>CM077013.1:111546239-116346239 GCA_039090855.1 Macrothele yani | reverse complement strand
GGATTCGCTGCTGAACACTATACGTCGCCAGTCTGTAGCATTCCACATTGCTCACTGCTGACACCACTGCAATTGATGTTGAAGATGGTCAAGTGTTAATGGCAAAAAATGTAAGGGCCATCAAGAGTGTAGATTTACCTCTGTCAGGTGTCTGGAAATAGTTCTACTAGAGATGGGAGTCCCTTGTACAGCCGCCACATCTCTGGATATTGGACAAGGACGTCATTGCATCTGTGCGTGTTGCTCTCACGATCGCACGGTCCTCTATGCTGGTGGTGTGTCTAGGTCGCCCGGAGCCAGTCTGCCGAGTCCGGGCGTCTTCCCGTGTTCACTGCTCCCAACACGGTCTCACCGTACTGTCCAACTGACCCAAATGGCGGCAGATTTGGCGTGCCGGCCTATCTCATCCTGATGATACAGCCTCGTTCAAACTCAGTCAGTTGCTCATACGCACATCTACTGCGGCTCCATGGCGCATGTCTATCGTTCAGGGATATCACCCACCTCTTATAGTGTACCTCGGCACACATGTGTAGTCCACTGCGTGGCACCTTATAAGCCCCAAGGATTGCGATTGCAGCGCCGGTCTTGGACACGTGGGCATGCGGAATCGCATGAAACTAATCATTTGCAAGTCTGGCCGCCCCATAGCTTTTCACAGAGTTTCACGTTAATTACATGGCTTTTTCTTGGTGCGTGAATTTTTATGACAATGAGTGTAGAAGCAAAAAAAGTGTGACCACTGCACAAACAAATGGACTATTTCACAGCTAATATACTGTAAAGAAAAAAAAAAATTGGTTAATTTACAAAATAATGAGTAGTTGACAACAGATAGCAGATAAGTGTAAGAGAGAGAGAGACTATCTTCATGTGAGCTTTCAGCTGCTGCAGTAGAACGAATAGTAACCAGTGCTAAAGAAGTGTTTAATAAATGCATCAGAGACATGGAGCTAACTATAAAAGGCATACCATGGGTTGCATACAACTCAAAGACTTATGGAGAGGTGTAGGCTTGGTGAAACCAAGAAAGATAGGAAAAATAACTTGTGCACCAAGAAAAGGACAAGAGGGGATGACAACATGATCAAAGTAAAGACCTACAAGTGGCAATGGGCTGGACACATTGCTAGACTTGACCATTGTTGGCAACTGAAATACTAGACTGGATTCTAAGAGACAGGGACAAAAGAAAACTACACAAGACATCGATAGATGATATTCTGGACGACACTGAAAATAATTGTTTAAAATATAGTGGCAGAAGAGACTTTGAGGAGAGCTTCATCCAGCAGTGAATTTAGAATGGTTGATGATGACAAATAATAAAAATAAGTGGTAAATAACTGTGCAAATAAGGTGATGCACTAGTCAGCCACGAGTATACATACATATCAGAGAAAAATGTCTTTCCACCATTTCCCAAATTTCTACCACTTTAAGCAAGTGTGAATTATAGTGCAGTTACAGTACCAACTATGAACCATTTTGCCATCGAAGAGGAAATCCACAGCAGCATTTTAAAATCTAGCAACATCCATAGTAAAGTATTAGAACCATTTGCAAGTTGAAACATCACAGTACAATATTGGGTGGGTGGTCAAACTATGTGTAGATTTTCATGTGTAGAGATTCGAGTTATGAATACATTCTTACAATACAGAATGCAAAAATAAGTACGAGGGGGTGTCCGATTAGTATCTGGATTTTTATTCCTTTTGATGCAAAACAGTGTGTATGCATGAAACTATTAAGACTACTTTCAGTGAAGTGCTGTAAAAGCGGAACGGCTTTATGCTAATGTTAGGTGGCGCTGTCGATCAAAAACAATGGCGGCTACGATAAGTGTTCAGTTCAAGCAGCGAACATTAGTGAAATTTTTAACGAAAGGCATAAAAGGCCGTGGACATTACAAGAAGACTTCGGATGGTGTATGATACTGCTGCTATGTCTCGTTCCAGTGTTTATGAATGGGTTACGAAATTCAAAAGCTGGCCACGAGAGCCTTGAAGATGAGGCACAGTCAGGTAGGCCTAACGTGGTGGTGACTGATGAAAAAGTCACCATTATTAGTCATGGCGGTGACTGACGAATTAGGTGACAGACACATTCGTGTTTGGGATATTGCCATGGAGTTGAATATCAGTAAAGATTCTATTGGACAAATTATTCACGAACATCTAAACTATAGGAAGATCTGTGCCAGATGGTTACCCCGAATGCTTACAGCGGTGCATAAACACCAAAGGCTAGACATTTGCAATGAACTGGTACAGTGCTACGATGAGGAGGGTGATGCATTCCTGGAATGCATAACCACAGGCGATGAAACCTGGATTCATCAGTTCGAATCAGAGACATAACAGCAAAGTATGTAATGACATAATCAGAATTCGCCCTAACCAATGAAGTTCGTTGGTTCAACAGCGTCTAAGGTCATGGTTATTGCCATATGGGACAAACTCTATCCTTCTGGTTGAGTACTTGGCAAAAAATGAAACAAATGCAAAGGCCTATGTGAAGACACTGAGAAAACTTGCTCAGCATATCTGGACCAAATGGCCAACATTGAAAAACAATCAAGTGTTGCTTCAGCATGAAAATGCTTGCCTGCTTATTGCTAAACCAGTGCAAGCAGAAATTGCAGAACAGAGGTGGACTATTTTCCTGCACCCTGCTTACAGGACAGACTTAGGACTTTCCAATTATGTTTTTTGTCCCTTGAAGGATAGTCTTCATGACCACCACTATGAGAGCATGGACGATCTGCAAGTGGCTGTTTGTCAACAGATTCGCAACACCCCTGCTGATTTCTTCACTACCGGAACAAATAGTTTTTTTTTTTTTTTTTTTTTTTTTTTTTTTTTTTTGATTGGAGGTTTAACGACCACCGTGAGCAACTCAATGGGCTATAAGCAGTCGCCCGTCCCTAATTTAGGGTCACTGGTTCCAGGGAAGGGAGAGAGCCAGTGCCGTAAAGACAAACACAACATCCATGCCTGACCGGGATTCAAACCCGAACCCCTTATGGACGAATGATCAGAGGCCAACGCCTTAGACCACTGCGCCACCGGGGCGGCACGAATAGACTTGTTGATCAGTGGAGGAAATACATTGTGCTGAACGGAGAATACGTGGAAAAGTGACCGACTGTTTGTACCACTGGGTCATTAATGCAATGTCAAATCAACAAGGCTCACAACCAGACATTTTTTTATTTTTATGAAACTTGGTATAATTGTAGTATTCATCAATATAAACAAACATGATTTTTTTTCAGAATTTTTAATGCATCCATTTTTGAGTTATTGATTTTTGAAATTTCAAAAAAACCCCTGAAATTTCATTATCTGAGTAAACTTTAACTGCCAATTACTCGGGTTCTAGTAGAGCTAGGGTCATGAATTATGGCTCATTTTAAAGATCTTGAATTGGGCTTTCATTTGATATGCCTCATGACACTATTAAAAAAATTAATGTCAATTTTATAATTGAAATATTAAAAAATGTGTTTTAAAAATCTGAAAAAAAATATATGTTTAACAAACATTTTTCTAAATATCCTGAAAGTTTCATAATGGGATCGCTATGGGATCTATATAAAAAAAATAATAACGTAGAACAATGCAACTGAAATGTGCCAGATGTACTTACTGGTTTCACCCATGACTGGAAGCGTATTCTTTATGTGGTTTGTGTAAAATGTCATACTTGTTCTTTTAAACATTGTGAATGTTAAAGAATGAAAATAAACATCTAAGTAATTTGAAACTGTGTCCCAAAGAAATTATTTCATAATTCAGTATAAGGTTCTGTGTGCATATTTACACTTACAAAATTATTTTATCTTCTATATGTATCCTGCCTTTTTTCTTTCTTTTTAAATTTTGCCGCACTTGTATTGCCAGTGCTCGATTTGCCTTCTTTGTCTCAGTCATTGTTAAATTAGATACTCTTCTGTTGTCGGGTCAACTTTTAACAAAACATCAGATTTATGAACCAACAGTATATCCGGTGATTGAGGATACTTGTATGATGGAGATGGACCATGCGGCTCCAGGAAGCTCACTTTTACCTCTGTGTCCTCATTCACACCAAGTACACATCTCAACCACCAGTGCTCTAGGTACTTACTAATCACAAAATCTACCATATTTTCAAAACTAATGTTCTTTTCCCCTTCATCTGTTGCACATATCTTTTCTTTAAAATGCTCAGAAAGTGAATAAGTTTTGACTAGTAATATGTGTTTTCCTGCAGGAATGAAACAATGGAGTTTCTGAGTACCACTTATTGTCTTAGCAGAAGCTATTCTACTTTTAAGGATAATTTCCTCCTCCTTGTAATTTTCTGTAGTTGCAAACCGAAAGTGAATGGAGGCAATATTAGCAGTGGCCCATTCAAAGAGTTGGCATGGGGTCATAATTTGATTATTATAAACAAGTTATAAACTTGCCTTTGCAGCTAATCGCTTCACAGTACCCCCTATCCCATCACATGCATTTTTGCCATGTGCTGTTGCAAAAAAATTCCATTCTGCTTTTATATTAAAGTCAGTCTCGTGGTAGCACAAGCTGAGGAAGTTTGACTTGTTTTTGTATTGTGAAGCTGCTCCATCTGAAAAATAAAATATCTTTTCAGGTTTTTGAGAAAAATGTGACTGCATGAAATTAATTAGGTAATGCTGAAACAGATGGACAGCTATACTGTCGTGAATTAAGCAGTCAGATATAATCACAAAACTTACATGTCCTAGGTTCTGAGTTTTCTCATCTTGATAGTATATAACTATATAGGATGCAAGGTTGCTTGGGCATTGTTCCGGTGAAAACCATGAGCTGCATCTTGCAATACAAAAGAATAATTTTCAGCAAAGTCACAAATTATTATGTATTGATTTTCTGTTAATGTGTCTTTAAGATGTCTTAAGTAACTTGACTGTTGAGTTGCTATAAAAGAATGGTGAAGCAGGGCTGGAAGTTTTCCAAACAACAGGTCCAAAAACTCCTGTGTGGATTTTGATAATGTTTCAAGTACTGTCCTCTTTTCTAATTGCATCCATTGCTTGAATGTCACATTTTCTATACTATTTAGATCAAAACAATCTTCAAATTGTTGCTTGAGCTGTTCTAATCCTGGACAGTTGTTGCGCTGACTGAAGTAACATGCAGGTGTAGGGTTTCCACAAATTATGTTTGCAAGGACATCTCTATAGGAGTTTATTGGCTGAACAGTGTCTCCTGTTAATTCAGGTAACTTGCATTGTGTCATCATCAGTGTAACATTCTGATGCATTGTACAAACACAAACAGAATGTGTGCCACTTGCTCCTGCAAGAACACAGTGCTTAGGGCGAAGTTCACAGAACTTTGAGAACCCCACCTTTTTCTCTTGAAATCTCTCTTTAAAAAAGAGTATCAATTCACGCAAATTATTCAGAAGCAATTTTTTTTTTACCTGTTGACGCTTATTATCTATTTTAATGGAAACAAAGTATTTTTTTCCTGGCATTTGGCGGCTTACATAGTCACTCTCATAAAATTCTTGTATACAATTTGCTGTGTCTTTGTCTAAAGTCTTTCCTGGCTTTGGATCAGGAGAAGACATACCTTTTTCTTTTACTAGCTTTTTAGCCTTTCTGGCCATAAAATTTGAAACTCTAAATTTTGTTTCAATTCGTTTCAGTGACCAAGATTTAGGCAGTGTACTCAATATCTGCATTCTTATGCTCTTATTTTCTGTGGAATGAAATTTTCCTTTCAACTGTCTTATAATTTCTGGTTCAGGAGTTGAAATATCCTTTGGTTCCGACGCAGGACTTAACTTTAATAATTTTGCTCGAAATGCTTCTTGGGCTTTTTTACATTTCTCTTCAGGGTATTTTTTTCTTGCAGGAGTTTTTTCTTGATTGGTGTTTCATCCAGACATTGTAAACTTCTGTTAAATGCTTCTATAGCATGCTCTTTTTCAGGAGTTGATACTTCAATGTTTTCAGATGGAACAGCATGGCCTTCGGCTTCTTGTTCATTATAGCTGTCAGAAGGTGAAGAGGAATGTTCAGCAGCTTCAGAGTGAAATTTCTGGATTGCTTTACGACAACTGTCACAGATCTTGTCTCCAGTTTTGAGCAACTTGTTCTGTAGCAATAGATTCTTGGAAACTGGTCGCAGATTATTATTATTTTTTTTATTATATTTATCGTTTGGTTTCCCAAGGTGGTTGAACAGTAAACCACACTTGAAACTTTTGATGTGGATGGTCTGCTGGCATCCATCTTTTACTTTGCTTTTACTTTAAAACCTAGGAAAGAAACTCAATTTGTTACCCTTATGGATATATATTAACTTTTTAACTAATTATAATTAATTCATTAACATTTGCAGTGTTTGTAAGACCAAGGATAACATTTTAGACAGACAAAATAAACAATTCCTCAGTCACTGATGGTGCGTTTAGTAATGTCCTTCTACATTATTTATTTTTTTATAGTGATCCCATTATGAAACTTTCAGGATATGTAGAAAAATAATGTTTGTTAAACATATTTTTTCAGATTTTTTAAAAAACATGTTTAATATTTCAATTTCAAAATTTTAAAATTGACATTAATTTTTTAATAGTAAATGTGGCATATCAAATGAAAGCCGAATTCAAGATCTTTAAAATGAGCCATAATTCATGACCCTAGCTCTACTAGAACCCGAGTAATTGGCAGTTAAAGTTTGCTCAGATGATGAAATTTCAGGGATTTTTTTTTGAAATTTTCAAAAATCAATAACTCAAAAATGCATGCATTAAAAATTCTGAAAAATTCATATATGTTTATATTGATGAATTATACAAATATACCAAGTTTCCTAAAAATTCAAAATGGTCAGGTTGAAAATGCTATTTTTGCTGGTTGATTTTACATGGAATGAATGACCCCATTGTATTACAAATGTGAGTACCATATTTGTGCATCCTGTATGTTTTATTTCTGTTATGTAATTGATAAAAAATAAAATAAAATTTGGATACTTATCAAACACCCCTCGTACAAAGGTACAAATATTCAGCATTTGCACGAGATTTGTTCGAAGAGTACTGATAGCAAAACTTTAAAATGTACATGAATGGAACGTTAAACAGACATCAGCATAGGCTCCTTTCAACACTACACACATTTCACTGTTGCTATTATAACAGTCACAGAAACAACTGAGATTCAATTTTTAGAACTGGCAACTACTATTAGACGCTTCTTCAAATATTTTAAGCTTTTTTTTTTTCCATTCAGTACAGAGAATACAAAAATTGTAACATCAAATCAGCCATATCAAGACAAAAGCAGAGTTACCATCTTTGAATCTTTAACTTGCCTAAACATAGATGCACCATTTATATGAGTGGTCAGGTACACTATCAGTCATAAAATAAATGTGGCCAACAGCCTCTACATTAAGTCATGAAATTCTTACTTTTTCATGATTTTTCTATCCTTGACTTCTTTAAACTAGGTGATCAGAGATACTAATTGTTACTTTTTGACAAATATTTCCATATCTTGAAAATGATCCTGATTAAAAGCTCATGTGATTAACAATATATATTTGTACTGAAATATAACAGTGAATCTTATTAACAATTTTTCCAACAAATGGCAACAGTGTTCGCTTTCTTCCATTGTATCACTTTTTATCGTTCCCATGACAGAGAAATAAAGCTTTGCATAAATGTGGTCTCAGAATAAGACAGCAAGTAACACTTATTGATGAATGGCCCATTATTATAATTTGTTCGTGCCTGGGAGAAATCTTATACAAGTGCCATCTGCTCATAAATGATGTTCAAGTAACATTCTGGGTAACAGAAAAATTCCACAGTAGAGTGAACATGAAGAAATATTCTGTTTCTGATGTGGCAACAGAAACTGATGTGGTGTTATCCACCAGAATTTATTCTGAAATACTGATTTTACCACTTACATAATTATATAGATATATCTAGTCTACCCTCTCACTTCGGGGAGGGTTTAAACATTCAAAACCCCACCCATAGAGAATAACTTATCCTTAATTTAGGGTTACTGGTACAGAGAAGGGGTGGAACCAGCAAGCATCTATGGATATAATAAGTCATCCATCCCTAATTTAGGGCTACTGGATGGAAGAATCAGTGTCATAAGACAAGCATATACTTGACTGACTTCTCTGGAAGTCTGCCCCACTGAGGTAGCATATACTGTTTTTTTTTTTTTTTTTTTTTGGTTGGAGGTTGATCAATCATTGTGAGCAACTTGATGGGCTATAAGCAGTTGCTGGTCCTTAATCTTAATTTTTGGCCACTGGCTCCAGAGAACACAGCAGGAAGAGAGCCAGTGCCATAAACACAAACACAACATCCATGCCTCACCGAGATTCAAACCTGAACCTATTTTTACACGAATGCTAGCACTTAGACCACTTTGCCACAGGGGTGGCTATTCTATGTTCATAATACTTGCCAGAAATTTTTTTTTTAAATTTACAATCACACAAATGATAGCTGTTTTACGACATGTAGATTACACTGATTTTCTTTGAAATTTTTTTATTCATACTGATGCTTGGCATAAATACTTTAAATTATGTAACATGTCCCAGATGTCTGCAGTAGTAAAATTAAAAATAAATTACCACAACATGCAGTGATACATCAGCACATGTTTATCAAATCCCAAGATATATATTTATGATATACATAATTTCTTTAACTTACTCTTCAACTTAAGCTTTAGTCAAAAATATTTAACTTCTTACAAGGCTCACAATGAAAACAAACACAATGATATGTAAGTTCATCTTTTTATTTATAATTTTCATTTTCTTCACAATATGAATGTTTGGAATACAACCACATTTTGATTGTGCGACATCAATCTGCCATGTACAAGTAATATAGGGAGTTGCAGTATGCATACAATATCGCACAATACAGAAAAAAAAAAAAAAAAGTAAATTTCAACTTTTGGACCCTAGCTGTGACGTTAACATAAATAATACTGAAAAAAAAAAAAACTGCCCCTACCAAACAGAATGCTGACATGAACACATTGCTGTGCTTGGGGAGATATGTTATAACTAAATGTACACAAATTTTCAAGGTGCTTTCTCAATGCAAGATTAAATTTATGAACTGCTTTTCCAACATGATCCACAACTTTGAAAAGTATCCACGCACTGCTCAATCAAATCGTGATTTTTCTTTAATTAAGTATTATTTTCCTCCCTTAAAACAGTGATAGCATGCAAGTACAATCATAACATAAAAACTTCACTGATGCTGCCTTAATTAATTTAAAGTGCTAATGTACAAAATCTTTTCTCTAAAAACTAAATTATATAAGTACATTGTTTTGAACTGACAAGGACACAACTAAAAATTATATAGAATATTTTTCTAAAAGATTTATTTCAAACCTGTTTAATAAAATATCCACATGACATTTAAAATGCTTAGTAACTAGAAAAGGAGCTTCAGGAAGAGAAATACACTAAGTTTGAGAAATTACTTTTTTTTTTTTAATTACCACTTTTATTTATTTTTTCACAATAAAAAAAAATATTTTCTTCTCATTCCAAATTCATGAGGTATTAGCTGAAGAAGTAATAGAAATGTATCATGGCCCAACTGGATAAAAAATAAAGCATAATTTTGACAAATGCATTAGTCAGCAATAGCAGTTTTTCAATCAAAATTTTATTTACAAGCTCACTGCAAGCTGCAAAAAGTATGAGACCCAGTCAATTACACATAACGTATGGCAGTCATCGTATATGTAAATATATACAGGGTAAACTACTGTACAAAAACGTATTAAACACTGACAATTTTTTTGCAGTCAAAAAACTTCCTTTCAATGCAGATCCTATTAACTATTCTACTACATTTGATCCTTCCTCAAAACTCTGATATCAGAGAAAACTTTCAACTAAAACTATAAACTCAAATTAGTATAGTAACATCACATTTTTTCCCCTCTGGAAGGGCAATTTTCTGAAATGCAAAACTCTGAACCTGCTTACAAAGGTGCATAACAATCTTTTTTACCATGCATACACAACTCAGTTCCATAAAAAATAATTTACAGCATATTTGATGAATTACAAAACTTAACTCAGTTTTTCACATTTTTTTTTCTTATCCTTAACAGATCTCACTTAACATGACAAAAAGGAAATTAGTATCACCACATATGAGTTTCACGTATTTCACTAATTATTTGACTTGCCTTCTGTAAAGCCTGGAAAGGAGCGGGGAAAAAACATTAATTACAAACATAATTTTCTAACAGTTACATTTAAATTTTTTGTCACTCATATACATGAAAAAGTATCAAAAGTATCCACACTTTAGATAACCAAATTAAATGTTACTACTTTTCCAAGATATTTTTTAAAATCACACACACACACGCCCCAAGCTGTTCTGACAAGGAACACCCCCGGGGTCGAAAAAACAAAACCGCACCAAACTTCCGTTATAAGTTATTTAAGTAGTTCTGAATTCAATGGAGATATTAGTTTTTCTGTAAAACTCTGCAGTTGACCAGTAGAGGTTTCTGAAGACAGATGCCATGTCAAAGCGTAAAGAGCAGATCTGCACGAAAATAATTATCACGTACATAGGACTGTTGATATCCGTAACTTCATAACTAAGGGTCAGGGTGTGCAAGTGTCAAAAGATTAATTCATGTGAAGGCTGTCTATAAAATGACCAAAGCAATAGCCATTGCCACAAAATGCACAATTAATAAATGCACAGAATGCACACGTACAAAGAATGTTTGTGTTGAAAGTCACGTCAATGACACTTTTGAAATTCTGCACAGGTTCACCACAATGGTAGCCAGCTTTCTGCCATGCGTAACGAAGCATCGATCTATAGATCTTCGCAGACAGTTGATTGTAGATCTGTCATGTAATTTTGGCTGCAGCATGTTAGATTGTAGTTTTATGTAGTATGTAATCCTATTTGCGTAAATTTTATATTGTCTGACAAAATGAACATAGAGGTTTTGAACATATTTTGTAGCTTTTGGTGGAATGTACCTTAATAGTTGTACGACTATTATTCTTACTGTTTCACAAGTTATGAAAGCTTTCGAGTCGAGTGCTCTTGCCACGTAATTCCTCCTGCGATATAATATTTTAGTGATGTAAAAATCCATAAAATTATGTTCAAAAAAGAAGCACTTACTCAATATGGCATAATAGGAATAATTATTGTTGGTTCCTTTATTATGCCATAGTGGGTAAGTGTTTCTTCTTTCTGAACATAATTTTATTAACTTTTACTTCACATCACTAAAATATTATATCACAGCAAAAATTACGTGGCAAAAGAGCACTCAACTCTAAAACTTTCATAACATGTGAAACAGTAAGAATAATAGTCATGCAACTATTAAAGTATATTATAGCCACGTAAACCAAATGAAGAGTTAAGACTAACCATGTTATCTGATTTGGTGGAATGATTTTTAAATGAACTTATTTTCTCCTGGAGGCCTCCTGAAGTATTCGTTCATCCTTGTGTCCAGACCAGGAACCGCAAAGTACGAGCGACTTCTCAGACAGATGTGTAATTCAAAACTGACAAAAAAAAAAAAAAAAAGGTGGAACCATTTTGCTGTCTCACTACGTACACAGACAAACAGGGCATGTGATACAAGCATCTGCACACTCTCAACTGGCGTAGCAGGCGGCAAGCGATGGGCGACTCAACAGAGCCCTCTAGTGAACAACTGCGGAGTTTTACAGAAAAACGAATATCACAATTGAATTCGGAAGTACGTAAATGACTTAACAGAAGTTTGGTGCGGTTTTGTTTGTTCGAACCCGGGGAGGTGTTCCTTGTGAGATTCAGAAGTGAGCTCCAAAAAGAAAGATAATCCACCAGATAAATGTAACTGATTATTTACCTATTATTGCCGTATCAAATGTCTCCATTTACACCAATCTTGGCACACACCTCGAGCTTCACTCACATCCATCACACGATGTACACAAGACCTTCTGTACTTCATACTCATAACCTTTTTCTCTAGCAGACATTCTGAATCTGGTCCTCCCATGATTTCCCCTGCCACTTGAGCTGAATTTTTTTCTTAGTAAGCATCTCATCACTCACACTTTCAACATGGCCAAACTACCCAAGAATATTAGTCTCCACCTTACTGACAACATTTTGCCTAACTTTTTTTTTCCCCCGATATAGCTCAAGCTTAGGTTAAGCCTGTTGCTAGACTACGTGGAGAAAATTGTTATGAAAATTGAAATGTAAGGGAGTTTATAATCAGCTATATAAATCCTCGATGGTGTAAGGTGTAGCTATATAAATTCTTGATAGTTGCAGGTGTAAGGGGAGGGAGGTTACTTCGAATAAACAGACACTTGTCCACATTCCAGCACCGACCAATCAGCAGCTTTAAGAATGACGAAAAGTCAAAAATAAAAATCGGTCTCGAACATTATACAAAACGAGTCTGGATTCGTCCATTGGTTGCCGATTGCACTTGGCTTGACTTACTTTATTTCAGTTGGGAAACTACTCGGAGCCGCCCTAAAAGTGTAATGTTGCTAAAGGCTGGAGAGCCTTATCACAACTTGCCGTGGAACACAAGAACCGTATCCATCCATGTTAATGTGCTCTCCTGCCGTTTCCTTTCCGATACCCCACCCACACACACACACAACAGCAGAGGTTGTGAATGAAGGTCTGATGGAGTCCACATTTCTTTCCCTGCTGCCTGCTTAAGTAACCTACTCTTTGAGTTTCCCCAATCGTCAATCTATTGCCTCTTTGTTGTGAATGTTGGGAGAGGTCTTCTACCCCTCCCCAAAGTTGTATCCCAAATGGTCAGAAACAACCAAGAGTGCTAAGCTCTTGATCGAGGAACTTCTCACATAAAATTTATTTCTAAAAGCGCTCCAACTCCTTTCTGGAAATTTTTTTAGATAGCAATTTTTTTCAGATAAACTGCTGAGCAAACAAAAATGGATTCTAAGCAATAATTCTACTGCTTTTCACTCTAAATGCTAGGGACTATTTTTTGTAACTGAGGTATCTGTTTCGTACCCTTCATAGTGGTACACTCTTAGGTTGACGCGGAGTATAGAGGCAGGGGAATTTGTTAAGAGAACTGGAAACCTCTCCAAGAAAACAGTCTTTCGAAGGGGGGGGATTACACGTAAATTTCCCCCCTACTTCTGTCTGAAAAAGGGAAAAACATTTTTTTTAAATCGTATTTTTGGCGGCAAAATTATATTATTGTAGTGCAGCGTGATTTATCGTACTAAATATGATAAAATCGTAACAGTTGGCAGGTCTGCACACGTGATCAGAGCATCTTGCCACAAACCCCATACACGAGACTGCAGAGGGGGTGGGGGGAAGCTGAACTTCTCAACCGCATGGGCAAAAAAATAAGAACATGCTGTGAAGCAGCGTGAATATAACTCAGCGTGAGCAAGATAAAATTGTTCACTGAAATTTATTATGTAAATATTAAGTTGGAGCACATCACTGTATTCAAAATATATAATATATAAAATATATAATTTTTCCTCCCCATTTAACAGCAACACAAGATAAATGAATCACCGCAGATAAAAAAAAAAAAAAAAATTGCGATTACCAGCGAAATCTATGCTTTGAAAGTCAGAATTTTGCTCACCAAAGGAAAACGACCCCGCCACCGACAAACGCTACCACCACCAATCTCTCCCAAATTTCTGTTCAGTTCTGCATCTATCTTGGAAACCATCGAAATGACGATGGAAAAGGCGGAATTTTTCGAATCCACCGAAGAATCTCGTGCCTAAAGATCACAGGGAAATTTTCGCGCCAACTTCTGTTTTCGGAATTTTTCTTCCATTTTCAAGCTGAAATGCAAATATATTTATGGAATAAAATTATATTTAACAATAATACTGTGCAGAAGAAACATTGCCAGAAAAAGAAATCACGATTGCGGGAAAAATGTTCACTCCTTTAACTTCAGTTTTCGAAAATTTTGAAAAACGAAATATTATCATCAGAGCAGGAAAAAAAAAAAAAAGACCCCCCCTCCCCCCCAACTAATCCTTGAAACTTTTCTCTTCAGTTTTGCATCGATCTCGAGAATAACTTAAATGATGACAAAAAAAAACGGAATTTCGTGAATCCACAGAAGAATCTCGTGTATGAACCAATGAGTACCACTTCTCTCCCACACATAAATGACCCCCATGTCTCTTCTGTGGTTCATAGGTTTCACCTGCCATACCTCAGAGTAGGAACAATTACACTTTCATACACAGCCATTCGGGACTCTCTTGAGAACCCGTCATTCCTGTGAAGTCCTCCTAAAGCAGCTATGACTTTCAATGAAGAATTCACTGGCATAATAATTTCACCATCTAATTTGTTTTTTTCTGTCAAACATGCTTCCTAAATACACAAACTTGTTCATCTGGTCAATCACTGTGCCATTTAGACTTACCTTGCATTCAGTACTAACAGTTCCTCACTCTAAAACCATAACTTTGGTTTTCACTTACTAATACTCAGTTAGAATTTCGTAAAAACTTTCTACACCTGGCAGAACATACTCTGCAACTCACCTTAGCTCTCTGCCAACAGAACTGTGCCATCTGCACACACGGATATCATCACCAAGACATAAACCAGTATTGTCCATTTTGGCGTCACGCATGCATGCACCCATAAATATATTAAACAGCCGTGGTGATATTACATGACCTTGTCCGACTCTTGCACCAATAGAAAACCATTTTGATACACCATTCACTCGTACTCGCTTGTGCCATAACATACACTGCCTGACAGAAAATGACACACCACAAAGATGTGAACACAGCGC
Organism: Macrothele yani; assembly: GCA_039090855.1. Taxonomy (NCBI): domain Eukaryota; kingdom Metazoa; phylum Arthropoda; class Arachnida; order Araneae; family Macrothelidae; genus Macrothele; species Macrothele yani. The sequence continues at coordinate 116,331,352 of CM077013.1, read as the reverse complement.
CATGCAGGTTGGATGCACACGTAGAAGTTATGCAAATAATTATATTTGTAGGCCAATCGCACAAACAGAGGATGGGATATATGCAGACAACCAGCCCTTGAGGCCATCAGTCAAGACGTCATCACGGCCGCTAAAAGCGAGCAGTTCTGCTGTAACTGTGTAGGGAGAACGAATAAAGGGTGCCAATGCCGTTAAGACGCTGTCGCATGCGATTTTGTCAAACGGATGAGTTCACGAGAGGTGTCATTGTAGGCCTTTGTACCGCCGGATGGTCCTTGCGCCGTATTGTGGAAGAAACGCAATGTGATGCCAAAACCATTGGACGTATTTGGAGACAGTGGTCTCAGGAAGGATCTGTGCAACGTCGCAGAGGGACCGAAGCATGGAGACGGACGACTGAGTGCACCAATCGTCGCATCCAACATCATGCCATAGTGGACCCACAAGCCACAAATATCCCCCAACCTCTCGACACGATCCCCCGACCATCGGGCATCTGTTGGACACGACTGGAGGTTGGATGAGTACCCTCCCACCCGCACAAAATGAAGATAAAGTGTGGACTAGGATCAACATCACATGGTCCACGATACCCCAGGGCACTATTTGGACTCTCACTGTCTCGATGCTGCGTCGGATTCAACACTGTATTGCCCAAATTGGGGGCCACACTCCTTATTGATCATCCTGTATATTTGGCCACTGGAGCCTAGTCTGTATGTGACAATTAAATCATTTGTTCAGGACCTACTTGGTTATCTGTGTGTGCAGTTTGGTCTGTTTTTGAGCATTCCTTCATGGCGTGGCATTTTCTCTGTCAGGCACTGTATATACACTCCGATAAAAATATGCAAAACAGACATATCACATTCAGTCATGTAAGACACTGAAACTGGCAATGCCTATAAGTACAGCAAATGTCTTTGTATTAGAAGCTGGTCGCAGAAAAGTAATCATGGGTAAAAGCAGCAACGTAAGAGAGTTTGACCATGGCCAGATAGTAGCTGTGAGGAAGGCTTGTTGCTAAATCACTGAACAGCTGAAATGTTTGGATTCTCATACTGTTGCACGTGTATACCAAGATTATGTTAAATATGGCAAAACTTCCAACCAACAGGGGAAATGCAGCTGTAAACATGCAATTGACTCTCAAGGTGAGGGCAGACTGTCTTACATCATTACAAGAAATCACATAGCTACAACAGAGCAGATAACATTGGAATTTAATTATAGTGCATCCACAAGCTTACACATGAAGACTATCCATTGTACCATTGAATACATAGGCTATGGCAGTTTACGTTTACAACATGTCTCCCTTGTTGACTGCAAAGCACCAAAAAATTAGGCTGCAGTTTGGAAAAGCTTATTGCAACTGGAGTGCAGGGAAATGGAAACACGTCATCTGATCTGACTAATCCCAGTTTCAATACTATCACACTGGTGTGATAGGGTGCATGCATGTGGGTAAACCACACAAAGCAATGGACCCAGCTTGTCAAGTTGGGGAGATGCAGGCAGGTGGATGAGGTGTAACAGATTGAGATGCATACAAGTAGTGGAAAACTGGGTTTATTTCACCATTCTTAACTGTGTTACTCACATTTGAAATGAAACTGTCATTAGGTTTTATAATGTCAAATTTTATTTCAATTCTGACCATCCAGTTTTTGACTACCTGCTGAACCACAAAACGTTTCAGCATTTTCAACTTTAATCTACCACCCAAGAGTAATCATGCAAAAGCTGCAAGTACGTTTGACAATGGCAATAGGGACTTCAAGGTTCAATTTCAAAAATAGGTGTGCAATGAGTAACTTTTAAGATATATATATATATTTTGTGTATAACAAAAGAAAATAACACCCTCTAATGGCTATGCTTAATTTCAAACGTGAGTACAACAGAGTTTTGGTTTAAAACTCGGGCTTCACGTGACAATAACACATAAAACGAGCGAAACACACAGTCACGTACGGTAGAAGGTTCGTATAGCGGTAGCTTTCGGTCATCCTACGACCTTGATCACCCGCGATAGACCGGATGGCTGGTTGCCAGAACTACAATTTGAAGTTGGGATGTTGGAAATGTTGCCAGATTTTAGAAGATAGTGAAAACTTTTCAAAACTATGGGCTACACTCTCACAGTGAAACCAAACCCTTCTGCAATAATGTGCCTGCTTAAATACAGGGATCCTGCCTCACCTTTGGACACCCCTGGAGTTTATGCTATTCCTATTTCAACTTCCTCTGGTCTCTCAGTGTATATTGGAAGCACATACCGAAGCATCAAAACAAGACTTGGTGAATGCAAAAAAGATGTTTCCAATGGTCTTCCAAAGACAGCTTTATCTGCACTAACCCTTGAAGACACCTCTGTAGTTCCCATTTGGAAAGAAACCAAAAACGTTGCCTCTTTCATCAACAAGGCATCTCTGTGTTTAGAGCATTGAAATTTTGTTCACCAAAAACTGTAATTCAGAGACATCTCACCAAATCCCATTTATTTGGATCTCTCTTCTAAAATCTGGCAACATTTCCTACACCCCAACTTCAAATTGTAGTTCTGGCAACCAGCCCATCCAGTCGATCGCGGGTGATCAAGGTTGTAGGATGACGGAAAGCTACCGCTAAACGAACCTTCTACCGCACGTGACTGTGTGTTTTGCTCGTTTTATATGTTTAAGTATAACAGAGGTAACAAGGATGAAATAACTTGTTTTCACTACTTTTATGGACCAAAAAACTGAAAAAACATATGAAATTTTGTAACAGCTGTTACAATTATTGTTAAAATATATCTATAGTTTGAGAGGTTTTTTTACATGGGCTTTCATGAAGCTCCTCATACTAGTCAAGACCTTTGTCATTGGCACAAGGTATGTAAACATACTCGCCGACCACCTGCACCCACCTGTAATGCTTCTCTTTTCACACCATGACAGTCTTTCAACTAGACAATGCCACACCACATACTTCCCGAGTGAAGCCCAACTGGCTGCAAGAGCATTCAAAGTAAGTTCACCATATTCAAATGGCACCTTCAGTTGCTGGACCTGTACATCATTGAGAATTTGTGGGACAAATTGAAAAGACCTGTTCAAGCCCACCAACCGCAACCATGGATACTCAACGATAGGCAATCCTCACTTCTTGGGCAGCAATCCTACTTCCATGTTTTCAACTATCACTGCGTCCTTACCAAGAGGTCTGGCTGCTGCTGTGAGGACAAAACATGGAGCAACATTAGAGCATCTACTTAAACCAGCATAAAGATATATGCTGAATCAAGCAGATTCTTTACGTGGCTCAAAGTATTATTATATTAACGTATAAACGTCAAACATTTACTGTTCATCACGTTGTTCTTGGTATAAACATAGCCCTCCGATGTGACCTCCAACACATAATGCACCATAAAAGTTATTCATATTGACACACTTAATGCACCATAAAAGTATTCATATCGACACATGCAATAAAAGTTATTCAGACACATGCAAAAGTTATTCATATCAACATAGTGCGTTATATGGGTCGATATGAATAACTTATGGCGCATTATGTGTTGGAGGTCACGTTGGAAGGCTATGTTTACACCAAGAACATTAACAGTATATGTTTAACGTTTATACATTAATATAATAATGGGGCAACTTCTTATTAGGAAGGTGCACATAATTATCCATTCATTTTAATTAAAACAGCAACTTAAACATGGAACTGAAAAACAGCTATTCTTCACCTTTTTTGTTATTTGTTCTGATCTCAGTCTCACTAATCAATGAGTTCAAATCTGCTTTCGCTGCTAGCTATTAATACAACTTATTTTTCAGAATACATAAACCAAATACAATGACATTTTTTTCTTTTCTTCAAGGTTTAATAACCACTATGAGGAACTTACATGCCTATGAACAGTTGCTCATCACTAATTTAAAGTCATTGGTTCTAGGTAAGGGATAGAGGCAGTGCCATAACACAAACACACCAACCATATCTCATCCGGGACTCAAACCCAGGCATATCTCAGATGAATGGTCAGAAGCTAGAACTTAGACCACTGTGCCACTGAGGTGGCCAAAGCACACTTATAGAAATATGCACTGACAATCATATTTATGATCAGCATACATAAATATAACACATGTATGCCATTAATCTTGATATCTGTCAGTGCATGTACTTAGAAAAGTAAAAAGCCTAAGATAGCTTGGCTGATTTAAAAAACAAAAAATTCAACTCATTGGAGTATGTTTGAATGCCTGCCCTGAAAAAGGTAGTTACAGATACTCAAAAAAAGGCATTGTCTCCCACACTTTTGATCCAGGTGCTTGTACACCTGAACTTAAAAAAGTGTAAAAAAAAAAAAAAAACCCACCAGAAAAAAAAATTGTTAGGAACACCCAACAACAAGCAGAAATGTGCCATCTTCACTTGCATATGCAATTATGACATTGAGGTGGCTTCATAAGCAGCTCACTGCACAGTAGAGGTGGGTCGTTCGCAACTGATCCGCTACAAGTGATCCGATCGACAGAGTTAACAAAACGATCGATTCAGTAGTTCCAGTAGATCTAATTTGCCATTCGCTTTGGTCCTCGAGTTCCAGATCCGAAAGATTCGAGGATCTAAATTCTTGGCCATTCACTTTGGTTGTCGGTCGGAGCTGGTATTTCATTGCCCATTGATTAGTTACTGGATTGAAAATATTTTGGTGTTACTAGATCTTCTCATAACCATTTTATGTTAGGTTTTATATAATTGTTTGCAGTGAAATGGAGATATATTGCATATTTTAAATTTTATGCTTTTCATATTTTGATTTATTTCATTACAGTTTCACTCACAAGATGGGGATAGCAGCATAGAACTCTGACTGCACTGCTGCTCTGTAATATGTAGATTGTACTTGTTGATATTTAACTTGGAAATGTATATTAATAAATACGAAAGGCAGTATTTGTACTGCCACAGATGAAACAATTATAAAAATTGTCACACATCACTCTAAAATGTTTAATTTACAGACAACTGCTAACTTTATGAACATACATCAACCGTCACCAACAGGAAAAGACCTCACATTTCCCATTTCCAACGAACAGGTCTTTTAAACAGATCACTTTAGTGACTCTGTGTGAAAGATCTGGATCATGTAAACAACTGAATCTGCCCACTACTACTGCACAGGATTCAAATGTGAACAAGCACAGATAGTGGAAACATGGGAAAGACTATGATTTAAGAGACTTGGAAAGGGGCAGGATAGCGGACACTACACTGACAGGTTTCAGCATCTCAGAAGAGGCAAACCTTTTCACAACTGTATTGAGAGTGTACAAGGAGTGGGCTAACTTCCCATAGGTGGAAACAACTGGTCGATGTTTGAGGTCAACGGCAGCTGGAGAAGACTGTAGGGGTAACAGATGAGTATCATTGCATCAAGTAACTGCACAGTAAAGCAGCCATGTTGAGAGGAGAATTTCAGCATATACAATCCGCCACACATTTGCACAAATGTGCTATAACAGCATATGTCTCGTTCATGTACCACTAGTCTCTGCTAAAAAACTGACAAAATCATCTGCAGTGGGCATGGGAGCACCAAAACTGAGCCCCTCGTGAAATGGAAAAAAGGCTGCCTGGCCATGTGAATCACATTTTTAGTTAATACACACCAATAAGTAGGCCAGAATGTGGTGTCAACAGCACAAACTGATAGATACCAGCTGCCTAGCATTAACTGTGCAAGCTGGTGGAGGCGATGTAATGGTCTGGGGTCTGTACTCATGGCAGGCATTGGGTTCCTTAATACCTCTGGAACAGCACTAGGATGCAAAGAGGTATCTTAACACCATTTCAGACCAGGCATGCACGTACATGTACATAGTGCTTCCTGATGGAGAGTGCTACTTCGAGCAAGATAATGTGTCATGACACAAGGCTCAGATCATCACATAGTGGTTCCAGGAGTATGATAATGACTTCAACTGAAATGGCCCCCACAGTCCCCAATCTTAATCCAATTGAATGAATGTGGGATGAGACAGCATTCTTAACATAGATCCTTTTCCAGAGAACATTCAGCAATTTTGTTCCTGACAGAATGTTGCCATCACCTCTGCTATGGCTGAACATACCTGCAGAACGATCAGGGTGTCTACCAAATTTGGGAAATGCATTTTCCACTGACCAATTAACAATTTTCATGACCATTTTTAAAAGCTTTCTCTCTCTCTCTCTATATATATATATATAACTACCTTTAAAGAGCTGTATGCAGAATTTAAATTTAAATTTAAACTTAACCAATTTGTTGATGTAGGAACTTGGAACTCTTATCTCAATTGCTGCATAATAAATAACCATATCTTATATAATAATACTCTCTATAAGCAAGTGAATGGTATTCCAATGGGAACATCAACGTCCACGCATATCGCTAATCTATTCCTGTTCTTTAAGGAATATAAATTCATTAAAAATCACCCCACCTGCTCAGATAACTACCTTTACACTTTTAGATATATTGATGATCTGCTGTGTATCAATAATTCAGAAGTTATAGAGAGTGATTTTGATAATATCTATCCTAGCTCTCTTAACTTATGTAAAACCAACCACAGTAATCAGGAACTTGAGTTCCTAGACTTAAGCATTAAGCTCAACAGAGGTAACCCATCTATTAGCCTCTATGATAAAAGAGTTAATTTTCTTTTCAAAGTAATTAAATATCTACACTGGAATAATAACATTTCAACCAAAGTAATTGAGAATGTACTAATTTCTCAGGTCCTAAGAATTTCAAGAATTTGCAGCAACAATTTGGACTTCAATTACCACATTAATATACTATTAGAAAGTTTTCTAGAGAACGAAATTCCTTCTTTCATCAAAAGAACTTTAAGAAAAATTATTCTGAATAATAGAGTAAGGTTGGCAGATCTGCTTTAATTTTCTACACAGTTAATAATATGATTCTGACCAATCAAAGCCGTAAGGAAGTTGGCTAGAGGATGCCTATTAACTACCTAAAGGAACCTTAGTGCTATGGATATGACGGTCCTATTAAAACAAAAAATTAAATAATATAAACAAAATCACAAAAAAAGCTTAAAAATCTGTTTATAAAAGAAAATAAAAACAAATAAAAAAGAAAACTAGTTATTCATCACTAGGATAGCTATACTAAAAATAGTAAAACCAACATTAAAATTAATAAGATTCTGATTAATCTATAGAAGCTCACTAAGGTGATTTAATACATGCAAAGATTATTAAATAAACTGCTCGTGTATTTTATAATATTTCTCATGTATTCTGGAGAGTTAATTCTGCTCTTTCTGATCATACAGATCCACAGTCTTAAGTTTATATATTTTTTTTCTCTGGTTAAAATCTCCGCACGTTGGTTTCTTGCTGTATGAGGAGACCATCAGCCCTACCCTCACTGCTCCCCAGCGTCTAGGGAGTGGCGGAAGAGGTCAGCCATGTTCTTCTCTTGTGAGGAGAAAAGTTTTTGTAACACAAGAGGTAAGCTCTCTTCCTTGTTTTTGGGTTCTAGGTTTTATAAGTTCAATGTTTGTACTTCATGTACCTTTTCTCTGTCATTTTTTAGCTTTTCAGCTTTTAGGCATTGGTTTGTCTGTTAACATTTTTATGCGGGTTTTAACTCTTTCTTTTCTTTGTAACTTTGAGCGTCTTTTGGGGTACCTAGGAACAGAAGATGGCTTAGCTTGTTCCTTTTCTATGCGCTGTTTTTTCAAAGTAGTTAAGTTCTTAATAACTAATCAATTCTGCACTTAAAGCACTGCTGAAATACTTTGTACATATTGCAACTAACTGTTTAAGGTATATAACTTTCACAAAGTTTTCTTTAGTTAATTATTATCTTTAACTTATTCTCGTTTTCGTGCTGTCATAAGTTGTAGAGTAGGGGTTTTAGACTCAAGTTTTCTTTCAAAAATCTGTTCGTTATAAATTAACATTTCCTTTTTTAATTGCAATGTAAAATTTGGATTTCTTTTGCATTGTTTTTCAGGTTTAAATTCTCTCTCAAACGAACTTGGAATTTCGTTATGGCTGAAAATCACTTCTAATTATTATGTCACTCTCACAGCTTGAGTTCTCTTTAATCTTCTTCTCTCTGTTTAATAGTAACAGATGAAGAGTATGGGTCGGGCCAGGAAGGTTAATGGATGCAAGCGAAATTGTTAACTAGTGCTAGGTCATGCAACTCTAAGGAGGACATGACTTATATATATATATTTTTTAAACTATTTTAGGTGGGAATGTTACTTGCATCTATGGCCTTGCAGAAACCCATTTCCAACTAGGTCTTTGTGGAAGTGAGAAAATGCAGAGTTTTTGCTGGTCCTTGATAAAGCCAAGGCTCAGTATTCTCGACACCTTCTACATTCAGTTGTTTTATTTTATTTTTTATTTTTCCTTTTGATCACACAGGTAGATACATAACCTTTTCTATGTTGTACTAGGTGTGAGTCAAAATTATTTATGTATTTTTTTGCTTAGGTATCTTCTTTATAGAATATATATATATATATATATATATAGAGAGAGAGAGAGAGAGAGAGAGAGAGAGAGAGAGAGAGAGAGAGCCCTACCCAAGGCAGCAGTATATGTGTGTACACAAACATATGCAGTATAATTAAATCTTAAAAAGAAAGTACCGTAATTTTCGGACTAAGAGCCGCAGGTGAGAAATTTTGCAATCTTGGAAGCAAAGAAATTTTGAGAAATTTTGCAATCTTGCAACCAGAAATTGCTCTTCAAGCACTTTCTCTTCTTCTAAGTGTTGTTCGTTACTAAAAAAAGAACTCTGTGGAGTCAATGTTGGCCTGACTCCCTGCAAACAGCTCTGATGGTGTCATAATTTGTTCTTCATAGAGTCGTTGGAGGCTTGCCCTTGCTGCAAGTCGTTTCACTGTTGCCCCTCAGACAATCACGTAAGTACCTTCACAGTGGGCTGTTGCGTAGAAATGCCATTCAGCTATGATTCCAAACTCACTTTCATGGTGGCATATGAAGATGAACTTGAAGTGTATGTCTGCCAAATCCTGACCACAGTGGCACCCATATGTCCCACTGGCCGCACTTACTACCTTCACAAGGAAAAGATGAACGCAGCAACCACGACACTTCAAAACTACCTTGCAAGGGATTGTTGAAGTTGTTAATGTGGAAGGGATGGTGATAATACTAAAAGGTTTGTAATTAGTTATAATTTTCAATAAATTAGCTTGTCCAAAGTAATTAAAAATTGTGAATTAAAATTAAACAATTTTTCTTTCACATCCCGATGGTTTTTCCTTTGCATAATATTTTTTAAAAATCCATGAAACCATGATCCCACTGCGATCCCATTATGAAACTTTCCACAAATGATGCTAAAATATAGAAGTTTGTGTGTGAATTTTTTCAAAATTAAAAAAAAAATTTAGGTTTTTGAGAAATTCAAGGTCAAAAATTGAATTGTATGGCCTAGAAATTAAAATGTGTCCAACACTAGCAATGTTACATAACATATGAAAGTCTATAAAATAAGCTACAAAATGGTTCTCACCCCAACCTTCTGTCTCATTTCTCGTTTGAGTAAATTTATTTTAGAATTACACGTCAGCTGAAAATTGAGTTGGTTTTTTTAATATTTCAGAGGGCCATAACTTTAAAACTACTTCAGACAAAAATTTAGAAATTTGGATTTTTTACTATCTCTAGGGGTACAGGTGAGCCAAATTTGAAAAAAAATCCAAGATGGTAAGGTTTTTTCACTGGATCACTCGACATGGAATGACCCAAGTCTCAATGGCACCATGATTGACCAGGTGAAAGAGTTTGTACATATTTGGGAAGCTTGTTTGACAGAGAGAACAGATTAGATGGCGAAATTAGTAGGAGAGTGAATTCTTCATTGAAATTGATAGCTGCTTTCGGAGGTTTTCACAGGAATGACTGATTCTCAAAAGAGTCCCGAATGGCTGTGTATGAAAGTGCAATTGTTCCTACTCTGATATATGGCAGTGAAACCTGGGTACTACAGAAGAGACATAAGAGTAGTTTGTGTGCTGGAGAGATGAGTTACTTTCGGGGAGTTGATGGCAAGACACTCTGTGTGTGGAATGAAGATGTGTTGCAGTTGTGTGTAATGTGAAGCAAAATGTTATTAGCAAGGTGAAGACTAATATTCTTAGGCGGTTTGGCCATGTTGAAAGAATGAGTGATGAGATGCTTACTAAGAAAATTTTTCAGCCCAAGTGGCAGGAAAGAAAGGTAGAGGATGCCAAGGAAGTAATGGGAGGATCAAATTCGGGAGTGTCTGCACGAAAAAAAGATTATGAGTATGAAGTATAGAAGGTCTTGCTTGTGTATGTCGTGGGATGGATGTCACAGAAGCTCCTGTTGTGTGTCAAGATCGCTGTAAATGGAGCAGTTTGATACAGCAACAGTAAGAAAATAATCAGTTAAAAATTAATCTGGTGGTTTGTATTATCTGTTAAATGTTTATTTGTCAGATGGTCTTTTCTTTGAGGAGCTAACCTCTGAATATCAGAGAACAGCTTAATGGTATGTATGTATGTATGTATGTATGTATGTAAAATCCTATAGAAATATGTTCAATTTATAAATGAAGTAGCATTGTGCTCCAGACCTGCAAGAAACTATAAAGATTGCATCATCCATGACATCAGACATGAGAATGCTTTTCAATGGCTGCCAAGGTCTATTTGCAGCAATGTTTCCGGTGACTTCATCATCTATTGGTATAAAACCCCATGCAAAGGTGGATCGCTGTTATAAGCAAAATGGAAAGTTTTCCACGGTTAACATCGTGTAAGAAGTCCATAATCGTTGTTTCAAATGCTGAAGCTTTATTCTAGTGTGAAACAGCACAAAGAGTTCATTGTCAGCAATCAGCTATTGTGAGTTTGTTACAAAAGATATGCGAAAATGCCAACATGGAAAGAAAAGTCGGATCAGGAGGTAAACACGTGACTGTACGCCGTGACAGGATAGGATTCTGAAGCATCTCAGCCTGCAAGAATGTGCAGCTGGTTTGCCCAAATTGAAGGTACAGTGGAAACAGCATACAGATGTAAAAGCGAGTGCACAAACTGTGCAACATGAGTCTAGAAGCCATTACTGATGAGTAAAATGTACAGACAATGGCTTAGTTGGGCTAAAGAGCATGCATGTGGAGTAGGCTGTGCACATGTGGGATTGTGTTATGTTTCCGGGTGAATCGAAATTTAACCTGCACAGGCCCGACGGCAAACCCTATGTTAGGCCCAGAAAAGGTGAAACCTTTAACAGTGATTGCTTGGTGCAGACAGTAAAGTTTCAGGTGATTCAAATGGTGTGGGGGATTCATATCCAGTAAAGGTGTCTGCAGACTACACTTTATAAATGGGTCTGTGAAGGCAGAGTGCTACAAAAACATCTCATCTGCCCAGCTAATTCCAATAATCCAGGAACAATTTGGTGACACTGTATCCTGCATCTTTCAGGAAGACTGTGCCATGTCAGGACATCATGAAGGTGAGTAAATTTTATGTGTAATGTCTGTATGTTTTTTTAGCATTATTGCTACTTAACCTGATGTCCAATATTTGTGTTTAGATCAAAAATTTCCTACAAGAGGCCAAGGTCAGGTGCCTAAGTTGGCTTACTGCTGGTACATAATGGCCAAAAAGTTGCAGAGCAGAGGCCTATGATACAAAAAAAAAAACAACTGCAAGAGTATTACAAGTTTGGTATAGTGATTTGGTATAAAATATTTGAAGAAACTCATCCACTCCATGCTGGAGTGCTGCAGAACTGTTGCTAAGGCTTGAGGTGGCCCTATGATGTATTAGGATCCCACAAAATGAGTTAACTGTTTATGTTATTCCTTGTTTGAAAAGTCACAGTATTACTATAACCATTCAAAAGTTTATGTGCCTACAATTACTTTAATGAGAAACTTACCTTTACTGGAAGGTCTGTTCTCTTTGAAAAAGATACATTTCATTGCACGTTTTTCCCCCATTTTAATTTCTACGGTTGGTTTGGGGTTCTGGTGCGGCGGTTTTATGTTGTCTTCAACTTGTTCATTTATTTGACTGAGTGAGTAATTTATTAATCCTTACTGCTGCAATGATACTTGACCCAAGAAACCTCTTTTTTTACTTAAAAACCTATCATCAGTGAAATTATAGATTTTTAAGTAAAAAAGAGGTTTCTTGGATCAAGTATCATTGCAGCAGTAAGGATTAATAAATTACTCACTCAGTCAAATGAATGAACAAGTTGAAGACAACATAAAACCGCCGCACCAGAACCGCAAACCAACCGTAGAAATTAAAATGGGGGGGGGGAAACGTGCAATGAAATGTATCTTTTTCAAAGAGAACAGTCCTTCTAGTAAAGGTAAGTTTCTCATTACATTACTCTCATTAATGTTTATGTTATGTTTTGTAGGCCTACCTAAGCTCTTTGAACCATTTTGTTTTTTTGTTTCTTCCAGAAATGTGAAAAGTATGTTTTTGCAACAGCTCCTTAACAGTATTGGTGAGCCTATGGTGTCAGATTACACTTATTTCAGCTAAATGTAGCATTATATATAATAAATTGCATTTCTTTGGTTTATTCTCTGTAGTACATATGCTATCATTACAAACTGCAATCGTGTTGTGCACATCTATTGACTGACTTTTCGTATATCTCATATGTGATGCAGTTTCCATGGCCACTACTGTATACTGCATGTCATTTATGTACTTCTGCAAAAAGGGTTTGCATTCAATATGAAAAACATGTCCCCTTGTAAAAAAAAAAAAAAAATCTTACCGTCAACATTTCTGCTGCTTCCTTTCGCCGATGGGCAATATGTTCCGATTCTTGCAACAAGTCAGAGAAATGATCATGCTTGTACAGATGCGTTACAAGCTCACTCTGCAGATTGTCTTTCACATAGTTGACTAAGAAATGCATAATGGCCTTAGGAACAGTGTCCTGGATACTTTTCCTAACAATCAGGAAATAGGAACGAATCAGTCGCTCTGAAAATAAAAAAAAATCTCACAATGTGTTAACCATCAGAAAAGTTCATATATTTACATATATACAGATAGTATTTTTTTTTTTTGCTAAATGCCTGATGAACTGTGGCAACGTGTGGAAGCAAAACAACCGGACCGACATACCCCAAGCCCACATCCAAAGCCTCTTTCGTTCAATGCCGCGCCGTTTAGCGGCCGTTATTGCCAGCCATGGGGGCCACATGAACCATTGATGTCTGCGTGTTCCGCAAGTCGCATGGTCCTGCAAGATCAATCGTTTCATCTTTTGTATCTGTTCAGTAAATCTGGCTTTGCTATTTCGTGTCCTTCTTGGTACTGCATTTTGGGTGGCCAGCAGTGTAGATTAGAAATGTACTAAAAAATTTTTTTTTCACAAAATGCCTTTGAAAAATGGGATGCATCTTATATGCGGCAAATACAGTAATTAAAGAATACGTGTTTCCATTCACAGTACTTTCAGATCATAAACCAAGACTAGAGTTTCATGATAACTGAGTTGGACTATTTTACTTTGACTGGTTAAAGTAAAATAGTGCAACTATTAATTATCTAAAGTAATAAAGTAACCTCAGACGGTCTCATTACAAGGAGATGAGCAATGAGAACTAAACCTAAAGCTAGGTTTGCAGGAAGATTACATTTTTTCGCATGACTGAAATTGAAGATGAGTCATGTGGGAACTGAACCTAAGACTGCACTTGCAGAGGGGGCATATTTTCACACGGCTGCCATCACAGACGAGGCATGCAAACTGCACTTGCAGAGGGTGCATATTTTCACATGGCTGCCATCACAGACGAGGCATGCAAACTGCACTTGCAGAGGGTGCATATTTTCACATGGCTGCCATCACAGACAAGGCATGCAAACTGCACTTGCACAGGGTGCATATTTTCACACGGCTGCCATCACAGACGAGGCATGCAAACTGCACTTGCAGAGGGTGCATATTTTCACACGGCTGCCATCACAGACGAGGCATGCAAACTGCACTTGCAGAGGGTGCATATTTTCACATGGCTGCCATCACAGACGAGGCATGCAAACTGCACTTGCAGAGGGTGCATATTTTCACATGGCTGCCATCACAGACGAGGCATGCAAACAGCACTTGCAGAGGGTGCATATTTTCACATGGCTGCCATCACAGACTAGGCATGCAAACTGCACTTGCAGAGGGTGCATATTTTCACACGGCTGCCATCACAGACGAGGCATGCAAACTGCACTTGCAGAGGGTGCATATTTTCACACGGCTGCCATCACAGACGAGGCATGCAAACTGCACTTGCAGAGGGTGCATATTTTCACACGGCTGCCATCACAGACGAGGCATGCAAACTGCACTTGCAGAGGGTGCATATTTTCACATGGCTGCCATCACAGACGAGGCATGCAAACTGCACTTGCACAGGGTGCATATTTTCACATGGCTGCCATCACAGACGAGGCATGCAAACTGCACTTGCACAGGGTGCATATTTTCACATGGCTGCCATCACAGACGAGGCATGCAAACTGCACTTGCACAGGGTGCATATTTTCACACGGCTGCCATCACAGACGAGGCATGCAAACTGCACTTGCACAGGGTGCATATTTTCACACGGCTGCCATCACAGACGAGGCATGCAAACTGCACTTGCAGAGGGTGCATATTTTCACATGGCTGCCATCACAGACGAGGCATGCAAACTGCACTTGCAGAGGGTGCATATTTTCACATGGCTGCCATCACAGACGAGGCATGCAAACTGCACTTGCAGAGGGTGCATATTTTCACATGGCTGCCATCACAGACGAGGCATGCAAACTGCACTTGCAGAGGGTGCAAATTTTCACATTGCTACTACTGCAGATGGGCGATTGGGGCAGAACCTAAGGCTGTGTTTGTAGGGAGAGCATATTTTCATATGGATACAACTGCAGATGAGCCACGAGGACTGAATCTAGTAAGGCTATATTTGCTGGGAGATCACATTTTCACATGGCTACCATTGAATAAGGTTAACAAGGACTGAACCTTGGGTTGTGTTTGTAGAAATAGCATATTTTCATTTGGCTACCATTGCAGATGGGGCATGGGAATTGAATCTAGGGTTGTATTTGTAGGGAGAGCATATTTTCACTTGGCTACCATTGCAGAAGAGTTTTGAGGACTGAACCAAGTAGGGCAATATTTGCTGGTAGACCAGATTTTTCACAGATACCATTGCAGATGGGGGTGAGGCTGAACCTAGGGCTGTGTCTGTAAGGAAAGCATATTTTCACATGGCTACCATTACAGATGGGTCATGAGGACTAAACCCTAGGGTTGCCTTTGTAGAGTGAGCATATTTTTGCACAGCTACCATTGCAGACGAGTGATGGGGACTGAACTTGGGACTGTATTTGTAGGAAAGTGCATATTTTCACAAAGTTACCATTGCAGATAGGTCATGGAGACTGAACCTAGTAAGACTATTTGCTGGGAGATCACAGTTTCACATTGATACAATTAAGGCTAAGGGTGGGGCAAAACCCTAGGGCTGTGTTTGTAGGGAGACAAATTTTCACATGGTACCACTGCAAATGGGGCACTTGGACTGAGCTTACTAGAGCTATATTTCCTAGGAGATCACATTTTTGCATGGCTTACCATTGAAGATGGTCAATGGGAATCGAGCCTAGAACTGTTTTTGCAGATTAGAGTTTCACATGGCTGCCCCCAATGATGGACAATGGGAACCAAACCTAGGGCTTTTTTGCTCATCACATTTTCACATGGCTATTGCATATGGAAAATGGGGACAGAATTAGGCATGAGTTTGCAAGGATTTTAACATTGTTGACTGTGAAGAATGAAAGACCACACTGATTTGATTTGTTCGAAAACTAAAATTAGAGTTGATAAATGTGCAAGTACAAAATATTTTACAATTGTCAAAAGTACCCAAAAGAGATAATTGAATATCTAAAGCTTTGTATGTACTTAATCTTTGGAATTATTACATCAGAGCTCTTGCACTAGCCTTAAAAAAGTAAAACTGATTAAAATAACAGATTATTATTATTATTTTTTTACATGCATCAAACATTAAAAGATTGAAAATAAAACCTGATCGATTAATTACACATACAAAGTGCTGGGGAATAGCTGTCTTACTTTGGAAGACTACCATGTATTCTGCTTTATACATGAAAGTAATCAATTAGGTTTTATTTTCAATCTTTAATACCTATAAAAAAACTTATGCTAATCAATTGCTTTTAAAGGTCAGCCCAGGGGCTCTGATATAGTAATTCCAAAGATTACAGTACACAAAAAGTTTCAAATGCTTGAAAATCTTCTTTGAGTACTTTTGTCAACCTGTAAAACTTACATGATCAGAAAAAGGCTTTGAAATCAACACCCCCCCCCCCCCCACATTTTCAGAGAAATTTATTTTGGCCCCCAACCCCAATTTTTTTTCATA
This sequence comes from Macrothele yani, assembly GCA_039090855.1. Lineage (NCBI taxonomy): Eukaryota > Metazoa > Arthropoda > Arachnida > Araneae > Macrothelidae > Macrothele > Macrothele yani. The sequence continues at coordinate 116,314,815 of CM077013.1, read as the reverse complement.
GATTTTAGTCCCAAGCAAATATTTATTAGGTTTAAATTCCTGTGAGACACCTGAATCCATGAATGCTCACAAGCACAATACAGTGCACCAGGTACTAATATTTCAAAACAAATTATCTCAGTTACAATATTAGCATTAATTTATTCAATTAAAACTTGTAAGTAAACATACTTAAGTAGATAAGAACCATGATTTAAATAAAATATATCTACATATATGAGCAGAGCCAGAGAGAGAATAATGTACATACTTACCAATTACTTCACAGTCTCGTTGCTCTTTTGGTGTTAATTTTCGGGAAGTACTTGTGGGCTGCATAAACATAGCAAATATGAGTATCAATAATATTCAAATGAACACAAAACTACACTACAACAAATTAAAAACACTCTTTACAATTCAATACAGGCAAGTCAGATATTTAAAAAAAAAGAAAAAAAAAGTACTAAATTTATGTTTTCTGATATTAAAAGATGAAAATAAAGGGAACATGAAATGCTGTCTTTAAGATGAAAACAATTTCATACACAGCTAATCAAAATAAGTTAATTTGCTTTTCCTAAATAAATTCTGGGGATTTTAAGAATTTAAAAAACATAATTCATGCACTTGTCAAATCAAATTTGAAAAGAGTACATGTCAACAACAAAAAAACATTTTTTTAGAGAAAAAACAAACAGGTAAGCATACAGCTCAAATGGGAAAAGAGGGGGGGGGACAGGACCACCAATTACACTGGAATATTTTGATCCCAACGACAGAGCTGTTGCCTAAGAATGACTCTCCAACAATATATCATTTTCTGTATTTTTTGCCAACAGTATTGGCCCACCATATTTTCTAGCATGCAGATGTGAGCAATTTTAAATTGGAGTCAAGTAAAAACTGTGGAAGTGTCAAAATATTTCAGGTCCCCAGAAGTCATAGCTACTATTACTAAAAATTATCTTTGTTTTACCACAATGCATTTCACACCCGTCAAACAGAAGCTTCTTCATGAATGGACAGAACACCCAAAACAAGACTTTCACAAGACCTGAGCTGTAGACAATGTCTGGAAAAAAAAAAATCTATATTAATGTGCAATATAATGAAAACTTCTGAAGTCCCTAATGTGTGACTCGAAATCCCCGAAGTCGGCAACAACTTAAGCCCGACTACTATCACAAGCTCAATTTGGAAGCATGTAATTGACCATATATATATATCATCATCATTGTCAACCATTATCAATCCACTGCTGGACGAAGGTCTCCCCAAGTTTCCTCCACAACGGTCTGTCTTGTGCCAGTCTCCTCCATGTCACTCCCGCATACTTTCGAATTTCATCCACCCATCTTCCATGTGGTCTTCTTCTGGCAGTATGTCCAGCCCATTGCCATTTCAGGGATTTAACTCTGATCATGACGTCTTCCACTCTTGTCATTTTTCGGATCCACGAGTTCCTCTTCTTATCTCTCCTGGCTACACCAAGCATGCACCTCTCCATGCTGCTTTGAGTTGTCTGCAGCCTTTGTGCTCGCTTGCTTGCAAACTTGCATTCATTATTTGCTTTCACGTGAAGAAAACAAAACACCAACCTAAAGCCTCTTAAAAAAAAAAAAATAATAAATAAAAAAAAATAAAAAAATTAAATAAAAAAAAAATCATAAGCTACTTGTGAAATGCTATGTGCCTCTGAAAGGAAAATGTTAAAATGTTTTTAAAAACTTTACAAACCACAATTTTAAATAAATTTGCTGAATTTACTTCCACAGGAATCCATTAGATGCACAAAAATGACTGCTAACTGATGGCAAAGCATTGTCCAATACAAATTTAACTCCGGAGATTTAGATACAGCAAAATAGAGCTTCAGACTCTTAAATTGATACAACTGTGTGATGAGGATGTGTGCATGCTTAATATGCCAGTAGAAACTAATATTTCTCTTCCTCAGATATGGGACATACTGAAGACAAAACTAAAATGGTTCACCACTGTTCAATATGAGTACTCTTCGCACCATCTAAAAACCATGGTCTAGTTAACATCACAAAACAGCATCATAGTAATTTCAAATGAAACAATTACTGGTGTACATAGCACAGGAGTGAAACAAGGTGACACTATAACAAAAATATATATACGATCAATGAAGAAACAGGTTTCTGTACGCCCAATTAATGTGAAAGACGATAATTATTGTCTTTCACAAGGTGACACTATATCCATACACGAGACCGACCAAGAAAGGAAAAAGCTCAATTTTTTGACCGGACAAAAAACAGAACGCGTGACGAGCAAGTGTGAATACAATGCAGCAAGAGATGGAATTGTTTACTGTAATTTAATATGTAAATATTAAACTGTAGCACATTGCTGTACTCACAATATAAAATTATTGAATTCAAAACAAAATAATATAGCTCATGTTGAGAAATGGCTTCCTAGTTTAATTGAATTAATAATCTAAAGTAACTTATGGGATTTTACTAGGAAATTTTTTCTTTAATAGCAAATTTTCGGAGAAAACTCTTCTCCTTCTTCAGGCTGTCTTGTTGTTGTCACTTTTTCCTTGTCACTATCACGGTTACGGTTTACCTTGACGGTTTAGGTTATTTTTCAACAAATCCTGCCAGATGTTAGGCAGGGAAAATCCTTTGCAGTCATTGATGATGGAATTTTGATTTTTCTCAATCTCTATTCCTTCTTTCAGTTTTCTTTTTTGGAAATTGCTTTGGAAACTGATTACTTTAAGGGAATTCCAATCCATGCTGTGCCCAGTTTCTCTAACATGCCTATCTAATCCAGTCTTGTTGGAGCAATTTTTTATAGCTGCTTTATGCTCAGCTATACGAGTTTCTAGTCTGCGACCTGTTTCACCTATGTAAGATAGTCCACAACTACAATTTACTTCATAAACTACTCCTTGCATTTTTAAAATATCTTCTTCTCTTTGAACTATTTTAGGGAAAAATTTTTAACTTTGTTCTCTAAACTTGGAGCTAGCCTAATATTGTATTTTTTACTAATTCTCTTTAAAGCCTCAAATAAACCTTTGTGATAAGAAATTTTTTTAGTGAATTTTACTTGTTGCTTTTGTGGGTTCTTCGTACCATTAAAATTCAGAAGCTTCTCAATTTCTTCTTTAGGATAGTTATTCTCTGCAAGTATGACTTTAAGCTCTTCTTTTTGGGCTTCTTTTTTATCTGCTGTAGAAACTATTTTATTAATTTTTTTTCTAAAAACTGACTTGCTACATTCTTCTTAATAGAAACTGGGTGATACGAATTGAAATCCAGTAGTCTTTTAGTATTCATTGGTTTTTTATACCAACTAGTGAGGAATTTTTCATCTTCATAATAGATAGTAATATCTAAGAAGTTTATTCTTCTTTCTTTTTGAAGTTCAATAGTGAACTTAAGGGAATCATCTAATTCATTGAATGAGTCTAGAATTCTTTCTGGAATAATTTCTGAGCTATCTATTATAAATAAGATGTCATCCATGTATCTGCTATATAAGCAGAAGTATGTGGGTTGTACTAGTATCTTTTCTTCTAGTTTTCCCACATAATAGTTAGCTAAGAGTGGGGAGAGTGGGGAGCCCATTGCTAGCCCTGATTTTTGAATGAAAAAAGTTTTCCCAAATTGAAAGTAGTTGTTCTGCAAAGAGAAAGTAAGCATTTCAAAAATTCCAACTAATATGTTTTTTTCCTTGTTGTGAAAAACTATTAGGTCTGCCAAGTCTTCCGCTATAAAGTCTATAAGTTGATCTATATTAATGTGAGTATACATAGACACTATATCTAAACTACCCATAATAGGAGAATCTAATTTAGGAAGAAGTTCTAGTTTTTCTTTTAGCTGCATTGAGTTTTTAATCAAGTTAGGTGGCTCTTTTAAAAGATTCTGAAGGTGTGACTTTAAAAAATAGTTTAGATTTGAAAGAATAGATTTTTTGAGTCTATTATTGGTCTAATTGGTTGGTGTTCTTTATGCAGTTTGACTATTCCATATATTTGAGGTAATCTGAACTGTAATTTTGAGAATTGTTTATAGTTTTCTGGAAGTTGGTTTTTCTTTTTGAAGTGAAATAAGCTTAGAGACTTTTTAATCAAATCTGGTAGTGGGTTTTCTTTTACTTCTTCATACATAGGTTTCTTTAGTTCTTCTTCCATCTTTTCTAGATAATCTTTCTTATCCATAATAGTAATCAACTTACTTTTGTCTGTTTTCACAGCAACTACACTTTCATTTTTTCTGAAATCTTTAAGAGCTTTTAATTGACTATTATCAAAATTTTTTTTAGGTTTCCTTACTTGCTTCTGGAATTTTGTAATTCATTTAGACTTAGAAAACCATTTAAAGATTTACTTTCAGCCAACTTCGTAAGAAAAATAGAGCAAAAACGTTAAAAAGAAGTATTGAAGCAAAATATAAAAATGTTGCTTATTATAAAAAAGTAAAAGTAGAAAATGAAAAGAAAATTTCTGGAATCTTAAGGGATACAGTAAACGCAGAATTGGATGACTGGCTAAAAATTGGAGTAAGAAACAAAAATAAGAAATTTGTTAAAAAGCTGAACCTTAAAGAAGAGAAATTTTTAAAGAAAAACTATTCCAGTAAAAACAAAAAAACTGCAGTTCTTAGTCATGTAAAGGACAACACTGCTACTGGAGTTAGCCAAGAATTATTACAAGTGATAAATAAAGGAAGTAATTTCAATCTATCCAAAGAAAAATAAATCCAGAAAAATTGATAATTGAATTGGAAAGCATCTGCAGCACTTTAGAAAAAGAGGACCAAATTAAAGCAGACCTCCTCAGAACAGATTACTACAATAGCCTTACAAAATTCCAGAAGCAAGTAAGGAAACCTCAAAAAAATTTTGATAATAGTCAATTAAAAGCTCTTAAAGATTTCAGAAAAAATGAAAGTGTAGTTGCTGTGAAAACAGACAAAAGTAAGTTGATTACTATTATGGATAAGAAAGATTATCTAGAAAAGATGGAAGAAGAACTAAAGAAACCTATGTATGAAGAAGTAAAAGAAAACCCACTACCAGATTTGATTAAAAAAGTCTCTAAGCTTATTTCACTTCAAAAAAAGAAAAACCAACTTCCAGAAAACTATAAACAATTCTCAAAATTACAGTTCAGATTACCTCAAATATATGGAATAGTCAAACTGCATAAAGAACACCAACCAATTAGACCAATAATAGACTCAAAAAACTATTCTTTCAAATCTAAATTTTTTTTTAAAGTCACGCCTTCAGAATCTTTTAAAAGAGCCACCTAACTTGATTAAAAACTCAATGCAGCTAAAAGAAAAACTAGAACTTCTTCCTAAATTAGATTCTCCTATTATGGGTAGTTTAGATATAGTGTCTATGTATACTCACATTAATATAGATCAACTTATAGACTTTATAGCGGAAGACTTGGCAGACCTAATAGTTTTTCACAACAAGGAAAAAAACATATTAGTTGGAATTTTTGAAATGCTTACTTTCTCTTTGCAGAACAACTACTTTCAATTTGGGAAAACTTTTTTCATTCAAAAATCAGGGCTAGCAATGGGCTCCCCACTCTCCCCACTCTTAGCTAACTATTATGTGGGAAAACTAGAAGAAAAGATACTAGTACAACCCACATACTTCTGCTTATATAGCAGATACATGGATGACATCTTATTTATAATAGATAGCTCAGAAATTATTCCAGAAAGAATTCTAGACTCATTCAATGAATTAGATGATTCCCTTAAGTTCACTATTGAACTTCAAAAAGAAAGAAGAATAAACTTCTTAGATATTACTATCTATTATGAAGATGAAAAATTCCTCACTAGTTGGTATAAAAAACCAATGAATACTAAAAGACTACTGGATTTCAATTCGTATCACCCAGTTTCTATTAAGAAGAATGTAGCAAGTCAGTTTTTAGAAAAAAAAAATTAATAAAATAGTTTCTACAGCAGATAAAAAAGAAGCCCAAAAAAGAAGAGCTTAAAGTCATACTTGCAGAGAATAACTATCCTAAAGAAGAAAATAAGAAGCTTCTGAATTTTAATGGTACGAAGAACCCACAAAAGCAACAAGTAAAATTCACTAGAAAAATTTCTTATCACAAAGGTTTATTTGAGGCTTTAAAGAGAATTAGTAAAAAATACAATATTAGGCTAGCTCCAAGTTTAGAGAACAAAGTTAAAAAATTTTTCCCTAAAATAGTTCAAAGAGAAGAAGATATTTTAAAAATGCAAGGAGTAGTTTATGAAGTAAATTGTAGTTGTGGACTATCTTACATAGGTGAAACAGGTCGCAGACTAGAAACTCGTATAGCTGAGCATAAAGCAGCTATAAAAAATTGCTCCAACAAGACTGGATTAGATAGGCATGTTACAGAAACTGGGCACAGCATGGATTGGAATTCCCTTAAAGTAATCAGTTTCCAAAGCAATTTCCAAAAAAGAAAACTGAAAGAAGGAATAGAGATTGAGAAAAATCAAATTTCCATCATCAATGACTGCAAAGGATTTTCCCTGCCTAACATCTGGCAGGATTTGTTGAAAAATAACCTAAACCGTCAAGGTAAACCGTAACCGTGATAGTGACAAGGAAAAAGTGACAACAACAAGACAGCCTGAAGAAGGAGAAGAGTTTTCTCCGAAAATTTGCTATTAAAGAAAAAAATTTCCTAGTAAAATCCCATAAGTTACTTTAGATTATTAAAATAATATAGTTTTAAAAGACATTGCTTTAAATACAGTATCATTTTCTTTTTGTTCTCTTGTACTTCCCAGAAAATCAGATCAAGTTTCCTCTTGTATGCTTTCTTCTCAAAAGTTCCACGGCCATATGTCTTTTGTTGACTCTGCAGCTGAACAATTCATTGCTTAATTTTAGTTTCTGTTCATATGATTCCCTTCCCATTTCTTAATTGTTGCTTCCTTTTCCTTAATTCCCTCAGATGACAATTTTATCCATCATACGAAAGCGCTGCCAGCCTGAGGACCACGAATACATGATCATATCGAAGCCTTCACTACTTTACATAACTTTGAGAATATGAATACTTTGAACACTATGAATCAATTCATACAAATCTCACCTTCCTTATGACACTTAAATCTAAACATTTATAAAGAAAAGTAACTTTCAACAACAACACAGGATAGTGAGATCATGGGGGGGGGATAGGATCTGAGCTTCAACCGACTTCTGTTTTCAGATACTTTTTCCCCATTTTTAAACTGAGATACAAAAATTTATGGGAAAGATGAATATTTAGTAACAGTACTGGGCAGAAGGTATATTGCGAGAACAAAAAAATTACGAATATGACAGAATCTTCACCTCCGTCTAACTTCAGTTTCTGAAAGTTTTGAAAGACTGAATTCCATCCTCAAACGGAAAACAACCCCCCCCCCCACCACCACCTCCAATACCACCGTAATTTCTGTTCAGTTGTGCATCAATCTGGAGAATGCCTCAAATGATAACAGAAATGGTGGAATTCCTCAAATCCACGGAAGAATCTCGTGCTTGAAGACTACAGGGAAATTTTCAGGCAATCTTAACTTCAGTTTTCGGAAATTGTTGCCCACAGTTTCATGCTGAAATACAAACATTTATGCAATAAAATCATATTTAACACAACAATACTGGACAGAGGCAACGTCGTGAGAAAGAAGAAATTATGATTACGGGAAAACCCTCCCTTTCGTTTTCAAAAGTTCTGAGAGCCAAAATACTGTTCCCAGATGGAAAACTAACTCACCATTAATACCCCCCCCAAAAAAAAATTCTCTTCATTTCTGAATCGATCTCTAGATTGACCCAAATGACGACAAAAAAAAAAAAAAAAAAAAGTGGAATTCCGTGAATGAATCTCATGTATGTATATCTCCAAAGCTCTTCAATGCCACATTGCTTAATGTTTTTCGATCATTGGACTGGGAAGACAAGGGAATAATGGTAATAGTTTAAATCCACTCATTTTACTGACAACATTGTAATTTTTGTAAATACCCCCTCAGGAATTTGCTGAAAATAGTAAAGAAGTGGGATTCAAGATGACCTTACAGAAAACAAAATTGGCATGGAGTGCTTTTCACAACTTACTTCTACATCAGCCTTGAACAACAAATATCAAGTCAAGGCCAAATTGAAGGAGAAATAAATAGGTGTATAAAACTTGGCTGGAGGGCAATTGGAAGAAACAGTGCAATTTGCAAGAGCAATGTACCATTGTTTTAACATTGTTCCACTTAAGAACTCTGCCTTACGTTTCCAATGGTAACAACTTCTGTAGACAGTTTCTTCACAATTAATGTATTCCTAACGACGAAAATTTACACATCCATAAAAATAACTTTAAATTATAGTGAGTTATACTTAATATTTGCAAAAACTTAACCATAATTATATTAAAAATCTATCATTTTTCTTTGGGATATACTAAGACCCGCTAATAGATGGTGCGACTTGTACATTGATGACGTCAGTGGACAAACAATGTGTGATGGCTTATTTTGGAATTAGAAATCAGCACTATCTGCAGTACAGTTCCTTTTTTTTTCAGTAATTTTATTAATATTTGGAATGGAATCAAAATTTGAATCTATCCATGCAATAGTCTGGAATGTTTAGCTGCAAATGTCACAAGAACTTTAGGTACTGCTGATTCCTATTTCCCAAATAAGCCATCATTTGTTTGTCCACTGACATAATCAATGTACAGGTCACACCATCTATTAAAAGGTCTTAATATTACCAAAGGAAAAATTATTGATTTTTAATATAATTATAGTTAAGTTTTAGCAAATATTAAGTATGCCATGATACAATTTAAAGTTATTTTTACAGGATTGTCACTCATATTGGTTTTAAAAATTCCCTGAGTTTTCCAGGTTTTCCTGAAGAAAATTCTGCGGGGAATTTCAGGCAAAATTTACAGATTATGTATAACCATGATAATATACATACTAAATGCCACATCTATAATGCATGACGATTATGGGCAAAACACGTAACAATATTAACAAATAAAGGTAACTTGATCACGCTAGTTTCAGGTGCAATGAGCACGTCTTTTGAATCCGTTCTGACGCAAATTAGGTTTATCAAAGCGATTCAAAGTCAATTGAACTGGTATGGAAAACAATAGCATCTGACCGAAGAAAGAAGTTTTTCCAATCGGGTTTTTAAACCCGCAGATATTGCTGTAAACAGAATCCTGAACTTACGTCCTCTTTTTTTTTTTTTTTTTTTTTTTTTATTATTGGAAATTTTACGACCACCGTCAGCAACTCATTGGGCTACGGGCAGTAGCCCGTCCCTAATTTAGGGCTGCTGACACTAAGGAAGTTAGAGAGCCAGTTCTGTAAGCCAAACACAACATCCGTGCCTCACAGGGATTCGAACCTGGACCCATCTTGGACGAATGATCAGAAGCCATCGCTTATACCACTGCGCCACTGAGGCAGCTTCCTCTGGTTGCAGACTTGTGCATTAAAAACAGTTTGAATTTATATGAGAAACACTTCGCAGCGGAAACGTTCTCTAACAAAGAAGGAATTTTTCAAATCAGACTCTTAGAAGCAGAGATATGGACAAATATAAGATAAGCATCTACACCCCCTGGCGGGGAAAACATGCATTTTAGGAAGTATTATCGAAAGGTTTTTTGATGTGAGCGGTATCGGTCCAAGTAAAAAAAATTTTTAGTCGAGTTATAAGGAGCTCAGATTTTGCTGTAGTAGCATCGGTCCACGAACAAAGTTTTTTGATCAAGATTTTAGAAGCTGAGATTTTATGGCAAATACATCTGAAGCAAAAATTAACAGTTACGCTCCCTGGTGGCCAAGTATTCTTTACCAAAAATTAGAAATTATATGCAAAAGATTTCCTACCAGGAGCTGTATCCACTGAAGAAAAGATTTTTCAAATCGGAGTTTTAGAAGAAGAGACATCGGGAAAGCGTAATTTACTTTTACGTCCCCTAGTGGAAAATCTATGCGTAACTTGAGAAAGTAACTATACCTAAAATACTTTGACATAAATGGAATCGAAAGATAAAATAATTTTTTCAATCGGACGTTTAGAAGTAAATATATGGAATAAAATGTATTTTGAATTCGACATCTTCATTTACGCCCTCTAGCGGCAAAATTGGACATCGTAAAAAACAAAAAAACACGAAAAGGATCATTCGCATATTTCAAGCTTCCCAATGCAAAAAGAATTTTTCAAATCAGACTAATAGTTGCAGAGATATGGTGTCTACAGCCGGACGGAAGGACAAACCGATAACATAAGCACAATCTTTTTTACAAAAGACGTGCTAAAAAAGCTATTATTGTACACTTCAATTATTTGCTGGCTTTTTTTTTTTTATTGCTGGCTGAAATTTTCGATTTCCATTGCATACTCGACGTTTTTCGTTGTCCGCAGTTGACCGACGATTTCCATAGCATACTCTAAATTTTCCGTCGTCCGTAGCAGACCGACGATTTCCATAGCATACTCGAAATTTTCCGTCGTCCGTAGCAGCCCGACGATTTCCATAGCATACTCGAAATCTTCCGTCGTCCGTAGCAGACCGACGATTTCCATAGCATACTCTATATTTTTCGTCATCCATAGCATACTGGATATTTTCTGTCATCCGCAGCGGACCGACGATTTCCTTTCCATAGTAACTACATAAAACCTCTAGTACTTGAAATCGCTGAATCTTTCTTCCCACCGCATGGTGTTATTCAGCTTCTAGAGGAACTCGGTGCGCACGGAAAATTTAGTGTGCCGAAGTACCGGCGATGGCGACAGGGCACGGCGGTTCTGCTGCTAAATGGCTCAAAATCTGCCTTTTGCAGCAAGATGGCGCAAGATTTTTATTTTGGCGCACTCTGCTACAGAATTTGCATCCCTGGTAACTGCATACGCATTATGCAAAAAATTATCAGTTTAATTTTCCCTGACTTTTCCAGGTTTTTGCAAAAAACATTATTTCTCCCCGAGTTTTAGCCTTATTTTCGGATTCCCTGATTTTTCCAGGTTTTCCCAGTTGGCTGGCAACCCTGTTTTTATCAACATGCAAATTTCCATCCTTGAGAATACATTCATTGCAAAAAAAATGTCTACATAAGTTTTTAGGTAGAACCACCTTAAAGGAAAAGCATTTAATTAATGCATTCTTCTAGTTCTTACTTATCTTATGAATCAGACATGGGCCTACCTTAAAACACACACACACACACACACACACACACACACACACACACACACACACACACCTCAAAAGAAGCATGGGGAAATGAATGCTTGATGTAATCAAGAGAGATAAGAAAAAGAACTTAAACATCAGGGAAATGGCAAGACTGGATGATATCATGGTCAAAGTACAGACCATCAAGAGCAAGCATGTTATAATAGCATGGAAGGGAATTGCTCAAGACAGAGCTGTGAAAGAGACCTAGGGAGACCTTCATCCAGCAGTAGATTGAGAATGATTGATGATAACATAGGGATATTTCCTGTCAACGCATTTTCTGTTTAAGATTTACACTGATTTCACTAGGATATTGTGAATAACAATATTGTTATTAAAATTTAACACTCCAACAGTACTTAACAGAATATAATGGAAATGAACTGAAAAGTTGTACACATGGTAGACCAACACTTTCCCTGCTAATTTTCTCCACTTCACCATTATATTTTTATAGTCTCAAAAGTCACTCAGACAAGACTGGATTTTTAGCTCATCAAATGGGGAGGAAAGTGCAACCATACATATACAAAAGGTACATTATTTGACATACAACAATGAAAATCCGACATGCACAATTTTACATTTTAAAAGTTATAGAACTACTATATGGTGGTGTACACACACGTTTCGCCACTCAATGGTCACATGTTAAGATGTTTGCATCTTTCACTAAGACCCTGTTTAGTTATGGTAGTATAATTTCCATTTAGGTTAATTAAACCAAATGAGCGATAAAATTTCTTTTACTTTCCGATATTAATGCCCTTCTGCTGTCGCATAGCTCTGTAAAGAGCTGTTGTGGCCATGATGAAACATCTCTGATTGCCAGTCTTGAACACTATGTGAAGTATCAGAAATCCTCATGCGGTCAAAAAATTCTTTCATGCAGCAGTTACAGATTTTAATTCATATTTTTTTCTCCGAGTATGTGTAAATGAAAAAAAAAAAAGCCTTCCCAGTAGTATATTCAGAATGCATTTTCTTTTGTTGATTTTGTGAAGATCTCTGGTAATTTTCCTCAATACCTACTAGTGTATTACACATTTTACAACCTAAAAAAAAGGTAAACCAACTTTCTCCCAATTTTCTTGATACCCACGAGTGTCATTAAACCATCAAAAATAAAAAAAAAAAAAGCATGCAAAGCATTAACAGCAGGTGTGCATGCCCATTTGTTTTCTTTGCAAGAAAAAGAAATTACGACCTATCATACAATGAAACAAATAGCCTGAATAAAATGTAGGCAAAGTGCTAATTGTGGAAAGTTTAAACTGAAACTTTAGAATTCCAAATTTTCAAATCTGTGTTAAGTTCCCTAAATTAAAAATAGGAAGCTGGTTAGCTATTTTTGACAAAAACAAATTCCCTTTATATTAAGTTAATGGAGTGGCAAGTCAGCTTAGCCATTAAATTGCATTTCAAATGATGAAAAAACTAATACAGAAAGTATATTTTCTCACGAAAATTTAAAGAAAGCTTTGGGAAGTACATACATATAATACTTTAGAAAAGGAAATGTATGGTACTGAATATTTACTAAGAAGGTAATTGCTGTTTTTTTGCAAATAAACTTAGAAATGCAGTTAAAAGCTGAGGAAGACCTGAAACCTAGTGATGATACAGTAGCTATAAAAAGAAATAAAAGCAAGTTAATGATTATTAATAAACTAGATGAAAGCCCATGAATAATAAGATGAGTAATTTTTTTAATAACTGGTATTCTTTTTTTGTCTGTGATGTATGTCCAAATGTGAAAGTATGTTTCATGAATATTACAACAATAAAACAGTATACTGGTTGAGGCAGGGATTCAACAATCAAAACAGCCATGCACTCGCGCTTTTTTCCCAGTGTTTGACGCAGCACATCAGATGCATTTATGGGCAGCTGATGAAATATTAAAAACAAATAACAGCAGCCAGTCACAATATTTCTGACTTTTTCATGAAATCATTAAAAAGCAAGCTTTGTCAATGGTTCTCATCCTTCAAAACTCCTCAAAAATGCATAGTAGCCCAAAGAGCATTGTTTCATTCATGGTAAAAAAAAAAAAAAAAAAACCACGTAGATTGCAAGCAACTACATTCACTTGTTCCTGCTGTTGTTAGATGGCAGAAAAGTGTTAAAAACAGTAAAAGCATTTTTGGAAACTTAGAATTGTGCAGTTGCAAATGGTAGTTATGGTAGTTCATGTGCAAAAGCACAGAAAGTGTTTTTTTTTTTTTTTTTCTCTCTCTCTCTCTCTCTCTCTCTCATTTCCTTCTTTTTCATTTCTTCTACAAAAATAAATAAAATACTGGTTACATTCTGTGAAAAAATTTGTTATATTCCGAGAATTTCATGGTTAAAGGAAATAAAAAGTTTCAAAAATCAAATTTTTTCAGCATATGCATAAAATAACAGTTACTACTGTACTGGAACTCTCAATTTTTAGACTTAAATGAGAAAAGAAACTGGTTTGACAATCTAAAATAATCATTTTAGGTTTGCAAGAGGAATCTTAAAAATAAATTTCATATGATAGGATTCTAAATGAAAAATTCTGTATGTCGTTTATGAACAACAAAGTAGAACCAAAATTCCTGGCATAACGTTTTCCTGTTTCTAAAGAGTTGATTGTGTGACATAAATAGTGTGATGCAATGCATCTCTGACGTGTTAGAATGATTTGGATGAGATGACTTCATACCAGCAGCTGTGAAAAATCGATCTTTGTTGCTATGACAACAAAGCAAAGTGTTACACACGTGCGTGTGTACAACTTCGCAACAAAATGGGACAAATGTTCAAACATTCAGACAAAGTGGTTATTAATTAACACAAGGTTTGTCCGGAAACTAATGAGACTACTTTTCCTGGGCCCATCAGAAGGGCCGGAGGACGGAGTCTCCGAGCGTGACTGGGTATGTTAGGTAAACGATTGATCAATGTCTTGTCAGTTGGCTCCGAGCTTTTACGGAGTGAGGATCGCTTGCGAAGTGACAGCTGTGTGAGCATCGCACAACGGTCAAAATGCAAAAGAGTGTCGAACAGCGATACGCGGTAAAGTTTTGTGTTAAACTTAACAAATCCGCGACAGAGATGCTTGCTATGATACAGAAAGCCTACAGAAAGGATGCTTTATCGAAAGCACAAGTGTTTTGGTGGCACAAAACGTTCACAGAGGGAAGAGAGAGCATCGAGGATGAGCCACGCCGAGTGCGCCCTTCAACCTCTCACACTTCGGTCAATGTGGAAAAGGTGAAAGCGGTTTTAGACTTTGGCAGACATCTGAGTGTTAGATTGGTAGCAGAGCACGTGGGACTCACGAAATCCCTTGTGCACGAAATCATCATGCAAGAATTGCAGATACGGAAAGTTTATGCCAAATTGGTTTTTAAGGTTTTGACAGATGAACAGAGGAACAACCGTGTGCAGATTTCTTGCGAGCTTGTGGACCCTGTGAGGGAACCTGGTTTTTTGGAGAAAGTGATAATAGGCGATGAAACGTGGTTGTTTGAGTACAATCCAGAGACAAAAAGTCAGAGCTCAGAGAGGCACACTTCCGAGTCTCCTCTACCAAAGAAGGCTCAAATGTGCAAATCGAAGATGAAATTGATGCTCATTGTCTTCTTTGACTGTAAAGGTGTTGTCCATAAGGAGTTTGTACAACCCTTAGAAATGGTCAACGCTGCATTTTATGAGGAAGTGCTTCAACGGCTGAAGAACAGAGTTGCGCGCATCTGCCCGTAGGTCACCAGCACTTGGGTTCTTCACCACGATAATGCACCAAGCGATGAGTCACTGAGAGCAAGAGAGTTTCTAGCAAAACACAACGTGGCCCCAACCTCCCTACAGCCCGGACTTGGCCCTAGCAGACTTATTTTTGTTTCCCGGCTCAAATCGAGCCTGAAAGGACACCATTTTGGAACTGTTGCAAATGTGCAAACTGCCGCAACAAGTGCTTTGAAAGGGACCCCTGTTCCCGACTTCCAGGCAAGCTACGCGGCATGGCGTGGCAGAACCGCTGGCCGCAGTGTATTGATGTTCAAGGATGTTATTTCGAGGAATTTTAATGTTATGTAAGTATAACTTTAACTAAACATCTGTTATTGAATGAGTCATTACTTTCCGGACAGACCTTGTATGTAGTCTAATTTAGAAAAAGTGGAATAAAAAAAAACTATAAGTGAAACTTATGCAAGAAAATCCATTGCTCTGTAGCTAAAACATTTTATTATAAGTTAATTTCAACTAAAAGAAAAAGAAAGATCCGATTCTTAGATACCAAAGAGAATTTTTAAAAATCCAAGACTTCCCTAAATTTATGGAAGTTGGCAGGTCGCAAAGAAAATCTTCTCACAGCACCTTCTACAGACAAAATTTCTTTCCAATTTAAACTTGCCTTTATCTCAATCTTATAAAAAAGGTACAAAGACTTCTTTTCTTATCAGTATTTAAGTACAGAAAAGCAACAAATTAGAATAACTTCCAAGAGATGAATTCTCTGTTAATAAAATGTTTAGGATACATGTACACCAGCACTAATTCAAATCTTTTGATGAAATCTTTAACCTAATGCTTTACGGGCTGAAAAAAATTGAGCACAATGCCATGGATCTTTGAAAATCAAGAATTGACCAGCATTTATTTACACTGCTCCTTTTATTTTCTCTCATTTCTTTTTCTTTCAAATTTTGAGGGAAAATATTTCCAGTAAAATTCTAGCTTTAACAGTGTGATAAATTAATCATCTGTGTCTTTGTAAATTACTTTGTTTGGAAAACTTGCTGAAAAGGTATTTTAGCTTACCGTATATACTAGCGTATAAGTCGACCCCCTCACTTTCAGAGAAAAAAATCGTAAGAAATCGGAAACTCGCGTATAAGTCGATCCCGGAATGAGAAAAAAAAAATTTCAATGAATTTATTCAAAAACATTTGAAAACGAAAAAAATTATATATATAATACTAAATTTAATTTGCATACCCAGAAACTTCATCAGAACCCTTCAAAATCCGATTCCGGGTCAGATTCGCCAAACAGTTCAAAAAAGTCTTTCTCCGTCATTGGCGCATCATCATAAACATCAGTATTCCCATCTATGCCTGTGTCATCAGAATCACTGTCATCATCACTCATAAAAATCTCATCATCCTCTGTGCCATCAAGTTTGTTACTAATGCAACATTTCTTGAATGATTTCACAACCATTTCCGCAGGTATCGCATCCCAAGCATCCTTGACCCATCGCGCAATCAAAACGATATCCGGCTTCTTTAGATTTCTGCCCTTGGTTTCAGTCGGCAAATCGGAACTTATCCAATCTGCCCAATACCTCCGCACATTGTCCTTGAAGGGCTTATTAAGGCAGACATCTAGTGGTTGAAGAACAGATGTCAACCCACCTGGAATGACGGCAAGAGTTGTTTTTGAATTTTCTGCAGTTTTTTTCACTTCTGCACAACGGTGTGCAACAAACATATCCCACACCAAATAAAAGACAAGGTTTCCTCAAAAGTGCACCTGGCCTTTTGTTTCACACATTCTTTAACCAGTCAATTGTTCCGGATTCGTTCATCCATCCTTTTTCATGGGCACGAACGAGCACACCAGACGGAAAGAAAACGCTTTTCGGCAGAGTTTTGCGTTTGAAAATAATTACCGGAGGTAGCTTGCTGCCGTCGGCCAAACAGGAAAGAACCGTGAAACTGGATTTTTCGTGGCCAGTCGTTTTGATAAAGATATTTTTTCGCCCATTTGGTTCACCGTCTTATTTCCAGGAAGGTCGAAACACATGGCGGTTTCATCCATGTTCCTTATGTGGGAAAGTTCAAAAGCAGTCTCTTTTCTCTTTTGAATTACATACTTTTGAAATTCCATTATCTTTGCTTCGTGGTCACGAGGTAACTTTTGTGCAATTTTGGTGCGCTGGCGTAGACACAACCCATAGCGGTTCATAAACCTTGTGCAGCAACCTGGTGAGGCACGAAAAGTGTTATTTGCGGCTGCAAACTTTTCATCTTTTGCAAGTTTCATTGCTCGCAAACGTATACCAGTTCGCGTTACAATGTAACCATGTTGTCTGCAGCCCACAATCCAATCATTCAAGACACTTTCCAGCTCTGGGAAAGATTTTCACCAAGTCCGTTTTTTTTTTTTTTACGCCAATCTCGAATCAGTTTTTCGTTAATGCTAAATTGACGTGAAGCAGCACAGTTGTTAGTATTTTCTGCAAAAGAAACCACTTTCAACTTTAATCCTGCATTATAGCACATCCGTTTCTTTACACAATCCGTGTCACCCATAATAGGAGAAGCGAGACACATGCGATTAAGAACAAGCAACACCTAACACTGGCTGTCGCATGGCTCCGTTACGTCGAAGGTCAGCGCAATCAACTGGTAGTCAGAAGGGCGGAGCTTTCTATGCGCGGCTGTGACTGCGCTGTGGATACACAAAGCCAAGAGAGGAGACTTTTCAAAGCGCGGAGAAATTCGGAGGGTCGCGATTTCGTAATTCTACCACATCGGTGTTTTTCCTTTCTTTCTTTTTTTTTTTTTCTTTCTTTCTTTCGGAGGGTTGCGATTTCGTAATTAATACCGCATCGGCATTTTTATTTCTTTTGGGATGGATTGCCTTTAGCCTCACGGGAAGAACTTTTGGACTTACGATTTTTTTAGACCCTGCGTATAAGTCGATCCCATTACCTTGAAGTCTCATTTTGTTCCAAATTTCTCGACTTATACGCGAGTATATACGGTACCTGAAGTATCTTAATATATTATTTATTAGTGATATATATCGTACCATCAGGTTGGTTTTCATTGAAGCTGCATCATCAATAGACATATCAAAGTGATTGCAGTTGCTTTCTTTCACCTGAGTCACAAGCCCTGTACTACCAATGTCATTGAGGGATATTACATGCTATTCATGTCAAAGAGGGATTTTAGCCACCCTGATGGCACAAGTGGTCTAAGCAATGGCAACTGACCATTCGTCTAAGATGGGTCTGGGTTTGAATCCCGGTGAGGCATGGGTGTTGTGTTTGTCTCTTACAGCACTGGCTCTCTCCCTTCCCTGGAGCCAGTGGCCTTAAATTAAGGATGGGCGACTGCTTAGTCTGCTCAGCTGCTCATGGAGGTCGTTAAACCCACAATAAAAAAAAAAAAGGATTTTACAACCACTTCTGTGGTAGAACCGCCTCCCACACTTCTCTCATGCAAAAATAAAAAATGCTGGTAACATCTATTCTGTCCATTTTCCCCCTCAGTCTACAGTTAGCATTATTTTTCTGGCTTATATTTTAAAATAAAATCAGATTTGATTGACACAATGCTTTTCCATTGGAGTCCATTTTTATGTTTCATTTCAAAATGACAAGTCTCCTTTTTATTGGCCACTGCAAAATCCTCTATACAGGGTTGTCTATAAATAAAGTATACAACTTCAGTATGCTATTTAAAAAAAATAAGATAGACAAAAACTTGCTTTAAACATCAAGAGACATGGCAAGCATTAAAGTTTGTTAAGTCAGATGATAGATGGCGCCAGATGTCTCAGGTAACGAAATCCTTGTCAAACACAGAATACAATACCTGGCTTCCCCAATGGAGAAAGCAGCACGTGTGTTTTGGTTTGCGGAGTCAAAACCTCTAGCAGCAGTACAGAACGGAGTACAAGAAACAGCTGCAGACACAAAGGAGCATCAAACAATGGGTAAATAAATTCAAAACAACAGGAAGTGTCTTGAAAGGCAAAAAACACAGGGAGACCTTCCATTTTGGATGAAAAGGTGGAAGACATGCGTAAGACTTATCTAAGGAGCCCGAAGAAATTAGTCTGTGTTGCCAGTACATGAACACCACGAGCAAAATTTTACAAGGTTCTGCATAAATGTCTACGCCCATAATATATGCATATAAAGTGCAATTAGGGCAAAAACTTCGACCAAATGATCAACCATGTCAAAAAGCATTTGCGGTAGACATGCTTAATCGCGTGGTTTAGGTCTAAAGATCTGCGTACATCCAAAGATCAGTGCGGAGGTGTTCCCACCTTCTACAATTCAAAAATTCCTCCAAACTTCCCACTTGAAAAATCTGTCTGCTCTCTCACCAATAATAATGGAAAAACCAACATTCATTGGTTCCATCCCTTTCCATGGATCCTTCTCTTATAAGATGTGTAAACTTTTCAAAACTATGGGCTACACTTTCACAGTGAAATAAAACCCTTCTGCAATAATGTGCCTGCTTAAAGACAGGGATCCTGTCTCACCCTTTGACACCCCTGGAGTTTATGCTATTCCCATTTCAATTTCCTCTGGTCTCTCAGTGTATATTGGAAGCACATACCGAAGCATCAAAACAAGACTTGGTGAACACAAAAAAGATGTTTCCAATGGTCTTCCAAAGACAGCTTTATCTGCACTAACCCTTGAAGACACCTCTGCAGTTCCCATTTGGAAAGAAACCAAAAAAGTTGCCCCTTTCATCAACAAGGCATCTCTGCATTTACAAGAGAGCATTGAAATTTTGTTCATCAAAAACTGCAATTCAGAGACCCCTCACTAAATCCCATTTATTTGGATCTCTCTTCTAAAATCTGGCAACAGTTCCAACACCCCAACTTCAAATTGTAGTTCTGGCAACCAGCCCATCCAGTCGATAGAGGGTGATCAAGGTCGTAGGATGACCGAAAGCTACCGCTAAACGATCCTTTTACCGTACATGACTGTGTGTTTCGCTCGTTTTATATGTTTATATGCTTAATCGCATTGACGAAGACCCCACACTCCTTTCACAGATCTGTTTCAGCGACGAGTCTACATTCCACACTTCTGGCAGAGTAAATAAACATAACTGCCGAATCTGGGGCACAGAAAATCTCCATGTGGTCGTAGCACACGAGAGAGACAGCTCAAAGGTTAATGTCTGGGCTGGCCTAATGGAACACAGAATGATAGGGCTTTTTTTCTTCGCCGAACCAACAGTTACTGGCATAACGCACCTGGACATGTTAGAACAATTTGCAATTCCACAACCCCAGGATATTCAAGACATCCTTTTCCAGAAAGATGGAACACCTCCACACTGGTCTTTGGATGTACGCAGATCTTTAGGCCACCATTTTCCAGGGTGTTGGATTGGATGTGGAGGTCTGATGGCATGGCCACTCTGTTCCCCTGATATTGGCCCATACGATTTTTTTCTTTGGTGCTTAAGGACAATGCGTACAAGAAAAAGGTTACATCTACCACTGAGCTCAAAGAACACATTACTGCAGCCTTCCTCCTTGTACCTTTTGCAGCGTATGTGGGTGGAACTGGACTACAGTTTAGACATCCTGTGAGCAACCAATGGAACACACGTGGAGACCTACTGACATTTAAAAACAAAACAAAAAAACTTTCACAGTTACCATGTGTTTCAACATTAAAAGTAAGTTATTTATTGTAGTTTTTTTTTTCAATAGCATACTTAAGTTGTATACTTCATTTATGGACACCCTGTGCATTGCTTTAAAACCCTGCTATTACTGTAGTCCACAAAGAAAAAAATGCTACTTTACGACCATCCTGAAACAGAAACAGTATCTTGAGTAGCATGACTACATCAACCATTCCCGGATGTCATTAGCACAATGATAGAACTACAGTATTTCCATTCATACAACCCCACTCATCAATGTGAAAAACAGCTCGATGCTATTAAGACTGAGAGAAAATGTTATTTTGAACACTGAACAATCCTTTGTATATAAAATTCCATGACAATTTCTTCTTCCCGTTATTTCTTGAAAGCTTACACACACAGTAATAATCTTAAGAGCAGTGGCTGCAGAATGCCATGTTTATGTAGGAGAGTGACAGACAGGTACAATCTAGCTAAACTATCAGTTCACGATGATCTCACAGTTTCCTGAATATGACATGCAAAATCACACAAATGGCATTAGACTGTAACGTTGGTGAAAGCAGAGGAGACTACTCACAACAAAATTTTCTGTCTTTGGAAAATTTTTGCATAAATATTGTAGTAAATGCTTAAATATTTGGTAGCAACACAGAAGAGTGGCTTTCATACTTTTTTTAATGAATTTTCTGTAACGAAATGCATGTTTTCCCCACTTCTTTACATAAATTCCTGCTATATCAGTCAATGAAGCAAGCACATCTTTTATGGTTAAAGTGAAAATAAAAGCTCAGATTCAGCACTCAGCATCTTCACTGCTACCTTCTGTGAAACATAAAATTTTCAGCACAAAACCAGCAGGTAGAATCATTTTTCAACTTCATTTTAAAATAGAACAAATATGTTTGCACAGTTCCTTGAAATAGCAAGAAGCAACTGAAGGATAGGAAAACATGCATTTTAAATAAAATAAAAGTTCCATAAATAGTACTATCATCAATGTTCCTGCTCTGAACAAAAAAAAAAAAAAATAACTGCTTTTTTTTTAAAGTCAAGCTCAAAGTAAATTTTCAACACTCACCTCAGGGTAAGACTTCATATTACTAAATAGATAAAACATGTACTAACAGAAAAAAAGTCCCTAATAACCATGATCCTACAGCATCGGCAACTCCTTGGAAAAATCTGATAAAACACACACACCTTTAATAATACTTAAAATTAAATTCTAAAAACATTGTGAGTTGTAAATTTTACTCATGAGAAGAGGGCAGCATATGCCATTTATATGCATCACAATTGAAAGTGTGTTGTAAATGACATATTGGTTGTTAAAAAATAATTATCTTTAATATATATATATTTCTCATTAAAAATTATAATTAACTTTGTCATCATTGAAGTCTGCACGAAACTTGGCTAAGACCTTGTAAGTTGGTCATTTTGAAAAAGCTCCAGGAAGAGACTGAATGTCTTAACAAGCAGATTATACCAGTGGTAGTCTGAGACCAAGAGTGAAGTGCAGAAGGTGTGTTTGGTTTCTGTGTTCTTAAATTAGTAGTTTTAAACAGTTGTATGTTTTTATTAATTGGGTATTTTATAGTAAAAAGGGAAGAGGAAGGGAAGGAAGAGGGCTATGTATGAGTGTGTATAAATATTGCTAGCATAAAATTGTGAATGGGTGGAAAAGGGAAAGGGGCAATTTTTAACTTTTGGGGTTAGTATTTCATATTTTGTGAAGTTTAGTTGTAAATGGTTATTTTTGGTATTAATTGAAGTACTTGGTGGTAGCTTAAATTTTAAGTTTCTTAATTATACTAGTTTTTCTGTACTTCACTTGAGAATGCCCTCTGGAATGAACGTCTACGTTAGTATATATCTTATATATATATAGAAATCTTATGCTGAGGTGAGCATTTCAAATTTACTTTGAGCTTGATTTTAAAAGATTTATAATCATTTATTGTACATGTTATGCTACTATAAAAACTAATAGGGATCAATGAAGGAAATACGGGATTACAACATTGTACAATACAAATTTGGAAGTTGTGAATCCATTTATTGGTGTAAATATGACATGAATGGTAAATCGTATAAATATCCAAAAACTTGAAAATTTAGTCGTCCTGGAGCAGGAATCAAACCGTCTCCCGGATAGCACCCGAGTATGGTAACCAATACACCACCCAGAACGACCAAGTTAATCAGAAACTTGGTCGTTCTGGGTGGTGTAGTGGTTACTATACTTGGGTGCTATCCAGGAGAAGTGGGTTTGATTCCTGCTCTAGGACGACAAAATTTTCAAGTTTTCGGATATTATCCAACTTACCATTCATGTCATATTTACACCAATAAACGGGTTCACAACTTCCAAATTTGTACTAATATGGAAGTTATTTCAGCATTCTCATGAAGTTTTGTTAATACAAATAATGAAAAAGCAACTCTATAGATCAAGGAAATGGCTTCAGCTCCAGCACAGAAATGCTAAATACCAATTTTAAACTTCTGTTTCCCTTTAAAGACACAATCATAATCACCAATTGAAATTCAATTAATGCTTGATGTGCCAGCTCAGGCAATAATTTATAATTATTATTTATCAGTTTCAATTCTGTTGATATTTTTTTGTTTTATTTTCCAACTATAAAAAATATTCTGGCAACATCGACATATGGTATGTAAAGAAAAAAAAAAATTGTTAAAGGTTTAAATAAGACCACATTATATGCTATACTGTGCAATAACAAGCAACACTAACTGGGTGCACTGTGTGTGTATAAAAGTTTCTGAACTCCTTTCCATTAAGTACAATTAAATTTCACATCCAAACATGTGAAAAAAAATCAAAATTTCAAGTTTGCACAGTATAGCATATAATGTGATCTTACTCAAACCTTTAAAAAATTTTTCTTTCTTTACATACACAATGTCGATGGTTGCAAGAATATTTCTGTTACAGTTGAAAATTGAAAAAAAAAAAATAAAAAAAATTGAAAACAGAATTTTCAAGGAACATTAAGGAGATTAAACCCTTTTGAATTCTTTAGGATACCATTTATTTCAAGGAAGGTTTTAACCTAAGACTGGCATATACAGTGCATTACACTACTAGGATTCCAAGGACAACTTAGTCACCTTTGAAAATTTTACTTTATAATTAAACTGTATTAAATTATTTTTACACCATTTGATTTCCTTTCCATTTTATAGTTTTAATCAAGTGTTTTTTAGCACAAAACTTCATCAAGATCTGGATATAAATGCTAGATCTGGATATAAATGCTAAATGGCATCAGCACCAAATCTGATATTTTCTTAAATGGGAAGAAAAATAAACTACACAAAATTATGCAACATTCATGCAAACAATAAAAGCCTGAAATCACTCACGACTTCTGGAAGGAGATTAACTGGCTTCACAGGACTTAAGGGGTTCTTGTGGCCTTGAGGGACATTGCTCAAACTATTTTCAACAAACGCGGCTTCAGGGCTTTCAGCTCTGCCATCAAACCTCGCCACTCCACTCATCCAGCTACTAATCCACCCTTGTGCAGCAACAGTGGGATCATTGTGACTCATGTTGTTATAACGCTGCAAGCTTGAAGACTAAAAATAACACACAAAACATTGGTGAAAATTTTGATGTATGGCTACCCCAATAACAAATTGCAATATAAAATTTCTATTATGTGGCTTAAAAATAAATGGCATCAGCAACAAATGACAAATTTCAACATTATATATTTTGTCACTGAAATATTTTTCACAGAAACACTACATCTTGGGTTGTTAGTTCAGGATTAACTCAAAAGTTTAGGAAGGGAAGGCAGGGAAGGAGAGGAATTAAGGATCCCAATGAAAAACCCCAGTTGTTTTTTTTTTTTTGGGGGGGGGGGGGGTCTGCATCAATAATGGATTTTGTATGCATTAATTTCTATACAGAAAAGGGGGAAATTGTGTTTTAAACTAGTGTAGTTTTTTCTGTCGTCCCCCAATTTAATGACACTCGTGAGCACCTTTTAGGCTATTATAGATTACCTATGGTTTTAACTGTGTGTTAAGCGATATAATCAATCATTTAGACAGCTTTGATACCAATTGTACTTCAAATGCTTCTAATTTTTAGTCAACAAGAAAAAGATCTCCCATATTACATCTAGGACTGCATTCTTATGCACTACACATAGCCTCAACATCAATTAATACACTTCTCTCCAAAATGATAATACATAGGATTTTCAATTTCTACAGCATGATGAAACATTAGAATCAACACAATTGACCAAACAGCAAAATTTCAATGAACAGCAGTTTCACTTGATAAAAGGATTGTTTAACAAACAATGGAAAAAATAAATGTCATATAGGCAAACAATACATTCAAAATGCCTGACACTGATGTGCTCCTTGAAAACAAGCATTTGTCCTTTAACAAATACTACATCGAAAAGCCAAAAACATTATGACCAGTGTGTCGTTATGCAAATTGAAGCAACTAGAGATATACAATAGTGCACGTGAAGGTTATGAAATGGCATAAATAACACCTGATACTGAGCTCTGTTAATCAGTGATGTTCTTGTTCTTCAGATGGGAAAGGCAGCAGACTTAAGTGAGTTTCACAAAGGCCAAACTGTAATGGCCAGACAACTGGGTCACAGCATTTCCAAAATGGCAAAGCTTGTGGGGAAAGCCACAAAGCACTGGCAAGGGGTGGGGCCAACCACAGCACATCAATGCAATAGGTGAACAAAAGCTATACCATATGATACATACCAACAGAAGGAATACTGTGGCACAACTTACCAGTAATTTGAATGCTGATGATAGGAGTAATGTGTTGCAACACACAGTACATCAAACCTGCTGAAAATGAGGTCAAGTAGCTGCAGGCTGCTCCGAGTACCCATGTAAACTTTGGTTCACCCACAAAAAGCACCTACAGTGAGCTTGCAATCATTAAAACAGGGCCTGGAATGATCGGAGGAAGGTCTGGTCAGTTGAATCTCATTTCCTGTTGCATCATGTGGATGACTGGGTACGTATGCATGGTATACCTGGGGAAGTGTTGGCACCCAGATACACTGTGGGACATAAACAAGCAGGTGGAGGAAGTTGAATGCTTTAGATAATGTTCTGCTGGGAAACAACAAATGGGTCTAGTCATTCATGTGCAGGAAACTATGATGTTTACCACCTATATAAATATAACTACAGACCAGGTACATCCTTTTATGGCAATGGTATTCTCCTCTGGAAGAGCCTTCTTTCACTGGGATAATATTAAATGCAGCCAGTGGGTAACCATGTTTCAAAATCAGGAAGGGGGGGGGTCCAGATCACACATACACAGTGATCTGGACCCCCAGATATTATATATACACATACATACTGCATAAAATAGTTTGGGACCCCCCCCCCCAATCCTACACACATGCAGGAGCAAAGCAGTTGCTGAGGTGAAATCTAACGGGCACGGCATAGGCTTCTCTGTGGGTGAATTTAGCGAACACAACTGTAAAACTATGATAGATAGGGTAGAAATGTAAATTACAAAGTTGTAGAGCTGACCTTGCTTATTAGGAATTGATATCGCTGTTTTATTACTATACCAGTGTTTGCATTCTATGAAAAATCACAATCTTATATTATTAAATTTAGTTGGTTCACATCACAAAAAAGTGTGCATCATTATATTCCGAAAAAAATTGTGTGTGTGTGGGGTGAGGGGGTCCTTTACATTGGGGATCCCAGACTCTGAAAATCTGGAGGGGTCCTAACCCCCCTCCGAACCTCCAGCGATTACGCCTATGCACGTAGCACATTTTCACAACTGGTTTGCAAAGCATAAACAAGACCTCCACGTATTGTGACCTGGCTGCCAAACTTCCCAATCTATCAAACCAGTTGAGCATCTGCAGTTTGTGTCGGAACAGCAAATCTGACCTGCAGTGACTCAACTACATAACTCACAAGAGTAAAAGATCTGCTGGTTATGTGTTGGTACCAATACTACAAGACACCATTGGAAATCTGGTAGCATCCATGCCTTGCCAGGTAAGAGCCGTTTTGATGGAACATACAGGACCAAAATCACATTAGGCAGGTAGTCATAATGTCTTGGCTTTTCGGTGTATATACAGTATGTTGCTTAATGAGAACATTCAAAAAACAGGTAACTAGTGTACATACAATGAACTTTTGTGAATACACTGTAGTAACACTCAAAATTTTGGGCTTTTATCCCAAATCATTTTAACTTTGCTGCATGCTTGATAAACCAACTTCAGAAACATAGTGGAATGTTACAAATTGCCTTCAAAGATGTTTCATAGAAAGCATAAAGGTGCAAGCGGCTTTCAAGATTTAAGTTAATATAAACTTGAATTGATGAGGATGGAGGGGTCAAGAAAGAAATTAGGCTATTCAAGATTTGTAACAATCAAACGGCTACACAGGAACAGCCAAAAGATTTTACCAAAAGACTAGCATGCGAAGAATAACTGCAACGAAAGCAGAGTTCAATATGTGCTTCAAATGATGGCTGCATCGAGGAAACCATTTTCCAGAGGACATGATAAATAAATTGGATAATCTACACACACACACACACACACACAAAAAAAAAGGCTTTAGACATTCTAATCATTTTTAATTAGCACCTTGCATGCCTATGGATACACATGGTAAAAACAAAAGCACATCAATATGCCAGTCATAGTCAAAATACCAATGTGACATTACACTTTAATCTTTCAAGATTACACTCGACATTCTGTTTCCCACTGAAAATAATAAAAACAAAATTATACAGCACATACACTGGTGCTAAGAATTAAAGGATAATTAATAAATTTGCATATAAAAATTCAATGAAATTTGGTAGAGTGGTTTATACATTACTTTATGTAACTCAAGCAGAAGAAAGTAATCTCATAATTTTCATGTGCTAGTATAATCTTGTGATTTACATAAAAGAGCAGTTAGACCTTTGCTGAAGGCATGTGGTATTTTAATATGGAGTATGATCACCTATGACAGCCATACAGTTCAGGCAATGACTCCTCACACACGCCTTAGGAGGGTATTGACGAGACCTTGAGGGATTAACAACCACTTTTTAACAATTTTGTATATTAAAAATGGATAAATGTACATAGACATATTCCATATCAGGGCTTTAAAAATGCCATGCCCGAGGCATGTAGATTATTAGCCCGGGCGGGTAAATAAAAAATCTAGTTTCCCAGTCTGGGCAGCTAAAATTATATATAAAAAATTTGGAATAGAATTAAAAACGGTCGTTGCATGTTGTGTTTCATTTTACTACTGATTACCAGAAGTTGTACTATTGTTATGGAGTGCTAAGGGACAGAAGAATATCACTTCTTTTATTATATTTATGCTCTAGGTCCAGAAATTCGAACCATACGTAGTTTTGTCTCAAATGTTGTTTACGGGATTCATGCCTCTGATGGAACAGCCTCCGGTGTTTAGTGACAAAGGGCGAAAACTTTGAAGAAAGGAAACGTGGCAGTACTGAATTTCTCAAATACCAATTCCATACCAATTTCAGCATCATCTTAAAACTTGAGAAACACGCTTTTGTGCATTGACCATTTTCAATACAGACCCTTAAAACGGAAATGCAAAACATGTAGAAAAATTCACCATATTATTTTAAAATATACATAATATCTAAGGCATTTTTACCTGATATTGTCAAAGTATTCCGCACGTTGTTGCTCTGTGAGGCACGTGCTCTCGGCCCGATAAGTCCCTTATGTTACGGACCTTTGGTTAGTTATAACAATTTTTTTATACAGAAATAAAACAGTTAGGTTATATATTTTCAGTTCCACATTCATTCACTCTCACAATCAAACTTTTAAAATTTAATATTAAATGAAAAGATTTTAGTAGAAAGAGTTATTACTCATCGGGTCAGGAGACATCTCGCAAGGGGTTCGTTGTTACGGCGAGCGCTTTCGGCGGTGCTTAACCACCATCGTCGGGCCTTTATTTCTACACGAGGGTTCCTTGCGCGCATGTGTGTGTTGGAGTTGCATTTCGGGAATCGATGGGAAGGTTTGCTGCCTGTATGTGTTAGGTGATTTGTTTCTCATGTGTCATCTATTAGATGAGTTGGTAGGTATCAGTCATAAATATAATTCTTTTGTGTAGATATTTTTGGGCTATTATTATTTGTTTGTAGAAACAGGTGTATTACTTTTTTTTGTGTGTGTGATTTTTTGCAATGCTCTTTTTTGTTGTCTTTTTTTATGGATTTTTTTTTAATACGTGATTTCCAGGCTGTGTCTAGTGTGGTGGGGTCTTGTAAGTTGCATATTTTATATTTTTTTTGTTCAATTATAACGCTTTCAGAAATCCTTAATTCGTTTTTGTTTGTGTGGGTGGTTAGTAATTTAATATTTTCAAAATCAGGATATTGTTTATGTTTAATGCAGTGTTGGATAAGTGCAATTTTTCTTCTTTTTTTGTTCCAGTTTTTTATATGTTGATGTAATCTTTTTATTAATTTCTTTTTTTGTGCTGCCAATGTATGAAATGTGGTCCCCAGAACTCTGTGAAACAATAGGAATTTCATATATGCCTGCTGATTGTAGTATATTATTGTTACTTTTTTTCTTTATAATTAAGTCACCAATATTCTGAACTGAATGACCAAAAATAATGTTGTGTTCCTTCATTATTCTTAAAAAAATTTCACTTAGTCCTCTAATAAAAGGGAAAGAACCTGAAAATGTGTATTTCTTTCAGGGTTCTAATTTGTTACCTTAAAAGATAAGTTTTCCTGGGCATCCAAATTTTACTACCTGGGCAAGTAAATAATCTCTGCACATACCCAGCTGGGCATGTAACTTTTCAGATATTTTTCAAGCCCTGCATATGTTGTCTTGCATTATCATCTAGTATTGACATTTCCCTATGCACTTCGAGTTTTCTTTGTTGTTGTTCTGGACTCTGCTTTTATCCATGCAGTAACCAGTAGGTTTAATTACTATGACTGCTAATTTCTTAATATAATAACGGATTATTAATATCTTCTAAATTAATTTTTTGGTAAACACTTAAGTTCTTTATGATTATAAAACAAAGGTATGTGCTCATAACTTACATTTTTATCAACAACTTTGAATTTAAACTAAAATAATGATCAAAAATAAGCAAAGTAAAGCTATCCCTGTGAGCTCCAATGTGTTTCCCTAGAGCACCCCATACATGCGTAATAGGATTTAGGTCAGGAGATCTGGATGAACATTCCATTTGGTGAATAGCTTTCTCTTCAAGAAAGCCATCAGCCAAATGAGCTTGGGCATTATTATTCATTAGGATTAAATCTTGACTGACAGCTCTCCTGAATGGCCTGAAACATGGGTTCAGGATCTCATCTGCATATCTCAGGGCAGCAACAGAGTGACCCTGAAAGCTGTACAAGTTTGTGTGCCCATTCATAATGATTCCTGCCCTGCCCAATATGCACAGTCACAAAAGTAGTCCCTCCCTTTGATGTTAAAGGGACTGTTCTGGTCCCTTGTTCTCTCCAGTAGAGAAAAAAATTGTGAATCAGTACTAAGCTGAAATGCAGTTCATCTGTAAAAAAAAAAAAAAACTTCACTCATTGGCCTGGACTCTTGTCTGATGGTCCTGTGACTGGCGCTCTTTGGCCAAACCTGGCCCTTGCGCTATAAAAATCAACTAACTAACTGGCCTGGACTCCAAGTGTGATGTTGGCAACGCAAGTTAAATGAATTCCCTGGGTGACTGAAGTTAAGCGGGACATAACTGGTCTAGCAAAAAGGCATTTATTTGCACAGAGAACTCCAGTGAAGTTTTATGTATATAAGTGTTATAGTTTATATTATTTTCAAGTGCAACCCCAATTTGGAGCATTTAAGTTTAAAGGGATTTCATTCACAAATTCTACACACACAAAAAATTGAGATAAGCAAAAGTCTTTCCACACCTGTAGACAAAAACTACAGTCCATTTACCCAGGACTTTTCAGGTTTTTGAGCAAAAAAAACTGGTCAAGATTATTTTTCGGCCTCCTAAAAAGGGAAGCACTTTCCATTGAGCAAGACCTGCAGAGACCAGAATAAATGGAAATCTGAAGATACAAGGTCGGATGAATAGGCTAAGTGAAGCAGGAGATCCTAGCCAAGCTTTAAGAGCTTTTTCCTGGTGACCAAAGAAACACACGGTCTGTTTGTCCTACTGAAGACAATGCAGTTCCTACAGATGCAATATACATTATTACAACATTTGTTATAATATTAATCAGAATTTACCAGGTACATTAGTTGGGTATAACTGGTATAGGTCAATGATCTACACCATATAGCATTCTGCTCATGTTTCAATAAGAAACAGAATTGCATGAATGTTATGTGCTGTGCAGGCTGTAAGTAAAGCGAAATATTGAATTAAAGTAATAAATATTTTTTAAACAATAAAACACGTAGTACATATCCTGGTGATTCTCGTGGTCTTAGACAGTTGAAAACAATGTGATAAAGAAGGTTGTTAGGCCTAAAAAACTGTAGCATACACTAGACTGATGGAAAAAAAAAAAAAGAAGCTGAACTTTTTAACTGGGTAAAAAATCAGAATGTGCAGCAAAACAGTGTGAATAAAACACAGCACACAAAAACAGTATGTCAAAGGCAACTCATTTCAGTACCATATGAAAGGGGATGTTTTGAAAGGACTGAGGTATGTATCTACACAATTTCAGCAATACTGATGCTCAAGTAGTGATTTAATTGTTCAGAGGAAAGTGCTTCAATAGTGGGCAAGTGACTTACAAATTGAACAACTTTCTGGACCAGCAATTTGGTTTCTCAGCAATCTCAAGAAGTCTTTCGATAAACAATTTCTCAAGAAGTTGGCCCTTCATTTCAACACTTAATTTCCTGGTCAAGTGGATTTCCATTTCTATAAAACAATTACTCACAAGGTGGACTTTCAATTACTTTTCAGCATTTAGACAAACCTGCTGATATAGAACTATGATTTTGTATTTATCCTTAAAGGGGGTCAGAACAAAAGTTCTGTACATTATCCATTTCTGAGAAAAGTGTGAAATAACAAAAAACTCACCATATTGCTGTTTAATGAACTCCCCTTCACTGCTAAAGACAGCTTGCCAGTGGTGAGATAGGTCCTGGATGCCTCATAGTACGCCATTTTTGTTAAGCTGTCATATTATTCAGGTCACGTCCAATGGCAGTTCGTCCAGTGATTCATAGCGGATTCCACAGAGCCGATTTTTTAACTCTGGGAAAAGATCAAAGTTGGGTGGACTGAGGTCAGGGCTGTACGTTGGATGGGATAAAGTTTCCTAGCCATATTTTAACAAAAGTCCCCGTACCAACTCTGAGATGGAGGCGTCTCAGTAGCCGAGCCCATCTTACGGATATATAATGTCAGATGCTGACAGAAAAACGCACATAGCGCCATGAATTGTTGGCCACCGTGGTGTAAGGCTAACGCGCTCGGCTAGATATAGAGAAATTCGGGATTAAATTCCCCGGCGGTGGCCAGATAACAATTTTTCGGTTGCTGTGCGTTGCAAAACGTGGAAAGAGTGTTTATTCACCAACACTCTGCACCATGACACAATGCGTTGTCATCCAGCAAGATCACTCCCGCTTCCAACAAGTTGGGGCGATTTTGATGAATTTTCGGTCTCAACTTTGTCCTCAGAAAGAAATCGTGCTTCGATCAAGAGTTCCTTCCCCACAAACTTCTTGTAAGACAGTGTAGATCTGTGTCTGACACCACTGTGTTGCTGAGTGTGTCCTTGACATGATGCAATCATTTTCCCGATTGCATCATTCACTTCCGTTTTAAATTAATGTGTGCAGAACTTTTGTTATGATACTCATAACTTCAAATGGAGGTTTGAAAACTAATTTAGTAATTCACCACTTCACACAAATGTATGGGTATACACATATTTCTTAACTCTCAAGATAATATGTAATTATGTGGAATTGCCACTGTTTAAGTTTACTAGCTCCCAAGTAAAAAGAAATGAACTGCACAACTACCACAGCAAGCATGTCTTTCTCCATGTCCTCAGCATGGGGTGTTAAACTCTTGTCCACCTGGTAATTTCATATCCATGCATGGCAAATGAGTTATATAATCCCTCTACACATAAAACAATTACAAGACCAATAAACCAAAGTGATATTCATACTTCATTGTCAGAAGTCAAGTAGGATTCACTTGAGAACTTCAATAAGATATTCACTTGACTATTACAATGCATTAATCTGGTTTAACTACACAGCTGAGATCAAGCTTCTAACCCATACCCAACCAGAAAAATGGTCACACAAGAGCAGGGTTTGTAGGCCTCTATCATAGACAGCAAAAGCTCATGCGAGTCTACGAAGAGGATAATTTGCCTCACCTTATTTCTGTCAAGACACAAGATTTTGATGGCACCATACTCAAGCTGGTCCCACATGTGAAGCGCACTATCGAATGACCTCTTTCCAGGAAGTGCTGCAATCTATAAATATAAAATGAGCACCATTTTAATCTTTAATATTAAATATGCTGCATATTCAGTGTCATTACTAGATCTGTTTGTGTTCTAGAATTAGGCAAAACATTTACAGAATCCTTATGCTTGTTGTATTTTATGTCCACATAGTTCAAGCTGTATTTTTAAGTAGATGACCTTTCATTCAAAGCACAATGAGTTAGTTGTAAACAATGATTAAACAAACAATTCATAGGTAAAGAACATTTTCCCACTGCAACGTAACTATTTAATTTTGTTTTTTTGTTTTATTCACAAGAAAAAAGCTGCTTAAAAAACTTCCCACAATTAAAGTGCAATCAAGAAAACCAGGAATGTTTACTCTTAACACTGTGCGAGTCCTTAAGCTCTGGCAGCAATACTTAAATATAAATTTTTAAATGTCAAGATCAAACTGTTTTGTCCAGATAATCAGGTATACAAATCATGAGGATACATATTTTTTGTGTTTATGGCTTGCAAGAATGGAGCAGGAGAAATGATTTAAAAAAGAAAGAACAATTAATGTAATGCTACTGGAGAGTAAAGATTTCAGAGGGAGAGGAGGTTGCATGAATCAGGGAACTTAACAGTTTTAAAATCCATCTCTCCACTTCCCATGGAGAAATAAATAATTTTTATCTAAAAATTGTTGGGGAGACATGTGCCAGAGGGTATATTTTTTCAGGAGGGGACAATAAGCTCCAACAGTCTTTAGTTCTCGCACCCCTACTTACATGTTTTATCATTGGTGTCTGGGATTAGAAGTCATTCCAGAAAGACTTTAGCATTTAGTTCAGAAAACAGATGTAGTTTGTTTAAAAGTTCCATAGCAGGTTTGTTTTGCTGAAACAAATGAATCCTTTTAAAGGGAGGGGTATTATACTGATTGTATGGTAACACAACATCAAAAATCTTCCATAGAAGGTTCATGTGAAATATAAAACTTTGGGCTACTTGGACCACTTACAGGATATTTAACATATACATCTAGAAACAAGATGGATCATTGATTTGGGTAGATTCAAGAATCTTTTTTTTTTTTTCCAAAATCTGCAGAAAATATTCTTATTTTAGTGGCAACCTTGAAAGCCCCCACCCCCCACCCCTCTACCTATTCTTATAAGCAGTGGAGACTATAAGGACTAGCCCCTAATTTCAAATTCATAGTTACCAACATCATGGAAAAAACAAAACAAGAACTTGGAGACAGAAGCAACATTCACATCTCCTTTGGGATTCAAACCCAATTTCTCTCATTGAAAGAAACTTACATGTTAGTCATTTAGCAATCAGAAGACAAGGTGAAGATCAATGCCAGAGAATAGCATGTCAGCTCAAAACTCAAACATATGCACAGAACCCAATGTAAGAACTGGAAAATTGAAAATCAGTTTTTTTAAGAGAGGAAATTTCATGTGGTCCATGTGTCAAAACTACATCGAACATCTTAACTGGTTGATGATAGGCTAAGTGGTTTATCTAGATTCAATAGCATAAAAATATCAAACTTGGGGGGGGGGGAGTTGGGGAGGGGACAATATTTTTGCACCCTCATAAAATACTTAACAGCAATCACAGTTACTGCTGCACAGTTATTAGCTGACTTATGGTTTTAGTCTATCATGACAAAAATATGGTCAACTTTTCAACCATGTTCCTTTGTCAAAAAAATGGCTCTTTTATATATATATATATATATATATATATATATAAAAACATAAAAACTTGTGTCCAAAATTAACATGACAAATACAAATTCGAGAATATGTCCAAAACAAGATGGAATATAAAGATTTTGCAGAGACATGTGCAAGGGGAAACGCTAAGTTGACGTACAAGAAACATTGTGCCAGCTCCTCTATGCAAATCTGCGAATGGCAACCTACATCATCGATATGGCAGGCACTTGACCTTGATCAACGTTCTGAGCCGGGTATGGCAACTGAAGCCTGAGTTGGATTGTTGGTGCAGAGACATTCTTTCACTATCACTTAGAAGAGTATTTACAGCAGAGAGTAATCAGTACATCGGAAGCCCAGTAATAACAAGCTAAGGTAGCAAGATGGCTGAATGTGTCGAGTCAAGTGATCTCCAATCTCTGGAAACAATTTCAAGAAACCTGAATGCCATGGGAAGAGCAAATGCATGCCAGAGCACCCCCCCCCCCACACACACACACACCACCTTCCCCAAACTCTCCCGGGACTCCAATGTTCCTTGGTGGAGGAGTGGCATTTATTTTCTATTTTCCCAAACTCTCATTCACAAACTTGTAAACAGCAAGAGGACTCATTGTATGAGCTGTATGGCTATTCGGGGTAATCACACTCCCTATTAGCACTTCAAAATCTGTGACACTTACTGCATCACTTTTGGACTGCCATGGGCATGCTTCCTCCTCATATGGTGATGGTACATGTATGTCCGTACCAACTGTCATTAAACTCTGTTATTCATAACTTTATTTTTGTCACATTAATTTTGGACACCAGTGTACATGGATATATAACTTCTCAATAAACAAAAACTTTTTTGTCTCAAAAATGAAGTGCGCCAGGGTATCTGAGCTCTGAAATTTATATTGTAACTTAGTGCACACTCTTCATTTCACATAAGACCACTTGTACTCTAACATAACATCTTTAAAAAAAACGTTACTTCAACATTATAAATCACTTTCAAATTTTGCACATTTATTTTCATCAATAAATGATTTTCAACATGAACATGACAAAACACAAATTTAAAGACAGTTCTTACATTGTTAAAAACCTTATATACACACACTAAGACATTATACATTGCTGGCCACCCAAAATGAAACACCAAGAAGGACACGAGATAGCAAAACCAGATTTACTGGACACATAACAACAGATACAAAGATGAAACCATTCAGCTTACAGGCCCGTGCGACTTGCGGAACACGCAGACATCAATAGTTCATGTGGCCCCCATGGCTGGCAATAACGGCCGCTACACGCCGCGGCATCAAACGAAAGAGGCTTTAGATGTGGGCTTGGGGTATGTCCGTCCAGGCTGCTTCCACACGTTGCCACAGCTCATCAGGCGTAGCTGCGGGTGGTGCTTGCCGGGCCACTCGGTTGCCGATCAGCAACCAGGCGTGTCCGATAAGCGACATATCGGGAGAACAGGCGGGCCACGGCAGCAGTGACACCTGGTGGGCCGTGAAGAATTGTTGCACAATGCATGCCACGTGCGGGTGTGCATTGTCCTGTTGAAATGTGGCCGCTGGCAGGTCCTGCAGGTAAAGGAGGACTACAGGCTCCAAAACGTCAGAGATGTAGCGGTGGCTGAGTGTACAGGCGATGCTTACCAGAGAGGTGCGATTGTCATATCCAATTGCTCTCCAAACCATAACGCCAGGCGACGGATCGGTATGGCGATGCATAATGCAGGCGTCATACAGTCTCTCGCCACGGTGCAGTCACACGCTAATCCGACCATCGAGGTATTGCAGGCGGAAGCGGGATTCGTCGGAGAAGACAATGTTGTGACGTTCCGTAGTCCAGGTGCGGTGTTCAACAGCCCACTGCCGCCGCACTTGCTGGTGGTGTAACGTCAATGGTAATTGGAGCAATGAGCGCCGGGCGACAAGTCCCCGCTCCTGCAGACGACGTCGAATGGTACTTGCTGACACAGGTTGTTGCACAACACACCCTAATTCCTGCACTAACGTTCGTGATTTGGCGGTGCAAGCCGTCAATGCCCGCCGCACAACATGCCGGTCCTCTTGTTTGGTGGCGCGGCGCGGCAATCGCTCACGTTGGTCCGTCCGTCCGTCCGTCCCTCCTGCACCCACCGAATCCATACTCGCCTCACTGTGGCTGGACGCCGTCCCACACGGGCGCAGATGTCTCAGTACTATAAACCGCTGTCGCGATAAGCCACTATTTGTCCTCTGTCAAACTCCGAAATGTGCTGGAATGACTGCCGTATTCTGCAATGAGGCATCAGGAAGCTTCCCACGCACAGGTCCGGCAGCACAACACACTTCCACTACTTACACCCTGCCTTCTGTGCACCCTTCTTATAGTGCTTCTCGGTGGCATGGCAGGCACACATGATTTGAATATGCCCTGCAATGCTAATCGTTTGCATGTCCTCTCACGGGCGACGCATGCTGCGAATTTCAGGCCAATTGGATGCTTCCTTCTTGGTGTTGCATTTTGGGTGGCCATCAGTGTATATCCTGATACAATGATTTAGGAAGATACACTACTAAGACACTACCTTGCAAATAAAAAGCATAACAGCTCACATTTGCAATTACAGCATATAGAAATCCATTAATATCTATATGTGATGCACAATATCCATTTCTAAGCTTCATAATATGTCAACAATGTATGTGCACTGTGCAGTTGTACAAGATCTATGACAGCAGTTAAGTAAAGTCACAGAGTGGAGCACTATTATGTACTTTCTAGAAAATGGTGTAAGGCTGTGTACACCACCACAGCCATTTCAAAAATGACAAACTGCATAAAGGTTCATAAAAGAAATGCATGGTGAAATTTTAATTTGCACAATAAAATGTATAAGCTCACAAGAAATTTCTCTTTTTACAGGAAAATCCACACAGACTTTCACAATCATGGATGCCTGCATTGATAATTATAATCATATCGGTGAAATTCAAATACAAGAACTTTCCTTATAACTTGCACATTGTATCATTGTCAGCAATCCAGGATTTTCAGAAAATAATTTTAATCACAAATTTACTTAACTACCTTTACTGGAATTATTTCCACATTTGTAAATAAAACTCATGTGACTCCAGTTGTTTCATTTTGCTTTTTTCTTGGAGACCATATTTAAAAAGAACTGTCAACCTATATTATGGGATATTTTGATCTGGCATTCTGTTATTCAAAATGCCTCAAAAACTAGCAATGTTCTGCAATAAATCAGATTTAAAATTAAGGTCAAGCATAATGCGAGGGTCATTAATTTTGGGTGTCCTAAATTACAGAACTGAAATTTGTGGTACTAAACTATTCTGAAAGTGCCAAATGTCAATTAATATAAAAGAAAACTGGGAAGTAATAATATGTTTTAATTAATTTTGCTATTTAAAATGTCTAAAATGATCTTCCATTAGAAAAAGTAGAAATGTTGAAGAGTGGTACCTTTCTCTGCTACCAAAGAATTTCTAGTGATCTGTATCCTACTTTTGACAATTCAATGGAAAGATTTTTGTTTGTTTGCTTGACATTTACTTTATTACTGCTTTTGGTTGATCTAGTAACTTATAGCAACAAGAAAGATGACACCAAATTTTCGGATGTAATGAGCACGTCTTTTGAATCCGTTCTGACGCGAATTAAATTTATCAAAGTTATTCATAGTCAATGGAACCAGTTTCGAAAACAATCAACTGGTTCCAACAATCCATAAAACATCTAGAAACAGAAACATCTACTTTAGTTCCACCAGCGGCTAAAAAGCTTGTTACAAAAAATTAACGAATGGCGAACAAAAAATTACATATACTACAATACAAGGAAGGTACCAGAGACAGAGATTTTCAAACTGAACAGTTAAAAGGAGAAATATAGAAGGCAACATGATATAAGTCTACGTCTGCTAGCGGAAAAAAATTGTATAACGGAAAAGTTGAAAATACACGTAAAATA
The DNA here is from genome assembly GCA_039090855.1 of Macrothele yani. Taxonomy (NCBI): domain Eukaryota; kingdom Metazoa; phylum Arthropoda; class Arachnida; order Araneae; family Macrothelidae; genus Macrothele; species Macrothele yani. The sequence goes on along the minus strand of CM077013.1, from coordinate 116,275,926 downwards.
TTCATGGAAAAAACTATGCTAAGGGAAAAGAACTTTTCAAATACGTGCCCTGGGAGCAGATATAGTGAACAAAAAGGTTTCAACCTTTATGCAGCTATCAGGAAATTTTTGCTTTATTTAAAGAGGATAATGCTCCACATCTCTGTTGTAGCAAATGACATACAGTAAAGAAGAAATTTCTCAATAGCGTTTTTAGAAGCGGCGATACAGCTGCTAACTGCCGAAACACCACCTATCGACAGAACTGTGAACTACAAAATTCCTCATATACTAGCCAAAAGTGTTCTACAAGGGAAACGGTATCCGATGTTAAAATAATTTTTTGAATCGTACATGTAAAAGCAGTGATATTGAGAAAAACAGAATAAACATTTGGGGCCCTAGTGGCAAAAGTGTGCACTATTTTGGAAAGAAAATACACACACAGAGTTTGCATAGTTAGCGGTATCTGACCGAAGAAAGAAGTTTTTCCAATCGGGTTTTCAGTCCCACAGATATTGCTGTAAACGGAAACGTGAATTTACGCCCTCTGGTGGCAGACTTGTGCACTAAGAAAAGTTTGAAAATATGTGAGAAACATTTCCCACGGAAACGCTCTTCAACAAAGAAATAGTTTTTCAAATCTTACTCTTAGAAGCAGAGATATTGGCAAAAATAAGATGTAAATTTACGCCCCTGATAGAAAAACAATGCATTATTTTAAGAAGAAAGTATTGTCAAAAGGTTTTTCGATGTGAGTGGTATCGGTCCACGAAAGAATTTTTTCAATGGAGTTATCAGGAGCTCAGATTTTGCAGCAAATACATCACACATAAATTAACACTTACGCCTACTGGTGGCCAAACCATTCTTTATCAAATATTAGAAATTGTATGCAAAGCATTTCCTATCAGGAGCTGTATCCAGTGCAGAAGGAATTTTTCAGATCGGAGTTTTATAAGCGGAGATATCAAGGAAAACACAATTTACCTTTACGTCCCCAGCGGAAAGTCTATACGTTACTTTAAAATTTTGAAATTATATGAGAAACATTTTACACTGGAAATGCTATCTAACAAAGAAGGAATTTTTCAAATCCGACTTTTAGAGGCAGAAATATTGACAGAAATAAGATACACGTCTAAGACCCCTGGCAAAGAAACACCATGCATTATTTTAAGAAAATATTCTCAAATGTTTATCGACATGAGTGCTATCGGTCCACGAAATAATTTTTTCCAATCGAGCTTTTAGAAGCTCAGATTTTGCTGCAAATACCAACAAAACAGAAATTAATGCTTACGTTCCTTGGTGGCCAAACCATATTATACAAAAAATTGGAAATTACAAACAAAACATTTCCCACCAAGAGCTGTATTTAGGTGCAGGAAGAATTTTTCAAATTGGAGCGTTGGAAGCAGAGATATCAAGGGAAACACAATTTACCTTTATGCCCCCTAGTGGAAAGTCTATGCATTACTTTAAAATTTTGAAATTATATGAGAAACATTTTACACTGGAAACGCTATCTAACAAAGAAGAAAATTTTCAAATAGGACCATTAGAAGCAGAGATCAGAGGTGTTTGCAAAACAAGGCACGGAATCCTGAAATCATCGGCGTCTTCCCAACAGAGCAAATGCATAAACTCGAGACATAAATGAACATGTGTGGGAAATGAACATGCAACAGACCCCCATCAGAAATCGGTAGGCCTTAAGCCCAATTCCAAAGTAGTCATGGACAATGCCATCAGGGTCTCTGATCATTTTTGCAACAAACATCCCCAAAACACACTTTCCTAATTTGCATTTATCTGTAGCAGAATTATCATTTTCAGTAACATCTTTGAAACCAACCTAACGATTTCTGGAAGCAGATACTTATCTTTTCACTAAGTTTGTAGGAAGCAGATACATGAATCTGAATTGTATAAGAATACATTGGGGTAGCATTAAGTGATGGAAAATATGCTTTTGTATCCTTTCCACCTCAGAAACAATATTCTTCCATTATTCATTTCATATTCAAATCTTCTCTGATCGAAATTGAAGATCACAACTGTAAGCTTCATTACTGATAAAATCTGTTCATTTTCAGAGATTTCTTTCTTTATGAATATCATAGTTATTTTCCTACATGAAATTCTGTTTTCATTATAAAAGTTAATCATGGAAGTTCTGCTAAATTTGAAATTCTCAGAGTTTCAGGCCAATTTGGCAAATCTCAGTAGTGAACTGTCAGATTATTTTCCCTTTAAAATGTTTTGAAAGCAAAAAACAAATTCTTTAATTTGACTGATAAGCTTTTGTTTGGTTTTCCTATCCTTTTCTTTAAACTCAAACACGGATCTAACATCTCTTGGTGAAATTTTCAAAATTTTTTTATTGTAGCCATGCGAGACCCCCCCTACCCCCTCATTTATTGGCCAAGTATATCCAAATAACCCTATCAATTTTGGTTGGGGCTTTTTTTGGTGCATTTTTCTTCTACCTGCTTTCAACTTTCTTCCTGGTGAAGATGGTAGATATTCAGACCCACTTGCTTGCCCTCGGTATGAATGAATGTCCTAACTCTTGACCTTCTTCAATGTTCCAATTTGAAGTTTCTTCTACTTCACTTCTTTTGCATATATGAGCCAAATAGTCTTCCAAGTCCTTCCAATTTTAGTCAACGATTTCAGCTTGAAACCAAATCAGTGTGTTTTTGAAAAACAATCATTAGATTTATTAAAATTTTCATATTTGGAGTAAACAAAAATCATGTTGAAATATGATAATTAAGTTCTGAATGCATTTACCTTTATTTTTAATTAAAAAATTCCAACAGATTCAAAAGGACATGTGCAAAAAACACTAACAAATTATGGCAGATACAGATTTGTGGCAATAATGTCATTGAAATAACTATATGATTGTTCCTGAATTGAGTAGCTCTGGGAAGTACCTTGCATATGTCTATTTTTCTAGCACACAGATTTTTATCATTGCAGTTTTGGGCGACCTCTAATACTTTCCTTGTGGGTACTGTTTGTCTATTTGGAAGCTCCATATGACTGAGGAAATAATGAATACAATTAGCATGGCTTCTTAAGTGCAAATACTGTATAGCACACCACTGGAAGGAATGTATGGTCTGAAAACAATGTTACACACCGTTTTACACCAAATGGCAGAATCAAGTAAATGTACAGCACAAACTACACGAAGCTGCGGAACTAACATGTTTTCAGTCAACTACCCAAGTCACTAATGATATTGTTTCTTGCATGGGCCCATTTAGCTGAGAAGAGATGAACATGCTCACACTGTTGGTTAGCTGTGCTATGCCTAGAGTGTGCTTCAGTCACCTGGTTGGCCACATGTATCATTGCATGGCACATTATTATTATTTTTTTTAATGTAACCCCCATTTCTTTCCAAACATGGGATTTGGATGCTTCCAGAATAAGACACTAATCCATCAGTCCTTCACCATGTGACTGTTTTAAAAACAAGTGACCCCTAGACTTGCACACCTTCACAACAGCCCTTTTTTACCTCTAAATCTTTATCTAATTGATAATGCTCGCTGTGTGTTACAATGAGCAAGTTTAGCACTGTTTCCCATTACAGCTGCTGTCTATGCAACACCAGGCATCTCACAGACCGATGCTATACTCAAAGTGTTTTAAAGAAAGTTGTTCTCATTCATGACTGAGCAGGAACGTATATAGAATTTTTTTCTGGGGGAGAGGGGGTGAAAAATGCAAGTTTTGAAATCATCCACCAGAACAAAATAAAAAGCTAATGGAAATAAAAAAAAATTAAAAGCATTTTTTTTTTCTAATGTGAATTGATGCATTTTTATTAAAGCACTTTTTTCTAATATAAGTCACATTTTAGCCAAAAACATGAAAAAATATGGGGGGGGGGTTGGCACCAAGGTCTCTCGTCTCTCTAATATGCCCCTGTTACCGAGAGTCAACCCATGCCATACTCAAAGTGTTTAAAAGAAAGTTGTTCTCATTCATTACTGAGTCAGAGTTCACAACTTTTAGGCCAGTGTGTGCACATGGACATGCACGGTGCCCCCCGCCCCTTGTTTGTTTCTGGGTTAATGACCACTATTGGCACACAACTCAGAGCTACAAGCAGTTCCCATCTCTAATTTAGGGCCACTAGTTCCAGGAAAGGGTAAGAATGATTGCCATCAGGCAAATTAGAGATGATCATGGTCCCGGGATATGACAAAAAGCCTGGAAATGGATATGGGCCTACCCCAGGCTCAAGTTAATTTTCCCTTTAACCTTTTTAATTTTATCTAACACTGCTCACCAAATTAAGTAACACAATGGAAAACGCACAACTGAATGGTTAAGTTATAGTCACTCTTTTGCTCTTTGCCTGAACTTCCTAATTACAATTTATTGCGTGTTGTTCTCTCTCTCAATATAATAATTCTTTCTCTATTTGGGGGGGGGGTCGACAATAATGGGAAGGACTAACATTCTTATCTGGTGATGAAAACATAAACAGGAGTAAAATAATATGCTTCATTTTTCCTTATTCAATAGGGGAAATTTGCACAAATGCTCAACCCCAGGCCAGGCCGGGCCGGGCTAGTCATAATGACATAACGAACCAAGCTGGACAAAGGCTTGAAAAAAAAAAAAAAAAAAAAAAGGAGCCTGTGCTCATCTCCAAAGCAAGGCAAACACACCATCTACAACTCATCCAGGGCTCAAACCACAATCCATCTCAGATGGATTTTTTTTATTTTTTTTTTATTGGAGGTTTAACGACCACCATGAGCAACTCAATGGGCTATCAAGCAGTCACTCGTCCCTAATTTAGGGTCACTGGTTCCAGGGAAGGGAGAGAGCCAGTGCTGTAAGACAAACACAACATCCATGCCTCACCGGGATTCGAAACCCGGACCCCGTTCGGATGAATGATCAGAGGCCATTGCTTAGACCACTGCGCCACCGGGGCAGCTCAGATGAATGGTTAGAAGCCAGGTTAGAAGCCAATGCTCCAGACCACTCTGCCACCCGGCCAATAGAAGTTTCCATTCAATGAAACATTTTTAAAAACATTTCATTAACATAAGTAGACATGGGGACTTGGTGGTGAGAGTACCTTAAAAAGTTTGACAACCATAAAACATACATGCATTTGTCCTTTTTAGTACACTTCAACACATACAGAGACCTTGTGATATATTATACATGTGCCAGTCCTAATTCTTCTACCATTTATTAAAAAAAACTTTTTAAATAATGTACCATAGAAGCATATCGAGAATGATACATGTAATTGCAAAAAATATATGTTACAACAGCTCAATTGATGCCACTAGCAGCAAATTCCAAATTCTTCAAACTCTTGAGTGCAATTACAATGAATGTTCACTGCAGGGATGTTTTAAGTACCAAACATTTCACAGGTGATTTAATCATTTTGTTTCACTGTTTTTACAAATGAAGTCAAGGTAAGTAAATTCCATGACATTATCCACAGATATTTTGGTATAGGTATTTTTCCCCATATTTGCAGCAGAAAACAAGAAAAAACTGGGACATAAATCAACAAAAAAAAAAAAATCCACCCTTACAGAAAAGGGATTAAACAGTAAAATCTTTCAAGCCCACACAGCACATCAATTTATTCATTTTCATGGTAGATAACCAAACAGACTAATTAATACCCTTTCAATGCAATTTACAGAAATCAGTTTTTCTCATACTTCACATTGATAAAAGAAAAAAAGAAAGCTATTAAGGAGATAATATTAACAAAGTTAGCATATTACAAGGCAGACAGAAAATTCAAACTGACAGCATAACTACATAAATGTAACAGCTGCAGATGAAGCATAGAATAAGTAAAAAAGAGAAAATTTAGACAATTTTCTGACAAACCCTTGGTTTCCTCTTCATTATAAATCCAAGATGCCAGAAAGGAAAAATGGAAAGAAAGAAAAACAAAGCCAGTAAATTTTTGAGTTAACAGTATATATTTCAAAATATTTCTATAAAAAGAGCATTTAAACATCATACAATTACACAGAGCAATAAAACAGTGCTTAGTTCATTTAATGAAGAAAGGCTTGTTTTATGAAACAGTTTTTTTGTTATGCAGCTATTTTTAGTAATAATGAAATCAAACATGGCAGACCAGAACTTTCAACGGATCACACTAAATTCACACATTATGCATTTTGATCAATATTTTTAACATACATCAGTGACTTCATAAGTGTATAACACTTTTGCCATTACATAGATAGCAAGACTGTTTTCCAATCTTCACCACTTGTAACTGTGTGAAATATCAGCATTTTACTTGGTCTCACACATTGAATCCTACTACTACTTATTTAAAAATCATGGTTAATAGTCCTCTATGTACACATCATTCAATAAGTATCCATGATAATACACATATCACTAAAAAAAGGAAATGCCAGTATTTTATTATGCTGAGAACATGCTGCCTGCAGCATCACTTAATAGAAAACAAAATGTTGCAATGCTTTTGCCTGAATTACCAAAATCCAAACAGATTATAATGTTGAAGAAAATATTCAGTAGAAAAAAACTGCATTTAGAGTGACATCAGAAACCATTATAATAGAATACACCATTACTTAATATTGAAAAACGTTTTTCACATTGATTTTTCATATAAATATACAGTGTCAGATTCAGCCTTATACTTTCAACAGAGTTTGTTTTATGACACTAAATTCTTTCCACAGTTCATTTTTTTTTTCGCTTATATTATAGGTAGATTCAGCAGCAGAACAATATTGGTAATGCAAAAATTAGAACTGAGTTTTGCACTTCTCTAGTAGAAAAAACATTAGTGAAAAGAGAACATATTGAGGGAGGGGGGGTGACAGATCAGTGATTATTTAAATAGATACTGCATTCCATATATCAAGGTGCACAATACAGAATACATTTTTTTTAGCCATTAGTGATCAAGAAAGCAATTGTTAGGTGCAAAAATATTTTAATGCTAGACTGAATGAGATAAAAGAAAGCTGGTAAGCTGCATCATTTTTTTTTTTTTTTTTAATGTGGACTGTGCCAGTAACTCATCTGCTCAACAGTGTGGTGTGTATTTTCAACTAATAATATTAATCGTGCTAAATATTTGTCCATCCAGTGGCAGAATTGATCAAGTGATTCCCCAGAACCACCACCAAATATTCTTCAAGAATACCGTCACATTTGTGCATGTGCATGGTATATACATACATGCAACCAATGAAAAGAAAAAAAAAAACTGAACATTTTAACCACATGATAAAGTACAGCATGCAGTGAGATGGTGTAAATATAATGTAGCATGAGCAAGACAGAATTGTTCACTTTAATTTATTTATGTAAAGATTAAACTAAAACACACTGTATTCACAATATAAAAATACTGAATTCAAAACAAAATAAAGTGGTTTTGAGAGATACTGCGACAAACAGTTTTTTGTTTTGTTTTTTACTTGCTCGGGGCTTGAAAAATAATTGAAACATGCCCATCTGAGCATGTGCAAAAATTATTTTGTCCAGGTAGTGAAAGCGGAGGCTAGTTCCATCGGATGCATGTATCCCGACACTGACTACAAACAACATTTAGAGCAAAATTACATATGGTTCCAATATACTGTGACGTGCCTGCTCAGCAGAACGCACGCGGCATAAAGGCAGATAGCAGCGATAACGAACGTCCGCGTAGCTCAATTGGTAGAGAGACTTATTCCGGAATGAGGGGACCCGGGTTCGAGCCCCGGCCCCTGGACAAAAATGACAGAGAAATTTACTTCGTTATAATACCTAGAGCATAATACACGGTGGAGCCACATTGTGACCACCTCCTCCTTTTGACGTCAACAGCCCGTAGCCAATGAAAGAAGGCACGTGTAGTGATCTGGCTTGGAGGGTATATAAGGTGTGCTATAGACAATCTGAAAACGTATCACTTGTTGCAGTCATGGATAAAAGGATCGATTTGTCAGATTTGCAAAAGGGATGATTATTGGCTTTCGGGCCAAGGGTGGCAGTATTTCTGAAACAGCGCAGTTTGTGAACTGTTCACGTGCTGCTGTGGTTAAAGTGCATCGTGATTGGAGAAATGGCACCACTGCAAATAAATTATGTGCAAACTGTGGAGCACCATGTGCCATTGATGCGAGAGGTGAATGTCTGCTTCGAGGGCCGATCGACACGCCACAGTAGAGCAACTCACTGGCCGAATGAAACAGAATGCTACCGGAAATGTGTAAAATGACAGTTTAGTGAACCCTCGGCATACTGGGCTCCGATGCAGACTGATAGTCACTGCACCTATGCTAGCGAAGGTGCATTGGCAGAAAAAGGCTTACATTTGCATGGCAGTATCGGAACTGGACCTCTACTGATTGGCAAAGGATTGCCTTCTCCGATGAGTCATGTTTTCTACTTCATCAAACGGATGGATGTTGGCGTATAAGGTGAGAAACATCGGAGAATATACAATCCTTCAACCATTGCTAGAATAACACAAGCTGGTGAGTGCAGCGTTACGGTCTGCGGAATGTTTTCTTGGCATTCTTTGGGTCCACTCATACCTGTGGAAGGCACTATGGAACTAATTCGTTATAAATCAATCCTTGCAGACCACGCACACCCATACATGCAGATTGTCTTCCCTGGGGGCGGATGGTATCTTCCAGCATGACAATGTGACTTGTTACACAGCTAGAAATGTTCTAGAGTGGTTGGAAGAGCACGATGAAGACTTTACAGTACTTCCCTGGCCCCCTAATTCCCTAGACTTAAACTCAGTTCAGCATCTGTGGGACCACTTTGGTTGTGTTGTTCGCTCTATGGATCCACCACCATGCACTCCCCCAGCAGCTGTCAGATGCACTGAAGTCAGCATGGTTCCACATACCTGTGAACACCTTCCAGCACCTAATTGAGTCACTCTCAGCCCGTCTGGCTGCTGTCCATGCTGCACATGGCAGTTATTCTGGATATTAGCTGGTGGTCACAATAATGTGACTTGACCATGTATAATTAAAGTGATATTCTTCTGTCCTAGGTACTCCGCAACAATAATACAACTTCCGGTGATTAACAATTAAATGAAACATGACATGCGACGACTGCTTTTTTTTTTTTTTTTTTTTTTCTTGGGGCAGGAAATTCTATTCCGCTTTTTCATTATCAAATTTAGTTGTTCAGTCTGGGCAACAAGACTACTTTACCTGCTCAAGCCAATAATTTACATGCCCCAGGAATCTCGGGCCTGGTATTTTTCAAGCCCTGCTGCTAGAATATCAGGACAAGTTTCCTAATGCGAGCAAACCTTATATTTTTTTCAACAAGTCCCACAGCCATATTGTCTTTTGTTGACTCTGCAGTTGCACAGCATTCATTGCATAATTTTTCTTTCTGCTGGTATCCCCTCTCCCCTTTCTTTATTGTGGCTTTCCTTTCTTTTTCTCGTTTTTTATGCCTTCAGATGACAATCTCATCCATCATGCTGATAGAACTTTCAGTCTGAGAACAATGAATGCATGATATCAAAGCTTTCACTATTTTGGATAAATGGTTTAACTTCGAGAATAGGAATACTTTTGAACACCATGCATCAATTCTTAAAAATCTTCCAACTTCTTCACTTCCATTTTTGGAAATACCTCCCAAAATAAAGCTTAAAAGGCAAGCATTTGTGGGAGGGGGAAATAAAAGATAACATAAAAGGGTGGGAACATCACAGGGAGGAAAAGTTATGATCACAGAAGGGTCTTTTGCTCTGTCCCGCTTTCGTTTTCCAAAATATTCCCTCATTTTTAAGCTGAAATATACATTTAAGGAATAAAATGATACTTAACAACAATACATGGATGAAAGAGCATAGCAAGAAAAAAATATCATTATGGGAGAAATCTTCACTGCATCTACCTTCCATTTTCGAAAGCCTGAATTCTGTGCTTAAGACAGAAAATGAACCCCTCTCTCTAATCACTACCACTCTCCCTAATCACCCAAATTTCTGGTCACCAAAGGGCTCAAAAATTGTGACAGAAATGAATGCACATCGTTTTTAGCTCTGCTGTTAGGAAATGCAGAAAAAACTAAACTTTTCTCTTCCCTAAATTGTCACACAAAATTGTTCCGATAGTGTTTTGTATGTTCATCTCTACACTCATTCTCATAGTGATGTGATGGTCTTGCCTGATCAGTTGCCAAACTTCAATTGTGTTGTCATTTCAACTGCTTGATGGGTACCCACTGTGTTTGTAATCTTGCATGCATTCTTGACCTTCTTGAAATTGCTTCAAGCATTTAACTATTGCTGATTACAATAAACTTGCATTGTCATACACTTTTTATAAAATTTCATGCACAGGGTTCATAAACATTTACAAAAAATAAATTCCAGGTTGTTTTTTTTTTGCAGGAGTTTGCCAGGAGTTAATTAGAAAATTTCTGGAGCTTACATTTTTGCTAGAATCACTGTGCCCTGTTTTACATTTTGTAAACTGGGGCATTTAGAATTCTTATGAAGTCCTATGGGTTCTGCTGTTATTTTTTGTTATTGTTGTTTGGGAATTTAACAACCACCGTGAGCAACTTGATGGGCTATAAGCAATCTGCCATGCCTAATTTAGGGCCACTGATTCCAGGAAAGGGAGACAGCCACTGCTGTAAGACAAACACAACATCTATGCCTCACCAGGATTCAAACCTGGATCCATCTACGACGAATGGTCAGAAGCCGGCTAGATTAAACCTCTGCATTAATGGGGTAACTTCTGCTGTTGTAGAATGTTCTTCAGAGTGTGTGTGTGTGTGTGTGTTACATCTGCAATGAAGTGGCAAAATTTTCCAGTATAAAAATTTATCTGTAAAACTCATGTGAAGCAAAATGGAACTTAGCACAATGACAATAATACAAAACAATTATGTCATGGCATTGAAGATTACCTATTCCATAGTCATCTATTCCCATACACATTAATGGCTGGGAGGCGAGATATCAGTGTCCTTCAGTAAGGAAAGTGTGTGCTGGAGAGAACGGCCATTTTGAACTCATGAGGTTTTCATATGATCTTGTGGCTTCGGCTGCACACCACAAATTAAGGTGGCTGGAAATATAGGCACTCAAACATCTAGAACTGCAACATCATACTAATTAAAAAAGATTGCATCACACCTCCACACTCTATGGAAGGAAGTGATGTCATCGCAATCCGGTGAAGGGCTGAGCTAGAACAAACTAATGCAATCAATCCAAACATTAAGATCAATTTTGTGTGTGTGTGTGTGTGTGTGTGTGTGTGTGTGTGTTTAAAGAAAAAATTCCGCAACTATTCACAAAAATATGAAAAATCAAAGGCTTCCCAGGCCTAGAAAAATGGCGAAATCAAATTCCAAACTTTTCCAGGATTCCAAGGGCCTTGCAAATTCTGTTCACACAAATAAATTAGTCTAGGACCTTTTAAAAACACACTGTGTAGTCCAATTTCAACTTAAATGTCTCATATTCTGTAAAAAATATTGTCTTTACAATAGCAGTACTGGCTTGAACCTGCAACCAATTAATAGAGTTGGCAATAGATTACATCTGCAAAGAAAATTAAATTTTAAAACTAGTCCATAGCTCTGTGACAAATTCATGAAAATAAACAAAACCCAAGACAGGATTCCTGATACATAAATAGCTGAAAGACCATTTTCATCTACTTGAGAATAATGTACTGATGAAATAAAATGAACTTCCTAGACTAAAACTGAAGGCTCAACTGCATAATATTTGAATGGGGAAGTTTCATAGACCACTAAAATAAAATAAATTCTCTTTTAAATTTATAACAAGGAACAGTACACCAATTAAGTAGTAAATAGTAACACTGTACTAGTGATCCGATTTATTGGTGTAGGAAATAAACACATAAGCGTTTCAAAGGTTCTGCACATCAACCAGATGGCTTTTTCAAGGAAGTTGGACAGAAACTGCAAACTGAGAAATAGAACGCTTAACAATTTGAACGTGGGAAATTGTTGAGTGTTCTATTTTTCAGTTTGCAGTTTCTGTCCAACTTCCTTGAAAAAGCCATCTGGTTTATGTGCAAAAGCTTGGAAACGCTTATGTGTTTATTTCCTATGCCAATAAATCGGATCACTAGTACAGTGTTACTATTTACTACTTAATTGGTGTACTGTTCCTAGTTATAAATTTGTTTTTGCCATTCTCCGAGCAATGGGGAATACCTTCAAACATTTTAGACGTCTTCGACTTAAACTGGAGAAGGAACGCTCCCACCTCAACTTTTTATCCACCTGCAAAACTTCGGGCCTAATCCCAAAGTTCCTCAACTTTAAATCAATGGTTAAAGGTTCCTGGTTTGAAAATAAAAAGGACAAATTTCTTCGTCAGACCCTGTCACGTATAGTGAACCTGAAAAGAAAGGACGTTATGTCATTGGAGACCAAGTGCTATACCCTCTACATGAAATTGCACGGATTGTGCGACCCCATCACCTTCAACATCTTGACCCTCCGTTTAGATATGTTAGTTGATAAAATCAAATGTTCCTTATTCTCCACGCATAACAAAAAAACTGAATTACTTGAGATCTTCCCAGGCTCCAAAGGCTAAAGATTTCACAATTCCATTCGTCAATATTTCCAACCGGACGCTTTCTGAAGATGAAACGAAAGTTTTGGAGCTTGGACCAAAATTCTGCTTCCGAACCAGATCGAACCCAAAAAGCGCCGTTTCCGAATTCGAAAGCGTAATATCAAGAGTTCCAAACGACTCAAAAGATGAACTACGCCAGCTGTTTTTCTAAATTACGATCTTGGTATGATCCTACTAAAATACCAAATAAATTTATAATTCCGAGGCCAGTTTTGATCCTTAGAAATGATCCGTCCATAATATTGACTCTAACGGACAAATCTGGCCAGATAGCAATTATGGACGCAGAAGACTACAAGACGAAGATTTTATCACTGACTCTGGATCTATAGCCCTTCAAAGGAACCCTATAAATTCTTGGATTGCGCAGGTACAAAGAGCAGCCCGGTTACCAGCTATTCCAGACGAGCTTAGAAAAGCCGCCAGATTACCACCAGGACCTCAGATCCCAAAGCCCAGAAACCCACTGAGACCCGTCGTATCCAGGAAGTCTGCACCAACGTACCATTTAGAGAAAGCACTATCCAAATTCCTGCGTAGTTTTCTTCCTGAATCGGACTTAGTAATAAATTCCACTCTGGATTTTTTAACGAAAGCCAAAAAGCTCACTGTCCTGCCAAGCGACATTATCGGCAGCTTCGGCATAGTTTCCCTTTACCCCTCAATTCCCGTTCCAGACGCCATCAGAACATTAAAGGAGGCCATATCTAATTCAACATTTTATATGCAGGAATCATGCCTCAGCATCTTCAAATTAATAGACTTGGTCACTAATACTAGCTTCTACAGTTTCCAAGGACAAGTATATAAACAGAATAATGGCACTCCGATGGGATCCTCTCTTTCACCCGTCCTTGCAGAAGCAATACTTCGCCCAATTGAGCGGAATATATTCTCCAGCATTACCCCACGGCCTACGACTTGGCTGCATTATGCAGACAACATATTTTTTGTATGGCCCCACGGAAAAGAGAGACTTCCAATTTTCCTTGATAAAATCAATGATATACATCCTACGATCAATTTCACGATGGAGCTTGAAAGCAACAACGCTTTACCTTATCTGGATGTTTTATTGGGGAAATCGTCTGACAACCGCCTCGGTACTCAATCTACTACAAACCCACGTCCGTCCCCAACCCTGATGCTCTGCAGCTCTTTCTGTCCCGCAGAATACAAAGCAGCTATCTTCCGTTCTCGAATTCAAAGAGCCTTCGCCGTTTCTTCTGATACCCATTCTAGACAACACGAAATTGAAAGCGTTATCAAGTTAGCCACTGATGCAGGATATTCATTGAATCAGATATGTAGCTTTATCCAAAAAGCCAGAGCCAAACATTCCAGTCTTCCTGTGCCGCAGCTACGTTATTTAGGCTCAATTCCCTACATACCAAGCGTGTCTTACAAACTCAAAAACGCCCTCAAGAAGATGAACTACGGCGTCGGCATAAGGTCCCCTGCATCTTTACATACTATACTAAAGAGAAATAGTGAAAAACCACCTCTCTCCTGCGAAGCAGGTGTTTATGTGATCCCCTACAATATCCGAACGACTCTAAACGATAGGAATCAGAGTCAACGAACATAAAAGGGACACAAAATACAGTAAAGTAACCACGGCACTATCCAGAGAAGTCAAATTTAAGTCAGCTACTCCTATGTGGGATGATATAAAGAAATTAGCTAGCTACTCTACCCCTAAATGTACAGCCATTCGGGAAACCTTGGAGATCATTACCAACAGCGATACTGGCAATGATTCTGTCTCGCTCGAGTTGCCACGAATTTGGAACCAATTCTTCAAGTAATAACTTTTCTCTACTAGGATCCCGCATGCAACCAACGTGATGCCTCATATCATTAATGAATGTAACGTCGCATCTATTTATTGTCAAGTTCCCGCGTTCAAATTGTTAAGCATTTTATTTTTCAGTTTCTGTCTAACTTCCTTGAAAAAGCCATCTGGTTGATGTGCGAAAGCTGGGAAACGCTTATGTGTTTATTTCCTACGCCAATAAATTGGATCACTAGTACAGTGTTACTATTTATTATAAATTCTCTTGTTCTGTTCACTGTGTTACAACTGGGGATTTCTGGACTTTAAAGCTAAAACACTCTCGTAACTGGTGAATCATAAGTAAAATGTCAAGTCTCATCAATGGAAATAATCATCAACCAACATTACATACATATCACTAAGCTGTTCTTTGAGATTCAGAGGTTAGCTCCACAAAGAAATACAAACTACCAGATATATTTTTTATTGATTATCTACTTACTGTTGCCATATCAAACTTCTCCATTTACAGCAACCTTGACACACAACTAGGGCTTCACTGACATCCATAATACAACATACACAAGACCTTCTATACTTCATACTCAATCTTTCTCATGCAGACATTCCTGAATCAAATCCTCCCATGACTTCCTTGGCCTTCCTTTGCCTTTCCTTCCTGCCACTTGGGCTAAACAAAATTTCCTAGTAAGCATCTCATCACCCATTCTTTCAACATGGCCAAACCACCAAAGTACACTGCTGGCCACCCAAAATGCAACACCAAGAAGAACACAAGATAGCAAAACCAGATTTACTGGACACATAACAACAGATACAAAGATGAAACGATTCAGCTTACAGGCCCGTGCGACTTGCGGAACACGCCAACATCAATGGTTCGTGCGGCCCCTATGGCTGGCAATAACGGCCGTTACACGCCGCAGCATCGAACAAAAGAGGCTTTGGATGTGAGCTTGAGGTATGTCAGTCCAGGCTGCTTCCAGCCACAGTTCATCAGGTGTAGCCGCAGGTGGTGCCTGCTGGGCCACTGTTGCCGATCAGCGACCCGACGTGTTCGATGGGAGACATATCGGGAGAACAGGCAGGCCACAGCAGCAGTGACACCTGGTGGGCCGTGAAGAATTGTTGCATGATGTGTGCCATGTGCAGGCACGCATTGTCCTGTTGAAACGTGGCCGCTGGCAGGTCCTGCAGGTAAGGGAGGACTACAGGCTCCAAAACTTCGGAGATGTAGCGGTGGGTGTTGATTGTACTGGGGATGCGCACCAGGAGTGCGGGTGTCATATCCAATTGCTCCCCAAACCATAACGCCAGGCGATGGACTGGTATGGCAATGCACAATGTAGGTGTCACAGTTTCTCACCACAGCCACCACACACTGATCCGACCATCGTGGTGTTGCAGGCAGAAGCGGGCTTCGTCAGAGAAGACAATGTTGTGCCATTCCGTAGTCCAGGTGCGGCGTTTAACGGCCCACTGCCGCCGCACTCACCGGTGGTGTAACGTCAATGATAATCGGGATAATGGGCACCGTGCGACAAGTCCCTGCTCCTGCAGACGACGTTGAACGGTACGTGCTGACACAGGTTTTTGCGCAACACACCGTAATTCCTGCGCTAATGTTCGTGATGTGGTGGTGCGAGCCGTCAATGCTCACCGCACAACATGCCGGTCCTCTCGTTCAGTGGTGTGCCGCGGCAATCTCTCACGCCGGTCCGTCCGTCCCTCCTGCACCCACCGAATCCATACTCGCCTCACTGTGGCTGGATGTCGTCCCACACGGGTGCCGATATCTCTGTACGATAAACCGCTATCACGATAAGCCACTATTCGACCTATGTCAAACTCCGAAACATGCTGGAATGACTGCCGTATTCTGCGACAAGGCATCAGGAAGCTTCCCACGCACAGGTCCAGCAACACAACACACTTCCACTACTTACACCCCGCCTTCTATGCACTCTTCTTATAGTGCTTCTCGGTGGCGTGCCGGGCACACATGATTTGCATATGCCCTGCAATGTTAATTGTTTGCATGTCCTCTCGCGGGCGACGCATGCTGCGAATTTCAGGCCAATCGGATGCTTCCTTTCTTGGTATTGCATTTTGGGTGGCCAGCAGTGCATATTAGTCTCCACCTTGCTAACAACATTTTGCTTCACACTACACAACTGCAACACATCTTCATTCCTCACACGATCAAAACACGCCTTGCCACAACTCCCCCATCCTCATAAGTAACATATTTCTCCTGCACACAAATGACTCCTAGGTTTCTTCCGTAGTACCCAGGTTTCACTGCCATACATCAGAGAAGGAACAATTACACCTTCATATGCAGCCATGCAGGAATCTTGAGAACCCATCATTCCTGTTAAAACCTCCCAAAGCAGCTATGACTTTCAATGAAGAATTCACTCGCCTACTAATTTCCCCATCTAATTTTTTTCTCTGGCAAACATGTTTCCTAAATCTCTGTCAAACATTTAAAAAAAAAAAAATAGCACTCTGTGATCTTACCAATGGAATTTTAACTCATTTTTGACAAGAAGGAATTACAGCAATTTCAAGAAATTATTCTTCAAAGGAAGGTGATAAGGAAGTGAGGCAAGCTGTCCTACACTACCAAGTGTTCTTTTTGAATCGGCCTTTTCATTCCACAGACCACTGTGGATGTTGCAATCTGATTTTGGTGATCACATATCCTCAGACATGAGGAAAGCAATGTGAGTGACATCAGTAGACAATTGAAAAATCAGTCATTCAGAGCCGAAGAAACACTCCCCTCACACAATATGTGGCAAACACGTCATGATAATTAACACAGCAATTGGACATCGCCGAATTGACTGCTGTAATTACTGTTTCACATGCGAATTAAATCACATCAGGAAACTTGAAATTTTGAAGTTTTCTGATGTGATTTAACTCTCGTGTAAAACAGTAATTACGCCGCCCCGGTGGCGCAGTGGTCTAAGGCACTGGCCTATGATCATTCGTCCGTAAGGGGTCTGGGTTCGAATCCCGGTGAGGCATGGATGTTGTGTTTGTCTTACGGCACTGGCTCTCTCCCTTCCCTGGAACCAGTGACCCTAAATTAGGGACGGGCGACTGCTTATAGCCCATTGAGTTGCTCACGGTGGTCGTTAAACCTCCAATAAAAAAAAAAAAACAGTAATTACAGTCAATTCGGCAAAGTTTGATTGCTGTGTTGATTACCATGAAAAATCAGTGTTGTGGGTCACCAGGTGAAAACCCGAAAAATGCAAAAAAAAAAACAAGGCAAGAGCAGATAAGACATTTCAAAGTGCTTGCTATGCAGTTAAAGCAGGAATCTTTAAAAACTACTGCTTGATAATCTAACTTTTTAAGAAGAAAACTGGAAAATTGTGGATTAATGGGAGACAAGAAGTTGGAAATATAAAATGACCATAAGAGCTGGTCTACGATGATAGCTTTCACAAGAGGTAAGAAAACATAAAAATCTAGAAAGTAAGTATATGCTGTACTACAGAGGTGTACAAATAATTCGTTTTTTTTTTTTTTTTTCGAGGGGGCAACAAGAAATAGAAATTTTTAAAATACATCAGAACAAAGTAAAAAATAATGAAAACCAGACAAAAAAATTTAAGTACTTTTTCTAATATAAGTTGTTTCTATTAACTTGAATAATTTTTTCTAATGTAAGTTACATTTTAACAAAAAGCATTAAAAAATGAAACAATTGAGGGGGGGGGGGTCTATCCCTAAAGATAAAAACTGGTGATTTTGCTAACTGGCCAGTGGATAGTCAAAGTGTAGTGGCCACTTTGCTTAGGGCTATTTCATGCACCGTACAGCGATCCTTTCATATATCTATATACAGGGTGCCCAGTAAAGTCCTTTCTCAGCCCCGTAACTTTCGAACGCCGACAGTTATAGCCATAAAAACGGTGTCTAGGTATAGTAAAGTGGCTATGCGCTATTTGAGGACAGCGCCTTTTAGCTGCAAAGTCAGGAGTCAGCGTGCCGAACTCTAAAACTATACGAGATACGGGAAAATAGTCAATTACAAAGTTGTAGAGCAGCATCGATTTAGTATGAAAGGACACCTTGCACACATGAATGCTAAGAATAGAACACGTACAATGCTTGTTTGTTTGTTTGTTCATGATGTTGAACACTCTTACATCACGAAACGCATCAGAAAGGAGCAATTAGTTTTCACTAGGCACATTTACCGTCTGGGCTCAATGTGCTCTTCATCAGCCACAATACACATTTGGACTCTAGATTGAATCTCACGCTGCACATTTTGCGGCATGTCAGGTGACACGCTGGAACAACCATCAGTTATACGGTGTCGAAGGGGTCCGATACACCTGTTCTTTGAGGTAGCCCCTCAGGAAAAAGTCCAATGGGGTGAAGTCCAGTGAGCGTGCAGGCAACTCTACGCAACCACCATAGCCGATGATTTGTTACTCGAATGTCTTGACCAGGTACCTTCTTACGTTTCCTGGCTGATGCAGAATGGCGCCGTCATGTTGGAACCAAACATTTCCGCAGTTGAGCCGGGGCTAGTGCTTTGTGGAAGGAGATATCACCTCCTTTCTGGTGCGTTTCGTGACGCAACAGTGTTCGACATCGCGAACAAACAAACAAGCGTTGTATGCGTTCTATTCTTAGCATTCATGTGCGCAAGGTGTCTTTTCGTACTAAATCAATGCTGCTCTACAACTTTGTAATTGACTATTTTCCCGTATCTCATATAGTTTTCAAGATCGGCACGCTAACTCCTGACTTTGCCGCTAGGAGGAGCTGTAAGCGGTCTCATCGAATAGTGCATAGCCACTTTAGCAATATGCCATTATGTCTTAAAAGAAAAGTGTTTGATCAATGCATCCTTCCAGTGCTCACGTGTGATGCAGAGACGTGGACCTTAACTAAAAGAGACATACAAAGGCTGCAGACAACTCAAAGAAGCATGGAGGTGCATGCTTGGTGTAACCAGGAGAGATAAGAGGAACTCGTGGATCCGAAAAATAACAAGAGTGGAAGACATCATGATCAGAGTTAAATCCCTGAAATGGCAATGGGCTGGACATACGGCCAGAAGGACAGACCGTCGATGGACAGTCGAAATTTTAGATTGGATTCCAAGGGACAGGAACAGACCCAGAAGAAGACCACATGGGAGATGGGTGGATGAAATTCGAAAGTATGCAGGAGTGACATGGAGGAGACTGGCACAAGACAGACCGTTGTGGAGGAAACTTGGGGAGACCTTCGTCCAGCAGTGGATTGATAATGGTTGACAATGATGATGATGAGATACCGTTTTTATGGCTATAGCTGTCGGCGTATGAAAGTTACGGGGCTGAGAAAGAACTTTACTTGGCACCCTGTGTGTGTGTGCATTAGGCTTAGTAGTTAAGAGTAAACTTACCCAGTGCATAATTAATTGCATAAACATAATCTAAGAATCCTTAGCATGTTTATCAGGGATGGAAATACTCCGTGATTTTTGGAATTTTTATCACGCTACTACTATCCCCCACCCCCCACCCCTCCCCAGTTTCTTCCCGATTTTTTTTTCTGACCATGTTCCTCATTTTCAATTAGTCAGTAATATTAAAAAATGCATGACTTTGTATTTTTTAACATTTTTTTTTATGTTTCTTCTTCATAACTAATTAATGCTGCAATCATTTTGTCCGCCTTCCCCATTTTTAAAGCAAAATTAAATTTCAATTTAAGTAATCTGTCCACAATGGAATTTGAACCATTTCTATGACCTTTAAAACTGCTTTCATGGCAGAGTGAACAATGCAGTACCAATTTTTTCATTTTGCATAAAAACATCCCCCCCCCCATTTTCCAGTTAATTCTCCTCCTTCTCCCATATTAGGGGGGCAAAGCAGGAATTCTGCAATTTGCTTTACGTGAAATTAATGTTTTAAAACTTTACTGCAGTCCCACAGTACAGAGGAAACTACTCTACAGAATCTAAAGACAACAATGAAAAGTTGAAGTTCCGATTTTCACTTTCAATTTTTTTCGTAAAAAACAGGAAAGATGTTTTTTTTAGAACCAAAACAATGTAATTTATATTCCACTCTAATGGCCAGCTTAACAAAGAGGGCAGCCAGGCATGCTACATAAGCTACGGCGATGTGCATGAAGTCAGTTTGGAGTTCCATCAGAGCCCCAGGTGTCCCTCTTTGAGCTTCAACTTCAAGTGGGGGAAACATTCCCCTTTCTTGAAGAGTGAATCTATAAACACATTGTACCCACTTATTTACTTTGGAGAGAACCATCTTTCTCCACGTATGACATGGATTACAGAAATTGTATTTGCTAATTAAAAGGGGGAGGGGGTTAGAAAAAATGCAAGTAAATGCTTAAGTTAGCAATGAAAAAATTAATTTGGACACCAGCCCATGTGGAAAGGCAACTTTTTGAGACTAGTGACTAAAGCAACTTTTACTACTGGCCATTTTGTTCTGTCCAATTGCTACATGGTGACTGGCAATTGCTACTTCTCTTTATTTGCCCAAACCCCTTTACATATGCTCCTGCTCCAGTGTCTCCCATAAAAGTTTCATACCAGGTCTTCATCCAGCAGTGAACCAAGAATAGTCATTGTGTGTGTGTGGGTTTGTGTGGTGAGAAAGACAGCCAGGCTATATAATATATATATACAATATAGAAAAATGTTTCAACAGGTTGGTACTCTTTTTCTCCCATGCACAGACACACACACACAGAAGTTACATATACACTATCTACCAACAAGTAATTGGACACCCCTGCAATCGACGATATCTGCTTTCCTGATACAAGTCACGGCCGCCGCCGTTAAATATCGTGTGGGAAACAACAACGCAACCAGTCGCATGCAAGATGCCACGCGGTTCGGAGCTCTCCGATTTCAAGAAAGGTGTAATAGTCTGGTATCACAGAAATGGCTGATCCATACTGACATATCAGGCGAGTTGAAGTACCCAAAATCGACAGTGGCCTATGCGATTGGCAAGTGGAAGATGAGAGGTGACTGTTGGAATGTGCCCCGACCCGACAGACCCACAAAACTGGGAGTTAGAGACCGACGGGTGCTGGCCAGAGAAATTTGGAAGAACCGCACCAAATCAATGGGCCACATCCGTGAGGAGTTTCAACAGGCATCCAGGAGTGTTCTTTCGACGAATACCATCTGTAAGGAAGCCCATCTGCTCGGTTATCATGGACGTGCTGCCGCCCACAAGCCTTTGATCACCAAGTTCAATAGCGCTGCTCAGCTAACGTGGTGCAAAGAGCGTCGACAGTGAGCCGTTGAACAGTGGAAACAGGTTCTCTGGAGCAACGAATCAAGGTTGACCCTCCACCGTTCGGATGGCAGGATCTGGGTTTGGCGTCTGCCTGGAGAACGCCCCCTGCCAGAATGTCTTGTGCCAACTGCGAAGTTCGGCGGCGGTGGAATTATGCCATGGGGGTGTTTCTCCTGGTATGGCACGGGACCCTTGGTCGCAATTCCTGGTAGACTCAACGCCGAGACCTACAGCACCATTTTAGGTGACCATGTGCTTCCTACGTTGTGGCAGCTTTACAGGGTGGACCCATGTTACTTTCAGGATGACAATGCCACCTGTCATGTTGCGAGGTCCACCATGGCTTGGTATGGTGACAATGGGGTTAATCGAATGGACTGGCCTGTGCAGAGCCCAGACTTTAACCCTATCGAGCACCTCTGGGACGAGTTGGAGTGTCGACTTAAGGGGTGCCCCCACCATCCGAAATCGGTGAAGGAACTGACCTGTCTTCTCCAAGCAGAGTGGAAGAAAATACTGCTAGCCGTCGTAAAACGCCTGGTTGAGAGTATGCCCCGGAGGGTCGCAGCTGTAATCGTCGCTCATGGAGGCTCCACCAACTATTGAAGATGAATAAACTTCCGTTTTCTTTTACTATCACAGGTGTCCAATTACTTGTTGGTAGATAGTGTATATACACTGGCGGAAAGTGAAAAAAGAACACCAAGAAGGAGATGTCTGATACCAACAAAATTCATACAGCATAATAATGGAATACAGAGGATAATGTGATCAAAACATTATGGCAAAATACAGCTGTATTTGCTGGTAAACTGAAAAATAACATTTCAATGTAACATGGTTAGTACGAGGTTGAACCGCCATGAACTGCGTCACACTGTGCAATTCTGTCATGGAGTCTGTCGTACAGATGTTGGATGTAAGTTTAGGGTATTAAGTTCCAAGCATCCTCAACCTGAATGCGTAAATCGGGGATGGTCATGGCTGGCCGTGGAGATCGGATAAGTCGTGCTCAATGGGGATAAATCCGGTGAACGTGCAGGCCATGGAAGTTGTCTCACACCTTGAAGTGCATGTTGTGTTGCACATGCTGTGTGTGGGCATGCGTTATCTTGCTGGAAAACACCACGATGGACCAACCTTACAAATGGCACAACAACGGGCTGAATGATGTTGATGTAGGAGGTGCTGTTTAACGTACCCGGTACAAACACTAGTTGTGTACGGGAGTGATAGCTGATCACTCCCCACACCAGGAGACCAGGTGTAGGCCCTGTGTGTCACTGGAGGATGCAAGAAGGGTGGAAACGCTTTCCTGTGCATCTGCGAACACGCATACGGCCATCGGAGGCTCCCAAGCAGAATCTGCTTTCATCGCTGAACAAGACAGATCGCCATTGCGTTCTCCAGTGCAGATGTTGGCGACACCACTGCAGCCGTTCCTGACAGTGGACTGGAGTCAGAGGCACACATGCCAAAGGCACACGTGCACGTAGTCCTGCATCCAGTAGACGGTTGCGGATTGTTCGCACAGTCACCTCAGGTGCAACGGCAGCTCGGATTTGCGTCGCATTGGATGTTCTGCTTCACAACGCCGCTCTTCTTATGCATCGATCGGTCCGTTCATCAGTCCGTCTGTGACTCCCGGTTCCACATCTTCTTGTGTGGGAATGTAACTCGGACCATCTACGCCACCATCATACCACCACCGATACTTCCCATCCAATTCGCTCTGCAATATGCCGATACGACCACCCGGCCTTGCAGAGTCTGACTAGACGACCTCGCTCACAGTCTGATAACTGCTGAAATCGTACAAGTCTTCCATGTCCAGGCATTGCAGCTTCTTCAGGGGCCTTCGCACTTGTTATTACGCCGACAACTGATTACATTCACTTCGCCGTACTCCTTAAATACCACCGACGATAATTTGCATATTATGCCGTGCTGTGGCGTAAGCGCTCACCGGTTGGTCCCGAAATTAACATCACACCTACGTAAACTCGACCCCATTAACATATGTAAATTTCACGATCGTCCGGCAATTCCTTCTTGGTGTTCTTTTTTCACTTTCCGCCAGTGTGTGTGTGAGTATAACACACACACACACACACACACACACACACACACACACACACACACACACACACACACACACACACACACACACTGTATATCATAATCATAGTCAACCATTATCAATCCATGATGGATAATGGTTAACAATGATTATGATTATATATACAGGGTGATTCAGAATTCATGGGACAAACTTTAAGGGGTGGTAGAGCAACAAACATTTTTTGTATAGGAATGTATGGGCACAAGTGACATGTTGAGGCAAACACAAGAAATAAGCATGAAAGGAAACATAAATTGTGTACTTACAGCATCATTGACAAGTGCTTCTTTACAGCAATGTTTATAATAATTGCTCGAAATTGCATCCACCAACAGTAATACATGCATTGCAGCGTCGACGGAGTGATTGGTGTACAGTTTCAAAGATGCCAGGTATTCCTCGCACACGTGCAGCCGCAATAGATATTTGAGCGACTAGGTCCTCAACAGAGTCAACTGGAGTCTTGTAAATGAGGGCCTTCAGATGTCCCCATAAGAAGTAATCGAGGCTCAATAAATTGGGCGATCAAGGTGGCCAACGGACTGGTCCACCATGGCCAATCCATCGCGCCCCAAAAGTGGCATCCAGGTAATTGCGCACATTAATTGTGCCATTATGCTGAAACCACAGTCCTTGTCCGATGACTAGTGGTATATCTTAAAGCACTTCTGGTAAAACCTCTTCCAGAAAAATACGATAACGTCTGCCATCGAGTTGCGTTGGTAGTAGATATGGGCCGAGCAGGAAGTCATTCACAGTACCCGCCCACACATTCACAGAGAATAGTTCTTGGTAAGTCGATGCTGCCATGCATGTATTACTGTTGGTGGATGCAATTTTGAGCATTTATTGTAAACATTGCTGTAAAAAGCACTTGTCAACGATGCTGTAAGTACACAATTTATGTTTCCTTTCATGTCTATTTCTTGTGTTTGTGCCTTAACTCTTCACTTGCGCCCATACATTCCTATACAAAAAATGTTTGTTGCAGTGTGCTCTAACCCCCTTAAAGTTTGTCCCATGAGTTCTGAATCACTCTGTATATATGTAACTTCAATGATTATGAACAGACCAGATGATAACTGATGGATAAAGGTCTCCCCAAATTTCTTCCACAACTGTGTCTTGAACCAGTCTCCTCCATATTACTCTGGAGTGCTTTCAAATTTCATCCATGCATCTCCCATGCAGTCTTCTGGGTCCTTTTCTGTCTTTTGGTATCCAGTCTAAAATTTTGGTTATCTATCTAGTCTGTTCTGACAACATGCCCTCCCCATTGCCATTTCAGGGATTTTACTTTGATCACCAAGTCTTCCACTCTTGTCATTTTCCTCATTCAAGAGTTCTTATCTATTCTGGTTACACCAAACATGCATCTCTCCATGCTTCTTTCTAACACCTGCAGTTCTTTTATGTCTTTTTTCAGTTAAGGTCCACGTCTCTGCTCCATATGTAGAAACTGGAAGGATGCATTGATTAAACTCTCTTTTGAAGACAACAGAATATTGCTCTTGAAAATTTTACCATTTCTTCCAAAAGCTCTTAAGCCAAGTTTTATATGCCAATTAATTTCTTCATCAATGTGACCTTTGCTTGACATCTGTTGTCCAAAGTAAATGTAGGCATCAGTTACCTCGAGATTTTCCCAAATCAATCACAAAATCTTCACTTCTCATAAAAGCACTGTATATCAAGTGTCTTCTCAAAGTTCATTTTTAATCCCACTTCTTTATTCTTGTCAGTAAGTATGTGGATCACACTCTGCAGCTCTGAATGGTAGTTGCAAAAATGATTACATCATCTACAAAACGACGGTGAGTTAAATAATCTTCACGTTTTCCCAGTTCAATGCCAAACATTTTACAATGTGGCATTACAGAGTTTGGAAGATATAGTTTCACCTTGACTCACCCCCTTTCAGATTTTTATTGGTGCTGTATCCTCAAAATAGCAAAACCTTTGCACTTGCATTTTCATGATGTAACTAATAATGCTAATGTATCCATCCTCAATACCACAGGATTTCAAAGCCATTTTAACTGCTGGCGGTTTCATGGAATCAAAAGCCTTTTCATAATCAATAAAAGCCATGGATAATGGAAGTTCATATTCCCTCGTTCTTTCAATTAGTTCTCTCAGTACATGGATATGATCTATGGTTCTCACCACTCCTGAATCCAGCTTGTTCCCTTGGTTGAGCCATGTCCAATGTTATCTTCAAGCGACGATGTGAAAGAACCTTAGTGAAGATTTTATAAATCACTGATAGGAGGATGATGTGCCCAGAGATCCTCAATATCAACTTTTTTATGTAGCAGGATCATTGCAGCATTGTTCCAATCCTTAGGAATCTTCCCTTCATTGAGAAATCTAGTGAGAACTAGTGCAGTGTCAATTTCTCCACTTGCTTCTTGTATAATATCTACAGTAATCCATCTTTTCTTGGAGCTCTTCCCTATTTCAAGTTCTTAATTGCATGTGTAACTTCTGCCGGGAGATCTGGAGGAACTTCAGTACCATATTTTTCTTAATGATTAATAAATTTATCATTCCTTTCATACAGTTTTGTGTAGAAATATCTTTCATTCTTGTAAATTTACATGCGCACACACAGACACGCTTTTTAAACGGACTTTTAAGCACTTCTAAATTTTAAAGGACATCACTGCGAATTACCTGCTCAAAAATGGGTGTGCATAACTTTTATACACAACTTAACAATGCAAATTAAGTTTACAATACCTTCCCTTATAATTTAAGTTTGCAGATTTAATAAATTAGGATTTATGCAATCTAAAAGTTTGTTCACCTCAGATAAGGAGATCAGTTTTCTCATCCAAGAGAATAATCACCTATGCAATAAAGAGCATGTAAATTTGTAAAACTGTAGTTAAAGCTACGAGTTCAAAATCTGAAGTTTCCATATAATCATCAAATTGTTTAAACTGCAAAACCAAAGTCTTTTTTATATGTTCAAGATTTCAATTTTGCACTTAATTTTTTATGGTATAACTGAATAAGTGTTACTGGCATTGTAAAAAAGGGAAATACATAAGTGAAATATCAGTACCAAGAGATGGTGCTTCTTGGGTGGATTCTGTTGGATGTGTTTAATTTAGCCCATGGCTCTTCACTTGGGGGGGGCTACTTATCTTATTATGCCCCGTGTTCTCATGTGGGCTTTAATCTGCTGTCACATGACATCATCATCAACAACAAAGCCAACCACCATGGGGCTGGCTTTGTTGATGATGGGGCTTCTTGGGTGGATTCTGTTGGATGTGTTTAATTTAGCCCATGGCTCTTCACTTGGGGGATGGGGGTACTTATCTTATGCCCTGTGTTCTCCCGTGGGCTTTAATCTGCTGTCACATGACATCATCAACAAAGCCAACCACCATGGGGCTGGCTTTGTTGATGATGGGGCTTTTTGGGTGGATTCTGTTGGATGTGTTTAATTTAGCCCATGGCTCTTCACTTGGGGGGGGGGGGGTACTTATCTTATTATGCCCTGTGCTCTCCCATGGGCTTTAATCTGCTATCACATGACATCATCAACAAAGCCAACCACCATGGGGCTGGCTTTGTTGATGATGGGGCTTCTTGGGTGGATTCTGTTGGATGTGTTTAATTTAGCCCATGGCTCTTCACTTGGGGGGGGGGGCTACTTATCTTATTATGCCCTGTGTTCTTGCGTGGGACATCATCATCAACAACAACAAAGCCAACCACCATGGGGCTGGCTTTGTTGATGATGGGGCTTCTTGGGTGGATTCTGTTGGATGTGTTTAATTTAGCCCATGGCTCTTCACTTGGGGGGGGGGGGTACTTATCTTATGCCCTGTGTTCTCCCATGGGCTTTAATCTGCTGTCACATGACATCATCAACAAAGCCAACCACCATGGGGCTGGCTTTGTTGATGGGGCTTTTTGGGTGGATTCTGTTGGATGTGTTTAATTTAGCCCATGGCTCTTCACTTGGGGGGGGGGTACTTATCTTATTATGCCCTGTGCTCTCCCATGGGCTTTAATCTGCTGTCACATGACATCATCAACAAAGCCAACCACCATGGGGCTGGCTTTGTTGATGATGGGGCTTTTTGGGTGGATTCTGTTGGATGTGTTTAATTTAGCCCATGGCTCTTCACTTGGGGGGGGGCTACTTATCTTATTATGCCCTGTGCTCTCCCATGGGCTTTAATCTGCTGTCACATGACATCATCATCAACAACAAAGCCAACCACCAGCTAAATCTAGGCACAGCATCATAACTTCTGGATTTTGTATAACTAGTTAGGAAAATTAAGTACTTTTTACGTACTTTTTGCAATTTTCGTCAAAAAATAAAATAAAAATAAAATAAGGACTTCTAAGTGCTATATATATATATATATATATATATATATATATATAAGAAAAACTTTAAGGACCATGGAAACTCTGTGATACAGTTTGAGGTTCACCTAAGCAATTTTATAAATACCTACACTTTGAAAAACTAATGATTGTGAACATTTTTGAGGAGAAATATAATTCAAAGACATCTCATTTCATTTCCTCAACTCTGTCCACATCTAACAACAGGAAAAAACTATATACACTCTCAATGGCAGGAAAGGAACAGGTCTAAGTACAAAAGTACTACTTAATGTCTCACTCAACTCCAGCCCATTCTCAGAAAGGCCAGCCAGCATTCTAAGCGCTTGGACACCAGGTGACATGTCAATCAAGGTAAATTATCACAATGTTGTTAAGATGAAGTTATTAAGCTTGCAGTTCTTCTATTTATTACCAAGAATAACAAACTAAATCCTACAAATTAAGAGGGTGGAACAATACTATTATAGTCCTCACTCCAGAGGCGTAACCACTGGGAGGGGGGTCAGGACCCCCCAGATTTTGAAACATGGTAACGCCACTGCCTCACTCTTCCACTAATGTTAAAAGACACCTCGAGAAACATACAGCCTAATGACGCCATGAATTAAGAGAGCACTGCATTTAATTTATTTACCCCGTTTTCCCACAATAATATATTAACTAACCTACCTAGCGACTAATACAACATGAAATGTCAAAAGAAAAAGTAGTCAATGACCTTCTCAGAGTGCTCTAATCATCTGCTCAGGCTTTCCCATGCACAGGGTGGGGGAGGGGGGGGGGCTTGTTTACATGAGTAAGCAAACGTGAGTCATGACATCTGCTCCCTTTATGACTTAATTTCGACAGCCAGTGGTAGGTTAACTTTGTATGGACCCAACCTTATACCATGTTTCTAGCAACCTTGCCATGCACTGTTTTGCCTTCTCTCTTGTTAAGACTTCAGTGTCACTTTCGATAAACAATTGTTTAACTCGTGGATTTTGATACTTGCCTTCTCTCTTGCTAAGGGTTCAGCACCACTTTCAATAAACAATGCCTGGATTTTGGTACTTATTTTGACACACAGAAAAAGTTTCTTGTTAACCCTTACAAGCACGGACCGTTATGAGTATTAAGCTCAGATTTCAGTAAAGGAGGTCTTCCTACATAAAGAAACATTCACATTGAGGGTGTAGTCATTTAATGGAGAGCAGAGTAAATATTTCTCTTTTGCTTAGAAATGGATTTGTTTGAGAACCACCATTCTGTAATGAGGGAGAATTTATTACCAAGTGGTTTTGCTATTGTACTAGCATGCTGTTAAAAGTCTAAAAATAAATTTCATTTTACAAAAGTGCTTTTTTTTTTTATTATTATTAAGCTTCCAGGATATATGCAAAAATATGCACTAACTGAAAATATGCATTAACTCCTCAAAGTGGCTTAAATAGCAAAATAAGAATTTTGCTGAAACATCCAGGCTTTACTGATCATGTCACTCTTCTGTTGAAATATTCAAGTAACATGCGTGCGACATTACTTCACTTCAACAGTTCTGTATCAAAAGTGAATTAATTTTGTAGAAAGAAATATTGTCTAAAATTTAGCTCACAGAAGAAATAAGTACTGAAATCTCAGAATGATACCCAGAAATGTGACTAAACATTTCAGCCCTGCCTGCCTCTTACCAATTAAGTGTCGTAATCCTACAGAGTATGTCGATGCACAGAAACAGGGGTCGCGCTGCCGATCGCCATCTTCAAAATTTGCGGAAAAAAATATCAATTTGGCGATGGGAAAAGAGCTTTGGCGATTGCCTTTTTGTACTGTTATGGCGATAAGAAAAGAGCTTTGACGATTGCCTTTTTGTACTGTTAAAACACTTTGGCGATAAAAAATTGAATTTGGCGAATAAATTGGCAAAAACTTTAAAAGAGTCAGCGTGACACCCCTGCACAGAAATAACTATTTAACTTTTATTTTTTAGTATTGATATGAATGGGTCTAAATAGCAAAAACTAAATTATGGTTGTCTATACTTACTTCTACTTTTCTATTTGTTCTTGCTTCAGGCATCTAATTCATAAGTAAAAGGGAGAATCAGGTGCTGATCAAATAAATAATTTTAATAACAAATCTACTGCACGACTGTTTAAGAATTAAGTGTGGGACTCCTCAAACGAAAACATACAATACAAGAACATGGGCTCATGGAAATCAAAATGACAAATGCAATATCCACTAGATCTTAAACTGATAAAGAAAAAATCAATAACATTAGCATCTGTCCAAAGTCTAAGCCAGAATGATATATCAAATCCATATGATTGTAATTAAAACAAAAATGCAGCAATTTAAAAAAAATCTCTTGGAAAGAATGTTGACAAATATTCTTACTGCTCTTTATTAAAAGTTTCAAATTAAGAACACTTGTGATTTTGATTTCCAGTGTAACCACTTCCAGTTAAAGAAGTACTTCAAAGAGTTAAATAACTGAACACTTTTGAATTGGTAAAACAACCAAACTGTACAAAAGCAGATGTGTCTTAATTTTATTTTTTTGGTTTCATAAACTTTATTTTCTCTATCACAAAATAAAATTTGCACCAATACATATAATTCATAGCTGCTTTCTGCAAGCTGCAGTAGGATGACAATATATAATACAGAAAACAAAATACAAAACAGAAAGCATGGTAAAATAAATTTTTCAGTGACACTAGTTCCAACTCAGAATTAAATCAGTCCACATGGTGTTCAAAAACTAGCTTCTTTGTTTCACACTACACATACAAATGGCAGTGATATTCAAAAAGTGAACAAAAAATGTCA
Source organism: Macrothele yani (assembly GCA_039090855.1). Classification (NCBI taxonomy): domain Eukaryota; kingdom Metazoa; phylum Arthropoda; class Arachnida; order Araneae; family Macrothelidae; genus Macrothele; species Macrothele yani. The sequence continues at coordinate 116,244,847 of CM077013.1, read as the reverse complement.
AAAAATATAATAGCAATCTATGTATTTAGAAGCTGACATTAAATGGCAACTCATAAATCACTGAATGTTATCAAAACATGAAATAAAGGCAGAAAGGTATGTCGAATGGTAAACATAGTGCCTAAAATTTAGTAACAGAGTTACAGCTGGTTCAATGTCTCAGAGGGTAAACTGCCCCCTCCCAAATGAAGAATTTCTGCACTGGCTTGAACACTTACAGAATCAATATTAATTTTGTAGGTGGAAGATCCAACACAATACCATGGCAATAATCCACATGGGTAGGATGCCCATGTGCATCACCAGTCAGTCCCCTATGACGCATAGTCTGCCTCAATTTGTCCCAAACTGTGCAGTAATTTGCAGCAATAATGCCTCCCCCTCCCCTTGTTTTCACAAAACACTACAATGAAAGACAGCATGCTGTGGTTGACAGAATGGAACTTACCACAATTAGGACATGAATCAAGACATTTACTCAAAGATTTACTCAGGCTAATTTACTTAATTCTATTTTAACTTTAAAATATTTGCTTTTTCTTCACATCTTTAGAGTTCTTTTGTTTTCACAGACATTTATGGCCTCTAATTTACTTTATTTTTTTTTTTTATAAAGGCCTGTTCTCAATGTATAGAAACAGTATAAACTTTTTTTTTTTTTACACAAAGAATTAAAAGTTTTTGTTGCAAGGTTTCTCTTGCAGTTGCCGGTTATTAAATTGAAATCTTTTCATTATGTATTTTGTAAGTATTATTTTTGAATTAAATTGTTGAATATACCATTTATAAGCTTTGTTAACAAACCTTTTTTTTTTTTTTGGGAGGGGGTGTAAAACTTTCTTTAATTAGTCTTTTTATAAAGCCCAATATTTAGCTTTTTGTCATAAAGGTTCACATTTGCATAAGTGTATACAATTTGCCAATACACAATTTTGATCTTTGTTATTAAATTCTTGTGTAAACAAAACAAAAATTGCTATTGTTACTATACATTGAGAACAGGCCTTGATAAAACTCTAGAACCCAGAAATGTCTGTAAAAACAAAAGAACTCAGAAGGTATGAAAACTAAGCAAAATATCTTCAAATTAAAATACAATTAAACAACTAGGGCATCTGGGCAGAAGGAATCTAATACAATACATAGCACTAATGTAGGTTGTTTTTTTAGTCAACATGTTGGCCAAGATCCCATGAGTGATCATTGGCCTGTGACAGCTCCTCACACACCTTTGAGTTCATGGAAATCTGTCCTTTAATGATATCATTTTAGATAGGCACCTTAGCTATACACCAGCATAAGGTTAATGCACAATGGTGTAGCACCATTCTTTAGTCTGCATATGCAGCAATGGCTTTCGGATAAAAATTCTGAACAATGAACGAGCTGGGGTCACAAGATTCCTGTGAACTGGTTTACTCTATTCCCAAATCTTTTGACTCCATTTGATTACACTTTAGGGGGCAATGTCAAAGCCATTATTTACTTGTTTTCTGTGTGAAGTGAAAAATCCTAATGTATTGGGTTGATGCATAAGTTCATGCCATTTTTTTTCATCACACTACAGGAATAATGTATTACATCAGAAGGGAAAACAGAATCAATCAAATATGTATACCCCCTACCCCCATCGTTTGCTATGGTGTCCCAACGTCTGGATAGGTCTGTAATGCCATTCTTGAAAAAACGTGCACGTTTTCCTGCGAAGAAATCATCAAGGAAATTCTGGAGATCAACATCATTGTTGAATGTTCTGCCACGGAGTGCAGTCGACAGAGATCGGAACAGGAGATGGTCTGAAGTGGCGACATCTGGGGAATAGGCTGGATGTGGAAGGATCTCCCATTTCATGTCCTGAATGGCCAGTTTGGTCATATTTGCACAGTGAGGTGAGGGCGTGCGTTATGTTGGAGAATGACACCACGATGCCAATGTGACTGTTGAATTGCTCCCTCCACACAGCGGAGTTGCTCACAATAGAGCCCAGCGTCGATAGTCCAATTCCTCGGCAGCATTTCCCAGTGAATAATGCCTTCCATGTCCCACCAGACACACAACATGATCTTCACAGAATGAAGGTCATGTTTTGGACATGGTGTGGGCATCTTTGTTTGGGCTTAACCATTCTCTCCAATGCCTGAAATTGAAGTATAGGCACCACTTTTCATCTCCAGTAACAATACATGACAGAACGGGTTTGTGTTGCTGAGAACATTCACGATAATGGGTGAGCAAGGAACCACATATGGCAACATGCTGATTCTTGTTGTCCTCAGTGAAAGTGAGGCACCCAAGACCCCAATTTCTGGACCTTTCCCATACGTTTTAGGTGTGGCACCGCTGTGGCCTGATCACAGTCCATCTCAGTGGCCAATTCGCGTATGGTTTGACCCAGATCCAAGTGGATGAGATGGTTTAAACGATCCTCAACAAAGTAAGACAGACGACCTGAGTGTGGAGAGTCATTGAGGTCAAAATGACCACGTCGGAACTGCTCAAACAATTTGCGGGCTGTCCTCGGAGCAATAGCATCCTCCCCACACACAGCACAAATTTGTCAAGTAGCCTTGGATCCCTTGTTAAACTCATACAGGAGTAGATGTCGGAAATGTTCATTCCTCTCTACTTGACACTCCATACTTCCAGACCTGAAAACCAAAACACCATTAATCACAATCGCACAACACAATATGATTTAGATATACAATACTGCTGGCTACATTTTGATATAAAACTGGTCATCTGCACGGTCACTACTGACCTGGGAAACACCCGTGAAAGAAAACGGCATGAACTTATGCATCAACCCTATATTACATGCAAGGTATAATGGAACATGCATGAAATTCAGTTGGAGTGTACAGTCCTTACCTAACCGTACCACATATGTATTTGCACCAACAAAAGAAGCTGAGCATCTGCTATAATGTGCAAGATGTCCTAAAAATGGGTTTCAGTAACCTTCACTTTGCCTTTGACATATCAATGTTTTCATGTTTAATTTCACTGATGTGTTCTGTCCACTTGGAGTTTGACTGCCATTGTCTGGTATGAGTATAAAATTATTATTTGCATGTGATATCACACTGGATCTTTCCACCTGCAAAATTAATATTAGTTCCATGTTACATTACAAAACTGGTATGAGCAGCTACCATACAGTCCAAGTAGCAGATTCTCAAATATTAAGAGCTACAACTTCCATAACAATTTTTATTGGACCTTTCTGACTTGCTTACATACTTAAATAGCATCCTTGATTTATAACAATCTTTAGAGTCACTCTGTATGCAGCAGAATTTGAATTATGGGGTTTTCTAATGTTTAGCCTTAAATAAAAGGAATTCTACAAAATATAAAACACTACTTTAAAATTTTAATACTTCCTTAAAAAAATCAGATCATGATAATTTGTAATAAACAGCACAAGGAGTACTTTCCATGACAAGCCTATTTTGATTCTTTGGACTGAAGTTTTTATTTTAGCTTCAATATTTACACTTGCTTAACAACACACAATTTTACATATTGTTGCTAACCTCACTGAACTTTTAACTTGTGCGGTCATCGATTAGAAATTAAAACCACATTTATGTTTCATGTTTTAAATAATTTGCTTTTTTTTTCCATTATTGGTACACTACAGCCCCCCCCCCCCCACACACACACACACAAGTACTTTTTAAGGGTTTTTAAGCACCTCCCTCAATTTTTTAAGGACTTTACCAACTGCATACACAACAAAGACATATGTTCAAATACTTTTACACACGACTTAACTATGCTAATTGAAGCACGCCGATGGAGTCCGCAATATTTTTCCGCAGAATTTGAATTAGAGGATGTGATAAAGTTTAACTGATATGCAACATAAAAGAGTTTTGCTGGTCAAACCAGTTTTCCTATGTGAGAGAACAATCACATATGCAATCAAGAGTATGTAAATCATAAACTGTGGTTCAAGTTCAAGATTTGAATTTTGCACTTAATCATCTCATAGTTTGAATTGCAAAACTGTGGTCCAATTTATGAGAAGATTTCAATTTCGCACTTAATTTGCTTTTGTTGTAACTGAATAATTGTTACTTGCATATACCTAGAGCAGTCAAAAAGTTAGTTGCACTTGCATGTAAAAAAAAAAAAAAAATGTTTATATTTACATAGGAAATCATAATGATTAAAAAATCACAGAAGAATCTCTTCAATCTCATTGCATTAACTATCTTGAACACAGATTATTTTTTTAAAAGCAAAAAGCTTGAAGGCAGCAGCGTTTCTGTTATTCAGCTTATACACTGAAAGCATTTATTATACATACTGCACCTATCCAGAAACCTACCCTACTCTACTCTGCAACATAATTATGCCAGTTAAATACTCCTGAAGGCTATTAAATAGATCAGATAACTACATTCTGCATAATGTACCAGGGATTTTAATGACAGGTAAACATGATGACTTGAGAGATTTTAGTTGTGGAAATATACATGGTGAGCTCCACCTCCATGACTGCAGTATGTTTGGAAGTTACCTGTACGCGAAAGTTTCACAGGTGTATCAGGAGTACATGAAAACCAGCAAAAATACAGTAACTAACAGGCAGTTTATGTTTGAGGCGAGCCTACCTCTTCTATATTGTAAAGTAAGAAAGGAGAGCCATAGTGGAAAAGATAACACTGGCTTTCAACAATGGGGCTTCCACAAAGACTATTCAATGATGAAGGTTTGTGCAAAGACAATGTACAATGGCATGACTGTTGGCTATGGCAGCCAAAACTCACATGAAGCACATTTTTTGGCAACACATCCCTGGGCTATGAGAATGAAATCAGCAAAGGAACATTGCCACTGGACTGTGGAAGACTGGTCTCACAAATCACAGTCCCAGCTACAACATGCCAGCAGGAGGGCATGTAATTGGCATGGGCCATGTGAGGTCGTGAACTCCGACAGTTGGAATTCATGACCTCACGTGGTCCCAGCTGAGGCAATGCAACGGTTCTGGGGTGAGTTAACATGGACTACCTTGAAGCTCAAAACGCAAACTGAGCCACTTCACCCCATAAGGCTATGTTGATGCACTAGCTGACTATCTACACTTGCTCATGGCTATTAACTTCCCTCAGCACGATGCTTAAAAACTGTTGTACAAGCAGAAACTGTGATTCGTGCATTTCCGGAGAATTACCGAGATTTTGCAAGACATTCTGTAGCTCATGCCATCTCTCGAATGTACACTACTCAAGCTGGAGTTCAACAAAAGAAGTTAAAGTATGAAAGAACACAATTACTAGCACTTGCAAAGAATCCTTTAATTGCAATAATCTCAGCTGACAAATCACCACAAATTGTCATTTTGGATAAAACAGTGTATCATACTAAAATGCATGATGCCATTGTTGAAATACCTCATAAGGTCATTCAGTCAGATCCTACTCCAGCCACAATTTCATCTTTAATTAAATTGCGTAATCAAGGTTTTTTACCCTCCAGCATTTCTCAGTGTGTGCATCCACCCCCTGGCCCACGAGTTCCTAAACTATTTGGGAAAATCAAACTTCATAAAACTGGTCATCCACTTCGCCTTCTGGTCTCTAGTTCCTGTAATCCTGCCAGACCTTTAGAGAAAGCTTTGGCTTTATTTCTAGCTCCTCTTATTCAGTCATCTAATCTTTCCGTTCGCAGTTCTACTGATGCTTTGAACAAAATTAAATCTTTCCGTCCGTCCGTCCGTCCGTCCGTCCGTCCTACCACCGGACCCTTCATTTTAGCCTCCTTGGACGTCGTATCATTGTTCCCCAGTGTCTCCATTTCATGTGTTCATAATATTATACAGTCTAAACTTTTGCTAGTTTTAAACTTAACCCCTCTTGAATCTGAGGCTATTATCTCAGCTTTAAAGCTTGTAGCCTCACGCACTTATTTTGTGTTTGACTAAGTCATTTACCAACAAAAAGCGGGGACCCCCATGGGTTCTCCACTCTCCCCGTTCTTGCCGAATTTTTGTTGCAGTCTTTGGAAGAATATGTCATTTCAATTTCTTCGTTGAAACCCGCATTTTATATTCGTTATGTGGATGATATTTTATTGTCCTGGTCTTTTACCTTCGAACAACTTACAAATTTTGCAGATCTTATGTCTTCACAATATCCTACTATTAACTTTACGGTGGAACAGGGATCGCTTCCTTTTCTTGACTTCTTACTTACCCACACATTAGTCCCTGTGGGTTAAGTTATTCAGTTTATCGGAAACCTTTTTGTCCCGCACTTATTCCATTTGATTCAGCACACTCTTGGTCTCATAAGCTTGCTGCTTTACGCTTTTTGGCAAGACGTTTTCACACTCTTCCTCCAATCAACTTCAGTACAAAGAACTTAATAAAATTGTTGAGATTGCACAAATGTTCAGCTAAGACCGTATTCAAGCTGGTACAAGATTATAATCATTTGACTTTCACTATTTTGCAAAGTTTTATTTCCACCCCTAAGTTTATTAGTGCTATTGATTTTCTTCCTCCTCTTGTAAACATACTTAAGAATCTATGTAGAAAGTACAACCTTGATTTTGGTGTTCATACAGTCAATAACTTTAAACTTGTGCGCAGAGATAGTGATCGATTACCTCTGCATAAGAAATGTGGTGTGTACAACGTACAGCTTTTCTCGAATGTACCAGATCTTACAGATTCTTGTTATATCGGTTCTACCCTCCACAATTTAGGGGTGAGAATGGCAGAACACCAATACACTGTACGCTGAGGATTACTGTCGACTGCTTTAAGTAGGACTGTTCTTGAAGGTGAATATAAGCCTAATTGGGCACAAACAACAATTATTGCGACAGCTCCAAATAAATATGCCTTATTATTTGCAGAAAGCTTATGTATCTACAAATTCACCTCAATCTGCTGTAATGATGAACCCCCTGTGCTCGTCCCCCAACCATGGCTGAACTTAATGAACGAGTTCGACAACATCACTAATGTTGTATAAAACGCTAAAGTTTTACATTGTTCAATTATTATTTTTTTTATACATGATTACAGATTATCCATTGGCAACACATTACTACCTCCTTGGCAGGGCATGATGGTCTACTTTCAACTTGTATATAAATGTTTATGTGCAAGTTTTATTCTGCATCACTCGACCTGAAGATGGGTGCTTTAGAAGCCCCGAAAGATCTTGTCACTGATTTTTAACCTCTTGGTGTGGTGTACATCTTTTAAATTGTAAATAAATGTCATCTTTTAATAACAGACTCCTTGGTGTTCCTGATTGTGATATTCATCGTGCTTTGACAGCCTGTTTTCTCATTTTTGTTATGATGCTTTGTTTCAACAAGATGACTCCCCTCTCATTAGCTTCCATTTAATGGAGGACTGGTTGGAGGATCATTCCAGCATGTTTGAAACCCTCAAAAGACCCTCTCACTCTCCAGATTTGAACCCAACTCAACATTTTTGGGACAAAGTAGAGCAATGCATTGGAACTCACCACCAGCAACTCTTGCCACTTTATGAATGGCTGTCCTGGAATAATAGGCAGCAATACCACCCAAATGTTTTCTATAAATGGTAGGGTAAATTTCATGATGTATTGCTGCTGCTGTGAAAGCAAAAAAATGGGTCCACATTTTATTAGGCAGATGTGACAAACAGGCCTTGAAAGTATCTGTAGGGCCAGACACATCTACAAGAAAATACATACTCAGAAGGAGAAATAAGTGAATTCCTGGGCTAAACGATACTTTGATCTAAAGTTCACTCTCAGCAAAGCTAAAGTTATATTTAATTATCCTTTTGAAGACAGACATTTTCTTTAGTGAGATGCAAACAGTGAGTCTCAAAATGTAAAGGTGATTAAAAATTTTTACAGCTGAGATTGCACAGTAAAGTGAAAAATCATATGAGATGCAAAAAGAAGTTAAAGATTAGGATTATTTATTGGTAATTGCCGGAATCTCCAATTTTTACTATTCTATACAAAAGATACTACATCACATCAGAAAATTTTCAAGTTTTCTGATGTGATATATGCCACTTATAGAACAGTAAAAACTGGCAATTCAGGCATATTCTGATTGCTGGTAAATAATCCTGACTACGGTTGGTTCTATGTACTAAATGAAGGATATTTCTTCCGTAGAGTCTGAATTAAAGATTATTGAAAGGGGTGCTTTTTCTGCTGTAAGCTTCATACATATACGAGGCAAATAGGATGAGATGGGAAAAGAGGAAGAAACAGAAGTGAGCAGACAATGTCATCTGTTGTTGGGAGGGCTTCAGCATTCAATGAAAGGGCATAAAAACTATGCACACAACAGATAGTTAAGGTCAAGGAAATCATTCCAAAGGAGGTCACTCCCATATTCAAATCACAGTTTTACCTTTCATTTCTCTGGAAGTTGTGCCCAATATTGGTTAAATACACAAATAATGAAAGAACTGCACGTTTTTGATGATTTGAAGTTAAAAATTTATCATATAAAATGAAAAAAAAAATACTGCATAAAAGGATTATACACTACTGTTAATAGAAACTGCAACACAAAGAAAAAAACAACAACAGGCAATCGCAATGAAATTTATGGGAGTGATTAGTTATGATACAAGCAGCAAACAATCACATAACAATTCATGATGAGGAAGGCCAAAAAATTTAGCAATAAGTAAATCCACCATGGCTGGTGATGACTGAACCCAAGCGCCGTGAATGCAACAGAGTTTAGATGGTTGCCTGCGGTATTGCATTCCATTATGCTTCTACATGCATCCACAATTTGTTGGCTGCGACAGGCGGTGAGGCCATGCGAGCCAGTCGTTGTGCAATGACACCCCAGATGTTCTCTATAGGCGACAAATCTGGCGAGCGAGCAGGTCAGGGAAGATTAGTGACTTGATGCGCCCAGAGTATGTCTTGCACAGTACGAGCAGCATGGGGTTGGACATCTTGTTGGATGACTGCTCCCGGGACTATCTGAAGGAAGGGTCGAAGTTCAGCTTCCAACACTTCCGTGATGTAGCATTGACTATTCAATGTGCCTGTGATGTGTAGTAGGAGAGTATGTGAATGAAACACGATAGTGCCCCAGACCATCACGCTCGGTGTGGGACTGGTATGGCACTGCACAATTCAGCCTCCCAGGTGCCGTTCACCACAGCATCTGCGAACAAGGATTCGCCAGTCATGATGCATTAAGTTGAATACGGATTTGTCCAAAATACAATATGCTCCCATTCAGCACTGCAGTTTCGATGTTTGCGGCACCACTGCAATTGCTAGTGCCTAAGGTTCAGAGTCAAAGGAAGTAGCAGCAATAGACAGCAAGCAACGAGGACTCTCTGCAGCAATCTGTGGCGAACAGTGCTTGCAGACATCGGACAATGTGTGACCATCCTCCATTGCTGCACACATGTCATGGACGGTGTGCGCAACATCACTGCCATATGATGCAAGTGTCAGTCTTCCTGCTCGGTTGTGTGATTTCAAGCTCCACAGCCTGCCCGACGATGTATAGAACCTTCTGCTGTCCAATGATGCCATGTATGCATAATGGTTGTTGCATTATGCCCAATGCATGCAGCAATATCATGGTTTGATAAACCACCTTCTCCGAGTCCAACGATTCTAACTCTTTTAAATTTCATCAAGTGTTTGTATGGTTGTCTCTTCCTCCTAGGCAGCATGTTTACATGTTAACTACTGTGTACGGTTGAGTTTAGCAATGGCAAGTTTAAAAACCTGCTCCCTGTACACATTCTTTTATACCCCCTTGTGTGATGTTTATGATGGTGTTGCACATGCCTCACATTTACACGTGTGCTGCAATTGTAATCATTTGCATATCCCATGGTGCCATATCCACCCTGCAAATTTTGTGAAAATCAGAGCATTTTTTCATGGGTTGCAATTTCTATTAATAGCAGTGTATGTAACCAAAATAAAACAGTAATAAAAACCATAAGTAAAATGTCAGAAGTAAAGGATTATCAATACACATGAAAACTTTAACTAATTGAAAAATGAATAGCCAAAGTTTTACACTGTAAGCTATGCTAAAATAAAACAAAACAAAAAAAATATGTCATCAAACAAGAATTTCAGTTCTTGAAAAATACAACCCTCTATAACTGAAAGTTGACTGAATGTAAATAAATTATAGTGTTGAACTATTCCTTGGACTTCAGGCTCTAATACATTAACCAAGGCAATAATAACCCCTTTGCTTCATTTCCTACACAGAATACATACATATCACTAAGCTGTTCTATGAGATTCAGAGGTTAGCTCCTCAAAGAAAGCTTACCAGCCAGATTAAAGTTTAAAACTGATAGAACTAGATTTTATTTACTGCTGACGTATCAATCGTCTCCATTCACAGCAATCTCAGCACACCACTTGACCCTTCACTGACATCCATCACACGCCACACACAAGACCTTTTGCACTTCACACTCAATCTTTTTCTCATGCAGACATTTCTGAATCTGGTCCTCTCCTTGGTCTTACTTGACCTTTCTTTCCTGCCACTTAGGCTGAAAAAATTCTCTTAGCAAGCATCTCATCACTCCCTCGTTCAACATGGCCAAACCACCTAAGAATATTAGTCTCCACCTTACTACCAATATTGTGCTTTGCATTACTCATATGTGATACATCTTTGTCCCTCACATGATCAAAGCATGTTTGAGAGAGTGATGATTACTGTTTGCACTAGGATACATAAATCTTCTGCGCAGCGTGTGTTTGGTTGTTTTGGTTTTTTTCTCTAGAACTTGCGCAAACAGAAAATCTTACCATTAAGAATGGAGGTTAGTTTTCTTACTTACATTACATTACATGTGCCCCCCCCCCCCAGCATTTTCTGGTAGCCAAACACAGAATTCCTACTCTACACAAATCTGAACAAAAATTTGAGGATGTATAATTTCTAAGAATCACATTAATAAAAGGCACATTTGAAAATCCACTAGATTGGTTTCAACAAAAGTCACTGTCAGTATCAATGCTAAAGTGAAAAAAAAAAAAAAAAGTTGGTATTTACCAAGCGTAAACAAAATTATCCAGATTTAGAATTACCAATTTCAATATGACTGAAAGTTTATTTAAAAATTTAAATTAGCTTAATGAAAAATATTTGAATTACCATTTTATGCCTTGATAATGCATACTTTCTATATAATGTGCATCATGAAATTATTATATTTTATTAAATACCAACATTTATAACCAGTGCATAAAAATTCTTTGTAAAATACAAACTGACTTTGTTTTTACGGATTAAGTTTTCCTTACTTCTTTTTTCATAGATAACATGTGCATAATCTTACAGAAAATATGGTGCATTAATACAGTTCCTGATCATAGAACTAAACATAAAATTTCCCTGTTTAGAGTTTAAATTTCTAAATAAAGTTTAAAAAAAAAAGGTTTAAAAATTCTGTTTCTTAGCAAGGCATGGAAAAACTTACAAAAACAATATTTGTTATGTTTACTCTGGCATGTGAACAGAACTCAAAAAATATGTTCCTAAATTTTTGGGTTATCAGTAATTTGTTAATTTTTTTTTTCTTTCTACATTACACTAAGCAGAAATTATCTGAACTAAATGGCCTCTGAAAATTCTTGGTATTTCTTTAAAATATGCAGTCTAGAAAAGATTGAACTCCATAAAACATTCCTACAAAAAAAAGTTTCATAATTTAAAAAGGTTTTCAAATGAACAAGACAAATTTGCTGATTGAATGTATAATCCATAGCAGCATATAACCTGCATGCCATGAAATTCAGGAAAAGGCAAACAAAATTTTTACATATAATCTGAGGTGGCACATAATCCACAGGCCATGAAAATTCTGGGGAAAAAACAAAAACCATTGCCATGTAATGAGTGCTGCAATGTTGGTCTTTAAGCTTAATGTCATACAGATAAGTCACAATAATTTACACAGGATGATTCAGCAGTCCAAAGAAATGAGGGGGGAGACAATCTCAATGAAAAAATAACTCATTTTTAAAAATGCTTTTCTGAAATGTAGCTAGACCTGTGGCACTCATGAACATGTGTGAAGTTCAGCTTTCCCCAGCACACAATCGTCCACGAGACCAAATAATATTACCTTCCCTTCACTGCATTACATTTTCTGTCAAAATGCTTGTAAGAAAAAAAAAAAAACTTCTTTCCAACTTGTTTATGGACCTCCATCTTTGTATTGCATTCCATTTTCTTATAATATCAACACATTTCTGGTAATTTTCAAGAAATACGACCTCTCCTGACAATTACGATGCAGAGTTTAAAAATCGGAGTACAGCATAGTTTTTTGTTTTTTTTAAAGCAGCGTGTTATCTGCATCACACTGTAATACACAGAACCAAATTTATTACCTTTTTAACAGAAAACCTGCAGATCACATGACAAAAAATAACAGTACTCTGAATTTAGTGACCCTCACTGAGCATTCTATGTTTGACATGGAACATTTGACACTAATAAAAAATAAATAAATTAAGAATGGGCCAAGCTAGCCCTTGATGTAAGGTGATATACACAGTCCAGTCAAAAAACTATGACCACCTGTTAGTATGAGGCACGACCTCCTTGTGCTACCAATACCACAGATATACAGCATGGCATTGATTCAATGAGGTCTCTGAACGTTTCTGTAGGGATGCTATACCATGCAGATACCAGAGCTTCTCGCAGGTCAAGAGTAGTGGATCCATGAACCAAACCTGTTGATCAAGATAGTCCCACTGATGTTCAATGGGATTGACATATCTGGAGAGTAAGGTGGCCAGGGTAGTAAGCTAAAGTCACTGGAATGCTCCTCAACCCATTCTCACACATACATAGCAACAAGGCAAGGGGAATCATCTTGCTGGAAGCAATCCATTCCATCTGAGTAGATAGCCACCATGAATGGGAGCACCTGATCTACTACAATGGAAAAGTAGCCTGAAGAGTTATCGTGCTATCAAGGGGGACGATTGCTCCCAATAATTCCTAGGAAAACATGCTCCACGTGAGCATGCTGCCACCTCTGTCTTTTGAATCTGTTCCGACACAAATTAAATTTATCAAAGCTATTCAAAGTCAATGGAAACGGTATGAAAAACAATAATATCCGACAGAAGAAAAGTTTTTGAATTGGGTTTTTAATCCCACAGATATTGCTGAGAATGGAATTGTGAACTTACGACCTCTGGTGCCAGACTTGTTAGCTAAGAAAAATTTGAATTTATATGAGAAACATTTCACAGCGGAAACTCTCCAACATAAAAATAATTTTTCAAATCGAACACTTTGAAGCAGAGATATGAATAAATATATGATATGCATCTATGCAACCTGGCAGGAAAACCAAGCATTATTTTAGGAAGAAAGTATTCTCAAAAGTTTTTTCGATGCGAGTGGTATTGGTCCAAGAAATTTTTTTTTTTTTTAGTCTAGATTTTAGGAGTTTAGATTTTGCTGCAAACACATCAGAAGCAGAAATTAACACTTAAATTGAAGTTTTAGGAGCAGAAATAACACAGAAAATGCAATTTACCTTTGCGCCCTCTAACGGAAAGTCTATGATTTACTTGAAAATTTTGAATTTATATGGAAAATATTTTGCATCGGAAAAACTATCCACCAAAGAAGGAATTTTTCAGATCGAACACTTGGAAGAGAGATCTTGACAAAAATAAGATATACAACTATGTTCCCCCTGGCCCAGAAATCATGCAATATTTTAAGAAAATATTCCAAAAAGGTTTATCAACGTGAGTGGCGTTGGTCCCACGAAAGAATTTTTTCAAACGAAATTTTAGAAACTCTGATTTTATGGCAAATATATCAGAAGCAAAAATGAGCACCACTTACGCCCCCTGGTGGCCAAAGTATTCTTTACTAAAAATTAGATGCAAAATATTTTCCATTAGAAGCTGTATCCACTGAAGAAAAAAATTTCAAATCGGAGTTTTAGAAGAAGAGATATCGGGGAAAACGTAATTTACTAATACGCCCTAGAGCGGAAAATCTACGCATAAGTTGAAAAAGTAACTATACCTAAAATATTCTTCAACATAAATGGAATCTAAAGATAAAAAAAAAAATTCAATCGGATGCTTAGAAGCAAATATATGGAATAAAATGTATTTTGAATTCGACATCATCTGCATTTACAGCATCTAGCAGCAAAATTGTACATCGTAAAAAAAAAAGAAAACGAAATGAAGGATAGTCATTCGCACATTTCAAGCTTCCCAATGCAAAAAGAATTTCTCAAATCGGACTAAGAGTTGCAGAGATATGGTGTCTGCAGACGGACGGACAAGCCGATAACATAAGCATGATCTTTTTCTTACAAAAGACATGCTAAAAACAGGACCAACCAACCAATAATTTGGTTAAGAAGTTAGAATCTCACAAATCACACATTTTTTACATACTAGCTGTCTTCTGATGCACAAATTTTATTTCATTGAAGAAAACATCACCTTCAAAAACTCACAACCACCACCAAATGTATTTTTTAAATCTTTATTATGTGTGGGCAGGGAGTTGTCAGCAGGATGACTTAGCAAAAATTTTACTTGTGAAATCACTTGATGCTCTCGTGCACATGCTCATAAAACTTGTGTCATGACAGAGCAAATCCCCACACTTCATTTAATAAGTTAAACTCAGTTAATGGCAAAATTTATGCAAGATGTCAGGAGACCTATCACAGTCTGCTGGGAGTTGTTAATCAGTGAAATAAGACAATGAATAAAGCAGAACAAATTAACATCAGCAATAAAATTGTCACTTATTTTTATTGTTGTTTGCAACCTTTTGAATCTAAGAAATCAATGGAAACTAAAAACTTTCCTTGTAGGCAATTCTTACAGTCTCACATCATGGCAGACAACTTTTGGTGTCCCAAAACGAATCCATTTCACACTTCACTCTGAAAGTTGTCATCTGATCTTCAAAAAAAAAAAAAAAAGCACCAGAGGAATGTGAAAGTTCTCACATAAGGAGACCGCAAACTAATTGCATGGGATGAGCATACAAAGGTTTACACAGTTAGTGCTTTAGAAGCAATTACACATGCTATTTGCAAAAATGTCCATAACATGGGCAACAGTTTTTTTCTTTTGTGCTGCAGACATTCATCAGACTGCTAATTAATCCTTCAGACAAAATAACAGGCAAACTATATCTGAAATCACCACCACTTTGTCTCCATGGCTCAAACATTTAAACATACAGCTAACATATTTCATATGCAGTATGAATATACTGTTTTCCTTTAAGCCCATTTTCACAAAAAAAAAAAAAACCCTACAAACCAAGCCATGCTAAATTCTGCATTTGTTACTCTTCAAATAATAAATGCAGTGTTGTCAACAAAATGCATGATTAAAATAAAAATAATTCACATTTTTACAAGCAAAAATTACAACAAACTACAAATGACCATGTGAGTGTGTCACACTTGTTCTCACTCAACTACAACAATATACTTGCTCCCAATTTGTTGTTAAAAGTTGAACTTCCAATAATCATTTTTGGGAAATCAGAGTGTGCCCCAGAATTATGTGATAATTATGTGTTAAAGAACTATATAAATTGATGCAATGATTTTGATAATGGCTGTGCTAAACTCAAAGATTTACTGGTCCAGAAATTCCAGCAATACCTGGTTGATTTCAAATCAAATTTGTCTGTGTTAATTTGTCTTACTATACAATTTTGACATAAAATGCTGAAGGGATTTCTTGGGGAGGGGGTGAATTAGCAATCGCCCTGAGCAACTCTTATGGCCATAAGCGGCTACCTATCCTACTGTTTCCAGGAAAGTGAGATAGCCAGCAAACACCACAATTGTACCTTATCTGAGACTCATACACAGGCTCAGGTTGGATGACTAGCCAGAAACCAGTGCCTCTGACTACTCACGCACTAGGATGGCTATTTTCAGGCATGTACTAGGAGGTGGTGGTGGGAGGGGGGTTGTCAGGGACTTATCCACCAAAGGTTACCCAACAAAAAAAATGGAATTGTTTGTATTATTATTATTTTTTAATAATTGTCCACAATTATTTTTGAGGAAGTGATAAGCAAATCTGTAACACTGGGTAGGGGTACCATGGCACATGTGCCCTCCACACAGGCCCCTGCCCTGAATCCATGCCAGGGCCTATAGCTACCTACATATTAAAGGCAGTAAAAAACTTCTTAAGCTTCTTTATGTAGTCTATTAAAACTAATGAATGAATCTAGAATGGTTTGTTTATGATCTTCAAGGTAAGTTTCTGTGCAATTTAAATTGGCAGTTTAATATATTTCTATAAATTTTGCATTTGGTCTTAATTTATTTCTAGTAGCACAACCCTAATTTATTATTTTATTTCTATTATATCAATCTGAAAATATGTCTCTAATCTCAAGGTTCTCCCTTCCTCCCCCAAGAGACATAGCATAGTAAAATGAAAATTATGCATGTGGCAGGTTAGTACAACATATGTTCAATACAACTTGCCATCTACATCTGCTATACATAAAATATTCTTAGTTTTTGCTCAGACTTGGAACCTTCTGCCCCCCTTCCCAAACAAAATTATTGGATACGTGCCTGGCTATGAAGGAGTTTATGCATAGCTTTAATATTGATCTCAATATTATTTCAACTTTTAACCATTTACACACTTTTGTGTGCTTGGTGCACTGGAAGGTAATGCCCTTACTCTGTATGGAAAGCAATGGCTAAACACCGACTGTATCTTATCTCAGTACCACTTTTTAAGAATGAGGTAAGCCAAGAAACCAAACTTGTGTGTGCAATGCAATATTTAAAGTTACCCTCTTTCAAGGCAGATATAACACAAAGAAAATGTTTCTGCATAAGTTTAGAAGCTGTAAACATGAAGTGATAAGAAGAATAGCTGGGAAAAGTAGCTGAGTTCAGTGGCAAGAACAGAATTAATGGATGCAGACATTAAAACTGAGCTAGGTAGTTCCCTAGTAAAGGACAAAGTGAAAAAATATTGAAATCATAAGGATACAGTGTGTTAATTGGGAGATAAAAGTTGTCCAAACAAAGGAGTGGAGGGGGGATAAAATTTTGCGGCAACAAGAGGTTAACCTACAGCACAATGAATTACAGGTGTGAAATCATCCACCGAGTTAAAATGCAATACAACAGTGGCAGAAAATCTTAGACAAGTGATGCAGAATAAGTTTAAAAAACAAACAAAAACATAAGTTTATTGACTGCTGTAGGATTATCTCCCACACCAGTGGTCAGTATAAAAACAAAAACACCTGCTTTCAGTAAATTGTGGTCAAATTTTCTGTACTAAATACACGAATGAATGCCATACCAGTACATAAGCACGAAAAGATAAATAATGGTTGAATATGATAGAAAAGCAAAAGATGACTAAGCCTCAGATGTTTTTTTTTTTTTTTTTATCATGAGTGCATTTTTATGCTAGAGAAAACTTAAAAAAAAATTAGAGGCAGTTATGCTAAACTAGTTTTTCAGAATTAAAATGATAAACTATTATTCAGATGGTATGCATCTTTGAGTTAAAAATTAGCCATATTTTGAATTGGCTAGTTTAGATATTTTTCAAAAAAGAATTTTATACTTACAGTGGAGGGTGATTTCATTCATTTTGAATGAACTAGTGTATTGAAAAAAACTATATTTAAATGAAGTTTTACCAACTGATAAACCCATTGTGCTTCAACTGCAGTTCACTATGTGCCTTGTACCTCTGCCATGTCACTTTGCACTAAGCATAAGGGCAAACATTTTAAGTCACAGGAGTAGATTTATGTCAGATCTGTTCTTAAAGACATGGCCAACTGTATGTGGTTACATCAAAGTTGGTATAGGGAAATATGTACATGTACTTTGGCAACAGGAAAAGAAATAAATGAAAAACACTGTTTATATGAAAGTGAGGCTGTTGTGAGAGGACAACAGGTTTCATTCTGCAACATCAACACTGACATTATTTTAAATTTCCTCACCCATTCACCATTCTGTTAGTAACAACAACAACAAACGGTTCGTTTTTATTACTCAAATACCTACACATCAAATATGGTTAGCACTATTTTAATAAATTTCCAAACACAGTACATTTAAACTAGTAATTCATAATTTGAAATGAATGACTGCTGAAATCTCATTAGTTTGAATATTTCATTTAAAGTGCTATGAATAATCTGAAGTACATGCATTTCGAAATTATAATACCTTACTATTAAATATTATTTTAATAGTAAGGTATTCCACCCATAATACCTTACTATTAAAATATTCATGAATGTCTGAAGTTGAAGTTAATAAATATAATTTCCTTATTTTTGCTACGTCTGAAATGGAGCTTTAACAAATTTGCTGTCTGAACACTTACTACCAGTACAAAAATCTTTTATTATTAAGAGAGTGAATTTGAACACTTTCCACAAGCAGAAATCAGCAAAATGTCATTTAGTATGATTTGGCCACAACTCTTCCCTTTTCCCAATCACTTCCCTCCTTCCCTTGGCTTTTGTACCAAACACTTCTAAAATGCCATAATCTTCTGAGGAGAAATTAATTTGAAACAGCACTTCTATTCTGGAAGAATAAAGGAGCAGTTTTACACCAAAGCTACTGTTAAATGTAGGATTTCATCCATCATTCCACAATAGCACCGAATGATTTCTTAATAGTTTCTGACATCTCTCAAGAACAAAAATCATTTCACGTTTCAATATGGCAACGAATGGAAAAATTGGTAATATGATATTCACTAAAATGATGAATTACAAATGGGTGCCCCTGTAATTCAAATATTCTATGGTTCTGCTATTGGCACCAAAAAAAAAACTTAACAAGAGCCCACAGATGATCAAACACTTTAAAACAACAGAAAAGTTGAGGAAACTCAAAATTTCTGACATTTTCTCTTACATATAATATGATTCACATCAAAGCAGAAAGCATTCCCCAAATCTGCAACTATAGACAAGTATATCTCGTGCACACAGGTTGGTTGGTTAGTTGGTTGGTGGATTTTTATGGCGCAAGGGCCAAATTTGGCCAAATAGCGCCTAGCACAAAACCATCAAAGAAAGATTTGTAAAAACATGGTATGATGGTTAAGATCAGGTTGATGTGATAACAGTGAAAAATGAGAATGAGGAAAAGTGTTAAAGTTAGAGAAGGGCAAAAATGTCAATTTGTTTTAAAAATGAAAAAACAGCGAATGTATCGCAGTAGTTGTGCACACGGGAAAATTGCTGAAATTCATCTAAAGGAACATGAACCTTGACAAACTGTCACAATTTTACTTTAATTCAAGTAATTTTGATGGGTATAAAGTTTTTATTTGCTGTTGATTGGAGCAATTCAGTGGTTACTCTGGCTTTTTTGAAGTTTTCACAACTCATTTGCCAAATTCATTTTTTTTTTTTTACCAAATGTAATCTGCTGTGAAGTTGCCATTTTTTTCCACTCTCCATTGGAAACATAAAAACCATAAAAACATAAAATGTTATAGTACCAAAACAATAGGATGAAGGTTCTTTACAACTAAGCAGCAGAATATTACGTTTTAGATGCTGAATCCTAACAGAAAAAAATATAGACACTTGTTTTCAATTTTGAATTTATTAGCCTACCTATAAAATTTCTAAACAAAGAATTGACAGGATAATTTCAAATTAATTGAAAAATTGGGTATTGCATTTATTCTGCGGCTTGGCTCTAAATGGGCCAGTGTAAAACAAAACACAGATGTTGAAAAATTGCACTTTACTACTTATAGAACTTCCATCTAATAGCTATTTTCATATAAGTCCTGCAATATTTGTAGATCTTTCACATCAAAAGATAAGAAATCTACATATATGATCGTATTTAAAAGATTCTTTATTAATTTTTAAAATATCATTGGCGCTGCCAAAGCAAAATTTGACACGACGCCTGAGCAAAAACAATTTTTTTAATGATTTTTTTGTTCGGACGTCATTTAAAAAAGTAATAATTGCCAATATTTTCACCAAAATGATTTTTTTTTTCGCAAATTGCAAAGAATGTGATCGGCAGCACGCTGCATGTTATCGCAAATATTTTTAAGACATCAAATATTAGGATAAAAATTAACAGTTTGTTGCAAAAAAATCAAGTTCAATAACGCTCCAGATAACTGAACAGCAGAAACATTAAAATTTGTACAACTAAGTAATAAAAATGCAATAAGTTTCTCAAAAATCAAAACAATAGAGTAAAAAGTAATATTATACTGTACGGCATTGTGGCTGGATGAAATTTGAAAGCATGCTGGAATGAATTGGAAGAGACTGGCTCAAGACAAAGTTAAGATGACTTGGAGACCTTCATCCAGCAGTGGATTGATAATGGTAATGATGCACGATAACCTTTGCATGACAATCTGGTTATCAGTATAAGACCATAAAAAATACTGAAAACATGCAAAATGCTTATATGTTAAACCGATTGGTAAAAAACTTTAAAAAAACTATGGAATAGTAAATTTCTAACTTTACAGAATTTCGGTGAAACAGGGGAAAGAGCGATTTTGAATCAGCAAAACACCAAAATTTTACTCCAAGTCATTTCACATGTGTACCACTCTCCAGACAATTTAAAAAAAAGAAAAAACCGGAAAGGAAATAGATATACCTAAAAATATTGTCTTTGCACAAGAAATAGGAAATGTTTTGATCTGTCACAAAAACTAATGGACAAAGTTAAATAATTGGGTGCAACTTGAAACAAGAAAGATGACACCGAATTTTCGGATGTAATAAGCACAACTTTTGAATCCGTTCTGATGCGAATTAAATTTATCAAAGGTATTCGAAATCAATGGAACCGGTTTGGAAAATAATCATCTGGTTTTAACAATCGATAAAACATCTACTAGTTCCACAAGCGGCTAAAAAGAATGTTACAAAAATTAACAAATGGTGAACAAAAAGTTTCTCATACTACAAAGAAGGTACCAGAAACAAAAAGATTTTCAAATCGAACAGTTAAAAGAAGAAATATAAAAAAGGAAACATGATATAAGTTTACATCTGCTAGTGGAAGAATTTCGCATAGCGCAAAAGTTGAAAATAGACGAAAATTATTCTTCATGAAAAAAGCGTTTGACCTTTACGTAGCTAGTGAGAACTATTTGCGTTACTTAAAAGAGGATAATGATCCACATCTCTGTTGTAGCGAATGACATACAGTGAAGAAGAAATTTCTCAATAGTGTTTTTAGAAGGAGCGATGCAGCTGCAAACTGCCAAAATGCCACCTATCCACAGAACTACGAACTACAAAATTCATCATATACTAGCCTCAAGTGTTCTACAAAGTAAATGACATCCAGTGTTGAAAGAATTTTTTTAAATTGCACACATAAAAGCAGTGATATTGAGAAAAACAGAATAAGTGTATGTTCCCCAAGCGGCGAAATTGTGCACTATTTTGGAAAGAAAATATGCACACAGTTTGCATAGTTAATAGTATCTGACTGAAGAAAAGTTTTTTTAAATCAGGTTTTTAGTCCCGCAGATATTGCTGTAAACGGAAACTCAAACTTATGCCCCCTGGTGGCAGACTTGTGTGCTAAGAAATTTTTTTAAATTATATGGAGAAACATTTCCCCACAGAAATGCTCTCCAACAAAGAAAGAATTTTTCAAATATGACTCTTAGAAGCTGAGATATCGACAAAAATAAGATATGCATTTACGCCCCCTGGTGGAAAAACCATTCATTATTTTAAGAAGAAAGAATTATCAAAAGGTCTTTCGATGTGAGCGGTATTGGGCAACGAAATAATTTTTTCAATCTAGTTTTCAGGAGCTCAGATTTTGCTACAAATGCATCAGACGCAGAAATTAAAACTTACGTCCCCTGCTGGCTAAACTATTCTTTATCAAATATTAGAAATTATGGACAAAGCATTTTCTATCAGCAGCTGTATCCGGTGCACAGAGAAATTTTCTAATCAGAATTTTAGAAGCAGAGATATCGGGGGAAAACACAATTTACTTTAGCGCCATCTAGCGGAAACTATGTATTACTTCAAAAATTTTAAATTATATGAGAACATTTAACACTGGAACCACTATCTAACAAAGAAGGAATTTTTCAAATCTGACTCTTAGAAGCAGAGATATTGACAGAAATAGGATATGCATCTACGCCCCCTGGCAGAGAAACCATACATGATTTTAAGAAGAAAATATTCTCAAATGTTTATCGACGTGAGCGGTATCTGTCTACGAAAGAATTTTCTCAATCAAGTCTTCAGGAGCTCAGATTTTGCAGCAAATACATCAGACACAGAAATTAATGCTAACGTTCCCTGGTGGCCAAAAAAAAAATTTAAAAAAAAATTAGAAATTACAATCAAAACATTTCCCACTGAGAGCTGTATCCGGTGCAGGAAGAATTTTTCAAATCTGAGCTTTAGAAGCAGAGATATCTGGGAAAAGCGCCATTAACCTTCACTCCCCCTAGCAAAAAGTCAATGAATTACTTGAAAATTTTGAAATTATATGAAAAACATGTCTTACCAGAAACTGTATCCAACAAAAGAATTTTTTTCAAATTGGACCATTAGAAGCAGAGATATTGACAAAAATAAGATATACATCTACGCCCCTGGCAGAGAAACCATGCATTATTTTCAGGAGGAAGTATTCCAAAAATGTTTGTCGATTTGAGTAGTATCGGTCCACGAAATAATTTTTCAGTCAACATTTTAGAAGCTCAGATTTTGTTGCAAATTCAACAGAAGCAGAAATTAACACTTACACCCCCTAGTGGCCAAACCGTTTTATACCAAAAAATTAGAAATTATATGTGAAAATTTTCCCATCTGAAGCTGTATCCGCTGCAGAAAGAATTTTTCAAGAGATATCGGGGGGAAACACAGTTTACTTTTACGCTCCCTAGTGGAGAATATATGCGTAACTTGAAAAAGTGACTATACCTAAAATAATCTTTGCTACGAGTAGAATCGAAAGGCAAAATAATTTTTTGAATTGGATGTTTAGAAGCAAATATATGGAATGAACTGTATTTTGAATTAGATATCATCTGCATTTACGTGCTCTAGAGGCGAAATTGTGCATCATAAAAAAATCAAAATAAAGGGTCATCATTTCACACATTTTAAGCTTCCTAATGCAAAAAGAATTTTTCAAATCGGACTATTAGTTGCAGAGATATCGTGTCTACAGACTGGCAGAGAGACAGACTGACAAACTGATAACATAAGCACGATCTCTTTTTACAAAAGACGTGCTAAAAAATACCCAGCTTATGTTTTGCTTTTAATCAATGGAGCAAATTCTATATTCCCCCAAAGAAAGCCGAAACATAGCACAAATATATATACAAAGGTAAGCTTGGACTGTGCAAGTACTCATTGTCAGCTTAGCTGCTGGAAGTTGGTATTAAGTGACATAGGGTAGATAGGGGGAAAGAATCGTGACCTAAACTACCAATGAAATTCCACTGCTACAACAATATATAAATTAGCAATATGTACATAGTACAATATTTTTGCAAGAACCAAAGATTTAAAGATTGATGGGGAGAGTTACAGATGCCAGATGTTAGGCAGTGACAAACCTTTGCAGTCATTGATGATGGAATTCCGATTCTTCTCAATATCTATTCCTTCTTTTAAATTTCATTTTCAGAAAGTTGCTTTGAAAACTGATTACTTTAAGGGAATTCCTGTCCATGTTGTGACCACTTTTTCTAACATCTATCTAAACCCGTCTTGTTGGAGCAATTCTTCATAGCTGCTTCATGTTCTACTATTCTAGTTTCTAGTCTCTGCAATCTGTCTCTCCTACACTGGTGTGCAAAAATTAAGGATGAAGAGGAGAAATTAGCATAACAGCGGAACGAGCAGGCAGAATGGACCGAAAGACCACTCAGGAGATAGACAAGGGTCCGGTACGGTAGGGCATGTGCATATATGCAGCATGACGTGGGGGGGTCGGGGGTCGGAAGGGTATAAAGCACACGGGCAGTGTACGCTCAGCAATTCGGTGAAAGCTATTGCACGGAGTACGTCGATTTGAACGACGTCGAGTTGCTGCCACTGTGTGATATGGCCAACAGGCAATCCAGTCAACGACATCTGGATGACTTTACCCGAAGTCACGTCATTGGGAAGTTGGAAGAAGGCCGAAGTGTGACTAGTGTGACAGAGGAGTTCTGGATCGCTCACAGCATCGTTTCACAAGCTTGGAGAGCATTTCAAACGACAGGAAAAGCTGTCCGAGAGTTTAGCTGTGGTCGTCCACGAGCAACCACGGCGGCGGACGACCGGTATATTGTCCTACAAGCGAGAAGAGACAGACGGCAGACAGTGGGAGAAATCGCAAGGCACATGCAACAGGCAACTGGACATCCGTTATTACGTTTTACCGTGGCCAGGAGGCTGCACAAAGGTGGTCTATTTGCACGACGACCAGTATGGTGTGTACCATAAACGCCTGCTCATCGGAGACTGGTTTCTGTGGTGCAAGGAACACAAGAACTGGACACATCAGCAATGGGGTAGAGTTCTCTTTACGGATGAGAGCCGATTTAGTCTGACGAGCGATTCTGGACGTATACACATCTGGAGAGAGTAGGGAACACACAATCACACCTCCAACATCATTGAAAGAGACCGGTTTGGAGGTGGCGGAGTTCTCGTTTGGGGCGGTATCATGCTTGGTAGCCATACTGACCTCCACATCTTCCAAGGAGGTTCAGTCACTGGTGTCCGCTATTGTACCGAGGTTATCCTGCCTCACGTGCGTTTGTGTAGAGGTGCTGTGGGTCCCGAGTTCCTCTTCATAGACAACAACGCTACACCTCACCGTACAGTGGCTGTTGCAGAGCTGTTGGAGAGTAAAGATATTCAATGCATGGATTGGCACGCAAGGTCCCCGGACTTGAATCCAATCGAACACGTGTGGGATCTTCTCGGGAGAAGCTTGGCAGCAAGTCACTACGATTCCGCAGCGGCGATTGGCGCTACACGAGGAATGGGCCGTGATGCCTCAACAGCTCCTTGACAACCTCATTTTCAGCATGGACAGATGTTGTAAATCCTGCAATGCAGTCAGGGGTGATCATATCCCCTACTAAAGACTGGATTTTTCTTGGCAGCCGCCTGTCACATGGACGTTTCTGTCTTCTGTTCAGTTGGACTCGAAGCTACCTTTTTTTTTTTTTTTTTTTTTTTTTTGATTGGAGGTTTAACGACCACCGTGAGCAACTCAATGGGCTATAAGCAGTCGCCCGTCCCCAATTTAGAGTCACTGGTTCCAGGGAAGGGAGAGAACCAGTGCCGTAAGACAAACACAACATCCATGCCTCACCGGGATTCGAACCCAGACCCCTTACGGACGAATGATCAGAGGCCATCGCTTAGACCACTGCGCCACCGGGGCGGCGAAGCTACCTTTTCAATTAAAGTGCCTTTGTATCCTTTGGATTCCTTGTTTGGATGGTTTTGTTCACTTGTCCCATATTCTTACATCTTTGGGATCTTATGGTATGATTTGAGTCAATGTGGAGCACTTCTGCACGACGTTACATTCAAAAAACCGTCTCGTCCTTAATTTTTGCATGCCAGTGTATACAAGATACTCCACAACATTTTACTTCATAGATTACTCCTTGCATTATTTAAAATACCTTCTCTTTGAGTTAATTTAAGGAATTTTTTTTTAACTTTGTTCTTTAAACTTGGAGCTTGTCTCATATTATATTTCTTGGTAATTATCTTTAATGATTCAAATAAACCTTTGTGATAAAGTACTTTATCTAGTGAATTTTACTTATTGCTGATCAGCATTCTTCTTAACTGAATTACTTAGAAGTTTTCCAATTTCATTTTTAATGATAGTTATTTTCTGTAAGGATGTTTTGGAAGTTCTTTGTGGGTTTTTTTTTTTTTTCCATCTCTGCTGTGGATACTGTTTTATTTATTTTTTTCTAAAAAAATAAAAACTGTCTAGCCACATTTTTCTTAATAGAATAGGATAGGATAGTAGGAATTGAAATCTAATCATTTATTTGTACTCAGTTTTTTTTATACAGTTTTGTAAGGAATTTTCTGTCTTCATAATATACTAATATATAAGAAGTTAATTTTTATTTCTTTTTGAAGTTCTAATGTAAACTTGAGGGAATCATCTAATTCATTGAAAAAGTCAAGAATTTTTTCTGGAAAATCTTTTTTGAGCTATCTATTATAAATAAAATGTCATCCACATACCAACATATAATATAAGCAAAAATATGTGGGTTGTACTAGGATTTAAAGTTTTTCAACATATTTTTTTTTTTTTTTTTTTTTTGGAGGTTTAACGACCACCGTGAGCAACTCGATGGGCTATAAAGCAGTCGCCCGTCCCTAATTTAGGGTCACTGGTTCCAGGGAAGGGAGAGAGCCAGTGCCGTAAGACAAACACAACATCCATGCCTCACCGGGATTCGAACCCGGACCCCTTACGGACGAATGATCAGAGGCCATCGCTTAGACCACTGCGCCACCGGGGCGGCTAATAATAATTTGTTAAGACTGGAAAGAGTGGGGAGCCCACAGCTAGTCCAGATTTTTTAATGAAAAAAACTTCTCAAATTGAAAGCAGTTGTTTTGCAAAGAGAAGACAAGCATTTCAAAAATTCCCACTAATATGTTCCTATCTTTGTTATGAAAAACTATTAGGTCTGCCAGGTCTTTATATGGATGGATGTGAGTATTGAAAATAAGCTTTATTTACAGGAAGTATGTTTAGTTTGTCATGCAAGCCATGTTCCATGTCATGCAATTATACTTTCTGCACAAAAATGAAGTACCATGCACTGAATAAATATTCTCAGACAGCAAGGCAAAAGTCAAATTCTTCCAAAACTTTCATCAAGCTGATTAACAACAGAACAGATAAAAACCTGAACGAACATTTTAGGGAGTGGGGATATTTTCCAATTTGAAATACTTTTTCTCATACTTCACACATATGCCACAGTAGAGGGATGGGAAGCCAATATTTTTATATGCAATAAAATTGTACTCACCAAAGAAAGAAGACCATCAAATGAATCTTGATTCTATCAATAAAAATAAAACTTTTCTTTAGTATTGAATACTACAAAAGAAGAGTGGTTCAATTTTTGGAATACAATTTTTTTGCATATACATTTGTAATACACACAATACAGTAATGCTGGCAAAGGCAGAATGCTGGTAATGGTGTGATCACTGCCAAAAATTGATGCAGTGATCCTGAAGGAGAAAAATAAAACTGAAGACAAAATCCTGGATAAACAATAACACACTGAATGTAAATTACAGTGTAATTCATAGGTGACAAAAAAAAAAACAAACTATATACATGCACAACATAATTTAATTCAGTTAGTACATGAATAAGCACTAAATAAGTACTAACAGATTATTACAATACACGTTGCTACTTATTTTGGAAGTCACAACTAACTCACTTGTCTAAAATTTGAAGACACTCATAAGAACTGCATATGAAGAAACCTCAAAAATTTAAAAGCCAAACACTAATAACCACCATAGAATTAAGTGAGAACACAAAGTTATGAACTGTAATAAAATTCTTTGAAGCAGAAGCTTTCAACTATTCTATGGTCTTTATCACTCGGGATCAACTTAATCAGAGGACTGGTTGCCAGACAAACACTTTCATGAAACCATAAATCAGCAAAAAACTTTATTTAATACCTTATAAAATAAGAATTTTAAGAATAGCTTTCTCCATTTTTTAATTTGCAATTTTATACTGTTCTGAACATTTTAGAAATGCATATACATGAGAAAGCAGGGTGTGAACTCTGCTTTTTAAAACTGTATTTGGGAAATTCAATTTTATGACTAACATTTTTTATGACCACTTTCAAAATCTCTTTCGGTGTGTTTATCTATGGTCATAAATTGTATATGTAGGGGTCACACTGCTAATCGAATTCTTCGCAATGTGCAAAAAAGGTAAATTATTTTGGCAATGGAAAAACAGTTGTGGCGAAAATATTGGCGATTACCTTTTTGTACTATTATAACACTTTGGAGAAAGAAAATGTAATTTGGTGAATGGGTTGGCAAAAAACTTGAAAAAAGCCAGAGTAACTACTGTACATGCACAGGTATATGCAGTATTTTGAATATAGCGGCAGTGATTGGATAGCTACTTTTTAGCTAAATTTTCTACATTTACTTTTAAATTAAAAGTGCAAATTCTGACAATCTTTATACATACATTCTTACATATGGCTAAATATCAAGGTAATTATATACATTTTGTATTTATCTCCTCAGCTTTGGTCATCACATGTAACACATTTCATTACATTCGGCAGCTTGAATTATAAAGCTAGATCCTATGCCCAGGGGATTCAAATTAAAAAAAAAAAAAAAAAAAGTGTTTTTTATGACCATGGTGAGCAACTCAATGGACTATAAGCAGTTGTCTGTTCCTAATTTAGGCCCACTGGTTCCAGGGAAGGGAAAGAACCAGTGCCGTAAGACATACACAACTTCCATGACTGACCAGGATTCGAACCCAGACCCAACTCAGATGAATGATCAGAAGCCATCAAATAAGAACACTATCAACAAGTATCTGCAAATTCATTTTCTTTACTTAGAGAATCTCACTATCAACAGTCATCAACGAAACAAGTATACATACGAATATGGGAGAGTCCACTAATTTCTGTTTATCGCGTCATTGTTAGCATTGCATACAATGGAGGAATTATGTAACGAAGTTCACAAATAAAAATTAAAACAGTTTAAGTTAAAATTGAAAAAAATAGCTCATCCATTGAAATGCAAACTTTTTGTCCAAGTTAAATGTGTACCATGTTCCATCCATGTTGTTACGCCGATTTAAATGTGTAGTAACATAATTAAAAGACCAACATAAGCGAAAATGACAATGACAAACATTCAGAAATTGGATGAATGAGAAGACAGAATACTGTACCAAAATGCAGGCTAAAATTTGAAGGTTCGCAAAATGAACCGTCAGCAGTAAAATCAGAAGGTCCGTGACAAGAATTGTCAAATATTAAACATTAAATGAACATCGCCCCCCCCCACACACACAATATTCAAACACATTTCTGCATGTGCACTCATGCCATCATCAGTGGTATTTGAACTATTAATAGCTGATGCTTGGTCCACTGCCACCTCCATACAACTGATGGCCACATAGCTCCTCATCACCCCTGTTATTCTGTTTGTGGACCATCTGGTGGTCAGTTGTTTGACTTAATGTTGTATACTATGTTTTATATTATTGTTTTATTTTTTCTTCTACTCTTTGTTTGATATCTTCCTGTACCAGAAATTTCCATGCATGTGAAAGGTCTACAGGGAAGTTTGTATTGCCACATTTAGAGCATACATAAATAAAGCCATTATGCACACATCAAGCATTAAGAAATTAAACAGTGAATTAAAATGGATTAAAAACTTAGCCATAAATTTTAGCTATAATACAAAATCATGAGTTATCTATGTATAAATATAACTCACATGTAACCAACATAAAGAAGCCAAACAACTTCAATTCTGTGGCAGTATACAATTCTGCAAACCATATCAATATTTTAAAAAATGAATATCAAAAGTCAAACTTAGATATAGTAGAAAAAGTACAAGATCGCACATTTGCTGACAAGTACAAATAACGAGAAACCCATTCTACAATGAGCCAAAGTGTACAAAATCCTAATAAGACCCAACTATAAACCCTAAAATATATATATGAAGTACCAAACATAGCATAAATATCCGTTTGAAAGAACACTTAAAAGACTGGAAACAAAAACATATGAAAATGTCAATGATTCAATTGCCTTGAAAACACTACGATACCCAATTGAGAAAATATCGAATTAATTTGTACACACCCAAAACATTGGCAAATATTAACAGCAAAGGCCATTATGATAGAAAAGACCAAAAACATTTGTCTGGGGAACTTTCACATACATGGAAATTCCTAGTACAGGAAGAAATGAAACAAAAAGAGTAGAAGAAAACATAAAAAACATAGTATACAACATGAAGTGAAGTCAAACAACAGACCACCAGATGGCGCACAAACAGAATGGCACAGTACAGATAACAGGGATGATGTGCAGCTATGTGGCCATCAGTTGTATGGAGGTGGCGGTGACCATGCATCAGCTATTAACAGTTCAAATACAACTGAGGATGGCATGAGTACACATGCTGAAATGCATCTGGAGATTGTGGGGGAGGATGATGATGTTCAATGCTTTTTTCATATTTAACAATTATTGTCATGAACCTTCTGATTTTGTGAACCTTCAAATTTTAGCCTGCATTTTGGTACAGTATTCTGTCTTTCATTCATTTCATTTCTCAACATTTGTTACTGTCGCTTTCGCTTACCTTGGTCTTTTAATTATGTTACTACACATTTGAATCGGCATAACAACATGGATGGAACATGAGCACGCATTTAATGATGAGGATGAAAAGTCTGCATTTCAACGGGTGAGCAATTTTGTTAAATTTTAACATAGACTGTTTTAATTTATTTGTGAACATCGTTAGAATTCATCCATTGTATGCAATGCTAACAATGACACAAGAAACAAATTAATGAACTTTCACAGGTCCGTATGTACACTGAAGAGCAATTGAATTAGAGATACCTGTCTAGTAATGTGTAGCACCACCTTTCGCCCTGATGACTGCAGTGATTCGTCTCGGCATGGACTCGACAAGACACCGGAAGCATTGGGAAGCCATATGGATCCACGACACGAACAAGCTCCCACAGTTCACGAAGATTTGATGGAGGGGGGTCAAAGCCTCGAACATCTCTCTCGATGGCATCCCAGATGTGTTAGATGGGATTGAGGTCAGGTGACCTAGCTGGCCAAGGAAACAAGGTCATGTCGGTGGAGTGTTCATCCAACAATTCGGATACAATTCGGAGGCGATGGCATGGTGCATTGTCTTGTTGCAGGATGAGGTCCCCAGAGGGATGTTGAAGACGCAGAAATGGGAGCAAATGGTCGTCCAGGATATGCCGGTAATGTTGACCTGTGAGGGACGATGTCGCACGTACCAGGGGTCCCATTTCACTCCACGTAAACAGTCCCCAGACAAGAATGCCACCCCCACCAGCTTGAAGAGTACCCTGCTGGCAAGATGGATCCATCGCTTCATGTGGTTTGCGCCATACTGGTATCCTGCCATCTGCATGTACCAACGTGAATCTCGACTCATCAGTCCAGGCAACATTTTCCCACATGACTAGGGTCCAGTGGGGATGTTCCCCAACCCATGCTAATCTTTGCACCCTGTGATGTGCGGTCAGCAGCAGTACCCTCGTGGGACGATGGCTTCTGTACCCCATAGCGAAGAGATGGTTCTGGATGGTGTGGCTGCTTACACGTTTTTGTGCACCAGCGTTAAATTGCTGAGTGATTTCTTGCACTGTGGCCCGTCTATCTGCTGTTACAATGCGAGCTAGCCGACGATGACCTTGTTAATCCACACGCTGTTGTCCATGGCAGTCAGCCCTTGCAGGGATGGGTTTACCGGATTCGATGTACTCACAGTGCACCCGTGACATAGTGGCTCATGAAAATGTCAGTGCCTGCACTACTTCCGAAATGGAGTGACCCATTTGTCGGGCCCTGACAATTTTCCCACGATCAAATGCGCTTAGATCCTTCGTCTTACCCATACTGCGTCGGACTCTTACCGATTCCTGTCGCATCACTTCCTTATATTGTTGGATCGCTGCATAAGTCATGTCGTTTCCGTTCACAGGGCTGCCTACAGCACCACATTTGCACAATGCCAGCTGTCTCTAATTCAATTGCTCTTCAGTGTATACTTATTAAAAACAGTGTGTACTGAGTATTATTTCATATTTAGAAAATATTGAAATATGTTCATATTATAACGAAACAGCTAATTATCTCACGTGCACTGTTTTCTCAGGCTGACTGAAATTTTTTTTCCTGTATATAGCATAAAGGAAGATAAAACTTTACATGTTTAACAGTTTGGCTAACTTTTACAATACAAGTCAGGCACACAACGGTGAGCTGGGTGCACTCAGCACCCTTGTTGCATTCAATTATGTTTCAGGGCATCTGGAAACATGTAATTTTAGAAGATTTTATTATTTTTATTGTTAGTAGCACAGTTTTCTGCTACACGCTACTTTATTTTGTAGCATGCTACTGCTACAACTTCACTTTTCTATTTGTAACAATTATACATGCCACGCTACTGCAAATGTAGAGTGCTACTTCCAATCACTGAATAGCGATATGTGTGCGCTAAAGATGGGACACTCTGGCCACCTCTTTTTTCTACAGAAAAAGTGCCCATTGCCCTTCTGCTGGTACCAAAACACTGACTCATCATCCCTAAAAGTAAGTTGAAATGCTGATCATTGTGTAACACGAGATTTCATTTTATACCTTTCTTTAACATTTATACCTGAAAAATGCAATGACTTCATAACCAGCATAATTTGAATGGTTAAAGTGGTCTCTAAATTTTGTAAGTAGTTTGTATGTATATTTCTATGCTAAAACGATTTTTGTGTTAATAGTTTTTTTGTGGGGAAATGTGCACCTTTATTATTATTATTTTTTTTTTTTTTTTTGACACTTGGATCATTATATGGATACTACATTTATGTCTTATGTGGTTGGTGGGCATGGATAGTTACTTAGATTGACACAAATGAACAATTACTAAAAATAAAAAGAAATTCATGACCTCAAAGCAAAATCTGTCTTTTTCATGATTTTCCTGACCCTTTTCTGAATTCCAAGACTTTTTCGTGTACTTTCATGATTTTCATGAACAGCAGACACCCTTTTTAATAATCTCATCTAGAAGATGGCAACTCTCACTTGCTGCTACAACATTCCAAAGAACAAAGTTCTTTGGAACTTTGTTCTGTTCAAAGAACAAAGTTCCAAAGAACTTTGTTCTTTGGAACTAAGGTATTGCCATCTTCGAAAAAATTTTTAAATGCATTAAAGATTCACCTTGCATTTTATGCATCATGAAATTTTTATGGCAATGAACTATTATATCAAAAGTTAGAAATTATATTTAAGCTCATAAAATTCATGTGCAGATATCTTGAGCATAAAAGCAGAGAACAGAAAATGCATTAAACAAATCAGTTTCTATTACCTAGAGTAAAACAGAGGAGTTTCATCAAAAAAATAGAAAAATTATGTTAGTAGAGTTACATGTATGCCAGAATTATTTGATAATTTTCCTTCTTTATGGTAAAATAATTTATAAGAATTATGGTTTTTTACCATTGTGTGAATGGAGTGAAAGATATCTTTCATATTATGCCGATTGAACTTTCTTTACTTCTGAACAGAAACTGTGGAACACAATTTTCTAAATAATGTCACACAAAAAGTTTAGAGCAAGTGGTTTTGTTTTTCAAAAACACAATTTAGTATCATTTTCAGAAAGACTAATGTCAGACTTGAAGTGCTGCGGGAGAACAGTATGATAGAGTAAATGATGAAAATTTCAACATTGTCATATGAGAAAACAGGCATGTTAACCATAATGAATCATTGAGGATAAAAAGTAGATTAAAAGCAACTTTAATCATAAAGACAATATCAACAAGAAACATGTGAGATTCAATAGAAAAGGAAGCTTCTAAATAAGATGAAAAAAAAAATCACTACTCAGTTGCAAAGCAATATTTATATGATGCTCAGAAAACAAAGCACAGAATATACAAATGAGTAATTCACCTACCTCTCTCACATGAAGTGGGAGAAAAATCAAAAATCTCATCAAACAGAGGAACAACCAAGACGGCATTAAGAAAAATACACAAGAGAAGAATTTAGTGCAAGATTAGATAAGAAACACACATATTAATTGAAAACAGGGAAGGGAATCAACATGGTGACAAAAACAGTGATATGATTTGTGAGAGTGTCAGGTGCAAACACTGCTTTTAAAGACAAAAAAAAAAAAAATGTTGATAAAGTAAAATCAGTTATAGTGAAAAATACCAGGTACAAACACTAACCCACAACACAAGGAGGAATTCTGTATTTGACTACTGAATATTGTTCTGTTTAGATTCAACTTACACTTAATCTTTCTACAATCATGCCTTGATTTTTTTGTTTTATATATTGAAACTTCTTTACACATCAGTTTAAAATTTTGTAATGTTGAATAAATAATTTACCACCAGAATCTTGAGGGGTGGTAATTAATTTTTTAATGTACTTTAACACTGTGAAATGATCAAATATAACTAATTTAAACAAATGCAGCAAACCCAAACCTCTAGCACCTTTAAAATATCTGAACAATTAATTATAAAACCTTGAATGAAATCTGACAAAATTTCTTTTCTTTTTATGATAAACTACTACATTTTAAATTTTTGCAGAAATCATTCACCTATAAAACCACTTTTACCAATCACTGTGCTAATTATACATGGCCAAGTTATCTAGCATCTCTCAAATCTTACATTGCCTAAGTTCAACCCCCCCACACACACACACCCAAATTTCTTTTACAGTAATTCTTTCCCTTAACCTGGTCGTGAAATATGAGATCATGTGATAACCACTTTTTTCAACTTTCCATTCAATTACGAAATATGTAATTCATGAGGCAACCTTAAGGGTTGTCTTATGCTATAAACGTGCTTTTGGTTAATTATACACAATATCTAAGGTATTGTTTACCTGATATTGTCAAAGTATTTTGCACGTTGTTGCTCTTTGAGGCACGTGCTCCTGGCCCGAGAGGACTTTATGTTACGGATTTTTGGTTAGTTATAAAATTTTTTTGAAATAAACATTATAACTAACCAAAGCCTGTAACATAAAGACCTCTCGGGCCGGGAGCACATGCCTCACAGAGCAACATGCAAAGTATTTTGACAATATCAGGTAAACAATACCTTAGATATTATGTATAATTTCCATTCAATATCTCTTGTTTTCTATCACAACTTTTTTCAACTTTTCATTCAATATCTCTTGTTTTCTATTACCATTTTCACCAAATAAAATTTTGACAACAGTATCACTAGATGAATTCATTATTTTAAATAAGACAACCTTAATTACTTCATCTTTGTCCTGAATACAAAATATACTGACTGAAGAAACTGCTTCTCAGAGTAATTTTTAATAGTTATTACATATAGATATGTTAATCCTTAATTTCTAATTCTCTCTTTGAATGAAGCTCAGTGGACCTCTTTTTAAAAATTAGCAGATAACCCGTCAAATAATGTACATTCAAGAATGAAAAAAAAACAAACTATATACGATATACCAGGGGCGGCGGAAAGTGAAGTTCGTTGACCGGGCCCAAAATCTTGAATCGTGGTGCGCCCCCTCCCTTCCCGCACCAAACAAAAGAAAAACAATGCCTAAGGAGCTTTGTTAGAGATTAGGACCATCTGACCAGTTACCTACAACAACTTTCTAAGGCAAGTCACAACAAAAATCACACGTATGCCAAATAAAAAAAATAAAATAAAAATCTTGGTTAAAATTATTGACCAGGCGGTTCACCGCCACTGCGATACACCCAAGACATTTCTTACAGTTTTAGAAGCATTTTTACAGATTAAGTATCAGTAAAACTGAATTGCAATATTTCTGAACAGAAGCTTTTAATATTTTTTTACAATTATAAACTATTTTCAGAACACTTTTTTCTAATATTTATAGCAATATTAGCTACTTTTACGCTCACCGAAAAAATTTCTTACATTAGTATGTTGATTTTACATTTGATGAAAACCCAGAAGCAAAAAATTAGCACCAGTCTTAAAATTTATACTAAAGAACCATATGCAACACAACCTCAAAAACTGGCGATCAATCCATTCTACAAATTATTAGTCAACTGGCAATTCACAGGATGGCTTCGATGATTTCGGAGATAGGAAAAGAAAATCATGCCGCACATTATACATAGTAAAAAAAAGATGTAGCTAAAATATATGTTGAAATGGTAAAAGAAATGAGCAATAATGCAAGGATGTGGGGAGAACTGGTTAAACAAATTTAAGTCATAAAATCCTTCAAATACGGAGTGCCCACAAAGATTTCAATATCTTTAGACATTTTTAAGCTACATACTATATATGACATGCTTATACACAGCTTAGGCAAAGTCTCAAGCAGTGGTCATAATCACAAAGATAAAGTGAATTAATTGAGCAATGAATACAGGCACAGAAACTGAATTTTTTTTAAATGCTAATCTATTAATATTATAGTCATCACATAAAGATGCTAAAATAAGATAACAGTTTAATTATCAGAATGGGACACTAAGAAATGGTGTATTAGTTTTCTACTAAGCAAATGTTTTGTTACAATAAATACAAGCAAGAATAATATGTTTTCTTTTAATCTAGAATTTATTTTTTTTTTTTCAGAAAGGTGTTGCCCAAGATCTGTACTTGCAACTTTCACAAGTCAAATTTCATGCTATTTCTGTACAAGTGGTTTAAAAATTCTAATGCAGTGCAAGCTCCATTTTTATGAGGGGTTCTGTAATTGTTGCTAATAAAGTGATTTAGAAGCAGTGGTGTAATTACCACCCCCGCAGCTGGGGGGGGGCATGTAACGAAGGGGCGTACTTGCAGCTGCCAGTTATAGTTTTATGAAAAAAATTTGAACACGCAGAATAATTAACCCAAAGATTCATATTTTGTTTTAAGATATATATGCCTAAATAAATGCCTTTGCCTAAATAAATGCCAAGTTTCACTTTTAAAACACTGAATGTCCTACAGATTGAAAGTGTTCGGCTCTTTGACTTCGGGTTGCAATACGATTGCTCTGCAACGGGTTGTAAATAATACAATTGCTCTCCAATTGCCCTATCTCTACGCTGCTGAGAAAAAGCACGAGCCCACAGTGGGATTCCTTGTGGAGGATGTGGGAAAACAGTCTGTTACCAAGGACTACGTGCACGACAGGCACCAACATTTATTTACAGCAGCCGCAGATCTGGCATGTGTAAGAGGGTGGATTTCTTCAAGTAATTTATTTTCATTTTGGACAAATCAATTACATGTGTTGTTAAATCTATTACTTAAAAAGTTAGAACTACAGGGATTTGGGTACGGCCACTTACTTTTCCAGACATTCTCCCTGACTTCCTTACCCACCTACCCTCCAAACCACCACACACACCATGAAAAATGCTTCCTACCTCATGTTTGAAATCCTGGGAAAATAACTGTGCTTAGGGGTGCTGAAGTAAATCTTGTGGAAGGGGGGGGGGCGTTGTGCTATTTACACCACTGTTTAGGAGGGGTAATATGCTATATATCTGATATTGTGTGGCAAATACATAACAGTAATTCATGTAAGAATATTAGTGTAGATCTGACAGATCTTAATAGAATGCACATAGAATATATAATTATAAATTTCAGGATAAGTTGACAATACCCTTTGCCAGAACTGAAAAAAAAATTAAAGTACATCTTTTTGTTGAACCCTTTACTGAAACAAAAATGTGGGGGATTCCTTTATCAGAGAATGCATACATTTCCTTTATTATTATATAAATGCATGCACATTTTCTTTATATACACAAATCTATATCTTATTCTTTTATAGAAATGTATGTGCATTTCTTTTATATATTGCCTGCAGATGCATTCCTTTTGTACCTCCTCCTCCAAAGTACCAGTATGGAATCTACATTTTGTAAGAAATTTTTAACCCACTGCTTGAGAAATAGTGCAATATTTGATTTGTACAGAAATCGCATGTATGCATCTAGCACATCAGAAGTTGTAATACACTGAGATGCCAAAAAAAAAAAAAAACTGGGAAGGGTGCTACCATTTCCATTACATGCTACCACATCCATGCAGTAAATGGTGATGTCCGCAGACGATGTTTAAATATAGAAGCAGATATCTCCACAAGTTCAAGTAGTAGCACTCACAGTTAAGATGGCAGCTTATCAGGATTTAAGCGATTTTGAATGTGGTATGATATAGTTAGCACCTGTGAGATTGGTCAATCCAACTCTGAAATTATCACGAAATTTGGATTTACATGCTCAACCATTTCAAGGGTGTACCTGGACAGAGGGCGAGACTGGTGTGGCCATGGAAAAGCCCTGGATGATCATGGACAGTGGCGTCTGGCACACATTGTAACATCTGCCCAGTGTGTAAACATTGCCTCAAATCACACTGCAATTCAATGCTGAGGCCAGTAGTAGCATCAGGGTTTGGACAGTGCAACATTCCCTATGTTCAATGGGTTTCTGGAGCAGATGGCCCACCCGTGTGCCATTGCTGACCCGAAGACAAGGCTGTGTGCCTTGCCTGGTATCAGGAACACCTCCATGGAACATAAGATGACTGGAAATGTGTAGCCTGGTCTGACGAATCGTGGTGCCAACTGTTTTAGGAAGATAGCCAACTCAGGGTGCGGTGACAACCCCATGAGGCAATGGATCCTGCATTCCTACAAGGGACAGTGCAGGCTAATGGTGGCTCTGTTATGGTGTGGGATGTTTTCAGCTGGCATGCATTAAGGGCCACTCATACATATGCAGACTGGTCTGATTGGTGGAAGCTATGTAACCATCCTTGGGGATTATTTGCACCTGTTCACATCATGCAACCACTCTGACAGGTACAACTTCTTTTAACACAACAATGTGCCACCGTGTACATCAACAGTTGTCGAATTATGGCTGGAGAAAATCCACAGAGTTATC
Organism: Macrothele yani; assembly: GCA_039090855.1. Lineage (NCBI taxonomy): Eukaryota > Metazoa > Arthropoda > Arachnida > Araneae > Macrothelidae > Macrothele > Macrothele yani. The sequence continues at coordinate 116,206,000 of CM077013.1, read as the reverse complement.
CTACTTGGGTACCTCATTCACTGGATTTAAATTCCATCGAACACATTTGGAATGCCGTTCAACATGCCGTCAACGCCAGGAATCCTCCACCAGCAAATATTACGGAATTGCGGGATGCTCTTCAGGAAGCATGGTGTGCACTGTCTCTACAGTACTACAGAGAGCTTCTGGAGTCCATGCCCCATTGCATTGCTGCTGTTATCCGATCACAATGAAGACCAACGGGTAATAGACAGGAACCCCAGTTTTTTTGGCACTTAAGTGTGGTCCACCATTACTGCAAGAGGGATGATTTTGAATATTACAAGGCTTCTGTTTAGAGTAAAATTTTTTTTGAAGCAGGAGAGAGTGGGGTGATGAATTTTTCAGTTTCATTCTTAACAGAAATTGTAACTATAAGAGCAAAAATAAAAATTAAAAAAAAAAAAAAAGAGGAAAAAGAGAAAGAAAGCTCCACTTACTTTGTTTCCAATCTTTTCACTTGGAGGTTCAATGTTTACATTATCCAACTGATTAATGGCATTAACAGGACTTGGATTATTTTCTACTTTCTTCACTAAAGATTTTGGCCTCTCATCTAAGTTAACATTCTTTGCTAAAGTGCTAACCAGAGCAGCATCATCATGAAAATCAGGATGCTTTGAATTGATATAAGCAAGCTCAATAGCAACTAAGTGTTCCACCTGAAAAGAAATCGTACGATGCATGTGTATGAAAATATTACTGAAAAGCATTACAAAAGGAGTGGGATTTAAAAACTGATATTTTGTAGAAAAAAGAAATTTTGTAGTGCCCAATAATTCCTACTCCAGTGTGCAATAGTGAAACCTGCATACAACAGTAGATTATAGGATTGCCCCTCTTTTTCTCCCATAAAAAATACATATAAGCACTTCTTAAAAACTTTTAGTATCCCCCCAAAAAATTTTAGGGACCTAATTCCACTTTTGCATTTCTTAACTGCATAAGCAACACAAATATACTATACACAAGCACAAATATACTTTTAAGCACTACTTAACTGTGCAAATTGAAGTACTGTGTGCTAATGAAGTTTGAAATATTTTTTAATGTAATTAAAGTTTGTGGATGTAATAAATCATAATTTATGCAATTTAAATCTAGCTGTACCGGCGAAATCAGTTTTCCTATCTAAGAGTACAATCAGGTATACAATGAAATGCAGTAGAACCTGCTAATAACAAGCCCATATTTAACAAGTAAGCAGGAACTTTTGTTTGGTATAATGTTAATTCCGAGCTAATTTGACCGGAGCTAATTTGACTGGTTTTAACCCTTTCGGCTCAACTATCAAGTGACACTCGACATTACGAAATCGCCGAGTTGCTTGTGTGTTGGGTGTCGCTCGCCGCGCCGATGAGGCCTTTATAGCTCATATTTTGGAGCTTGCAAGACATTTCTTTTTCGCCAAATAGGTCGGGGTTTCACCCGCCACACTGATGATGCCTCCATAGCTCTCATATGTCAGGGCTCAAAAGATATTTCTTTTCACCGAATAGAGACAAAGAAATGTCATCAGTGTGCTGGGTGTCACCCGCCATGCTAGTGATGCCTCTTGCGAGGCATTTCTTTTGTGCCGAATAACTCACGTGTTGGGTGTCACCCGTTATTGCCAATGATGCCTCTATAGCTCATATATCGACGTTCGCAGGCCAAAGCTGAACTTTCACTGCTAAGTTGTGGCCTCTACTGCAGAAAAAAAAAAATATATATATATATATATATATATATATATATATATGTGTGTGTGCTGGGTGAAAAGTTATTCAAGTGGAAAGGGTTCGTGAACAAAATTTAACAAAGGGTAAAAAGCTAAAATGGTCAATTTTAACAAGTAACAAAATTTGATGAAATTTCATATTTAATGAGGCAGAGAAAACCTGCTGCACACTGTCCTGGAATGAAAAACTGGAAATGGTGACATGCAGGACAAAATTGCAACCATGCAGTGGAATATTGATGTACTAGAGGGAAAATCCTGATACAGAGGATGCTCATACATTTTTAGAATGTTTTACCAGCAATATAATTAATGTTCAAAATAAAATTATTTCTTTCTTAAATGTTCTATCTGAGCCCTCTCTCTAGACACAAGCAAATTCAACATGTCCCGCATATTCTCCATCAAGTAACATTAAATGTTTACAACCGTCAGCCACGCGAATCGGCAGTCTATAAGATGGATCTCTAACAAGTTAGTAAAAACATGCAATGCATTGATTATGATACGCTTTCCAACATACCAGAAATTATTACTCAAGTTATGAGGATAATGGCTGTGGAATAAATCTCGCTCCTGTGTCCTGACCTTTTATCCCATTTCGATGATATTCAACAGAACCGGTTCAGTACACCTCAAGAATAACATACTAATGTTTTGTCGCAATAGAAGCAGTTTTACGCAAGTTATGAGAATAATGGCTGTGGAATAAATCTTGCTTTTGTGCAATGACCTTTAACCCCATTTCGTTGATATTGAACAGAACCAGTTCACTATACCTCCGGAACAACATAACGTTTTGTCGCAACCGAAACATTTTTTGGTAAGTTATGATGCACAAGGGCAATGGAATGGATCCCACTCCAGTGTTCTGATCTTTGACCCCATTCCGCCCATTTTCAATAGTGTTTGTCCCCAGTGGCTCCCTACCACATACAAAAATCTCATCGAAATCTAACCATTTTTACGCAAATTACGACTCATAAGGGCAATGGAACAAATCCCGCTCTTATGTCCTGCCTGACCTTTGACCCCATTTCACCCATTTTCAATAGGTTTCGTGCCCAGGTGGTTCCCTACCACATACTAAAATGTCATCGAAATCGAACCATATTTACGCAAGTTATGACGCATAAGGGCAATGGAATGGATTCCACTTTTATGCCCTGACCTTTGACCCCATTTTCAATAGGGTTCATCCCCAGGTGGTTCCTTACCAAATACTAAAATTTCATCGAAATCGAACCATTTTTACGCAAGTTATGACGCATAAGGGCAATGGAATAAATACCGCTTTTATGCCCTGCCTGACCCCATTCGCCCATTTTCAATAGGGTTCATACCCAGTGATTCCCTACCACATACTAAAATTTCATCGAAATCGAACCATATTTACGCATGTTACGACGCATAAAGGCAATGAAATGGATCCCACTTTTATGTCCTGACCTTTGACCCCATTTCACCCATTTTCAATAGGTTTCGTTCCCAGGTGGTTCCTTACCACATACCAAAATTTCAGCGAAATCGAACCATTTTTACGCAAGTTATGACGCATAAGGGCAATGGAATAAATCCCGCTCTTATGCCCTGCCTGACCTTTGACTTCAATTTGCAAATAGGGTTTGTGCCCAGGTAGTTCCCTACCATATACTGAAATTTCATCGAAATCTAACCACATTTACGCATGTTATGACGCATAAAGGCAATGAAATGGATCCCACTCTTATGGCCTGACCTTTGACCCCACTTCACCCATTTTCAATAGGGTTCGTCCCCTGGTGGTCCCCTACCACATACTAAAATTTCATCGAAATCAAACCATTTTTACGTGAGTTATCGTGCCGACAGACAGACGGACGGAAAAAGCTGGAGCATATACGCTTCTTCAACCTAAGGTTGGAAAGCGTAAATAATAAAATGGGAAAATAAATATTTCTGTCAACAACTTTCAAACGGATTTGATGACAATTCTCTTGAGTGCTCATATGACAAAGAAATTGAACAAAATAAACAATTGCATACCTGCCAACCTGAGAAAATTCAAATGTGCAAAATTGTGCGCGAATGACATTTATAACTATTTTTTTTAACTATGCGCAAACAACATTTATAATGGATTTAACTATATATAAGTAAAAATAAATGGAAATATTTAGGTATTTGATAATTTTTAGATGTTATAAACAAATTATATCACATTTTGATACCATACTCGACGTTTTCCGTCGTCCATAGCGGACCGACGATTTCCATAGCATACTCTACGTTTTTCGTCGTCCGTAGCTGACCGACGATTATCATAGCATATTCGATGTTTTCCGTCTTCCGTAGCGGACAGACGATTATCATAGCATACTAAACGTTTTACGTCATCCGTAGCGAAACGACGATTTCCATAGCATACTCGATGTTTTACGTTGTCGGTAGTGGACCTATGATTATTATAGTATACTCTACGTTTTCAATCGTCCATAGAGGACCAACTATTTCCATAGTAAAATCCGCAAAATCTCTTTCCACCGCATGATCTTTATTCAGCGTCAAGCATAACAGTGTGCACGGAGAATTTACTGTGCCAAAGTCCTGACGATGACGACGCGCCGTGGCTGTTCTGGCGCACAATGGCGTAAGATTCCCATTTCTGTTATATATTTTAACAAAAAATACAGAAAATTTTTTAAAATCCAGAAGAAAAGTTCTTCCGGCCGGAAAACCGGAAGACTGCATAAAAAAAAAAAAAAACGGAAAACTTCCACAAAATCCGGAGGAGTTGGCAGGTATGATTTAACTGAAACATTAAAAAATATTTCTCAAGGAAGATTTATAATTTTTTTTTCTTTAATACAGAAATGCATAAAAAAATGATCTATGCGTAAAATCGTACAAAACAGTTAAAATGCGTAGAAGTTGGCAGGTATGCAATTACCACCATATGGAGAAATTGGAATCCTAAAATTACTGTTGTGTACTGACATTTTTCACAACATAATGCACATCTTCCGTTCTCGAATTCGAAACTAAGATTGTCGTCTGAGTGGCTCATGTTCGTGCCTTGTTGTGGTTCGTGACAGATCAAAGTGTGACATCACAACATAGCACTGGTTCATCTTTCCAGTGATATGCAACACGTTGTCAAAGTGCGATGCCATAACACGGAACTAAAACTAATGTTAGCCAACATGTCAACGTGTTTTTATGCCGAGTCGCCATGTTGTGACGTCATGAATTTGACGACATATGCAATACACAAACTCAAAGCATGACCCAAAAAGAGTGTGGGAAGGAAAAAAACATTAAAACTTTTGAGGGCAAAAAAAAAAAAAAAAAAAAAATATATATATATATATATATATTGCAACTTTCGTTTTAAATTCAAAAGTTTTTCCTTTGTTTTCAGCTTTGCTCTTCAGTATATATATATATATATATATATATATAGGTGGAATCGAAAATAGTGGCTTTTTAGATTTTGGTGCACATCTACTTAGTCCCAGTTTTCATTAAAAAAAAAAATCATCAAAATCAGTCCGGTAGAAGTCCATGAGTAAGGCCGGAAAGAAATGGCTTAGCCTTTTATACATTAAGATGAACCTACATCTAAATTTCCAAGATAACAGAGCCAGGACTTGAAAAATTATCTGAAAAGTTACATGCCCACAAGGGCATATGCAAAAATTATTTACCTCTCCAGGTAGTGAAAGACAGATGGCCAGGAAAATTTATCTTTTACGGAAAAAAAAAAAGGGAGGGGGGGCAAATTTGTCAAGTTAAAAAATATGAACTTTCTTTAAATGTTTTACATTTCCTTTTTAAGGGTCTGTATTCAAATTGTACGACTCACAAAAGCGTGTATCTCAAGTTTTAAGATGATGCTGAAATTAGTATCCAGTGGTATGATGATGAAATTGTTATTTGAGAAATATAGCAATTTCTGTCTTGTTTCTTTTGTTGAAGTTTTCGCTCTTTGTTACTAAACACTGGAGGCAAGTTCCATCAGAGGCATATACAGCGTTGCCGATTCAAACATTTACAGCGAAACTACATATGGTTCCAATTTCTGGACCTAGAGTATAATATAATTAAAGAAGTGATATTCTATCCTTGGCACTCCGTAACAATGATACAAACTTTATTTTTAAATTTAGTTGCCCGACCTGGGCAACTAAACTTTACCTGCCCAGGCCAATAATTTACATGGCCTGGGCATCTTGGGCATGATATTTTTCAAGCCCTGAGGGCATTTCATAAAATTGGTAGTGGCATGTTGTTCCACTCCTCTTCGACTGCTTTCCACCATAAGTCCAATCATTGTTTTAGGTCTGCGTTTAGAAAGCGCTCTTTTTAGCAGTCCAAGGGCATGATACTCCAATGGTGACACATCAGAGGACTTTGAAGGAATATGAGCAAAAGCCATTAATACCCATTTCTTTTTTCACTTTTTCAAGAAATGAAGTGGATGTACAACTGATAGCCTTATCCCGATGGTATTTCCTCTTTACATATAGGAGTTAAAACATTATTTCGTAATACAGGTTATTCAGAAAGAATCATCCGATTTCAAAAATATATATTTCAAAAAATTAACAATACAGAATGGTAAGTAATACATAAATGTAAAGAGAAAATGTCCAAGTTTTTTTTTTTTTTACAAATGTTCGACATGACTTCCTTTAGTCGCACATATAATGTCAAAACGATATGAAAATTCATGCCAAACACAGTCTAATGTGTCATTGGTAATTGTTTGCATACAGTTGTGGGCAAAGGAAGCACAAATACCTGATCTTTTACTACTCCCAAAGGAAGAAGTCGCATGGGGTATCAGGTGACCGAGGAAGCTAGCTGTGTAACACCAAGTCATCTGGTCCACTCAGACCAATCCAACTGCGGGGTAGCTCTTGCATGTAAAAGGCAGAAGTTCAGTCGTTGTAGCTCATTACAAGGCTTCAGTGCTTACAAGTTATGCAATTTGTATAGCTTGTAACACAATTTTTCCCTCAACACACGCCAAACAGCCTAGGCTGAGGAATCCCCAGTTCTCGACTAGTGCGAATGGTCGATTTCTTCGGACTGCATAGAAAAGTCTCTCTCACTCTTTCAATATTCTCTGCAGATACACCTGGCTACCCTGGATTTTTTTCTTTATGAAGACATACAGTGTCCTCGAACTGATGCTACCACCTGCGAATACTCTGAGCAGTCGGTGGACTTATTTGGTACTTTCTGTGAAATTCACGCTGAACGGTGATTACTGACTGACATCGTGCAAACAAGAGCACACAAAAAGCTTTCTGCTGACTAGACACCATTTGCACTTCTTCGCCAAAAGAGCATCATAAATGACACACTAGCCCCATCTATTGTGTATAATCTGAAACTTAGACATTTTCCCTTTGCATTGATGTATTACTTATCATTCTGTGTTGTTAATTTTTCGAAATATAAATTTTTGAAATCGGATTATTCTTTCTAAATAAGTATGTACAATTTATTTTAACATACATTTCTTAACTTTAATTTCCCATTGTACGAGAAACCAGCAATAATCACGAATCCTCTACTGAAACTTTCTTTGGATATTTAGAACCAAGTTTGTAAGTCTTTTTCTGCTCTTTTGCAATAGTAAATAGACCTTTTTTTGTTACAGTCATTTAGGTTGATCCATGCTTCATTAATAGTCATAATAAATTTCCATCTGTATCTGGCTAAGTGATTTTCATAAAGAAATCCACAGCGTGTTCTGTGCTCAGCCATGTGCCTACGCAAAAGGAGGTTAACATTAATTTGAACATTGGGTTTTTCAGATCCAAATCTTTGTTTATTACCTTGTTTACAGTTGATACAGAGATCTTTAATGACTTAGCAAATTGATCTTTGGGTTAGTGGATTTTCTTTTAAGACTTGAGACCTAACTTTTGAAACAGTCATAAAAGTATGAACCTCCTTCGGATATTCATTTGGTATTCTTTTTCCTGTTAAAAACAATGCTCGATTTTCTCCTCTACTGTTAATAACATTGCTCATTTTAAATTTAGAAATGCTAATTCCACAATTTTCATAGAATTTTTCAACTACAGAATATAATATTTCTCTTCATAAAGAGCAAAAACATAACCTATCCACAGCAGGGTTCCCGCTCATTTTCTCCCCAAAAATATAAACATTTTTTAAGGACCTTTAACGCCCTAGAAAAATATATATATTGAGGACTTTTAAGCACCCCACAAAAAATTAAGGACCTTACAAATTGCACACATGAAAATAACATATACAAATGTACTTTTACGCAACTTAACTATACAACCTAAAGTCTGTTGATAGAGCCTTCAATGTTTTTGCATTATAATTCAAGTTTGTGGATGTAATAAATTAAAATTCATGCAATTTAAAAGACAGTTCTGCTGGTCATATCAGATTTCACATGAGAATAATCACATTTGCAACAAAAAGTATGTAAATCATAAAACTGTAAAGTTACAAGATCTAGATTTGGATATTGTACATAATCATTTCATGGCTTGAATTGCAAAACCAAAATTACAAAGTCAGGTTGACCACAAGTCACTGACTAGAGCTCCTCCTGCCCCATGCTCTCTCATTGGCTTTCTGCAGACATCACATGACATGACACTATCAACATAGCCAACCAGCAGCAGAAGTTGTATGCACTACATTGTAACTTCTGCATTTCACGCAGAGCTTTGGGGAATTTCTGGCAAAAATTGAGGACTTTTAAGTACCCTAAAAAAAAAAAAAAAAAAAAAATTAAGGTCTTTTAAGGATTGATAAGGGACTGCGGGAACCCTGCACAGCTTGTTTATGTGTGCCATTTTCTTAGCAGAAAAGATTTAACTGCAGCAGATGTTTCTTTCATGTTCAACCAATACACTGTTGCCAGTCTTGTTTTCACCTTAGTATGGCTAGTGGCAAGTCGAGCTGGTCACATCATAAAGACATCGTATGGATGATATTTAGCGGAGGAGACTGACTGATAGGATGGAAGTAGGTCAACCTATATGGAAGTTTCGAGAATATTAAATGTTCCACAAAATTTTCTGTAGAGACTCGGGTGACAATTTTTTTATTTTTTTTATTGGAGGTTTAATGATTACTGTGAGCAACTCAATGGGCTGTAAGCAGTCGCCTGTCCCTAATTTAGGGTCACTGGTTCCAGGGAAGGGAAAGAGACAGTGCCGTAAGACAAACACTACATCCATGCCTCACCGGGATTCAAACCCGGACCCCTTTTGGACGAATGATCCAAGGCCATCACTTAGACCACTGCGCCCCGGGGCGGCGGTGACAATTTTAACAGACAGGAGATGTTTGTTATGAACCAGACCAAGGCTGTCCCAAAGCCACAACTGCTGCAGACAAATGCTATACGAGTCTAACTGCCAGACGGAACAGAGATGCTTGTTAGTAAACTTCCTTTAGAGTTTGCAGCAGCTATAGGAGTGAGGATTTTCCACCATGCTCTTTGTAGAAGATAGTGGGTAGTGTCTTTATGCAAGGAGACTAGTTAATTCTCATTAGTAGTTCTAATTCAGACTATTAAATAGCTCTAATCATGCTACTATTCTCTTTTACGTGCAAATTTCAAAATAAGTTTTACAATATTCTAGAAGATAATGCTTACCTTGGCATTCCTTACTAGCGATGAAAAAAGTGAAGTTAACCACGAACATCGGTGGAAAAGTCGCCACGCTCCTGAGGATGCCCAGAGACTAGGCGAAAATTTTGAGTATAAAGAACGGTAAAAGTTGATATTTTTGAATCCTAAAGTGAAGATCCACTGAGTATACCCAGCAAAAAGTGTGTTGAAGTAAAGTTATACATCTCATACAATGGACATTAGGACAATGACATCAACAAAGACCGGAAAACATGCCATGAAATGTGTTTCATCGCTAGTAAGGAATGCCAAGGTAAGCATTATCTTCTAGAATACTGTACAGGGGACTAGTTATTAGTGGTTTTCCGCTGCCTGGTGAGCTTTTTCAGTGTGGAGTCACCAACATCACACTTTGAGTTTAGACTAGTGGGCGAATGTTTTTTTCATAGATAAATAGCGATCAGTACTGAGATGCAACATATTCACATCTGGAGAGAACCAGAGAGCTGCAACAGTTCCTTGTAACATCAGAGAAAGGGACTATACCCTGGTGGTGGTGGTGTGGTGGTCTGGGCAGGAATGATGATGAATGGGTGCACAGACCTGCACATCTTTCAGAGTTCTCTATTACTGCTCCAAGGTACAAAAAACAATATCCTGAGCCAATATATGTCAAGCCATTCATGGAAGTTGTCGATATAATTTTTTTTTTTTTTTTTCCTTATGGATGATAGTGCCCAGCCTCATCCAGCTCATTTGGTAAACGATTTTTTCTGCGAGGGAAATATTTGCCACGTAGAGTGACCACCCATATCCCCTGACCTCAAGACCATTGAGCAAGTGCTGGATGCTCTACGGCAGTGGTCTCAAACTCAGACCCTTGGAAGGGCCACTTTCCAGTTTTGAAGGTATTTAGGGGCTGCATGAATATTAATAATTTTTAATAAATATCAACTTTACAAAACGACACCAATGGCTTGGCACTAGAGTGGAATATTATTTCCAATTATCGGTAAATAGTAAAAACAAATGCTTCATTAATCACCGAAAACAATCACTCTTACATAATTCTTTTTCACTTAAATCTTAAAACAATTACATTTTACCAACTGATCACTGTACAGAAAATATTACATGTTCTGACCAGAAACTTGGGCTCGCTTTTCTGTAACTAACTTAGCGATAATAAATGCACAGTTGACGTGGATTAGGAACATCAAATGGAAAGTCACGCTTTCCACGTTTTTAAGTGAGTTACGGAAAAATTTCTCCTCGGTCGCCACCGGGAATCAAACAACCTAGGGTCTTCCAGTTACACGCCGGACATGCTCCCACTGCAAAACAGCGACCTCGAAATTCACGAGACTTACATATGACAAATTGCCAAACCACCTGGCAGGTTGCTTCTTTGGAGCCCCACACAATGCTGGGGATTCAAAGATGAATAGCAGCAACTGAACAAATAACTAGAAGGCGAAAGGAATAATAATTACACAGTTGACATGGATTAGGAACATCAAATAGAAGACATCGATCTTTCCACGTTTATAAGCGAGTCACAGAAAAATTCTCATCAGCCACCGCTGTGCTGCAGTGGAAGCGTGTCCGGCGCGTAACTGGAAGACCCTGGGTTCGATTCCAGATGGCGGCCGATGAGAATTCTTCCGTGACTCACTTATAAACGTGGAAAGAGCGAGGACTTCCATTTGATGTTCCTAATCCACGTCAATTGTGTATTTATTATTCCTTCGCCTTCTAGTTATTTGTTCAGTTGCTGCTGTTCATCCTTGGTGAATCCCCATCATTGTGCGGGGCTCCAAAGAAGCAACCTGCCAGGTGGTTTGGCAGTTTGTCGTATGCGAGTCTCGAGAATTTCGAGGCCGTTGTAGTGCAGTGGAAGCATGTTTGGCACGAAACTGGAAGACCCTGGGTTTGATTCCCCGATGCCGGCCAATGAGAATTTTTCTGTGACTCACTTATAAACGAAGAGCGATAACTTCTATTTGATGTAACTTATCAATATTTGGAATATGTCATTTGAACATGCTTTTAAAAGTGAGCATAAGTGACTGTCACTTAATCTATTCCTTTAGAGACATTTTACTTCGTTCATTCTTGAAAACAACTGTTCACATGAGTATTTTGTTTCGAACATAGACAGAACCTGTGCAGTTAGGTTATGAATGTTTGCGTACTTGTCCTTTGAAGCTAACTGGTAAAACTATGTTAGACTGCAGCTGTTGAATTTTTCTTTTAGGAAAGAATCATACTGAAAGTCTTTTAATTAACACTGATGTTCAGGTGTGTTGTTAGCATTATAGGAAAATGGAAACTTGAATATATTGAAAATAATTTCCATGTCTTTGAAACATTCAAACGGCCATACAGTTATATTATTCGCAAATAAACTTGTTACTTATAAAGTGAATGGCTTTGCCAAGCATTACTATGTTTATATTATATTCAATATATCATAATATACTTGAAAAAAAGGGCGATTTATTTTTATTATGTGATCATTCATGCAGGCTGCAAAACAGTTGGCGTCAGGCCGCACGCGGCCTGCGAGTTTGAGACCACTGCTCTAGGGAGATGCACAGGAGCTCACCAATCCCCTGCTACAGCATTTTAAGAACTCAGAACAACTCTTGTTGAGAAATGCTTATTAATCCCTCAAGACCGTATCAATAGCCTTATAAACAGTAAGAGGAATTGTTGCTTGAGCTCCATATTAAAATACCACATGTCCTAAATAAAAGATTTTAAATATTGTTCCATGGACTGCACTTTCATGTAAATTACAAGATTATGAAATTAACACGTACAAATTGTGATTTTCTTCTGCTTGAGTTGCATAAGTACAAGGTTTGTACTCTACCGAGCAAAGTAAAGTCAAGCACTTTTCAATACTTTTAAAACCAAATTATTGTATGTGTGTACTGCCGGTCGATCAGTAGGTAGGTATTCTAGCAAGTTCAAACCACTCAACTTAGGTGGAATAGGCACACCTTGAATGACCTGCCTATTATCCCCTGCTTCCCTGTTGATTTATTTTATTAACTTTGAACTGACTATGTTTTGGTGTTTTCCAAAATCTTTTCGTTTTGTGGATTATTTTGAAAGGGTACATTATTTTCTCCGGCAAGAATGTGTCCCTAACCCAGTAAACAGAAGCCCATCATGACTTGTGAATACATCATTCCAATACGTAGCTTACACTTTTGTTGTAAGGCCAGTTCCTTTAGTACACATTTATCTGCACGTTTTGTTCTTTTTGTAGTCTATTGTTGGTTCAAGCCTCTGGTGCAGAGGTCCTATTCTGTCTTCATTTCATTCAATGCTTGAACCAACGATAGACTACAAAAGAACAAAACGCGCAGAGAAATGTGTACTAAAGGAGCTGGCCTTACAACAAAAGGTAAGCTACCTATTATTATTGTAATTGTATGCACGTAAATTATGAATAGTTATAGCATAAGCTGTAGTTGTTTTTAACACTGAATTACATCATTCCACTTATTTTACTCCCATGGCTGACGTCTTACTCCGTAGCAATGTCATAGCAGAGGTACCAGCTGTCCACTAGCTCCCCTGAGTTGAATACAAGTTTTTTTGTTTTTTTTTTTTATTGAAGGTTTAACGACCACCGTGAGCAACTCAATGGGGTACAAGCAGTCGCCCGTCCCTAATTTAGGGCCAGTGGTTCCAGGGAAACGAGAGAGCCAGTGCCATAAGACAAATACAACATCCACGCCTCATCGGGATTCGAACTAAGTCGAATGATCAAAAGCCAGAGCTTAGACCACTGCGCCACCAAGGCGGCAACAGAAGTCCTGCGCTATTTGATCAGCTTACTGTTTTTATCGGAACTACACAGAAATCTCCTATACAACTTTTTAGCACACACAATTATTTATATTTTACACATGCTCTTTCATATTACTTAAAGAACAAAACAAAACCAAAACAAAAGGAAATTCAAGTACTATTTACAGAGTCAAACTTTTTCAAGTACTTTCAAGGACTTGAAAATGAACTTTTCTTTTCAAGGAGAGTACAAACCATGAAGTAATGTACTACGAGGGTGGTTCAAAAAGTTTCTGGATAGAAAAATTCTAGTCAATCGAAATAGCCCATTTCTTTTTATACAATTTCTTAAATTAAGCTCCATGAGCTTGTCGACACTTGTCTATCCTCATAAACCAATTTTTAAATGCAGTACGCCACTCATCTTTTTCAGGACTGTTAAGTTTCTCATTGAATGTCACCACCGCTTCGTCAGGACTTGAAAACACCTGGTCCCACACATGAAATTTCTTACCTTTGGGGACAGAAAGAAGTCACATGGGTCAGGAGAACAGGATGAATGGAGTAGTACCTGGATTTGATGACTTTCCAGAAAGTCCTTTGTTTTCATAGCAGTGTGGGCTGATGTGTTGTTATGATGGATCATCATCCCTCAAGTGCCTTTTCTTTGGCACTTCTCTCACCACTTCTCCAGCACTTTCGGGAGACAAACATCAACAGACCAGTTCACAGTGACTGCTTTTCATTCCTCCAGGATAACTGAGGAAACATGACAAAAATAGGCAAAAAAAAAAAAAAAAAAAAAAGCTGCTATTATTCTCTTGTCCACAATTCTTACTTCTTACTAGACAAACTTTGGTGGTGGTGGGGGTTACCTGGAATGATGTTCAAACTAGTAAATCCACGATTGATCATCAATTATGACATCCCCCAGGCGCTGCTTCCTTTGCCATCATTTGAGGGGGTTTTTATTTATCTTTTTTTTTTTTTTTTTTTTTAATGAAATAGCACCATTCTAGACAAGTCTTTTTGTTTCTCTGTAAACTGATGAGGAATCCGTCGAGCACACCGCATGCTCAGTCGACGTTTTTAATGAAGAATGGAATGCATATTTCCAGAACTAATATTTAGAATGTTGGCAATCCCTTGATGCTTGATTCCCAGATCTTCTTCGACCAAAGCCTTAATTTTTCCAACATTGAAATCAGTAGTGGATATGCTCAGTCTTCCACTTGAGGGTCCTCTTGAAGAAGGGTTCTCTTTCCATATTTAAACTCACCATACCAATTAAACACAGTGGCACGTGAAGGGGTCACATCAGGAAAAGCTGTGCACAACCTCTGAAAGCACTGCTCTGCTGTTAAACCTTTTATGAAATCATAGAAAGTCATCACCCACCAAGTGTATCTGTCTAGCTCCATAGTGAATGTTAGAATGGATGTTGGATGTAGTCTTCACTCATTTGACAGAGCATAGAATAAAGATGGGCGGCACAGTATTGTTATGCCATCTGGAGATGTCTAATAAAGGTATAAGCTTCACATGCCACAAAAAGTCAGCGGCTTGGAAATTTCATTTATGCACATCCAGAAACTTCCGAACTACCGACATAATAAACTTCTTAACCACATTTCATTTCTCATAAATATAGAGGGAGTTGAAAGTTTTGCAATATTTGCATAAACATGTGCTGCGGCGGGTATATCATATGTGTTTAAACTAGTTCAAGTCACACATTGCAGTCAGTCGACAGGGATATAGAGTGGTAGTTGTTGCTGTGAACAGCGTTGCATGTAGTCGTTCTGCCTGTGGTTGGGACGCCTAAAAGGCGAACAGCCACAACCAGCTAATTAGGGAACTTTTGCTTTAAGAGTTTGAACTCTGCCATAATGCTGCTCAAGCAACACGAAACATTTGTCATGCAAAAGGGGAAGGTCCCGTGGACCACAGCACTGCAACCAGATGGTTCAAGAAATTTCGCTCAGGTGACAGAAACCTCAACGGTCGGCCAAGGTCAGGTAGGCTGCAAACCATGGATTCGGAGGCCGTGTGCCAGGCCATAGAGGACAGCCCAACAACCAGCACTCTGAGATTATCAGGCGAGCTGGGCATATCATAGACCACTGTGGTTCATCAACTTCAGGACCGCAGCAAGATCTACAGGAGCTTCTGCATTGTCCCTCATGAACTGCTGCCAGCTGAAGCAAACCGGTGAGCGGAAGTGTGCACGAAACTCCTAGAAAACCCGCGCAATGTACGTTTCATCAAGAGAATTGTTACGTGCGATGAAAAGTGGGTCAATTGCCATCATCCTAACACAACGGCAGTGGCTTAGCCCGGGCCAACTTCCTGAACCTGTTGCCAAACGTGGGCGCTTCGAGCACAAGGTGATGCTCTGAGTCTGGAATTTTGAGGGGATAATCTGTTACAAATTTGTTCCAGACGGTTGGACCATCAACGCCAACCTCTACTCTGAACAGCTGGAGTGGATCTATGCCGTTTTGGGGAAGTACCCGGCACTGGTGAACAGAAAGCACGCTCTCCTACAGAAGGACAATGCTTGGCCTCATACGGCACAAACGACCGGGCAAAGCTCCAGGAACTTGAGGTAATCAAACTGATGCCACACCCAGAATATAATTCCGACCTTACCTCGTCGGATTATCATCTGTTTCAGTCCATGGCACAATTTACTTCGCAGGCAGCACTTTAACAACCAGGAGGAGGTGGTGGCAGCTGAGGTGAAAGTTCTTTGCCTCAAAGGACCAGAACTGGTACCGCCGCAGAATCTAAGAACTGGCAGATAGATGGCTATAGACTGTGCAACACGATGGCCTACACTTTGAATGGTAGTCAGCTTTCGTCGTAAAGGCACGTATGAAGACAAAGTGATTCAAATATTGCAAAACTTTAGACTCTGCCTCTGTACTTTGAGTTTTGTACAAATTTCTGAATTAACCTTTAATTCTGAGCACCACTGTACAAGCAACTTGTACAAAAATCTAGCAGATAATGCTTACCTTGGCATTCCTTTCTAGCGATGGGAACATTTCATGCACATGTTTTCCGGTCTTTGTTGATGTTATTGTCCTAAAGTCCGTTGTATGCGATGACTGGCTTTACTTCTCACACTTTTCGCTGGGTATACTCATTGGATCTTTGCCTTAGGATTCAAACACATAAATTTTTACTGTTCTTTATATTCGAAATTTTTGCCCATACTCTGGGCATCCTCAGGAGCGTGGCGCCTTTACCACCGATGTTCATGGTTAACTTCGCGCTAATGGAGTCTGATACTCCTTGTTGCCATTCGCCGGATACTTTCCTGAACAGCTGTACAAGCTGTTAAAAGTACCACACGCACATTTTTTTTAAAGAAAACAGTTGCATTTTTAACAATACAACATTCTCATTAAGACAAATTTCAAGTTTATTAAAAATCACTGATTTTTACACAATGAATCTTACCATTGAATTTGTGGGGGGCAATCTTCTTCTCAAAAGATGAGTGACTACATCAACTATTCTCTCATGAAGCTTTGGAAAACGAAGCATTTCTTGCTGCAAGAACAAACATTCAGAAGAGAATATTCAGATCACAACTACATCATTTCAAAACATTAATCACACAAATCTGGGTGCACAGAAACACCAGTAGATCTCAACTTAGGCATCACAAAAAGAACAAATGTGAAAGTATTAAGGCTAGTATTAAAAGCAATACACAAAATATATATTTTTAAGAACATCAGCATTTACAAGCTGAATTTATTAAAAGTGAGAAGAACATTTCACGTTCCAGTCACAGCAAATTCCTCTTTCCTTCTCGTGGAACCCAAGAAAGAGAAGCAAAGCAGGATTATGGACACACACCAAAAAAATTATATTGGCCTATAGCAGAGCTGAGACGGGCTGAGCCCAAGCCCGAAGCAGAGCCCGGGCCCGAATCGGGCTCGGGCTGTAGAGTATTTACTGCGGTTCGGGCTCTTAGAGAGAAGTAGAGCGAGAGAATTTTTTTGATATATAAATGTGATTTTATATGATTTAGAAAATGAGACATTACAGTTGGCAAAGGGAATTCTTAGGAAACTGGTTCTGGTTGGGGAGCTGGCATTTGAGATGGCCATTTATTCAAGGCTAGGGTGGAAAATGCCATATGCCATGCATTAGTATGTTTGTGCAAAGAAGAAAAAGCTTTTTCAAAAACTAATTACTATAGATATTGGATAGTTGATAGCTTGCCGACTGTAATAATTTACCCTCTATTTCCACGCAATAGCTCCCTGCTAATTCTATTTAGCAACGTACATATTCCAGCACATTGTGGTGCGATAATATTAGCATTATTAGAACAACATGCAATTGCAGTCCCTCCCGATCATTTGGGACGCCCAGACATCCGAAGCACTTCAGGTGGAAACGAACGGTCAAAGAAATCGTACAGTTACACTGTAAAATAGATAGAGGTCCCCCCCCCCCCCCCCCATTTGAGAAATACATTGGTTAATTGCAGGAGGAGGAGAGAGTGGAAGTGTGGAAAAGATGTTTATTTATTAATGGTTGAACAAGGTTAGCCAGTTTTCGGGCTCGTTCGTGCCCAGGCTCAATCTTGCAATATAAAATTCAGGCTCGGGTGGGCTCGTGCTGATATACCAAGGGCTCTGGCTCCGAAAATTGAGCTCGAACTCAGCTCTAGCCTATGGGCTATCCACATGATATAACAGCATTTTAGAAAAATAACAAAACTACACATGTAAGCTTAGTTCAAGAACAAAAACATCCAGATTTAGAACAGGTATAACTGACTGTTGGCAGCTGAAATTTTAAAATAGCAATAACTGTTTTAATGCAGTAGTTTTTCTCATCTCCACCTATTGTTCAATAGGAATTGGATGGCCTACACTTAAACTTCAATTAATCAAGGTGTAGACGATAGGAAGGAAAGGCAGTGTATGACCCTGGTCCTATAGCACTTGGAAATAGCAACCTAAAAAATTAGGGTACCCTATAAGAAAGAAAAGGGATGTAAGGTCAGGTGATGCGTAACATCACAGCCTCTCCTTGACAAATGTCAACCCCGCCTTCTCGTGGTGCATCCTGTTCCTACTAAAGGGGCTCTGACGACCGCCAATAGCGGTATAACTATACCATCGGGATTAGAGGAAATTCTATCCCACACTCACCAACCCGCTTGGCCAGCGTGGTGAGTTATGGCAAAACCCCTCCAAAATGACTCCACAACTTAAATCTTGGCCCTCAGTCTCCGGCAGGCGGGAGTGACATGGAGGAGACTGGCACAAGACAGACCGTTGTGGAGGAAACTTGGGGAGACCTTCGTCCAGCAGTGGATTGATAATGGTTGACAATGATGATGATAAGAAAGAAAAACAGAACAACTTTGGAGACAGTGAAGTGTAACTGCACAGTTAGGCAGATGCATACCGGAAAGCATGAACAGAACCCACAGGGACGAAACTAAGAAACACCGGCTTTGGGGAAGGGAAAGGCAGAGACACATAAGAGAGCTGAAGCTTGCCTCAAGTAATTACCATAACACATCAAACTAAACTTTAACTCCTTTCTTAAGCACGCCACTGTTCTGTCATTCACCCTACCTGAGGCTCAATTCCTTTACCAACATTCTTTGTCTGCTTCTTACTTACCAGCTGAAGCGCCAAAGATTCTAAGTGAAATTCCAAGGAACAAGGTGTCGATCAGTCCTTCCAGACTGACTGGGGTGCCCGTTAACTGCTGTTAAGACGTTCTGTTGCTCACAGGTCATCACTAATGTTAATCAAAACTTTCAATCTGTATCAACCAAAACTTTCCATTGTTTGGAGGAGTCCATTAATGGATATTTCACTGTACATGGCACTGCAATTTTTAACACAGAAATGCACTCAGCAATATCTTAAACATCTCCTCAGACTTAAATTTGTGCTGTTCAGCTGGAGGGGTCAAATATCATGATTTCTGCCAGAGTGTACTAACATTACATGACAGGACTGCATTTTAAAGTTAAGTAAAATGAGATTCAACCAGGATCAGTACTAGTGAAGAATTCACAGGATTTTCTGTGTAAGCCACCATCCACTCAATAAATGCAAATGTGCTAGTATGATTCTTGCTCTCCAGGATAAAAGAAAAAAAAAACTTTGAAGAGATGTTCCAGCAGATTAAAAAGCTGCATAAGGTATTGCAGTGTACTTTAACACCAGAAGAAAACAAAAATTCATATGAAAAACTCAGTATGTGCTGGATGTTTCACCAGAGGCCACAGACATCACAGAATGCCACTGTTACTCCAGGTGTGGTCTAGAAGTGAACTGGTTGAAATTCCATGACATAGAATGCAAAAATATATCAAAATTTTAATAATAAAAGAGTTCACCTTTCTTCAGTGGTAGCTCAACTCAAGAATTTTATGAGAATTAGGGGCATTTTTACCTACCTTATACTTTGTTCTTAATATGACATTTGGAGGATTATTTCCTGATGTGCTCACTGCCACCAATAATAGTACACATTTTGCCAGCTTATGCATTTTCTTTTATATACATGTTAGCAGTCATGCCCATTCTCTAAACAGTGAATCTATAAAATAATTTTTTAACATAAAATTAAAGAACGGAAAAAGTCATTTAAGACCCATATAACTGTTTTACAGTTTAGAACAGGGTCACGACATCAACGCAAACAGTTTGACGTAAAATGGTAGCAGGCTTTAGCACCCCTTAATTTTAAATTAAAATTTCATGGAATTTTTATACCGTTTCAATGTTTTTGGCACAATTATCTTTAAACCTATTAGCATTTTGAAGAGCAAAGCTAAGCCACCTTTTTTTTTTTTCTCATAGACTTTTCTTGGTGTAGAAATGGTACAAAACTTCAAGCGGACAATATTCCAAAAGCTGCAATTTTGATTTTTTTGGTTTTCAGATTTTTCTATGTATCTGCACTTTTTAAGACCTACCAGCATTTTGAAGAGCAAAGCTAAGCCACCTTTTTTGAATTTCCTGGTTTTCAGACTTTTCTAGGTAAAGAAGTGGTAGAAAAAAATTCAAGCAGACA
This sequence comes from Macrothele yani, assembly GCA_039090855.1. NCBI lineage: Eukaryota > Metazoa > Arthropoda > Arachnida > Araneae > Macrothelidae > Macrothele > Macrothele yani. The sequence goes on along the minus strand of CM077013.1, from coordinate 116,185,763 downwards.
ATGTTTCAAACCCACCATTTTTATTTTTATTTATGTATTGGTTTTCAGACTTTTCTAGGTATCCTGGCCTTAATACCTATATTAATATATGTAAGGTCAGGTGATGCGTAACATCACAGCCTCTCCTTGACAAATGTCAACCCCGACTTCTCGTGGTGCATCCTGTTCCCACTAAAGGGGCTCTGATGACCGCCAATAGCGGTATAACTATACCATCGGGATTAGAGGAAATGCTATCCCACACTCACCAACCCGCTTGGCCAGCGTGATGAGTTATGGCCAAACTCCTCCAAAATGACTCCACAACTTAAATCTTGGCCCTCAGTCTCCGGCAGCTGGAATGTATCTGGCCAAGGCAGCAGCCAGTGCGACATGAAGGCAGAGGGTGATAAGAATCCCAGGAGCACCGGACTAGGCTGCCATCTGATGCTGACCCTAGCTACGTAAAATGGACGCTCCTTATCTTCTGATTCAAGGCTTCTTGAATTGGAAGAGGAACTACAAAGGATCAAGTGGGACATTGTCGGGCTAAGTGAGGTAAGGAGAAGATCTCATTGAACTGAAAATTGGACATCTCTTCTACTATCGTGGGACTGATACTGGCAGAATTAGTGGTGTTGGTTTTATAATAAACAAGAAACTGAAGTATAAAGTTGTAGAAGTTGAAAGTTCCTCTGACAGAGCTGCAAGACTCGTTATCCAACTCTCGAGAAGATACCAGGCTCAGATTATTCAAACTTATGCACCCACCACAAGTCATCCTGAAGAAGAAATTGAAGAATTTTATGAGGAAATTCGTCATCTAAATAATAAAGGTAAGCAGCACTTAAAGGTAATTATGGGAGATTTCAATGCAAAAAATAGGGCAACGGCAACAGAATTAAACTTCAGTAGGTAAATTCGGTCACAGCAACAGAAACCAGCGTGGAAATCTTCTCTTAGAGTTTGCAGAGGCAGAAGGGTTTTTCATCATGAACTCCTTTTTCAAGAAAAAGCCACACAGGAAATGGACATGGAGACATCCAAATGGGACGACAAGTGAAATTGATTTTATTATGTGTAACAAAAAATTCGTCATAGAAGACTGCAGTGTGCTAAATAAGTTCAACACAGGTAGTGACCATAGATTGGCGAGATGTAAGATGCACCTCAACACTAAACTCGAACGTAGCAAGCTCATAAGACAAACAAAATCTATTGACATAACCAACCTTAAAAAACACCATAATACCTTCAAGTTGGAACTGAAGAACAGATTCTCTGCTTTAGAAGGCCTAACATCGGAAGAAGTGGATATTTCTGAAGTTAACAGAAAGGTAACCAAAGCTCTTATGGAAACAGCAACAAAATTAGCTGGGTCTAAGAACAAGTTGCATGTGAACAAATTATCAGGAAAAACCAAAATGTTGATGCAAAAAAGAAGAGAGATGAGGACAACTAAAGAAGATGTGACTTCCAAAGGGGAATATATAGAGCTATGCAAGACAGTACGAAAAAGTATCACTGAAGACGTAAGGAAATTCAACTGTGAACTAGTAAGGAAAGCAATTGAAAACAACCAAAGCCTAAAGATAGCAAAGGGACATCTCAGTAAGGGAAGAAAACAGATTATGGCACTGAGAAAAGAAGATGGTTCTGTAACAAGAAATGGAGGCAGAAATTTTGACAAGAGTGAAAGATTTCTACTCCAAATTATATGAAAGGGATGATACATGTACTCCAGACATCATGAAAGGTACCAGTACCAGAGTTCTCTCAGTCCTCCCAACAGACGTTGCACATGCAATCAAGAACATGAAGCGGGGAAAAGCTCCAGGAGAAGATGGAATTACTGTAGACATCATACAAGAAGCAAGTGGAGAAATCAAAACAGTACTCGCCCAAATTTTCACTCTATGCCTTAATGAAGGGAAGATTCCTGAGGATTGGAACAATGCTACAATGATCTTGCTACATAAAAAAGGTGACATTGAGGATCTCAGGAGCTACAGACCTATCAGCCTCCTATCAGTGGTTTATAAAATCTTCACTAAAGTTCTTTCACACCGCTTGAACACTGGACATGACTCAATCGAGAGAATAAGCTGGATTCAGGAGTGGCTACAGCACAATAGATCATATCCACGTACCGAGAGAACTAATTGAAAGAGCGAGGAAATATGAACTTCCATTGTGCATGGCTTTTATCGATTATGAAAAAGCCTTTGATTCGGTGAAACCATCAGCAGTTACAATGGCTCTGAAATCCTGTGGTATTGAAGATGCGTACATTAATATTATTAATAACATCTATGAAAATGCAAAGATTCGGCTGTTTGAAAATACAACACACATAAAAAAATTGGAAAAGGAGTGAGACAAGGTGACACCATATCTCCGAAGCTCTTTAATGCCACATTGTAAAATGTCTTTCAATCACTGAACTGGGAAAACAAAGGGATAAAGATTAATGGAGATTATCTAACCCACCTTCGTTTTGCTGATGACGTAGTCATTTTTGCAACTACCCCATCAAAGCTGCAGAGTATGATCCAGGAACTTGCTAACAAGAGTAAAGAAGTGGGATTAAAAATGAACTTTCAGAAGACAAAAGTGATGTACAATGCTTTTACAAGAAATGAAGATTTATCGATTGATGGAGAAAAGCTGGAGATAACAGACACTTACGTTTATCTCGGACAGGAGATATCAAGTGAAGGTCACATTGATGAAGAAATTAATCGGCGTACAAAACTTGCCTGGAGAGCTTTTGGAAGAAACAGCATAATTTTCAAGAGCAATATGCCATTATGTCTTAAAAGAAAAATGTTTGTTCAATGCATCCTTCCAGTGCTTACGTATGGTGCAGAGACGTGGACCTTAACTAAAAGAGACGTACAAAGGCTGCAGACAACTCAAAGCAGCATGGAGAGGTGCATGCTTGGTGTAACCAGGAGAGATAAGAAGAGGAACTCGTGGATCCGAAAAATGACAATAGTGGAAGACATCATAATCAGAGTTAAATCCCTGAAATGGCAATGGGCTGGACATACTGCCAGAAGGACAGACCATCGATGGACAGCCGAAATTTTAGATTGGATTCCAAGGGACAGGAAAAGACCCAGAAGAAGACCACATGGGAGATGGGTGGATGAAATTCAAAAGTATGTGGGAGTGACATGGAGGAGACTGGCACAAGACAGACCGTTGTGGAGGAAACTTGGGGAGACCTTCGTCCAGCAGTGGATTGATAATGGTTGACGATGATGATGAAATTTTTTTAATACTCCCCTACCAAAAAAGGCCGGGTAACATCATAATAAATTTCTTTATTATGGTCTTGGATGGGGTTTGGCCATTTTATTGTCATATAATTTTACAGAAAAAAAAAATTACACAAAATTCTGAAAATTTAATGATGTGCAATTCTCTTCAATGTTCCAGAAAAACAATTCTGAATAAAAAACTGTTTGGCTTACTGTTTTCCAGGCGTTTTAGCAAAAAATGATGTAATCACACTTCATTTTCTTTTCTCGAGATTCTTCTGAATGATTTCTACTTTCTTCTCTCACTCTTTCTTCCGTTTGCATACATTTTACTCCTTCGAGCATGCCTTCAGCTAATTTTGCTCCCTTTAAATCATTTTTTTTCCGAGTGCTTTCTTCAGTTTAGCGGAAGCTTTCAAAGGGAGTTCTGTTGCCTCCTTAGCTTGTAAGGGCTCTTTTTGCTTGTCATTCAGAGCAGCAATCTCACATTTGATTGACTTTTTCTTTTCCACATCTTTTTCTTTCCACATCTTTTTCATAATCTGTTCTTTTTTGTTCTTTTAACTTTTCTTCTAATTCGATTTTCTTTTCCCTCTTACTTTCTTCCATAAAGGCAGCGTACTTTGAATGTGCTTGTTGTTTGTACTTAATAAGTTTTGGATTAATGGGTACAAAAAGAAAATTAGGATATTGTTTCAAGGCATCCCAAACAGTCAGTGCACTGTTTAAAAATCTTTCCGTCATTGCCAATTTATTTTCTCGTAATATATGCTTAGAAATGAAAAATCGTTTCTCTATGTCAGCATTTCCATTTGACAAAGTAAGAGCTGCCTTTATGACTTTTGCAACATTTGGAAACTTTATATCTTTCGATAATGAGTCCCTTTTTGAGATTTGTTGTTGCCAGTATTCATCAACAGTTTTGTTTTCAAATGCTGTATCATCTTTTTCCAGTTGCAAAACTTTCCATTCATCTAACAAATAATCCAGTTGAACATGAAATTGCGTAATTTTTGCAACTTTCAGTATGTCTCTGCAGCTTCTATCATTCACTCATTCTTTTGGGTCTAAAAATTGTGATCCATTTGAAAAGCAAGTCTTTTCCATCATGTGCTTACAAGCAGTAATATAGTGCTTTTGAGCTTCCTTCAGAAATAACAACTTATCACTTTCTTTCAGTTTAGAAAGCTCGTCTGTGACCTTTTCATTAATGACAAGTTCTTCAAGAGGAAGCAGATTACCAAATGTAAACAGTTCATCAAGATCAACTTTAGAAAAATTAGTTAATTTTCTAATGACAGCAGTCTTCAAAACACGAGCCATGAAGGTCCGAAGAACATTCCCTATTTCTTCATGCAATTTGTGGATCATGGGTGCTTGGCACTGAAAACATTGCGTGAACTTCATGAATAGTTCTGCTGATGAAATAATGAAATGAAGTTCGGCTTTTATTGAAGGTTTATTTAAGGCACTCACAACAGCCTTGTAGGATCTGGATTGAAGAGCAGCATAATTTTTTTCTCAGAGGCATGTGCTTAAGGAAATAGAACTGAATAATGTACAACTGCCCCAAAATCCTGTTGGCTGAAGGCCCCAAGGCAAGCCACCTTGTTAGTGCATGTTTCAAAAATTTGTGGTGTGGAATGTTATATTTAGATTGGATTTTTTCAACTCTTCTCAATGGGCAGGCCAACTGTCAAAATAATGGTAAATGTTGATCAGCAGCTCAGAAGCTTCTTCATCTAAACACTCCGATAATTTTACATATGCACTGTGTGGATGCTGCAGGTACCTATGTTTATAAGACTTGTCCCTTGTGTCTCCTGGACATTACTATTGAAAAGCCTAAAAACTTTTTTTATTGACATTAGGTTTATCTGATCCAAGCATTAGGCATCTGTTTTGTGGGAAATTGGCCTCAGAAAGTGTTTCACATAGTTTTTTACGCAATGTTTCACCATCCACTTCACCTAAAAAGAAAGTTCTGAGGTGTCTTGTCGTTAGGCCACATTTGCTTTCTAACCAAAATGTGATGGTTGTTTTGCAGCTCCTTTTTATCTTTAACATTAGTTGTTTCATCATAACTCAATGTGTAGTACGAAGAACATGCTTCCTCCAACATAAGTATATTATGATATTGCAATCTATTGGTGGGAACTGATCTTTACTTAGCAGGTCGTTTTTGATTCTTCAGGTAATGTTCGTAGTAGGTTGGTGGTGAAATTGTCAACCTCAGTACAAATTTTGAAGACGACAATTCATTTTTTGCTGTAAATATGACAAGGATGCAAGTCAGATGATATCCGAAAACTTGAAAATTTCGTCGTCGCAAAGCGGCTATTGAACCTGTGTCTCCCAGGTAGCACCTGGGTATGCTAACCACTACACCTCCCAGACGACCAAGCCTCAAATTTCCGATTAATTTGAATATATCCATCACAGGATTCGCTAGCCAAAGCAACAACCGGCATTCATGTTTAGCGAATCTGGAGGTTAAGAATCCTATCCTGTGATTACCCAAAGAAGCAGATTAATCATGAATGGAATGCAGGATTACACCATACCATACAGATTTTGTAGATGACAATGCGTTTTTTGGTGTAAATATGACAAGGATGGTATGTCAGATAATATCTGAAAACTTGAAAATCTTACCATCTGACTTACCATCCTTGTCATATTTACACCAAAAAATCGATTTTCATCTTCAAAATTTGTATTGTATGGTGTAATCTCGTATTCCAGTCAAGATTTATCTGCTTCTCCGGGCAATCACAGGATAGGATTCTTAACCTCCAGATTTACTAAACATGAATGCCGGTTGCTTCAACTAGCGAATCCTGCGATGGTTATATTCAAATTGATCGGAAACTTTAGACTTGGTCATTCTGGGTGGTGTAGTGGTTAGCACACCCGGGCGCTATCTGGGAGACATGGGTTTGATTCCTGCTCCAGGAAGACGAAATTTTCAAGTTTTCAGATATTATCTGACTTACTATCCTTGTCATATTTACACCAAAAAACGGATTATCACCTTCAAAATTTGTATTATATGGTGTAATTCCGTATTCCATTCATGGTCAACTTCAATTTCATTATTCATCTCTGCGTTTTGCGGAAATCCAGCTTTCTGAGAACATTTAACAATTGGCGAAATCTGTAAAACTTCGCCAAGAAGCATGCACCCAATGAATACAATCAAAAAACAGTGACTGCATTCAAAAATTCTGTCACATGAAGGAAAATAATTTGATGACAGCCCACAATATTTCACTTTTAAATGGAGTTCCTTAGAGGATGAAAGGATAAAATGTTATTGGCTCTATATAAAATGTTATTGGCTTAGATGTTCCCTCAGTTCATCTTCAATCATCATTGGGGCTTAACACATTCGCAGACAGTAACAAAAATGCAGAGACTTTTATGGAAAATTCATGTTTTCAGCAGGACAGTAAACTTAAAGTAACTGGAACCTCCCCATACAATTTTGTCAGCATTTGCAGCTTTGTACTTGCAGCGTGAAGTAAAGTTGGACGGCATATAACGTCATGTCACTGGATGTGCAGTGGCATATGCTGCCTTGCCCGCGAACATGTTGATTATGAGGCCTTCCTACAATTATAAGGGGAGGTATAGGAGTACAGAAATAACTACATTCACATAGTTGTACTATGTAACTACATTCACATACAGGGTGTTTCACTCGCTACTTTACCCGGCATTTTTGCAATAACTGGAAGAGGAATGAAGATAACGTAACAAAATTTGAACTGGGGCTCTGAGAAAGGAGATGGCATCATAACATGTGTTGGAAACAGTCGCCATTTGCGTCCAGGCAGAGCTGAACACGACGCTCGATATTTTGGAAGGTTCAGGTCAGCATGTCCCCAGGAATTGCCTGAATTTCTTGAATGATGCTAGATTTCAACGCGGCAATGGCACATAGCCCCAGAGAAAGTAATCTGGTGACCACGGAGGCCAAAGTCCCTTCCAAATGACTATGTTCTCGAAAAAATGACTCAATTTCGGCCATGCTGGCACCGGAAGTATGGCATGTTGCTCCATCCTGTTGGAAATATCCAATGGATAATTCCTCGTCGTCCAACTGATTTACGAAGGTCTGAAAAATTTCCACGTAATCTGCTGTCGAGATGGTTGTTTCAAAAAAGATTGGACCAATAATGCGTCGCTGTGACATCGCACACCAATCTTTGCTGAATATAGGGGTTCTTCGTGTGTTGCGTGGGGATTGTCAGTTGCCCAAAAATGGGAATTTTGGGCTAGTGGCGGCTCTAGCCCACCAATTTTGGGCTAGTGCCGCCACTTCTCTCAGACCACACCCACGACGTCAGCACAACTACAAGTCGCTTCCGTTTGCTTTCTCACAACCTAAGGTAAGTCCAGTTCAAATTTCGTTAAGATATCTTCATTCCTCTTACGGTTATTGCAAAAATGTGGGGTAAAGTAGCAAGTGAAACACCCTGTAGTTGTAGGCATACTTACAATAATAATCTTTCAGCTTCTAGCAACTTCTTTTGAAACTATATTGTTAAACTGTACATTTTCTCACAATATGGTCAAAAAAGGTTTGAAAAGGTGACAAAAGGTGACTAATTTTAAAAAAGGTTTGAAAAAATTAGAAAGGTGACTAGCTCCTCACCCTGAATGTTTCTATTTATATATATATATATCATCATCATCATTGTCAACCATTATCAATCCACTGCTGGACGAAGGTCTCCCCAAGTTTCCTCCACAACGGTCTGTCTTGTGCCAGTCTCCTCCATGTCACTCCCGCATATTTACGAATTTCATCCACCCATCTCCCATGTGGTCTTTTTCTGGGTCTTTTCTTGTCCCTTGGAATCCAATCTAAAATTTCGGCTGTCCATCTATGGTCTGTCCTTCTGGCAGTATGTCCAGCCCATTGCCATTTCAGGGATTTAACTCTGATCATGATGTCTTCCACTCTCGTCATTTTTCGGATCCACGAGTTCCTCTTCTTATCTCACCTGGTTACACCAAGCATGCACCTCTCCATCCTTCTTTGAGTTGTCTGCAGCCTTTGTATGTCTCTTTTAGTTAAGGTCCACGTCTCTGCACCATACGTAAGCACTGGAAGGATGCATTGATCAAACACTTTTCTTTTAAAACATAACGGCATATTGCTCTTGAAAATTATGCTGTTTCTTCCAAAAGCTCTCCAGGCAAGTTTTGTACGCCGATTAATTTCTTCATCAATGTGACCCTCACTTGATATCTGCTGTCCAAGAAAAACATACGTATCTGTTATCTCGAGTTTTTCTCCATCAATCGATAAATCTTCATTTCTTGTAAAAGCATTGAACATCACTTTTGTCTTCTGAAAGTTCATTTTTAATCCCACTTCTTTACTCTTGTCAGCAAGTTCCTGGATCATACTCTGCAGCTCTGATGGGGTAGTTGCAAAAATGACTACGTCATCAGCAAAACGAAGGTGGGTTAGATAATCTCCATTAATCTTTATCCCTTTGTTTTCCCAGTTCAGTGATGGAAAGACATTTTCCAATGTGGCATTAAAGAGCTTCGGAGATATGGTGTCACCTTGTCTCACTCCCTTTCCAATTTTTATGTGTATTGTATTTTCAAACAGATGAATCTTTGCACTTGCATTTTCATAGATGTTATTAATAATATTAATGTATGCATCTTCAATACCGCAGGATTTCAGAGCCGTGGTAACTGCTGATGGTTTCACCGAATCAAAGGCTTTTTTCATAATCGATAAAAGCCATGCACAATGGAAGTTCATATTCCCTCGCTCTTTCAATTAGTTCTCTCAGTACGTGGATATGATCTATTGTGCTGTAGCCACTCCTGAATCCAGCTTGTTCTCTCGGTTGAGCCATGTCCAGTGTTACCTTCAAGCGGTGTGAAAGAACTTTAGTGAAGATTTTATAAACCACTGATAGGAGGCTGATAGGTCTGTAGTTCCTGAGATCCTCAATGTCACCTTTTTTATGTAGCAGGATCATTGTAGCATTGTTCCAATCCTCAGGAATCTTCCCTTCATTAAGGCATCGAGTGAAAATTTTGGCGAGTACTGTTTCAATTTCTCCACTTGCTTCTTGTATGATGTCTATAGTAATTCCATCTTCTCCTGGAGCTTTCCCCCGCTTCATGTTCTTGATTGCATGAGCAACTTCTGCTGGGAGGACTGGAAGAACTCTGGTACCTTTCATGATGTCTGGAGTACATGTATCATCCCTTTCATATAGTTTGGAGTGGAAATCTTTCACTCTTGTCAAAATTTCGCCTCTATTTCTTGTTATAGAACCATCTTCTTTTCTCAGAGCCATAATCTGTTTTCTTCCCTTACTGAGATGTCCCTTCGCTATCTTTAGGCTTTGGTTGTTTTCAATTGCTTTCCTTACTAGTTCACAGTTGAATTTTCTTACGTCTTCAGTGATACTTTTTCTTACTGTCTTGCATAGCTCTATATATTCCACTTTGGAAGTCACATCTTCTTTAGTTGTCCTCATCTCTCTTCTTTTTTGCATCAACATTTTGGTTTTTCCTGATAATTTGTTTACATGCAACTTGTTCTTAGACCCAGCTAATTTTGTTGCTGTTTCCATAAGAGCTTTGGTTACTTTTCTGTTAACTTCAGAAATATCCACTTCTTCCGATGTTAGGCCTTCTAAAGCAGAGAATCTGTTCTTCAGTTCCAACTTGAAAGTATTATGGTGTTTTTTAAGGTTGGTTATGTCAATACATTTTGTTTGTCTTATGAGCTTGCCACGTTCCAGTTTAGTGTTGAGGTGCATCTTACATCTCACCAATCTATGGTCACTACCTGTGTTGAACTTGTTTAGCACACTGCAGTCTTCGATGACGAATTTTTTGTTACACATAATAAAATCAATTTCACTTGTCGTCCCAATTGGATGTCTCCATGTCCATTTCCTGTGTGGCTTTTTCTTGAAAAAGGAATTCAAGATGAAAAATCCTCCTGCCTCTGCAAACTCAACGAGAGTATTTTCACGCTGGTTTCTGTTGCCGTGACCGAATTTACCTACTGAAGTTTCATTCTGTTGCCGGTGCCCTATTTTTGCATTGAAATCTCCCATAATTATTTTCAAGTGCTGCTTACCTTTATTATTTAGATGACGAATTTCCTCATAAAATTCTTCAATTTCTTCTTCAGGATGACTTGTGGTGGGTGCATAAGTTTGAATAATCTGAGCCTGGTATCTTCTCGATAGTTGGATAACGAGTCGTGCAGCTCTGTCAGAGGAACTTTCAACTTCTACCACTTTATCCTTCAGTTTCTTGTTTATTATAAATCCAACACCACTAGTTCTGCCAGTATCTGTCCCACGATAATAGAAGAGATGTCCACTTTTCAGTTCAATGAGATCTTCTCCTTTTCTCCTTACCTCACTCAGCCCGACGATGTCCCACTTGATCCTTTGTAGTTCCTCTTCCAATTCAAGAAGCCTTGAATCAGAAGATAGGGAGCGTCCGTTGTAGGTAGCCAAGGTCAGCATCAAATGGCAGCCTAGTCCGGTCCTCCGGGGATTCTTAGCACCCTCTGCCTTCATGTCGCACTGGCCGCTGCCTTGGCCAGGTACATTCCAGCTGCCGGAGACTGAGGGCCAAGATTTAAGTTGTAGAGTCATTTTGGAGGTGTTTGGCCATAACTCACCACGCTGGCCAAGCGGGTTGGTGAGTGTGGGATAGCATTTCCTCTGATCCCGATGGTATAGTTATACCGCTATTTGCGGTCGTCAGAGCCCCTTTAGTGGGAACAGGATGCACCACGAGAAGGCGGGGTTGACATTTGTCAAGGAGAGGCTGTGATGTTACGCATCACCTGACCTTACATCCCTATATATATATATAATCTTTTAAAGGTGTACTACAAAGTTGCCCTACCGTCAATTCATCAGAATCACAAGAATATGCAATAATCGGTACAATACCACAAAGCAGTTAAAAATACTTTTTTCTTCTTTTTAAAAAAATAATTATCCGTTAAAATATTGTTTATTTCATTTCAAAAAATTATTGACATCTTTTAATTCGGGAAAATCTTATAAAATCAGACTATGTAACATTACTACCTTTTAAGCTTTGGACTAATTTTTCTTCGGGCCTCAATTGAAAATATGTTCCTCCGAATCGCCCGGAGCATTTAACCTAACATTTGCTGACATCCATTAAAACACAAAAAACAATTGATTTTCGTTACAGTTTTTTTGTGAATTCCGACAGAGGTCGCCAGGATATCATATGGTTACTTTCAAAAATTCAAGCTATGTTTGGGAGAGGATTAGACGGCTGTTGGTATGTTTTTGCATGATATGGAGGGGATCTGTTAATCGAAGTTTAGATTTATTGGAGTTCAGTGGAGTTGCAGGGTTTAAAGTTATTTCATTTCGGGTAAATTTTTGTATTTCAGTTCTGTGTTGTTGGTTCAGGTAGGGAAGACCAGATGTATAACTCTAAAGTAAAAAAAAATTTTAGCCCTTGTTTCGGAAATCACATATTTCAAAGACACCTGCATGAAACCTGAACCAGGGTTCGGGGAGTCTTTCCCTGATGAGTGGCTCCCGGTACACCTGCATGAAACCTGAACCAGGGTTCGGGGGAGTCTTTCCCTGATGAGTGGCTCCCGGTACATATATATATATCATCATCATTGTCAACCATTATCAATCCATTGTTGGACGAAGGTCTCCCCAAGTTTCCTCCACAACGGTCTGTCTTGTGCCAGTCTCCTCCATGTCACTCCCGCATACTTTCGAATTTCATCCACCCATCTCCCATGTGGTCTTCTTCTGGGTCTTTTCCTGTCTCTTGGAATCCAATCTAAAATTTCGGCTGTCCATCGATGATCTGTCCTTCTGGCAGTATGACCAGCCCGTTGCCATTTCAGGGATTTAACTCTGATCATGATGTCTTCCACTCTTGTCATTTTTCGAATCCACGAGTTCCTCTTCTTATCGCTCCTGGTTACACCAAGCATGCACCTCTCCATGCTGCTTTGAGTTGTCTGCAGCTGTTGTATGTCTCTTTTAGTTAAGGTCCAAGTCTCTGTACCATACGTAAGCACTGGAAGGATGCATTGATCAAACACTTTTCTTTTAAGACATAATGGCATATTGCTCTTGAAAATTATGCTGTTTCTTCCAAAAGCTCTCCAGGCAAGTTTTGTACGCCGATTAATTTTTTCATCAATGTGACCCTCACTTTATATCTGCTGTCCAAGATAAACGTACGTGCCTGTTATCGCCAGCTTTTCTCCATCAATCGATAAATCTTCATTTCTTCTAAAAGCATTGAACATCACTTTTGTCTTCTGAAAGTTCATTTTTAATCCCACTTCTTTACTCTTGTCAGCAAGTTCCTAAATCATACTCTGCAGCTCTGATGGGGTGTTGCAAAAATGACTACGTCAAGAGCAAAACGAAGGTGGGTTAGATAATCTCCATTAACCTTTATCCCTTTGTTTTCTTAGTTCAGTGATTGAAAGACATTTTCCAATGTGGCATTAAAGAGCTTCGGAGATATGGTGTCACCTTGTCTCACTCCCTTTCCAATTTTTATGTGTGTTGTATTTTCGAACAGCCGAATCTTTGCACTTGCATTTTCATAGATGTTATGAAGGTATTATAATATTAATGTCACTTGAAGGTATTATAATATTAATGTATGCATCTTCAATACCGCAGGATTTCAGAGCCATTGTAACTGCTGATGGTTTCACCGAATCAAAAGGCTTTTTCATAATCGATAAAAGCCATGCACAATGGAAGTTCATATTCTCTCGCTCTTTCAATTAGTTCTCTCAGTACGTGGATATGATCTATTGTGCTGTAGCCACTCCTGAATCCAGCTTGTTCTCTCGGTTGAGCCATGTCCAGTGTTACCTTCAAGCGGTGTGTAAGAACTATATAGTGAAGATTTTATAAACCCCTGACAGGAGGCTGATAGGTCTGTAGTTCCTGAGATCCTCAATGTCACCTTTTTTATGTAGCAGGAACATTATAGCATTGTTCCAATCCTCAGGAATCTTCCCTTCATTAAGGCATATTTGGTCGAGTACTGTTTTGATTTCTCCACTTGCTTCTTGTATGATGTCTACAGTAATTCCATCTTCTCCTGGAGCTTTTCCCCGCTTCATGTTCTTGATTGCATGTGCAACTTCTGATGGGAGGACTGGAAGAACTCTGCTACTGGTACCTTTCATGATGTCTGGAGTACATGTATCATCCCTTTCATATAACTTGGAGTAGAAATCTTTCACTCTTGTCAAAATTTTGCCTCTATTTCTTGTTACAGAACCATCTTTTCTCAGTGCCATAATCTGTTTTCTTCCCTTACTGAGATGTCCTTTTGCTATCTTTAGGCTTTGGTTGTTTTCAATTGCTTTCCTTACTAGTTCTCAGTTGAATTTCCTTAAGTCTTCAGTGATACTTTTTCGTACTGTCTTGCATAGCTCTATATATTCCACTTTGGAAGTCACATCTTCTTTAGTTGTCCTCATCTCTCTTCTTTTTGCATCAACATTTTGGTTTTTCCTGATAATTTCTTCACATGCAACTTGTTCTTAGACTCAGCTAATTTTGTTGCTGTTTCCATAAGAGCTTTGGTTACTTTTCTGTTAACTTCAGAAATATCCACTTCTTCTGATGTTAGGCCTTCTAAAGCAGAGAATCTGTTCTTCAGTTCCAACTTGAAGGTATTATGGTGTTTTTTAAGGTTGGTTATGTCAATAGATTTTGTTTGTCTTATGAGCTTGCCACGTTCAAGTTTAGTGTTGAGGTGCATCTTACATCACCAATATATATATATTCTATTAAGAAAAGACTGAAGCAAAAAAAATTTTTGACTCATACCAAGTACAACATAGAAAAGGTTATGTATTGACCGGTGTGAGTAAAAAGAGAAAAAAAGAACAACTGAATGTAGAAAGTGTCGAGAATACTGAGCCTTGGCTTTATCAAGGACCAGCAAAAACTCTGCATTTTTTCACTTCCACAAAGACCTATTTGGAAATGGGTTTCTGCAAAGTCATAGATGCAAGTAATAAGCCCAACAAAAAGAAAAAAAAATTAAAAAAAATATTTTTTTCTCTGGAGATGTTAAAAGGTGTCTCCAAACTACAAGACCTATTTATTTTTACCACTACGGATAAATCTAGCAATTATTTTGCAATTATCTGTAAGAAATTCTATTTTGAATTGTTAACTATGGAACTCAATAATAGAATAACCTACAAGCCCGTAAGTTATTCTACCAAGCAGTTAGAAAATCGTTTTAAGGCATTCAAGAAACTTAAAATTCCACAAATAAGAAGATATGAGCCTGAGTTTCCCTTTCTTTTTGCAACTGTTAAGTTTCATAAAGATCCAGTGAAGTTCAGATTCATAGCTAGTGGAGTCAGAAGTCATAAAATGAAAATTGATCTAGCTTTTGAAGAAATCTTGAAGAGGGTCTTGAAACACATTAGTAACTGTACTAATTTGAAGTACAGAGATTTTTGGATAATTAATAATAATGCAGAAGTAATTTCCACTATACTCGAAGTAAATCCCTTAGATATTAATAGTTATGATTTTGAGAACCTATATACTAATCTGCCTCTATCAGATATAATCACTACCTTAAAGAGCTGTATGCAGAATTTAAACTTAACTAATTTGTTAATGTAGGAGCCTGGAACTCTTATCTCAATTGCTGCATAAAAAATAACCATATCTTATATAATAATACTCTCTATAAGCAAGTAAACAGTATCCCTATGGGAACGTCAACATCCACTAGTATTGCAAATCTATTCCTGTTCTTTAAGGAATATAAATTCATTAAAAATCACTCCACTTGCTCCGATAACTACCTTTACACATTTAGATATATTGACGATCTGCTGTGTATCAATAATTCAGAAGTTATAGAGAATGATTTTGATAATATCTATCCTAGCTCTCTTAACTTATGTAAAACCAACCACAGTAATCAGGAACTAGAGTTCCTAGACTTAAGCATTAAACTTAACAGAGGTAACCCATCTATTAGCCTCTTTGATAAAAAGAGTTAATTTTCCTTTCAAAGTAATTAAATATCTACACTGGAATAATAACATATCAACCAAAGTAATTGAGAATGTACTAATTTCTCAGGTCCTAAGAATTTCAAGAATTTGCAGCAACAATTTGGACTTCAATTACCACATTAATATACTATTAGACAGTTTTCTAGAGAACGGAATTCCTTCTTCTTTCATCAAAAGAACTTTAAGAAAAATTATTCTGAATAATAAAGTAAGGTTGGCAGATCTGCTTTAATTTTCTACACAGTTAATAATATGATTCTGACCAATGAAAGCCTTTTGGAAGTTGGCTAGAGGATGCATATATTGACTACAAAAAGGAACCTTAGTGCTATGGATAAGAAGGTCCTATTAAAAATAAAAAATTAAATATAGACAAAATCACAAAAAAAACCCCTTTAAAATCTGTTTATAAAATAAAATAAAAATAAATATAAAAGAAAACAAGTTATTCACTCACTAGAATAGCTATTCTAAAAATAGTAAAACTAACATTAAAATTAATAGGATTCTGAATAGTCTACAGAAGCTCACTAAGGTGATTAAATAGATGCAAAGATTATTAAATACACTACTTGTGTATTTCATAATATTTCTCATGTATTCTGGAGAGTTAATTCTGCTCTTTCTGATCAAGCAGGTCCACAATCTTAATTATATTTTTTTCTCTAGTTAAAATCTCCGCGAGTAGGATTTTTTTCAGTGTGTGGAGGCCTTCAGCCCCACCCACACTGCCCCCCAGCGACTAGGGAGTGGCAGGGGTGTTTGGAAGTTTGGGTTAAAAGGTCGGCCATGTTTCCTTAAGAGTGGAAGAAGTTAAGTTGTATAAGAGGTAAGCTCTTTTCATTGTCTTTGGGTTTTCGGTTTTCCAAGTTCAAAGTTTGAACTTCTTGAACATTTTTTTTTTTTTTTTTTTTTTTTGCTTTAAGCATTTAGGCACTAGTAACTTTTTTGCGGATTTTAACTCCTTTTCTTGGTAACTTTGCGCGTTTTTTTAGGGAACTAAGGCTAAGCAGCCGGCCGTTTCATTGTTCTTGTAGTCTGCGATGTGTTTTCAATGTAGTTAAGGTCTTAATAACTACTTAATTATGCACTTAAAGCACTTCTGAAATACTTTGTACATATTGCAACTAATTGTTTATGTCGCATAACCTTCACAAAGCATTTCTTTAGTTTATTATTGTCTTTATTTTATTCTCATTTTTGTGTTGTCAGAAGTTGTGGAGTAGGGGGTTTTATAATCCAGTTTTCTTTCAAGAATCTGTGCTTTAGAAAAAAATTAATATTTCCTTTTTTATTGCAATGTTTAAGAATTAGTAGTACTTTTGTATTGCTATTCAGGTTTAAATTCTCTCTCAGGCGAACTTGGCAATTTGTTATTGCTGAACATTATTTCTGATTCATTATGTCACTCTTACAACTTGAGTTTTCTATAATCATCTTCTTTCTGTTTAATAGTAACAGATGAAGAGCGTGGGTCGGGCCAGGAAAATTATGGATGCAAGCTAAATTGTTAACTAAAGCTTGGTCATACAACTCTGCGGAGGTTATGACATTTATATATATATATATTTTGTTGTTGTTGGGCTTATTACTTGCATCTATGACTTTGCAGAAACCCATTTCCAAATAGGTCTTTGTGGATGTGAGAAAATGCAGAGTTTTTGTTGGTCCTTGATAAAGCCCAGGCTCAGTATTCGACACTTTCTACATTCAGTTCTTTTTTCTCTTTTTACTCACACCTGTCAATACATAACCTTTTCTATGTTGTACTTGGTATGAGTCAAAAAATTTTTGCTTCAGTCTCTTCTTAATAGAATGTGAATTCTGAATTTCCATAACAGCTGCGTTGCGCGTTTTGATCTTCAGGTTATTTTGCAACTTTTGTTTTAAATTCTAAAGTTTTCCTTATGTTTTCGGCTTTGCTCTTTAGTATATACATATATATCATCATCATCATCATTGTCAACCATTATCAATCCACTGCTGGACGAAGGTCTCCCAAGTTTCCTCCACAACGGTCTGTCTTGTGCCAGTCTCCTCCATGTCACTCCCGCATACTTTCGAATTTCATCCACCCATCTTCCATGTGGTCTTCTTCTGGGTCTTTTCCTGTCCCTTGGAATCCAATCTAAAATTTCGGCTGTCCATCGATGGTCTGTTCTTCTGGCAGTATGTCCAGCCCATTGCCATTTCAGGGATTTAACTCTGATCATGATGTCTTTCACTCTTGTCATTTTTCGGATCCACGTGTTCCTCTTCTTATCTCTCCTGGTTACACCAAGCATGCACCTCTCCATGCTTCTTTGAGTTGTCTGCAGCCTTTGTATGTCTCTTTTAGCTAAGGTCCACGTCTCTGCACCATACGTAAGCACTGGAAGGATGCATTGATCAAACACTTTTCTTTTAAGACATAATGGCATATTGCTCTTGAAAATTAAGCTGTTTCTTCAAAAAGCTCTGCAGGCAAGTTTTGTACGCCGATTAATTTCTTCACTAATGTGACCCTCACTTGATATCTGCTGTCCAAGATAAACGTACGTCTCTGTTATCTCCAGCTTTTCTCCATCAATCGATAAATCTTCATTTCTTCTAAAAGCATTGAACATCACTTTTGTCTTCTGAAAGTTCATTTTTAATCCCACTTCTTTACTCTTGTCAGCAAGTTCCTAAATCATACTCTGCAGCTCTGATGGGGTGTTGCAAAAATGACTACGTCACCAGCAAAACGAAGGTGGGTTAGATAATCTCCATTAACCTTTATCCCTTTGTTTTCCCAGTTCAGTGATTGAAAGACATTTTCCAATGTGGCATTAAAGAGTTTAGAAGATATGGTGTCACCTTGTCTCACTCCCTTTCCAATTTTTATGTGTGTTGTATTTTCGAACAGCCGAATCTTTGCACTTGCATTTTCATAGATGTTATTAATAATATTAATGTATGCATCTTCAATACCGCAGGATTTCAGAGCCATTGTAACTGCTGATGGTTTCACCGAATCAAAAGGCTTTTTCATAATCGATAAAAGCCATGCACAATGGAAGTTCATATTCTCTCGCTCTTTCAATTAGTTCTCTCAGTACGTGGATATGATCTATTGTGCTGTAGCCACTCCTGAATCCAGCTTGTTCTCTCGGTTGAGCCATGTCCAGTGTTACCTTCAAGCGGTGGGAAAGAACTTTAGTGAAGATTTTATAAACCACTGATAGGAGGCTGATAGGTCTGTAGTTCCTGAGATCCTCAATGTCACCTTTTTTATGTAGCAAGATCATTGTAGCGTTGTTCCAATCCTCAGGAATTTTCCCTTCATTAAGGCATCGAGTGAAAATTTGGGCGAGTACTGTTTCGATTTCTCCACTTGCTTCTTGTATGATGTCTACAGTAATTCCATCTTCTCCTGGAGCTTTTCCCCGCTTCATGTTCTTGATTGCATGTGCAACTTCTGCTGGAAGGACTGGAAGAACTCTGGTACCTTTCATGATGCCTGGAGTACCTGTATCATCCCTTTCATATAATTTGGAGTAGAAATCTTTCACTCTTGTCAAAATTTCGCCTCTATTTCTTGCTACAGAACCATCTTTTCTCAGTGCCATAATCTGTTTTTTTCCCTTACTGAGATGTCCCTTTGCTATCTTTAGGCTTTGGTTGTTTTCAATTGCTTTCCTTACTAGTTCACAGTTGAATTTCCTTACGTCTTCAGTGATACTTTTTCGTACTGTCTTGCATAGCTCTATATATTCCACTTTGGAAGTCACATCTTCTTTAGTTGTTCTCATCTCTCTTCTTTTTTGCATCAAAATTTTGGTTTTTCCTGATAATTTGTTCACATGCAGTTTGTTCTTAGACCCAGCTAATTTTGTTGCTGTTTCCATAAGAGCTTTGGTTACTTTTCTGCTAACTTCAGAAATATCCACTTCTTCCGATGTTAGGCCTTCTAAAGCAGAGAATCTGTTCTTCAGTTCCAATTTGAAGGTATTATGGTGTTTTTTAAGGTTGGTTATGTCAATACATTTTGTTTGTCTTATGAGCTTGCTACGTTCGAGTTTAATATTGAGGTGCATCTTACATCTCACCAATCTATGGTCACTGCCTGTGTTGAACTTGTTTAGCACACTGCAGTCTTCTATGACGAATTTTTTGTTACACACATAATAAAATCAATTTCACTTGTTGTCCCATTTGGATGTCTCCATGTCCATTTCCTGTGTGGCTTTTTCTTGAAAAAGGAGTTCAAGATGAAAAACGCCTGCCTCTGCAAACTCTACGAGAGTATTTCCACGCTGGTTTCTGTTGCCGTGACCGAATTTACCTACTGAAGTTTCATTCTGTTGCCGTTGCCCTATTTTTGCATTGAAATCTCCCATAATTATCTTCAAGTGCTGCTTACCTTTATTATTTAGATGACGAATTTCCTCATAAAATTCTTCAATTTCTTCTTCAGCATGACTTGTGGTGGGTGCATGAGTTTGAATAATCTGAGCCTGGTATCTTCTCGAGAGTTGGATAACGAGTCGTGCAGCTCTGTCAGAGGAGCTTTCAACTTCTACAACTTTATCCTTCTGTTTCATGTTTATTATAAATCCAACACCACTGGTTCTGCCAGTATCTGTCCCACGATAGTAGAAGAGATGTCCACTTTTCAGTTCGATGAGATCTCCTTTTCTCCTTACCTCACTTAGCCCGACGATGTCCCACTTGATCCTTTGTAGTTCCTCTTCCAATTCAAGAAGCCTTGAATCAGAAGATAGGGAGCGTCCGTTGTACGTAGCCAAGGTCAGCATCAGATGGCAGCCTAGTCCGGTCCTCCGGGGATTCTTAGCACCCTCTGCCTTCATGTCACACTGGCCGCTGCCTTGGCCAAGTACATTCCAGCTGCCGGAGACTGAGGGCCAAGATTTAAGTTGTGGAGTCATTATATATATATGAGAGAGCTCAACCAAGAGAACAACTTGGATTCAGGAGTGGCTGCAGCACTGTAAATCATATCCATGTACCGAGAGAACTAACTGAAAGAACAAGAGAATATGAACTTCCATTATGCATGGCTTTTATTGATTACAAAAAGGCCTTCCATTGTGCAAAACCATCAGCAGTTAGAATGGCTTTGAAATCCAGCGGTATTGAAGATGCATATATTAGCATTATTAATAACATCTACGAAAACACAACAGGTTCGGTGATTTAAGGATACAGCACAAATAAAAACTGGAAAGGGAGTAAGACAAAGTGACATATCTCCCAAGCTTTTTGCCACATTGCAAAAATGTCTTTCAATCACTGAACTAGGAAAACAAAGGGATAAAGATTAATGGAGATTATTTAACTCGCCTTCATTTTGCTGACAGTCATTTTTTGCAACTATCCTTTCTAAGCTGCAAAGTATGATCCAGGAACTTGCTGACAAGAGTAAAGAAGTGGGATTAAAAATGAACTTTCAGAAGACAAGTGATGTACAATGCCTTTACAAGTAATGAAGAGTTATCGATTGATGGAGAAAAGCTGGAGATAACAAACCTACATTTATCTTGGGCAGCAGATATCAAGTGAAGGTCACATTGATGAAGAAATTAATCGACGTATACAACTTGGATGGATAACTTTTGGAAGAAACAACACAATTTTTAAGAGCAGCATGCCATTATGTCTTAAAAGAAAAATGTTTAATCAATGTATCCTGCCAATGCTTACATATAAATCAGAGATATGGACTTAAACCAAAAAAGCATACAAAGACTGCAGAGAACTCAAAGAGGCATAGAGAGATGCATGATTGGTGTAACCAGGAAAAATAAGAAGAGGAACTTGTGAATAAGGAAAATGACATGTGTGGATGACATCATGACCAGAGAGATATCACTGAAATGGCAATGGGCTGGACATGTTGCTGAAATTTTAGACTGGATTATGAGGGACAGGAGAAGACCCACAAGAAGACCACATGGAAGATGTATGGATGAAATTCTTAAGCATGTCGGAGTGACATGGAGGAGACAGGCTCAAGACAGACAGTTGTGGAAGGAATTTGGGGAGACCTTCATTCAGCAGTGGATTGATAATGGTTGACAATGCTGATATTTACACTGCTGGCTACCCAAAATGCAACACCAAGAAGGTAGCATCTGATTGGCCTGAAATTCGCAGCATGAGTCACCCGCGAGAGGTCATGCAAACGATTAGCATTGCAGGGCACATGCAAATCATGTGCGACCGGCACGCCACCGAAAAGCACTATAAGAAGGGTGCACAGAAAGCGGGGTGTAAGTAGTAGTAGTGTGTTGTACTGCCAGACCTGTGCTTGGGAAGCTTCCTGATGCCTCATCGCAGAATACGGCAGTCATTCCAGCACGTTTCGGAGTTTGCCAGAAGATGAATAGTGGCTTATCATGACAGCGGTTTATCGTACAGAGACATCGGCGCCCGTGTGGGATGACGTCCAGCCACAGTGAGGAGAGTATGGATTCGGTGGGTGCAGGAGGGATGGACGGAACGACGTGAGCGATTGCCGCAGCCATGGCACACCACCGAACGAGAGGACCGGCATGTTGTGCAGCGGGCTTTGACGGCTCGCACCGCCACATCACTAACATTGGCGCAGGAATTATGGTGTGTTGCGCAACAACCTGTATCAGCACGTACCGTTCGATGTCTGCAAGAGCGGGGACTTGTCACACGGCGGCCATTGCTCCGATTACCATTGAGCTAACACCACTGGCGAGTGCGGCGGCAGTGGGCTGTTTAACGCCGCACCTGGACTACGGAATGGCACGACATTGTCTTCTCCGACGAATCCCGCTTCTGCCTGCAACACCACGATGATCGGATCCGTGTGTGGCGGCACCGCGGTGAGAGACTGTATGACGCCTGCATTACGCATCGCCATACCGGTCAGTCGTCTGGCGTTATGGTTTGGGGCGCAATTGGATATGACACCCACACCCCTCTGGTACGCATCGCCGGTACACTCAACAGCCACCGCTACATCTCCAACGTTTCGGAGCCTGTAGTCCTCCCTTACCTGCAGGACCTGCCAGCGGCCACGTTTCAACAGGACAATGCGCACCCGCACAAGGCACGCAACAATTCTTTACTGTTCACCAGGTGCCACTGCTGCTGTGGCCTGCCTGTTCTCCCAACATGTCGCCCATCGGCAACCGAGTGGCCCGGCAAGCACCACCCGCTGCTACGCCTGAAGAACTGTGGCAACGTGTGGTAGCAGCCTGGACCGACCTAACCCAAGCCCACATCCAAAGCCTCTTTCGTTTGATGCCGCAGCGTGTAGCGGTCGTTACTGGCAGCCATGGGGGCCACATGAGCTATTGATGTCTGCGTGTTCTGCAAGTTGCACGGGCTTGTAAGCTCAATCGTTTCATCTTTGTATCTGTTATGTGTCCAGTAAATCTGGCTTTGCTATCTCATGTCCTTCTTGGTGTTGCATTTTGGGTGGCCAGCAGTGTATATATAAATACATTTTTTTTTTTTTTTGTACAGAATTCACAGCAACCATTGACTCGCAAGTTCTGTGAAATTTTTTTAAGTGGTCCTTTACACAAAAAGGTTGGTCAACTCTGCTATAGAACATAGCACCCACTGACTACAACTCTGATGATTAGCAGTCAGCTGAGAAAAAAACTCTTAATGTCTACAAAATGCTTACCTTCCTAACATTTTCATTTCATCTTTTTTTTTGTGTCATAAGGGATTGTTAATGAAAAGCTACGTCACTACCAGAAAGAAGTAAAATAACGCCAGGATGAAATTACATCAAAGTGATTTAATTTCACTTTTGTTTGGGTTTTCTTAAATGGTATGAAAAGTAACTTTGGCACATAAAAGTAAGCAGTTTTGTTGCGTTTCTTTACACACTCAAACAGAATATACTATTCCACTTTACCAAGAGGTAGGTAGGTAGGCGTGTGTGTGTGTGTGTGTGTGTGTGTGTGTGTGTGATGACAGCCATCCAAAAGAAGAAAAGTGTTTCAGAAAGCAGCTTGAAAGAAAAACATGCAGTAACAAAAAGTAATACAAGTACCATATAATCCAGTTGGTTTCCACCCTGGTCATAACAGTGGCAAAATGTAAGGCAGCAATAAATAAAAAACAAAGTAAATTTATTAAGTTAAGAAATCAGTTTCTAAATATAACTCTAAAATAAAAAATGTTATTAATGGAATGAATACACATACATACCCTGAATTTCAAAAATAGACCACAAGAATTCTAGAAATTAATAGTACAGACAAAGGGGGAGGGGGAGCAACTCCATAATATGTGACCTAATAAGCAAAATTAAATTTTTTCCACTTTTGCACATATTTCAATTTAACCACTAGTGCTTTTGCACAGCCTTGTATGCATTGCCAGCCAATATAATTTATTATTTGATTAGGTTATACATAATATCTGAGGTATTTTACCTGATATTGTCTAAGTATTTCACACGTTGTTTGCTCTGTGAGGCATGTGCTCCTGGCCCGAGAGGTCCCTTCGTTAAGGACCTCTCGGGCCAGGAGCACGTGTCTTACAGAGCAAACAACATGCGAAATACTTAGACAATATCAGGTAAAATACCTTAGATATTATGTATATGTTAATCAAAAGCACGTTTATAACAGAAGACAACCCATAAGGTTGCCTCATGAATTGCAATTTTCGTAATTTGATTAGGTGTTCCACATATTGTTTCCCATTGGCCAAAAAGCTGTGCAGCACTGGATGTAGTTGCAAACTGTATTATTATTCCTTCTTTCCAACTAAGATCATTAGGCAACAGTTCATCTGCAAATGAAAATGAGATGCTAAGAAAATAATCAATTCCACAGTTGTATGGGTATACTCTTCTTCCCTTTTAAATGTCGAAGTACAAAAAACTAGTTGTAAATGAATTTATGGCACCTCTATTCATAGTGTACTGTGGAATTAAGTTTTTTACGGGTCTTATATAGGTTATTATTTTAAAAAGTTGGTCAAATTTTCGAAATAAAGCCTAGTTCGTCATCAGGACTAGGTCACTGGAGTAGTTGCTGCCACTCAGTTGGAAGTGTCCAACCGTAATTATCGTAAGAAGAAATACCACAATTAACGATAATTGCGGTCGGACACTTCTGACTGAGTGGCAGCAACTACTCCAGTGACCTAGTCCTGATGACGAACTAGGCTTTAGTTTGAAAATTTGACCAACTTTTTTTAATAATAACCTCTAAGACCCATAAAAAATTTAATTCCACAGTACGAAAAACTTCACAACGTTTTTGCCTCACTCATAACATTTTACTCTTAATAATTTTTTGATGAAAAGTACACATTCTTAGATGCACATAATTTAAAACAAAATTCATAGTTCAGATAAAATTTATAGCTTTTGATGTCAGTACTGCATATCATTCCACTACAGTGTGTTTGAACACTTAGGATTATCACTGACAAAACATTGTATTTCAGTTAAAAATAAATAAATCCATCCACCTATCTATTTCCATCCATCTACACACGTCCAAAAATTAAGTATCACTAATATATATATATTTTTTTTTAATTGGATGTTTAACGACCACCGTGAGCAACTCAATGGGCTATAAGCAGTCGCCCGTCCCTAATTTAGGGTCACTGGTTCCAGGGAAGGGAGAGAGCCAGTGCCGTAAGACAAACACAACATCCATGCCCGACCGGGATTCGAACCCGGACCCCTTACGGACGAATGATCAGAGGCCAACGCCTTATACCACTGCGCCACCGGGGCGGCTCACTTATATTTTCATAGCATAGTCTTATTCCCAACAGGAAGTGTTTGAAAACATCCAAACAAAAATGAAAAGGACATGTACACACATAAATAAGCATTAATTTGTGCTTATTAATGGAAAATAAAGAACAAAACATACCATTTTCTGATGTTGACTCACCATAACTAAAATTGACAGAAAAATAAATTTTTCATGGATCATTTTAATCTGATTATATCTAGCAAAGACTGCAATGCACAATTGGCAGTGGGTCATGCTTTTCACGAGATCGTCCAGAAGATCCTGAGGGAGGTTTCTCCATTCTTCTTTCAGCATCATCACCAGGGGGAAGATAGTGCTTGTTCAGCAATGTGACTTCCCAGAGAGTCCCAATCATTTTCAATTGGTTTCAGGTTGGGGGAGTATGCAGACCACTCCATTTGGTGGATTCTCTTTCTCTCCAACACATGAGAACCAATGAAGATGGGCATTATCATCCATAAAAAGGAAAGAATTTCCCCACAGCACCAGGAAACAGACTTGCATGTCCTAAAAGGACCTCCTCACAATAATCCTGGACATTCATTGACCCTTTCTCTAACACTGGAAGCTCTGTACGCATATTGATCATAATCCCAGTCCAGACCATTATTCCACCACCCTTTTAGTGGTTGATTTCTATGTTTCTGGCTGAATAGGCAATGCAGGGTTCTTGCCAGATGTATTCCTACCCAGAGTCAGATGATAAACAAAATTGGCTTTTGTCTGGGAACAGAATATTGGCCCATTGCTCTTCACTCCATGTGGAGTATTCACGACCATCGACAGAGTCATTTTGCGTGCTGTGGTTAATGGAACACACTGTACAGATAGGTTTCAGGGCATACAATCTGAAATGACTCAAACACCTTGACACGGTTCAACGCAATATTTTGATACACATGCTCGATTTCAGCTGAGTTGCTAACTTGCCAGCAGTTATTCGGCGAGATCTTTTAGCCATCACAACAAGATAAACTATCTTCTGAAAGGGCTTGAAAAATATGTTGCCCAAGATGCCCAGGGCAGGTAAATTGGCCTGGGCAGGGAAATAAAAATCTAGTAGCCCGCTCCGGGCAACTAAGTTTAAAAATAAAATTTGAAATTTTCTACAACACAAGAAAAACGACAGTGATGGCATGTCATGCGTCATTTCACTGCTAATCACAGAGAGTTATATCATTGTTACAAAGTACCAAGGACAGAAGAATGTCACTTCTTTAATTATATTATGCTCTAGGTCAAGAAATTGAAACTTGAAAATACTCCAAATACGTGGCGACAGTAAATAAACAAATACATCGCTCCCAACCACATTCAAGAAACACACAGCAACCGAAAAATTGCCCCCCAGCCGCCGCTGTGGAACCATACGTAGTTTTGCTCTAAATATTGTTTATAGTCAATGACTGGATGTGCGCCTCTGATGAAACTAGCCTCCAGTATTTAGTGACAAAGAGTGAAGTCTTCAACAAGAGGAACATGGAAGAATCACTAAATTTCTCAAATACCAATTTCATCATCATACCATTTCACAAATTTCAGCATTATCATCTTAAAACTTGAGATACAAGCTTTTTTGTGCATTGAGCATTTTGAATACCGACCCTTAAAATAGAAATGCAAAACACACAAAAAAGTTCATACTCTTTAACTTAAAAAAAATGAGGTTTCTGATTTGTGATCTTAAAAGAACTTTCCTGGGCATCCAGCTTTTACTACCTGGGCAGGTAAATAATTTTTGCACATGCCCAGCTGGACATGTAACTTTTCAAATATTTTTGAAACCCTGTTGTGATAGAGTAGTTTTAGGTGGTTGATCACTACTGAGCCTTCTGGCAGCTATTCCATGTTCAAAAAATTGTTTCGAAATGCACAATACTATGCTCTGGGCAATTCCAAACTACTTCACAACATTTCTCATTGTCTGCCCTTCTTCCAATTTACCAACAATTTACTCACGCATAAAATCGTCCACATGTACTACAAGTCACCATAACAAAAAAGGTGGATCCATCCTTCAACATCTACAAAACAAACTATTTCTTCCCTCTCATGTTTCAGCTTTTATCACTGACAGGCAGCACGTAGCTGTCATGCGATTCCTGACAATTTGCATATGACTAAACACTCTCGCAAACCTTGCTCTTACGGGTTTTGATGACATCAGAATATTTTTGCAGTTACCAACAACTTGAGAGTCCGAAATTTAGCCTTTTGTCATTGATCCTCAACTTTTGAACAAGAGTCTGTCTAACTCTCTCTCTCTCTCTCTCTCTCTCTCTCTCTCTCTCTCTCACACACTTCCGGCAACTGCATATGTATTATACAGCAAAATGTGATTAAGAATTACCCACAATGAAAAATTAAATTCTTCCATCACAAAAAATGGTAGGTTAGCTGCGCTCTTTTCCAAAATTTTAAAATTTATTAGATCTACAAAAATAAAAAAGATAGAATAAGATTTAAAACATGAACACAGGAGGGGGGCAGGGAGAGAAGCATGGGCAAATTTTCTTAAGTCGTCTTTTCAAAAGTTAGTGCATTAACACGCAATTCATAATCCAGGAAGTCTGCTACTTCTTTAACACCCCATGAGTTCCAAATTACTGCTTTAAACAACTTTTCGGACTGTTTAACCATTGTTAAATTCAAAGTGATTAATTTTTTTTTTTTTTTGAAAATGTCATCTGCACAGGAAATACCATATAATTGAAAAATTGAAATAATAAATATTTTTCATAACAGTTGACTATAGCATTGTGCAACAAATTACAACAAACATCTTCAAAAGCTCAGTTTAACTTTATTGTCTGTTACAGTTTTGCTGTACATAGCCAGCACTCTTCAGAACACACGGTGATTTAGAGTCTTGTCCTTTTAAACATCACTTGTAATGTTGGTCATGGTTGTATCCAAGTACACATATATACAGAGAAACAACAGTAGAAAATGAAATAAAGATGCACACCATGGGCTTAAATTATTCATCTTATCCTACACGTTTGTCACTGATAATCATTAGTTTAAAACAATAAGTTCTTAAAAAAATGTCATCCTTTCAACACTTATGAGTGAATACAACTTAGAATGCATAAATAATATGCACAAAATACTCATTTTCAAAAGTTAGTTTTGAAACAGGAAATACCATCCCCTAGACGGAAACAACTCCCCCCCCCATTTATCATCAGTTTTGTATCAATTTCTAGTGATCCAAATGATGCAAAAAAAAAATGCAGAAATCTGCAAACTTGCGAAAGAATCTCATGTATGTAAAATTATGTGAACCTGAAAAATATGAAGATTTACTTAATTTACAAAGTACATGGCAGTAATAATTCTGATGACATGACTAAGCCAGAAGTACTGTGTATTATTTTTAGATATACAGTTGCGGTTTAGTAACAGGCATAGTTGATTACTAAACTGTGTTGTTCAAATCAATAGCAAAAGATTTTGAGGTGAAGGCTATAAAAGAGGTTGTTCCCTCATGAAACATAAGTTTTTTGTTTTGTTTTTGAAGTGCAGTTTTGAGCAAGTTCCATGACTTCAAGATGAAAAGCATTCTCACATTGTTTATATCAGGAAAGATGACAATCACTGTAGCTTAAGAAGTACATTCACACATTAGCTTGAACCTAGCAAATATATTTTATTTATTCATAATACTGATGCATTTTTTTCTTTTTCTAGCTTTGTACCTACTTTCATTTTAGCACTTTGAAGATTTGACTAATTTGGTAGAATATTCTGAATGATTTTAATGATGATTTAAATAAGTAGTTTCAATAAAGTAAATACTAGGAAACCAGCATCCATTCTGTTCATATGCATAACAAAAACATGACAAATGCTGAAAATCTAATGCAGTGGAGTAATACTTGAATCATCAGCCTTCTGCTGTGAAAGTGGGGCTGCTCCACATCTAAGTACCAACAAATGAAGAACAAAAGCAAAGATTACCACTAGAATGGTAGTATATCAGACAGAGAAACCACATGCCACAGCAACTGAACAGAAATTACTAGTAATTTGTCTAAAAAATCTGCAATAGCACAGTGTATATCAAATATCAAAATTACTAAATGGTTGATATGATCATTTAAGCTGTAAATTTTTTTCTTTACTTAAGCTTTGCAGTTTATAAACTCTATAAGCATCAAGGACATATGAAGTTTCCATCTCTAATTTAGAGCCATTGGTTTCAGGAAGGAGAAAGAGTCAGGGCCAGAGGAGAAGCACAGCATTCATGCCTTCAATCAAACTTTAAACCCAAACTAAAGCTTTCACCCCATACCACTTGACCACTATATGATCATATGAATCACATACAGAAAATGACAGAAAAACAGAGAAACTCCCACATTTCAATCCATGAGCATTCCCAGTAATTTGGTTTATAAATGCACACCACAGGTCAAAATATGAGCATACATAGAGCACATACATACAGTATAGTTAAGCTGTTCTCTGAGATTGAGAGGTTAGAACCTCAAAAAAAGATAATTTGCCATTACTGATGGGTGTTTATTTACTGCTTATGTATGAAATGTTTTTATTTACAGTGGCACATAACTCTAGCTTTGTAGACATCCATCATAAGTCTCACACAAAACATTTTGTACTTCATTTTAATTCTAGTTTTTTGTATGTAAGCATTCCTGAACCTGGTTCTCCCACAATTTTCTTTGGACTTCCTTTACCTTTCTTTCCTATCACTTAGGCTAAATGAATTCTCTTACCTCATTACTCATTCTTTCAATATGGCCACACCACTTTAAAATATTTGTCAACACCCTACTAAAATTTTGCTTCAATTATACACCAGCAATACATTTTTATGTAACCAGAACATGTCTTAACCCCCCCCCCACACACACACACACACACAAGTAACATCCTTCCAGCACACAAACAAATCCTGCATTTCTTCTTCAGCATCCAAGTTTCACTATTATGCATCCAAGTAAGAATTACTTTCCTATACAGTCATTCAGGACCTTTTAACCTATTAGTTCTGTAAAATACTCCTAAAGGATCTGAGGCTTTCAAAGCTGAATTCACACCAAGCCTGTTTTTGTCATCAAACATGCTTCCTGGATACACAAACTCATTCACCAGCTATAACTCTGTACCATTTACAAGGATCTTGCAGTAGGTACTAACAGTTCCTCACTGAGAAACCATAAATCTGTCCCCCCCCTTCTTCCTCCTTTGAATTGCATACCAACTTTGTATTATGTTTTTGTAAAATCAAGAGATCAGTGGATTCATTCCTCTCTTTCTGCAGTTCTTCCCCAATAAAGGAATATGTTCATCAACAACAAAAACTTTGGGGGAGAAGTACGAGGTCTGTCCGGAAAGCAGCCAGAAATTAAATATTGGAAAAAAAAAAAAAGTAGCTGACCTAGGAAGGTGTTGATTTAGTCCCCTCGAAAGTACTCTCCTTGGGACCTCACCCACTTATTCCAATGTCCCTTCCACTTTTCAAATTTTTTTTTTTTTTATTGGAGGTTTAATGACCACCATGAGCAAGCAACTCAGTGGGTTATATGCAGTCACCCATCCCTAACTTAGGGCCATTGGTTCCAGGGAAGGGAGAGAGCCAGCGCCGTAAGACAAATATAACATACATGCCTCGCCGGGATTCGAACGCAGACCCATCTTGGATGAATGACCAGAAGCCATCGCTTGGACCACTGCACCACCGGGACAGCCAAAAACAGTCTTCAAAGTCCTCTTTCGGGATCGCCACCAGATGCCTCGTCGCATTCTCCTTTATCTTGCTCACAGTCTGATATCTCCTCCCCTCTAAGGATGATTTTAGCTTTGGAAAAAGCCAGAAGTCACGGGAAGCCAAATCTGGGCTGGGGGGAGGGGGCATACCCAAGCGATGTGATTTTTTGACAAAAAAAAAACAACAACCCTGCCTGAGACATTAAGAATGGGCAAACACATTAACCCGATGAAGCTGCCAGTGACCACTTGCCAACAGCTGCAGCAGTTTTCTTTTTGCAGCATCCCTCAGCCAGTGAAGAATTTTGATGCAGTACTATTTATTTATTGTCTGGAATCGAGGTGTATGCTCATGGTGGGAAACACCTTCACGATTTAAAAAAACAAAAAAATGTCAACATCGCCTTGGCATTGGTCCCACTTTGCTGCATCTTCTTTGGACGTGGAGACTGTGGTGCTCCCAATGGGAAGACTGGGCTTTTGTTTTAGGGCCACAGCCATAAATCTATGACTCATTCCCATTTATGATCTTTTTGAGAAAATATGGTTCATTGTTAGCAGTTTCAAGCAAGTCCTGTGCAACTGAAACTTTCTTTCTGTGCAATCTGGAAATCCCTTCTGTTCTTGTGACAGAAGCCACACAGAACGAATTTTGCCAACACACATTTCTTGCCAAGAGCCTCCTTCAAAATCTCTGAAACAATTGTCTGTGAAATCCTCAGATGTTTTAATTCTCACACTGTCAATCGCCGATTTTCGTTGATTGCAGCCTGCACGCATTCAATATTTCCAAGTGTTCTGGTTCTGCTTCTTGCAGGCCTTCCAGAATGTGGATCACTGTCAATGGATTCCCATCCATCTTTAAAGTGTTGGCAACACAATTTTATCTGGACTTCACTCACTGAATCATCCGCAAAAGCCTTCTTAATTATTCGAATAATTTCCGAGGACGGATGTCAAAGTTTGAAGCAAAACTTAATGCAGATTCACTGATCTACTAGCTCAGTCATTGTGAATGCGACAGTCACACAATATACAAGCTTACTCAACAGTGTCACACTGCTGACTGAGAAGCCTCATGGGAGAGTGAGTGCTCACACATGTGCATTAAGGTCCCCCTCTGGTTGGCTGTCAATTTGCATCAAGGTTGAGCTACCAGTTCTCAAGGTATTCAAAATGGCTGGATACTTTCCAAACAAACCTCATATGCTTTGATCCAGTCAGGAGGGCATCATTTAACTTTGGCACCAGCTCAGTTTAAACAATTTTGAATGTATACATGCAATCTGAAACACCATCTCAACAGGGCTGGGCAGAGTTCCATCACTTATTCTTGATGCTCTGTTATGCATGCTGTTCAGCGAGTGAAAAGATGCGGCAAATTTTGTGTATTCAAATGTATAGTAACTAGGATTTTTACTGAAAGACATATCCATAAACTGTAGGTACACAAATCTTTGATTAGCCTACAGCAGTGGTTTTCAAAAGTGGTGTATACAAAACTAATACCGGGAATTTGAAGTTGTGATTACGTCTACTGGTGTAAATCATGCAAGTGGTAAGTCATAATACCCAAAAACTTTAAAATGTCATCGTCCTAGAACGGGAATCGAACCCACGTCTCTCGGTTTGCGCCCGAGTATGCTACCCACTACACTACCCAGAACAACCAAGTCTAAAGTTTCCGAGTTATTTGAATATAACACATCATAGGAATTACCAGTCAAAGCAACGGCATTCGTATTTAGCGAATCTGGAGGAATAGAATTCATTGTCTTCCACGATTGCCCAGAGAAGCAGATAAACCATTAATATGAGATTGTTTTTCCACGCTCCAGGACAATGAGATTTTCAAGTTTTCAGATATTATATGATTTACCACTCTTGCCATAATGTGCACCAATTAACAGAATCACAACTTCAAATTTGTTGTACACTGGTGTAATCCCATTTTCGTGGACTAATACCGGGGTTACGCAATTAGTTAGCAAAGTCATTACAATGAATGGATTTGTGACCCATTCACATGTAATGTAAAAATGTGTAACCTTCATTTGTCTAATAAAGAATTGATTGAGATATCTTGTGACTCTGGTTTGAAAAGCAGTTATTGTATGAAACCGTTCACTAGTTTTTCGATTGTAATGAAAAAAGAATATCCAACTTTGTCAAGCATTGCCATTCAATATTTGTTTCTTTTAAAACTACAAATTTATGTGAAATTGGTTTTTCATCCTTAACCACCATCAAAATGAAATACTGTAACATGCTGGATGTTGAAGACTACTCATGTTTGTACCTAAACAAGACAACTTTAAATATTGATGAACTCTGCAAGAGTAAACAAGGTTACATGTCTTATTGATTACTAAATAAAAATGGCTTCAGTTTTATTAGATTTTTTTTAACCATTCAGGCAATTTCTGACATTGATGCAAGTGATTTTTGTAGATATCATCATCATCATCATCATTGTCAACCATTATCAATCCACTGCTGGACAAAGGTCTCCCCAAGTTTCCTCCACAATGGTCTGTCTTGTGCCAGTCTCCTCCATGTCACTCCCGCATACTTTCGAATTTCATCCAATCATCTTCCATGTGGTCTTCTTCTGGGTCTTTTCCTGTCCCTTGGAATCCAATCTAAAATTTCAGCTGTCCATCGATGGTCTGTCCTTCTGGCAGCATGTCCAGCCCATTGCCATTTCAGGGATTTAACTCTGACCATGATGTCTTCCACTCTTGTCATTTTTCGGATCCACGAGTTCCTCTTCTTATCTCTCCTGGTTACACCAAGCATGCACCTCTCCATGCTGCTTTGAGTTGTCTGCAGCCTTTGTATGTCTCTTTTAGTTAAGGTCCACGTCTCTGCACCATACGTAAGCACTGGAAGGATGCATTGATCAAACACTTTTCTTTTAAGACATAATGGCATATTGCTCTTGAAAATTATGCTGTTTCTTCCAAAAGCTCTCCAGGCAAGTTTTGTACGCCGATTAATTTCTTCATCAATGTGA
The DNA here is from genome assembly GCA_039090855.1 of Macrothele yani. Classification (NCBI taxonomy): domain Eukaryota; kingdom Metazoa; phylum Arthropoda; class Arachnida; order Araneae; family Macrothelidae; genus Macrothele; species Macrothele yani. Next base: position 116,151,908 of record CM077013.1, on the reverse strand, counting down.
CCCTCACTTGATATCTGTTGTCCAAGATAAACGTACGTGCCTGTTATCTCCAGCTTTTCTCCATCAATCGATAAATCTTCATTTCTTGTGAAAGCATTGAATATCACTTTTGTCTTCTGAAAGTTCATTTTTAATCTCACTTCTTTGCACTTGTCAGCAAGTTCCTGGATCATACTCTGCAGCTCTGATGGGGTAGTTGCAAAAATGACTATGTCATCAGCAAAATGAAGGTGGGTTAGATAATCTCCATTAATTTTTATCCCTTTGTTTTCCCAGTTCAGTGATTGAAAGACATTTTCCAATGTGGCATTAAAGAGCTTCGGAGATATGGTGTCACCTTGTCTCACTCCCTTTCCAATTTTTATGTGTGTTGTATTTTCAAACAGCCGAATCTTTGCACTTGCATTTTCATAGATGTTATTAATAATATTAATGTATGCATCTTCAATACCGCAGGATTTCAGAGCCATTGTAACTGCTGATGGTTTCACCGAATCAAAGGCTTTTTCATAATCGATAAAAGCCATGCACAATGGAAGTTCATATTCCCTCGCTCTTTCAATTAGTTCTCTCAGTACATGGGTATGATCTATTGTGCTGTAGTCACTCCTGAATCCAGTTTGTTCTCTCGGTTGAGCCATGTCCAGTGTCACCTTCAAACGGTGTGAAAGAACTTTAGTGAAGATTTTATAAACCACTGATAGGAGGCTGATAGGTCTGTAGTTCCTGAGATCCTCAATGTCACCTTTTTTATGTAGCAGGATCATTATAGCATTGTTCCAATCCTCAGGAATCTTCCCTTCATTAAGGCATCGAGTGAAAATTTGGGCGAGTACTGTTTCGATTTCTCCACTTGCTTCTTGTATGATGTCTACAGTAATTCCATCTTCTCCTGGAGCTTTTCCTTGCTTCATGTTCTTGATTGCATGTGCAACTTCTGCTGGGAGGACTGGAAGAACTCTGGTACTGGTACCTTCCATGATGTCTGGAGTACATGCATCATCCCTTTCATATAACTTGGAGTAGAAATCTTTCAATCTTGTCAAAATTTCGCCTCTATTTCTTGTTACAGAACCATCTTCTTTTCTCAGTGCCATAATCTGTTTTCTTCCCTTACTGAGATGTCCCTTTGCTATCTTTAGGCTTTGGTTGTTTTCAATTGCTTTCCTCACTAGTTCACAGTTGAATTTCCTCAAGTCTTCAGTGATACTTTTTCGTACTGTCTTGCATAGCTCTATGTATTCCACTTTGGAAGTCACATCTTTAGTTGTCCTCATCTCTCTTCTTTTTTGCATCAACATTTTGGTTTTTCCTGATAATTTGTTCACATGCAACTTGTTCTTAGACCCAGCTAATTTTGTTGCTGTTTCCATAAGAGCTTTGGTTACTTTTCTGTTACTTCAGAAACATCCACTTCTTCCGATGTTAGGCCTTCTAAGCAGAAAATCTGTTCTTTAGTTATACATGTATTTATATTTATGTTGTTTTTCTTCATACCCACATATATACACAAACATACTGGTGTAAATTTATTTATTAGTAGGATGTATCTCTAATATCTAATATACAAGGGGTATGCAGTTTAGCTAATTATTTCCAAAGAGTACTTGAAGAACAAACGTTTGAGAACCACTGGCCTAGAGGAGACAAATGATTGCTAATACACAGCCATGAGCAGATGAATTTTCCAAAGTTTAATATATGTAATAATTTAAAAGCCTACCATCGCACAAACAAAATAGCTAACACAAAGCTACTTTAAACATAAAGAAAGAATAAAAATCCAAGTGATAAAATTAATGAGAATCACAAAAACTGTTTTCACATCATAAAGATAATACCTGTACTTCAGTGCCACAATGCTGAATTATTCTCTGCATTTCTTCGTGAACTAATTCTATGCAACGTAAGCTGGGTTCTTCCAAGCGACGAATCTGTCTTTTGACCAACAACTCAAAGGATACTTCAGGAACAAAAAGGGCAGGACGAGGACCCTGCAAAAGATAGCAACACATTACTCAAAAGCAAAATACATACTCAATAATACATACTTACAGCACATGTTTCAACATTGCTGTAACTATTGTGCATCCAATTTAACTACCAGTATCTTTTGGCAACAATTAAAATAATTGCATATGTGTACACAATACAGATTTCTATAAGAGGAGTAATTCTAGAGTATCTGGTACCATAATTTCAACAGCAGGTCCTCCAGTTTTCTCACATTTTGGGGTGGTGGTGATTTAGCGTGAACCAGCTTTTCCAATTAGAACCGCAAATGTTGATTGGGTTCATGCCAGATAAATTTGGAGGCCAGGGCATTAACAGAAAGTCACCAGCATGTTCCTCGAACCACTCCTTGACGATTCTGGCAGTGTGGCATGGCGCATTATATTGTTGGTAATGGCCATCACCACCAGGGAACACAGTTGCCATGAATGGGTGAACTTGGCTCACAACCATATTCAGATACCCAACAGCTGTCAGGGATTGTGCTATTGGGATAATGGGGCCCAAAGTGTCCCACGAAAACATTGCCCACAGCATAACACCGCCACCACTGGCCTGTTTCCGCCCAACAGTGCATCCAGGTGCCATAGCCTTTGTTGGTAATTGGTGTATCAGCACTCTGCCATTTACATGATGCACCAGTAATCTTGATTCGTCAGACCAGGCCATTTTCTTCCAATCATCCACGGTCTAATCTCTATGATCTTCGGCCTATTTCATGCGTTGTTGGTGATGACGTCCAGTCAGCTACACAGGCCATGTGCAGAAGGCTGAGACAAACTGTGTGTTGCGTCACATTGCCTTGATCACCACTGTTGTAGCTACAGGAGATTGGTTGCACTGTGGCTCTGCGGTCACTGAAGAATGTGCAACAGTCTCCGCTCACCTCTGGCATCAATGAGCCATGGACAACCCACTGCGTTTGCCCATCGGTGCACCACTTTTGATACGTACTCACTACAGTGGCACATGAACAACCCACAAGCCACGCTGTTTCCGAGATCGTAGTTCCGAGGCGCAGTGCGATCACTATTTGTACTTTATCAAACTCCAATAAATGGGAAGCTTTTCACATTCTAACTCTGAACACTCTACAAACAGAAAGTCAGTCCTCGTGCTGAACATATACTGCTCTGTAAACTTCACCTGCGCCACTGTTTGGCCTCCAGGCTGGGAGTGGTCATAATGCAATGGCTCATTGGTGTATACCATTGTTAAAGCCCTTTTAGAAGGCAATCAGCCAGAAAGAATTAGTGTCAATCATCTCTATAAATGACAACTTTGAATAACAAAGCTAAGTGGAAAGCAACTATCTGGTGTGCAGGTTCACTCATTCCAGCCCACTTCTTAAACAGCAAATCGAATAACATGGAGTGAAATCAGCCAATGATGAATAACGAAGCAACCTGGTACATGGATGCAAATAAGGAGACTAGCCTAAGATTGAAAATGTACGTTACTATTTTATGAGCTCACACATGTTCATACACACATTAGATGCTTCTATTATGAAGTAATAATAATAATAATAATAATAATTAGATATGTAAAAACAAAATGCAAGGCACTATCAAGACAATTTTTTTCAATCTACAACATTCACCCAAATTTAAACTGTAACAAATTAGAACACTATGCTCATATAGTATAACTGTCCCCTTTATCTCCATTTTTTAATGTACTGCCACATGTTTATACATGCATTTACATATTATAAATGCACTTTATATAGTGCCACTTTAAGGGGAAAAAAATAAATTTCAAAATCTTTAAGGTCTTCCCCCTTAAATTTTCTTCTTACCATAATGTGTACAAATGTGAAAAATTTCAACCCAATTAGAAAATGTTTTGGAGTTTCACAACACCATCTATGGTAAACAGTGACTACGACAGCAGTGCAAATAATATGCCTTCCTTGATAAATTTTTAAAACATCTAAGTGTGTAGCATGATCCTTATTTACCATCATGCTGAAAGACCAGTATTTATGGAAGGAATGATATTAAACAATAAATGACAGAGGAAACATCGCAAGAGGGGGGGATGACGATTTCAGGAGAAATTATTGTTCCGTCCAACTTTGATTTTCAGAAAACTTTGCCTCTGTTTTCAAACTAAAACATAAAGATCTATGGAATAAAATAATACAGCTGAACCTCTTCAGACTGCCAACATTTCTTTCATGTTTTTCTGGTGATAAGTGAGGCTAGTGGTATAAAGAGGGTGAGTGATAGTGGCAGCAATTCTTAAAAAGTATTTGGATCTATGTTTCTCAACTGACATTAATCATTATATCGAATGGATAAATAAAATGATTGTTGTTTTCCTATAATTATATGACTTCAGTCAGCAGCATTTAATCTCTCAAAGCCGCTCCAGTGGAGCAGTGGTCTAAGCAATGGCCTCTGATCATTAGTCCAAAAGGGGTCCGGGTTCGAATCCCGGCAGTGGCGGCTTTTCAGGTGAAGTGCCTCTTCACCTATTTTACTTAAAATAAAGATCTATTCAGTAATTTGTATAATATATTCTTTTTTGTCTCTATTGTTACAAAATACTCAAAATTTTGATTAGATATCAATTCACATAGCGCGTTCAATACAGAAAACAAGTCCTCATACGCAAAACAGTGCAAGTGAAGAGCCGAAATGAAAACCCTTGGAAGTCTGCAGTTTTCAACTGAGTTGCTATGGTAACCGTGACATCAACCTCCCCTATCTGGCGAGCAAGTGAAGTGTTATCTTTCGGCGCCGAAGCTCTGCAGGTGGAGTAGTGACCTTCGAAGGAGATCACGGTGAAACGGGGCAGTTTACCCAGGGTATCTTTGCGTGTTGTGGTAAATGCTTTCCGAAAGCGATTTGTTTTTTTGTTCTTTGTAATTATTTGTCAAAAAGTTTAGCTGTTACTGTAGTTTCTTGTACAGTTTAACAGTTAGCAATAGTTTTAATTAAAGTATTATTTGTTGGCCCTGCTTACTTTTTAGTAATAAACATTTGGCGTGGAATAAAGACGGGTTCTCAGATTTGTTAAATATAACACGCTCACTTCATAAACATGGTGATTCTAGTGAACACCTGAAATGCGAGTTAATACTAAGGAATTTTGAAAAAAATCAGAACACCATTGCTGATGCCCTGAGGAAGAATGCTAAGCTTTTGAAAATGCATTTCAACGAAAACGTTCGTTTAAATAGATTTTCCTGCAGACAGTGATTGATGCAGTATTATATTTGAGCAAACAAGAACTAGCATTCCGTGGCCATGACGAAAGCATGGACTCGATAAATCGTGGAAATTTCAAGGAATTACTTTCATTGTTGATATCAAGAAGTCCTTTAGAAATTCAAAATCAATACGAAAAAATAAAAAATGTCTTCACAGGTGACTCAAAAACTATTGAAAATGAATTGAATGTATTTCTGAATATATAAACGATCATGTTAAAAATGAAGTTCAATGCTTTTCTATTTAAGTAGATGACACCACAGACATAAATCGGACTTCTCAGTGCTCTTTAATAATAAGATTTGTTGATTCGGAAGGTGTATTTGGCTGAGCGATTTTTGGGTTTCCCCAACGTGAGTGGAGATCAAATGTCAGAAGCTTTATAAAAAATGCTAGACAAAATTTTGGAACAATTCGATTATCAACACAAATTAATAGGACAATGTTACGATGGGGCAAGTGTAATGTCTGGACACTTGAATGGGCTCCAGAAAAAAATCAAGGATAAAGCTCCTCAAGCTGTTTTTGTTCATTGCTTAGCACATCATTTGAACCTTGTATTACAGCAGAGTTTTTCTAAAATTTCAAAGTGTCGTATATTTTACGCAAGCCTCACTGGAATTCCTTCATTTTTTCACCACTCAGTGAAGCGATCTTATACACTCACATATACAACCACAAGATGCATACCAACCATAGCAGAAACTAGATGGTCCTCCACTTCAAAGTTAGTAAGTGTAATTGTTGAAGATTGGGATAAATTGAAGGAAGTATTCGAATTTCTCACAAATAGTGAGCAATCAGACAAAAAATCAATTCAACTTGCCAAGGGGTTTTTAAATGATATGAACACTTTTGAATTTACATTTTTGGCAATAGTATTTAATGAAAGTTTTGGCCCCACCGATCTATTATTCGAAATTTTGCAGAAAAAAAAATCACTAGACATAAACTACTGTGTAACTCAAATTAAAAAAAACTCTTGAAATTTTGAGTCATAAAAGGAACGTGAAGTATTTGAAACACTGTTTCGAAAAGCTAGCAAAATCGCAGAAATAAGCAGATCTAAACGGGAATATGCTGCTCTTACACAAGAAACAATTTTTCAAAATTATAAACAATTGTATTTTGAAAATTTAGACCACATTCTTATGGAAATGGATATAAGATTTCAAGATTGTGAAAAAATTCAATTTGTTTGTCTTGCTGACACAACCAAATTCGAACAATTTATTTCAAGCTTTCCCTCTCACGCTTTTGAAAATCTACAACATGTTTACGGAAAAATATTTACTAAACTCCAGCGCCTTAAAAATGAACTGAGTCTTGTATATGCCAACGAAAAATTAAGGAATATATCGACTCAAGAACTTGAGTGCTTCATGAAGATAAAGACATTTTTACAGAAGCATATAAATTGGTTGCCCTCATTTTAACCATTCCATCTACAAGTGTGTCAGTGGAAAGAAGTTTTTCTTGCCTTAAAAGAATACAAACTTACCAAAGAAACATTATTTCTCAAGACAGGCTTGCTTCTTTGGCAAATATTTCTATTCAGAAAGATATTTTATTGATGCTCATGAAGAACCAACCATTCTATGACGACATAATCGATAAATTTGCAGCTTTAAAAGAAAGAAGAATTGATCTAATATACAAAAAATAGGTCAGTCCTCATATAGTGATTTTCATTGAAGACAGTAGATATCTTTTCATATTGCTCTTGTAGCTCTTAACCTAATTTTTCAACCACGAGCCGCCACTGAATCCCGGTGAGGCACGGATGTTGCGTTTGTCTTATGGCACTGGTTCTCTAACTTCCCTGGAACCAGTGACCCTAAATTAGGCACGGGCGACTGCTTATAGCCCATTGAGTTGCTCACGGTGGTCATTAAACTTTCAATCAAACAAAACAAAAAAATCTCTTAACAACATATTGACAGGAGCACATAACTAGGTCTACAAATATTGCTGCCAAAATATTTGTAGACCTGGTTATGTGCCCCTGTCAATATTGGTCTATGATAATTTAAAATTTCATTATTAGTGACAATTTCCAGCTGTACTAAAATTGCAGAGCCTTTTCTCAAATAATTTTAACTGTAATGACATGTTTGGCATTTATTTATTCTATGCATAATACTAGGGCTTGCTACAGCTTCCCATGTTTGACATTTTTTATTTTCTTTAGCAAGTGTAATATTTTTTTTCAAAACTACCCACCAACTTGTGTTTTAGTTAGGATATCTCCCACTATTTGCCTGCTAACAGTGTATGCTACTCAAAGAAATTTGAAAAATGATTTGCAATAAATTGCTGGCTTGAAAGACAATATTTTCCCTTGTACTCACAAATTAGAATATTTTCTTGGATACTGAAACTGTTTTCCCCATTGTTGCAGAATTTGGTAGAAAAAAAGACATATGTAGTAGTCACATTTGTAACTATTCCCAACCCATGTGATAAACCATGTCCAATGCAATAAATGCCCTTAAAGGTAATCTGTTGTCCACTTGAAAAACACAGTATTAAGGGTGGATTAATCCCTTTTACACCGAAGGTCAATCCACAGGACAACTCTCATCTACACCCCATTACTTTCAAAGTACTAATGGGTGGCGATGAACTCTCTAACATGCATGTGAGGGTGCCCGAACACACAAACTCAAGCCCATGCAGTTTTGGATAATCTGTGTGCTTCAAATACAGAAATCCACTCTTGCAAGCAAAGTGAGAAATGAACAAATAAAGATGTAGTGGAACTAGAGATGGCAAAACATCTGTGGGCCATTGGTAGGAAGGCCGTTTCACGTAATATGAAGAAACCAATAATGAAGCAGAAATTTTCACACACGATTTATTACGCATGAAACTTTAGGAATAGTAAGATCTTTCAGCTGAAACATCAGCCTTGTTTACACTAGAAGCAAGCACTCACATGGTTGACATAGTTTCTTTAGCTGTTGCCAATAGAGATTTCCAAATTATCTGAATATTGAAGGGTGCGTCCAAATTGCAAGAGTTTCTTTGAACAGAATTTCAATGCTTTCTCTGTTACGTAATGAAAATTTGTTTGAGGAGGGTGCAATCCTTTTGGTACTATTCCAGTTTGGAGAGGCAGAGGTATCTTCAATAGTCAGAAGAGAAAGCGCAGAAGTCGGAAGGCGTTTTCTGACATCCCTTTCATGTTCCAAAATTCTGCAGTTGATTGTGTGAACAGTACTACCAATATAACATCCCCCCCCCCCAGGAAGTAGACACGGGGATGAGGTATATCCCTAAACAGTCTAAAGGGCCAGTTTTGCATACAGAAAATTCCATGAACTAGATATAATAAGAATGAGACTTTAATGGTAAATAAAAGTGCATACGATAGAATTAGTTAATTCATTCCTGTGAAGATGGTGGTTTAAAAAAGATGTTTTACACACTCTGAAAACATTTAGTACTCTTAGTGTATGAGTGGCTGGCAGACAGCAGCGAAGCAGTGGTTCGTCAAGGAAATTTTCAGTGCGCAGGTACTTAAAAAATCCATTCCAGAATTACAGCAGGCAAAAAGCAAGAGTGGTGGTTTAAGGAGGGGGCAGTTTAAACAGGTTTGCCTGTACTGTAATAGTAACAGGGTGGACTCATGGTGTGAAGCCATCTATTAGTAACAGGGCTGCAAGTTTTCTGGGGAGATCATGCTATGAAACAAAAATTTAGGACATTTCGATGAAAGGAGAATTCACTTATGTTTTTCAGTGTACTAGCTGGTAAACAGAAACTGTACTGTGAAAGGATAGAAAAGCTGTAACTAAAAATTGCTACCTGGCTGAAACAGGTTTCAATTAAAATGATAAAAAAATGTTTAATTTCTTGTTACACTGTTCATGTTGATAATTTTATTCTTCAGTTTTTATAAATGTATTAAAATAATTTTAAGGAGGTTTGGAAGATATAAGAATTATTTTATGTATATTGCTTATTTTTAGCAAGTCTTTTGTATATAATTTCTAAATTTTCAAGTAATTCGTAGACTTTCCGCTAGGGGCGTAAAGGTAAATTGTTTTTCCTCTATATCTTTGCTTCTAAATCTCAGATTTGAAAATTTCTTTCTGCACCGGATACAGCTCCTGATGGGAAATCATTTGCACATAATTTCTAATTTTTGTAAAAAAAAATAGTTTGGCCGCCAGGCGTAAACCTTAATTTCCGCTTCCGATGTATTTTTAGCAAAATATGAGCTTTTAAATTCTAGATTGAAAAAACGTCGTTTGTAGACCGATGGTACTCATGTCAACAAACCTTTTAGAAACATTTTCTTCTTAAAATAATGCATGGTTTCTCTGCCAGGGGGCATAGATGTGTATCTTATTTTTGTCAATATCTCTACTTCTAGGAGTCCGATTTGAAAAATTCCTTCTTTGTTGGATAGTGTTTCCAGTGTGACATGTGTTTCATATAATTTTAAAATTTTCAAGTAGTTCATAGACTTTCCGCTAGGGGAACGTAAAGGCAAATTGCTTTCCCCTACATCTCTGCTTCTAAATCTCCTATTTGAAAAATTCTTTCTGTACCAGATACAGCTCCTGATGGGAAATGTTTTGCATATGATTTATAGTTTTTGTAAAAAATGGTTTGGCCACCAGGTGGCACAAATTGCAAGAGTTTCTTTGAACAGAATTTCAATGCTTTCTCTGTTACGTAATGAAAATTTGTTTGAGGAGGGTGCAATCCTTTTGGTACTATTCCAGTTTGGAGAGGCAGAGGTATCTTCAATAGTCAGAAGAGAAAGCGCAGAAGTCGGAAGGCGTTTTCTGACATCCCTTTCATGTTCCAAAATTCTGCAGTTGATTGTGTGAACAGTACTACCAATATAACATCCCCCCCCCCCCAGGAAGTAGACACGGGGATGAGGTATATCCCTAAACAGTCTAAAGGGCCAGTTTTGCATACAGAAAATTCCATGAACTAGATATAATAAGAATGAGACTTTAATGGTAAATAAAAAGTGCATACGATAGAATTAGTTAATTCATTCCTGTGAAGATGGTGGTTTAAAAAAGATGTTTTACACACTCTGAAAACATTTAGTACTCTTAGTGTATGAGTGGCTGGCAGACAGCAGCGAAGCAGTGGTTCGTCAAGGAAATTTTCAGTGCGCAGGTACTTAAAAAAATCCATTCCAGAATTACAGCAGGCAAAAAGCAAGAGTGGTGGTTTAAGGAGGGGCAGTTTAAACAGGTTTGCCTGTACTGTAATAGTAACAGGGTGGACTCATGGTGTGAAGCCATCTATTAGTAACAGGGCTGCAAGTTTTCTGGGGAGATCATGCTATGAAACAAAAATTTAGGACATTTCGATGAAAGGAGAATTCACTTATGTTTTTTCAGTGTACTAGCTGGTAAACAGAAACTGTACTGTGAAAGGATAGAAAAGCTGTAACTAAAAATTGCTACCTGGCTGAAACAGGTTTCAATTAAAATGATAAAAAAATGTTTAATTTCTTGTTACACTGTTCATGTTGATAATTTTATTCTTCAGTTTTTATAAATGTATTAAAATAATTTTAAGGAGGTTTGGAAGATATAAGAATTATTTTATGTATATTGCTTATTTTTAGCAAGTCTTTTGTATATAATTTCTAAATTTTCAAGTAATTCGTAGACTTTCCGCTAGGGGAGCGTAAAGGTAAATTGTTTTTCCTCTATATCTTTGCTTCTAAATCTCAGATTTGAAAATTTCTTTCTGCACCGGATACAGCTCCTGATGGGAAATCATTTGCACATAATTTCTAATTTTTGTAAAAAAAAATAGTTTGGCCGCCAGGGGCGTAAACCTTAATTTCCGCTTCCGATGTATTTTTAGCAAAATATGAGCTTTTAAATTCTAGATTGAAAAAAAAACGTCGTTTGTAGACCGATGGTACTCATGTCAACAAACCTTTTAGAAACATTTTCTTCTTAAAATAATGCATGGTTTCTCTGCCAGGGGGCATAGATGTGTATCTTATTTTTGTCAATATCTCTACTTCTAGGAGTCCGATTTGAAAAATTCCTTCTTTGTTGGATAGTGTTTCCAGTGTGACATGTGTTTCATATAATTTTAAAATTTTCAAGTAGTTCATAGACTTTCCGCTAGAGAAGCGTAAAGGCAAATTGCTTTCCCCTACATCTCTGCTTCTAAATCTCCTATTTGAAAAATTCTTTCTGTACCAGATACAGCTCCTGATGGGAAATGTTTTGCATATGATTTATAGTTTTTGTAAAAAATGGTTTGGCCACCAGGTGGCACAAATTGCAAGAGTTTCTTTGAACAGAATTTCAATGCTTTCTCTGTTACGTAATGAAAATTTGTTTGAGGAGGGTGCAATCCTTTTGGTACTATTCCAGTTTGGAGAGGCAGAGGTATCTTCAATAGTCAGAAGAGAAAGCGCAGAAGTCGGAAGGCGTTTTCTGACATCCCTTTCATGTTCCAAAATTCTGCAGTTGATTGTGTGAACAGTACTACCAATATAACATCCCCCCCCCAGGAAGTAGACACGGGGATGAGGTATATCCCTAAACAGTCTAAAGGGCCAGTTTTGCATACAGAAAATTCCATGAACTAGATATAATAAGAATGAGACTTTAATGGTAAATAAAAAGTGCATACGATAGAATTAGTTAATTCATTCCTGTGAAGATGGTGGTTTAAAAAAGATGTTTTACACACTCTGAAAACATTTAGTACTCTTAGTGTATGAGTGGCTGGCAGACAGCAGCGAAGCAGTGGTTCGTCAAGGAAATTTTCAGTGCGCAGGTACTTAAAAAAATCCATTCCAGAATTACAGCAGGCAAAAAGCAAGAGTGGTGGTTTAAGGAGGGGCAGTTTAAACAGGTTTGCCTGTACTGTAATAGTAACAGGGTGGACTCATGGTGTGAAGCCATCTATTAGTAACAGGGCTGCAAGTTTTCTGGGGAGATCATGCTATGAAACAAAAATTTAGGACATTTCGATGAAAGGAGAATTCACTTATGTTTTTTCAGTGTACTAGCTGGTAAACAGAAACTGTACTGTGAAAGGATAGAAAAGCTGTAACTAAAAATTGCTACCTGGCTGAAACAGGTTTCAATTAAAATGATAAAAAAATGTTTAATTTCTTGTTACACTGTTCATGTTGATAATTTTATTCTTCAGTTTTTATAAATGTATTAAAATAATTTTAAGGAGGTTTGGAAGATATAAGAATTATTTTATGTATATTGCTTATTTTTAGCAAGTCTTTTGTATATAATTTCTAAATTTTCAAGTAATTCGTAGACTTTCCGCTAGGGGGCGTAAAGGTAAATTGTTTTTCCTCTATATCTTTGCTTCTAAATCTCAGATTTGAAAATTTCTTTCTGCACCGGATACAGCTCCTGATGGGAAATCATTTGCACATAATTTCTAATTTTTGTAAAAAAAAATAGTTTGGCCGCCAGGGGCGTAAACCTTAATTTCCGCTTCCGATGTATTTTTAGCAAAATATGAGCTTTTAAATTCTCGATTGAAAAAAAAACGTTGTTTGTAGACCGATGGTACTCATGTCAACAAACCTTTTAGAAACATTTTCTTCTTAAAATAATGCATGGTTTCTCTGCCAGGGGGCATAGATGTGTATCTTATTTTTGTCAATATCTCTACTTCTAGGAGTCCGATTTGAAAAATTCCTTCTTTGTTGGATAGTGTTTCCAGTGTGACATGTGTTTCATATAATTTTAAAATTTTCAAGTAGTTCATAGACTTTCCGCTAGGGGGCGTAAAGGCAAATTGCTTTCCCCTACATCTCTGCTTCTAAATCTCCTATTTGAAAAATTCTTTCTGTACCAGATACAGCTCCTGATGGGAAATGTTTTGCATATGATTTATAGTTTTTGTAAAAAATGGTTTGGCCACCAGGTGGCACAAGTCTTATTTTCCGCTTCCGATGTATTTGCAGCAAAATATGAGCTTCCAAAATCTAGACTGAAAAAAAAATAGTTTGTTGACCGATACTACTCATGTCGACAAACGTTTTAGGAACATTTTCTTCTTGAAATAATGCACGGTTTCTACGCCACGGGGCGTAGATGTATATCTTATTTTTGTCAATATCTCTACTTCTAAGAGTCCGATTTGAAAAGTTCCTTCTTTGTTGGATAGTGTTTCCGATGTGAAATGTGTTTCCTATAAATTTAAAATTTTCAAGTAAATCATAGACTTTCCACTAGGGGCACAAAGGTAAATTGCGTTTTTGCGTTATTTCTGCTTTTAAAACACTGATTTGAAAAATTCTTCCTGTGTCGCATACAAGACCTGGTGGAAAATATTTTTCACATAATTTCTAATATTTGATAAAGAATGGTTTGGCCACCAGGGGGCATAAGTGTTAATTTCTGCTTCTGATGTATTTGTAGCAAAATCTGGGCTCCTGAAAACTCTACTAAATTTTTTTTTTTTTTCTTGGACCAATACCACTTATATGAAAAAACATTTTGGAATACTTTCTTCCTAAAATAATGCACAATTTTCCCACCAGGGGACGTAAAGTCACATCTTATTTTTGTCGATATCTCTGTTTTTAAGAATCCGATTTGAAAAATTCTTTCTATGTTGGAGAGCGTTTCCGGTGTGAAATGTTTCTCATATAAATTCATGTTTTTCTGCTTTTAAAACACTGATTATTTCTGCTTTTAAAACACTGATTTGAAAAATTCTTCCTGTGTCGCATACAAGACCTGGTGGAAAATATTTTTCACATAATTTCTAATATTTGATAAAGAATAATATTTGATATAAAGATAATATTTGATAAAGAATCTTAACGCACAAGCATGCAACCATAGGGCTTAAGTTCACGATTCAGTTTACAGCAATATCTGAGGAATTAAAAACCCGATTGAAAAACTTCTTTATCCGTCACATAGTATCGTTTTCCATACCGGTTCCATTGACTTTGAATAGCTTTGATAAATTTAATTTGCGTCACAATGGATTCAAAAGGCGTGCTTATTACACCCGAAAATTCGGTGTCATCTTTCTTGTTTAAGTTCCTTTGCTTGCGAGTTGTCTTAACATAAACTGTGTGTGTTTCAACACTGCTGTGTGAAGTCAGCTATTAGAAGAAAAAGGTTCATCCAAATATACGACATGTTCAAAAGTTGATTGCCATGATGTAAGCAAGAATTATCAGGAACTGAAGCTTGAAAGTAAAAAGGAGATTTCACATCACTCAATGGCCAAACAATTCTTGTTATAAAGGCGAGGCTACATTCAGAAATGGCTACAACTTCCATTACCTTTCTGCATAGTGCTGTGATGCAAAGGAATTTTCTTTTACTAAGCCCTTTCTTTGAATCCAGATTCCTTAGCAGCATTATGGTGACCAACTTTGCACACTAATGTCTGTGGTGGCATACAGGATGGGGTCAAGTAGTACAGAAACTGAATAATTAACTGCTTCATTGGGATCTTTGGAGACAATTGTGTTAGAACAATAGTATATCCCCATCTCTCCTGGAAACTTAGCTATTATTTGTCTATTCATGGCATATATTTCTTTGTCGGCACAAGAATGACACGGTTCACATTCTTCAAGAGGAATTTTGTTCAAATTTTGTCTGTAAATGTTGTCAGTTGGATTTTCATATAAAATCATTTGTGGAGGGACTTTGATTGGCTTACATTTCTGAGAATGAAGTGTCCAGTAGCAGAGCATGAAGCCTGCATTCATGAGGCTGATGAAGAAAAAAATAGCTGAACTTTCTAACCAGGTGAAAAACTAGAATGAGTGGCAATAACTTGCGAATATAACACAGCAAGAACAATACAGAATTGTTCACAGTAATTTATTTATGTATAAATATTAAACATGAGCACATCACTATATATAATTACTGAATTCAAAATGATATAGCTTTAAAAGGCATTGCTTTTTCCTTTTGTTTTGTAGTTGTACTTGCTAGAACATCAGCTCAAGTTTCCTCTTGTGAGCAAGCCTCGCTTTCTTCTCAGCAAGTTCCACAGCCATATTTGTCTTTTGCTAACTACGTAACACCAGGGTGACCAGATAGATGACTTTTCGGAATGGGAGGACATTTCAATTAAAAAAGGACATTGAGGAAAAGGAGGACATAATAAATTTATACAAAAATGAATATGAATGCACATACTCTAATTATTTTTTTCAATTTGAGAGTTTATACATGTAAAACTTTAAAAAAGAAAGATTTTAGTCTGCTGGACATTTTTACTCATATTTTTCATTGGAACAGATTTTCTTCAGTAAATCTGGTTTCTTTAACAAATATTTGTGAAATTCAGAGACACGTCTTTCAAATTGTATTCAACTAGCAGTATACTCCTAACTGATTAAGAAACTTGAATTATAAAAAAAAAACTTACAGCAATGACTCACAACACACAAAACAAGCAGTATGAGCCGACTTTACATAACTAGACTGCAGGGCACCATTCACGTTAGATGAACAACAGACTAACTTGCACTGGCAGGTTCTCTCTGCCTTGTTGACTCACAAGTGATGCAGAGCAATCCTGCCAGGTTTTATTCCAGCACTCCTGCAGCAGGATTGCAGGAATAAACTGACTGGGGAAGGATGGAGGGCTTAAGCGAGAATCCAGAAATGAATTAATACATTTTGGCAGTGGCTTGATATGATATATCGCTACAATAGAAGAATTTGATCAAAATGTATTGGGTATATACATAAGTTTTGAGGGATTTGAGGTGAACAAAGCACGTTGTTGGAGAACAAACAATATTTTAATATTAATCGATGTACCATCCTCTGAAGCTACAACTTTACCCCATCTTTCGGGCAGTGAACGTATGCCGTATGCCCCGAAGGAAGAATTCCGGTTCCTTGGAAGAGATCCAGTTGTCCAGCCAATTTTTGATGTCTTCATAAGAACTAAACCGTTCTCCAGAAAGTGCTGACTGCATCGACCGGATCAATTGGTAATCCGATGGCACAATATCTGGCGAATATGGTGGGTGGGGTAGAACTTCCCAGTCGGATCCTTCTAAGTACTTTTTCACAGGTCGAGAAACATTGTCTTGCGTTGCCATGCTGCAAGATGACTTTGTTGTGTCTATTCTCCCATTCCGGCCGTTTTTGCGCGAGAGCTCGTTTTAAACACATTAATTGGGTTCGACACTGATCACCAGTAATAGTTTCCGACGGTCTCAGCAGTTCATAATGGATCACATCCTTCTAGTCCCACCAGATACACAGCATTCATTACCTTTGAACCATGGATATTGCATTTTGGCGTTGAAGGACCTGGTTCACCTGGCTTCACCCATGCTTTCTGCCGTCTAGGGTTATCGTACCATATCCATTTCTCGTCGGCAGTAATAATACGATGCAAAAAAAACCTTTTTTGCCTTTGAAGCAGCAATTTGCAAATGGTTTTTCGATGTTCAAGGTCTCTTTCCTGCAAAGCATGTGGAACCCAATTCCCATCTTTTTGCACCATTCCCATGGCAGCTAAACATTGTCAAATGACTAACTTTAGTGCTGCTGACTAACTTTAGTGCTGCTGCTAGTTCTTTTTGGGTCTGGCAAGGATCTTCAACTAAAGCTTCTAATTCGGCATCAGAAATTTTTTGGGGTGGTCCAGAATGTTCTTTATCACTAACATCGAAATCGTTCCTTTTGAATCGTCTAAACCAATACTCACATGTTTTTATGGATGGGGAATGTTCACCATAGATTTCAGACATTAAGCGATAGCCGTCGGCAGCACTTTTCTTGACAAAGTAATGCACTAACACTTCCCACAAATGCTGTTTTGTCGGGACGAAAGTTGCCATTTTCCATCGAGTAAAACAAATACATCTTCGCACCTCAATCGAACGTTGTATACTGACTCTGACAGCTGGCATCTCGTACTGCAATATTGCAGTGTTGCCACCTTAAAATACATGTGAGCAGTAATAAGTACGACACTGAACGGAAATCCCTCAAAACTTATTTATATACCCAATATATGAATTATTCCTTATTGAAAAAGCCAGACATTTGGGCTATTTTCCTTAATGCCCAGAACACAGGAGGACATGGTAAGAAAAGGAGGAAGGACGACATGTTCTTCAAAAGCCAGATGTCTTGCCATCAAGCATGTAACGTTTGCATGGCATCCATAGCAAATTAAATTTTACTTTCTGTTGGTGTATTTCCTTTCATATTTCTTCAGTGTCACTTTTTTTATGCCTTCTGATGACAATAACTTCATCCATCTTGTTGAAGAACGTCAGCCTGAGAACAATGAATGCATGATATCAAAGTTTTCATTATTTTAGATAATTGGATTTGAGAGAATCAATACTTTTGAACACTATGCATCAAATATTACAAATCTTCCGACTTCATCATGTTTTTTTGAAAATTTCCCTTCACTTATCAATGCAAATATTTATGAGAGAAAAGCAACATTTAACAACAAAACAGGATAATGGGAACATTGCAAGAAGAAGAAAAAAAGTGAGAAATCTTTGCTCCAGACTTTTATTTCCAGAAATTTCCCCTACGTTAAAGCTGAAATAAAAATCCTTTTTGAATAAAATGATATTTAACAACAATGCAGTGCAGAAGACACATCGCGAGAGGAGGAGAAGAAAAAAAAAATTACAGGAGAAATCTTTAATTTGTCTCAGTTCCATTTTTGAAAGACAGAACACAACCCACTCCCCCTTCCCCCCCCATCGCCACTACCAGTCCCCAAAAATTTCTGTTCAGTTATACATCTACTCGAGAATGACCCAAATGATAATGGAAAAGGCGGAATTCCTCGAATCTGCAGAAGAATCTTGTGCATGAAGATCACATGGAAATTTTTGCTCCATCTAACTTAACTACTAGTTTTAGAAACTGCTGCATAGTTTCACACTGAAACACAAACATTTGCACAATAAAATGATATTTAACAACACTGGACAAAGGTTTCATCACACACACACACACACACACACACACACACACAATAACGATTATGGGGGCAAAAAAGGCTTCCCCTCCTTTAACTTCAGTTTTTTAAAGTTTTGAAAGACCAAATATCACCCCCAGACAAAAAATGCTTCCCCCTTCCCCTTCATTTCTCTTCAGTTTTACATAGATCCTGAGGATGACTCAAATGATGACAAAAAAATGCGGAATTCCACGAATTCTCAGAAGAATCTCATGCACAAGATTGAAGCTGCTGTGAATTTTTCTTCCACTTTTCAGTAACATAAGCAGCAATTCTTGTTGTTGGGAATGAAACTGTTCACTGTATCAGGACAATGGTTGTAATGTATCGTAATGCTTACTATTGCTTATACTGTAACATTGCTAGCAACGGCCACACAATTATGAACAACAGCATTACACAGAGACAGAATCAGTCTGGGTGTTTCTATATACAATAAATCAATTTTCAATTTCATAAATGTTTCAAATCATTCTGACTGAAACATTTTTGTAAGCATGAGTGAAATAATTATATACATTTTGTTCTTAGCTGAGAAAATAATGAACAAAATAGAAGTTTGAACACACGTTTTAAAAGTGGAAAAATAAATTTGAAATTTACATACCGTAGCATTCCTTATTGCAGTTAGGATGTCAAGTGTTGTTAGTCCACCGAGTGGGTCAATGGAAGAAAGTGTGCGTCCAAACGTTTCATGAAAAATGTAGCAAATCCTGGCTCCTCCACATAACTCTGTGGTCTCAATGTTGCGAGCAGTACCTTCTATTGTTGCACAATATGAAGAGGCAAACTTTGTAATAATCTGAAGCAAAGTCTGACCCTGAAAATGTTATGTTTAATTGAAATGAATCAAGCACACAATTAGGTAATGAACATGTTTTGAAAAATCATACTTCCAATCAAATAAAATACTCATGAATGCCTGGTTTTTTTTCTTTTTTTTTTTTTTTTTTTTGCTCTTTAAGAAATTAGATTAGTGCTTGAGTAAGTTCTGATGATATAACATTGTAATAACATTCCTACATATGGTTACTGTCACTGGATTAATTGCTTTACACATGCAAATTTATTAAGGGTACCAAAACATGTGCGCCCCCCCCACTTTTTTTTTTTGCAACACTTTTCATGTGCCAGTGCGATTCAATTACATTAATTTATTCAAACATTTTATAGGTTTAATACTTGGTGCTGATTCATCACCATCATGAGATTATGATTCGTTATATAATTTTGCCCAAAAATGAATTATTCACCTTTCGTGCAAAGCTAAAAGTTTTGTTAAAAGATAAGTTTGGTTACCCAATAAGATTATACTACAATTGTTACTATGAAATACACTTATTCAAATTAATAAACTTCATTTTTAAGGCATTCAAAGTTGATGAGCATATTTCAGTAAGCCTGTTTGTTACATATTAAAGTATTCAGTATTATAAATATAAGGTTCTGAACACAAATGAAACGAACCCAAGATGCTACGTTTTGAATCAGTAAGCTGGAAGTTTTTGAGCTACAATAAATTTCTAGTATATGATTGTAATCAACGATGCTACATGTGGATCAAAGCAGAAAATAAGTCTAATTTTTTTTTTCCCCACAGTGTAATTACCTTGAAGTTATAATACTTATTTACCAGCAAAGGGATAAAAAGCATACCAAAAAGTCAAAAATGGATTTGTTCATTTGTATTCTTACAACACAAAAATGAACTAGCTCACATACACATGCTCAGCCTTTATCAGCAGGTTCTTGCATTTTGTGTATGCATGCTGTCATACAATTCACATTTTTCTAGCTTCACACACAAGCTCAGTTAAACTTGGATATAAAGCACAGGTTATCTATTAAACATCATATTGGACATTTTGTATTACAAATTGATGCAAATGGCAAGGACCATATGTACTCATATATACCTAATCAGTTGTTGCAATGGATTTGAAATTCTGCAGTATTGAAGATGCATACATTAGCATTATTAATATCTATGAAAATGGAAGTGCAAAGGTTCAGTGATTTGAGGACACAGCACCAATAAAAATTGGAAAGGCAGTGAGACAAGGTAACATATCTCCCAAACTCTTTAATGCCCCATTGCAAAATGTCTTTCAATCATTGAACTAGGAAAAGGGGATAAAGATTAATGGAGATTATTTAACTCACATTCATTTTGCTGATGATGTAGTCATTTTTGCAAATGCCCCTTCAGAACTGCAGAGTATGATCCAGGAACTTACTGACAAGACTAAATGAAGTGGGATTAAAAATGAACTTTCAGAAGACAAAACAGATGTACAATGCTTTTACAAGAAATGTGTGTGACTGGAGGTTTGATGACCACTGTAAGCAACTCAATGGGCTATAAGCAGATGCCCATCTCTAATTTAGGGTCACTGACTCCAGGGAAAAAGAGAGCCAGTGCCGTAAGACAAACACAACCTCCATACCACACAGGATTCGAACCCGGAATCCTTTCGGACGAATGATCAGAAGCAATCGTTTAGATCACTGCACCACCGGGGTTGGCTTACAAGAAATGAAGATTTTGCGATTGATGGGGAAAAGCTGGAGATAACAGATACTACACTTACCTTGGACAGCAGGTATCAAAGCGAAGGTCACATTGATGAAGTTAATTGACGTATAAAGCTTGGTTGGAGAGCTTTTGGAAGAAACAGTACAATTTTAAAGAGCAATATACCATTAGGTCTTTAAAAAAGGGGGGGTTAATCAATGCATTCTTCTAAGTGCTTACTATGAAGCAGAGATGTGGATCTTCACTAAAAAAGACATACAATAACTGCAGACAACTGAAAGAAACATGGAATGCAGGCTTGGTGTAATGAGGAGAGATAAGAAGAGAAACTTGTGGATCAGGAAAATGAGAAGAATGGAAGACATCATGATCAGAGTAAAATCCCTGAAATGGCAATGGGCTGGACATATTGCCAGAAGGACAGACCACTGATGCATAACCGAAATTTTAGACTGGATTCCAAGGGACAGAAAAAGACCCAGAAGAAGACCACATGGGAGATGGGTGGATGAAATTCAAAAGCATGTGTGAGTGACACTGAGGAGACTGGCACAAGACAGACCGTTGTGGAAGAAACTTGGGGGAGACCATCCAACACTGGATTAATAATGATTGATGATATGTGGTATACAATACTTAGCACATTTTCTCACCATGCGTTTTTTCTTAATTTAGTGGTCTTTGGATGTTCATGCATCAGAAAGGCAAAAGCAAATTGATTGCTCAGAACAGTCACGTTAAAATTGCTGACACTGTCAAGAATTTCAAATACGATCTTGCACCTCTTCATATTTCTCACAAAAATTTTGGCCACATTAAATATCAATTCACCTTGCACTGAAGTTTCTTGGAACCAGCTGATTATGATGGTAAGTTTTATTTACATTTATATTAATAGCTATGAAAAGCCCTGAAAACTTAATACTACAGTTTATACTGAAAGCAGACAATTTTCAATTAAAAACAGGGATTTTTGCCCTTTGCTAATTAATATTAAACCAAAAATCTCATCAGGGTTCCCACTCATTTTCTCCCAAAAATTATAAGTACTTTTTAAGGACTTAAGCATCACACAAATTTTTTTGAAGGACCTCACAAATTGCATAACATATATAAAAATATACTTTTACACGTGATTTAACTATACAAACTGAAGTCTGTTGATGAAGCTTGCATTATTGCTGCATACAATTCAAGTTTGTGGATATAATAAATTAAAATTATGCAATTAAAAAGACTGTTCTGCTGGTCAAATCAGTTTTCATATGAGAGAATAATCACATATGCAACAAAAATAATGTAAATCATAAAACTGTACAGTTAAAATTTACAATATCCAGATTTGGATATGGTACATAATTATTTCGTGGCTTTGGCTTGAATTGTAAAACCAAAGTCAAAATTACAAAGTGAAGTTCACCATGAGTTACTGATGAGACCTGTCCTTTGCTCTCCCACAACATCACCAATATTTATAAACCACATCAATATTCATATTTATAATCTAATTGTCAGTACTGGAATTTTCCCTCCAGATCTGAGAAAGCGAAAATGATATCTCTTTACAAAAAAGGCAGCCGAGACTATTGAGAATTATCGACCTATTACAATTATTTCCATCCCAGCGAAATAGTAGTCTCTTATTTATTCTAAGCTATATGATCACTTCAAATGTGTCCTCAGCTCTGAATAGCATGGTTTTGGGAAGAAATGCTCAATGCTTACCAACCTATTCTACATCACAGAAGATATTTTGTCATCTACTGACAGAGGATCACAAGTTAATGTTATTTTCACTGACTTTGCTAAAGCTTTTGACAAAGTTCATCATGGCATTTTACTCACGATATTGAACTGTCTTGGGCTCAGTGATAATCTGATGTCCTGGTTTAAGTCCTATCTTTTCAACTAATCCCAGTCTGTTATTCATAACCATGTTTCTGACCCCTATGTTGCCACATCTAGAATACCACAAAACTAATTTATATACATATCATCAAAAGGATAATTTCATGGTTAAAACATGCATTCAAGTAAAATAGTGACTAATAAAGGTATCACATACCTACTATTGAGACATACAGGGGTTGTCTGAAATAATGGAAACACCTCGCTGAAAACAATAGCTTTGGTATGAGTCGCTTTTTGAGTAAAACGAACATGTAGCTACAATTTTTTTTTTTTTTTTTTTTTTTTTTTTGTAAAAAAGTGTTGCTTTTAGTCTCAAGGGTATGTGTGATTTCATTGTAAATCGGTGTTTGCATAATTTCGTTCCAGGTGAAGGCACAATGAGGAACCTGTCTGAGTTCCAAACAGGGCAGATTGTAGGAGCCCGTCTGGTTGGTGAATCGGTAACCACAGTGGTATCCATTCGGTAACCATTGGAGGTATCAAGAGGTACTGTGTCAAAGGTCACAACAGCATACAATGTTTACGGCACAACATCATCTGCGAGACAACTGTGGAAGAAAAACCAAACTCACTGTGAGAGACAGGAGGACATTAAAGAGGATTGTGACTGCAAGGAGGAAGACCATGGTGATGAAAGTGACTGCTGAGCTTAATGCACACCTTCAAAACCCAGTGTCAACCCATACCGTGCGAAGGGAATTGCTTAAGCACAATATTTATGGCAGAGCTGAGATTGCAAAACCCCTGGTGTCACAGGTGAATATGAAACTGAGACTACAGTGGTGCCAGGAACATAAAATGTGCACTGCGGATCAATGGAAACATGTCTTGTTTTCCGATGAATCAAGGTTCTCACTATTCCCCACCACAGGACGGGTTTACGTGTGGAGAACCCCCGCAGAAGCCTACAACCCAGACTGTCTCCTTCCTACAGTGAAGCATGGGGGCAGTTTCGTAATGGTTTGGGCCATGATCTCGTGGTTTGCAGCAGGTCCGATTATCACCTTACATGGACGGATCACTAGCGGTGACAATGTCACTCTTTTGGCCGACCATGTGCATTCAATGGCGCAGACATTGTTTCCGTCAGGGGATTGCACCTTTCAAGTTGATAATGCCCCGATTCACAGAAGTCTAACTGTTCAATCATGGTTTGAGGAACATGAGGATGACATTTCACACCTTCCTTGGCCTGCACAATCACCGGACTTAATCATTGTGCCCCTGTGGTCTTTGTTGGAAAACAGAGTGCGATCCCGTTATCCTCCTCAGGCATTTCTCAAGGAATTGGAGCAGTTTCTGCAGGAAGAATGGCACAACATACCACTTACAACCATCCAGGACTTGTATGCATCCATTCCAAGGAGGATTCAAGCAGTTTTAAATGCCAAGGGTGCTCCTACACCATATTAGGTGCGTAACACCTATTGTTTCAAGGTGTTTCCATTATTTTGGACAACCCCTCTATACAGCAGTTACAAACATGCTGTATATGTCTCAATAGTAGGTATAGTTAAAAGAAAAAAATGCCAATAGATATTTTACAATCAGCAGGAGTATACGAAATTCCGACTGTTCCACACGATTTCAGAAACCAAATATCTTACATAGGGAACACAAAAAACAAATTAAAAGATTATATCAACACATAAAAAACTGGAATAAAAAGAAAGAACTGCACTTATTCAATATTGTATTAATCAAACAATATCCAGATTTTGAAAATATCAAAATGTTAACTACCCACACTAGAGAAAATTAATTTAGGATTTCAGTTATAATAGAACAAAAAAGGATAAAATTATGTAACTTACAGGACCCAACTACTCTAGATACAGCTTGAAAGTCATTTATAAAAAGTGATAAAATGCACAAGACAAAAAAAAAAAAAAGATTTTTATAAAAATTATACAGTTTAATTAGACAGTATCAAATATATATCTCCTTATAAAAAATTATAATAAAAAAAGTTTATACTTATGATAGTTATATCTACCGGCTCTTCCAACAGATGGCGGCACTGAGGTGATGCACCTTCAATACGTAACAAATGAACCACATCCCTTCTTTTATCCCAGAATGCAACTTCGAATGCTAGAAACACACTAGGGAATCCTCATGTGATTTCGATAGCCTGATGATGTCGATCGCGCATTGATGAAAGCGCTCGCTAGTACACCGATGACGAAGTGTTTCTGTGTGGAAGGTGTCTCCTAACCCGATGAGTTAATTAGTTCTAAAGTGTTTTAAGTTGTAACTGTTGGATACTTTTAGAAGTGTGAATTGTTTTAAGGGTATGTACATATAATTTAATTAAGAGTTTTAAATTAATTTTAACCAAAAGTTTTAGTCTGTAAATAGTTTAATTTAACTAACAAAGAATATCTACATATGTTAGGCTTCTCTCGGGGCAGGAGCACGTGTCCAACGAGTTTAACATGCTGTATATATCTCAATAGTAGGTATGAGATACCTTTATTACTCACCATTTTATTTGACTAATTTAGGACCAATTTTATTTTCCATATACATTAATGACCTTCCTTTTTTGCATTGATGGTCTTTGTCCCTTGATGATCTCAAGCTTTATCACAATGTATGGACTCCTAATGACCATCTTGCTCTTCAAACTGATGTTAATAACCTGCTACAGTGGTCTACGTTAAACCATTTCCACCTCAACATCTCCAAGGGTCATGTAGTTTCTTTTTCACGAGATAGTTTCTTTTCCATGAAAAAGAAACTCAATCTTTTTACTACAAAGCTGGTGACTATTCTCTTAGCTGGACAAACGATGTCCAGACTTGGGAGTCGCATTTGATTCAAACTTTGACTTTAAAAAGTAATACCTAAAAAATTGTACAAACAGCATATAGAAATCTTGGAATAAACAAAGACATCACTCTTTCCATGTTTTAGCAACACATTGCAACTGCAAAATTGTTATTCGGTCACCGCTGGGGATCCGAATCCCAGATCTCTCGATATCTAGACGAGCGCATTAGCCTTACACCACGGTGGCGAACAATCCACTGCACTATGTTGTTTTTCTGTCAGCTTCTGACATCATAAGTCGGTAAAGACGGGCTCAGCTACTGAGATTTCTACATTTGGTGGGCATTAACGGCACTGGCTATATCAGTTAAATACAAAGTGAAAATCCTCCAAATTACGTGGCACCACGTATTTGGAGGATTTTCACTTTAGATCATACCCTTTGGATTTAACTGCTATAATTAATAAATAGCCAGTGCCATTAATGCCCACCAGATGGAGAAGTCTCAGTAGCTGAGCCCATCTTACGGATTTATGTCAGAAGCTGACAGAAAAGCACACATACTGCCATGGATTGTTGGTCACAGGGATGAAAGGCTAATGTGCTCGTCTAGATATCAAGAGATTTGGGATTCGGATCCCCAGTGGTGACCGAATAACAATTTTTCAGTTGTTGTTATGTGTTGCTAAAACATGGAAAGAGCTATGTCTTTGTTTATTCACTGACGCCACATATTTACAAGATTTTTACTTAGAAATCTTGGATTCAACATGTGACATTCCAAGTATTTTTCGAATCCCCAGACATTTATTCGCATTTTTTAGACTACGGTCAGATCCTCACTGGAGTATGTAGGAATCATTTGCAGTCCTAGCCTTGGAACTCTAGTAAATAAAATCTAGAAAGTTAAAAAAAAGATTTCTTAGACACCTTTTTTTACAAATCGACTAGTGTTTATATCACGAACATCCCGACGGCTAACCTGTCATTCTTCAAGATGATCTCTCTATAATCGAGAAGGAAGGTTCTCCAACTCAAGTTCCTGTATGGTATCATTAATGGGGGAGATAGAAGATACTCATATTGTAAACCAATTAAGATTCCAGTGCCACGTTTACCCAGGACTAAATGTGAATTATTTGCAGTGCCATTCAGCAGGACTGATGATGCTGGAAAAAATTCTCTGTTACGAAAAATGTATAGACTTCACAACTCACTTGAAGAATGTCCGAATGTTTTTAATGAAAGTCAATTTTTTCATAAAGCATGTTTAGCAAGACTGTAAATATCACTCGGCAATGAAAATATCACTGTAAAAATCACTATAGCAATTTCTGCAACTAGATATACCATCTATAGGAATGTGCTTACAAATAAATAAACATAGCCAACCAGCAGCAGAATTTGTATGCACTACATTGCAACATCCGCTTTTCACGCAGGCAATTAGGAAAGAAAAATAAGTACTTTTTAAACACTTTGGGGAATTTCTGGCAAAAATTGAGGACTTTTAAGCATCTGATAAAAATTAAGCACTTTTTAAGGATTTTGAAGGATTCATAAGGACTGTGGTAACCCTGCTCATAATTTATTCAAACACTGTCACAACTGCGATAATTCTCTCAAGCCACATGAAGATGTTACAGAAACTAACACATTGATGATCCCATTTTCACTGTGACCAAATGTTAGCCAGATTTTAAAGTATTTGGAGAAACCTACTTCATAAGTTTCATGCTTAAGCTTGGCCATTCAGAATTGCAAATATAGCTACCTCATACAGACAGACACCAGTTAAAAGCATGCACTTTGTTTTTGACTAAGCATGCAGAGAAAGGCACTTTAATAATCATCAATGAAATATTACAAAAAGCAAAATATTACAAAAGTTACCTTATCTTCCACATTTTCACCATATGAATTAAGTAATGACTGAAACTGGGAAATCATCACATTCACGCGTGTTTTAAGGTCTGGGAGGCAGTCTCTGATGTGGTGCATCAAAAGCTGGAATTAAAATTTTCAGACTGTGAGCAGACCAGCAGTCAAAAAAAAAAAAAAACCTATATGACACACACAAATCTCAGATACTTCTACATGAAATTTCAAGTAGCAATAATGACAGCAAATAACTGCAAGACATTTGAACATTTCATACAGTAAAATCAGAGAGGTTGCTAATAAACATTAAAATCGCAGAACTCTCATTTTAAGCTCATATTACAATCTTCTGTTTCCTTGTAATAATACCACTAATGGAAGATAGCTTTTGTATGTACAGACATTTAAAAACAATACTTTCAGAAAAAATAATCACAACTTTCAGATACTCCTAAAGAACTCCCGCACAAAATTTTTTATTCTATTGCAACAACTTTCTCACACAAAACCAGTGAAAGCAAATCTCTAAATACTTTTTCAAATTTGGAGCCAGTTCTTCAAGTAACGCCTTCTCCCTACCAGGGTATAGCGTGCACAACCAACATACCTCATTTCTTTAAATGAATTATAATGTCATATCTATTTATTGTCAAGTCTAGTCACAACATTCAAATTGTTAAAGCATTCAATTATTCAGATTGCAGTTTCTGTCTAACTTCCTTGAAAAAGCCATCTGGTTGATGTGCAAAAGCTTGGAAACGCTTATTTATATATTCCTACGCCAATAAATTGGATTACTAGTACAGTTTTACTATCTTTTACTTAATTGGTGTATAGTTCCTTGTTATTAATTTACTTTTTCTTCTTTTCGTTGCTGGCATTAAAAAAATTACTATACCAATTTAATAAAAATTGGCATACAAAATAATGCTAAAGAGTACAACTGAGTGAATTTAAACTTGTTCTACGGAAATGAGATGGTTTCGAGCAGTAACTAACACACTATTCTTGCATATTACAGGGGACGATAACACTGCCTTATACACTGAGTGACCACTTTATTACGACCACCCCCTCAGTACTTCGTTGGGCCACCTTTTGCCTTTAATACTGCATTGATTCTTCGCGGCATGGACTCCACAAGATGTTGATAGGTGGTTTGTGGAATCTGAGACCATGCTTGATGAATAGCATTTTCCAGGAATGTGAGATTGCAGAGTTGTGGATCCAGCTGTCTGATGGCTTGTTCAACTTCATCCCACAAATTCTCAATGGGGTTGAGATCTGGAGATTGTGTGGGCCACCTAAGCAAAGTAAACTCACCAGCATGTTCCTGAAACCAATCCTGTACAATACGAATACTATGGCAAGACGCACATTATCTTGTTGAAAGTAGCCATCGCCATTGGGATAAACCATCCACATACAGGATGCACTTGGTCCGCAACGATGTTTAGATATGATGTGCCAGTCAGATGTTGATCAACACGAATTAAAGGGCCCAAAGAATGCCAGGAAAACATTCCCTCAACCAGCTTGAAGGTTTGTAGCAATGCATTTTGAGTCCATGCTTTCATGCTGTTTCCGCCAAATTCTCGCTCTACCATCGGCATGGTGCAACTGAAAACGTGATTCATCGGACCACATAATTTGTTTCCAATTATCGACTGTCTAATCCTTGTGCTCCTGTGCGAACTGGAGAGTTTTCTCTTGTTAACTGCAGACAGCAAAGGTGTTCGAACAGGCCTTCGGCTGCCATATCCCATCCGATGCAGTGTACGGCGGATGGGATATGGCAGCCGAAGGTTTGCCATCATGCAGTGTACTGTTCGCCGTACACTGCATGCAGAGATCATTTGAGGGGATCCTTGATTAAGATGGTCTGTAATTTGCTGCACTGTTGCCCTTCTGTTGTCTGTTACCAGTCTCGACACTCTCAGTTCCGCCCGAGCAGTCACTAGTCGATGACGACTACACGTTGCACTTAGAGACCCAGTTTTTAGCTGACAGTCCAGTCTTTAAACACTTTAACAACAGCTGCTCTGGAACATTTCACGAACGCGGCAATTTTGGTGATACTTGCTCTATGGTTCCGAGCTCCTACAATCATCCCACTTTAAAAGTCAGTCACATCGCATTTCTTACCCATCTCGTCACCCAAAAATCACTTCTATTACTGTCGCAAGCACTAAGCTTTCCCTTTTTCACTAGCCTCGCCTACTGGCGGCAACAGCATGCAGCCATAGCTCATTTGCTTACAACTGTCAGGTGGTCATAATAAAGTGGCCACTCAGTGTATATGTTACCAGCAACACGTGTAATCCAGGCATTGTGCATCATACTTCCTAGACATTCTATATAATGCTCAAGTGGTTTAGGCAAAGTATAAAATAGATGACTTTTGCTCTTTCTTTTCATACAATACCTAGGGGCATTACATATATTGCCAAGGACTTTTTACTTTTCATTTCTGATTGATTGAAGCTTTGATTTTAAAAAATTAAGGGGATCTAACAAAAACAAGAAAAAATATTCAAAATAAATATTTATAAGTGCATTTAAGTTGTTATTACAGCAAACAAGAGCTAAGTGACACTTGGAATTACACAAAATATATTTTACTGTTTGGCACATGGTTTAGCACCAATGCATTTCAAAAATTCTTTGCCAGTACCTGTACACTGCTGAGGTGCACATGACAATAGTGAGATATCCTTGACGACAGAGATGTCTTCCAATGCAATTAAGTTCTTACTGCATAATGAAAACTGATCTTGTGTACAATTACTTCAAGACTGTGATAATGTATTATATCTCCACTTGCCACGTCCATTATGATAACCAACATACTACATGCATCTCCACAACCTACACTGCTGGCCACTCAAAATGCAACACCAAGAAGGAAGCATCCAATTGGCCTGAAATT
The DNA here is from genome assembly GCA_039090855.1 of Macrothele yani. Lineage (NCBI taxonomy): Eukaryota > Metazoa > Arthropoda > Arachnida > Araneae > Macrothelidae > Macrothele > Macrothele yani. The sequence continues at coordinate 116,121,669 of CM077013.1, read as the reverse complement.
CGCAGCATGCGTCACCCGTGAGAGGACATGCAAACGATTAGCATTGCAGGACATATGCAAATTATGCATGCCCGGCACGCCACCGAGAAGCACTATAAGAAGGGTGCACAGAAGGCGGGGTGGAAGTGGTGCAAGTGTCTTGTGCTGCCGGACCTGTGCGCGGGAAGCTTCCCGATGCCTCGTCGCAGAATACGGCAGTCATTCCAGCACGTTTCGGAGTTCGACAAAGGACAAATAGTGGCTTATTGCGACAGCGGTTTATCGTACCGAGAAAACGGCGCCCGGATGGGACGACATCCAGCCACAGTGAGGCGAGTATGGATTCGGTGGATGCCGGAGGGACGGATGAACCGACGTGAGCAATTGCCGCAGCTGCGGCACACCACCAAACAAGAGGACCGGCATGTTGTGCGGCAGGCATTGACGGCTCCCACCGCCACATCACGAACGTTAGCGCAGGAATTAGGGTGTGTTGTGGAACAACCTTTGTCGCACGGCGCCCATTGCTCCGATTACCATTGACGTCACACCACCGGCGAGTGCGGCGGCAGTGGGCCGTTGAACACCGCACATGGAATACGGAATGGCACGACATTGTCTACTCCGACGAATTCCGCTCCTGCCTGAAACACCACAATGGTCGGATCCGCGCCAAGAGACTGTATGACGCCTGCATTATGCATCGCCATACTGGTCCGTTGCCTGGCGTTATGCTTTGGGGCGCAATTGGATATGACACCCGCACCCCTCTGGTATGCATCGCCGATACACTTAACAGCCACCGCTACATCTCCGACGTTTTGAAGCCTGTAGTCCTCTCTTACCTGCAGGACCTGCCAGCGGCCACGTTTCAACAGGACAATGCGCGCCCGCACGTGGCACGCATCGTGCAACAATTCTTCACGGCCCACCAGGTGTCACTGCTGCTGTGGCCCGCCTGTTCTCCCGATATGTCGCCCATAGAACACGTCTGGTCGCTGATTGGCAACCGAGTGGCCCGGCAAGCACCACCCGCGGCTACGCCTGATGAACTGTGGTAACGTGTGGAAGCAGCCTGGACCAACATACCCCAAGCCCACATCCAAAGCCTCTTTCGTTCGATGCCGCGGCGTGTAGCGGCCGTTATTGCCAGCCATGGGGGGGGGGGCACACAAACTATTGATGTCTGCGTGTTCCGCAAGTCACACGGGCCTGTAAGCTCAATCGTTTTATCTTTGTATCTGTTGTTATGTGTCCAGTAAATCTGGCTTTGCTATCTCGTGTCCTTCTTGGTGTTGCATTTTAAGTGGCCAGCAGTGTATACCAACCTCAGATACAAGAACTTGAACTATGAGAGAGCAGTGCTTTAGTAGAGGTAAGAATTTCTACTTTGACTTGCTGCAGAAAGATCAAGCAACCACATTCTCCTGCTGATTATTTAAATGCAGCAACTTAACCCTAAGGAAGCATTATGGGGAAGATATAGAAATTTGTGCACATGTCCATATTTAACTCCTACAATAGAACCAAACCCAGCTGTAAAACAACCAATCTACCATGGAACCCAACCCACATTTCATTTAGCAAGAAATTATGAGAAAACACAGAGAGAGAGAGAGAGAGAAAGAGAGAGAGAAGATATATATGAACACAGAAAACAAGTTAACATTTCAAGTGATGTGCTAGTTTGCTAGTTCTGTACTACTGGGTTCTGTAATAAAAAGTTAAAATGCAATTACATTGATGATTGCTTCCTATTTTTAATCCAATTAGTTCTTTAAGAATAATGAAGGCTTCCAGTGGATAAATTTCAAGTTTTATGAGTTGCAAAAGGATCTTGCATATTTAAGTGCAGACATATCAAAAGGTCTGCCCCAAAAGTGTCTAACCGGCCAGCGACCTGTGCTGTTAGTTTGTACATGAAGCCAAGCATGGCGGTCGATAAAGTTCATTTGCGGCACTGTTTGTTATTCATGTTTAATTTAGGGAAAACTGCGAGTGAAGCATGCGGTTCAATATGTCAGGCGTATGGTGAAATGGTTATGAGAGGACGTGTAAAGAATGGCTTGCCAGGTTTAAGAAAGGTGCTCTAAGCTTAAGAAGATAAGCCACGTGCAGGTAGACTGCCGGAACTTGCAGACTAGCTGGAATCGCTGTTGCACGAGGATGCCACGCAATCTGCCATGCAACTGGCAAAACGTTTGAAAGTGGCTCAATTGATGGTGGTATGGTGTTTACAGGCCTTGGGGAAGATCCAGAAGATTGGTAAGTGGGATCTGCATACTTTAACGGAACATAAAATTGAAAAACGATTGGACATCTGCATGCCATTGCTGAAGAGGTTTCAAGGGAAGAAGTTCTTGTGGAAGGTTGTCACCGGGGATAAAAAATGGGTCTATTGCAACAACCCCGTACGTAAGCGATCCTGGGTCGACCCAGGCCATCCATCAACATCCACTACAAAACAAGATATCCAAGGGGGAAAAGGTACTGCTGTGTGTATGTGGTGGAATATGCATGGAGTGCTGTATTTCGAACTGTTTAAACTGGACGAAACAATCACTGCACAACGATATGGCGATCAGTTGATGAAACTGAATGCAGCAATCTAGCAAAAATGCCCATGGACAGGTAAAGGTTGCCACCTAGTCATCCTGTTACACGATAATGCCAGACCATGTCTGTGCCACCACGAAATCAACCCTTGAACAGTTACACTGGGAGGTTTCACCGCACCCAGCTTACTCCCCGGACATTGCACTCTCAGACTTTCATCTATTTTGCTCTATGCAACATGCCCTAGCCCAACAGAGGTTCATCACAGTTCCAGAGGTGGAAAATCTCGTCACTTCTTTCTTCAGCTCAAAACCAGAGTCCTAACACAGGGGCATTCATTTGTTGCCTGAAATATGGCTAAAGGTCATTGATGCTAACAGCCAATATTTCGTTGAATAAATGTGTACTGGTTTCTCAATTGTTCCTGTCTCCTTTCAACGGTGGAAACTTTTGCATACACCGTCATCAGAACAGAAAACTTGTAACAAACTGGGAAAGCGTGAACCACGTTTAGCAATAATAAATTAAAAAAATAACCGAAAACATAAAACAATAATTACTGTCAGAATAATGATTCTATAAGATTAAAATTCTCCTAAACTCAAAATTAGGCAAAATTCACAAAAATAAGGTAAATTTCCCAAAAATGGGTATCTTCTGTAACAACCTCTATCGACCCCTGATAATTTAGAACAATATGCTACAATGCATCTGGCCTGTCTAAGATGACTGAATTGCAACAGCTGCACTGGCTGTGGTAGAACGTGCATCCAGTTATACACTGCTGGACAATTGCTAAGGACGGATCATAAAGCGCATAAAAAAGTAAGTGTGGTTGGATGCCAAGTGAAATAAAATAATGTCAGAATGCCAGGACATTATAAGAAAGACAATTTATTGTGCTCTGAAATCCAGAAGGCTTTGGAACGTGTTCAAGGGATAAACAGGCCATTTTGTGCAGAATACGTAAACGTGAAAAAAATGCAGTTACCGTCCGCAGGCGTTCCGGCGTAAGATGTCAATACGGGATATGGCCACCATGGAGGGCGATGCAAGATTCCACACGTCGTGTCAGGCTTTGCACAACATAATCAAGCAGCTGTTGGGGTAATTTATCCCATTCCTCTGTCAGTGCACGGATGAGGGTGTCCTTGTTTATTGGAGGGCATTGGCGACCAGCAAGACTCCTCCCCAAAGCATCCCACACATTTTCAATGGGATTCAGGTCTGGAGAACGTGCTGGCCATACGAGGCGTTGAATATCCTCGCTCTCAAGACACTCCTGGACAGCGACTGTTCGATGACATGTTGCGGTGTCGTCCATGAAAATGAATCTATCACCGACAGCACCACGGAACATGCGAACATGAGGTAGCAGAACATCATTAAGGTATCGTTGTCCAGTCATAGTCCCAGTTGGAAGCACATAGAGGGACGTACGGCCATTGATCATGATGCCAGCCCATACCATGACATTACATGTCGGATATCGGTCCCTTTCCTGTATGTTTGCTGAAAAATATGCAGTACCACTATCACGCCAGATCAGTTGTCGTCGACAATCAGACGATAGACTGTGTCTACTCTCATCTGAGAAGAGGACAGCAGACCAGTCGTTATCAGTCCAATTGCGATGTTGATGGCACCATTGCAAACGGGCGGTACGGTGACGTCTGTACAATGGGATGCACACAACAGGACGGCGGGCGTATAGTCCTCCTTCATGCAAACGTCTGGCGACAGTTTTTCGGGAGATCCGCTTGCCAGTAACAGCCATAAACTGATTTGCTACCTCACTAGGTATGCTGCGCCGGTGTCTTTTTGTTGATATCACTATGTACCGATCTTCTGCATGTGTCGTACTGCGAACACGTCCTCCCCGTGACGTTTGCTACACTCTCCATTTGTTTGAAATGATTTCCAAAGCCTTGAAACAACACTGTGGATGACGTCGAACTCCCTGGCAACATCTGTTATTTTTCGCCCTTCTTCAATCTTGCCAATAATACGGCCACGCGTAAAATCATCTAGGTGATGTCGGGAAGACATACTGAAAATTGCAAGTTCGTCAATTGATTCTTTCCCTTTCAACTTTGCGTTTGAACAACAACGGTCAATACGCGTCAAATCCTTTATATCTCTTATCAGCGCTATGACGTCACGAACAAGTTCGGCAATCCAAAATTTGCATACGCACAACACGTCTTACTGTATCCTGCACTTATACTAATTTCCACATTTTCCTGCCTTTCATTTTATGGTTGCTATCGTTGCTATTGTCATCAGTCCTTAGCAATTGTCCGGCAGTGTATATAGCCTCTCACAGATTGCACTGTGCAGCATGGTCACTTATTCTAGTCAATGTCTTTTATGTTTCTGTCATACAGATATGCTTACTAACAAGTAAGACCATGTTGGAAGGTATTGCTGAAGTGAAGTTAGATGTAATATTTTATACTCAGCACAAAGTAAAGGCAAGAATAACTTTGATCCTCTATTAGTTTTATGAGCAGTTTTCAAACTTGTTTCTGCAACAGTTTGGTTTTTTTTTTTTTTTTTACTTTACAATAATGTGGGTTGTGGTGAAGTTCTTTCTACATATTAGAGCTCAAAAGATTATATTGTCATGTGATGTGGTGAGTTCTTATATTGTGTTGGAAAGTCTTCTTGGTTATTCAGTCCGAGGACTGGTTGTTCAGTAGATGTACTCTGTCTCTCCATCCCTCTCTATTCTCCGCCGCTCTCTTCAAGTCATAGTATGTCCTGGTATTAGTGACTTGGAATAGCTGTGTGCCACAAAACTATTCCTTGGCCACCCTCTTCCTCTCTTGCCTTGAATAATAATTATAGAGGATTAAAATTGCTCTAAACTCAAAAATACGCAAAATTCACAAAAATGGGTATCATCTTTAAAAATCTGGGTCGACCCCTGATTCTTGATATACTGATTTTTTTTTTTTATTTGCTTGCATGTGGAGTTAGTTTAAGACAGTTTCAGCACACATAAAAAGTCACATGTAAAAGTGTAAGAAAACCAAGTAGCTGATAATGAAATATTGAACGAATTGCCATTGGTGAATGAAATACTTTAGCAGTTGTTCACAAAACAGATGATTTGACTACCACCCAACAGGTTACTAGAACAGTAAAAAAAAAAAAAAAAAAAACATGAGTTATTAAATAACTAAAACTTCAACTAGACTGAACACTATCTCCTATGGCTATATAACCTGGGCCCAGCATCTTTCATTTTCATCCTTTTAAGAATACACTCAAGGAGCAGTGCTTTGTAAAGTCTTTCTAAAAACAGCACTTAAGCTGTTTTCATAAAAACTTACTTCTTGTCAACAGCTTAAGAAAAAAATTGCAAGAAACATCCAGGAACTTTTACCATAAAAGAATGAATGCTGAATATACGTGAACACCTGAAAGAGCTAAACTCATCAGTGGACTAAACAGGTTAGGTGGAAAACTGAGAATTATAAATTATTTATCAAAACACATATGGTAGGGATGATAAAAACAAACAAACAGAGGCACTGTTTTTGTGTCAATATCTCACATACTCTCATGCAATTTCAATCAGCAAAGAAACCAGAAAACAGATTTGCAATTTCACATATCACAGGAAAATGATAAAGGCTTCCAAAATGAACAGTTAAAAAAAACAACTGATATAGTACTGTTCAAAAATGCTTAAAAAGTTACTAGAGCTAAAATAAACTGCAAATAGTTTAAGATATCATGGGCAAAGCCAGACCTACCCTGTTTAATGTTTTGGCTAAGTAAGAAGTTCCATTCCTTGTGGCTAGTGCTGGGTACTTCCTTTGCAAGAACAAGGCCTCATCTTTTAGAGCATCTTCAATGGACTGTATGAAAATTTAAGAAATATATGTATTTTATGAAGATAATTAGATTACAAAAATTGTTAACTAGCACACATGCGCTTGTACATACACACACACACACATACTATGTATAAAGTACTTGCTTATCAGTTGTACTTTTTTTTTTTTTCTGGAGTGCAAAATAAATCAGCTATTATCATACATTGAGTTCTGCATTAGAAAATACAAAACCAAGAAATTAGAAGAAATATTTTTACCTTCCCCTTTCCAGGAAATGTTGGCTGAATCATTAATTCAGTTATGCTAATAAATTCTTAAATTTAGAATTAGAAAACAGTAAAACCTTGGCAAAGTATTAACAACATATTCACAATGTTTATAAAAGGACGTCCTTTAAAAGAACAATTAAAATCATTACTGCACATTTAAGCAATATTCTACAGTTATCAATTCCTGAAAAGCCTATCTTCAATCCACAAAAATCATTCGGCAACAATTTAGCATCTTTCAGTCTTTTTATACCTGCTTTCTCCAGATTACCAGTGTCACTAACACCTCTTGAGCTGCAGCCCTTTTTGCACTCTTCCATGAAATACACAATTCTGAAGAAAAGCATGTCATGCAGATAAGTACTTACTTTTCTCAGGACACAAAGATGCAGTTGAATCACTGCAAAGCTATGTGGGAAATGAAAGAAGTCCAGTGTGCCAGAATACAGAACTGTACGCCAAAAATTAGTAGAAAAAAATAAACGAATGAACAATAAATAAACACAAGCACATGGGTGGTCTTGATATGCATCTCTCTCTCTCTCTCTAAGCTAAAATGACCATCTATGTACGATGTCAAAAAAAAAGTGATTTATAAAAACTATGATCCATTAAAAATATTTAATTGCACATACGTTAATAAAACATGATCACAACTAAAATACACATGTAACATCTTTCGGGCCCAGATGTACTCACAATGGAACAGTCACCAGAATCGCAAAATATACCCAATGAAGCATGTGCACCCGACCTGCGTACAAGTCTCTATAGGTTCCACCACCCGTTCCATTAACACCAGGCTTAAGGAACACAAAGTACAGTGTTAAAAATGAAATCTCAAACCACTGCTTTATGCTTAACCAGCACAGGAACTCATTTTCCACAGTGGACTGAAACCTATACACTTCTCGAGATGGAGAAAATATACAAAACAGAATTTCCTCTGTTTATGAAACAAATTATTTTTTAAATGACTGATGAGGCTATATGAAAACAAGCTGAACATTACAAAAATGGAACTTACACCTCAGAATTATACAACAATTATTTAATCTGTTTTTTACTGGTGCAACAATTTACAAAAACACACTATGACCAACTATGAGTATGAGTGGTTCCCAAAGATGTTCTAATGCTCACTGGCCTTGAGAAAGCCTCTCGTTTGGAGTGTGAAAGTTCGGCACTTAGTCATAGCGTGTTTTTGTAAATTGTTACACCAGTAAAAAATGGATTAAATAATTGAAGTTGTATAAGCTGAACATTGCCTGAAATTATCCATTACATCACTGCATCCATTTTAAGTGAAAATCCTCCAGATATGTGGCGTCAGTGAATAAACAAAGACATTGCTCTTTCTTCGTTTGGCAATGCACAGCAACCGAAAAATTGTTATTTGGCCGCCGCCAGGGAATTGAATCCCGGATCTCTCGATACCTAGCCGAGCGCGTTAGCCTTACACCACGGTGGCCAACAATCCACGGTGCTATGTGCGTTAATGAAACATTTTTATTATTCACTATTTATTAAACAATTGTTTTTATTATTCACTTTTTCTTATTCACTTTTGTCTTTGTTTATTCACTGACGATTTAACCGCTATAATTAATACATAGCCAGTGCCGTTAATGCCCACCAGATGGAGACTTCTCAGTAGCTGAGCCCATCTTACAGATTTATAATGTCAGATACTGACAAAAAAAAAAACGCACATAGCGCCGTGGATTGTTGGCCATTGTGGTGTAAGGCTAACGCGCACGGTTAGATATCCGGGATTAAATTCCCCGGTGGCGGCTGAATAGCAATTTTTCAGTTGCCGTGCGTTGCTAAACGTGGAAAGAGCGATTTCTTTGTTTATCCATTTTAAGTTTAAACACGTCAGCACACATTAAAAATTAAAACCACACAAAAAACAACTTTTCCCCACATTTCTAGATTTTGTTGTGAAACAACACAAATGGAAAAGGATGATAAAAGTACCAGCCAACAGAAATTTTGATAAAATTATTATTTAAAATTTACAACTCCAACTGGCTTAGATGAACCAAACAAAAGCTTGTGCATATTTTGGTTACTTTACTTCAATGACACCTCCACAAAAATGAAAGAAATTTAAATGTCACTCTGACACAGATGAAAAAATTAGTTATTATAGTGCTGTTGTGGGAAAAAGAAAAATAATTACATGTTTTCACTTTGGAAATAACTTATGACTAACAGAGAAAACAAAAAGGAGGAAAGATTATATCATTCTAGAAGGTGCAAAAGAAAGAAAATTACATTCAAAAATTCAAATATGTAAAGTGGATAGTTTTTAGTCAAGGAACTGTTTTGCTGTAATAGATTTAATATGGCTAATCATTGCCACATTTTTTTTTTCTAGGGCAAGTCCTCCACTAAACCACCAATTTATTAATAACAGCATCTGTTCATTTGTGAGATTTCTTTAGTTTTTTTTTTTTTTTTTTGTAGGCTGTTTTTCACATAAAACTTAAATTTAAAAATAAAATGAAGGTGTAAGGCAAATAAAAAAAATCCTTATTAAAAAATTCCAAGCTTGCATTCCAGAGAAACGTACCCTCTCCTGCGCTCTAAACTCTCCTTCCATCTTTTTTGTGGTATTAAATAGTATGCACCAAAGATTTAAACCTTAATGCCTTTCATGAACCATTGTCTGTGCCCATGTGTTTAAAAAGGTCCACATGCTTTCCAATTTCACAAATGCTCAATGTTCCTTTCAGTGAAGAAATAGAATTTCTGGCATGCAATTTATTCCTGCTTCTGGAAGTTAAATCTGAAAGATGCTTTTTCAAAAGAAAACTGACATGATGAAGAAGCTGACATGACTTCATACAAAAACTTGTAACTATGTGACATTAAAAAAAATGTACTTTTTAAGATAAGTTTCATTTTGTTAAAACAAAATTCATACTAAAACTGTCTTCATTTTAAACCATTTCCAGCAAGAACATCTAAATTCTTGCAGACTTCATATCCCAGTTTCTTCAATTTTACTAAATTGCAAATTGTTGCAAAATTCATGTAAAATATTCACAAAATATTAAAAACAATTAAAAATTATCCACTTATTTAAAAAAATCACCCCCCCCCTCCTTCTACATTATTTTAAAATATTTTCCAGTGGCTTTGATTATTCTTTCAATTTTGAAAATGAAACTTAAAAATTCTATGAACACTAAAAATTATTAAATCAGACTATTATTATATCACAGTATTGTTGAAACAAAAATTGTTTTTAAAATTGCTTATAAAAAGGTGAAAATTTTCGAAACAAAAGAGAAAAAAAAAACATACAGTGGAACCCGTTTTTTTTCGTTTTTCAGGGGACTAAGTAACATTAACGAGTAACCGAAAAAAAAAAAATGAAACTGGTAAAACGGGGAAAATTTAGCATTAAGGGCTATTTAGAATTTTTTTCTATATATCGGTGACACTTTATGCATAACTCAAGAAAACGTATAAGTGATAAACATATAAATGGTGTTCTATTGTATATAGCATGTACGAGACTGACGAAGGAAAAAAAAAAAGGCTGAACTTTTTAACCACACAGGTGAAAAATAACGTGCTGTGAAACGGCGTGAATATAACCGGGGTGAGCAAGACAAAATTGTTCACTGAAATTTATTATGTAAATATTAAGCTGGAGCACATCACTGTATTCAAAATATAATTATTTATTTATTTATTTTTTACATTTGACAGCAACACAAGATAAATGTAACATTGCAGAGAAAAGGAAATTACGACTACCTGCAAAGTCTACGATCTGTCCGATTTCCATTAGAGGAAAATTTCCGTCCATTTTGAAGCAACAAAACAAATATTTATGGAATAAAATTATATTTAACAACACTACTGGGTAGAAGAAACATTGCGATAAAAAAGGATTACGATTACTGGAGAAACCTTCACTCCGTTTAAGTTCCATTTCCAAAAGTTTTGAAATTCGGAATTCCGCCCACCGACGGAAAACAACCCCACTACCAATCCCTCCCGAATTTCTGTTCGGTTCTGCATCGATCTTGATAACCATCAAAATAATGATGGAAATGGCAGAATTCTTTGAATCCACTGAAGAATCTCATGCCTGAAGATCACAGGGAAATTTTCGCACCAACTTCCATTTTCAAGCTGAAATGCAAATATTTATGGAAACTGTGCAGAAAAAACTTCGCGAGAAAAAGAAATCACGATTACAGGAGGAAATTTTACTCCATTTAACTTCCATTTTCAACAGTTTTGAAAAACGAAATACTATCCCCAGAGCAAAAACAGGGTGTCCACAGAATTATCAAACTTGATTTTCCTGACCAAATATATAAGAAATCCCTGACCTTACTCAAATAGGTTTATTTGAGTTTTTCAATATATGTGCCATGATAATAAATAAAACTGAATTGGATAATTTAGAAACTTATATTATTTAAAAGTGTTTCCGTTTGACATATAAAGTTTCCCAAATAACTGACTCATTTATTTATTTTTTTTTACATCGGTCTCCACCTTCCTCATAGCCATCCAACTCGCACCTTTTTAATTTTACTCTTTTTTTCATGGTTTTACATTTATTGAAGAAAGACTCAAACAAACCCATACACAACATTCAGAACAGTTACTATAAAAATATTACAATAGGAACACAGTCACTGTTTTTATATTACACACCACTTTTCTTTTCCTAATCTGAAATTTTCGCCTGCAATGCTGCTTCTTCCAACTTTAGTTCCTTCCGTACTCTGTCTTTTCCCCTTCAATTCCTTTATTTCACGATCAATTTTTCGTTTTTCCCTCAGTTTTCTTTCTTCTTCGTTTTGAAGAACACTTTTTTTCCAAGATAATCCTGATATCTTCGTCTGGAGGCTCTTACAGAAAGAAGAAGCCTTCTATTGATGGCAATGTGTTCTACTCCACCCACATTTTTAATGGCATCAAAAACTGTTCTCTGACAAATCAGGGATTCTTCCAGGAGATTTTCCACAAGAGACTTATTGAAAGAAAATCCACCTTCCACTGAAGCATTTCCACGAGACATAATGAGACAAATTTTTATTACATCCCAAAGTTCACCGAATTGTTTTTGTTTGTCAAGTAGAGCACTGTAAAATTTGTCTAATCCAATGGAATCATCATCATGACTCTAAAAATTCATCAAACTGAGACTTGAAAGCAGATTGAGCTTCTACACACAATGAAGTGTACTGTTTATTAGGTTTTTCAGCACAGTCATCTGAAATCCTGTTTGCACTAAGTAAAACTTAGAGCACAATTTCCACTCTCTTCTTGCCTAGACTCTGCTGCTGCACTATAATATTTGGGTCCAAACAAGTTACCCCACAGACAAACTTAAATTTTAGTGGGCTTTTCTCACAAAGTTTTTCAATCATACTGGTCACAAGTTTCCTAAATTCAAGCTTAAACTCTAAATTTCTCCCTTTCTGAGCACTTCACTTCTTTTAATAGCTTTTTAGCACTAAATCCAATATCAACTTTCTCAACTGAGAGAAGATTTTCACTTTTTGATACATCTAAAGTTAACAGTTTTGAGACACTATCAGCTTCACTTAATTTGTCAGGCTTTAAAGCTTTGTGCCATCAAATGTTTCATCAGATCCAGCAAATCAGTGTGTAAGAAAGGAATTAAAGGCTTTGGGCTCTGGAACCTTCTCAAAAAAGATTCACACTCTGAAGTTATAGTCTTAAATGCAGCCAATTTGCATTTCAACTGTGGACTTTCCATGAATTCTGCAAGAAACATGTGCTGTTTTGCTGGAAACCAATAATTCTTGAACATATTTCTTGATATGATCATAGACAAGCAATGCCCTAGTCAAACAATTAACGTTTTCCAACCACCTCACAGTGCAAAATTTCAAAGGGAAATCTTTACATCCAGTAATCATAGTATAATGCACGGCGAGCAGGACTATCTTTTAAAAGGTAGTACAAGTTACGCAGAAAGTGATGTTTATCCCATTTCACTGCTTCAAGTCCAGTTTTCATAGCTCTATTGACCACGTGAAGACCACATACCCCAATGTCTACTAATAATTTAACATCTGGATTTTCAGTTCTAAGTTTATCTTTCAGCTTTTGAAGAAAGCTGAGATTAACTTTAGGTTCATCCATTGACACTTGTAGCATGTTATCCAAGGGAAGAGGTGCACCTTTAATGAATGTCTCTAAAAGGTCATTAGCCGTTGCCCGTCCTAAAAACAACACGCTACTTAAGTATCTAGTGGAAACATTTTTGCAGATTGACGTCCCAATAGCGAACAAACTGATCCATTTGCCCACGCTGAGCAATTTTGTTTAGTGATTCATCAAAACAAATTACTAAGTCAGTGCACTGCTTCAGATTGTCCATTAAACACTCTTTGAAATGTGGTGCCAATCTATGGTTTATCACATAAGATACTTTGCTTTTGCCTAAAGTAAATTTTGAAGCTATCGCACTGTCAGGAAACATTAACTGAAATGTTTTTGTGGAATAACTTTTTTACGGGTCTTTTAGAGGTTATTTTTAATGAAAGTTGGTTGTCAAATTTTCGAACTAAAGCCTAGTTCGTCATCAGGACTATGTCACTGGAGTAGTTGCTGCCACTCAATTGGAAGAGACCATCCGCAATTATCGTTAATTGTGGTACTTCTTCTTCTTGCTATTTCGATCCCTTCTTCTAGTTTTCTCTTTACTAAGTTTGACTGGTGGGCGATTATTTTCACTGAGTCCCAATTTATGGAGTGTCCACTTGCTTGTACATGTCTGTCTAGCCCTGTTTTGTTCCCAATGTTCCTAATAGCTGCTTGGTGTTCTTTCATTCGGACCTTAATACTTCTCCCTGTTTCTCCTATATAGCTGAGTCCGCAGTTACAGTCGATGCAGTAAATTACTCCTTCCTGCAATTGGATGTCCAATTCTTTCTGCTTTAAAGCTGGCAAGAATTTCTTTATTTTGTTATTAAGATCTGGAGCTAGCCTGATATTATATTTTGCTCCGATCCTTTTCAGTTTCTCGAAAAGTCCCTTGTGGTACGTAATTTTGCTGGTGAATTTGAAGTTGGTTTTTTCCTGCTTCTTTTTGGCACTTGTTTAAATATTTTCTCAACATATGGGGAGGGGTAATTGTTTTTCTGCCAACATTTCCTTTAATTCTTCTTTGTGAAGATCTTTTGAGAAGCTGAAGAGACCAGGATTTCAATTTTTTCCAAAAATTGTCTCGCTGTATTCGATTTAATATAATCAGGGTGGAATGAGCAGAAGTCTAACATCTTCCCTGTGTTGGTGGGTTTTCTAAAAAGCTGAGTGAATATTTTCCCTTCTCTTGAGGTCAAGGTTAAATCCAGGTAATTGATGCTATGGTCTTTTTCCTGTTCCAGGGTGTACTTCAAGGTATTCTCTAGTAAGTTAAATTCTTCCAGAATCTGAGAGGGTAGAGATTGGTCCACAGTATCTACTATAATTAGGACATCATCCATGTACCTTACATATAGAGCAAACAAGGAGGGTTGTATAAGGATTTTTGCCTCTAGTTTACTTATATAATAATTTGCTAGCAGAGGTGCTAGTGGAGAACCCATTGCAAGTCCTGAAGTTTGCCTGTAATATTTCTTTCCAAACTGGAAGAAATTATTCTTGAAGGAAAAAAAGGAGCAGTTCATATATGCCAAGTAGTATTTCTCTATTGTGATTATGGAATACTATTTTTTCCGCATAAGGTCATCTGCAATGAATTCCAGTAGGAGGTCCAGGTTAATGTTGGTATACATAGAGACTATATCCAGGCTTGCCATTACTGGATGAATTAATTCTGGCAAGTTGTCCAGTTTTCTTTTTAGCTGCATGGAATTTTTTAGTAGGTAGGGAGGAGAAGGAAAATATCTCTGAGGTGACCAAGCAAATAATAATTAATGTTGGAGAGTGGCGAATTTCTAGTGTCTATTATAGGTCTTATTGGATGGCCTTCTTTGTGAACTTTTATCGTACCATAGATCTGTGGAATTCTTGACTGGATTTTGGAGAAGTTTTGAAGAGCTCATTAAGCTGTTTTTTATTTCTTAAAGAGCTGATTAATTTCTTAAGATTTTTTACAGTTTGATCTATAGGATTACCATTGAGTTCTTCATAATAAGGCTTGCTCAATTCAGCTTCCATTTTATTGTAATACTTCTCTTTTTCTACCAATACCCAAATAGAAAAAGAAAGTATTACAATAAAATGGAAGCTGAATGGCAAGCTTATTATGAAGAACTCAATGTATCCTATAGATCAAACTGTAAAAAATCTTAAGAAATTAATCAGCTCTTTAAGAAATAAAAAACAGCTTAATGAGCTCTTCAAAAACTTCTCCAAAATCCAGTCAAGAATTCAGATCTATGGTGCGATAAAAGTTCACAAAGAAGGCCATCCAATAAGACCTATAATAGACACTAGAAATTCGCCACTCTCCAACATTAATTATTATTTGCTTGGTCACCTCAGAGATATTTCCCTTCTCCTCCCTACCTACTAAAAATTCCATGCAGCTAAAAAGCTGGACAACTTGCCAGAATTAAATCCAGTAATGGCAAGCCTGGATATAATCTCTATGTAATATACCAACATTAACCTGGACCTCTACTGGAATTCATTGCAGATGACCTTCTTGGAAAAAAAAAATGTATTCCATAATCACAATAAGAATACTACTTGGCATATATGAACTGCTCCTTTCCTTCAGAATAATTTCTTCCAGTTTGGAAAGAAATATTACAGGCAAACTTCAGGACTTGCAATGGGTTCTCCACTAGCACCTCTGCTATTATTATATAAGTAAACTAGAGGCAAAAATCCTTATACAACCCTCCTTGTTTGCTCTATATGTAAGGTACATGGATGATGTCTAATTATAGTAGATACTGTGGACCAATCTCTACCTCTCAGATTCTGGAAAATTTAACTTACTAGAGAATACCTTGAAGTACCCTGCAGAACAGGAAAAGACCATAGCATCAATTACCTGGATTTAACCTTTGACCTCAAGAGAGGAAAATATTCACTCAGCTTTTTAGAAAACCCGTAACACAGGGAAGATGTTAGACTTCTGCTCATTCCACCCTGATTATATTAAATCGAATACAGCGAGACAATTTTTGGAAAAAATTGAAATCCTGGTCTCTCAGCTTCTCAAAAGATCTTCACAAGAAGAATTAAAGGAAATGTTGGCCTTTACCCCTCCCCATATGTTGAGAAAATATTTAAACAAGTGCCAAAAAGAAGCAGGAAAAAACCAACTTCAAATTCACCAGCAAAATTACCACAAGGAGACTTTGAGAAACTGAAAAGGATCGGACAATCAGGCTAGCTCCAGATCTTAATAACAAAATAAAGAAATTCTTGCCAGCAAAGCAGAAAGAATTGGACATCCAATTGCAGGAAGGAGTAATCAAACAGGGACTCACTAGGAGAAACAGGGAGAGAAAGTATTAAGGTCGAATGAAAGAACACCAAGCAGCTATTAGAACATTGGAGCAAGGGCTAGACAGATGTACAAGCAAGTGGACACTCCATAAATTGGGACTCAGTGAATCACCCACCAGTCAAACTTAGTAAGAGAAAAACTAGAAGAAGGGATCGAAAATAGCAAGAAGAAGAAGTACCACAATTAACGATGTGCGGATAAGTCTTCCAATTGAGTGGCAGCAACTACTCCAGTGACATAGTCTGATGGCGAACTAGGCTTTGATTCGAAAATTTGATAACCAACTTTCATTAAAAATAACCTCTAAAAGACCGTAAAAAGTTATTCCCTAATCACTATGAATAGAGGTGCCATAAATGCATTTACAACTGAAATGTTTTGTTAATCTGTGTACAAGAGTTCAGAGACATTCGCTTGGACAACACTTCCATGGCCCATATTATTTCCGACTTTGTTACATCATCTTTCACTACATAAACATTAAGGTCACTGCGCTTCAGATCATCTTTCACAACATAAGTATTTGAGTCATTAGACTTAATATTTTCTAGAAGTACTGATTCCACATTTCCTGAGCTTGTTGATGGCAAGAGTTCGTTATTACAATGAGTTCTTTTTCACAGAGGAAGTGAAAGAAGGAAGACTGTGCTGAGACATTTTAGCATGGATGTTTTTCAAATGATTAGGGCCATTTTCGTGGCTGGAGACTGCCCGACACCCCATGTTGCTAAGCTTGAAAGTTTTAGAGCACACTTTACAAAATGCTGATTCATTGTCGTCGTTCACAGCACAGCTATCCAACCAGAAAACTCAGGATTTAATCGTTCGTCCAACCATTGTTCATTAAATACACAATGCTTTGACATTGCTGCAGTCTTAATTGCCTTTTAACCAGGTATAACTTATATCGCAAATTTTCTACTCCTTTGACCTAAAACAAAAGAGAAATGTTAACAAGTAATGTAACACAACTTACAATAATAGGTAGGAAATACAAGGTTACATTAGTAGGAAGGGGAAGTTAGTGACTGTCTGCAACACCAAGTGCAAGTGTGTTGGGCAATGAGGGTGTCACTCCCCGACGGCGGGTTAAAACTAGTTGTAGTCTAACTGCGATTGAAATTTCCCCGACTTTTTTTTAAATATCACTGATTTTCCCTGATTTTTACCAACATTTCAGGCATTTCCATGACTTTCCCTGACCAATTTTCATTTTCCTGATTTCCCCTGACTTTCCAGAATGTGGACACCCTGTGTAAACTTTCAGAGCTTTGCGAACTTTAATGCTTCACAAAACAGTACTGTACACAACTAAATGTGTACAACTGTACATGTAGACAAAATGATCTCCATGTTCTACAGCAAAGTACAAAATAGACTTAAATACTGAAAACTTAATCACATTTCATCTGTTAAACAATACATGTTCCCCACATCTACATATTTCATCCTTTCTTTCAGTTATATACTGCACGCTACAGCTGTCCTCCCAAGAAATGACAAAATGCTTAACTGACATAAATAATTCAAGATATTTTATGTTGGAAAGCACAATGAACATACCAAAATTAAATCTGGCAGCCAGTCACTCAAGTGAAATTTGAATGCAGAGCTCAAAGGTTAAGAAGAGACAGTCTTATTCACAAATCCTTGAAAGCATTAGGGTCACATTAGGCAAGTTAGTACCCAAATTTCTTCACATATGCTTCAATCTGCCATTGGCAAAGAACTGCTGGGTGTCAGAATCAATTTAGCAATGAGTCCATGCTTACAGAGAAATCACAGTTCCAAAAATTTGGACTTTATGAGACATTACACTATATTTTCTATTAGGAATGTATCAGGTTGTAATGGTTTCCAGAAAAAAATCTTATGTGGGGGGGAGGGGGTAATTGCAAGATACTGCAGGCCTGCAATGATGTAAGCATCCCAGAGTGCTGTGCACGATTCTAAGGACAGAACGTATGCTATTGTGAAAACTAGTTGCACACAGCAAAGATACGACGGGAATGAAGGTGTGTGCGCAATATTGCTCTATGAATATTTGAATGGCGTGAAAGTTACAGAAGCACCTGGAATTGCAAAACGCATTTGGTAACGATATTATCGGACAAAGTACTTGCTATGACTGGTACAGGAAATCGGACACCGGTGTACGGGATCTGTCTGATGCACCCAGAAGTGGCAGACCCAGTAAGTTTAAAGATGATACACTGCAATATGTGCTATCGACCAAGCCTGATGCAACACTATGGGAACTGGCAGAGGAACTGAAGACCTCCCATACGACCATCAACAAGTTGTATCCGAAAGTTGGGATATTCGTGTAAACTGTGTAAATGGGTACCCCATACTTTGTCTGGCCAGAATTAGATGCAATGCTACTTCATTGCTGTTGCTCTGCATGAAAGAGAAAAATGGGAGGGCTTTTTGCATCAGTTGGTCAGGGGGCGACAAAAAAATGGGTCACATGTGCAACTGTTACGTGACAAAGAGCATGGACCAAGCAAGGACAACCCCCACTGAAGGTCACCAAGTCATCCCTTCATGGATGGAGGGTGATGCTGAGTTGCTGGTGGGATTGTCATGGGGTGATTCACTATGAACTCTTAGACACATCGTCACAGTGGATGCTTACATCCAACAGTTGGACCATCTCCATGGTGCACTGCAAGAAAAACACCCAGCATTGATTAATCATCAAGGAGTTGTTCACTAGGATAACACTCGTCCAGACGTCACTTTACAGACCCAACAAAAATTGACTGAGATTGAATGGGAAATATTGTAGCGCCCCTTTTTCCCTGGATCTTGCCCTGTCTGACTTTCATCTCTTCTGGGCTTTGTCAAATTTTCTCACTGAGAAAAACTTTGATAAAGATGGTGTGAAACGTTGCATGGATGACTAACTCCCACTTGCCAGACTTCTATCACAATGGGATATTACAACTTGTAGATTGGTGGAACAAACCAATGGGGACTACCTGGACAATTAGGTTAAGTGTTTTGTATGATTTTTTAAGCTTGAAATACATGCTTCTCTATTTTCTGGATACTTTCTTTACAACCTTATATTTCTTACCTTTTACATTTATTACAGAGAAAAACCTTTAGCATTAAAACACGAGTTACAACATACTTTATTATTGATGATATCTTGCTGGGAGCGATTAACAACTCCAATAATCCCCAACTTGACAGGAATCACTCGACCACAGAGCACATCGACTGCATCAGTACCAGCATCCATGAGATCTAACTTGGTGATAACTGCAAGAGTACGCCTTCCTGAAAAATTTACATTAAGGCAATTTTAATGCTAAACCTAAACACATGTTAATATTTTAGCTTGTAATAAGAAGCTCAGCAGTGATAGTAATATATGAAACTTATTATTACAGACACACTTTTAGAATTTGTTTACGAAAAAAGATGCAAAATGCTTGGAAAATTGCATGTACGAATGAATAGCTGCCAATTCACATACTTCGCACTGGTATAATTCATATAGACTGTGTTTACACTACACGAGTACACAGAATACTCTAAAATTGTAAAACTATATTAGTAATCCGATTTACTGGTGCAAAAACATAAATCACAATTCCAAGCTTTGACATAACCAGATGGCTTTCTCAAGCAAAGACAGAAAACTGCAAACTGAATTATAAAATGCTACAACAATTTGAAAGTGGTAACTTGACTAGAAAATAAACAAATAGATACAAATGAAATTTTCATCCAAAAACATGAGGAGTCACACTGGTTGGGCACATGGTATCTCAAAAGGAAAGAGGCATTATTTGAAGAACTGGTTCTTAATTTGTTGCAACTCTAGAGAAATGTTATCATTGCAAGCCTTACTGTTGGTAATTATCCGAGACATTTCTCAAGTAGTTTTACATTTAAGGGTGGAGTACGAAGCTAATTTCTTTATATCATCCCATGTAGGAGTACAGAACTTAAATCTGACTTCTCTGGATGGGACTGTGGTTATTTTATCATCCTTTGTATCTCTTTTATGCTTGCCGATTCTAATTCTAAACAGATGTTTAGTTTGTTTTTTTATTATTGGGGGTTTAACAACCATGGTGAGCAACTCAATGGGCTATAAGCAGTTGCCCGTCCCTAGTTTAGGGTTACTGGTTCCAGAGAAGGGAGAGAGCCAGTCCTGTAAGACAAACACAACATCCATGATCACCGGGAATTGACGTGGATCCAACTCTGAAAGATGAACATAAGCCAGCACTTAGCTCACTACACCACTGGGGTGGAAACGTTTTGTCATTCCGATGTAGTGTAGTCTAGAGCCATCCGGATATTGTAAGAGGAACTCCCTTTTTCCTGCCTTGTTGAAAAGAGGGAGTTTGTCAGCATATCTCCTAAGCATGGTTTAGAAAGAAATAGGAGACATTATGCTGACACCGTAATTCATCTTCTTAAATACATTCTTGAGTTTGTATGAAACATTTGTTGTGTAGATAATTGAATCTATGTCGCATAGCTGCGGCATAGAAAGATTTGTTTAACAACTATTTTCTTGTCACAATGACAGTTCCACAGAAGTAATGGAGACTTGAAATTGTGACAAAATCTCCATTTACAACAGTGGTGTAATGGAGCTGTAAAGAAGTCAGAACTGTGAGTCACTGTTTTATTCATGACACTGAAAAGATTGTTTACAACAGGGGTGATAGAGCTGACTAGAACTGAGTCATCATACTCGTAACAGAGACAAAATCACTGTTTATGACAGGGGAGATGAAGCCATAACAGAATGGCAAGTTGCTATTTCACTTGTAACAGTGATAAAACCACTGTTACAATCAACTAGCTTTGAAGATGACAATCCGATTTTTGATGTAAATGTGACAAGGATGTTAAGTCAGATAATATCCGAAAACTTAAAAATTTCATCGTCGTGGAAAGGGACTCGAACCCACGTCTCCCAGATAGCGCCCGGGTATGCTAACCACTACACCACCCAGAACGACCAAGTCTCAAGTTTCCGATTAATTTGAATATAACCATCACAGGATTTGCTAGTCAAAGCAACCAGCATTCATGTTTAGCGAATCTGGAGGTTAAGAATCCTATCCCACGATTGTCACATTTACACCAAAAATGGGATTGTCATCTTCAAAATTTGTATTACATGGTGTAATCCCATATTTATTTCATGACATAGCTTTGAATTCTTTGCTTACAAGCGAATGCACAGCAAAAACCAAAACTATCTTAAGCATGGGAAAAAGAGGAAACTGAAAAGAAAGCTCACATATCTAGAGACCTCTATGACGTTTCAACAGAAAAGGAACCAAATTGTGTTGGTATGATGACATGATCAACAAACTATGCAGTAACAGTGATCTTGAACTCATTGCATTACTGGACACTGCTAATGGTGACATTCCTATCAGTAAATTTGGAACTGTAACTTTTTGTCACTGGTCACAATTGCGACAATAATTTTTCAGTAACAGTGACAAAATAAGTGACATGATTTACGAATCATCTCTAGGTGTTGGCATAGTCACAACAGCTGCGAGTTTGTGACTGATCAACCGCCTTATCAGCTATGATTTTCCATGTAATCTTAGTCCTTCCAGCAGCATATATGCATGTAACCAACACAAATATCTTGCCCGCAACCAGACAAAAACTGCTTCAGGTAAATAGGGTGACTAACTTAAAAACAAACCTTCAGTTCTCTGTTGTAAATAGGAAAAAAAAAATAGTTTATTAAAACCATTTTTTTTGTTTTTTCCCCTACGGCTCTGTGGGAGAAAAAAGGAACTCCATTTGCAAACTGCTAAAATGTCCATTAAACCTGTAAACATGTGATTCAACAAAGTAAAAACTTAAATGGAAACACCATTCTGAAATTTCCAAGTCCACATATTCTCTTACTAATAACAATCAAGTCACTTGTCTAGACTATTCATTAAGGCATTTCTTTACATACAGACATACACATTAACTAACATGCACACATAATGACTATTTTGTTGTTTGAAAAAAAAAAGAAAAGAAAGTGAAACATACCATCAGGGTCAACTTCACGTGCCAATTTAAGAGATTCCGAAGTTGCAAAGTCTGTGTTAGCTGGACTCACAGCAAGAATGATAGAATTTGGGTTCCCAATATATTTCAAAATTAAGGACTTTATTTGAACTTCTATATCTTCTGGTTGATCTCCTACAGGAACCTACACATCAATGAAAATAAGCAGGTATAAGCAGTCCAATTGTAGCAATGTCATGAAAGATTACCTTTCAAATTAAAAAATCTAAAAACAAATGCATGTTAATGCACTTATACCTTTCACAGTAAGAATAAATTCATGTGAACTGAACTGAAAAGAATACTTTGTAATTCTTCCATGATACAATTGCTCCGGCCCCTTCTCACAAGAAGGATAAAGGAAAATGAATAGCAGGAAGCTGTGTAGGAAAGATGGCTTAGATGATGAATACTGCAAGAAGCTGAAAAGTGACTATAAAATGCCAAAATAAATTTGAAAAAAGTATTTAAAAATGGAGGTCAATTTTCCAATCACTGGTAAGCATGCAGCTATTGGGACAAACATCTGTTCAGATTTAGTGGGAAAACCATTTCAAGAATATTTAAAAACAAGTAGATTAAGGCTAGTTTTCCCTAAATAAAAAAAAATATTTCCAATCTCATTGTTGCAGAGACACATCCACAAAGGAAGTAATAGTATAAACAGGCAAATCATTTTATTCACACACATTTTTTGCCCATCAAAAGGAATGCAAATCAATACCATGTAATTACATAGCACAACAATGTATGTAATTATAGCACAACACTTATTGAAAATTGATTTGTTAGTTACAAATGTGTGCCAATGCATCATAATGCTAACTTTGAATAAGATACAAATTTCAGCTGCATCCACAGCACATATACATGCTAAAACAAAATTTCATGTGCTTTTGAACTCTAACAAAATGCAATGAAGAAGTATTCAGTATGATAAACTGCATCGGGCCTAACACTAGGTATGTTCAAAAAGTTCCCAGAACATTTCCTTCAAAACAGTTTCCTTGCGCAATTACACACAGTTTTGTCAACGTTCTGATGAAGATACTTGAAGTCTTCCTGGAATCCATTTTTTGAAACCTCTTTCAGTGCTTTTGACACATTTCCAATTATGTTCTCAGCCCTTGTGAATTGTAGTCCCTTAAGGGTAGATTTCAACTATGAAAACAAGTACAAATCAGGTAGTGTCAAATCAGAAGAAAATGGAGGATGCTCCAGTAACACATACACGAGATCAACAAAGAAGAAAAATGCTGAACTTTTAAACTGGGGGAAAAATCAAAACATGCAACAAGAATGCAAACTATTGTCGATTCTGCAGCTGCACAGCATCCATTGTTTAATTTTTCTTTCTGCTGATATCTTTCTCTTTCTACTTCTTCACTGCCACTTTTATTTCTTTTTTTATGCACTCTGATGACAGTAATTTCATGCATCATGCTGAAAGAACTTTTTGCCTGAGGACCATGAATGCATAATATCTAAGCTTTAACTATTTTAGATAAAAAGGTGTAATTTTGGGAATATGAATACTTTTGAACACCATGCATCAATTCTTACAAATTTTCCAAGTTCATCACTTCCATTTTCAGAAAACATTACCACCCTTATCAAGTTTCAATTAAAACACCACAGGAAAGGGAAAACATCGTGGGGGAAAAAAGTGCTATTATGGGAGAAATCTTTGCTTAGTCTGACTTTCGTTACCATGTCCCATTTTCTGCGATTATGGTACTTAGAAAATTGTCAGTCATGCCAATTATGCCTCCAGCAAAGGTCATTTTTGTGTTTCTTGTTGTTTGGGAGTCAGCATTTCTGGAATCAAGTGATGACAAACGAAATGCATGTTCAAATCATTGTGAAGAATGCTGTGAGCACTTCCAACTGAAAGTCTTACTTCTGACACTATTTCCTTCACTGTTTTTCTTCAGTCATGTTAGCCAATGCTCTGTAAGAGCTTAATCTTTTTGGCAGTTGAAGAGGTACAATGGTGCCCTCTACATACACTGATCAGCCATTACATTATGACCACCTCCAGCCTAGAGAAATGAACGTGCTTGGAGACTGTACGGCGGCGCAGGTGAAGTTCACAGAGTAGTACATATACAACCCGAGGACCGGCTCTCTGTTAGTAGTGTTTGGATTCAGAATGGGAAAAGTTGACGATTTATCGTTGTTTGAAAAAGGACAAATTGTGACGGCACGGCACCATGGAACCACGATCTCTGAAACGGTGCAGCTTGTGGGTTGTTCAAGTGCTGCTGTAGTGAGAGTATGTATGAAAAGTGGTGCACAAATGGTCACAGGATGAGCAGTCGTCCAGCCATCTGTAGTCCGTAGCTCATTGATGCCAGAGAGGAGCAGAAATTGTCGCACATTGTTCACAGCGACAGAAGGGCCACAGTGTGACAGATCACCCGCAGCTACAACAGTGGTGATCAGGGAAATGTGTCTCAGCACACAGTTCATCGCAACCTTCTGTGCATGGGCCTGCATAGCCGAAGACCCAGCCGGGTCCCCATGCTCACTGCAAGTCATCACCAACAGCTCATGAAAGATAGAGATCGGACAGTGGATGATTGGAGGAAAGTGGCCTGGTCTGATGAATCAAGATTCCTGGTGCATCACATAGACAGCCAAGCATGGATACACCAATTACAAATGGAGGCTATGGCACCTGAATGCACTGTTGAGCAGAAACAGGCTGGTGCTGGCGGTGTTATGCCGTGGGCAATGCTTTTTTTTTTTGGGGGGGGGGGGGACATTTTAGGCACTATTATCACAATAGCACAATCCCTGACAACTGTCAGGTATCTGAACGTCGTTGCGGACCAAGCTCACCCATTCATGGCAACTGTGTTCCCTGCTGGTGATGGCCATTACCAACAGGATAATGCGCCATGCCACACTGCCAGAATCGTCAAGGAATTTTTCAAGGAACATGCTGGTAACTTTCTGTTAATGCCCTAGCCTCCGAATTTACCTGACATTAACCCAATCGAACATTTATGGTTCGAATTGGAAAAGGGGTTTACACTAAATCACCACCACCCTCGAAATCTACAGGAACTGGAGGACCTGCGGTTGACATTATGGTACCAGATACCCAAGGACACACATCGCCACCTCATTGAATCAATGCCTTGCCTAGTGGCCGCTGGTTTGCGGGCTAAAGGGGGTCCTACAGCTTAGTAGGTAGGTGGTCATAATGTAATGGCTCATCGGTGTATAGGCTAAAGGGGGTCCTACAGCTTAGTAGGTAGGTGGTCATAATGTAATGGCTCATCGGTGTATAGGCTAAAGGGGGTCCTACAGCTTAGTAGGTAGGTGGTCATAATGTAATGGCTCATCGGTGTATAGGCTAAAGGGGGTCCTACAGCTTATTAGGTAGGTGGTCATAATGTAATGGCTCATCGGTGTATAGGCTAAAGGGGGTCCTACAGCTTAGTAGGTAGGTGGTCATAATGTAATGGCTCATCGGTGTATAGGCTAAAGGGGGTCCTACAGCTTAGTAGGTAGGTGGTCATAATGTAATGGCTCATCGGTGTATAGGCTAAAGGGGGTCCTACAGCTTATTAGGTAGGTGGTCATAATGTAATGGCTCATCGGTGTATAGGCTAAAGGAGGTCCTACAGCTTATTAGGTAGGTGGTCATAATGTAATGGCTCATCGGTGTATAGGCTAAAGGGGGTCCTACAGCTTATTAGGTAGGTGGTCATAGTGTAATGGCTCATCAGTGTATAGGCTAAAGGGGGTCCTACAGCTTATTAGGTAGGTGGTCATAGTGTAATGGCTCATCAGTGTATAGGCTAAAGGGGGTCCTACAGCTTATTAGGTAGGTGGTCATAATGTAATGGCTCATCAGTGTATAGGCTAAAGGGGGTCCTACAGCTTATTAGGTAGGTGGTCATAATGTAATGGCTCATTGGTGTATAGGCTAAAGGGGGTCCTACAGCTTATTAGGTAGGTGGTCATAATGTAATGGCTCATCAGTGTATAGGCTAAAGGGGGTCCTACAGCTTATTAGGTAGGTGGTCATAATGTAATGGCTCATCAGTGTATAGGCTAAAGGGGGTCCTACAGCTTATTAGGTAGGTGGTCATAATGTAATGGCTCATCGGTGTATAGGCTAAAGGGGGTCCTACAGCTTATTAGGTAGGTGGTCATAATGTAATGGCTCATCGGTGTATAGGCTAAATGGGGTCCTACAGCTTATTAGGTAGGTGGTCATAATGTAATGGCTCATCGGTGTATAGGCTAAAGGGGGTCCTACAGCTTATTAGGTAGGTGGTCATAATGTAATGGCTCATCGGTGTATAGGCTAAAGGGGGTCCTACAGCTTATTAGGAAGGTGGTCATAATGTAATGGCTCATCGGTGTATAGGCTAAAGGGGGTCCTACAGCTTATTAGGTAGGTGGTCATAGTGTAATGGCTCATCGGTGTATAGGCTAAAGGGGTCCTACAGCTTATTAGGTAGGTGGTCATAATGTAATGGCTCATCGGTGTATAGGCTAAATGGGGTCCTACAGCTTATTAGGTAGGTGGTCATAATGTAATGGCTCATCGGTGTATAGGCTAAAGGGGTCCTACAGCTTATTAGGTAGGTGGTCAAGTAATGTAATGGCTCATCGGTGTATAGGCTAAAGGGGGTCCTACAGCTTATTAGGAAGGTGGTCATAATGTAATGGCTCATCGGTGTATAGGCTAAAGGGGGTCCTACAGCTTATTAGGTAGGTGGTCATAGTGTAATGGCTCATCGGTGTATAGGCTAAAGGGGTCCTACAGCTTATTAGGTAGGTGGTCATAATGTAATGGCTCATCGGTGTATAGGCTAAAGGGGTCCTACAGCTTAGTAGGTAGGTGGTCATAATGTAATGGCTCATCGGTGTATAGGCTAAAGGGGGTCCTCCAGCTTATTAGGTAGGTGGTCATAATGTAATGGCTCATCGGTGTATAGGCTAAAGGGGGTCCTACAGCTTATTAGGTAGGTGGTCATAATGTAATGGCTCATCGGTGTATAGGCTAAAGGGGGTCCTACAGCTTAGTAGGTAGGTGGTCATAATGTAATGGCTCATCGGTGTATAGGCTAAAGGGGGTCCTACAGCTTATTAGGTAGGTGGTCATAATGTAATGGCTCATCAGTGTATAGGCTAAAGGGGGTCCTACAGCTTATTAGGTAGGTGGTCATAATGTAATGGCTCATCGGTGTATAGGCTAAAGGGGGTCCTACAGCTTATTAGGTAGGTGGTCATAATGTAATGGCTCATCGGTGTATAGGTTAAAGGGGGTCCTACAGCTTAGTAGGTAGGTGGTCATAATGTAATGGCTCATCGGTGTATAGGCTAAAGGGGGTCCTACAGCTTATTAGGTAGGTGGTCATAATGTAATGGCTCATCGGTGTATAGGCTAAAGGGGGTCCTACAGCTTATTAGGTAGGTGGTCATAATGTAATGGCTCATCGGTGTATAGGCTAAAGGGGGTCCTACAGCTTAGTAGGTAGCTGGTCATAATGTAATGGCTCATCGGTGTATAGGCTAAAGGGGGTCCTACAGCTTATTAGGTAGGTGGTCATAATGTAATGGCTCATCGGTGTATAGGCTAAAGGGGGTCCTACAGCTTATTAGGTAGGTGGTCATAATGTAATGGCTCATCGGTGTATAGGCTAAAGGGGGTCCTACAGCTTAGTAGGTAGGTGGTCATAATGTAATGGCTCATCGGTGTATAGGCTAAAGGGGGTCCTACAGCTTATTAGGTAGGTGGTCATAATGTAATGGCTCATCGGTGTATAGGCTAAAGGGGGTCCTACAGCTTAGTAGGTAGGTGGTCATAATGTAATGGCTCATCGGTGTATAGGCTAAAGGGGGTCCTACAGCTTATTAGGTAGGTGGTCATAATGTAATGGCTCATCGGTGTATAGGCTAAAGGGGGTCCTACAGCTTATTAGGTAGGTGGTCATAGTGTAATGGCTCATCAGTGTATAGGCTAAAGGGGGTCCTACAGCTTATTAGGTAGGTGGTCATAATGTAATGGCTCATCGGTGTATAGGCTAAAGGGGGTCCTACAGCTTAGTAGGTAGGTGGTCATAATGTAATGGCTCATCGGTGTATAGGCTAAAGGGGGTCCTACAGCTTAGTAGGTAGGTGGTCATAATGTAATGGCTCATCGGTGTATAGGCTAAAGGGGGTCCTACAGCTTAATAGGTAGGTGGTCATAATGTAATGGCTCATCGGTGTATAGGCTAAAGGGGGTCCTACAGCTTATTAGGTAGGTGGTCATAATGTAATGGCTCATCGGTGTATAGGCTAAAGGGGGTCCTACAGCTTATTAGGTAGGTGGTCATAATGTAATGGCTCATCGGTATATAGGCTAAAGGGGGTCCTACAGCTTATTAGGTAGGTGGTCATAATGTAATGGCTCATCGGTGTATAGGCTAAAGGGGGTCCTACAGCTTATTAGGTAGGTGGTCATAATGTAATGGCTCATCGGTATATAGGCTAAAGGGGGTCCTACAGCTTATTAGGTAGGTGGTCATAATGTAATGGCTCATCGGTGTATAGGCTAAAGGGGGTCCTACAGCTTATTAGGTAGGTGGTCATAATGTAATGGCTCATCGGTGTATAGGCTAAAGGGGGTCCTACAGCTTATTAGGTAGGTGGTCATAGTGTAATGGCTCATCAGTGTATAGGCTAAAGGGGGTCCTACAGCTTATTAGGTAGGTGGTCATAATGTAATGGCTCATCGGTGTATAGGCTAAAGGGGGTCCTACAGCTTAGTAGGTAGGTGGTCATAATGTAATGGCTCATCGGTGTAAATCATTGTTGGCATTCATGTGACCATCGTGGAAACCCTTGTGCAGGGGTGGCTCCAGGTACGGGCAGCCGCCCAGGGCCCCGCACCGCCGTCAATTAATTAGTAGTTTTTGCCTGGTGTCACCTGAATAATAAATATATATATATATATATATATATATATATATATATATATATATATTAAAGAGCAAAGCCGAAAAACATAAGAAAAACTTTAGAATTTAAAACGAAAGTTGCAAAATAACCTGAAGATCAAAACGCGCAACGCAGCTGTTGTGGAAATTCAGAATTCACATTCTATTAAGAAGAGACTGAAGCAAAAAAAATTTTGACTGATACCAAGTACAACATAGAAAAGGTTATGTATTGACCGGTGTGAGAAAAAAATAGAACTGAATGTAGAAAGTGTCGAGAATACTGAGCCTTGGCTTTATCAAGGACCAGCAAAAACTCTGCATTTTCTCACTTCCACAAAGACCTATTTGGAAATGGGTTTCTGCAAAGTCATAGATGCAAGTAATAAGCCCACCAAAAAAAAAAAAAAATTTTTAAATATATATATGTCATGACCTCCACAGAGTTGTATGACCAAGCTTTTGTTAACAATTTAGCTTGCATCCATAAATTCCTGGCCCGACCCATGCTCTTCATCTGTTACTAATAAACAGAAAGAAGATGATTATAGAAAACTCAAGTTGTAAGAGTGACATAATGAATCAGAAATAATGTTCAGCAATAACAAATTGCCAAGTTCGCCTGAGAGAGAATTTAAACCTGAATAGCAATACAAAAGTATTAGAAATTCATTACATTGCAATAAAAAAGGAAATATTAATTTTTTTCTAAAGCACAGATTCTTGAAAGAAAACTGGATTATAAAAACCCCTACTCCACAACTTCTGACAACACAAAAACGAGAATAAAATAAAGACAATAATAAACTAAAGAAATGCTTTGTGAAGGTTATGTGACATAAACAATTAGTTGCAATATGTACAAAGTATTTCAGAAGTGCTTTAAGTGCATAATTAAGTAGTTATTAAGACCTTAACTACATTGAAAACACAGCGCAGACTACAAGAACAATGAAACGGCCAGCTGCTTGGCCTTAGTTCCCTAAAAACGCGCAAAGTTACCAAGAAAAGAAAAAGAAAGAGAAAGAAAGAACTCTTTCTTTCTCTTTTTTTTTTTTTTTTTGGTGGGCTTATTACTTGCATCTATGACTTTGCAGAAACCCATTTCCAAATAGGTCTTTGTGGAAGTGAGAAAATGCAGAGTTTTTGCTGGTCCTTGATAAAGCCAAGGCTCAGTATTCTCGACACTTTCTACATTCAGTTCTATTTTTTCTCTTTTTACTCACACCGGTCAATACATAACCTTTTCTACGTTGTACTTGGTATGAGTCAAAAAATTTTTTTGCTTCAGTCTCTTCTTAATAGAATATATATATCTTCTAGGGGCCCTTTGTAATTGCAATAACCCATTATATATATATATATACTGAAGAGCAAAACTGAAGACTAAGTAAAAAATTTTAGAATTTAAAACGAAAGCTGCAAAATAAAAGCTGCAAAATAAAAGCTGCAAAATAACCTGAAGATCAAAACGCGCAACGCAGCAGTTTTGAAAATTCAGAATTCACATTCTATTAAGGAGAAACCTAATCAAAAAATACATAAATAATTTCGACTCACACCAAGTACGACATAGAAAAGGTTATGTATCTATCGGTGTGAGTAAAAGGAGAAAAGATAAAAATTATAAAATAAAACAACTGAATGTAGAAGGTGTCGAGAATACTGAGCCTTGGCTTTATCAAGGACCAGCAAAAACTCTGCATTTTCTCACTTCCACAAAGACCTAGTCGGAAATGGGTTTCTGCAAGGCCAAGGATGCAAGTAACATTCCCACCTAAAAGTGTTTTAAAAAATATATATATATGTCATGTCCTCCGCAGAGTTGTATTACAAAGCACTAGTTAACAATTTCGCTTGCATCCATTGACCTTCTTGGCCCGACCCATGCTCTTCATCTGTTACTATTAAACAGAGAGAAGAAGATTAAAGAGAACTCAAGCTGTGGGAGTGACATAATAATTAGAAATAATTTTCAGCTATAACGAAATGCCAAGTTCGTTTGAGAGAGAATTTAAACCTGAAAAACAATGCAGAGTTTTCTCCGAAAATTTGCTATAAATAAAAAAAATTCCTAGTAAATTCCCATAAGTTGCTTTAGATTATTAAAGGAAATATTAATTTTTAAAATTTTTAAAAAACAGATTTTTGAAAGAAAACTTGAGTCTAAAACCCCCTACTCTACACCTTATGACACCACGAAAACGAGAATAATTTAAAGACAATAATTAACTAAAGAAAACTTTGTGAAAGTTATATGACTTAAACAGTTAGTTGCAATATGTACAAAGTTTTTCAGCAGTGCTTTAAGTGCATAATTATTTTAGTTATTAAAAACTTAACTACTTGGAAATACAGCGCAAAGAAAAGGAACACGCTTAGCCCTCTGCTGTTCCTAGGTACCCCAAAAGACGCGCAAAGTTACCAAGAAAAGAAAGAGTTAAAACCCGCAAAAATGTTAACAGACAAGCCAGTGCCTAAAAGCTGAAAAGCTAAAAATCAACAGAGAAAAAGTACATGAATTACAAACAATGAACTTATAAAACCTAAAGCCTTAAACACAAGGAAGAGAGCTTACCTCTTGTGCGACGAAACAATCACCTCACTAGAGTAAAACATGGCTGACCTCTTTCCTGACGCTTCTGCCACTCCCTAGACGCTGGGGGCAGTGTGGGTGGGGCTGATGGCCTCCTCATACAGAAAGAAACCAACACGCGGAGATTTTAGCCAGAGAAAAAAATATATAAACTTAAGACTGTGGACCTGTATGATCAGAAAGAGCAGAATTAACTCTCCAGAATACATGAGAAATATTATAGAATACACGAGTAGTGTATTCAATAATCTTTGCATGTATTAAATCACCTTAGTGAGCTTCTATAGATTAATCAGAATCTTATTAATTTTAATGTTGGTTTTACTATTTTTAGTATAGCTATCCTAGTGATGAATAACTAGTTTTCTTTTTTATTTGTTTTTATTTTCTTTTATAAACAGATTTTTAAGCTTTTTTGTGATTTTGTTTATATTATTTAATTTTTTGTTTTAATAGGACCTTCATATCCATATTAGGTTTCTCCTTAATAGAATATCATCATCATCATCATTGTCAACCATTATCAATCCACTGCTGGATGAAGGTCTCCCCAAGTTTCCTCCACAACGGTCTGTCTTGTGCCAGTCTCCTCCATGTCACTCCCGCATATTTACGAATTTCATCCACCCATCTCCCATGTGGTCTTTTTCTGGGTCTTTTCCTGTCCCTTGGAATCCAATCTAAAATTTCGGCTGTCCATCTATGGTCTGTCCTTCTGGCAGTATGTCCAGCCCATTGCCATTTCAGGGATTTAACTCTGATCATGATGTCTTCCACTCTCGTCATTTTTCGGATCCACGAGTTCCTCTTCTTATCTCTCTTGGTTACCCCAAGCATGTACCTCTCCATGCTTCTTTGAGTTGTCTGCAGCCTTTGTATGTCTCTTTTAGTTAAGGTCCACGTCTCTGCACCATACGTAAGCACTGGAAGGATGCATTGATCAAACACTTTTCTTTTAAGACATAATGGCATATTGCTCTTGAAAATTATGCTGTTTCTTCCAAAAGCTCTCCAGGCAAGTTTTGTACGCCGATTAATTTCTTCATCAATGTGACCCTCACTTGATATCTGCTGTCCAAGATAAACGTACGTATCTGTTATCTCCAGTTTTTCTCCATCAATCGATAAATCTTCATTTCTTGTAAAAGCATTGAACATCACTTTTGTCTTCTGAAAGTTCATTTTTAATCCCACTTCTTTACTCTTGTCAGCAAGTTCCTGGATCATACTCTGTAGCTCTGATGGGGTAGTTGCAAAAATGACTATGTCATCAGCAAAACGAAGGTGGGTCAGATAATCTCCATTAATCTTTATCCCTTTGTTTTCCCAGTTCAGTGATTGAAAGACATTTTCCAATGTGGCATTAAAGAGCTTCGGAGATATGGTGTCACCTTGTCTCACTCCCTTTCCAATTTTTATGTGTGTTGTATTTTCAAACAGCGGAATCTTTGCACTTGCATTTTCATAGATGTTATTAATAATATTAATGTACGCATCTTCAATACCGCAGGATTTCAGAGCCGTGGTAACTGCTGATGGTTTCACCGAATCAAAGGCTTTTTCATAATCGATAAAAGCCATGCACAATGGAAGTTCATATTCCCTCGCTCTTTCAATTAGTTCTCTCAGTACTTGGATATGATCTATTGTGCTGTAGCCACTCCTGAATCCAGCTTGTTCTCTCGGTTGAGCCATGTCCAGTGTTACCTTCAAGCGGTGTGAAAGAACTTTAGTGAAGATTTTATAAACCACTGATAGGAGGCTGATAGGTCTGTAGTTCCTGAGATCCTCAATGTCACCTTTTTTATGTAGCAGGATCATTGTAGCATTGTTCCAATCCTCAGGAATCTTCCCTTCATTAAGGCATCGAGTGAAAATTTGGGCGAGTACTGTTTCAATTTCTCCACTTGCTTCTTGTATGATGTCTATAGTAATTCCATCTTCTCCTGGAGCTTTCCCCCGCTTCATGTTCTTGATTGCATGAGCAACTTCTGCTGGGAGGACTGGAAGAACTCTGGTACCTTTCATGATGTCTGGAGTACATGTATCATCCCTTTCATATAATTTGGAGTAGAAATCTTTCACTCTTGTCAAAATTTCGCCTCTATTTCTTGTTATAGAACCATCTTCTTTTCTCAGAGCCATAATCTGTTTTCTTCCCTTACTGAGATGTCCCTTTGCTATCTTAAGGCTTTGGTTGTTTTCAATTGCTTTCCTCACTAGCTCACAGTTGAATTTCCTTACGTCTTCAGTGATACTTTTTCGTGTTGTCTTGCATAGCTCTATATATTCCACTTTGGAAGTCACATCTTCTTTAGTTGTCCTCATCTCTCTTCTTTTTTGCATCAACATTTTGGTTTTTCCTGATAATTTGTTCACATGCAACTTGTTCTTAGACCCAGCTAATTTTGTTGCTGTTTCCATAAGAGCTTTGGTTACTTTTCTGTTAACTTCCGAAATATCCACTTCTTCCGATGTTAGGCCTTCTAAAGCAGAGAATCTGTTCTTCAGTTCCAACTTGAAAGTATTATGGTGTTTTTTAAGGTTGGTTATGTCAATACATTTTGTTTGTCTTATGAGCTTGCCACGTTCCAGTTTAGTGTTGAGGTGCATCTTACATCTCACCAATCTATGGTCACTACCTGTGTTGAACTTGTTCAGCACACTGCAGTCTTCGATGACGAATTTTTTGTTACACATAATAAAATCAATTTCACTTGTCGTCCCAATTGGATGTCTCCATGTCCATTTCCTGTGTGGCTTTTTCTTGAAAAAGGAGTTCAAGATGAAAAATCCTTCTGCCTCTGCAAACTCAACGAGAGTATTTCCACGCTGGTTTCTGTTGCCGTGTCCGAATTTACCTACTGAAGTTTCATTCTGTTGTCGTTGCCCTATTTTTGCATTGAAATCTCCCATAATTATCTTCAAGTGCTGCTTACCTTTATTATTTAGATGACGAATTTCCTCATAAAATTCTTCAATTTCTTCTTCAGGATGACTTGTGGTGGGTGCATAAGATTGAATAATCTGAGCCTGGTATCTTCTCGATAGTTGGATAACGAGTCGTGCAGCTCTGTCAGAGGAACTTTCAACTTCTATCACTTTATCCTTCAGTTTCTTGTTTATTATAAATCCAACACCACTAGTTCTGCCAGTATCTGTCCCACGATAATAGAAGAGATGTCCACTTTTCAGTTCAATGAGATCTTCTCCTTTTCTCCTTACCTCACTTAGCCCAACAATGTCCCACTTGATCCTTTGTAGTTCCTCTTCCAATTCAAGAAGCCTTGAATCAGAAGATAGGGAGCGTCCGTTATAGGTAGCCAAGGTCAGCATCAAATGGCAGCCTAGTCCGGTCCTCCGGGGATTCTTAGCACCCTCTGCCTTCATGTCGCACTGGCCGCTGCCTTGGCCAGGTACATTCCAGCTGCCGGAGACTGAGGGCCAAGATTTAAGTTGTAGAGTCATTTTGGAGGTGTTTGGCCATAACTCACCACGCTGGCCAAGCGGGTTGGTGAGTGTGGGATAGCATTTCCTCTGATCCCGATGGTATAGTTATACCGCTATTGGCGGTCGTCAGAGCCCCTTTAGTGGGAACAGGATGCACCACGAGAAGGCGGGGTTGACATTTGTCAAGGAGAGGCTGTGATGTTACGCATCACCTGACCTTACATCCCAATAGAATATATATATATATATATATATATATATTCTATAAAGAAGATACCTAAGCAAAAAAATACATATATAATTTTGACTCACACCTAGTACAACATAGAAAAGGTTATGTATCTACCTGTGTGAGTAAAAGGAGAAAAGAAAAAAATAAAATAAAACAACTGAATGTAGAAGGTGTCGAGAATACTGAGCCTTGGCTTTATCAAGGACCAGCAAAAACTCTGCATTTTCTCACTTCCACAAAGACCTAGTTGGAAATGGGTTTCTGCAAGGCCATAGATGCAAGTAACATTCCCACCTAAAATAGTTTAAAATATATATATATATACAAGTCATGTCCTCCGTAGAGTAGCATGACCTAGCACTAGTTAACAATTTCGCTTGCATCCATTAACCTTCATGGCCCGACCCATGCTCTTCATCTGTTACTATTAAACAGAGAGAAGAAGATTAAAGAGAACTCAAGCTGTGAGAGTGACATAATAAATAGAAATGATTTTCAGCTATAACGAAATTCCAAGTTCGTTTGAGAGAGAATTTAAACCTGAAAAACAAATTTTACATTGCAATTAAAAAAGGAAATGTTAATTTATAACGAACAGATTTTTGAAAGAAAACTTGAGTCTAAAACCCCCTACTCTACAACTTATGACAGCACGAAAACGAGAATAAGTTAAAGATAATAATTAACTAAAGAAAACTTTGTGAAAGTTATATACCTTAAACAGTTAGTTGCAATATGTACAAAGTATTTCAGCAGTGCTTTAAGTGCATAATTAATTAGTTATTAAGAACTTAACTACTTTGAAAAAACAGCGCATAGACAGCGCATAGAAAAGGAACAAGCTTAGCCATCTTCTGTTCCTAGGTACCCCAAAAGACGCTCAAAGTTACAAAGAAAAGTAAGAGTTAAAACCCGCATAAATGTTAACAGACAAACCAATGCTTAAAAGCTGAAAAGCTAAAAAACGACAGAGAAAAGGTACATGAAGTACAAACATTGAACTTATAAAACCTAGAACCCAAAAACAAGGAAGAGAGCTTACCTCTTGTGTTACAAAAACTTTTCTCCTCACAAGAGGAGAACATGGCTGACCTCTTCTGCCACTCCCTAGACGCTGGGGGCAGTGAGGGTGGGGCTGATGGCCTCCTCATACAGCAAGAAACCAACGCGCGCAGATTTTAACCAGAGAAAAAAATATATAAACTTAAGACTGTGGATCTGTATGATCAGAATGAGCAGAATTAACTCTCCAGAATACATGAGAAATATTATAAAATACACGAGCAGTTTATTTAATAATCTTTGCATGTATTAAATCACCTTAGTGAGCTTCTATAGATTAATCAGAATCTTATTAATTTTAATGTTGGTTTTACTATTTTTAGTATAGCTATCCTAGTGATGAATAACTAGTTTTCTTTTTTATTTGTTTTTATTTTCTTTTATAAACAGATTTTTAAGCTTTTTTTGTGATTTTGTTTATATTATTTAATTTTTTGTTTTAATAGGACCGTCATATCCATAGCACTAAGGTTCCTTTAGGTAGTTAATAGGCATCCTCTAGCCAACTTCCTTACGGCTTTGATTGGTCAGAATCATATTATTAACTGTGTAGAAAATTAAAACAGATCTGCCAACCTTACTCTATTATTCAGAATAATTTTTCTTAAAGTTCTTTTGATGAAAGAAGAAGGAATTTCGTTCTCTAGAAAACTTTCTAATAGTATATTAATGTGGTAATTGAAGTCCAAATTGTTGCTGCAAATTCTTGAAATTCTTAGGACCTGAGAAATTAGTACATTCTCAATTACTTTGGTTGAAATGTTATTATTCCAGTGTAGATATTTAATTACTTTGAAAGGAAAATTAACTCTTTTATCAAAGAGGCTAATAGATGGGTTACCTCTGTTGAGCTTAATGCTTAAGTCTAGGAACTCAAGTTCCTGATTACTGTGGTTGGTTTTACATAAGTTAAGAGAGCTAGGATAGATATTATCAAAATCACTCTCTATAACTTCTGAATTATTGATACACAGCAGATCATCAATATATCTAAAAGTGTAAAGGTAGTTATCTGAGCAGGTGGGGTGATTTTTAATGAATTTATATTCCTTAAAGAACAGGAATAGATTAGCGATATTCGTGGACGTTGATGTTCCCATTGGAATACCGTTCACTTGCTTATAGAGAGTATTATTATATAAGATATGGTTATTTTTTATGCAGCAATTGAGATAAGAGTTCCAAGTTCCTACATCAACAAATTGGTTAAGTTTAAATTCTGCATACAGCTCTTTAAAGGTAGTGATTATATCTGATAGAGGCAGATTAGTATATAGGTTTTCAAAATCATAACTATTAATATCTAGGGGACAAACTTTGAGTATAGTAGAAATTACTTCTGCATTATTATTAACTATCCAAAAATCTCTGTACATCAAGTTAGAACAGTTTCTAATGTGTTTCAAAACCTTCTTTAAGACATCTTCAAAAGCAAGATCTATTTTCTTTTTATGACTCCTTACTCCACTAGCTATGAACCTGAACTTCACAGGATCCTTATGAAACTTAACCGTTGCAAAAAGAAATGGAAATTCAGGCCCATATCTTCTAGTTTGTGGAATTTTAAGTTTCTTGAAGAATGCCTTAAACCGATTTTCTAACTGCTTGGTAGAATAACTTACGGGCTCGTATGTTACTCTATTATTGAGTTCCATAGTTAACAATTCAAAATAGAACTTCTTACAGATAATTGCAAAATTATTGCTAGCTTTATCCGTAGTGGTAAAAATAAATTGGTCTTGTAGTTTGGAGAGTGACCTTTTAGCTTCTCCAGAGAAAAAGATTTCTGTCGAAACAAAAGTCCAGACCTGCCAACTCACCGGTGAAGCTATTGATTATATTATATTTCCATTCTGCGAAGGCCTCAATAGGCTGATTGTACGTTAAACTGGTTTTTACGATGTACTTATTTACATCTTGAGTGAAGCTCTCAAGAATCCTTTCTTTGGAAATTGTGAAGGAAGGTCTGAATTTAGAGCCATACTCTAATAAATTCCTAAGCTTTTCATTTTCAACAAAACTCAAGTTTCCGGTGATAATATGGTTGTAATTCTTATCATAGTGAACTGTTTCTTTATGTTCATCACAAGAACAAGTAGTAATTACAGGAATGTAGCTCGAAGAGTTAAGTTTGTAGTTTTTAACTATTGACCCTAAGGTCTTAACATATTTAAAACTTACAATAGACTGGTGCCTGTGGATGGGAAAAAAAATTGCATTATTGTAGAACAGCTTCCTTACATTGAGATTATCGTAGGCTTTATTTAGGAACCTGATGGTAACAAAATTACTGGAAAATTCTTTAAGAGAAATTTTATCTTTAAGAATATGTTTAAGAATGTCCAGAACCAAAGCAAAAACATGCTTATCAACATGGTCAGCAGTTTCATTCCAGAATTTGAAAAAACATTTAAGGACAGAGTGCTTGAAGGACTTGAGAATTTTGTAAGTATTTTTAACAAAATTAGTGCCAGTTTTAAAGCTTTCCAGAGTTTTTAGCAAGTTAGCAAAATCAACTTTGCTTGATGTGCGAAATAACCTCTGTCCTCTATTACCTCTAGAGCAGCTCTTATTATTAACAAGAAAGAAGAGTTCACGAATTGAAAATTTATGCTGATTATGCTTATTGTCAGATAGAGTGGAATTAAGGCCATAGGGATAAAGAGACTGATGCTGCAAAATTTCAAGGGATTCAGTTTCTAGCCGAGCATAGAGGTCAGGGATAATATGTAGTACCTCTATTTTCACTTTGTCAAAACCATGAGTATGGAAATGCTCTAATTCAAAGGTAGAGTACTGGTTGGCATTTGTGGAGGGGTTCACTCCAGAATTAGAGAACTTGTTTACTAGAGACCTGTGACCATTAATCCTAAGATGAAGAGGATTTTTACTTTGGCCAATATAGCTAAGGTTGCAGACAGTACAGGTGAGCTTATAGATGGTATTGTAGGCTTTGCAAAACTTGTTGGAGCAATTATCCTCAACAGAAGAATACAGGTTAGGATCTGCAGATTTACATGTCAAACAACGTTTGTCATTTCATAACTTTAGATTACCTTTGCCAGCGAGTTCATACACTATGGGAAAGGGTGCTAGCCTAACCGAGCGGGAGGACTTAAAATATCTGAGCTGACCTCCAATCCTTTCATCGTCCTTAGAACTCCACTTGGGCCAAAACATACAAATTCTGAGCAAACCAACTAGGAAAGACTTTTTAGAAATAAGCAGTCCAAGAAAAGACCAAACTCGAGTATAAACTACACTCCAAAAGAAAACTAGTTATTCATCACTAGGATAGCTATACTAAAAATAGTAAAACCAACATTAAAATTAATAAGATTCTGATTAATCTATAGAAGCTCACTAAGGTGATTTAATACATGCAAAGATTATTAAATAAACTGCTAGTGTATTTTATAAT
Source organism: Macrothele yani (assembly GCA_039090855.1). Classification (NCBI taxonomy): domain Eukaryota; kingdom Metazoa; phylum Arthropoda; class Arachnida; order Araneae; family Macrothelidae; genus Macrothele; species Macrothele yani. The sequence goes on along the minus strand of CM077013.1, from coordinate 116,081,768 downwards.
ATTCCTCATGTATTCTGGAGAGTTAATTCTGCTCATTCTGATCATACAGATCCACAGTCTTAAGTTTATATATTTTTTTCTCTGGTTAAAATCTCCGCACGTTGGTTTCTTGCTGTATGAGGAGGCCATCAGCCCCACCCTCACTGCCCCCAGCGTCTAGGGAGTGGCAGAAGAGGTCAGCCATGTTCTCCTCTTGTGAGGAGAAAAGTTTTTGTAACACAAGAGGTAAGCTCTCTTCCTTGTTTTTGGGTTCTAGGTTTTATAAGTTCAATGTTTGTACTTCATGTACCTTTTCTCTGTCGTTTTTTAGCTTTTCAGCTTTTAAGCATTGGTTTGTCTGTTAACATTTATGCGGGTTTTAACTCTTACTTTTCTTTGTAACTTTGAGCGTCTTTTGGGGTACCTAGGAACAGAAGATGGCTAAGCTTGTTCCTTTTCTATGCGCTGTCTATGCGCTGTTTTTTCAAAGTAGTTAAGTTCTTAATAACTAATTAATTATGCACTTAAAGCACTGCTGAAATACTTTGTACATATTGCAACTAACTGTTTAAGGTATATAACTTTCACAAAGTTTTCTTTAGTTAATTATTATCTTTAACTTATTCTCGTTTTCGTGCTGTCATAAGTTGTAGAGTAGGGGGTTTTAGACTCAAGTTTTCTTTCAAAAATCTGTTCGTTATAAATTAACATTTCCTTTTTTAATTGCAATGTAAAATTTGTTTTTCAGGTTTAAATTCTCTCTCAAACGAACTTGGAATTTCGTTATAGCTGAAAATCATTTCTATTTATTATGTCACTCTCACAGCTTGAGTTCTCTTTAATCTTCTTCTCTCTGTTTAATAGTAACAGATGAAGAGCATGGGTCGGGCCATGAAAGTTAATGGATGCAAGCGAAATTGTTAACTAGTGCTAGGTCATGCTACTCTACGGAGGACATGACTTATATATATATTTTTTAAACTATTTTAGGTGGGAATGTTACTTGCATCTATGGCCTTGCAGAAACCCATTTCCAACTAGGTCTTTGTGGAAGTGAGAAAATGCAGAGTTTTTGCTGGTCCTTGATAAAGCCAAGGCTCAGTATTCTCGACACCTTCTACATTCAGTTGTTTTATTTTATTTTTTTCTTTTCTCCTTTTACTCACACAGGTAGATACATAACCTTTTCTATGTTGTACTAGGTGTGAGTCAAAATTATATATGTATTTTTTTGCTTAGGTATCTTCTTTATAGAATGTGAATTCTGAATTTTCAAAACTGCTGCGTTGCGCGCTTTGATTTTCAGGTTATTTTGCACCCTTCGTTTTAAATTCTAAAATTTTTTCCTTAGTCTTCAGTTTTGCTCTTAAGTATATATCATCATCATCATCATCATTGTCAACCATTATCAATCCACTGCTGGACGAAGGTCTCCCCAAGTTTCCTCCACAACGGTCTGTCTTGTGCCAGTCTCCTCCATGTCACCCCTGCATACTTTCGAATTTCATCCACCCATCTCCCATGTGGTCTTCTTCTGGGTCTTTTCCTGTCCCTTGGAATCCAATCTAAAATTTCGGCTGTCCATCGATGATCTGTCCTTCTGGCAGTATGTCCAGCCCATTGCCATTTCAGGGATTTAACTCTGATCATGATGTCTTCCACTCTTGTCATTTTTCGGATCCACGAGTTCCTCTTCTTATCTCTCCTGGTTACACCAAGCATGCACCTCTCCATGCTTCTTTGAGTTGTCTGCAGCCTTTGTATGTCTCTTTTAGTTAAGGTCCACGTCTCCGCACCATACGTAAGCACTGGAAGGATGCATTGATCAAACACTTTTCTTTTAAGACATAATGGCATATTGCTCTTGAAAATTATGCTGTTTCTTCCAAAAGCTCTCCAGGCAAGTTTTGTACGCCGATTAATTTCTTCATCAATGTGACCCTCACTTGATATCTGCTGTCCAAGATAAACGTACGTGTCTGTTATCTCCAGCTTTTCTCCATCAATCGATAAATCTTCATTTCTTGTAAAAGCATTGAACATCACTTTTGTCTTCTGAAAGTTCATTTTTAATCCCACTTCTTTACTCTTGTCAGCAAGTTCCTGGATCATACTCTGCAGCTCTGATGGGGTAGTTGCAAAAATGACTACGTCATCAGCAAAACGAAGGTGGGTTAGATAATCTCCATTAATCTTTATCCCCTTGTTTTCCCAGCTCAGTGACTGAAAAACACCCTCCAATGTGGCATTAAAGAGCTTCGGAGATATGGTGTCACCTTGTCTCACTCCCTTTCCAATTTTTACGTGTGTTGTATTTTCAAACAGCCTAATCTTTGCACTTGCATTTTCATAGATGTTATTAATAATATTAATGTATGCATCTTCAATACCGCAGGTTTTCAGAGCCATTGTAACTGCTGATGGTTTCACCGAATCAAAGGCTTTTTCATAATCGATAAAAGCCATGCACAATGGAAGTTCATATTCCCTCGCTCTTTCAATTAGTTCTCTCAGCACGTGGATATGATCTATTGTGCTGTAGCCACTCCTGAATCCAGCTTGTTCTCTCGGTTGAGCCATGTCCAGTGTTACCTTCAAGCGGTGTGAAAGAACTTTAGTGAAGATTTTATAAACTACTGATAGGAGGCTGATAGGTCTGTAGTTTCCGAGATCCTCAATGTCACCTTTCTTATGTAGCAGGATCATTGTAGCGGTGTTCCAATCCTCAGGAATCTTTCCTTCATTAAGGCATCGAGTGAAAATTTGGGCGAGTACCGTTTCGATTTCTCCACTTGCTTCTTGTATGATGTCTACAGTAATTCCATCTTCTCCTGGAGCTTTTCCTCGCTTCATGTTCTTGATTGCATGTGCAACTTCTGCTGGAAGGACTGGAGGAACTCTGGTACTGGTATCTTTCATGATGTCTGGAGTGCATGTATCATCCCTTTCATATAATTTGGAGTAGAAATCTTTCACTCTTGTCAAAATTTCGCCTCTATTTCTTGTTACAGAACCATCTTCTTTTCTCAGTGCCATAATCTGTTTTCTTCCCTTACTGAGATGTCCCTTTGCTATCTTTAGGCTTTGGTTGTTTTCAATTGCTTTCCTCACTAGTTCACAGTTGAATTTCCTTACGTCTTCAGTGATACTTTTTCTTACTGTCTTGCATAGCTCTATATATTCCACTTTGGAAGTCACATCTTTTTTAGTTGTCCTCATCTCTCTTCTTTTTTGCATCAACATTTTGGTTTTTCCTGATAATTTGTTCACATGCAACTTGTTCTTGGACCCAGCTAATTTTGTTGCTGTTTCCATAAGAGCTTTGGTTACTTTTCTGTTAACTTCAGAGATGTTCACTTCTTCCGATGTTAGGCCTTCTAAAGCAGAGAACCTGTTCTTCAGTTCTAACTTGAAGGTATTATGGTGTTTTTTAAGGTTGGTTATGTCAATAGATTTTGTTTGTCCTATGAGCTTGCCACGTTCAAGTTTAGTGTTGAGGTGCATCTTACATCTCACCAATCTATGGTCACTACCTGTGTTGAACTTGTTTAGCACACTGCAGTCTTCTATGACGAATTTTTTGTTACACATAATAAAATCAATTTCACTTGTCGTCCCATTTGGATGTCTCCATGTCCATTTCCTGTGTGGCTTTTTCTTGAAGAAGGAGTTCAAGATGAAAAACCCTTCTGCCTCTGCAAACTCAACGAGAGTATTTCCACGCTGGTTTCTGTTGCCATGACCGAATTTACCTACTGAAGTTTCATTCTGTTGCCGTTGCCCTATTTTTGCATTGAAATCTCCCATAATTATTTTCAAGTGCTGCTTACCTTTATTATTTAGATGACAAATTTCCTCATAAAATTCTTCAATTTCTTCTTCAGGATGACTTGTGGTGGGTGCATAAATTTGAATAATCTGAGCCTGGTATCTTTTCGAGAGTTGGATAACAAGTCGTGCAGCTCTGTCAGAGGAACTTTCAACTTCTACAACTTTATCCTTCAGTTTCTTGTTTATTATAAATCCAACACCACTAGTTCTGCCAGTATCTGTCCCACGATAGTAGAAGAGATGTCCACTTTTCAGCTCGATGAGATCTTCTCCTTTTCTCCTTACCTCACTTAGCCCCACAATGTCCCACTTGATCCTTTGTAGTTCCTCTTCCAATTCAAGAAGCCTTGAATCAGAAGATAGGGAGCGTCCATTGTAAGTAGCCAAGGTCAGCATCAGATGGCAGCCTAGTCCGGTCCTCCGGGGATTCTTAGCACCCTCTGCCTTCATGTCGCACTGGCCGCTGCCTTGGCCAGGTACATTCCAGCTGCCGGAGACTGAGGGCCAAGATTTAAGTTGTGGAATCATTTTGGAGGGGTTTGGCCATAACTCACCACGCTGGCCAAGCGGGTTGGTGAGTGTGGGATAGCATTTCCTCTGATCCCGATGGTATAGTTATACCGCTATGGGCGGTCGTCAGAGCCCCTTTAGTGGGAACAGGATGCACCACGAGAAGGCGGGGTTGACATTTGTCAAGGAGAGGCTGTGATGTTACGCATCACCTGACCTTACATCCCTAAGTATATATATATATATATATATATATACTTAAGAGCAAAACTGAAGACTAATATTTTGCACCCTTCGTTTTAAATTCTAAAATTTTTTCCTTAGTCTTCAGTTTTGCTCTTAAGTATATATATATATATATATACTTAAGAGCAAAACTGAAGACTAATATATATATATATACTTAAGAGCAAAACTGAAGACTAAGGAAAAAATTTTAGAATTTAAAACGAAGGGTGCAAAATAACCTGAAAATCAAAACGCGCAACGCAGCAGTTTTGAAAGTTCAGAATTCACATTCTATAAAGAAGATACCTAAGCAAAAAAAAAAAATACATATATAATTTTGACTCACACCTAGTACAACATAGAAAAGGTTATGTATCTACCTGTGTGAGTAAAAGGAGAAAAGATAAAAAAATAAAATAAAACAACTGAATGTAGAAGGTGTCGAGAATACTGAGCCTTGGCTTTATCAAGGACCAGCAAAAACTCTGCATTTTCTCACTTCCACAAAGACCTAGTTGGAAATGGGTTTCTGCAAGGCCATAGATGCAAGTAACATTCCCACCTAAAATAGTTTAAAAAATATATATATAAGTCATGTCCTCCGTAGAGTAGCATGACCTAGCACTAGTTAACAATTTCGCTTGCATCCATTAACCTTCATGGCCCGACCCATGCTCTTCATCTGTTACTATTAAACAGAGAGAAGAAGATTAAAGAGAACTCAAGCTGTGAGAGTGACATAATAAATAGAAATGATTTTCAGCTATAACGAAATTCCAAGTTCGTTTGAGAGAGAATTTAAACCTGAAAAACAATGCAAAAGAAATCCAAATTTTACATTGCAATTAAAAAAGGAAATGTTAATTTATAACGAACAGATTTTTGAAAGAAAACTTGAGTCTAAAACCCCCTACTCTACAACTTATGACAGCACGAAAACGAGAATAAGTTAAAGATAATAATTAACTAAAGAAAACTTTGTGAAAGTTATATACCTTAAACAGTTAGTTGCAATATGTACAAAGTATTTCAGCAGTGCTTTAAGTGCATAATTAATTAGTTATTAAGAACTTAACTACTTTGAAAAAACAGCGCATAGACAGCACATAGAAAAGGAACAAGCTTAGCCTTCTTCTGTTCCTAGGTACCCCAAAAGACGCTCAAAGTTACAAAGAAAAGTAAGAGTTAAAACCCGCATAAATGTTAACAGACAAACCAATGCTTAAAAGCTGAAAAGCTAAAAAACGACAGAGAAAAGGTACATAAAGTACAAACATTGAACTTATAAAACCTAGAACCCAAAAACAAGGAAGAGAGCTTACCTCTTGTGTGACAAAAACTTTTCTCCTCACAAGAGGAGAACATGGCTGACCCCTTCCGCCACTCCCTAGACGCTGGGGGCAGTGAGGGTGGGGCTGATGTCCTCCTCATACAGCAAGAAACCATCCCGCGGAGATTTTAACCAGAGAAAAAAATATATAAACTTAAGACTGTGGATCTGTATGATCAGAATGAGCAGAATTAACTCTCCAGAATACATGAGAAATATTATAAAATACACGAGCAGTTTATTTAATAATCTTTGCATGTATTAAATCACCTTAGTGAGCTTCTATAGATTAATCAGAATCTTATTAATTTTAATGTTGGTTTTACTATTTTTAGTATAGCTATCCTAGTGATGAATAACTAGTTTTCTTTTTTATTTGTTTTTATTTTCTTTTATAAACAGATTTTTAAGCTTTTTTTGTGATTTTGTTTATATTATTTAATTTTTTGTTTTAATAGGACCGTCATATCCATAGCACTAAGGTTCCTTTAGGTAGTTAATAGGCATCCTCTAGCCAACTTCCTTACGGCTTTGATTGGTCAGAATCATATTATTAACTGTGTAGAAAATTAAAGCAGATCTGCCAACCTTACTCTATTATTCAGAATAATTTTTCTTAAAGTTCTTTTGATGAAAGAAGAAGGAATTTTGTTCTCTAGAAAACTTTCTAATAGTATATTAATGTGGTAATTGAAATCCAAATTGTTGCTGCAAATTCTTGAAATTCTTTTTGCTGGTCCTTGATAAAGCCAAGGCTCAGTATTCTCGACACCTTCTACATTCAGTTGTTTTATTTTATTTTTTTATCTTTTCTCCTTTTACTCACACAGGTAGATACATAACCTTTTCTATGTTGTACTAGGTGTGAGTCAAAATTATATATGTATTTTTTTTTGCTTAGGTATCTTCTTTATAGAATATATATATATATATATATATATATATATAAAATGGGTTATTGCAATTACAAAGGGCCCCTAGAAGAGCCATCTCCCGGGGCCCCACAAGGGCTAGGGCCACCACTGCCCTTATGTCATGAGCAAACTCACAATTTCTTCATTACCATTTCATAGTGTGCTTGCTGAAGCATGGCTATTGTCTCTGATGGTGATTTTCACAGCAAAACACAAAATGATCTCTGCATGTTGCTCAGTTATTAACATTTTCAACTGAAACATTACTAAATGCATGGTAAACAAAAAAAAATTACTGGTGTTACACACAGAAAATGGGAGGGTGCAACTTGCCATGTCAGATGACATCATGGATACTTTAAACCTCTGAAACTGAAAAAAAAAAAAAAACACATACATTTCTTCATTCCCATAGCTGGGGATGATTTCAGGAGCTTTATGAACCTAATTCATACAACACATAAGACAAAATAAATAAACTGAACACAAAAAAAATTGAAGTTCATACTTTTGTTATTCCAGGCAGATCTACCAACGTCAAGTTCACCACATGCGAAGAATATATTTTCAAATTGATCGCATCATAACATATTCCCTGAAAGAAAAATGTGAATTTATTTTTTTTACTCAAAACACTTCATTGCAATTCTGAGCTAAAAGAACTACACAGAAGCTATTAACATAGATATTGTAAATTGTAAATTTTATACTGTAAGACTGGTGGAAATTATTCAATGGAAATAATGCACCACTGCTGTGACAAACATCAATGACATATGAATTTCATTCTTACCTTTACCATCAACATCACAGCAAGAACGTGATGCTATAACATGTTACATATCGAATCATCATTTTACTAATCTCGAATCATTTTTTTTAACTTTATTGCAAAATGCAGGCAAACAGTTATATTTTGTCTAAAACTGAAGTAAAATGAAATTATAGTAAAACTTAGAACCAAACACTGTGGATACACCATAGATAAATATAAACCAAAAAGCACAAGACTTTGAGAAAATAATCTGGGTCTTTTACAGGGTATTTTTCATTAAATATCTGCCGAGCTTTCATTTGCCAATAGGCGGCTTTTTCAAAGCACTAGAACGACCTCATACTTAAAACTGTAAAACACACAAATTTGACAGCTTAAGTCTCAAGTCCTGTCAGTGCCTTGGAAAAAGCCACCCACTGGAAAGTAAAAGCTCAGCAGATATTGTATGAATACACATGTGTATAAAGACCCAGATTATTTTCTCATAATTTTTTTTTTATTTATATTTACAGTAAAACCTGTTTGAGATGGAACTGTCATAAAACAGAACATTTTTTTATTTTCGAAATAAAGAATAGAATGAATTCCTATAAATTTGGTGCTATTTAACCTGCATAAAACGGAACATGCCTAACACAGAAACGGCAAGAGAGCAAATGAACTTGTGACAACGGAAAGTCCCCAAATGTCCTTGTGTCATCAAGTGTTTTAATTGAGTTTTAATTGAATACAAAACATTGCATGGTAAAGTGTAGTGAAGAATTTGCACAGAACAAATTTGCTTGAGGGCGAAGATAATGTAGCAAAGGTTGAAGATTAAGTCTTCGCAGACGAGTGCTTTGTGTGAATTTCAAATTGACGCTCTGATTTAATTCTCCAACACTTATTCAACGAGACGATCATTCAGAGCCCTTGCTTGGTGTGAGTTGCAAGAAGCAAAGGAGTGAAACATCGTTGTTGGATTGAAGAGTTGCAACATTAATGCTAGATTATTTAAAAAACATAACTGAATTTTAGTTGATTAAGGTACGCACGAACAATTCATTCTCTTATACAACAGCTAATTATGGAGTATTTGTTAGTAGCATGACAAAAATTAAAATGCTCACATTTCAATGGTTTCCATGGATGCACCTGTATGAAATGGAAACTTGTCTAAAATGGAAAATAGCTCCAGTCCCTCAAATTCTGTCTTAGACAGGTTTCACAATGTTAGGTTTCATATAGCATTCAAGGTTGAGAAAATTTGCTTGAAATTTGCACAAAAAAATTCATGAGAGAAGAAAAGACTGAGTGAGTAAGAGTGTGTGCGTGGGGGAGGGGAGGTGTTGGACAAAAAGTTATGAACATTATTATGGTGCTAATGTTATTTGGGCAGGCTACACTGAAAACAACCAAACATTTTTTATTATCTGTGAGTGTCCTTCCTATATATTCTCTAGGTTGTATGCCAGTGTAGTGCAAGTTGTGTTCAGTAAGAGTTCATACGAATGGTTGATGAAATGGGTGACCTGCAAGACTTCCAAAGAGGAAAATTGTAGAGCACGTTTAGCAGGAGCGTCTGTAACCATAACAATCAAATTGTTTGGCATTTCAAGAGCTACAGTCTCCACTGTTATGACTGCATACACAAGGCATGGAAAGACTTCATCAACAAACAGAGACTGAATGAGAGGGTCTGCTGAACACTAACAAGGAATGTGTCCAAACAACACAGAACTACCACAGCAAGATTGACAGCAGAACTCAATATCCACCAGGAAGACCCTGTTTCCACAAAAACAGTCTGCAGAAAAAACTTCACAAAGTCAATATCCATGGAACAGCTACAATCGCTAAACCTTTAACCACAGAAACCAACACTACAATTCCAAAAAGGTGGTGTCATGAGCATAAAACCTGGACAGCTGATGACTGGAAACATGTGATACAGTCCAACGAGTCCTCATTTAAGTTATTCCCAAGAGCAGGTTGGGTTTAGGTATGGAGAACCACAAGGATGCGTACGACTCTGAATATCTGGTTACAACTGTCAAACATGGGGATGAATCTGTGATGGTTTGGGCAGCCGTATCTTGGTATTCAGCTGGCCTCATCATTACCTTACATGGTTGAGTTCCTGTCAGCAAGTACCTGGACATTCTGTAGATGATCAGGCACAGCTTATGGTTCAAATGTCTCCCAACAATTATGCCATTTTCAAGATGATAATGTGCCCATACATACAGCCAGAATAATTCAGTCTTGATTTGAGGAGCACCAAGAAATGCCACTGCTGTTCCCCATTGGCATATGTAATTCAATTTACATATTGGACAACATTTTGCTCACTGATATGCAAATTTCACTGTGGTCATTTGTTTCTCATATCAATTTACATCGTCATGTGAACATCGTAACATTTCATTCAACGCTTTGGATTATTTACCCGCTATTGCCTTCTGGACTTTAATTTTGCACACAAGTGTATTTGTGCATACAATCCCACTATTATTGACAGTGAAAATGCACACAGGTCTCTGAAAAGATTTACAGATTTTGAGGAGCTCAGTATAAAAAATTTCAAACTTTCCTAAAATGTAAGCTTTACACAAAGCCTAAGCTTCTGGCCTGTAAGAACTCACAGAAGGTATGCAATATATTTACTTGTATGCTCCTTTGAGTATTTTATTCAGCGACTCGTATCTTCTAACTGAGGACACTAAATGTGAAATCCAAGAACCAGAGGTGCAGAATATGTCTGAACGAGCGACGAGGTTCGGGGGAAATTAATGCAGCTCTGGGGAAATTTTTCCCAGAGGGTACAATAATAATAATAAAATGAAAAATTGATTTATTAACAACGTATATGACGTGAAAGATAAGAGTAATTTACTGCATGGTAATCAGGTAATCATTTTGAAAAAATGTGTCATATGAATACAAGAGGTAACAGCGCAATGACGTACTGCCGGCTGTTGCTGGCAGACAATTCATCAAGCCCAAATGACTTTACTAATGCCAAGGCTGAGACAGCGTGGCGTAAGTAACAAGTACGATGCAACCACTAGCTGCACTAATAAACGTTTCCGAAACTAATGGCAGCAAATGTGTCATATGTGCCGATCTGAAAAATTATTGGGCATTCCAGACATTTTAAAGTGAATGACCCATTCATTTTTCAAAGGATTTAAGTCTAATTTAAATTTCATTCAGTAAAATTATCTGGCACAATTAGATGCCCGAAATGCTAGAATGAAATAAATTATAGTTAAATCACAGAATTTTTTTTTTTTTTTAGCCGTTTATTTTTCAGCCTCTGCCCCAACACCGATTTCACCTAGACCCAAAAATGTTTCAGACATTTTGAATCTAAGTTTCATCTTTCTATTTCCAGGACTGCATCACTTATTCTTGGAATAGCAGGAGTGGGGAAACCACCCAGCCTTCTTTGCTTGCATTGTTCAAAAGGAAGGAGAAGAATGCAAAAGAACAGACAGATAAAAATCCCGAACAGACTGTTTGGAACAGTGTCACAGTTTGTAGACTGGGAGAAGGGGGAAGCGATTAATCACTCAGAGCCAAGTGGCTGGAAGGAAGGGGATTGCAGAAATGTGGCACCCTACTGCGTCGTTAAAAGATTGACCCGGAGACGTTTCTTGCATATGCAGGACACAACTGTCTTTTGATCTAAAAGCCAGAAGTATGGAGTGATAAGACAAAGTAAAAACAAATCGTCCTCCAATCTGAACACATCAAAAATCTGAACTACCAGTGGTACCAATTAGTTCGAATTTTGGACGCTCTTCTCTATTTATAAGCTTAGACGGGCAATGCCAAGCTTCAACTTCAAGCGTATACGCAGTGAGTTCCATTGGTGGCCATTTCATCCGGGACACACGTGGTTCTTCGGTTACTGTTTATGTGATACGCGTTTTATTTGTACCGTTGTTTACGTACAGTTCAGTTTGTTTACAAGGGGTTTTTTTTTTCAAATTTTTAAGTAATAGGCTTTAAGGATAGTTCTTAATCATCAACATATACTCTAATAATTGCTTAAACTTGTATGAAAATTCACTACAGTTTTGGGGGAAATTTCGGACGGAAAAAAATTGTGTTCTGGGGAAATATTGGGCTCCGAAAATTTTCTGCACCCCTGCCAAGAACTATGAAACATTAAAAAATGATGTTCTGGACAGATAACACAAGAAAAACTAAGCCAATTCTCTTTGTACCCAACAGATACAAGAAAACATTAACTGAAACACCTTTGAATTTTTCACTCACTTGTGAATTTCTAGAAGAGCTCGGAGGACTGTAAAACATTGCATATGGATATTGAAACTTGAGAGTTTACAAAATTAAAAACCACTGTGAATTATTTATTTATTTTTTTATTTATTTTTTTTTATTTTTTTGGCTTAATGAGTATTTATCTAGCTGCTGAGTATGTTGTCCAGAACGAGCAAGATATGTGTGAAATTCAAACACCATATAAATAAGAGCAAACCCAAACTCACTGTTTTTGAGCAAAGAACAGTTAACACAAAATGCAAAATCAGTCAAATGGAACAGGTAATAAATTTGTGTTTAGGAAGCATATTTGACAAAGGAAAACAGATTATATGGTGAAATTACAAGACTAGTTAATTCAGCTTTGAAAGTAATAGCTGCTTCAAGAGGATTTCACATACTGGACGGGTTCTCATAGAAAATCCAGAATGGCAGTGTATGAAAATGTTATTGCTCCTATTCTGATGTACAGTAGTGAAACCTGGGTGCTACAGAACAAATTGTTTGTGCACTGGGCATTACTTCCAGGGAAAGGGGTGCAGCAACACACATTCTGATCAGGAGAGGAATGAATATGTGTAATGTGAAGAAAAATGCTGTTAGTAGGGTGGCAACAGTGATGGAAAGCTACTTTTTAAAAAGGTAGCTTGCTACAACTACTGTACATTCTTGAAACAGTAGCTTGCTACAGCTACTTTTTCCAAAATGTAGATAAATACGCTACTTTTTCTGAAAAGTAGCGCTTTTGCTCTACTTTTAACTACTTTTTCTTCACTTAATTATAAGTTAAAAACACAAATTCTGAAGATCTTTATATGTACATTACATACGGTATTCAGAGCTAAATAAGGTAAATAACACAATTTATCTTTGTATTTACCTTAGCTCTGATCATCATATGCAACATATTTTATCATATTCAGTGACATATCTTAAGCCAATTAACATGCCCAGGGGAATCCAAATAAAAACTATCAACAAGTAACTGAATTCATTTTCTTTGCTGAGAGAATCAAATCTTGCTGTCAAATGTAGTAAACAAAATTGCTAGCTCCATCATTTCCTACGTGCTATTTCAGAAGCATAAACAGCATAAAGTAAAGAAGATAAAAACTTTATGGTTAACAGTTTGGCTGACTTGTTACAATGCAAGTCAACTCAGGTACATGACTATAGGCAGGGCACACTTAACTCCCCTGTTTCAGCCAATAATATGTTCCAGGAAATCCAGAAGTGTCACGAGATTTGAAAAATTTATTTTTACTTGTTTTAAAGTAGCAAGATTTTCCACTACAAGCTACTTTATATTGTAGTATGCTACTTCTACATTTTTCTATTTGCAGCGGTGGTACATCATAATCACGCTACTGTAAATGTGGCATGCTATTTCTGATCACCGGGTGGAACAATTTTTTTTTTTTAAGGTGGTTTGGCCATGTTGAAAGATTGAGTATGGAGACATTTGGTACATCAACAATACATAAAATCTAACACCATCAGTAACTTTGATTTGGCAGAGCATCTTTCTTTGAGAAGATAACCCTGTGAATATCAAAGAACAGCTTAGTGATATGTGTGTGTATATATATATATGAAAAAAAAAAGATTAAGTTACACTTAAAGACTCATTTTAAAGGCCCTGCGTTGCATCCAACAGGTGTAAGATTTTGGAATCTAAAATTGACCATTTAATACCATCAAATCCAGTAAAAATTGTCCATTTAATACAGTTAGATCAAGTAAAATGACTCATTTAATATAGTCAAACCCAGTAAAAATTGTCCATTTAATACAGTATTTAACTATTATCACTAAGCTGTTCTCTGAGATTCAGAGGTTAGCTCCACAAAGAAATACAAACCACTAGATAAATTTTTAACTGATTATTTACTTACTGTTGCTGTATCAAACCTAGACACACAACTCTGGCTTCACTGACATCCATCACATGATGTATACAAGACCCTCTATACTTCACACTCAATCTTTTTTTCATGCAGATACTCCTGAATCTGGTTCTCCCATGACTTCCTTACCTTTCTCCTCTGCCTTTCTTTCCTGCCACTTGGGCTGAAATTTTTTTCTTAGTAAGCATTTCATCACTCATTCTTCAGCGTGGTCAGACCACCTAAGAATATTAGTCTCCACCTTACTAACAACATTTTACCTCACATTATACAACTGCAGCACATCTTCATTTCTCACATGATCAGAGAGTGTCTTGCCACAAACTCCCCATAAGTAATGCATCTCTCCAGCACAGAAACGACTCCTATGTCACTTCTGCAGTACCCAGATTTCACTGTTATACATCAGAGTATCTTTTCCACTGAAAAAAGTGTGTGTGCAAATTAAAGTCGATTAAATTAAGAAATAATGTTCCATTAGTGGTAAGTGCACCAAACATTTGCTTTCTATGCTAAATACCATATCTTAAAAATGTAGGGAGGTTCACACACTGGTGTCCAAAACCTGAGGATGGGCTAAGTTTTTACCTGCATAAGAAGACAATACAGGACTGCAACCAAATGGGGAAATACAATCGTGGCCAAAAGTCCTGCACCAATAGACCGAAAGTCAAAGTTTTGATGTTTGAAGTCAACTTAACACAGCTTAATGGTAAAGTTCGGAATACATACTATATACATCATTTTAAAGGAAATTTTATGCTGAATTCAAGTATCTTACAGAATGTTATTACCAGAAACAGAAGTTAAGTTACAAGCAAAAGTACAGCATCAAATCATAAAAAGCAACAAATAGTGAAATTAGTGTACAATACATTTAACGTAAAATCACTGTACAGTACATTACTAAAACTTGCAGAACACTTGAAATAACTTTCAATTTACTTCCGATATTGGAGGTTATTTTTTTTTTTTTTAACGTGCATTAATGCATTGGCATTTTTGAACTTCCCTTTTTGTTGGTAAAGTTCGATTAACACTTACCGCACGTGGGGCTTGGCTTTCAATTCTTATTTCCGTTATGTGGATGCGGCATGGGGGTTTTTCATTTAGTTGCGGGTCCACTTCATTTTTTTCCCCGTTGTTCTTTATCTGGCCTCTTCATTAAATGAGTTTTTTCCCTTGCTGCCTCCTCATTTACTTCGATAATTTTTCATAACCCTAGTACTTTTGGTAATACTCCATTACCATCATCGAGGGGACGTTTTGCTCAGACTGGCACGGACCGTGTCAGCTGGGCATTTCGGTGGTTCTCGCGGGCTGCTTCTGTCATCGGCTATCGCTTCTTCTTGGGCGTTGTGGCGCCATCTCTTGTTGGTCACTGATTTGGATAACCACGGTTTCTTAGTAACAAAGTGCACCTTCTTAGCATGGAACTAATGAGCTTCTCTAGTTGTCCATTGGTGATAACACAGTGCCATACAGCCCTTATAGACTCAATTAGAAAATTGAATAGAAGACATTGATTCTGTAAGGGCCGTATGGCACAGTGTTATCAGCAATGGACAACTAGAGAAGCTCATTAGTTCCATGCTAAGAAGGTGCACTTTGTTACTAAGAAACCGTGGTTATCCAATTAAATATTAAAGTGTATTTTGCTTGTTGGTAAGTTATTTCAAGTGTTCTGCAAGTTTTAGTAATGTACTGTACAGTGATTTTACGTTAAATGTATTGTACACTAATTTCACTATTTGTTGCTTTTTACGATTTGATGCTGTACTTTTGCTTGTAACTTCGCTTCTATTACTGGTAATAATATTCTGTCAAGGTATTTGAATTCAGCATAAAATTTCCTTTAAAATGGTGTATAATATGTATTCCTGACTTTACCATTAAGCTGTATAAGTTGACTTCAAACATCAAAAATTTGACTTTCACTCTACTGGTGCAGGACTTTTGGCCACGATTGTAATTGCACTGCCAGCATACAAACACGCAAAAAAACAAATTGCTTATAAATGATGCACAAATTACATTGTAATCAGTGTTCATGCAAAAGTTACAAATTTCCAAAGGACGTAGTTGAAGACAGTGCTTACCGATAACCAGGCAGACATTTCAATATGGAATATGTCCACCCTGAACTGCAATGCAACACTCACAACATTGTGGAAATGCTCAGCACCAAGTGATTCAGAAGTTCCTGAGGCAAATTGGCCCACTCCTCCCTATGTGCACGGATGAGGCCCTGCTTGTTTTCTGGAGGAAGATTTCAAGCACCAATGCTTCTCCCCATGGCATTCCAGATGTGTTTGATGGGGCTGAGGTCTGGAGAGCGTGCTAGCCAGTCTATATGATGAATACCCTTGATCGCCAGAAGTGTCTGCACTGCTCTCATGTGATGAGGTGTTGCACTGTTATCCATTAACAGAAAGTCTTCACCTACAGCACCATGGAATAATCTAACATGGCAGAGAACTTTGTTGCAATATTGTTCACCCATCAGTCCCATTTTCCAACACCTGTAGCTCGGTGTATCCATTAACCACGATGCCACAGTCAAACTCAATAAAAATAGTTAATTTAATATATTTAAATCCAGTAGAAATTATCCATTTAATAGTCAAATCCAGTAAAAATTGTCCATTTAATACAGTCAAACCCAATAAAAAAATAGTCCATTTAATACAGTTAAATTCAGTAGAAATAGTCCATTTAATAGTCAAATGCAGTAAAAATTGTCCATTTAATAGTCAAATGTAGTAAAAATTGTCCATTTAATAGTCAAATGTAGTAAAAATTGTCCATTTAATAGTCAAATGTAGTAAAAATTGTCCATTTAATAGTCAAATGCAGTAAAAATTGTCCATTTAATACAGTCAAATCCAGTAAAAATCCATTTAAATCCAGTCAAATCCAGTAAAAATCCATTTAAATACAGTCAAATCCAGTAAAAATCCATTTAAATACAGTCAAATCCAGTAAAAATCCATTTAAATACAGTCAAATCCAGTAAAAATTGTCCATTTAATACAGTCAAACCCAGTTATCACATAAAAGGTCAGCAAAATTTATGCCGTGTTTAACAAGTGTACTAACCGATGAAAGACTACTAACTAATTCATGGAGATTTAATACCATAACTCAATATCTGATAGCATAGCCCAAGTATTTCTAAAATTCAATTCAATTGGACATCTTTCTCACTGGAATTATTTAAAGCCAAAATAAGCTGCACATAAGCACTATACTGAAGCTATTTTTTATAACTGTACTAACTTAAAAGATGCCTATTAATTATCTCAGCTGGTTCGCAAAGTTCTAGCCAGCTAAGGTAATTTTTCTTCATATCATAGCGAAGAAATAAACCTTCATATATATACACATAAGAAAATAGATTGTGTAAGTTTAATTATTGTCAGAAAAGTCACGACGTATTTTAGCCATGTTTTGCAAAGGTCATTTATTGATAGAAAGAACAAAAATCAATGATATAATGCCCGTTTTGTTAGATAAACTTTTGCCATCTTTCAGTGAGCTGCAAAATGCCTCGTTCATAGAAGGACCTGTCTTTCATGGCGAAAAACTGTACAAAAGGTGCTGATTTACAGCCTCATCTGAATTTAACGTTATACCACGCAAGGACTGTTGAAGAGAGTGAAACAAGGGGAAGTCTGACGGCGCCAGGTCAGGCGAGTATGCTGGGTGGGGCAACACATCCCACCCTAGCTCCAATAATTTTCGGCGGGTGATCAAACTTGTGTGTGGTCTCGCATTGTCGTGATGAAACAACACTTTTACGATAAACGAGCTCTGAACGTTTCTGGATGATGGATTCGTTCAGAATGTCCAATTCCGACAGTACACATTCGAATCGATTGTTTGGTTCCATGGTAGGAGCTTGAAAAACAAGACAACTTTAAAATCCTACCACACTGAGACCAGAACCTTCCGCTGTTGAATGTCTGCTTTGGATGTCGTTTGAGGCAAAGCAGCCCGTCAGGACCAAAACCGTTTGCACAGCACATTGTTGTACACAATCCACTTTTCGCCACCAGTCGCTTCAAAAAAGGATTGTTTTCCTCATGTTTAATGAGCATGTCGCAGATGTTTATACGCGTCGTCAATTGAGCTTCTTTGAGTTCACGAGGAACCCACACATCAAGCTTGCTTACGTATCCCAGCTTCTTCAGGTGGTCGTGAACACTTGAATGATGGATGTGCAATGTGTCTGCAATCTCTTGTGTCGTGTAACGTGGGTTTGACTCAATGCCTTGATTTGGTAGTCGTCAACCTCGGTTAGCCTCCCGGACCGAGGAGCATCATTGAGGTCAAAATCACCAGCCTGGAATTTTGGGAACCACCACTGGCACTGACATTCTTGTAGAGCATTATCACCGTACACTTTACGCAACTTTTCACAAGCTTGAAGCGCATTCTTCCCTTTACAGAATTATAAAACCGTAAAATATGGGGGAAATGCACAGTTTGGTCTTCCATCTTCGTCTTGATGTCAAATCTCCGCAAATCAACAAAATCGCTCACTATTCCTTTTAGACTGCAGCTAGAACTAGCACCTGTTGAATGTCATAGTAATAAAAGAGCTGTGCATGCCTCTAGTACTTCCAAAACCACCCAACCGAATCGGGTGCCAAAATACATCATGACTTTTCCAACAACCCAATATATGACGTCTCATATCTCTTGACTTGGGAGAAAAAAATAAAATAAAAAATAACTGATATCTGGTGGTTTTGGTAATTTTACTCATAATTACCCTGCTAAAATGCCATAAAAGTAAATAAAATTTGACTGATTAAGTTGAAGTTTTTCACATATAACATTGGAATTGACTATGCTGACTAATTCTGGCATAAGTAGAAACATGTACAATATTCTAGAGGATAATGCTTACCTTGGCATTCCTTTCTAGCGATGCGAACATTTCACACACGTGTTTTCTGGTCTTTGTTGATGTTATTGTCCTAAAGTCCATTGTATGAGATGACTAGCTTTACTTCTCACTTTTCGCTGGGTACACTCATCTAAAATCTAAAATTTCGGCTGTCATGGGTACACTCATGACAGCCGAAATTTTAGATTGGATTCCAAGGGCCAAGGGACAGGAAAAGACCCAGAAAAAGACCACATGGGAGATGGGTGGATGAAATTCGTAAATATGCGGGAGTGACATGGAGGAGACTGGCACAAGACAGACTGTTGTGGAGGAAACTTGGGGAGACCTTCGTCCAGCAGTGGATTGATAATGGTTGACAATGATGATGATGATGACACTCATTGGATCTTTGCCTTAGGATTCAAACACATCAATTTTTACCGTTCTTTATACTCTAAATTTTTCACCCAGTCTTTGGGCATCCTCAAGAGCACGACGACTTTCCCACTGATGTTCGTGGTTTATTTCTCGTCGATGGAGTCCGATACCCCACTTTGCCATTCGTCGGATACGCTGTATTAGATACTTTTCTTAATTAAATCTAGCTGGCGCCATCTATGTTTCAGTAATTCGATCTTTTCTCTCTCTCTCTCTCTCTCTCTCTTTCAAATGGTCGTTGATGTTATCTTTCCATATTCTTCTTCATTTCTATTCTCTTTTGCACGTAAAAGAGAATAGTAGAATGATTAGAGCTATCTAATAGTCAGAATTAGAACTACTAATAGGAATTGAAGTAGAAACATTTTATGTCTAAAATACATATCTCAGGTTGTTTGGAAAATAATGGCCGATTTTTGAGGTGCCAAATTCAACTCTCCCACAATGCTTGCAAACCCTCTCGCAGCACCATTTGTATGAGTTGAAGAGAGACTCAGATGCTACATACACGCCATAATCAGTTGAACTGCAGTCATCGTTACTCGTGCGAGAGTGGTCTGTACAACACATTAGGAAGGGGAGAATTGCAGGCGATTCTGCTTCACGAGTTGAAATTGGGTAATAATGCAGCACAAACCTACCGTAATGTGGTCGAGGCATGGAGCAAGGAGGCAACATCTGAACGTACTGTTAGTCATATTTGAAAAGTGTAGTTTGGGTGACACGAGCCTACAAGATGGGCAGAGGACAACATTTGGTCATTGATAACAACACTGAAGGCAAATCCTCATGCCACTGTCAGAGAACTCACCAAATAGTACATTGAGTTTGTGTCAACCATTTCCAAACATCTCCACCAAATTGGTAAGGGCAAGAAATTCGATATGTGGGTACCACACGAACTGACGGAGCAGAAACAACAACGGTTTGAGATGTGCAGTAACCTGCTTCGCAAGGAAAAGAAGCTCCTACTTGATCGCATTGTAACCTGTGATGCAAAGAAGTGGATGCTATATGACAACAGTAAGCAATCTGGACAGTGGTTGAACCATGGTGAACCACCGGAACAACATACTAAACCAAAGTTGACACAAAAGGTTTTTTTTTTACAGTGTGGTGGACTGTTCACCGTGTCATACACTATAGGTTCTTGAACGTCGGTGAAAGCATTACTTCAGTCACATACTGTGAAGAAATTGACTGAATGCACCAGAAGTTGTGTTCCAAACAACCACCTTTGGTGAACAGGAAGAGTCTTATTCTCCAGGATAACGCGAGACCACACGCGTCACAAATGACGAAACAAACTATGCGAACTGGGGTATGAAACCCTTCCACATCCAGCCTACTTGTGTGACTTGACAACTACCGATTTCTACCTGTTCCTGCATTTTGACAATTATCTCAAGGACAGGATCTTCAGAAACTGAGGAGGCCAAAATTGTATTCCAGGACTTTCTTGCATCCAGGGAGCCAGATTTCTTCCAGACTGACATTGAAGCACTTGTCACTCACTGGCACAAGTATGTAGCTTTAAAGGCACCTATTTCGAATAAAACAAGGTTGTGCGCCATGAGGTATGTCATTTATTTTTACCTTACAAATTGGCCATCATTTTCCAAACAACCTGGTATTAACACATAATTGGAATGTAATTCCAATGTGAAGAAAGTGCTAAATATGGTATACTTTATTTAACAAGTTGGTAAAATCATGCAATGCATTGATTATGATACGCTTTCCAACATACCATAAATCCTTACTCAAGTTATGAGGATAATGGCAGTAGAATAAATCTCGCTCCTATGACCCGACCT
Source organism: Macrothele yani (assembly GCA_039090855.1). NCBI lineage: Eukaryota > Metazoa > Arthropoda > Arachnida > Araneae > Macrothelidae > Macrothele > Macrothele yani. The sequence goes on along the minus strand of CM077013.1, from coordinate 116,060,870 downwards.
TTGACCTCATTTCGATGATATTCAACAGAACCGGTAAAGTATACTTCCGGAACAACATGAAAAGTTTTGTCTCAATTGAAGCATTTTTACGTAAGTCATAACGCACAAGAGCAATGGAATGGGTCCCAATCCTATGTCCTGACCTTTGACCCCACTTCCCCCAGTTTCAATAGGATTCGTCCCCAGATGATCCCCTATCATATACGAAAATTTCATCGAAACCGAACCATTTTTACGTGAGTTATCGTGCGGACAGACGGACAGACAAAGCTGGAGCATATATGCTTCTTTAACCTATGGTTGGAAAGCACAAAAATGCAATAAGAATGTAGAGAAATATAAGCCTAGTTGAAGAAATGGGCAGTGTGAGAACTGGTCTAAATGTTCCACTACTGTATGTTTTGTGGCAAACACTACTACATGCAAATTTGGTTTTGCCATTACCTTAAGGACAGTATATTAGCTATAAATGGAAATGTAATCCATTTTTGCATTGGAATTTTATCAGTCAGTTCATTTGTTACTTAGATTTATGAAGACAGAAAACTGTATCTAAAAATAAAAGCAATATGTCACCCAGCATTCGAATTACCCAGTGGTCCGCTGGCCATTGGCTAGTAAAAATTACATCGGCCACTGAAAATTTTATGTTACTGGCCCAGGTGGCCAGTAAACTTATTTATTTTTTCAGTTCGTTTTGGAATTTGTAAATTTATAAAGAATTGAACCACAAATTTCAAAGAATCCAGGTTTCACTACGGCAGTTTTCAGATTTTTGAAATTTCAGATATTCTACTCAGAAACTGAATATCGGAATTGCAAACCATACTTCAGTTTTCTGAAAATTTTGAACTGTAGGAAACAGAGGTCAGACTCAAAATATTTGGATTAAGATAGGCTACATTTTTTTGCCCGGATGGTGACTGCAGAGTATAGATGGGTCTTTTATATTGTTTCCCAACTGGAGGTTGAACCATTTATGCTCTGACTTTGCTAAATTGTATTTCTGTCCACGTGGGAGAACCCCTGCCTTTCACACTGAAGCAAGGTATTCCATGAAGGTGGCTTTCGGTATGTTGCAAAGTGCTTCATTATAATCAGTGCATTACATGAAGTGCACTGGTAGTGCAGTGTTTCATATCAGTGCCCTTATAAATTAGGGTACTGTCCTGATTACTAGCACCATGTGCATACAAAATGTATTAGTATTTGTGCCATTCTGGACCAGTAAAAATGAGTGAACTACCAACTCTTGGTATACACTAATCAGCATTGTTTTTCAAATTTCTACCATTGTGTAGCATGTTTTGCGTTTTATTTATTAGTACTATTTTCATGCGTGCACACACATTCTGTTTCAAATTTGCGATATACTACTCCAATGAAAATTATACGTTATTTTTTACATATACTGTAAATGTGTACTTTTTTTTTTTTTTTTGCACGGACCAGTGGACATTTTGGCGGACCAGTTATTTAGAAATTCGAGTGGTTTGCTGGCACTGTAGAAGATTTATTTCTAATTCTAACACTGGTGTCACCACAAAAAAACTGGATTCAACACAATGTCACAAAATATTCATACTTCTCAATTAATGACATGAGAACACTAAGGTTAATCATTCATTTGCTTTGGATGTCAAAAGCTCATGATGTGAATATGACCCTTTTGTACAATTTGAGCTGTGGTGGTGCTTTTTAGTCACTGATTGCCCCTGTGCCATTAACACATGCATGAAAGCTCCACTAACAAACAGCAAAAAATAATAGAAATAACTCAATTACAAGAGACCAATGAACAGAAATCTGCAGAATAAGCTTTCATTTCCATACAGCCATAACACAGTCAACCCTCAATATACCATTCCTTGATTTACCACCATCCTTTGGGTCTGAACAGATGTGTTCTATATAAAACATCCCTTGATCCCTTAATAGACTGCCACACCCTTGACATCTGCCAACTGATGATGTATATTACAGAGACAAACCTGCCTTTCCCAATACAAAACATACTGTACTTTATGTACCATCACTCGCAAGATGTACGAGAATTCCCTTTCTGCTTTTTTGAACCAGAATTCCATTGTGAGGAACCTTAATATTAAAGACACTGATTCAATCAGAAATGTGAATCGGTGTCTTAACATTAAGATTTTCTAATCATGAAAAAATTTAAAAGTTTTCTCAAAGCAAGAAACCCTGAAAAGACAAATTTAAACATTTACAGCATAAATGCAATCTGAAGGAGAAAAAAAAAAACAATTGAAAAGTTATGTGTTTGTACCTTATTGCTTCCACTCATCCGCTCAGTCTCAATTTCAATCTCTTTCCGTACCTCTTGAAAATCTGTGTAAACTTTGCTTTTTGTATGAAGAAACTTCCCCCATTCTTCAAGATGGAGGGTGCCTATGTAAGGTCGAAATCAGAACAAGGTTTCATGACAAGATTGTACTCAGTGAAAAAAAATCAAAACAAAACAGACTGATGACAATTTGTTAAATTGTAACTGCTATCAATTAACAAAACTCATACAAAAATCATTACGACAATAAATCTATAAATCATAACTACAATTAAGCAGCAAATTGATTTGTCAAAATTTGTTATTCCAGTGTATGTTTCAATCATTTCTTGCTGTAACTCTGTGGCAATAATAACCTGTCATTCTTATTTAAACACATTATTCAAAAATATAAAACTTTTTCAATTATTGACAACATCACTATATAAACAGTGATTTTCCTTTACTTCCTTTATTCCAACTTTTTGCTTCTAGTAGTGAATACTTAAACTTTTTCTAAAAGAAACAGTTATACCTATTAGCCTCACTTTGAGCCTGGATTTTTTTATAATAAACAGCATCAATAAAATGCCCTACTTTAAAATGTTTAGATCAAGTAATATCATCAGGAATGTTTTAATAATTTTATGTACCTGGTATGTAAGTCTGCATGTAGACAATTTCTAAATCAAAACAGTTTCTCCCTCTTTCACACACCCACATAAAACTCAAACTGAGCCAATTTCCTAACCCTGCCAGTTTTGGTTGTTTCCTGCAATATGTTCTGATTTTGTGTCCGACAAAGTTCCTTTTCTGCACAGTATGGAAAGAATCTGTTTCTGTTCTACAACAAGCATCTTGCACTTGTGTTGTGCCTGTGTCCTTTGACACTTGAATAGCCAAACCCGCACTGTGTTCATCATGGCATCCATGTGGCCTGATTAACTGCTATTGGCCAAAGGTTCCCAGGTTTGTTGCATGGTGGAATTTCCAAAAATGCGTAAGTTACCATGTGCATACTTTGAAAAAGGAATCTTCAAGCAGCCAGCCAATGAATGAGATGGAAGTGGATCGTACCGGGGCAAACGTTCCTTCCTCGTCCCTTGGTCAGGGCATGCAAAGTTTTCCACTACAGTGACTTCACACAAGGCAACGGACATTAATCTGGGAGGACACTGAAGCAACACTGCTTTCTTTTGAGTTGCGCCCGTTACCAAATATATATATTTTTAGTTGAATGTTTGATCTCATGTTGCTAAAACAAAGGCATACTTGCATGCCATATACTACAGTTAAATTTAACATTTCCTCATAAAAATAAAATATAGGAAAGTACATAGTGCAGTTGCAGAGATAAACTGGAAATGGGAATATTGATCGAGATATAACTGCGAGGGCTTGATTTTATGGTTCTTGGGATTTCTTATCACTCTGACAGGAAATTGAGATCTTACATTTCCTGCTAACCAAATACAAGAAATTAGAACAAAAACGAGTCTTCCACCGATATTAATGGGGCATTTAAAAAAAATATTGGGTATATAAATAAGTTTTGAGGGATTTGAGGTGAACAAAACATGTTGTTGGAGAACAGAAAAAATATTTTAATATTAATCGAAGTATGCTCCCTCTGAAGCTACAACTTTACCCCATCTTTTGGGCAGTGAACGTATGCCCCGAAAGAAGAATTCCGGTTCCTGGGAAGAGATCCAGTTGTCCAGCCAATTTTTGATGTCTTCATAAGAACTAAACTGTTTTCCAGAAAGTGCTGACTGCATCGACTGGAACAAATGGTAATCCGATGGCACAATATCTGGCGAATACGGCGAGTGGGGTAGAACTTCTCAGTCGGATCCTTCTAAGTACTTTTTCACAGGTCAAGAAACATGTGGTCTTGCGTTGTCATGCTGTAACATGACTTTGTTGTGTCTATTCTCCCATTCCGGCCGTTTTTGCGCGAGAGCTCCTTTTAAACGCATTAATTGGGTTTGATACCGATCACCAGTAGTTTCTGACGCTTTCAGCAGTTCACAGTGGATCACACCCTTCTGGTCCCACCAGATACACAGCATTCATTACCTTTGAACCATGGATATTGCGTTTTGGCGTTGAAGGACCTGGTTCACCCGGCTTCACCCATGCTTTCTGCAGTTTAGGGTTACCGTACCATATCCATTTCTCATCGGCAGTAATAATACGATGCAAAACTTTCTTTTTTGCCTTTGAAGCAGCAATTCGCAAATGGTTTTTCAACGTTCGAGGTCTCTTTCCCGCAAAGCATGTGGAACCCAATTCCCTTCTTTTTGCACCATTCCCAATTGATTAACATTTAATGCTGCTGCTAGTTCTTTTTGGGTCTGGCACGGATCCTCGTCGAGTAAAGCTTCCAATTCGGCATCAACAATTTTTTTTGGGTGGTCCAGAACGTTCTTTATCACTGACATCGAAATCGTTCCTTTTGAATAGTCTAAACCAATACTCGCATGTTTTTATGGATGGGGAATGTTCACCATAGATTTCTGACATTAAGCAATAGCTGTCGGCAGCACTTTTCTTGACAATAAAGTAATGCACTAACACTTCCCGCAAATGCTGTTTTGTTGGGATGAAAGTTGCCATTTTCCATCAAGTAAAACAAATACGTCTTCGCACCTAAATCGAACGTCGTATACTGACTAACAGCTGGCGTATCATACTGCGATATCGCAGTGTTGCCACCTTAAAATACATGCAAGAGTAATAAGTATGACACCGAACAAAAATCCCTCAAAACTTATTTATATACCCAATAAATTGAATAAATTTCAAATGAAAAATACCTGTTTAATGCTTGAAGTTTCATGCCGACACCCCGATGGCGCAGTGGTTTAAGCGACAGCTTCTCACCATTCACCAGAGATGGGTCCGGGTTGGAATATCAGTGAGGCACGGATGTTGTTTTTGTCTTACGGCACGAGCTCTCTATCCTTTGCTAGAGTCAGCGGCCTAAATTAGGGACGGGTGACTGCTTATAGCCCTTCGAGTTGCTTAATGTGGTCGTTAAACCTCCAATCAAAAAAAAAAAAAAAAGTTTCTTGTCTGCTACTCCTGATGTCACACCAAATAAAACAATTGACAGCATTCTGCAGTTATAATAAAACAATTGCCAGCATTCTGCAGTTATACTATAAACAAATAATTGCTAGCATGCCAGGTTGCAGTTCTGATGCCCAGTACATTAAACAAATAATTGCCAGCTTGCCGAGTTTGTGACTAAGTCTAAGCTCCAACTCCAACAAACGACTCTTGAAGGTGCAAAAAAAAAAAAAAATGTATACTGTATCATGCAAAAGTGTTTCTTGTGAAATCACTAACAGTTTATAAATGAATGGAAGCAGAAAAACTGATTCAGCAATGAGAAAACACTCTGAATGAAGCAAAACAACAGTGAATACAAGAAGCTAATGTAAAAATACAGCTTCCAACAGGTTCTTCCAGTAGCTTTGAGCGGTGTCACAGGGGTCTTATATTTTCTGCCCCCAAGCCTTGTCTAAGAGACGAGGGAGGAATACTGGTCCTGATCATATCTACATTGCCTACACATATATCTACTGTACATATATCATCATCATTGCCAACCATTATCAATCTAATGCTGGATGAAGGTCTCCCCAAGTTTCTTCTACAACTGTCTGTCTTGAGCCCTGCTTTAGAATTTCATCCACCCATCTCCCATGCAAGGTTCATACTCTTACAAGCAAAATAAATTCAAGCACTTTTCAAGGACTTTTTAAACCCGAATTATCATATGTGTGTACTATCGGTAAGTTGGTATTTTAGTAAGTTTAGACCATTAACCTTAGCTGGGGCGAGCACACCTTCAATGACCTGTCTGTTACCCTTTGCCACCAGTTGGTTTATTTTATTAAATTTGAATTGTCCCTGTGTTCTGGTGTTTTTCCGAAATTTTATTTTGTGGAATATTCTGAAAGGGTACATTACTTTTGTATTCATCTGCTGGTATGGCACTTATTGTTTTGCTTTAACTATTTATTTTTGAAGCACGACTTTGATGCATTTTTTTTTTTTTTTTATGCTGCCAGGAGACTAAAGGGTCACGCATGAAGCACAAGCAATTCCCTCGGAGTTCCATCCTCCTGCAAGAACGTGTCTTTAACCCCAGTAAATAGAAGCCCATCATAATTTGCAAATACATCATTCCACTTATTTTACTCACGTGGCCGATGCTTTATTCTGTAGTGATATCATAGCCAAGGCTCCAGCTGTCTACACACTCCACTGGGTCGAACACAAGTTCTGCGCTATTTGATCAGCTTGGTGTTTTTATCAGAACTACACAGAAATCTCCTATACATATTTTTAGCACAAACAATTATTTAACATATGTTCTTTTATATCATTACTTAAAAAACAAAACAAAAAAATTTCAAGTACTGTTTACAGAGCCTTAAACTTTTTCAAGAACTTGAAAATAAACTTTTTTATTCAAGGACTTTTCAAGGAGCATATGAACCATGCCATGTGGTCATCTTCGGGGTCTTTTTCTGTCCCTTGGAGTCCAGTCCAGAACTTTGGTTGTCCATCAGTAGTCCATTCTTCTGGTAACATGTCCATCCAGCCCATTGTCATTTCAGGGATTCTACTCTGGTCAGGTCTTCCACTCTTGTCATTTTCCTTATCCATCAGTTCCTCTTCTTATCACTCCTTGTTACACCAAGCATGCATCTCTCCATGCTCCTTTCAGTAGTCTGCAGTCTTCGTTTGTCTTTTTTAGTTGAGGTCCACGTCTCTGCTCTGTACATAAGCACCGAAAGGATACGTTGATTAAACACTTTCTTTTTTTAAAGATAATGTCATATTGCTCTTAAAAATTGTAACATTTCTTCCAAAAGTTCTCCAACCAAGTTTTATATGTCGATTAATTTCTTCATCAGTGTGACCTTTGCTTGATATCTGCTGTCCAAGGAAAATGTAGGTAACCAATATCTCCAGCTTATCACCCTCAATAAATCTTCATTTCTTGTAAAAACAGTGTACATCAGTTTTGTCTTCTGAAAGTTCATTTTTAATCCCCACTTCTCTACTCTTGTCAGCAAGTTCCGGGACCATACTCTGCAGTTCTGAAAACGCAGTTGCAAAAATGACTGTCATCAGCAAAACGAAAGTGAGTTAAATAATCTCCATTAATCTTTATCCCTTTGTTTTCCCCAGTTCATTTTTATTGGTGCTGTATTGTATCCTCAAGTAACCAAACCTTTGCACTTGCATTTTCATCTACGTAACTAATAATACTAATGCATGCATCTTCAATGCCGCACGATTTCAAAGCCATTATAACTGCTGATGGTTTCACGGAATCAAAGGCATTTTACTGTGTGTATATATGATAACCCTATCAGCCAATTCAAATTCAAAAACTCAAAGACAAACCACAATCTGGAACAAAGCACCCTTGACACACCAGAGACTAAAACAGCACAAAAATTCAAACCGAATCACAAACCAAATGAACCTGCAAAAAAGCAAAAAACGGGTCCTGCAAAAAAAAAAAAAAAAAAAAAAAAAGCCAAATGCCCCACCTGAACCTCTCTGAACAGAAGCCGAAAAAAAAAAAGTATACCTAACAAAAGTTGAAACTTACCTCAACATTTCAGAAGAGGAATAGAAAACCAACATGCCATACTCTTCAGGGGAAAACCGACACATAAGCAGTGGCTTTTTATAGATGGCAAAAGGTTGCGAAACTCCGAAACCCACCAACGTGTTCCCTAAGCCACCAGGAATGAAGACAAGCAAACTACACAAATGAACCTGAAAGTGAAGTCCAAAGCAAACCCACTCCGAGAACGAGAACAGAGTCATCATTGGAGACCCGAGCGAATAGAACCGGGACATACTCTGCCCTCTCTTTTTTTTTCTACACAAAATGTGCCCCCTGCTTTCTGCTAGTAGCCAAAATCTTCGTCATACCTTGGCTGAGCCCCTAAAGTTGAAATGCTCACAACTGTTCTATACAATTTAGTCACACACCTTTCTTCACCATTTATATCTGAAAAATGTCATGACTTTATAAGCAGCATAATTTAATTTGATAAGGACAAGAAAAACGAAAAAAATTTCTGTTGTTTCTAGTGTATCTACCCATTGTTTGTTAATTTGCCAAATTGATCTCAAAATTTTGTATATAGATATTTCTACGCTAAAACATTTTTGCGTTTAACAGCTTTCTTTGTGGCAGAGGGCATAAGTGTCATTTTTCTGATACATGGATCATTAGATGAAAACCACTTTATCTTATTATAGTCAATGTATGGAGAATTACTCAAAATTAAAAATTCATGACCCAAAAAACTAAATTCGTAACTTTTTCATTGCTTTCATAACCCTTTTCTGAATTTGGGACTTTCGTGATTTTCATAACCAGTAGATACACTCTGTATCAATTAAATATTAAACTGAGTTATTTACTCACTGGGTTTTGTTCCAAAATACTTAGGTTGAATGACCAACTGGAATCGTCAGCTGTGGGCTAATCCCCCACGCTGATGTACTTACCTGATTAAAAAGACATAGATATAATTATTAGGACCCTAGTGTGGGATATGGTGGACCTACCACACTTGAGAAGGACAGTCCACCAAGGAAACAATTTGGACACAGGAAAAGGAGAAAGATCTCAGCTGAGTGAGTGTAAGATTGGTTTATGGAATAGTAGAGGTACAGATGACAAGATGAATGAGGTGATTGAGAGATGAATAAGTATGGATTGGATGTGTTGTGTGCAAGTGAAACCAAAAAGAAGGAAATTGGGATAGGAGTGAATGGAACGGTGAGTGTGTTGTCTGAAGTATTGGATAATGTGAGAGGACAGGTTGGTGTAGGTGTGATTTTAAGTGAAAATATGAACAACTTGATTCACTACAGCTGCATAAGTGAGAGAATTCTTTGGATTCATTTGAAAGCGAAACTTCAGAGAATAGTAATTGTTGTAGTGTATGCTACGTGCGACTCGGAACCTTCCGATACGAAGGAAGATTTCTGGAATGAGCTGAAAGCTGTTTTGAGCCAGTTTGGTGCTAAAAAGAAAGTTATAATAGCAGGGGATTTCAATTTCAATGCTAGAGTAGGAGTGCAGAATGCAATTTCTGACAATGTTCTGGGTAAGTTTAATGATCCTTGTGTGAATGATAATGGTGAAAGATTAATTGAACTCTGCATTGAGAATGGTTTGTGGGTATCCAATACGTTTTTCAACCACAAGTATATCCACACATATACTTGGGGAAATCGTACTCTTGGTCAAAAGAATGCGATAGATTTTCTTGTCTACTGTCAGCGTCTGAAACACTTAGTTATTGACACTCTTGTGATGAGAGGTGCGGATGTTGGTTCTGATCATTACTTGGTTTAAGTCACAAGTGAAACTTAATGTTGATAACTTAATGTTAATAAACTTAATGTTAAACTTAATTAAGTCACAAGTGAAACTTAATGTTGGTTGGAGGTAAAGGAATAGGAAGAGGCTCAGGATGGAAAGAATAAAGGTTGAAATGCTCCCTGAAGATCAGAGTTATTCTGATGTACTCAGAGAACAAATGAAGGAGCTGAAGTCTTGTGAGAGGGATGTAGAAAAGAAGTGGGAATGTTTTAAGACTGTATTGTCACTGCTGCTGAAGAGGTCTGTTGTCCCACAATAGTGGGTGACAATAGAGGTGATGCTTGGTGGAATAGTGAGATTGAAGAGGCAGTAAAGAAAAAGAAGGAAGCCTATTTGGGGATGTTGCAAGGTAAAATTTCTGTGGATGAATATCACTGTAAGAAGCGTGAAGCCGCTAAGCTAGTTTGCCAGAGTAAGGCAAAAGATAGGAAGGAGAAGGTGGAAAGGCATGAATTGGCTTTTTAGAAAGATAGAAAGGCTTTCTGGAAGTACACAAGACTCAGGAAAAAAAGGGGAAACAAAGTTGTAAGTTGTAAGAAGAATAGGGTCAGGGAAATGATATGGGAGCCCAATGAGTTAAGGTGAAGATGGGGAAATACTTCAGTGAGTTATTAGATCAGGAAAGCAAAGGTGATTGAGGCAGAAGCAGAATGATGTCACAGTGAAGGATGGAAGCATGGGAGGGATCTCAAGCTCTAAAATCTCTTCAGAATGGTAAGGCTCTGTGAGTTGATAGCATAACTGCAGAGATGTTGAAATATCGTGGCGATTCTGTAATTGACTAGTTAACTGAAATTTGCCAGTTGTGCTGGGAGTTAGGAATGGTCCCTTGGGATTGGACGAATGCTATCATTGTTCCCTTGTACAAGGGAAAAGATTATCAGACTGACTGCAAGAACTATCATGGTATTAGCTTACTGAGCACGCCAGGGCTTTCCCTGGCACACTCAGTAATGCCGGACCGTATCACCGTACCCGAGCACGAGGCGATCTTACGCGGTACTAACACTGACTGACCAGAATGTGTATACCGTGTGTCCGCGGGAAATTGTCCTGCTGCTGTGATATTGTAATCACTTCTGTCCTTGGGTAGTCTCGTAGTCGTTCCGTGTGCTACTGGGATATTCTTTGGTGATACTGTCATACGCGAGTTAGCTAGCTAATGTACACTAGTGTCCGTACATAAGTTTTGCACGCCAGTGTATAATATCTTAGTGCGTTTGTTTTGAATCAGAAAAAAAAAGCCTATAGAAAGTGTTTGGTAAGGTCATTATTGCAAAGGTACGAGGGCTTACATCAAAGAAAGTGTGGGATGTTCCGAGTGGTTTTATGCCTGGTAAGGCTGCACCAACCAAATTTTTGCATTATGCATGATGAATGAAAAGTATCTGGCTGCTGGTAAGAAAGTTTTTGCTCCCTTCCTAGATTTAGAGAAAACTTACGACAGAGAAAATGGGACGCTTTTGTGAAAGTATTGAATGAATATGCTGTTACTGGGAGTCTACTTAACAGTGTAAAGGCCATGTATGCTGCCAGTAGAGCTTGTGTACAAGTGAATGGTGTTTTACCAAAATGGTTTTCTATTGGAGCAGGAGTAAGAAGAGGTTGTGCAATGTCACCACAGCTGCTTAATATATTTATGGATGCATGCATGTGTGATAACTCTGGTCTATGTTTTGGTGATATCTGTGTGTGCAGATTGCTGTATGCTGATGACACTGTCCTGTAGGCAGAGAGCAAAAGTGAGTTGCAGAGCATGTTGTCCCGGATGAAAGAATTTTGCACGAAATTCAAACTCAGTATAAATAAGAGAAAACCCAAAGTTATGGTTTTTGAGAGAGGAATTGGTAGCACTGAATGTAATGTAAGTCTAAATGGCACTGTGATTGACCAGGTGAGTGAGTTTGTATATTTAGGTAGCATGTTTGACAGAGAGAACAAAGTGGATGGTGAAATTCGTAGGCGAGTGAATTCTTCATTGAAAGTCATAGCTGCTCTGGGAGGTTTTCACAGGAATGATGGGTTCTCTATAGAGTCCCGCATGGCTGTGTATGAAAGTTAATTGTTCCTACGCTGATGCATGGCAGTGAAACCTGGGTACTGCAGAAGAAACATGGGAGTTGTTTGTGTGCTGCAGAAATGCATTACTTTTGTGGCAAGACACTGATTGTGTGAGGAATGAAGATCTGTTGCAGTTGTGTGATGTGAAGCAAAGTGTTGTTAGCAAGGTGGAGACCAATATGCTTCAGTGGTTTGGCCATGTTGAAACAATGAGTGATCAGATGCTTACTAAGAAAATCTTTTAGCCCAAGTGGCAGGAAGGAAAGGCAGAGGAAGGCCAAGGAAGACATGGGTGGATCAGATTCAGGAGTGTCTGCATGAGAAAAAGATTATGAATATGAAGTATAAAAGATCTTGTGTATGGCTTGTAATGGATTTCAGTGAAGCTCGAGTTGTATGTCAATCGCTGTAAATGGAGAAGTTTGATACGACAACAGTAAGTAAAAGTATCTGGTAGTTTGTATTTCTTTTTGGAGCTAACCTCTGAATCTCAGAACAGCTTAGTGATATGTATGTATGTATGTATGTATGTATGTAGTGGATGTGGGACTCAATACTTTTATTAGCAGCAGAAACAACTGTATGTAGTGGATGTGGGCCTCAATACTTTTATTAGCAGCAGAAACAACTGTATGTAGTGGATGTGGGCCTCAATACTTTTATTAGCAGCAGAAACAACTGTATGTAGTGGATGTGGGCCTCAATACTTTTATTAGCAGCAGAAACAACTGTATGTAGTGGATGTGGGCCTCAATACTTATTAGCAGCAGAAACATCTGCATGTAGTGGATGTGGGTCTCAATACTTTTATTAGCAGAAGAATTACTAAACCCCACATTTTTCTTTCTTCCATGAATTCACTGCACATATGGTGTTCCATGACCACATCTGTACTTTCCACCAAAATTAAAATTAACAGTACTTTTAACATTCAAAATATTACAAACTACAGTTTCTTACTTCAGAAAACAATTTCTTTGGTAGCATGGAAGTGTGTGTGTATATTATATCTCCTTATTTGATTAAAATGTTATCAAAAAGAAAACATTGTTTTAATAATCACACAATAACTACTGGAACTTTCTCATTGATAAAACTTTTAGTTTGAAATATATTATTTTTGTTGTGAAAGCAATTCTTATTACACAGTTCAAAAGCACTAACCTTCATCAGCAGATCGATGAGAGGTATCATCTTTAGTAACATAAACTAACTGTAGCACTAATGGACGGCGTGTAACAATGCCTGCTCCTCTGGGAAGGAAATCACGACCTACAAGGCTTTCAAGAACTGAACTTTTTCCGGAACTCTGAAAAAAAATTTAAAAATTAAATGTTAAATACAAATAAGTTTCCACAATAAATCACTCACAAAAGGAAATTACTCACATATACCTTTATTAAATATTTCTTCCTTCAAACAATGGCTAATAAAAACCTCAAGTTCATAACTTTTTATTAATAAGCAAACACCAACGGATGATTTTAATTGTGATCACTTCAAGATGAGGGGGGTATCTTGATAGAGACAACTGGATGATAACACTGACAAAATAAAATTCAACATTTAGAGCAATTGGACTGCCAATATCTAAAAGTGAAGTTATTAGATTTACAAACAGAAAATAAATGACAAATCTTTCATGCCAAAATAATTCACGACATTAGCAAGATCTTTGGGCTGCACATCTACCTTGGTGGGCAGTTTCAGAATCTATAAGCTTTTTTTTTTCTTGATTGGAGGTTTAACGACCATTGTGAGCAACTCAATGGGCTATAAGCGGTCGCCCATCCCTAATTTAGGGTCACTGGTTCCACGGAAGGGAGAGAGCCAGTGCAGTAAGACAAACACAACATCTATGCCTCACCGGGATTTGAACCCGGACCCCTTTTGGGCGAACGATCAGAAGCCATCGCTTAGACCACTGTGCAACCGGGGCGGCCTATAAGCTTTGAAGTAGTTCGTAATGTCACATTTACCACTCTCTATTGTTTACGTACAGCCTGCTCACTCCCACCATTAAGGAGCAAAGAAAGCAGTTCTTCTGATAAGAATTATTCCTATCTGCTTAATGTATTTGAATGAGTTTGAATGAGATAGATAACAATAGCCAAAGCACTAATTACAGGAAATGATGTTTTTTTGTACTTGGTTTCGAGATAATAATTCTGATAACACTACCTACATTCACAAAAATTGGCATACACTGAGCATAACCTAAATATTTTACTATTAAAAAACAATCTTTTTTCATTGTACAAAAAATATACACATTACAAAAAAAAAAATTTCAATTCTGATTACAAGTATTTTTTAGCATGCAAGACTAATATCTAAAAATAACTATAAATCACCTCAAATGACTGGTTTTGTATCATTAAAAAGTAAAGAGGCATGTGTGTTTTTAAGCTAAACAAATGAAATTAGTATCTCTTCCAGAATAGTACAAATATTTACTTAAGACCATTTCCATCTCAATTCACGCAGATGTGACCAACATGCGTCAGTTGACCACCTCCAATTTTTTTAAAACTAGGGGCTGCGCCTCTAGGCTCGCTACGCTCATTTCCAGAGTAGCGCTCGGGCCCTGCAACCCAATCTCCTTGTATATTGCATGAAATAAAAACTGGAAAATTCATATAAATTTAAATTTTTATTGCATGTCTAAGCAAATAAGGATTGTTATTCCGAAGTTTCACAGATTTTTTACTGTCGTTAATTTTTGAAAGGTCGGACTTACAGAAAAAGCTTCACAAGCTATAAGAGATGCACCTTCATTTGTTGAAACTGTCTCCCCCTTGATCCCAAAGACTAAACTTCTACTCCTCACAACTTTTGAAGTTCAATCCTATCAAACCAGCAAAGTAAAAGAGTGGGATACAGTAAAATCTGTTGTTGGAATACAGTCGCAGCATTTCTGGTTAAGTACAAGGAAATAAACCATCAATGGCCAGAACAGTCCAGCAGCCACATAAAGCAGTGCAATTTTCAAGCCAACAAAAAGAACCCATTTTCTGTGAATGATTTTCAAATAGGAGAATTTATAGGATGTGTTTATGACAATAACTGGTGGACGGATGGGACAGATTACAAACATATCTAAAGAATTAGAGGACATAACAGTATCTTTCATGCACCCTCATGGACTAGACAGAGGTTTTTTGTGGCCAGAAGAATGTGGCAAGAAAACAAACATGTGTCCAGTGCCTTAAAACAATTTCCTTCTAAAGGTGAATGCCTCAACTCCTATTAGACATTCTGCAAGACTTCATACCTTTGATTATAGGAAATCTATAAAATTCAGCAGCTTTTCTCAGTTTGAATAATTTGTAGTTATGATGGTAAGCTCATAATTTTTTTTTGGCCTTTTTTCTTATGTAAATAGAAATTGAATCTTAACTGCAACTGAGATAATGTATTGTATAGACTATGGATTTAAAAAAAAAATTTAACATGTACATAGGTGACAATTATTAAAAATCATAAAAGTGACTTTAAAATATAGATTGACACTGCAATTTGGAATATATACTCAGGTAAACTTTTCCAAAACATACTTCGGAGGATTTTTTTTTTTTTTTTTTAATTATAACCCAACTGTGAGGTTCAAGCAGGAGAGAAGTGAATTTTCAAAAATTTGTAGGAAAATTTCTAGGCAAAAATCCAGTAACCTGATTTCCCCCAGTTAACTACCTACCATTAGAACATTATTTGGACAAAATTTCAGAATTTTTAAAAATGGGGTTTTTGAGATATTGCAATTCAGAAATGTTGATTTTTTGAAATTTTGTATATTTTAAAAATTAATTTTATGAGTTGTGTGCATCACAGGATAAAAATAAAAATACTGCTAAGACAACCCTAATAGGAGTGCAGGTTGGCACACTTACCCACCTGATAAAGTCTTTTTCTCCGAAAAAATAAAAAGTCTGTATTACAAAAGAAAAATTTACCTTTTTTGTAATAAATACAGACTTTTTTGCCATCTAGTAACATTCCTTTGATCGATTTCTGTGAACATAAATTCAATAGCTTCAAAATAAAAAAAAAATTCAAGTCTCTACCTGTTATAATAGTACAGGAGCAGTATACATTTAGAAATGTTGTGTTTCATATTTTTGTCACAAGTGTATTTTTTGCCTATTTTCAAAATGCTGTAGCTCGACCAAAAAAAAAAATTTTTTTATGAAAAATCCTTTTGCAGTACTTTATACCTCTATTAGGAGAACCTACCATAATTTTTTTCAAAAAAATTGGAGGTGGTCAACTGACACCCCCTGCCTGAATTGAGCATTGGGAAGCAATGCCCCCCCCAACTTAAAAAGTTGAAGTAATAACTAGTTGCTCGCCTTTTAAATGTTATAAAGTGTGACATACAGCCAAGGGAACAATGCTATGCAAAAGCGAACATTGTAATGACTGCTATCCAGCAGTCATTCCATGCATGATAGCATGCATTTGCAGTCATCTGATGGCAGCTTTCACCATCAGATAACTGCATGAGGTGCTTTGAAAGGTATATTTTTTTCATCCTCATTAGGGTGAATCAATGCGCAAGCCTGGCACACCTCCTAGTTTTGGACATATAAGCATGTAAAAAACCTAAGTTATTGCATTAATGGCAATTAAACAGGAACACTTTCAGAGAAACTATTTCAGAGAATTCCTTTCCTTCCCCAAGGAAAAAAAAATAGTTTACATTTATTTGTGCCCCCTCCCCCTCATTTTTGGTCATGCTACTACACCATGCTGACTGATTTATAATGGGGAGGGGGTGTAGAGGTAACACAAAAATGTCATTTGCAACAAGGTTAGCAAAGTCACTTAGGAATCGCAAGTTTTAGTTTCACCATATATTCCACAGGACATCCACTCACTGTTGCATGCCTGCTCTCAAAACCGGCGCTCAAGCTGAAATGGAATAAATTTTTCTCTTATCACAAATGCGCAGAGAAAAAAATTGCTGGGACATTCCACAAATAACAGAATACCATTTTGACGAATATAACACATTATTTATGGTCTCTGCAAAGTTAAATCAAATTATGAAAACAAAAGTTTGTTAACTTTCTGCACCTCAACTAACCAGATATCAAAAACCATGTTTGCTCAAATTTTTTTATTTACCAAAATTAGTAAAATTGCAGTTTATGTCATGATAATGGAATGACATTTTTCAGACATTTATATCTTTAAACCTCACCAACCCGCTTGGCCAGCGTGGCAAGTTAGGGCCAAACCCCTCCAAAATAACTCCACAACTTAAATCTTTGCCCTCAGTCTCCGGCAGCTGGAATGTACCTGGCCAAGGCAGCGACCAGTGCGACATGAAGGCAGAGGGTGCTAAGAATCACCGGAGGACTAGGCTGCCATCTGATGCTGACCTTGGCTATGTATAATGGACGCTCCCTATTTTCTGATTCAAGGCTCCTTGAATTGGAAGAACTACAAAGGATCAAGTGGGAAATCATCGGGCTAAGTGAGGTAAGGAGAAAGGGAGAAGATATCATTGAACTAAAAAGTAGACATCTCTTCTATTATCATGGGACAGATACTGGCAGAAAGAACTAGTGGTGTTGGATTTATAATAAACAAGAAACTGAAGGATAAAGTTGTGGAAGTTAAAAGTTCCTCTGACAGAGCTGCAAGACTTGTTATCCAATTCTCGAGAAGATACCAGGCTCAGATTATTCAAGCTTATGCACCCACTACAAGTCATCCTGAAGAAGAGATTGAAGAATTTTATGATGAAATTCAATCATCTAAATAATAAAGGCAAGCAGCATTTGAAGATCATCATGGGAGATTTCAATGCAAAAATAGGGCAACGGCAACAGAATGAAACTTCAGTAGGTAAATTCGGTCACAGCAACAGAAACCAGTGTGGAAATACTTTCTTAGAATTTGCAGAGGCAGAAGGGTTTTTCATCATGAAATCCTTTTTCAAGAAAAAGCTGCAAAGGAAATGGGCATGGAGGCATCCCAATGGATTGATAAGTGAAATTGATTTTATTATGTGTAACAAGAAATTTGTCATGGAAGACTGCAGTGTGCTAATTGCTAAACAAGTTCAACACAGGTAGTGACCATAAAATGGTAAGATGCAAGATGCACCTCAATGCTAAACTATAGCGTAGCAAGCGCATAAAGCAAACAAAATGTATTGACACAACCAACCGTAAAAAATATAATACCTTCAAATTGGAACTGAGGAACAGATTCCCTGCTCTAGTAGGTCTAACCTCGGAAGAAGTAGACATCTCTGAAGTTAACAGAAAACTTACCAAGGCTCTTATGGAAACAGCAACAAAAATGGCTGGTACAAAGAACAAGTTGCATACGAACAAATTATCAGGAAAAACCAAAATTATGATGCAAAAAAGAAGAGACATGAGGACAACTAAAGGGGATGTGACTTCCAAAGTGGAATATATAGAGCTATGCAAAACGGTACGAAAAAGTATCACTGAAGATGTAAGGAAATTCAACTGTGAACTAGGGTGGAAAGCAATTGAAAACAACCAAAGCCTAAAGAGAGCAAAGGGACATCTGAGTAAGGGAAGAAAACAGATTATGGCTCTGAAAAAAGATGGTTCTGTAACAAGAAATAGTGCTAAAATTTTGACCAGAGTGATAGATTTCTAATCAAAATTGTATGAAAGGGATGATACATGTACTCCAGACATTACAAAAGGTACCAGAGTTCTTCCAGTCCTCCCAGCAGAAGTTGCACATGCAATCAAGAACTTGAAACAGGGAAAAGCTCCAGGAGAAGATGGAATTACAATAGACATCATACAAGAAGCAAGTGGAGAAATTGAAACAGTACTCACCCAAGTTTTCACTCGATGCCTTAATGAAGGGAAGATTCCTGAGGATTGCAACAGTGCTACAATTATCCTGCTACAAAAACAGGTGACACTGAGGATTTCAGGAACTACAAACCTATCAGCCTCCTATCAGTGGTTTATAAAATCTTCACTAAAGTTCTTTCACACCGCTTGAAGGTGACAATGGACATGGTTCAACCAAGTGAACAAGCTGGATTCAGGTGTGGCTACAGCACTATAGATCATATCCACGTACTGAGAGAACTAATTGAAAGAGCAAAGGAATGTGAACTTCCATTATGCATGGCTTTTATCTATTATGAAAAGGCCTTTGATTCGGTGAAACCATCAGCAGTTACAATGGCTTTGAAATTCTGCGGTACTGAAGATGCATACATTAATATTATTAATAGCATCTATGAAAATGCAAGTGCAAAGATTCGGCTATTTGAGAATACAGCACCCACAAAAATTGGAAAGTGAGTGAGGCAAGGTGACACTATATCTCCCAAACTCTTTAATGCCACATTAGAAAATGTCTTTCAATCACTGAACTGAGAAAACAAAGGGATAAAGATTAGAAGATTATCTAACTCACCTTCGTTTTGCTGATGACGTAGTCATTTTTGCAACTATCCCATCAAAGCTGCAGAGTATGATCCAGGAACTTGCTGACAAGAGTAAAGAAGTGGTATTAAAAATGAGCTTTCAGAAGACAAAAGTGATATACAATGCTTTTACAAGAAATGAAGATTTATCAATTGATGGAGAAAAGCTGGTGATAACCAATACCTGCATTTATCTTGGACAGCAGATATCAAGTGAGGGTCACATTGATGAAGAAATTAATAGGCGTATAAAACTTGCCTGGAGAGCGTTTGGAAGAAACAGTATAATCTGCAAGAGCAATATGCCATTATGTCTTAAAAGAAAAGTGTTTGATCAATGCATCCTTCCAGTGCTTATATATGATACAGAGACGTGGACCTTAAGAGACATACAAAGACTGCAGACAACTCAAAGAAGCATGCTTAGTGTAACCAGTAGAGATAAGAGGAACTTGTGGATCAGAAAAATGACAAGAGTGGAAGACCTCATGATCAGAGTAAAATCTCTAAATGGCAATGGGCTGGACATATTGCCAGAAGGGCAGACAATCGATGGACAGCCGAAATTTTAGACTGGATTCCAAGAGACAGGAAAAGACCCAGAAGAAGACCACATGTGAGATGGGCGGATGAAATTTTAAAGTATGCGGGAGTAACATGGAGGAGACTGGCACAAGACAGGCAGTTGAGGAAGAAACTTAGGGAGACCTTCGTCCAGCAGTGGATTGATAATGGTTGATGATGATATCTTTAAAGTCAGCTAAAAGTAAAAAATTCAGCTAATTGGTTCACTAAAAAAACACCGAACTTATAAATTTTAAGGTTAGATACTGTACTATAGTTTTCCACCAAATTTCAAATAAAAAAAATACTTTGTAAAAAGCAAACTTTGGTATTTTTCATTGCATTAACACACTAACTGAATGACAAAAAGTTCAAAATATATCTCTAAACATCTAATGTAATTTTGATGTAATTTATTAACAAAACATATGCTTGTTAATTACATTAATCTGTAAGAAAGTGTTCATTTTCACACAAATTGAAATTACTCAGCAAATAAACAATTTTCAAACAGGAATTTGCTACAAATTCAAGTATAATACCCTATTATTTACAATTCATAGTTCTTAAAAGCTTTTTTTTTTAATTTGATTTTTGGTGACCCAACATTTGTCTTCATCAAAAACGCGTAAAAAAAATTTGCCTTGATGAGTTTTGTTTGCACATACACAAAACTTCGATACCATCATCATCTAATATTAAAACTTGTCCAATATAATACCGAGCAAACTTTCTTCCTTTCCATCTTATGAGAACATAGTTTCCAACATTCAAAGTGCCCACTTATTCCAACAGCGCAGAATTATAACTCATGTTATTCCACAAAGGAACAGTGTGAATTCTTTTTCCCAACTTAAAATTGAAGATATTCTTTTTATCTGAAAAAGAGTATTTGTGTTATAAATTGCCCACAGGTTTAAGAAAAAAGTGTTTTTCATGTGCATTATCTAATCTATTGAACTGATACTTTTGACAGTTATTTTCACACTGAAAACATACATGTTTCTGAATCTGCACTACATACTAGTGTGGGTATAAAGTCACTGAATGTTTTAGGAATATCACTCAAAACAGAACTCAAACATTCTAATTTCAATCTAACATTCTCATGATACACACACATACATTGTGGGGAATGTCTTTCGGCAGTAGCACTAGTGGTAGATAAAATTTGCAGAACTTTGAAAAGGCCACTTGAATTGTTAATTCTTTCTGGTAAAGTGCATGTACTTCTTTTAAAGTCAACACTAAATAATGCATCACCAAAAACCAATCGTGCTGATATTGCCAAACTATGAACATGCCGTTTTATACACGATAAAAATGATGAAAATGGCATTTAAAAACCTTTAATGACAAGTTAAAACCAATTTCATGAGTACTTTCAATCCTACTTTAGGACCATCCTCAGATGAAATGAACACGACCTAGAGATCACACAGGTTAATATAACAAGCACATTGCCAAATTACCGTATATGTATGATTAAAGTTCAACACACTATTGACGTAAGCAATTAATGTCCTATGAAATTGAGTCAGCATTCACGGTGAAGAATAGGGTTGTGACGTCCAGACTGTATGAGGTTCTTCCATACTCCCGATACAGATACCAGAACCTCATCATTGCAGCACCAGTCCATATTCTTAAGAATTAACAAACTTTCTGCTAATAACAAAGCTGACTTACTTGATGGGGTTACCACTACAGCTGCTTTGTCCCATTCAGGTTCATATAATCCTCCGCAAACAGTCCTTGTCAACGCTGTGTTTTGTGCACCATTGCGGATACTATATTTGTGTTCCATAATTCTAGTCTGCAATTTCCTGGATGTAGAGCCGATGTATGCAGACTCCGAGTTACCCACATCATTAGAACGCAATGGAATATTATAAATGCCCCATTTGTCCAAGTCTTTCACAGAATCTATGTATAGTACGCTGTATAACAAAAACAGTACAAACAAAACAGTAGTAATATTAGAAATGAAACAAAGTATGTTTGCTTTCGCTTCCAGTTAACCAGAATATTTTGCTATACCACCCTGCATTACAAGTTCTAGATTGATTCTTATGTTTTTGCACCAAGCAAATATTTGGTCAATGTATGCACAAGTCATTAAATTTTTTTATTCCTCTATTAATAAATGAAAAGGTTGTTCCAATAAAAAGTCTGCCCTTTTGATTTTACTTACACAAGCGAACCTTACAACTTAACTGCACAAACAAAAATCAGCGCTCACTGTTGGACGTGAAAACAAAATTGCTACAGTTAAAACAGAAAAGCGACCAGTCCCAAAAAACAGCTTCTCACATGTGCAGTTCAGTGTGCATCTGCTCATTCATTACTGCTCTCCAAAGCTTTGCCAAAGTGACAAGTTGATGACAGTTGCCTCTTTGACCAACACGCAGAGCTGCGCTTAAGGGTGTGCAACAGGTGCAATTGCACCGGGCCACATGCTCACACCCTAAGAAAAAAATATGGCTAGTTCCGCTGCACCCCACAAGTGTGGTGAGGTTTTAAAGTTTTTCAGTCATTTCAAAATATCTGTTATTCTCTTATTGCAGATTGTAAAAATTCCTGAAAAAAAAATTACTCTGACAAATCTCCCTAAAACAGAATTTTGGAAATTTAACCCCCCCCCCCAATTACACATTTCAACGAAAGATATAAACAGTTTTTATATGTGCATGACTGGATAATACACTAAAGTAAGTTTGCAATGGATGGGCACTAGGAAATAATTGCAACTTGTCAGAGAGCACTTTTTAAAAGAAAATGTGGCATAGGGCAAAGGATACAGCATAATTCCTAAGGTCATAAGAATTTGTTTCGACTTCATCCCAGATCCTGTGCTCAACTGACCACCAGTTTAAATGGGGTAAGTTTTATGACAACGTAAAATTCCTCAAGTGCTGAGATGAGGGTCAAATGAAAAAGATTTCTCTTTTCTCACCTCACTCTCCTAGGGATGCCCTCCAGCTAAAGAGAAATAAGGTTTCAGTCCCTCATTCCCAGTTAAGAAAACAATGGTTCAGATGCTCATGCTGATTTCACTGTGGGCAGGCTATATCCAGAAGTCTCTTACATTTTGCTGTGAAATATATTGCTTCCAATATTTTCTTTTTGTGTATTGGCTGCTCTGTGTTAATCTGACTTTGGGACAAGTTTGTCAACCTCAATCATGGAAAATGATAATGGACCAGTGTAGTGTTGGATCACTTACTAATACAGAATGTAATAAATCAAGTTATGTGAAGACAAAAGGGTTTCTCAGTAGTGAAGAATTTTCTGTTGCTGACAAGGAACTTATTTCTTTAAGACCTAATATTCCACATAAAGATATAATCTCAGTATGTTTACATCACAAATGTTATTATCTGAAGAAATATGAAACCTACCAAGTAACTTATTGCAACCCTTTTGGTGACCGTGATGTAAAAAAAACCTGTTGAATAGGTCCCTTCATCAAGTCAGTATACAAATAGCCCAACAGCTGCAATCTAAAAACATCAGTGTATGCCCAGGTCAAAAATTATGTCCTCAGTGTCATGGGAAAGCATCTAAATTAGGACAACCTGTAGAAAATGAAGTTTTAAGTGAGACTGATGATAGTGAAATAGTCCCTGATGATTTTATTATTAAAGAATGTGCTGCTGAAGAAGTAAAGAAAGTTTCTGATTTAGAATTATCACTGTTAAAATTACATTCCTTGCCATCCCATAGTAAACTAGCATATGGAAAAAGAAAATTTCTTCAAGCAAAGTTAGCTATGCAGAGTAAAATATCTTGTGTTCTGGAGTATGGCTTTACAGCTCAGTCTTCTACTACGGACAGTGATGATGAACACTCCATAGATGAGTTAAAATTAAAAGCTCATGATTTGGATGAACTTGTTGCTTTAATGAAAGAAAAGATACCTACTGTTAGTCGTAAAAAAAAATAAAAAAAAAAATCAGATATTAACAATGGCTCCCCCATCATGGTCCAGAAAAAAGTAGCACAGCAGCTTGAAGTTTCAGAATACACAGTACATCAGGCAAGAAAATTAGCAAAAGATAAAGGCATTATATCAGTTCCGAAACCCCAGCCATGGTAAGAAACTTTCACAAGATGCCATAAAACAGATTATAGAATTTTATGAAGATAACTATTCTAGGCAAATGCCAGGAATGAAGGACAAAGTAAGTGGTGCTAGAAACGTCCATGCTCAGAAAAGACTTATTCTGCGCAATTTGTAAGAATTATATCAACAATTTAAGCAAAAACATACTAATAAAAAGTAGGATTTTCTAAATTTTGTGCTCTTCATCCAAAATGGGGCATTTTGGGGGCTCCTCTGGAACCCATTCTGTATGTGTGTGCACTATACATCAAAATGTCTAACTTTTGATTAGTGCAGCACACTTTGAAGAATCACATCAGGACTTTATCAATAGTCTTGTTTGCAGCAGTAAGGATTCAAAGTGCATGCTTTGGTGTTGTTCAGTGTCCAAAAAGTACAAATCTGAATCATTTATTGTTACAGAAATTTAAAAATTGTGATCCCACTGATGAAATCAAATATCACCAGTGGGTTTCTACAGACAGAATGGAGCTTCAAAATTTTTCTTCTTCAGTTAAGGAATTCATCGAATCATTTGTGCCAAAAATTGAGAAGCTCATTCCGCATTCATACATTACCAAAGCGCAGTCTTCATTTTTCAGTAAATTGAAAGGAACAATTGGTCCAGAATCTACCATTATACTGATGGACTTCAGTGAAAATTATGCATTTGTAGTTCAGGAAAAAGCACAATGGTATATCATTGGACTCGCCATGCACGTACAGTTCACCCTGTTATTTACTGTAAAAAAAAAATTCTGACTCTTTGACCCCTGCATTAAGTCACTGTTTCATTTCTGATGATTGTGATCATGATGTTGCAATGGTGTACAAGATTCAGAGTTAAATAATACCTTTCTTTAAAAAGAACTACCAAGTAAAAGAAGTACATTATTTTACTGATGGTTGTGTTGCTCAGTACAAAAACTATAAATCTATGTCATCACATTAATGATTTTGCAGTGACAGCTTCATGGTCTTTCTTTGCCACCAGCAACAGGAAGTCTTGTGATGGCATGCGGGTCATTCCATGTGAAATCAACCAATAACGAATTAAATTGTTGCTAGACATTTTTAAATATTTTTTTATATTTTGCATACAATATTCCCAATATATTAACACTACAAAAATAAAAAATAAAATTTTTTTATAAGACTTATTTTTTTCTGGCGGCCATTTTTCTTCGGCTTCACACGACGTTTTTGACCAAAATCATTGTTTACATATTAAAATTTAATAACTTCTTTACTACTAGAGCTATCATGTTCAAATAAAGATCATTCTTTTATACATGAAATGTTCTACAGTTTTGACCAAGAATGCTTTAGCTACCTCTTGTGAAAAGATATGAAATGGCCCTTACAAAATGTTTAATAATTTCGCTCAAATTGCTGATTTCAGGCGTAATTTTTTTTAAGAATGGTAAAAGTCTCGTACTTCAGACTTTGTATGTTTACATGTATCTAGTTGGACTATTAATTCACAAAATTTGAGACTGTAGTCTTTTTTTCTATAGACCTCCAAACATAGTCCGAACCTTAAAAGTGTCCCTTTTTTAGGCCTAATATCTCAAAAGGGACAGCTCCTAAAATTCTAATATTTTTACACAGCAATGTGGTCTTAGGGGTAAACCTGCAGTAAAAATTTCAACTTATAGACACAAGTAGTTTTAAGGCTGTGCTACATCAAAATAACGGAAAAATAAGACCATTTTTATTTGCGAACTTGTGAGCCAGAGTTGCTTTTAAATCATCTTAAATATGTAAGGAAAATTATAAATGGTACAGTAACATTTTAATATTCATTGAAATAAAAAAATATTAAAAAAACAAATTAGACAAGCAGCAAAATAAATTTACCTGATTTTGAGTGCATGGTTTACAAATGTCCATTTTACGTATATGTGTTACTACAGTATAAACAATAACATTAACACATTAAATTACAATAACTATGAAAAAATAAGTCACTTACAGTTCTATTGATGTTCTAGTTGCACTGAGAAATAAATAAATTCATTGCTTGAGAAATGTTACACAGTGTTTCCGCGATGTTGTAAGAACGGCTAGTCACTGTCTTCACGTCCATTTGAGTCAGTTTTTGTAAGATATGGCTTATGGGAAACCATACAATGTCCTGTGGAAATGACAACTGAAAGGATGTTCGTGGCCCGTGTGGATGGAAAAAGTGAATTTGCATATCATTGTTTTCTTCACTGATGTCTTGAATCTTTCCAATCCACCATTTTTTATCATAAACACAGGCAACATAGTCATTTTTATGGAATGAAAATATTTGATGAGATGTGATTGAGGACACTAATACGTCTTCAAATTCTGATGTTTGGGATGTTTTAAAGCATCTTATTTGAGACTAATCGAGAGGAACTATTCTATGATAATCTCTTGTGTGTGGTACTGTTTCGGCATTTGCAAATCTTGCTTTGAGTCTTGCATACTTTGATTGTACCTCATCAGTTGATACATAAATGTATGCAATGCCAGTAATTTTTTTGGAGCAATATTTATACATATCCTGTGGTGTTAAAATTTGGTCTGTATATGTTCTTTGCAAACTACTTCTTGATACTTCTCTTTTTGTAGCTATTCCATCACTAGCATTTTTGCCGTGGGATGTAGCAAAGAAATTCCATTCGGCTTCAAGCTCAAAATCGTCAAAATGTTTGCAAATGTTAACGAAGTTCTTTTTATTTTTATATTGGCTGGCAGCACCATCACTGAAATAAAAAAATTCTTCACTGAAGGTGCCACTTTTTTTATGTCAGAAATTAGATGACCCTGGAATACATGGAATGCAGCTGTGTTGTGCTCCATATGATCACTTATAATACAAAGACTTCTGCACTTAACAGCTTCTAAATCACTACATAAATCCTTAGTCACAGATCCATAATCACATTTATGGCATTCTTCATTGACATATACACCAACAGAGCATTCCATTTTGATTTAGCACAAATACACTTATTGCAGGTATATCACAAAGTCACATTTGAACTACTTGCCAGTCACAAAGGAAACATCAAACTGGGACAAGAATGAGGGTGATGGTATATATAGCTGCATTAAATGTACAGGTCTTAACAGGTAGCTTAAAAGCTTAATAGGTCTTTTTTAAAAGCTTAACAAGAATTGAACGGGATACAAAAACAATGACTCATCTGGACATGTAGTGACAGGAATTATGCAGCCTCCAACAGGAAATCATATGAATGCATCTAAAAAAATATATATGACAAAATGTTCATATTACTGTCTATAACTACATATATGTTTATGGAAGATTGTAAATCATGCACTCAAATTCAGGTAAATTTATTTTGCTGCTTGTCTTCTTTGTGTTTTTTTTTAATATTTATTTATTTCAATGAATAATAAAATGTTACTGTACCATTTATAATTTTCCTTACTTATTTAAGATGATTTAAAAGCAACTCTGGCTCACAAGTTCGCAAATAAAAATGGTCTTATTTTTCCGTTATTTTGATGTAGCACAGCCTTAAAACTACTTGTGTCTATAAGTTGAAATTTTTACTGCAGGTTTACCCCTAAGACCACATTGCTGTGTAAAAATATTAGAATTTTAGGAGCTGTCCCTTTTGAGATATTAGGCCTAAAAAAGTGACACTTTTAAGGTTCGGACTATGTTTGGAGGTCTATAGAAAAAAAGGACTACAGTCTCAAGTTTTGTGAATTAATAGTCCAACTAGATACATGTAAACATACGAAGTCTGAAGTATGAGACTTTTACCATTCTTAAAAAAAATTATGCCTGAAATCAGCAATTTGTGCGAAATTATTAAACATTTTGTAAGGGCCATTTCATATCTTTTCACAAGAGGTAGGCTAAAGCATTCTTGGTCAAAACTGTAGAGCATTTCATGTAAAAAAGAATGATCTTTATTTGAACATGATAGCTCTAGTAGTAAAGAAGTTATTAAATTTTACGTAAACGATGATTTTGGTCAAAAACGTCATGTGAAGCCGAAGAAAAATGGCCGCCAGAATAAAAATAAGACTTATAAAAAATTTTATTTTTTATTTTTGAAGTGTTAATATATTGGGAATATTGTATGCAAAATATAAAAAATATAAAAAAATGTCAAGCAACAGTCACTGGTTGATTTGACGCGGAATGACCCATATGTGGAACTGTCAAACGAATCACTGCAAAAACAAGTCTCCAACGCCTACTGAAAGAGCAAATAACCACTCCACAGGAGATGTTTGACTTAACTGTCATAAAAATATCATGAAAATAGAGTTTCATTTTGAAAAGTGGTATGAATGCTGTGCGCAATGAGTGTCAAGTAAGATTTTCTCATGTTCAAACAATACCTGATACACTGAGTTTCCACAGCTTTATTTCATTATCAACATCTAAAATAGCAACCAAGAGAACAAGCTTGGATGAAAATTACTTTTTGATTTTGGCTGTAAAAATCTAGGAATACAAAGGCAGTTATATACACATTGTTATGTAGCATGTGTATATGATTCTAACTGGTTTCTAGGAATAATACAGAAAATCAATTATGAAGAAAGTGATGCATCTGTAAAATTTATGCACTCAAACGGCCCTGTAGTTTCATTTTACTGGCCTTCATTTAAAGATGAGTGCAATATTCTATTTCGACACATTTTATGTTTAATTGATGCTCCCCATGACAACAAGTTCTGGTAGAACAAATGTGTTTTCCAAGTTGGACATGAAAACCTGTCAAACTAAGTGGCTGAATTATAAGGACTCCATCCTCAAGAGTTAATCATGGCATATTAAAAACATCAATGTAAATATTTGTGAACAGCGCAAAACTACTTGCTTGTGTTTCTTTTTTCAAGTCAAAACTAATTATGAAAAAATAGATCTATGTACCATAGGTGAGTATGACTAAGCAGTTTGTTGCATATGCTCACCTAACTTGTTGTGGGGTACAGCTGAACTAGCCATTTCGTTAAATTTGTTAATATGGTATTTCTAAAACTATATGGTGTAAGAAAACAATTTTTTATATTTTTGTGTCTTTGTTAGTTATATCTTCTTGGGAAATTTCTTGAATGTCAGAGATGAGTTATAATTAATTTTAAAAAAAAAAAGTGGTTGAATTGACAAAGTGGAACCCCACACGCATTTCAGATATTTGCACATATCTCCAAAAGCAAGCTGAAAGCCACTATTTTTTTTCTTGTTATGTGACAATATATGTCAAAGACCAATATACATTCAAAAAGAGCTCCCTCGTACCTCTGCTATTTGCTGTAGAGCCTAATATAGAATAGCAAGTTTTTTTCTTAAATTTTCACTTTACCACTATATTTCATTTATTTATTCAGTGTTTTCAATGAAATTTAAAATTATTTCTTATTCTGGAAGCTCTTTTGCATAAGAGTACAAAATTTCTTCTAAACTAAATAGCACTACAGTTATGCAGCATTTTGTGACAAGTGGTACTCCGTCGCTCTACGTGAGAGATTGATGTTCAGTGAAACTTTAGCGCATTGTATTTCAGAAACTATGAGGTGTAGGAAGTTAAAATTTGGTCATTTTCTATATCTTGGTGAAGTATGCCTCCATGCCAAATTTCATCAAAATCTGAGATGGTGGGTTACATGGCCTGGATGAAGTGATGTGGAATGACCCAATCCATTGAGAATCTCAAGAACTACAGACCTATCAGTCTCCTATCAGTAGTTTATGAAATCTTCACTAAAGTTCTTTCACACCGCTTGAAGGTGACACTGGACATGGCTCAACCGAAAGAACGAGCTAGATTCAGGAGTGGCTACAGCACTAAAGATCATATCCATGTACTGAGAGAACTAATTGAAAGAGCGTTAGGAATATGAACTTCCATTATGCAAGGCTTTTATCTATTATGAAAATGCTTTTGATTTGGTGAAACCATCAGCAGTTACAATGGCTTTGAAATCCTGTGGTATTGAAGATGCATACATTAATATTATTAATAACATCTATGAAAATGCAAGTGCAAAGATTCGGCTATTTTAGAATACAGCACCCATAAAAATTGGAAAGGGAGTGAGACAAGGTGACATTATATCTCCCAAACTCTTTAATGCCACTTTGGAAAATGTCTTTCAATCACTGAACTGTGGAAGCAAAGGGATAAAGACTAATGGAGATTATCTAACTCACCTTCGTTTTGCTGATGACGTAGTCATTTTTGAAGACAAAAGGGATGTACAATGGTTTTGCAAAAAAATGAAGATTTATTGATTGATGGGGAAAAGCTGGAGATAACCAATACCTACATATATCTTGGACAGCAGATATCAAGTGAGGGTCACACTGATGAAGAAATTAATCGGTGTATAAAACTTGCCTGGAGAGCTTTTGGAAGAAACAGTATAATTTTCAAAAGCAATATGCCATTATGTCTTAAAAGAAAAGTGTCTGATCAATGCATCTTTCCAGTGCTTATGTATGGTGCAGAGACGTGGACCTTAACTGAAAGAGACATACAAAGACTGCAGACAACTCAAACAAGCATGAAGAGATAAGAGGAACTAGTGGATCAGAAAAATGACAAGAGTGGAAGACCTCATGATCAGAGTAAAATCTCTAAATGGCAATAGGCTGGACATATTGCCAGAAGGGCAGACCATCGATGGACAGCCGAAATTTTAGACTGGATTCCAAGAGACAGGAAAAGACCCAGAAGAAGACCACATGTGAGATGGGTGGATGAAATTCGAAAGTATGCGGGAGTAACAAGAAGGAGACTGGTACAAGACAGACTGTTGTGGAAGAAACTTGGAGAAACCTTCGTCCAGCAGTGGATTGATAATGGTTGACGATGACAGTATGTGTGACCAGACCCCCCCCTCAGATTTTGAAATATGGTTATGCCCCTGATACATGTACCTACATTTTATAGTTGGAATAATAAACTTTAAACCAAAAAAATAATTGACTTCAAATTGAAGAAAAACAAAAATATTGTATTATGGTAGAAAGTAACTCAAAGCAGAGCTGAGGAATTCAAGAAAGGAAAGAAAAATTATAGTAAAATAGCTGAAGGTCATTAGCTTTACTGATGATCTTAGAAATTAACAAAACTATATACTTCAATTTATGTAACTGCAGTGGTACAAGACCATAGATCAACTTTTAAAAAGGAAGCTTAACATAAAAGTAAGCAGATGTCATCCAAGATGGGCCCAGGTTTGAATCCCGGTCAGGTACGGATGTTGCATTTGTCTTACAGCACTGGCTTTCTCCCTTCCCTGGAGCCAATGACCCTAAATTAGGGATGAGCAACTGCTTATAGTCCATCGAGTTGCTCACAGTGGTCAAACCTTCAACAACAAAAAAACTGTTGGAGCATTATTTTATAAATAATAACAATAAAAATGTGTTAAAAATTTTGAATTGATAAATTTTATCCTAAGCTTCTGTTTCACCTGCAATTTGTTTCCAACTGTTGTGATTATTGAAATAACAAAGTGAAGCAATACCCACATGGAAAAAATTCATTGAACGAAGGGTTAAATTTCTTATTGCTCTTATCTGTTTGTACTTGGCATTTCACTGACAAATCTGGTGTTCTATGACAAAACTGTGCCATACATTCCATTTAACTATTTTTGCAGCTTTATAACCTACAGATAAGTGGAATTACTGCACATTTAATTCAGCATCACTGATGCTAAGAGAAAAGCACCAGAAAGAAAGACTAAACATCAAAGCATATCTTTCAGCTAAGGCAAGTTTTGTATCTGTTTCATATTGGTACTTAGAACTTTAGCATAAGAAATTAGAATTAGAATCACACAACCTTAGCTGCTTTTGTTTCTATGGCCACATGCCTGCTAGAGTAAAAAAAAAACTATCTGAAAACATTAAAGACAACAGATCTATCAACAGAAAATAGACTGGATGCAGCCTAAGCTTTGCATTCAAAGGGAGTTCTTTCACAAGTGCTCCTACAGATTTCAGCATGCATGTAATATTTACCAAAAGAACCATTGAAAATGGCTTCTACTAAAACAAACGGCAAAGAAAGAAATTGTCGCTGCTATGTCTAAATTAATGAGAATCTGGTGTGAACACTTCAGGCATTTAAATGCCAAGAAACATTAACAAGTGTGCTCTGGACAAAGGTGGTATGACACAAAAACATACCACATTGCATAGGAAAAACTCCCCGTATGATTTTTAATGAAATAAATACCCACATGCAGATATTTAACTTCATGCATACTGAAAGAATTACTTTGCTCCTTAAGTTTATGTGTACGATAATAGCATGGTGTGCAAACATCAAGTTCATAGGTCAGGTGATAAGGTCAACCTGAACTTGACCAAAGATCTTGGCATGTAATATTCAAACGAATTCCACTGGAAATTGACATAAAATAATTAATTTTCATTATCACACAGTCACGAGCTTTGAATGAGGTAATGTGAAAAATACAATGCTCATTTTTATCACCGTCGGTTTGGTTAGGTTCACACAGAGCTAGCTCGTTCAACCCCCATGTTACCTATAGAGAAAAAAAAAGAACCACGCATTTCATAATTACCTGAGTACCAACTACAACAATTTGCGGTAACTGAATAGCATCCGTTCCAACTGTATTAAAAACATCCTGTAATTTGTTTATAACAGGTATCAAAGCTTCCATAATTAAACGTTTTTGCGTAAGGCCTCCAGAAAAATTTTCTTTTGTGGTTTCTCTACTTGGTGAAGTATATTTTGCAACGCTGAATATTCCGTATTACCGATGTCGTACACTTAACAAATCAGCCTAGCAATAAATAACCTTTTCACAATTTTGGAGTTCATCCACAACATCGCCTCTACCGGCTGAAAGACCGTTGCACCCTTCAAAATTGAGTTTTTCCACCACCATCCATTCTACTTCCACCTATCAGCAGAATGAAGAAAATATATAGAAACCTAAAGGTCACAGCGCCCCCTCGTCTCTCATGGTGGCTACCATCTGGCTTTGAGTGGATTACATTGTCACGAAAAAGACGCACGTTATATTTCGAAATATCAGTTTTTAATATGCTTGATTCATTTCATAATTCTCGTGTATTATCTTACTGAAACCCGTTGCGTAGTATGAGTTATTATCCGAGTTCGCGTGTGTGGCAATTTCGTGAACTCACGTTCGGCTCAGTTAGTTCGTTTAGGCAGATGTGAAGGTTTACGAATCCAGAGTATTTTATTTAGTGTAGGAGCCAAAATTTAGAGCTGAGGACTAAGCTAAATTTCAGTTTCTTCTGTGCGTACTTCACTATGTATATATGCGTTTTGTATGATAATTATATCAATAAGCTTTAATCATCTCCCATCAGCTGTTCATTCCAAAAACTACGGTGGAAGATAAAATTTGGTAAGTTTTTGTCAGGAAAGACAACGTTAGAGATGTTTTCCTTCTGTGGTATAATTTAGTGGTAATTTTGATATGTTGTTTAAAAGTCTATTCTGACATGTATTTTATTTGTCTCGTAACAAATCGCATATGTGCGAGTGGTTTTTTGTTTTGTTTTTTCTCCTCTTGAAGTGTAAGGTCTCATTCACGCAATATCTGTTTAAAATTTACTGCAAAATTTATAATTGTGTTCACGTTATGAATTCAGAATCTTGTTATCTAGTAAGTAGTACAAAAAACTGTTTCTTTAGAAGAGAAAAATGAGTTTTGTGGATATTTCAACTCGATATTTTTTCTGGTTTAATAAGAAAAAAGAAGTGTAAAGACAAATTTGTTGTAATATAGACAATACTGTAACTCAGATATTAGTGTGTTCCCCTTGTAACCGTAATTCCAGTTGCATGTCGAGCTCTTATTGACAGCGTGACCATCTAATTCACAATCGGCCGTTGGTGGCTCATTATGAAATTATATTTCATAAGCGTGTACCAGAGGAAAGTGATCATGTGTTCTATTGCAAAATAAAACATACGAGGTATTGTTTTCACCTACAGATTATCTGAAAACAACAAGCAAAAAAAAAAAAAAAAGCTATGTAAAAAACTAACTGGTTACATAAATTTATTCTTTGGAGTGCGTCATTGAGAAACTGCGTTTCAAAGTACAAATGTGTAACAAAAAATAAGGTATTTCTAGGCCGTTATTGGGCACTCCGTTAAAAATAATAAACAGAAGCCAAAGAATACTGTAGGCAGTTTAGGAAACAAATATTTTAAAATAAAAGATCACAACATTAATGTGAAGCCTCTAGAAATTGTCCTTTGGTTTTACAGTATAATATGAAACTTCAAAATTTATGCAAGGTGCCATAATTTGAATTAATTTACAAAATAGGCAAAACTAAATCCTGTAAGAAAATATCAGATCAAGGATCTCTGAAGAAATAAACTTCTGTAAAAGTTAATTTCAGCTTCTAACCAGCAAAGCAAGATGCTTTGGGTGATTTGCCATCATGTGTATTTGTAATCTCAGGATGTGACATAAGCCAGAGAGAAATATTTTTACTCTTTAAGATACCCTTAAAAAAGTGATCCTTCAACTATTATTTCATATATTATGATGAGATAATAATTGCATATGTTTGGAATTTATCCACCTGTCATGCACTGTATATAGGAGATTTGTACAACCATTCAGTGATTGAACTAATTGTTTATGTATTTTAAACATAAAAAAAATGCATAGCTGATGGATGTTACACTCATTTTTTTGCCAGCAAACCAATTTCTGATAAGAGACATGTGAACTAATTAAGAGGAAACATTTAAATGATTGGTTATGTTAAATTCAAAAGCAAAATTCCTAGTTGTATGCAGGCAGGCTGAAAATTTTCCCCCGTACTGCAACATTTGAAGTAAGAGTGAACAAATCCAGATAGCTGCACCAGTGGCACAGTGGTCTAAATGCTGGCTTATGACCATTCATCTGTGAAGGCCCCGGGTTCAAATCCCTGTTAGGCAGTGATGTTGTGTTTGTCTTACAGCACTGACTGTCTCCCTTCCCTGGAACCAGTGATCCTAAATTTTTTAGGGACGGACGACTGCTTATAGCCCATTCAGTTGCTCATGGTGGTTGTTAAACCTTAAATAAAAAAAGAAATCTAGATAAAGCCAGTTTGAGGCAGTCAATTGAGTGCTCCCCTCCACCAGGCACAGGGCTTATGAGTGAACTTGGCCTAGCTTCATCCCACCCGACTTTTCTTTGAACCCACCCTTTGGCTCCCCCAAAATATTTTAGCAGTTAGAATACTTAGTAAGCATAACCACCTAACATTCTCCCCAAACACACAAATTCATTCACCTGGTCTAACTCTGTGCCATTTATTTAGACTGGCCTTACATCCAGTACTAACAGTTTCATATGTCCAAAACCCAGAATGTTGGGTTTTTCCTCGTTTGTGCTCTTGATTTGAATTTCATGCAAATTTTGTCCATCATGGACAACACATTCTGGAGCTTCTTTCATTTCCCAACAACAAGACTGTGTCACCAGCCTGCAGTAATATGCACATACAGGAATTTCCAACACATAAATCAGTACTGTCTGTTTTAGTATCGTGCACGAATACATCCATAAATATATTAAACAGCCATGGTGGCATTACATTGTTGTTACATGGAAGTGAAAGCAATATAAAATTTAAATATAAATGAATTTGTTTTTAATATTTTCATGGTTTAACCATAAGCATGAAGAGGTATAGGAGTCACTCATTTTGAACTGAATTCCACGAGTTTCAGGAAAGGAATATAATCAGTGACACCTTCCATGTACTTAACAAAATTTGCAATGCTAGGTTAATTGAGTATAGCAACTATTTTACAGCACTTCTTAACTTCAGTGAGCGGATTAAAAACAGGCAAGAATTGTTAATATGGCTGTTGGTGGAGTAATGAATATGCAGGTATTATATATACTCTAATAATTGAAAGTGACACCATATCTCCGAAGCTCTTTAATGCCACATTGGAAAATGTCTTTCAATCACTGAACTGGGAAAACAAAGGCATAAAGATTAATGGAGATTATCTAACCCACCTTCGTTTTGCTGATGACATAGTCATTTTTGCAACTACCTCATCAGAGCTACAGAATATGATGCAGGAACTTGCTGACAAGAGTAAAGAAGTGGGATTAAAAATGAACTTTCAGAAGACAAAAGTGATGTTCAATGCTTTTACAAGAAATGAAGATTTATCGATTGATGGAGAAAAGCTGGAGATAACAGACACGTACGTTTATCTTGGACAGCAGATATCTAGTGAGGGTCACATTGGTGAAGAAATTAATCGGCGTACAAAACTTTCCTGGAGAGATTTTGGAAAAAACAGCATAATTTTAAAGAGCAATATGCCATTATGTCTTAAAAGAAAAGTGTTTGATCAATGCATCCTTCCAGTTCTTACGTATGGTGCAGAGACGTGGACCTTAGCAAAAAGAGACATACAAAGGCTGCAGACAACTCAAAGAAGCATGGAGAGGTGCATGCTTGGTGTAACCAGGAGAGATAAGAAGAGGAACACGTGGATCCAAAAAATGACAAGAGTGGAAGACATCATGATCAGAGTTAAATCCCTGAAATGGCAATGGGCTGGACATACTGCCAGAAGAACAGACCATCGATGGACAGCCGAAATTTTAGATTGGATTCCAAGGGACAGGAAAAGACCCAGAAGAAGACCACATGGAAGATGGGTGGATGAAATTCGAAAGTATGCAGGAGTGACATGGAGGAGACTGGCACAAGACAGACCGTTGTGAAGGAAACTTGGGGAGACCTTCGTCCAGCAGTGGATTGATAATGGTTGACAATGATGATGATGATGAATTGAAAGTTATATGACATGGCAATATTGTGACCAGAATTTCATTGTGCTTTGGTATTATCCAAGTTGTTGAAAGTAATGTATGAAATAATATATACACCTAATACTGTTCATTATCGTTTTATTCCTGAGTACTTGTACATCTTTCAGGCATAATTTTGGCACAAACCACAT
Organism: Macrothele yani; assembly: GCA_039090855.1. Classification (NCBI taxonomy): domain Eukaryota; kingdom Metazoa; phylum Arthropoda; class Arachnida; order Araneae; family Macrothelidae; genus Macrothele; species Macrothele yani. The sequence continues at coordinate 116,023,994 of CM077013.1, read as the reverse complement.
GATGAAAAAAAAAATGATTTCTCAGTGCACTTTCTCCATTGTTTTCTGTGCATTACAAGATTTTCTGCCTCTACTATTTTTTTATTGCTTACAACTGATTTCAGACCTTCAGTCACTTGGTTTGTGGCCTGGTATTTCAGAATTTAATACATTTTCAAATGATCTTTCCTCACACCAACTGTTTTTTTCCACAGAAGAAATAACTGTGCTGTGTTCTAATATTAATAACTTTCTTTTCCAGTGAATGTACCCATTTTCCCCAGATATTCCTGTTACCACTTTTACCTTTGTATCTTATAACCTCATAAAGGTCCCTCTACTTTGCGTCCAAGTCTTGTGGCCATGAAAGATTAAAAGATGGTAGATCTAAGTGCTATGCAACAAGTTTAGTTTGTGGCTAATCTCTTTCTTGGTGAAGATATTTGTTCATGCAGATGATGAGATAATTTTTCTAATGGTATTATTAACCCTTTTGTTCTTATCAGTAAACACACTGAGGTTATCAGATTCTGATATGTGTTCCAGACTCATCCCCTGTACTCTACAAAATTAACTATTTCTAGAGTTTTACTAAGAACCATTTATTTAGGTTTATCAAAACTGTCATCAACTTGACTTTTTAACACATCATGCCCAACTGATAAGAGATTCTGCTGTAATTTGTTTACACTCTTGGAAATTCCCATCAATTTCTCGGCATTCAGCAAACTACTGATGCAAAAAAACTACATATTTCAACATCTGAAACTAAAGTTACTTCCTTGAGTAGTTTACCTACACAGATCAAAAATAAGGAACAGCCTACATCCCCATCTTACTCTAGAGTTAATTTCTAACCATTTACTAGAATTTCCTTCCATCCTGAGTGGTAAAGGTTCTTTGGTGTGTAAATGATTTGAATAGCCTGTTCTGTAAACATTTTATATGTTAACCTTGATATGTCTATCAAACAACGTGTATTAAGTAAATTTTTAAAGGATTGTATTTGTTGATAGTCATGCATTTCTTGATCCATTTAAGAAACTAAAATTTGCAAAAAAAATTTTGAAACATTTATTTATCCTAGTTGTAAATGAATTTATGGCACCTCTATTCATATTGTGCTGTGGAATTAACTTTTTTACGGGTCTTATAGAGGTTATTATTCAAAAAAAAGTTGGTCAAATTTTCGAACTAAAGCCTAGTTCGTCATCAGGACTACGTCACTGGAGTAGTTGCTGCCACTCAGGTGGAAGAGTCCAACCACAATTATCATTAATTGTGGTACTTCTTCTTCTTGCTATTTCGATCCCTTCTTCTAGTTTCCTCTTTACTAAGTTTAACTGGTGGGCGATTATTCTTACTGAGTCCCAATTTATGGAGTATCCACTTGCTTGTATATGTCTGTCTAGCCCTGTTATATTACTAATGGACACTCCATAAATTGGGAATCAGTAAGAATAATCGCCCACCAGTCAAACTTAGTAAAGAGGAAACTAGAAGAAGGGATTGAAATAGCAAGAAGAAGAAGTACCACAATTAATGATAATTGTGGTTGGACTCTTCCACCTGAGTGGCAGCAACTACTCCAGTGACGTAGTCCTGATGACGAACTAGGCTTTAGTTTGAAAATTTGACCAACTTTTTTGAATAATAACCTCTATAAGACCCGTAAAAAAGTTAATTCCACAGTATTTATTTATGGCAATCATATGGCAGTTTTTTTCATTATGTTTTCGTGTTAACTGTCGTTTTCTAGAATAAATGGATCTGAACGACATAATACTAGACCCTGTATGTAGGGAAAGAATTCTTGCATCACCTCCATCAGAATTGGACTTGCCCACTCCGCATGTTTTCCTAGAAGAAGACAGCAGTCTTAGTGATGCAAATTTTGTTCCACCATGTACTCCAGAGGAACACATATTTGATGCCAGTGATGTTAGTATATTATTCTCCTGTTTGCTATTACGTATTTCTCTATTTGATGAATTAGTTGGTTAAATGTTTGTAGTAACTTCTTGTGTATGATGTAATGTATTCCTTCCTCAAATTATATGTATTTTTTTACCAGCTGTGTCTGCAGATTTTTTTGCTTGTAATTGATTAACTCATTAAAGAGTTATCAATTATCACAATTTAGTGATAGGATGAAAAGATGAGTTGAAGAACTCAAAATGCTGAAGGGGTAGGCAGGCTTTATACAGTACTGGAATTTAAGGAGAGCTCCTTAAATGGGCATTTATCTTCTTATTTTCCCTCAGACTCCTGAAAAGGCCTTAAGTTTAAATTTAACTTCTCGGGGATGATTCAACTCTGAGCAATTATTTTTATATCAGATATTTTTATATCTAACATTATTGCTCATGGCAAAGAGGTTAATATTTCCTGCTTGCTCCCTCCAAAATTCACAATTTCCCTTCATCTTCAAGGAGATACATTGAGAAGATGTTTTTGGAGTTCACTTTTGCCTACTGTCATGCCTTCAGTTCTTCCCCTGATGTGGTGAGGAAGCAGTTGTGATTGGATGAACTTAGTCATGTGACTTGGCATTGCCTTGAAGGAGACCCAGACACTCCAAGTTCTATAGATTCTTTGTAATCACTACAGATATTGTTGATCTACTATGAATTCAGTTCTTGTAGGAAACCAAATAAAATGTAGAAATTGAAACTCTCACTGAAAAAATGTTATTCAAAACCCGTGTAAAGTTTACTTTTATGTTTTCAAGTTTCTAGCATTAAACACTTTTGGGGTTGTTAAGGACATTTTTAATGTCATTACATTTCTATTTTTTATTTTTTATTTTTAAATTTATGTCTTCGTGTCATGGACTGGTTGAAAATCATTGCTCTAGTAGGGATGCGAATGTTTTGGGATTTTTGAATTTTTCTGATTAAGCTGTTTTTTTCTTATTTCTCTTGCTGGTTATATATTATTATTTTGTGTATTCTTCTGATCATTTTCCTATTTTTAAAGTCTTCAATATATTTTTTTATTTTTTTAAAAAGTAATTGTGAAAAAGAGCAATTTTATATATTTTATAATTTTTTTTTCTGATGAAATGCATGTTTTCCTGTTTCTAACAGTCTCATCTTCAAAACCAATCATCAGAGCAAGCATTTCTGCCCTCTACTCCTTTTTCAAAGTGAAATTGAGAGTCAGATTTGGCACCTAATCTGTCTGTAATGGAATCTGAGCCTTTTACATAATCCATAAATTTTTCACTGCGGAGCAAACAATGCAGTAGCAATTTTTGGTATTTCATTCCACTTAAAATATGTGTTTTTCCCCATTCCTTTGTCACTTTCTGCTATAACAAGGGGCATAGCAAGCATTTTTTTTTTCATTTAAAGTAAAATTAATGTTAAAAAATGCTACTGTATTCATTGTACGGAACAATTGATTTTGTGGGGAATGAAAGATTGTGATGCAGAGTTGACCAATTTTTTGTAAACAAAAGAAAAAATAAATGTTCTTTTTGTCTGTTGATATAACAAAAGTTACTAAAAAATAGGAAACCATGCATTTTCAGCAAAATTAAACTTTAGAAAGTTCTGATGTCATGATTGACTCCTGAAAAAAAAATTTTAGGACTCCTGGAAAATTCCTTAAAATGACTTCCAAAAATCAGTACAAACTCTGGGTATGCAAGGGATGATCAAAAAGTATCGCAACTGTGTATAACTGTTAGATGGAGTGGCAAAGCAGAATTCTGTTTGTCTGGCTGTGACTTTGGAACCTACTGCACATGCCGCTTTCAAGAGAATTCTGTCTGCAGAGCGCCTTTTGTGCTGTGGCCAGTTCTTTGGAGTCTAGTCTGATAGGCATGTCGTATTCATCATGTCTGGCAAGCTGTCTTGGTGAGCTTGGGGTCTTCCACTGTGAGGACTGAGTTTTTGTTTCTGGATCATATACCTAAACCCATGTTTTGTTGCCAGTAACAATTTTTTTCATGAAGTTGTTTCTGGACAATTCCAACAAGGCAATGGCTACAAACAGTAGAGTTTCCTTTCGCTCATCTGAGAAGACTTTCGGAAAAAAAAAATTCAGACACACATCTCATCCCCACATTTTTAGTGAGCATTGCTTGTACTGATCCAAAACTAAGGCCTAAGCCATCAGCTAGTTCTCTTATTGTAATTCTGCGGTTTCCCATCACAGCTGAACAAACTTCTTGGTCGTTTCTGACATTCCTGCTTGTTGAGGGCCTTCCAGAATGATGGTCACTTTGGACGCTGTCATGGCCATTTCGAAACGTTTGTTCCAGTTTTACACTCATGGATGATTCATGCAGCCCTCACCATACAGTCAGTAACTTCTCATAAGTTTCTTTGCAATAATTCACAAGTTTCTGACTGAATTTGATGCCAATGCGTTGCTCAACTTTCGCAAACAACATTAGTGTGACACGTCAATCCTACTAGACTCCAAACAACTGGCCACACCACAAAAGGCGATCTGCAGTCAGCATTCTCTTGACAGGCACATGTGCAGTAGGTTCCAGAATGCTGTTTTGCAAGGCACACCTTGACGAAAAGCATTCCACTCCGCCACTCCATTTAACAGTTATGCACGCAGTCGGTTCCAGAATGCTGTTCTGCAAGGCACAACCTCATGAATTGAGACCTCTCTCTGAATTGAGACCCACGTAATACCCTCGTATTACGTGGGTCTCAATTCAGAGTTATGGAAGTGTTCTCCCATAAGAGTACCACCAAACAGTGAAATAGATAGGAGCATGAAAATCAGGTTCTGCCTTGAGCAGTGCATGAAGCCAACTATTACTCTGCATATTTTTACACAATTGAGTACTGTATCATCACTCTTATGAATGTGTATCTCGGTTTAATGAACTCTCTCAGGCTGCCTTGTTTACTCGTTATTGCAGTCAGAGGTATGCTGTACAGTAGGTAAGTATTTCACATATTTAAAACCTACAGTGGGTTTCAGCTGGCTGCATTATTTGGGGATAGGTGTGGTGTGTATGTAAGAAATTGTGATTTACATGTAAATAACATTAAAATGCCTTTTGACTGCAAGTTTTTTTGTTTTTTTATTGTGTATGTCAATGCATAGCTGTGAGCTTTTTCAAAAGGTCTGCTGTGCCTGTCCACAATCAGGCTTGAAAATCAAAATGGTTAAAACAATAAAATTGGTGAGAAATAGATATACTGTGGATGAATGACTATTAATGGTATTAGATGTCATATCACTAAGCTCTTCTTTGGGTTGCAGAAGTTGTACCACCTCAAAACAAGATCTGATAAAAGTTAACTGATGGTTCTAGATTTTACCTGCTGTTGTATCACAATGTAATTTGGTGATGAAAATGTAGTTTATCATAAAATCACGGAAAAGAATTAAATAATGCTCTTCCATAAAAAAAAAAAACAACAACTAGGAAATAGACATTAGTGATGTGAAAAGTATCATTCAGAATCACTCTTGCTTGACATGGATATTTGCTTCCCTATAAAATGTCTTGTTGTTTCTTGCTGTAAAAATCCAGGATGTCTGCGAATTAAAGATTTTGAATCGCGGCCTTTTTTCACATTGCAGTGGTAAAGGTGTTAGAATAGTACAGTGGAAACCTGTTATAATGCTGGTATTCGGGGACAAGATGATAAATGTATTACAGAGATATCTGAACATGTAGTTGTCTGTGTATGTACACTCATTGTCATAAAAAAATCTGCGCACCAAGAAAAAAACGTGCGATTAACGCTAAACTCGGCAGATAGCTACAGAGAGGGTAGACATGCAAATGATTAAAGTTACATCCAATTCCGCATGCCTATGTATCCAAGACCGGCACTGCAATCGCAATCCTTGGGGCTGATAAGGCACCTCGCAGGAGACTCCACATTCGTGCCGAAGTGCACAGTAAGAGTCAGGTGAGATCCCTGAGTGATAGACATGCCGAAGAGTCACTGTAGATGTGTGTACGGGCAACTGATGGAATTTGAACGAGTCTGTATCGTTGGGATGAGAGATGCAGGGTGGCCGACGCACCAAATTGGCCGCCATTTAGGCCGGTCGGACTGTACAGTGCGATTGTGTTGGGAGCAATTTACACCTCAAGGCACCCAGATATGGCTGACTAGCTCTGGATGACCCCAGACACACCACCAGTAGAGAGGACTGTGGGATCATGAGAGTGACATGCACAAATGCAACAACGTCCTTGTCAATAAACATATCCAGAGACGTGGCAGCTGTACAAGGGACTCCTGTGTCCACTAGAACCATTTCCAGATGCCTGGAAGAGGCAAATCTGTACTTTCGACGGCCCTTACATTTTCTGCCATTAACACCTGACCATTGTTGGTGTCGATTGCACTGGTGTCAGCAACGTGGAATGCTACGGACTGGCGAATTATAGTGTTCAGTGACGAATCCTGCTTCTGTATGAGAATGCATGGCCACCGTGTCAGAGTGTGTAGGACCGCAGGTCAGCACTACAATCCCAACATCACTGTACAGCTGCACACATTCCAAACTGCAGCCCGTGATGGTCTGGGGAGCCATCGCATATGATAGCTGGACTTCCCTCACAGTGATCCGAGGGACGTTGACCACCTAGCGCTACATACAGGAGATCCTGCAGCCTGGCTCGGAGCCATTTTCCAAAAAGACAACGCCCGTCTGCTCACGGCTCAGGTTTCCCAGGACTGTCTACGTCATGCTTCAATACTTCCATGGCCTGCCAGATCGCCTTGATCTCTCTCCCGTCGAACACCTGTGGGACCAGATGGGATGCCAGCTTTCTTCATGTCCCAGTGTTTGGTATTTAGAGCATCAGTTGCAAGAAATGTGGGCCAATCTGTCCCAGGATAACATACAGCGTCTCTTTGAGCATGAGGTGGTCCGACGCGATACTAACGCTGACCAGAATGTGTACCTATGTCCGCAGGAAATCGTCCTGCTGTTGTGATATTGTAATCATTCCTGTCCTTGGTATGTACCATCTCACTACTAAAATCTCATTTCAATCCGATGCCTCCTTCTCGGTGCGCGGATTTTTATGAGGATGAGTGTATTTTGTTTGGAGGACAAGATCAGACTCGCGTTATATCCAATTCCATGGTATAACCGACCGCATTATATCTGGCTTCCGCTGTATAACATTTTTATCTATATTTATCTATTTCTGATTTAAGAGAAATCATTGGTATGGGTGTTTTATAACACTCTTGAGGGAGAGTGTTTATGGTTTTGTTAATCTTAAAGTTAGTACACAAAGTTGCATAAAACATCAGAGGAAAAGTCTATGTTACAGCTTACATGGTATATTGTCTCTTGCTGCATATTGTTCTTCCTTGAACTGTAGTGCACTTTTCAATACAGTAGATTCTTAATGATTATTTATATACAGAAGTGCACCCGCCTTTACAAAATTTATTATGATCTTATAAATAAACATATTTGGCTTTTCTAATTTATCATCATTGAAATCAGTCTTGAACAGTTTACTTTTGGTCTCAGTTTTTGAGTCATTTTTCTGATGACAAATTTGAAGATACTGTCAGTATGAAAAGAAGAAAGAAAAAGAAAAAAGGCTGTAATCTGTTTCTTTTTAATGTCTTTCATGTTTTACATTTATGTAGGGTATGTGATCAAGGTAGATCTTACTTCCACTGTATAAGATTTCTGGGGTGCAGTGAAATTCTGACATATTATAAAACTGTATTAGATTTCTGTTGTTGATGGGAACTTATTTTTGTATGTACATCCATTAGATTTCCGAAGAAGATGAAGACTTGGATATTGTTGACATGTCTCTTCCTGCAAGAGCTGCTGAGCAGGCTGAGCATTTAGTGAGGAAGGTCTTAGAAGAAGCTGAACAAGCTGAGCAGTTGGTACGAAAAGTTTGGGAAGAAGCATGGAAGGTTTGTTTCTGTTTCTTATTAACCTTCAGAAAAATATATATAATTTCTCTGTAGAATAAAAAATAAAAATAAAGGAATTACCAAAGTCATGAAGAATATGATGATGTGTAATCATTGGCAGATTTTCATCTTTTCATTCATACTAACATAAAATAATGTAGCACCCATGGTATGTCATTGAAAATTAATATGGCTATCTACTTAATTTATTCTAATCAGCATCAAATTTGATATTGTCATTATTTCAGTAAAAATAGCAATTAGTAATTAACAAAATATTTCATCTTAATGTCAAGAAAAGATGGCAACCTCCAAATTTTTAAGCTATTTAGTAAATGTTAGAATTCATTTAAAGAAAACACTTTTTACATAACTGTGTTGAGGCTGTAAGTATTGTTGTCCAAGATGACTAACCTTTATAGTGATATAATGTTTCCACTTCATTTGTTTATTTCTAGTTATCCTGAATCTTTGAAAAAAGAAAAAGGGAAATTGATAATCTGTTAATTTTTAAGTTCATTGCATGTCATTTATTCAAATATTTTTCTTGCCAATAAGGCTTTTGATAATAGCTCTGTGCTGTGTCACACATGACTTAACTGGCTTCGTGTTTTACCTATGTGTACATACATTCCCATGGAAGTGCTAGTTATGCTCAGAATACATAACTTACTGCCAGAGTTCTTGAGGGAGACCTTAATACTATTTTCCATTATGAAAACAGTGGAGCAATTATTTTCTGGGTAAAATTAAAAATTAAATTTAACTGTTCTTTATATTATGTGTTATGAGCTCTGTAACACTTCTGGGGCATTAGTTTTTTTGTTTTTTGAAAAACACAAATTGTATGCTTTCCTGGTGTAATTTACATATAAGTAAAAGTTGGGAACACATGACAAATTTGTCTGCTGCAAGTAGACCTAACTGTCGAATTTGTTGATGAGTTTGACCAACATAGTAAGGCTTGGAAACGCTTATGTATATTTTCCTATGCCAATAAATTGGATCACTAGTATAGTGTTACTATATTTTACATAATTGGTGTACTGTTCCTTGTTATGAAGTTCAATTTGACGAATTTGTCTCCTGCAGATAGTGGGATTGAAGGTTCAAAATTGGTCATATATGACTGAGAAAACAATATATTTGAAGCAGAAAATCCTGCATGAACACATGAAAGTGAGGAACAGTTCTTGCAAATCAACATTTCTATTGTTGTTAGTATTATTATTGTTATTATTATTATTATTATTATTAATAGTAGTAGTAGTAGTGTACCAACAATATATCTGACCAACATATTTTAGCTTTGGTTTCAAAATCTGTAACTAGACCACTCATCTAGTATGTAGTAGTAAGACAACTGTCAGATCCACTGGTCTAGTGTGTAGCTTTCTGATTTCTCAAACTCCCAAACTAATAGCATTTGGGTTCAAATCTTCAGCAAGACCACTAGTCTAGTATGTAGTAGTAAGACCACTGTCAGATCCACTGGTCTAGTATGTGGCTTTCTGATTTCTCAATTTCCCAAACTATTGGGTTCTCGGAAAAGTCATGACGTATTTTGGCACCCGATCGAAGGCGGTTGGGCGGTTTTGGAAGTACTAGAGGCATGCGCAGCTCTGTTATTGCTATGGCATTCGACAAGTGCCAGTTCTAGCTACAGTCTAAAAGGAATAGTGAGCGATTTGGTTGATTTGCGGAGATTTGACATCAAGTTGAAGATGGAAGTCCAAATTGTGCATTTTCCCCATATTTTACGGTTTTACAATTCTGTAAAGGGAAGAATGCACGTCAAGCTTAGGAAAAGTTGCGTAAAGTGTACGGTGATAATGCTCTACAAGAACGTCAGTGACAGCGGCGGTTCGCAAAATTCCGTGCTGGTGATTTTGACCTCAACGATGCTCCTCGGTCGGGAGGCCAACCGAGGTTGATGACGACCAAATCAAGGCATTGATCAAGTCAAACCCACATTACACGACACGGGAGATTGCTGACACATTGCACACCCATCATTCAAGCATTCACGACCACCTGAAGAAGCTGGGATACGTAAGCAAGCTCGATGTGTGGGTTCCTCGTGAACTCAAAGAAGCTCAATTGACGATGCGTATAAACATCTGCGATATGCTCATTAAACGTGAGGAAAATTATTCTTTTCTGAAGCGACTGATAACTGGTGACGAAAAGTGGATTGTGTACAACAATGTGCTGCACAAACGGTCCTGGTCCCGACATGCTGCTTCGCCTCGAGTAACATCCAAAACAGACATTCATCAGGGGAAGGTTCAGGTCTCAGTGTGGTGGGATTTTAAAGGTGTCATGTTTTTTGAGCTCCTACCGTGGAACCAAACAATCAATTCGAATGTGTACTGTCTGCAATTGGACAGTTTGAACGAATCCATCATCCAGAAACATCCAGAGCTTGTTCATCGTAAAGGTGGTGTGTTCCATCACAACAACGCGAAACCACACACAAGTTTGATCACCCGCCAAAAATTATTGGAGCTTGGGTGGGATGTGTTGCCACACGCAGCATACTCGCCTGACCTTGCGCCATCAGACTTCCACTTGTTTTGCTCTTTTCAACAGTCCTTGAGTGGTATAACGTTCAGTTCAGATGAGGCTGTAAATCAGCACCTTGTACAGTTTTTCGCCACGAAAGACAGGTCCTTATATGAACGAAGCATTCTGCAGCTCACTGAAAGATGGCAAAAGGTTATCGAACAAAACAGGCATTATATCATTGATTGATCTTTGTTCTTTCTATCAATAAATGACCTTTACAAAACATGGCTAAAATACGCCATGACTTTTCCGACAACCCAATAATAGCTTTTGGGTTCAAAATCTGTAGCAAAACCACTCGTGTAGTATGTAGTAGTAAGACCACTGTCAGATCCACTGGTCTAGTATGTGGCTTTCTGATTTCTCAAACTCCCAAACTAATAGCTTTTGGGTTCAAATCTGTAGCAAGACACAGTTGTTGTGTTTGTTGTTCTGGCTGCTTTCACTGGAACCAGTTGCTCAAAATTAGTGGTGTACAACTCCTTATAGTCTTAGGTAATCTTGGCACTTAATTGCCTCTTTCTTGAAAAATGACATTGTTGGTGTAGAAAAATGTGCTGATCTGTTAGTCTTAACAGGAATGATAGTCCTCCTGTTGTTTTGCACAGTGCAGAATTAGAAAACTTCTGTGCACCCAAATGGAAATTGAAAGATGTGGGTTTGGTTCCTATTGCAGGATGATGCAAGTTTTCTTAAAAGTTGCTACGTGGATGGTAATTCATTGATATACCTGGCATTTCTATGCCATAAAAATAAACTAGTTTTATCATCTTTGCGTGTAATTTGATGATTGTTTCTCTTAGTGATTTGTATATGTGTTTACTATGTATTTGTGGGGAAAGGGGAGGTCCTGGAATTCTTTGTTTGTAATAAGTAATTTTATGATTTTCTGTAATTTTAACAGTAAGCTAGTGTAGTAAAGACTGAAATTCTTGATTCTGTGATGTTTCTTATTATGAATAAGTGTACATAAGAACAATTTCAGTGATTTGAGGAAGGAATAGATCCACTTCAGTTTTCATTTTTTTGTGTACCACACCATAAAATGCTAAAGAAAACAAAATATGAATTGAATCATTTTTGTTAAAGTTAACAATTTATGTACTCTGTAAATCAACTTGCCATTTTATCTCATTTTTTTATTATTGCTTTCTTGTTCTGATCAGTTTTTCATGGGTAATTTTAAACGTGTGTGTACAAACATCAAAAAATATTTTTTTTTTTGGTTATAAAACCTGCTGTATTGTGTGCAGATGCTAGGTGTGATATTTCTAAGATCTTGTGTGTCCCTGTTTAGTATAAATAAATACACAGAGGGTGACTCAAAAGTTTTGCAATATTTGGATCACTTTGTTTTCATATGTACCTTTATGACGAAAGCTGACTAGCATTCAAAGTATAGGCCATTGTGTTGCACCATCTTTAGCCATATGTATGCCAGTTCTTTTATTCCACAGTGGTACCAGTTCTTGTCCTTTGAGGTGAAAGAACTCCTTCACCCCAGCTGCCACCTCCTCCAGGTTGTTGAAGTGCCGCCCGCGAAGGAAGTGGGCCATGGACCTGAACAAGTAATAATCCAACAGGGCAAGGTCCAGACTATATACTGGGTGTAGCATCAATTCGATGCCCTCAAGTTCCTGGAGTTTTGCTTGGGTCATTCACATGGTATGAGGCTGAGCGTTATCTTGCTATAAGAGAGCGTGCCTTCTGTTCACCAGGGCCGGGTACTTCTCCTTCAAATCAGCATACATCCACTCCAGCTGTTCAGAATAGATGGGCTTTGATGGTCCGACCGTCTGGAACAAATCCTTAAAGGATTATACCCTCAAAATTCCACGAACCTGTTGCCAAAACATGGGCGTTTCAAGCACAAGGAGATTTCCACAGAGCATCACCTTGTGCTTGAAGCACGCATGTTTGGCAACAGGTTCTGGAAGCTGGCCCGGGCTCAACCACTGCCGTTATGTGTTAGGATTACGGAAATAGACCCACTTTTCATCACACATAACAATTCTCTTGATGAAACATACATACATTGTTCAGTTTTTCTGGGAGTTTCGTGCACGCTTCCACTCGGTGGTTTGCTTCAGCTGGCGTCAGTTCATGAGGAACAATGCTGCAGCTCCTGTAGGCCTTGTCGAGGTCCTGAAGGGGACGAACTATGGTGGTCTGTAATATGCCCAACTCACTTGATAATCTCAGAGTGCTGGTTGTTGGATTTGCCTCTATGGCCTGGCGCATGACCTTCGAATCCACGGTTCGCGGCCTACCTGACCTTGAATGATCGTCAAGGTTTCTGTCACTTGAGTGAAATTTCTTGAACCATCTGGTTGCGGTGCTGTGGTCCACAGAACCTTCCCCTTTTGCATGACAAAGGTTTCGTGTTGCTTGAGCAACGTTATGGCCAAGCTAAAGAAAGCAAAGGTTCCCTAATTAGCTGGTTGTGGCTGTTCATCTTTTAGGCGTCCCAACCACCGACAGAACGATGACATGTAATGCTGTTCGCAGCAATGACTACCACTTTATATCCCCTTCGACTGACTTCGGTACGTGACTTGAACTAGTTTAAGCATGTGACATACCCGCTGCAGCACATACATTTATGCAAATGTTGCAAAACTTTCGACTCACGCTGTGTAATAGTGTTGTTTCTGCTTTTTGTGCTAATATGTTTTCAACATGAAGTGCATTTTGTATTTGGTTCTTTGTTAGGTGTGCCATTTCAGTTCCCTTCCCAAATGGCTTCAGGACAATGATTTTCTGCACAAAGGTCACAGACCCCCATTACCTTCATTTACAGCTTGCTTCCGTTCCATTTTCAGGATACATACAGAAACAGGAAATATCTGGACACACCTCTTAGGTAAGGTAGAAGTATAAATAGCAGGAAAGTAAAAGAACTGCTTATTGGCTTTGTGTGTGTGTGTGTGTGTGTGTTATTTGTGTTAATATGATATATTGTAAAATGTGCAATGGATAATGTTCAGCAGTAGTGATTGTTAAACAGGACTGTAGCTACACTGGCGTGCAAAAATTAAGGAAGAGACGGTTTTCGAATGTAACGTCTTGCAAAAGTGTTCCACATCAACTCAAATCATACCATAAGATCCCCAAGATGTAAGAATATGGGACAAGTGAGCAAAACCGTCCAAACAAAGAATCCAAAAGAAACAAAAGCACTTTATTGAAAAGGTAGCTTCAAGCACAACTGGACAGAAGACAGAAACGTCCATGTGACAGGCGGCTGCCAAGAAAAATCCAGTCTTTAGTAGGGGATATGATCACCCCTGACTGCGTTGCAGGATTTACAACGTCTGTCCATGCTGAGGATGAGGTTGTCAAGGAGCTGTTGAGGCATCGCGGCCCGTTCCTCTTGTAGCACCAATCGCAGCTGCGGAATCGTTGCTGGCGGCTGGGGACATGCTGCCAAGCGTCTCCCGGAAAGGTACCACACGTGTTCGATTGGATTTAGGTCCAGGGACTTTGCGAACCAATCCATGCATTGAATATCTTCACTCTCCAACAGCTCTGCGACAGCCACTGTACGATGAGGTGTAGCGTTGTCGTCCATGAAGAGGAACTCAGGACCCACAGCACCTCTAAACAGACACACGTGAGGCAGGAGAACCCCGGTACAATAGCAGACACCAGTGACTGAACCTTCTTGGAAGATGTCGAGGTCAGTACAGCTACCAAGCATGATGTCGCCCCAAACGAGAACTCCGCCACCTCCAAACCGGTCCCTTTCGATGATGTTGGAGGTGTGATTGCGTGTTCCCTGCTCTCTCCAGATGTGTATACGTCCAGAATCACTAGTCAGACTAAATCGGCTCTCATCCATAAAGAGAACTCGACCCATTGCTGATGTGTCCGGTTCTTGTGTTCCTGGCATCACAGAAACCGTCTCCGATGAGCAGACATTAATGGCACACACCGTACTGGTCGTCATGCAAATAGACCACCTTTGTGCAGCCTCCTGGCCACGGTAAAAATGTGATAACAGACATCCAGTTGTCTGTTGCATGTGCCTTGCGATTTCTCCCACTGTCTGTCTCTTCTCGCCTGTAGGACAATATAACGGTCGTCCGCCGCTGTGGTTGCTCGTGGACGACCACTGCTAAACTCTCGGACAGCTGTTCCTTTCATTTGAAATGCTCTCCTAGCTCGTGAAACGATGCTGTGAGCGATCTCGAACTCCTCGGCCACACTAGTCACACTTCGACCTTCTTCCAACTTCCCAATGACTCGACCTCGGGTAAAGTCGTCCAGATGTCGTTTACTGGATTGCCTGTTGGCGGCCATGTCACACGGTGGCAGCAACTCGACATCGTTCAAACTGATGTACACCGTGCAATAGCTTTCACCGAGAATTGCTGAGCATACACCGCCCGTGTGCTTTATACCCTTTTGACACCCCCACCCCCCCTACCCCACATCATGCTGCATATATGCGCATGCCCTACCGTACCAGACCCTAGCCTATCTCCTGAGTGGTCTCTTGGTCCGTTCTGCCTGCTCGTTCCGCTGTTATGCTAATTTCTCCTCTTTGTCCTTAATTTTTGCACACCAGTGTAGTATGGGGGATTATTAGAGCCACTTACCATATCTGTCGCTCTCTCCAACTAACTCACCCACATTGTGAAAAGAGCTACAAACCTTATTTAAGAATGTAAACGCTATGAACGTATCTGTCAAACCTTCAGATAACTTTGTGTTTTGTCTGGCATTAACCATATTTTCGTTGTTGTTTTTCACATGCAGCATTGCTAGTGTATGAGTGTTAGCATCATTCCTAAAAATTGGAAAAATTGTGTTTGCTGGACAATGAGAAATGGTAGCTGATTGGGGCTTTAAACTGATGTATCTCTAGAGGGGGAAATTTGTGGAAATCATGCAATCTTTGTGAAGGAATAATATGAAAAATCCTTTAAATAGAATAAAATGGAAACCCCCTTAAGTAGGAATTAAAGAAGAAATATTCCTCAGAAATACATGGGACATTCACAAGATTATTCAAAGCAATCAGAATTGTGTGCTGAATTGCCTGTAGTTTACTAGTCTCTATGTAACATCTTCTCAGGAAACTTGAAAATCTCATTGCCCTGGAGCAGGAATTGAACCCACAAATCTTATGATCAGATTCCTAAGCTATAAATGCTTAGCCTTAGTTGCTTAGAACTTCATTGTCCTGAGTTGTGTAAAGGATAGCCTGCTCGAATGGAAATTGAGAGATGCGGGTTCGATTCCAGCTCCAGGGCGAAGTAATTCTCCAGTAATTTCCCAGTTTTCTGAGGAGATGTTACATTGAGACTATAAACTACTGGCAATTTAGTACACAATTTTGATTGCTTTGAATAACCCTTAAAATGTAATGAAAATGGAAAATCCAATGGAATAAATGGGGTCCATAAATACAGTATCAAAATCTTTAAATGTAATAAAATGAAAAATCCTTGAAATGTATATAATAAAATGGAAAATCCTTTAATGGAATAAATTGAAAAAATCCTGTAAATGGAAAAAAATGAAAAATCCTTAAATGGAATACAATAGAAAAACCTTGAAGTGTAATAAAATTTGTGCACTTGGTAAATCAATTTCATGTCATTTTATCTCATTCTCTTATTGTCTTTTTTTTTCTCATTAATTTTGCATATGGTGATTTTGGACATGGGTGTGTACAAACTTCAAAAATTTAAAAAAAAAAAATGATGTGGGTTATCTTTAAATGTAATAAAATGGAAAATCCTAAAAGTGGAGTAACATAATGAAAAAGAGTAACAAATAATTTAGGAATAAAGGAATTCATGAGTCTAATTAAAAAGAAAGTTCATAATATTTAATGAATGAATGAATGAATTCATAATATTTATGTTGTCTCTGCAGCAAAACAGCAAAGGACAACAGCTAGATTTTCCTGCTGGCCAAAATTCTGTTAAGAGAATAAATACAATGTGCACAACATTTTTATATTTGGTATCTATGTTCAATCTGTAGTTAGTGTACTTACACTCTGACATACCACCCGCATTGATCGTAATATCATTGCTCCATTGGCTGGTGGGTGGTCAGAGGTGGTGTCTCTCTCTCTCTCTCTCTCCCATCCTTGGAACCAGTGGCCCCAAATCAGGGAGGGGGTAACTGCTTATATTAGTAGCACTAAGAGTTGCTCATGGTGGGTGTATAACCATGAAACAAAAGAGCAAAAACATGAAATTGCATTTTCAAGGACTTTCAAATGTGTGGCAGGCTTTGCACTCATGTCTCTTTTTTTTTTTTTTTTTTTTTTTTTAATGAGTTTTACTTTAGTATGAATTTCATTTTTAGGTAAATTTCTGAAAAATGTTTTAAAGAGATGTTTGCAAGATCTTTTTCTACTTGATATATATAGGTTTAGACTGGAGCTCAGTAGCACTCAGCGCTGGATGTTACTTTTGCAGGGCCCGGGGCAAAATTTCATTGTAGGCCCAAAAAAAATCTATCTTGTGTTTTAATAAAGTTGTTGCGTGAAAAATAGCATTGGTAAAGAATACACATGAAAACTATTGTAAAGAAAAAAATAATAACTCAAAGAAGTATTTGCCTTAAACTTGAGAAAAAGACCGTAATATGGATTAAAAGTTCACAGAAAGAGTAAAAAGTGTTATAAAAGCTATGATTTTCTTTCCTGTGAGAAGGGGTTTGAAGTTGCATGGTGATTCTTATAAAAACTTCCTCACAAAATAATAAAAGATAACTTCAACTGATCTCCATAGTGAATATTTTTTGTGTAGAGAATTATAAGAATCCCTCTAAAATAAACTCTTATTTATAGTTTTTTTCCCTCGATACACGTTTTAGTGATTATTTTTTTATCCAAAGTGGAGTAACTTACAAATTACTAAGTTTTATTTTTTACACACTCATGTATAAAAATTGGTTTTTGTTCAAAATTTTCAGTGCTGTTTTTAAAGTCACTGAACAATTAGCCTCGTATATAGCCCAATGTAAGGTCAGGTGATGCGTAACATCACAGCCGCTCCTTGACAAATGTCAACCCCGATGTAAGGTCAGGTGATGCGTAACATCCCAGCCTCTCATTGACAAATGTCAACCCCACCCTCTCGTGGTGCATCCTGTTCCCACTAAAGGGGCTCTGACGACCGCCAATAGCGGTATAACTATACCATCGGGATTAGAGGAAATGCTATCCCACACTCACCAACCCGCTTGGCCAGAGTGGTGAGTTATGGCCAAACCCCTCCAAAATGACTCCACAACTTAAATCTTGGCCCTCAGTCTCCGGCAGCTGGAATGTACCTGGCCAAGGCAGCGGCCAGTGCAACATGAAGGCAGAGGGTGCTAAGAATCCCCGGAGGACCGGACTAGGCTGCCATCTGATGCTGACCTTGGCTACATACAATGGACGCTCCCTATCTTCTGATTCAAGGCTTCATGAATTGGAAGAAGAACTACAAAGGATCAAGTGGGACATCATCGGGCTAAGTGAGGTAAGGAGAAAAGGAGAAGATCTCATTGAACTGAAAAGTGGACATGTCTTCTACTATCGTGGGACAGATACTGGCAGAACTAGTGGTGTTGGATTTATAATAAACAAGAAACTGAAGGATAAAGTTGTAGAAGTTAAAAGTTCCTCTGACAGAGCTGCACGACTGGTTATCCAACTCTCGAGAAGATACCAGGTTCAGATTATTAAAACTTATGCACCCACCACAAGTTATCCTGAAGAAGAAATTGAAGAATTTTATGAGGAAATTCGTCATCTAAATAATAAAGGTAAGCAGCACTTGAAGATAATTATGGGAGATTTCAATGCAAAAATAGGGCAACGGCAACAGAATAAAACTTCATTAGGTAAATTCGGTCACGGCAACAAAAACCAGCGTGGAAATACTCTCGTTGAGTATGCAGAGGCAAAAGGGTTTTTCATCTTGAACTCCTTTTTCAAGAAAAAGCCACACAGGGAATGGACATGGAGACATCCAAATGGGACAACAAGTGAAATTGATTTTATTATGTGTAACAAAAAATTTGTCATAGAAGACTGCAATGTGCTAAACAAGTTCAACACAGGTAGTGACCATAGATTGGTGAGATGTAAGATGCACCTCAACACTAAACTGGAACGTGGCAAGCTCATAAGACAAACAAAATATATTTACATAACCAACCTTAAAAAACACCATAATACCTTCAAGTTGGAACTGAAGAACAGATTCTCTGCTTTAGAAGGCCTAACATCAAAAGAAGTGGATATTTCTGAAGTTAACAGAAAAGTAATCAAAGCTCTTATGGAAACAGCAACAAAATTAGCTGGGTCTAAGAACAAGTTGCATGTGAACAAATTATCAGAAAAACCAAAATGTTGATGCAAAAAAGAAGAGAGATGAGGACAACTAAAGAAGGTGTGACTTCCAAAGTGGAATATATAGAGCTATGCAAGACAGTATGAAAAAGTATCACTGAAGATGTAAGGAAATTCAACTGTGAACTAGTGAGGAAAGCAATTGAAAACAACCAAAGCCTAAAGATAGCAAAGGGACATCTCAGTAAGGGAAGAAAACAGATTATGGCACTGAGAAAAGAAGATGGTTCTGTAACAAGAAATAGAGGCAAAATTTTGACAAGTGAAAGATTTCTACTCCAAATTATATGAAAGGGATGATACATGTACTCCAGACATCATGAAAGGTACCAGAGTTCTCCCAGTCCTCCCAGCAGAAGTTGCACATGCAATCAAGAACATGAAGCGGGGGAAAGCTCCAGGAGAAGATGCAATTACTGTAGACATCATACAAGAAGCAAGTGGAGAAATCGAAACAGTACTCGCCCAAATTTTCACTCGATGCCTTAATGAAGGGAAGATTCCTGAGGATTGGAACAACGCTACAATGATCCTGCTACATAAAAAAGGTGACATTGAGGATCTCAGGAACTACAGACCTATCAGCCTCCTATCAATGGTTTATAAAATCTTCACTAAAGTTCTTTCACACCGTTTGAAGGTAACACTGGACATGGCTCAACCGAGAGAACAAGCTGGATTCAGGAGTGGCTACAGCACAATAGATCATATCCACGTACTGAGATAACTAATTGAAAGAGCGAGGGAATATGAACTTCCATTGTGCATGGCTTTTATCGATTATGAAAAAGCCTTTGATTCGGTGAAACCATCAGCAGTTACAATGGCTCTGAAATCCTGCGGTATTGAAGATGCATACATTAATATTATTAATAACATCTATAAAAATGCAAGGGTAAAGATTCAGCTGTTTGAAAATACAACACACATAAAAATTGGAAAGGGAGTGAGACAAGGTGACACCATATATCCGAAGCTCTTTAATGCCACATTGGAAAATGTCTTTCAATCACTGAACTGGGAAAACAAAGGGATAAAGATTAATGGAGATTATCTAACCCACCTTCGTTTTGCAGATGACAGTCATTTTTGCAACTACCCCATCAGAGCTGCAGAGTATGATCCAGGAACTTGCTGACAAGAGTAAAGAAGTGGGATTAAAAATGAACTTTCAGAAGACAAAAGTGATATTCAATGCTTTCACAAGAAATGAAGATTTATCGATTGATGGAGAAAAGCTGGAGATAACAGGCACATACGTTTATCTTGGACAGCAGATATCAAGTGATGGTTACATTGATGAAGAAATTAATCGGCGTACAAAAATTGCCTGTAGAGCTTTTGGAAGAAACAGCATAATTTTCGAGAGCAATATGCCATTATGTCTTAAAAGAAAAGTGTTTGATCAATGCATCCTTCCAGTGCTTACGTATGGTGCAGAGACATGGACCTTAACTAAAAGAGGCATACAAAGGATGCAGACAACTCAAAGAGCATGGAGAGGTGCATGTTTGGTGTAACCAGGAGAGATAAGAAGAGGAACTCGTGGATCCGAAAAAATGACAAGAGTGGAAGACATCATGATCAGAGTTAAATCCCTGAAATGGCAATGGGCTGGACATACTGCCAGAAGGACAGACCATCGATGGACAGCCAAAATTTTAGATTGGATTCCAAGGGACAGGAAAAGACCCAGAAGAAGACCACATGGGAGATGGGTGGATGAAATTCGAAAGTATGCAGGAGTGACATGGAAGAGACTGGCACAAGACAGACCGTTGTGGAGGAAACTTGGGGAGACCTTCGTCCAGCAGTGGATTGATAATGGTTGACAATGATGATTATGATGATGATGATAGCCCAATAACAACTTTGATGTAATTCTTTTTATTTTTTTAAACTTAAGTATCTGGTTTACACACAAATTGTTGAATATAAAAGTTGGGGGCCAAAAAATGACAGAATTAAATTTGCTATTTCATGGATACTGGCGAGATTAAGGTGGTTATAATATTAATTTGAGATCTGCAAATCTCAGTATCTATATGGTGAAGAGCAAACACAGCTGAAAGTCGGAGGACTAGACACTAAAAAAAAATTATAAAAAAATTGTTTTTGAGGGTCTTGCATGCCAAAACTTTTAAGAAAATTATAAATATAAAAAATTCAACTGAAAAGGATTTTGTTTTTATTTCCTAAATCATAGTGCCCAGGGGTAGCCAGGATCCGGCCGGCCCTAGTCATACTTGAATCTATGTGAAAATTATTTTGCTGAATGTCACTAGAATTTTAAAACCTTAACTGAGGGTTTCAAGTACTGCTTTAAAATTTACAAGATCAGTCTTAGTAAATGCAGTTCAATTTGGGAGTTGTTCCTTATAGTATTCATTTATGTAAAAGCAAGGGTATTTAATTTTTGTTTAACATCATGTTCAAAATTTGTGCTTTGCAGTTATCGATCAAATAGATATGTTAATGAAAAATCCTTAAATGGATTTTTCATTAATGAAAAATCCTTAAATGGATTTTTCATTAACATATACGCCAAAAATCAGATTGTCATCTTCAAAATTTGTATTATATAGGCGTAATCCCGTATTTCTTTCAAGATTTATCTGCTTCTCCGGGCAAACACGGGATAAAGGGTGTAACCTCCAGACTCGCTAAACATGAATGCTGGTTGCTTCGAGTAGCAGCGAATCCTGTGATGGTTAAATTCAAATTGATCGGAAACTTGAAACTTGGTCATTCTGGGTGGTGTAGTGGTTAGCATACCCGGGCGTTTTCTGGGAGACGCGGGTTCGAGTCCCGCTCCAGGACGATGAAAATTTTCAAGTTCTCGGATATTATCTGACTTACCATCCTTGTCACATTTACGCCAAAAATTGGATTGTCATCTTCAAAATTTGTATTATATGGCGTAATCCCGTATTTCTTTCAAGATTTATCTACTTCTCCGGGCAAACACGGGATAAGATTCTTAACCTCCAGACTCACTAAGCATGAATGCCGGTTGCTTCAACTAGCGAATCATGTGATGGTTAAATTCAAATTGATTGGAAACTTGAAACTTGGTCGTTCTGGGTGGTGTAGTGGTTAGCATACCCGGGCGTTTTCTGGGAGACGCGGGTTCGAGTCCCGCTCCAGGACGATGAAAATTTTCAAGTTTTCGGATATTATCTGACTTACCATCCTTGTCACATTTACGCCAAAAATCGGATTGTCATCTTCAAAATAGATATGTTTGTTTTTCACCAGGTTGCCTATCATTTATTGGGATTGCCATGTACTTCCTCTCACGTCCATCACATGAGATCCAGTGGCAAGAAAAGGTGGTGTTTGCAACTTTCTTTGCTGGAGCCATTGCATGCTTGGGCATGTCCTTCACTTTTCACACAGTCCACTGCCACTCGGAGAAAGTGGGAAAGTTATTCAGCAAGTAAGTTGATTATATACTGTATGTGTTGTGTGAAATGACAATGAGCTCTTATATTAGAAATGTGATGAGATATTCTTACTTTATTATGCATTTATGTTTCTTAAAAAGTTGTCCCTATGCCAGATGTGACAAATAGACTACCCTTTGAGGCCATCTTGATTTATATGAATAATTAATACAGACATTTAACGTGGACCAGGAACAACAAACAAAGATCTTCACTCATTCCATGTTTATAAGTGAGTCACGGAAAAATTCTCATTGGCCGCCACCGGGAGTCGAACCCAGGGTCTTCCAGTTACGCACCAGACATGCTTCCGCTACATCACAGCGGCCTCGAATTTCTCCGGACTCACACGCTAACTGCCAAGCCAATTTGGCAGGTTGCTTCTTGGAGTCCCGCACAATGCTGGGGATTCACCAAAGATGGTAAGCAGCAACGGAAGAAATAATTAGAAGTCGAATGAATAATTAATATAGACATTTAACGTGGATCAGGAACATCCGGCACGAAACTGGAAGGCAGCTGCCAAGTTATTGGCCGCCACCGGGATTCGACTCCCGGTGGCAGCCAATCAGAATTTTTTCTGTGACTCACTTATAAATGTGGAATGAGCGAAGATCTTTGTTTGGTGTTCCTGGTCCACGTTAAATGTCTGTATTAATTATTCATTCGCCTTCTAATTATTTCTTCCGTTGCTGCTTACCATCTTTGGTGAATCCCCAGCATTGCGCGGGGCTCCAAGAAGCAACCTGCCAACTTGGCTTGGCAGTTAGCGTGTGTGAGTCTGGAGGAATTCAAGGTCGCTGTGGTGTAGCAGAAGCATATCCGGCGCAAAACTGGAAGACCCTGGGTTCGACTCCCGGTGGCGGCCAATGAGAATTTTTCCGTGACTCACTTATAAACGTGGAATGAGCGAAGATCTTTATGTTGATGTTCCTGGTCCACGTTAAATGTCTGTATTAATTATTCATTCGCCTTCTAATTATTTCTTCAGTTGCTGCTTACCATCTTTGGTGAATCCCCAGCATTGTGCGGGGCTCCAAGAAGCAACCTGCCAACTTGGCTTGGCAGTTAGCGTGTGTGAGTCTAGAGGAATTCTAGACCGCTGTGGTGTAGCGGAAGCATATCCGGCGCAAAACTGGAAGACCCTGGGTTCGACTCCCGGTGGCGGCCAATGAGAATTTTTCCGTGACTCACTTATAAATGTGGAATGAGTGACGATCTTTGTTTGATGTTCCTGGTCCACATTAAAGGTTTGTATTAAAATATTTAGTCTAAAAATGTTCATATGGCCTTCCTGGTGGTACAGTTATCTAAGCCCTGGCTTCTGACCTTTTATTCAAGTGAGCCCAGGTTCAAGTCCTGAAAGAGGCATGGGTGGTGTGTTTGTCTTGCAGCACTGGACTTCTCCCTTCCCTGGAACCAGTGGCTCCAAATTATGAATGTCTGACTGATTTATCGCCCTTAGAGTTGTTAACAGGGGCCATTAAACCTCAAAAGAAAAAAAATCATGTAAGCATACCAAACAAAATACTAGTTACCATTACCATAGATAATAGAATTCTTTGTTTGTTTGGGGGTGAGCATTGCATAACCACCATGAGCAGCTCAAAGTGCTACCAACCCTAATTTAGGACCACTGGTTCCAGGGAAGGAAGAGACCCAGCAGCGAAAGACACTCACACCTCATCCAGGCTTCAAACCCAGGTCCACTCGGGTGAACCGTTAGAAGCCAGTGCTTAGACCACTGCGTCATCAGGATGGCCGACAGTAGTGTTGACTTGATATGCCAACATGTGCGTGTGGTTGTGTGGTTGCACTTGCAGTAATACAGCACTACATATGTAGGCATATGACCGCACATTTGAAATGTAATGTCCTTGTTCCCAGTGGAATGCTGGTTTTACGCTCTGTTCCTGCCATGTATCATGGGTCAGAAGAATGATGTGATTGAGTGACAAAAGGGTGTTAGCATTTGGTAGGGCTGAAGGACATGCTGCTAAGTAAACAGCTAGATTTTCAGGTGTTTCAGAACAAACTATCCAACAGATGTGGCGCACATCCAGTTCAACCGCTAATTGTAGACATTACTGCGATCAACGGTCCCTGCTGACAGAAAAGTACTCTTGATGAATATCATGCCTGCTGACAGAAAAGTACTCTTGATGAATATCATGCCTGCTGACTGCAAACCAATTTCAAACCAGTTAAGAATTGCTACAGACTGTCCATGAATCTCACATCTGCCTGTTTCTAAAAGAATATTATAAAGGGAATTGCATTTCATGGATATTAGGAGCATATTATCTTGGAAAAAAAAACACACTTGCTAATAGCTCCCCTAAAGCAGTTTGGTTACAATGGACTAGGCACTATATGGATCTGACTATAAACGATTGGGAAACTGTTGTCCGGTCAGATGAGTTACATTTTTGTCTGTATTTCAACAGTGCATGAAGTAAAGTGCATCAGAGGAGTAATGAAGCCTTCCATCCAAATTGTGTCCAAGGTATTATTAAAGCTGAGGATGGATTTTTGCTGTTCTAGAATTGCTTCACCTACTGTGAATTTAGTCCTATTAGTTAAGATATTCACTCATTTAAATCAAATAGGCCATGTATAGATTCTATGTAACCAGATATTGCCTTTTCCCCATCATTTGTTGATCAAATGTACCATAGCCATTCCAGTGTTTGAGGATGACAACTGCAGGCTGCACGTTGCTAAAACTGTTTGTAACTGGCACAAGGAGCATGGAGTATACTGGAACACTTGGACTTTCCCACATGGTTACTAGATTTAAATACCATTGTAAAACTTTGAGAGTGTCTGGAATAGAAGAAGAAACACCAAAATAAGCCACCACATTATCTAGCTGAATTGCTAGTGTTGTTGTTGGAGTAGTGAGGCTAGAATTGCTGTACAATTATGTTCTATGACTAGTGGGTTCCATGCCTAATAGATCTGCTGCTGTAATTCAGATGAATGGAGGTGTTACACAATATTAAATGGTAAACTGCTGAAGATACTAAATTTTTTGTCTGGTAAGCTTATTATGTTTTGTTTTTTTTTTTATATCTCCATGAAAGCTGATGATTGGTTTTGAGATGCCTCAATTGCCAATGGGTTTTGCATTAGCTATGGTTGACACTGTTTACAAATGTGTGAAAACCAAGGAGGTTAGAATAAGACTTCTGGGGATGCCCTGGCTCTCTTTAACCACAAAGCTGCAAAGTGTGGGAATTTGGATTTGTTTACATGATACCCTTGCAATTTCAGCTGTGTGTTTGAATTGCATGGTTTTTTGGTTGCAGAAATCATGTTAATATCGAACCGGAATAAATTAAACTTCACACATGCATGAAGTTTTCAATTTTAATGTTATATTTGTTTTGAACTTGCACTAACGTTTCATGAATTTCAATTTAAAATAACAATGGGAAGGTGCCTCAAAATAATTAAGAATTTTATAAATTCAGCATTTTTTCACACACTGGCAGCAAGTTTACAATGCAAAATTGGAAAGTTTTGCCATAAAAAAATGTGATTCGGCCAATACAAAATGCATTGCAATCGCCTTGGAAAGCACCAGCTTTCCCACACTTTAATGGCAACCATTCACAGTTATAGGCTTCACACAAAGTGGTACTGCTCCATTGATGAGGGCATCTCCAGATATCTTATTCTAACCTCCTTGGTAAAAACTCAGTATTGCACACACAGTTCCCATCTTTCATGCCAGTGATTTGCCATGAATAATATTTCAGTGAGATTTTTGGCTGCACATCCATCAAATTTTGTCACAGTGATAGCAGTATTCTACATGGTGGATTTTGTTTACAAGTCTGTAGCTAGTAGAGATTTCCAAATAACTGGATTGCTGAACAGTGCATCCAAATTACAAGAGGTTGTATATGACAGAAATTCAAAGCTACCTCTGAAGCACGAAGAAAATTTTCTGGTAAATGGAGCAGTTCTTTTGATGTTAGTTAAGTTTGGTGGAGCAAGAAGTTTCTTCTGTTGTAAGTAGAGAAAACTGTAGACATGAGGCCCTTCTTAACGTCTCTTTTATCAAAAATTAAGGGAGAGAAATATCCTTTACAAATACATGGGAAATTCATAAGTACATTATTTTGAACAATCAAACTGTGGTACACAACTGGTCTTAGTTGACTGTTCACCATATAGCATCTCAGATGCACTAGGTGATTTTTGGCATGTATTCATTATTGGGGGATTTGAAAGGGTCATCTTTTTTACTTTTTTAGGAAGCATAGGATTGCCTTCAACTAGCACAAATCTGCATTTGGTTTAGATTCCTAAGCTACTGGAACTTTGTTATCCTGGTGGTGTAGTCGTAGCATGCTCAAATGGAAATCAGGAGACGAGGAGGGATGGAATTTCCCCCACTCCAGGGTAATGTAGTTTCCTCCAAGTTTTCTGAGGAGGTGTTACATGATGAACAGTGAACGAAAAATAATTGAGTACCAAAAGCTGATTGCTGAAAACATGTCTCTGTTATATCAAAGAATTTTGCATTGGATTGACCCAAGTATGCCACCAATGGGTTTTACAGTTCTTACTTGGACATTCATGCCTTGAAGAGTCAGTTTGGTAATGTTCACAATATACACAATGTGTCTGTTAAGTAATGAGACTGGTTGTTTAGGGAACAGCCCTTTGTGTGAATAAAAGTAACAAATGTCTTTATAGTTTTGACTGCTAGAATGTGCTGCAATCACGGGAGCAACTTTCAAGTCGGATGACGTACCAATTTTCCTGTAGCTACCGTCGAAGCAAGACTTTGTGAGTGGAGCATGTCAGAAGTTGTGTATGGAGCAAAGAGCTGTGATAATAATTTACTGTAAATTAGGGACAACTGCCACTGAAGTTGTAGCAAGGCCTAAAAAATGTTTGCAGCAATGACTGTCTGAGGTGTGAACAGATGTTTCGATGGTTTTCAACATTTAAATTGGGAGAGAGGCCATGGAGGATGAACCACGCATGAGACATCCAGTTTCTGCATGGACAAATGAAAATGTGGTGATGGTTAGCGAAATTGTTGCTCACAACTAGGCTGCTCACTAAACAGCTTGGTGCCGGTAAGGAAAACGGCCAGGGTTAACTAAAAAGGATCTGCACAAGAGAAAGATCTGTTTGAGGTTTGCACCACAAATGTCAACGCGCCTGTACAATGTGTGCTGCCTGTGAAGCAGTTTCTGGCTTCAAAACCAATCTGTGTGATCGAACATTCATCCTACTGGCCAACATTCATCCTACTCCTGCAGACTTTTCCCTCCTTCCAAAGATGAAGTGTGTCTTGAAAGGGAAGCATTTCAGTGACATTGAGGACATCCAGTGAGGTATGCCCAACAGACTGAAGGAGGATCCAGTTCGGGACTGCCACCATGCCTTTGAACACCTGCACGAAAAGATCTCACCATTGTGTGGAGTTAGAGGGAAATTATTTTTGTATCTTTGCAACAATTCAAAATATAGTTTGTTGTTTTGATATAAAAATTTTTGTCTCATTACTTAATGGGCACACTGTGTATGGCAGGCATTATCATCTTGGAACATTGTGCTCTTCTTATTCACCAAAAACAAGATGATCCCTTTTTTTTTTTTTTTTTTTTATGGCATTTTTGATATTATAATAATAAAGCTGTTGTACTTCCCTCCATAAATATAAGACTGTTTCTTTACCATATGTAATGGCTCCCCAAGTCATTATTCTTGAGAATTTATTGTGTTTGCCTGGTTTTCATATAATCTGACTCATTCATTTATCACTCTTGCACTAAGGAAGAAATGGCTTAGATGTGAACATTTCATTGAGACTTAAGCGGTCAGTCCCACTTTCATTGAATTTTAGTACCCTGTGTGAAAGATCATGGAAATTACAACACCCTGAATCTGGGAAAAAGAGGCTGACCAATTTGCCAAAGCTTTCTATCATGAAAAAGAAAAACCATGATATTTTTGTCAGTGCTTTTGTGAAGTGGCTGCACTAACCAAATTTTCGCATTACATTTGATTAAACTATACATAATATCTAAGGTATTTTACCTGATATTGTCAAATTATTTTTCACGTTGTTTGCTCTGTGAGGCACGTTCTTCTGGCCCCAAGAGGTCTCTTGCGTTACGGACCTTTGGTTAGTTATAAAAAAAATTTGGGAGAAATAAATCAGTTAGGTTATATATTTTCAGCTCCACATTCATTCACTTGCACAATCAAGCGTTTAAAATTTACTATTAATTAACAGATTTTAGTAGAAAGAGTTATACTCATCGGGTGTCTCCTGACCCGATGAGTATAACTCTTTCTACTAAAATATTTTAATTAATAGTAAATTTTAAACGCTTGATTGTGCAACTGAATGAATGTGGAGCTAAAAATATATAACCTAACTGTTTTATTTCTCCAAAAAATTTTTTTTTATAACTAACCAAAGGTCTGTAACGTAAGAGACCTCTCGGGGCCGGAAGAACGTGCCTCACAGAGCAAACAACGTGAAAAATACTTTGACAATATCAGATAGAATACCTTAGATATTATGTATAGTTTAATTAAAAGCACGTTTATAACATAAGACAACCTATAAGGTTGTCTCATGAATTGCATTTTTCGTAATTACGTTTGATGATTGAAAAGTATCTGTCTCTGTTGGTAAAAAAAAGTTTTGCTGCCTTCATCAACTTAGAAAAAGCCTATGATCAAGTAAATAGGACTGGTATGTACTGAGTAAATATAATATCACTGGGAATCTACTCAATAGTGTGAAAGCCATGTATGCTGGCAGTAGAGTATGTGTGTGAGTAAATGGTGTTGTATCAAAATGGTTTTCTATTTATGCAGGAGTCAGACAGGGCTCTGTAATGTCACCATGGCTGTTTAATATATTTACAGATGCATGCATGCGTGATGCCAAAGTGGACAATACTGGTTTATGTCTTGGTAATGTCTGTGTGTGTACATTGCTATATTCTGATGACACAGTCCTGTTGGCAGAGTATGCTGTCCCGGATGTACGAAGTTTGTGTGAATTTCAAAGTGAGTATAAATAAGGGAAAAAACCAAAGTTATGGTTTTTGAGCGAGGAACTGTTAGTACTGAATGTGGGGTAAATCTAAATGTCACCGTTATTATTGATCAGGTTAACGAGTTCGTATATTTGTGCAAGCATGTTTCACAGAGAGAACAAATTAAACGAAATGAGGCTTCACCGTCTATGTACGATATTTAAAAAATATGAAATATATTTACAGTTAAAATACCCCACTAGCACTTTCGGGGTAACATTTGCCCCATCATCATCAGGAGAACAGAGGCAATGCGGCACTCCTTTATGAAGTAATACAACGATGCATTATGGGTATAGGTCATCAAGCGCCGCATGAGTCATGACTGTTGCCATTACACCAATGTAATGGGTGCAATTTTGCAAATTCTTAGTTTCACATATCAATACAATAATTTGTTGCAAATACAAAGTTATGTTCAATTTTTATATATTGTTGGAATTATTAATGTATCTTACTATAATTTAAAGTTCAGATTAGTAATATGCTCTTTCCAATTTTTTTTTTAAATGTCCACAGGTAAATAATCATTACAGCATTTATCACCTAAAGCTTCAATATACATACTTTCAATAAAATGAAGCGAATGTATATACATACGCTGGAGTGTTCAGTAGTCTAATGTCTTCCCAGTCTGGTTGCAGCATTCCATTGACGACATTCCTTGATAATGCTGTATTATTGCTGTTGGTTTGAATATCATATTTGTGTTCCTGGACACAGATACCCAAACTTCGTGTTGAGCCTACATAGTTGTTAACATGTTCTCCTGTTGAGGGATCCAACAGTGGAATATTATACACACCCCATTTGTTCATAATATCTGTTGTTGCTCGATCCTTTTTAACTGATGACAGGAGGTTCTTCGAGCGGGTGCCAAATTGTATGTCACGTTTTGAACAGATACGAGATAGTGTGTAAGTGATATGGGGGTGCTGGTCCAATGCTCCCATGAAACATTTGTTGAAAGTATGTATATTGAAGCTTTAGGTGATAAATGCTGTAATGATTATTTACCTGTGGACATTTTAAAAAAAAAAATTGGAAAGAGCATATTACTTATCTGAACTTTAAATTGTAGTAAGATACATTAATAATTCCAACAATATATAAAAATTGAACATTACTTTGTATTTGCAACAAATTATTGTATTGATATGTAAAACTAAGAATTTGTGAAATTGTACCCATTACATTGGTGTAATGGCAACAGTCACGACCCATGCGACACTTGATGACCTATGCCCATAATGCATCGTTGTATTACTTTATAAAGGAGTGCCACATTGCCTCTGTTCCTCCTGATGGTGGGGTAAATGTTACCCTGAAAGTGCTAGTGGTGTATTTTAACTGTAAATATCTTTCGTATTTTTTAAATATCGTACATAGACGGTGAAGCCTAATTTCATTTGACATATTGTGCGAAGTCATTCTTTTATCGAGAACAAATTAGATGGTGAAATTAGTAGGCTTGTGAACTCTTCATTAAAAGTCATAGCTGCTTTTGGAGGATTTCACAGGAATGATGGGTTCTCAAGAAAGTCCCAAATGGCTGTATATGAAAGTGTAATTGTTCCTACTCTGATGCACGGCAGTGAAGCCTGGGTACTGCAGAAGGGACATAGGAGCTGTTTGTATGCTGGAGAGATGCGTTACTTACAGGGGTAGGGGGTTTGTGGTAAGACGCACACTGATCATGTAAGGAATGAAGATGTGTTGCAGATGTGTAATTTGAGGTAAAATGTTATTAGTAAAGTGGAGACTAATATTCTTAGGTGGTTTGGCCATGTTGAAAGAATGAGTGATGAGATGCTTACTAAGAGAATTTATTCTGCTCAAGTGGCAGGAAAGAAAGGTAGAGGAAAGCCAAGGAAATCATGGGAGGACCAGATTCAGGAATGTCTGCCTGAGAAAAAGATTATGAGTATGAAGTACCTAAGGTCTTGTGTGTGATGTGTGATGGATGTCAGTGAAGCTCGAGCTGTGTGCCGAGATCGCTCTGATTGGAGATGCCTGATACAGCAACAGCGAGTTCTTTCTGTGAGGAGCTGACCTCTGGGTATCAGAGAACAGCTTAGTGGTATGCATGTATGCTTTTGTGAAGTGTTTGGTTTTGTAAATATGTTTGCCTCTCTCTTTTCCCTGTGTCAAACACTGATGAACAGTACACTACTCTCAGCTAATTGGGTCAGCAGTGTCACAGAAGAACATTCTGCCATCTCATAGGCTGATTTTTCATTTTCTTCATAAGTGTGCGAATAGAACCAGGTAGCATTCTTGACATTGGTATATAAATTCAGTATATCTTAATTTTTGAAATTTTAAGTTTTGGACAATAATTTTAGTTTTAGGATTTGTTCACAATATTATTTGTCTTTCAGAGAGGAATTTATCCTCAAAATTTCATAATTTATTCCCAGAAAAAAATTTGAAAGGTGAAAACATAATAATAACATTTTGCCCAAATCAAATGAGTATTTAATAGTACCATGGTTTCTATTTCTATCAGCATAAATTGAAAAAAAAAAATGGAGCTCAAATTGCCCATGTATGGAATTTGGCAATGATGGGAAAGCTACTTTTTAAAAGTAGCTAGTTACTACTACGACTACTTTCTGTGAAAAGTAGCTACTTTTTTTACGTTCAGGTTTAATTTCAA
Organism: Macrothele yani; assembly: GCA_039090855.1. Classification (NCBI taxonomy): domain Eukaryota; kingdom Metazoa; phylum Arthropoda; class Arachnida; order Araneae; family Macrothelidae; genus Macrothele; species Macrothele yani. The sequence goes on along the minus strand of CM077013.1, from coordinate 115,992,003 downwards.
AGCATTCAAATTCTGAGGATCGTCTTTATTTTAACAATCTTACATATGGCATTCAAGGCTAAACACTGAAACAAATTGCGCAAACAGGTTATCATTGCATTTACCTCTTAGCTCTGATCATTATTTGTAGCAGATTTCAACATATTAATCCCAGAAACTGCAGATTTCAGAGGAATAAAATATATAGCAATATTCGTAGATTATATGGTTTGAATATTAGATGTTAAGTTATCCATCCTCTGGTTCATACAGTTTTTCTGTACATACACATTCATTCTTTACTAACTTTATTTCTTAACTACTACTAACTATATTCATTCTTAATGTATGTTGCCCCGGTGGATGCATGGTCTGAGGAGCCTTCATAGGATCAGTCATCTGAGACGGGTCCAGATGAGACATGGGTTTTGTGTTAGTCTGATGACACTGGCTCTCTCCCTCTCTCTGGAACTCAAAGACCTGAGTTTGGGATGCACAACTGGTTATAGCTCTTAGAGCTGCTCATAATGGTCGTTACTGCCCTCCTCCTTTCCAAAAGACTGCATTTTTTTAATGAATTTTTTATTAAGATGTACTTCAAAGTGCAGTATGTATTAGATACATATTTTTGTATAAAATGGAAAGGTTAAGATATTCATTTTTTTCTCCCTCTGCAAGCAGTATAAAGCATCAGCACATATCGGTGCTTTATTACACTGCTAATGAATGGAAGAAAAACTTTCTTCTCATTTAGGGAGAGGAAAAATTTACCACCACATTTCCACACAGATATGTTTCTGGATACAGTTTCACCACTTCTGTTGTGTTATTTTTTCAAATAACAAATATTTTGTTCATCAAGCAAAAACATATATATAAAAAAAAGTAGTTATCGCTTGGCTGGCTTTCACAGTGTAAGCCAGTTATGTGATTGCATGAAGGGCACATGCAGTTCCTGTTCCAGCTAATAATGCTTCAAAAAATATGGAAGTGTCACATGATTTCCAGAACATTTTTTTTTTATTTCTTTTTCCCAAGTAGTGCGAGTTTTAGCTTAATTTTCCACTATAAGCTACTTTATTTTGTAGCATGCTACTGCTACAACTACATTTTCTTATTTGTAGTGATGCTACATGCAACACTACTATAAAGGTATTGTGCTTCTTGTAGTGCACTGGAATTTGCATAGGCAGTTGCATTATTATGTTTATCTGATTGTTAGTCAGATTTAGAAATTAGGATGAGAATTGATGTTTCATATTTAATTTCTCAGGTTTGAGTGAAATGTGTATGCAGATAATTAATTTAGTATGCTAACATTTTCATATCCCTGCAGTATAATAAATAAGTAATAGATTTTATTATTTTGTGTATATTCTATTTTGCCTTACATTCTACGAGGGGCAGTCAAAAAGTTAGTTGCACTCCTCCGTAAAACATTTCGGTAAAAGTATGTTTTGTTGACACTTTGTGGCAACACTGCTGGCGTTTATCTGCAGCACGTGCCACAGTTGCTTCTATGCAGTAGTTTTAGTTTGCTTGCTAACGAGTCGTGAGCATGCCTCAGCAGCTGCTGGTGGCGTCCAAATTGGAACTGCGGGCAGCGATTCGTTTTTTGTGGGCAAAAGGGTGTAACTGCACTGAAATTTTTCAGCAGTTGAACGAAGTGTATGGTGAGAACGCAATATCACATCAAGCTATCGCAAAGTAGTGCATCTTGTTCGAGAAGGGACGTACTGATATCGAGGACGATTACCGAAAGGGAATACCGTCAACTTTGACGGCGGCTGAGAACGTCGCACGCGTGAATGAACTCATTCTTGCAAACAGACGAGTAACAGAAGACGAAATCGCAAAAGAACTGGATATTTCACATGGAAGTGTGCATACGATTATTGTGCAGCATCTTGAATTCCGTTAAGTTTGTGCTCGATGGGTGCCTCGTCTATTGACTGAAGAACACAAAAGGAATTGTTTTGAAAGTGCCTTTGCATTCTTGAAGCTTTATCAGCAGGAAAAAATGAGTTTTTGGACAAAATGTGACCGGAGATGAAACGTGGGTGCATCATTTCTCACCTGAAATGAAACGCAGCTCTCTCGAGTGAAAACATTCCACTTCCCCGACTCGAAAAAAGTTCCGAACAGTTCCATCTCCAGGAAAGGTGATGCTGACACTGTTTTTCGACAGAAAAGGTGTGGTGCGTACTGAATTCATGCCGAAGGGTGCCACGATTACAGCATCGTCTTATTGTGAAACCAAGAAGAGATTGTGCAATTCACTTAAAATCGATGGCCAGGTAAACTTTCAAAAGGCATTGTGCTTCTGCATGACAATGCGAGACCGCATGCGGCGAACCTAACGAGGGACCTTCTAAAAAAGTTTAGGTGGGAGGTGTGGAACCCAACCCCCTTATAGGCCAGACCTTGCGCCATGTGACTTCCACGTCTTAAGTCCCATGAAACAAGAACTTGCAAAGTGACAATATCACTCGGATGACGAGGTGAAAGCTGCAACCCAGCAATGGTTATCGCACGTTGGACGGAATTTCTTTGCAGAAGGCATAGAAAAACTTGTGTCATGCCTCGACAAATGTTTCAATAAACTAGGTGATTGGGTCGAGGAGTAACTTTTGTATGGAACTTTCAGATACATATAACATTTTTCTGTAATTTCCATCTTTTCTTTTATCAAGCAGTGCAACTAACTTTTTGACTCACCTACGTATAAGCACAGCAATTAATATTAAATGTAGTTTTCAATAATATAATAGTTACATCATGAGTGTTCATTTTTCATGAGCACAGTGAGTTGGGGAGAGGGGCAGATCAGATACTGTACATGTATGCACAGTTCAACACAAATGAGAGCAAAGATATAAACTCCGGTGCTGCGAAAATAGAATTGCTGTAACAACATCTCTGAAGACAGCCAACTGACCTTAAACACAACATAAAATCATAAACCTTAGATGTGCACTTATGCACATAGTATTAAAAATGTCAGTATGGTAACAAAGTTTTAGTTCAAAATTTAAATATTCCTATTATGAAAACTAAGTGAAATTCTATTGCATGTGATTTAATGTTGTACAAGCAGTTGATCCATCTTGCATGTAAAGAATTTGGCAGAATTCAGGTGCTATGCAATGTCCTAAAACCATTGTACTACCATGCTCTTATAAAAAATTAGGTAGTGGTACCAGTGTTATTGTCTACTATGTTTAGTAAGTACACTTTTTTTTTTTTTTTTTTTTTTTGGTTAGTAAATCATTATATTGTGAATTTTTTATTACTAGATCATGACATACTTTATTGATTGAATTTAGTTTTATTTGTTGTAGTTCATAGGTAATAACAAAAACTAGGGGTGGGGGTGCACACACTCACTGATTTTTGTTCTTTTCAACCAGTGGTTTCTAAACTCTGGGCCATGTGGATGTCCCTGAGGAGTGCGGGAAAGGTGTCAAAGAAAAATTATTTTAAATTAAAAATGGATAGGAAAATTTCCAGTGATCAAGTCTTATTAATGGCCTTTTAAGCATTTTACTTTGTAATTTCTCCACTTTGTGGAGTAGAGGAGCAGGTCTGTTATATATGAGCCTGGCAAATTCCACATTAAATCACTACTAGACAATGGCACAAGCATAACACAAAGTTAGAAAGTTAAAAAAGTTTGCAGAAAAAATCTCAGTATTTCAAAAATTGATGGTACTGCAAAGAAATCAAGTGTAGAAGCAACATTTTGAAACCCTTCCATGTTCGAAATTCTGTACTCTGCTCGCAGATAAGCACATTCTCACTTGGGGTGCTGCAAAAGGTTCTATCCTGTCTTCCACAACATACTTGTGTGACAAGGATTTTCTGCACATATTGCAGTAAAAACTAAAGCAAGGACTCAGTGAATTCTCAACATGGATTGTGGTTTGTCCATCAACATAAACTGGATGACCTCACCCATAAAAATGAAGCAGCATTATGGTATCCTCTGAAAAAATGTAATTTTCAAAAGGGTATTTACTGAATTTTATGCAGTTTTATAAAAGTACAAGTATTACTAACATATTCCAGATATTTTAATATCATCAGCATTTTTAACAATTTCAAACTGAAAATCTGACACTTGTACATTAAAGCCTCATGCCGGCCACATCATGTTTTTTATTAGTAGCATTTACCAACCCCATGGCTCACCAGACTAGCAAAGACTGTATTTAGGGTCGCAATAAAAGGGTTTAAAACCACTGTTTTAGATAAATGCTGCTGTTGGTTAATTGCTGTTTTTGTCTTCATTTCTGTTGTATCGATTTATGTAGATATATAGGTCAGTAACCAATGTCCCATTTTCAATGTTATCTTCCTTTCTTTTTTTTTAGGTTAGACTACTGTGGAATCGCCTTTCTGATCATTGGTTCTTTCGTACCATGGTTGTACTATGGTTTCTATTGCAATTTCCAGCCTAAACTGATATATTTGATCTTGGTAGTCGTATTAGGCTTTGCTGCAATAATAGTTTCTCTATGGGATAAATTCAGTGAACCACGTTTCCGATCTGTCAGAGCTGGTAAAAATTGTTTTGTAATTATTTCAGTTCTTTTTTTTTATTTTATAAAAGAGAGAGTGTGTGTGTGTGTGTGTGTGTGTGTGTGTGTGTGTGTGTGTGTGTGTGTGTGTGAGAGAGAGAGAGAGAGAGAGAGAGAGAGAGAGAGAGAGAGAGAGAGAGAGAGATGGCAGGACAGAAAGTAAATATGCCATGTAGTGAGGATATAAATATATATGTATACATTACATTCATTTGCAAAAGTTTAAGACCACCTGTCGATTTATTGAAAATTAAGATTTTCAAAGAAACAACTAATTATTAGTCAGAGATATTTTGAAAAATGACAGCACAGATGAATACTTGCATTCCTTAGATCACAAAAAAAAAAACCGAAATCGGTACTTTGTGTGGCCACCTTGGTTTTCTATAATGGACAGAATACGATGTGGCATACTCTCAATAAGGGATTTGCAGTAGTCACTTGAAATGTTTTTGTACCACATGTACCTTTTTACGTCAATCAAAGCCTGGGAAGTTGATGGCTGTTTTTCTGCTACCTTGTCTTTTAAAATGATCCACAAATTTTCTATGGGGTTAAGGTCGGGACTATTATCAAGCACACTTATGTTTTTCCTCTGCAGGTAGTCCTTTACTGTCTTTGATCTGTGGCATGAACACCATCATGCATAAAGATTGGGCAACTGTGCATTTACATATGAGTTAACAGCTTCTCATGTAACATTTCCACATCAAAAGGACCAGTCGTGGTCGTGCCTGTTGGCAAAAAAGGATAATGAAGCAGTACCGGATGCTGACATAGCACCCCATATCATCTGACTAGGTGGATGTTGCACGGTGCTAATGGTGTATTTTTCATCAAGCCTTTTGGTCATCAAACATGTGCTTCACGTGATTCAAATTGACACACAGTTGATTCATTGGGAAGAAGAACTTGGCTTCAATTTTCAGCAGTCCATGATTGATGGCGCTTCACAAACTGGAGTCTCGTCTTTTTATGACAGAGGTTAAATCTAGGTTTATGTGCAAGTTTATAAGACTTTAATCCAAAATCTTTGCTTAGAGGTCAGGAAACAGTGCTAATACTAATATCAGACCCTTTTGAATGTAGAAAGGCCTTGATTTTCTTGCACGAACTCCTTGAAGAACACGAGTATTTGCCTTATGGTTTTCTCGTCGTGTGGGGTTGTTTTCCTTGGACGTCTACTTCTCTTTCAGTCGCTAAATTCACCTGTATCTCAATATTTCATGATTGTATTATGAATAGCAGTCTTGCTCACATTCGCTTTTTGGCTTATGTCACATTCGGAGTATCCTTCATGATATAATGTCACTATTTATTGAATTATTGCATTCACATTTCTTCGTTTATTGTCAAGTCAAGTCACCACGTTCAAATTGTTGAAACGTTCTATTATCCAGTTTGCTGTCTGCCTTCCTTGAAAAAGCCATCTGGTTGATGTGCGAAAGCTTGGAAACCTTGATTTTATCTACGCCAATAAATTCGGATAACTAGTATAGTTGTTCTATCTTATGTATAGTTGGTGTACAGTTCCTTGTGTTAATATTTAGATTTTGCAATCTCCAAGCAATGTGGAGCACCTTTAAACAACTCCGACAGCTTCGACTCAAATTGGAAAAGGAACGGTCCCACCTGGATTTTTTTAACCGCTTGCAAGACGTTAGGATTAATCCCATAGTTCCTTAATTTTAAGACATCGGTGAAAGGATCGTGGTTCGAGAAGAAAAAGGACAAATTTCTTTGCCAGACCCTATCAAGAATAGTGAACCTGAAAAGAAAGGAGGTCATGTCAATGGAATCCAAGTGCTATGCCCTACATATGAAGTTATATAGGTTTTTTGACTCGATCACTTTCAACAACCTAACGCTCCGAGTGGACATGTTAGCTGAAAGACTCCAAACTTCCTTATCCTCCAGACCTAAAAGGAAGCTGGATTACCTGAAATCATCTAAGAATCCAAAACCTAAAGATATCACTATTCCCTTCGTCAATATTTCAAATCGGGCTCTCACACTGGAAAATTTAGTTTTTTGTCACTCTAGTGGTTTTTATAGTTTAATAACTCTCCGCGTATCTTCCTCAAAGAACTGCTGTCTGTAATTTTCAGTGAAGCACAACTGAATAATTTTGTTGAAATTGCTCAGATGAAGGTTATTTTTTCATGCAGGTAGGTACTATAAAGCAACTTTGCCATTTAATATACATAAAAAATGAATATTATATATGTTACCGGCAATGCATGAAAACCAGGCATTCTATAGAATGCCATGTATAGAATGCCTGGCGTTTTTAGGCAAAGTATGAAATTGTTAATATTTCACATAAGCATTCTATACAATGCCTAAACAGAAACCGGCAAAGTATAAAATACTCCCACTAATGATGTTTCTAACATGTCGCATGGCACATGACTTTCAACGCTTGTGTAAGACGGGGAATTCGCCATTTGCATTTCAGTCTTTGTTCGGGAGTGAAGTATAAAATACTCCCGCTAATGATGTTTCTAATGTGACGTGGCAAGGTAATTGACTTTCAACACTCACGTAAGACGAAGAATTCTCCATTTGCATTTCAGTCTTTCTTCAGAAGTCAAGTATAAAATGGAAGAGAAAGGTGTATTTTCCCAGAAGGAATCGTGGAATGTAGAAATGCAACGTTTATGTTACGATTAACTGTCTAAAGTGCGAGACAATGCTGCCAAAAACAGTGTTTTCCTAACTGCAACAACTTACCAGAAAGAAGTTAGTTGGCGATGTGAAAAAGGCCAAGATCACTTCTAAGAAGGAAGCACGGAACTATTGGCTACTGAATCGCTATGATGTGACGTTAGTGGAAAACAAAAGTAAACTGATTTATCCCGTTAAAGAAGGCGTTAGTACTATCCAGTTCTACATCAAAGACTGAGTTATTTAATGTGCTTCATGACGTCATTTGGCAATTGGCCATGGAGGACGTGACAGAATGTTGAAAGAACTTTCACCCAAATACAAAAACGTTACTCGTCATGATATTGAACTGTACATTCACCTTTGTAAGCCATGCCAGAAAAAAACAAAATGGTATAAAAAAAGGTGTTGTTGTAAAGCCTATGGGTTTTTCTGAATTTAATTCCCGTTGTCAGGTCGATCTTATTGATTTTCAGTCCCAACCTGACAAGAAATACAAATTTATTATGGTGTATTAAGATCGCCTCACTAAGTTCGTAGTTCTGAAGCCTCTTATATCAAAGAGAGCAGAAAAAGTAGCATATAACCTAGCAGACATATTCCCGTTGCTTGGTGCACCATCCATTCTACAGTCTGACAACGGGAGGGAATTTGCGAATAACGTGCTGAGCAGCTTGAAGGAGTATTGGCCAACACTGAAGATCGTCCATTGTAAGCCTCGTCACTCACAAAGCTAGGGTAGTGTCAAAAGAGCTAATCAAGATATTGAAAATATGCTCTGTACTTGGATGCAAGATAAAAAACTGACCGCTGGAGTGAGGGACTACGTTTTGTTCAACTTATAAAGAATAGAGCTTATCATTCTGGGATCAAAAGAACACCATATGAAGCTCTCTTTGGTTGCAAAGCTAAAGTAGGCCTCACAATGTCTTCTCCACCCCAAGATGTCTTAGAAGATATACAGACAGAGGAGGAACTAGAAAAAATAATGCAAAGCTTTCAAACAACGCAAGAAGATGAAAGTGATCACCCTGTGCAAGAAAAAGAGCTTATTGTACCAAACATCGATGAGATTGTAGTCGATGATGGAAGAAATCAATATGGTGATGAAGAAATGTTTACCAAAAAGGCTTCCATTTCTCCTACCTGTTGTGTGTGTTTAAAGGAAACCAGTGATGCGCATTCATGCAGAAAGTGTCATTGAAAAATTCATAGATTCTGTGGCCATGCCAGTAAAGATGATGGATATGAGGAAATAGAAATTTTGTGCACCCTTTGCTTTAAAAATAAGAATGCTGTCGAAGGTAACATTTATTCTAAATTCAATCTATTGGGTTGTCAGAAAAGTCATGACGTATTTTAGCCATGTTTTGCAAAGGTCATTTATTGATAGAAAGAACAAAGAACAATCAATGATATAATGGCCGTTTTGTTCAATAACCTTTTGCCATCTTTCAGTGAGCTGCAGAATGCCTTGTTCATAGAAGGACCTGTCTTTCGTGGCAAAAAACTGTACAAGGTGTTGATTTACAGCCTCATCTGAATTGAACGTTATAACACGCAAGGACTGTTCAAGGAGCAAAACAAATGGAAGTCTGACGGCGCAAGGTCAGGCAAGTATGCTGGGTGGGGCAACACATCCCACCCTAGCTCCAATAATTTTTGGCGGGTGATCAGACTTGTGTGTGGTCTCGCGTTGTCGTGATGGAACACAACACCTTTACGATGAATTAGCCGTGGATGTTTCTGGATGATGGATTCGTTCAAACTGTTCAATTGCCAACAGTACACATTTGAATCGATTGTTTGGTTCCATGGTAGGAGCTTGAAAAACACGTCCCCTTTAAAATCCCACCACATTGAGACCAGAACCTTTCGCTGATGAATGTCTGCTTTGGTTGTCGTTTGAGGCGAAGCAGCACGTCGGGACCAAGACCATTTGCGCAGCACATTGTTATACACAATCCACTTTTCGTCACCAGTTATCAGTCGCTTCAAAAAAGGATCATTTTCCTCACGTTTAATGAGCATATTGCAGATGTTCATACGCACCGTCATTTGAGCTTCTTTGAGTTCATGAGGAACCCACACATCAAGCTTGCTTACGTATCCCAGCTTCTTCAGGTGGTTGTGAACACTTGAATGATGGATGTGCAATGTGTCTGCAATCTCTCATGTTGTGTAATATGGGTTTGACTCTATCAATGCCTTGATTTGGTAGTCATCAACCTCGGTGGGCCTCCTGGACCGAGGAGCATCTTTGAGGTCAAAATCACCACCATGGAATTTTGCGAACCACCGCTGGCAGTGACGTTCTTGTAGAGCATTATCACCGTACACTCTACGCAACTTTTCACAAGCTTGATGCACGTTCTTCCCTTTACGAAAGTAAAACGGTAAAACGTGGTGAAAATGCACAGTTTGGTCTTCCATCTTCAACTTGATGTCAAATCTCCGCAAATCAACAAAATCGCTCACTATTCCTTTTAGACTGGAGCTAGAACTGGCACCTGTCGAATGCCATAGTGATAACAGAGCTGCGCATGCCTCTAGTACTTCCAAAATCGCCCAACCGCCGTCGGGTGCCAAAATACGTCATGACTTTTCTGACAACCCAATAGATATGCAGGCCAAACAAATTAAAATGAATTCTGACAAAAAATTTCCTCCTGCTTCTTTGGGAGCTACTGGGCAAGTTCCTATTCCTAACGTCGACAAGGGACGAGGTGATTCACGCAATTTGTTGGGAGTTATGAGTGTGACAGAAGACGGTTTTTACCGAATTGGAACGGCTGAAGGAATTTTAAAACAACTATATGTGAGATGACAAATCACTTTATGCCCAAAGAATTTACTGACAATTGAAGACATTCCTCATCAAGAAATACCTCTCCGGTCAGCTGCTATTGCTCAGTCCACAGAAAGTGGCCAAGGATTTGTCAAGTGTATGTGTAAGAGAAAGTGCCAAAACATGAAGTGCTTTTGTGTAAAAAAAGGAATGAAGTGCAATTCAAAATGTCATACAAGCCTTCCTTGTTGCAACAAGTAGGTTAGAAAGTTCTGTATTTCATTTCATATGTTCTGTTTTCATTCTTTTTCATGTACGTCTTTTCAATAAAAGCCTTTTCATGAAACTCTTTTAATACTTTGCCCAAATAGCATTAGGCATTCTATACAATGCCTAGGTAAAGTACATATAATATTTGAAAATTTCATACTTTGCCTAAAAACGCCAGGCAATCTATAGAATGCCTGGTTTTCATGCATTGCCGTTAACATATACACTAAAAACACAAGTTAAAAACATTACCACTTTCAAGCTCACGTTGAGCTTCAGATGTATGTAATGCTGAGTTAAACTAAGAGTAATGGTATATATGTGGGAGGTATATCTTATGAGCATGCTCAGTAAGAAAGATGTTACATTATTCACTGCAAGTGGTTGGAAAGAGTTCTGGGTTTTTACACAATAGTTTCCATTGTGACGAAATTGCTATAGGAATGTCATCTTTACTGCAGTTCTCTCTATGCCTTTGTATTAGCAGACTTTCTGCCAAAAGCAAGGATGAACAGTTACTTGGGGTATTGAGAATTTTTGCATTTTGCCAGTCAGGTTGATGTTTACCCTGCAGGCAAATATTGCATATACAACATGTCTGGTGTCCATCGGAATTTGGTTTCTGTCCTTCTAAGTCATTGATGTTTCGAGTCTTCAATCCGAAGCCGATTTTGTAGTGCCAGTAGATAGTTTTTAATTGGTTTGTAATGCCAGGAATGTAAGGAAGCGAGCCAACATAAGTTACAAGGTGTCTGGCTCTTACCAAAGTTGAGCTTACATTTGAACAAACTCAGCGAATTATTGCATTAACCAGTGTACATTACCGTCAAACACTGGTTAATGCAATAATTCATTTTTAAAATAATTTTAGGTTATTTCTGTATGTGTATTCTTCAAAACATGCAATTATTTCTTATAAATAAAAGTAAGTGTTGTTTTTAATAGAGTTTTGTTTCATTCTCATTATTGAGATAATTTCCCTTTACTTTTAATATTTTCCCTGAATTAAGCAACTAAAATAACCTAAAACACCCCTATGTCACTCATAAATGAAAAGTAAGTAATATATCAGGTAATCCCAAAAATACTGTCGTTTTTTCAACGTGTGAAGAAAAAAACGTACCTGTAACATATGTTTTAATCCATATAATAAGTACCCCCGGTAGTTACAACGTTCTCCCATCCATCGACAAGGTTTTGAATCCCAGACTGTCGAATTTCATGGGTTTCGATGCAAAAAAAGCAGAAAGGGTTTGCCGAACCTCCTCCACATTTCAAAGTGTAGTCCCAGCAAGATAGTTTTGCAGGCTGCGAAAGAGGTGCTAGTCGGATGGGGCGATTCCAGAGGAATATGCTGGATGTGGAAGTTTTTCCCATCCGAAGTCCTGCAACGTGGCACTGGTCATTTTTGCTGTGTGTGGTTTTGCGTTGTTCTGCTGCAGCAGCAGCACGCCTTTACGATTCACGAGTGCTGGACGTTTATCCTGCAAAGCAGTGCATAGATGCTGCATCTTCTGACAGTAGACTTCCCCTGTAATGGTTTCGTTGGGTGGCAGCTGCTCGTAATGGTTATGCCTTGCATATCCCACCACACAGATATCAAAACCTTTTATGGGAAACGTCCTGGTTGCAGGCACATTCCCTTTGGGAAGCCACTGCCGTTTACGCTTAATGTTGTGATAAACAATCCATTTGTCATTGGCCGTGACAATTCTGTGTAAAAACGGCTCTCTTTTTTCACGGGAGAGCAAAGAAGTGCAAATGTCCGCACGCTGTAGCAGCTGTTGTGGAGTGAGATCATGGGGTACCCACTTATCCAGTTTTGACACATAACCGAGGTCCTGCAGATGCAGGTGAACAGTGGAATGGGCTGAATGAACAAGTGTGGCCAATTCCTCGACTGTTGCCTGCGAATTTCCCTCAACAGCAGCTTTCAGCATGTCATTATCCAGCTCAACAGGCCGTCTGAGTCACTGCGTATCCTTGAAGCTGGTGTCCTCCCTGTCGAAATTTCTGGAACCAGTGTTGACATTTCCTGGCCTCCAGGGTACCTGGTCCATATACAGCATCGATGTTTCGTGTTGCTACCGTTGCTGAATGTCGATGGTGGAACTTGTAAAGCATAATGTTCCTAATGTGGTCTTCTGACACTGCCATTTCCTATGCGGTTTAAGTTCACAACGACTGCACCTAGAGCTCCCGTTTGAGGTCTCAAGTGACTTGAAGGTCTGCTCGCGTGATCCGTCTTATACTCACCATGGTCGACGTCATAGTCTGGGCACCAGGGGGATCACTACTGTTGGGCTTGCACAAAATGACATTACTTGTGGGATGACCTGATATACACCAAGTGATCACTGAATTATGACCACCCCTATCAAAAGTGGATGCGGCCCATTGACCACATGATTTCCAAGATAGCACGATTAGTCAACTGGCGTAGCATATATAAGGTATGAATGGAACAGTAGGTAGTAGAATTTGGAGCGTGATGAATAAACAGAAGGATTTATCAGACTTTGAGAAAGGACAGATTGTGGAAGCTCGGAGAGCTGGTGCCTCGATTCCCCAAACGGCTGAACCAGTGGGTTGTTTGCAAGCTGCCATAGTAAAGTGTATTAGGAATGGCATAGAAATGGTCATACAGTGACCCAGAGGGTAAAAGTGGCGAGGACGATGAATGGTTTATTTGAGAGGTGAACGCTGGGTCTGATGACGCGTACAGGCCAACAGAAGCAGCACTGTTCAACAGTTGACTACTCAATACAACAGAAGTCAACCCGGAACAGTATCTGTCATGACCATGCACGACATGTTCGCATGTATGGGTTATAACAGCAGATGACCCTGATGGCATCCTCTCCTAACCACGTTTCATTGGTGCAGATGACTCACCTGGTGAAAAGATCATGTAGGTTGGATGTCGGATGACTGGAAAAAGCGTGCTGGTCTGAGGAGTCATGGTTGATGGTCATGTGAGTATTTGGGGCAAACAATACTAGGCACTCGATCCGTCCTGTATGGCTTCCACACTGCAAGCAGGTGGAGGCAATCGTATGGAGGTGGAGGCAATCGTATGGAGGTGGAGGCAATCGTATGGAGGTGGAGGCAATCGTATGGAGGTGGAGGCAATCGTATGGAGGTGGAGGCAATCGTATGGAGATGGAAGCAATCGTATGGAGGTGGAGGCAATCGTATGGAGGTATAGGCAATCGTATGGAGGTGGAGGCAATCGTATGGAGGTGGAGGCAATCATATGGAGATGGAGGCAATCAATTTCAAGCCATGGTGCATGTAGAATAACATATGACTGGTGCCCACTATCCCGAGTTGCTTGCTGACTCTGTACATCCAGCAATGTTGCACTTTTTCCTGAACGGCTATAGTGTCTTCCAAGATGACAGTGGGCTAAGCCACATGTCCAGTGTTGTGCAAGAATGGTTTGAGAGACACAGTTTAGACTTCCGGCATATTGATTGACCTCAGAACTCCCAGATATCAATTCCACAGGGGGACACTATGGAACAGGATATCTAGCATCTGGATGCACCAATTACCTCCATGCCTGCATTGAAGGCTGCATTACACACAGCTTGGTTGGCCATATCTTCCAACTGCTTCCAGCATCTTATTGAATCAATGTTATGTCAGATAGCTGCTGTGCTGAGGGCAAAAGGTGGATGTATTAAGGTGGACGTCTAGTGATTTTGCTTCCTGTACTTCCAATGGGCAAACTTCTGTACACATTTTCTTCACAATTGATGTGTTCTCAAGGATGAAAATTTGAACAACGATTAAAATAACTTCATATTATAACTTGGAATTCTTAATATTTTCTAAAGCATAACCATGATTAAGCAATCCAGCATTTGTTTATCTACTGATGTCATCAATGTACAGGTCGCCGCCTCGGTGGCGCAGTGGTCTAAGCGATGGCCTCTGATCATTCGTCTGAATGGGGTCCAAGTTCGAATCCCGGTGAGGCATGGATGTTGTGTTTGTCTTACAGCACTGGCTCTCTCCCATCCCTGGAACCAGTGACCCGAAATTAGGGACGGGCAACTGCTTATAGCCCATTGAGTTGCTCACGGTGGTCGTTAAACCTCCAATCAAAAAAAAAAAAAAAATGTACAGGTCGCACCATCTTTTTCTGGTCTCAACACCACCAAAGGAAAAGTTATTGATTTTTAATATAATTATGGTTATGATTTAGAAAATATTAAGTATTACAAAGTTATAATATGAAGTTATTTTAATCGATGTTCAAATTTTCATTCTTGGGAATGTATTAATTGTGAAGAAAGTGTGTACAAAAGTTTGCCCATTGGAAGTATAGGAAGCAAAATCACAAGACGTCCACCTTAAGTAGGTGGTCATAATTTAGTAATCACTTAGTTTATTTGTTCCACAATGCATTCCAGCACGTGTTGTGCAGAACATTGCAGCGTCTGGCACTAAAAGACAAGGTTCGTACGGTCCTTAAAAGTCCTTAAGAACTCCTTTTTTTTATTTCCATTTCTAAGGCCCTTAAAAGTCCTTATTTTTTAAAACAAGTGCTTATTTTTTTACCCTGTCTTGTTTTTGCGTTGCAGTAATGGGCATCGCAACTCTGCCCCCATTTTTGTTTGTGTGTCTATAAATATGTTAACCCATTCAGCAAGGAAGCTTTCTTCTAACTCATTGAAGGGAGATAATCCCCTAGAATGTTCTTAGAAATTATCACCCTTCAACAACTCACCACCACTTTTCTCATTGTACCTGCATGACTTACCTTGTGTGACCTTACCAGTGGTTTCAAGATCTGTGTTGTGTGTCTTTTCAGGGGTCAGAGGGTCAAAGCAAATATCAAAGGTAGGGAAGGCAGGTTATGTTTGAGTTTTTCACAATTTATGGTGTCAGTTGTCTGATGTGGTCTGATCTATCTAGTGTCTACTGCTCTACTCAACTCACTTTGCTTCATTGTCCCTGTCTCTCCTGCTTGTCCTTTTTATATTTTTTATTTATTTATTTTTTTTTTTTTTGGCATGTGTTTAATTTTGTTCTCTGTAGGCAAGGTAGTTTATATTTGGTTCTACGTCAATTCGTCGCGTGCGTGAATTCGTCGACTGCGTGAATTCGTCGACTGCGACGATTCGTCGCGCGTCAATTCGTCGCCTACGTCAATTCTTCGCGCGTCAATTCGTCGACTGCGTCAATTCGTCGCGCGTTAATTCGTCGCGCGTTAATTCGTCGCGCGTCAATTCGTCGACTGCGTCAATTCGTCGCGGACAAATTCGTCGACTACGTCAATTCGTCGACTACATCAATTCGTCGACTACGTCAATTCGTCGCGTTTACAGATTTCGGTTACATACAAAACGAATGCAGGAAAACGTACGATTTCGAACGTCTTCCTCCCTGATCAAATTTATAAAGTTTGGACACGCAGACAGGATAGGAATATTACGTTTTTCTTTGGCACTAAAAATATTAGACGGTAAACGGTTTTTGGAAAGGGGCAGGGGCCCGGTTGGTCAGAGCCCCCATATACAAACTTTTCGTAAAATCTACAGTTTTCAATTCAGAACCACCAAATCTGGTATACTATCTCGTGGTATTCTAACTTAGACTGCAGACGGTTTTGGGAAGCAGTTGCAGAGGGGGGTGAGCCCCCCCCTCCTACAGAATTGCCGTAAGATATAGTTTTCAAGTTTTCAATTTAGAACTACCAAATTTGGTATATTATCTCATGGTACTCTAACTTAGACGGTTTTTGGAACGGGTCAGGGGCCAGGTTGGTCAGAGCCCCCCACACACAGTTTTCAATTCAGAACCACCAAATCTGGTATCCTATCTCATAGTACTCTAACTTAGACGGTTGTCGGTTTTTGGAACGGGTCAAGACCCGGGGAGTCAGAGCTCCCCCCACCCCACATACAAAATTTTCGTAAAATCTAGTTTTCGTTTCAGAACCATCAAATTTGGTAACATGAAACTCTAACTTAGACGCTAGACGGTTTTTGGAAGGGGTGGGATCCCCCCTTCCCTCATAAAAATTTCGTAAAATCGACAGTTTTCCTCTTAGAACCACCAAATTTGGTATGCTATCTTATGGTACTCTAACTTAGACGGCAGACCGTTTTTGGAACGGTTCAAGGCCCGGGGGTGAAGCCCCCCACATACAAAATTTTCTTAAAAACTACAGTTTTCAATTCAGAACCACCTAATCTGGTATACTATCTCATGGTACTCTAACTTAGACGCTAGACGGTTTTTGGAAGGGGTTGGAGCCCGGGGGTCAGACCCCCCCCCCCCTCCGAATAAACACTTTTTCGAAAAATCTACAGTTTTCAATTTAGAACCACCAAATTTGGTATACTATCTCATGGTACTCTATCTTAGACGCTAGAAGGTTTTTTGAAGGGGTTGCAGCCCGGGGGTCGGCCCCCCTCATAAAATTTTGTAAAATCTACAGTTTTCATCTTAGAACCACCAAATTTGGTATACTATCTTATGGTACTCTAACTTAGACGGCAGACCGTTTTTGGAACGGGTCAAGCCCCGGGGGTCACAGCCCCCACATACAAAAAGAACAAAAACATAACAAAAACACCCATACAAAGTAAAATGCCCAAAACATAAAAAGGAGTAACCACACAAAATGAAATGCCCAAAACATTAAAAAAACTGCAACCACACGAAACAAAATACCCAAAACATGGTAAGAAATTCTGTTTAAAGCACAATCAAGGTATACGATAGCAGAAATATATGTTTTTAAAACTTAATACAAGTGTCAAAACTGAAATAAAAAGAAAGAAAAAAGAAATATCCCAAATTTCATTGTTACTTTAGATATTTTGACCTGTTGACATTTCGTAAACTGTACTTGCACTCGGTCAAAAAATATTACTTACAAGGACTCTTTAGTAACTTTTAATCGCTGTGGTCGTATTTATAAGGTTTGCATAACAAATCAAGTTAATAATGTTGCGCTTTCACTTACCGTCTCCCGCTAAGTTAGAGTTTGATGACACAAAATTTGGCGGTTCTGAATTGAAAAATAAAGATTTTAAGAAAATTTTGTATGTGGGGGGGGGTCTTACCCCCGGGCCTTGATCCGTTCCAAAAACCTTCTACCGTCTAAGTTAGATTACCATGAGATAGTATACCAAATTTGGTGGTTCTAAATTGAAAACTGTAGATTTTACAAAAAAAAAATTATTCGGAGCGGGGTCTGACCCCCGGGCTCCAACCCCTTCCAAAAACCGTCTAGCGTCTAAGTTAGAGTACCATGAGATAGTATACGAGATTAGGTGGTTCTGAATTGAAAACTGTAGTTTTTAAGAAAAATTTTGTGTGTGGGGGGCTGTGAACCCCCGGGGCTTGACCCGTTCCAAAAACGGTCTGCCGTCTAAGTTAGAGTACCATAAGATAGTATACCAAATTTGGTGGTTCTAACATGAAAACTGTAGATTTTACAAAATTTTATGAGAGGGGGCTGACCCCCGGGCTGCAACCCCTTCAAAAAACCTTCTAGCGTCTAAGATAGAGTACCATGAGATAATATACCAAATTTGGTGGTTCTAAATTGAAAACTGTAGTATTTATGAAAAAGTTTTTATTCGGGGGGGTCTGACCCCCAGGGCTCCAACCCCTTCCAAAAACCGTCTAGCGTCTAAGTTAGAGTACCATGAGATAGTATACGAAATTTGGTGGTTCTAAGATGAAAACTGTAGATTTTACGAAATTTTTTATGAGGGGGCTCCGAACCCGCGGGCACCAACCCCTACCAAAAACCGTTTAGCTTCTAAGTTAGAGTTTCATGATAGCAAATTTGATGGTTCTGAAATGAAAACGAGATTTTACGAAAATTTTGTATGTAGGTTGGGGGGCCCTGACTCCCCGGGCCTTGACCCGTTCCAAAAACTGACAACCGTGTAATTTAGAGTACCATGAGATAGGATACCTGATTTGGTGGTTCTGAATTGAAAACTCTAGATCTTACGAATATTTTGTGTATGGGGGCTCTGACCAACCGGGCCCCTGACCCGTTCCAAAAACCGTCTACCGTCTAAGTTAGAGTACCATGAGATAATATACCAAATTTGGTAGTTCTAAATTGAAAACTATATTTTACGGCATTTCTGTAGGGGGCTAATCCCCCCTCTCCAACCGCTTCCCAAAACCGTCTACAGTCTAAGTTAGAATACCACGAGATAGTATACCAGATTTGGTGGTTCTGAATTGAAAACTGTAGATTTTACGAAAATTTTGTATATGGGGGCTCTGTCCAACCGGGCCCCTGCCCCGTTCCAAAAACCGTCTACCGTCTAATATTTTTACTGCCAAAGAAAAACGTAATATTCCTATCCTGTCTGCGTGTCCAAACTTTATAAATTTGATCAGGGAGCAAGACGTTCGAAATCGTACGTTTTCCTGCATTCGTTTTGTATGTAACCAAAATCTGTAAACGCGACGAATTGACGTAGTCGACGAATTTGTCCGCGACGAATCGTCGTGGTCGACGAATTGATGCGCGACGAATTGACGCATGCGACGAATTGACGCGAGACGAATTGTCGTAGTCGACGAATTGTCGTAGTCGACGAATTGACGCGCGACGAATTGACGTAGTCGACGAATTGACGCACGCGACGAATTGACGTGACACCTTTATATTTGGGGCAAAATGTCTGGTAAATGGCCACTAGCACTGTTTAATCCTCTACATATGTATATATACATGTACACACACACCTGGTGATAATTCAATGGCACAAAATATCAATTGGAGTGTAGGTCCTTAGAAAATCCTTATTTATTATTTTTCTACAGAAAAAGGTATGAACCCTGAAAGAGCAGAAAACTTGTCTGTGAAACATTAAAGGGTAAGAATTACAACAGCATGAGCGCCTGATTCCATCTTTCATGGTTACAGAGCTATCTATGCTGGAGGTGGCAACGTAATGGTTTAGGATATGTTTTTGTGGGAGACTTCACTCCCCTTGATTTGAATGAACCCTTGCATGAATGCTTAACAGTGTTTAAGCTTTGTTTTTGGTTAGGTTAATTCAACCACGATCACTGTTTCCCTCCATGTATTGATACCTCAGCAGAATAATGCACCATACTCACATTGTCTCATAGTGGTTTCAAGATCATAATGATTCCTTGTTTTGTTGGCCACCTCATTCCGCAGAGTGCTATCCAGGGACGGCGCCACTCCACCCAAAATTTGGTGACCCCCCCCCTGAATTTGGATAAATGCAGAAAATGTAGTACACTATACTATCAGAGCTTTGTGTTCTTCTGTGACAATGGGAGAAGGGTAGCATTATGCAATTATGTTCCTCCAACCACGATCCATGACTCAGACGGGCAACCTTACTTATATGTTGCGCTTCCGCTTTGGCACGCAGAAGTCGAAGACCGGCCGGAAGTTCAAAGAACATCGTCAGTCCAATGCCATGGCTCATGACACTGGGTTGAAAAGTTGAATAAGCATCACTCTGCCAATCCCATCACCGCCCTAGCACTCTCGCAGTCTATGACAATTAGTGGGAGTTGTCACGATCGTCGAAAACAGCAGACAGTGAGCGAAATTTCTCTTGGCTAGTTAGTAGCTACACTCGTTTTCTTTCTCGTTCTGGTGAAAAGTCTAATTTTCCCTGCTTGATTTATTTTTTTGCACGTATTGTGCGTGATACCTTAAAGTGGGGTATTTCTTCCCAAACCAAACTTTAAAATAACATGTCTGCCAAACGACCAATCCATGATTTTTTGGAACCAGTGTTAATCAGAAGAAGAAAAGTAAATTTAGCGATAGTGCCCACGAAGCGGATTATGATTATCAGACGGCTACAACTTCATCAACAGCGTGTGGTGAATCATTAGGAATCAACAAGGATTCTTTAAGTGCTTGTAGTGATTCAATGGAAATTTTTTTATGAATGCAATGTTTGTGAAAATAAAACACTGGAAGGACCACATAGTCGCAAGACAAAAAATATTGAACTCGGAGAGCTTCATATAGCAACTTCACTTTCGGATCAACCCAAACAACGCATATTAAAACAGTTCCCACAAAAAAATACGGTAAAGATCAAAGCAGCTTCCAGACATATTAGTATAACATGTTTCCATGGCTTGCATATAGTATAAAGAGAGATTGCGCCTTTTGTTTTCCGTGTAGAATGTTTTCATCGGACGACGAAGGTCACCTTCGCTCAGCGAGGTTACAACAATTGAAAAAAAAGCTCTTGAAAAGGATTCGGCTTTAAAAAAAACACCAGAACAGCTTGACCCACAAAACTTACTTGGTGTCGTGGACCTCTTATAAGAAAATTAAATCAAGAAGCGCAGAGTCATCAGTTGCCACACTTCGATGTGCTGCGGAAGTCAAGAAAAAGCTTTGTTTAGGGTAAGCGAATGCGGTTTTTGAAAATTCTTGACTTTAACTATATATCTATATATTGATCGTAACCCCCCCCTATTTTAGACCCCTCCTCCGCGAAAATTTTCTGGTGCCGTGTCTGGTGCTATCCCACAGAACATTTGTGAGATGCAATTGAATCGAACATCATATATATGTATCCATTGCATTCCATTCTTTGTAGAGTAGAAGATGCAATTAGACGTGCATGGGACATGTCACTACAATGTTACCAAAACTTAGTCAAATTAATGAGGAGGTAAATTGCTGCTGTTTTGAAATCCAAAAGGGCTCCAGCAAATTATTACTTATGTATTCCTAATAAATTGACCACTCAGTGCATATATAATTTAAGCTGTTTTTGTAACACAGTTAATTCTTGGTCATTTGTACTAGGTTGCCAACCCTTGTTTCAGATAAATGCTGCTTTGTCCAGTTTCAGCAGCAACACATTTCACGCTCTGTATCTTTTTAAGTCAGAACCAAGGGCACCAGAACTGGTAGGGGAAGAGGGACATGGATGTAACTTCATGCACCCAATTTTCCCCCTAAGTAAAAGGCAAGGTTTCTCCATCTTTGAGAATTAGCGAAAACTAATAAATTCTTCCGTTCCCGAAGTGAACTTTTTTGTTTTTCTTGTGCTGCCACAAATGTTTTAAATGTATATGCTGTCTGATTTGTTTTACTGTTTGCTGGAATTTTGCATTTCTGTTCCTTCTGTTTGTTAGGTGTCTTCATGGGATTTGGGCTGAGTGGTGTTATTCCTGCTGTTCACTACCTAATAGCAGAGGGATGGTTCCGAGCAGTGTACCAGGCCTCTTTTGGTTGGCTGTGCCTAATGGGTGCTTTGTACATCATTGGTGCTCTGTTCTATGCCTTAAGAGTTCCTGAGCGTTTCTTTCCTGGAAAGTGTGATATCTGGGTAAGAGAAACCTTCATTCTGTAAAATGAAAGTGTGTTTATCCTCTTAATACTATTCCTGTGAATTTGCTGGAACTTTTTAGGACCAGTTGTACTTTTTATGACCTCTAATTCATAGGTTTACGTGCTTCCTGTAAAATGCGTTCTTTTATACAAATCGTGTTTATATTTTAGACTGATAATCAAAAGTGTGCATTATTGTTTTGAAAAGAAACTGACATTTGCCATTTCTTAACAAAATATGTGTGCAGTTGGATCTTTGAAATTTTAGTAGAATTTGTATATCCCAAATAAGACCTATCTGTAAAAGGTGTTACACCAGAATCTATCAAGATTTCTAGTGTCTGAACTCTGCAAAACATGGCAGAAAGTGTGCATACACATAAGTCATTTGCAGAAAAAACAACTATTCCTTCCGTGTTTTTGAGCATTGCATAAAACTTTTTTCCTGTGCGTGATGTCTTTGGTTATGTGTTACCTGTAGTGGATTTAGCTGTTTTATACTTGCAAAAAAAAATTGTGAGGTTTTTTTATTATTATTATTATCGCAGTTCCACAAATATATGCATTAAATGTTGATCTCTTTGAAAGTAAAAACACTCTTAACCCTTTGAATATTTTTTCATTATAGCAGATCAAAGAAATAAAAGCCGAAGTATAAATTCTGTGGAAATCTTTCTTTTCCACATCAACGCAGTTTCACAGATAAACGAAACAGAAGTGTATCATTAAAAAGTAAAGGACTAACTGTTGGACAGAGCAGCGTTCAGTTGTGTTTTGTGTAACTGAAATCTCTCTTTTTTTGAAGATGGCAATCCGATTTTTGGCATAAATGTGACAAGGGTGGTAAGTCAGATAATATCCGAAAACTTGAAAATTTTCATCGTCCTGGAGCGGGACTCGAATCCACGTCTCCCAGAAAACACCTGGGTATGCTAACCACTACACCACCCATAATGACCAAGTTTCAAGTTTCCAATCAATTTGAATATAACCATCACGGGATTCGCTAGTCGAAGCAACTGGCATTCGTGTTTAGCGAATCCCGTATTTCTTTCATGATTTGTCTGCTTCTCCGGGCAAACGCGGGATAAGATTCTTACTTAACCTCCAGATTCGCTAAACATGAATGCCTGTTGCTTCGACTAGTGAATCCTGTGATGGTTATGTTCAAATTGATCGAAAACTTGGTCGTTCTGTGTGGTGTAGTGGTTAGCATACCCGGGTGTTTTCTGGGAGACGCGGGTTCAAGTCCCGCTCCAGGACGATGAAAATTTTCAAGTTTTCGGATATTATCTGACTTACCACCCTTGTCACATTTACACCAAAAATCGGATTGCCATCTTCAAAATTTGTATTATATGGCGTAATCCTGTATTTCTTTCATGAAATCTCTCATCGGATGATCATGTAATAATTTTCCAAAATCCAGGCTGAATGCGAAAGGTGTATTCGCTGTTAAGAGAATGCTGTCAGTAACAGAAATTGAATTAACAGTGTGTTTAGACAAAGTGTTCATGTTTGCGTTAAGCCCTCAAAGCACTCAGAATAATTAAATATTCATTTATGAAATTTAATGGAACAAAACGACGATGCAAATGCCACTCAAGACACCACCACTTCAACCATGAATACTTTGTTATGAATTCTCAAAGGTAATTGGAATTTCAGTTTTAATAAGATCAACCAGGGGGTAACGTGAAAGGTCAAGTCAGGACTTTGGCCTTTTTACAGTTTTCTTTCAGTCGATCGTACATTGAAGATTGCAGAAGCTAGAAGTGATGATTTTAACAATCTG
Organism: Macrothele yani; assembly: GCA_039090855.1. NCBI lineage: Eukaryota > Metazoa > Arthropoda > Arachnida > Araneae > Macrothelidae > Macrothele > Macrothele yani. The sequence continues at coordinate 115,968,586 of CM077013.1, read as the reverse complement.
TTAATTCCTGCTGTCCTAAGTTTGGCACTTTTGTCAGTTGATTTTTCCAATAGGTTATTCAGGTTGTTGTTTTTTGTTAGTCAGGTGTTTTGCAACTATGTTTGTCATCTTTGGATTATTTCAGCATTCTTCATTTAAGGTTAAGAATCTAATCCATCTGATTTTGCAGCATAGATAACAAGAAGGAAGGAATATTTTCCGTAAGTCCAAAATTTCTTGCTTCTCGCAGCAAGACTTTTGAACTGGTTAATAAGATTTTTGTTTTTTTTAGGAAAGTAAAAGTTTTCTTACTGTGATAATACTGAACTTTCCTTTTCCATTGGTCCAGATTGTTCAGTTCAATCAACAGAATTTTTGATGTGGTTACTTAGAAGATACAGAAAAGGGAAAACTTGTTAAGATTATTCTATCGAACTTTTACTACATCCTGGTCATAACCAATTAGTTAAATTTTTCAAAAAGTAGAGAAACGCTGTTATGGCTAAAGTGTAAAGATACTTCGATTCCTACTGGCCCAAGCTTCACAACTTTTTCCCTCATACACTGCTTGATATAGAAAATGCCAAACCGTGAAGGAATGCACAAAATAAAAAGAAACTTAGCGTACAGGAGTAAGTCAGAAAGAAGTGATTTAAATTCTGAAGGATTACATAAAAGTGATGAATGAGAAAACAGTAGGTCGTACGATCGTCATCCTGAGCTACACGCACGGCAACACGGTGTGACATCAAACGGAAAAGTCCCTGGATGGTTCTTGTATTATCACTGGCCATGTGTCGTTGATCTGTGACTACAATACTTCGTTTGGAGACATTGTCTGCCACTGACCTTCCACACGTTTGCTATTGGAAAGAAGTTTAGGGATTGGGCTGGCCAGGGCGGCAACTGAACATCTCATAGGCACTGTATGCTATTGTGGGCAGCATGTGGGTGAGCTTGTTGAAACTGGTCCTCGAATATACCGTAGAAATACCACAACAAAATAAGCTGCTTCATTGACGTATTGCCATGTTGTCGTTGTAATCATCACGCGTGCGAGAGGTAAACGACTGTTGAAAGTGATAATGCCTGATATGCCATAACACCAGGATGAGGATCCATATAACACTCTGACTCACTGATGGCAGCAAGACCAGCCTGGTGACCATGCAATTTTTAAACCCTCAATAAGTGATCATCGAAGCTGAGAGAGAAGCTCGACTCCATGCTGAACGCCATATGGTTCCACTCGTCCCACTACGCGTGTCTGGTGCAGAACTACTGCAACCTTATTTGACGATGTGCTGCAGTGAGTAGCAATCATTACACCAACTGGCGAAAGCGCAAACCTTCCTCATCCGATCTTTGACTTACTGTCCATGTCGACATGGGGATGACCATTGTTGCCTGTACACCTCATCGAATGTCGTCCGCTGTGATTATGGGGCTGCCACGGCTTGCCTTCTAATGTGGCTATCAAGGTTTTCGGACGTCTTCCTACGTGCACCAGTCCCACTACAGCGAGGCACGTTAACTTCTTCCAACAACTGTTGCTACATTTTGCTGACAGTTTTTGCATCTCTATGTGTTTTCGCTGCGATGCGCGCCAGAGATCAACCGACCATACATAGCCCTACGATAAAGCCTCGGGTAAAGATATACATATCACAGTAGGATTTCGGTTGACGTAGCTCAGGCATTCCGCCCTCCTTATCCATGCTTCCTCACCTTGGTGCCACACGCTGATGAGGTGAGGATGACTGAACTTAGCTACGTCGAGCTGTTTTGGTCATTTATCTCCCTCACCTATCATGTGATGGGTTAGCTACTTCGATCATTTACATAACGCAACTGTTGACACTTACCGATCAATTTGCATGGCGCTGGAACAAATATTTCCTGGGGTGCCAATTTCTATCGCGAGCAGTGTAATTTCAGGGAAGGGTATCATTATATTTTGAAAAGGAATGGGCAATTATAGATAAGAGGAATGAGTAGCGATGGTGATCTTTTGATACACTCTGTTTGAACTTTTTCAGTTATGTTAACAAAGTTTTCAGACATATTATGTTTTAATCCCACCAACTAATGTTTATAGGATCTGCACCTGCCTTATGCAACCTTCAACCAACCAACTTTTTTTTTCCTTTTTAACATAAAAGAGTTGTTGGAGATATTAAAGAACAAATATCTGGTTTTAAACAAAGATTTGAACTCAGCTGCAAGCATTTTGAACTTCAGGTAGTCTGTTCCTGGATGATGAATGTTTCTCATTTAAATTGATTAATTACTATTCTGTTTCTCCTGTTTCCTTTTTTTTTTTTTCAAACTGCTGTTTTGATAACTGAACATATTATTGGACTTGCTCCTGATGAAGACATAACTTTAGTTAGGGTGAAACATATTGAGCTTATAATTGTATAAGTTCTTTTAGTTTATGGATGATATTTTGTGTATAAAAATAAAACATCATTGTTCCAACCAACATTATTATAGAATCTCTCAATCAACCTTGGAAGACAAAAGTCTCTTCTTGGCCCAAAAATAGCCCAACCAGTGAAATCAGAAGTAAAGAAGATGTTTGCTGTTTGTTGATATTAAAAGTGTGGCACATTGTGAATTTGCTCTGACTGGGCAGGTTGCAAACTAGACTTATGACAAACAGGGTTTGAAAACACTAATGGGAGAAATTTGATGCAAACAGTCATGACAATGGGAGTCTCAGTCCTGACTGCTGCATCATGATAATGCACTTACACATTCAACACCATCAAGCAGCAAGTTCTTGAATGAGCACCAAAACTCAATGGTACAGCAGGATGCCGTATTCACATGATTTGTGGAAGTTTTCCGGTTGTCGTTTTTTTTTTTTTTTTGGTACAGTCTTCTGGTTTTCCGGCCAGAAGAACTTTTCTTCCGGATTTTAAAAAAATTTCTGTAATTTTTCCTAAAAATATCCCTATAAATAAAATATATAACAGAGATGGAAATTTTGCCCCAATGTGCGCCAAAACAAAAATCTTGCGCCATCTTGCTACAAAAGGCAGATCTTGCACCATTGTGTGCCAGAACACTCGTGCCCCATCGTCATCGTCGGGACTTCAGCACAGTAAATTCTCTGTACACACCGTTCCACTTGACGCTGAATAAGATCATGCTGTGGGAAAAAAGATTCAGAGACTCCAACTACTGTGGATTTCACGTAGTTACTATGGGAATCTTCGGTCGTCTATGGAAGACGGAAAATATCGAGTAGGCTATGGAAATTGTCAGTCTGCCACGGACGACGGAAAACCGAGTATTCTATGGAAATTGTCGGTTCGCTACGGATGATGGCAAACGTCGAGTATGCTCTGGAAATCATTGGTCCACTGCGAACAAGGGAAAACGTCGAGTATGCTATGGAAATCATCTGTCCGCTACGGACGATGCAAAACATAGAGTATGCTGCGGATGACGGAAAATGTCTAGTATGATATCAAAATGTGATACAATTCGTTTGTATTATAAACATCTAAAAATTATCAAACGCATAAATAATTGCATTTTTTTACTTGTACAGTTTTGTTTATAAAAGTTTTTTATTCATTATAAGTGTTGTTTGCTTCATAGTTAAAAAAATCATTAGGAATGTTGTTTGCGCATATTAAAAAAAATCATTAGAAATGTTGTTTGCGCACAATTTTACACATTTGAATTTTCTCAGGTTGGCAGGCATGCAAAAGATTTCCAAACATCCTAATATATAATCTGCTAGAGCCCTCCTCCTCCATGGCACTTTTTAAGTTGTCATAGCAACAACTGAGAAATAGATGTCTGTGGCGTCACGCTTAGCTTTTCATTTTTTCGTGTAGGTGACGTCATCACCTACACACACACAGTCCACGTGTATACCACTTTGTTTTGTTGCCATAGCAACAAAGAACACAGCTGCTAGTGTGAGGCCGTCTAATCCAAACCATTCTCACATGATGTCAGACGTCAGAGATGCGTTACGTCACACTGTCAACTCTAGAGATATGATAAAAAAACATTTTTTTTTTTTGTTGGAGGTTTAACGATCACCGTGAGCAACTCAATGGGCTATAAGCAGTCGCCCGTCCCTAATTTAGGGTCACTGATTCCAGGGAAGGGAGAGAGCCAGTGCCGTAAGACAAACACAACATCCATGCCTCACCAGGATTCGAACCTGGACCCCTTTCGGACGAATGATCAGAGGCCATCGCTTAGACCACTGCACCACTAGGGCGGCTATGAAACACTTTACATCGGGAATTTTGGTTCAGTACCTAAACCAGTGTTTATCCATCTGTATGTGGCAACATCATAAATATGCCGATCTGACGACATCAAGATAAAAATAGTTTATAAAAAACAACAGGGGAAATTGATACAGGGTTCACAGTCAGTGTATACGAAAAATGTTGTCTACAAGGAAGTGTTGACAAAATAGGGACTAAAGGTTTTACAAAACACATAACAAACAGACAGCCCATTGTATCAAATCCCATAACTGACTGGTCCTGATGTATTATGTACCATCCTGATGATCCATAACACATCAGGATGGTACATGTCATCATGACATTGATCGGAGAATTGCGATAGGCAGAAAAGTTATTTCTGTTTTTAATCCTGTCCTTTGGAGCAGCAATATCTTTCCAAGAGTAAAAAGACACATTTTTTCCGTGATTGTATAGAGTATCATTTTATATGGTGTGGAGACATGGACACTGAATAAAAGACCTCAACAAAGATTGATGGACTTTTGGAGGCGTTCTGCAAGAAAATCCAGATGTGAAAAAGAGTACGTAATACAAAAATTCGAGATATTATGAGCGTTAAAGTAGACATTCTTCAAACTATTGAAATGCAGAAATTACAATGGTTTGGCCATGTAAGGAGAATGTCATTAGATAGACTTCTTAAAATTATGATGGAATGGGTGTCTCCAGGAAAGAGGAAGACCAAAGAGAAAATGGATGGAGGAGATTAAATCAAGTTTAAAAAATAATGAACTGGATGAAGTGATGACCTTGGATAGAGAGAAGTGGAGGAAGACTCTGGCTGAACTATATGGTCGAGGAAATCTGCTTAGTAGTGGAAATTCCTGATGAATCTTATTTTTTTACCGTCATTATTGACGGGCTTTCATCTAGTACTTTATAAAGTGACAGAAGTGTTGGGACTGTTGCCTTAACTCAGAAGGAGAGTATTTTGAAAAAGATACAGTTAATTACCTTATAGAGGTTTTCTATTGTGAGTTTAAAATATGCTCAGTAGACAAAACATTCGAGATAGGGGTGATGGGCAGTTGACATGGGCATCACCCATGCAGAGGGGAACAGAGCCAAACCAAATGCAGGCATTAAATAGGTGCACAGCAGGGCTTCTCAACAATGTATCACAATCAGCCAACATGAGTAAACATGGTGATCTGAGCGACTTTGTTAGTAGATTAGTGGATGCAAGACAGATGCGTCATTCTATCACCCAAGTGGTAAGAACTCCAAGGACAACCGTATCAAGTGTGTACTATGAGTATGCCATCGTCGGACATACTAGAGAGCAAACGGTGGCCGACCACACACCATTGATGACCGGGGTTGAAATAGACTATCCAGATTCATACAGATTGACCGCTTGGCAACTGTTGTGCAAGTCACATCCAGGTTAAATGTTGGAGGCTCGTCAGCGAGCGATTTAACGGTACGGCGCAAGTTGCATACCCTGGACTACGGGAGCTGACACCCTACTCGTGTGCCATTGTTCACTGCTCGTTATCAGACAATGCTCTTTGCCTGGTGCCCAGAACATCAAAAGTGGACCTCTGCAGAGTGGTGCTGTATTGTGTTGTCAGATGAATTCCATTTTCAGCTGTACTGAGCTGACGGGAGGGGACTGACTCTGGACTGCACCCACCTGGCATTTCTTTTGAACTGCAGGGACTTGCAAGTAATACCCAAATATTTAGTTTTGAACTATAAACCTATTGGGTTGTCAGAAAAGTCATGACGTATTTTAGCCACTAACAGAGTAATAATACCCACTGTCCTGGAACTTTATTGTCAGATGGTGTATATAAGATAATAATTTTATATAAGATTCACTGAATTCAATGAGCTAACTGCAAAATTGACAAAAATTACTATAAGATGTTATGGCAGCAAGACTTAAGCGTCCAGAGCTGCTGAAATGATCTTTATAGTTTACCAAAATGTTCTGAAGTGCAAAATTTGATTTCAAAAATACAAATTTTGATGCTAAATTTCATTATTTTTGAGAGATCTCTAACATCACATGTAAAATTCAAAAATGCAATTTTTGAAAGATTTTTAACATAATGGAAAAAAAAATTGGTACAAAAATTATGCAAATTTAAATTTCACGGGCACTAGTATTTAATTGCTGTGTAGCTAGTTAATATAATGTGTTTGTAATATATAAACAATGTGTACCTGTATTGTGCATTACATTATACAATATAATATTAGGCGTGATCAAATGAAACAGGTTCGGGTGGATTTATTAAGACAAACGAAAAGGTACATCCACAGGTGTGGCAGAATTAAACAAAGCAATATATAAGGAAGCAAGAAGGCATTCAGACATACATCCCACTGCTTGGGGAGATGGCGGATACTGTCTGCAAAGAAGGACTGGTTGCTCCTTGAACCATTTGGTCAAGGCAGCCACAACATCTGCATCGGAATGGAAGCCTTGTCCCTTTAGGGCTTTTTTTAAAGATCCAACCAAGTGAAAGTCAGATGGTGACAGATCAGGGCTATAGGCTGGGTGGTGCAGAACCTCCCACCCTTTTCGTGCTAACGCATCCTGCACAATGTTCGCAATATGCAGACAGGCATCGTCGTGAAGCAGAATCGCACCACGCGAAGGCATGCTGAGTCGCTTATTCTTGATGGCTTTATGCAGCTTGTCCAGTGTGTCCTTGTAGCGGTTAGCAGTGATGTTCACGTGAGGCTCTTTAAAGTTCACCAACAAAAGCCTTTCATGGTCAAAAAATGCGGTCATCATAACCTTACCAGCGGAAGCCTGTGACTAATTTTTTTTGTGTTTTGATGATCCAGGATGTTTCCATTGCATGCTTGCTGGTTTGCTAGATGGCTCAAGGTGGGGGCACTACGATTCCTTGCCAGCCACTATGCGCGGCAGAAATGCATCACCCTCCGCTTCGTAATGCAGCAAATAGTTCAAACTCCAACAAATGCATTCTTCTTTTTGGTGGTCGATCAGCATCCATGGGATCCATTGTGAACACACCTTTCGATACTGCAGTGTCTTCATTGACAGCGTTTGAACTGTCCCAAAGGACATAGCAAATTCCACCACTAGTGAACGTAAGCTCTGACAATGGTCCACCCGTACTGCTGCATCGATCTTGGGGATGGCGTCTGTTGACACAACATGCACCTGGCCCGGCCGCGGAAAATCTTTTGTGTCCTTCCTGAAACATTCATGCCCAGTCCATCACTATTGTCTTAGACACACATTTGTCACCATACACTGCCTGCATTCTGCGATGAATGTCAACTGGTCAACATCGTTCTGCTGTTAGGAACTGAATCACCGCTCGCCGATCCACCTTGGATGGATTCAGAATCGCACCGGCCATGTTATCAACAATCTGCAGCACAAACCACACATGTGAGGAGAGTGAACGTGTGCTTGCTTGTTCATTGGTCTGCGCTTATCACGCGAGCTGTGACGTCATCAGGCTCCCTGTGCGCTAGTCCACTTGACGCTGCATGAATGGGTTTCATTTGATCATGCCTCATATGTAAATAATATGCATTATTTATATATGTAGCACTGAGGTCAGGGTTCAGGGTTTTTTGTTTCATCTCACAATCACCCATGTGTATAGAACTTTGAAGAATGTTTTGAATTTTTTGGCTAAATATTACATTCGTACAAGTGGCCACTTTATGGTCTTTTATAAATATGCAGACCACTGGTTTAATTGTTTTAGTTTCTGACTTAATTCTGTATTAACTGTAATAAGAAGTTTGATGTGTATTTGCAAGGCAGTTTGTACTTAATGACAAATTTTATTTGTGCTGTGTTTTACTATTCCTTCAGTCTTTACATAATAGAGCACTAATCAAAATGATTTGGTGATTTTAATTGTTTTGTGTTTGTTTGTTTGTTTTCCTCTCATGACATTTTCTTATACTTTCAGTTCCATAGTCACCAAATATTCCACATATTGGTTATAGCCGCGGCGTGTGTGCACTACCATGGAATAACCGAAATGGCAATGTATCGCCTCACGATGGGAGATTGTGCCGAATCACCTCCTGATTATGAAGACCTATATTGACTGAATTGTGTCTAGAGTTGTCATTGTCTAAATGATTTTTTTAAGAGTCTTTGTTACCAAAATTTTTATTTTGAAAGTAGGTGCATAAATTGTACTTTCACATATTTTTATGGCAGAAAAATGTATTTGTTGTCAGGAAATTATATTTTTTTGGTTAGTTGTTTCTTCTAAAATCTTTTAGTAGCACTCAAAAACAAAAGAATTGAAAAAATAAAAACAACAATGTAATTTTCTATGGTGTTTGGCTGCCAGAATTTAGACGTGTTTACTCAGGGCACAATAGGAGGTTTGTACATTTTGTAAAGATGCTAGTTGCTGTGATCGAAACATGCCGTTCATGTTTCTGCCTTATTCAAAGTGTCGGCCGCACCTGCGTCGTGGAGTGGCCATCTCTAGTCAGTCGGCTGTGCGTGCATAGCTGGAATACTCAGATGATGCAGAGGAAATTTCAACAGGCCATAACGAATGACATCATTATCAAATTACAGTGAATAGTTACTATCTGGTGGCATCAAGTCCTCATATTTATTAACATTCCTTACCATTTTTTGTTCAGAATATAATTTTTATGAAGAGATCATTCCCCATTTGATTTTTGTATGAGTTTAAGGAAGTAACAAGTTCGTACAGGGCCAGCTTTATTGCAGGACTGCTGCACCGGGTGCCAAGTTCAGGATGGCAGTGAGCTGAACTCTTACTTTGTGTATGTGAAATGGTAGGTTATATGTGTATATTATAAAGCAAGTTAGTAAAATCATGCAATGCATTGATTATGATATGCTTTCCAACATACCAGAAATCATTACTCAAGTTATGAGGATAATGGCTATAGACTAAATCTCGCTCCTATGCCCTGACCTTTGACCCCATTTCAATTATATTCGACAGAACCGGTTAAGTATACCTCCGGAACAACATGACAAAGCTTTGTCTCAAACGAAGCCTTTTTTCGTAAGTTATTATGCATAAGGACGATGGAATGAATCTTGCTCTTATGTCCTGACCTTTGACCTCATTTCACCCATTTTCAATACGGTACGTCCCCTGGTGGTCCCCTACCACATACTAAAATTTCATCGAAATGAACCATTTTTATGCGAGTTATCGTGTGGACGGACAAAGCTGGAACATTCTTCAACCTACGGTTGGAAAGCGTAAAATAATACCCAGCTGGCAGTGGCGATGCATGCCATTTTCAATAGTTACCAAAATCCTACAATAGGAAGTATGAGAGGCAATGCATGATAACAGAATGTTATTAAAATGACACTTTATTATCATGTTAAGCATTTTTTAATGACTAAAGCTTAGAATTTCTTTTGTCTGAAGGATTTTTTCATGTTGCTTCTCTTGCAGGACTTTTTTTTTACACTTTTAAGCACAAATTTCCATATTTTTACTTTCAGAAACTTTATTTTACTCTAGAAAAGAACAAAACACAACCACACAAGCACTTTAACTCATGATGTTAATATTTAAAGGGCCTTATGTAAATGAAGCACTACCATTCATTCTGGTTGTTCCAAACATAGCTTAGAGGTTGAAGTTAATAAAAATAACTTGCTAAATAATGATGAAACATTAGAATGATAAACACAATAATGATAAAGCACATCCATATGCTGGGTAGCTTGTAAGACAAACGTGAGAAAAGCACTGAAATGAAAGTGACATAAATCATTCACAACTGAAGGGACACCATGTAACCAAACCGATACCCCAACAAAATAGCCCCCCATCAGAAGAAATTTTCGCAGAGCCATATGGCTACACCACTCTCTTCCTCTTGATTAATAACATAATTCACAAAGGAAATAGATTACAACTTGATTGAATTTCATGGCATCTGTATTGTGTCTGGAAGAAACAATTTGAATTACAGTAAGAATATTTCTTCCACACACAATATCATATCTGCCAAGCAGTGGCGTAACTAACTCAGCCCCCCCCCCTCCCCAAGATTTACTTCAGCACGGTAATTTTCCTAGAATTTCGAATATGAGGGAGGATGTGTTTTTCATGGTGTGTGTGTGGTATTGGTGTTGGGGGTGTCAGGTGCACCTCGAGTGCTGTAGTTTTAACTTTTTAAGTAAGTTTTGAAACAAAAGTAGATAATGCAAGGTTATTATCAATCAGCCAATCAGGATTAAAACGATGCACAGACCGATACATGAATATACATTTTATCGCATGAGACGAATTTGGCAAAATATATTTAAATAGTTAAGGTTAATAAAACTATAAGACTTCATAATCACTCATTTTATAATACTTTCACTGATTTCTGAAGTGCTTGGTTGTAAAACGACTGCTTCTAAACTTTGAACAGTTGATGTGCTAAAAAAAACATCATTCTTTTCATCAGAAATGGCACCTGAGATTAATTGACTGTGGCAAAAAGAACTGGTCGAGTTTTGGAAGTTCCTTCTATTTTCTTTCATCAATACTGCGCACCACTTGGACGCTTTTGTGACATTTTGCAAATGGATGTCCTTCCCTTGTATATTAAAGTTTCCATACAGTGAATGCGATAAGACATGCTTATAGTAAAGACGAACTAAAAGCAATAGCAACATTTTTTTTTGTCCAAAACTAAAATAAATCACTTGAAGAAATCACCCTCTTATACATTGCAGTATGCGGCTACTGTGAATAAATGTTGGCGCCTGTCGTATACATGATCCTAGGTGACTGTTTTCCCACATCCTCCACGGGAAATCCCCATGTGGCCTCGCACTTTTCCACAGCAGCAGCGCAAACAGAGTGATAACGATTGAAGAATGATCATATTATTTACATTCCATTGCAGAGCAATTGTGTTACAACCTGCAGCCAAAGAGCCAAATAGCTTCAACCTGTAGGACATCCAATGTTTTAAAAGTGAAACTTGATGTTTATTTAGTCAAAGCTAAGTACTGTTCATCTTAAAAGAAAACATTAACCTTTGGGTTAATTATTTGTTTGTTTGTTTTTGTGCATGTTCGAATTTTTTCATAAACTATTACTGGCAGCTGCAGTACTATCATCAAGACAGATTCCGCCCCTTCGTTGCCTGCGTCCCCCCCTCACCAGCTGTGGGGGGATGGTTGTTGCACTACTGCTGCCAAGTTTTACGGTTAACTCAGAAAATTTACAGAAATTCTACTTGTTTTATGGATATTTTACGAATGGCTATTTTTCAGATTTCCTTTTTTGTTGTTGTTTTGTTTTCCCAAGACTAGTCCAATTTCAAGGGGAGAATAAGTGTCTCCAAAACCACAGTGCCTGTATATCCTGATTTGTCTGATCACATTTACTGCCTTTCACTTCTAAGTTCCCAACCCTCTATGAAATTGGCAATAACTTTTTTAAAAAAACAGAGAGAGAGAGAGAGAGAGAGAGAGAGAGAAATGAAAAATATCCGTCTCACATATAAAACTTAAAATTGCATTTTTAAAGATATTCTTGGCAAAAAGTTTAAGGTCACAACCTCAGTTAAAGTAAAATTTTACTGCAAGAACGCTGTAATTTAATTTTGCAGTAACTAATGAGATTTTTATCTCCATGCCCAATGATAAGGTACTAATGAGATAATTATATCATGGGTGCAAGTTTTCCGTCCAGAGGACGGAATTCTGTCTTTTGAAAATATCCGAAGACCGAAGCAGGATGGAAGAAAATATCAGTAAAAATAAAATTTCCAAATATGTATTTTTCTTTTTTCCCTTTCCATCCATACGCTCTACTACGGAAAGTAAGTACGCCATCGGCAACCACGCTCGTACCGTAGTACCTCGTTTATCATAAACTCGGAGTAGCAGCGGCGCCTGATGCATTCTGGTCGAAGAGGAATCGAGGAGCAACTCCCTTGGAGGTTCTACGCCGATCCTCACCTACGTCATAACCCCCAACCCAACCTCGCTCGTCCCTGGCTTTCTCTTCGCTATGTGTATGTTGCACACCATAACCGGTTCACCCATCGAGCTTGTATTAGGTGGAGACACCACTGGCTCTGCCGCCATAGGTCACAGCTAATCTTTGGAGTGAGTCGTACTAGTCGATCTTGCCACATTTTGCACGTGTATGCATACGCATTTCAATATTAATTTACGTATGCGAAATTAACCAAGTATTGGTAAATTTGTGATTCCTTTTTTTCAACATGCAGTCAGCTATCGAATTCATAGATTCGAAAAATATGTCGGCTTTGAACGATAGCAGTGTTAAAAATAAGTGGCGATGGGAATGGTTAGATGAAACTGTTTCCCATAACGTCAAATTTGGTTCTTGGTGCCGGAAAATTAAGGAACCGGGGTTTAGCTTTTGCGTTTTCTGCAGCAGAAAGTTAAACTATGGAAGCAATTGTAAAAAAGTGCTGTTCAGACACAGTAAGGATACTGATCATCAAAAGTGTGTATGAGCACAGCAGCATACACAAACATTGCCTGGAGTCGCTCCTGTTCAGGCCAAAGCATCAATATCTGACAGAATTGCACATCAGAAAGTGGTTATGACTGCATTTTTATGTAAAAACACACTGCCATTCAATTTGGTACCACAGTTAGTTGAGCTATCTAAGCATCTTGCAGGTGATAAGTTAGAACTTTCTAAATTGAAAATGTCTAGGATGACTGCAACCTACATCAATACATGTGGTACTGCAAAGTGCATGAGAAAGGAGTTAGTCCAACAGTTGAACGGAAATTTTTTCTCCTTGATCATAGATGAAACTACGAATAATGCAGTGGACAAGATCATCAATGTGATGGTATGATTCTTTGATGAGAAGCAAAAGAAAGCAGTCACAGATCTTCTTGGATCAAAAAGAAAATGTTGCCACGGCTGTCAACGTTTTCCAAAAGGTGAAGGAACTTCTTTCAGAAAATTATTTAGCCTTCACTCAAGTGATAAGTTGTCTGATGGATAACTGCAACACAATGCGGGGATGTAGGGGCGGAGTGGAGACTTTAATGAGAAAGGAAATCCCAAATCTTCTGGATATTCATGGAGATGTTGAGCATATAGTGCATAATTCTGTGAAACAATTTTTTCAGAAATTCGATATGTTTATTGAGTGTTTTGCAAGCGATGTTTATTATGACATTCAGGATTCTCCCAAGGCCAAACAGTTATTCTCTGAAGTACAAGTTTTGCTAAATTCAAGTTCAGCGAAGCAAATTTTAAGGCCCACTGAAACACGTTTTCTGCAGATGTTAACCACTTGCGACAGACTCCATGATTTACGTGATGCCTTGATTGTGTATTATTATAGCTTTTTGTCAAATGAGGAACAGAAGAGTGGAAGTGTAGATGTACTTTTGAGAAATGTTTACAAGACTCAAAAAGGGTCTTGATGATCAGCGCAGCCGCATACATGTAATTCAGTCCCATCTTGCAAAACAAAAACAGACAGAAGCTGGTAAAGTACGAAAAGACAGAATTTTGCTTTCTCTGATCCACCTCCAGGAAAAATTCTCGTTGTTCCTGAACTTTTACAGAGGTATATTGTCCAAGTCCCATTCATTCATAAAAATGTTTCAATGTGAGGCACCTATGATACAAAAATCCACTGTGAAATGTTTGTCCTGTGCAAGGAATTTTTGTCATCATTCATCAAAGTTGAATTTATTCCAGAGAGCAGTGTGATTGAACTTTTGAGTGTTGATGTCAAAAATACAGAAATACAACTTGCTGATAAATTTTTGAGTGTTGGAAAGTTTACTTACCAGAAGCACAAGAGTTGCAAAAGAAGAAAGTTAATTGGATCTCTGCATTTTATAAAAATTTAAGACACGCATATCAAAATACTACAATATATATGATGAAAAACTTGCCGCTCAATAATAAAGTGTTGATTTGCCTTTCGGTACTGCATCCAAAGCAGCGGAGATGCAACACAACTTTATCAGCATTTGACAAATTAAGCGAGTGCTTGCCTCAAGTAAGTAATGATTCAGATAGGAGCTTTCTTTTAGAAGAGGTTCAAAGGTATTCACTTGATAATGCTATAACAGAGTTGGAAGCTACAGGAATCCATCTTGATAATAGTTCAAGGATAGATTGTGATTGGTGGTCTCATATTTTTGATTTGAAGGAGAATGATGGTGTTACTAGTAGGTATAAATATTTAGGAATTCTTGTGAGAGCTCTATTGTCTACCTTTTTTGGTCATCTGGTTGAAAGGACATTTAATATCATGGATGACATTATTACAGATGGTAGAAGTTGTCCCACTGTGGAAAATCATGAGGCTGCTTCTATTGTGAAATACAGCTTACGAAGAAAGAAGATAAAATCTGTAGAATTAAAGCCCACCACGCAGATGTGTAGTGCAATTCATTCCGCCTATGCCTCTTACAAGGAATTCCTATCAACAAAAGGAAATAAAGTCTCAAATATTCCTTAATATGAAATTACTAGGAAAACAACAGATTGTTCCCACTTGCTTAACAAAGCAGTTGTGTCCTAGTAATTCCATTGCCAAACATATTGATTAAAAAAAAAAAAAGGTGCATCAACTACTCTTCCTCTTGCACTTGCCAAACCTATTGATTAAAAAAAAAAGGTGCATCAACTACTCCTGTCCAGCATACAAGAAAACGACCTGCACCACAAGGTACTGCTGAGAACTTGCCTGTTAAAAATCCAAGTGTGCCACAATAACAAGTTTTTTTTTCTTTTTTTAAAGAAATAATTCACCTATGAAAATTTGTGATGGTTACTATAAAACTGTGATCATGGTGAAGTGAATTAACGAAACGAGCTCTCTGTTACACAACTACAGTTGGACATGCATAATCTTGATTATAATTTTTTTTTATCCTTATGCAATTTTACAATTTAAATGACTCTTTTAAAAGTGTGCAACACTTATTTGATTCAACAGAATTTACTAAAGATTATTTGAAACATCTTCCATGGTATGGTATGTTATGTATTAATTATTACAATTTCAATAATTTGGTTAACATATTTCTATTATGGGCTTAAAATGCTATATAAGCAGCAAATATGTGGATTGGATTTGAATATTATGCAAGATCTTTTTTTTTTTTTTTTCAAGATAAGGGGAATTTTGGAGATTTGTTAAATTTCAACTGGTAGTTCCTACCTAATAATCAAATTTAACTTTCCGATTACAATTTGCATGGACATCAAATTTTGTTTACATGTATATGCATTAATGTTCAGTCGTTTTATGCACTTTTGATTTAATAATGAATTTTAACCACATATAATATTTAACGTATATTGTGTTTATGTCTGAGTGCGCAAGGGGGTATTCAAAATATTTTCAGTCTTGGCCACATCTCACAATATCTTAATTGGAGTGACGTAGTAGATATCTTAATTATGACATATAGAACCAATGAAAATTAACAAATGATTTCCATAATAAATCGGCTTTTATAATTGATATGTTCGATACATTTAATCATTACATCGTCACTCAAACATATCGATTAAGCATTCATGAATTTTTTTACCGATTACAATTCTTGAAAGTTGGCAGGTCTGCAATATGGATGCCGTGCAATACAACTAAGTTGTAATCCATTTCCTTTATGAATTGCATTATAATTTCTGTATGAAGCACTTGCAATAGAATTCTAGGTAATCTTGCTCGCACTAACTCAGTTGAAGGATTGCATCGCTCATTTCAACATACTGTAGACTGCCATCACCAGCCATCCACTAGTACAAATTTATACATCGATTTCTAAAAGAACAGAGTCTAGCTGAACTTGATTTAGCTCATTTTCAAGCAGGGTTTAGGCAACCAAAAGCGTCAAAGCAAAAGTATATGCAATTAAATCAGTGACTTGAAGCACTTTCGCAGAATTATCATGTTGCCAATATTTCGGACTAGCTGCATGGAGTTTCTCATAACTTGATAATGTAACTTCACTTGTTTAAAATATTACTTTTTACTAAAAATTGTTTAAAATTGGCCAGAATTATCATGCTACCAATATTTTGATCTGTTTATGTGGAATTCCTCACAATGTGACAATTTAGTTTGGTCAAAAACATTTTTTATTTCTTTACTAAAAATTCTGTAAAATTCTTTTATTTTTTGCAAAATATTGGTTAAATTATTTCCTTTTTATTTCAGTTGGCAATTTAGTAGAAATACCTACACATGTTATGTGTTCAATTTTGTCATGATGGGGCTCTTTTGACGGGAGACTTTTACAACGAGTGCTGTTTTGTGCATTGGCTGTTTTGGTCTGGGATATTTTATCAGGTCTCCAACCAAATCATGTAATAGTGTTAGGGAATGTATGCTCTGTGGGTTAAGAGAGCTCAGTGTATGCTCTGTGGAGCTCAATCTTCTCTTCAGTTTTGTGCACAATTGCAGTCGACGTAACTACTTGTATTTTGTAACCATTTTCAGAAGTGGAAACACGTATTGGTAATGATGCTCCACTATCTGCTCATTCACAAGGCAGACCCACACTGAAAATCTTCCAACGGCCAATATGGGATGAACTACTTCGTCGGTAATTTGCATCTCATTATTGTTTCCTCTTTGAATTAATTATTTTTATTTATTCAAAACTGTTTCCAGTTGTAATTAGTAGGTGAGTGAATTCCTCATTGAAAATCATAGCTGCTTTAGGAGGTTTTCACAGGAATGATGAGTTCTCAAAAGAGGCTCGCATGGCTGTGTATGAAAATGTAATTGTTCCTACTCTGATGTATGGCAGTGAAACCTGGGTACTACAGAAGAAACATAGGAGTTGTTTGTGTGCTGGAGAAGTGTGTTACTTACGGGGGGGGGGGGCAAGACATGTTCTGATCTTGTGAGGAACGAAGATGTGTTGCAGATGTGTAATGTAAAGCAAAATGTTGTTAGCAAGGTGGAGACTAATATTCTTTGGTGCTTTGGCCATGTTGAAAGAATAAATGATGAGATGCTTACTAAGAAAATTTTTTTAGCCCAAGTGGCAGGAAGGAAAGGCAGAGGAAGGCCAAGGAAGTCATGGAAGAATCAAATTCAAGAGTGTCTGCATGAAAAAAAAATTATGAAGTATATAGAATGTCTTGTGTACGTCGTGTGATGGATGTCAGTAAAGCACGAGTTGTGTGTCAAGATTGCTGTAAATGGAGAAGTTTGATACAGCAACAGTAAGTAAATAATCACTTAGAAATTTATCTCATAGTTTGTATTTATTTGTGGAGCTAACCTCTGAATCTCAGAGAACAGCATAGTGATACAATGATGATGATGATGATGATGATGTTTCCAATTGTAATACACACTTTGCCCCTGCCAGCTAGCATTGTGATTTCAGAGGTGGATGATGATGAAAAGTCTCACTGTCAGTGGAACAATCCAAAGCATCACAACAGAATTGCATTGTTACAGTTCACCACAAAAAAAGAGCATTGTTTCTGGTGTTGACCTTGGGGTTAACACTCGCAGCTTCTATGCAGCTATTAATTTATATTGCATATCTTTCACACGCGACTGAGAGACCATACAATCCACCACACAAAGAAAAGCTTGTAGGGATGTCAAGAGATGCTGTTGCATCAGGCACCGTGAATGCTAAAGTTGGCCCTGCATTCATATGTACATATTATCATAATGTAACACAGTGTAGTTATGTAACATTTTTCATGACATTTTCAGTTTTCCAAAATGTCTCCAATCTGTTTTAATGATCTGCTGGGCACTGTGCTTTACAGCCTCTTCTACTACCATCTTGATTAAGTGTTTCATAACATACAAAGCAGCACGTCAGCTTTAATCCTAGTGAACTCTGATTTGCTTGGTTAAATGTTGACACCATATTTCTGTCACGTGATGAAGAAAAGGCTTATTCCTCAGGTTGTTATGGGAGACGTTTATCGAAACATCATGCAGAAAATTTCTGGTTTCTGAATAGTACTGCGTGTGGGTTAATTGCATGCTCACAGCCACGTCAGTTGATGAGTGTTTTCTGTAATAGCTTGTGAAAAGAAGTTCTAATTCACCCAGCTGAAAGTATCTCTGTAGTGATGAATATCTTTTTCAATGTAAATGTGTTTAAATAAAATTTAAATTGTCCCTTTGTTTCTGTCATTGCTTTCCAAAACCACTAAAATTACGTTTAAACAAAGATCTGTTGCATATATTTCTGTTTTTTTTTATTATTAATCATGTGTGTGTATGTGCTAACATTTTATTTGTGAAAAAATGTATATAACATTCAGTTGAATCTTAACTGTTCTTTTATGTCCTGTGTTATTCAGTGTGTAGAGATTTCTCTGTAGACAGTTCAGTCTGTCTGTAATAATAATGTTTGTTCCTCTTGTTTTGTCCAATAGGAAATATGTTAATATATTTGTTGGTGGAAACAAATTGTTGTTATTAACATCAAGACAATATTTGTTTTCTGAAGATATTTAGTACTTTGTCTTGACTGTAGATTGATATGTTTTTTGAAGCACACTATGTTTTCTCTTCCTGGTTCAAATCTTGACCTCCAACTTTAATGCTGTTTTAGCAAGAGGGTATTAAATAAAGCACTTGAAATTTTTGAGTTGTGCAGTGAAAACTACAATCTTCCTGGCTGATTCCTTTGTATATAATGTTGTTCTGTAATTGTAAAATACATAAGTTAAAAGCCCTGAAAAAATAATGTATATAAGTTTCATTGATGGTAGGTTTGTAAGTTGATTGCAGTGTCCTGTTAAAAGCATACTTAACTATCTTGACAGTATTTTATTCTGATTTCAGCACAAAGTGGATTTAATTTTTTGCTTAGAAATATTATGCCCAGCATAGAATAGTTTGTAATTTGGGCCGACCAAATGGTGTATGAGAGGAAAAAATGTTTGAGGCATATCGTCTTGTTGTATACTTAAAGCTCCTTTATAGATCTTGAGAGAAAATGTGCTGTACAGTTTTGTGCAATAATAGCTTATTGATGGATGAATGTAATGTATATTTAAGCATGTATTACAGATTCTTGTGCTTGTTCCTAGTATTTAGTTGAATAAATGTTTAAACCTTTTATCAGTTTGTTCTGTTTCATATTTCTACTGTGCATTAAAATACAATGGTGAATCAAAAGTCTTGGCCAACAGTTTTGTATGACATTGCATTGTTATGAATATTTCAGTACACATACAAGTGAAAAACAGATTAAATACAGAAAGAAAGAAAGAAAGAAAGAAAGAAGCACAATATTGTACACCAAAGTGTTGCAAGTTCAGGGTTTGAAAAATACCATGCCAAGATGCACTAGGCTTGTAATTATTGGCCCAGTCCGGGCAACTAAATTAAAAAACTAAGTTTGGCATAGAATTTCTTACTACAAGAAAAAAGACAGTCGTCACATGCCTTGTTTCATTTCACTGCTAATCACCAGAAGTTATACAGGCTGTCCATAAAGTTTTTCCCACATTACAAAAATTAATATAAAATTTTTTTATTACAGGTACAAGAGAGGGATTGTATGACAATGATGGTGCACAAGTAAAGTTTTTCTTTTTTTTCTTTTCCAGTGTTAGTACACTAGATGTGAGTTCTGGCTCAGTTTCAGGGGCCCCGAGACCGCCCGGGCCCGAAGTCTTATAGTCCGAGCCCGAGGACTGTCTCACAGAGTCTGAGCCCGAAGTAGACTTTTTTTTTTTTTTGCTTTATTTTAGCAACTTTCGTGAACTATTGAAAATTTTAAATTGCTGTAAAAACTACCCAGTGCAGAAGGACACTAACAGTTTTGGTAGATTTAATTTAAACTATTTAATCAGGTCATTTTTTTTTTTTTTTTTTTTTTTTTTGCCGTATGTTATAAATTGATCCTAAGCTTTCACGGCCGCCCCGGTGGCGCAGTGGTCTAAGGCGCTGACCTCTGATCATTCGTCCGAAAGGGGTCCGGGTTCGAATCCCGGTCAGGCATGGATGTTGTGTTTGTCTTACGGCACTGGCTCTCTCCCTTCCCTGGAACCAGTGACCCTAAATTAGGGACGGGCGACTGCTTATAGCCCATTGAGTTGCTCACGGTGGTCGTTAAACCTCCAATCAAAAAAAAAAAAAAAAAAAAGCTTTCACGCGCCAACCGGAATCATAGCAAAAGTTCTATTTAGATGATTTTAACATCTAGTTTCAGTTTTGTGCCTTCCATATTTTTATGTACTCATCTTGTTCCACAATTTATATGGCATCAACAAAAAGTATGTCCCAGTGACACTAACAATAACAATGTATATATGCACTTCTTTACAGTACGTGGAAGATGTAACTGGTTTTAAATGTTGATCACAAAAAGCATCAGAAAACTTCAAAGGCCCGTCGGTCTTTCCGGCTACTGTATAGTTTTCCGAAGCAATTATGGAGAGAATTTAACCTTATGCGTAAACCGTCGTGGGTAATCGAGACTAATCTTGGGTCCAATTTACGCCTACAGAAAATCTCTTCATCAGCATTCTAAACATCTAACAGCAACACCAGGAAACGAATGCTAGGTATCATAAAACTAGAGAATGGGAAAATACTGTACGCCGCCCCGGTGGCGCAGTGGTCTAAGGCGCTGGCCTCTGATCATTCGTCCGTAAGGGGTCCGAGTTCGAATCCCGGCTAGGCTATGGATGTTGTGTTTGTCTTACGGTGCTGGCTCACTCCCTTCCCTGGAACCAGTGACCCTAAATTAGGGACGGGCGACTGCTTATAGCCCATTGACTTGCTTACGGTGGTCGTTAAACCTCCAATCCAAAAAAAAATGAAAAATACTGTACATTGTTAGCTTAACTGGCTTTTTACTGTCTTCCAGACATCCATTCTCCTTTCCTTTATCCGATCGGAAAATCAGGGTGCATTTCAACCGTTCCCTTATCCCCTTACTCTTTCTTATGTTTGCCGCCTGTCAGTTTCCTTTTTACACCTCGTATTACAAGTCAGGACCCCCAGCCTACCCACCCACCTCTAACGCATTTTCTCTGGCTGGTCTGTCGCCGTTCCCTGGTGGCTGTCAGCCGGCTTCACATGGACAGAACAACTGCATTGCCTAAAGGGACTAATTAAATTTCATTCACCCTCCTACAGATAGCCAAACAACAGACATAACTAAAAGAACAACTTTCTGGCGGTGAGAGGACTGCTGCTGAAAAAAAAAAAGTTTTGAAAATAAAACCAATAACTATTTGATAAAACTGACCGGTAAAATATCATCATCATCATTGTCAACCATTATCAATCCACTGCTGGACGAAGGTCTCCCCAAGTTTCCTCCACAACGGTCTGTCTTGTGCCAGTCTCCTCCGTGTCACCCCTGCATACTTTAGAATTTCATCCACCCATCTCCCATGTGGTCTTCTTCTGGGTCTTTTCCTGTCCCTTGGAATCCAATCTAAAATTTCGGCTGTCCATCGATGATCTGTCCTTCTGGTAGTATGTCCAGCCCATTGCCATTTCAGGGATTTAACTCTGATCATGATGTCTTCCACTCTTGTCATTTTTCGGATCCACGAGTACCTCTTCTTATCTCTCCTGGTTACACCAAGTATGCACCTCTCCATGCTGCTTTGAATTGTCTGCAGCCTTTGTATGTCTCTTTTAGTTAAGGTCCACGTCTCTGCACCATACGTAAGCACTGGAAGGATGCATTGATCAAACACTTTTCTTTTAAGACATAATGGCATATTGCTCTTGAAAATTATGCTGTTTCTTCCAAAAGCTCTCCAGGCAAGTTTTGTACGCCGATTAATTTCTTCATCAATGTGACCCTCACTTGATATCTGCTGTCCAAGATAAACGTACGTGTCTGTTATCTCCAGCTTTTCTCCATCAATCGATAAATCTTCATTTCTTGTAAAAGCATTGAACATCACTTTTGTCTTCTGAAAGTTCATTTTTAATCCCACTTCTTTACTCTTGTCAGCAAGTTCCTGGATCATACTCTGCAGCTCTGATGGGGTAGTTGCAAAAATGACTACGTCATCAGCAAAACGAAGGTGGGTTAGATAATCTCCATTAATCTTTATCCCCTTGTTTTCCCAGCTCAGTGACTGAAAAACACCCTCCAATGTGGCATTAAAGAGCTTCGGAGATATGGTGTCACCTTGTCTCACTCCCTTTCCAATTTTTATGTGTGTTGTATTTTCAAACAGCCTAATCTTTGCACTTGCATTTTCATAGATGTTATTAATAATATTAATGTATGCATCTTCAATACCGCAGGTTTTCAGAGCCATTGTAACTGCTGATGGTTTCACCGAATCAAAGGCTTTTTCATAATCGATAAAAGCCATGCACAATGGAAGTTCATATTCCCTCGCTCTTTCAATTAGTTCTCTCAGCACATGGATATGATCTATTGTGCTGTAGCCACTCCTGAATCCAGCTTGTTCTCTCGGTTGAGCCATGTCCAGTGTTACCTTCAAGCGGTGTGAAAGAACTTTAGTGAAGATTTTATAAACTACTGATAGGAGGCTGATAGGTCTGTAGTTTCCGAGATCCTCAATGTCACCTTTCTTATGTAGCAGGATCATTGTAGCGGTGTTCCAATCCTCAGGAATCTTTCCTTCATTAAGGCATCGAGTGAAAATTTGGGCGAGTACTGTTTCGATTTCTCCACTTGCTTCTTGTATGATGTCTACAGTAATTCCATCTTTTCCTGGAGCTTTTCCCCGCTTCATGTTCTTGATTGCATGTGCAACTTTTGCTGGAAGGACTGGAGGAACTCTGGTACTGGTATCTTTCATGATGTCTGGAGTGCATGTATCATCCCTTTCATATAATTTGGAGTAGAAATCTTTCACTCTTGTCAAAATTTCGCCTCTATTTTTTGTTACAGAACCATCTTCTTTTCTCAGTGCCATAATCTGTTTTCTTCCCTTACTGAGATGTCCCTTTGCTATCTTTAGGCTTTGGTTGTTTTCAATTGCTTTCCTCACTAGTTCACAGTTGAATTTTCTTACGTCTTCAATGATACTTTTTCACAGTTGAATTTTCTTACGTCTTCAATGATAGTTGAATTTTCTTACGTCTTCAATGATACTCTATATATTCCACTTTGGAAATCACATCTTCTTTAGTTGTCCTCATCTCTCTTCTTTTTTGCATCAACATTTTCGTTTTTCCTGATAATTTATTTACATGCAACTTGTTCTTAGACCCAGCTAATTTTGTTGCTGTTTCCATAAGAGCTTTGGTTACTTTTCTGTTAACTTCAGAGATGTCCACTTCTTCCGATGTTAGGCCTTCTAAAGCAGAGAACCTGTTCTTCAGTTCCAACTTGCAGGTATTATGGTGTTTTTTAAGGTTGGTTATGTCAATAGATTTTGTTTGTCTTATGAGCTTGCCACGTTCAAGTTTAGTGTTGAGGTGCATCTTACATCTCACCAATCTATGGTCACTACCTGTGTTGAACTTGTTTAGCACACTGCAGTCTTCTATGACGAAATTTTTGTTACACATAATAAAATCAATTTCACTTGTCGTCCCATTTGGATGTCTCCATGTCCATTTCCTGAGTGGCTTTTTCTTGAAGAAGGAGTTCAAGATGAAAAACCCTTCTGCCTCTGCAAACTCAACGAGAGTATTTCCACGTTGGTTTCTGTTGCCGTGACCGAATTTACCTACTGAAGTTTCATTCTGTTGGCGTTGCCCTATTTTTGCATTGAAATCTCCCATAATTATTTTCAAGTGCTGCTTACCTTTATTATTTAGATGACAAATTTCCTCATAAAATTCTTCAATTTCTTCTTCAGGATGACTTGTGGTGGGTGCATAAGTTTGAATAATCTGAGCCTGGTATCTTTTCGAGAGTTGGATAACAAGTCGTGCAGCTCTGTCAGAGGAACTTTCAACTTCTACAACTTTATCCTTCAGTTTCTTGTTTATTATAAATCCAACACCACTAGTTCTGCCAGTATCTGTCCCACGATAGTAGAAGAGATGTCCACTTTTCAGTTCGATGAGATCTTCTCCTTTTCTCCTTACCTCACTTAGCCCCACGATGTCCCACTTGATCCTTTGTAGTTCCTCTTCCAATTCAAGAAGCCTTGAATCAGAAGATAGGGAGCGTCCATTGTACGTTGCCAAGGTCAGCATCAGATGGCAGCCTAGTCCGGTCCTCCGGGGATTCTTAGCACCCTCTGCCTTCATGTCGCACTGGCCGCTGCCTTGGCCAGGTACATTCCAGCTGCCGGAGACTGAGGGCCAAGATTTAAGTTGTGGAGTCATTTTGGAGGGGTTTGGCCATAACTCACCACGCTGGCCAAGCGGGTTGGTGAGTGTGGGATAGAATTTCCTCTAATCCCGATGGTATAGTTATACCGCTATTGGCTATGGCAGCCCGAGCCCGACCAGAAGTTTTTAAAATGAAGCCTGAGCCCGGTTAGGGTCCGTGCTTGGGCCCAGCCCATCTCAGCTCTGCAGTACACCTCCACATGGGTGCCATTTGTGGCCCAGAAGACATCTAAGGTATATTCGATATCACGCCATGTTTTTTTTAACATCTCAGTAGAGACAGAACCAATGATGTCCGTTATTCTGCTCTTTAACATCTCAACATACGGAACACTGCTAGAGTAAACTTGGTCTTTCACATAACCCCACAGGAAAAAGTCTAGAGGAGTTATGTAGGGCGATCGAGGTGCCACCATGTTATGGGACGCTCGCATCCAATCCATCTGTCTGTAAATGTGACATTCAGGAACTCACGAACTATTATTGACCAATATGGTGGGGCACCGTCTTGTAAGAAAATAACCGAAGGTTGGAGTGTATGCAACTGAGATGCTACAAAAAGTTCCAGCATGTCCAGGTACATGTTACTGTGGGCTCTGTAAAAAAGAAGAGTCCAATGATTCTGTCGTGCATCAGGCCGCACCATACATTCACTTTTAGGCTAGCCCTCTGTTCGATGCCATAATGGGGATTTTCTGATCCCCAGATTCGCACATTGTACCCATTTACTGTACCAGAGACGTGAAATGCTGCTTCATCTGAGAGACAGACACGGTGCACATAATCACTATCGTGAGCTATACGCTGCAACGTGTCCGTCGCAAATGCAGCATGGTGAGGCCGATCATCAGGCTGAAGAGTTTGAACGATCTGCACTTTATGAGCATACAGATGAAGACGTTTGTGTAAAATTTTGTGAACCATAGCACAGGGAATCCCAGTTTCCAGTGAAGCACTACGAATGGATTTCCTGGGGCCTCGCAGAAATGTCTCCTGAACAGCTGTTTCTTGTGTAACCTGTGGTCTGTCTGCTCGGGGGAGATCGCCGACACTACTCGTCACTTTAAACTTTTCATAAAAAGCTTTTATACACTGCCGGACAATTGCTAAGGACGGATGACAATAGCAACGATAGCAACCATAAAATGGAAGGCAGGAAAATGGGGAAATTAGCATAAGTGCGGGATACAGTAAGACGTGTTGTGCGTATGCAAATTTTGGATTGCCCAGCTTGTTCGTGACGTCATAGCGCTGATAAGAGATATAAAGGATTTGACGCGTATTGACCGTTGTTGTTCAAACGCAAAGTTGAAAGGGAAAGAATCAATTGACGAACTTGCAATTTTCAGTATGTCTTCCCGACATCACCTAGATGATTTTACGCGTGGCCGTATTATTGGCAAGATTGAAGAAGGGCGTAAAATAACAGATGTTGCCAGGGAGTTCGACGTCAGCCACAGTGTTGTTTCAAGGCTTTGGAAATCATTTCAAACAAATGGAGAGTGTAGCAAATGTCACGGAGGAGGTCGTGTTCGTAGTACGGCACCTGCAGAAGATTGGTACATAGTGCTATCAACAAAAAGACACCGGCGCAGCACAGCTAGTGAGGTAGCAAATCAGTTTATGGCTGCTACTGGCAAGCGGATCTCCCGAAAAACTGTCGCCAGACGTTTGCATGAAGGAGGACTATGCGCCCGCCGTCCTGTTGTGTGCATCCCATTGTCCAGACGTCACCGTACCGCCCGTTTGCAATGGTGCCATCAACATCGCAATTGGACTGATAACGACTGGTCTGCTGTCCTCTTCTCAGATGAGAGTATAGATACAGTCTATCGTCTGATTGCCGACGACAACTGATCTGGCGTGATAGTAGTACTGCATATTGTCCAGCAAACATACAGGAAAGGGACCGATATCCGACATGTAGTGTCATGGTATGGGCTGTCATCATGATCAATGGCCGTACGTCCCTCTATGTGCTTCCAACAGGGACTATGACTGGCCAACGATACATTAATGATGTTCTGCTACCTCATGTTCGCATGTTCCGTGGTGCTGTCGGTGATTGATTCATTTTCATGTACGACAACGCAACATGTCATCGAACAGTCGCTGTCCAGGAGTGTCTTGAGAGCGAGGATATTCAACGCCTCGTATGGCCAGCACGTTCTCCAGATCTGAATCCCATTGAAAATGTGTGGGATGCTTTGGGGAGGAGTCTTGCTGGTCGCCAATGCCCTCCAATAAACAAGGACACCCTCATCCGTGCACTGACAGAGAAATGGGATACATTACCCCAACAGCTGCTTGATAATGTTGTGCAAAGCATGACACGACGTGTGGAATCTTGCATCGCCCTCCATGGTGACCATATCTCGTATTGACATCTTACGCAGGAACGCCTGCGGACGGTAATTGCATTTTTTTCACGTTTACGTATTCTGCACAAAATGGCCTGTTTGTCCCTTGAACACGTTCCAAAGCCTTCTGGATTTCAGAGCACAATAAATTGTCTTTCTTGTAATGTACTGGCATTCTGACATTATTTTATTTCACTTGGCATCCAACCACACTTACTTTTTTATGCGGTATATTGCCGTTTTGCCGTTTATGATCCGTCCTTAGCAATTGTCCAGCAGTGTACTTTGTTTGGTTCAGTGGTGATCGTCTGTACTCTTTTTCTGAAATGACGCTGGAAGCAGCCAAGTTGCTCGAATGTACATGTCCTTGTGTGGCTCTAAGATATATATCTTGATTCTTTTTAATACGGAAAAACTTCTTTCGGCAGTTGCAGTTGTTGATGGAAAGTGTAATATTAAATCTGATAATTTGTACACCTCAATAAACACTATGTTCACTTATTCAACTTTATGTAACAAGCAGTGGCGGCTTTTCAGGTGAAGTAAGTGAAGTGCCTCCACCTATTTCATTTGAAATAAGGTTTTATGTAATAATTTCGTATAATATATTATTTTTTTGCCTTTATAGAGTGCCAAAATACCCAAAATTTTGATTAGATATCAATTCACAATGCGCGTTCAATACGGAAAACAAGTCCTTATACGCAAAATAGTTCAAGTGAAGAGCTGAAATGAGAATGCTTGGAAGTCTGCAGATTTCAATAGAAAATATTTTCGCATGGAATGGTATATGTACAATACCATTCCATGCGAAAATATTTCCAGTAGATGGGGACGAGAGATCCCCGAAAGCGCTAGTCTGCTTTTAACCGCTTTTAATTTGTAAATAAATTGATTTTAATTTGCTTATTGAAGACGTGGTTTGCTTTTATCGCATGTATAGACAGCATATTTTGTACATATCTGCAGATTTCGTTCGAGTTGCCATGGTAACTGTGACGTCACCCTCCCCTATCTGCCGGGCAAGTGAAGTGTTTTAGCTTGAGACGTAAAGGCTCTGCCCCTGGAGTTGTGACCTTCCGAAGAGATCGCAGTGGAACGGGACGGATTGCCAAGGGTTTTTTCGCAATCCACTAGACCTTTTTCTTTGCGGTGTTTTGGTACATACTTTCAGAAAGAGATTTGGTTTTTTTTTCGTGTTTTGTGATTGTTTGTTAAAAACTTCATTAGTTACTTTAGTTTCGTGTACAGTTTAACTGATAGTGATAGTTTTAGTTTTCAGTATGTATCGTGTGAACGCCGTTGTCTGTAATTTATTGCAAACTCCGTTCAATCGGTGGAAAGATGAAAATAAAAGAGACATTTACTTCAAGGACGACCGACGGATTCACTGACAATTGTCACCAAGAAAGAAATCAAGAAGATAGGTAAATCTTACAATATTAATTTTAAAAATTGTTGGTTTACTAAATATAAATGGCTTTGTGGCCCTTCTGTGTTACAAAAATTATTTTGTTGGCCTTGCTTATTTTTCAGTAATAAAATTCGGCGTGGAATAAAGACAATTTTCAGATTTCTTAAATATAAAACGGTCACTTCACAAACGTGGTGATTCTAGCAAACACCTGAAATGCGAATTAATGCTAAATAATTTTGAAAAGAATTGGAACATCATTGCCGATGCCCTGAGGGAGAGTGCTAGGCTTTTGAAAATGCATTTCAACGAAAGCGTTCGTTTAAATAGATTTCTCCTGCAGACAATGATTGATGCTATACTGTATTTGAGTGAACAAGAACTAGCATTCCGTGACCATGACGAAGGCATTGACTCGATAAATCGTAGAAATTCAAGGAATTGCTTTCACTGTTGATATCAAGAAGTAATTTAAAAATTTAAAATCAATACGAAACGATAAAAAATGTCTTCACAGGTGACTCAAAAACTATTCAAAATGAATTAATTGAATGTATTTCTGAATATATACACGATCACGTCAAAAATGAAATAAATGGAGTTCAATGCTTTTATATTCAAGTAGATGGGAAGACATAACCAGACTTCCGAGTGCTCTTTAATAATAAGATCTGTTGATTCGGAAGGTGTATTTTTTGAGCGATTTTTTGGGTTTCCATGGTGTAAGTGAAGATAGAACGTCAAAAGCTTTATACAAAATGCTAGACATAATTTTGGAACAGTTTGATTATCAACACAAGTCAATGGGACAATGTTACGATGGGGCAAGCGTAATGTCTGGACACTTGACTGGGCTCCAGAAAAAGTGAAGCATAAAGCTTCTCAAGCTGTTTTTGTTATTGCTTAGTACATCGTTTGAACCTTGTATTACAGCAGAGTTTTTCTAAAATTTCTAAGTGTCGAATATTTTTGCAAGCCTCAGTGTAATTCCTTTGTTTTTTCACCACTCGGCGAAGTGATCGCTTCGCTGAGTGGTGAAAAAACAATACATTCACATCAACAACCGCAAGATGCATGCCAACCATAACAGAAACTCTATGGTTCTCCACTTCGAAGTTAGTAAGTGTAATAGTTGAAGATTGGGATAAATTGAAGGCAGTATTCGAATTTCCCACAAATAGTGACCAATCAGACAAAAACTCAATTCAACTTGCCCAAGGGTTTTTAAATGATATGAACACTTTTGAATTTACATTTTTGGGAATGGTATTTAATGAAATATTTGGCTTCACCGATCTATTATTCGAAATTTTGCAGAAAAAATCACTAGACATAAACTACTGTGTTACTCAAACAAAAAAAAAAACTTATGGAATTTTGAACCAGAAAAGGAACGATGAGGTATTTGAAACACTGTTTGAAAAAGCTAGCAAAATCACAGAAATAAGCAGATCTAAACGGGAATAGGCTGCTCTTACACAAGAAACAATTTTTTAAAATTATAAACAATTGTATTTTGAAATTTTGTGCCACATTCTTATGGAAATGGATATAAGATTTCATGACTGTGAGAAACTTAAACTTCAATTTGCCTGTCTTGCTGACACAACCAAATTCGACCAATTTAATTCATGCTTTCCCTCTCACGCTTTTGAAAATCTACAACATTCTTACGGGAAAATATTTACTAAACACCAGCGCCTTAAAAATGAACTGAGTCTTGTATATGCTGATGAAAAATTAAGGAATATGTCGACAAATGAACTTCTTCGAGTGCTTCATGGAGATAAAGGCATTTTTACAGAAGCTTATAAATTGGTTGCCCTGATTTTAACAATTGCATCTGCAAGTGTTTCAGTGGAAAGAAGTTTTTCTTGCCTTAAAAGAATACAAACTTACTCAAGAAACACTATTTCTCCAGATAAACATGCTTCTTTGGCAAAGATTTCTATTCAGAAAGACATTTTCTTGATGTCACGAAGAAACAGCCATTTTATGACGACATAATCGGCAAATTTCGAGCTTTAAAGGGAAGAAGAATTGATCTAATATATAAAAAAATAGGTAAGTTCTCATTAACTGATTTTCATTGAAGACAGTAGATATCTTTTCATATTGCTCTTGTAGCTCTTCACCTGATTTTCCTACCACGAGCCGCCACTGGTAACAAGTAATGTCCCTTACTAATTTGTTTTGTATTCATCAAGGGAATAAAACACCTTCAGTTCATTTTTTAACCGAGCTGTATCAAAATTTTAAACCTTAGAGATCTTTAAGCTCTGATAGTAGATGTTCAGGGAAGCTTTCACAACATTTATCAAAACAGTTCGAATCCAACGAATCCACGAATTTAAGATAAAATATCACTGATTTTAATTCATTGACACTTCACACGAACTGAAACCACTCTCGCGATACACGCGCTGTTAAAGGCGGAAGCATGGAAGGACTGAGGTAATCTGAAGTCTTCTCTTTTCTGAGCGAACCGTTGCGCAAAGCAATCGTCCATTCACCTCCATGCGCTCATTCATGCTGTCATGGAAACGTTAGCAGGCGATCATATCTAAGTTATTCGCATCAGAACAGCAAAGACTTTCGAAGACCTGCTTGCGTTATGCCGTTGGTCATCGATCGCCAGACTGATTCTCATAATCGAAAGAAGCGAATCCGCTTCTGTTTTTGTTTTTCGCACCGAAAGCATCGACATATCTTAATACCGTCGATAATTGACTTTTATTTGAGTATATTTAATTGACTTTTATTTGTGCATTCTCTGGGCTTCGCAGCTAGCCTCAAATGTACGCCACAGATATACACTGAAGTGCCAGAAAAACTGGTACACCAGTCTAATTCTTGGTAGGTCTCCCACGGGAGCGCAGGACTTCAGAAATACGACGGGGCATGGACTCTTCTAGCTTCTGGAAATATGATGTAGGCAATGTACACCATACTTCCTGCAGTGCATTCCACAATTCCGGTGTATTCCGAGGTCTCGGATTCCTGTGTTCGATAGCGCGTTGCATGGCATCCCAAATGTGTTCTATCACATTCAGATCTGAGGACTTGGGTAGGAATGGCAACACCCCAAACTCAGGTGAATGCTCCTCTTACCATAATGTGGCGTCCCGACATTTGTGTGGAGGTGCATTGTCCTGTTTAAACAGGCCCAACTCATCAGCATGAATGCAGGACCTACCTCGTCAGAAAGGATGCGCACATAGCGTTGCCCGGTCACAGACGTCTGTAGACGTAACAGGGGTCACAGTGCAGTCCAACTAAACACACCCCATACCATTACGGACACCCCCCCCCCCCCACACACACACACACACACGCCAGTCGGTACAACAGTTCCCTATTGACAGGCGGGATCCATGTCTTCATGGGGTTGGCGCCACACACGAATCATTCAATCTGCCCGATACAGTTGGAAACACGACTCGTCAGACCAGACTACTTGTTTCCAGTCATCAAGTGTCCAGTGGCGGTGTTGCCGTGCCCAAACGAAGCGCATAGCTCTGTGTCGTGCACCCATCAAGGGGACTCAAGTTGGGCGTCGGCTCTCAAAGCCCATATCGTGCAGGGTACGTTGCACAGTCCGGACGCTGATGCTTGTTGAGGCCCCAGCATTGAATTCCGATGATACCTGCGAGAGTGTCGCGTGAAACGATTCTTGACAGCCAACGATGGTCACATTCACCCAATGTGTTTTTACGGCCACACTGGTATCGTAGGTTGGAGGTTTTGCCAGAATTCTTGTAGTCACGGTACACCCTTTCAATGGTCGTCCGTGAAAATCCGAATTTCGTTTCTACCTCCGAAATACTATGGACCATCTCACGGGCGCCAACTATGACACCGCGTTGAAAATCGCTTAAATCGTTATTACTTGTCATTCTCATGCCGAAAACCGCTCTGACAGCTGGCAAGGATGTCTATCGCTTTATATATGCACTGGCGGACGCAACCGAGTACGCGCATAGGTGACTTTGCCATGTACTTTGCATAAGCTCATCTGTACCAGTTTTTCTGGCACTTCAATGTACACTCAATAGACAAAATAGTAAGAGATAGGGGTCATGACCAGATGATATGGGCATTCCCAGCGCAGAGTGGAACAGACCAAAACCGAATGCAGGCGATAAATAGGCGCACAGCAGTGCTTACCAACAATGTATCGCAATAGACGAATGTGGTAAACGTGGTAATTTGAGCACTTTGACCGTGGACACATTGTCGCCTGTTCTATCGCCCAAATGGTAAAAACCTGAAAGCAACCGTATGAAGGGTGTACTGCGAGTATACCATCGATGTACCAGTGCCCAGAGAGCAAGTGGTGGCCGACCCCCCGCCATTGATGACCACCATCAATGATGACCTCGATCGATGTAGATTAACCACGAAAAGTGCCTTAGGGCCACTAAGCCTGGAAAAAAAGTACCTTAGCGTCGCTCAGCCGGCTTTTCTACACCACTGGTATGTTGGCAACAGTCTTGAGATCAGTGTGCTTGACGTGTGTGTGTGTGTGTGTGTGTGTGTGTGTGTGTGTGTGTGTGTGTGTGTGTGTGTGTGTGTGTGTGTGTGTGTGTGTGTGTGTGTGTGTGTGTGTGTGTGTGTGGACATTATAAGAACGAGCTGCATAATGTTAGAATAAGAAGCAAAAAAGAGTGGTGAGGTGTACTGTTGTGGTGTGCTATTGATAAAATATTATAGCAAGTTGTTGTAATTGGTAGAACAGATGCTAACTTGTTGCCTAAGTTGATAGAGGTTCAATATTCTGGTACTGTGATGATGGACATCGTTTTATCGAAGTTGCGTTCCGGAAGAACCGTAAAGTAACTGCAATAAAAACAGTTTATCTTGAAAGTTCCTTTCAAGACTTTTTCTTCTGGCTGTTAGGTACGATTTAGATCTATCAGTGTGTAATTAAAATTTATATACAGTGGCGAACAAAACTATTTGGCGAAACACTTTTTCGACCATCATTTTTTTTGCTGGACCAAATCGGGTCATTTTGGGATATGATATGTGTCGGTTCGTGGGTTACAATGCCGCGTAGTCTGTACACCGTATTTCGCTCAGAGCGAATTTGTCGTTCGAAATGGGCCATATTCAAGAGTCGCCAATTATTACCCATTTGTTTGCTGCATGTAGTAATGTTTTTCTTGTGATTTTTGTGGGTTTTGAGATGTGTAGTGTGATAATAAGTCAATCTTATGTTTTCAGAAATGGGTAAAAAGGCGGAGATCCCTGTTGGAGAGATCCAGGCGGCCGTGAACATGATGGAATCCGGAATTCGCGTCACCGACATTGCGAGGGCCCTGAAGATCCGACACCAGTCCATTTCAGCTATCCTGCAACGTTATAAGCAGACTGGGACCGTCGAGAACAGTCCGCGATATGGTAGGCTTCGGTCCACTACGTTGCGTCAGGATAGACGCATCCTCCGTCGATCTCGTGCTGATCCCACCTTGACTGGTGTGGACATCGCCACCGAATTCCGCGACAGCGACGACCTGAACATCAGCCGAATGACCATCTCCCGTTGTCTCATTTCTGGTGGATTGAATGGAAGACGCCCCGCCAAGAAACCACTCATCGGAGTCAAGGATCGACGAGCCAGAGTCGCGTTCGCGGACCGTCATCGACACTGGACCGCGGCGGACTGGATTAAGGTGCTTTTCACCGACGAGAGCAAGTTCAACTTGTTCGGAAGTGATGGCATCGGATACTTACGACGTCCGTGTGGCCAGAGATTCAACCCCCAGTTCATTCAGCCGACTGTCAAGCACGGAGGAGGATCGCTCATGGTTTACGGCACCTTCTCTCGCAATGGAATGGGCCCCATCATCAAGACTGACGGAATAATGACCGGCCATAGCTACACGAACATACCCATCAACGTTGTCTTACCATGGGCAAACCAGAACATGCCACCCGAATGGATCATGCAGCAAGACAACGACCCGAAGCAAACCTCCAGAGTAGCGAAGGCAGCCTTCCAGCAACCACAGGTCACACTTCTAGACTGGCCAAGCCAATCTCCAGACCTCAACCCCATCGAGCACATGTGGGAGGAGCTGGAGAGACGATGTGCGAAGAAAACCTGCAGGAATAGGGCCCAGGAGTTCGACCAGCTGTCTGCAGAATGGGCGCGATTACTGCAGGTCACCGTCGAGAAGCTAGTGGACTCGATGCCGGCCCGTTGTGCAGCTGTTAAGTCTCGTGGTTATCCCACTAAGTATTAGTTATTGTTTTGTCGTTTTCTTGTACTTGTTTTCTGTTATCGTTGCATTAAATGAATGTGATACACACCTACTTTATTGGTCAATTTGTATGATCTTTGCGATTAAGCTCGGTACCTGATCTGTGTTAAGGTTTCCGATCCATCTGCATATGGGTCATACACATATCATATCCCAAAATGACCCGATTTGGTCCAGCAGAAAAAATATTATGGTCGAAAAAGTGTTTCGCCAAATACTTTTGTTCGCTACTGTATACAGTAGCTATCCGAGGATTAACAGTACGAAGTTCCAGAGATACGACGGATGGTACGAAGGTAATGTTTAAGGAGTGACATATTGAACAGAACAAAATTACAGTGTGTGTGTGCAAGGCAGAGCTGAGACGGGCTGAGCCCGAGCCCGAAAGCCGGAAGCAGAGACCGGGCCCGAATCGGGCTCGAGCTGTAGAATATTTACTGCGGTTCGGGCTCGGGGGCTCGGGCTCTTAGAGAGAAGGAGAGCAAGATAATTTTTTTAGACATAAATGTGAGTTTATATGATTTAGCAAATGAAACACTTTATACTGTAGTTGGTAAAGGGAATTCTTCGGAAACTGGTTCTGGTTGCGGAGCGGGCATTCCAGATGGCTATTTATTCCGGGTTTGGGTGGAAAATACCATAGACCGCGCATTAGTTTGTTTCTACAGAGAAGAAAAAGCTTTTTCAAGAACTATAGATATTGGATAGTTGATAGCATGTCGACAATAATTTACCCCTATCTCATGCAGTAGCTCCCTGCTAATTCGATTTAGCAACGTACATATTGCAGTGCATTATGGAGAGAATATTAACATTATTTGAGCAACATATAATTGCAGCACCGCCCGATCATTTTGGATGTCCGGCCGCCCGCCCGAAGCACTTCAGGTGGAAACTAACGGTAAAAGAAAATCGTACAGTTACACTGTAAACATAGATGGAGGTCTCTTCCCCACTCCCCATTTCAGAAATACATTGGTTAATTGCAGGAGGAGGAGAGAATGGAAGTGTGGAAAAGGAGATGTTTTTTTATTAATGGTTGAACAGGTTAGCCAGTTTTCGGGCTCGTTCGAGCCCGTGCTCTATCTTGCAGCATAAAATTCGAGCTCGGGTGGGCTCGGGCCGAAATAGCACGGGCTCGGGCTGAAATAACACGGGCTCGGGCTCCGAAAATTGAGCCCGAACTCCGCTCTAGTCGAAGGGAATAGGCTTGAAAAAAATAAAACTAAGAGGAAACAGCAACGACATCCTAATCGGAAAAGTCATTTTAGTCACTGATCTGCGCACACAAATGCTGAATTTCTGAAATTCTGGAAAGCACTTATTAAGGTGGAGAAGGGGCTTCCGTAAACAGTACCGCACAGGGCCCAGAACTCTCTGTGTTCTGCAGTGACTAGTAACAACACCTGCATTATCAGAATTATTTTCAAAAACAAGAGAGCATTGTTCGCAATATTTTTGTGAAAATTGCAACACCAAGAAAGTACTACTGTTTGTGAAGATTGCAACGTCAAGGAAGAATCTCGCTGCCGCCCCGGTGGCGCAGTGGTCTAAGCGATGGCCTATGATCATTCGTCCGAAAGGGGTCCGGGTTCGAATCCCGGTGAGGCATGGATGTTGTGTTTGTCTTACGGCACTGGCTCTCTCCCTTCCCTGGAAACAGTGGCCCTAAATTAGGGACGAGCGACTGCTTATAGCCCATTGAGTTGCTCACGGTGGTCGTTAAACCACCTATCAAAAAAAATATTACAGGAGATAACTGATTACACTGAAGAGCAATTGAATTAAAGACAGCAGGCGTTATGCAAATGTGGCGCTGTGGACGGCCCTGTAAACGGAAACGACATGACGTATGCAGCAATCCGACAATATAAGGAGTGATGCGACGGGATCCAGTAAGACTCGGACGCAGTAGGGGTAAGACGAAGAATCTGAGCGCATTTGATCGTGGGCAAATTGTCGGGGCCCAACGAATGGGTCACTCCATCTCGGAAGTCGTGCAGGCACTGGGATTTTCACGAGCCACTGTGTCACGGGTGCACCGTGAGTACATCGAACCCGGTAAAACCATCCCTGCAAGGGCCAACTGCCGTGGACAACATCGTGTGGATGAGCGGGGTCATCGTCGGCTAGCTCGCATTGTAACAGCGGATAGACGGGCCACGGTGCAAGAAATAATTGGGCAATTTAACGCGGGTGCACAAAAACGTGTAAGCAGCCACACCATCCAGAACCATCTCCTCGCTATGGGGTACAGAAGCCATCGTCCCACGAGGGTACCGCTGCTGACCGCACATCACAGGATGCAAAGATTAGCATGGGCGCGGGAACATCGCCACTGGACCCTAGACATGTGGAAAAATGTTGCTTGGACTGATGAGTCGAGATTCGCGTTGGTACACGCGGATGGCAGGATACGAGTACGGCGCAAACCACATGAAGCGATGGATCCTTCTTGCTAGAGGGGTACTCTTCAAGCTGGTAGAGGTGGTATTCTCATCTGGGTACTGTTTACGTGGACTGAAATGGGACCCCTGGTATGTGTGACATCGTCCCTCACAGGTCGACGTTACCGGGATATCCTGGACGATCATTTGCTCCCGTTTGTGCGTCTTCAACATCCCACTAGGGACCTCATCCTGCAACAAGACAATACAGCTCCCGAATTGTATCCGAATGGTTGGATTAACACTCCACCGACGTGACCTCGCTTCCTTGGCCAGCTAGGTCACCTGACCTCAATCCCATCGAGCACATCTGGGATGCCACCGAGAGAAATGACCCCTCTCCGTCAAATCTTCGTGAACTGTGGGAGCTTGTCCAGGGGTCGTGGATCCGTATGGCTTCCCAACGCTTCCGGTGTCTTGTCGAGTACATGTCGAGACGAATCGCCGCCGTCATCAGGACGAAAGGTGGTGCTACACGTTACTAGACAGGTATATCTAATTCAATTGCTCTTCAGTGTACATTTGCAGAGCTATACAAGATTATTGTTTGGCTTCAAAACTCAGCACCGTGTGAAGCTCCCTTGAGCAACAACAACAGCCTCTATACGACGTGGTATTCAATGGAAGAAGATTTTGATATAGTACTGGGGAATAAATTGCCAGGTTGTTTCTATGCGAGACCAGAGTTCATTTGTGGTGGCGTGAGGAGCCGCTTGACGGGACAGTCGCTTAGTTACCATGTCCCAGACATGTTCGATCGCGGACATATCCGGAGAACGTTTAGGCCAGGAAAGAAGCGATATCTACCGTGCATGGATTAGGTCTTGGACATTCGGGGCTACGTGTGGCCGACCATTGTCCTGGTGGAATATAGCGCCAGGACAACTCTGAAGGAAGGGTATCACCTCTGCCCCCTAAAACATCCCTGGTGTATCGTTGGCTGTTGAGGGTTTTCCTCAGTTCGTATCAGACGAGATCGCGAATTGAACCCAACTAAGCCCCAAACCATGACACTTGGCGTTGGGCCTGTATGGCGCTGCAAAATGTACTTTGCAAGGCGCCGTTCACCACGATGTCTTCGAACACATATGAATCGTGACTCGTCAGAAAACACGACTTGTTGCCAATGTCTGTGTTCGGGATTCCACTGCATTCACAATGAGTACGAGGAAATGGACGGGCATACAGTGTACGAATGCTTGTCATGGAAGTCAGAGCGACAAATTGATCTCGAACTGTATTGCTGTATCTTAAACAATGTTCTGTAAAAATACTTCAGTGTTTTAAAACTTCCAATTCCCATATTGATTGCTCGACGGACATGATATTCCATCGACTGATTTATGGGCTTTTTCTCTCAATCAGATCGATACGTAGCGCTTAAGTGCTACGTATCGATCTGATTGAGAGAATATATGGTTTTCCAAAAATTATAAGTCTTTCATAGATGAGGCTCAAAACTTTTCAAAGGAGGATGAGCCTCCCCTGGCGGTCCCCAAGCTACGGCATATAGCTTGGGGATCGCTATATGATAGGAAATTGTGGAAAAGACAAACAGATCCAGCAATGGATTGAGAATGGTTCATGATGACACATGTGAACGCGCATTTATTAGTACCTACGTACACTGTATTGACAAAAGTCACCGGACACCAAGAAGAGAAACACAACATAGCATTTATTGACATACATTAGTACGGTGTCGGTTTATCTTTGGCCTTGATGCATGCACTGACCCTTCGAGACATGCTTTCGACAAGGTTTTGGAACACAGCGATAGGTATGCGTTTCCATTCGGTACATAATGCTGCCGCTAACTGTTGCTTAGTAGTAGGCATTGGGTCCAAACTTCTTATGCGGCGCTCTAATTCATCCCATTGGTGCTCTATGGGATTAAGACCAGGACACTGTACTCTCCAGTCCGCACACGATATGGAATTATCGTCAAACCACGCCATAACAGTCCTTGCTTTATGGTTCAGTGCATTATCCTGCTGGTACCAATAAGGCTCAGTTCCATAGTATTGCCAGAGTTGGTAGGGCATAATTGTCCAGAATATCGAGGTAGACGTGCTGGTTAATAGGTTTATCGACGATAATCAATGGGTCGGGACCATACCACGAAAAACACCCCCACAAGAGTACACTGCCTGCTCCAAATTTGACCGTAGGAACAGTGCACTGTGGTAAATAGCGTTCCCCCTGCTGGCGCCATACCCACACACGGCCATCAGACTGATGGATTGTGTATATGGATTCATCAGTCCATAGGACCCGTTTCCATTGGTCTACGGTCCACGATAAATGTTTTTTACACTATGCTAAACGGCGAGTAGCATTTTGTGTGGAGATGAAAAGCTTATGAGCAGCCGCACGACCACGGTAACCCATGGAATGAAGTTCTCTGGGAATGGTACGTGTACATAAAAAGGTTCCAGCATTTTTACTCACCTGTATACTGAGGTCTTGTGCAGTACTCTGTCGATTAGCTGTAACGACTCTCCTCAGGTTTCGACGTCCTCTTTCACTGATTTTCTTTGGTCCGCCGGTACGTTTTGCTGCTTCAGGCACGCCATGTATCTTCCACTTATTCAGTACATCCAAAACAGTTGACTTGGGTATGTTTAAACGCCTCTCGGTTTCTCTTATGGACAATCCACTAATATAACACCCAGCAATCTTTCCTTTCTCGAAGTCGGTTCTCTCCCGCCGCGGCATTTTCACTCAACCTCACAGTGCGATATGACCGCAGTCAGCTACGGGCTTGTTTTTATACCGTTCGCAGCTGTACCGCGCATCTTAACAACACAGCGGGTCCATTTATTTGCTTTTGAAGGGGTGTCCGGTGACTTTTGTCAATATAGTGTATGTGCTTATGCAAATAGAACGCTCGTTTTCAGTCGTGGCTTTCGAAACATATTGTCGAATGATTAATGAATTCTTACATGCTGTAATGCCGAAGACATTCGGAAGTTAGACTTAAGGACGTGCAATCGGAATTCCATTAGTATGCAAAAATCAGTAGGCCATACATTTTTCTGCTACAGGGTTTTTAAAAATCGTGCTTATGTTATCGATTTGTTCGTCCGTCGGTCTACGGACACCATATTTCTGCAACTATTTGTCCGATTTGAAAAATTATTTTTGCACTGGGAAGCTTGAAATATGAGAATGATTATCCTTGCATTCCGGTTTTTTTCCCGATGCACAACTTCGCCGCTAGAGGGCGTACATGCAGATGATATCGAATTCAAAACACATTTTATTCCATATATTTGCTTCTAAATACCTGATTAAAATTTTTCTTTTACCTTTCGATGCCATTTATGTCGAAGACTATTTCAGGCACAGTCTCTTTTCCAAGTAATACATAGATTTTCCGCTAGGGGGATAATAGTGAATTACGTTTTCCCCAATATCTCTGCTTCTAAAACTCCGATTTGAAAAATTCTTCCTACAACAGATACAACCCCTCATAAAAAATGTTTTACATGTAATTTTAATTTTTTCATAAAGAATGGTTTGACCACCAGGGGACGTAAGTTTTATTTCTGCTTCTGATGTATTGGCAGCAAAATCTGAGGTTCTGAAAACTCGACTGAAAAGGCTGCCATTTGATGCTGACCTTGTCTACTTACAATGGACGCTCCCTATCTTCTGATTCAAGACTTTTTGAATTAAAAGAGGAAGTACAAAGGATCAAGTAAGACATCGTCGGGCTAAGTGAGGTAAGGAGAAAAGAAGATCTCATTGAACTGAAAAGTGGACATCTCTTCTACAATCGTGGTACAGATACTGGCAGAACTAGTGGTGTTGGATTTATAATAAACAAGAAACTGAAGGATAAAGTTGTAGAAGTTGAAAGTTCCTCTGGCAGAGCTGCACGACTCGTTATCCAACTCTCGAGAAGAAACCTGGCTCAGATTATTCAAACTTATGCACCCACCACACGTCATCTTGAAGAAGAAATTGAAGAATTTTATGAGGAAATTCGTCATCTAAATAATAAAGGCAAGCAGCACTTGAAGATAATTATGGAAGATTTCAATGCCAAAATAGGGCAACGGCAGGTAAATTAGGTCACGCAATAGAAACCAGCGTGGAAATACTCTCGTAGAGTTTGCAGAGGCAGAAGGGTTTTTCATAATGAACTCCTTTTTCAAGAAAAAGCCACACAGGAAATGGACATGGAGACATCCAAATGGGACGACAAGTGAAATTGATTTTATTATGTGTAACAAAAAATTCGTCATAGAAGACTGCAGTGTGCTAAACAAGTTCAACACAGGTAGTGACCATAGATTAGTGAGATGTAAAATGCACCTCAACACTAAACTCGAACGTGGCAAGCTCATAAGACAAACAAAATGTATTGACATAACCAACCTTAAAAAACACCATAATACCTTCAAGTCGGAACTGAAGAACAGATTCTCTGCTTTAGAAGGCCTAACATCGGAAGAAGTTGATATTTCTGAAGTTAACAGAAAAGTAATCAAAGCTCTTATGAAAACAGCAACAAAATTAGCTGGGTCTAAGAACAAGTTGCATGTGAACAAATTATCAGGAAAAACCAAAATGTTGATGCAAAAAAGAAGAGAGATGAGGACAACTAAAGAAAATGTGGCTTTCAAAGTGGAATATATAGAGCTATGCAAGACAGTACGAAAAAGTACCACTGAAGACGTAAGGAAATTCAACTGTGAACTAGTGAGGAAAGCAATTGAAAACAACCAAAGCCTAAAGACAGCAAAGGGACATCTCAGTAAAGAAAGAAAACAGATTATGGCACTGAGAAAAGAAGATGGTTCTGTAACAAGAAATAGAGGCGAAATTTTGACAAGAGTGAAAGATTTCTACTTCAAATTATATGAAGGCGATGATACATGTACTCCAGACATCATGAAAGGTACCAGTACCAGAGTTCCTCCAGTCCTTCCAGCAGAAGTTGCACATGCAATCAAGAACATGAAGCGGGGAAAAGCTCCAGGAGAAGATGGAATTACTGTAGACATCATACAAGAAGCAAGTGGAGAAATCGAAACAGTACTCGCCCAAATTTTCACTCGATGCCTTAATGAAGGAAAAATTCCTGAGGATTGGAACAACGCTACAATGATCCTGCTACATAAGAAAGGTGACATTGAGGATCTCACGAACTACAGACCTATCAGCCTCCTATCAGTGGTTTATAAAATCTTCACTAAAGTTCTTTCACACCGCTTGAAAGTGACAATGGGCATGGCTCAACCGAAAGAACAAGCTGGATTCAGGAGTGGCTACAGCAGTGTAGATCATTTCCACGTACTGAGAGAACTAGTTGAAAGAGCGAGGGAATATGAACTTCCATTGTGCATGGCTTTTATCAATTATGAAAAGGCCTTTGATTCGGTGAAACTATCAGCAGTTAAAATGGCTTTGAAATCCTGTGGTATTGAAGATGCATACATTAATATTATTAATAACATATATGAAAATGCAACTGCAAAGATTCGGCTATTTGAAAATACAACACACATAAAAATTGGAAAGGGAGTGAGACAAGGTAACACCATATCTTCTAAACTCTTTAATGCCACATTGCAAAATGTCTTTCAATCACTGAACTGGGAAAACAAAGGGATAAAGATTAATTGAGATTATCTAATTCACCTTCGTTTTGCTGATGACGTAGTCATTTTTGCAACTACCCCATCAGAGCTGCAGAGTATGATCCAGGAACTTGCTGACAAGAGTAAAGAAGTGGGATTAAAAATGAACTTTCAGAAGACAAAAGTGATGAACAATGCTTTTACAAGAAATGAAGATTTATCGATTGATGGAGAAAAGCTGGCGATAACAGATACGTACGTTTATCTTGGACAGCAGATATCAAGTGAGGGTCACATTAATGAAGAAATTAATCAGTGTATAAAACTTGGTTGGAGAGCTTTTGGAAGAAACAGCATAATTTTCAAGAGCAATATGCCATTATGTCTTAAAAGAAAAGTGTTTGATCAATGCATCCTTCCAGTGCTTACATATGGTGCAGAGACGTGGACCTTAAACTAAAAGAGACATACAAAGGCTGCAGACAACTCAAAGCAGCATGGAGAGGTGCATGCTTGGTGTAACCAGGAGAGATAAGAAGAGGAACTCGTGGATCCGAAAAATGACAAGAGTGGAAGACATCATGATCAGAGTTAAAACCCTGAAATGGCAATGGGCTGGTCATACTGCCTGAAGGACAGACCATCGATGGACAGCCGAAATTTTAGATTGGATTCCAAGGGACAGGAAAAGACTTAGAAGAAGACCACATGTGAGATAGGTGGATGAAATTCGAAAGTATGCGGGAGTAACATGGATGAGACTGGCAAAAGACAGACCGTTGTGGACGTGGCTTGGAGAGATTGATAATGGTTGACAATGATGATGATGATGATATATACACTGGCGGAAAGTGAAAAAAGAACACCAAGAAGGAGACGTCTGATACCAACGAAATTTATACAGCATAATAACGAAATACAGAGGATAACGAGATCAAAACATTATGGCAAAATACAGCTGTATTTGCTGGTAAACTGAAATATAACATTTCCATGTAACATGGTTAGTACGAGGTTGAACCGCCATGAACTGCGTCACACTGTGCAATTCTGGCATGGAGTATGTCGTACAGATGTTGGATGTAAGTTTGGGGTATTGAGTTCCAAGCATCCTCAACCTGGACGCGTAAATCGGGGATGGTCGTGGCTGGCCGTGCAGACCGGATAAGTCGTCGTCCCATAAAATCCCACACGTGCTCAATGGGGGACAAATCCGGTGAACGTGCAGGCCATGGAAGTTGTCTCACACCCTGAAGTGCATGTTGCGTTGCACGTGCCGTGTGTGGGCGTGCGTTATCTTGCTGGAAAACACCACGATGGACCGACCTTACAAATGGCACAGCAATGGGCTGAATGATGTTGTTGATGTAGGAGTTGCTGTTTAACGTACCCGGTACAAACACTAGTTGTGTACGGGATTGATAGCTGATCGCTCCCCACACCAGGAGACCAGGTGTAGGCCCTGTGTGTCGCTGGAGGATGCAAGAAAGGTGGAGATGCTCCCCTGTGCGTCTGCGAACACGCATACGGCCATCGGAGGCTCCCAAGCAGAATCTGCTTTCATCGCTGAACACGACAGATCGCCATTGGGTTCTCCAGTGCAGACGTTGGCGACACCACTGCAGCCGTTCCTGACGGTGGGTTGGAGTCAGAGGTACACATGCCAGAGGCTCACGTGCACGTAGTCCTGCACCCAGTAGACGGCTGCGGATTGTTCGCACAGTTACCTCAGGTGC
This sequence comes from Macrothele yani, assembly GCA_039090855.1. Taxonomy (NCBI): domain Eukaryota; kingdom Metazoa; phylum Arthropoda; class Arachnida; order Araneae; family Macrothelidae; genus Macrothele; species Macrothele yani. The sequence goes on along the minus strand of CM077013.1, from coordinate 115,924,290 downwards.
AACGGCAGCTCGGATTTGCGTCGCAGTGGATGTTATGCTTGACAACGCCGCCCTTCTTATGGGTCGATCGGTCCGCTCATGAGTCCGTCTGTGACGCCCGGTTCCACGTCTTCTCGTGTGGAAATATTCCTCGGACCATCTACGCCACCATCGTACCACCACCGATACTTCCCGTCCAGTTCGCTCCGCAATACGACGATACGACCACCCGGCCTCGCGGAGTCCAACTAGACGACCTCGCTCAAAGTACGATAACTGCTGAAATCGTACACGTCTTCCATGTCCAGGCATTGCAGCTTCTTCAGGATCTTCGCACGTGTCCGTTCGCCGAGGACTGATTACATTCACTTCGCCGTACTCCTTAAATACCACCGACGATAATTTGTATATTATGCCGTGCTGTGGAGTAAGCCCTCACCGGTTGGCCCCGAAATTAACATCACACCTACGTAAACTCGACCCCATTAACATGTGTAAATTTCATTATCGTCCGCCAATTCCTTCTTGGTGTTCTTTTTTCACTTTCCGCCAGTGTATATGTGTATGTGTGTATATACACTGCTGGCCACCCAAAATGCAACACCAAGAAGGACACGAGATAGCAAAGCCAGATTTACTGGACACATAACAACAGATACAAAGGTGAAGCGATTGAGCTTACAGGCCCGTACGACTTGCGGAACACGCAGACATCGATAGTTCGTGTGGCCCTCATGGCTGGCAATAACGGCCGCTACACGCCGTGGCATCGAACGAAAGAGGCTTTGGATGTGGGCTTGGGGTATGTTGGTCCAGGCTGCTTCCACACGTTGCCACAGTTCATCAGGCATAGCCGCGGGTGGTGCTTGCCGGGCCACTTGGTTGCCGATCAGCTACCAGACGTGTTCGATTGGCGACATATCGGGAGAACAGGCGGGCCACGGCAGCAGTGACAACTGGTGGGCCGTGAACAATTGCTGCACGATGCGTGCCACGTGCGGGCGCGCATTGTCCTGTTGAAACGTGGCCGCTGGCAGGTCCTGCATTTAAGGGAGGACTACAGGCCCCAAAACTTCGGAGATGTAGCGGTGGCTGTTGAGTGTACCGGCGATGCGTACCAGAGGGGTGCGGATGTCATATCCAATTGTGCCCCAAACCATAACGCCAGGCGACGGACCGGTATGGCGATGCATAATGCAGGCGTCATACGGTCTCTCGCCACGGTGCTGCCACACACGGATCCGACCATCGTGGTGTTGCGGGCAGAAGCGGGATTCGTCGGAGAAGACAATGTCGTACCATTCCGTTGTCCAGGGGCGGCGTTCAACGGCCCACTGTCGCGGCACTCGCCGGTGGTGTAACGTCAATGGTAATCGGAGCAATGGGCGCCGTGCGACAAATCCCTGCTCCTGCAGACGACGTCGAACGGTGCGTGCTGCACAGGTTGTTGTGCAACACACCCTAATTCCTGCGCTAACGTTCGTGATGTGGCGGTACGAGCCGTCAATGCCCGCCGCACATTATGCCGGTCGTCTTATTCGGTGGTGTGCCGCGGCCACGGCAATCGCTGACGTTGGTTCGCCCGTCCCTCCTACAGCCACCGAATCCATACTCACCTCACTGTGGCTGGATGTCGTCCCACACGGGCGCCGATGTCACGGTACGAAAAACCGCTGTCACGATAAGCCACTATTCGTCCTCTGTCGAACTCCGAAACGTGCTGGAAAGACTGCCGTATTCTGCGACGAGGCATCAGGAATCTTCCCACGCACGTTTTCGGCAGCACAACACACTTCCACTATTTACACCCCGCCTTCTGTGCACCCTTCTTATAGTGCTTCGCGGTGGCTTGCCGGGCGCACATGATTTGCATATGCCCTGCAATGCTAATCGTTTGCATGTCCTCTCGAGGGCGACGCATGCTGCGAATTTCAGGCCAATCGGATGCTTCCTTCGTAGTGTTGCATTTTGGGTGGCCAGCAGTGTATATATACATAGTAAACGGGAAATGAATAATATAAAACTTGGAGAATTGATAACAAAAAGCAAAATTTATGCATATGCGTACGTGTGTTTTCCCCACGATATACGCGCAAAAATATTAGGGGTTCGAGGAGCCCACAAGGAAATCATTGCGGGTTCAAAAAGTGTCTCGAAGCCACGAAGTCGGCGCCTATGCCACCAGGTTCGATAAACATTTAAATCCCTATTCAAAAAAAAAAAAAAAAAAAAAGGTTCCCTAGAATATTGGATGGTTGCACCTATGTTCCGACTGCTTAAATATTTGGGGGTGGGCACAAAAAAAGTTGAGTGGACCCCGAACCCACCCGTAGTGTCGCTCCTGCGGCCAAAGGAGTTGTCAGTTTCTGTTTAAGAGCGTTTCTTAAGATATGGAATTCTGAGTTTGGAGTCTGAGCCCCCCCCCCCCTCCCCCAGACACACACACACACAAACCGACTGTTGTTTTCTCAAAATTTCCAAGGAAAAGCGAAAGTTTCTCTATTTCTTCTTTAAAAACGACGAAGACAATCTTGAAACTGTTAGATTTCTCGATTCCTTCCCACCCCTCCAAACTTTTTTGAAATGCTTAAAATAGTTTGCTGCCCTTTAGCTCATTGGTCTAAGCGCTGGCCTTTGACCGCTCCGAGCGAGACCAGGCTCGAGCTGCTCATGATGGATAGCGTGATCGCCTTACTGACACTTCCCCCTTCCCCTACCTGGGACCAGTAGTCCCAAATTAGGGACGGGCTACTGCCCATAGCCCTTAGCTAATAATTAATTACTTACGGTAGTGGTTAAATCTTATGCGACGTACCTACCTCAGAGGTGACGAATATGTCAAGACGGCAAGTAACAACGAAAAGCCCTTTGCGGCGTAGCCTAATCTGGAAAGAATTCGGCTCCGGAGCAGAAGGATGTCGAGTTCCGCCACCGGCAGAAAGAAGAGTTGTGTTTTTACATTGGGGTTCTTCGAAACAAAATGAATCTCCGGGTCGTTAGGTTCTTCGAGAAATGTGTGATATTCCTTCAAAACGTCGTCTCTAATTAGTCAGAATTAGTTCTTCTACAGGGAGCTCTCCTTCAAGCGCGGTTTACCGGCTGACCCGTAAACCTACGATTCTGTCCCAGCCCTTTCTCAAGGGGGGGAGGGTATATGTGACGCGTCTACCTTAGAGGTGACACACATGTCAACACCGCAAGTAGCGGCTGCTACTTGCGGTGTTGACATGTGTGTGAAAACATTCGGTTTCGGAGCAGAACAGAAGGCTGCTACTTGTGGTGTTGACTTAATTGGGAAAACATTCGACTCCGGAGCAGGATGTGGGTTCAGCAGAGAGAAAAGGTGTGTTTTAACACCTAAAAAAATTTTAAGTAGGTAGTTTCTACCTTTTACATTCTTATGTTGGCACCGTTTGGTCGTTACATCATGCAATCGCAAAACTTACTCTCAAGGATTCGAACTGTGGGCCGCGGGGTGTATAAACCGCTAGGCCACTTCATTCGTAACTGCCGAGGAAAGGACCTCAGGTTCGATCCCAGGCAGGTTCGAACGCTCGATCCACTAAATATCCGCCGTGCGTCGGATGGGCGCGTTAAGCCGTCGGACCCCGGGTACTGGCCCCCGGTAATAAATAAGGGCGTCTTCCTCCCCCTTTCTACCTCGCTTCCGCGTCACTTTCCTATCGGACACTCTAGCCCAAATCTCGTAGCTTCCTATTTCTAAGGGTTGTTTAAGACCTGGGGTCAGTCACTCGCTTCCTAAAATCCTCTACATATGATCATGATCATCTCGGTCATCAGTGAGAAGCAATGATGGTGAAATGTTTCCTTCCTTACCCCGCCCTTCCACGAAACGGCTCGGTGTTTGGAATCGAACTAGAGAGGGCGTAGCATTCGGCCATCCCGATGACATTCAGGACTGTTACGTGCTTAACTAAGTTGAAACATCCTTCGTCAGATCATTTCCTTTTTTACTTTTTTAAATCATATACTTGCATCTTCCACAGAGTGACGCCTTTTACCGACGCGAACAGGAGCGACGAGACGGCGATACTGACTCATTCAGAGACAGGGCAGCTCATTGGTTGGTGAATCACTACTTGCCGGCAGCATGGCCTTGTGCAGTCGAAGTGGTGGGCGCAGATGATCTTCACTTTTCATCGCGGAAGAAGTTGGCGAAAGCCGTGCATCGCAAGTGCGACTCCTAACTGCCTTTCCGCCGCTGTCCCCAGAGGCCCAAAAACCGAGGCGTGGCATTCAGTTTTGAAAATTCGTTTTTACGTCTATGGAATTCGTTCGCCCCTTTCCGAGCCCTCTACATAATGTCACTAACTTTTCAAAGTAAGTTATGTGCATTTCTCTAACCCCTTTCCCCCTAATTGTTAGAATTTTAATAGAACGCATTATGTTCCACTGTATTTGATTTTCATCGTGAACTTTATAACAATATTTATATTTCTATACGCCCTAGCGTACATTTCATTTTATATATCTTATATCGATGTTCTAGTTGATTTATTTAATGAGAGGGTAGCCCAATATAAAATTACCTTAAAGTTTGATATACTTCCTCGTGTTTTAAGGAAAAAAGCTGTTGTAAAATATGGAAACCATAAATTTATATTTCTGTGCGCTCTAGTCCTCACTTCACTTTATTTATACTCGTATATATCATGATCATCAACCATTATCAATCCACTGCTGGATGAAGGTCTTCCCAAGTTTCTTCCACAACGGTCTATCTTGCGCCAGTCTCCTCCATGTTACTTCGTCATGCTTTCGAATTTCATCTATCCGTCTCCCACGCGGTGTTCTTCTGAGTCTTTTCCTGTCCCTTGGAATCCAGTCTAGAAATTCGGTTGTCCATCGGTGATCCGTTCTTATGGTAACATGTCCAGCCCATTGCCATTTCAGGGGTTTTACTCTGATCATGATGTCTTCCATTCTTGTCAGTTTCTCTTATCTCTCCTGGTTATACCAAACATGAGAGTTATCTATCGTCATCCCAAGCATGAGAGTTATTTTTCATGCCTGGTTACACCAAGCATGAGAGATAAGAAGCAGAAGCAGGAGCGGATCCAGAATTTTCGTGAGCGGTGGGCGCAAGTGTCGGGAATAACCGGGGACCTTTCTGATAGTTTTTCTCAAAATGATAAAGTGTTCTTAGTATGCCTACAAATTCTTCCAATTAATTAAGGAAAGTAATATACTTTTAAGTAATACTTTTTTTCACGAAAAAAGAAATATTCAATTTGTTATCAAAACCTAACAAATCGAAGCTTTTTCTTGGTCCTGGAGGAAGGGCACTCGACCCCGCACCCCTCCTGTGGATCCGCCCCTGATAAGAAGAGGAACTCGTGGATAAGGAAAATAACAAGAGTGGAAGACATCGTGATGAGAGTAAAATCTCTGAAATGGCAATGGGCTGGACATGTTGCCAGAAGAACGGACCACCGATTGGCAACCGAAATTCTAGACTGGATTCCAAGGGATAGGAAAAGACGCATAAGAAGATCGCACGGGAGACGGGTGGATAAAATTTGAAAGCGTCCGGAGTAACATGGAGGAGACTGGATCAAGATACATCGCTGTGGAAGAAACGTGGGGAAACCTTCATCCAGCCGTGGATTGATAATGGTTGATGATCTTGATGATGATATATACGAGAATATATAAAGTGAAATGAGGACTAGAACGCACAGAAATATAAATATTTGGTTTCCATGTTTTATAACAGCTTTTATTCTTAAAACACGTGGAAGTACATCAAACTTTAAGGTAATTTTATATTGGACTACCGTCACATTAAATAAATAAATCAACTAGAACACCGATAAAAAAAATGTAAAATGAAGTGTTTTACGCAAGGTTAGTCCTGGTATATAAAACATATATATACGATACATATGCAAGATTAGTCCTGGTATATAAACCAGGGTAGCCCATAGAAATAATTAAAGATAGCAGAATCACTGTGATCGAAAACAAATATAAAATTACCTTAAAGTTTGATCTACTTTTAGGTGTTTAAAGAAAAAAGATTTATTGTAAAATATGAAAACCACCATATATTTCTATTTCTATTTCTATATGCTTAGCAGAAATATAAATATATGGTGGTTTTCATATACATCATCATCATCATTGTCAACCATTATCAATCCACTGCTGGACGAAGGTCTCCCCAAGTTTCCTCCACAACGGTCTGTCTTGTGCCAGTCTCCTCCATGTCACCCCTGCATACTTTCGAATTTCATCCACCCATCTCCCATGTGGTCTTCTTCTGGGTCTTTTCCTGTCCCTTGGAATCCAATCTAAAATTTCGGCTGTCCATCGATGATCTGTCCTTCTGGCAGTATGTCCAGCCCATTGCCATTTCAGGGATTTAACTCTGATCACGATGTCTTCCACTCTTGTCATTTTTCGGATCCACGAGTTCCTCTTCTTATCTCTCCTGGTTATACCAAGCATGCACCTCTCCATGATGCTTTGAGTTGTCTGCAGCCTTTGTATGTCTCTTTTAGTTAAGGTCCACGTCTCTGCACCATACGTAAGCACTGGAAGGATGCATTGATCAAACACTTTTCTTTTAAGACATAATGGCATATTGCTCTTGAAAATTATGCTGTTTCTTCCAAAAGCTCTCCAGGCAAGTTTTGTACGCCGATTAATTTCTTCATCAATACGACCCTCACTTGATATCTGCTGTCCAAGATAAACGTACGTGTCTGTTATCTCCAGCTTTTCTCCATCAATCGATAAATCTTCATTTCTTGTAAAAGCATTGAACATCACTTTTGTCTTCTGAAAGTTCATTTTTAATCCCACTTCTTTACTCTTGTCAGCAAGTTCCTGGATCATACTCTGCAGCTCTGATGGGCTAGTTGCAAAAATGACTACGTCATCAGCAAAACGAAGGTGGGTTAGATAATCTCCATTAATCTTTATCCCTTTGTTTTCCCAGCTCAGTGACTGAAAAACACCCTCCAATGTGGCATTAAAGAGCTTCGGAGATATGGTGTAACCTTGTCTCACTCCCTTTCCAATTTTTATGTGTGTTGTATTTTCAAACAGCCTAATCTTTGCACTTGCATTTTCATAGATGTGAAAAACAGAAAAATTTCTGTGGGGAAAAAGAAACAAGAAAACAGAATTTGGTAAACCGGGAAGCGCAAATTGCTGCAGAGAAGGATTTGCCCAAACATGTAAAAAACCACAACATGAGGAGTGAGAAAAAAAAAAAAAAAAAACCCCAAAGAGAAATTTTCTTTTTTGAAAAGCAAAAGCAGAGAGAGGATTAGGAAAGTTTTAAAACATTTCAGTGTGGAAGAAACTGTGGTGGTAGAAAAAGCAAATTAAAACAGTGAAATGGGAAAAAGAAAAAGCAAACAGCGGAGGCTGAAAATGGGGGATCCATTTCACATGGTGTCACATCAAGGGCAAGGCACGTAAAATGATCCCGCGACTGCTTATAGCCCACTGAGTTGCTCACGGTGGTCATTAAACCTCCAATAATAAAAAAAATTATCCCACATTTTCGCGCAAGGAAAGTCCTATATTATACAGTATATTAGAATGGCACGAGCTGAAAGAAAAAGGAAGTGTTGAAAAAACTGCAGAGCTCTCTGATTTTAACGTTGATGAAAACGTTGTGATCGGCGATTATTCAACAGAGAATGACATCCTGGAAAGTGTTATAAAATGTAGTGAAGAAACTACAATACATTGATGTCCAAAATTAAGCTCACAAACACATATTTTGTGATATCTTGAAAACTAAATGTTTTATTGCAATGAAATTTGGTACATAGATGCCTCATACTCTAAGACATGCAATAGCAATATAACAAAATGAACAGGAGGTAAATTGCGTGCGATATGTAAATTAGACCAATAACGGTCCAAACATGATGCATCATATCTCGAGAACGGTGCGGCTAATATAGGGAGTGTGGCCACCCCGCACAGCTTTACAAGTCGCACAACGAGCCCTCATACTGTAAATGAGGTTGTTGATAACAGCTTGTGGCAACAAATTCCATTCTTCCAAAAGCGCGGATTTTAACGACTGGAGAGTCCTAGGACGGGGTTGGCGTCGCGCAATGGCTCTTCCTAGAGCATCCCAAACATGCTCTATAGGATTTAGATCCAGCGACTTCGCTGGCCACACCATACGGCGAATATCATCTCCCTCCAGAAAATCTTCGACAAGCTGAGCTCTGTGTGGCCTCGCGTTATCGTCCATACAAATAAAGTTCGGTCCGACAGCTCCCCGGAAAAGCCTCACATAAGGTTCAAGGATCTCATCCCTATCGCGCTGTGCGGTAACAGTGTCCCCACCGAAGACGTGCAGTGGTGTTCGATCATCCAACATGATACCTGTCCACACAAGAATACCACTTCCACCAAAGCGGTCGATTTCCCTTATGTTGGAGGGATGATAGCAGACTCCACTCTGTCTCTAGCTGAAGACTCGTCGAGAATCACTTTGTTTACTGAATCTCGACTCATCACAGAAAAGTACACGGCCCTCATCTTGCTGTTTCCAAGAAAGATTTGTTTGGCTCCACGACAGATGGACGGGCTCTCTTCTGCGATCTGGTGAGGGTGACACACACCACTGTTCGCAGAGCGTAAAGGGCCTCCTCTGCTAGGCGTTTGTATACAGTTTGCCTCGAAATTGTTGTTCCATTCGCAGCAACGAGGTCTTAAGAGAGGTCTCTAGCCTTCATCCGTCTATGGTGTTTGGCAGTTAATGCCACGTAACGATTATCCGCAGGTGTCGTAGCTCTTGGACGGCCTTGGCCGGGACAAGAGCTACGATGATACCCATTGTTCGGAATTGGTGCCATAACCTGGATGCCACCTTTCGTGACACCTGTAACCATCGAGCGACCTCCGCTTGAGACTGGCCAGGTTCAAGCCTACCGATGGCTCTCCACCTCAATCCATCGTCTAAACGATTTCGACCACTCATTCCAACTGAAATCAGTCAATCTTGAGATTTTTCTTGCAAGAAACAACTCTAAAGACGAAATAGTCAGATGCAGAAAACGGTCACTTTCACGTTCTCTTACCAAACTCAACATGCTAACCGTTTAACAAACAGTGGATGCTTACATTAGATTCAGATTTTAGATCATATGTAGAGCATTTTAAGAAGGGAGTGTCTGACCTCAGGTCTTAAACAACCCTTAGAAATAGGGAGCTAGGAGATTTAGCCTACAGTGCCCGATAGGAAAAGGACACGGAAGCGAGGTAGGAGGAAGACGCTCTTATTTATTACCGGGGGGGCAGTACCCGGGGCCCGACGGCTTAACGTGCCCATCCGACGCACGGCGGATATTGAGTGGTTCGAACGTTCGTACCTGTCTGGGATCGAACCCGAGGTCTTCTCCGTGGTAGGCTCGAACGCTGACCGCTAGGTCACCTGCGGCCCCTTACATTACATTCAGGTCAGATGTAGAGGAGTTTAGGAAGGGAGTGTCTGACCCCAGGTCTTAAACAACCCTTGGAAATAGGGAGCTAAGAGATTTGGGCTAGAGTGCCCGATAGGAAAGTGTCACGGAAGCGAGGTAGGAGGAAGACGCCCTTATTTATTACCGGGGGGCCAGTACCCGAGGTCCGACGGCTTAACGTGCCCATCCGACGCACGGCGGGTATGCGGGCGCGCATTGTCCTGTTGAAACGTGGCCGCTGGAAGGTCCAGCAGGTAAGGGAGGACGACAGGCTCCAAAACGTCGGAGATGTAGCGGTTGCTGTTGAGTGTACCGGCGATGCGTACCAGAGGGTTGCGGGTGTCATATCCAATTGCGCTCTAAACCATAACGCCAGGCGACGGATCGGTATGGCGATGCATAATGCAGGCGTCAAACAGTCTCTCGCCGCGGTGCCGCCACACGCGGATGCCGCCACATTTTGTGTGGCCAGGATCCGACCATCGTGGTGTTGCAGGCAGAAGCTGGATTTATCGGAGAAGACAATGTCGTGCCATTCCGTAGTCCAAGTACGGCGTTCAACTGCCCACTGCCTCCGCACTCGCCGGTGGTGTAACGTCATTGGTAATCGGGGCAATGGGCGCCGTGCGACAAGTCCCCGGTCCTGCAGACGACGTCGAACGGTACGTGCTGGCACAGGTTGTTGCGCAACACACCCTAATTCCTGCGCCAACGTTCGTGATGTGGCGGTGCGAGCCGTCAATGCCCACCGCACAACATGCCGGTCCTCTCGTTCGGTGGTTTTGGCAGCTGCGGCAATCGCTCACGTCGGTTCGCCCGTCCCTCCTTCACCCACCGAATCCATACTCGCCTCAATGTGGCTGGATGTCGTCCCATACGTGCGCCGATGTTTCGGTACGATAAACCGCTGTCGCGATAAGCCATTCTTCGTGCTCTGTCGAACTCCGAAACTTGCTGGAATTACTGCCGTATTCTGCGACGAGGCATCGGGATGCTTCCCACGCACAGGTCCGGCAGCACAACACACTTCCACTACTTACACCCCGCCTTCTGTGCACCTTTCTTACAGTGCTTCTCGGTGGCGTGCCAGGCGCACATGATTTGCATATGCCCTGCAATGCTAATTGTTTTCATGTCCTCTCGCGGGCGACGCATGCTGCGAGTTTCAGGACAATCGGATGCTTCCTTCTTGGTGTTACATTTTGTGTGGCCAGCAATGTATATATAGTGTACGCCTATAGTTTATATACAGTTGTGACGTACGTCGCTCTTAATCTCTTTCGGGCTTTGGGAAGAAGACACCATGTAATAGAAGACACTATGTCAGGCACTGTGTAATTTTTTAAACATGTAAAATAATATTTTTGAATGTGGAATTTGTGACGTACGTCGCTCTTAATCTCCTTAGAGGGAGTTTAAGTTTCCAAAGCCTCCTCCGTAGGTGCGCCAATGATGGATATTCACCCATTTTTAAACGCATTTACCCACTCGTACACTGTTCTTTCGCCAATGAAGGCATCTTCATATTGTTGCAGCAAAATCTGAAGAGGTTTCACATCATCGGACCACAAAAACCTGATGATTGCGCTCTTTTCCTCTACGGTGCAAACAGCTGAGGACGCCGCCATTTTGTTTATGCTGCTTTTCCGCTTAAGTGCGTCACGCCATCTATTGGGCAGTGCCGACACCTCTAGGAATGCATGTTCCCTGCGCGGGAGTTTGAAACAGCTGGGGTATTCGTTTCATGAAGTACTGTCGATTTGCTGTTACTTTTTGAACTACCTACGTACTTAATGAAATAGAAACGCAATGCTCGCCAGGAATTTCAGGTTAAATACTTTTTAATAAGGCTGGTACTTCGTGAATTTTTTTCTGATACTGATAACAAGAGATTTACTTCGTGAATCTCTTGTTTTATTTTTACACCGGACAGAACGAGGAGAGTTAAACTTCCGTCTCAAGAATGGCATTAAAAAATTCATAGTTCCATTACATGGTAAATAATCAAAACAGAAAATAATATTCAGTGTTATCAGCACAAATTTTAAATGGCAGGGAGAAAAATTCAAATATTTATCCGATTTTTACTTACACACATAACTAAAAGGGAGCAAAAGTGAGGGGGCAAATATGATATTTCGCCCCTGCACGCAAATGATTACGGGGGCAGCTACCCGCTTTGCCTCCGCTGCTTTGACGCACTGCGATTATTCCACGAAGTACAGTGCTAGTGGTCGTTGGACGTCCTGACCTCGGCTTATCTTCCAGATTGGTGTCACCAACATTGAAAAGCCGGAGCCATTTTCATGCAGTTTAGCTATTCACTGTTTCCTCGCTTTCAATTTGCACAAATTTCTCCCGCCTCGTATAACCCCTTTTTCGAATAATGGAGAACGAGCACCCGAACTGCACGTTTATCGACCTTTATCTTCTGCTCACCTGATAAACTCACAGTGGGTCCGTGACAAATGTACGTCATCAGCCTTGGGTGTTCTACGTCATCGCGGTATCTAGTCGACACTAGCGCGTGTTTCACATGGGAATTGAAGCCCAACGTAATCAGTGGCGGTTGTAGACAAAAAAAATGGTGGGGGGCATAAAATTGGGGGGCACAATTCCTGCATGTACCCGTAATTAATCAAAATTAATGTATAATTCCCCCCCAAAAAAAAGATTACATTTGGAGGGGCTGGGCCCCCGGCCTAGAACCGCCACTGCCCAACGTTATATGTGGCTCAAAACGGAACTGTTGACGCACCCTGGTATTACGTAACTGAAGGGGAGGGAAGGGAGTAGTTAAAATCGAACTTAACTACACTCTTTGGCAACAAAAACAGAAGCACTCAAGAAAGTCTTTCGATTCTGATGAAACTCCGCATGCGTCAGGGTCGAATATGCAACTGATTAAAAAATAACGACAAATGTCGAAATAGTGCCAGCTACAGCGCATGAGAACTGCACATCGAGGAGGGTGTATCAAGAGCACGCAGGGACAATTCTAAAAGCGGATTGGGGTTGCATTGACCTCCACGGATTGTGAGAATGCCTTGGCGTCGGATCCGCGCACAACACGAGCAGTTAAGCGAGTTTGAGAGAGGACGTATACTTGAGATGAGAAAGGCCGGTTGGTCAAGTTGCCATATCTCCAAGCATTTTGGGTCGGAGCGACGCAGGGCAATCGGACGATGTTGTCGTCGATGGGTCGAAGAGAGAACAACCCAGCGGCACGCCGGGAGTGGACGGCGAGGGCAACGACAAAACGCGACGATGTGACAGCCACACGAACAGAACTGAATTCGTCGCTGTCGAGGATTCGTGGCCATCTTGCGTCGTTTACCTGTTCGAGCTGCGGATGGCCTAGTGGTTAGCGAGTCAGACTGTCAATGAAGGGTCCCCAATTTCAAGCCTGGGCTGATCTTCCAGAGATGGTGTGGTTTGCTAACAATCGCTGAATATCCGCCGTGCATCGGACGAGTACGTTAAATGACAGCCCCCGGGTTGGACACCCCCCCCCGGTTACGTTGGGTATCCATTCCTACTCCCCCTGACTTTCTCTCACCCCTCTATGAGCAACATCGTACTTGTACGGTGGCGCCATCTGTCAAAGTCGCTAGACTTGCTCTCACTCCTTCCGTTTCTGTGCGCTGCCCAAAAGGTGGCCCCGCTGTAGGTAGTTTGGGCCTAAACCTTGGACGAAGGTCTCCCCAAGTTTCCTCCACAACGGGCAGGGACAGGGAAAAGACCCAGAAGAAGACCACATGGGAGATGGGTGGATGAAATTCGAAAGTATGCGAGAGTGACATAGAGGAGACTGGCACAAGACAGACCGTTGTGGAGGAAACTTTGGGGAACCTTCGTCTAGCAGTGGATTGATAATGGTTGACAATGATGATGATGATGAAGAAGCAACAATTATATGAAATTGCTATTTCAAAAGTTGACAGCATTTCGTGGCTAATTTATTTGGCACCATCGCGTGATATTTCTACCAAAGATTTATTAGCACGCCTCTTGTAAAAAAAGATCGTGCTGTGTTATTGGTTTGTCCGTCCGTCCGTCTGTAGACACGATGTCTCTGCAACTATTAATCCGATTTGAAAAATTCCTTTTGTATTGGGAAGCTTGAAATATGCGAATGATGATCCTTCATTTCGTTTTTTGTTTTGTTTTTTACGATGTACAATTTTGCCGCTGGAGGGCGTAAATGCAGATGATGCCGAATTCAAAAGTACATTTTATTCCACATATTTGCTTCTAAGCATCCGATTGAAAAAAAAAAAAAAATTTTTTTTTTGCTTATATGGGATTAATAACGCAGCGAAAGTTTCAGGATTCCGAAAACAATAAATAAATAACATTGATCCCATACTTAGCCACTTTGCTCCTGTGATCACACCAAACCACTTAACAGAAGCGTCATTCACAGTCTGTTCAAGACGCGCCAAATAAAAACTGCGAAATAAGATTGAAACACAGAGTGGGCGTAAATCTGTAGCTTCTTCCATGTCTAACGCCAAACGCAGAAACGAAAAACCAATGGGCGTCAATCTGCCGGTACTTAAGACGCCCTACAAAGCGGATGTTGACGTCCATCCCTTGCAAAAAAAAAAAAAAAAAAAGGAAAAAAAAAAAGGTCAAACACGTGCTTCTTCTCTCTTCTTCGACACTGAAGTAGTCATAGTTTTGACAAAGCACGGTTTCACTGCCAAGATTTAATTAATCTCTCGGGAGATGGGGAAGGGGGGGGATGCATTGCAGTTTTTAATATGAGTTGCAGATGGTTGCCCGTAAGTTCGCAAATTTGGAATTAATTTTTACTTGTACAAACGATTCCCACTCTCTTGCTGTCTTGAGAGAAACAACCGAGCGAGAGAGAGAACTCTCTGGAGTGAAGCATCTCCAGCAACGGTGCTAATTATAGGAGGAACGAACGTGTGCTTATCCCGTCGAACGCAGCGGAAAAGTAATGGATCCCTCAAGAGATATACAGGGCAATCATAAATTATGATGCTGCGAAAAACAGGCAGCGTAATCATTTTGATGCTGTTTTCAGAACATCGTGATTTATTTTAAGTCACCTTTATACAACACATGGATAGTGTCAGGGGCGGATTTCCGGCTAGGCGCACTAGGCGCTTTCACTTTAGGCGCACTAGGCGCTTTCCCTAGGAGCGCACTAGGCGCGCTCCTAGGGCCTCGCTGTTTGAAAGGGCTCCGAAAACATATAATTGGATTTTCAGTTTTGGTTTTCACGGACCGAAGCAAATCATTCCTTAAAGCGCCTACTTTGTATTTATTGTCAATTGATATTTTACTTTCTCATATTAATAATAAAAAAAAATTCTTGCTGTTGCTGATATTCCGAATTTTCAAGTTCTTATAAATGTACTTATTTTGAAAGGGACGGTTAAAATAATTTTGAGTTCCTTTTAGTGGTTGGTAAAGAAGATATTCACGCTTCTCACACTTTTCATTGTTTAAGGCGAATTCTTAACTGGCCTGCTTGCTATAAATTGCTTTCATGGTACTTCCAGCCAAGGGAACACATCTGTGTTGGAACCTTCCCACCAAGTTGCAATGAGGAGTACTTGTAAAAACTTTCCTGATGATCGGGCGTGTTCGCTGTTAATTGTTTTTTTCCTTCGTGATAGGATAATCAATGAAGAAAGAAATATTCTTCGTAGGATAATTTTTCTTAGGACAATCAAGTTCTTTCCCGGCCCTAATCCCTCTAAACCATCTTAAACCAAAAGAGTTGTTAATATTTAAGGCTGAAAAAATAAAGAAATCTGAGAATATCACACCATCTTATTTAATAGTGTTAAAAGTAATTTATATTGTATTGCAACAACGTTTTCTCATTACTTTCTGCTCCCTTGGTTTAATACTGATAATTTTCAAGTATTCTCACCTTTTCTGTTCCTTAAATCGACTTAGAGCTAGCTTTTGTTAAAGAAATAAAAAGTTTCAATGATACTCTTACTCAAAAACCTGCGGTCCCTACTTTTCCATTTAATTTGCATGCTTCTGTTTCTTATAACTGCGATGCAGGTATAAATGGGATACGGGTATTTAAAGTGCCAAACCTAACATCCATGGATTCCATATTAGCCTCAAAATTCTGTTTATGAAAACTGCAGTGCATGTGAAGTATATGGGATATTAAAAGTGCCAAACTTAATATCCATTGATTTCCTATTAGCCGCGAAAATAATTTTTGAGATATCTCTGAAATCAAAAAGTTCGATGTGCACGGGCAGACAAAATTATCACACTAGCACTGTTTCTTAAAGAACGTACTAATAATAGGAAGCGATGGCATTTTAAAAAAGTGTAAAAACCTTTCCTTGACCTCCCCAACCCCCAACCCCCTTTTTTTTTGTTAATCTGACGGATGAAAATTTCTGAAGGCATTAGAAAGGGGATGGGCCCCTGAGCCTTTTAGCGCCTAGGGCCACAAAAGATCTAAAGTCTCCTCTGGATAGTGTCGTAGACAGGATTTCATTTCGGGTGGAGCCCAGGATAGAGGCGAACTATCGATAGTTTTCGATAGTCAAAAAATAACAATCGATAGTACTGTCGATAGTGTGTCGGCAAAGTTGCTCAGGAGAATATTTGTTTTCTGGGATGAAAAATTATTTCTGACAAGAATTTTTCTTACATTTCCACATTGTCAAAAAGCTAAGCTCCAATGAACTTTGAAGCTAACCATTTTTTTGGAGGGAGGGGGGATTTAACGACCACCGTGAGCAACTTGATGGATTGTAAGCAGTCGCCTGTTGCTGATTGATTTAGGGCCACTGGTTTCAGGGAAGTGAAAAGCCAGTGGCCAGTGCTGTTTGACAAACACAACAACAACAACATCTATGCCTCACGGGATTCGAACGCGGACCCATCTCGGACGAATGGTCTGAAGCCAGCGCTTAGAGCACTGCGCCACCGGGGCGAATCTAACGCTTTGACGATATCCTCCCGAAGTGAGTGAGCAAAAGTCACGAAAAATTTTTTTACATGAAAAACAAGCTAATTTGTAGCTCCTTAATTCTCATGTTTCTGTTTGCTTTGTATGATTTTTGTTTTTTATGTTTCTGTTCACAAAAGCTAAAGAAGATAATTCTGCAGTTTTGTATGCAAAATAATTTTTTTCTATAATGTTTGGCAAAATACTAGAAATAATCGGGAGAAATTGAATAAAGTTTTGAGTGGGGCTGTTGCTCAATTGTTTTTTTCTGGGATCGTTTAAAACGACAGCAGCTGGATGCTGTCGTTTTAAATGATCCCTAAGATTTGACGTAGCGCCCGACAGTTTGTAGTTCTTCCCGCAAAGGCTACGTTTTGCGTCGACCTTATCCTTACCGAAAGTAAAATAATGCTGCACAAAAGATATTTTACGTTTACCCATTATTACTGAATACTTACTTTCAAACAAATAACTGTTTCAGCAACTGACGCACGTTTAAACTTCCAGTACAAACAAGGAGAACAACGCTTTTGACTTTATCTGACTGAAACGTATCCTTTCTCTATGAGATTGACTTAACGTGAAAAACAACAGAGTGCAAAACCCCTCATACCCTCACTGTTTGCTCTGTTGGTTACAGTTGGCTTTAGTTTCGCATTGTCATCATGCATGCATCAGTATGGCTGGGCTCAATCTTTTCGACACCGGTGGAAATGACGAGAAAGTGAGCGTTCGAATCATCAATGCTATCGGTGGAAGGTGAATAGGTTGCCCCGGTGGCGCAGTGTTCTAAGCAATGGCTTCTGATCATTCGTTCGAGATGGGTCCGTGTTCGAATCCCGGTGAGGCATGGATGTTGTGTTTGTCTTACGGTGCTGGCTCTCTCCTTTCCATGGAACCAGAAGCCCTAAATTAGGGACGGGCGGCTGCTTGTAGTTCACAGAGCTGCTCACGGTGGTCGTAAAACCTGCAGTGAATAAAACAAGTTAGGAAAATCACGCAATGCATTGATTATGATACGCTTTCAAACATACCAGAATTTATTACTCAAGTTATGTGGATAATGGCTGTGGAATAAATCTCGCTCCTGTGTCCTGACCTTTGACCCCATTTCGATGATATTCAACAGAACCGGTTCAGTATACTTCAGGAATAGCATACCAAAGGTTTGTCGCAATAGAAGCGTTTTTACGCAAGTTATGAAAATAATGGCTGTGGAATAAATCTTGCTTTTGTGCAATGACCTTTGACCCCATTTCGTTGATATTCAACAGAACCTGTTCGCTATACCTCCGAAACAACATGATAATGTTTTGTCGCAATCGAAGCATTTTTAGGTAAGTTATGATGCACAAGGGCAATGGAATGGATCCCACTCCAGTGTCCTAACCTTTGACCCCATTCCGCCCATTTTCAACAGGGTTCGTCCCCAGGTGGTTACTTACCACATACTAAAATTTCATCAAAATCGAACCATATTTACGCATGTTATGATACATAAAAGCAATGGAATGAATCCCGCTTTTATGCACTGACCTTTGACCCCATTCCGCCCATTTTCAATAGGGTTCGTCCCCAGGTGGTTACTTACCACATACTAAAATTTCATCGAAATCAAACCATTTTTACGTAAGTTATGCCGCATAAGGGTAATGGAATAAATCCCGCTCTTATGCCCTGCCTGACCTTTACCCCATTTCGCCCATTTTCAATAGGGTTCGTGCCCAGGTGGTTCCCTACCACATACTAAAATTTCATCAAAATCGAACCATTTTCACGCAAGTTATGACGCATAAAGGCAATGGCATGGATCCAGCTCCTATGTCCTGACCTTTGACCCTATTTCACCCATTTTCAATAAGGTTCGTCCCCAGGTGGTTCCCTACCACATACTAGAATGTCATCGAAATCGAACCATTTTACACAAGTTATGATGTATAAAGGCAATGGACTGGATCCAGCTCCTATGCCCTGACCTTTGACCCTATTTCACCCATTTTCAATAGGGATCGTCCCCAGGTGGTTCCCTACCAAGGTTAGTAGACTCCAAAGTTATGCTTATCCGACACTTCCGCTGAGCACTGTCTCAGGGGTCGCCTTCGTGAAGTCACAGTCCCGGAGATCTCCACACCCCATCCACCTAAAGCTGCTTGCTCCCGTTTTTCTGGTTCAGGGTCTGAAAGCTACATTGTCTCATTTGAAGCTAGGTATTTGTAGCAAACAAATTTTCTTTTCCTTGGTTATACACTGAACATGCCTGCTTCGTGCGCAATAGTAACGTGTCAGAATTATTATTCGAAAACCAGAAGGAGTGGCATTCATTACCATAGGTTTCCGAAAAATGAAGTTTTGCGTAAAACATGGAAATTGAGATGCAAACGAGCTGACAGTTTCAACGAAATGAATTCAGCTATTTGTTCGGAACATTTTCCTGAGGAAGACTACGAACGCGATTTAAGGAATAAACTTCTAGGTTTGCCTATCCGCAAAATGCTAAAGGACACAGCTGTACCAAGTTTAAACCTCCCGGGAAACTTTAATGTAAATTCTAATTCAGAGAGAAAGAACAGACAGGAGAAAAGGAAACGAACTGATCTTGTTGGCGATTTGATAAACTCTGATAATGCAGAGGAAATTTTGGAAGACATGTGGAGTGCCAATGATGAAAATACTGAAATTGAATGTATGAAAGACCTGAATACAGAAAATGAAATTCTATTAAAGGAAAATTATATTTTGATGAAGGAAAATGAAAAGCTGAAAAAACAAATATTATATTTGAGCTCTTCAAACCATAGTCTAACTTTACGTGTAAAAGTCCTCAAAGTAAAACAGAATCAAATGCAGAAAGAATTATTAGAATTGCGAAGGTTACGGAAAGATGAGAAAAAGACAGAGAAATGTGCATAAAAAATTTGCTTTCTACAGTGTTTACTCCAGGACAGATAAGGGTTTTGTTAGGCCAAAAACGGATTGTTTGGAATTCTACTGATATTGCAGCTGCAATAACATTAAGAACTGTTTCCAGGAGAGCATATCACTACTTGAGAAATAAAGTTAATATTCCGCTTCCTGTTTTGTCAACGTTGCGCCGATGGGTAGCTACAATTAAATGTTCACCTGGAATTCAAGCCACAACTTTAAAACTGATGCAGAGCTTAGGAATGCAAATGACTGAAGCCGAAAGAACATGTGTAATTTCTATAGATGAAATGAAAGTTTCCAGCAAAATGTGCTATAATATTGAAACAGATGAAGTTATAGGACCGTGTAGGTACGTACTGGTATTCATGGCAAGAGGACTTGTTAATCCCTGGAAACAACCAGTATTTTACGATTTTGACGTTAGTGGTTCCAGTCTCAGAGAAATATTAATGAAAGTAATTTGTGCCGTAGAAAATATCATGTTTCCTGTATTTGCTCTTACTTCAGATCTGGGAGCTTTAAACCAGATATTATGGAAAGAATTGGCTATATCGCCTGAGAGTCCGTTCTTTGAAAATCCTTTCGACAAAAACAGACATATAAATGTATTTGCTGACATTCCGCATATGGTAAAGTTATTGCGAAACCATATTTTGGACAGTGGCATAAAAATAAGAAATATAGTGATAAATTGCTCCCTATTTGAAAAGCTATTAGAGAAGGACAGTAAGGAATTAAAAATAGCGTATAATATGAGTGAAACACACATACGTGTTAAAGGAGCAAATAGGCAGATTGTACGTTATGCTGTACAGTTGCTTTCGGAGCGTGTTGGAAATGCCATCAAATATTTATTTCCCGAAGATGATGAAGCAGCAAATTTTATTCTTCTTGTTGACAGATTTTTTGATACAATGAATTCGAGGCAACCATTCTCAGACAAACCATTCCGATGTGCTTTAGGTAACAATCAACAGCAATTTCAACTTCTGAATGAGGCTTACAACACTTTTTCGCAGATGCGCGTTGTTGGAAGAAAAAACGCCCTACCATTTCAGCAAGGTCTTCTGGACAGTATTACATCCGTAATGGCTGTCCACAAGATTCTAAGCAAAAAATATGAGCTAAAATATTTTTTAACTCACAGAGTTAATCAAGATGTCCTAGAAAAATTTTTCTCACCGGTACGTGCAGCAGGGAATACCTATGATCACCCTTCACCACTGGGATTTCAAAATCGTCTCAGACTGCTGGTACTTGGGAAAGTAGTCTGGAACTGTCAGAAATCTAACGTTTTGCCTGAGTCAGAACAACATTATTTAACTGTCTCCATGCTCTCGTCTTCCTGTGTCTTACACAATAATGCATCCTGCAATGATGAAACAGCCCACACAAGTGAAAATGAAATTACATCTGCACTTCGCGAAGAACCCACAACTGCAATTACGTCTTCTAGTGACAGCATATCGTACCAAGCTTTACGATACCTTGCTGGATATGTTGCATTTAAATGCCAAACAACGTTGTCCTGGGCTGGGGGACAAAAAGGAATTCTTTGCGACTGGATTACCGTCATAAGCAGAGGCTGCTTGCAACATCCAACAAATGAGTGGATAAGCATGGTTATCCAACTAGAAGAAATTTTTTTAAAACTACCTGGGAAAAATAATTTAAGGAAAGTTAAAAGAATTGTTCACACCACAGTGGAAGCTTCTGCTCCAAATGTGCACCCTGCCATCAAACTATTCATGAAAACCCGAATTATGATCCGTATGCGCCATATTAACGCTCAGCAAAAAATATATTGCCAACCCAAGAAGAGAAAACTGGTTAAAACAGTTACCCAAGGAACATGACAAAGGTGAGTGAAGAAAGAATTTTTTTACGTTAAATAATGTCCCGATTCTTAAAGTTCTCAAAATTTAGCGAATAAAATATGACTAAAGAAGCAAACAAGCCAAAATTGCAAAGATCCATGATTTTAACTTTTCTGTTCAGCGATTAGTTACAAATAATAACAGAGCATTTAGTGAAATTAATTTCCAACTTTTTAATTAAGCAAGTTAGTGGAATGCTACTCAAGTTTTTATTTGTTCCGCACAAAAGGATTTCTTCATGAGGTTCTGACAGCATAATCTTATAAGTTTTTTTCCTTCTTTTGAATTTATTTAAAGACAGTATTACAGTTGCATATAAATAAATTAGAAGGTATAATCACTGTCCCTGCACTTTTCCTTAGTGTCATGTCAATATCCTATTTAGATATTTAGATTAAACAGATTTGAAAAAAAAATGAAAGAAATGCATAATAAGTTTCTTCACATTCTCGGTTTACTCTAAATAAAATATTCACATGGATGTCCGTTTTTCCTGATTATATTACAGATGTGCTTTTGCATTACATCTTGGTTGCAAGCTTTCAGATTCAGAGCGTATTTGAGTAAAAAGTTGACATTTCTCCCGCGAGTGCTTCAATTGTATTAACAGTCTATCCGTCCTGCTGGCTGCGTCGTGTGGTACACTGACGTCACTACGTAAGGGACCGGCACTTCCGCTGCGAGGGAAGCAGGATGAGCAAACCTTACTATCTGTTAACCTTGGTTCCCTACTACATACTAAAATTTCATCGAAATCAAACCATTTTTACGCAAGTTATGACGCATAAGAGCAATGGAATGAATCCCACTCCTATGTCCTAACCTTAGACCCTGTTTCGCCCATTTTCAATAGGTTTCGTCCCCAGGTGGTCCCGCACCACATACTAAAATTTCGTCAAAATCGAACCATTTTCATATGAGTTAAAGTGCGGACGGACGGACAAAGCTGGGGCATATACGCTTTTTAGCACGTCTTTTGTAAAAAAAGATCGTGCTTATTTTATCGGTTTGTCCGTCCGTCCGTCTGTACCCACGGTATCTCTGCAACTATTTGTCCGATTTGAAAAATTCTTTCTGCATTCGAAAGCTTGAAATCTGCGAATGATGATCCTTCATTTCGTTTTTTTTACGATGTACAATTTCGCCGCTAGAGGGCGTAAATGCATATGATGTCGAATTCAAAAATACGTTTTATTCCACATATTTGCTTCTAAACATCCGATTGAAAAAAATCTTTTATCTTTCGATTCCATTTATGTCGAAGAGTATTTTGGATATAGTTTCTTTTTCAAATTACGTATAGATTTTTCGCTAGATGGCGTAAAAGTAAATTGCATTTTTCCCGATAACTCTTCTTCTAAAACCCCGATTTGAAAAAAAAATTTCAGCGGATACATCTCTTGATGCACAATCTGTTGAATATAATTTCGAATTTTTGGTAAAGAATACTTTGGCCACCAGGGGGCGTAAGTGCTAATTTTCGCTTCTGATGTATTTGCCATAAAATCTGAGCTTCTAAAATATCGATTGAAAAAATTCTTTCGTGGACTGATGCCACTCACATCGATAAGCCGTTTCGGAATATTTTCTTCCTAAAATATTCCACAGTTTCTCCGCCAGGGGGCGTAGATGTATATCTTATTTTTGTCAATATCTCGACTTCTAGGAGTCCGATTTGAAAAATCCCTTCTTTGTTGGATAGTGTTTTCCATGTGACATGTTTTTCATATAATTTGAAAATTTTTAAGTAATTCATAGACTTTCCACTAGGGAAGCGTAAAGGTAAATTGCGTTTTCCCCTGTATCTCTGCTTCTAAATCTCCGATCTGAAAAATTCTTTCTGCACCGGATACAGCTCCTGGTGGGAAATCGTTTGCACATAATTTCTAATTTTTGTAAAAAAAATGGTTTGGCCACCAGGGGGCGTAAACCTTAATTTCCGCTTCTGATGTATTTCTAGCAAAATATGAGCTTCTGAATTCTCGATTGAAAATAACGTCGTTTGTAGACCGATACTACTCATGCCAACAAACTTTTTAGAAACATTTTCTTCTTATAATAGTGCAGGGTTTCTACGCCATGGGGCGTAGATGTATATCTTATTTTTGTCAATATCTCGACTTCTAGGAGTCCGATTTGAAAAGATCCTTCTTTGTTGGATAGTGTTTTCCGTGTCGCATGCTTTTCATATAATTTCAAAATTTTCACGCAATTCATAGACTTTCCGCTATGGGGCGTAAAGGTAAATTGCGTTTTCCCCTACATCTATGCTTCTAAATCTCCGATCTGAAAAATTCTTTCGGCACCGGATACAGCTCCTATTGGGAAATCGTTTGCACGTAATTTCAAATTTTTGTAAAAAATGGTTTGGCCACCAGGGGGCGTAAACCTTAATTTCCGCTTCTGATGTATTTGCAGCAAAATATGAGCTTCTAAAATCTCGATTGAAAAAAAGTCTTTTGTGGACCGATACTACTCATGTCGACAAACATTTTAGGAACATTTTCTTCTTGAAATAATGCATGGTTTCTACGCCAGGGGCGTAGATGTTTATCTTATTTTTGTCAATATCTCTACTTCTAAAAGTCCGATTTGAAAAATTCCTTCTTTGTTGGATAGTGTTTCCGATTCGAAATGTTTTCCTATAAATTCAAAATTTTCAAGTAAATCATAGACTTTCCGCTAGGGCGCACAATGGTAAATTGCGCTTTCTGCTCCTAAAACTGCGATTTGAAACATTCTTCCTGTATCGCATACAAGACCTGATGGAAAATATTTTTCACGTAATTTCTAATGTTTGGTAAAGAATGGTTTGGCCACCAGGGGTCATAAGTGTTAATTTCTACTTCTGATGTATTTGTAGCAAAATCTGGGCTCCTGAAAACTCGCCTAAAATATTTTTTCTTGGACCGATACCGCTCATATGGATAAACCTTTTGTGAATACTTTCTTCCTAAAATAATGAATGGTTTTCCCACCAAGGGACGTAAAGTCACATCTTATTTTTGTCGATAACTCTGTTTCTAAGAGTACGTAAGCTCACGATTCCGTTTACAGCAATATCTGAGGGATTAAAGACCCGATTGAAAAACTTCTTTCTTCCGTCAGATACTATTGTTTTCCATACCGGTTCCATTGACTTTGAATATTTTTGATAAATTTAATTTGCGTCAGAACGGATTCAAAAGACGTGCTTATTACACCCGAAAATTCAGTGTCATCTTTCTTGTTCAACCTACGGTTGGAAAGCGTAAAAAAAATGAAAAGAAGCTGAATAGTTTACACATCGATAGATTTACGTTTTCAATGCTGTAAAGCATTGAAAACGTAAAACTATCGATGCACTGAATTGGACTAAACTATGGATAGTACCTACCCAACCTCTAGCACAGGATATCATATTTCACACTCTTAGTATGTGTGTGTGTATCATTATCAATCCATTGCTGGATGAAGATCTTCCCAAGTTTCCGAAACATTTTGATTTGGTATAATGTTAATTCAAAGCTATTTTGATCGTTTTTAACGAAAAAAATATTAATGAAGTCCCCGGATTTAACGAGAGGAAGGAAAGCTAAGATAATCCCTTTTGACAAGCAAAGAAACGAAATTCAATGAACTTTCATATTTAACGAAGCAGAGAAATTCGGCAGCGCACTGCCGGGGGGCAGCCGGGACTCCTCTTCCTCTCAATGTTTACGGGCCCGGCCACCGGATTAAGAACTTGCTTGTGACGTCAGGCTAAGCGACGGGCACCGTCCGTGGGTAGCTGAAGACATTGTGAAAATATTCATTATTTGCTTCAAATTATTTAAATTCCTTTTGACTGATGATTGTGAGCAGTTATTTCATGTACAAAATGTAGAATTCGTGTTAAAAAAAATTAGTGGTAGAGAAGGTTGAAGAGTTGAATGTGGTAAACGGAAAATGTGGAAAATGTAATCAAACTAAATTTAAACTGGGACTAAAGTGCGCTTCTGTATTTATAAAGATATTTTTAAATAACTGCTCAAAGTTGAAAAATCACTGTTTACATAACAAGTCAGGGAAAAGAAAATATGTTATAGTTTGCAGTAGCTACTTAATGAATCTGGTCTTTCTGTGTGCCTCACTAACAATGGGAATATTTTGAAATTTTGGCAAAGACATTTGATAATCATCATTACAGGGGAACCAAATCCTAACCTCGGTCTAACTGCCCTAAACCCCATACAAATAAATATATTTCAATCTTCATTTTTATATATTTTCAATCTTCATTTCATGTGTGGGAAAAAATTATCAAGTATGCATGTTCTAACACATGTTCCTAACCATGGGTGGCAAAATCGGTACAAGGTAAGTTTATTATTTATTTATATCTGTTTGTACATTGTGCTGAGAGTTACACATTATCAGTATCAATTTAGTCTGGTTGGCAGCCTCAAAACTTTTTTAATTTATATCTGTATGACCTGCAACATTATGCAGATAAATAGTGAGATTATATCTCTAATTCCTTCAATTTCAAAATAGACTAGGGGTGGGAGAGAGGTTAAGTTGTTAAAACCACACATAAATATAGACTGTATTAGCATTTTTCCTTTTTTACTTTTCCAAATACGTTCTCAGTATTAATTTAGTATATAGTTGGCCTCTCCCAGTTTTTATTAATTTCTGTATGTACTGGAACATTGACCTAGTGCATCATTATCATAACTTTTTTTCTTCGTGACTTACCTTTTCATATTCTCAGAATATTAATTTTGGAACAGTTTGCCTCTTCAATTTTTTTTTATTTTTTGGATGAAAACAATGTTATTTGATCAGAAAAAGTTAGGGTCTAAAAACGCAATTTTGGATGCTGTTTTATTAATTTTTCGCCAGTTTTTCTTTTATAGATGCAAACTGCAATGTAACAGTACGTCAACGTACTAACAGATTACATTTCAGTTATTTTCTGCGTCTGTTTAAAACTGCATTAACACAGTTGTTTTTTTTGTATAACCGTTTATACTCGTACAGAACAGAAATAGCGGGAAAGCGTAATTCCTGAGAAAGGTAAAACAGACGCAATTTTCTTTTTTTTTTTTTTTTTTTTTTTTTTCTTTTTTTAATTTCGGTAGAACTGCTGTGTCATATAATAATTTGCAGAACACTAAAATATGGACTTTATTTAGCTGTTCCTTCAAGCATTAAGAACAATTGAATGCCCAGAAACGTATGGGACTGTAACCTTCTCGGTGCACAACTCCGTCGCTTAGCGTGACGTCATAAAAACGATGGACAAGCCCGTAAAGAAAGGAGGGGTGAGTCCCGGGAGCCCCGGCACTGCCCCGGAAAGGAGAAATAGAAATGGTGGCATACAGGACGAAACTGCAACAGCGCAGGTGAATCCTTGTGTGTTAGTGGAAGAATGTTGGTTGGAAGGCAATAGAGAAGCATTACATGAAATGCTGAACAAGCGAGTTGTGCAAGAGAGTCTCTCTGCTATCCACTAATGGATGTATCCTTGGGAGTGTCACGTCAGGAGAGTTGAAAGCAAGTAACCTACTGTTACCGCGGAATTATCCGTATTCCAGTGACATTCAAAAAAATTTTAATTTTATTTTTATTTTTAACTTTAACAATTAAGCTATATACAGATTCGGTCTTAATGAATTTTATTAACGTAGAAAAAAAAAACAATTTTATAAAAATGGATTTCAGTTGAACTCGAGCAAGGACTTCTAATTTTTTTTTCGCCCCTATAATTAGAGCGGTCTTCGGTTAAATTAAGCCACAAACCCCCCCCCCCCCCCCGCAATTCGCGGAGAATGCCCGCTGCAACCCAGAGGGGGGGGGAGAAGAAGGCATGCAAAAGTCCAAATTCTCACGCACACGAAAAGCAGGGTACAATCACTTCACCTAGTTTCTAGTGTATTTTCTAAAGCATGGAAGTCATAATTCTTAAGGGGGCGTAAGCCCTTCCAAAACCCCACACAGTGTTGAACGTCCCGTCGATTCCCTGAAAAAGCGAAACCCCGAGAAAAGCACGTAGCCGAAATCCCTTACGTGATCAATTCGTGTCCAAGAAGCTAGGCGCGGTCACTACGGATAAAGGGTAGAAGAAAGGGATGACAGCTGAAAGAACACATTTTTCAGTACTGGTCGCGTCCTCTAAAGAGAGAGCATCCACGAGTCTTGCGAAATGAGTCGGAGAGAAACGCGAATCGCAAGGCTGGATGTACCTGCTGTGACCAATGACGTAACCCGACGCCATTTTGGAGGGCTGGGTGATTACACCCCTTGAAGTCGACACGGGAAGAAGGATTAAGAAAAAGGTGAAAAAGAGGATGAGAGGCAGAGGTGAAAAAAAAAATTGTGACAGGAGGTAGAGTCAGAAGTTGTGTAACTAACTGAGTCAAGATAAGGTGCGTCGCATAAATTAAGAGACAGTCTACTTTGCGCCGTGAACGCAATGCGAATATAGGTAGGAAGCTGAAGTGGTATACCTAATTAGACATAACCCTACAACAAGCGTTTCGATCCGTCGAGATGACCGGATTGTGTGAAAAGAACTGAAATAGTATAATTTTAGGTGTCTCATAAATATAAAGACAACTATGTAAAGTAGCCACATGCAAATGAGATGTACAAATTAGCATGTTCTACGCACTCGCATGGGCCGTAATTCGGTCCAGCCTACAAAAGACAGCGGACCTGCCGTCAAACATTCATTTGCCGAAATGCCGCGCAACAGTCAACTTTATGGTAAGGAGGTGCAGAAGATTTGGAGACTGAGAGCAAATGGATTGCCTGTAGCGAAAATTTGTAAAGCCATAGGGAGAAGTAAGGCAGTCATTTATAAGACTTTATCGAAACGCGGTGCGTTAACTGCCAGAAAACTGCCTGGAAGGCCTCGAATAACAACCAAACGAGATGAACATGCCGCCATGCGTTTAGTTTCATCCCAAAGGTTATCACAACGTTAAGTTTCTCGGACTGTTGGTGTCACCGTCTCAAAGGACACAGTTTATCGACGAATCAAAGAAAGTCGCAACACTGTGCTCCGTAAAATGCGCCGTCTGCCACACCTCACGCGGCGCCACAAGGAAGCTAGATTGTTATGGGCAAGCAGCCCATGACGAGTGTATCGCAACTATTTTCTCCGATGAGGAAAAGTTCAACCTGGACTGCCCTGACGGTTGGAACTGCTATTGGCATGATTTACGCCGCGAGCTACGCACCTTCTTCAGCAGACAGAAAGGAGGAGGATCTGTGATGGTCTGGAGAGCTTTTGCGTTCAATGAGACAACGGATATCGCTTTCCTGCAAGGCAGGCAAAACTCCGAAACGTAACAGGACATACTCAGCAGCCACCTTTTACCGTTTGCCGAAACGCTTGCGGGTGTTGATTATCTGTTCCAGCAAGACAATGCCTCTATCCATCGGTCTGCATCAACGAAAAGCTGGTTTAACAGTCATCATGTGACCGTAATGGATTGGTCAGCGCTCAGTCCAGATCTGAACCCTATCGAGAACCTCTGGGGTATCCTCGCTCGTGATGTGTATGCGAATGGATGGCAGTTCTCAAGTGTGGTGGTATTGAAAGAGCAGATTGAACGAAGCTGGTACGCACTCCGTCCTGAACACTTACATCACTTGGTGGACAGCATGCCCATTCGGGTTTTCAGTGTTATTCGGAACAACGGCTCCACTATTCGTACCGGAGGTGCTCATAACTAGTAAGTCTTTATATGTTTGAGACAGCGTATTTCTGTTTTTTTCTTGTACTTGGCGTTGGAATTGTTATGTTTCCGTCAAACTATTGTGCAGCTGCGTGTCCTATGCTATTTTTGCTATAAATATGAGGTGTACATTTCAGCTCGTTGTTGTTTCCTTTTTATTCAAGAATTTGTTCTGTCTCTATATTTATGCGACGCACTATAGATGGGTATATTAGTAACTGGGCCGGAGTAGCAAGATGAATACTGTTGAGTAAGTCTCCAAGCCCAAGGCACCGGACTACACCATCGCACACCGGCAGCCGAGCACCGACGACCTATAGAGAAGAGGGCAAGATGCTTTCCGACTCATACATTTCTGAATCATGCCTTAGCTTTGCATGTGCTATGCAGGGTCAATTTCCCAGGGGGTCTCGGCCACAGTTTTTACTATGTGTTTCGCTAGCGCACCGTGTTCACTTTTAAATTCGTGAATTTTAACGATTAAAAAATTTAATAACTTTTTTTTTGCATATTATAATCTTAGAATGTTTATCTAAAGGTAAATAACTGCACCGGTACTCATGCACCTAAAATTAAGACCATCTTTTATGAATAAATCGTTAAGTTGGAATTTAACTGTGTCACTCAGTCACTTTTCTGACGCTTTGTAGAAATTTTCAGTTCAGTGATATACACTATCTACCAACAAGTAATTAGACACCCCTCCAATCGACGATATCTGCGGTCCTGATACACGTCACGGCCGCCGCCGTTAAATATCGTGTGGGAAACAACAACGCAACCAGTCGCATGCAAGATGCCACGCAGTTCGGAGATATCTGATTTCGAGAAAGGTGTAATCGTCGGGTATCACAGAAATGGCCGATCCATACGTGACATATCCAAAGAGTTGAAGTACCCAAAATCAACAGTGGCCTACGTGATTGGCAAGTGGAAGATGTGAGGTGTTTGTCGGAATGTGCCCCGACCCGGCAGACCCACAAAACTGGGAGTTAGAGACCGACGGGTGCTGGCCAGAGAAATTCCGAAGAACCGCACCAAATCGATGGGTCACATCCGCGAGTAGTTTCAACAGGCATCCGGGAGTTTTCTTTCGAAGAATACCATCCGTAAGGAAGCCCATCTGCTCGGTTATCATGGACGTGCTGCCGCCCACAAGCCTTTGATCATCAAGTCCAATAGCGCTGTTCGGCTAACGTGGTGCAAAGAACTTCGGCAGTGGACCGTTGAACAGTGGAAACAGGTTCTCTGGAGCGACGAATCAAGGTTCACCCTCTACCGTTCGGATGGCTGGGTTTGGGTTTGGCGTCTGCCTGGAGAACGCCTCCTGCCGGAATGTATTGTGCCAACTGTGAAGTTCGGCGGCAGTGGAATTATGCTATGGGGGTGTTTCTCCTGGTATGGCACGGGACCCTTGGTCATAATTCCTCGTAGACTCAACGCCGAGACCTACTGCACCATTTTGGATGACCGTGTGATTCCTACGTTGTGGCAGTTTTACGGGGTGGACCCATGTTAATTTCAGGATGACAATGACACCTGTCATGTTGCGAGGTCCACCATGGCTTGGTATGGTGACAATGGGGTTAATCGAATGGACTGGCCTGCGCAGAGCCCGGATCTTAACCCTATCGAGCACCTCTGGGACGAGTTGGAGCGTCGACTTAAGGGGTGCCCCCACCATCCGAAATCGGTGAAGGAACTGACCTGTCTTCTCCAAGTCGAGTGGAAGAAAATACCGCTAGCCGTCGTACAACGCCTGATTGAGAGTATGCTCCGGTGGGTCGCAGCTGTAATCGCCGCTCGTGGAGGCTCCACTAACTATTGAAGGTGAATAAACTTCGTTTTCCTTTGCTATCACAGCTGTCCAATTACTTGTTGGTAGATAGTGTATTTACCAATGTTCCTCTGTTGTTTCTTTAATTAAACTTCTTTGCGGCATATGAAAGAGCATGGAAACACCATTTTCTTCCATATGAAACACAACGCGATGCACTTGTCGACCCTGAGCTTTGAGACCCTTATTTAGGGAACCCAACTTCATCGTTGACACCACTAGACAAAACTTTGCGGGCGAATTAATTATGCAGATTTGGGCCATTTAAATTAATCCCACTACGGCGAATAAGACGTAGTAGTGGTTCGCCGATACTTGTAAAGGCCGCGGTAATATACTGCTAGGCAAAAACAGTATGGATGGGGCTCATGCACATGTAAGTTAATTTCTGAGAGACAATTGTACAGAGGGTAAGGAGGGTAATAGAATGGGGATGCCGCCGGAGAAGAAACTGGAGATAACAATTCCTGGGATTATCTCCACTGCTCCTTTCGCTTTCCAAGTGAGCGTTGCACTGGGAGGATCGGTGCTGCTTTTGCTTCGCGTGTTGTGTATTTTAACAGCGCACAGGCTATCTGTGAAGTTGAATATACCTGAAAGATTAAATTAGCTATAGTTCTAATATAATTAATTAATTAAATCTTTCAAGTACCTCCAATTATTGTGGATATACAATATAAATTAATACGCATGTTATGTGTATATTTTTATATGGTGAGAATTTTCACCAAATAACGGATTTAACGAGGGTTTCCGTCCATTCCGAGCTCTTCGTTATGCACTTAAAATGTTTGTGGTAGGTTGCACCTAAACGTTGTGCTACACCAGCTGCACCACTTTCTGAGAAAAGATTGTGTGGTGCAAGCAAAGCCCAGTAGCATAGTGGAACGTTGCAGCATACTGTGATGCAACCTTGTATTATAAGGTGTTGCAAAATTTCACTATGTTTCAGGATTTAGTTTGCACCACACAACGGTGTATCTTTTCTCAGAAAATGTTGCTGCTCGTGTAGCACCACTTTTTGGTGCAACTTACCACAAAATTTTTAACAGACGTAAGCTTGTTCTACTGTGTACTGTATATAGGGATTAAGAAAATTACAAGAGTTAATGACCTCATGATCAAAGTGAAGACCCTCAAGTAGTAATGGGATGGACATATCGCTGGAAGAACTGACCACCGTTGGACGTCTAAAATACTAGAATGGAAACCAAGGGGAAGGAAAAGGCACAGAAGAAGACCATGTGGTAGATGTGTGGATAAAATTCGAAAACCTGGCCAC
The DNA here is from genome assembly GCA_039090855.1 of Macrothele yani. Lineage (NCBI taxonomy): Eukaryota > Metazoa > Arthropoda > Arachnida > Araneae > Macrothelidae > Macrothele > Macrothele yani. The sequence goes on along the minus strand of CM077013.1, from coordinate 115,892,262 downwards.
TGAAGCAAGAAGACACAATACCCCAGCACATTCCAATCTAGAAGATCATCAAGGTCTAAAACTACAGTGCACTTCCTCTCTCTGTCTCTCTTTCTTTATCTATCTATCTATCTATCTATCTATCAATCTATCTATCTATCTATCTATCTATCTATCTATCTATCTATCTATCTATCCATCCCTCTGTCTCCCTATTTCACTATCTCTCTCTGTCTCTCTATTTCACTATCTATCTGTGTCTCTCTATTTCACTATCGCTCTCTGTCTCCTCTCTCTGTCTCTCTATTTCACTATCTCTCTCTGTCTCTCTATTTCACTATCTCTCTCTGTCTCTCTATTTCACTATCTCTCTCTGTCTCTCTATTTCACTATCTCTCTCTGTCTCTCTATTTCACTATCGCTCTCTGTCTCCTCTCTCTCTCTCTGTCTCTCTATTTCACTATCGCTCTCTGTCTCCTCTCTCTCTCTGTCTCTCTATTTCACTATCTCTCTCTGTCTCTCTATTTCACTATCGCTCTCTGTCTCCTCTCTCTCTCTCTCTCTCTGTCTCTCTATTTCACTATCTCTCTCTGTCTCTCTATTTCACTATCTCTCTCTGTCTCTCTATTTCACTATCGCTCTCTGTCTCCTCTCTCTCTCTCTCTGTCTCTCTATTTCACTATCTCTCTCTGTCTCCTCTCTCTCTGGCTCTGTGCCGAGACCATTCCAGGGACTTTTTGATCACACCCTGTACTCTAAAATCTCTTCGTAGAAAATGGTAGTCAAGTCTGTTATTTAGAGACAAATGTCTTTTATTATACAACACTAACACTATGTTGAATGTCAGGTCATTTGACCAACACCATTGAGCTCCCTATCATTAACCACTCTTCAAGTACTATAACGTGCCAGATCGTGTCGAAATTGCGGGCCAGTTCGCCGACATTCCGTGATGGGGAAAGATGGCGCCCCATCATGTCCCCCATGTTCAATCATGGCCAGCTCGAGTCTCACCGATCGCACATTATCCCAAACATGTTCGATCGCTGAGACTCCGGCTGGCCATGGAAGGATGTCGACCAGAGTTCGAAACGGGTCAAAAATTTTGGATCCCGATCCGGCCGTCACATAATCGGACCCGACCCGGACCTGATCCGGAAAAATCCGCTTTGTACTATAAATTCGAATAGATCATCATCAGCAGCAGCAGTATCACTGTGAACTATTTTCAGTCCTCTGCTGGATGAAGGTCACCCCCAAGTTTCTTCCACAATGGACCGTCTTGGGCCAGTATCCTCTCTCAACCCATCTCTCACGCGGTCTTGGGTTTTTTCCTGTCCCTTGGAATCCGGTCTAAAATTTCGGTTGTTCATCGGTGGTCCGTTCTCCTGGCAATATGTCCAGACCATTGCCATTTCAGGGATTTTACTCTGATCGTGATGTCTTCCCTCTTGTCATTTTCCTTATCCACGAATTCCTCTTTTTATCTTTATTGGTTACACCAAGCATGCATCTCTCCATGCTTCTTTCAGCTGTCTGCAGTCTTTGTATGTCTTTTTTAGTTAAGGTCTACGTCTCGGCTCAGTACGTAAATACGGGAATGATGCATTGATCAAACATTTTTCTTTTTAAACATAATGGCACATTGCTCTTTAAATTGCACTGTTTCTTCCAAAAAGGGCTGAAAAAGCCGTGCCGTGCGTGGCAGGGAATTATCCTGTTGAAAAACGCCAATTAATTTCTTCATTAATGTGACCCTTGATTGATATCTACTGCCCAAGGTAAATGTAGGAACTGGTTATCTCCAGCTTCAGTTGATAAATCGTCATTTCATGTAAAAGCATTGTACTTCAGTTTTGTCTTCTGAAAGTTCATTTTTAATCCCATTTCTTAACCCCTCTCAGAAAGTTCCTGGATCATATTCTGCAGCTCTGAAGTATTATTTCAAAGACCTCTAAAGGGTTCTTTGAAATATTATTTTTCTTTTCAAAAATAAAACGGAAATACCGGGTCGAAATCGGGTCAGGAACCATTAGACCCGACCCGTTTGACCGTTTGCCCCGCAAGAAATTGTCGACCCGCTGACCCATAACTCGTTTCTATCTCTGGTGCCGACATTACATACAGAGGCAGGGCATTATCCTGTTGAAAAAATTTGGTCTAACTCCTGGACACTATCCCACGTAGATCGGGCCCGATACTACTGCAACCGGTGCCAGCGATGCCCGCTGGTCAGTGGTAAGGTGGCGGAGTGGCCTCCTCGAATATAGTCCCCGTGGCACAAGTCGTCTGGCCCCCAATTGGGGCCAATATCGTCCGATTACCGCGTCGCTCCGACTCAAATGCGTGGCGATACGGTGACTTGATCAACCGGCCTCTCTCAGCACAATTATATAGCTTCGCTCAAAATCGCTTAACTGTTCGTATTGTTCACGGATCTGACGTCGAGGCATCTTCACAGTCCTTTGAGGTTAGTGCAACCGCAATCCGCTGTCACAGTTGCCCCTGCGTGCGAGCTTTGCTTCTGATATACCCTCCTCGATGCTCGGTTCCCATGCGCTGTGGTGGGCCCCTATTGTCATTGGTCGTTATTTAATCATTTGCATATTCGGCCCTGCGGTACTTGCATGCGAAGTTTCATCAGCATCGAAGGACTTCCTCGGGGTGTACCCATGGCCAGTTTTTTTTTTATGGGGCTGTCTGAGGAAATTTGAGGGGAGGATGTTGGGGATGTAACGGAGGAGTTTGTAAATCCCTGCCACCCGTCAGCTGTAACTTCGCCTGTTATGTGGGCAGGAACACCGTGACTAAATGTTGGCTGATAAAGAGTCATTTGTTCCGATGAGTCCAGTTTCCAGCTGAAACATGCCGATGGGCGGGCATTGGAAACTGCGCGAGTTAACGCTGCAACCAGACTGCACAGATCAACAGAAACAAGCTGGCGACGGCTCTATCGTGGTATGGGATTGTTCTCGTGAACGTTACTGCGTCTTCTTATTTCCGATGGACGCATACTCACACCCCAGATGCTACCTGGGGTTTTCGACTCCGTTGTTTAGGACCAAGTGTTGCCTAGATGGTAGAGATATATTTTGATTGCACTGGACTCTTTAAAAAACAACGCCTCGTGTCACAAGGATTACTTCGAGGATCGTGTTGACGGATTTGGTGTAACTCCTGGCCGGCAAATTTCTCCTACTTGAATCCTATTAAACATTTGTGGGATGCTGTTAAACGCGACATTCGCTATTTCACGCTGGTGCTTCTCTCGATTCCTGAACTCCGTGACGTCACTGCGTCCAACTGGTTCAGAATTATTAACCTAACGATCAGATATGTGTGAATTGCCAGTTTTTTTGGGGGTTTTTTTGTACTATACGTAACATCCATCACATAAGACTTGAAAATTGCATCACTCTGGAGCGGAAATAGAAGCTGCACCTCGCCGGTTTGAGTTCGAAAATGCCTATCCGTTATACCACCCAGGAGAACTAAGTTCCAAGTATCTGACTTGTAATTTTTAAGTTTTCTGATTTAATGCATGCTACTTGTAGAACCGTAAAACTAGCATTTCAGGCATATACACACACCAATAACAAACTTTTATGCAGATGTCCGTAAACGTCCCTTACGCGGCGTATATGCAAAATTAGTGGTCACGTAGTCTAGGCAACTATTGAATGTGTGCAAAAGTTCCACCCGTTTTTGTAAGAGATGCGCGTTATTGCGATCGGTGTAACTACGTTACAGATGACGCTGCGATGTCGAATTTTCGGCCAAAAAAGCGTGGAGCAGTAGAGCATATAGAGGCACTAGATTTGTCCGAGTAAGTCATTTGTAACAGAAATCACGGACGGTGTAACATGGCATGCGATAAGAAGCACATTAGACATTGTTTACTGTACGAGTTCTATAAAGGCAGTGCTGTTTGTCAACGTCTGTCAAGTGCATGGGGAGGATGCAGCAGATGATAACACATGACGCCGTTGGTTTCGGAAATTCCTGGACGGAGACAAAAGCTATAAAGATCAACCACGTCCTAGACGTCTGTCCGTTGTTTCTGACGAGGATGTGGACCAAGCCATAACAAATGACCCACATCCAACCGTTCAGGAATTAGCGGAAACGTTGTCGGTACACAGAACAACAGTCTAAAAACGGATGCATGCGCTTGGGTTCATCACCAAGTTCGATAACTGGGTTCCGCTACAGCTTTCCACAAAGCAACGAGTGAAGAAAATCTGCACCTGTGTTTCTTTGCTTTCTCATCACGGAAATGAACCGTTTTGGGGACGAATTGTTACGGGTGATGAGAAATGGATACAGTACCGTAATATAAAGCGTCGACGGACTGTGTGCCAAGGTGCGGAGCATGCTCCATCGACCTCCAAAGAAGGACTGCATCCCAAAAAGGTTTTATTGAGTGTTTGGTGAGATGCCTACGGAATAATCCACTGGGAGGTGTTGGCACTTAACCGAACGATAAATGTTGACCTCTACTGATGCCAGCAGTTGGACACATTGCGCGAACAACTGACACCGAAGCGGCCAGCACTCGTCAATCGCAAAGGCGTGATCCTTCATCATGGTAACGCCAGACCTCGTGCTGCTTTAATCACTCGGCAAAAATTACTGGACTTTGGTTGGGAAGTGTTACCTCACCCGGTTTATTTCCATGACCTGGCACCTACGGACTATTACATTTTTCGGTCATTCCAGAACGCCGTCGCTCTCCAAACCTTCGATAATGTGGGCGATGTGAAAACGGCATTACATGACTTTTTTTACTCTAAAACACGGGAGTTTTTTCAGGCGTGGGATTCACCTACTCATTGACAGATGGCAGGAGGTCATGCAGAATCATGTGAAATTCTAGGTACGTTATTTGTTGTGTTCTCCTCCTTTCATTGTAGCCTCCAAAAAGGGGTACAACATATGCACACACCCAATATTTAAGACTGTTGCTCGGCGGTAGTGTTGATCACAATGGGAAAAACAAAAGATATCTCGGACTTCGATAAAGGGATTATTGTGGGTACCTGTCTGGTTGAAGCGACGATTTTGAAAACAGTTAAGCTGACTGTTTTCTCAAAAGGTGAGATATCCCGCGTCTTTAATCAGTGGAAAAATAACCCACATTGCTTGTCTAAGAGTTGCAACTGTGGTGCGACGACAATCTCTCAGGAACGAGATCGCCGTCGTTTGAGAAGGTTTGTACGGAGAAACAGAACTTCCTATATAAAACAATTGGCCGAGGCACTTAGTGAAGGCTGTTCCCGACCCATAACCTCAGTGAACTATGCGCAGGGAATTGAAGAGGCAGTCACATGACTATGCGGTAACCAATGATTTCTGCGAAGAATCGGAAACTTTGTCTGCAGTGACGTCACAAACGCCGTTACTGGACACTGGAAGACTGGAAAAAATTATCTGGTCCAACGAGTCGCTGTACACCTAGTTCTGCACCGGTGGTATGCAGAGAGACTGGCGGAAGCCTCACGAAGACCTTAGCTTGGCTTGTAAACACAACTCAAGGTTCTGGAGTTGGTGATATGGTCGTTCTTCTTGTAAACACAACTCAAGGTTCTGGAGTTGGTGATATGGTCGATATGGTCGACTCGTTCTGTTGGTACGCAGCGGGTCCCTAGTATTGCTGGAAGGACGGGTGTCCTCCAAGGATTATCTGAACATCGTTGCCGATCCAGTTATCCAGCAGGTGATGTCTGTTTCGTGGACGACAATGCTATTGTCCACCGCGCAAGATGTGTTTATGAGTCATTCAGCAACACATGACAGCTAATTCCACCATCTTCCCTACCAACCACAAAGCCCGGATCTGAACCCCATTGAGACTGTATGGGACATGTTAGCAAAACAGATCCGGGAGCACAGTCCTCTTATCTCAAATCTGAGACAGTTAAAGGACTGTCTGGCGAATGCCTGGTATACTGGAGACGTAGATGTACCCCATCTTGCGGAATCTATGCCAAACCGCATGTGTGCTCTTATTCGGGATAAAGGAGATCCAACCCGGTATTAAATAAAAGTTTCCAATTCAGTGACCGATATATGTATGACTGCTAGGTTAATAATTGTGACGTTGTTCCAAATGAAGAATGTCGATCTCTTCCATCTAATCCATATCTGAAGCACTGATGATTTACTTAATTACGCTCCGAGGAAGCAGAACTTGCTTCGAACTGCAGAAATCTGAAGCAGCTCAAATTCTTCATACTCCAGCGCCGTGGATTGTTGGCCACCGTGGCTTAAGGCGAACTTACTCGGTTAGTTATCGAGATAGCTGGGGTGCGATACCAGCGGTGTCTGGGTAGCAATTTTTCGGTTGCTGTTTGTTAGTTAAAGAAAAACGTGGGAAGAGCGATGACTTTGTCTATTCACAGTGTCTATACGCATTTGGAAGATTTTCACTATCACTCACGCTCTTTGGATTTATTAGTTGTAATTTAATAGCTTGTGCCGTTAAGCCGCACCAGATGGAGACGTCTCAGTTGCTGAGCCCATCCCTAGGGATTTGTGAAGTCAGATGCTGACAGATAAACACACATAGCGCCGTGGATTGTTGGCACCGTAGCGTACGTGACGTCTTAGTTGCTGAGCCCATCTCTACGGATCTGTGAAGTCAGATGCTGACAGATAAACACACATAGCGCCGTGGATGTTGGCACCGTAGTGAAAGGCTAACGCACTCGGTTAGTTATCGAGAGATCTGAGGTGTCCGGATAACAATTTTTCGGTTGCTGTGTGTTAATTAAAGAGAAACGTGGAAAGAGCAATAACTTTGGCTACTCACATTGTCTCCACGTGTTTGGAAGATTTTCACAATCTCTCCATACTCATATACTTGTAACTTCGTTGTCCTAGGTGTTGTAACGGATGGCGATGGAGATACGGGTTCGATTCCGCTCCAGCACGATATATTTTTCAAGTTTTCTTATGTGATTGATGTTACGTGTAGAAAGTAAAACTGGTAATTCAGGGATGTCTGATTGCTATAGGTTAATAATCTTGTTCCACTTATTAAATGGAAAATATTTCTTCCGCAGAATCCATAAGGGTTCAGAATATCTGAGAACACCCCTCAGGGTTTAGTGGAGTCTATGCCACGTCAAGTGCAAAACTTTTATTAAATAGGTAGTCTTAATTTTATGATTCATGTCTATATAACGGCACAACGATTATGCCGTTCGGTGAAGCAGAATTCTCGATGATTTCGTAAGAAATGTCCTTGAGAAAATTTCAAATTATGGGCCGTTTCTGGTCGGTAATATTAATCAAAATGCTCTGTGGGGAGACAGAAATTGTTTCTTAAACCCATCCAAAGTGATAAAATTGTCTGCACAGTACTAGTGTAAAACCTTTGCCGTGTGAACTAGCACAACCTTTCCGTTTTGGAGATTTCCAAAAATGGCACGTGTCCTGAATATCGCACCGTAATTCGGTTTCTGCCTGTCATTAAGCTGGTAAAATGAGAACGAACACAGTGATTTATAACAGGTTTTTGAAGGTTCAACCAAAAACATCTTCGTCCACCATTATTAATTCGTTGCTTTGAGTCACATTTGGGTATTTTAGACTTCAGCATTGCAAGCAGACAGACCGCGAAAGGAAATTTCTCAGAATTCCGTGTAAATTTTATTGACCGGTCTTGAAACAGTTCGGAACGTCGTTACCCAATCGAGAAACGTGGAAAGTCTCTCTAGTGGCCGAAACCGATGCGATCCCCGAGCAGAGCAGATGAGCATTTCACAGAGCACATTCCTGTTGCAGCTGCCAAATACAATCGAGAGAAGGTTCTGTGTGCATGCTCCGAAGAAGCAGCGCAATAAATCTTTGTGGTCTGACAAGAAGTGCCAAGTATTTTACTGGAGAAGGCCAAATCGAACTGAATTTTCGACGTGATGTCTAGGTAAAAAGTGCGCGCTTTTATTTTACATTGTCAATCTTCTACGCGTTTCTGGAGCAATTTAGGGTAGAAAGCAAGTGCTTTCCGACTATAAGATATAAGCAGCTGACATTTCAAAGAGCGTGCTTATCCCTACTTTTTTTTTTTTTTTTTACGTGTTTGTGTGTGTGAGAGAGCGTGAAAATGTTCATCTTACGGCTTGGCCTATGTCCGCCTGTCTGTGGACACTTATGTTCGCTTCAAAAGACCGTAGGGGTTGATGTTGTTTTATTTACAAAAGAAAGAAAATGCATTACGAAAAATGTCCTTATCTTTTATCAGCCTGCGGAAACGATATCTCTAATTCAAAACCGTCACAATGGATATTTTCTTTTTAATGTATTTACGAGTATACCGTATACCTAAAGATTTTCCACTTGTTTAGACCATCCGTCTCTGTCCATCTGTAAAATGACACTTTTGCTTCTAGAAGCCAAAATGGAAAATTTGCTTTTGTAACTGATATAGAGAAAAGCATGGTCAAGGTCTTATAAATAAAATTCAGGTTTTCCAAATAAATAAATAAATGAATAAAACATCAGTGCAGCAGGATCAGGGACGGATTTAGGGTTACCGGGGTCTTGCGCACAGCATCGGTTTTAAGGACAAAGTTTTTGGTTGCGTTAACTCCCCTATCCCCCCCCCCTCGGGTTTTATCTTCTTTTTCTGATTTATGGAAAAGTATTCTAATTGAAAAAAAAATTTACTTCGAGATTTCCATAGAAATATACATTTCGGGTTCCCCCGAACGTGATTTGACTATTTTCATGGTGGAAATTTCCATAGAAATATACATTTCCGATTCCCCCGAACGTGATTTGACTATTTTCATGGTGGAAATTTCCATAGAAATATACATTTCGGGTTCCCCCAAACGTGATTTGACTATTTTCATGGTGGAAATTTCCATAGAAATATACATTTCCGATTCCTCCGAACGTGATTTGACTATTTTCATGGTGGAAATTTCCATAGAAATATACATTTCCGATTCCCCCGAAAGTGATTTGACTATTTTTATCGTAGTGTCTGTGAGTCAGTTTTTCTGCCTATATGTTTTTTGGCCACCATAGCATGGCCGCGTCTGCGTTTCACGACGCCAAACTTTGATTCAAGTAAATAACATAAAAAAATTTCTTTTAAAAAATTTTTCAAGTACAAAACTATTTATATAAGCAAAAATGCTAAACTTTTAAAAGCGGTGAAGACAATGCATTCACAGCAAGAAAAAAGTTGTAGGCGCCATTCTACTAACACTTACACAGTCGTATCAGAATAATATGATCACCTACCTAATAATGGGAATAACAACCATAATCCCGGATGACAGCTGCAAGACGGCGTGGCATGGACACAACGAGGCCCTGGAAGGGGTTGTTGGAGGCACACGTACCCATTCGGATTGCAGCAGAGCACGGAGGTCCCGGAGATGACGTGGTTGTGGGTCAGCACGTCGAACCTGTCGATTCAAATAGTCCCACAAGTGCTCTGTGGGATTGAGGTTGGGCGATTTCGCCGGGCAAGGGAGAACGGAGGCATCGCTGTCGTGTTCCTGGAACCTGTCACGCACCCCCATAGCGACACGGCACCGGCGCACCGTTCTGTTGGCAGACACCATCACCACCAGGGTAAACGTCCGACATGAAGGGATGCATGTGGTCAGCGAGGATGGACAGGTAGCCATTGGCGTTCAGGGACCCATTAAGTGGTACCAGCGGTCCCAGGTCATACCAGGAAAACATTACCCGGACATGCATACTGTCACTGTTGTGGAGTGTAAACCTCGATTCGTCGGAGAAGTATCGAGATTTTTCCACTGTTCCACTGTGCAGTGATGGTAGTCTCATGCGAACAGCAGGCGTCGTTGCCAATGACCTGGGTCAACATGAGCGCCTTGACGCATCGTCGACTCCGAAAACCCATGCGTAACAAGGTTCACTATACTGTTATCGGGGACACGTACCTGGGTGCCCCAGCGTTCATTTGCGTGGTCAATTGCGGCACCGTTACGCGTCGATTGCCCTTTACCAGTCGACGGAGGCGACGTTCTCCTCGGTGTCGATGGACTTTGGGGCTCCACAGTTATGACGTTAGGAAGTACTCGGTGTGCCAACGGTCCGCTCTTGGTACACCCTTTCTACAGCACCTGGCGAACAGCCCTCGAAAGTCTGCTGTCCCTGAGATGCTTCCACCCTCGGCGAGGTAGCCGATGATCATTCCTTTTTGAACGTCCGTCAAAGCACTACTTCTTCCCATTATGCTCACGTGACGCACTTTGGATCATCTGTTCTGGCCAGCCGCTTATATCTCCGTGTGGTCATCGACCTTGTTACGTGAACTCTGTTACGCTCCTGGGCGGGTACACCATGATTCCGGGGGTAGTCATATTATTTTAATACGACCGTGTATATCTTACACTGCTGATTCACTAGCCATCGTCATGTTATCTTGTTGGTTTACCCGTGGCATAACTTGTCAGATCCAGGTGTGTGTGTGTGTGTGTGTGTGTGTGTGTGTGTGTGTGTGTGTGTCTCCGGTGTTAGGGGAAACCGGAAGCCGGTAGTAAAAAGTATTGTATTAAGTAAAAATGCTTTTTTCAGTGTCTAGTAAACAGAGTTGCTACAAACCTTCTCCAGCAAAAATAATACTCGTACTCGCCCACCAGAATTCCAAAGTTCAGAGAAGACCCTGTGCTTGAAGCTTCGTGAAGAAGTATTGTACCGTGCGCAAGTAATTGAATCCCGCCGTTGCATGAAATTTGAAGGCGGCGAAGTCTCGCCCTCAGCTATATAGCAGCTCCTTCCACCTCATCATCCCAGATTGACCCCTCTGATCCTTCTGCTGTTTTGTCCACAGGATCACCCATTACTGAAAGTTATTTCTTTGTCGCAGCTTTCACGCATACTCTTGCTACGGTTGTGCATGAAAAGCACCATAGGACGACCGTTTAGGAGATGCTGAAACCAACACGCCGGGCGTCAATTATTGTTGGCGAGGTTTTTTATTCTTCCCGCTTGTTTTGTTATTATTGCCAAGTTGCAACTCTCTATGCAAGACATATCACGAATATAAAAAACGGTAAATGCGTTTGCGGCATTAATTCTACATGGTCGAGTCACATTATTGTGACCACTAGCTAATATCCAGAGTAACCGCCGTGGGTAGCGTGAAAAGCAGCTAGACGGGCTGGGAGTGACGATGCTGGAAGATGCTCGCAGGTATGTGGAGCCATGCCGATTGCAGAGCATCTGACAGCTGCTGGAGGGTGCGTGGTGGAGGATCCAACACGATTGAGGAGGTTCCACAAATGCTCAATTGGGTTTAAGTCTCGAAAATTAGGGGGCCAGGTAAGTACTTTGAAGTCTTCATCGTGCTCTTCCAAGCACTCTCTGACATTTCTAGCTGTGTGGCATGCCGCATTGTCGTTCTGAAAGATCCCATCCACCCCAGAGAAGACAATAATGGGTGTACAGTCTGCAAGGATGGATTCATAACGAATTTGTCTACCACAGGTACAAGTGGATCCAGAGAATACAACGAAAGCATTCCCCAGACCATAACGAGACCAGACCTCACCCCACCAGCTTGTGTTCTGCCAGCAATGGTTGAAGAGTGTTCTTTCTCCGAGGTTTCTCGCCTTATACACCAACGCCCACTCATCCGATGAAGGAGAAAACGTGACTCATCGGAGAAGACAATCCTTTGCCAATCAGCGGAGGTCCAATTCCGATACTGCCGTGCAAATCTAAGCCTTTTCTGCCGATGTACATTCGTTAGCATAGGTGCATTGACCGTCCGTCTGCATCAGAGCCCCATACGCTGCAGGGTTTGCTGAACTGTTGTTTTAGACACACTTCCGGTAGCCCCATGGTTCATTCAGCCAGTTAGTTGCTCCACTGTAGTGTGTCGATCGACCCTCACACACTTCAAAGCCAACGTTCACCTCTCACATCAATGGCACGTGGTTCTCAGCAGTTTCCACGTCGCTTATTCGCAATGTTGCCATTTCTCCAATCACGATACACTTTAACCACAGCATCCCGCTAATAGTTCACAAACTGCGCTGTTTCAGAAATACTGCCACCCTTAGTCCGAAAGCCGATAATCATCCCTTTTTGCAAATATGATAAATCGCTTCTTTTATCCATGACAACGACGAGTGATATGTTTTCAGATTGCCTGCAGCACACCTTATATACCCTTCAACCCAGCTCACGACACGTGCCTTCTTTCATTGGCTACGCGCTGTTGACGTCAAAAGTAGGAGGTGGTCACAATAATGTGACTGAACTGTGTATTATTTATTGTCAGCTAGCGCATATTATGCTCATTGTCCTCGAACTGGACAATTGGATAGCTGCTGAAGGCATAGCTTTTGAAAAGTGCAAATAAAATGATTAGTAAAAAAACTAACGTACAAAGCCTGATCGCTCTGGAAACGCTGTTTATACTCTTACTAATGATTATTGCCTCTGTGACGTATACTCTAATTTAAGTTTCCCTTTTAGTTACTTTCTCTATATGTAAATTTGAGTTCATTCTCCTTTAGCGTTTTTCAAACTTAACGTTTCATCTTCTCTCTCGCAAGTGTATGGTTGGCAACACCTTGAGGTCGGAACGTATGGCATGTGTATGTGTCTGATGAGAACTGGAAGATATACTATAGTGTTTGAGCAGCAGAAAAGGTGGGGAAGATAGTGGATGTTTTAATTAAATATATAATCGTGGAAGCGGCTTGGTTTAATTGAAGTTTGATCTATTTGAAGGCTGCGTGTTATATATACCTTTAGTGTTTTTCCTTAATCAAGTGTTATGATTGTTAACTCACATTAGTTGGATTAAGTTAATTGAATTGTTGTTCAAATTGTAGTTGGATTAAGTTAATCGAGTTGTTATTGTGCCTTGTTGAAAGTGTCAAAGGAGTGTCTTCTGAATAAAGACTAAACGTAAGTAACCTGCAAACATAAACGGGATACAAGAGACGAGAAAATAAGCATTGCACTGTGAAGAGAAGTCAAGTTCAAGTCCGCCGATCCTATATGGAGTGACGTAAAGAAATTAGCTTCATACTCCACACCCAAATCTACCGCCAATCGCGAAACCTTGGAAATCTTGACCAGCTGCAAGGCTTGCAACGATAGCGTCTCTCTGGAGTTGCCACGTATTTGGAATCAATTCTTCAAATAATGCTGAGTTTTCTACCATAGTACCGCATGCCCAAGCAACGTGGCCTCGTTTCGTCGAAATATCACGTTTGCTCCTAATCATTTATTGTCTAGTCAAGTCACCGCGTTTTTTTTTTTTTTTTTTTTTTTTGATTGGAGGTTTAACGACCACCGTGAGCAACTCACTGGGCTATAAGCAGTCGCCCGTCCCTAATTTAGGGTCACTGGTTCCAGGGAAGGGAGAGAGCCAGTGCCGTAAGACAAACACAACATCCATGCCTGACCGGGATTCGAACCCGGACCCCTTACGGACGAATGATCAGAGGTCAACGCCTTAGACCACTGCGCCACCGGGGCGGCGTCACCGCGTTCAAAGTGTTGAAACTTTCTACTGTATTATCCAGTTAGCTGTCTACCTTCCTTGAGAAAGCCATCTGGTTTAAGAGCGAAAGCTTGGAAAATTTTTATTTGCATTCAACGCCAAGAAATTTTCTGATTTTTAGTATAGTTATATTATTTTGAGTAAGTAACCTGCTCTCAGTGATGTAGTTCTAAGAAAAAAAGTGCCTTAGCGGTGAACGTGCTAGGTGAGAAAAAAACATAAAAGGATCTTAAAAGTTTCGAAAGCAATTTTAGAATTTGAATTGCTGTTTCCGTAAGTTAGTATTTTTATTAAAATTTTATAGTTATTTTTATCAACTTTTATTAAAATTGCTTAACTGGAAATATTTTTTAATATAAGATAAAAGTTATGAAGGAGTCAGATACTAAGAATGTTGAATTCCCCCTTTAGATCCTGTTCTGTCGTTCTGTGTGGTTCCAAATATTCAGTGTGAATTATATGTGTCAGTCACACTGAACACATGCAACTTATATTCCGCTCTTGTTAGGATTATGGGGTGACAGTGGCGGATATCTTTTGCGTTTCTGCTTTCTTTCTTTACGGATATAATGACTACCGCGATCATCTAGCGCCATAGTTGTCAAACCCTGATTTGGAGCCATTAGCTCCAAAAATGACCAGCGCAATGGAGCTGCTGTATACCTTCGATGCCTCGCCCGGAGCTGGAGCGATTATCCAGAAGCCAGTGCGTCTGACCACTCGGACCCCGGAGAGTCCTTTTGCGGTTCTCACTAATAATCATAGAATGGGCTCTGGGCCTCACAGCCCATTCTATGATTCCTAGTATTAAAACTAGTCCCTAGCGTCTGGGGATTACTTTCATTGGAACCGGTGGCTAATTTAGCTGAAAATATCCTTCTTAACCATAAAGCATAAAGTACTGGTCATTGGCAGCGGTGGGGGGGGGGGGGGAGGTTAATTACCACTGTGACGAGGTCTAAGGTATACAAGCAGCAGTTCGTCCCTAATTTAGGGTCACTGGCTCCAGGGAAGGGAAAAAAGCTGAGGTGTAAGACAAGCATGCCTCGAATCCACTCTCATCCCAGAAGAACGATGAATAGTCTACGCAGAGGAGTAACTGAGGAGTAATCTACGCAGAGGAGTAATCTACGCAGAAGAGTAGTCTACGCAGAGGAGTAATCTACGCAGAAGAGTAGTCTACGCAGAGGAGTAACTAGGCATTTCTGCGCACGGGGCAAAGCAAAGAATATTGCGCGCCCATCTATCTTAGAAATTAGTTATATGTATATTACTAATTTAATAGCGGGGGAAGTAGGTGCCGTAACAATTAAGAAGGAGGTTGATTTTTGTATATTTATTCTAATCCAGTAACTAGTAACGTTACAGTACAAGAAAGTTAAATGATTAGAAGAAGCAGTAGATGAAATTCTTTTTCTGGTTAGATTGTTTTTATTTATTTAACAGAACTACTCACTTATAATTCTTGATTGAAACGTATATGTAGAAAGTATACTCACTTATAATTCATGATTAAAAAGTACACTGAAGAGCAATTGAATTAGAGATACCTGTCTAGTAACGTGTAGCACCACCTTTCGCCCTGATGACGGCTGCGATTCGTCTCAGCAAGGACTCGACAAGACACCTGAAGCGTTGGGAAGCCATACAAATCCACAACCCCTGAATAAGCTACCACAGTTCACGAATATTTGATGGAGAGGGGTCAGAGCCTCGAACATCTCTCTCGATGGCATCTCAGATGTGCTCGATGGGATTGAGGTCAGGTGACCTAGCTGGCCAAGGAAGCGAGGTCACGTCAGTGGAGTGTTCATCCAACCATTCGGATACAATTCGGGAGCGATGGCACGGTGCATTGTCTTGTTGCAGGATGAGGTCCCCAGTGGGATGTTGAAGACGCACAAACGGGAGCAAATGGTCGTCCAAGATATCCCGGTAACGTTGACCTGTGAGGGACGATGTCACACGTACCAGGGGTCCCATTTCAGTCCACGTAAACAGTTCCCAGACGATAATGCCACCCCCACCAGCTTGAAGAGTACCCTGCTGGCAAGAAGGATCCATCGCTTCATGTGGTTTGCGCCGTACTCGTATCCTGCCATCCGCATGTACCAACGTAAATCTCGACTCATCAGTCCAGGCAACATTTTCCCCACATCTCTAAGGTCCAGTGGCGATGCTCCAGCGTCCATGCTAATCTTTTTTTTTTTTTTTTTTTTTTTTTTTTTTAATTGGAGGTTTAACGACCACCGTGAGCAACTCAATGGGCTATAAGCAGTCGCCCGTTCCTAATTTAGGGTCACTGGTTCCAGGGAAGGGAGAGAGCCAGTGCCGTAAGACAAACACAACATCCATGCCTGACCGGGATTCGAACCCGGACCCCTTACGAACGAATGATCAGAGGCCAACGCCTTAGACCACTGCGCCACCGGGGCGGCATGCTAATCTTTCCACCCTGTGATGTGCGGTCAGCAGCGGTACCCTCGTGGGACGATGGCTTCTGTATCCCATAGCGAGCAGATGGTTCTGGATGGTGTGGCTGCTTACACGTTTTTCTGTGCACCGGCGTTAAATTGCCGAGTGATTTCTTGCACTGTGGCCCGTCTATCCGCTGTTACAATGCGAGCTAGCCGACGATGACCCCGCTCATCCACACGCTATTGTCCACGGCAGTTGGCCCTTGCAGGGATGATTTTACCGGATTCGATGTACTCACGGTGCACCCGTGACACAGTGGCTAGTGAAAATCTAAGTGTCTGCATGACTTCCGAGATGGAGTAACCCATTCGTTGGGTCCCGACAATTTGCTCACGATCAAATGCGCTTAGATCCTTCGTCTTACCCATACTGCGTCCGACTCTTACTGATTCCCGTCGCATCACTCCTTATATTGTCGGATCGCTTCATACGTCATGTCGTTTCCGTTTACAGGGCCGCCCACAGCGCCACATTTGTATAACGCCAGCTGTCTCTAATTCAATTGCTCTTCAGTGTATATATAGATCGCGTATCGTGATTTTTTGTTTCAAACTTAGACGTAATAATTTTCCGCTCTGTCAGCCCAAAGAGGGGGGGGGAAGCCAGGCCCCATCGGCCCTCGCCGTGGGTGCGCAATTGTAAGAACTGATTTATGTAGTGTTCAGTCAGCCATATATACGCGAACATCACACCTTCGCTGATAGGATCTTGACTGTAATCCTCGAGAAAATCCCTAATACTGACCGCAAGATGATAGCTAAGAAATAACTACTACTCAGAATTATGTTCCCTGTAACGAATAATTTCCAACTCCCGGTAACACAATCATGTCACGTTCAAAGTGGCTCAGATCACTCGTTTTGTCCATTCCAAACCTCAGTCGAATTATCAGGGACTGGGGAGAGTGTTACGGAGAGTTGGAAATCATTCGTTACATAGAACATGATTCTGAGTTGTAGGCATTTCTTTGTTATCATCTTGCGGTCAGCTTAGGGTATTTTCTCGAGGATTACAGTCAAGAAAATACCTACTATACTAGGGCGCGGGTGCGCCATGAGCATAGCACGCATGCGACAGGCGTGCTATGCCCATACCGCTCCCGAGGCTTAGACTCGGACGACTGGCCCGACGCCAACGCTTTTGAACACTCGGCCACCGGGACACCCTTTAGTTTTCAACGTAAGGTTTTCATAGAATATTTAAAGCAAACAGAATATAAATTCTGAATATGCTTGTAACACTTGCTGGTCATCCATGTAACACCTCTCAGAAAACTCGAAAATTTCATCTCCCTGGAGCGGAAATTGAACCCGCATCTCCCGCTTTCCCTTCGAGCATGCTGCTGACACACCGTACTCGAACGGAAATCGGATCCGCATTTCCGGATTTCCCTTCTAGTATGCCGCCGATACACCATACTCGAACGGAAATCGGATCCGCATCTCCGGATTTCCCTTCGAGTATGCCGCCGATACACCATACTCGAACGGAAATCGGATCCGGATCTCCGGATTTCCCTTCAAGTATGCTGCCGGTACACCATACTCGAACGGAAATCGGATCCGCAAATCCCGATTTCCTTCGAGTATGCCACCGATACGCCGTACTTGAACGAAAATCGGATCCGCATCTCCCGATTTCCGTTGGAAGATGTGGAGGTTAGCCGTACTGACCTCCACATCTTCCAAGGAGGTTCAGTCACTGGTGTCCGCTATTGTACCGAGGTTCTCCTGCCTCACGTGCATCTGTTTAGAGGTGCTGTGGGTCCTGAGTTCCTCTTCATGGACGACAACGCTACACCTCATCGTACGGTGGCTATCGCCGAGATGTTGGAGAGTGAAGATATTCAACGCATGGATTGGCCCGCAAGGTCCCCGGACCTAAATCCAATCGAACACGTGTGGGACCTTCTCGGGAGACGCTTGGCAGCACGTCACCAGCCGCCAGCAACGATTCCGCAGCTGCGATTGGCGCTGCAAGAGGAATGGGCCGCGATGCCTCAACAGCTCCTTGACAACCTCGTCCTCAGCATGGACAGAATTTGTAAATCCTGCAACGTCAGGGGTGATCATATCCCCTGCTAAAGACTGGATTTTTCTTGGCAGCCGCCTGTTACATGGACGTTTCTGTCTTCTGTCCAGTTGTGCTCGAAGCTACCTTTTCAATAAAGTGCCTTTGTATCCTTTGGATTCCATGTTTGGACGGTTTTGCTCACTTGTCCCATATTCTTACATCTTGGGGATCTTATGGTATGATTTGAGTCGATGTGGAGCACTTCTACACGACGTTACATTCGAAAAATCGTCTCGTCCTTAATTTTTGCACGCCAGTGTATTATGAGGAATATTTCTTCCTTCATTGATTTATCTGTGGATGACCAGTAAGTGGTGCAAGCAAATCTAAATTTATATTCTGTTTGCTTTGAATATTCTATCGATTTCCCATGTATTATTAGGAATATTTCTTCCTTCATTGAGGTTATCACAACGTTTCTATAAATATTCTCAGTAAATTTCCTAATGAGCTGACATTTTTCTGAAAGTTTAATAAAAGAAAAAATTCATAATACTATTTCTAAGCAGTAGAGTAAATTGTATTGATTTGGCTGCCTTAACACATTTTAAAAGTAGCAGTTACATTTGCTTCCCTTACGTTGAGTTTGGGAGTCTCTCCATTTTAGCCATCATTGCAAGACTCATAACGTGAAGCTAATTAAACCGCAGCTACTCCTAAATATGATAATCATGAAACATAAATAAGAAACCTCATACAATATGTAAACACATGCAGGTCTTCTTTTGTAGCGCCTCTCCGGGTAGCAAATATTTTTGCGCGTCTCCAGTATGCATCAATCAGGTTATTAGTTGAACAGGCTACAATGCACCTGGGATAAAATGGCCCAAAACAGACTTTCTCGTATCTTGATGGTAATATAGTTAATGCATCTTTTAAGCATATTTAATGCACTGCGGTAATCATTATTGATCTATTGTTGTCGGAGAAATTATGCTATAAGGCGGTCTTCAGTTTTTTGTGTTCCATCTTCAAACTAATTTCCTTCAGTCACGTAGTTATCTGAAGAGTCCATAGCAAAATTTCTCCGATTATTACGATTTTGAATGTCATGTGAGGCATCAGAATGATTATGCTCGGTACCTATGATTCCTTCTCCCCTTAAATTTAGATCTAGTTTCTTTTGCTTGTTTTCCTTTGGGTAAAATAAACCCGCAAGACTCTTGTGTAGCAGCACATTTGAAATGCATCATCGTTCTTAATCGCACTTTCTTTAGGTTTCCTGTTTCGAACATAAAGTTAGTGATTGGGAAAACATTTATAAAACATTTCCAACTTTCTACACCTTTGCAAAGTTAGCTACAAGGGTTTAGACAGTAGCTTATCACATCTTTATGTCTCTTAAAATAATATCTGTCAAAGATTTTCCATTTATATCGGGAACTTTAGACATTTTAGACTAAAAACGTTGTTTATAAATACATTAATTCATAGAATATCATCATCACCAACCATTATCAATCCATTGCTTGATGAAAGTCTCCCCAAGTCTCTTCTAGAGGTCTACACGGGCCTTACCCAAGCCCATGCGTTTAAAGCCCAGCCCAGCCCGTTTCAAACATTAGACACTATGCCCGGACCCGTCAATTGCAGCTCTTATTTAGGCCCGGCCCGGCCGTGATGTACCATTTGGTATTATTTTGTCTTTTCCATTGTATTTTATTAAATTGTGAAAATTAAATAATGAACTATTATTGAAAATGTTTAGTTGAATCTAAGTCTAAAAATATTAACGAACAATTATTGAATAATATAACCTTTAAAGAGAGACAAAAAAGAAGACTAAGCGGGTTCAAATTCTCCTATTCTCTGAACTAGCAAGCGGTAACACTACAAAAGTTCAATCCCTGTACACATTAGGGATTGGAGAAAAAATCGATGTCCCACTCTCTCTCATACCAACACGCACACGGACACCCCACGTCACTGCAGACACCCTCCGTGCTGCACTCCACACGACACACACATTCGCTCGGGATCTAATCTTTTTGTTGTCAACAAGCCCCAAAGAGGTTTTACCGTCTTAATACCTACAGATGGTAAAAACACTGTGAGTGCCTCTCCTTGCCTTTGTGATTACGCCCTGGGCTATGTCATGGAAGTAAGTAAAGCCAGCTAAACAGTTAAACATACCAGGAAATCGGGGAACACTTTTTCTTTTTGTACCATCGCGATAAAAAGAATGGATCGACTTGGCCCGGTCCGGTCGTAAGTGTCTGGGAAAAAGCCCTGCCCGGCCCGGTCGTAAGTATCTGGAAAAAAGCCCGGCCCGGTCGCAAGTGTCTGGAAAAAAGCCGGGCCCGGCCTGTTGCTTTGTTCTCTAAACTAAAAGAAACTCGACCCGTGTAGACCTCTAGTCTTTTCTACAACTTTCTGTCTTGAGCCAGTCTCCTCCATGTCACTCCGGTATGCTTTAGAATTTCACTCAACTGTCTTCTTTTAGGTTTTTTCCTTGGAATCCAGTCTAGTATTTCAGTTGTCCTACGGTGATCTGTTCTAACAATATGTCCAGCCCATTACCATTTCATGGTTTTTATCTTGATCGTGGTTTGTTCCTCTTTCTACCCTTCCTGGTTATAAGAAGCCTGCACCTCTCATTGAATATTTATACACACCCACATACTGAAAAGCAGCAAATTATTAGAAACACCTACCTAATAACGTGTTGGGCCACTCTTGGCCTTCAAAATTGGGCCGCGGGTGGCCTAGTGGGCAGCGTTCGTGACTGCCGCGGAAAGGACCTGAGGTTCGAGGTTCGATCCCAGGCAGGTACGAACGCTCGATCCACTAAATATCCGCCGTGCGTCGGATGGGCACGTTAAGCCGTCAGACCCCGGGTACCCCCCCCCCATAATAAATAAGGGCGTCTTCCTCCTTTCTACCTCGCTTCCGTGTCACTTTCCTATCGGACACTCTAGCCCAAATCTCCTAACTTCGTATTTCTAAGGGTTGTTTAAGACCTGGGGTCAGACACTCACTTCCTAAAATCCTCTGCATATGATCAATCCTATGGCCTTCAAAACAGCTTCGATTTAATGTGGCATGGAGTCAACGAGGTGCTGATATCGTGCTATAGGTATATTAAGCCAAGCGAATGTGATGGCGTCCGTTTGTTACTGAATGTTCATTGAAGGAGGATCTCTGCTCTCTCAATCTCATCCCACAAGTGTTCAACTGGGTTAAGATCTAGGAACTTTGAAGTCATTGTTGTGCTCCCGGCACCACTGTGTGACGATCCGAGCCATGAGGCATGACGCATTTTCCATCTGGAAGTAGTTCTCTCCATCCGGGTATGTTCTCTCCATCAGGGTATGTTCTCTCTCCATCCGGGTATGTTCTCTTCATCAGGATATGTTCTCTCCATCAGAGTATGTTCTCTCCATCCGGGTATGTATGTTCTCTCCATTAGGGTACGTTCTCTCCATCAGAGTATGTTCTCTCCATTAGGATACGTTCTCTCCATCAGAGTATGTTCTCTCCAGGATATATTCTCTCCATTAGGTTATGTTCTCCCCATCCAGGTATGTTCTCCCCATCCAGGTATGTTCTCTCCATCAGGGTATGTTCTCTCCATCAGGGTATGTTCTCTCCATCAGGGTATGTTCTCTCCATCAGGGTATGCCTGGTCCGCAGCGATGTTAAGATACCTCGTGGCACCCAAATACCATTCCCGAAGTATTAAAGAATCCAAAATCCGCCATGAAAACAGACTCCAGACCGTTACACCTCCACATGCTTTTACGGTTAACTCTAAGCAGTTGGAATCCATTGGTTAGTGCTGTTCACACCATATTCTGGCGGTCTTTCGGCGTGTATGAACTGAAAACGACATTCATAGGACCAGGCGACTTTTTTTCACGGTGGTCAAGGGTCCAGTTTTGCTCCAGGATTCGTCCATTATAAGGACATCCACTGGACATCTATACGTGATGTCTATTGGATGTTTATACACTAAATGGCCACTTTATTATGACCACCTGACAGTTTTAAGCAAATGAGCCATGGCTGCACGCTGTTGCGGCCAGAGTGCGAAGCTAGTGTAAAAAGGGAAAGCTTAGTGCTTGCGACAGTAGTAGGAGAGATTTTTGGGTGACGAGATGGGTAAAAAATGCGATTTGACGGACTTTCAACGTGGGATGATTGTAGGAGTTCGGAGCCATGGAGCGAGTATCACCGAAACCGCCGCATTCGTGAAATGTTCCAGAGCAGCTGTTGGTAAAGTGTTTAAAGACTGGACTGTCAGCCAAAAAACTGGGTCTCTATGTGCAACGCGTGGTCGTCATCGACTAGTGACTGCTCGGGCGGAACGGAGAGTGTCCAGACTGGTAACAGACAACAGACGGGCAACAGTGTAGCAAATTACAGACCATCTTAATCAAGGATCCCCTCAAATGATCTCTGCACGCACTGTTCGCCGTACACTGCATCGGATGGGATATGGCAGACGAAGGCCTGTTCGAACACCTTTGCTGTGTGCAGTTAACAAGAGAAAACGTCTCCACTTCGCACAGGTGCACAAGGATTGGACAGTCGATAATTTGAAACAAAATATGTGGTCCGATGAATCACGTTTTCAGTTGCACCATGCCGATGGCCGAGTGAGAATTTGGCAGAAACAGCACGGAAGCATGGACCCCAAATGCATTGCTACAACCCTTCAAGCTGGTGGAGGCAACGTTATGGTTTGGGGAATGTTTTACTGTCATGCTTTGGGCCCTTTAATTCGTGTTGATCAACGTCTGACTGGCACATCATAACTAAACATCGTTGCAGACCTGTCATGTGGATGGTTTATCCCAATGGCGATGGCTACTTTCAACAAGATAATACGTCCTGCCATAGTGCTCGTATTGTACAGGATTGGTTTCAGGAACATGCCGGTGAGTTTACTTTGCTTAGGTGGCCTCCACAATCTCCAGATCTCAACCCCATTGAGAATTTGTGGGATGAAGTTGAACGAGCCACCAGACAGCTGGATCCACAACCCTGCAATCTCACACTCCTGGAAAGTGCTATTTATCAAGCATGGTCTCAGATTCCACAAACCACCTATCAACATCTCGTGGTGTCCATGCCACGAAGAATCAACGCAGTATTAAAGGCAAAAAATGGCCCAACGAAGTACTGAGGGGGTGTTCATAATAAAGTGGCCACTCAGTGTATATATAGACGTCCACTGGACGTCTATATTTTATCCATGACATCTACTGCACCAGGTGGATGTAATACAGACGTGCATTAAGCGTCGCTGGTTGTGTGGGCATAACGTAAGGACCAAGTTACAGCGGAAAGAAAATTACGTTATAACATATTCGTTAAAATTCATAAAAATTAACATTACCGTTATTATTAAAAGCTTATTTATGATTACCACTATTACATGTGTGTACACCGAAGAGGCAAAACATTATGACCACCGCGTCTTTATGCAAATCGAAACAACTGCAGGTAAACGACTGCGCGAGTGAACATCACAAAACGGTATAAATAACACCTGATACTGAGGTCCGTTAATCAGTGTTGTTCTTGATATGGGAAAGGCAGCGGACTTAAATTAGTTTAACAAAGGACAAATTGTAATGGCCAGATGACTGGATCAGAGCATTTCTGAGACATCAAGGGTTGTGGGGTTTTTACGGGTCAGCCGTGGTTAGTAAATTCAAAAAGTGGTTCGAGATGAGAAAAATCACGAACCGCCGTCAAGGTATCGGCCAACCTCGGCTCATCTATGCTGGAGGTGAGCGAAGGCTATCCCGTATGGTACGAGCCAACAGAAGGGGTACTGTGACGCAACTCGCCGGTAGTTTGAATGCTGGTGACGGGAATAATGTGTCACAACACACAGTATACATCGAACCGTGCTGCAAATGGGGCTGCCGCTCCGGGTGCCCATGGTAACCTCGATTTAACGTTGAAAGCGTCTACAATGGTCAGGCGAGCATCAGAACTGGACCTTGAATCACTGGAAGAAGATCGTCTGGTCCGATGAATTTCGTTTTCGTGTTGCACCATGTGGACGGCCAGCCGTCCACATGGTGCAACACGAAAACGAAATTCATCCTTTTTCGAAATGAAATATTCATCACTTCCGAAATATTCCTCACTTCTTAAAAAGGAAGATTCATCAAACGAAACGAATATTCATCACTTCTTAAAAACGAATATTCATTTTTTTAAATAGTATAACTCTACTAGATATCCGAAATTCTTTGGTGTAGAACAGAAATCAAAATTTCCAAGCTTTCGCACATCAACCAGATGGCTTTTTTCAAGGAAGGTTGACAGCAAACTGCAAACTGAACAATAGAACGCTTCAACAATTTGAACTCCGTGACTTGACTTAACAATAACGAAGAGATCTGAACGTAATCAGGTATTCAAAGACACGAGGCGTTATGCTCGTTTAGCACGCGGAATCATGTAAGGAAAATCAAGAGGTAATCACTATTTGAAGAACTAGTTCCAAATTCGTGGCAACTCCAGTAAGACGCTATCGTTGCACGACTCGCTGTTTGTTATGATTTCGCGAATGCGAAACTTTGGAGATCATAACAAACAGCGACTTCTCTGGATAAGGCTGTGGTTACTTTGCCGTTCTTTATGTCCCTTTTATGTTCGTAACGAATGATTTTTTTTTGTTTTTGTTTTTGTTTGGAGGTTTAACGACCACCGTGAGCAACTCAATGGGATATAAGCAGTCTCCCGTCCCTAATTTAGGGTCACTGGTTCCAGGGATGGGAGAGACCCAGTGCCGTAAGACAAACACAACATCCATGCCTCACCGGGATTCGAACCAGGACCCCGTTCGGACGAATGATCAGAGGCCATCGCTTAGACCACTGCGCCACCGGGGCGGCAACGAATGATTAAACGTTCATTTATAATTAGAGTCAACGAACATAAAAGGGACATAAGGAACCGCAAAATAACCACAGCCTTATCCAGAGAAGTCAAGTTCAAGTCCGCTGCTCCTATGTGGGATGACGTAAAGAAATTAGCTTCCTACTCCACCCCAAAATCTACTTCCATTCGCGAAACTTTGGAGATCATAACAAATAGCGAGTCGTGCAACGATAGCGTCTCACTGGAGTTGCCACGAATTTGGAACCAGTTCTTCACATCTGTCCGTTATTGTCAAGTCAAGTCACCGCGTTCAAATTGTTGAAGCGTTCTATAATTCAGTTCGCAGTTTGCTGTCTACCTTCCTTGAAAAAGCCATCTGGTTGATGTGTGAAAGCTTGGAAATTTAGATTTCTATTCTACACCAAGAAATTTCGGATATCTAGTATAGTTGTACTATTTAAGTACAGTTTGTGTACAGTTCCTTGTTATTTAATTACGAATATTTATTTTCGAAAGAAATATTCATCAAACGAAATATTCATCACTTCTTTTTTGATGAATAACTGAAATATTCAGTTATTCATCGTAACGAAATTCCAACACTACCCCAGGTAAACGTACGTGTGCGTCGTTTACCTGGGAAAGTGTTGGCGCCAGGATGCGCTGTGGGACGAAAACAAGCCGGTGGATGAAGTGTAATTAAGGTGACCAGATTTTTGAGAACAAAATTGAGGACAAAATGGCATGTTGTCCTCAATTTCAATGAAAATTTTAGGACAATGCTATTTCAAAATGAGGACATGATTGAGGACAACGTCTGGCAGCCGCCCCAGTGGCGCAGTTGTCTAAGCGATGGCCTCTGATCATTCGTCCGAACGGGGTCCGGGTTCGAATCCCGGTGAGGCATGGATGTTGTGTTTGTCTTACGGCACTGACTAAGGAACCAGTGACCCTAAATTAGGGACGGGCGACTGCTTATAGCCCATTGAGTTGCTCACGGTGGTCGTTAAACCTCCAATCAAAAAAAAAAAAAACGTCTGGCACAATATGGTAAAACCGATAAGATTAGGAATGAATGTTATATGAACTATACCATAATTGTTATGTTTCATGGAAAAACATATGTTGAGTCTGAAGGACGATTTTCATGTGAAATAAGTATGAAATTGCAATAAATTACTATCATGCAGAATATTGTTTCTGATAAATTTTAAATGTGACTCACAAGGGGCAGCACATGTAAACAAAGCTACATTTTGATTTTGTACTGAAATTTCATTACGATTCTGTACAAGAAAAAATACCTGAAGCTAAAAAATTACTATACACTGAACGAACAGAAATCATGGAATACCTGAATGCCATCTCTATGAGAAGGAATATTCCAAGTCCAATAACTTCACTTGAAGAAACAGTTTAATCAAAAAATGTACTAAACAAAAGTTGTAGAACTCTCAATGGAACATACCAAATGTAACCAAATTTGGCATCAATTATTTATTTGCAAGAAAGTAGATACTGAATAAGATGAGATTTATTCCCCATCCTATAAATACTTTAGTTAAATCCAATTAAAACAGAAACGAAATTACACCACACGATCATCGATCATCGAGATGACTTTGTTTTGATGCTTCGGCATGTCTCCCATGATAAACTAAAAACCGTGTTAAGCACGATATATGAGATGATTTTTAGTTTATCACATGCTGTCTAAGCACGATATATACTGAAGAGCAATTGAATTAGAGACAGCTGGTGTTATGCAAATGTGGCACAGTGAGTGGCCCTGTAAACGGCAACGACATGACGTATGCAGTGATCCGACAATATAAGGAGTGATGCGACGGGAATCAGTAAGAGTCGGACGCAGTATGGGTAAGACGAAGGATCTAAGCCCATTTGATCGTGGGCAAATTGTCGGGGCCTGACGAATGGGTCACTCCATCTCGGAAGTCGTGCAGCCACTGGGATTTTTACGAGCCACTATGTCACGGGTGAACCGTGAGTACATCGAATCCGGTAAAACCATCCCTGCAAGGGCCAACTGCCGTGGACAACAGCGCGTGGATGAGCGGGGTCATCGTCGGCTAGCTGGCATTGCAACAGCGGATAGACGGGCCACAGTGCAAGAAATCACTCGGCAATTTAACGCTGGTGCACAAAAACGTGTAAGCAGCCACACCATCCAGAACCATCTCCTCGCTATGGGGTACAGAAGCCATCGCCCCACGAGGGGACCGCTGCTGACCGCACATCACGGGGTGCAAAGATTAGCATGGGCGCGGGAACATCGCCACTGGACCCTAGACATGTGGAAAAATGTTGCCTGGACTGATGATTCGAGATTCACGTTGGTACATGCGGATGGCAGGATACGAGTACGGCGCATACCACATGAAGCGATGGATCCATCTTGCCAGCAGGGTACTCTTCAAGCTGGTGGGGGTGACATTCTCGTCTGGGGACTGTTTACGTGGACTGAAATGGGTCCCCTGGTACGTGTGACATCGTCCCTCACAGGTCAACGTTACCGGTATATCCTGGACGACCATTTGCTCCCGTTTGTGTGTCTTCAATATCCCACTGGGGACTTCATCCTGCAACAAGACAATGCACCGTGCCATCGCTAGCGAATTGTATCCGAATGGTTGGATGAACACTCCACCGACGTGACCTCGCTTCCTTGGCCAGCTATGTCACCTGACCTCAATCCCATCGAGCACATCTGGGATACCATCGAGAGAGATGTTCGAGCCTCTGACCCCCTCCATCAAATCTTCGTAAACTGTTGGAGCTTGTTCAGGGGTCGTGGATCCGTATGGCATCCCAACGCTTCCGGTGTCTTGTCGAGTCCATGCCGAGACGAATCGCCGCCGTCATCAGGGCGAAAGGTGGTGCTACACGTTACTAGACAGATATCTCTAATTCAATTGCTCTTCAGTGTATGTTGGTTTTTAGTTTATCACATGTCTCCCATTAATACTGCATGATTTCTAACATAATTCAAGAAAAAAGCTTCAGAAAATAGTTCCGTATGTTTGAGTCCATTTTCTTCCAATGAAATAAGTATTTGATGCTAAATTTGGCTGCACTTGGTAGTAGATTCAGTTGAGTTCTGTGACTTTTGTTTAACACATTTTTTCCTAATTCAACCTTTTTTGGGAATTTTCAAAAACTGAGAAAAAAAAAAAGAAATTAAGGACATTTTACGTCCTCAATGAATTTTTACGGAATTGAGGATGAAGCATTGAAATTCAGGACTGTCCTCAGAAAATGAGGACATCTGGTCATCTTAGTGTAATTGCTTTGGGCAATATTCTGTTGGGGAAACCTGGGTCCAATCATTCATGTGCAGGAAACTATGACGTCTACCGCCTACCTAAACAGCATTGCAGACCAGGTACATGCTTTAATGGAAATGGTATTTCCCTTTGGTAGGGTCTTCTTTGAGCAGGATAATGCGCCATACCACACTGCCCAGATTGTTTTTGAATGGTATGCAGAACATGAGGAAGACTTCTAGGAATAGCCCTGGCCTCCAAATTTCCCAGACATCAGTCCAATCGAGCATCTGTTGTTCGTGTTGGAACAGCAAATACGATCTGCTGCGGCTCAACGACGCAACTTAAAAGAGTTGCTGGTAACGTTTTGATACCAGGTACCACCATACCTTTAGAAACCTTGTAGGCCGCCCCGTGGCGCAGTGGTCTAAACGATGGCTTTTGACCATTCGTCCAAGATGGGTCCGGGTTCGAATCCCGGTGAAGCATGGATGTTGTACTTGTCTTGTAGCACTGGCTCTCTTCCTTCCCTGGAATCAGTGACCCGAAATTAAGGATGGGTGACTGCTTATAGCCCATTGAGTTGCTCAATGTGGTCGTTAAACCTCCAATTTAAAACAAAAATCTTGTAGAGTCCATGCCGCGCTGGAACCGTTTTGGGGGGACGTGTAGGAAAAACATCATATTAGGCAGGTGGTCATAATGTTTTAGCTATTTCTGTATATTCAAGAAACGAAGATTCACATTTACAGACGACAGACGTTTGGTTTCGCAGATCGTTTTGGGTTTCTTTTCTTCAAAGACATTTGAAAGTTACATGAAGTTGCCGTATTGCAAGAGAACGTATCTCTTCTGTCAATTCCAGTACGCACCCATACATGGGGAATGTCTGCGCAATGTGAGTACTCTTCAGAAGTCGGAAGCTGACGCACCTATGACTGGAGCGGATATTACTGTGGCTGTCATTCCTATTTTATTATGAGAAAGGAAGTGGTTTCTGAATCAGCTGGAGGATAAGTAATATGGAAAACTTCCTTCGCTATCTTTGCAGATAAGCTGGGAAAAGCGGCACATAACGACAAACGTTTTCGTGGAGAATAAATACCAAAGGGAAAAAAATTAAAAAAATTGTCGCTGGTTTCTTAGTAAGCTGTAAAGCGAAATGACGTCTTTCTTAAACAGCGCTAGTTGTTAGAAATATTCGCACCATTAAAGAGATAATCGTCATGTTCGGCGTGAAAAAACGTAATGTCCATTACTTAATTTTTTATTTTCCGCGTGATCTTACATACAATCATATATGTCACACAGGAGCGGATTGAAACGACCAAAACCAGGACGAGAATTTTACTCTTGCGGTGCACTGCAAATACACATGCATCCAGCAATTGTTCCGGCCTTTTTTAAAGTTTTCGCCAAATTCAATTTTTTGTCTCAAAATGTAATTTGAAGTCGCCAATTTTTTTTAACTCTCCATTGGAAATATAAAAACCATAAAGTGTTATAACAGTACCAAAACAATAGGTTATAGATTTTTTTTTACAATTAAGCAGCAAATTATTATTATTTTATAGATCCCAAATCGTAATAGAAATAAATATAGACGCTTATTTTCAATTTTGAACTATAAAATTGCCAAACAAAGAATTATTGACAGAATAAATTCCAAATTAATTTAAATATTGGGTATTACATTTATTCTGTGGCTTGGTTGTAAAAGGGCCAGCGTAAAAAAAAAAAAATTCCAGATGTTGAAAAATTGCATTTTATTCATGAATGAAATACGGGATTGAACCATACAATACAAATTTTGAAGATGCCAATCCGTTTTTTGTGTAAATGTGACAAGGATGGCAAGTCAGATAGTATCCGACAACTTGAAATTTTTTTTCGTCCTGGAGCGGGGATCGAACCCGCTTCTCCCAGATAGCGCCCGGGTATGCTAACCACTACACCACCCCGAGCGATCGAGTCACAAGTTACAGATTAATTTTAATATGATTCTTAACCTCCAGATTAGCTAAACATGAATGCCGGTTGCTTCGACTAGCGAATCCTGTGATGGTTATATTCAAATTAATCGGAAACTTGAGACTCGGTCGTTCTGGGTGGTGTCGTGGTTAGTATACCCGGGCGCTATCTGAGTGACGTCCAGGACGACTAAATTTTCAAGTTTTCGAATATTATCTTACTTACCATCCTTGTCACATTTACACCAAAAAACGGATTGTCATCTTCAAAATTAGCTTTGCACTTTATTACCTATTGAACTTTTGTCTAATAACTATTTTCATATGTATCGTGCAATATTGGTTGATGGTTTACATCAAAAGAAATCCACAAAATATGATCGCATTTGAAAGGTTCTATACGAATTTTTAAAATATCCTGGGCACTGCCGAAGCAAAATTTGACATCATGACGTCCGAACAAAAACAATCTTTTCTTAAGTTTTTTTTTTTTTTTTATCTCGGACGCCATTAAAAAAGATGATCACCAATATTTTCGCCAAAGCTTTTTATCCATCGCCAAAACGATTCTGTTTTCGGAAATTGCAAAGAATGCGATCGGCTACCGACCCCTGCGTATCTGTACAGTAATAATTATCTCATATATTCCCTCATGAAAAAAATTGTGTTAAATACTGGATGAAAGTGAACTGTTACAAAATTGTTTCTAAAACGAATTCAGTCGTGAGTAGTTTCTAACAGAAGTTTAGAAGTGAAAGAATTAAAAAAGTCCTCTCGTGATTGAGTGTATCATCAAACCACGCTCAAAACGGAGTGTTCTAACAGGTAATTATTTTCCATTGAAAAATTCGGTTTTGACAATCATTTTGAAAGTTGACATGTGCGCATCCATAAAGCAAATTTTTATATTTATACTTATTTTGTCACTGATTGCCTACTGTGCAATGGCATTAGTAAGTCCTCCTTGAATAGAAACCTTTTTTACGCTTTCCAACCGGCAGGCTGAAGAAGCGTATATGCTCCAGCTTTTTCCGTCCGTCTATCCGTCTGTCGGCACGATAACTCACGTAAAATGGTTCGATTTCGATGAAATTTTACTATGTGGTAGGGGACCATTTGGGGACGAACCCTATTGAAAATGGGACAAATGAGGTTAAAGGTCACTACATAGGAGCGGGATCCATTCCATTGCCCTTATGCCTCATAACTTGCGTAAATATGGTTCGATTTCAATGAAATTTTAGTATGTGGTAGGGGACCGCCTGGGTCGAACCCTAATGAAAATGGGTGTAGTGGGGTCAGAGATCAGGACATAGGAGTGGGATACATTCCATTGCCCTTATCCCATACTGTTAAGGTGGACGTCAAGTAATTTTGCTTCCTATATTTCCAATGGAAAAACTTTTCTATACATTTCCTTCACAATTAGTGTGTTCCCAAGGATGGAAATTTGAACATCGATTAAAATAACTTCATATTATAACTTGGAATACTTAACATTTTCTAAAGTGGTGTTGAAACCAGAAAAAAGATGGCGCGACCTGTACTTTGATGATGTCAGTAGACAAATAAATGTTGGATTGCATAATTATGGTTATGTTTTAGAAAATATTAAGTACTCCAAGTTATAAAATGAAAGCTATTTTAATCGATGTTCAAATTTTCATCCTTGGAAACGCTTTAATTGTGAAGAAAATGTGTACAGAAGTTTTTCCATTGGAAGTATGGGAAGCAAAATTACTTGACGTCCACCTTAAAGGAGCAATTCTTGTATCTATGAAAATTTTATTTTGAAAACGGCTCTAAGGATTTTGGTGAAAGTCGTTAACCTACCGTTTTCTGATACGAGAAATCGATTTAGCTTGATCTCGACTTTAGGAAAATTCGTTTAGTGGGTTAAATAACCACCCCGAATCACCACGTTTTCAGTGTCATGGCGTTGTTCCATTAATGTTACCCATGCTTAGAAATCTTATGACGTCACAAGCTCGCGATTGTTACGTTACGCGTTGTGTGCGTATGCCCTTCCGCACGATAACTAGCGTAACAATCGTTCGATTTCGCTGAAATTTTAGTATGTGGTAGGGGACCACCTGGGAAGGAACCCTATTGAAAGTGAACAAAATGGGGTCAAAGGTCAGGATATAGGAGCGGGATCCATTGCACTGCTCTTATGCGTCATAACTAACGTAAAAAATGTTCGATTTCCACGAAATTTTAGTATATGGTAGGGGACCACCTGGGGACAAACCTTATTGAAAATGGGCGAAATGGGGTCAAAGGTCAGGACATAGGAGCGGAATCACTTCCATCGCCATTATGCGTCATAACTTACATAAAAATGCCTCGATTTGGATGAAATGTTAGTATGTTGTAGGGGCCTGCCTGGGGACGAATCCTATTGAAAAATGGACGAAATGGGGTCAAAGGTTATAGGACACAGGAGCGGGATCTATTCCATAGCATTTATGCCTCATAACTTACGTACAAATGCTTATATTGCGACAAAACGTTATCATGTTATTTCGGAGGTATACCGAACCGGCTCTGTTGAATATCATCGAAATGGGATCAAAGGTCAGGGCACAGGAGCGAGATTTATTCCACAGCTATTATCCTCATAACTTGAGTAATGATTTCTGGTAGAGATGAGCGTTATTTCACTACCTGTGATTTGATCACGGTTACCGAAAAGTCACAGGTAGCGCCTGCTACTGAAAACCGTGAGTAACAGTGATCGTCCAATAAGCGTTCCTCACTCTGTTATTGCTACCCATCATGCTCTTCGTGATTTTTCACAGCTCCGTCTTAACTGTTACCGAGTGAATTCTGCTCCTGTAGCTGTTACTCATTATCTGCTGTTGCGTTTGGCAGCTTTTTTCACAGCGTTGTTTCTGAGCTCATCGTTCTCGCAGTGAGTGGGGTTAAAATTTTTGAATTCGGAGAAAATAGTGAATTGTGAACGTTACTTAGTAAATCTTTAGTAGCTTCATCCATTTCAAGGCTGAAAAAATGCTGCCTCGTTTCTTTCAAAGTTGCAACATACCATGTTAGGTACAAAAGAACAGTGTGTTTTAGATAATCTGAATCCAAAATTTAACTAACCGCGAAAAACGTATAAAAGAATTACGCATAATTCAACTGAAAAAGCTGTAAAAACTACAGCAAAATATCAGAATTCGCGCAGAATTACCTATAAAAGTTTAAAACAAGTTTAGGACATAACGGACTTTTGGGCACAAATCTTTAGGGGCCGTACAAAAATTGCAGTTTCTTGGCGCTGTGAGGGGAATTGAATGGAGATAACGTTCCCAGTAAGACAAACGACAATTACAACTGAATTTTAAAAAAATTACAAAGCACAAATTTTGAAGATGAAAATCCGTTTTTTGGTGTAAATATGAGAAGGACAATATCCGAAAACTTGAAAATTTCGTCGTCCTGGATCGGGATTGCATAGCACATAATCATGAATATGGATTACATCATATTCATGATTACATAACACATTTCTTAGGTTTCAACGAAACAAAACAATTACATCAGAACTCATACTATGTTCGGAAAAAGACGACAAACAGGGATTTTTTTATAAAGCTGCACTTTTACTTAGGTACTAAATGTTTACATAACATTTCAAGTTATTAATATTTCTCTCTTACTTAATTAGGCACTAAATTACTATGCCTCATTCGTAGGACCTTTTGACAGTCTTTCTTCTGCCGATGTTATATTCATAAAGTTTACGTATCAACTCAAGGTAATAATATTGCGCTTTTACTTAAGCACTAAACATTATTTCACAGGACCTATGACTTTTTAACAGTTTTTGTTCTATCGATGCCACATTCATAACAATTAGGTATCAACTCAAGTTAATAATATCCCGCCTTTAATTTTTCACTAAAAACTTTCTCACGTTCCCTAGGCCTAGGCCGTGGCCTTTTTAATAGTTTTTATTCAATTAATGTCGTATTCACAACTATTACTTATCAAGTGAAGTTAATAATATTCCGCTTTTACTTAGGCACGAAATATTCATTCGTTACCCTATGCCTAGGCTTTTTAAATAGTTTTTACTCAAAGTCATATTCGCAACGTTTATGATTCAAATAAAGTTAGTAGCATTGCGCTTTTACTTTGGCACTAAATGTTATTTCACAGGCCCGAGGCCTAGACATTTTTAACAGCTTTTGTTCTATCGATGTCACATTCATAACAATTCCGTATTAACTCAAGTTGGGTGTAGGATCTCAGATCAGATCTTCAGTAGAGGATTTTATTAAGGGAGTGTCTGACCCCAGGTCTTAAACAACCCTTAGAAGTAGGAAGCTAGGAGATTTGGGCTAGAGTGCCCGATAGAAAAGTGACACAGAAGATAAGTAGAAAGGGGGAGGAAGACGCCCTTATTTATTACCGGGGGGCGTTTATTATCCCTTATTTATTACCCGGGATCCGACGGCTTAACGTGCCCATCCGACGCACGGCGGATATTTAGTGGATCGAGCGTTCGTACCTGCCGAACCTGAGGTCCTTTCCGTGGCAGTCACGAACGTTGCCCACTGGGCCACCCGCGGCCTGGGTGTAGGAGAACTGGCCACAAACATTTTAAGGGGCCGTATAAAAATTACGTTTTTGACCGCCTCGTGGCCACGACCCCACAACAGAGGTTGGTAATCTAAGTCATATAAAGCTTCCGTAATTTCGTCTTTTCTTAATTGCGATAATTAATGTAATTCTTTACAACAAATGTTTGATCTGCATCTCAACAAAATATTTTAGGGTTTTCAAACTACAAGTCTGACAATTATCAGAGCGCATGTGACTACTGGGCAACAAAACTGTCGGGGGGGGGGGTATACCAAAAGTGGAAAATATAAAAAAAAATCTCGTCCGATCGGGAAATTTTCAGCATTTACAAGCTACAACTCGTCGACACATTATCTAAACACATATGCCTACTCTGGAAACCTATCGGGGGGCGGGGGGGGGGAAGAGGTGGCATACCAAAATTGTAAAATATAAAAAAAAATTCTCGCCCGATCGGGAGATTTTCAGCATTTACAAGCTACAACTCGACACATTATCTGAGGGCATGTGCCTACTCAGAAAACCTGTCGGGGGGGGGGGGGGGGGGTAATACCAAAATTGTAAAATGTAAACAAATTCTGGTCCGGTCGGGAGATTTTCAGTATTTATAAGCCACAACTCGACCCATTATCTGAGCGCATGTGTCTACTCTGGAAACCTGTCGGGGCGGGGGGGGGGGGGGGTTAATACCAAAATTGTAAAATATAAAAAAATTCTCGTCCGATCGGGAGATTTTCAGCATTTATAAGCTACAACTCGACTTATTATCTGAGCGCATGTTCCTACTCTGGAAACCTGTCGGGGGGGGGGGGGGGGGGGGGGTAATACCAAAATTGTAAAATATAAAAAAATTCTCGTCCGATCGGGAGATTTTCAGCATTTATAAACTACAACTCGACCCATTATCTGAGGGCATGTGCCTACTCTCGAAACCTGTCGGGGGGGGGGGTAAAACCAAAAGTGTAAAATAGTAAAATATGAGAAATTTATGGTCTGATCGGGAGATTTTCAGCATTTACCAGCTACAACACGACACATTATCTGAGCGCATGCGCCATATTATACACTGTTTATTTACCACCCCACCCCCACCCGCACACACACACAGGTATCCTGAGTAGGTACACCTCAGATAGTTTGCTGAGTTGTAGCTGGTAAATGCTGAAAATCTCCCAATCAGACAAGGAATTTTTCATATTTTACACTTTTGGTATTAACCCCCACCCCCCACCCCGACAGGTTTGCTGAGTAGGCACATGCCCTCAGATAATGTCTATTTGTAGCTTGTAAATGTCAAAAATCTCCCGATCGGACGAAAAATTCTTTATTTTTTACAATTTTGGTATCCGCCCTCACCCCGACAGGTTTCCTGAGGCAGCAGATGCCCTCAGATAATTCGAGACGCTTTTCTCCTTCCTGGTATAAACAATATCCTGATATAGAGTAAAGCATTGTTAAAGATACTGCTTATTGCTTTGAGTTTGTTTTCTTTTCCCTGAAGGTCCAGACAGGGAGAAATTAGATTGTACTTGGAATGAAACAGGTGTAAGGCAATGACACAAAATGAAGAGTGTGGGTAAATATAAATTAGGAAAATTATCCCAGCATTTCTCTTTTAAAGCTCACAAAGCTGCACTAGTGGATTGTTGCCATTTTTCACAAAAAGATAAACACGTCGATATTCTTTTAGACAAAAATAAAAGGGCTAGTGTAATTTTCAAGAAGAACATGATAAAGAATTTAATACTAAAGTTTTAAATATTTTATTTGATGTTGCCAGAACATTGGCCAGGCAAGGCATTGCTCTTTGCGGAAATAAGTCAGATGAAAATGGGAATTTTCGTCCAATCGTAGTTTAATTTATCGTCATTGCTTGATAATGAAGAAATGGTTAGATAAAAAGAGACTAGACAAAACCCATCGGAATCGACGGTTAGTTTTTTTGTTTTGTTTTTTCTGAAAAGAATAAACTCATATAATGTATTTATTTACACATTAGAAAAAATCCTGCAGAATTGACAATCATCACCTTAGATTTCACTGTCTCTACTCTGTGTTTCAGTGTTCCACTCTCCAGCGACATCAAAGTCCTGCTTCAAATAAAGATTTTACTGAGTGAATTGGTTTTTAAATTGAGCTGCACTTCCATCAGAAAAAATTGTTAACTTTTCTATTTCTGGAAATTTGGCCTTTAATGTAGCTATAGCAATTTTTAAGGCCTGCACAGCATTTTTGTAATGGTTGAGCTCATCACTTATTACAGCTACAGTATGCTTAATATTTCATGCACAACTGGTAAATATACAGTAGTTATTTGCTGGTGCCTCCAGTGTCCACTCTGGATTTCATCTTGGGAGATAGTACTGTAATTTTCAAAAAAATCAATTTGGAGCAGACCTTCATTTGGTGACTGAACTGTTCTTACAAAAGAATGAATTTTATAATAATGTAACTGATTATGAAGCACAGTTCTTCAAACAGAACCATCAATCTCAACCACTTTTTGAAACCATCTATATCTTTCCATGTTACAAATGTGTCTATATGTATCTCTTCAACACACATGCAAACATCACTTTTACAGTCTGTGCAAAATCCAATCATGCAGTTCTCATTTTGAATGCTGCAGCACAAAACACTCATCAGTTCTATTTCATTTGAAGGAAACTTTGGGGAATTGGAATTTTGCTCGCCAAGGATTGTATAAAAAAATGTAAATTTGCATGATATTTGCAAGCACATAATTCCATGGTGTTTACAAAATTAATGTCACATATCCAGGACACAGGTCGTAAAACTTAGTTTTTTAATTAAAATGTTCTAATTTTCATTTTTGAACTGTGTGAAAGCATCACTTATAGTCATTAGCATGTGTCTTTTTTGTATTAAATTGTGCCTCCTTGATAGTGAGTCCTTTATTGATTTCACACATTTCCTGGTACCTGTCTACTTACAATATATCATTATGGCATAAAAATCTTTTCTTTTTCTTTGTGCTATCTGATATACAGCGTGAAGTCTTTTCTTTTTCATTAAACAGAGTTGTGGCAATGTCAGGCAACACCTCAGTACCAAAGTGTGACACTTAAGTGAGACTTTCAATAATGTCACACACGTCACACCTCAGTTTTTTCTACATGACTTTTTCTACACTTATTCAGACTGCTGACAATCAAACTTCCACAAAGTTTGAAATTTCTACACAAAGGGTATGTTAGTATAAACTATCTTTATGGTAATTTCAGTCAGCAGACTAAAAAAAATGACGGTCAGCAGACTAAAAAAAAATGACGGTCAGCAGACTAAAAAAAAATGTTTTTAAATTTTCAATTATTTTTAAGTGTAAAATATGTTATTACAAAGTGT
This sequence comes from Macrothele yani, assembly GCA_039090855.1. Taxonomy (NCBI): domain Eukaryota; kingdom Metazoa; phylum Arthropoda; class Arachnida; order Araneae; family Macrothelidae; genus Macrothele; species Macrothele yani. The sequence continues at coordinate 115,854,169 of CM077013.1, read as the reverse complement.
TTTGGACTCTGCTACATCTAGCAAATACAACTGCAAGTGAAAAACAGTTGTCAAAACATTTCCAGAACTGGTATTAGAATTGTCTAATTACTAAATGTAAATTCTACCTTTTGTTCTGGATGTTTAAGACTGAAATGCAAGGAGACAATAATTTATATAGCATTTTTTGTTGTGAATTCAAATTCTATGTAGTACTCATACCTTCAATTTGATGTATCAGAAATAATAATATGATACAATTTAAGTTTTTTTCCTGTTTGTCCACTTTTTCATGGAATGGCTGTAAAGAATTCTTCTTTTGAGGAGTGTGTAATCATTGCTCTTTTGATTAAAGTTTTAATACTATTGTATTTCTGTGTGTATGGATGTGTTGAATTATATGGAATCAGAACAGGAATAAATGACTGTTTTCTATGTAGTCTGTATTGTAGTTGGTCTCTTTGCTTGACAACTTTAACATCAAGGAAGATCAAAGTATTCTCCTCCCCATGTTCTATTGTCAACGTTGGATAGATATTACCAAATTGCTGAGTTAATGATTCAAGTTCATAAATACTCATTCGTGACAAAATAAAAATGTCATTCACATATCTACAGTAAACCAAAGGAGTTTCTTCCATTGTACAGATTATTTGTTCCTCAATATTGCTCATAGTCACTTCTGCAAATAGATTTGACAGAGGGGAACCCATTGGGCCTCTATTTTTTTGTTTGCAATGTTCTCTTCAAATTTGAAAATATTGTTTTCATAAATGTATAACAAAACTGCTTTTGATTCTTGAAATTGTGTGTTATTAAGATTTTTGTCCTGTTTTAATTTTTTAATAATGTTTTCAATTGCTTCCGGTACAGTGGTACTTGGAAAAAGGGCCTTGACATCCATACTTGCTATAATCCTGTAGATCTTGGTTTACATTTTAAATTATATAAATAAACTCATAAGTATTATAGTTTTTACAGTAAATTGTGTTTTCACATTTTTTTAGATGCGCGTTGATCTCAAAGTCAATACCAAAAGCAACAGTCTTTTCGTGCTTAAATATTGTAATACTCTATTGTGATGTTTACAATCATAATATCAGTACTCACAGTTTCTTATTTTGTTTCTTTTTCTGTATTCAAAAATTACAAAAAAGTAGTTCAGCTCAGGGTTCCCCCCTGAACTTGATGAACAGGTAATAATTTGATGTCATGGCTATTTCTAGACTTGATGTATTACAAATTTCACTAAATTATAGGATTTACTTGGGAATAAAAGGATATTACTTACAGTCGAATTTTCAGGTAGCATCCCTACCCGTCCACAAGACTACACTATAGTAGGTGTTGTCATTCGTGAGCTAAATACCCCTTAGGTTAGTAGGTGTCCAACCTTATGCTGGAATTTAGCTCACAAATGGCAACATCTACTATAGTGTAGTTTTTGAGGAAGCCTAGGTTTTTTTTTTTTATTGGAAGTTTAACGACCACTGTGAGCAACCCAATGAGCTATAAGCAGTCGCCCGTCCCTAATTTAGGATCACTGGTTTCAGGGAAGGGAGAGAGCCAGTGCCATAAGACAAACACAACATCCATGCCTCCCTGGGATTCGAACCTGGACCCCTCTCGGACGAATGATCAAAGGCCATCGCTTAGACCACTGCGCCACCGGAAGGCTTTTTGACATTAACTCTGCTGTATATACTATTAGAATGCTAGTTACTTTATTTCCTGTAGACTCTGCATTCTTCTGTATGGAGGTCTAGTCCACAATTCGGTAACACATTTCTTATGTTAATTATTAACTGCCGATTTAGGGTCGTGCCAGTGTGGCAATTCCCTCCAAATAATACACACACATGCAAGCTATAGATATACCTTCACAGAAATTTCCCCAACAGGGAGGTAATCAGTTGCTTAAATTTAGTCTTATATTTGTCCACAATTTATATGATCCCCCCTCTCCATTCCCTACAAAAATCATCAGGTATTAACCACTTTACAAAATCTGATAGATATTATGACTATGACTACCGACTGAAATTTCTGTCAGAGAACTTTACGTGGCTGTGCCCATATCTTCTGTCGGAAAATTATAAAGTTCATAATTTTGTAATCTGTGGCAGACAGTAGTATCTCAGTTATACATTTTACTATGGAATGGCTTAAAAAACATGTGACTGAAATTTCAAAATATTAAATACTATTGTACAATTTTAAATGCTTCCAAAAAAGAAAAAAAAAGCGGAAGAGGGCTCGCAATTTTAGATTATGCTAATGAATACTTTGTTCGCTACCTGTCCATTCTATTTTGTTCTTGCCTGTCTATTTTGACCTTTAATTTTTTTTTTTTTTTTTTTTACATTATAAAACAAGGTAAGAAATTCTGCATGATTTCATATTTTCAATATATGAAAGAACTCTTACCTTTGAAATATTAGGTAGTAAATCCGAATGTGTTCTTATATTCAACACCCTTAGAACACATTATTTACTTATAATACTTGGCCCTTTTCAAATAATTTTGTTCACTAGTTGATTTACCATTAATGCTGGGTAAAATATCACTACTTTCTGTTTGTTTTAATTTTTTTGAATTTGGAGAAATTTGTGAATTGTGTGTGAACATTAGATGATAATTTTTTTGTTGCTTCGTCCATTTCAAGGCTGAAAAATAAATGCTGTCTCATTTTTTTCAAAGTTGTAGCACCATGTTATGTATAAAAGAACTGTATATTTGATAATCTGAATTCAAAATTTAACCTATAAATCACATGAAAGAATTACGCATAACCCAACTGAAAAAGCCATTATAACTACAGCAAAATATCGGGGTTAACGCAGATTTATGTTTAAAAGTAAAAAACATATAACCCAGGATCCGCTGTATTATGGCCAACCCACCGTTCCATTAAGTGATTCTGCTATCAGTTACTTTACTCGTTCGTTAGTCGTTACTGGTGCACGAATTCACGGAAGGGAAACAAATAACAGGTCCTAAACTGTGATTCCAATCACAGTTAAAAATCACTGTTACTTTAGAGTAGCAGTCACAGTTAGCGCCGTGAACACCAAGTAACAGGTAAGCTCATCTCTAATTTCTGGTATGTTGGAAAGCGTATTATAATCAATGCATTGCATGATTTTACTAACTTGTTTAAGTTTACCCATTTCGTTGGTCGTTCAAAATGTAACGAGACTGACGTCATGGCGCCAAAACAAACCCACGCAGAAACATGTAGCTGCCTGTGTTGGCGTGGAGTACAGACGTGTTTCTGTAACCCAGTATGTGTTTAAAACTAGAGCAATTTCAGGGTTGCCAGCCAAACGGAAAAATCAGGGAATCCGAAAATAAATCTAAAAATCGGAGAAAACTCAGGGAGAAAATTTTTTTTTTTACGAAAACCTGGAAAAGTAAGGGGAAATTAAACTGATGATTCTTTGCGTAATACGTATGCAGTTACCAGGGATGGGAATTCAGCGTCAGAGTGCTCCAAAACAAAATCTTGCGTCGTCTTGCTACAAAAGGCAGATTTTGCGCCATTGCGCGGAAGAACCGCCGTGTGGGTCCGGGTTCGAATCGGGGTCAGGCATGGATGTTGTGTTTGTCTTACGGCACTGGCTCTCTCCCTTCCCTGGAACCAGTGACCCTAAATTAGGGACGGGCGACTGCTTATAGCCCATTGAGTTGCTCACTGTGGTCGTTAAACCTCCAATTAAAAAAAAAAAAAAAAGAACCGCCGTGCCCCGTCGTTATCGTCGGTACTTCGGCACTCTACATTCTCCGTGCGCACCGAATTCTGCTTGACGCTGAGTAAGACTATGCGATAGGAAGAAAGATTCAGCGATTCCAAGTACTAAGGGTTTTATGTAGTCACTATGGAAATCGGTGGTCCGCTACGGACGACGGAAAACATCGAGTATGCTATGGAAATTGAAAATTTCAGCCAGCAGTAAAAAAAAAAAAAAAAAAGCCAGCAATTGATTCAAGTGTACAATGGTAGCTTACCAGGGGTTACGCTGGCATTTTGAAAGTTTTCGCCAACCCGTTCGCCAAATTAAATTCTTTTTCGCCAATTTCCACAATCAGGCGGCAATGTGAGAATACAAATTTGCCGGTGGCGGAGCCCCATCCGTCTGCTCCGGAGTCGAATGCTTTCCCAATTTAGCTACACCGACGTAATTTATTGCTGCAACTTTGCCGTCTTGACCTGTGCTTCACTTCTGTTGTAAGTCATAGAATATACATATAATACAGCTTACGACTGGAGGTGAAAATATTTTTATCTATTATATGAACCATGTTTTAAGATTCCAATTTGGGGGCTGGGGGAAGGGCTACCGCCCTCCTAAAGCAGGTTTCTTTCTTTCTAAATGACCAGTATCTAAACAATTAATGCACTTATTTTTGTAAAATTATAGTAACAAATCCACAGGTTTTCGTAAAAGTTTTCATAATAACTAAAATTTACTGTAAATTTATAGTTAAATGTTCTGTTGTAGCTTTACGAAAATACAACAACAAAAAGTAGAGGTTCAGAAATAGAGAAAGATGAGAGTGGAAGGGAAAAGAGTTTTGACTGATCATGAAAAGCAATGGGTGAGCTTTGTTCTAGTATTTTCAGTATTGTCTGGGTGAGTTTTAAAAAGCATAAAGTTGGTTTTCTCGAAAAACGAGCAACTGAACGCCAGGAAAATAGTGCCGATGTTTCAGTTCTAGTTCATAGTTTGCGATTTGAAAATTTCGAACAATTATTTTAATGGAAATTTTTAAAAAGCCTTACGATGCCAGGAAGAGGCAGCGCTGTAAGTTTACCGTATGTGTGCAGGGCCGCCGGTGTTACTACTTCGACGGCCCCAAATAGTATTTTTAACTGAAAAACGTGCATGCTGCTTAATTGTTAAAATATCAGTTTTCAATCATATTTGAATAACGTATTTTTCCCTCAATGACAGGAAACTAAAATTAAAAAAAAAATGCACAAAATTGTTATAGAATATATGCACTTAAGACTGACCTGAAATTTTCTGAACTTCTCCATTCGAATGCTGCTTACGATACGCTTATTTGTAAATGTCATTGTAGCTTGCTGTTTCGTAATTATTCCTGCATAAACTTTTGGGCACATAACTTAAGGTTTAATGTTAATCACACTGTTTACAACTGTTGTAGAAAACTCAAACGAGAAAAAAAAAATGTTTTCCTAGAGTGTAATAATTTTTATTTTTTGCTAAAATTACATTAGTCAAACGATCTACTGTAATCAAAAGTATGGGAATTGAAATCCGGTTAAATTAGCAAATCTCAGACGTTCTGCTTTTCACTCAACCCCGGAAACTTTTGTCTCGCTTTTTGTTTACTGAATACACATTCCTCATTTCTTATTACCGTTTTATATGTAAAGCCGGAGGAAAAAAAACTAAACTTCACTGCAAAGCATGAAGAAAGGGGAACAGCTGTTTTTATACAGATTCGCTTAGCGGCATCCCCCCCCCCCCAAAAAAAAAAACTAATGGGACAAGAGAAAATGCGTACTTCGACTGTTTATCTTTTTAGTGATTTTATTTATTTATTTTAAGATAAACAGATTAAAAATTGGATGATAGAAAATCGATATATGATTAAAATCAGCGGCCCCTAGAATTGGCGGCTCTAGGCTCACTATGGTGGCCCTCACTCGCCTATGCCAAAGGCCGGTCCTGTGTGTGTCACAGGTGAGACGGGCTGAGCCCGAGCCCGAAAGCCCGAAGAACAAACCGGGCCCGAATCGGCCTCGGGCTGTAGAATATTTACGGCGGTTCGGGCTCGGGCTCTTTGAGTGAGAGAGAGAGAGAGAGAGATATTTTTTTTAATATGAAAATGGGATTTTATATGATTTAGCAAATAAGAGACTTTATATAGTTGGTAAAGATAATTCTTCGGCAACTGGTTCTCATTAGGGAGAGGACATTCGAGATGGCTATTTATTTTGGGCTTGGGTAGAAAATGCCATAGGCTGCACATTAGTGTGTTTCTTCAGAGAAGGAAAAGCTTTTTCAAGAACTATAGATATTGGATAGTTGATAGCTTGCCGACGATCATTTACCCCAATCTCCATGCAGTAGCTCCCTGCTAATTCTATTTAACAACGTACATATTGCAGCGCATTATGGCGCGATAATATTAGCATTATTTGAGCAACGTAACAATTGTAGCACTGCCCGATCATTTTGGATGACCTACCGCCCGAAGCACTTCAGTTGGAAGCGAATGGTCAAAGAAAATCGTACAGTTACACTATAAAAATAGATAGAGGTCCCTTCCCCACTCCCCATTTGATAAATACATTGGTTAATTACAGGAGGAGGAGAGAGTGGAAGTGTGGGAAAGGAGATGTTTTTTATTAATGGTTGAACAGATTTGTCAGTTTTCAGGCTCCTATCACCACCCCCTACTAGATGTGAGGGCGAACCATCTGCTGCGTCCTATTCGCTGCAGTGGGATTAATTATTAAAAAGACCGTTAATTTTCGTAACTCTTTATCTTCTATTATCTTCCGCCTATGGGTGTCTACCGTGAAGTTGGGTTCCCTAATTGAGGGTCTCCAAGCTCAGGGTTGACGGGTGCATTGCGTTGTGTTTCATATGGGAGAACATGGGAAACCCATATTCTTCCATATGCCGCTTGAAATTTAAAAAACTCATGATGTCAGATTTGGTCTTTTTATCCTGCGACTGGGCTTGCTAAATGCTAAAAGTTATTTTCTTCTTAAAATCTTGGAGTTGCTACTCTATCGAAACTTTACGATTGTTCTACTTAATTATCCAGGTTAAAATAAACAAAGATTCACTTATTTGAATTTTCAAAGATTTGAGAAACTCGGGTAAATTTCATTATAAAATACAGAATTTATTTTCATTAGTGTTTCCTTAAAATCTATTACACTGATCGGTGGAGATTTCTATTAATTTAAACCAAAATATATTTTAAGTTCATTATGCTTTTTTGATATTCGTAATCATATTTTAAAGTTCACCTTTCGCAAAATATAAGACACATTATGTAATTCAGCACTTGCAAGAGATTAAAAATATCTTTTCTACCGAGGATGTATAGGAGACAAAATCATGATCATGCTAACGAGATATTGGGAATTATGAAATTTTTCTCACCAAATCCTTTTCTTATCATCACATTCGTTGTCGTCCGGTATACTTATAGGTATAAAGTCTATGGTTGGGACCTCATCCGATCCTGCTGGATGCACACTGCTTCTTCTCTCATCCTGTCGTTTGGTTTTTGTACGAGTACCTCTGTTGTCGCTAAAACTTCTATGATAGCAAGTTCTATCGTGTCTCTCTTTCGCTCAGCTATAAAATTGTATATCTTGCCCTCGCTGCCATAATCGTGAGTCCCTTTACGCCTCTTGAAAGATTGTTCTATCGTGTCAACATCCTCGAACTGCGAAAACGTCCTTCTCAGCTATGCCAGTGGACCGCATCTCTCTCTCCTCTCGATCGCCCGGAATATAGAACTGATATCTTATCCTCGATTAGACTGTCAAACCTTTTGCATGCGTTCACCCCGAATCTCCAGTCATCATTCCATTCCGTGTTCTCTGCAAATCCCATCTGCTGAGAACCCAAAAACGTTTTTCTCTCGTCTATGTTTAAGGGGTTCGGGGGGTGTTCCTGTCCTACCCAAATGGCTCTCCCTTATTGGTTGGGCCGCTTTTCCTCGCTTCGGCATTGGTTTACATCCCTGTATGGGAATCCCTCCGATTCGTTGGCAAAGGCTTGAGAACATGGAGTTTTCTTGAAGATGAATATTCCTTTATCTTGTCAACTGCTCCGCGGGATGTCCGCGCTGCCTTAGAATTTTCACGTACGCTTCCTGTGTGACTCTTTCTGTTGGTGTCAACCAGTTACGCCCACTACGAGAAATATGCCCTGTTCGTTCCCCGCTAGCGTGCGTAAAACGTGACTTCGATAATAGAAGGTGGTCCAGTAAATTGGCCCCCACCTGTGATTGCGAGCATTTCACTCTCGTAGCGTTGCTTGTTATAACCTCCGAGTTTTTCTCTTTACTAACCTAGGGGTGTGTTTCGAGCGTATTCTTACTTGAATTCCGGCGAGCTCGGGGAACGCAAAATAAAAATAAAAAAAAACAGCAATTCAAAAGAATGATGAAAAAAAATAAGGAATTTCCTCCTCAAGAAAGAAATCTGCTCAGCCAGGTCTTAGAAAAATTATGAAATATGTATTATAATTATCCTCTTAGAATGCCTGTCCACATTATGCTTCTCGGATTTTCTTTCCCAATTCCCGCGCTCTCTAAATGGTCTACTTGGTAACTACTCTTCCTCGTTTAACTATTTCCTCATACTATGCGATACCGTAGGAATTATTTGGTGAATATATTGCTTTCCCACACTTACTAATTTGTAGGCCCCCTTTCCGAAATTCATACCTACGAAATCATGGTCCTCCAATGTTACACGATATTCCGGAGGACATACGGGTAACACTCCTTCGGTCTCGGACTGTATCTTGCAATATAAAATTCGGGCTCGGGTGGGCTAGAGCTGATATACCAAGGGCTCGAGCTCCGAAAATTGAGCCCGAACTCAGCTCTGGTGTGTGTGTGTGTGTGTGTGCGCGCGCATCTTCCACAAAGTCGCTCTTTTTTTTTTTTTTTTTTTCACAGACCGGAACTACCCTTGCCCCTGCCACCCCAGTGTGCAGCGCTGGTTTATGACCATTCGTTCGAAAAGGGTCCGGGTTCGAATCCCGGTGAGGCATGGATGTTGGCGACTGCTTATAGCTCATTGAGTTGCTCACGGTGGTCGTTAAACCTCCAATAACAATAATAATAATAAAACGCCCATTAAGGTGAGCTTCCAGATTCCATTAATGGTTTTGCATCCGGCCCACGATAAACCACGCCCGCCTCTGGTCAGAATAAAGTTTCTGCTGGTCTTAAGAAACACCCAAATCTAACGCTTACGTTACAGCAAACAAAAACACGTGTTTTACCAACCCCTTTTTTTCTTTGTGTATGTATGTGTGATTAATTTTCTCTATTGTTCTTAGTAAAGTGTTTGTTTGTGAACCTTGGTCTCGCTGAATAAATTACTTTCTTCTTATCAGTCTAAGCAATTTAAAAGGAGTCCAGCAGACGCTTCAAGTAAATATGATTGATACGTGATGACGAGGACTTAACTTCTTGAATGGCTTGAGACCGAAATCTAGTTTTTTGGCTGGGAGCCAGAGAAAACTTCGCCGAGCATCATTCGTGGAATACTGGCATCCCTATTTATTTCTCGCTTCCGTAGCTGCTCAGATTGTTGTTTTCTTTGAGACTAGACGACAGTTAGAGATTGTGGCTAGCCCCGACCTAACTACTACATGCTGACAGACGCATTTTTTTTTTTCTAAATCCAAAGTTCAGCAACAGCTCTTTATTAACACTTAGTTTGCCGCATGACGTACGTAGTATCGTGTAAGTGAGGCACTTTATAGAGATGGGCACATGGGCGCACCAATTCTTCTGAAAGAATCGATTCTTTCGATTCGATTCACTAAAAAGATTCGTTCGATGTTCCAGACTGATCCGTTTGTTTCAGTCGATGATTCTTCCGGTTTACAGCACAATTCTGTGTCGGATCCTTCGTTTGTTTCGGTCGGTAATACTCCAGGTTTACAGAACGATTTGGGTCTAGGGAATCGATTCCCGAGTCGAATCCTTTCTTTCGTTTCGGTCAGTGATTTTTCCGGTTTAGAAAACGATTTGTGTCTAGGGAATTAATTCTGAGTCAAATCCTATCATTCGGTGATTCTTCTCGTTTAGGGAACGATTTGTGTCTAGGGAATCGATTCTGAGTCGGATCCTATCGTTCGGTGATTCTCCTGGTTTAGGAAACGATTTGTGTCTAGGGAGTGGATTCTGCATCGGATCCTATCGTTCGGTGATTTTTCTGGTTTAGGGAACGATTTGTGTCTAGTAAATGGATTCTGAGTCGGTCCTATCGTTCGGTGATTCTTCTGATTTAATGAACGATTTGTGTCTAGTGAATGGATTCTGAGTCGGTTCTATCGTTCGGTGATTCTTCTGGTTTAGGGAACGATTTGTGTCTAGGGAATCGATTCTGAGTTGAATCCTTCCGGTCCATCGAGTTTCCGTTCATTTCGTTCGGTGATTCTTGCTGTATAGAGAACGATTTTTGTCTAGGGAATCGATTCTGAGTCGGATCTTTTCGTTCGTTTCGGTCAGTGATTCTTCCGGTTTTGGGAACGATTTGTGTCTAGGGACACAATTCTAAATCAGATCGTTTCGTCCGTTAACAGTTTCCGGTTTATTGGATGATTTTTAAGTTCAAATTTATTTTTAATTCTTACGGAAAATTTGTTCCTCGGTTTTCTTATAATTTCGTTTCGAAACGTACTCGTAATGTATTGCATTTGTGCACTTCTGAATAAGGTAAGATTTTCTGACTAGAATATGAACTTCACTAAGACACAGTGGTGAAATTTTTATGTCTAGTAAAACGTAGTTCGGACTGATTCATTTAAGGAATCGACTCTTTTGCGAAATCGATTCTGTTTAGGAAAGATTCGTTCGCTAATGACTCAGTTTGCTGATTCGTTCTTTTCGAACGAATCGTTCGCGAACAACACATTTCTAGTGTACTGTAGCGAGTGACCAGGGTCGTTGCTACCGGAAGAGTGGTTGCCCTCTCAGCAGTGGCGTATATTCGAGGCTAGCTGCGAATCCCAGAGAATTCACAAATAAAAGTCAATTAAATATACATAAATAAAAGTCAATTATCAACGGTATAAAGATAAGTCGATGCTTTCGCTGCGAAAAAAACGCGTGCGGATTCGCTTCTTTGACTCAGTCTGGCGAGAGACCAAAGGCGTCGCGCACCCAGTACCTCCAGAATCTTCGTTGTTCTGATTCGAAGACCTTCCATACGATCGCCTGCTAGCGTTTCCATGACAACATGAATGAGCTGGTGGAGAAGAATGGGCCATTGCTTTGGGCAACGGTTCGCTCTAAAAAGAGAAGACTTGGACTACCTCAGTCACGCGCATGCTCCCGCCCATAAGAGTACGTGTTTCGCGAGAGTTGTTTTAGTTTGTGTGAAGTGTCAATGAATTAAAATCATTGATATTATATCTTAAATTCGTGGTTTTGTTGAATCGAACTGTTTTGATGAATTTTGTGAAAGCTTCCCTAAACATCTGCTGTCAGAACTTAAAGAAGTCTATGCTTCAAATTTTGATACTGCTCGACTAAAACATGAACTGAAGGTGTTTTATTCTCTTCATGAATACAAGAATAAATCAGTAAGAGACATTACTTGTTAGGTAAAGTTGAATAAATTGGACATAGTGTTTAGTGAGGTGTACAAATTAGCAGACCTAATATTAAAGTTTCCATCAACAACTGCAACTTCCGAAAGAAGTTTTTCTGCGTTAAAAAGAATCAAGATATATCTTAAAGCCACATAAGGACATGTACATTCGAGCTGCTTGGCTACACCGGGTGCTCTAAAACTTACCAGCCAAGCGTCAATAACGTTTCCTTGACCGATTTCGCGGCATGCGGCCTAGCGTTGTCATGCAGTAATTTCACGCAACGCAATCCTTTGCTTGTGAATGGACGTTTCCGACAGATTTCTTGGTTTAATCGCAATTGTTGCTTGTAGCAATCAGCAGTAACAGTTTGACCCTGTTCCAGTAGTTCATAATAGAGCACACCCTTCATATCCCACCAGATGCACAGAAGAACTTTCTTGGAGTGAATATTGCATTTCGGTGTCGAAGTTGTTGCTTCACCGGGTCTACCCAGTTTTCTTGCGTGTGCGATTGTCATACCATATCCAATTTTCATCAGCCGAAACGATTTTCCACAGGAAAGACATTCTGTGTTGTTTATTCAATAGATTCTAACACTTCATGACACGCTCATCATTGTTCCTCTGGCTCAGGTCATGTTGCACACATTTTCCTTCCTTCTGAATCTTTCCCATTGCGCGTAAACATTGGAAATGGCTGGTTGAGTTATCCCCAGTTGTCTAGCCAGTTCTTTTTGCGTTTGAGACGAATCTTCATCCAGCAATGCTTGCAGTTCCTCGTGTGCAGCCTTCTGCGTGGCGCCGCTATACGTTCTCGATCGCCAACATCAAAATCACCTGCTTTAAACCGTCTAAACCAAAAACTCACACGTGCTTTTCGATACAATATTCTCACCTATCAGAACAGATCGATGCACATACTTTTGCAGCACTTTTTCCTTGATGAAATTCGTAACGAATGCAGTTTCGGATAAATGCAGTATCATTTGCCATCTTTCACCTACCGATGTGCAAGTGCGCTTGACTGTTGAACAAACTTCTGTGTCACATTTTATACTCTGGACCAGTTACGGTCACATGACAACAACGCGGGGGAATGTCGGATATGTAAATTAGCGGTATACGTTACACAAAAACCGCTTTAAAACTTATTTGTACACCTAATAAATATGAAAAAGTTATCGGAAGAAACATTTTATGAAAATGTAACACTCAAGTTCCCACAAAAGGAAAGAAGAACGGAGTTCATGTACAAATAACTGTTAAAATCCTAATCCTCACAATTATTTGGTATCATGTTAGCAATAGCATGTACCTAAAATTTAGGAACAAAAATTTACTTCTAATACTTAACAATTAAAAATTAAACCTCGCAATTTAAAAAAAAACAGTACTGTGGGGGGGGGGGGAGGCCAGGTCTCGGACCCAAGATACGCCCCCTGTCTCTCAGAATGCAGAATGGCCATATTACCGCGACAAGCCCCGTCTGGGAACTTGGGACCGCGGGTAGCCTAGTGGGCAACGTTCGTGACTGCCACGGAAAGGGCCTCGGGTTCGATTCAGGCAGGTACGAACGCTCGATCCACTAAATACCCGCCGTGCGTCGGATGGGCACGTTAAGTCGTCGGACCCCGGGTACTGGCCCCCGGTAATAAATAAGGGCGTCTTCCTTCCCCTTTCTACTTTGCTTCCGTGTCACTTTCCTAACGGGCACTCTAGCCCAAATCTCCTAGTTTCCTATTTCTAAGGGTTGTTTAAGACCTGGGGTCAGACACTCCCTTCCTAAAATCCTATACATATGAACATTTGAACGTCTGGGAACTTACGGTCATAAATTGTGTTAATTCCGATCGTCAAGAGTGGCAGCAATGACATTGGGTTTCCTAGAATTGGCGACCTATATAGTCTCATCGTTCGAGCCTGTGCGCGTTGTGTTTCATACGAGCACATACGAGGTTGTCGCAAGAACTTATATGCCGCAAAGAAATTACGTTAAAAAACCAAAAACGTTCCTATATCATATTTCGAATCGTGGTACCTTCATAAGTAAGAAAACTGTTAACCTTAAGGTGGACGTCAAGTAATTTTGCTTCCTATACTTCTAATGGAAAAACTTCTGTACACATTTTCTTCACAATTAATGCGTTCCCAAGGATGAAAATTTGAACATCGATTAAAATAGCTTCATATTATAACTTGGAATACTAAATATTTTCTAAAACATAACCATAATTAAATTAAAAATCAATAACTTTTCCTTTGGTGGTGTTGAAACCAGAAAAAAGATGGCGCGACCTATACTTTGATGACGTCAGTAGACAAACAAATGTTGAATTGTATAATTATGGTTATGTTTTAGAAAATATTAAGTACTCCAAGTTATAAAATGAAGCTATTTTAATAGATGTTCAAATTTTCATCCTTGGGAACGCATTAATTGTGAAGAAAATGTGTACAGAAGTTCTTCCATTGGAAGTATAGAAAGTAAAATTACTTGACGTTCACCTTAAAATAAACCAGAACCCGACACTCATACACATTTGCAGAGCAGCAACAAAGAAAAACAGGTTTGTTTAAAGAGCTATAAAATTTATTTTGACATATTTCTTAATTTATGTACAAATTAATGGTGGGACCAGATTAAGTTATATTAAAACATCACTACAAATATGGTTAAGAAGAAGCCTAATATTCATAGAAACGTTTCCTAGTACGAAGTGAGCAATAACATTTCATTTTCAAATTTTATTGATCACTCACAGGGGCGCGCCCAGAAATTCGGAATGGTGGTGGTGGGGGGGGGGGGGGTCGGCTCTGCAAGTAAAAATGCTCATGTATGTGTACTTACGTGGCGTGACTGTTATAATAAATGTTTTGATCTGTGAAAGAATTTAATACATTGTATTGATGAATTATTCAGCTGCAAATGGTGTTTTCATTGTTGTTTTTACTTTTAATAAAAATACATATTTCAGAAAAGGAATTAACCACAAATGCAATGTTTTTTTCTATTGCTACATTATAGTTTCAGAGAATGTGTTTTGGAACAAATTCTATATAATGCGTGATCTCAGCAATTATGAAAATTGAAATTCACCAATTAGGAAAATTGGAGAACAGTTAGAGGGTCAGGAATATCTCGTGTCGGAATCATATTTCAAAACACTTGGCCTCATGAGGGTCCAGACCCGGTGACACCCCTTGGGTGCGCCCCTGATCAGAACTGCCAGATTCTCATCACAACAGTCGTGCAATGAGAATTTCCTGTGTTCTACTGCTCTCACGGTTTGCTGGTGTGTGTGGATGACTTTTCAATTTCTCCGTCATTTTTGTCCACGCCGGGCATCGAACCCGGGTCCCTTCATTCCGGAATAAGTCGCTCTCCCAACTGAGCTACGCTGACGTATGCTCTCGCTGCTACCTGCCTTTATTTCATGTGCGTCATGCCGTGCAAGCACGTGACATCTCCCCCCCGAAAGAAAGCCAGGGGCATGGCCTACGGGTCAGCCGGGACCATGTGTCGCTGTAGGCAGTCATCCGCTGAAGAACGTACATTGGAGAAATCCCAGTCAATTTGGTGTGTGGAACGTAACATCACACACATTTTTTTTTTTTTTTCGCGCTGAAGAAGGGATTCTCTTAATTTTCCTGTCTCGCGTTGGGGAAAGAACATCACACCACTGCGAGAACTTTAACGGCCAGGTCATTCTTGAAGTTCGGGCGCCAATATAATGAAGTAAATTTCTGCGTCATTTTTGTCCACGTCGGGCATACGATCGCGTAGCTCAGTTGAAAGAGCGACTTATTTCGGGTCCCCTCATTCCGGAATAAGTCGCTCTTTTAACTGAGCTACGCGATCGTATGCTCTCGCTACTATCTGCCTTTATCTCATGTGCGTCCTGCGGTGCAGGCACGTCACACACTCGATGGTTTCTTCTTTTTGTTTAAGTGGCTCGAGTGCTTGACCTACTTTCGCGCTCTTAACACGTGTCAAGAAAACCATTCGTTCATAGCTGCGCAAAATGTTTATCTTTATTTTAAGTGGCAGATTAATGTTTTAACGGACTTAATTCATCAGGTTATATAAATCAAGATTTTATCTATTCATGTCTTCCTGTACTCCCATTTATTTAATCTTTTTAAGCTGTCAATGCTTTATGTATATTTTTGCTCATTAGCACAATAAGGTATTATAATTTCAATTGTCTGCAGTCTTTGTAGGTTTTTTTTTTTTAGTTAGGGTCCACGTCTCTGCTCCGTACGTAAGCACTTGAAGTATGCACTGATTAAACACTTTTCTTTAAAGACATAAGGATATGTTGCTCTTAAAATTTTTACTGTTTCTTCCAAAAGCTTTCCAACAAAGTTTTATACGCCAATTAATTTCTTCATCAATGTGACCCTCGCTTGATATCTGCTGCCCAAAGTAAATGCAGAAATTGGCTATCTCCAGTTTTTCCGCAATCAGTTGATAAATCTTTATTCCTTGTAAAAGCATTGTACTCCAGTTTTGTCTTCTGAAAGTTAATTTTTTAATACCATTTCATTTCTTTACCTTTCTCAGCAAATTTCTGGATCATACCCTGCAGCTCTTGAAGTGCTATTTCAAAGACCTCTGAAGGATTCTTTGAAATAGTTTTTTCTTTTCAAAAATAAAACGGAAATAAAATCGGGTAAAAAACACCTTGACGCGGCCCGTTTCCATCTCTGGCCTCCATTAGCCTGAACAGTTCTTTGCTGACGAGCCGGGTCCATCGCTTAGTGCGGTTTCTTCTAGATTTTTCCCGAAATAATTGCAAACGGAACTCATGGGACAAGGAGACCCATCGCTAATGATCCAAGGTCCAGTGGCCATGTTCTTTCGCCCAGCTTAAACGTACAGTTAGGTGATGTGGCTTTAGTAATGGGACTCTGGTGGGTCGGTGGCTCCCATAACCTATAGCGACTATGGATCGCTTGATAGTCCTAGTGGAGACGTTTCTGGCACACAGGTGGGCTGCGATTTGTGCCACTGTCGCTCTCCGATTGATTGCAACTATGCGAGACAGATGTGGACGGCCACGTTCATCCTCCACCTTTGTCTGCCTACAGCGCTCTCCACGATGCGACTTTACACCAGAAGTGGTGTATTCCCGATACAGTCTTGATACTGTCGAACGGGAATACTGCATTTCTTGTACCATCTTCGAGATAGTGACTCATGCGTCAGACGCCCACTATCATCCCTCTATCAAACTCTGTTAACTCATGACGTTTATCCATGCTGACATCGAATTACTGTCTACGTGAATGCAGTGATATCCACCTACCTATACATCTGCCATGCGGTAGAGGTTTGCACGGGCTGGGATTGGCCCCAAGCCCGGCCCGCGGGCCGGATTGGGGTTTTTTTTTAGTTTAGAGAACAAAGCAACGGGCTGGGCCAAGTCGACCCATTATTTTTATCGCAGTGGTAAAGAAAGAAAAAAAGTCGTGTTTTTCTTACTTGTTTTGCTGGCTAGCTCAGGGCGTAATCCCAAGAGCAAGGAGAGGCACTGACAGTGTTTTTACCGTCTGTAGGTAGTAAGATGGTAAAACCACTTTGGGGCTTGTTGACAACAAAAAGATTAGACCCCGAGCGAGTGTGTGTATTATGTGAATTGGGGGACGTCTGCAGTGATGTGGGGTGTGCGTGTGTGTGTTGGAATGAGAGAGTGGGAGGACTTCGATCATTTCTTCTATCCCTAATCTGTATAGGGATTGACTTTTGTAGTGTTACCACTTGCTATATACTGTAGTTCAGAGAAAAGGATATTTTGAGAAAAGGATATTTTGAATGCGCTTAATCTTCTTTTTTTTTTTTTTTTTTTGTCTCGCTTTAAAGGTTATATTCTTCGATAATTGTTAAAGTTTAGTTACTATTTTTAGGCTTACGTCCAACTAAATATTTCCAATAATATTTAATTTTTACAATTTAGTAAAATACAATAGAAACACAAAATGATACCAAATGGCACATCACGGGTCGGACCAGGCCTAAAGAAGACCTGAAATTGACGGGTCCGGGCCAGACCGGACCGAGTGTCTAATATTTGAAACGGGCTGAGCTGGGCCATAAACGCAT
Source organism: Macrothele yani (assembly GCA_039090855.1). Classification (NCBI taxonomy): domain Eukaryota; kingdom Metazoa; phylum Arthropoda; class Arachnida; order Araneae; family Macrothelidae; genus Macrothele; species Macrothele yani. The sequence goes on along the minus strand of CM077013.1, from coordinate 115,836,748 downwards.
TGCCGCACCCACGGAGGGGGCTTTGGGGGCTTAATCTCCCACCAAAGAGATTAAGAGCGACGTAAGTCACAAATTAAACATTCAAAAATATTATTTTACATGTTCAAAAAATTACATAGTGTCTTCTGTTACACGGTGTCTTCTTCCCAAAGAGATTAAGAGCGACATACGTCACAAATTAAACATTAAAAAATATTATTTTACATGTTCAAAAAATTACATAGTGTCTTTTATTACATGGTGTCTTCTTCCCAAATCCCCAAAGAGATTAAGAGCAACGTACGTCCAACGTACGTCACAGTCCATACTTAAAACTCATAGCTCTCCATCCGATTTAAGTCTTTGGGTTGTTTTGAAAGATAAGGTCACAGAAAAACAGCCATCAAATGCTAGCGCTTTGATTGAAGCCATCAAGTATGCTCGGTGTGAAGGAATATTCAGTAAGTACTGCGAATCCCTTATTTTCAGCATGCTACACCATATTCAGACAGTAAGTTTCAATAAAGAAGGCCATACCAACTATTAGATCTTAATAATTTTGAGCCTTTCTTGTTAAAACCATTTCTAATTGAATATGTTCTGTGTACATTTTTCAAATATATCTTCTAAGTAATTACATGTTTAAATATACGTGTGAAAATTTAAAAAAAATGTTAGGTGGTCTTAAACTTCTGCAAATGACTATATAGAACAAGGTGATCCGTTTGAGTAGGGATAATTTAAAAATTCCGTGGCATGGCTTATAACAGATACAATAAGTTAATATTTGGCAGAAATTACCTTTGAGTTTGTCCAGGCCTCTACATGGCCCCCTTTGGGGACTCGGTAGAGTTCATGCCGGGTGCTCAATTCTTGCCACGTGTTTTCTAACATCTGCGGAGTGATTTGTGCGAATTCTGTTTTCACCTTCAAGTCACCCAGGCTTTGAGGTCGTTGTGCACAGACAATGTTCTTCACAAGCTTCCACACAAAGAAATCGGGGGTTGAGATCCGGGGAGGTTGCACGCCAAGAATAAGGCCGCCATCGCGGCCACACCAGTTGTCATTGAATGTGTTGTTGAGAAAATTTCTGACTTCCAGTGACCAGTAGGGTGGGACCCCATCTTGCTGTAAAATGACATCTTTATTATGTAGTTGTGGTAGCAAGAACATCTGTAGCATGTCCAGGTATGGTACTGAACAAACAGTGTCCTCAGAGAAGAAAAAATGACCGTACGGCTGGTGACGACTCACACCGCACCACACATTTTACCTTGGGGCTTGCTCTTTCCACTTTGTAAAAAGAATGGAGATTCTGTGTACCCTAAATGATAGCGTTGTGCGTATTCATTCTTCTGCTCACATGAAATGAAGCCTCGTCTGTGAATAACCATCTTTCCTCTCCCTTCGTGCAGAATTTGACCTCCGTACTGCAACGTTCGCACAAATCACTCCGCAGATGTTAGAAAACTCGTGGCAAGAATTGAGCAACCGGTATGAATTCTGCCGAGTCTGTAAAGGGTATGAACTCTGCCGAGTCCCATGTAGAGGCCTTGACAAACTACCAACCATAAAGGTAATTTCTGCTAAATATTGACTTATTATATCCGTTACAAGCCGTACCACAGGATTTTTAAATTATCCCAACCCAAACGGATCATCCTGTACTCAAAGTGTGATATTGAATTCTTTTCTGCGTTTGTTTTTCAAATATATCATGTGCTAATTAGTACTACATGCGTTGAGTATTTCTTAGGGAGGCGCAAAAATTTTCAGGAGAGGCTGGCCCAAGCTATGGGAATGATACCAAGGTGGTGTCTCGATCCTTCAAAACCCACTTAATTTTAATATTATATAATTTTTAATAAAAACAATAGTGTACTATTCACTTGAACTGCTCTTTCAGTTTCTATTTTATTTAAAAGTGTGTGAATACGATATCTGAAAATATTGGTTTTTTGAACTAGATTTGTTACTTACTTTTGTTCTCTGTTTTCAGCTTTTGACACCAGAGTGCGCTTGAATGTGAAAACTTTTCAGCGAAGGTTTTAAAAGCGACGACGAATTTCGTAAACTGAAAGGAGCCGCTTCAAGTGTTTACAAAATGCGACTTCTGCGTGGTGAATTTCCTCGAACGAATGACGAGAGATTCGAAAAATTTCCAGAATTTGACTTTTTCCCGAAATCTCATGAAAAGGCATCTTTCAATTAACACCAGCGTACGTGACCGAGAGGCATCAGTTTAATTAAAGAGCAACTGTGTCATGTTCCACAGAAGCAGGTCCTTAACGGAAGCATCTTGCTTCCACGAACAAAATGGCGCCGTTGTTAACGCAAGTGTCTGCACATTCCAACTCCTTGTACAAGACGCTGCCTCGCAAAGAAGTTTCTTTTAATATTGTCTGCTTTCGCGAATCTTTAGCTGAAATCTATTTATAATTTCTTTTTCTCGATTCATGTGAACCCTATATTTTGTTTAGCAAGTTTTTATTTCTCTGTTCGATTAAGGTTTGATTGATTTTCTCGTAAAAGCATATCTTCCGAGTTACTTTAAATTTTCTTTCTCCATATGAATTATTTATAACATCTTTCCATCTTCTCCTTATGAACCCTCCCCAATAAGAACGTATTTTAGGAATCCTTATTTATTCCACACTAGTTCTCAACTAGTGCCGTAGTACTGATGACAAAGCATTTATTGAGGTAGTAAGCCATGAATTCTTGCTTGGATTTAATATTTTTAATGATCATTGGTTAGGAACATAGCTCGTTTATTTATTTTTTCTTAACTTTTGGATCGCAATTTCTGCTTTGCTAACGGAAACCGTACTTAAGTCGTTCTAAAATATGAGAGCAACGTAGTCTCTGGTGTACACCACATTGCCATTAAATGAGGATTCTGAAATAACTTTCAAAGATTTCTTTAAGGGTTGATCAATGAGTGGGTGATATTCAGGTCCATGCCGGAGAAACAGTCAGATTCAATCATGAACAGTGGTGTCAACGCTTCGTACCCCGTTCTCTCCTTAATGGAGGAAGTCAACTTGAATGATACTGGGGAGGGAGAGAGTGTCCTTCAGGATGACAACTTTCCCATGGTTCACGGGCGGCAGTCGTCCGTCATTGATCTGAGCGGACGTTGTTCAGAAATCATCGTGCACGAGCTGGACTCGGACAGTGACGCTGGATCTGAGGACGTGGAACTCTTGCCGCATCGCTATGCCGCGAGTTCTGATGACTGTGGAGGACATCTGTACGTAAATCGCCTGTCCCTAGCCACGGAACTTTTAAGGACACGAGAACCGCTACCTTACGATGAAGATTTAAAGCTAGGAGAACCACAGTCCGAACCAGACGACGTTCGAACTAAAGGAAACTGCTGCTTCGACGCCACAAACTTTGAGAGTAGTGAAAACTACAAACCAGAGTCTGCGGAAGTAGAAAATGGACGTGCCCCTCAAAAGGTAAGCACATATTTTCTTCGTATGTTTTAATTATTTTTTTTTTCGTTGCTAGAGCAACGAAACCGGTTATCCACAGCTCCTGCTGTGACATGATCGCACCTAGAAGCAGGATGCCAGAGCAGCGGCGTAACTAGCATAACGTGCGCTCCCCCCCACTTCCCAGGAATTCGAACACGAGGGAGGATGCATATTTCGCGGTGTGTGCGTGTGTGTGGTGGTTGGGGGGAGTCAGGGGGAGTGTCTGTAAAAGTAATGGTGAAGCCCTGTAGTTTTAACATTTTAAGCAATGGATTTGATAATGCGTGTAATTGCTTTGTCCAAAACTAAAATAAATCACCTGAAGAAATCACCCTCTTACACATTGCAGATCTGCGGCGGCTGTGAAAAAATATTGACGTCTGTCGTGCAGGCCATCCTAGGCAATTGACTGTTTTCCCACATCCTCCACGGGGATCCCCACTGTGACCTCGCGCTTTTCCTCAGCAGCGCCGAGAGAGGGCGATTGGAGAGCGATCATATTATTTACAACCCATTGCAGAGTAATTGTATTACAGCCCGAAGTCAAAGAGCTGAACACTTTCAGTCTGTAGGATATTCAGTGTTTTAAAAGTGAAACTAGGCATTTATTTAGGAAAAGCTAAATACATCTTAAAGCAAACTATGAATCTTTGGATTAATTATTGTGCGTGTTCGAATTTTTTCATAAAACTATAACTGGCAGCTGCAGTACGCCCCTTCGTTACCTGCGTGCCCCCCTTCCCACTGCTGAGGGGATGGTAGTTACGCCACTGCACCAGAGGTGCGTTTCGGCAGACGATCAAAATCGTTTCAACAACTCCTTAGAAACACAAAAACGTTACGTCACGAATATTCGTTGTATATTGTCGCTCATAAACGACATGGAACAGATACATTGATTTATAAACAGAGTTACCCTCAGCAGCCGTGGGGGCCCCTTGCTTTAATTCTTCCCCCTACACCAGACATAAAACATACACTGAACTTAAAACATAGTTTATTACAGTTTAATGAAACTTCAAGATGTTTGAAAATTAACCTGTAACGAAAGACAGCATTTTAAATGTTTTGAACACTACTGATATTTTGTAAATGTCTTAAATGATGTAGATAAAACAAGCACACCAGCATACGTCTTTCTCTCACAATGGCTCCGTCTCTACCTATTATGGGACATTATTGAAACCACCTTATAAGAACTGGACTTTTCTTGCTTTTATCCCAGCAAAGTCAGCAATTAACTCGTCAATATTTATTTCGCTTGCTTTAATCAGCTTCGAGCGTGAAAAGCTCCTTTCTGCACTTGCCACCGTTACTGGGACAGTACGTAATATTCTATATAGGCGATGAAGGCATTAAGAAAAGGATTCTGAATTTTATTTATGTATCTTAAAGCACCGGTTGCAGTTTTGACATCAGATGGAAGTAACTCCCTTAGCATAACTTTTGCGATAAGCATCAGTGCGCGTTGAAAGATATGGCTTCAATACTAATGTTTCACTAGACATAATATTGTAGGGGTTTTTTGTTTTTTTTTATATTGGAGGTTTAACGACCTATAAAAACATATATATTTGACCCCTAATGAGACGACCCTCCCTAATTTAGGGTCACTGGTTCCATTGAAGGGAGAGAGCCAGTGCCGTAAGGCAAACGCAACATCCATGCCTCACCGGGATTCGAACCCGCACCCCTTTCGGACGAATGATCAGAGGCCATTGCTTAGACCACTGCGCAACCGGAGCGGCTGATACTGCAGTTTGCTGCCGATATTTGGATAAATATAAATTCAGCAATGGATATTAAAAAAAAAAAAGAATAATTAAACGAGACGGAGTTTAAAAAATAAAATTAGAATAATTGAAAATAAGAAATTCGCTCCCTCGCTCTCTCTCTCTCTCATTTTCTTTCTTTTTTTCTTAGGGTGTGAGCGCCCCCACCCTCACCCCACCCCCTCTAGGCGCGGGGCCCTGTGCGACCGCACCTGTCGCATACCCCTAAGGGCGGCTCTGTTTATAAATATTTAAGCAACGTACGTTTATTCCTTTTGTAGTTGCACACGGGAAAGGGTTGGGGTTTATATATATGCTAAATTAAGGTCCGTAAGGGTTTCTAATAATGTTATTTGGAACTATAGCTCATTCATTCATTACGGAACTGAATATTTAAAAGTGATTTGACACAAGACTTACCTCTTATTTTAAATACACCAGGTCGTGAATCCGCAAGGAACGCTTATGCGTAGTAAATCCGTTTATTTTCGTGGCGCAAATGTGTAAAGACTCGCCAAGCTTTCACACTCCACTGTGAGACTTTCTCAAGGCAATGTAGACATGAAATGCAATGTAGACATATAATACATTTTATGTCTACATTGCCTTGAGAAAGCTTCCCATTGGAGTGTGAAAGCTTGACGAATCTTTACACATTTACACCACGAAAATAAACGGATTTACTACTCCATAAAGGCATTCCTTGCGTAGACAAGGTTTTCCCATATCTTCCTGTAGTTGTTCATTTTTCTGGCCAGTAATGCACTGTGGATAACCTGACTTAACAGTACATTAATTTAATTACAACTAAGGCCCTATAAATTATGCGGCAATACTTTCGAAATTATGCTGACAATATACGGACTAGGAAAATTACTGTGCCAGTATACATGCATTCTAAAAAATCCACTTTGAATGGAATATCCATTTTACAAACTTTTTACTTGCTTCCTATTACAAAAAAACCAAACAGACTACAATTACAAAAAAACAAATAGACTATTTTAGTAGTAGAATATTTTCGTAATAATAGTAATCATTACCACAGCGATGATTGCAGTTTGTTAAAATAAAGAGATGTTAGTGCAGAATGAATAGAACACACACCATCTTTACACGATTTAAAAACTTAATGAACTCCTAAAGCTTGTAACACAAGTTAAACATTAGTTTAATACTAAGACGTTTAAAATACATATGAACATGAGACCTTTCGAACCCACAGTGGGTTCATCCTCAAATGTTTACTATATTACAGATCATACATGAGATTCATTCGCGGAATTCCGTTTTTTTTTTTTTTTTTGTCTTCATTTGGGTCATTCTCGAAATCGATGCAGAACTGAAGAGAAATGGGTTAGAGAGGAGTCGTTTTCCGTCTGGGGATGGCATTTCGTTTTTCAACACTTTCGAAAACTGAAGTTAAACGGACTAACGATTTTTCCCGTATAGTCGTAATTTCTTTTTTCTCACGATGTTGTATGTTCCCAATATTGTTAGTAAATGTCATTTTATTGCATAAATGTTTGTATTTCAGCATGAAACTGTGGGCAACGATTTCCAAAAACGGAAGTTAAGACGGCGCTAAGATATCACTGTACTCTCCAGGCAAAGATTCTTCTGTGAATTCGAAGAATTCCGCCATTTCCGTTATCATTTTGGGCATCCTCGAGATCAATACACAACTGAACAGACATCTTTTGAGGGGTGGGGGGTAATGGTGCGGGAGAGGGATTCGTTTTTCGTTTGACGACGGGATTTCGTCTTCGTCTTATGAAACTTTCGAAAACGGAAGTTAGATGCAGCGAAGATTTCTCCCGTTAATCTTATTTTTTTCTCGCGACGTTTCTTCTGCCCAGTGTTCTTAAATATCCTTTTATTCCACAAATACTGTATTTCAACCTAAAAATAGAGGAAGAAGTTTCCGAAAACGGAAGTCGGTCGGAGCGAAGATTTCTCCCGAAATTTCATTTTTTCTTTTTCTTCCCGCAATGTTCTCACTATCCTGTGTTGCTGTTAAGTGTTACTTTCCCTCATAGATGTCTGCACTTAAACTTGATAAGGGAGGAGGAATTTTCCAAAAATGGAAGTGACGGAGTTTGAAAATTTGTTAGAACTGATGCATGGTGTTCAAAAGTATTCATATTCTGAGAGTCACACCATTTATCTAAAGTAGCGAAAGCTTTGATATGCATGCGTTCGTGGTCCTCAGGCTGAAAGTTCTTTCAGCATGATGAATAAATTGTCATCTCAGGGATTAAAAGGGGAGGAGGAGAGAAAAGTGGTGAAGAAATAGGAAGGGAATTATATCAACAGAATGAAATACTGAGCAAAGATTGCTGTGCAGCTGCAGAGTCAACAAAAGACAAATATGGCCATGGAACTTGCTGAGAAGGAAGTAACACAAGAGGAAAACTGAGCTGATGTTCTAGCAAGTACAAAGAGAGAGAGAGAGAGAGAGAGATGTTTGAAGCAGTGTCTTTTAAAATCACTTTACTTTGTTTTGAATTCAGTAATTTTATGTTGTGAATACAGTGAACAATTCCATCTTGCTCGTGCTGCTTTATATTCACACTTTCTTTTCGCATGTTCTGATTTTTTTTGCCCGATTAAAAATTTCAGGTTTTTTGTTTCTTGGTCAGTCTCATGTATGAGATCATATGTAGAGAATTTTAGGAAGGAAGTGTCTGACCCCAGGTATTAAACAACCCTTAGAAATAGGAAGCTAAGAGATTTGGGCTAGAGTGCTCGATAGGAAAGTGACACGGAAGCGAGGTAGAAGACTCCCTTTTTTACTACCGGGGGACCAATACCCGGGGTCCGACGGCTTAACGTGCCCAAAATATATTACAGGCTGATAGTAACGAGTTTATACACTGCTGGCCACCCAAAATGCAACACCAAGAAGGAAGCATCCGATTGGCCTGAAATTCGCAGCATACGTCGCCCGCGAGAGGACATGCAAACGATTAGCATTACAGGGCATATGCAAATCATGTACGCCCGGCACGCCACCGAGAAGCACTATAAGAAGGGTGCACAGAAGGCGGGGTGTAAGTAGTGGAAGTGTGTTGTGCGGCGGGACCTGTGCGTGGGAAGCTTCCTGATGCCTCGTCGCAGAATACGGCAGTCATTCCAGCACGTTTCGGAGTTCGACAGAGGGCGAATAGTGGCTTATCGCGACAGCGGTTTATCGTACCGAGACATCGGCGCCCGTGTGGGACGACATCCAGCCGCAGTGAGGCGAGTATGGATTCGATGGGTGCAGGAGGGACGGACGGACCGACGTGAGCGATTGCCGCAGCCGTGGAACACCACCGAACGAGAGGACCAGCATGTTGTGCGGCGGGCATTGACGGCTCGCACAGCCACATCACGAACGTTAGCGCAGGAATTAGGGTGTGTTGCGCAACAACCTATGTCAGCACATACCGTTCGATGTTGTCTGCAGGAGAGGGGACTTGCACGGCGCCCCGATTACCACTGACGTTACACCACCTGCGAGTGCGGCGGCAGTGGGCCGTTGAACGCCGCACCTGGACTACGGAATGGCATGACATTGCCTTCTCCGACGAATCCCGCTTCTGCCTGCAACACCGCGATGGTCGGATCCGCGTGTGGCGGCACCGCAGCGAGAGACTGTGTGACGCCTGCATTATGCATCGCCATACCGGTCCGTCGCCGGGCGTTGTGGTTTGGGGCAATTGGATATGACACCCGCACCCCTCTGGTACGCATCGCCGGTACACTCAACAGCCACCGCTACATCTCCGACGTTTTGCAGCCTGTAGTCCTCCCTTACCTGCAGGACCTGCAAGCGGCCACGTTTCAACAGGACAATGCGCGCCCGCACGTGGCACGCATCGTGCAACAATTCTTCACGGCCCACCAGGTGTCACTGCCGCCGTGGCCCGCCTGTTCTCCCGATATGTCGCCCATCGAACACGTCTGGTCGCTGATCGGCAACCGAGTGGCCCGGCAAGCACCACCCGCGGCTACACCTGATGAACTGTGGCAACGTGTGGAAGCATCCTGGACCGACATACCCCAAGCCCACATCTACAACCTCTTTCTTTCAACGCCGCGGCGTGTAGCGGCCGTATTGCCAGCCATGGGGGCCACACGAACTAATGATGTCTGGGTGTCCCGCAAGTCGCACGGGCCTGTAATCTCAATCGTTTCATCTTTGTATCTGTTGTTATGTGTCCAGTAAATCTGGCTTTTCTATCTCGTGTCCTTCTTGGTGTTCCATTTTGGGTGGCCAGCAGTGTATATACTTGATGAAAGTCGTTGCGATTATGTAGGAGATAACGTACGTCATCATATGATGTCAGTCTATAACTTCAGTTGAGTGTCAGTATTGGACGAGAGTTTCTCGTGTGATCTTGAGGAAACTTGCAAAATATGGATTTCCAGGGGGTTGGAATGTATGAAGGAATATTGTCATTGCAAGACAATGAACCATAATGATAGATCTATAGATTTTCGATGAATTGTAAGAGAGCTTTATTTTGAGGTGTTGCAAGGATAGATGAATCTTTCCATAGGAATAGGTATGATCGATCCATGGCGAGTCTTGAAAGAGCAGTAGGGATGGAGGCTGTCTTTACATTTATGCACATGTTCACTCATTCTCGTCTTCAAGTTCCGTTTTGTAGATCTTATGTATACTTTAAGAGGTTCTTCGGTGTCCGTACTTTGTAAAGGAATAATGTAGACACCACACTTAAGGTCAGATTTTATCGGATAGCGGTCTTTTTTAATTAAAGCTGAAATATTTCTTGTTTTAACTACTAAGTCTACATTATATCGGTGACAAACATTTTTTTAGTATAGGAGTATATCTCTGATCAAAGTTTATGGTTCCGATGAATTTACGAGGTTTAGAGTCTCGGGTTAAAGTAGATGAATTGGTAGATTGCAATTTCCTGAATAAACAGTTCACCACATGTGTTTCAACAGCGATCTGTTTGATGATTTTAATTTCTTGTTTACGTAGGCGAATGTTCGAAAAATGGGAAATGCCACGTTGAAGCAAGTACCGTAGTGCTGCCAATTTGTAATTCATTGGATGGGTGGAAGAATTAGAAATAATTGAAACACTGGATGTAGGTTTGCGGTGGACAGAATGTTGAATGGAATGATTATTAGGGTTTCTCTCCAAGAGGAAATCTAGGAAAGGTAGCTTGCAATTGGTTTCAAGCTCTAGCTTAATTTAATGGAGGGGAATTGTGAGGACATGCGTTCTACAGAAGATGTTACTGCATCAGCAGAAAATTCTTGTGGACTCTGTTTTGTAAATATTTGAACGTAACATGACACCGCTCTTTCGCAGCCAACAAAATTAGGTAACACCGAGAGTACTTGCCTTGCTTTCGAGTTATTCCTGAAAATCACTCTGAAACTGCCTCTAAATTCCAGAATTTGATCACATCAGGAACAGTACATTCCTTATAATTCCAGTGAAGAACTTTAAGGTGGACGTCAAGTAATTTTGTTTCCTATACTTCCAATGGAAAAACTTCTGTACACATTTTCTTCACAATTAATGCGTTCCCAAAGATGAAAATTTGAACATCGATTAAAATAGCTTCATTTTATAACTTGGAATACTTAATATTTTCTAAAACATAACCATAATTATGCAATCCAACATTTATTTATCTACTGACGTCATCAAAGTACAGGTCGCGCCATCTTTTTTCTGGTTTCAACACCACGAAAGGAAACGATATTGTTTTTTAATATAATTATGGTTATGTTTTACAAAATATTAAGTATTCCAAGTTATAATGTGAAGTTATTTTAATCGATGTTTAAATTTTCATCCTTGGGAACACATTAATTGTGAAGGAAATGTGTACAAAAGTTTTTTCCATTGGAAGTATAGGAAGCAAATTTCCTTGAGGTCCACCTTAACACAATTCAGCATCAGAACTGAAGGTAAGTAAACAACAAAAATCAAGCGGAAAAACTAAAAATACTGTGTGCCTGAAGACTCTACGGAGAATAAAATTCAAATTCAATGAAGAAGTGAAATACAGTATTAGGTACGGTTCATGCCTTAAAGAATTAATAGTTTTCATTTGATTTGTACAAAATTTAAATAGTGAAATATCAACAAATTCTCCCGAGAAACGCCGGGCAATTCAGCTAGTTCTAGGATCAATATAATTTTTTTACTATTTCACATATTTTAATTCATTTCTGTTTCTAGGAATCGGATGCAAAGCCCCTGAAGTTGCATGCACCTGGTGGTTCCTTCTGTGTGACGGAAATTTCGCCTCTTTTGACAAATATGATATATTTTTTTACTTTTTACATACTTTAATTCATTTCTGTTTCTAGGAATCGAGTGCTGAAGTTGCATGCACCTTGTGGTTCCTTCTGCGTGAAGGAAATTTCGCCTCTTTTGATATACGAGGTCCGATCAAAAAGTTCCGAGCGTAGGCCGGTATAAAACAAAATAATTACGTTACTTACGTCTGGCTATGATCTCCTTCAAAGTAGCCCCCTTGGGCAGCGATACACCACTGCCAGCGTTTTTGCCACTGTTGGAACGCACCCTGGAAGTCCTGTTCGCGAATCGTGTCAAGCACCGTCCGCGATTCGCTTTGGATCTCGTCCACGGTTTCAAAGCGGCGACCCTTGAGCTTCAGCTTCATCTTCGGGAACAGAAAGAAGTCACAGGGGGCCAAATCCGGCGAGTAAGGCGCGTGAGGAACGATAGTCATGCTGTTGCAGCTGCAAAACTGGCGTGTTTCTAACGCTCTTTGAGTTGCTGCATTGTTGTGATGGAGCAGGAAATCGCCCCTGCGCCCCATTTAAGGTCGTTTGCGGTGAATGTCTTCCCTATGACGCCACAGAACATCGCAGTAAAAAAGGGCGGTGGCGGTCTGGTCCTGGAGGGCGAATTCACGGTGCACAACCCTACGAATGTCGAAGAACACGATGAGCATGCTTTTGGTTACACTCCGGACCTTTCGGGCTTTCTTCGGTCGTGGAGATGCCGGGCTCTTCCACTGCGACGACTGTTGTTTGGTCCCCGGGTCGTAACCATAGACCCAAGTCTCGTTCCCAGTGATGACCCGCGACAGGAACGTTGGTTCATTCACCTCCTGCTGACGAAGATCTTGACAGAGTTCGACACGGAGCGCCTTTTTCGGGGTTCAGAATTTTTGGCGCAAACTTTGCCGCAATGAAGTGCATGTTCAAAACCGACGTCAGAATTTCTTGCACTGTTCCGTATGACACATTGACGATAGTAGCAAGGTCTTGAATGATTCTTCGATGATCCTCATGCACCAGTTCCCTAATTTCGTCCACATTTTCGGGGTCTTGCTCGTGGACGGTCGTCCTGACCTCTCGTCGTCTTCCAATGCCGTTCTGCCGCTCTTGAAGCGCGAGTGCCACTCAAAACACCTCGCATGACTCATTGTTTCATTACCATAAGCCTGTCGCAATATTTCATGCGTCTCCGTTCCCGGTTTGCCGCAGAATTTGATGTTCGCTCGCTGCTCTAGTTTGCAGTCCATACCGAAATCACAGCCGCGTTCTGCACGTGGTCACCAAATATCGTGTAGCACAAGCTCCCGATGTTCACAGTACCACGCCACTCGGCACAATGACTCATGAAGGTCACTGCCCTCGACAGTTGCTCGCGCATCCGCGTTCTACCATCTGTTGGCGCGCTACGTACCTAGTCTCGGAACTTTTTGATCGCACTGGTACAATACATTTTTTTACTTTTTACAAACTTTAATTCATTTCTGTTTCTAGGAATCGGATGCGGAGCCCCTGAAGTTGCGTGCACCTGGTGGTTCCTTCTGTGGGAGGGAAATTTCGCCTCTTTTGACAAATAACATTCAACAGTGCCCGTGTGTTATCATCTAATGCATTAAACAAAGGTGGAAACTTCTCACTGAAAAGCTTAAAGCAGAAATAAACAACAGAATGATGATGGTCTGAATGGTGCTTATTTGCATAACGGCTTGTTGTAAACGTACAGGAAGACAGAACAGAACCTGGTTGTTGCAGTATTAACAGGCTTTTCTCAGTTGTCTTGATAAAGCAGTTAGGTGAAGAAATATTTCATCAGCTATTCATTTGTGCAAACAGTCATCATTACAAATTTATCGAAGTTTTCATCATCTTTAAATGTGCTTTGGGTCGTTTCTTTGCATCGATAAAACAAACTACTGTACAGCATTAAAAATTGTTACTTAAGGTTTCTGTTGTAAATTATTCCTTTCCAATTAAAATGTACGAAGTGGTGCATCAGTTTCTTCTCCAACACAGTAAAAATGGACTACGGGTGCCAAAGTAAAGAACTCAGAAATATCTTTGGAAAAGCACCAAAGTACTGTGTATGTTTAAATTCTTCATCAAAACTATAGAGTGATGCGTCTGGGTAGGGATAATTTTAAAATGCTGCGGTATGCCTTGTAACAGATATAAGAAGTCAATATTTGGCAGAAACTACCTTTATGGGTGAAAGTTTGTCTAATCATATACATGACCCCCCTTTGCGGATAATTAAAAAATGCTGCGGTATGCCTTGTAACAGATATGAGAAGTCAATATTTGGCAGAAACTGCCTTTATGGGTGAAAGTTTGTCTAATCATATACATGACCCCCTTTGCGGATAATTAAAAAATGCTGCGGTATGCCTTGTAACAGATATGAGAAGTCAATATTTGGCAGAAACTACCTTTATGAGTGAAAGTTTTGTCTAATCATATACATGACCCCCCTTTGCGGATAATTAAAAAATGCTGCGGTATGCCTTGTAACAGATATAAGAAGTCAATATTTGGCAGAAACTACCTTTATGGGTGAAAGTTTGTCTAATCATATACATGACCCCCTTTGCGGATAATTAAAAAATGCTGCGGTATGCCTTGTGTCAGATATAAGAAGTCAATATTTGGCAGAAACTACCTTTATGGGTGAAAGTTTGTCTAATCATATACATGACCCCCCTTTGCGGATAATTAAAAAATGCTGCGGTATGCCTTGTAACAGATATAAGAAGTCAATATTTGGCAGAAACTACCTTTATGGGTGAAAGTTTGTCTAATCCTATACATGACCCCCTTTGCGGATAATTAAAAAATGCTGCGGTATGCCTTGTAACAGATATAAGAAGTCAATATTTGGCAGAAACTACCTTTATGGGTAGAAGTTTGTCTAATCATATACATGACCCCCCTTTGCGGATAATTAAAAACTGCTGCGGTATGCCTTGTAACAGATATAAGAAGTCAATATTTGGCAGAAACTACCTTTATGGGTAGAAGTTTGTCTAATCCTATACATGACCCCCTTTGCGGATTCGGCAGAGTTCGAATTGGGTGATCAGTTCTTGCCACGTGCTTTCTAGCCCCAAGATAAATGTGTGGTGTGGGACGAATCGTCACCAGCTGTACGGATCTTTTTCTTCTCTGAGGACGCTGTGCGATCAAGACCATACCTGGACATACTACATACAGATCCTTGTGGTACCACGACTGGATAACGATGTCATTTTACAGCTAGAGCATCTCCCCACAGGTCACTGGAACTTCCTCAATGACAACTGGTGTGGCCGCAATGGCTCTATTCCTTGGCCTGCAAACTCCCCGGATCCCCCCCTCCCACGAGTTCTTCGTGTGGAGGTGAACACCGTCTACGCAAAACGACCTCAAATCCTGGATGACTTGAAAGTGAAAATTTCTACAGCGTTTGCATATTCTTGTCACGTGTTTTCTAACCGCAGATGTTGGAAAACACGTGAGAAGAATTGAACAACCGGTATGAACTCTACTGAGTTCGCAAAGGGAGTCACGTAGAAGAAGCCTAGACAAACTCAAAGGTAATTTCTGCCAAATATTGACTTATTATATCTGTTTTAAGCCATACCACAAAATTTTTAAATTTCCCCTACCAAAACGGATCACCCTGTAATGCAATTTGATTAAGCATCATTGAAAATTTGAACAAATGTTAGAAACGGGGACTTACTGAGTAACATGCTTTATAACCCATACTTGCAAGAGTCGGATCAATAAAATGGTTTATTTTTCATGCGCTCACTTTATACTTTCCAAGCTAACACCTCATATGTACTGAGATACCAGATTTTTAGGTACACCTGCTCTCGTCACATAACTGGCTCACTCTAACAGGTGAGTGAGTGCAGTATGCGGAACAAAAGACAGGCTCTTCGATCTTCAGCATGCGGCTGCGGTTGGCCTAAGTGGCTGGAGCAACTGTCTTCTGACCAGATAGTCGAGGGATCGATCGCAGGTAAGTTGAGTTACTCTTAACCATCAAAAACTCGACTTCCCTCCCCCCCCGTTACAAATAGGTCGTTTGTTCCTTTCCCCCCGCACCAGTTCTCTCTCCCTGAAAGTATTCGTTGCAACGTCATAAACTGCCACTGCTACTCATAGGCGTAAACACTGGGAGGGGGGGGGGGGCAGGACCCATCCAGATTTTCAGAGTCGGGGATCCCCAATGTAAGGAAATGTAAGGATCCCCCAAATGTTTCGCGAATATAATAATAATGCACACTTTTATTATGATGCGAACCAAATAAATTTAATAATATAAGATTGTAATTTTTCGTAGAATGTAAACACCTGTATAATGTGTACTACCCTATCTATCATATTTTACAGTTGTGTTCGCTAAGTTCCACAATTCTCCAGCAGAGGCGCCTATGTCGTGCCCGTTAGATCGCGCCTCAGCAACTGCTTTGCTGCTGCGTGTGTGTAGGGGGAGGGGGTCTCAAGCTCTATCTTATACAGTATGTGTATTGTATATACACTCTCTACTAATAAGTAATTGGACACCTGTGATAGCAAAGGAAAACGAAGTTTATTCACCTTCAATAGTTGGTGAAGCCTCTACGAGCGTCGATTACAGCTGCGACCCTCCGGGGCATACTCTCAACCAGGCGTTGTACGACGGCTAGCGGTATTTTCTTCCACTGGGCTTTTAGAAGACAGGTCAGTTCCTTCACCGATTTCGGACGGTGAGGGCACCCCTTAAGTCGACGCTCCAACTCGTCCCTGAGGTGCTCGATAGGGTTAAGGTCTGGGCTCTGCGCAGGCCAGTCCATTCGATTAACCCCATTGTCACCATACCAAGCCATGGTGGACCTCGCAACATGGCAGGTGGCATTGTCATCCTGAAAGTAACTTGAGTCCACACCGTAAAACTGCTACAACGTAGGAAGCGCATGGTCATCCAAAATGGTGCAGTAGGTCTCGGCGTTGAGTCTACCAGGAATTGCGATCAAGGGTCCCGTGCCATGCCAGGAGAAACACCCCCATAGAATAATTCCACCGCCGCCGAACTTCACAGTTGGCACAATACATTCCGGCATGAGGCGTTCTCCAGGCAGACGCCAAACCCAGACCCTGCTATCCGAACGGTAGAGGGTGAACCTTGATCCGTCGCTCCAGAGAACCTGTTTCCACTGTTCAACGGTCCACTGTCGACGTTCTTTGCACCACGTTAGCCGAGCAGCGCTATTGGACTTGGTGATCAAAGGCTTGTGGGCGGCAGCACGCCCATGATAACCGAGCAGATGGGCTTCCTTACGGATGGTATTCATCGAAAGAACACTCCCGGATACCTGTTGAAACTCCTCGTGGATGTGGCCCATCGATTTCGTGAGGTTCTTCCGAATTTCTCTGGCCAGCACCCGTCGGTCACTTAACTCCTAGTTTTGTGGCGGATCGGGGCACGTTCCGACAGTCACCTCTCATCTTCCACTTGCCAATCATGTATGCCACTGTCGATTTTGGGTACTTCAACTTGCTGGATATGTCACGTATGGATCGGCGATTTCTGTGATACCCGACGATTACACCTTTCTCGAAATCAGAGAGCTCCGAATTGCGTGGCATCTTGCATGCGACTGGTTTCGTTGTTGTTCCCCACACGATATTAGATATCTTCGGTTGCAGGGGTGTCCAATTACTTGTTGGTAGATAGTGTATATATGTATACTTGATGAAATTAATCGGCGTATAAAACTTGGATGGAGAGCTTTTGGAAGAAACAGTACAATTTTTAAGAGCAGTATGCCATTATGTCTCAAAAGAAAAGTGTTTAATCAATGCATCCTGTCAGTGCTTACGTATGGAGCAGAGACATGGACCTTGACTAAAAAAGACATACAAAGACAGCAGACAACTCAAAGAAGCATGGAGAGATGCATGCTTGGTGTAACCAAGAAGGATAAGAAGAGGAACTTGTGGATAAGGAAAATGACAGGAGTGGACGACAACATGACCAGAGTGAAATCACTGAAATGGCAATGGGCTGGACATGTTGCCAGAAGAACGGATCACCGATGGACAACCGAAGACCCCATGGGAGATGGAATGATGAAATTCGAAAGTATGCTGGAGTGACATGGAGGAGACAGGCCCAAGACAGACAATTGTGGAAGAGATTTGGGGAGACCTTCATCCAGCTGTGGATTGATGATGATATATGTATACATATAATGTGTGATCGGACCACCAGATTTTGAAACATGGTTACGCCACTGCTGCTCCTTCTCTGACCTGTCTACCCTATATCGTATCTGAGCCTTTGCGTTCAATCTAATGTAACTTCGTTTCTAATACGCAGCACAAAAAGTCCTTATAGGTAGTTGCGTCTAAGCCATCCCTGTGGGTGTTAACTCTATATTTCTCGTGCGTAAGGCTTAACAATTATATATCTGGGCATTCATAGAGCCGAATAAAAATACCAACGTTTGCCACAATCAAAGGTTTATACACATCCGTAGAGCGAACAACACAAGATCGAGGTGGTCCCACAGATGCTCAATTGGGTTTAAGTCTGGGGAACTAGGGGGCCAGGGAAATACTTTGAAGTCTTCATCGTGCTCTTCCAACCACTCTCGGACATTTCTAGCAGTGTGACACGTCGCATTGTCGTTCTGGAAGATCCCATCCGCCCCAGGGAAGACAATCAGCATGTATGGGTGTACGTGGTCTGCAAGGATGGATTCATAACAAATTTGATCCATTGTGCCTTCTTCAGGTATGAGTACACCCAGAGAATGCCATGAAAACATTCCCCAGACCATAACGCTGCTCTCACCAGCTTGTGTTCTGCCAGCAATGGTTGAAGTGTTCGTTCTCCGATGTTTCTCGCCTTATACGCCAACGTCCATCCGTTCGATGAAGCAGAAAACATGACTCATCGGAGAAGGCAATCCTTTGTCAATCAGCGGAGGTCCAATTCCGATACCGCCGTGCAAATATAAGATTTTTCTACCGAAACACCTTCGTTAGCATAGGTGTAGTGACCATCCGTCTGCATCGGAGCCCCATACGCAACAGGGTCTATAAAGGGGTGATGACAGGGTTCGCTAAAATGTCGTTTTAGACACACTTCTGGGAGCCCCCTGGTTCATTCGGCCACTGAGTTGCTCCAGTGCAGCCTGTCGATCGGCCCTCGCGCACCTTTGAAGCTGACGTTCACATCAATGGCACTTGGTGCTCTGCAGTTTCCACGTCGCTTATTCGCAGTGGAGCCATTTCTCCCATCACGATACACTTTAACCACAGCAGCACGCGAACAGTGCGCTGTTTCAGAAATACTGCCACCCTTGGCCCGAAAGCCGATAATCACCCCTTTTTGCAAATCTGATAAGTCTCTCCTTTCATCCATGACAGCAGCGAGTGATATGCTTTCAGAATGAATACAGCACACCATATATACCTTCTGAGCCAGCTCACAACACGTGCCTTCTTTCATTGGCTACGCGCTGGTGACGTCAAAAGTAGGTGAGGATCCCAATAATGTGACGACTGTGTATAGTTTCGCAGTGCGTTTGTCAAACGCTCTGCGAAACAATAGTTGATGTGTAATAAACCTTTGATTGTGGCAAACGTTGGTATTTTTATTTGATCTCAACACCACAAGATCTGTAATCATAAATTATATATTCATAGAGCCAGTTTGAAGCACGGAGATATGCCCGCCCACACAATGAGGGCACTATCACCATAAAGGTGCCCCTTTCTATGACATTTAAAGGGTGATTGCGTGTCCCTGTTTATCTCTAGATAAGTATTCGCTTGGAGTCACTCTGGAGAGCAAATCTAGACTCATCCGTAAAGATAATGCAGTCTCATTGATCATTAGTCCTGGTTGACACGAGCTGCGACATGAAGTGAGACGCTCACTTTTATGACGAAAGGTGACGGAAATGCACCATTGGTCTCCTAGAATAAAGACCGTATTCATGAAGCCTCGTGCTCACCGTGGGACAAGATGTAATATTTTCTATTGTCGCCATAAGATCCGAACGCATTTGCTAGCCCTTCTTCTTTGAGCACTTAGCTTCAAATAACGGCCATCTCTTAAAGTTGTTGCCTGAGGTCTTCCGTTACTAAACCTTCTTGTTGGCGTATTTGTCCATTGGAATTTTGTCCAAAGCTGTTGGACTACGAAACGACTCACATTGAGCTAAGCCGGCCAGTCTTCACATTCCGGAGGGGCATCAGTCAGCATTCCAATGAGAAACATGAGCGATCTAAGTAACTTTAAAGGTGGCCAGATAGTTGGCGCCGGTTCGAGCATCTCCTAAACGCCCATCCTCTCGTCCTTTTCAAGCACAACCGCAACAAGGGTTAACTCGAATATTGGGACACTTACAAAACTTCCAGCAATTGGCGATCCTGTGGACAAAAACTGCTGATGGATCAGCGAAGCAAAAAGAGACAGATGAAAATCCCTCAGGCGAGCTACAACCCCGCAAATCGTTGCAGAATTCAACAAGAAAGATGACACCGAATTTTTGGTTGTAGTGAGCACGTCTTTTGAATCCTCTCTGACGCGAATTAAATTTATCAAAGCTATTCAAAGTCAATGGAACCGGAATTGAAAACAGTAGCATCTGCTAAAGAAAGAAGTTTTTCAATGGAGTTTTAATCCCGCAGATATTGCTGTAAACAGAAACGTGAACTTACGCCCTCTGGTGGCAGACTTGTGCATTAAGAAAAAATTGAAATTATATGAGAAACGTTCGCAGCGGAAACGCTTTGCAACAAAGAAATAATTTTTCAAATCGGATTCTTATAAGCAGATATATCGACAAATATAAGCTATGCATCTACGCCCCCTGGAGGGGAAGACCATGCGTATTTTAAGAAGAAAGCATTCTCAAAAGGTTTTTCGATGTGAGCGGTAACGGTCTACGAAAATTTTTTTTCAATCGAGTTTTCAGGAGCTCAGGTTTTGCTGCAAATATGTACATCAGAAGCAGAAATCAACACTTACGCCGCCCTGGTGCCCAAACCATTCTTTACCAAATATTAGGAATTATATGCAAAAGTTCTTCCATCAGGAGCTGTATGAGGTACAGGAAAAAAATTTTAAATCGGAGTTTTAAAACCAGAGATATCAGGGAAAACGCAATTTAACTTTATCGCTCCGTAGCGGATAATCTATGAATTACTTGAAAGTTTGGAAATTATACAAATAAAAAAATCATTTCGCACCGGAAACGCTATTCAACAAAGAAGGAATTTTTCAAATCGGACTTTTAGAAGTAGAGATATTGACAAAAATATCTCTACTTCTAAGAGTCCGATCTACGCCCACTGGCGGAGAAACCATGTATTATTTTAAGAAAATATTCGGGAAAGGTTTATCGACGTGAGTAGTATCAGTTCACGAAGGAATTTTTTTCAGTCGAGACTTTAGAAGCTCAGATTTCGCTGCAAATACGTCAGAAGTAGAAATTAACTCTTACGCCTCCTGGTGGCCAAACCATTTTTTACCAAAAATTGGAAATTATATGCAAAAGGTTTCCCATCATTAGCAGATCCGCTTCAGAAAGAGTTTTCGAAGCAGAGATATCGGGGAAAACACAATTTACTTTTACGTCCCCTAGCGGAAAATCTATTAATAACTTGAAAAAGTCACTGTACCTAAAATAGTTTTCGACATAAATGGAACGGAAAGGTAAAAAAAATAAATCAATCGGATGTTTAGAAGTAATTATGTGGAATAAAATGTATTTTGAATTCGATATCATCTGCATTTATCCCCCTAGCGGCGAAATTATGCATCGTAAAAAAAACCCCAACGAAATGAAGGATCATCATTCGCGCATTTCTAGCTTCCCAATGCAAAAGAATTTTTCAAATCGGACTAATAGTTGCTGAGATATGGTGTCCACATACGGATGGACGGACAACCCTGTAACATAAGCACGATCTTGTCGTCCCCGTGGTCTAAGCGATGGCCTGTGATCATTCGTCCAAGACAGGTTCGGGTTTGAATCCCGGTGAGGCATGGATGTTGTGTTTGTCTTACGGCGCTGGCTCTCTCCCTCTCCTGGAACCATTGACCCTAAATTAGGGACGGGCGACTGCTTACAGCCCAATGAGCTACTCAAGGTGGTCGTTAAATCTCCAATAAAAAATAAAATAAAAATAAGCACGATCTTTTTTATAAAAGATGTGCTTACAATGGTGTGCCGACGGTTATCTCTGAAAGTACAACGTATCGGACCACGTTGTGAATGAGCTACAAGAGGAGTCGACTGTGTCCAGTGTTGTCAGCGCAAAAGATGAAAGCTCACCTCCTGTCTGCACGGGAGTTAACAGTGGAGGTTGGGAAAGAGGTTGTCTGGATGGAAGAATCAAGGCTACTCCTGCATCACGTGGATGGCAGAATCTGAATTAGTTGCAAGAAACATAAGACTAGGGAACTGTCATGTATCAACAGTACACGCCGACTGGAGTGGTAGTCTCGATAATGTTTTCCTGATATGCATTAGGCCGCCTGATACCCATCGAAGGACATCTGAATGCAACGGCGTATCTCATCATACTTGCTTAATAAATTCGTCGTTCCTGTTTTGCTCGCTAAATGCGGGGTCGTTATAAGCCGGTTATACTGTATTTAAAATTCGTACAGTCCCCTTTAAATTCTTACTCAGTCCCCCTTGGCTGCCCCTAAGGCTTTCATTGATTGCAATCATGTACTTTATACATATTCAGTTCAGCTTTATGGCTTTCTCATTTCGTTGATATTCACAATATTTGTGAAGTTATCGTTAAATTCCTTACTTTACCAAGAGGAGTGCTATCACTAAGCTGACCAGAAGTCCTGAATTCTTGAGGACAGTTCTCGAATTTAGTTTACTGTCCCCCAAAACGTCTGATGCCTTTGGGGACGAAAATTGTCTTCAAATTTTGGTGTTTGTCCTCAAGTGTCCTCGAATTTACACTTCCTCATTATCTAGCCAGATTTCTAATGAAAAATTCTCCTTAAAATAGTTTTTGTTGTACTAATTTTCCGACATACTTCTTATGAAAACAAATTTCGGCTTTCTTTTTTCCTTTTCCCGAGTTTAACAACGCCGGGGCGTAACTCTAAACAGTCACCTGTCCGTACTTTGGGGACATTCGTTCTAGGGAAGGGAGAGAGCAAGTGATGTAAGACAAACACATACCCATACCTCATTCGGGACACGAACCCGCACCAACTTCTACAAATGGTAAATGGCCAGCACTTAAAGCACTGGGGCTGCCAAATTTCGACTGTACTTGTTCTGAGTTTCTCCAAAAACTTTGGCAAAATGAAAAATTCGCCATGCGATTACTTCACTAGTGTGCAGCTTGATTTTAATTCAGCACATGTATCTAAGGTAAAGCATTTCACTTTTGAAGATGACAATCCGATTTTTGGTGTAAATGTGACAAGTATGGTAAGTCAGATAATATCCAAAAACTTGAAAATTTCATCGTCTTGGAGCGGAACTCGAACCCGCGTCTCCCAGGTAGCGCCCGGGTGTGCAGACCACTACACCACCCAGAATGACCAAGTTTCCGATTAATTTGAATATAACCATCACAGGATTCGCTAGTCGAAGCAACCGGCATTCATGTTTAGCGAAACTGGAGGTTAAGAATCCTATCTCGTGATTGCCCGAAGGAGCAGATAAATCATGAAATAAATACGGGATACACCATATAATACAAATTTTGAAGATGACAATCGGATTGTCATCTTCAAAATTTGTATTATATGGTGTAATCCCGTATTTATTTCATCATTTCACTTTTGTTAATATGTTCTGGCCATAATAGCGCTGCCTTTTCCGTACAAATTACCAACATTCTACAAGATGTATCCTTTTAAGACATAAATTTTCATACGTAATATCACACTTATAGAAACAACGCAGTTTCGAGACAAAAAATATTTGCATATTTTTTTTAGTATGTATGTGTTGTTTCCAAATGATCTGCTGATTTGGGGACACTACGCCTTTTTGTCCTCAAATCGCAGTTTTCCAATATCTGGTCACCTTAGCTATGACGAACCTTATCAGCATACCCTATTTTCTTTATGCATCACTGACACACATCTGTCACTTCTGCATGCGTGAGAACAGTTGCTTCATAGTAATTCGACCAAAGAAGGAATTTACGCACCAGCCAACGCGTATAACCAACACACAGTGGACAATCCACAGGTAAGTCTTGGCAAATGAGCAGAAATCACCAACTGATTTCAAAGAGGAAATCACAAACATGTTTCCATTACTGTGGGTTTTCTGCGTAGTACGCAGGTCTCGGCTCAAAATTTTCAAAGCCTTCCATAAATGATGACTGTTGTAGCATTATCTACCCATTCTGATGAGCAACGAAAATTGAATGACAGTCTATTAAGACATACAGACACAGCTAGTGGAGTCATTTGTGAAAAATATACACAACCTGCTCAATTAGTACATAGTTTTGAGGAATTATTTTCTCCTAAGACGTGGCACATATGCCATACATAATATCATGGAATTGCGATTGTCACTTAATTTCACGCATTCCTCTGGTGTCTGCAAACATTTTCTTCGGATGGATGAGGTGTATTTCTTAAATTATCGTATTTTCAGATTATAATGCCGCCTTTTAAGTGGCCGATATACCTGAGCCAAATGGTGCCCAAAATTTTCTGCGCTTCTCAAACGGAAATGTTCACACATCAGCCGGGTTTTACGAAAGTTACGCCAAAACAATTCCTTTCCCCCTCTCATTTCAGCAGCACTGATCATAACCTTTCATTGGTGACAAGTGTTTGTTTATAGTCCTTTCTTCTCTAATCCGTGACACAAGGCATGATGGGGAATCCCTCTGACACTTACATCATGCCACTGGGCAGAAACAAATGACTCAAAATCTCTCTCCTTTCTCAGGTTCGACATTGTTTTAGCCCATTTGGCAGGTAATCAGTCTGAAAGAATTAGTGTAATCATTCCCCTGAATGACAACTTTGAACAAAGAGCTTAGGAGAAAGCAAAGCTTTTTTGATGCTCTAGTTCACTCGTTCCAGCCGCGTTCGTCCCACTTCTCAGGATTTTTTTTTCGGAGGTTAAACGACCACCGTGAGCAACTCAATGGGCTATAAGCAGTCACCCGTACCTAATTTAGGGTCACTGGTCCCAGGGAAGGGAGAGAGCCAGTGCCGTAAGACAAACACAACATCCATGCCTCACCGGGATTCGAACCCGGATCCCTTTCGGACGAACGATCGGAGGCCATCGCTTAGACCACTGCGCCACCGGGGCGGCCCAGACAGGAAATACAATATATTCAATCGAGCTAATTTCAGCACACTTTGATAACCCCGAATTAATTCGTTCGAGCTGGTTAAAACAATATTTTACACATGTGTAGTTCTGAAATGCGCTTAACTAGGTGCGGCTTATAATCGTTTTCAGTAACGTTACAAATTTCAACCGTCGTTCACGATATTGAAATTGGCCGCCCCCGGGTTCGAATCCCACTGGGGCATGGATGTTTTTGTCTAACGGCACTGGCTCCCTCCCTCCTTCCCTGGAACCAGTGGTCCTAAATAAGGGACGGGCAACTAACTGCTTATGGCGCATCGAGTTGCTCACGGTGGTCGTAAAACCTCCAATATCAACAAAAAATACGGAAATAGATCGTTTGCCGCCCCGGTGGCGCATAAGTATAAGCGATGGCTTATGTCCATTCGTCCGAGATGGGTCCGGGTTCGAATGCCGGTGAGGCATGGATGTTGTGTTTGTGTTACGTCGCTGGCTCTCTCCCTTCCCTGGAACCACTGACTCTAAATTAGGAACGGGCGACTGCTTATAGCCCTTCCAGTTGCTCATGGTGGTCGTTAAACCTTCAATAAATAAATAAAAAAAGATCGGTTCGTGAACCGTTCATGGCAGACACTGAGCTATAAAGGATTTGGAGTGCCGGCTCTTTATTGGTTATTAGTAAGGCTAGTATGTTTATGTCCTAAAAATTGCTTGAAAATACTCTATAAAAATGCATTTACGACCCAAAAAACTTTAAAAAATGCAATGCCGTACAAAACAAAACAAAACAAAATTACCTAACAAATGCACATTTCGTTTTATATCTCCTTGCAAAACTAATTAATTAAAAAAAAAAGAAAAAGAGGTGCATGAAACAAAACAAAAAGAATGTAAAAAATATAATTTAATCGTTGACTGTTGCTGTGTCAACTAAAATTCTTGATTTCACTAACCAACACATGACCCAATCATAAAAGTTTAAGGTAGCAGTCTTAAAAGCACGATAATTGAAACAGTACTCAAGCTTCCGATGAAGTGAAGAACTTATTTAATGTATAAGTTAAAAGATTAAACCAGTTCTTCACTTCATCGGAAGCTTGAGTACTGTTTTAATTATCGTCAGTGTTTCTTTCAGGACTTTTTGGCCCGGGGGGGGGGGGCAAGTGGAACCTTAGAGGGGGCAAGTTTTCCATTTACTATATATATATATATATATATAATTTTAACTACTATATTTATATATATAGAAGTAATCACCGGGACGCATTTAGAGGAGGCCTTCCGCCCCGGAACCCCGGAAAATGCTTCATTTTTTTTGTTTTTGGTTAAAATGCTACTTACATTAGAAATAAAAAATGCTTTAATTTGTCTTCAATTTTTCATTAACTTTAATTTTGTTCCAGATGGTGGATTTCAAAAACTTCCTTTCTTCGTCCCCCCCCTCGAAGAAAAATTCTATATACATACCTGATATATAGTAATTATTTCTTCAAACATTTCAGGAATAACAAACTGTTTTCAGCTAAAAAAGGGAAGGGGGAGGTTCCGCAGTCTTGAAATTTTTATCTGTTAAAATGCATTCCAAGCACTATTGTTCCTGAATCACGATTCCCAGACAATTAGGTATGATTAGTCTACTTATTATATTTTGAGGAATACAATGCGTCGTAATGCACTTTTTAATAAAATAAACTATAACTAGTTCATTTGAACAAATATTAAAAAAAGAAAAATTGAAGAAATATTTGTATCATAAAAAGTAACGAAACTTCCTTTTTCATCATAGCCTGAATTTATTAAAATTTGGCTTGGTAACCTAAAATGTCTCGGAGGGGGTGGGGGTGGTCCGGGAGGGCTTCGCCCTCCTGGATGTATGCCTGAAACAGTGGCGGCGGTACCGCCCGGGCCCGGGTCCGGTCAATAATTTTAGCCAAGATTTTAATTTGGCATATGTGCGGTTTTTTGTTATGACGTGCTTTAGAAAGTTGCTCTAGGTAAGTGGACAGGTGGTCGGTCCTAATCCTTAACAAATCTGCTTAGGCATTATATTTCTTCTGTTTGTTCCGGAAAGCGGGAACGGAGGGGGTACACCACGATCCGAAATTTCGGGCCCGGTCAACGAACTTCACTTTCTGCCGCCTCTGGCCTGAAAGAAACACTGATTATCATGCTTTTAAGACTACTACTACCTTAAACTTTTATGATTGACTCATTCCGCACGAAAACCAGATGTCTTGTCTCAACACATGACCGGTAGAAAGGAAAAAAAAAAAAAAAAAAAAAGAAAAGAAAGAATAGGCAAGAGATACTACTACAACTTAATTGTTTTACGATTTCTGGGCCAAATTAAAAATTTATTGACTTATTGTCCAAAAAAACGTACCCTATAAGACAAACAAAAAAAAAACTCTTAAGAATACAATTTAATTTTTTTTTTCGTTAACAAAACACATGCTCTATAAAAGAAAAGAAAAATACATAAAAAATGTACCCTCCCCCACACCGAACCTCGCCTTCCCACATAATGGCAATGACCATACTCCAAATGGGAGAACAATTCATCAGCGGCTTGAAGGAAAAGACATACGAGGGATAGAAGTGCTTTCACAGCCATGTGCTACGACGCTTGTACAGATGTTCTAAACACTAGCACTTCCTTCCAACCCCATTTTCTCAGTCTTGCTTCGGGCTTTCAGGGGAAAATAAAGTTTCAGGGAAATTCATCCAAAAATGCCCTTTTTATTGAAAATATCAGAATAATGACTCAAAAATAACATAAAAATGCTTTAAAATGACCGAAAAACCTGAAAAAAAATGAATATATGGCTTTTATCGATTATGAAAAGGCCTTTGATTCGGTGAAACCATCAGTAGTTACAATGGCTTTGAAATCCTGCGGTATTGAAGACGCATACATAATATTATTAATAACATCAATGAAAATGCAAGTGCAAAGATACGGCTATTTGAGAATACAGCACCCATAAAAATTGGAAAGGGAGTGAGACAAGACGACACTATATCTCCCAACCTCTTTAATGCCACTATGGAAAATGTCTTTTAATCACTGAACTGAGAAAACAAAGGGATAAAGATTAATGGAGATTATCTAACTCACCTTCGTTTTGCTAATGACATAGTCATTTTTGCAACTATTCCATCAGAGCTGCAAAGTATGACCCAGGAACTTGCTGACAAGAGTAAAGAAGTGCGATTAAAAATGAACTTTCAGAAGACAAAAGTGATGTACAATGCTTTTACAAGAAATGAAGATTTATCGATTGATGGGAAAAAGCTGGATATAGCCAAAACCTACATTTATCTTGGACAGCAGATATCAAGTGAAGGTCACACTGATGAAGAAATTAATCCGCGTATAAAACTTACATGGAGAGCTTTTGGAAGAAACAGTATAATTTTCAAGAGCAATATGCCTTTGTGTCTTAAAAGAAAAGTGTTTGATCAATGCATCCTTCCAGTGCTTACATATGGTGCAGAGACGTGGACCTTAACTAAAAGAGACATACAAAAGCTACAGGCAACTCAAAGAAGCCTGGAGAGCTGCATGCTTGGTGTAACCAGGAGAGATAAGAAGAGGAATTTGTGGATCAGAACAAAGACAAGAGTGAAAGACATCATGATCATAGTAAAATCCCCGAAATGGCAATGGGCTGAACACATTGCCAGAAGGACAGACCATCGATGGACTGCCGGAATTTTAGACTGGATTCCAAGGAACAGGAAAAGACCCCGACGAATACCACATGGGAGATGGGTGGATGAAATTCGAAAGTACGCTGGAGTAACATGGAGGAGACTGGCACAAGACAGACCGTTGTGGAAGAAACTTGGGGAGACCTTCGTCCAGCAGTGGATTGATAATGGTTGGCAATGATGATGATGATGACACTATCTACCAACAAGTAATTGGACACCTGTTATAGCAAAGGAAAACGAATTTTATTCACCTTCAATAGTTGGTGGAGCCTCCACGAGCGGCGATTACAGCTGCGACCCTCCGGGGCATACTCTCAACCAGGCGTTGTACGACGGCTAGCGGTATTTTCTTCCACTCGGCTTGGAGAAGACAGGTCAGTTCCTTCACCGATTTCCGACGGTGGGGGCACCTCTTAAGTCGACGCTTCAACTCGTCCCAGAGGTGCTCGATAGGGTTAAGGTCTGGGCTCTGCGCGGGCCAGTCCATTCGATTAAACCTATTGTCACCATACCAAGCCATGGTGGACCTCGCAACATGACAGATGGCATTTTCATCCTGAAAGTAACATGGGTCCACCCCGTAAAACTGCCACGACGTAGGAAGCGCATGGTCATCCAAAATGGTGCAGTAGGTCTCGGCGTTGAGTCTACCAGGAATTGCGACCAAGGGTCCCGTGCCATACCAAGAGAAACACCCCCATAGCATAATTCCACCGCCGCCGAACTTCACAGTCGGCACAATACATTCCGGCAGGAGGCGTTCTCCAGGCAGACGCCAAACCCAGACCCTGCCATCTGAACGGTAGAGGGTGAACCTTGATTCGTCGCTCCAGAGAACCTATTTCCACTGTTCAACGGTCCACTATCGACGTTCTTTGCACCACGTTAGCCGAGCAGCGCTATTGGACTTGGTGATCAAAGGCTTGTGGGCGGCAGCACGTCCATGATAATCGAGCAGATGGGCTTCCTTACGGATGGTATTCATCGAAAGAACACTCCCGGATGCCTGTTGAAACTCCTTGCGGATGTGGCCCATCGATTTGGTGCGGTTCTTCCGAATTTCTGTGGCCAGCACCCGTCGGTCTCTAACTCCCAGTTTTGTGGGTCTGCCGGGTTGGGGCACATTCCAACAGTCACCTCTCATTTTCCACTTGCCAATCACGTAGGCCACTGTCGATTTTGGGTACTTCAACGCGCTGGATATGTCACGTATGGATTGGCCATTTCTGTGATACCCGACGATTACACCTTTCTCGAAATCAGAGCTCCGAACTGCGTGGCATCTTGCATGCGACTGGTTGCGTTGTTGTTTCCCACACGATATTTAACGGCGGCGGCCGTGACGTGTATCAGGACCGCAGATATCGTCGATTGCAGGGGTGTCCAATTATTTGTTGGTAGATAGTGTATATATATATATATATATATATAACAAAGGCACTTACATCAGTTGTTTTGCATGAAACACATTTGTATACACTTGAACGTTTTAGTATCACAAAAAAAAAAAAAAAGCGAAAAAAAAAAAAAAAGCGAAATCATAAAAAACCTAGACCTAGTTATTAACATGACATAAGGTGCCTAACTGTCGCGTACACATACGTAAATAAGCAATTTGGAGAACGGCAACGATTCATTCTGCCATTTCGTTTTGCGCGCAAGTGGTTTACGATTTTCTCTTTGTAAGTCCTTATCAAACAGTAAATCGTTATTTAGCATTTATGAATGAATGATGCTTTAACGCCTTTTTTCTTTTAGTGAGTTCTTTTTTGTTTTTTTTTTGTTTGGAGGTTTAACGACCACCGTGAGCAACTCAATGGGCTATAAGCAGTCGCCCGTCCCTAATTTAGGGTCACTGGCTCCAGGGAAGGGAGAGAGCCAGTGCCGTAAGACAAACACAACATCCATACCTCACCGGGATTTGAACCCGGACCCCGTTCGGACGAATGATCAGAGGCCATCGCTTAGACCACTGCGCCACCGGGGCGGCTTTAGTGAGTTCTTATTTCGCGCTAGCGTCGGTAGTACCAAGGCCGTCTAGAAAGCATAAGTCCATGACGTTAGAGACACTAGTTCCCTCTTTTAGTGATGTCACAAAGAAACCAAGGCTTCCGATTGGTTTCCAACGCTGTCGTGTGTGACGTCATCGACTTATCAGTCAGCGTAGCACGAGAGTAACGCTAAAAACGGAGGGAACTCACCTCTCTGTCATGACCTTGTGTTTTCTAGGCGGCCTTGGTAGTACAGTCAGTGAGCCCTTAAGAGGGAAAACCACAAAGTTGTAGGCGCTTCTACTACCACACATGAAATTAGGAAGGAGTCCCCTTTTTCTACACATAGACCTCTGCAGGTGTCAACTTTTCTAAACGACATTCACCTCCCGCACAGTAGATTTAATAGAAAACGCCCCGATGTGAAATACGGTTTGTTACATCCCTCCTGTAAACGGAAGATCTTTTACCCATTAGGAGGAAGAGTTGCACAAGTACAGCACTGAAGCAGTAGTGACGACTGCCATTTTGCGTATAACTTTCCGCGCGTCCAGAGCGCTTTGGCCTTTGAAGGCGATTTGAAATGTATTAAAAATTGATTAACAGGTTTTCTAACGCCTCTTTTTTTCTTTTTGGAGGTTTATTTTTTTTTTTTGATTGGAGGTTTAACGACCACCGTGAGCAACTCAATGGGCTATAAGCAGTCGCCCGTCCCTAATTTAGGGTCACTGGTTCCAGGGAAGGGAGAGAGCCAGTGCCGTAAGACAAACACAACATCCATGCCTGACCGGGATTCGAACCCGGACCCCTTACGGACGAATGATCAGAGGCCATCGCTTAGACCACTGCGCCACTGGCGGCCGCCTCTCTTCATTGCGTCATTTATCTTTTTTTTTTTTTTGATTGGAGGTTTAACGACCACCGTGAGCAACTCAATGGGCTATAAGCAGTCGCCCGTCCCTAATTTAGGGTCACTGGTTCCAGGGAAGGGAGAGAGCCAGTGCCGTAAGACAAACACAACATCCATGCCCGACCGGGATTCGAACCCGGACCCCTTACGGACGAATGATCATAGGCCAGCGCCTTAGACCACTGCGCCACCGGGGCGGCTCATTTATCTTCATAATAGTAGAGTATATTACGTTATTTATAATATTTTAATATACTCTACAACCATGCCGACGGATAGAATGGTTGTCAAAATAAAAATTCCTTTGTGGTACTTTTACCTGTGGCTTTAAACCAGGTGCTGCGTTATTGTCGGAAAACACAGTACTTCAATCTGACGGCCTTGTCGTTGCAAAAAAGTGCTTACCATCTTGCATTATGTACACAATAATGTGAGAAGTCAGTGTCATAGTATGGAGCTATATACTTGAACAGTATTGTTTTCTTCGGGTTATCATAAAAGTGGGTAACCTTTTTTCAGCAATTGCATGCTTAGGTTCATCACTTGGGTGCAGTTTTTACGAGAGTAATATTATTTCCTTTTGGAAACCAAAGTCACATGATCATGAGGTACCTGTGACAAGATCTCCGTACTGCATCTTCTGTTCAAAATCAGAATTGTGATGAATTTTATTGCTGAAGTCGTAGAGAACTTCCGTGAAATAAAGCTACTCCAAGGTAAAATTACAAAATTGGCTCATACCATAATTTTAGGCTTATAGCCGCGGATTATGTTAAAAAAAGTTATAAATTTGCTCTCTACAACATTAATACGCCACTTAAAAACTTTTTGCGCCACTTTGATTTTCAACTAATCAGCGTCGTAATTGTCAGGAGCGGTCATGTATTTAGGAAATTCACAAAAATGCGTTAACAGAAAAACGTAAAAAATGTAATGCAATATGAACATGGAGGCACTCAAACAATTGCAGAATGTTTTCTTTTTTAATTATGAGCATTTTGACAGAAAATACAATGCAACAAAGGCGATATCATTTGCTCTCGCAGACGATAACGTGCCATGGCAAGCTCAGCGTCCCACAGTCATGGATGTCGCAGGCAGTGGCGTAGGAACGGGGGGGTTACAATGTACCCCCTCCCAAATTTTGGAGAGGGGTACATTAATATCTACTGTACCCCCCCCCAGATATGAGCAAACACAAACCAATCATTCATAAAGAGTGAACTGTAAAATTTATATGCTACTTATTTTTTTTAATTCTCATTTTTTTCAAAGAAATATCACGGGTCATTGTTTTTTTTTATATCCGAAGCTTGTATTGGGAGGCTTTTCATCCACCAAAAACTGGCCAACCATCTGGGAAATTTTTTTTTTTTTTATTGGAGGTTTAACGACCACCGTGAGCAACTCAATGGGCTATAAGCAGTCGCCCGTCCCTAATTTAGGGTCACTGGTTCCAGGGAAGGGAGAGAGCCAGTGCCATAAGACAAACACAACATCCATGCCTCACCGGGATTCGAACCCGGACCCCTTACGGACGAATGATCAGAGGCCAGCGCCTTAGACCACTGCGCCACCGGGGCGGCCCATCTGGGAAACTCCAGCAAATTAGTTCTGCAGGGAAACGACGAGTGCGAGGTTTTTGTTAATAACTTCAAACGGCATATGGTAGGGCTAGGGCTTGATAACATACTTGTGATCAGTGTTTCTTTTCTCTTAAAATTCCATGCATCTTTATCAGGTCGTCCTTTCCGCACTTTTAAAAAAAATTAATGCACAAGTGGATATTTCAGCGCCCGCAGCCCCGGCACTAAAATTGTTTTCTGTCTTAAGATCTGTAGCAACACAACAAGTGCATTACGGATTTCACATACCACTCATAGTAGAACTCCAATTCCTCGATATCTCCACCATCATTTAGCTTTGCACCAGACCAATGTGCTTTTTACATCAATTGTCAGCCTATGTATCGTTCAAAGTTTTTAATATAGACATTGCTTCAATGGTACTATCTTCGCGGGTAGAGCAGTTTTTATCTTACTACGGTTTTACTTTATTAACGTAAACAAAAATGATAAGAAATTTAATTCGTTCGTGTAAATAGTTATATAACATTTCCTGAGAAATCCCTCTTTTTCTAAACCCTGCTGACAGAAATTCATCCTAATGTTGACTTGTCCCTGCTCAATATTTTAATGGAAAAAAAGTACAAAAATTAACAAGAGAACACAAAAAAAAAACAACAACTTTTCCATTCATTTTCTGATAAGAAATTAATGTGAACTTTTTGTCAGCAATAAAAATAATAATGGTAATAATTAATAATAATATGATGATAACAATGTTCATTCGGATGAATTCCTGATCAGTATACGTATTTTATAAAAACTCTAATATACTACCCCCCCCCCAAAAAAAAAAAAAATTCGGAGGGGTCATCCATAGATGGATTAATCCTTGAGATGTAAGGTTCATGAGCTTGTATCCCCCAAATCAAAAGCGTTCCTACGCCACTGGTCGCAGGTGTAATTAGGGAACCGCGCTCAACATAATCTAACTATGGCACTGTCATGTCTAATTACGGAACTGCGGTAACGTTAAAAAAACCCCGTAGTTTTTACTCTTTATGCATTTGAAAGTAACACAAAAGCACTTAAAAATTGCAATTACTTTTAAGAATATATATATTATTTTCTATTTTTTCGGACTGTTGGATCATTTCACGAATCGCGACTTTTCTGTATGAAATAACGGTTCGGGATCAAAATCGCAGGTGCAGATTATACGAAAAAAAACAAAAAAAAAAAAAACGGTAAGTGCAGGCACAGTAGTTCACAAACCAACTGTGTTGAAAGGAAAGAAATGCAATTAACCGTCAAGTCGTCCTGGAGGTCGAGTTGTCTGAGACCCTGGCCTCCTTTGACTATTCGTCCGAGATGGGCCCTGTTTAAAGTCTCGGATGAGGGATGGCGCTGCCTCTGTCTCTTCCCTGGAACCTCCAGCTCTAAATTTGGGACAGCTTATAGCCCTGCAGGTAACTCATGGTGATTGTTAAACTCCAAAATAAAAAAAAAATATCTATTGAATAGTGAGTCCTGCCCATGAATGCAACATTGCCAAATTTCTGGAAAACAACCAATCTCTTTATGTGGATCTACAGACAGATTGTTAGGTGTAAATAGATAAGATTTACTAGTAAAAATAAATGAACTGAAATCAACAATGTGAACAGCACTTATTAAATTTATTTTTAATATGCACATTATGAAAAATTTCCAAGCTAACACTGCATATATTGCAATACAAGCACAAAACTTGGTTGGCAGAATAAAAATATTTTGTCAGCTAGTTTTCCTTTAACCTTATACAGGTAATCTTAACTCATATTAAGGCATTGGCTGGAAACATATGACAAAATATTGTGGCCATAACATTAGCACACACAGAAGAAAATATCTTTTTTCTCTATGCACAAATCTTCATTACCATCAAACATCATATATAACATGATACACAGATTTGACTAAAATATTTGATTTAAAAATAGTATTGCCCTGGAAGTTGTGAGCAAAACTAGGGGTGGGGGCAATCCAGTTAGAGAAAATATTTTCCTTAGTTGACCAGTTCTTTTTCTTCATTCATAGCAAGTGTTAACATGTTCAAGATACGCTCTTAGTTTTTGTACAGAGCTTATGTGCGTTAAAAAGTCAGAGCCTTTTAAAATACATCATGGAATCTAAAAGGAAATCTTAGGAATGGATAGAATATACAAACATAGAGTACAAGAACATTTCACAACATATCCATTTCCAAAAACACTAACGAACAGTGCACTTCTAGTTAAGAAAATGACAAGAACATTTCACAAACTGTCACTTAAAATTAACATGCTCGTCCATCTCACTAAACCTGTATTTTTTGACTAAAATTCTAAGTAGACTGATAACTAGAAAAAAAAACATATAAAAATAGTTACAACAACAAAGATTTAAGTTATATAAACATGACAACCTTTCTGCAAAATTATAGTTAAGAAAAAGTATATGGTTAACAGATAATTTACTAGTGTTGCATTTATAACTAAACCTCTTACAGCTGAGAGTACGAAGGTGAATAATGTGCTTAAGCAGATAGCACGCATGAAATTCCTTATGACTGAATTCATTTAATTGATGACTAATTTTTTGAGGAGATATCATAACCATACTGATACCATATCATAACCGCACTGATAGAGTGTTGTTATCAGTTTCATGGGAATCTATCTAATGTAACTGTTGACAGAAGTTTGAGCAAATATCTTAAATTACTAACAAAGTAGAATAAATCTCTGGATGACACATTTATTGACTCGTCCACTGGAACACTAGTGACACAATTTAAATGTTGTTTACAATTAAACAATATTTATATATTGTTCAATAGTTTAAATTTTATAAATATTTACAAAATAGATTTATAAATATCCCTACTTATCAATACAAGATTATCAAAACAATCGAATGACTACATACAAATGAAAATCAATTCAATAATATTTATAAAGTTATGGTATGGGTTTAATTATCGTACAACAGGAGGCCCATTTGGCAGAGCAAAAGCCAGAAGTAAGAAAAATAAAATAGAATCACACTATTACAATAAATAGAGCATGAAGTAGGGATGCTCAAGTAAGGAAATATTTTAAAAATGAGTACTGCTTGAAAGTAATAAAAAAAAAAAAATAACAAGAGAAAGTGAAAAAATTGGAGGGGCAATAGCATCCTATGCACCAACCCCAACTTATGCCTATGCATGGGATGTTTGTTTTGCCTCAGAAATGGAATCTCACATTTAGCCATGACTGGCTTTAAAGAGACCGTATCTGTTTACAAACATTTGCCAAGAAGCTGATTTATAATTTCTCTAGTGCCTAAATACGCTGTAACTTTTTATTTAAAACATGTCCGACAGCAAATGCGAATAGCACAAGCAAGGACAGATTCATGGAAGACACACCTGCACCAATCTTGGAAACAAAACATCTGATATGCTACAAATTCTGTTTAAAGATAACACAAAAACATACACTTTACATACATAATTACATGGGAAAAGGAGCAATTGCTGAAAATATTCGAGGTAACCAAAGATATTTGTCAGCAAAATCATGCATACATACATACATACATACATACATACATACATACATACATACATGCACTAGGGAAATTGGTGTATGCCTCTTTGAATGATAGCAAATGAATTCACAATAGCAAGGATACTGTCTGTGCATTTGATTGTTGTCAAAGATCTTGAAAAAATAATTGTGCTCTTGCTTCACACCACATTCATTGATGGCAGAACAGAAGGAGGAGTGAGTTGCTGCACACTGAGATTTGACTGAGATGGAAGACAGTGATCCATACGTTTTCTAAAAAAATCATAACTGGTGGTCCTGAAGCTGTATCGGCAGGAGAAAATTTGTTGAAGCAACTCTGGTTCCAAAAGTCTCAAGCCAAAACAATGGTGATTTTTTTTTAATGGTACGGAGTTGTTCACAAACGTTTTCTATGGGAAGTAGGGCCATAGCCAGAAAGAATTTTCGGGGAGGGTTCTGAATTTGAAAATTAATTTTCGCCGTACATTTACATACATTGAGTTTTTTTCTCTGTCACATTTTATTTGCACATGAAATTTTTTTATTTAATACTCCCCATTTTTCAAATTATATGCTATACTATTTCCACAAGTTTATGGACCTATACACCCTCTCTTTTATTTAAGTACAACATTTCGGGTAGGGTTTAAACCCTCAAAACCCCTTCCTGGCTACGGCTGTGATTGGAAGGAGAGATATTCAACACTGAATTTCAGAGAAGAGTGATGGATCATCTACTCTATACTCCGGGCAAAGCTAACCTTACTACACTACTAATGCTGTGAAACCGATTTACCGACAAGATATCTCTTATGTTTCAGTATTTCTCCGCGCACTAATGGGGTGCCGTGTGTCGTGGACCCTTTCCCCTAAGGGTGACTTAAGGAAAGCAAAAGGAAACTTTCCACATTCCATCATGATGTCACCCCTAAATCCCTACACCTACTCAACCTTGCTGACCACAAGACAAACGATTTCTGAATCAGTTTTTTTTTTTGACTGAAAGTTTAACAACCACCGTGAGCAACTCAATGGGCTGTAAGCAGTCGCCCGCCCCTAATTTAGGGTCAATGGTTCCAGGAAAGGGAGAGAGCCAGTGAAGTAAGACAAACACAACATCCATGCCTCACAGGATTTGAACCTGGACCCTTCACATACAAATGATCATAAGCCAGCGCTTAGACCACTGCACCACCGGGGCAGCAGTATTTTAAAACAGTTACCATGAAGAAAAGACCAAGCCATTATCTCCCCCTTACCCTCAGGCTAATACAATTCACCTCTCCTGCTCGCAGTAAATATTCCCAGTGTATACTGTATAGCTTCTCTGAAGCAAAACAGAAGTGACAATGACGTCGCCAAAATCCGAATATTTGTATTTTTTAGAAACGTGACCGAAACTGGGATCTTCGTTTTTTAATGAACGTAGGTACAACATTTAGAACATCTGTATGTATATCCATGTGCTTTTTTTAGGTCTCAGTTCAAGTTTGAACAGGAGATTTTAAACTGAAACTATATTATGCAGTGGAAGTACACACTACGTAGCTTTAACTCCATAGTCAGGCTAGCTTTGCCCCGAGTACAGAGGAAGAAAACTGAGATTGGTTATTAAACCAATGGTTAATTGTTTAAATTAGGTTAGCAATAAAATATTCCACAGACATGTATAAATTTTTAATAAATCAAACTTTAAAACATGAAATGAAATCAACAGCCCTTCAGCTGGCGAGTGAGAAATTGGCCTGACTGGTGAACCAGCATGAAAATTTTCACGCCCTCAATATAACTAATGATTGTTAAGATGATGATGCTGACACCTATACCTCAGTAACTAATTAATGTTCTTTAACTGCAACACATTTCTCCTAATTTTAGGTTTCAATTTAAATATAACAGTGTGCAGCATTTCTAATTCTTAACATGTGAAAAGTACGACGAAAGAACTGCATATAGTTCTTTTATTATACTTTTCATATGTTGATAGTATATAAACTGACACTTTGTCTTTATTTCCCTTTTGGGGCATGGGAGGGATAGCCATTATTTACTACTACTCTCAAATGGTGATCACTTTACTACGTTTTACTAGGCTACTAACTAGCAGTGATACAACTGAATAAAACACACAACAGTCACAGAGGTGCCCATCAGTAATCACCATATGAAGCCTCATCGTTTATGCGCGGAAAGGGTATTTCACGAGAAATTAACATGCGAAATGTGTAATAACCTTATAAAATCAAATACCTTATAACATGACCCTTCTATTTTAATGGTTAATATTTTTTTTG
Organism: Macrothele yani; assembly: GCA_039090855.1. Classification (NCBI taxonomy): domain Eukaryota; kingdom Metazoa; phylum Arthropoda; class Arachnida; order Araneae; family Macrothelidae; genus Macrothele; species Macrothele yani. The sequence continues at coordinate 115,797,865 of CM077013.1, read as the reverse complement.
TATATTTTTTGATAACCCAAGTGGGAATGAATATCAGGCCGATAACAGTCATGACGGCTGAATGTCAGTTAATTTCTTTTTTTTTTTTTTTTTTTATTGGAGGTTTAACGACCACTGTGAACTACTCAACGGGCTACAAGCAGTCGCCCGTGCCTAATTTAGGGCCACTGGTTCCAGGAAAGGGAAAAAGCCAGCGCTGTAAGACAAACACAACATCCATGCCTCACCGGGATTCAAACCCGGACCCATCTCAGACGAATTATCAGAAGCCATTGCTTAGACCACTTCGGCAGCGAATGTTGTTTAATATCGGCCGTCACAGAGCCAGTATCGCCTTGCCGTTCTTCACCCGATATCTGTCTGATATTGACTTTGCCAATGTATTCAATGTTGGAATCGTGCAATTTCAATAGTGCTTACTTAGAAACAGCGCCATTTAAACGTTTTCGCATTTATGCAAAAAGAACTATATATATATATATTGGCAAAATGAGATTGCAGTTTGAACTGTGATTTTAGCAAAAAAGGATACAAAATTGAGAACCTTTCTGAAACACACTGAAATCCATAATTCTTCCAACCTGTCCATAATCAGACAGCCAAACACGCAATAATTACATAATGTTTGGCACCTCTGCAGTCACTTGGCTATCAACAGCAATGAATTGAAGCTAGTTATTTTTGGCACTGAAATAATGTAATTCACTGTTCATCTGTAAGGTAATTCCTCAGAAAACTTAAGAAATCACATGGTTTGGAGATTTTACTTTCCATTAATTTGTATGAAATTATACCAAAATGGCTAATCATCCAATAACATTTGATAGGAGATTTGACTGACTGTTAGTCATATCACACATCAGGAATCACGAGCAACAAATGGCACCAGAAGCTAATCACACTTTGTTCAAAAAGGGTTTACGAACATAAACATACACACCTCTGGTATCAGTGAAAGGGTTTACTGAAAAGATTCAAATGTTGTAATTTTAATTAAACATATCTAACTACATTTGCTTCAAATTACGATTGCTAGATTTTGTAGTCTATTGGTCAAAAAGCATAAAAACTAAAAAATCACCCTTTAAAAAAAAGTCCAAGTGAATGTGAATTTGTAGCATCTCCCTCTCCCCCATGAAAACAAAAACTGCTGCAGTTTAATATAAACTCACGTCACATATTTCAATTTTTACAGAAACATGGCAAGTAAAAATGTTAAATACATTTCTTTCCAATTATACATACACTCATCGTCAAAAAAATAGTTGCACCCACAAGGAAGCAACTGACAGTAATGAAACTGGGCGAGTAGGTTTGACCATGTGAGACATGCAAATTATTTAAGTATCACGCTCCGCCACGCATGTGATGCAAACAAGGAGGGGTCGTAGCACTGTGCCTGACCGGCTATATAAGGTAGTCCTGTTGCGCACGCTTGCCATTCTGACTCATGTTGTTGTGTTGGTTGCATTTTTTGCAAGTGAAGTATGCCTCAGAGAAAAGTTTGGAAGCATATTGAGCAATTGAAGGAGTTTGAGAGGGTTTATGTAGTCGGGTTCTGGGATGGTCTTATCGCCGTATTACGTGCCATACCGGTCGTGCGGATATCACCCTAGTACACTGTTGGTGGCAGTGGATAGAACAAGGCATGCAGCAGGGACAGGAAGAGTCTGGGAGCCCGAGATGGACTACAGAGAGAGAGAGGACCGTCGAGTCATCCGACTTGCGTGGAGTGACCCAACAGCCACAATTGTGGATATTCAGCAAGCAGTGGTGTCCATGCATTGTCCAATTAGAGCTCTAGTCCATGCATCGTCCGGTTAGAGCCAGCAGCATTGGCAGATGGCTGCACAACATAGGACTACAAGCACACAGACTGTTACGATGACCGCCCTTAACACCACTGCGTCATCGCCAAAGACTGCAATGGTGTCATGCCAGATTGTCATGAAGCCACTCAGAATGGCAGCGGGTGATCTTCAATCCTGCTTTTGTCTTGGAGGAGGTGTCCACCGAATCCGTGTGTGGAGGCATCGTGGTCAGCGCCAAGATGGATGGTTTGTTGTCAAGCGTCGCACGTCCAGAAGGCCTGGTGACATGGTGTGGGGTGTAACTGCCTACGATGCCAGATCACCTTTTGCGTTCATTACAGCCCAACATTGCGTTAATGAGGTCCTGCAACCAGTGGCCCTACCTCTTCTGAACGCTCACTCCGATGCAATTTTCAAACAGGACAACGCCCATCTGCATACTGCTGCTGTCGCGAGAGCTTGCCTTCAAGGCACTAACACTCTGCCGCCAGCCACATCGGCAGACCTATCGCCAATTGAAAACGTAAAACGTGTGGGATGCTATTGGACGTGACTGGGGGGGGAGGGTTCAAATCCATGCCCGATACTATAATAAACTGAACCACTGGGTTATATTTTTGAAGACAAGCACTGGACACAGTTGTAAGAATGAAACTACACAAATCTCATCTTTACATGTCAGGATTTTATGTTTAATACAAGAGTTCGCAGTTTACAAAGAAAATATGCTGGACTGTGTATCTAGATAACTAAAAATCACACTGATAATAAGGGATAAGTAAACTCTGCCAATACATATTCCATGTTTTTCAAAACTATAACTAGTGGCCACAGAGATTAGCAAAAAAAAAAAAAAAAAAAGTCACCATTTACAGGCAACATAGTGCTGGAAACTGAAGTGCTTTTATATATAGACCATGGATGAAAAATGACCATAATAATAATGATTGGTATTTTTATTCTGTGAAGAGAGACCTAAAGAAATCAAAATAAGTGATGAATCTCTCTCCTCAAAAAGGCAAAGAACTAAACAAAAATGAGTTACAAAAACTTTATGAAACATTGTCTGATGTCAAGCATTAGAAACCAAAGCCTTTCATACTTATGACTAAATCTCAGCAATATAAATTACATTTCATGGGCTTTATTACAATAATAAATGTATGCAACATTGTTTCTACTTCTTTCTATGATCATAACCATTAGAGAGACATGTAAGGTGCTCATTACAAAGGTACATAATTGGACAATGTGATGTAATGCAAGAATCTTCAGTCTGCCAAATAATATAGCTTTCACCTTTATCTTGTCATATATATTGCAAAAAGGAAGATGAGTTCCATAACATGAAATTTTAAAATAAAAACATCACCTCTTCCACTCAGAGTGAATATAAATTTCTAGTAGAAACAAATGTATTTCCTTTTCTAGGGGAAAAAAAAAAAACACAAAATTTTAGAACTTTTAATTTCTGAAGGTGTATCTATCACATGGCTTTAGTAAAACCATGTAATAGACCTTCTGTCAAAACAGAAAAAACAGCTCCAACAAATTTTAAAACTTTTAAATTATAAAGTGACAGTACGCATCAGGGTATTAACAAACATTCCAACCTAAAAGTCACAAACAAACGGTTAACGAATGCTAGTGAGCTACAATGCAAGTCTTTTGGTTACAGTACCCCTGAGGCTGATCGCATGTGTGTTTGTGTCCGTGTGATTACCCTTAATCCATTATAACTTCTAAACCATATTTCTGTTTTGTTTTGTTTCTAAATTGAGAATCTGAATACTGATAATAATTAATTACTTCATGGCTTCCTCTAATTACTTCAGTATTATAAATATTTAACGGGAATTATAAAGGATACATTTATTAAGGTACTTTACCTCTCAAATTTTTGATCTATACACTAGATCATCGTCAGGAGTTCTTGTGTCTAACTACTTCCACAGGTCTGGCGACCAAGCCTGATGGTTTTTCCATCCAGCATGGTCGCTGATGTTGCTCCTTTGTGTCTTGTAAATTTCCAGGGATTCCTTTAATTTCTGGATAATTGTGTGCAATTTATGTTCGATTACTTGCAAGGAGTCCCAGTCCATTTTGTGGCCAGTTTGTTGTATGTGTCTGTCTAATCCTGTTTTACTTGAAATGTTCCTTATTGCTGCTTTGTGTTCATTAATTCTGGTAGTTCACTTTCACACCTTACTAACAACATTTCTGAATACTGGTTATCCGGATCACTATTAAAAAATATTTGCTTCTTCATTTAATTATACATTTACATATCACTAAGCTGTTCACTGAGATTGAGAGGTTAACTCCTCAAAGAAAGCTAATCTGCCAGATTAAAGTGTAAAACTAATGGTGCAGGTTTTTACTTTCTGTTGATATGTTAAACACCTCCATTTACAACAATCTCAGCACACAACTTGAGCTTCACTGATATATATTTTTTTTTTTTTTTGATTGGAGGTTTAACGACCACCGTGAGCAACTCAATGGGCTATAAGCAGTCGCCCGTCCCTAATTTAGGGTCACTGGTTCCAGGGAAGGGAGAGAGCCAGTGCCGTAAGACAAACACAACATCCATGCCTGACCGGGATTCGAACCCGGACCCCTTACGGACGAATGATCAGAGGCCAGCGCCTTAGACCGCTGCGCCACCGGGGCGGCGCTTCACTGATATCCATCACACGTTTCACACAAGATCTTTTATACTTCATAATCATTATATTTTTCTTGTGCAGACATTCCTGAATCTGATCCTCCCATTATTTCCTTGGTCTTCCTCTGCCTTTCTTTATTCGACATTGCCGGAATAAATTCTCTTAGTACGGATCTCACCACACATTTTTTCAACATGGCTAAAACATTTCAGAATATTTGTTTTCACCTTACTAACAACATTTTGCTTCACCTTACAAATTTGAAACACATCTTCATTCCTCACATGGTCAGAATGTGTCTTGCTACAAATTCTCTGTAAGTAATGCATCTTTCCAGCACATGATCGACTACTATGCCTCTTCTGCAGTACCCAAGTTTCACTGCCATATGTCAGAGTAAGAACAATTACACTTTCATACACAGCCATTTGAAACTTTTTTGGGAACCCATCAGTTCTGTGAAATCCTCTCAAAGCAGCTATGACTTTCAAAGATGAATTCATTTGCATACTAATTTTACAATCTAATTTTATTTTCTCTGTCAAACATACTTCTTAAATAAGCAAATTCATTCATCTGGTTTATTTCTGTACCATTTACACTAATGTTGCATTCAATACTAAAGGTTCCTTGCTCAAAGACCATAACCTCAGTTTTTCACTTCTTGGTTTGAATCCCATACAAACCAAGCACATCTGGTTCAACATGTACTCTTCAACTTTTACTTTATAAAAATCTCATTAGAAAAATTATGTTTCAAGGGACAGATAAATGTTTTGAAAATTGCATCATGAGTGACTGAGAACATATCATTTCCTTACAGTTATTTTGAGTTAAATCATTACTTGGTTTAATACAAATATAAATAGCAATTGCTTTTGGGAGTTAGAATTGCTAATGTCCCATCCTGAAACTAGATTAGGTAAATTTTAGTGCAATGAAACATAACTCCCTGAGGTGCTATCCTACAAGCAGTGCACACTGTCACTATTTAAAATCAATAATAAATAAATGCTGCATTTGTGGAAGATTTTTAGAAATACTTTTAGTTAGACTTACCTAGTTTCTTGAACTTATAGTAATTTCCCCGTCTTCATATCTTTCACATTATACAAAATACTTGAACAATCGCAGATATATATAAGAAAAATAAAATGAATTTTTCACAGTTTAGATTAAAATAAAGGTTAGAATACAATGATTTTTGTTCAGAAGTTAGGCCTTTATAAACTATAATCAGAATAGAGTATTGAAGATATCAAATTTCAAGTAATCAAATGTAATGTTGAAACCATTTCAGAAATATAAAAACAAACCACACTTTTCACAAACTACCTTGTACATACGCCCTTTCCCCTTTACTTCGAATACATTTTGCTTAGCACTTCTCTGGCATTTTCAATGACTTTTCAAAGACTAATGATTAAAACTGAAAGTGAAGTGCAGAGCAAAATGTTTCCAAAGCAAAGGGGAAAGGGTGTTGTATGAACAAGGTAGCTGCCAGAAGTGTGGTTTGTTTTTTTATATTTCCGAAATGGTTTCTGTATTACATTTGATTACTTGAAATTTAACATCTACAATATTCTAAAATATTCTGATTATAGTTTATTAAAACCAAACTTTTGAACAAAAATCATTGCATTCTAATCGTTATTTTAAACCTGAACTGTGAAAAATTCATGTTATTCCTTTTATACGAATATCTGCAATTGTTCGAAGTATTTTGTATAAGGTGCAAAGACATGAAGAAGGAAAATTAACACAAGTTCAAAAAACTAGGTAAGCCTAACCAGCAATTTTGAGCTGTTTTGTATATTATAAATTGAATTCTCCCAATTAAAAAAAAAAAAAGCTCTGCATTTGGAATGTCTTTTTTTCTAAACAAAATATATACCATGGAGAACAGAATAAGATCATATGAAATAAAAATTATCACATATTTCAGCTATTTGAACAAATTAGCCTTAATATCAAATATATTGAATTTAGTCTTGCAGCAGGTTAATATCTGATATATTTCATATTTCATGATTCCAGGCTATTAAAAGCTGGGGTTATGCTGCCAATAACATTCTTCACAATTTTCGAAAAAAAAAAAATGTTTTGGTGGTGGGTAAAAAGTTTTGGCAAAATTATTGGATATTAGTTTTTTTAATGATGTCCGAGCAAAAACAATCTTTAAAAAAGATTGTTTTTGGTCAGACTTCATGTCACATTTTGCTTTGGCAATGCCGAGGTTAATTTAAAAATTAATATAGGATCTTTTAAATGTGATCTTATTTGTGGATTTCTTATCTTATGATGTCAATCATCAACCAATTTTGCATGACCTACATGTATATACCTAATTTTTCAATTAATTTAAATTTATCTAATCAATAATTCTTTGTTTAGACATTTTACAGGTAGTAATAAATTAAAAATTTAAAATAAGTGTCTATATTTCTTTGTAAAATATTTCTTAAAAAATGACGAGAGTGGAAGACATCATGATCAGAGTTAAATCCCTGAAATGGCAATGGGCTGGACATACTGCCAGAAGGACAGACCATAGATGGACAGCCGAAATTTTAGATTGGATTCCAAGGGACAGGAAAAGACCCAGAAAAAGACCACATGGGAGATGGGTGGATGAAATTCGTAAATATGCGGGAGTGACATGGAGGAGACTGGCACAAGACAGACCGTTGTGGAGGAAACTTGGGGAGACCTTCGTCCAGCAGTGGATGGATAATGGTTGACAATGATGATGATGATGATTTCTTTGTATTAGGATTTGGGATCTATAACACTATTTTGCTGTTTACTTGTGCAGGATCTGCTATAACCTATTGTTTCGGTACTATTATTATGCTTTATGTTTTTATGGTTTATATATTTCCAGTGCAGAGCGAAAAAAAACCTGGTGATTTCAGATTATATAAGGCAAAAAAAAAAAAAAAATATTGAGTTTGGCAAAAACTTTAAGAAAGCCAGAGCAACAGCTGAAAAGAATAATCCAAATTCATGGCCTGTTCATGCTTTCACTTTCCAGAACACTGCAGTGCTGAAATGCATTTGTAATTCATTCATGTATAATTAGTTACATTTATTTAGCAAAATGAACCACAAGTCCTGTTCTGAGGGCAAAAATACTATGGTAGATCTATGTATCAAGTAGCAATGGACCCTTCACGAAAGATTTGTTCACAATGAATGACTCTTCACCATGAATAGTTTGCTCACACTGTTGTGAATGATCCTTCAATCTGCCATTACTGGGGCACACACTGAAATCACAGCAAGTTTAACTTCCTTTCGCATCATGAGTTTGGAAACAAATTCCCAATAAGACAAGTGATGTTGAAAATTAATAAGTATCAACCATTATCTAAGTGAGCAATCAGCTAGGGTATAATGGTAAAACTTAAGAATGGAAATGATAGGTGAGTGCCATTTGTTTGAATGGTGCACCCTAGTGGTTCTCAAGTGGAGATTTATTCATGAATGTCTCCTCAGCTCTTACTGTTTTAGCAGTTTGTCAAAAAGAGCTGCAAATGTCTTCGTTCATGAATTTTTCAGTATGAATGGTGAATATCTCCTGCTCTTTTGGGTAGTTTGCCAATTTCAGTTTGGCCTCACATAAAAAGGGTGATTTGGAGCATTGAATGATTTGCTCAGTGAGACAACTGGCCCGGAGTGGATGCAAAGTGAATGACCATTCATGAATAACTCTTTTGCATGGATGATGAATGAACTCCCAAGAATGAATGACTCATACCATCACTAGAATCAAGAGACTTGTACACTGATATGATTTGTCTAAAAAATTGCATTGTGAAAAATATTATGATAGATCTATGTATCATCTATCACAGATCTATGAATCTCTTTGAAAGGTAAACTAAATTTCATAGAATTGTTTAGTGATATGTATGTAAGCACACGAGAATGGAAATGTCATGACAAAATCAGTAAGTTTTTAGCAAAAGTACCTACATGTGCACAATTAACTTCTAAAGATGCACGAAAATATGTTACCAACACTAATTTCAAACAGATCATATACAGAACAGCTAGATTACAAACATTTATTAGCCTTACTTCATGCAATCAGAGCATTGCTCATTCATGACACAATACCAGATACAATTTCATAAATAATATGAATACTAATTAATGATATGGATGTTGAAGGTGAATGTACACCACAGAATATCAGTAAATAATAACATACTGCATTTTCTAGTACATTAATGTATTTTATCCAAGGAAATAAGCCCAAAGTATGATAAAAAAAATCACACATGTCATACAAATGAAAAATAAGATACTGGCCTAAATTTTTCATCAACAGTTGCTGAGATAGCATATCATAAAAATGGGTACATAATTTTGAGGGGAAACCTCTCAACAGTAAGCACCCATTTTACTTTATACCACTATACCACTTGTTACTTTTATGGACCATCTTGCCTTCCAGATAGCTATACAGCAGTGGTGTAGGGTGACCTAAAATTTATCTGGGGCTAAATATTTTTAAAATTGATCTCAACCTCCACCGAAATATAAGGATTGTGACATTTCCAAATGCCCCCTGCTAGAATCATACTTAACCACAGATAATGAAGTAGAAAATTTTATTTATATATATGCAGTGCTGCATTAAAAAACAAAAAAAAAAAAAAAACAGTAGAAACAAAACAAAGTATGTTCACTTTCGCTTTCAGTTAAACAAGATATTTTGCTATAACTGCACATTGAAAGTTCAAGACTGATTCTTATGTTTTTGAACCCAGCAAATATTTGGTTGATGTAGGCCCAAGTCTTCAACAATGTTTTACTCTTCATCCCTTAACAAAGTAAAAGGGTGTTCCAATATAAAGTTGCTTTGTTCATTTTACTTACACAAGCAGACCTTACAGCTCACATTAGCTCCACGAATGAAAAAAATCAGTCGCTCACTGTCTGCTGACGTGAAAGCAAAATTGCTACTGTTAAACAAAAAGGCGATCCACCCTATAAGACAGTTTTATGCATGCGCAGTTCAGCCTGCATCTGCTCATTCATTACTGTTTTACAATGCTTCGTCAAGGCAGCCAAGGTGACAAGTTGATGGGTGTCACCTCTACCACCAGGCAGTATTCATTGCACTCTAGTGAACAGATATAGAAGGCTACAATGTGTTACCCAGTTACTCAACTACTGTAGTAGGTCACATTTTCTATTCAAAAACAAGTTGATGGGTGTCACCTCTACCAACAGGCAGTATTAATTGCACTCTAGTAAACAGATATAGAAGGCTACAATGTGTTACCCAGTTACTTGACTATTGTAGTAGCTCACATTTTCTATTAAAACAATCTCAGAACTGGTTACTAATATGGATTTTCTTTTAGAATTTTTTCAATTAAAAGAGGAAACCTTTTTTTTCCTCTCATTTTCATGTGGGGCTTAGTCCTGGATGCCCATAATGACCTGATGCCACTGTTATATAGATACCCATAATGACCTGATGCCACTGATACATGGATTATTATTACAGGTATGGTCATGTAAATAACTCACCATAGATCTGAAGCATATGTTTAGCAGCCAGACACTTGAGCTAATGTGCAAACAGAACAATTATTATTACAAAGATTTACAGACTACAGTTATATAAATGCAATCAAAACCCAAAACATGTCATCAGATCTAAACCGAAAGCATCTATGTAAGTCATTATTTCTTATAGCAATTCCAAAACATCGATGTCCTGTCACACATTTCCTCTTTTTCTAACTCTAAATCCTTATTGATCAAATTTTCAATTTGATTGTTTGAGAATTCAGGCTCCTGTGATATTTAATAAAGCCATGGAAAACAAATAGGCATTATTGCTCTCTAGCTATCAACAGTCCACCACATGTCAATGCTCTTTGATGATCACATTTTCAATCAATTATTGTACTGTAGATATGAATGACAACTATCTTCCAATTTATCCATCGCTTCAAAAAACAATTTTTGTAGTAGGCACATTTTCATGCACACACACTTTTGCTATGTTTGTGCATTTTTAGGTGCACACAATTCCAACTCATTCTTTTCAACATTATATATAAAATTTATATATCTTTTCATACTGTGAACTATTTACCAGTTGAACGCTACTAACAAAAATATGGCACATAGAAAAGCATGAACATATTAACAATTATGATAAAATAATATTATTGGCACTGGAACAAAAAGGTGGTAGGACAGGTATTTTTCTTTAACAGAACACACACACACAAAACAACAACAACAACAACAACAACAACAACAAAAAAAAACAGTTGATTTGCACTAGAAGAGCTAATCCAACTGTTATCATTACTGCAGCATAGATCTGCATATATTCTAACTGGCTAGCATTTTCAAAAGAAGCAGTGAACCTATGTTTTTAAGTAAGTATGAGACTACACATCTGTGGTGGTACACAGAATTGATATTTCTGGGTGTAAGCCTTCCACTGCATATGGTTTAAAACAGTAATGGCCAACTTGTGGCCATGTGTATAACCCACTGATAAAGTAGCTAAAAACACTGCAATGTTAGCATTTTTTGCAGGAAGTCATGGGAACTGCATAAGTTGCCCAAATTGCTATTTGAAACACGAAATAAAAAGCTCCCTTTCAGAGAATTAGTCACATTGTGTTACATTTTTTTCTACTCACTAAAAATTTTAATTGGTGTATAATTTTACATACAGTTTTCTATAGAATAAACAATTAATAACCAATTAATGCTGATGTTTTGTGATATGATCAATAATATACATACACTCGGTAGACAAAACTTTAGAGATAGGGGTGATGGGCAGTTGACCTCATGCAGAGTGGAATAGACCCAAACTGAACTAAAGTGATAAATAGGTAGACAGCAGGGCTTTCCAACAGTGCATCACAATCAATGAACATAGGTAAATGTGGTGATCTGAGCAACTTTGGTCGTGGATGCATTGTTGGCACAAGATAGATGGGTCATTCTATTGCCCAAGGGGTGAGAACCCTATGGTAGAAGTTTGCACGGGCCCGAGCCTGCCCGTGGGCTGGGCTTTTCCCCACACACTTACAACCGGGACGGGCCAAGTCGACCCATTATTTTTATCGCAATGGTAAACAAAGAAAAAGTCCTATTTCCTGGTCTGTTTAACTGTTTTGCTGGCTTTACTTACTTCCATGACATAGCCCAAGGTGCAATCACAAAGCAAGGAGAGGCACTGACAGTGTTTTTACCGTCTGTAGGTATTAAGACGGTAAAACCACTTTGGGGCTTGTTGACAACAAAATGATTCGACCCCGATCGAGCGTGTGTGTTGTGTAGAGTGGGGGATGGGGGTGTCTGCAGTGATGTGGTGTGTGTGTGTGTATGTTGGAATGAGAGAGTGGGACGACTTCAATCATTTCTCCTATACCTAATCTGTATAGGATTTTGAATTTTTAGTGTTGTCACTTGCTAATTCAGAGAAAAGGAGATTTTGAACGTGCTCGGTCTTCTTTTTTTGTCTCTCTTTAAAGGTTATATTCTTCGATAATTGTTAAAGTTTAGTTAATATTTTTAGGCTTATATTCAATTAAATATTTTGAATGATATTTCATTATTTAGTTATCATAATTTAATAAAATACAATAGAAGGACAAAAAATTACCAAATGGCACACCACAGGCTTGGCTGGGCCGGGCCTAAATAAGAGCTGCAATTCACGGGCCCGGCCAAACTGAGTGTCTAATATTTGAAACGTGCAGACCTCTACCTTATGGCAATCACAGATGCAAATCACATCTAGTTTAAATGTCAGAGGCCCAAGCACAGTCAGCGAGTGAATGGTATGTCCCACGCTGTAGACCCTGGGCTACAGCAGCCAACACTCGTGGGCTTACTGTTGGCTGTTTGTCATTGGACATTATGCCTTGCCTGGTGTCAAGAATATCAAAACTAGACCTCTGCAGAGTGGTGCTGCATCATTTGGTCACACGAATCCCATTTTCAGTAGTACTGAGCTGATGGAAAGGTGCAGGTGTGGCTCTGTGATGATTTGTAGAGGCTTCTCATGGGACACATTAGGTCCCTTAGTATGCCTGGAGAGGTCCTTAACCACTGCATGCTACCAGCATGCACTGGCTGAGGGTCTGGTTCATTTGCCTTTCGTTTGCTTCACCGAAGGGTCACTTGACCGAAAATCACTTCACCGAAAAGATTGTTTCACCGAAAGATCACCTGATCAAAAAGTTCATTTCACCGAAGAGTCACTTGATCAAAAGGTACATTTCACCGAAGGATCACTTGATCGAACAGTTCATTTCACTGAAAGGTCTCTTTGCCTAAAACTTCGTTTCATCGAAAGGTCATTTCACCGAAGGGTCAGTTTATCAAAAATTTTGGATTTCAATATAGGATCTGTTGAAGCATGGTGCAAGTTCGGCAGACCGACCACCAAAAAGTTAAGGGATTATACTCAACTTGCACTTTTGATTTCTCCGTGTCACAGAGAACACAAAGATTTAGTTTTAAGACAAATCTTTTTTTTTTTAAGACAATAGGCCTCGGCTTAGGCCTTTTTAGCAAAATTTTAATCATGTTCATAAGGTTTACATAAAAGTCATGTTCAGTGCTCATGTTCATAAGGTTTACATAAAAAGTAAAATTAATAATGTTGCACATTTTTTTCCAGGCAAAAATAATCAATTTTAGGTCCCTACGCCTTGGCTTAGGCCTTTTAACCCAATTTTAATCGTGCAAACTCATGTTCATGAGGTTTACATGAAAAGTCAAGTTGATAATGTTGCACATTTTTTCAGGCAAAAAGAATCAAGTTTAGGGCTCTAGGCCTCGGTTTAGGCCTTTTTAGCAAATTTTAACCGTGCGTGCTCATGCTCATAAGGTTTACATAAAAAGTTTCATTACATTTTATGTAATGCTTATAAATATGAGTAGCGTTAAAATATGTTAAAATGGCCTGTATCTAGGCCTACGGGAAAAAAAATTATGTTTTGTGGTTGAGTAAAAGTGGAACATTATTTACTTGATTTGCTATGAAACCCTTATGAATATGAGCTTGGAGGATTAAAATTTGACAAAAAGGCATAGACCTGAGCCTTATAATTAATGTTATATTTCAAAAAACCTACTCATGGGGAGGTGTTTCATAGAAATTCAAAGTGTATTTTTTATATAATCCGATAATGTTTAGGTGGCCAGTTTTTCAAAAACCCGTACCACACTCCAACAGATCTCTAACAATAAAATTCTAAGTTTTTGGTACTGACCATTCGGTGAAATGACCTTTCGATATAATGAACTTTTAGGTAAAGTAATCCTTCGGTGAAATGAACTTTTCGATCAGATGTCCTTTCGATGAAATGAACTTTTAGGTGAAGTGACCTTTCGGTGAAATGAGCTTTTCAGTCAAGTGATTTTCGGTCAAGTGACCTTTCGATCAAGTGAACGATACCCGCTGGTTGATCACCGACACGTTTTTATGGCCTTCACGTAATTCAGAAGCATTCAGTGTCCTCCAGAGGTCCCCAGATTTAAACCCTGTAGAAGCCCCTCTAGGATGTCATGGAGTGGAACATTAGATCCACGAGTCCTGGTCCAATGTCTCAGGTGGAGTTGTGGACAATGCTGCAACAGGCATGGCTGGCATTACTGGTGCAAAAGGAAGATTGACACACTATTAGGTAGGTATTTCTGATGTTTTATCTATTGAGTGTGTACACAGTGTAATCCAAAAGCCTTGTGCCCTATTTTTAGTAAATTAATAAAAAAAATAACTACACCAACATAGAAATAAGATTTGCAGCACTTCAAAATGTACACATCTTAAGTTTTGTTGTCTATTATAGCATGTAAATGATGTTGGTTATTCTTACTGTTCATAGCTACATGCTGGTAAAAGTAATTTGTGTGGCAAGGTTTTTGAAACAAAATCATTAATTCAAGTGCAAAGCAGTTTTTGCACATTTTTTGGTAAGAATCGTACTGATGCTAAAAGAATTAAGCATGGGAAAGACCCATTTCTAGAAACTGGGAGTGTGTTGGACAAGCCAAGAAGTTGATGTCTCAGAAGACAACTTGGAATGAAAAGCATTTTCCTGAAGCCTGAGGAAGTCGACCCAACAAGTTGCTGCACAATAGGGATTGTCACGTACGACCATGATGCGGATTTTACATAAAATATAGCATATAAATCAGTGATGATGTGACAGACCCCATGAAAACAGCATTAAAATTCCCTTTTGAAAATGTGGCTTCATTGAGCTAAGAAACTTCAGTTATGGTTATCAAAAACCTGCCTTTGGACAGGAAAAGAGTGGTTTTACCAAAGCTTATTGAAGTAAAGTTGCTTTCAAGCTTAAACACAGATAAGTTGTTTTTTTAAAGACAATAACTTTGTTAGAGAAAGAAGTAAGTATTTTTATCAAATCATATATTAAAGCATTTTTAATTACATAATGTTTTGATCACTAAAATTAAGGTTTCTATCACTGCACAATGAAATAAGCAATATTCTCCATTAATCAAAGTACCTTTTTTTCCGTTTCCAAGAAAAAAATTAAGATGAAGTTTTGAAAGAATAATAATGGGAAATAAAAATAATCTTCTACATGATAATTGATAAACATCAGAATGTAAATTTATTGGTTTTACTCAGAGATAGTTTGCTTCAATCAGACTTCACTTACTTCTCAGTCTCCTTTAGGTGACTATCAACCCTTGATAATCACCTAAAGTCCAGAAACTTCTGTACAAGTAAATAAAAACTCAAAAGGAGACAGTGAGGAAATCTCCTCTTGAAAAAGAAGTCTTCAATCAAAGATCAATTTAAAATAGATGAACACATATTTGGTTTGTTTTTGAGAATGTAAGCATGGCTTTTCATGTTTTTAAAAATTAAAAACTTTACTTAAATTGATTCCTTGATATGCGAGAGAAGATTTTAAAAAATCTTGATTTTGAACACTCAGTTACTTTATCACAAAACATGACATGTGGTTTTCCTTTCTCCATTCTTTTATTGACCAAAACTATATACTACTACATTAACTGCCAGTGGCCTTCTGTTCTATGACAGCAGAAAACAAGTTTATCCAGCATCTCATTAGCTGTTCACACTTTAGGTCAGCACTTGGAGACTAGCCTAGAACTTAGACACAGAGCCCAAGTACAATTGAATGTTACTTGTGGTTTCCACTGCATAAAAATGTTAAACTCCTACTCTCCACAGATGCAGATATTTGTTGTTGCCTCCCTTCTGGAAAAGATAGATATACACTGTGGTGTGCTTTGTTTTTCTAGTTAGAAGAAGAAAGTTGTTAAAGAAGGCAGAATAATTTTGCATTTTTAAAATTCAACATTGTACCTCTGCTTTATGCTGCTTGTTATTTTGAAGATGTTCATTAAACCACGGGATTGTTAACAATAAAAGCAACAACTGGTAAAAACCCTTTTTTATTCTTGGATTCAACAGAAGAAACATTCTTCACTAATTATGTATTGGGTTGTCAGAAAAGTCATGACGTATTTTGGCATCTGATGGCGGTTGTGCGGTTTTGGAAGTACTAGAGGCATGCACAGCTCTGTTATTGTTATGGCATTTGAC
Organism: Macrothele yani; assembly: GCA_039090855.1. Classification (NCBI taxonomy): domain Eukaryota; kingdom Metazoa; phylum Arthropoda; class Arachnida; order Araneae; family Macrothelidae; genus Macrothele; species Macrothele yani. Next base: position 115,781,774 of record CM077013.1, on the reverse strand, counting down.
AGGTGCCAGTTCTAGCTGCAGTCTAAAAGGAATAGTGAGCGATTTGGTTGATTTGCGGAGATTTGACATCAAGTTGAAGATGGAAAACCAAACTGTGCATTTTCACCATATTTTACTGTTTTACTTCCATAAAGGGAAGAACGCGCGTCAAGCTTGTGAAAAGTTGCGTAAAGTGTACGGTAATAATGCTCTACAAGAACGTCAGTGACAGTGGTGGTTCACAAAATTCTGTGCTGGTGATTTTGACCTCAACGATGCTCCTCGGTCCGAGAGGCCAACCGAGGTTGATGACGACCAAATCAAGGCATTGATCAAGTCAAACCCACGTTACACAACACGGGAGATTGCAGACACATTGCACACCCATCATTCAAGCGTTCATGACCACCTGAAGAAGCTGGGATATGTAAGCAAGCTTGATGTGTGGGTTCGTCACGAACTCAAAGAAGCTCAATTGACGATGCGTATAAACATCTGCGATATGCTCATTAAACGTGAGGAAAACAATCTTTTTTGAAGCGATTGATAACTGATGACGAAAAGTGGATTGTGCACAACAATGTGCTGTGCAAACGGTCTTGGTCCCGACGTGCTGCTTCGCCTCAAACGACATCCAAAGCAGACATTCATCAGCAAAAGGTTATGGTCTCAGTGTGGTGGGATTTTAAAGGTGTAATATTTTTGAGCTCCTACCATGGAACCAAACAATCAATTCGAATGTGTACTGTCGGCAATTGGACAGTTTGAACGAATCCATCATCCAGAAACATCCAGAGCTTGTTCATCGTAAAGGTGGTGTGTTCCATCACAACAACGCGAAACCACACACAAGTTTGATCACCCGCCAAAAATTATTGGAGCTTGGGTGGGATGTGTTGCCACACCCAGCATACTTGCCTGACCTTGCGCCACCAGACTTCCACTTGTTTCGCTCTCTTCAACAGTCCTTGCTTAGTATAACGTTCAATTCAGATGAGGCTGTAAATCAGCACCTTGTACAGTTTTTCGTCATGAAAGACAGGTCCTTCTATGAACGAGGCGTTCTGCAGCTCACTGAAAAATGGCAAAAGGTTATCGAACAAAACAGGCATTATATCATTGATTGGTCTTTGTTCTTTCTATCAATAAATGACCTTTGCAAAACATGGCTAAAATATGTCATGACTTTTCCGACAGCCCAATAGAATAAGTTAAGGATTTTGGCAATCATATATGCCAGAATCACAAGTTTTACTGTTCAATATGTGTGCAACTTGATATAAGCAGTCACCCATCCCTAATTTAGGGCCACTGGTTCCAGGAAAGGGAGAGAGCCAGTGCCATAAGATAAACCCAACATCCATGCCTTACAGTGATTCGAACCTCGACCTAACTCAGACTAATGGTCACACACCAGCGTTTAGACTACTGCCATCAGGATGGCTCTCTCGATTTCCATTCAAGTATGTTATCTGTTACACCACCCAGGTCAATGAAGTTTCAAGTATCTAAAATAGAAGAATCCGAACCTCTTCAGATTTTGCTATTTTTGCTAATTAAAGGCAATTCTGTTTTCTCATAGTGTAATTAATAGTGTATCTCAGGTATGGATTCACTGGAAGAAATATTCTTAACAAATTATGTAGAACTAGGTAAGGATAATAGATAGAAATCAGATATGCCCAAATCTCCACTTTTGCTGTTAAATACATACCATTACCACATAACAAAACTGGAAAATTACATCACCCTGGAGAGGGAATCGAAACCGCACCTCCAATTTCCGTTTAAGTATGATCCGTTACACCACCTTGGACAATGGAGTTCCAAGTATCTGAGTTATAAAAATTTGAACTTCTTCAGATTTTGGCAATCAAAGCCAATTCTGCTTCTTCGTAGCATAATTAATTGCATCACTAATTTTTTAAACTTTTCTGATGTGATAATGATACATACTGAACAGTTGAACTTGTGACTCAGGCATATCTGATAGCTATAATCTGTTTCTTTATTGTTTCAAGTTTTAACAATCTTTGTGAACAAATCTGATAACTATAAGCAGTTATTAACAGCCCTTCGTTTCGCATTTTCATAGAACAAGACTACTGAAGGCATACATTTTAGCAATAAACACCACAAGTTCTTTATTTAACAAAACAAACAACTAACAGCGTAAAACACCCTATATTTTAATACGAACTAAAACAATCCTTATTCATAATTAATGATAACATAAATGTAGATCTCGCTTGATATGTGATACTGCTCCCAGTCCCTGTGCATTATAAATGCAAGACATGTGAGGCAAGACAACAACCAGATCCCATTGCAAGTATGGAACAAGAATGGCAAAGAATTCAAACTTATATTACATTATTACACAATACAAAGATGCAACACATTAATACAGATAGATATATGACTAGCACAGTACATGTTCTCAAAGCAACAAACAAGTCACACATATATTCATGTTCAGCTGATATCTGTCAGAGATATGAGCTTGTTGTGCTCTGAGTAATTGACTTAAAAAATACCCTACTATCCTAACAGTTCATACCCAGTCATCAGTTATATTAATTTCTTTAAGCCGCTGAAATATCATTTTGCTAAGCTAAAATGCTGTTTCTGAATAAGTGATGCTCCCAAGCAAAGTATCAAAATAGATGTGAGCTAAACAAACTTTTCTATTTCTGGGGAGAGGTTATTGAAAAATAATACTCCACATTTAGTTCTTGTAACCTAACATTATACAACCACCTTCATAAGCATGAAAAATTTGGAGTTGGCCATTTTTAACGCATGGTTACTAATTCTACGAAAGGTACACAACGAGAACAAACACAACAGGATTAACTGAACACAAGTCCTTGGAATATGTCAGCAATCTAGAAAACTATTGCTGGTAATACATTCTTTTTATTATTATTTTCTGAAACCTAAAATTGTCAATTTGTATTAGCTCTGTGGAATGAGCACACATTTGCTCACCAAAAGATAGACATTTTTAAATTAAGAAAAAAAAAAAAAATAGTCACACTCTGCATATACTATTAATTTTAAAACATTTTTAATGTGACATGGAAAACAACTGTTGAAGTGTGAGAGTTAGTGGAAGAGACTAGAGAGAGCATCTAGTAGTGGATTTAGAATGATCATTGGTGATGATGATGAATAAAATGTTATGTTATTAACATTAAGTTATTTTAAGATTAGTGCATACACTACTTTATAACTTTTTAATTAAAAAAAGTTTCCATTTTGATGAATAAATGTATGCATGTTCCTCACACAAAATACAAGAGATATTTACCCAATGTTGAAAAATTTGGATTTTCACAAAACAGCACATTGTTCAGTGAGTCAGAATATTATGCAAACAATTTATGATTGTACAAAAATAGGACATCATTCTGCAGTGGCAGTATTAGTGCTTCAATACAATACATATACACGAAACAATATGTTTGCAGCCTGTGTATGGTACCTTTATACTAGAACCATGGCAGTAGTGACAATGATTTGACTGACCACCCTGTGCACATTATTTCATTACTTTTACTAACACCTGACAAACAATATGTGAATCTTTTCTTAAATTAATATTTTATAAGTAACTAAGTTGTGATATCATACACCTAGAAATATGGCAGCAATCCATTTGCCTGCAATGCAGATTTCGTGTAAAATGCAACAAGGGGATTTTAAATAAGTCCGTGCATATTTGCACACCATACAGCTCTCATTTTCTGACGGTTTTATAAACAAAGTTAAGCACTATAACACATGAAGTTTTTGTTTTCGAAATGTTCATGTAAATCATATAAACAGAGTTTACAGCACTACCTAACAGAATGATAAACCTTTGGCACGTTTTGTTGGTACAAAAACCCAAAGCAGAAAGTTGAAACTTTCATTCATATATTTTTTGGATGAGGAAAATCTTATTTTTACTAAAGTGCAATTTGCCAAGTAATAATAATTGTCTCACACACGGGGCTTGATGTGAAGGAACTGTTAGCGACTGTGGAAAAACAGATTGGGAAGATCTCTCCTAAAAGGACCCCAGAATTCCCCTCACGTGACAATGTCTACAAAGTAAAATATACATTTATGTAAGATTTCTCTTTTTCACAAAAACACAAGAATTACAAGTTATTTTATATTTTTCAGCATTTTCAGGAAAGTTTGTATATTTATTAAGTAATCCATACAATCACACAATGTGATCAAAACTCGTACACTGTATGGGTGATTCGTACAATCTAACAGTTATAAATTGGTTTTCCTATTTAAGAGTAAAATCACATATGCAATAAAGTATATGTCCATTGCAAAATCGTAGTTCAAGTTTTCCAAGATTTGAATCTTGCACATAATCAGGGATCAACTTATACAGTTTGTGGCCCTGGGCAAGAGTTTCTTAGCAGACTCCCCAGCATAACAGATTAAGATATTCATTACAAGCGACAGTGATTGGTTGCACCTATGTAGCTACGCTGGGACCAGTTACACAGTTATTATTGGCAGATTAAGACATTACTTTGAAAATAATATGTTCTACTTAATTACAGAAATTATAATTGTCATTTCCATGTATTTCAACACACAGTTCTGAAATCACCATTTAAACTTTTGTCAGTGGATGAACACTGCACACCAGTTTGGTGCAAAGTAAGTAATATATGACAATATTTTGGGAGGCCCTCAAGTTGGCACATGCTCTGAATGCCCTCCCATAAATCAGGTCCTGTACATAATTGTCTCATGGTCTAAATTGCAAAATTTTAGAAAACCAAAGTCAAAATTATGTGTTCAAGATTTCAGTTTTGCACTTAATTTTTTCATGGTATAACTGAATAACGGTTATCTGCATATACAAAAAGAGGAAATACAAAAGTGAAATATCAGTACCAAGAGATGGCGATGAAACTTGTTGGGTGGAATCTGTTGGACTTGTTTTAATTTAGTCCATGGTCCATTACTTTTTTCAGCAAATTGCTCATCTCACAGTGCTCCATGCTCTCCTATGGGCTTTCAGCTCAGCTTATGTTTCACGACATCAACACAGCCAACCAGCAGTACGAAGTTCTAGGCATTACACTGCACCTTATGGATTTTGCACACCCAATAAGAAAAAATAAGTTAAGTCAACCACAGTTTGTTACATTACATTGTGGTGTTATATCAAATTTACCAATTATTTTTAAGTAACTAAATTTTGTTAATTATGTTTCATCCAAAATTACGAACTTAATATGTTAATTAGTAAAAAAAAACGCAGTTACATGCTGTGTACTTGGTGCACACTGTAGTTCGCAGTTTCCATCTTGGAAGCCTCTGACATGCATTAAATGCAGAAATTTACACAAGTTAAAATTGAACAAACAAGTTCAAATTCAAAGATAAAGTTAAAATTTTAATTAAAACAAAATAAATAAAAATTATGCTACTAAAGTTTAAATCAAGTGACAATTAATAGCATTGCACAAAATAATTACACATACTTTAGTTTCCTTTAAAAAAACAACATTTATTTTGATTCGTGTTTTTAGATTTCAGCTCAGTTATTGCCACAACACTATCTGATTTAACAAGTGCGTTTTAAATATCACCATTCTGCAAGTTTGCTTCAAAGAATCATCTTAATGTTAAAAGACACTGATTTGCATCTTTGATTGAATCAGTGTCTGTAAAATTAAGGTTTGCCACAATTGAATTACAGTACGAAAAAACAGGAAGGGAATTCTCATACAGCTTGTAAGTGGTGGTGGTACATCAAGTATATTTTGCATTGAGAAAGGTAAGTTAGTATAGTAATACATATTTGGCAGTTACTAAAGGTGGTGCAGTATATCAAGAGATGTTTTATATAGAGCACATCTGCTCAGACCCAACAGTTGGCAGTAAATTGAGGGGTGGTACATTGATGGTTGATTGCACTTTTAACGAGTTTTAGCCAAAAATAAGACCCCCCCAAAAAAAAAATTAAGCACTTTTTCATGACTTTTAAGGATTAAGCAGGGGGTCAATATGTAAGACAAAACACCCGTCTGCCCCACCACTCTCAAAGTGGAAATTTTAAGAGTTTTGACTGTACCTTTTGAAACTTCAACAAATTTTTTTTTTTTTTTTAACACAGTACACAAACCATAGCAACAAATGGAAAACAATTTCGCAGGAATGAGATTTGTTGGCACACGCGTTGCACTATGGTAATTCCAACTGATTTGTTTTTCATTACTGCCGTCATAAAAAAAGCTACTTCCTGTCATCTACAAGAAATAGCTTTTTCATGGTATTTCTCCATTATTCAAAGGTTTTGCTGAACCCCAATAAATTTTCCATGGAGTCCTGGCATTCCACAGGGCACAGCTTAAGAAATGTGGTTGTAGTATAATAACAATTTTCATATATTAAGTCCATAATATTTAGAGCTAGTATAGTTTCTGCCAGGTGAACACATTAAAACAGACTTATTTTAATTCATATACTAACAGTGCAACATTGACATTTATCTTTAAAAGCTTAAAAATAGGTTTCTTGATGCCTATTCTTCAAAATTTAAGTAGGTATTATACTGAATAATGTATAGAGAAATGTGTCTTGGAAGAAATGTATGGAGTGAAAACAAAGTTTTTCTTTTCTTTTTAAGAGCAGTCAAATGAACCATTACCATGGTTCTAGAATGCAAAAAATTAATATGTGCGTACACATGCACGCATGCGCACGCACACACACACACACAGCCCATCACATTTGCTCTGTTGGAGTATTATGTTTTTGAACAAAAACTAATGCAGAGGAAAGTAAACCAAAATAAAAGACATCTTCATCAACCACAGGATGCTGGTTCTTTACACTTTGAATGAAAAGAAAAAAGTTAAATAATTAAACAACTCATTGAAAAATGTCAAATATTTTATGGGAGTTTCTTGTAAATATGTGATTTTCACTTACGCTTTTTTTTTTTTTTTACTGGTGGTTGATCATGAATGATGGAAGTTGTGTAAGTAAATAAGTGGGGAAATTCCTCCACATTATAAATTACAAAAATTTTAGGTCAAAAGCAGCCATATTACAATTACTAATTCATTCTAACACTTTCACAAATTGAAAGCAAAAAGACTAAGTACTACCAAACATAAGCTGTCATTTACATACAAGCCAGGAAGAATGACAGGAACAGTCAATCATGAATGAATAACAGTCATTTTTTGAGCAACATCTTTTATCATAAGCACAAAAATTTTAATCAACATTAAAGCACTGTACAATAACATGAAATACAAAAGAAAGGCAAAGGTTATCAATTGATTATTGATAAAATACACTTTGCAAAATCTATTTCAGTGATTGTCAACCAGGAATATACCTTAAGTGAAAAAAAAATGAAATCTGCAGGAAGATGAACATGGAAAGTTTACTGTTTTAAAATTGTGAACTTGACTAAATTTTTTAAAAAGTTTACAATTTTTACCAGAAATCCTGAAAGATAAATTTTTAGGCATTTATGACAGTAGGCAAAATATTGCGAATTTTTTAATAGAAAGTGAACATTCACTTAACTGATAAAGCAATGATACTATCTGTGACAGCATATGTATGCATGTTATTTTCTGAACAGGTTTCTGTGAAAGCCTACGAAGAGCAACAACTTCTGATATTGCTCCAAAGTCGGAGAGCTATGCAAGACACTCCCTTTTCAAATTGAAGTGATTCATCTCAACACTGACTTTTCAAAATACTTCATTAATAAAGGAAGGGAAATCTCTCCACTGTAAAAATCAGTCGCTTACTCAGCTCTAAAAGAGAAGAGTGAACTTTCATTTCTCTTTCTCTCTCTCTCTCTCTCTCTCTCTCTCTCTTTCTTCTTAAGTTAACTTTCTTCTAACTGGTATTTTTGTGTCAACTGAAGAAAGAAAACACACACATACATAGTCAGCCTTATGTAACAAAAATAAGACAATATTTAAAAAATTTGATGTTTTATTCATGGAAACACAAACTTGACCAACATAAGATCATGGTAACTTTGCACTATTAACAGCAATCGCATTATAGTTGCTACACAACACAGTTAGAGATATACAAGGTGTGTCAATCAAGTTTGGTGAATTTAACACTTAATCCAACATCGAACATAGGATTTTTCTTCTAGGAAATATTTTATTGAAAAACGCAAGTTTTCAAAGAAAACTCTTCTCCTTTTTTAGGCAGCCTTTTGTTGTCACCCTTTCACCGTCACTATCGCAATTGTGGTTAACCCTGAAGGTTACGAGCATTTTCCACCAAATCTTGCCCGATGTCAGGCAGGGACAAACCTCTGCAGTCATTGATGATGGAATTCTGATTTTTCTCAATTTCTATTCCTGATTTTAATTTTCTTTTTGAAAGTTGCTCTGGAAACTGATCAGTTTCTGTAACATGCCTATCTAACCCTGTCTAGTCCATAGTTATTAACGACTTAATACCATTGTTGGATTACGTGGCTATCAGAATGTTTTAATATATCATCAGAGTATAATTACTCAGGATTTAATTTACTGTATCACACATTAATATTGGTTTTAATATTTAAGAATCAAAGTTGTACTTCATCATTTCCAGAAATTTTGCAATAAACATAAGTTTGATGTTATAATTTACCATTGTCCTGTCTTTTGATAATAGGCTTAACAATGATGGTTCTCAATGTCGTTGAGGTTAAGTGTTTCTTTTTAGCCAAAGAACAGTCAATGGTTACCTTCATGAAATCCAGGATTGTGAAGTATTGGCATCATTTTCTTAACACATTATTTCTCATACCAGTTTCAGCTTTTGATGAATAAGCCTTCGTCAGTGAGTTTTTCGTGCTAACATATTAGTACTTGATGTTATTAGGTGCTTAGCTGCAGCCTTAATGATGATCTTTTTTCCTTTAGTTTGTTGCCGCCTGCGTTCAAATGTCTCTCCTCATATTAGACATATAGCGTCACCATCTATCGATCTTTATTGTCATTAAGGTCTATTTTTGTGGATAACTCTTTTCGTAATTCTTTTACTATCTGTTATCCTTTCTGGTTTTTGTTTTTTCTTTTGCTCCATGACGAATTTCCATGCAAAGGGCAATTCAACAGGGGTGTTATTGTTGCAATTATTTTCTCGCATTTTGTCAATGCGAGAAAATAATTGCAACTTCTGCGGTCAAAAGCTTTTTATGTGTGTTATGCATTGTTACGATTTTAGATTCATGCCAGCATGGGATAGCGTTGTTTTGCACACAGTGTTGTATTAAAGCAGTCTTTTCTTCCTTTTTGCTCCAGTTTTTGAGGTGCTCGTGTAGGCGAGTTTGGCACTGGCAACTATAGATCTATAGACATCTTGGGCATTTCAGCAGATGTGATATCCAGCTGCAGACAATAATAAAGAAGAATTTTCCACATAGCTTCCAGACATATAGCGTCACCATCTATCGATCTATATACCTCCCCCCCTCCCCCCATGGATGCCACATGGGGGAGGTATTTTGAAGGCCAGTAATTTGTTCAAATATTACCTGCTGTTGATTTTTACATGGGACTTTATTGGCACACCTTGCATAACGTGATCAACATTGCTTGTTACTATACTATGAGGGCAAAATCTGCAACACATGAAACACCACCAATTTTGTACAGATTTAATCGGCAATGCCCACAACATCCTTCTTGTGTGGGGACTGATGTTTTCATCTTATCCAATTAAGTTTGCAAAGAGTATGTCAGGAACATTGTGGCTACTAAATAGGAACATTGTGTAATCATTTCATTTCACTGAAGTGATGATTTTCACATGACAAGAACCAATGGCATTTTTTTTTTTTTTTTTTGATTTCCTGTGCTTTCAAATGAATTTACAGACTACAATGAAGGACTTTTAAAACTAGTACAATAGATTATGAATAAATTATCAATGTTTATTCACAATTAAAAGCTTTATTAGCAATGACTATAGTTTTGCAGAGCTTCTGGCTCTGCTTCATGAGCGCAAGAAGCTCTGCGAAACTATAGTCGATGCTAATAAAAGCTTTTAATTGTGAATAAATGTTGATAATTTATTCTTAATCAACATCACAAGTAGTAGTCTTGACTTATATATAGTACAGTAGATGTTACAGATTGAGAACTATTTTTTAGAGCTGCTACACAAAGCAGTCTATTTTTGACTAGCCTGTTGTACCCGTCGTTGATGGGCTAGTGATAGTATAAAGTAAAAGCTATATCGGCAATTAAATTAAGACTGGTAAATCAAGGTTTATACAACTTTGTAGTACAACTTCCCAGAATAGAATATTAGGATAAAAAATGTATTTGAATTATTTAGTAGTTGTCACGTCCAATGTAAATAATTCAAAAAGTTTGAAAGCAGTAGGCTTATGCAATGAAATTGATTGAGATGAAAAGTACCTTCTTCTTGTAGAGCCTCGGGATAAACAATATTAACAGTCCTTTAGTTAACGATATATTTGAGCCATTTCTTTTTAGAATTTTGTTAAAACAACGTTCTATTTTCTAGCTCACAATGTCATCACAATATGACGACCTTCTGACGTATGACACTTTTGAATTAATAACGCAGATTGATGTTTCTTCTCCACCCTCAAGATCATAATACAATTGACAAACAACGCTCACAAAAAAGGGCGTAATAAATGCATTTACGAATGAAAATAGTCGTAATGGAATTCTAAAAAGAAACGCCTACAATTTATGGTGAACTACTTTTCTGCATGCCTTAGCGTTCGGTGTGATCAGGTTGATGTCAACAAAGCGGAAACACACACTCAGATTGGGTAAAAACGCGTAACATTAAATAACTAAAAATTAAATTAAAATTAAAAAAAAAATCGCTTCGAGATGCACCAGAAGATGTCTACAGGTACCTTCATAACAAATTTCGTCACTCTAGGTCGCCTAATTCTATGTGAAATCCGACCGACAGACACACACACACACACACAGTCTGTTTTATATATATAGAGAGATAGACAAGGATTTGTGAAATGTAAGTGAAAAAAGAAAAAAGTGAATTTCTAAAACATGCAAATATGTTTGGGAAAACATCATTTGCAACTTGAAGGGCTAGGCCAACATCTTGTAAAAATCATTGATGAATAAAGTAATAAACCACAACAATCATACATGTTAATTTAGAACTACTATTCACACTTTTTGGAAATAATGACAATTATCATTCTTTCTTCTATTATTCATATTTAAGGTTTTGCAAGACTTTTTTCATGTTTACTTTTTACTTTTTTCAGTAGCTTATTGAAATTTATATGCAGTTTGGTGGAGTAATTCTTATGAAATTTATTTCCATTACATAAACAACTTACTTAGCATTGCCATTATACAACATAAACATTTTTACAAAACATGGCAGGCATTGCTGAACTTAGATGTGCAAAACAAAATCCTCAGCTACCATGAGATTTTGCAAGACTTTTTTATGTTTTCTTCTTTCGATGGCTCATTGAAATTTATATTCAGTTTGGTGGAGAAATTCTAATGAAATTTATTTCCTTTTCTTAAACAACTTAGCCCTGCCATTATACAACCTAAAAAATCTTACAAAAAATGGCAAGGATTACCGAATTTAAATGTGCAAAGCAAAATCCCAGCTACCATGAAGTGGGTGTTGTGAGCATTGCTGACTGGATCCTGGCAAAGTCAGGAAGGACAACAAGTGCTGTATAGGTGAACATTGCCTAAACATATATACCAAATCTGCACTGTTTATCAAATTACATAATATCTGCTTTCTAACAAATCTGTGAAATATAAAATTAAATAAAAAGAGTAATGAGATGAACTCTGCAATAAAAGATAAAATCTTCCTACACACAAAACATTCACTCTAGATAACTCCAGTCACATTCTTATATTATGGAACATAGGCAACAGAACTAGATTTGGTATAAATATTTTTTTATTCTGTAACATTCAAAGTAACTTTAATGTTCCTATTAAAGACCTTATCTTGCAGGTGCAAAATGATAGCAAGAGACAGAATACAAGAATGATTCTTTGCTTGTTTTAAAAATTCCAAATAGTCTTTCTTAAACTAAGAAATTAACATGTAACATATTTCTACTTGCAAAGTCTGGTTTCACTCTCCAGAATATTGCTAATAAGCTTATGTACAGAAAACAATCTAATGCTAGCCATCACTACTTTAAAAAAAATATCAGTTACACAAGGTAAAGTTTCCTTAAACTCGGAGCTCCAAAAACGATATGAATCATAACAAGTCAACAAAGTTGCACGAGTTATAAAAAAATAAAAGAAAAAGTTTAAAATTCACTCATGGCAAATTAAAAAAAAATGACTACATACACTAAAGAAAATAAAAACAGGTACAAATCTCCTGAACAGAAAAAATATCTGAATCCTAATTTAAGATACTTAAAGAAACAAAATAACACTCATTACTCTGAGAATATGCACAGGAAAAGAACAAAAAACACAAAACTTCAGTGTTGCTGTACAATACTAGTTTGAGACAATGGTACTGACCTTAATAACATAATAACTGTGTAAAGAAATTTGCATATGTATAGTCATTTTGCAATAACCTGAGCCATGGAAACAGAAAGACACAACTGTTTAGACAAGACAGTTGCAAAATCTGTGTCAATCTGATAGTAAGCAGCTATTTTACAATAAATAAACTTATATTTTTTCCAATTTCTCGCATTTTGTACAGTTCAATGCTTATAAAAATGAATAAACCTTCTGTAAGTAGTCAAAAATCTTGTGCAGGCACGTATTTATTTTCCTTTAGGATTCATTCTGTTTTCCTACAGTGTGCCAGACAGTTTATTAACCTGATGTTGTGATGCACACCTTTAATTTTTCTGTGGATAGATTTTTGAAGATTGAAAATCTAGCTTTCTTGAAGTGACACTCGTCTTCATGAAAAATTAAGTCTCTATCCCCATGGAAAATCAATGAATCTAGTCTTTAGGTTTAATGTTTCTCAAAAACAAATCTAATGATTTTCCACAGAGGATGGAACCTTTCTTGCCTTAAACAAACACAAACATAAAAAAACTAGACTATCAAACTATCAGAGGACCTCCAAAGAAAAATTAAAAGTGCCTACTCTGATATTGAATTGATGAACTAGCCACTTCCATCTACTTACTGCAAAAGTAGATTTATTTAAGTTCTTATCTACACTGTGTAAAGAAATTATAAATACAGTAATGTTTCGCGATCAGCAAATAGAAGGGTCATTGGTAGAAAAAAAAAAACCAAAAAGAAAAAAACAGTGTGGGCTTTCTTTATTTTAACAAGAAAATGAGTGTTCAATCACTGAAAGCAAGTATTGCTAGAAAAATCTACTTAATTTAAAAAAATAGAAAATTCAGTCCACAGTCACTGTAAAAGGATTATAAATACAATTCAGGAAACAGCCTTAAAGAACAAGATACGCAAATTTTGCTTTATATTATGCAGATCTTCCTCATTCCTTTTGTTGCAAGTAAACAACAGCCTTCTACTACATTCTGCGAGGGGTACAGAGTTGTGTAGTGGCACCCCTCGACACATACAGTTTTAACATGCCAAGAGAAACAGAGTTACATGAGGAAGAGGTCAGAAAAGTGTTATTTCATTTTGGCCAAAACAAATCTTACAGAGAAATTGCCACACTAACTGGAAGATTTTTAGGAGCCATGCAAAATGTTGCAAGGAACAAGGATAAACCCTGTAAAACAAAAAAGACAGGACAGAAGCCATTAATCACTAAGTGCAAGAGAGCTAAATGATTTGTTTTTCATTTAGCGACTGTTGATATGTCTACAAGACAAAATTGCTCGATCTTTGCCTAAAAAAGTGTTTCATATGACAGTTCAACAAAAACTAAAAAAAAAAAAAAAAATGCTGCATACATTAAACTGAAGGCAAAGCCTTTACTCACCGGTGAACATAAACACAGAAGATTGGACGGGTCCAAAAACGTAATGACATGGTCTGAAAAATGGCAAACTGTTGAACTCTCAGATGAGAAAAAATTAATTTAGACCGCACTGATAGAAAAAAAGTTATTGTCATGATTTATGGAATCATTTACAGTGCCATAAATTATTAATTCAGGAAATATTTTCTGCTTTGTAATACCTGATGTGTATTTATAATTTCTTTACAGCAAAATGTGCTTGTTAGCTTTACTTTTACTTAAAAAGTAAAGCTAACAAGTGAAGCTAATGATATAATAAACATCTGAAACATTATATCACCTAACATTTTTCTATAATACAAATTAATTATTTATGAGATTTTTTGTGTTGCAAGTATCATTCTATAGTATATAATCAAGAAATAAGAGGAATATTTCTGTGCATTTATTATTTCTTTACACAGTGACTTAGCAAGTTTTTTGGGTAAATATTTAGTCTAAATGGATATTCGAAATGTGAGAAATAGAAAACATTAAATTCTTTTTGTTTCACCATTTATATTTATTTGAGTATATTAGCACATACTTGAAAGTATATAACCATGGCAAATGTTTCTTTTTGAATATTACATCAACTTGGCTAAGCTATCTTGATCATGAACAAACAACATATGCACTATAATAAACGAACAATAAAAATAAAATCAAAAGATATTGTAACCACAAAGTACTACTAAACCCACATCTTGAGAATTTTCAGTTTCCACTGCTTTAAGAAAAATAAAACTGTACATCATATAAAATCATCAAAATGTAAGTTCGACCTCTTGTCCCAGAGTACCTCCTTTCTTGAAAACAAAAGTTCCACACATCTTCCAACTCATTTCAGACTCATCTAATCCCATTACAGGCAATGGCATTTCACTTGTCAGGGCACAGGAGACATCCAACAAAAGGACAGTGGCGAGCAATTATACAAAAATATTCATCTACTATACATGTGGTTTACACTCATCAAGCACTTGACTTCTCTCCTTCGTATGAGCGATGTGTATAATGAGCTGAAAATTAAAAGAACATTACTGACATAAGCAGGGTAGAAACAAAAGCACCAATACAACCAAACACATCATCTGTTCTAGGGACCAAAAAAAAAAAAAAAAAAAAAGTAATGAATATAAATAAATTGGTATGAACACAGAAGAATATACACACATGGGTGGCACTAAGGTGCTCAAGCCAAGACTGAAAATTAAGTCACACTCATAGTGAGGAGTTGGGCCTTATTGGTCAATGAAACAGGGAATATACCAGGTGGATGTAATTAAAGTGATACTACTCAGAGAGCTCTGGAAGGAGTACCAATACCCTCACAAGTCACCATGTGAGGGTATTGGTGCAGATTGTAAAAAGGCTAACAACAAAATGCAGTTTGCAGCGACCTTTAGCTCAACAAATAACATCTGTTGCAACAATGTATAACTTCTGCAAAGATAATATAAAGGAAATTACATTTTTCTTTGTGTGTGCAGAAGAGATGAACAAAGTGCGTAATCAGCTTAGTCCCTGTTTTGAGAAAGCAAAAGCTCTTCCTGGTACACACACAATACATCACTTTACACCACTTCCCAATTTCAGAATTGGTGCTAAGAGATTAAGTACTGATAAATATTACAGTATTATTTCCGAAATCAATGTAACTAATTTTCAAGATGAGTTACATGGCAACTGCTGCGTAGCATGTGTATATGATTCCTGTTGGTACGTGGGATTTGTTGAAAAGATTAACTATGATGAAGGTGATGTGACTGTTTGATTCATGCACCCACATGGGCCTTCTCCATCTTTTTATTGGCATAATAATGATAGTGAAGTACCTCTGACATATATATTATGTTTGGTTGAGGTAAACACTGCAACAGGAAGAACATGCAGCCTATCCAAACAAGCTGAAGACCTGGCTCAAAGTCTTTTTTTCATATGAAAATTAGTAATTGTGTTTAGTTTTAATTCAAACTGACAGATAAAAGAATTCATTTAGCTCTTATGTAACCAAGGAAAAGTTCATTTATATATCATACATAAACGTATCATTCAATGTCAAAATAATTCATAAAATGGTTTTGTTCCGTTAGCTTATATTTTTATTAAAATTAGTAAGAAATTTAGAGAAACCTGATCTTTGCAGTTGCTTGTATTCTTAAAGACAAAGAAGTAAAGAAACAGCTTGGGATAGCATAGGTGGCCCTGTCAGTTGCTTTTTGCAATTGGCGATTATTTTTAAGCACAGCAACTATAAGAAAACTGTGGTGATTTGACTGGCGATTGTGAGCACGGCTTTGCATGCTAGCGTTTTGATCCGTTACAAATTGAAATTGGTCAAAATATTAAATTCAACAGTAAAAAATATAGTGAGTTGCAGCGCACTCACAGAAGTAAGGCTATACATCTAGACAAGTGTTGCTGCTGAAGTTTGTGAATCGCAAACTGTACAATATGCTCTGGTAAGTTTTTTTTTAGTTTTTTTTTATTTACCTTATGCATAAATTGTACATATAGTATTTGGTAGTTAAAGGTGTTTAAAATATAATTCCATAAGACTTAAAAAAATATTTTAAAAACAAAAAGAAGCATAAATATTAATCAGTTTCTGTGAATTTCAGAGTGCTGAAATGTTACCATTTATTCACAAATATTTCAGAGCCTGTAATTTCTAAACCAGTTTGAACCACAAAATGAAACTCACGGGTTTTGTTGAGTACCAGCAGGGGTATATTCTTGGCGAAAAAAAAAAAATTATGTGGCCCCTCTTTTGAAATATGTAACCTTGAAATCTGCAAAAGTTGAAAATTTTGCAACTTTGTGGGTGGGGGGGGATGAAGTAGGAAGGGGACCAAACCCAGACTTCAGTGCTCCATAGCTGAAAACTCTACTAGCCATGGTTATTACACAAAAATTTCTAACTTGGAGTTCCAACTCCCAGTCACCTTAACAGCTCATCAAAAATGGTGATTTATGCTTGAGAGTATTGCAAATCTCAACGCCATTTTAAGCAAAGTTAAAAAAAAAATATTTTCTATCATTTTTACACATTTTCTGTAAGCCAAAAATGTCATCTTTAAGGTACTGAAAACCAAAACTTTTGATCTACAATAAGAGGAAAGCAATGACCTTTTTTCAAAACCATTGTGAGACCCTATTTTGGCCTGCCGCATAAAAGAAAAATGAACCTATATCCAAGATGGTGGCACGTAAAAATAAAATAAAAATTGTTTTGAGCTACTCACTGATAGGGTTAAACTATGGGAGGAAAAGGTGCATAAAATGTCAAGCAACGACTTAATTAAAAAATTGGGTAATATCATGTCGGAATGTTCCATATATAAAACACGCAATTTTTTTTTTTACTCGCCAAAATTGCGAATTGCCAAAAGTATTTTTTTCTCCATATGAAAGGTTACTTTATAATACACACATGAAAATATCTTTAGCAAATTTGAAGTGGGAACTCATTTTGAAAAAACATTATTTTGTTTAATAAAAATGTAGCCTCATTTTTCCATGTCTTTTGTCATTAAATTAAAAAACAAGTGTTCTTTTAATTCTGAAAATGTGCAAAAACAAGTTGTTCCCAAATGTATGGATCATGTAGATCATTTACTAAAAAAATTTATGTGGCTGCAACAGTTAGTTGTGAAGTTATGAATTTTTTGTCCTACAGTGTTGTTGTGAAAGCTTATAGCACAAAAACTTCAAAGGCAGAGCTACCCAATTCTTAAAGTGGATCTACTGGACCGACTGACCTAAAATTTTAACTGGTTTCATATCTCACCAGTACAATACTTTGTGCCAATTTCCACAAAAATCTGAGATGGGTGGGTGACATGGTGATCGGACATGGTGATTTATGCTTGAGAGTATTGCAGATCTTGAAGAAAAGTATAAGAGAAAACAGGGTTTTAAAAAAATCTGACAATAATGACAGGTTTCCAAATTTTGGAAAGACAGGAATCTATTCTCGGGACAGGAGAATGGCAGCCATGTAGATGAACTAGTTTTTCCAATGGATGGGCTCCATTTCAACTCAGGCAGGGTCGTACCATCATGGTCTCAGATTTCTCCAAAAAAATTAAGGGGTGTTCCTTGACTAAAATAAGGAGACCCATATTTTTCTTTCGGCAAGAAAAAATTTTCCCTTCGAGATAGAGGGTTTCAAATCTTGCATCGTCAAACAAGCTCTCTATAAAACGGTTATTTTCCCTAACTTCAGCGAGTCATTGCAGCAGAGTTAAAAAAGATATTTTGTTCTGGTATTTTTTATTACATTGTGTGTATAATGTATAATAATATTTGATGCTAATATTTTTTACACATCGTATGATTAAAATTTAAAAATATCGTAAACTTTGTGATTTAAATTTTTTTTTAATTTTTTAGTTTTTTTTTAAACAGGTTTGGAGAGATTTTTCTATATTCGTTTTTTTTCGTTAAAGACATACAAATGTGCACTTTATTTGTAATTTTTTGTGTGTCTGTGAAACTGCTAGTTTACGCGTTTCGGCAGCGTTTAATAGCCGATTTTGAAAAATCTCTAACTTTGCCAACGATTTTCTCAAAAGGCCATTTTTTAAAATTCTGAAAATTAAATCCCTGTTTTATTATCAACAGGAGAATATCTGTGTACATTTTCACGGACCTAAAAACGCCCGTTTCCGAGTTAGACGCGTTTGAATTCGGTTTGAAAGCCTACAATTTCTCTGTGTTCTAAAGGCGCCATTTTGGAAAAATCTCAGGCGCAAAGTACGTACGTTATTCTCTTACCCGAATCAAAGCAGTAGATATTCTTTGCCCGAATGATGGAATGAGAGCATTGGGTCAGCTGGCCCTGGTTGGATACATCCACCTCACCCTTCCCCGAGTGATGACATGCCTATAAAACTGTCGGGGGGGGGGGGGGGGGGGGATTACCAATACATAAAGAAAATTCTTGCTGCTCCACTAACAAAGTTGAGTTGCGAAAGACAGCAGCAGTTGTTTGTTTGTTTGTTTACGTATATACTTAAACATCGCATAAGAAAAGACTATGAAAGAGTAGAAAGCTGTTGTGAAATAATTTTAAGAAAAAGAGTGTAGGCACGTGTACTGTATGTTAATTTTCGATGGCTAAACACCCTCGAGTTTTTCTGGGAGTCGCTAATTGTAGGCTACTGTCAGAAGAGCAGTTGCTGTTTTGTTATAGTTGCTAAAATTAACTTCTCAGTTTTTCGTAATAGTAAAATATTCGCTCAGGAGAGTTTTGTCCTCTGCGAACGGGGGGAGAAGGTGCAATGCTCTTGACCTCGCTGCTGGGTTGATAGCGCTGGTCGCTACCGAAACTCTGCTTACCTCCTCTCCAAAACGTAATGGCAATTGTCTAATCTACTAAATAAATAACAATTAACACATACGCGTGCATGCTTATTCATAAAATGTAAGTTGAGTATATTTCCTGTTCAATCAGCTGATTTTACAAGTAGAATTCATATACAACTTATGCGCTTATAATGGTGTAAAGATTTTTATCTATTTAAAACATATTCATAGATTTCAATTTTTTTAAAGAGGGGGTGGGGGTGGGGTGTTCGTAGTGATATCCACCTGCACCACGATAAACCATTCACTGCCCATGTCTTTTGTTCCCTTAGAAGATAATCCTGGATTGATGGGAGGCCAGCGGAGTTTTGACATGCCCCCCCCCCCTCCTCACATGGTGGTGAGGTGTCTCAAAGCTAGGTAGCTTTCAAAAATGTTTCAACTTAGTTGGCTGGTAATAAGAGAGGGATTCCATTTCAACTCTGGCAGGGTCGTACCATCACGGTCTCAGATTTCTCTAAAAAAATTAAGGGGTGTTCCTTGATTAAAATAAGGAGACCTATATTTTCTCTTTCGGCAAGAAAAATTTTCCCTTCGAGACAGGGTTTCAAATCTTCCACCGGCAAACAAGCTCTCTAAAAAACCGGTTATTTTTCCTAACTTCAGCAAGTCATTGCAGCAGAATTAAAAAAGATATTTTGTTCTGGTATTTTTTATTACGTATAATAATATTTGATGCTAATATTTTTTACACATCGTATGATTAAAATTTAAAAAAATTGTAAACTTTGATTTTTAAAAAATTTAAATTTTTCAGATTTTTTTTAACTGGTTCAAATCGAGTTTTCATTTTCTATACTCGTTTTTTGTTAAAGACATAAAAAATTGCAAATAAAGTGCACATTTGTATGTGTCTGTGAAACTGCTAGTTTCCGCAGCGTTAAAAACAGCCGATTTTGAAAAATCTCCAACTTTGCCAACGATTTTCTCAAAAAAAAAACCTTTTTAAAATTCTGAAAATTAAATCCCTGTTTTATTATCAACAGGAGAATATCTGTGTAAATTTTCATGGACCTAAAAACGCCCGTTTCCGAGTTAGACACGGTTGAATTTGGTTTGAAAACCTACGATTTCTCCGTGTTCTAAAGGTGCCATTTTGGAAAAATCTAAGGCGCAAAGTACGTATTCTCTTACTCAAATGGGAGTGTTGGATCCGTCCACCTCACCCTACCCTGAGCGATAACATGCCTAAAAAACGGTCTTGGAAAAAAATAACAAATCTATATATAGAGAGAATTTAATGTATGTTAATTTAGAACCATCAAAATTGGTATACTATCTCATGGTACCCTAACTTAGACTGTAGACGGTTTTTGGAAGGGGTCGGAGCCCTGGTCAAAGGGCCCCCACACAAAATTTGACTATACGGTTTTGGGAAGGGGTCGGAGCCAGGGGTCAAGCCCCCCACCCCTACAAAATTTTCGTAAAATATTTTACAAAGTTGGGGTGCCCAGAAAAAGTATACCAAATTTGATGGTTCTAAATTGAAAACTAGATTTTACGGAAATTTTGCGTGGGGCCCTTTGACCCCGGGCTCCCACCCACCCAGGGCTCTGCCCCTCTTCCAAAAACCATCTACGGTCTCAGTTAGGGCACTATAGTATAAAAGTATATTTTACGGAAATTTTGTGTGGGGGCGCTTTTGACCCAGGGCTCAGACCCCTTCCAAAAAATGGTCTGCGGTCTAAGTTAGGGTACCATGCTATAGTATTCCAAATTTGGTGGTTCTAAATTGAAAACTAGATTTTATGGAAGTTTTGTGTGGAGCCCCTTGACCCCGGGCTCCGACCCCTTCCAAAAACCGCCTACGGTCTAAGTTAGGGTACCATGAGATAGTATACCAAGTTTGGTGGTTCTAAATTGAAAACTGTAAATTTGTTTAGCAGACATACATTCAATTCTATATATATAGATTTGTTATTTTTTTTTCCAAGACCGTTTTTTAGGCATGTTATCGCCCAGGCCTGGTAGGGTCAAGAGGACGGATCCAACGCTCTCATTAGGGTAAGAGAATACGTACTTTGCGCCTGAGATTTTTCCAAAATTGTGCCTTTAGAACACGGAGAAATCGTAGGTTTTCAAACCAAATTCAAACGTGTCTAACTCGGAAACGGGCGTTTTTAGGTCCGTGAAAATTTACACAGATATTCTCCTGTTGATAATGAAACAGGGATTTAATTTTCAGAATTTTAAAAAAGGGCTTTTTTGAGAAAATCGTTGGCAAATTTGGAGATTTTTCAAAATTGGCTGTTTTTAACGCTGCAGAAACTAGCAGTTTCACAGACAAATAAAGGGCACATTTGTATGTCTTTAACAAAAAAACGAGTATAGAAAACAAAAACTCCATTTAAACCAGTTAAAAAAAAAAAATCTGAAAAATTTAAATTTTTTAAAAATCAAAGTTTACGATTTTTTTAAATTTTAATCATACGATGTGTAAAAAATATTAGCATCAAATATTATTATACGTAATAAAAAATACCAGAACAAAATATCTTTTAATTCTGCTGCAATGACTTGCTGAAGTCAGGAAAAATAACCGGTTTTTTAGAGAGCTTGTTTGCCGGTGGAAGATTTGAAACCCTGTCTCGAAGGGAAAGAAGACTGGATCTTTGTGGTTAATTGTAATTACTGAAGTGACACTGAGTAGCAGAGATAAGGGCCTGAACTGATGAGTGATATTTCAAAATTCACTCATAAATAATAAACTACGGTATAAGAATAATAAACATCTAAAATCCTTGTCATAATTCCATTTATAACTGAACTAATTTATGGGCCAGCAAAAACAAACACACACACACACACACGCATGTAACTCCTCCATCTAAAGAACAGAGTGATTCTACATTTGATTTACAAAATGCTACACATACATCAGCTAAAATTAGTACAATATGATTTAGCCTAGTTTATTCAAAGCCCACTTAAAATATTACTCTATTATACAAAACACAAGTTTAAGCAGCATTCAACACCATAAATCCAAAATTTTAAAGTCCATTAGTCTTACATATATATACATATATGTAATCTGTAACAACTTCTGACATATAATATAGAAGACCTACACCAAAGGTGAGAGAAAAGAGACTACGGTATGTTAGTAGATTCGTGATTTTTATGATTAACAACTGATTTTTGTGGAACTTGAATACATGATGGCTTTTCAGTAGTGTGATAATTTGGTCAAAATAGTGAGTGGTAATTAACGGGAAAAATTTATTTCCAAAGAAATAGAAATAATAAAAAAAAAGTTATGACAGATATGCATAACCCTGGAGAATGATGGCCCTGCACACCTAAATTTAAGTAAAATAACTAAAGATTTTCTTGACTTTTTTTATGTACACATATACATCACCAGCTTTTCTCAGTCCACTGATGGATGTAGGCTGCCCAAGACACTTCCACATCTCTCAGTCTTGGGCAATTCTCTTCCTTGTCACTTGGCATGCTTTCGAATTTCATCCACCCATCTCTCATGTGGTCTTTTTCCGAGTCTGTTCCTGCCCCTTAATTTATAGTCCAGTATTTCAGTTGTCCAATGATGTTCAGTTATTCTAGCAACATGTCCAGCAAACTGCCACTAGAAGATCTTTATTTTGATCATGAAGGTGTCTTCAACTTTTGTCATTTATCTGTTCCTTTTCCTATCTTTCTTTAGTACATCAAGTATGCATCTCTCCATGCTTCTTTGAGTTGTTTGCAGCCACTGTGTAAAATTTTAAGTTAAGGCCTCTGTTTCTGATTCATTAGCAAGAATTCTGGAAAGATGTATTGATTAAACACTTTTCTTTTAAGACGTAATGGTAAATTGTAAAGATCCAGACTCACGGTCACCAAGTCGCCACTGGCGATAAACTTCCTCGTCGTGGTGACTAAAAATGTTTGATTAAATCACCAATTCTGGCGACCTGTACGGGTGTATGAAATGTTTTTAACATGTACGGAACTCGCACGTTTTTGAAAATTTTTACTCCAAATGTACGGAAATGGCACGAAATGGCACAAAATTTGAGTTGTATGGAAGTCAGCCATCACCTTTTTGATTCTGCTTGAACAGCAGAAAAGAAGGAAAAAAAAGTTTATAAAAAAGGCGAGGGCGTCGTTTTTTGATCATAAAGAATGCGCCAAGGCTGATGGGTCATCGTGGAGGAACAAGGTTTGCAAGGTTGCGGTGGGGATGAAAGCTTCTTGCCAGTGGTAGACATCTCAACTGTCTGCATTGGAAAAGTTCTACTGGGAGAAATTTTTACGAAAAAATGTCTCCAATTTTTTAAACAAACGAATGCAAATTTAACCAAGACACGTCAAAATAAACTCCCATGTAAAATTTCGTCAAAATCCGATGAAAAATTTTGAAGTTAGGCATTTTCTTTTTATTATTTTTAATGAATGTTCGCTGAAAGCCTGCATAGTCTGTAGAAAAATTGTAAAATCCGGATCTCTGGACAATTCTGGATTTTTGAGGTTGTACTGTAATAATATGGCAGACTGCGGAACTACGGACCTCGCTGTCGAAACTACGCATTCTACGAATTTTCATTTTTTTTTTAAAATTTTATTGTTTTATGATATGCATGAGATTCTTAAGCGGATTAGCGGAATTCCGCGTTTTTTTTATCATCATTTAGATCGTTCTCAGGATCAGTGTAAAACTGAAGACAATTTGCGGGTGTGTGTGTGTGTGGGGGTGGGGGTGGGGGTGAGAGTTCCGTCTGGAGACGGTATTTCATGTCTCAAAACTTTCGAAAACGGTAGTTGAATGGAGTGAAAAAGTTACTGTAATCATAATTTTTTCTCTTCCGATGTTGTCTTAGTGTCCAGTTTTATTGTTAAATATGATTTTATTGCATAAAAGTATTTCAGCTTTAAACTGTATTTTTTGCGAAAACGGAGGTTAGACGCCGCAAAAATTTTCCAATAATCTTCAGGCATCAGATTCTTCCGCAAATTCGAGGAATTCTGCCTTTTTCGTTATTATTTTGGTCATTTGTGAGATCAATGAACCAGTGAACATGATGGGGGGGGGGGAGTAACAGGGGATGTTCGTCGGAGGACGGAATTCCATCTTTACAAAAATATCGAAAACAGAAGGTCGACGGAGTTCAAATTTTTTCCGCAATCGTAATTCTCTTTTTCTCCCGATGTTGCCTCTGCACAGTATCATTGTTAAGTAATATTTAACTGCATAAATATTTGTATTTCAGCTTGAAAATAGCGGGAAAATTTCCAAAACCGGAAGTCGGACGGTGCAAAGATTTCTCCTTTAAGTGCACTAACATCCCAGTGCAATGCTCCCACTCTCCTGCATTGTTTTATTAATTCAGTTTCAACTTTTAAGCATACTATAACTGAAATATGCAAAATAAAACATACTGATATTATATTAAGCAATTTTATAAAAATAATATAGTATGAAATATACAATTTGATTTTTTTCAAAGTTTAGCCACTGATTTTTTTTTTTTTTTTTATGGCCACTAACAATTTTGGTCTTGGTGGTCAATGTCTACTACGAAAATTTGTAAGTCTGGATCTTTAGTAAATTGCTCCTGAAAACTGTGCCGTTGCTTCCAAATGACCTCCAACCAAGTTTTTTATGCCTGTAAATTTCTCCTTCAATGTGGCCCTTGCTTCATATCTGTTGTCCAAGGTAAATATAGGCATAAGTTACTTCTTGATTTGCCCCATCAACCTCTACTTCTTGAGTTACTGTAAAAGCGTTGCACATCAATTTTATTTTGTGTAAGTTCATCTTTAGTCCCACTTCTTTCCTCTTGCCAGCAAGTTCCTGGATTATACTCTGGCCTCAAAGGGAGTTCTTTGGGAAAATTACTATGTTGTGAGCAAAACGATGGTGAGTTAAATAATCTCCATTAATAGTTATCCCTTTGTCTTCCCAGTTCAATACTTGAAAGACATTATCAAAGGTGGCATTGAAGGGTTTGGGAGATAGAGTGACTACCTTTCTTACTCCCTTTCCAAGTTTGATGCCTGCTGTATCCTTTAACATTTGAACCTAGCACTTACATTTTTTTCATTGATGTTATCAATAATACAAACATGTATTGTCAATATGGCAAGACTTCAAAGACATTTATAACTGCTGATGGTTTCGTGGAATCAAAGGGCTTTTCATAAACCAATAAAAGTAGTACACAGGGTTGTTAGTGCCCCTACCATGTTTCGGAGCAATTCTTGGAGCAGGAAAATATGCAATTTGAAGCAGAAATGTTGGGTTTTGGAGCGAGAAAATTTGCGTTTTGGAGCAGCAAATGTAATGTAAAGTCCATGCTGTGCTTTAAGTTATGTTTATACACTGAATTACCATTATTTTATGAATTATGAAAAAATGTTATATTTCAGGTTTGTTGACATTTTACTGCTTCTCTTACGACTGTTGATTAGCATTTCTGTCGTTTCTACAGTGAGATAAATGGGAAAACAATTATACTACCCACGATTTATTGAAAACTACATGACCTGTAATATTTTAAGCGTAACACATTAATATCAGGGATTTTCTTCTGAATGCATTTGTTTCGCTGTAACACGAATATGATGTTGCTGCGTCCAAGAACTGTTGCTATTGTTACTGAACGCTTGCGAATATACACTTAGGAAGAATAAATAATATGTAATTACTGTTTGTTGTTTGGTTGGTTTTTAGCAGCATGTTTTTCGAGATTCATGGCATTCAGATGAAAATACATTATTTCTGAAACCAGCCAACTGGCAAGCCACGCATACGAAGTGTGTGTGGGCATCACACACTCCTAAGGTTTTCTGAAGGAAAGCGACCTTCGATATAAAAGGAAAACTAATGCAACATTTAATAATCAAACTGTAAAATCACCTTTCAGCAGTTGCGCCATGATACTCTTTATACAATGTTTTTCATCCAGTAATTATCAATGTCAAACTTTCGTTATTGCTGTAAACAATTACAACTGGAACCAAAACTATAAGATAACAGTGAGATTTATATAGTAAAGTTGGTTAGATAAAAGCTGCTTCCATCGCTTAATGCCTGTGCAATGACATTTTTGCATGGGATTGCCCCCCCTCCTTCTTCAGTAGTAGTAGTAGTAGAATCAGTTTATGACTTTTTTGTTATTGCTGTCTGAAAGAGCATACATGAGATTCTGTATGTATGGACATGGACATTAAGCAGACGATTGCGAGTTAGTAAGTGGTTCAACGCACCTTCCATCTGGAAAAAGAAGTGTGAGGGTGAAGATGTTTCCCAAGGTAGGTTAAAATGAGAAAAAGAAAACCTCCTAAACATTCTGCTCCCTGAACGTACAGGGCAAAATTCAGACTTTAAGTAAGAACCAAAAGATCAATATTCCCGATAATTGATTACAAGTTATACAATATAAACAATCCTTTCATTTATTCATAGCGCTTGTGAGGGATTTTAATTAACATACATGAAACTAACGAAGAAAAAAAATAAAGCTGTACTTTTTAATTTGGTGAAAAATCAGACTGTGCGGCGAGAAAGTGTGAGTATTACACAGCATGAACAAAACTGAATCTTTCACTGTAATTTACTTATGAAAATATTTAACTAGATCACACCACTGTATTAAGAATTATAAAATTACTGAATTCCAAACAAAATAGGGTGGTTTTAAAAGACATAGCTTTAAACAGTTTTTTTTTCCTGGTTTTGTTCTTGTACTTGCTCGAACATTAGCTCTGGTTTCCTCTTGCGAACAAACCCTACTTTCTTCTCAGCAAGTTCCACAGCCATATTTGTCTCTTGTTGACTCTGCCACTGCACAGCATCTACTGTTTACTTTTTTTTTCTGCTGATAGTTTTCCCTTACCATTTTTTCTTGTTACTTTTCTTTCTTTTTTCGATTTTTTTATTCCCTCAGATGACAATTTTATCCATCATGCTTAAAGAACTTTCAGCCTGAGAACCATGAATTCTGATATCAGAGCTTTCACTATTTTAGATAAATGGTGTAATTTTCAGAGAATGAATACTTTTTTTGAACACCATGCATCAATTCTTACAAATTTCCAAACTTCGTCACTTCCGTTTTTGGAAATTTCCCCTACCCTTATCAAGCTAAAATGCACACACATTTATGAGGGTGATAACATTTAACAACACATAGGAGTGGGGGGAACATGGGGGGGTATACAATTATGGAAGAAATCTTTGCTCCGCCTGACTTCCGTTTTTGAAAATCTATCCAACATTTTCAAGCTGAAATACAATGTTATTTAACAACACCGGGTAGAGGAAACATGGGGAGAAAAAAATTACGATTACAAGAGAAATCTTACTTCAGTCTACTTTCCGTTTTTGAAGAATGAAATTCTGTCCTCCGACAAAGAAAACAACCCCCATCAACCCCCAACCACCAATCCTCCCAAAATTTCAGTTCAGTTGTGCATCGATCTCGTAAATTTGTTCAAATGATAACAAAAAAGATGGAATTCCTCGAATCAGCGCAAGAATCTCGTGGCCAAAGATTACGAGAAAATTTTCGGGCGGCCTAACTTCCGCTTTCGGAAATCGTTGCCTAAAATTTCAAGCTGAAATTATGCAATGAAATTACATTTAACAACAATACTGAACTGAAGCTACATCGCGCGAGAAAAAAAATATGATTACGGGAAAAATCTGCACTCCGTTTAACCTCCGTTTCCGAACGTTTAAAAAGACGAAACAACATCCCCGGAAGGAATACGATCTTCCTCTCCAACTAATACCCCGAAAATTTCTTCACCTTTGCATCGATCTTGAAAATAACAACAAATAAAAAGGGGGGGGGACTCTGCGAATGCACAAAAGAATTGAATCGATTTTGAATGTCGTAAGATTACGCTAAAATATCGATGACCGGTAAATTTAAACTTTTGGCGCAACATTGGTGCGGATTTTGTCAAAATCGCGATTTTTTTAGCAGAATGGCGCAAGATCAACATTTTAGCGCAATTGGCGCAGGTCTGGCAGCCCTAAGTACATGATGAAAAGTTCAAATTGATTCGCTTTTTTATTTACTGTAATTTTTGTCACATAATCTGCACACCACGAAATTCACAAAAAAATATTTTTCCTTTGTATAACCCGCACGCCCTGATATTTAGAAAAACAAAAAACAAATGTGGTATAATCTACATATCATCATCCATGTTTATAACTTTATTTAGTTGCAAATTCCCTTTCTTGAGAGCATTTGCAGCAAGTATTAAAAAACCTTTCGATTTTCTCTCCCATCCACTGGAAAGTTTTTGTCCAATTGTTATTTGATTCCAAATTGATAAGTTTTTTCATCGCATGCACCCTGCCAGGTCTTCCTTGAAAATTTGTCAAGCTCATTTCTTGTGCATTTTACCCAAACTTTCATACCAATTTTAACCATCAACACAGGCAAATCAGCATCACATTGGGAAGTTACCCACCTCAAAAGGCATTCTTCTAATATCAGCCAACTTGGAATCCTGTCACGATTTGTTCTTCGCCACTGGTTGTTTTCCGGGACTTTTTCTTTTCTTCCTCCATAGCCTCACATAGATTCATGCAGCAAGCACTGTCTATGTTTTCATTGGATAACTGACAAATACAGAGAGATTCATTTGCTCTGTGATGCAAAAGCAGTGAATGTTGCCCTTCACAACAATACAATGTAACCCCCATTGTCCCACCCCACAAACTTCCCTGGCATTTCATTATGACATGCCTTTCCCCTCTGCTCTACTCTGTACAAAATCCTGAACAGAGAGCAGAAAAAAACTGAGATTCTGTTACAATTACACCACCTCTCCTGCACAATTACTCAGAGAAATTTTTAAACACCAGTGTCGCAAAAACATCTTTTTTTTATTGGCATATTATCTGCAGAACCTAAATTTATAATTTTTTAAGTAGGGGTACTGGTCTCAGATTAGGAACACACTTGATCTAGCATCAGGAGTTTTAATAGAGAGAGCGAGATAGATAGATAGATAGATAGAGAGATAGATAGAGAGAGAGAGAGAGAGAGAGAGAGAGAGAGAGAGAGAGAGAGAGAGAGAGAGAGAGAGAGAGAGAGAGAGAGAGAGAGAGAGAAATTCAACATGCCATATATACTCACTAGTATAAGCCGAATGTTTTTGGAAGAAATCCTGTTTTCAAAAGGGAGGGGGTTGGCTTATATGCGGGCCAGTAAAAAATATGACTGGACTTCTGTATTGTTACGTGAATTCTCCCATAGAATTTACCTGTGGGTTTGTTTACATTTTAGACCGCAGCTTTCCATGTGTCACTGCTCAATAGTTTTCTGACCTTCTGTTAGTTATATTCTCAGCTGTGCTCGCTCCCACTTTGACGGCAGCACAACTATGGATAATGACCTGTAGGTATGGTTATCCTGTTCTCAAGACGTCGTGAAGAAACAATGCTCCTAGCACGCACGCGATGCAAAAATTACATACATATGATGCAAAAGGAGACATTGACTTCACACCGATGCAAGAAGAAAATTACCATTTCAGAGATATTTCACATTCTATTCTATGTATTTTACTTGTATTCATTGAAATATATATACACTGAAGAGCAACTGAATTAGAGATACCTGTCTAGTAATGTGTAGCACCACCTTTCGCCCTGATGACGGCGGCGATTTGTCTCGGCATGGACTCGACAAGACACCGGAAGCGTTGGGAAGCCATACGGATCCATGACCCCTGAACAAGCTCCCACAGTTCCTAAAGATTTGATGGAGGGGGATCAGAGCCTCGAACATCTCTCTCGATGGCATTTCAGATGTGCTAGATGGGATTGAGGTCAGGTGACCTAGCTGGCCAAGGAAGCGAGGTCACGTCGGTAGTGTTCATCCAACCATTCGGATACAATTCGAGAGGTGCAATGTCTTGTTGCAGGAAGAGGTCCCCAGTGGGATGTTGAAGACACACAAACAGGAGCAAATGGTCGTCCAGGATATCCCGGTAATGTTGACCTGTGAGGGATGATGTCACACGTAACAGGGGTCCCATTTCAGTCCACGTAAACAGTCCCCAGACGAGAATGCCACCCCCACCAGCTTGAAGAGTACCCTGCTGGCAAGAAGGATCCATCGCTTCATGTGGTTTGCGCCGTACTCGTATCCTGCCATCCGCATGTACCAACGTGAATCTCGACTCATCAGTCCAGGCAACATTTTCCCACATGTCTAGGGTCCAGTGGCGATGTTCCCACGCCCATGCTAATCTTTGCACCCTGTGATGTGTGGTCAGGAGCGGTACCCTCGTGGGACGATGGCTTCTGTACCCCATAGTGAGGAGATGGTTCTGGATGGTGTGGCTGCTTACACGTTTTTGTGCACCAGCGTTAAATTGCCGAGTGATTTCTTGCACTGTGGCCCGTCTATCCGCTGTTACAATGCGAGCTTGCCGACGATGACCCCGCTCATCCACATGCAGTTGGCCCTTACAGGGATGGTTTTACTGGATTCTATGTACTCATGGTGCACCCGTGACACAGTGGCTCGTGAAAATCCCAGTGCCTGCACGACTTCCGAGATGAAGTGACCCATTCGTCGGGCACCGACAACTTGCTCACGATCAAATGCGCTTAGATCCTTCGTCTTACCCATACTGCGTCCGACTCTCACTGATTCCTATCACATCACTTTTTATATTGTCGGATCGCTGGATACCTCATGTCGTTTCCGTTTAGAGGGCCGCCCACAGCGCCACATTTGCATAACCCCAGCTGTCTCTAATTCTATTGCTCTTCAGTGTATATACGTATGTATTCTTGAAAAAATCCAACCCTGTTTTGCATTTCATTATTTATATCACGTAATAGCACATAGAAAAAGATTCAATCTCAAGTTAAACAAACTGCTGACAGCATTGCGAGGATTAACGTAACACTTCTTTAGAAGTGCTTCGACAAAATTTAAAAAAAATATTAAATATTTTTTCACCCACGTAAGATTCCTACAGGAATGGTGCCGCTAATACGATATGGGAAAAATCTAATAAAGTTTCAAGTTGAGACCGTGAAATTTCTTGTTTCCAAACATGGAATAAATGCATCATAGCTTTCCATGTGCAGCTGCGAGACGCTGTCTTTCAAAGGTCATGACTGGACACCAAGTGAATCAGACACCACATAAATCACTTAACTGTTGTGGTGAGCCATAGCCAATCAGGCACCTCTCCTCACCTGAGTTTTCACAGCAAGCATGGGCATACATATCTTATAGCACTGATGGCTTCCAGGAGCTATGGAAGGGCAAAGATTCAGTGTTTTACAAAAGCTGGTAACTTGAAATAAGCCCAACATGGCCTTATTACTTCTTGGGTGGAATAACTGGGACACAATTTCACAAGAAATGGTTATAAAGTGTATCAAAAAAGGCTGCACACGTAATGAAATAGATGTTACTGGAGTTATTTGGAAACTCCAATAGTGAATCTTATTTTTAAGGTTTTAACAGAAGATAATCTCAGAAATTTGCGTAATTCATTTCAATAAACATATTTTCCAAAATCTTGAAATTTAAGGTCGGCTTATATGCAGGTCAAGGTTTTTCACAAATTTTTAGCTCTTGAAGTAGGAGGTCCACTTATATGCAAGTATATATGGCAATCTTCTTTTAACTGTACGCACTTAGTATAATGCTCCTCCAACTGCTTCAAACACCTCTGAAAAAACACTCCGTCTTAGTCTGTAAACATGCATTCACACACAGCGCACTTAACATCCTCATTAATCTCAAAGTGACATTCCTTTAGATATTTTTTTAGTTGTGAGCATGGGCACCCATAGCTTAGTTTTCAGGAGGGGGCAAAAATAGAAACTGTAAACACAAATAGTATAAACAAACATATGTAAACTTCACTGTGCCGTCTGTATCCTCTAAACATTTTTACCACACACGCTTAAATAAATTTAATTGATAACTAGATGACCCACAAACTACATGAAAAAGATTGATAGATGAAGTTCAGCAGCATGCTGGGACAATAAAAACTTTTCTTTGCTGTTCTTCTGTGACTTGTGCCTTTTGGCTTCTTGTGTCCCATGTGCCGCAAAACTCCAATGGTCATTCAATTAATCATTAAGAAGGAAAAAAACATCCCAAAGTCAGAGTTCTCAAAAAACTTGCCGAACTTTGTTCAACAAAAAATGGCCATTGTACAGGATGATAAGCTTTTCATTTCTTTGTCTTTCACACTGCTCTGCACTGTACTCAGGTATGCCGTGCTCCAACACGCAGTGCCAAATTTCAATATTATTACTTTCTACTGCAAATTCCCAATGTTTTTACTAAACGCACACACGCTTCCAAAAGTTCAACATAAAAATTAGCAATTAGAATTAATGTTATGGCGATAATCTTTGTAGTGCCTCCCAAGAAGTGAAATGACAGTCAGATTTCCAGGGGAGGGCAAGTGCCCCCTCTTGCCCCTCCCTATGGGCACCCATGGTTGTGAGAATAGATAATAATCAGAAAGGACTAAATATGGGGAATAGGATGCATAGGCATCAATTTGAAGTGCATATCTTGAAATACATCAACTGTTTTGTGGGCCTTGTATCCTGGAGTACTGTTCAGCAAAAAAAACACTCCTTGGAGAGCTTTCCTCGGCATTCTTCTTTAAGTTTGTGGTGCAGTTGCTATAGTAGGACATAAAAATAGTTCTTGTTGCTAAGTTTCCTGAATTCCATGTAATCAACAAAAATCACATCTTCACTACCCCTAAAGACCGATGTTAACACCTTGTTAGCAGATGGCTGTCAAACTTTTTGGGGCCAGGGAGATCAAGAATACTGCCATCCCATGGACTATTGTTTGGTTTCTGGATCATAGTCATGAATCCAGGTTTCATCCATACACACAAGTCAGCTCACAATTGGAAGAACCCAGTGTAAAATTGTCAAGATCAGCTCATATACAATCAACCCTCTCCCGTTTCTGTTGCGGTGTTAAACATTTTGATGCCCATTTTTTTGCAGACATCTTTCTCATATGCAACTCATCATGAATATTACGAAGTGAACATCCATAGGACAAGTGCAGAGCTTCAACAATAATATGGATGCTAATAAATCGATTTTCCATTATCAAGTTACGCACAGCATCAATGTTTATTGTAGTAGACTAGTGCTATTCAACTGGTGACATGCAGCCCCACAAATGAAGAACAAACCAAATTTCATTACTGACTGAAAAGAGGTGGCACCAAATTGAAATGTTACTCCTTATGTGGGACTTTGCTGGGACTATCAAACACAATTGAGAATGTAGTGAAAATAACAAAGTTAATTAGCGGGTGAAACTATGCTCTTGTGCACAGAAAATTGAAAACATTTTTAAATAAACTTGATGCTGAGTATGGTGACTTGCTTCTGCACAATCAAATCCATTACTTGAGGGCTGGGAAATGTTTAGTCATAGTTTTCCAACTTTGAAAAGAACTTCATTTTTTTTTTTTTACTGGAAGAAATGAAATGTGATAATGATCTAAATAAAAGTCTCACTGTTGGCAGTTTTCTTAGTGCATGCACTAGCATTCCTAACTGGTATCATGCAGCATTTGGATGTGTTAAATATTCCTTTGAAAAGGAAAGACCAAAATATCTGTAATATTTACTGTCATATAGCTGGATTTAATAACAAGCTACCATTTTTAAAATCAAATCTAGAAAGAAACAGTTCGTCATGACACTGAAGTTTCCTTATACCATAGCACAGGGCTTGAAAAACATCTGAAAAGTTACATGCCCAGTTGGACATCTGCAAAAATTATTTACCTCCCCAGGAAGTAAAAGCTGGATGGTCAGGAAAATTTATCTTTTAAGATAACAATTCAGAACCTCCATTTTCTTAAGAAAAAATAAATAAAAATATGATGGACTTTTAAGGATCTGTATTCAAAATGTTCAATGCACATAATGATTGAAAAGTATCTGGCTGTTCGTAAGAAAGTTTTTGCTGCCTTCAAAGATTTAGAGAAAGCTTATGACCGAGTATATAGGACACTTCTGTGGAAGGTATTGAATGAATATGGCATTACTGGGAATCTACTTAATAGTGTAAAAGCCATGTATGCTGGCAGTAGAGCTTGTGTAATAGTGAATGGCATTTTATCAAAATGGATTTCTATTGGTGCAAGAGTCAGGCAAGGTTGTGTAATGTCACCATGGCTGTTTAATATATTTATGGATGCATGCATGCGTGATGCCAAAACAGATAATACTGGTTTATGACTTGGTGATATCCGTGTGTGCACATTGTTGTATGCTGATGACACTGTCCTGTTGGCAGAGAGCAAAAGTGAGTTGCAGAGTATGTTGTCCCGGATGTACGAAGTTTGCATGAAATTCAAACTGAGTATTAATAAGGGGAAAACCAAAGTTTTTGAGCAAGGAACTGGTATTACTGAATGTAATATAAGTCTAAATGGCACTGTGATTGACCAGGTGAATGAGTTTGTGAATTTAGGAAGCATGTTTGACAGAGAGAACAAATTGAATGGTGAAATCAGTAGGTGAGTGAATTCTTCATTGAAAGTCATAGCTGCCTTGGGAGGTTTACACAAGAATGACGGATTCTCAAGAGAGTCTTGCATGGCTGTGTATGAAAGTGTAATTGTTCCTACTCTGATGAATGGCAGTGAAACCTGGGTAATACAGAAGAAACATAGGAGTCGTTTGTGTGCTGGAAAAATGCGTTACTGGGGGGGGGGGGCAAGACACGTTCTGATCGTGTGAGGAAAGGAATGAAGATGTGTTGGAGTTGTGTAATGTGAAGCAAAATGTTGTTAGCAAGGTGAAGACTAACATGCTTCGGTGGCTTGGCCATGTTGAAAGAATGGGTGATGAGATGCTTACTAAGAAAAAATTTTCAGCCCAAGTGGCAGGAAGGAAAGGCAGAGGAAGGCCAAGGAAGTCATGGGAGGATCAGATTTAGGAGTGTCTGCATGAGAAAAAAATCAAGAGTATGAAGTATAGAAGATCTTGTGTGTGTTGTGTGATGGATGTTAGTGAAGCTGGAGTTGTATGTCAAGATTGCTGTAAATGGAGAAGTTTGATACGGCAACAGTAAGTAAATAATCTGTTAAAAATTATCTGTTTTTTCTCTATGGACCTAACCTTTGAATCCCAGAGAACAGCTTAGTGATATGTATGAAATAGTATGATGAAATTGGTATTTGAGAAATTTTGTGATTCTGCCATGTTCTTTTCGTCGAAGTTTTTGCCCGTTGTCACTAAAAACTGGAGGCAAGTTCCATGAAAGGCATGCAACCTGTATCTGACCATACACAACATTTGGAGCAAAACTACAACACCGTTCCAATTTCGGGACCTAGAGCATAATATAATAAAAGAAGTGATATTCTTCTGTCTATAACACTCGACAACAATAATACAACTTCCGGTGATTAGCAGTGAAACGAAAGACAACATGTGACAACTGTCTTTTTTCTTGTAGTGCTTAGGAAATTCTATTCCAAACTGTATTTTTAAATTCATTTGCCCCAGCCGGGCAACTAGGTTTTTTATTTACCTGCCCAGGCCATTAATTTACATGCCCTGGGCATCTTGGGCATGGTATTTTTAAGCCCTGCATAGTCATCTATTCCCATGCACATTGACAGCAGAGAGAATAGATATCAATCTCCTTCAGTAAGGAAAGCATGTGCTAGAAGTAATGGCCATCTTGGACTCATGGGAAGGTTTCCACATGCTGTTGTGACTCCAGCTGTACACAACTGGTATACCATAAACCAAGATTGCTAGAAATATGGCACTCAAACAACTTGCACTGCAGCATCACAAGAGATAACAGCACACCTCCACACTCCATGGAAGGAAGTGATATCATGAGCATGCACAGGAGCCTTAGGGAATTAGAGCAAACTGAAGTAATCAGTCCAAAATTGAGACCAATTTTTTTTGTGTGTTGCCTAAAAAATTGTAGGACTTTTGCAAAAATATGAAAAATCAAGGATTTTCCAGGCCTGAAGAGAAAAAAAAATCAAATTCCAAGGCATTTCCAAAATTCCAGGGGCCATACGAGGCCTGAGAACCACTTATGCCCATGCCTGGACAATAATTTTAAACTATTTTTTTTTTTCTAAATGTGCGAGTGGTATCACATGCATTTTACATACATTTTCATTTGGGGAGGGGGATGCATGTGTGCTAAGTGAATTGTGTGACTTAGATGGTGGCTTACATTTCTGAGATATTTCTCTCACAGAAGTGATGTTCAAACTTCTCTGATGTCGTAATGCACCTATGCCTACACTTTCCCATGTCAGGACAGGTGTAGGACAGGAGGCCAAACTTCCCATGTCAGGACATGTCAGGACAGGGAGGCCAAAGGGGGTGAGGTTGGTGATAAAATATTGACTGCAGTAATGAAGTAACATCATTAATACAAGGCTACTACATTTTACATAACAAATCAAAAATTGAGGCCCCGTCAAAGTTCACTGAAAAAAAAAAAATTAAAGGAGTATTTTTACTCCTTCGAAGGAAAAATGTAGGGGTATTTTTTAAAAGAGAGGAGTGTCTTAGAAAAAGTAACAGATGAAATGAAAAAACTTGCAAAAATGCCAGGCAATTTTGAAAAATCAGATTTTTTCATGTTAAAAATATTTCACTACCACTCAATAATGTATTTAGAATTTGGATCCATTTTGCTTCTTGTTTTAGTAATAAATATAATATTCATATTTTAAAACAATAACATTAAATTTATCACATTTTGTAATGACCAAGGGTGCCCATCAAGGGGACTCAAGCCCCCCCATCTCCCTAGTCATTGGTATAGCCAAATTTTTGATAAATTTAAAACACTAAAATAGATGAGACCTTTTTTTAAAGCATTTTTAAAAATAATAAGATACTAATGATTGATTGATTGTATCAATTATTTTTGTTGTATTTTAGTATCTTGTACATTTACAAAATGTTTGACAGCCTTGAAGGAGGTAAGGAATTTTCTTAGCCCCCCCCCCCCCAAAGTACTCATATGGGATTGGGTGCCACTGGTAATGACAACATGAAACAGCAACATGTTCGAGAAGTGAATACATTGTACTTTTGAGATTCTTACAGACATCTAAAAATACAAGTATCTAATGAACTTCTCAGCAAGTTCCACAATCACATTTGCCTTTTGTTGACTCTGCAGCAGCACAGCATCCAGTGCTTAAATTTTCATTTTGCTGATATTTTTGTTTCCCTCCCCATTTCTTTATTGCAGCTTTTTTATGCCATTGCATGACAATTTTGTAAATCATGCTGAAAAAACTTTCAGTCCGAGGACCATGAATGTATGATAGCTTTCACTATTTTAGATAAAAGACAAATAGTGTAACTTTGAGAATATGAACACTTTTGGACATCATGCATCAATTCTTACAAATTTTTCAGCTTCATCACTTTCGTTTACGCCCCCCCTGCTTTATTGTGCTGAAATGCCAACCTTTTTTGAGGGAATATTTAAAAACACAGAATACATGTTCAGAACATCATTGGGGAAAAAAATTACAGTTACAGGAGAAATCTTTGCTATGTCCATAGATGCCAACCTCTAAAAGTAGTTTTCAGTAACCAACATGTTCATTTTTCAATAATTTTCAGTAAAAAAAATTTTTTTTTTCAGTAATTTTCAGTAATCCAAGTCTACAGCGGCAAATTTGGGTATTTAACACTACAACAAATTTTAATCTGTCAGAACTATTAACAAAATAATAATAATAATAATAATAATACAATAAAAAATAATTTGCTAGTGGGAAAATTTAAACTACTGTCTACCAGTAAAATATAATAAATTACCTCCAGACACGAAGAAAAATTATCCCTTGGAATGCTGGCCAAATTATTATGATAAACTGGCTGTAGTTGCCATTTTGGCCTTCCTTAGTTCAATTTGCGAAAACTTCTTCTGATAGCATAGTTCACTGTGTGCAATGCTGTTTATTTTTTCTACTAATAAAGAAGATAGCACATGAGTACTTAAATTAGGTCTGAATTCATTCATGGTTTTTTCACAATACTGAAAATTCTTTCTGTACTTGCATTGCTATGAGGGACTATTAAAATCATTTTCATAATTTTGCTTAATGATTCGTACTTCAACTGGCCACTTTCATTTTTCATTAAAGAAATTCTGTGCCACACTTCATCCATTCTCCCAGAAGTAACAGCACAGTTAAAATTTTCAAATTGGTAGTAAGCAAATTCAGATTCCACCTTGTCAGATTCTTCTGGTTTCAAAACTGGAAACAGGGAACACATATATTGGACTGATGCAAAAGAAACATTTTGCCTTAATGCTACATCTGCAATTTCAGCATGACTCAAAAATTCATCATTAAGAAACAACACTTTTTACTTGACCTATCATAGTGTTAGCATTGTCACAGGAAAATGACACACAGTTCCTCCATGAGATATTTTTTTTAACAAACTCATTGTTCAAAACGTTGAATTTTCCCCTATTTTTTTTGTCAAAATATGTTATTGTAATGGGATACAGTTTATTTGCTTGAGCATCATTACTTCTGTCCGTAGATAGAGAAAAAATATTTTTTTTAAACTTCAGATACGATGTTATTTGTAGAAACACTGGCCATGTGCTGAATTAGTGCAGTAGTCTTGGTTCTTCCACACGAATATTTTTTCGCGATCGCTGAATTGGGAAACATGGCTTGAAATAATGGTTTTTCAAGCCTTCAGTTTTCAGAAATTTATCCAACATTTTCAAGCCGAAATACAATTATTTATGGAATAAAATTATATCTACTGGGTAGAGGAAACATCGCGAGAAAAAAATTACGATTACCAGGGAAATCTTACCTCCGTCTACTTTCCGTTTTCGAAGGATGAAATTCCGTCCTCCGACGGAGAAAACGACCCCCCCCACCAATCCTCCCAAAATTTAAGTTCAGTTATGCATCGATTTTGAAAATGGTCCAAATGATAACAAAAAAAGACAGAATTCCTCGAATCAGCGTGAGAATCTCGTCGCCGAAGATTGCATGGGAATTTTCTGGCGGCCTAACTTCCGTTTCGGAAATCGTTGCCTACAATTTCAAGCTGAAATGATGCAATGAAATTATATTTAATAATACTGAACAGAAGCAACATCGCGAGAGAAATAAAATACGATTACAGGAAAAATCTGCACTTCGCTTAACTTCCGTTTCCGAATGTTTAAAAAGACAAAACAACGTCCCCAGACGGAATACGACCCCCCTCCCCCTCCCCCAACTAATATCCCGAAAATTTCTTCACTTTTGCATAGATCTCGAAAAAAAAAAAAAAAAAAAAAAAAACCGAAGGGGACTCCGCGAATCCGCGGAAGAATCTCACGTACGAATTAACCGCTGAATCGATTTCTAATGTCGAAAGATAACGCTAAAATATCGACGAGCGGTAAATTTTAACTTTTGGCGCAAAATTGGAACAGATTTTGTTGAAATGGCGATTTTTTTAGCAAGAACAACGTTTTGGCGCGGGCTGGCGCAATTGGCGCAGGTCTGGCAGCCCTGAATGTAGCATTTAATTTTTTTCCCCCAGAAAAACTTGAAGAACCAACAAAAATTTTTA
Source organism: Macrothele yani (assembly GCA_039090855.1). Taxonomy (NCBI): domain Eukaryota; kingdom Metazoa; phylum Arthropoda; class Arachnida; order Araneae; family Macrothelidae; genus Macrothele; species Macrothele yani. The sequence goes on along the minus strand of CM077013.1, from coordinate 115,741,861 downwards.
AGTTGATGAAAATTTGCTTTCTATCTCAGAAAATTAAATCAAATGGCGATTTTCCGTAATTTCAGCGGTGTTTCCATACTTCCGTAACAGCAACCAAAAATTCGTACTAGTTGGCATCTATGTATGTCCGATTTCTGTTTTTGGACATTTTCCCTCCATTTTCAAGTTGAAATACAAATATTTATGAAATAAAATGATATTTAACGACAATACTAGGCAAAGGAAACGTCACATGAAAATTACGATTACCGGAGAAATCTTCACTGCGTCTAACTTCTGTTTTCAAAAGTTTTGAACGACAAAACTTCCATTTTCGAAAGTTTCAGGAGGAAAACATCTTCCACTACTATCGATTGCCCCGAAATTTCAGTTCATTCATGCATCGACCTTGAGGATAACCCAAATTATGATGGAAAAGAAGGAATTCCTTGAAGCCGTGGCACTCTTATGCCTGAAGATTACAGAATCTTTGTGCCGTCGAAATTTCAGTTTTCGGAAATTTTCCCTTCATTTTCAAACTGAAATACAAATATTTATGGAATAAAATGATATAGAACAATACTGGACAGAGAGAGGCCACGTCGCAGGAAAACTAAATTATGATTACGGAAATAAAAACTTTATTTCGTTTACTTCCGTTTATGAAAGACGAAATATCGTCCCGATGCGTATTTCTAAACAATGACAACATGTGGTAGTTAACCATGAGAAGAAATTTTGTTAATAATACATTTCACTGAAATTCAGAGAGTAAAAATTACAATGATCGGATGATATATCACTATTTCAGCATAACTAGATATTATCTTCAGATATTGTCTTGAGTTGAGAAATAAGTGATAGGCGTAATATTTTTAAGCGAAGTTCATATTAAATGCTATTGTACTAATGAAGATATACAGATGAGTCATACAGATATAGTGAAAGAATGAAGACCTGAAATGGCTAAAATTTGCAAAACGATATTCTACTCGTGAAAAACAATGATTTAAAAAGCGTACGAAGATTAAAAGTGAACTCAAAATGAAAAAAACGTAATGGGGGGGGGGGGGGGGGCAACCTTGGTCATTCATCAACCAGACCGGTTTCGGTATGCTTTCCTGCATCCATTGTCAACAGTTTGAAGTTCCCCAGTGCGTCTGCACTTGATGTTGATATGATGGCTGCATTTCACACACTGATATATCTGCCGAGTTGTGGCACATGACGTAGTAGATTGTGCATGCCCTTACTTTGTTCTGCGCTTTGCGACCATCAAGTGCCATCTGTTGTTGATTTTGTGGGTTCATTTCTTGATTTTCATTTAAATGTTTTATTTCTTTTCTTGTTTTGTGTTTGATTTTCTTTCTCAATATAAAGTGTTTCCATGCACATGCCAACTCAATTGGTGTATTCAAATTGCAATTTATGTTCTTAGTTTTTTCAATTAAAACTGATTCAGATGTTAGAATTTTTGCTGATGATCTTTGAATGTTGTCAACAGTTTTATATTTTCCCAATCAGGGGTTGTCTGGTTTGTTAAACAAATGCTGAATTAGAGCTGTTTTTTCTTCTCTTCTGTTCCAATTTGTCATATGTTCTTTCAGTCTCGTCCTTATATTTCTTTCTGAGCTTACTATAGATATTAAATCGGGTTGATTATTTTTGATTGTAGGAATGGAATAAACTCCAGTTGAGTTTAATATTGATTTTCCTTCTTGGTCTTTAGTAACTTCACATGATATATCGGTAATAGTTTATGCTAGGATTAAATTATGTTTTAGACATTCGTTCTTAAGGATTTCTGAAATAGGTGGTATGAAAGGAAGTTTACCACAACATTTTTTTATTTCCTTCATCTTTGGTGTATTGTTGCTAGATATTTTTTGATTCTTAAGCTTTTTGTAGATTGAATTAACTAGATTTGTTTTGTAACCAAATTCTGTAGCTATGTTTTTTATCCAATCAATTCCTGCTTTTTCATATTTAGTTGTAGAGGAGTGGGTTACTGCATGTTGAAAGTAGAAGTAAAAGGCTGAGGTTTTATCCTTCCAGGGATGAGCTGAGTTACTCGGACTAACAGATGGAACATACCTAGATTTTCGGTAAACAGCATATTGTATTTTTGGACTTTTATTGTAAAGAGAAATATCTAAGAAATTCAGTTGTTGATTCGTTTCTTCTTCAACTGTAACTTTGATGGACGGATAGTAACTGTTGAATTTCTGTATGAATTTATTTAGCTGATTTTCAGAATATTGCCATAAATCAAGATATCACCTATGTATCTTCTCAACACGTATTTCTATGCGTTGATAGTTTTTCAATACATATTTTTACGTGTTGATGTGTATTTTATGTGTCGAGAAAAATTTCCAATGCATATTTTTATGCATGCGTAAAATTTCGACGTGTAAACACACTTTTCGATGCATACTAGACGTGTAATTACGCATTTTGGCGAACTCTGGGTCCTGTTAATGACTTCCATCTTCTATTGCCCTTGTATCCAATGTTATAAGATGAGAATAGCACAGGTGATTCAAAGTGCATTAAAAAAATAGTTTTTCTAACACTTCCCTTTATCATTTATCTTTAATGAAAGTCATAGAACCTACTCTGCTACCATTATCAGGAATCATGGTTTCATCTCAATGAACAGGACATCATGGTTTCATCTCAATGAACAGGAAATCATGGTCTCATGAAGTTCTTTATAATAATAGCTGGCTGAATCTAAGTATCGGTCAGACATGAGTTTCAAATAAAATTCATTTGTGGCATGTTTGCCTACAGCTTTAAACTAGGGCTGCATTATTCCCAATAACAAACCAAGGAGAAAATGCATTATTCTAGGAAAATATGGCAGTTTTAAAGTAGTAGCAAGTAGCACAAGAATTTTTATCATCTATAATTAAAATAGCACAAACAATGAAATCAGAGTTTGACGATAGTAACTGATAAGAAAAGAATACTCACGTCTGTAGAATTCTGTAAGAAAACACACATCGGGCAACAGTTGATGAATTTTTCTCATGACTTCAGCATGTTCAGCTTTTGTTGCATCACTGTTCCAGATCTGTAAAATATCATCCTTCTCTCTAACTGTTACACTCAGACCACAAATGTCATCACCTGAAGAAATAATTAGGCAAGAATGAGAAAAATTGTGTCAGTTCACAAAGTGTAACACTAAAGTAAATTAATTAATTAGAAAAAGCTATACATAACATCTAAAGTATTTTACCTGATATTGTCAAAGTATTTTTCACGTCGTTTGCTCTGTGAGGCACGTGCTCGCGGCCCCGAGAGGTCTCTTACGTTACGGACCTTTGGTTAGTTATAAAAAATTTTTTTGGAGAAATAAAACAGTTAGGTTATATATTTTCAGTTCCACATTCATTCACTTGCACAATCAAACGTTTGAAATTTACTATTAATTAAAAGATTTTAGTAGAAAGAGTTATACTCATCGGGTCAGGAGACGTCTCACACGGGGTTCGTTGTTACGGCGAGCGCTTTCTGCGGTACTCATCCAATAGATGGCGACACATTGGAAACAAATCACCTAACACATACAGGCAGCAAACCTTCCCATCGATTCCCGACATACAACTCCAAAACTACACACACGTGAAGAACCCTCGTGTAGAAATAGTGGCCCGAAGGGGGGGGGGATGTACCACAGAAAGCGCTCGCCGTAACAACGAACCCCGTGTGAGACGTCTCCTGACCCGATGAATATAACTCTTTCTACTAAAATCTTTTAATTAATAGTAAATTTTAAACGTTTGATTGTGCAAATGAATGAATGTAGAACTGAAAATATATAACCTAACTGTTTTATTTCTCCAAATTTTTTTTATAACTAACCAAAGGTCCGTAACATAAGAGACCTCTCGGGGCCGGGAGCACGTGCCTCACAGAGCAAACAACGTGAGAAATACTTTGACAATATCAGGTAAAATACCATAGATATTATGCATAGTTTAATTAAAAGCACGTTTATAACATAAGACAACCTATAAGGTTGTCTCATGAATTGCATTTTTCGTAATTAGAAAAATGAAAATAAACAGAGCAATGGAAGCCATAAAAAGCAAAACACTTGCCAACATTTTCCTATTATAACAACCACAGGAACAAATGCAAATATGACCATGGGTGCCCATAGCTTAGTTTTCAGGTGGGGGCAAAAATAAAAAGTGTAAACACAAGAAAGTATAATCGAATATCTTAGGTAAACTTCCACAGTGCCGTCTGTATTCTATAACCGTTTTTACCACACACATCTAGATAAATTTAATTGAAAACCAGACAACCCAAAAAATGCACAAAAAAGACTGAGAGATGAAGTTTGACAGCATGTTGGGACAATAAAAAAAATATTACTTTATTACTTTGTTGTTTTCCTGAGCCTTGTGCCTTTTGGCCATTTGTGTAATACCTCGAAGACAAATTTCTGAAAAAACTTGTGGAACTCTGTGTCCAGTCAAATGGTCATTGTAAAGGATATTTTTTTCATTTCTTTGTCTTTCACACTGCCCTACACTGTACTCGCATAAGCTGTGCTCCAACATGCATTGGGGAATTTCCATATTATTAAGTTCTACTGCAAATTTCCAATGTTTTTACTAAATGCACACACACTTTTAGAAGTTCAACATAAAAATCAGCAATAAGAATTATCGTTACGGCAAAAATATTCATAGTGCCTCCGAAGAACTGAAATGACAATAAGATTTCCAGGGGAGAGGACCCCTACTTGCCCCTTCCTATGGGTACCCTTGTATATGACAAAGTAAGTTTCTAAGTTTGATGACACACGATAATAAATAAAATAAAAAAATAGACAATTTTTTATTTTTAAGAACATATCAGAATATATAAATGAAAATTAATCTGTACTGTAATGCATTTTCAGTAATTTTTTTATTCAACAAGTTTGCAACATAGTTATTGCTGCACTTCACACATGGTATTTTCTTATCTCTAGTCACAACACAGAAATATTAACCTTTTAGAAAGATTTCATGATAAATAACACTTATGGGCAGATTTTTCTATGAAGGGAAATTATACATGATGAGGACTATTGCTAACATTGCTTAGTGCGACATCATGACCATACAAAATTCTTGCACCACATCACTCTTCCTTAGTCGTGGAAATAGGCAAGAGAATTGTCTGAATGCTGTAATAACAATGATGCAAATGAAGAAACTGCTCAAGTTGGAAGACAGAAATTTTTGTTTTTGAAGAAATTTTTATTAAATAATTGTAATAAAGTGCATATATAATCACCACAAAAGTAACTGATTATAAAATTTCAAATTTCACTTTTTCAGCAAAAGAGCGGCTTTCTATTTGTAATCATGAAATGCATGTTATCCCATTCTTTACAATCTCTTTTTGCTGCACCAATCAATTGAGTAATCTTATTTTTCTTTGTTTAACCATAACATAAGTTCAAAACCAGCCCTTATCCTCTCCATCATCATCTTTGTGACCCATAAAGTTGTTTTCACTGGAAATAGGGTTTATACATATTTACAGAAAATAAATTCCAGGATTTTTTCAGAAGTCCATCAAAAAAATTCCAAGAGCTTAAATATCTGTTAGAATCATAGTACTGTACTTTGTTTTAGGGCCACGGATGGCCTAGTGGTCAATGCTTGTGACTGCCACGGAGAGATTTCAGGTTCGATCCCAGGCAGGTACGAATGTTCGAACCTCTAAATATCCGCCGTTCGTCCGATGGACACGTTAAACCATTGGACCCCAGGTACTGGCCCCCCGGTAATAAATAAGGGCATCTTCCTCCCCCTTTCTACCTCACTTCCGTGTGACTTTCCTATCAGGCACTCTAGCCCAAATTTTCTAGCTTCCTATTTCTAAGGGTTGTTTAAGACCTGGGGTCAGACACTCCCTTTCTAAAATCTTCTACATCTGATCTGATCTGGTCAGTACTTTGTTTTACGTTTTCCTAATCAGGGTGAAATTTACCATGCATTTAGAATTCTCATGAAGTCCCATGAGTTTTGCAGTTGCAGAGCATTCTTCATGTGTGTTACATCTTCAATGAAGTAGTCAAATTTTCCCGTATAAAAATTATACGATACAATCTGGACCTTAGCACAATAATAATAGTACACAATTTTTGCCATGATACTGAAGGTTCCCTATTCCATAGTCGTGCATTACCATACACATTGGGGTCAAGGAGGCCATATATCAATCTCATTCAGTGGGGAAAGCGAGTGCTAGAAGGAACGGCCATTTTGGACTCATGGGAAGGTTTCGTTTCCACATGCTGTTGTGTTTCAACTGCACAGAATGGCTATACCACAAACCAAAGTCACTGGAAATATGGCACTCAAACAACTTGCATTGCAGCATCACATGAGTTGAAAAAGATGACATTACATCTCCATGGTGTCATCGACAGCAGATCCAGCTGTGAGCTAAAACAATGTGAGACAATCAATCCAAACATTCTGATCAATGTTTTTTTTCATTGCAAGAAACAATTTCAGGATTTCCCTCCAAAATGTGAAAAATCAAGGATTTTCCATGCCTGGAAAAAAGGGAAATCAAATTCCAGGACTTTTCCAGGATTCTTGGGGCCGTGCAAACCCTGTGCACACTGAGCAATCATTATTATTTTTCAACTTTAATTTTATTTTAAAGAAAAGGAAAAACGCTTGTTTTTTTTTTGTTAGTGGCCAAAGAAATTTTAGTGTTTTTTTTTTTTTTTAAAGTGGCAAAGGAATGAGAAAAAAACAACAACAACATGATTTTGAATGAAACTTTAGTATCCCTGAATATATAAGAAATTAACATCTTAACAATTTGGCACACCAGCAACACATCATTGTCACCAAAGGTCGTTGAAATATCATGCTTGTTACATTAAAGAAAAATTGAAAACACAGAAGCCTTTTGACACCGTCTTGATCACTTGTAAACATACAGTAAAATCTTGGTTATTATGTTTTTCTAGGAGATGGCCTTACAAAACACACAGACAACATTTCAAACTGTTAAATGCCATTGTAAAATTTATGCTTTAAAGGTGTAAAAATATTCCTTAATAATGATTTATTTAAAGACAAATAAATTGGTGGCAAAAGAAAAAAAATTACGAATTATCATATATTTTATCACATTGCAAAAATCATAAAGCCTATGAAAATCAAACTTCTGTTTTGATGATTCTATCTATTCATAAAAATTTTGATTTTGTTTTGTTTTGTTTCTGCACATTCCGAGAGCATCTGTTTGAAACCATGATGTCAAATATTGACGATACACTTGGGATTCTATTCGACAAAGCAACAAAATAGTGTAGCCACAAAGTTATGTCCACCATAGTTATCGATTTTTAAATAGTGCATATGTGTGCGGCAGAGCTGAGACGGGCTGAGCCCGAAAGCCCGAAGCAGAGTCAGGCTTGGGCTGTAGAATATTTACTGTGGTTCGGGTTCGGCTCGGGCTCTTAGGGAGAGAGAGACATTTTTTTTTTATATAAATGTGATTTTATATGATTTAGCAAATGAGACACTTTATAGTTGGTAAAGGGAATTCTTCGGCAACTGGTTCTGGTTGGGGAGCGGGCATTCGAGGTGGCTATTTATTCCGGGCTTGGGTAGAAAATGCCGTAGGCCGCGCAGTAGTATGTTTCTGCACAGAAGAAAAAGCTTTTTCAAGAACTATAGATGTTGGATAGTTGATAGCATGCCGACAATAATTTAGCCCCTATCTTCATGCAGTAGCTCCCTGCTAATTCTATTTAGCAACGTACATACTGCAAAGCATTATGATGCAATAATATTGGCATTATTTGAGCAACATACAATTGTAGTACCGCCCGATCATTTTGGATTCCCGGCCGCCTGAAGCACTTCAGGTGGAAATGAAAGGTCGAAGAAAATCGTACAGTTACTCTGTAAAAATAGATAGAGGTCCCTTCCCCCATGCCCCATTTCAGAAATACATTGGCTAATTGCAGGAGGAGGAGAAGACAGTAGAAGTGTGGAAAAGCAGATGCTTTTTTTATTAATGATTAAACAGGTTAGCCAGTTTTCGGGCTCGTTCGGGCCCGGGCTCTATCTTGCAATATAAAATGTGGGCTTGGATGGGCTCGGGCTCAACTCAGCTTTAGTGTGCGAGTCACGAAATGCAAAATCAATTCTTCTTCCAAACTGAAAGTAAACAACATCCCTTCTCTGATGGAATCAGAGTTCAACTTTAGCAGCACCAAGAAGGAACACAACAATGCTGTCTCAATTCTCTTGAAGTTGTAACATATTGGGTTATGCATAAAAGAATCAAACAACTGTGTATTTTCTATAATTAGAAACTCAAATTATTAATCACAATTGCAAAAAGCACATAAATGAGTTATGTACAACCGAGTTAAAAAAGCATTAGGAACTACAGTAAAAATTAGGACGCTGCCCCGGTGGTGCAGTGGTCTAAGCGATGGCTTCGCTTAGACCACTGCACCACCGGGTTCGCATCCCGCTTGAGGCATGGATGTTGTACTTGTCTTATGGTACTGGCTCTCTCCCTTCCCTGGAACCAGTGACCCTAAATTAGGGACGGGCAACTGCTAATAGCCCACTGAGTTGCTCACGGTGGTCGTTAAACCTTCAATAAAAAAATATAACCGAGGTTCCACTGTATATACATTGAGTTAGCTTTGAATTAGCACCCCCCCCCCCCTTTTACATATTTCAAGCGATAACAAAGTGCCACACATGACTACTATAAATTGTGCACAGCTATCTTCTGTACCTAATCAGTAAACGTTTGCCAGTAATGGTGAAACATGGTGACTTAAAACCATAATTTGACTGCGGCCAGACAGTTGGGGCCCAGAAGGCAGTATTTCAGAAACAGTCACACTTGTTTTCTGCTCCCATACTATTGGGTTGTCGGAAAAGTCATGCCGTGTTTTGACACCTGATGGAGGTTGGGCGGTTTTCGAAGTACTAGAGGCATGTGCAGCTCTGTTATCAAGATGTCATTCGACAGATGCCAGTTCTAGCTGCAGTCTAAAAGAAGTAATGAGCGATTTGGTTGATTTGCAGAGATTTGACATCAAGTTGAAGATGGAAGACCAAACTGTGCATTTTCGCCATATTTTAATGTTTTACTTCCGTAAAGGGAAGAACGCACAACAAGCTTGTAAAAAGTTGCATAAAGTGTACAGTGATAATGCTCTTTACAAGAACGTCAGTGCCAGCGGCGGTTCGCAAAATTCCATGCTGGTGATTTTGACCTCAACGATGATGCTTCTCAATCCGGGAGGCCAACCGAGGTTGATGATGACCAAATCAAGGTATTGATCGAGTCAAACCCACGTTACATGACACGAGAGATTGCAGACACATTGCACATCCATCATTCAAGCGTTCACGACCACCTGAAGAAGCTGTGATACGTAAGCAAGCTCGATGTATGGGTTCCTCATGAACTCAAAGCTCAATTGAAGGTGCGTATAAACATCTGCGATATGCTCGTTAAACGTGAGGAAAACAATCCTTTTTTGAAGCAACTGATAACTGGTAACGAAAAGTGGATTGTGTACAACAATGTGCTGCACAAACTGTCTTGGTCCCGACGTGCTGCTTCGCCTCAAACGACATCCAAAGCAGACATTCATAAGCGGAAGGTTCTGGTCTCAGTGTGGTGGGATTTTAAAGGTGTAGGATTTTAAAGGTGTCGTGTTTTTCGAGCTCCTACCACGAAATCAAACAATCAATTCGAATGTGTACTGTCGGCAATTGGACAGTTTGAGCGAATCCATCATCCAGAAATGTCCAGAGCTCTTTCATCGTAAAGGTGTTGTGTTCCATCATGACAACGCGAGACCACACACAAGTTTGATCACCAGCCAAAAATTATTGGAGCTTGAGTGGGATGTGTTGCCACACCCAGCATACTTGCCTGACTCTGCGCCGTCAGACTTACACTTGTTTCGCTCTCTCTTCAACAGTCCTTGTGTAGTATAATGTTCAATTCAGATGAGGCTGTAAATCAGCACCTTGTACAGTTTTTCGCCACGAAAGACAGGTCCTTCTATGAACGAGGCATTCTGCAGCTCACTAACAGATGGCAAAAGGTTATCAAACAAAACGGGCATTATATCATTGATTGATCTTTGTTCTTTCTATCAATAAACGACCTTTGCAAAACATGGCTAAAATACGTATGACTTTTCTGACAACCCAATACTCTATCAAGGGTGTAGTAGGACTGGATTAACCATGCACAGACATCTAGCAAAAGGGCTTACATTGGTCAGTCACACGCAGCTGATCCCAGAGGTGAGCATTGGGCGTCACTACTGGTATCTCAGCAAGGATATGCAACAGTCACCCAGTTCACCCATCAGTACAACAGAGTGGCAGTTTGACCTATTTCCACATGCCTGTGTGCTGTACCTTGCTTCACCTAGGGGTTTCACAGCCAGAAACCAACAAGGGTACCCATGATGATGCCCAAGCATGGTAAACAATGCCTCGCACGGGCCAAGGAATGTCGGCAAAGGACCCCTCAATAGATTGAAGAAAGTTGCCTGGAGTGACGAGTCCCTATCTTATGCTGCACCAAGCTGATGACCAGGTTTGCATATGGTGTAAACAGCATGAAGCTCTATCCCCTGGTTGCACGGTTGGGTTCAACAGGCTGGTGGAGTAGTGTTCTGGCCTGGGGAGCATTTGCCTGGCAAGCCTATTATAGGTTACATACCACAAACACTGAATGGTGGAGGGATCTGTTTGCTGACCATCTCCATACATATCTGAAGGAGGTTTACCCAGACCACAGTACCATCTTTCAACAGAACAATGTACCAAGTGATTGGGCTTGTATAACTACTGAGTGATTGGGCTTGTATAACTACTGAGTGATTGGGCTTGTATAACTACTGAGTGATTGGGCTTGTATAACTACTGAGTGATTGGGCTTGTATAACTACTGAGTGATTGGGCTTGTATAACTACTGAGTGATTGGGCTTGTATAACTACTGAGTGATTGGGCTTGTATAACTACTGAGTGATTTGGCTTGTATAACTACTGAGTGATTTGGCTTGTATAACTACTGAGTGATTGGGCTTGTATAACTACTGAGTGATTGGGCTTGTATAACTACTGAGTGATTGGGCTTGTATAACTACTGAGTGATTTGGCTTGTATAACTACTGAGTGATTGGGCTTGTATAACTACTGAGTGATTGGGCTTGTATAACTACTGAGTGATTGGGCTTGTATAACTACTGAGTGATTGGGCTTGTATAACTACTGAGTGATTGGGCTTGTACAACTACTGAGTGATTGGGCTTGTATAACTACTGAGTGATTTGGCTTGTATAACTACTGAGTGATTGGGCTTGTATAACTACTGAGTGATTTGGCTTGTATAACTACTGAGTGATTGGGCTTGTATAACTACTGAGTGATTGGGCTTGTATAACTACTGAGTGATTGGGCTTGTATAACTACTGAGTGATTTGGCTTGTATAACTACTGAGTGATTTGGCTTGTATAACTACTGAGTGATTGGGCTTGTATAACTACTGAGTGATTGGGCTTGTATAACTACTGAGTGATTTGGCTTGTATAACTACTGAGTGATTGGGCTTGTATAACTACTGAGTGATTGGGCTTGTATAACTACTGAGTGATTGGGCTTGTATAACTACTGAGTGATTGGGCTTGTATAACTACTGAGTGATTGGGCTTGTATAACTACTAATGTTTTTAAAGCATTTTTTAACCTGTATATATATTAAATGCATTTAATTCGTGATACAATTTTAATTTGTGTTAATCGTGCTCAGACGGCGGAATAATCCTACGCATAACTCATAGCACAAAATTCTTTGTGTTTAACTACTGAGTGGTTGGAGGAACATGACAACGAATTTGCCATATCGCCTTGGCCCCCAAACTTCCCTGACTGTAACCCAATTGAACATTTGTGGGATATGCTATAACGGGATGTGAGAACTACTGATCCCTCCTCCCCTAAATGAGTGTGAACTGATGGAGCTGCTGCAATGGACATGGGTAAAGTCAGTGATTGGAAACCTACTTTTTAAAAGTAGCTTGCAACTGCATTCACGAAAAAGTAGCTTATTATAGCTACAACTACTTTTTCTGAAAAGCAGGAAGTTACACTACTTTTTTTGAAAAGCAGCGACTTTTGCTACTCTTCAGCTACTTTCTTTTTTATCTTTAGGTTTAAATTAAAGGTACAAATTTTAATGGTGATACTTATATGTGTACATTCTTACATAAGTCACTGAGAGGAAAATGCCAAGGCAAATTACACAAATAATTTATCTTTGAATTTGGCTATTAGCTGTAGTCATCATATGTAACACATTTTAATATATTAATACAGAAACTAAATTTCTGAGGGTCAACATACGAAAAAAATACTGATAGAAAGGTGTGTACGCACTTGCCAACTTTGGAAAATGTGCATCAGTAAAACTTTTGTGCGAACGCCATTTACCACAAAAGAAAACATAATTATATTAATAATTATGCAGCAAAAATCTCTGCATATGCCACAATAACTAAGCTAGCTAGTATTATTTGTGTTTAAAATAATAATTTTAAAAACCATAAAGTAAAATCTTAATTTTGTTCAATGTTAGCCTCGCAAACCTGTGGTGTTTCAATACTAAACTAAAATTTTCATTTGCTGATATCTGTTTCCCTTCCCATTTCTTTATTGTCATTTTTTTTAATGCCCTTGGATGACAATTTTATCTATCATGAATACACGACAGCTTTCACTATTTTAGATAAAAGATGAATAGTGTAACTTTGAAAATATAAATACTTTTCAACAACATTCATCAATTTTTACAAATTTTCCAGCTTCGTCACTTTCATTTTCAGACCCCCCCACCGTTTATCAAACTGAAATGCAAATTTGGGGGGGGGATATCTAATAATACAGGATACATGTTCTGGTCACTGTTGGGGGAAAAAATTACAGTTACGGGGGAAATCTTTGCTACGTCCGATTTCCGTTTTTGGACATTTCCCGTCCATTTTCAAGCTTAAATACAAATATTTATGAAATAAAATGATATTTAACAACAATACTAGGCAGAGGAAACAGCGTTAAAAATAAAATTACTATTACGGGAGAAATCTCCACTGCGTCCAACTTCCGTTTTCGAAAGTTTTGAAAGACGAAACTTCCTCTTTCGAATGTTTCAGGCGGAAAACAACCTCCACCACTACTAATTGCCCCAAAATTTCTGTTCAGTTATGCATCGATCTCGAGTATAACCCAAATTATGATGGAAAAGGAGAAATTCCTCAAAGCCGTCGCACTCTCATGCCTAAAGATTACAGCGAAATTTTTTCGCCGTCGGATTTACGTTTATGGAAATTTTTCCTCCATTTTCAAACTGAAACACAAATATTTATGGAATAAAATGATATATAACAATACTGGATAGAGGCAACATCACAGGATAAATAAATTACGATCACGGAAAAAAATCTTTATTTCGTTTACTTTTGTCTCTGAAAGACGAAATACCATCCTGATGCATATTTTTACGAATTGGTAAAATTCTTCGACACGTAGTTTTACGTGCCGAGAAAAATTCAAGATGCATACTTTTATGCCTCGAAAAAAATTCCTGACGCGAATTTTTACATGTCAAGAAAAATTCCTGATGCGCATTTTTACGCATTGGTAATATTCGATGCGTACTAGACACGTAATTACGCATTTTGGAAAACTCTGGTTGGCATGTCACTCGAACACTCCTGTGGAGAGAGAGCTACTTGCAAGACGTCACGAAGCGGAGCCATCGTTATACTTGATGGCTCCACACGAAGCCGGCAAGTCAAATATGACGTCATAGCGTAACACAGCGCTCATAAGGTCCGGTAGAAAATCTAAGTGGATGGTTGCAGGGGATTGAAATATTTCGATTGAGCAATCAAAATGTTAAAAAATTCGTAAAAAAAGACTTTTATCCATACATCAGTAAAATTAAACAGAAATCCGTAAAAGTTGGCAAGTATGTGTGTATCTTTTGGACATTACATATCTAGTTATTCATTGTTCCTTTGGGATGAGAGGTTTAACGACAAACATGAGCAATCCCAAGGACTATAAATTGTCACCCGTCTCTAATTTGGGGTCACTGGTTCCAGTGAGGGAAGTGAACCAGTGCTGTAAAGCAAACAAATGACCCATGCCTCGTGTGGGATCGAACAAGTGGTCAGAAATCAGCACTTCATCACTGGGATCGATTATCCATCATCTGGCTTTTATAGTTTTCTATACATACACACGCATCATTGTAAACAACCGCACCATTGACCTGGTGGTCTGAGGCACGAGCTTTGGAGCATTCGTCCGAGAAAGGCCAGGGCTTGTGTCCCACATGAGGAATGGATGGGTGATGTGTTTGTTTGATGTCACTGGCTCTCACACCTCCCTGAAATAAGTGGTTCTAAATAGAAGAAGGCAACTGCATTTAGCCCTTAGATTTGCTCGTGGCTGCTGTTAAACTCTGAAACAATAAAAAGAAAATGCTGCATTTTCTCAGCGGGGGTCGGGCCTTTGCTCATTTCTAAGTTGGGAAAACGGGCCGGGCCGGGCTTTCAATATTTAATGTAAAAGACATGGGCTGAGCAAGTTTTTTTTTTTTTTTTTTTTTTTTTTAGAGCAAACCAATCGCTGTACAGTGCCTTTCTCGTTTGGAAAACTCGCAACATACAGCAGCAGGATACGATTGAATAATTTCCGCTGATGGAAAAATAGAAGTTTTACGACATCCTCCTCCTACAAAACAATTGGAGTGGGTCAGCTCCCTTAGTTTTTCAATATGAATGTGGTCCCTTCTCTCTCTCTCTAACTTTCACCCTCCTTCTCATGCTTCAGGGCAGGTTATTAACTGCAGCATTTCTAAACTGAGCCACCTGCTCACAGACCAGGGCTGTCGCAGATGATCTTTTTATTGTTCTGGTTGGCGGCACTTTGTTCTCCAGATGTGTGAAAAGCTTTTAAGCTGTCTTAAATGGCACAGGAGAAATAGGCTGGGAGAAACTTACTTCTGTGTATAAATCTGTGCCGTATTTTCGCCTTTTTGTACTATCAGGCAGCCATTTTCAAAACTTCTGTGACACTGTTTAGCTGGGCAGTCTGTTGTTGTTTTCCCTAAGCATATGCTCAGTTCAGTGTTGCTGATAAATACTCTTCCATACTTATTATGGAGTTTAAGAAAGCAAAAGATTTTCACGAAAAAATCGCTTTCGGAGAATATGTGCTTGTAGACAATGTAAAGGGGAAAAGCAATATTTGGAAATATTTTAAATTACTGTCCTGTTCTGAAACTAGTCGGCCGGTAAACGTTGTGCAGTGCACTAAATGCAAAAACTCTTTGAGTTACGATAGCACAAAGTCTGGAACATCGCATCTTAAGCGCCACAAATGTGCTCCCCCACACACGAGAGACATATTGGATTCCAGCGATATGATATGCCAGTAGAGATAGGTGCAGTTTATAAAGCCATAAAATCTTCTCCCAGTAAAATGATCGGACTCATAATTCTGGATATTTCGTACTTTTCAAATTAACCCTCACCCCCTCTTGTTATCCCCAAGGATATTTCTGGGTCCGGTGGTAGGGAATGATAATTTGAAAACCCAGAAAATTTGAAAGGCATGGAAACTGTCCTTTTCATGCAATATTTTTGAGTATACAAGCCACCCTCCCCCTCGGACGTCATGTGACTTAGAGTATCAAAAATATTCTGAGTTAACGTTTATTGTAATAGAACAGGCCTACGTGTAGCAACAAAAACTCTTGAGGAGTCGAATGACCGAGTGCACCAGGTGTCAAATTTGTGTTTTGGTAATTGTTGAAATTTTACAGGCCGGCAAAACAAGAGAAATATACGGGCTGGGCCGGGATTTCAAAATTAAGGCCCGTGCAGACCTCTACTTCAAAGTGTAATGTATATTAGATGCATATTTCTGAACAAAATGAAAAGTAAAAAGATAATAATTTCTTTCTCGCCGTGTGAGAGGTATGATAAAGCATCACTACACAGTAATGCTTTATTAAACAGCTAGTAGGTGGAAGAACAATTTTCTCCACCTTTTTCGATAAAGAATATTTACCTCCACATTTCCACAAATGTGTATCTGGCTATGGTACAACACTTTTGATATGTGATATTTTTAAATAGTAAATACATTACTGTTTATGAAGATTGCAACACCATGAAGGACTACTGATATTACTTTGAAACTTACAAGACATGCAAATGATGAAAATGTGCATGCGGTTTCGGAGTAGCGCCCTATGAACTGTCTTATCTTGGGTATAAAGAGCTGGTTCCAATGAGGTGTTGCAATCAGTGAAGAGCTGACATTGAGTCGAAAATGTGTATCTTGTGTCTCACTGTACCCCGTCCTTGAAGGTCGCATTTTGAACATCTGACGAGCTTTGAGCGAGGAAGGATTGTTGGGATGAGAGAAGCTGGATTTTCCTACCGCAAAATCACCACTTGTACGGGATGAAACGCCAATACAATGATGTGAACGTGGCATCAGTGTGCAGATGAAGCTTGGACACACAGAAATCTGGGAATGCACAGTAAAATTGCATGACTGCAAGAGATAACCGACAGTGCTGCCGCACAGTAGCGACCGATCACACGGCGACATTCTTGATATTAGAGCAGCAGTGTAGCACTCTCACAGTTAGGCTTTGTCCCCCAGTACAGTTCAAAGTTGTCTCTTTAACAGAGGACTGGTCGCTAGTAGCCCGCTGCTGTGCATTCCTTTGACTCTCAACCATATACACCTCAGACTGCAATGAGGTCTTGAACACAGAAACTGGCACACTGATCGGCAACAGGTCGTGTTTCCCGACGAGTCACAATTCAACTTAACGTATCGTGGATGGTCACATTTGTGTTCTAAGACATTGTGGCGAATGGCACCTTGCAGGGACAATTTTGCAGCGTCATAGCATCCAGCGCCAAGCATCATGGTTTAGAGCACCACTGGGTTCAATTCGCAATATCTCCTGATGTGAATTGAGGAAACCTTCAGCAACCAACGATTCATCAGGAATGTTTTAGAGGCAGAAGTGATACCCTTCCTTCAGAGTTGTCCTGGAGCATTATTCCAGTTGGACAATGCTTCGCCACAGGTGACTAGAATCTCCAAGACCTCTCCCATGCATGGCAGATACTGTTTCTTCCATGGTCTACACGTTCGTCGGATATGTCCCCGATTGAACATGTCTGGGACACACAGTAGCTAAGCGACTGGTCCACCAAGCAACTCGTCTAGTCACCACAAACTCTGGTCACGCATAGAAACAGCCTGGCAGGCTTTTCTCCAGGACTATATAAAACCTCTTCCATTCAATGCCGCCACACCATGTAGAGGCTGTTATTGTTGCTTGAGGTGGCTTCCCACGATACTGAGTTTTGAAGTGAAGAATCTTGCATAGCTCTGCAAATGTAAGATCAGTTATCTCCTGCGACATGAGGAACCTGTGATATAAATTTCGTTTAAATAGCGCGATTCTTTTTCTTGGTGTTGAAATTTTCACAAACATTAGTGTGCATACACTCAGTGGTTGAAAGGATATACGGAAAGCATTTATTTTCCCCCGTATTTTTATGACACCAAAATTTAGGTTGTAATGAGCACGTTGTTTCCTTCCCTTCAGGATGCGAATAAAAATTTTCAGAGTAATTCAAATTGAATGGAACCGGCAAGAAAAAAAAACAACAACAACCGGATTTTAACAATCGATAAAACATCCCGAAATAGGAACAGCTACTAAACTTACTCCTACTAGAGGATGAAAGGTGTGTTACGAAAATTGACAAATTCAGCACAAAAGTTTCTCATAGCAGAAGGAGGGTATCAGAGAGAAGGGATTTTCAAATCGAACAGTCAGGAAAAGAAATATAGAGGAAAACATGATATAAATCTGCTCCCCTAATGGAATAATTTTGCATAATGAAAAAGTTGATAATATGCAAAAGTATTCTGCATAGCAAATGGTAAAATAATTTTTCAAATACGTCATCTGGAAGCAGACACGGCGAGAAACTTATTTTGACATTTACACCCTCTAACAGAAAAGCTGTACGTTATTTAAAGAGGATAATGTTCCCCATCTTCATTGTAGCAAATGTCATACAGTTAGAGAAAAGAAATTTTTCAATAGGGCTCATAGAAGCGGAAACAGAAGCACACAAACACCACCTAGCGACCAAACTGTGAACTACAAAAAAACTGCACAAGTACAAAGTGTTTCATAAGGTAAATGGTATGCAGTGTTAAAGGAATTTTTTAAATCGGACGTTTAGAAGCAGAGATTTGGTGAAAAATTTAACATTTGTGCTCCCAACGGGGAAATTATGCATAATTTTGAGCAAGAAATACGCACAAAATACTTTCATATTAAGTAATATCTGACCAAAAAAGATTTTTTTAAATTTAATTAAATTTTTTAATTTTGGAATCTGGTTTTCAGATGCACAGATATGTTGCAAATATGCAGCAAATGGAAATGTGAACTTACGCCCTATAGTGACACATTTGTGCGTTAAGAAAATTTTTAAATTATGTGCAAAACATTTTGCACCAGAAACACCATTTGACAATAAAAGAAGTTTACCAATCAAACTCTTAGAAGCAGAGATATGGTAAAAAAGAATATATACACTGAAGTGCCAGAAAAACTGGTACAGACGAGCTTATGCAAAATACATAGCAACGTCACCTATGCACATACTCGGTTGCGTCCACCAGCGCGTATATAAAGCGATAGACATCCTTGCCAGCTGTCAGAGCTGTTTTCGGCATGAAAATGACAAGTAATAACGATTTAAGCGATTTTCAACGCAGTGTCATAGTTGGCGCTCATGAGATGGGCCATAGTATTTCGAAGGTAGAAACGAAATTCGTATTTTCACGGATGCCCATTGCAAGGGTGTACAGCGACTACAAGAATTCCGACAAAACCTCCAACCTAAGATACCAGTGTGGCCGTAAAAAGACATTGGGTGAACGTGACCATCGTCGGCTGTGAAGAATCGTTTCACGCGATAGCCGTGCAACACTCTCGCAGGTATCATCGGAATTCAATGCTGGAGCCTCAACAAGCATCAGCGTCCGGACTGTGCAACATACCCTGCACGAAATGGGCTTTGGAAGCCGACGCCCAACTCGAGTCCCCTTGATGAGTGCACGACACAGAGCTATGCACCTCGCTTGGGCACAGTAACACAGCCACTGGACACTTGATGACTGGAAACAAGTAGCCTGGTCTGACGAGTCGCGTTTCCAACTGTATCGGGCAGATGGAAGGATTCGTGTGTGGCGTAAACCCCATGGTCATGGATCCCGCCTGTCAACAGGGAATTGTATCGGCTGGTGGGGGCCGTAATGGTATGGGGCGTGTTTAGCTGGACTTCACTGGGACCCCTGGTACGTCTACAAACGTCTGTGACCGACCAACGCTATGTGCGCATCCTTTCTGACGAGGTACATCCGTTCATGTCCTGCATTCATGCTGATGGGTTGGGCCTGTTCCAACAGGACAATGCACCTTCACACAAGTGTCGGTATGTCACATTATGGTCACAGGAGCATTCATCTGAGTTTGGGGTGTTGCCATTCCCACCCAAGTCCCCAGATCTGAGCATGATAGAACACATTTGGGATGCCATGCAGAGCGCGCTATGGAACACAGGAATCCGAGACCACGGAATACACCCGAATTGTGGAATGCTCGGCAGGAAGTATGGTGTGCATTGCCTACAGCATATTTCCAGAAGCTAGTGGAGTCCATGCCCCGTCGTATTTCTGCAGTCCTCTGCACTCCAGTGGGGGTCCTCCCAAGTATTAGACTGGTGCACCAGTTTTTCTGGCACTTCAGTGTGTGTATATAAAGGATCAAGTGGGACATCGCCGGGCTAAGTGAGGTAAGGAGAAAAGGAGAAGATCTCATTGAACTGAAAAAGTGGACATCTCTTCTATTATCGTGGGACAGATACTGGCAGAACTAGTGGTGTTGGATTTATAATAAACAAGAAACTGAAGGATAAAGTGGTAGAAGTTGAAAGTTCCTCTGACAGAGCTGCACGACTCGTTATCCAACTATCGAGAAGATACCAGGCTCAGATTATTCAAACTTATGCACCCATCACAAGTCATCCTGAAGAAGAAATTGAAGAATTTTATGAGGAAATTCGTCATCTAAATAATAAAGGTAAGCAGCACTTGAAGATAATTATGGGAGATTTCAATGCAAAAATAGGGCAACGGCAACAGAATGAAACTTCAGTAGGTAAATTCGGTCACGGCAACAGAAACCAGCGTGGAAATACTCTCGTTGAGTTTGCAGAGGCAGAAGGATTTTTCATCTTGGACTCCTTTTTCAAGAAAAAGCCACACAGGAAATGGACATGGAGACATCCAATTGGGACGACAAGTGAAATTGATTTTATTATGTGTAACAAAAAATTGGCGTCATCGAAGACTGCAGTGTGCTGAACAAGTTCAACACAGGTAGTGACCATAGATTGGTGAGATGTAAGATGCACCTCAACACTAAACTGGAACGTGGCAAGCTCATAAGACAAACAAAATGTATTGACATAACCAACCTTAAAAAACACCATAATACTTTCAAGTTGGAACTGAAGAGCAGATTCTCTGCTTTAGAAGGCCTAACATCGGAAGAAGTGGATATTTCGGAAGTTAACAGAAAAGTAACCAAAGCTCTAATGGAAACAGCAACAAAAATTAGCTGGGTCTAAGAACAAGTTGCATGTGAACAAATTATCAGGAAAAACCAAAATGTTGATGCAAAAAAGAAGAGAGATGAGGACAACTAAAGTAGATGTGACTTCCAAAGTGGAATATATAGAGCTATGCAAGACAACACGAAAAAGTATCACTGAAGACGTAAGGAAATTCAACTGTGAGCTAGTGAGGAAAGCAATTGAAAACAACCAAAGCCTTAAGATAGCAAAGGGACATCTCAGTAAGGGAAGAAAACAGATTATGGCTCTGAGAAAAGAAGATGGTTCTATAACAAGAAATAGAGGCGAAATTTTGACAAGAGTGAAAGATTTCTACTCCAAATTATATGAAAGGGATGATACATGTACTC
Organism: Macrothele yani; assembly: GCA_039090855.1. Lineage (NCBI taxonomy): Eukaryota > Metazoa > Arthropoda > Arachnida > Araneae > Macrothelidae > Macrothele > Macrothele yani. The sequence continues at coordinate 115,720,675 of CM077013.1, read as the reverse complement.
CAGACATCATGAAAGGTACCAGAGTTCTTCCAGTCCTCCCAGCAGAAGTTGCTCATGCAATCAAGAACATGAAGCGAGGGAAAGCTCCAGGAGAAGATGGAATTACTATAGACATCATACAAGAAGCAAGTGGAGAAATTGAAACAGTACTCGCCCAAATTTTCACTCGATGCCTTAATGAAGGGAAGATTCCTGAGGATTGGAACAATGCTACAATGATCCTGCTACATAAAAAAGGTGACATTGAGGATCTCAGGAACTACAGACCTATCAGCCTCCTATCAGTGGTTTATAAAATCTTCACTAAAGTTCTTTCACACCGCTTGAAGGTAACACTGGACATGGCTCAACCGAGAGAACAAGCTGGATTCAGGAGTGGCTACAGCACAATAGATCATATCCACGTACTGAGAGAACTGATTGAAAGAGCGAGGGAATATGAACTTCCATTGTGCATGGCTTTTATCGATTATGAAAAAGCCTTTGATTCGGTGAAACCATCAGCAGTTACCACGGCTCTGAAATCCTGCGGTATTGAAGATGCATACATTAATATTATTAATAACATCTATGAAAATGCAAGTGCAAAGATTCGGCTGTTTGAAAATACAACACACATAAAAATTGGAAAGGGAGTGAGACAAGGTGACACCATATCTCCGAAGCTCTTTAATGCCACATTGGAAAATGTCTTTCAATCACTGAACTGGGAAAACAAAGGGATAAAGATTAATGGAGATTATCTAACCCACCTTCGTTTTGCTGATGACGTAGTCATTTTTGCAACTACCCCATCAGAGCTGCAGAGTATGATCCAGGAACTTGCTGACAAGAGTAAAGAAGTGGGATTAAAAATGAACTTTCAGAAGACAAAAGTGATGTTCAATGCTTTTACAAGAAATGAAGATTTATCGATTGATGGAGAAAAACTGGAGATAACAGATACGTATGTTTATCTTGGACAGCAGATATCAAGTGAGGGTCACATTGATGAAGAAATTAATCGGCGTACAAAACTTGCCTGGAGAGCTTTTGGAAGAAACAGCATAATTTTCAAGAGCAATATGCCATTATGTCTTAAAAGAAAAGTGTTTGATCAATGCATCCTTCCAGTGCTTACGTATGGGTGCAGAGACGTGGACCTTAACTAAAAGAGACATACAAAAGCTGCAGACAACTCAAAGAAGCATGGAGAGGTGCATGCTTGGTATAACCAGGAGAGATAAGAAGAGGAACTCGTGGATCCGAATAATGACGAGAGTGGAAGACATCATGATCAGAGTTAAATCCCTGAAATGGCAATGGGCTGGACATACTGCCAGAAGGATAGACCATAGATGGACAGCCGAAATTTTAGATTGGATTCCAAGGGACAGGAAAAGACCCAGAAAAAGACCACATGGGAGATGGGTGGATGAAATTCGTAAATATGCGGGAGTGACATGGAGGAGACTGGCACAAGACAGACCGTTGTGGAGGAAACTTGGGGAGACCTTCGTCCAGCAGTGGATTGATAATGGTTGACAATGATGATGATGATGATATATATATATATATATGCCCTCTGCCCGAAAAATAAGATATATATATCTATGCCCCTTTGCACTGTTTTAAGCAAAACATATTCTCAAAAGGCTTTCCGTGGTGCGCCATATCTGACCAAAAATAAAAAAATAAAATACATAAATAAATAAAATAAAATGAGTTTTCAGAAGCGCAGATATTGCTGTAAAAGTACATCAGAACCAGAAATAAACCCTTACGCCATGAAGTGGCAAAACTGTTCTTCATCAAAAATTAGAAATTATATGTAGAATGTTTTCCTCCATGAGCTTTATCCGATGTAAAAAGAAAATTTCAAATCGGTCTTTCAAAAGCAGATACCTGGGAAATCGTGATTTAACTTCAAGCCCCGTAGCAGGAAAACTATGCATCATTTGAAAAAAAATACCCAAAATGCTCTTTGTTATAAATGGTATCGAATGGAAAAAAGAATTTTTCAATCGGATATTTAGAAGCAATCATATGGAATAATGCATTTTTTGAATTTGATAACTTCGGCATTTGCACCATCTAGCAGTGAAGTTATGCATCATAAAAAACGTGAAAAGAAAGGATCATCATTCTCACATTTCAAGCATCCAATGCAAAAAAAAAAAAAAAAAAAAAAAAGGAATTTTTCAAATCAGACTAATAATTGCAGAGATGTGTCCACAGATGGATAGATGGATGAAGTGATACTATAAGCAGGTTTGTTTTCTTTCTCTTTTTAACTTTTTTTGCAAAAGACATGCTAAAAATGGTTAACTATTTTGCTGGTTTGACAAAGTTAGGCACGTAATAATTATACTGTAGGTAGGATAACACTTCAGAAAAATTGGAAATATCATGTGATCTGAGGAATTATTTTTCGCAGATTTTTAAAAGTAGCGCAATTTGTAGCGTAATTTTCACTACAAGCAACTGGTTTTTGTAGCATGCTACTGCTACGACTACATTTTTTATTTGTAGCTATGCTACACACAATGCCACTCTAAAAGTAGTGTGTTACAGTAGCAACGCTCGTGCTACTTCCGATCACTACTGGGTACCGTTACGCATAGAGGATGTTTGACAGCTGGTTCTGTTCCTAGGCATCTGTGAGCCGTGATTACACAGAAAAGAGGTCCAATGCAATATTAGGTAGGTGTTCCTAATGCAAAGCTAAATCAATGTATATACAACATGGAATAGAATTACCCGAGATAAAAAAGTTTTGAAAGAGAATGGGACAGATATTCATCCAGCCTAGATTGAAAATGGTTGACTTACATCCTAAATATGTATCTTTATGCTTGCTACCACATATGCAAGAATGCATGAACACACAAAAATATAAACATACATAGATATAAATATAAACATACATAGATATAAACATACATACATATATAAGAAAATAATGATTACACTTTCACAATAAAAATAATTTTTTTGACAGCTCAGTTTTAAACATGGAAGGAAGATAACTACTGTATTTTTAAACCATACCTTTAGCGACACAATCTGCAAATTGTTCTCCTATGGCTGCTAAGAGTAATTCTTTCCACACTCTAGGCTATTAAGAGTTAAAAAACAATATTACACTGATATGAAGAAAAATGAAAAGTTCTCAACATATTCAGTATGTTTTAAAACAAAAGAGAGAGAAAAAAAAAACGAAAAGAAAAAGAAAAAAAACCATGCATATGTATGATGTGAATGAAACACATCTAGATAATTTTATTTTGCCATATACAGCAGGGGTAGACAAAAACACAAAATTTTCAGGTGCCAGCTCCAGTTTTCCAAAAGATATGAGGTGAAAACTATTGGGTTGTCGGAAAAGTCATGACATATTTTAGCAATGTTTTGAAAAGGTCATTTATTGATAGAAAGAACAAAGATCAATCAATGATATAATGCCCGTTTTGTTCGATAACCTTTTGCCATCTTTCAGTGAGCTGCAGAATGCCTCGTTCATAGAAGGACCTGTCTTTCATGGTGAAAAACTGCAAAAGGTGCTGATTTACAGCCTCATCTGAATTGAACGTTATACCACGCAAGGACTGTTGAAGAGAGCGAAACAAGTGGAAGTCTGACGGTGCAAGGTCAGGTGAGTATGCTGGATGTTGCAACACATCCCACACAAGCTCCAATAATTTTTGGTGAGTGATCAAATTTGTGTGTGGTCTCGCATTGTCGTGATGAAACACAACACCTTTACGATGAACGAGCTCTGGACGTTTCTGGATGATGGATTCGTTCAAACTGTCCAATTGCCGACAGTACATATTCAAATTGATTGTTTGGTTCCACGGTAGGAGCTCGAAAAACACGACACCTTTAAAATCCCACCACACTGAGACCAGAACCTTCTGCTGATGAATGTCTGCTTTGGATGTCGTTTGAGGCAAAGCAGCACATCGGGATCAAGACTGTTTGCGCAACACATTGTTGTACACAATCCACTTTTCGTCACAAGTTATCAGTCGCTTCAAGAAAGGATCATTTTCTTCACGTGTAATGAGCATATTGCAGATGTTTATATGCGCCGTCAATTGAGCTGCTTTGAGTTCATGCAGAATCCACACATCGAGCTTGCTTACGTATCCCAGTTCCTTCAGGTGGTCGTGAACGCTTGAATGATGGATGTGCAATGTGTCCGCAATCTCTCGTGTCGTGTAACGTGGGTTTGACTCGATCAATGCCTTGATTTGGTAGTCATTAACCTCGGTGGGCCTCCCTGACCGAGGAGCATCGTTGAGGTCAAAATCAACAGCATGGAATTTTGCAAACCACAGCTGGCAATGACGTTCTTGTAGAGCATTATCACCGTACAATTTACGCAACTTTTCACAAGCTTGATGTGCGTTCTTCCCTTTACGGAAGTAAAACAGTAAAATATGGCAAAAATGCAGTTTGGTCTTCCATCTTCAACTTGATGTCAAATCTCTGCAAATCAACCAAATTGCTCACTATTCCTTTTATACTGAAGCTAGAACTGGCACCTGTCAAATGCAATAGCAATAACAGAGCTGTGCATGCCTCTAGTACTTCCAAAACCGCCCAACCACCATCAGGTGCCAAAATACGTCATGACTTTTCCGACAGCCCAATATGATCGGTCTAAACAAAAACAACACATTCAGAATTGTAATTTTCATCAATTAAAATTGATGTATTGTTCAAATAATTCAGGATAAAATCTGCTACTTAAACTGAGGAATATATATGCAAGTTAAAAGTGCAACTTGTAATAATAGTTGCACTTCAAAATTGGTTTCCATTGCAAAAATGTCAGCTAAAGTTGTCTTCTGGTTTTGCCACATTCAATAACAGCACTAATGAATAAATATACTCATAAGCACCTCATGCAAAATCAGTGCCATGCCTAAGAACATCCTGATGCACACTCCAAATGAATGCACATATCTCTCTTGGGTTGCACTGAGAAATTTCAAACTGAGTCACTACTGACAAGAACACTGCAGAATGCATAACTCTGATGGTGGTAGTACCAAAAAAAAAAAAAAAAAAAAAAATCATGCTGGCACCTATGTTATTCTGTCTGTATAGCAATTAGTCTGCAAAAAAGATGTATACAGAAAAAATCTGTATACTGTACTTGTTGCTTTATTAGAGAGATGTTTCATAATAGAAATTCGAGTCTCGAGAATGAAATTCAAAAACTCAGGCACCAGGTGAAAATTTTCAATCACCATGGCGACTGGACACCTTAGATTTATCTACCCCTGATATACAGGTATGTTTTACACCGCCTTCCATAGAATATTATATTAGAAAAATAATAAATATATGCGTCAGAGTTATTCTCATTTGTCATGTTGTTGTATTTAGTTGATAAACTACTCTGATGCTAGGTACCACTTATTTAGGTAGCTCAGAATTTAATTGCCCCTCAAAAAGTATGAGGCAAGGGCATGCAGCACAGCTAAAATTTAAGGATTCTGGGTCCAAACCAGTTGCTTACTAATTGCGTGGATATATATTTCCTCATAAAATTCTTTGATTTCCTCATCAGTGTGACTTGTGGTGGGCACATAGGCTTGAATGCTCTGAATCTGGTATAGTTTTGACAACTGGATAACAAGTTGCACAGCTCTATGAGAAGAGCTTTCAATCTCTAGAAGAGTGTTTCTCAAACTTTGGTAGTTCCTGGACCAATTTAAGTATTCCTTCACTGAACACGGACCACCATGGGGAAAGGGGGATGTCTTCCCTGGGAGAAAATTGAAAATATATTGCCTAAAACTAAGGTTGCCAAATGTGGTTAATAATATTATGGCCTGCTGGTCACTCTAATTGGCCAGTGTGTGATGACTCCCCCTCCCAATTAAAGAAGCACAACCAAAGTAACTCCCGATTTATGTGATTTATAAACGGGACTATAGATATGAGCTCCCGCAGGATTGCCCCCCCACCCCTTTGAAATGTCATTTTTTATTAATTTTTGCTACTTTTGGTGAATTTTACGCTTTTTTTCTTCAGCAGATTCTCAACTATTTTTTACTTGGAAAAAATACTGGCCACAAATAGTGACAGTAAGCAGTTGTTACCTGCCACTGGCCTTAGGCAGAAAATCGTCAAAACTTCGAACTAGGTGCTTAAAACACTGGTCAGTTGCTGATCTTACTTATCTGAAACAAAGTAATTTTTAGAGTACCTGCATTTGATAAAGAAAGAGAGAGTTTGTGTTATGATTTTATTTTGTCAGTTTTATAATGAAAAGTAGATCATTTGCTTAATTAAATAATTGGCAATGTAGTTCATAGCATGATTCAAGCCAGAGGAGGAGTTTGGGGAGTTCAAATCCTCCCTGAAATGCTTCAAGTATGGTTTATAACAGGTAATACAGGGTCATTGTAAACTCCTTCAACAAAACAAGAGGGGTGATAGTACACATCAAGACGAACAATATTTGCAATGGAACCTAGGGCTGCATTCCACTTCTAGTGCCAGAAAAGAATAGTTACATATCCACATTGCAAGGTTAGTAGAAGAGAAGGTTACCTTGATCACAGAAAATCTTGGAGCGGAGAGGCAGAGGCGCAGGACGTCCCTGACGACCCATCGTGGGGCTTGACTTGAGGTCTCGCCCACCCATCCGGAGTGTGAAATCAACTGAGTTCTTTTTTTTTTTTTTTAAGCCTGTTTATTTTTTAAAAGTTTAGGACCCTTACAAAAGACATAGCCATATCCTTCTTTAGATTAAAGACATTTAAAAGGTTAGAAAAAGAAGGAAAAACATGCATATGCATTATAAAAATTGAATATTTCTGACTGAAGCATAAAGTGTATTATTTTGTACTTACATTTACTGTAGTTGCAGTTCTGTTTCTTTGGCTTTTCATGATTTAGAAACATGAGTTATAATCCAATTATAGTGTAATTTACTTAAAATGGATTTAATCACACCAATTTGCAAAACTAGAGGTTGTTTCTAAATAGGTAGGTCTAAGTTTTTTTTTTTTTCCTAATTTACTATTTTCATAGGTTTTCTTTTCTTTGAGCGAATGTCATTTTCATTTCTGATATTTCTTTTGGCAGTTAGGGTGGACTGCAGCTTCTCATTCAAATATTTAATCCTAATTATAATTCTCATCTTAACATGTGTCCTAAGTACCTCTGTAGGAAATTCAGGAAACAAGAGAGATGCTTTCTCGGTTAACGTTTTTACAATATAAGGCTCTTTACTTACAGTGTGGGATGTAAGGTCAGGTGATGCGTAACATCACAGCCTCTCCTTGACAAATGTCAACCCCGCCTTCTCGTGGTGCATCCTGTTCCCACTAAAGGGGGCTCTGACGACCGCAAATAGCGGTATAACTATACCATCGGGATCAGAGGAAATGCTATCCCACACTCACCAACCCGCTTGGCCAGCGTGGTGAGTTATGGCCAAACACCTCCAAAATGACTCTACAACTTAAATCTTGGCCCTCAGTCTCCGGCAGCTGGAATGTACCTGGCCAAGGCAGCGGCCAGTGCGACATGAAGGCAGAGGGTGCTAAGAATCCCCGGAGGACCGGACTAGGCTGCCATTTGATGCTGACCTTGGCTACCTACAACGGACGCTCCCTATCTTCTGATTCAAGGCTTCTTGAATTGGAAGAGGAACTACAAAGGATCAAGTGGGACATCGTCGGGCTGAGTGAGGTAAGGAGAAAAGGAGAAGATCTCATTGAACTGAAAAGTGGACATCTCTTCTATTATCGTGGGACAGATACTGGCAGAACTAGTGGTGTTGGATTTATAATAAACAAGAAACTGAAGGATAAAGTGGTAGAAGTTGAAAGTTCCTCTGACAGAGCTGCACGACTCGTTATCCAACTATCGAGAAGATACCAGGCTCAGATTATTCAAACTTATGCACCCACCACAAGTCATCCTGAAGAAGAAAATTGAAGAATTTTATGAGGAAATTCGTCATCTAAATAATAAAGGTAAGCAGCACTTGATGATAATTATGGGAGATTTCAATGCAAAAATAGGACACCGGCAACAGAATGAAACTTCAGTAGGTAAATTCGGTCACGGCAACAGAAACCAACATGGAAATACTCTCGTTGAGTTTGCAGAGGCAGAAGGATTTTTCATCTTGAATTCCTTTTTCAAGAAAAAGCCACACAGGAAATGGACATGGAGACATCCAATTGGGACGACAAGTGAAATTGATTTTATTATGTGTAACAAAAAATTCGTCATCGAAGACTGCAGTGTGCTAAACAAGTTCAACACAGGTAGTGACCATAGATTGGTGAGATGTAAGATGCACCTCAACACTAAACTGGAACGTGGGCAAGCTCATAAGACAAACAAAATGTATTGACATAACCAACCTTAAAAAACACCATAATACTTTCAAGTTGGAACTGAAGAACAGATTCTCTGCTTTAGAAGGCCTAACATCGGAAGAAGTGGATATTTCTGAAGTTAACAGAAAAGTAACCAAAGCTCTTATGGAAACAGCAACAAAATTAGCTGGGTCTAAGAACAAGTTGCATGTAAACAAATTATCAGGAAAAACCAAAATGTTGATGCAAAAAAAGAAGAGAGATGAGGACAACTAAAGAAGATGTGACTTCCAAAGTGGAATATATAGAGCTATGCAAGACAGCACGAAAAAGTATCACTGAAGACGTAAGGAAATTCAACTGTGAGCTAGTGAGGAAAGCAATTGAAAACAACCAAAGCCTAAAGATAGCAAAGGGACATCTCAGTAAGGGAAGAAAACAGATTATGGCTCTGAGAAAAGAAGATGGTTCTATAACAAGAAATAGAGGCGAAATTTTGACAAGAGTGAAAGATTTCTACTCCAAACTATATGAAAGGGATGATACATGTACTCCAGACATCATGAAAGGTACCAGAGTTCTTCCAGTCCTCCCAGCAGAAGTTGCGCATGCAATCAAGAACATGAAGCGGGGGAAAGCTCCAGGAGAAGATGGAATTACTATAGACATCATACAAGAAGCAAGTGGAGAAATTGAAACAGTACTCACCCAAATTTTCACTCGATGCCTTAATGAAGGGAAGATTCCTGAGGATTGGAACAATGCTACAATGATCCTGCTACATAAAAAAGGTGACATTGAGGATCTCAGGAACTACAGACCTATCAGCCTCCTATCAGTGGTTTATAAAATCTTCACTAAAGTTCTTTCACACCGCTTGAAGGTAACACTGGACATGGCTCAACCGAGAGAACAAGCTGGATTCAGGAGTGGCTACAGCACAATAGATCATATCCACGTACTGAGAGAACTAATTGAAAGAGCGAGGGAATATGAACTTCCATTGTGCATGGCTTTTATCGATTATGAAAAAGCCTTTGATTCGGTGAAACCATCAGCAGTTACCACGGCTCTGAAATCCTGCGGTATTGAAGATGCATACATTAATATTATTAATAACATCTATGAAAATGCAAGTGCAAAGATTCGGCTGTTTGAAAATACAACACACATAAAAATTGGAAAGGGAGTGAGACAAGGTGACACCATATCTCCGAAGCTCTTTAATGCCACATTGGAAAATGTCTTTCAATCACTGAACTGGGAAAACAAAGGGATAAAGATTAATGGAGATTATCTAACCCACCTTCGTTTTGCTGATGACGTAGTCATTTTTGCAACTACCCCATCAGAGCTGCAGAGTATGATCCAGGAACTTGCTGACAAGAGTAAAGAAGTGGGATTAAAAATGAACTTTCAGAAGACAAAAGTGATGTTCAATGCTTTTACAAGAAATGAAGATTTATCGATTGATGGAGAAAAACTGGAGATAACAGATACGTATGTTTATCTTGGACAGCAGATATCAAGTGAGGGTCACATTGATGAAGAAATTAATCGGCGTACAAAACTTGCCTGGAGAGCTTTTGGAAGAAACAGCATAATTTTCAAGAGCAATATGCCATTATGTCTTAAAAGAAAAGTGTTTGATCAATGCATCCTTCCAGTGCTTACGTATGGTGCAGAGACGTGGACCTTAACTAAAAGAGACATACAAAGGCTGCAGACAACTCAAAGAAGCATGGAGAGGTGCATGCTTGGTATAACCAGGAGAGATAAGAAGAGGAACACGTGGATCCGAAAATGACAAGAGTGGAAGACATCATGATCAGAGTTAAATCCCTGAAATGGCAATGGGCTGGACATACTGCCAGAAGGAAAGACCATAGATGGACAGCCGAAATTTTAGATTGGATTCCAAGGGACAGGAAAAGACCCAGAAAAAGACCACATGGGAGATGGGTGGATGAAATTCGTAAATATGCGGGAGTGACATGGAGGAGACTGGCACAAGACAGACCGTTGTGGAGGAAACTTGGGGAGACCTTCGTCCAAGCAGTGGATTGATAATGGTTGACAATGATGATGACTTACAGTGTAATTTTATGTTCTGTTTAAGAAATTCATATTCCAATTTTTTAGCGATATTAGACCACTCAAGAGATGGTTGAATGAGTCCTCCAAATAACAGATGATGTAGCCATGATTCCTCAATACGTACAGTGTTATTTTTTGATGTGTAATCTCCCAGATGTGGGTATTTTTTCTTCATATTTTTTGGCCACCTAACCAGCAAGATACTCTCAGCCATCACCTTCAGTTACTGTGGTTAGGCATTGTGTATTTAACACATTATCGTTGTCGCTTGCATAGAATAAGCATCGTATAAATCTTTGGACATTTTTTCATCACTATTGACTCCAATGTGGTGCAGCACTTTTGCAACTATGAATTCTTTCGTGTGTGATTCATTAGTCTGGGTATTGGTGTTTTTCTGTATTATTCTCAGTTTTCATAATTTTTAGTACATCCGTCATGGTACCTTGTAAGGGATTAATCTTGGACGCCCATTTCTGCAAATTTGATAATCCAGGCAAGGGATAATTCATATATGACCATTCATTTAGTGAACTGAATTATTCCTTGCCAAGTTGATAATCCAGGCAAGGGATAATTCAGTTCACTAAATAAATAATATTCCTTGCCAAATTGATAATCCAAGCAAGGGATAATTCAGTTCACTAAATAAATAATATTCCTTGCCAAGTTGATAATCCAGGCAAGGGATAATTCAGTTCACTAAATAAATGTATGACCTCTTACTCAGGTATCGCAGAGTCAAAGGGATCGATATATCCTCATTGGACTAAATATATATTTTTTTTATTCAAAAACGTATTTACTTGAAAATACGCTTAAGTAGTACTGAACGAACTTGAAGTTCAACATTTTTTTTACAAATATTTTTTTTTGTTTCATTGCAACAATTTCATATTTCAATCTGCTTATTTTTAGAGCTGAACCCCTTATTTCTTTTTGTTGATTGCACACCTTTTAACACAATATTTTTAGTCAGCAACTGCCTATATTTACACATTAATGTGCCATATTCTATATCTCTGATTTCTGTAACTCCATCAGATTCCATCTGCGTTTTGCTTCTCAGAACTGTTATCTGAATGGTTTACTTGTAACAAATCTGAAATCATATTTTTAGTTTCTCTTTGAGTAAGTTTTTCAATGTGATTTTTGTTGCAGTAACCCGCGTATTATATAACCTCAGAACTTTTCAGCAATTTTTTTGAAGAGAAGGCAAAGCTTTTTAATTTTCTTTTGGGTGGTAAATTTAAAAGTTTGAATTTCAAATCTCGCTCATAATCTTCCGGTTCAAAATGTTCTGAACGCACAGTGAAGGGTGCTGGGTTCCATTTCCCATCTATGCGACAAAGATGAATCCACTTTTTCCTGAGCTCTGGAAACTTTTGGAAAATAATGATACATTACATTCTTTTTATCAGGATCTTTTTTAGTTTTCGACAAACTGTTGTTGCAAATTGCAACAGTACATCTCATCCTTGGCATCGCTGATAGGCAGTCACATAAAACAGTAGCTATGAATGTTGAATGTTACTAGGTAACAGTTAATAGATCACTCTGAAAATGTAGCTACACAAAAAACTCCTGAGCTCAAAGTGAGATTACATTGAAATTACACAGGATTTAGCTCTTTCGGGAAGGGATGGGTGGGCATTGACCTTGACTGTCGGTCTGTCACTGACGTCACTCCCTCACCTAAAATGTGACTGCAGGGAAGTACAGGGATCAAGGCAACCTTCTCTTCTACTAACCTTGTCCTGTTGAGCCTTCAAGAGTGAAAACAAAGAGACATACCTATTTTATGAGTTGCACAATTCCAATCGCATCAGAGAAAGACTCAAAGGAGCTGCTGAAACTGGTGTCCAAGGGCGCCGTTGCACAGCGTACACCGGTGAATGAAGGACTGTCACACTTTCTCGTAGACTCTCGGTGTGGTATTGGTCTTGTCCGCAGCAACAGCGATTCGCGCAACGAGATCTTCCAGGGAGTCTACAGGTGTCTCGTACACCAATGTTGTCATGTTCCCCCAGAAGAAGAAGTCCAGTGGATTAAGGTCCGGGAGCGTGGAGGCCAAGCCACAGGCACACCGTGTATAATCCACCGCCCGGGATATGTCGCATTTAGGAAGTATGGGACCTCGGTGGTAAAGTGTGCTGGGGCCCCCATCATGCATAAACCACATGTCCCTCCGTGAGATGAGCGGAACACCCTGTAAACAGATCGGGAAGAACTTTCTCCAGGAACACACGGTACACTGTGCCGGTCAGACGTATACATCAAGTCTCATGTGATGTTCACACGATAATATCGCTGAATGGGTTCAGCTGCGTTTTTAAATGTTTGCTCCTCATCGTCTACGCACGTGTTCACCGCACCTGACTTTGTGCTTCTCCTGCACTGGTTTGAACTCTGTGATTGCTGGACGTTTTTCGAACGTGCTCTTTTCTGGCACTAGGAGTGGAATGTGGCCCTAGGTTCCATTGCAAACATTGTTCGTCTTGATGTGTACTATCATCCCTCCTGTTTCGTTGGAGTTCACAATAACCCTGTATTTATGTGACACTACTTAAACCTACTCTGAAAACTGCACCCCTATTTCCCCTTGAACCTAATTCTAGCTACACCAATGAGACACACAGCAAAAACCTTTCTCCGTACAATTAAAAGTTATGTGAAAAAATATTATATGGACAATTATACTTTGATTTTCTCTTTTTACTTTAATACTTTTCTGGAAGTCCATGTACGAAGATTCAGTAATTAATACCAAAAATAATAACTACAACAATAATCACAGCATCAATGAAAGGGATTATGCTATTTGCAATCGTTTAGCAAGCTGTCCATATCCAGCTGGGTGACCAATAGTTTGAGCCACAGAGTAGCTTCCACATCTAATCATTCATTTTCTTTTCATGCTCTTAATTTCTACTAAATTTGTTGAAAATCATCATGTGTTGGAAACAAGTAAAATTCTTGACGATTAAGTCTCTTGTACCACAGTTCAGTTTTTTCTAGAAATTCTGATATCCTGTCTTCAACATTAACAAGAAAGATGACACCAAATTTTTGGGTGTAATAAGCAAGTCCTTTGAATCCGTTTTGACGCAAATTAAATTCATCAAAGCTATTCAAAGACAATAGAACCTGTATGGAAAACAATAGTATCTGACGGAAGAAGTTTTTCAGTCGGGTTTTTAATCCCTCAGATATTGCTGTTAACAGAATTGTGAGCTTACGCCCTCTGGTTGCAGACTTGTGCGCTAAGAAAACATGAATTTATGTGAGAAACATTTCGCACCGGAAACGGAAATGCTCTCAAACACCGAAAGAATTTTTCAAATCGGACTCTTAGAAACAGAGATATCAACAAAAATAAGATGTGACTTTACGTCCCCCGGTGGGAAAACCATGCATTATTTTAGGAAGAAAGTATTCTCAAAAGGTTTTTCCATATGAGCAGTATTGGTCCAAGAAAAAAAAAAAAATTAGTAGAGTTTTCAGGAGCCCAGACTTTGCTACAAATACATCAGAAGCAGAAATTAACACTTATGCCCCTGGTGGCCAAACTATTGTTTACCAAACATTAGAAATTATATGAAAAATATTTTCCATCTGGTTTTGTGTGCGATACAGGAATAATTTTTCAAATCGGAGTTCAGAAGCAGAAATAACGCAGAAAACGCAATTTACCTTTGTGCCCCTAGCAGAAAGTCTATGATTTACTTGAAAATTTTTAATTTATAGGAAAAACATTTCCCATCGGATACGCTATTCAACAAAGAAAGAATTTTTAAAATCAGACTCCTAGAAGTAGAGATATTGACAAAAATAAGATATACATCTACGTCCCCCCGGCATAGAAACCATGCAATATTTCAAGAAGAAAATGTTTTTAAAAGGTTTGTCGACATGAGTAGTATCGGTCAACAAACGACTTTTTTTGCAATCAAGATTTTAGAATCTCATATTTTGCTGCAAATACATCAGAAGCAGAAATTAGGATTTATGCCACCTGGTGGCCAAACCATTTTTTATAAAAATTAGAAATTACGTGCAAAGGATTTCCCATCAGGAGCTGTGTCCGGTGCAAAAAGAATTTTTCCAATCGGAGATTTAGAAACAGAGATATAGGGGAAAAAGCAATTTACCTTTACGTCCCTAGCGGAAAGTCTATGAATTACTTGCAAAATTTTAAATTATATGAAAAACATGTCACACTGGAAACACTATCCAACAAAGAAGGAATTTTTCAAATCGGACCCCTAGAAGTAGAGATATTGACAAAAATAAGATGTACATCTACGCCCCTGGCGTAGAAACCATGTATTATTTTAAGAAGAAAATGTTTCTAAAAGGTTTGTCGACATGAGTAGTATCGGTCTACAAAAGACGTTTTTTTCAATCGAGAATTTAGAAGCTCGTCATATTTTACTGCAAATACATCAAAAGCAAAAATTAAGATTTACGCTCCCTGGTGGCCAAACCATTTTTTTTACAAAAATTAGACGTTATGTGCAAACAATTTCCCATCAGGAGCTGTATACGGTGCAGAAAGAATCTTTCAAATCGGAGATTTAGAAGCAGAGATATAGGGGGAAACACAATTTACCTTTGTGCCCCCTAGCGGAAAGTCTATGATTTGCTTGAAAATTTTTAATTTATATGAAAAACATTTTACATCGGAAGCACTATCCAACAAAGAAGGAATTTTTCAAATCGGACTCCTAGAAGTAAATATATTGACAAAAATAAGATATACATTACGCCCCCTGGCGGAGAAACTGTGGAATATTTTAAGAAGAAAATATTCCGAAAAGGTTTATCGATGTGAGTGGCATCAGTCCACGAAATAATTTTTTCAATCGATATTTTAGAAGCTCAGATTTTATGGCAAATACATCAGAAGCAAAAATTAACACTTACGCTTCCTGGTGGCCAAAGTACTCTTTACCAAAAATTTGAAATCATATGCAAACGATTTTCCATCAGAAGTTGTATCTGCTGAAGAAAAAAAAATCTAAAATCGGAGTTTTAAAAGAAGAGTTATCGGGAAAAATTTAATTTACTTCTACGCCCTAGCAGAAAATCTATGCGTAATTTGAAAAAGTACCTATATTAAAATACTCTTCGACATAAATGGAATCAAAAGACAAAATATTTTTTTCAATCGGATGTTTAGAAGCAAATATGTGGAATAAAACGTATTTTTGAATTCGACATCATCTGCATTTATGCCCTCTAACGGCGAAATTGTACGTTGTAAAAAAAAAAAAAAAAAAAATTAAATGAAGGATCATCATTCACATATTTCAAGCTTCCCAATGCAAAAAGAATTTTTCAAATCGAACTAATAGTTGCAGAGATATCGTGGGTACGGACGGACAAACCAGTAACATAAGCACAATCTTTTTTTACAAAAGACGTGCAAAAAATTCAGAGCTGCCAAATCTTCAAAATCAAAAATTGGGACATCAACATGCGTATTCACAATTTATAAATAATGAAATTATATATTATAGGTTTAAGACCTGCCCCCAGTTTCTCTTCAGTTTTGCATCGATCTTGAGAATGACTCAAATGCTGACAGAAAAAGCAGAAACCACGCATCAATGGAAGAATCTCATGTATGAGTAAGAAGTGACTAAAAAATTTAAAAACACTAATTTCATGGAAAATTAAATGTGAAAAGTCAATACTGCATTGAAACAATTTTACGGGGCATGGAAATAATTAAATGTGAAAATTCAATACTTTCTGTGAAAATTTTTTATGGGGCACGGAAATGACGCTGATTCCACCACAGACAGATTAAATACTGATCTAGAAATTTAATTTCGTTTAATAAAAGGGAAATGAGGGAAAATGATTGTTCTCTATTGATTAGTTTTTAAGAAGCATGTATCAGAAATAGGGAAACACGCATTTCATTAGAAAAAATTCTTAAAAAATATGAAGTCGCTCCTTTTCTCTATTACCGAAGACATTAAAAACGAGGAACATGATTACATATGCAGAAAACACCAAAAAATAAAAATATAATCAGGCAGAGAAAAAAAGTCAGAAAAATTTAATATGCGAAAACGGAAAACGAAGTGACATTCTCATTGCTGCTACAGCAGTCATTTTCGGTGTGATTACAAACATTTGCGAAATTCGACGACTTTTTTTCCAGTGTTCTCAATCAAACATCTTGAAAATACAAAAATAAACTTTACACAAATGTTTAATAACTTTTATAGGTATTTAGAGGATCTCAGGAACTACAGACCTATCAGCCTCCTATCAGTGGTTTATAAAATCTTCACTAAAGTTCTTTCATACCGCTTGAAGGTAACACTGGACATGGCTCAACCGAGAGAACAAGCTGGATTCAGGAGTGGCTACAGCACAATAGATCATATCCACGTACTGAGAGAACTGATTGAAAGAGCGAGGGAATATGAACTTCCATTGTGCATGGCTTTTATCGATTATGAAAAAGCCTTTGATTCGGTGAAACCATCAGCAGTTACCACGGCTCTGAAATCCTGCGGTATTGAAGATGCATACATTAATATTATTAATAACATCTATGAAAATGCAAGTGCAAAGATTCGGCTGTTTGAAAATACAACACACATAAAAATTGGAAAGGGAGTGAGACAAGGTGACACCATATCTCCGAAGCTCTTTAATGCCACATTGGAAAATGTCTTTCAATCACTGAACTGGGAAAACAAAGGGATAAAGATTAATGGAGATTATCTAACCCACCTTCGTTTTGCTGATGACGTAGTCATTTTTGCAACTACCCCATCAGAGCTGCAGAGTATGATCCAGGAACTTGCTGACAAGAGTAAAGAAGTGGGATTAAAAATGAACTTTCAGAAGACAAAAGTGATGTTCAATGCTTTTACAAGAAATGAAGATTTATCGATTGATGGAGAAAAACTGGAGATAACAGATACGTATGTTTATCTTGGACAGCAGATATCAAGTGAGGGTCACATTGATGAAGAAATTAATCGGCGTACAAAACTTGCCTGGAGAGCTTTTGGAAGAAACAGCATAATTTTCAAGAGCAATATGCCATTATGTCTTAAAAGAAAAGTGTTTGATCAATGCATCCTTCCAGTGCTTACGTATGGTGCAGAGACGTGGACCTTAACTAAAAGAGACATACAAAGGCTGTAGACAACTCAAAGCAGCATGGAGAGGTGCATACTTGGTGTAACCAGGAGAGACAAGAAGAGGAACTCGTGGATCCGAAAAATGACAAGAGTGGGAGATATCATGATCAGAGTTAAATCCCTGAAATGGCAATGGGCTGGACATACTGCCAGAAGGACAGACCATAGATGGACAGCCGAAATTTTAGATTGAATTCCAAGGGACAGGAAAAGACCCAGAAAAAGACCACATGGGAGATGGGTGGATGAAATTCGTAAATATGCGGGAGTGACATGGAGGAGACTGGCACAAGACAGACCGTTGTGGAGGAAACTTGGGGAGACCTTCGTCCAGCAGTGGATTGATAATGGTTGATGATGATGATGATAGGTATTTAAGATACAGGAAATGTCGCTGAGATATGCCACTTGAAATCATAGAAATGATCTTTACTGTCATTATTGGTGTCATGAAGAAACATTTTTATCTCATTCCTCAATTCAAAAACTTGTGTGAGCACCTTTCTGCTCAACAACCAATATACTTCAGTGTGAAAAAGCAGTGTCTTATAATCATTCCCCATTTCTGTGCACAGCACGATGAACAGACGTTTACTTAATGGCTATAACTTGATGGTATTCACTAGTTTCACTATCTATTTCAATGTTACATCAAGTTCAGGAAGCATATTTTTGACTGCCTACTATTTTCAGGGAAAAAAGCAGTGTGTTGACTGGCATGCGGGTGCAACCTCTTTAATGTGTGTAGCAACGACTTTCCTTACTGCACAAACACACACAGCTGGTGCTCCATCAGTACTAACCCCAATGCATATTTTCCAGTTAACATCATGACTCCCAAAATAATTGTTAACGAAATAGAAAATCTCTTCTCCTGTAGCACGTTTTCAATGACAAACAATAAAAAATCGTCAAACACTTCTCCCTCATATATGTATCACAATATGCCAATAGCTGATTCAAGCTTGGTACATCAGTACTATCATCCAATTGTAAAGCAAAATATCTGGTGGCAGTTACATGTGATAATAGTTGCTCTTCCACAATGTGTCCCATTGATGTTATGCAGTAACACTGCTATTTTACAAAGGGATTTTATCAATAACCTGTTCTGTTTTCTCCCCAAACATAACATTTGCCGAAAATAGTAAAACTACACTATACTGACAAAAGTCACTGGAAACCTCTTAAAAAACAAATGAGCAGATCCACTGCATTGTTAAGATGTGCGGTATAGCTGCAAATGGTATAAAAACAAGCCTGCAGTTGACCGCGATCATAGCGCACTGTGAGGTTGAGTGAAAATGTCGCGGCGGGAAAGAACTGACTTTGAGAAAGGAAAGATTGTTGGGTATTATATTAGTGGGCTGTCCATAAGAGAAAACAATAGAGCTATAAGCAGCTGTATGTTTCAAATTGAGAGCTACTGGTTCCAGGAAAGCAGAGCTGCCAACTTTTCAAAATCAAAAACCGGGACATCAACGTGCGTTCAGCGGCGCGCATTTACAATTCATAAATAAAAAAAATTATATATCACAGGTTTCTTTATTTTTTTACTACAGTTAATTTTTTAATACAAATAAAGAAATATTTGCAAAAATAAATTAGTATTTTAAGTATAAAATAAGATTAACAGACCTTATTAATGAGTTTTATTTTTAGAGAGTGCAGTGGTTGTGTCAGATTTAGCCTTTCTCAGAAATGTATCATCATACTTCTGGGAAAAACATGAACCACTCATATTAGATTTTGACACTAAAATGGCGTGTAGGGTACTATGTTTCATTGAACCACGAAAGTCAGTATTATTTCATTGCACTTTACTAAAAACATGCTCACAGGGTGCATTGCTATGTGGCAAAACTAACACACCCAACATAACTCTACTTAGTCGATGATATAACAGCTTTCCACATGGTCCTTTTTCCTCACCAAGAGTACATCACTGCTCATCAGCTCTGTTAGTATCATTTATATTCTTTGGCAAGCTTGAATGCTGATAATGCAGAAATTCAGTCTCTAGCTCATCCACAGCAGTGAAAGTAGTTTCCCCCTCCTTTTTCAGCAGTAAGCATGGAAACCTGTCAATAAAAAATTCGACTGAAGAAAACTTGGACTTTTCCCGTTTCGAAATATCCGCAACTTCAGCATGCTGCAGCACCTCCGATCGTAGCGGAAATGAAGAGAGCACATAGTCGCACACTTTGATAAAGTATTTCCAAACCGAGACGCAAAATTTTCTTTTTCATTTAGTGCCAATGTACTAACTATTTCAGTAGTTTCACTCCCTATGGACAGATCAGCGTCATCATTTTGATTATCCCAATCAAAATACTCTATATTTAACAAAGACGGGGAATTTGCAACTAAACCAGGTCTTATAAATCGGATTAGCAATGCACGGAAAAAATTCTCAAGATCAGCTTTCAACTTGTGAATTCTAGGCTCTTCACATTGAAACAACAAGTTACATTTATCAAAGATAGTGATGATATTTTTGATGAACAAACAATATGCATGACATAATGCACAGCTTAAAGAAAGGAAAATGCGTTCATGTCATTGCAAAGACTTGTTTATAAATATTTCCTTAACAGTGCTTGTGTAAGGAACTCCATTCGTATCTCACTTTTGTTCAGCCATATGAGCTATTTGACAGCACCTTTTTTTTCTTTTTTGCTCCCAAGACCACAGGTGTTGTACTGTGAGTCTCAGCTGATTTCTTTTTACACGGGGAATGTAGATTGTGGGAGGCTCTTCTTTTTACACCAGAAATTGAAGGTGGTTGAGATGTTAAATCTACAGGATTTCTAACCTTCGGACTTGTAAAGCCACCTAAACGAGAGGACAGTTTTGGTTCTTTCCTATTGCTGTTGCATTCTTCTTTGAAATATAACATACGGCATCTCCATTGCTGTAAAACCCGGTCTAAGCATTTACCAAGAGATAACCATCTCGTACAGCAGTGCTTTAAGAATGTTTTGTGATTCCACATTACAAAGAACTTGAAATTTCTAAAGTTCATTTTTTTCTCTTTACACTTTTCTCCAGAAAATAATAAATGTCAATAAAAATTCATCAATTTGAAAAGGTAATGTTGCAGACCCCTTTTCAGTAGCCAAATTTAACAGTTGGCAAACACAACCAAACACAATAAGATTAGGCTGCTCTTTTTTTCAGAAATGCCGCTACACCATTTTTTCTCCCCACCATAACAGGAGCGTTATCACAGGATAAGGCAAGACAATTCATTCACGGAATATCAAGGTGCTGAAATTTTTTGGACACAAGTTTGGCAATATTTTCACCTGTTGAACTGGTTTCCAGGCATGGCAAAGAGAGCAGCGTACATCTCACTTGCTTGCAATCATTATCAAAGTATGTTACCACAATTGGATAAAGTTGATCGTCAGCATCATTACTGTCATCAGTTGAGAAACAAAATGGTCCAATTTTAATAGCGCAGAGTACATTTCTTGGATGATATTCAGCCATTTCTTGAACAATATATGAAATTTTAGTCCTGGCACATGCATATCTTTTTATTTCTGGGGTGTTAGGAAACATAGCTCACAACAATTGGGAAACATGATCAGCTACGGCTAGTGGTATGTTGTGCTCTAACAAAAACCCGGTAAACAGAACTTCTGCGCAAATCATTTGAAAATCATTCAACACTGAAACAAAGTGATCCAAGTTGCACACACTTTTTGAGCTATCATGATTTTTTTACGTGCTTTTTAGTTCCAACATGTGCAACGATGTCTCCGCGACCAGCTTGAGAAACAGAAAAATCAGTATTACACAAAGTGCAATACACATGAAACTTACCCTTACGTGATGGTTTTATAAAGTCAAATTCTTCAGAGTATTTCTTCAAAAATTTTTGGTCGCAACATTTAGGCCCAATTCTGGGGATGTGAACTGAAATAATAAGTAATAACTTGCAACACAACTTTTTTGGTTTCAAAGATCAAGCGAAGTACGGCATCAGCATTCAACCTGAGCGTTAGTGAACAAATGACTTTCCACTCCCACGAGGCTCCATGCGAGTGCCGTGCTCAGCAACCTTTGCCTCAGCCAACCGGAGCTCCGAGACAGTGGCGCCGTGGATGTGATGTCATAAACCAGTACTTCACCTTTCCAAGCCTCTGACTGTTTTGCTATCATCATGCTTGATCAATGCGGGCATACGACCTTGGTGCTAAAATGATGTGGATTAACAGATCATTTGTTTCCATTCATTACCGATTCCCACAGCCAGCAATGATGCTGGATAAAAATTATGGCTGATAACATTGAGAAAAAAGCAAAAAACAATACATAATAAAAGAAAAAAAAATAGAAAATCACAAAACCGGATTTTTTGTAAAAAAATCGGATTCCCGAAAAATATTTTTAAAACCGGACAGAATTCGGGTAAACCGGGACACAGCCACTGCTATCAAACAAGCAGACCATCCATGACTCAAACCTGGCCTCATCTCAGACAAATGGTCAGGGTCCAGTGCCTCACACCACTAGGACACCAGGGCAGCGATAGCCAGAGATACCTAAAGATTTCTATGATTACTGTGAATAAATTATACATAAGATCATTTATGAATCAAAATTATTCCATTTCCAAATGCAACATTTTAATTCGAAAAGCCTTTCAGCACGATAAGATATATTTAATAGTACAGTCTGTACTAAAAAATAGACATTTATAAGGCACAACAACTTACAAGATCTTTCAAAGCACCCAAGTGCTCCATCATCAGGTATTTCAATATACATAAACAAAACAACGGATAAAAGCAAGAAGCATTTTCAAATTACGCGAGCACGTGATAACAATAACGATGTTTACATTAAATATAGTAGAAGTTTTGTCATGCGTTAAAGGGTTTCAACAAATGATACTATGAATTGCTATTACATATGCGAAGAAAATATATACACAGAGGATAATTAATAAGTTGACATTATTCGTTAAACTGTAAATGAATTCTTAGGAGTTAAGTGTTGCTGGATAGGAGTATGCTGTTCTGGCCGCATTAACATGGCCCAAGGCACTGGAACAAAACGTGGAGTTTCTTCATTACAGCAGTCAGAGTTGTGCGATAATATACATAAACTTTCAGCGAATCGAAGAGATCGCTTTGTACGATTTGAGCTCAGCACACTGGCATTGGTCCAGTCTGGTCGGTAGATACCTCTATTAACTAATCGTGCAAGAGAGGTAGCATCAGAGTTATTAGTAATTGAGTACTTGTGCTCATATATTCTTGTTCGCAATGGGCGTGCAGTGGATCCTATATATGCAATTGCTGGATCTTCTGGGTCAATAGGAATTAAGGGTATTTTGTAAACCCCA
Source organism: Macrothele yani (assembly GCA_039090855.1). Lineage (NCBI taxonomy): Eukaryota > Metazoa > Arthropoda > Arachnida > Araneae > Macrothelidae > Macrothele > Macrothele yani. The sequence goes on along the minus strand of CM077013.1, from coordinate 115,697,711 downwards.
TGTCTGTTGAGTGTGGAAACTTGGTCACGGTCTTTTTGCACGATGGCTCGAATACTTTTCGTACTTTCACCAAACGCAATGTGGTGTTTTTGCATATGTTCTTTAGTATTGTAGTGACTTCAGGTATATAGTCCATAGTGCCAACATATTTTGTAATTCTGGTTTCCCTTTGTAAGGTACTTTTGTCTAGACATTTCACTGATCGAGCAATTTTTTCAACGATCGTTTTATGGTAGCCATGCGCCATCGTAATCATCTGGATATGATTTAACTCATTTCTTCTAGCCTGGATATTGGAGGAGTGGGTGAAGGCTCTTCGGACCATGTACTCTATAGCTCCTAGTTTTGTTTTCTTGGGTGCGATGAATTATGCGGAATAATAGCAGATTGTGTTTCAGGCTTTCTGTACACTGAATAGGATAAACAATTGGTATCTGGATGTCTTTTTAGTAATATGTCCAAGAATGGAAGAGTATTATCATTTTCATGCTCAATGGTAAAATTTATGGAACTGTAATGTTTTGAGAGCTCTTTAGCAAACTCTTCAATTTTGTTTTTATGATGCGGCCAGAAAACAAGTATGTCGTCTACATATTTAATGTAGAGATCAGGCTTAAGTTGGAAATATTGTAAAACATTGTTTTCTAGGTCTTGCATTAACAATTCAGCGAGCACCCCTGAAAGTGGGGAACCCATCGGCGCATCTCCAGTCTGGCGGTAAATGGTTCCTTCATACCGGAAGAATGTGTGTTTAGAAAACAATGTTTTACAATATTTCCAACTTAAGCCTGATCTCTACATTAGATATGTAGACGACATACTTGTTTTCTGGCCGCATCATAAAAACAAAATTGAAGAGTTTGCTAAAGAGCTCTCAAAACATTACAGTTCCATAAATTTTACCATTGAGCATGAAAATGATAATACTCTTCCATTCTTGGACATATTACTAAAAAGACATCCAGATACCAATTGTTTATCCTATTCAGTGTACAGAAAGCCTGAAACACAATCTGCTATTATTCCGCATAATTCATCGCACCCAAGAAAACAAAAACTAGCAGCTATAGAGTACATGGTCCGAAGAGTCTTCACCCACTCCTCCAATATCCAGGCTAGAAGAAATGAGTTAAATCATATCCAGATGATTGCAATGGCGCATGGCTACCATAAAACGATCGTTGAAAAAATTGCTCGATCAGTGAAATGTCTAGACAAAAGTACCTTACAAAGGGAAACCAGAATTACAAAATATGTTGGCACTATGGACTATATACCTGAAGTCACTACAATACTAAAGAACATATGCAAAAAAACCACATTGCGTTTGGTGAAAGTACGAAAAGTATTCGAGCCATCGTGCAAAAAGACCGTGACCAAGTTTCCACACTCAACAGACATGGGGTTTACAAAATACCCTTAATTCCTATTGACCCAGAAGATCCAGCAATTGCATATATAGGATCCACTGCACGCCCATTGCGAACAAGAATATATGAGCACAAGTACTCAATTACTAATAACTCTGATGGTACCTCTCTTGCACGATTAGTTAATAGAGGTATCTACCGACCAGACTGGACCAATGCCAGTGTGCTGAGCTCAAATCGTACAAAGCGATCTCTTCGATTCGCTGAAAGTTTATGTATATTATCGCACAACTCTGACTGCTGTAATGAAGAAACTCCACGTTTTGTTCCAGTGCCTTGGGCCATGTTAATGCGGCCAGAACAGCATACTCCTATCCAGCAACACTTAACTCCTAAGAATTCATTTACAGTTTAATGAATAATGTCAACTTATTAATTATCCTCTGTGTATATATTTTCTTTGCATATGTAATAGCAATTCATAGTATCATTTGTTGAAACCCTTTAACGCATGACAAAACTTCTACTATATTTAATGTAAACATCGTTATTGTTATCACGTGCTCGCGTAATTTGAAAATCCTTCTTGCTTTTATCCGTTGTTTTGTTTATGTATATTGAAATACCTGACGATGGAGCACTTGGTGCTTTGAAAGATCTTGTAAGTTGTTGTGCCTTATAAATGTCTATTTTTTAGTACAGACTGTACTATTAAATATATCTTATCGTGCTGAAAGGCTTTTCGAATTAAAATATTGTTTAGCGCACGAAGAATCCTTATTAAATTCCAAATGCAAGTACAGGTACTAACTGGTACTATGGTTTCAGCCACTTTGGCTCTCATCAGCCATTATTTTACGTATGTTGTACTGTTCTCGAGACATCTTTGAATCTCACAACAAAGGTTTCTTATCTTCATACACTTATAAAGCTTGTAATAAGGACTCCTTCTATCAAAATTAACAGTATCTCTCTATTTTAAAAAAAAGTAACTGCCACTGCCGCTGTTTTAGAAATTTTGCGACACTCGCACTTTCCCAGCTCACAGCGCAAAAAACTATTGAACACAAAAATATGAAATTTACATCGTTTGCAGAGAATTATTTGGAGAACACGCTGAAATAAATCATTTTTTGATTCTGGTGATACTTCAAGAGCTATTGTATTTCAAAGTTAAGGTAAGCAAAAAGTGCTATCAGTTCACGTTCCGGACACACTAACAGCAACAGAACCACAAAACTTTGTTGGTATGTAGGGCCATGGCCGAATTTTTGCACCTCGTCACTCTTTATTGAATTTTGATTTAGTTTACAAGAAATTAAATTCTTAAGTTTCACAAAATTCTCCATTTCACGATGGGATCCATAAAAAAACCCGGATATATGGTAAACTATAAATCATAATGCATTTCAATTTTTACAGCATAAAATAACAACTATCATATCCCTCTTTTAAAAAAAATATTTTAAGAAAAAGTTGTTTTATGATTTTTAAGCATTTTTCAAAGATGCAAAAGAAATGAATGAACGGCTTCATCTGTCTTCAGTGATAACCACACAGGAAAGTTCTAGTCCCATGAAGCTGCCATGGTGATGCAGAGAATTTGTTATGCATATGTTTTGTTGGTAAAGCTATCTCAGATGTTTAACGGTTTGGCATATATTTTACGGAAATGTTCTTTGCACCGCTTTTGTTTTCCTTAGTGATAGATTTACTAAGTGCTATAAGTTCAAACGACAAAAGTCTGGGCTTCTAAAAAATAACGACAGAAAAAAAACCTCAGAAAATATGTTCAAATTACAAGTCTTCTTCCTTGAGTAATCCATGAATAACTATCACACTGACAGTGCACATCGGTATGCCATCAAAAACATTAAAATATTTGCATTTCGTGCCACAACTTTTAAAATAAACAGCACACCAGTAATGTTAACATTACGGATATACACTAGAACCAAAAATACCGACGCCAGAAACTCTGGAATGGTGGCAGAGCAAAGTCCTTCAATAAAAATTGAAGGAAATTGAAAAAAGTTCTACAAAAATCCAACAGGGAGTTCACCAGGAGCGAAAAAAAAAAAAAAAATTGTAAACAAGCTGCCATCTTGGAATCGATTCAGATATCCAATATGCCATCAAAAACATCAAAATATTCACATTTCGTTCCACAGCTTTTTAAGTAAACTGCACACTGGTAATGTTAACATTACGGATATAGGCCAGAACCAAAAATACCGAGGAATGGAAAAAAGTTCAAAATATATAGTGTACAGGTAAATACTATCTTAAAATGTTGTTATTACTTTAATTTCATGTACATGTTTAAATTAAGTGTTCATGTTTCTATCAGTTTTTCCATACCTATTTGCTTAGACATGCATTAAAAATTGAAATTTATATGAATTTTCCAGTTTTTATTTCATGAGATATACTTGAAGCTCGAGCTGCAGGGCCCAAGCGCTACTCTTGAAACGAGCGTAGCGAGCCTAGAGGCGCAGCCCCTAGTATGGGAAAATTTCCTTGCAACGTTTTACCAAACTAAAAGCGACCAATCAAAATTTCAGCAGAATTGAGCCAAAAGTTGAAGCATAAAACAGCAACCTTTTGTTGAGAGATTCAAACATGACTCAGTGTAGTGTCCTCGATTATGTCAAGAATAGTACAGTGTCCTCGATTCGAATAGTAGTTTAGTGTCACATAGTCAGTTGTATGGCTGACAAAAGCCCAACTGGCTAAAACCATGGTACCTGTTAATTAATACCTTTACTGGAATTTGGAAGTGGTGGAATCATATTAATTCATAAATGATCAACAAAAAAAAAAAAAAAAAAAAAAAAAAAAGTATGCATGTTAAAATGCAATAACAATTTTGCTTTATTGTTTTGTTCTACTGTCAGTAAGTTGCCCCCCCCAAGTTTTTCTTGCCAGATAGACTTAGTACATTGGATTCTTTGACCATGAGATTAAAAAAAAATTATAATTTTTTAAGTTCATTTTAAAGAGCACCATGCACATCATTCTACAATAGATTTTTAGTATAATAAATAAAAGATATAATGTTGTTTCTGAAAGGTAACCAAATTATTCAAAGTCCTTGAGAGAGAAAGAGAGAGAGAGAGAGAGAGAGAGAGAGAGAGAGAGAGAGAGAGAGAGAGAGAGAGAGAGAGAGAGAGAGAGAGAGAGAAGAAGAAGAAGAAGAAACTTAAATACATGTTTACTAGTAAATTTCTTTTTACGGTATGATAAATCTAAATTTTAAGATCAAAAGGCTCACCATAATTTTGAAAGATACGACAAATTCTTATATTCCACTGATCACTGAAATAATCTAAGAAATCCATGGGCTTAAAACAGTTTTATTGCAAATTAAAGAGGACAGCATGGAAATCAGCATTTCCCCTCACAATGATATTAAAAAGTTACACATACCGAGTCTTCTTTAGGTACTTTAAAACGCCATGTTCCACCCCTTTGATTGGCAGCATCTTCCCACAGAGGCCTTCGTTCACCCCTCATCAAATGATAGCTGTATCGTTTACTTAACTCTTGAACATCAGGGATGTTATTGTACACACTCCAGAAGCTCTGCAACAAAAGTACTGCACCTACTATTTGTTTCACGATTGAAATAAATACATTTAATATAAAAATAATGTTGATCACAATAAGAGTGACAAACAATTGCACACAATTTTTGCATGCACTCTTCAGCACAGTCACACTACAGTCTTACTGCAAATAATGTTACACAACAGTACAATAAGGATGTAATTCTTTATTGAGCTAATAGTGATCTTAAAATTGATAATGCTGTTTACTACACTGTTATTGTGTATTAAATAGTAATATCTGTAGAGTCATTTGCTCCTCATGTGAACTAGGCTAGCTGCATTGTTTTCCGAGTCTTCATCTTCTACAGTTACATTTATTGGAGGCTGTGGTATATATAGGTACATCCTCACTGTGAAGAATCAGCCTGATAGAAGATGGCAAATTTGGGTATATCACTGTGTGTTTGGATTTACTTGTTATTCCCTGATGAATGATCTTAGAGTTTCCTCCAAACCATGGGAACCACAAAACACATAAGCTGGGAACCCTTTACCCATTCTGCCAGACATTTCACACACATCGAACAGCAGATATTATGGGCCCAGTTCTTATCTTGGTCATCTACTTTACAGCCAAAATATAGCTCATAATATTTTTTAACATGTCGTGTGAAATTTCCCTGTTGAGCTTTATATGTCAATTCCCCACTACATAATAGAAGGTGTCTGGATGATTTAAACACTTCCTTGGCATAGTAACACCCATGCCAAGGAAGTGTTTAAACTTCCTTGGCATAGGTGTCACTATGCCAACCACAAAACAGTTGCACAGTAACTAATCACTAGACCAAGACCAGCTTACATAGATATGACCTGCACATTCAGAGGCTCCCTTCCTGAAACTGCGCCGCCCCTGTAGCATTTATTTGTCACCAGATGGCGGTACCTTTCATTGTATCATATTGTGTACTTGAACGTTACTGAAGCTAGCAGTTGATCTATGTCCGAGGCGATAAAAAAAAATTGGACCTAACTAGACCAACTTATCAATTGTAATATTTGTGCTTTTGGCAAAAGCAGGTACGTTTCAAATTTATTACGAGACGAGTTTTCTAATCGAGTTATGGCAGAAAGCTGGTAGTGTTTACTAATCTTGAGTTCACAACTTTGTCGTGAAGCACAGGATAATTTTTTTTTTTTTGGTTTCCTCAGTTCTGCTCCTATTTATGAAAGTAGGGTGTGTTATTTGAAAATTAATATAACAAAAACTTCAAGTCAAAGCTGACTTCAGGACACTTTCCGAGAAATTTCTTGGAACATACATCACATTGGTAAGGCTTTTCGGTAAATGTGTAGATTATCGTCCTAAATTATTTCGCAGGAAAAATGTTAGTACCTCAAAAAAGTGCGACGTACAGATTTTAGAGTATAGAAATTAATGGCAAATGGTGCAGAAATTTCATATTCTAAATGTCTTTTAAAGATTTTTAAAGTAATATTTACCTCTAAATGCAATGCTGTGAAGAAACGCTGCGGTAGGCCTAAAGCATCAACTACAAGTGCAGCTGCATATGTTCTTGCCAGGGGAATGAAGCATCATGTATTCATACGTTACAGAATATAGTTTGTTCATGTTTGTCATTGTTTTTAAAGCAGATGTTGAGAAATGTTTCATTCTTTCACACATGATTCCAAATAGAAAGTACAAATATGCCTTTCTATGTTGTACAGGAAACAGGGGAAGTATAACTTTCGGTTCTGCTTTGACCTGCTTCCATTCTTAGCTGTGTCATTGTACTTTTGATTCTTTTTTTGATTGGAGGTTTAACGACCACCATGAGCAACTCAATGGGCCCGTCCCTAATTTAGGGTCACTTGTTTCAGGGAAGGGAGAGAGCCAGTGCCGTAAGACAAACACAACATCCATGCCTCATCGGGATTTGAACCCGGACCCCTTTCGGACGACTGATCAGAGGCCATCGCTTAGACCACTGCGCCACCGGGGCAGCACCTTTGGTTCTCCTGTTAATACTTTCTTCGAAGGTCAGTTTCTATCTCACTGATACGCATGTTTTGCAAATCAAAGAGGTATTTCCTGCCAACAATGTACAGGATACAACAAAATAAAGGGTGGATAAGATGAACCTCTTTTTTGTAGCGTATCACTACAACATTTATTGTTCTCCTGTCAATAACGAAACCTCTTTCTCTTGTACTCTTCCACCCGTCATTTCGATACAGCAACCTTCCTTCCTTATAACGGAGCAAAGCTTGACATCGTCGCGGTAGCAATGCATTAGGCCTACTGCAGCGTCTCTTCACAGCATCGCACTTACAGGTAAATATTACGGTCAAAATCTTTAAAACACTTTTAATAATATGAAATTTCTGCACAATTTGCCATTATTTTCCATACCCTAAGATCTGTACGTCGCAATATTTTCAGGTACTAACATTTTTCCGATGAAATAATTTAGGATGTTAATCTACACATTTACCGGCTTTTCACCTGAATGAATAAGCATATGCCTTGAAAGATGACTTTTCTGAGCAAATTACTTAGAGCACACATCATATTGATGAGGCTTTTCACCTATGTGCATAGCCATATTCTCTGAAAGATGACTTTTTTGAGCAAATTGCTTGGAACATACATCACATTGTTAAGGCTTTTTCACCTGTGTGCATAAGCACATGTTCTGAAAGATGACTTTTCCGAGCAAATTATAAATTTTTAGAAAAGATGACTTTTACGAGTTTCTATTAGAATGTTTTCCTTTGTTAGCACAACCAAATATACTGTTCAGTGCCATTCTGTCAATTAAAATGGGAATTTAAGCTGGTCATGATTGCAGGGAAACTTGTGAAAAGAAATTTTAATGTCGTTAACATTCTTTTTTTCATTTGATTTACAGAATGGCACTGACAGCATGACATTTTGCTGTGCTAACAGTAAAAAAAAATTCTAATAGAAATTGATAGAAACTAACGTTTAACGCACATGCCATCTTCTTAGAACCGCCGAAATGCAGCACCATGTAGGAGCAAATTTATTCACAAGGGCGGTCATGGAGCTGAGTGAAATGGGCAGGTCATATATATATATGTAAGCTGGTCTTACACTAGACAAAAAAAAAAAAAAAAACTCGAACTCCCTCAGCATGTATACACTGAATGTCAGCTCACTATTGTACAAGGTTGCTCAGACTAGTGATATATTTATGTTGCAGCACATTGCATAACTTGTCTGTCTGTGCAGGCCTGCCAGTCAGTCTGTCTGCCACCTGCCTATACATACTAAACAAGAAAGATGACACCGAATTTTTGGTTGTAATGAGCACGTCTTTTGAATCCATTCTGAAGCGAATTAAATCAATCCAAGTTATTCAAACTCAATGCACCCTGTTAAAAAAACAACAACCAGATTTCTACAATCAATAAAACATCCAGAAATACAAACAGCTACTTACTTACAACAACAGCTAAAAAGTATGCTATGAAAATTAACAAATGGCACACAAGAAAGATTTTCATAGCAGAAGGAAGGTATTGAAGACAAAATGACTTTCAAATCAAAAAGTTTAAAAGAAATTATAAAGGAAAGATGACATAATTCTATGCTTTCTAGCAGAAGAATTCAGCATAATGGGAAAGTTGAAAACAGGAGAAAAATATTCTTCACAGGAAAAGATATGCTAAGGAAAAAGAACTTTTCAAATACATCTCCTGGAAGAAGAGATAGCGTGAAAAAGATTTTGACCTTTACGCCACCTCTATTTTGGCAAATAGAATACAGTAAAAAGAAATTTCTCAATAGGGTTTTTAGAAGCTGAGATAAAGGTGCAAGCAGAAATGCATGAATACCACCAAGCGATAGAACTGTGAACTATAAAACTCCTCAAATACTAATGTAAAGTGTTCCACAAGGTGAACGGCATCCAATGCTAAAAGAAATGTTTAAATGACACATGTAGAAGCAGAGATATTGAGAAAAATAGATCAAATATTTGAGCCCCCTAGCAGCAAAATTGTGCATTATTTTGGGAAGAAAATACACATAAGTTTGCATAGTTAGTAGTATTTGATCAAAAGAGAATATTTTTCAATCAGGTTTTTAGCCCTGCAGATGCAGGAGCATGAACTTATGCCCTCTAATTGCACACTTGTGCATTCAGAAAAATTTGAAATTAGATGAGAAATATTTCACAGCAGAAATGCTCTCCAACAAAGAAAGAATTTTTACAAATAACGGTAACTTGATCACACTAGTTACGTTACTGGCAACAATCTTAGTCCTCCATTGGCGTGATGAAGACCTAAGATAAGGTCGAAAGCTTCAACTTACGAACTTTTTTGTAAAAAGTTTTCATTTAACGTAACTAGCGTGATCAAGTTACCTTTATTTGTTAATATTGTTACGTGTTTTGCCCATCATCGTCATGTTTCAAAGAATTTTTAAAATCGCACACTTAAAAGCAGAGATATCAACAAAAATAAGATATGCATCTAACCTCCCATGGCAGAAAATTATGAATTATTTTAAGATGAAAGTATTCTGAAAAGTTTTTCTGAGGTAAGTTGCATTGGTTCACGAAAGAAGTTTTTTCAATCGAGTTTTCAGAAGCTTAGATTTTGCTGCAAATACATCAGAAGCAGAAATTGCCACCTTTGCCACCTGGTGGCCAAACCATTTTTTTTTATCAAAAAGTAGAAATTATAATCAGAGTATTTCCCATCAAGAACTGTATCTGATGCTGGAAGAATCTTTCAAATTGGAGTTTTAGAAGCAGAGATATCGAGGGAAAATACAATTTACCTTTACGCCCCTAGCGGAAAATATATGCATTACTTGAAAAATTTGAAACTGTATGAGAAACATTTCGCACCAGAAGCACTCTCCATCAAAGAAATAATTTTTAAAAATCGGACTCTTACAAGCAGAGATATCGACAAAAATAGGATGTACATCTATGCTCCCTGGTGGGAAAACTACGTAATATTTTAAGCAGGAGTTATTCTCAGAAGCTGTTCCGATGTGAGCAGTATGGTCCACAAAAGAATTTTTCAATCAAGTTTTCAGAACCTCAGATTTTGCTGAAAATACACCAGAAGCAGAAATAAACACTTACACCACCTGGTGGCCACACAATTTCTTACCAAAAATTAGAAATTATATGCAAGACATTTCCCATCAGGAACTGTTTCTGACACAAGAAGATTTTTTTAATCGGACTTTTAGAAGCAGAGATATTTGGGAAAACGCCATTTACTTTTACGCCTCCAAGTGGAAAATCTATGCATTACTTGAAAAAGAAACTGTGCCTAAAATAGTCTTCATTATAAATGGCATCAGAAGGAAGAAATAATCTGTTCAATCGCATATTTAGAAGCAAATATACGTAATAAAATGTATTTTGAATTAGATATCATATGCATTTACACCCTTTAGTGGTGACATTGTGTATCAAGAAAAAAACTGAATGCAAAGACCATCAATCTCACATTTCAAACTTCACAATGAAAAAATATTTTTTTTAAATTGGACTAATAATTGCAGAGATATGGTCCACAGACGGACAAACTGATAACACAAGCACGGGTTTTTTTACAAAAAGCGTGCCAAAAAGAAAAATGTAGAAGAAAATATGACATAATTTTATGCCTACTAGCAGGAAAGCTGTGAATTACTTAAAGAAGAAAATGAATGCAAAGAACTTTTCATAATGAAGAGTATTCAACCAAAAAAGGATATGTCGAAAGAAGTTTCAGAGTCGAATAAACTCTTTCAAATACAAATATATACTGTGTGCTATTTTAGACAGGCAATGCATAAAATTCTTCTGTAGTTAATAGCATCTGATTGAAAAAGAATTTTTGGTACTTACGTATTAAACCGAGGACCTCACCAGAGACCCGCGATGATCATTGCTCCGAACTTCGTTATAGACTCGTGACGTCACGTGAGAACTTCATTTGATAAAATCATTCGATTCTTTGTTTCTCATTCTTAGTTTGTTTCGTATTCTGTGTGCTTCAATCGTTAATTGCTTATGTTGTTTAAGTAAGTAAGCTTTTGCCATTTTGTGGAAATATGATGAAAATTTGGAATCTACCTAACACTGAGGAAGAGGCAGTGAGTTTTTTTTAGAGTATAGGAATATTGCCAAGACAGCGTATATGTAAAAATGACCATAACATGAAATTGTACTTTTCATTTAAATCATGGCAGTGTAATGTAAAAAGCTGTAAGAGCAAAGTAGGTATGCATGTTAGAAATTGGTTCGAAGGATCTCGTATACCTTTCGTAACCGCTTTACGATTTATTTACTGTTGGTGTGAAGAGCTCACATCTATTGGGTGGTGTAAAAGGCAACTTGATATGTCAGACAAAACTGTAATTGACTGGAACAACTATATGAGAGAAGTTTGTGCTGAAATTTTGGATAAAAAATCAGAAAAAAATCGGAGGTCCGAATATGAAGTGGAGATTGATGAAAGTTTGTTTACCAAACGAAAGAGCAACTCAGGATGAATATTCTCACAGCAGTGGGTTTTTGGGGGGACTTTTGTAGAGAGACAAAAATAAATGTTTTATAATTCAAGTTGTTGATGGAAACTCTTCGACATTAATGAATGCTATTGTTCAAAATATAAATGAAGGCAGTATGATACACTGGCGGAAAGTGAAAAAAGAACACCAAGAAGGAGACGTCTGATACCAATGAAATTTATACAGCATAATAACGGAATACAGAGGATAACGTGATCAAAACATTATGGCAAAATACAGCTGTATTTGCTGGTAAACTGAAAAATAACATTTCCATGTAACATGGTTAGTACGAGGTTGAACCGCCATGAACTGCGTCACACTGTGCAATTCTGGCAAGGAGTCTGTCATATAGATGTTGGACGTGAGTTTGGGGTATTGAGTTCCAAGCATCCTCAACCTGGACGCGTAAATCGGGGATGGTCGTGGCTGGCCATGAAGACCGGATAAGTCGTTGTCCCATAAAATCCCACACGTGATCAATGGGGGACAAATCCGGTGAACATGCAGGCCATGGAAGTTGTCTCACACCCTGAAGTGCATGTTATGTTGCACGTGCCATGTGTGGGCGTGCATTATCTTGCTGGAAAACACCACGATGAACCGCCCTTACAAATGGCACAACAACGGGCTGAATGATGTTGATGTAGTAAGTGCTGTTTAACGTACCCGGTACAAACACTAGTTGAGTACGGGAGTGATAGCTGATCGCTCTCCACATCAGGAGACCAGGTTTAGGCCCTGTGTGTCACTGGCGGATGCAAGAAGGGTGGACACGCTCCCCTGTGCATCTATGAACACGCATACGGCCATCGGAGGCTCCCAAGCAGAATCTGCTTTCATCGCTGAACACGACAGATCGCCATTGCGTTCTTCAGTGCAGACGTTGGCGACACCACTGCAGCCGTTCTTGACGGTGGGCTGGAGTCGGAGGTACACATGCCAGAGGCACACGTGTACGTAGTCCTGCATCCAGTAGACGGTTGCGGATTGTTCGCACAGTCACCTCAGGTGCAACGGCAGCTCGGATTTGCGTCACAGTGGATGTTCTGCTTGACAACGCCGCTCTTCTTATGCGTCGATCGGTCCGCTCATCAGTCCGTCTGTGACTCCCGGTTCCACCTCTTCTCCTGTGGGAATGTTCCTCGAACCATCTACGCCACCATCTTACCACCACCGATACTTTCCGTCCAATTCGCTCCGCAATACGCCGATATGACCACCCGGCCTCACCGAGTCCGACTAGACGACCTCGCTCAAAGTCCGATAACTGCTGAAATGGTACACATCTTCCATGTCCAGGCATTGCAGCTTCTTCAGGGTCTTCACACGTGTCCGTACGCCGACGACTGATTACATTCACTCCGCCGTACTCCTTAAATACCACAGACGATAATTTGCATATTATGCCGTGCTGTGGCGTAAGCGCTCACCGGTTGGTCCCGAAATTAACATCACACTTACGTAAACTCGACCCCATTAACATATGTAAATTTCATGATTGTCCGCCAATTCCTTCTTGGTGTTCTTTCTTCACTTTCCGGCAGTGTATATTCGGATTTGTGGTGGGCGTATAAATCTAATGAACTTAAAGAGGCTGGTTTTCATCACTTCACTGTGAATCACAAATACAATTTTAATGATCCCAACAGCGGGGCACACACACAATCTATAGAAATGTTATAGGGTTCTAAAAAATGGCGCAACAAGAAACATTGTGGTACTGCACGTCATCATATCGAATCTTATTTGGCGGAGTTCATGTGGCGAAGAATGACACAAAGAGATGAAAACATGTTTGAAGCCATACTTACCGCATTGCTAATGTTTGGCCACCATCAGAAAAGCTGGACTGATGCCTCAGTATATGTTTCTTTTCTTTATGTTGAACTGTTTGACTTTTGTATGTGTACTTCGCTTTGTTAGGCAATAAATTTTCTTTTCTTTATAATAAACTGTTTGACTTTTATATGTGCAATTTAGGCAGTATATTTTTCTTTTTTTATATTAAGCTATTTCACTCTTGTACGTGTACTTGCTGTGGTTGGATTTGTGCCAAAATTGGCCTTTGCTGAGGTCCTCGGTTTAATATGTAAGTACCAAATTTTTCAATGGGGTTCTTAGATGCACAAAAATTGCTGCAAATATGCTGTAAACAGTAAAATGAACTTATGCTCTCTAGTGGCCAACAAGTGTATTAAGAAATATTTTAAATTACATGCTGTTAGAAGCAGAGATATCAAGAAAATTACATATATCTATGTCCTGGTAGAAAAACTGTTTATTGTTTAAAGCAGCAACTATGATCAACAGTTTTTTCTGTAGTGAGTGGTATATAACCACAAAAGAATTTTTTTATCAAGTTTTCAGAAGCACTGGAAACAGAAATATGCTGTCAATTTGTTTGCTTTGAGACTACAGCTCTAGTGTGTGATTTAAATAGTGAAATGCAAAACAGGGTCAGATTTTTTTAAAGAATTTTATACATATTTCAATGAACACAAGTAAAATATGTAGGACAGAATGTGAAAAAATTCTGTAATCATAATTTTTTTCTAACTTTGGTGTGAAATCAATGTCTCTTTTTTGCCTTGCATTTATGCCATTGACAGATGGAAGGAGTGCTGTTTTTCCATGATGTCTTGAGAACAGAATAATCATACCTACCATTTATTCAGTTATTTTCCCATAGCTAAACCCCCCTCCCCCACATACCCTCGTCAAAGTGCGAGCACAGCTGAGGAAATAACTGACAGGGTCAGAAAACTATTGTGTAGTGACACACGGAGAGCTGCTGTCTAAAACATATACAAACCTACAGGCAAATACTGTGGGGCAATTTACACGACACTTCAGAAGTCCAGCTATATTTTTTACTGAATTGCATATAAGCCAACCCCCCTGTCTCACTTTGAAAGGATTTTTCAAGGTTATATGCAAGTGCAGTTGAACCCTCATATAACAAGCTCGGATATAAGGAAGGTTCGTATATAACGATGTCTTTGCAGTTCCCTGAATTTTCAATGCCGTCGTAATGTTATTTCAACTGGATATTACGAACAGCAGTTTTGTCCAAAATCATATATAACAAAGTTTTTGCCTTTTTCTCATTCAACATTTCTCCTGCGGGAGAGTAGCCATTTTCTTTTTTTCTTCTTCAGGATATCTTGGGACCTCTGACTCAGTGAAATGCCCGAAGACTAGCCAGGCGGTGTCAGAATCCTCCACTTTTCCCTAATCCTCCTTCACTGGAGGGACCCACACTTCATCACCCCAAGAGCGTAGAGGGTAAATGATCTGTTTCCCAGCTTGAGAACAGAAGGAGGAATGCGACAAACAATCAGGGGTGGGGTGTTGGGGAATCATGCCAGGGGTGTCCAATGTCAGCGTCTTCGTTTTGGGGCTGTATGTTAAATTGTTCGGATGGACCAGACAGGCAGATGTTTGTCTTAATCGCACTTCTGCAATTCCTAAGTGGGCACATTTGATGGTTTAAAGCTTTGGAAGCAGCAATTTTTCTCACAAATTTGTTCGTTAGAACGCATCAACACAAGCTGGCAAATCATGTCAGTTGTTAAACAAAAAACACTGAGTTTAAGTGAAAAAATTGAAGCAATCAATTTGGGGGAGAAATGGAAAAAGTGCGGCGTAGCCAAAACATTTGGCATTCCGGCAAATTCACTATCCACAATTTTATAAAATAAGGATGGTTTGAAGCGAAAGTTCTCGGAAGATTCTTTTAGCCATGATAGAAAACGATTTTGTGAAGGTCTTTATACAGATGTGGAAGCAGCGCTGTTAAAGTGGTTCCAAGAAGTGAGAAGCAAAAATGTTGCAGTCTAGCCCTTTGCTGAAGGAAAAAGCATTAGATTTCACCCTACTTCTGGGAAAACCTGATTTTCAGCCAAGCAATGGTTGGCTTCAAAGATTTAAAGAGCGTCATGGAATCATATTTAAGTCCATTTGCGGAGAGAGTGCTTCCGTGGATGATGAAACGACCCAAAAGTGGCTGCAATCAAGTGAAACCTCAATTTCGCAGTATGAAGCTTGCGATGTTTACAATGCTGATGAAACTGGTGTTTTTTTATCAGTCATTGCCAGAAAAAACCTTAGCTTTCAAAGTTGAAAAATGTTCTGGTGGGAAAAAATCAAAACTCCGTGTAACTGTATTGCTGTGCACAAATATGGATGGATCTGATAAAAGGGAACTTTTCGTAATCGGGAAATCAAAACATCCCAGATGCTTCAAGAAAGGTGAAAAATTACCAGTAAGTTACAGAGCTAATAAGAAAGCGTGGATGACATCGGAACTCTTTACAGAATGGTTGAAACAATTTGACAACGAAATGACAAAGAAAAATAGAAAAGTTCTGCTGCTCATCAATAATTGTGCAGCACATTCGTCTAACATAGTGTTAACGTCTACAAATGTACTTCGGTTTTCACCAAACACTACATCAAAACTTCAGCCCATGGATCAGGGTGTTATAAAAAACCTAAAACTTAATTACCGCAAAATTTTACTCAGAAAAACTCTTATTAACGTGGAAAAGAGGCAACCAACTGTCATCAATGTTCGAATGGCATGTGATATGCTATCTAATGCTTGGACTACCGTAACTGATGTAACCATAAAAAATTATTGGAAACATGCTGGTTTGGGTATTTCAGTAGTAAAGGAAGACACAGTGGTTACTACTAAAGACGAAACATGGAATCACCTGAGTGCAAAAGGGCTCATTTCGTCGGATTTATCTTTTCCAGATTATCTGCTGGCTGACGATGACATCTCAACGGAATCTCAAAATACAGACCAGGACATCGTTGATGGCGTGTTGAACTCTCAGTATGACGTGTCCACTGATGAGGAGGAAGAATACGCAGAAGTTAAAAAAATATCAAATGCGGTGGCAATTGAAAGTCTTGACAATTTGCGTGCTTTTTTTGCGTAAAAAAATCTGTTTTGTTCAGCATTGTTGGATCAAATAGAAAAACAGCTGTCTACAGCAATTGTTCAATCCCAAAAACAGGCAACTCTGGAAAGTTACTTCCAGAAGTGTGAATGAAAAATTAAAGGTAAATGTTTCAATTATTGTACCCACTTCTGCTTTCTAATAAATACGTACTATAGTAGTATACTGTATGTGCTTTTTTACATAACGTTTGCTCGTTTGCTGATGCATTTAAGGCAAAATCAGATAAAACGAAGTTTGGGTGTAATGAACTTTTTCTTAACTCCCTTCAACTTCCTTATAACCGATTTTGACTGTATATACAGTACTTTCAATGTTTACAACAGCAGATTTTCAAAATATCTCTCTCTTCTAAAAGAAAAAAAAACTGTCGCAGATGCCGCCTCTGTTTTAGAAATTTTGAGATACTTGCGCTTTTCTAGCTCGCAGCACAAAAAATATTGAACATAAAAATCTGAAATTAAAAATTTGAAATTTACATCGTTTGTAGAGAATTGTTCAGAGAAAACAATGAAATAAACCATTTTTAAATTCTGGTGATACTTCAAGAGCTATTGTATTTCAAAGTTAAGGTAAGAAAAAGTGCTATCAGTTCGTTGCGGACACACTAACAGCAACAGAACCGCGAGGCATGTAGGTCCATGGCCAAATTTTCGCACTTCATCGCCCTTTTTTTTCATTTTGATTTAGTTTACGAGAAATTAAATTTTTTAATTTCACAATGGGGATCTATTTTAAAAAACGGATATTGTCGGAAAAGCCGTGACGTATTTTGGCACCCGATGGAAGTTGGGCGGATTTGGAAGTACTAGAGGCATGCACAGCTCTGTTATCGCTATGGCATTCAACAGGTGCCTGTTCTAGCTGCAGCCTAAAAGGAATAGTGAGCGATTTGGTTGATTTGCAGAGATTTGACATCAAGTTGAAGATGGAAGACCAAACTGTGCATTTTCGCCATATTTCACTGTTTTACTTCCGTAAAGAAAAGAACGCACGTCAAGCTTGTGAAAAGTTGCGTAAAGTGTATGGTGATAATGCTCTACAAGAACATCATTGCCAGCGGTGGTTCGCAAAATTCTGTGCTGGTGATTTTGACCTCAATGATGATGCTCCTCGGTCTGGGAGGCCCACCGAGGTTGATGACGACCAAATCAAGGCATTGATCGAGTCAAACCCACATTACACGACACGAGAGATTCCAGACACATTGCACTGCACATCCATCATTCAAGCATTCATGACCACCTGAAGAAGCTGGGATACGTAAGCAAGGTCTATGTGTGGGTTCCTCGTGAACTCAAAGAAGCTCAACTGACGGCGCGTATAAACATCTGCGATATGCTCATTAAACGTGAGGAAAACGATCCTTTTTTGAAGCAACTGATAGCTGGTGACGAAAAGTGGATTGTGTACAACAATGTGCTGCACAAACGGTCTTGGTCACGACGTGCTGCTTTGCCTCAAACGACATCCAAAGCAGACATTCATCAGCGGAAGGTTCTGGACTCAGTGTTGTGGGATTTTAAAGGAGTCGTGTTTTTCGAGCTCCTACCATGGAACCAAACAATCAATTTGAATGTGTACTGTCAGCCATTAGACAGTTTGAATGAATCCATCATCCAGAAATGTCCAGAGCCCGTTCATCGTAAAGGTGTTGTGCTCCTTCACAACAACGCAAGACCACACACAAGTTTGATCACCCGCCAAAAATTATTGGAGCTTGGGTGGGATGTGTTGCCCCACCCAGCATACTCGCCTGACCTTCCACCGTCAGACTTCCACTTGTTTCGCTCTCTTCAACAGTCCTTGCGTGGTATAACGTTCAATTCAGATGAGGCTGTAAATCAGTACCTTGTACAGTTTTTCGCCACGAAAGACAGGTTCTTCGATGAACGAGGCATTCTGCAGCTCACTAAAAGATGGCAAAAGGTTATCGAACAAAACGGACATTATATCATTGATTGATTTTTGCTCTTTCTAGCAATAAATGACCTTTGCAAAACATGGCTAAAATACGACGACTTTTCCGACAACTCAATATTAATTATAAAGCATTGCAATTTTTACAGCATAAACTCCCAACTATCATCCTTCTTTAAAAAAAAAAAATATTTTAAGAAAAAGTCGTTTTCTGATTTTTAAACATTTTTTAAAGATGCAAAGGAAAGAAATGAGTGACTTATTTTGCCTTCAGAATTAACCACACAGGAAAGTCCTGGTCCCATGACCTGCTGCCATGGTGATGCAGCTATTTTTAGCACTCTCTTCTCATTGGGTGAAAAAACAGATTACAATCAAACTGGTAATGACGCAATGCTTAATGATGTAGCGATGCTTTTAAAGTTCAGCGTTTTTCACCGGCATACGTGAATACCTACATAAATACAGGATTTTGCCTCGTATACAGAAAGCAAAAATGCGAGTTTGTTCATCCGCAAAGCTCGACCACTTCTAAATGACCTAGAGATCTGAAAATTGGCATGCTGATAGGTCTTAAGGTCCGTATACCTAGAAAAGCACGAAAACAAAACAAAACCAAAACGGCAGCTTTGAAACATTATCTGCTTAAATTTTTTACAAATTGTTTGACCACTTCTAAATGACCTAGAGATCAGAAAATTGGCATGCTGGTAGGTCTTAGAGTTCGAAAACATGCAAATGCACGAAAACAAACAAACAAACAAACAAACAAACAAAAAACGCTTTGAAACATTGTCTGCTTGAATTTTTCTTTTCTACCACTTTTACAACTAGAAATAAAGTCTGAAAACCAAAAAATTCAAAAAGGTGTTTTAGCTTTACTGTTTCAAAATGCTGATAGGTTTTAAAGATAATTTTGTCAAAATCACTGAAATGCTTTGAAAATTTAAATTTTTGATTTAAAATTAAGGGGTGCCAAAGCTTGCTCCGTTTTATCTTAAACCGTTTGCATTGACGTCACAAAGCTGTTCTAAATCTTAAAACAGTTACAGATTTTAAATTACTCTTCCCTTTCTTTAATTTTATGTTCAAAAATTATTTTATAGATTCCCCGTTCGGAGAATGGGCATGATTGCTAGTCTCTTAAAAAAAAACAGTTGCATATGAATAATGGAAGCCTTTTATCACACACTAGTAGTCACAAAGATGATAGTATGCCCATTTATATTTACATAGCATATGAAAAAAAAAACCCTGAGAGTTTAAATTAATTACTCAGTTCAATAATTTAAAAACAAGAGCTCTTACTTGCACTGTTGAAACAGAATAAACTTTTCGAAGACTTTCAGTAAATTCCGCAGCTGATGCTCCTCTTTCAGACCTGCAAATAAAACATATTTTTTTTTCAAAATAACACTTTCAAAGAAATCAGTTTCTTTTAATTTGTAATGCATTAAACTTTAACCTGCGAGGAAGGGTGCCACAACTACTTACCTGATGACATGGGGCGGGTCGAAAAGGCCTGGTCAATAGTGTTCATCATACAAAACAGTTAAGAATGATTTTTTTTTAATGCATGAAACATTTTTACTGAGAAATTAGACAAACTGGCTAATGTTTGCACACAAATATATTAGATAAAATGAAAAACGCAATTTAGTAACATACACTGTACACAGAAATGGTATGTTCACAGCGTACATTTCTCACATTTAGCACAACATTCTCCCGATTTCCTGTCTTTTGCATTGGGACAAATATGGCATTGTTTTTGGGCTGCACATTTTAGCTTCTTTTTTGGTGGTTCATCATTATCCATTGAACAATTTGCTGTAATTTGTTCTCACAATTTTTGAGTAACTGATGGCTGTGAACTTCTTTCTTGTACGTGCTCCTTGAGAAGTTCCAGAACAAGCTCTTTCAAAAATAGTAGTCTCTTTTGATATTGAGTAGCTGGGTGTTTGGCAGATAATAACAGCACTCGAGCATTTATGGCTACAGTACTCAGCAAGTAAAAAAAACCACACAATCATGGGCCATGTGTTTCTTATTCTTGCCAGTGAATATGTGGCAGACATTTCATCAACTATATCCACTGCTCTCTTCGTTAGGTTAAAAACTGTAATCATTTCAAGCTTTTTTGCATCAACTGTTTCTGAGTCAATAGCGTCTCCATTGTGCATGGTAGATAGAACATTTACACACTTATTTTCCATTGGCACATCCGAAAACTGAATAGACAATGTATTTCTCGATTTATTCCAATGGTAATTTTTTTAGATATCTCTCATTTATTTTTCTTTAGAAGGGTTCTGACAAGAGTAATTATTTTTTTCAGTAGATCTTTAGCTTGTAAATGAATAGTTAATTGCAAGGTTTTGCTCAGAATTGAATAACTTGACAGTTAATCTCTTTACTAAGTTCAAGGAGTAAAATTATCTGGAATCGACAAGGGCAAAGATTTTGATTCCATATTTTGCAGGTTTATTTGGTATGAATTGACAAAATGTGCATCTTCGTCCGAAAGGTTCCAGTTTTTCGTCAATAATTACATATTCTCCGGGACTGCATAAGTTTGGACAATTTTCCACAAATGCTTCAAAAATATTCCTCATTGGAACAAGTTTGTCAACTTCTCTTCTTGTAGGATGATCTCTTACATTACCCAATGGCAAACACTGAAAAAGAATAAATTAATCGCTACTGTTACATACATTATAAAGTATCTTCAAGTCGAATGCTCTATGCTTCATTAATTTTTACATTACATAAATTTTTAAGGAGTTAAAATATAAAACATTTCAACAGTTATTAATTGTCCTGAGAATGTTGCATACCCAATATTGTAGAACAATTTGGAAGGTTATTGTTGGTTGATTTATTCTTCAGGTACAAATCGCCAATGTCCAAGTTGACAAGTTCATGAGGAGTTGGTTCGTTGAACTAAAAACATTCATCGGTTTATTTGAAAATATACAACCTGAGTCTAGATTATGAAAAAATGGTGAAGTGTAAAAGGCTTAGAAAGATAAAAAGGACTATTTACAGTATAAATAAAATCCTTAGCCCTTATCGATGCGGCGGCGTCATTGGTTAAAAACCAAACCAGAAATGAGTATCCAAAGTTGCATAAAGAGATTATGAGGTTTGCAAATTTTTTTATCATTGAATAGAAGGCAGACAATTTTTGCATAGGCACTCAATACTTAAACAAAACCATACTAGTTTCAATCAGTCTATAGCAAGGTCATCCTCAGTGGTACTATCATTGAAAGTCGATGCCATGCAAAGTTGGTGTGCGCTAAGGAACAATTTCCATGTGTCATTCTTGAACAGGTTGTTACACGTCGACAAATCTCGTCTGTATTCTTATCAGCGTGTACCTACGTGACTATGTTGCGATGTGCCATCAATCAGGTTGGTTGTAAAGTATAGTTGTTACCTTATTCTTCTAATTATTCAGGTTTATTTTTCTCAGTGATTTATTTTTATTATTTATTTTCTTCTTTTCTTGCTCAATCAGATGTTTCCAAGGATGTGGGATTTCCATTGGTGTTAATGTATTACAATTCTCTTCGTGGGTCTTTTTGATTGTAATAGCCTCTGACCATAGAATTTGATTATGTTTTTTGTGTGTAGTTAATATTTTTGTGTTTTCCCAATCGGGGATTAGTTCGTTATCTATGCAGTGCTGTATTAGTGGTCTTTACTTCTTTTCTTGCCCAATTCGTATAATGTTCGTTCATTTGAGTTGCAAGTATTCTTTTCATCATCATCATCATTGTCAACCATTATCAATCCACTGCTGGACGAAGGTCTCCCCAAGTTTTCTCCACAACGGTCTGTCTTGTGCCAGTCTCCTCCATGTCACTCCCGCATATTTACGAATTTCATCCACCCATCTCCCATGTGGTCTTTTTCTGGTCTTTTCCTGTCCCTTGGAATCCAATCTAAAATTTCGGCTGTCCATCTATGGTCTGTCCTTCTGGCAGTATGTCCAGCCCATTGCCATTTCAGGGATTTAACTCTGATCATAATGTCTTCCACTCTGGTCATTTTTCGGATCCACGAGTTCCTCTTCTTATCTCTCCTGGTTATACCAAGCATGCACCTCTCCATGCTTCTTTGAGTTGTCTGCAGCTTTTGTATGTCTCTTTTAGTTAAGGTCCACGTCTCTGCACCATACGTAAGCACTGGAAGGATGCATTGATCAAACACTTTTCTTTTAAGACATAATGGCATATTGCTCTTGAAAATTATGCTGTTTCTTCCAAAAGCTCTCCAGGCAAGTTTTGTACGCCGATTAATTTCTTCATCAATGTGACCCTCACTTGATATCTGCTGTCCAAGATAAACATACGTATCTGTTATCTCCAGTTTTTCTCCATCAATCGATAAATCTTCATTTCTTGTAAAAGCATTGAACATCACTTTTGTCTTCTGAAAGTTCATTTTTAATCCCACTTTTTACTCTTGTCAGCAAGTTCCTGGATCATACTCTGCAGCTCTGATGGGGTAGTTGCAAAAATGACTACGTCATCAGCAAAACGAAGGTGGGTTAGATAATCTCCATTAATCTTTATCCCTTTGTTTTCCCAGTTCAGTGATTGAAAGACATTTTCCAATGTGGCATTAAAGAGCTTCGGAGATATGGTGTCACCTTGTCTCACTCCCTTTCCAATTTTTATGTGTGTTGTATTTTCAAACAGCCGAATCTTTGCACTTGCATTTTCATAGATGTTATTAATAATATTAATGTATGCATCTTCAATACCGCAGGATTTCAGAGCCGTGGTAACTGCTGATGGTTTCACCGAATCAAAGGCTTTTTCATAATCGATAAAAGCCATGCACAATGGAAGTTCATATTCCTCGCTTCTTTCAATTAGTTCTCTCAGTACGTGGATATGATCTATTGTGCTGTAGCCACTCCTGAATCCAGCTTGTTCTCTCGGTTGAGCCATGTCCAGTGTTACCTTCAAGCGGTGTGAAAGAACTTTAGTGAAGATTTTATAAACCACTGATAGGAGGCTGATAGGTCTGTAGTTCCTGAGATCCTCAATGTCACCTTTTTTATGTAGCAGGATCATTGTAGCATTGTTCCAATCCTCAGGAATCTTCCTTCATTAAGGCATCGAGTGAAAATTTGGGCGAGTACTGTTTCCATTTCTCCACTTGCTTCTTGTATGATGTCTATAGTAATTCCATCTTCTCCTGGAGCTTTCCCCCGCTTCATGTTCTTGATTGCATGTGCAACTTCTGCTGGGAGGACTGGAAGAACTCTGGTACCTTTCATGATGTCTGGAGTACATGTATCATCCCTTTCATATAATTTGGAGAGAAATCTTTCACTCTTGTCAAAATTTCACCTCTATTTCTTGTTATAGAACCATCTTCTTTTCTCAGAGCCATAATCTGTTTTCTTCCCTTACTGAGATGTCCCTTTGCTATCTTTAGGCTTTGGTTGTTTTCAATTGCTTTCCTCACTAGCTCACAGTTGAATTTCCTTACGTCTTCAGTGATACTTTTTCTTACTGTCTTGCATAGCTCTATATATTCCACTTTGGAAGTCACATCTTCTTTAGTTGTCCTCATCTCTCTTCTTTTTTGCATCAACATTTTGGTTTTTCCTGATAATTTGTTTACATGCAACTTGTTCTTAGACCCAGCTAATTTTGTTGCTGTTTCCATAAGAGCTTTGGTTACTTTTCTGTTAACTTCCGAAATATCCACTTCTTCCGATGTTAGGCCTTCTAAAGCAGAGAATCTGTTCTTCAGTTCCAACTTGAAAGTATTTTGGTGTTTTTTAAGGTTGGTTATGTCAATACATTTTGTTTGTCTTATGAGCTTGCCACGTTCCAGTTTAGTGTGGAGGTGCATCTTACATCTCACCAATCTATGGTCACTACCTGTGTTGAACTTGTTTAGCACACTGCAGTCTTCGATGACGAATTTTTTGTTACACATAATAAAATCAATTTCACTTGTCGTCCCAATTGGATGTCTCCATGTCCATTTCCTGTGTGGCTTTTTCTTGAAAAAGGAATTCAAGATGAAAAATCCTTCTGCCTCTGCAAACTCAACGAGAGTATTTCCACGCTGGTTTCTGTTGCCGTGACCGAATTTACCTACTGAAGTTTCATTCTGTTGCCGGTGCCCTATTTTTGCATTGAAATCTCCCATAATTATCTTCAAGTGCTGCTTACCTTTATTATTTAGATGACGAATTTCCTCATAAAATTCTTCAATTTCTTCTTCAGGATGACTTGTGGTGGGTGCATAAGTTTGAATAATCTGAGCCTGGTATCTTCTCGATAGTTGGATAACGAGTCGTGCAGCTCTGTCCGAGGAACTTTCAACTTCTACCACTTTATCCTTCAGTTTCTTGTTTATTATAAATCCAACACCACTAGTTCTGCCAGTATCTGTCCCACGATAATAGAAGAGATGTCCACTTTTCAGTTCAATGAGATCTTCTCCTTTTCTCCTTACCTCACTTAGCCCGACGATGTCCCACTTGATCCTTTGTAGTTCCTCCTTCCAATTCAAGAAGCCTTGAATCAGAAGATAGGGAGCGTGCGTTGTAGGTAGCCAAGGTCAGCATCAAATGGCAGCCTAGTCCGGTCCTCCGGGGATTCTTAGCACCCTCTGCCTTCATGTCGCACTGGCCGCTGCCTTGGCCAGGTACATTCCAGCTGCCGGAGACTGAGGGCCAAGATTTAAGTTGTAGAGTCATTTTGGAGGTGTTTGGCCATAACTCACCACGCTGGCCAAGCGGGTTGGTGAGTGTGGGATAGCATTTCCTCTGATCCCGATGGTATAGTTATACCGCTATTTGCGGTCGTCAGAGCCCCTTTAGTGGGAACAGGATGCACCACGAGAAGGCGGGGTTGACATTTGTCAAGGAGAGGCTGTGATGTTACGCATCACCTGACCTTACATCCCTTTTAGTGCTACCTATATAATATTTATCGTGTTTACCATTGTGAGGTTTAATTGTCGGTATCCTATAAATGCCAGCTTTTGTAAAGAATTCTTGTTATTGTCATCTATTGCTAGCAATCGTGAATTGTCGATAACTTTTTCTGCAATATCAAAGTTGTTGTTCTTGCAATGTTCTTTTTTCAGAATACTACTTATAGGTGGTAGATATGGGATGCTGCAATAGAACTGCATTATATTTTTAACATGATAGTTTTAATTTTTAAAACTTTGTTGTTTATTGATGTTATGATAAATTGAATTAATTAATCCCTTTGAGTATCCAAAGCTAGTCACAGTCTTTAATTGACTGCATTTCATCTTTCAGTGCTTTATTAGTCGATGAGTGTGTAATGGCACGGTTGACAAATGATCGGAAGGCTGATGTCTTGTATCTCTAAGGGTGACAGGATTCTTTAGGAATTATGGTTGGTACATATGTAGGTTTACAGTATACGTTGAAATCGATCTTGTTCTGACTTTTAAATAAAGAGATGTCTAAAAAGTTGAGTCTGTTGCTAACTGCTTTTTCACAAGTGACTTGAATTGTTGTATATATGATATTGAAGTTAATCGTAAATTGTTCCATCTCGGTTTCGGAGAACGGCCAGAAAAGTAAGATATCATCGACATATTGTAAGTATAATAATAGTAAGTTATTTGTAGTCTTAGTAAATATTCTTTCTTCAATATCTTGCATGAGCATAAATGCCTTTGCAAGTTACTTTTTTCTTGATTAAAGCTCATGTTGAAAATTGGCTTCCTAGTTTATTAAACATTTCATTAAACTTCAAATATGGTTCTTCCCCCTAGGAATTATTTATTTTTAAATTCCAAATTTTCAGGAAAAAGTCTTCTCCTTCATCAGGCACTCCCTCTTCACCCTGGGGCAGAAGGGTTTTTCATCATGAACTCCTTTTTCAAGAAAAAGCCAAAAGGAAATAGACATTGAGGCATCCCAATGGATAGACAAGTGAAATTGATTTTATTATGTGTAACAAGAAATTTGCCATGGAAGACTGCAGTGTGCTAAACAAATAATACCTTCAAATTGGAACTGAGGAACAGATTCTCTGCTTTAGAAGGTCTAATGCCGGAAGAAGTGGACATCTCTGAAGTTAACAGAAAACTAACCAAGGCTCTTATGGAAACAGCAACAAAAATAGCTGGTACTAAGAACAAGTTGCATACGAACAAATTATCAGGAAAAACCAAAATTCTGATACAAAAAAGAAGAGAGATGAGGACAACTAAAGGAGATGTGACTTCCAAAGTGGAATATATAGAGCTATGTAAGACGGTTCAAAAAAGTATCACTGAAGATGTAAAGAATTTCAACTATGAACTACTGAGGAAAGCAATTGAAAACAACCAAAGCCTAAAGAGAGCAAAGGGACATCTCAGTAAGGGAAGAAAACTGATTATGGCTCTGAGAAAAGAAAATGGTTCTCTAACAAGAAATAGAGGTGAAATTTTGACTCCTAACTAAAAACTATATGAAAGGGATGATACATGTACTCCAGACATTACAAAAGTACCAGTTTTTCCAGTCCTCCCAGCAGAAGTTACACATGCAATCAAGAACATGAAACGGGGAAAAGCTCCAGGAGAAGATGGAATTACAGTAGACATCATACAAGAAGCAATTGGAGAAGTTGAAACAGTACTCACCCAAGTTTACACTTAGTGCCTTAATGAAGGGAAGATTCCTGAGGATTGGAACAATGTTACAATGATCCTGCTACATAAAAAAGGTGACATTGAGGATCTCAGGAACTACAGACCTATCAGCCTCCTATCAGTGGTCCATAAAATCTTCAATAAAGTTCTTTCACACCACTTGAAGACAATGACAATGGACATGGTTCAACCGAGAGAACAAGCTGGATTCAGCAGTGGCTACAGCACTATAGATCATATCCACGTACTGAGAGAACTAATTGAAAGAGCGAGGGAATATGAAGTTCCATTATGCATGGCTTTTATTGAATATGAAAAGGCCTTTGAAATCCTGCGGTACTGAAGATGCATACATTAATATTATTCATAACATCTATGAAAATGCAAGTGCAAGGATTTGGCTATTTGAGAATACAGCACCCATAAAGATTGGAAATGGAGTGAGACAAGGTGACACTATCTCTCCCAAACTCTTTAATGCCACATTGGAAAATGTCTTTCAATCACTGAACTGAGAAAACAAAGGGATAAAGATTAATGGAGATTATCTAACTCGCCTTCGTTTTGTTGATGATGTAGTCATTTTTGCAACTACCCCATCAGAGCTGCAGAGTATAATCCGGGAACTTGCTGACAAGAGTAAAGAAGTGGAATTAAAAATGAACTTTCAGAAGACAAGTGATGTACAATGCTTTCACAAGAAATGAAGATTTATCGATTGATGGGGAAAAGCTGGAGATAAGCAATACCTACATTTATCTTGGACAGCAGATATCGAGTGAGGGTCACATTGATAAAGAAATTAATCAGCATATAAAACTTGCCTGGAGAGTGTTTGGAAGAAACAGTATAATTTTCAAGAGCAATATGCCATTTATGTCTTAAAAGAAAAGTGTTTGATCAATGCATCCTTCCAGTGCTAACATATGGTGCAGAGATGTGGACCTTAACTAAAAGAGGCATACAAAGACTGCAGCCAACTCAAAGAAGTATGGAGAGGTGCATGCTTGGTGTAACTAGGAGAGATAAGAAGAGGAACTCGTGGATCAGAAAAATGACAAGAGTAAAATCCCTGAAATGGCAATGGGCTGGATATATTGCCTGAAGGACAGACCATCGATGGACAGCTGAAATTTTAGACTGGATTCCAAGGGACAGAAAAAGACCCAGAAGAAGACCACATGGGAGATGGGCGGATGAAATTCGAAAGTATGCGGGAGTGACATGGAGGAGACTGGCACAAGACAGACCGTTGTGGATGAAACTTGGGGAGACCTTCGTCCAGCAGTGGATTGATAATGGTTGACAATGATGATGATGATAAAAAAAAAGGTTGCTAATGTATGTGAATTTTTGTACCCTTTGAGTCTCCTCATTTCCTTCCGACTTCAAAACAGACCGAGAATGCACTTTTACTCTGCTGTATCACCAATCCATCGGAATCTTATTCTGGAACATTCTTCAATGTCCTGTTGGCTGCACTTTCAAATTAGATGTTTTAAAAACAAATATTGGGGATAAGTACATTGAAATGATACGCTATTTTCTACATATGTTGTAGATATCTAAAATTTTTTTTTTTTTTTTTTTTTTTTTTTACAGATCAGTGGCGATTTTGGTGGACCTAATGGCTTGCAAATTCTAGTGGTCCGCTGGGCCTAAAGATTAAAATTGGTGATTTTTTCAAGTGGCCATTGGCCAGTGGGTGGACAAAATCTAGTGGACACTTTACTTATGGCTATTTCATGTTTTATACACATTTCATCACTGCACTGTATACCTTTCATTTATTTAGACAGTTAAATTTAAGCATAGTAGTTACAAAGGCTTACTGTCTATTGTCCAGTGCAATTAAATGAATAAATATAATCTTAAAAGTTATATTTTTATTCAACCACATCAACCAAATTTTCTAGACAATTTTTATTGGCAAGATAATTTAATCATTTTTATATGGTCTCTCGCTATGTTCACAAATAAAATCTCTCCAGTCTCCACCATATTGATAGCAGAGGATGGGTCAACATTTTCAAGAAATATTTACTTTGGATTACTTTATTTGCTGTCTATTTTCTGAAGTCACTTTTTGCGTAAGCATTGTCTTGTCATCAAGAACATCGCCTACAATGTTTGCATTCTCTTAACTTCAGGATTGCTTGGAATAACAGTCAGCCGTATTTCAACAATTTGTGCTATAACCTTCATGTTTTAAAAATTGCTTGTTTTTAGTTTCTCTAGCAGTTTTTGGTGAGTTATTGATGGTAAAAAATATTCAGATGTTTCGAAGCTGCTTCTATTCTGCTAAATTTTTCTTTTCCTTCCATTTATTTTTGGTTAGGTTCTTCCTGGTGCCAAAATAAAAATTGGCTTTACAGCTTTCGGAAATGAATTTCATATCATATAGCAGAATAATTTTGTGGTACTGTGTGGTTGCGAGTACTGAATCATAGCCATGCTCTGCCATAGCTGAGATTGGGAGAAATGGGATATTAACCCGGTCACTTTATGATAATTAACACAGCAATCAGACATCGCTGAATTGACTGGGCGGAGAGCATGCACGAACGGTAATCGGGAGATGAGGGTTCGATTCTCACTCCACGGCAATGGAATTTTTCAAGTTTTCTGATGTGATTTGTTTCACGTGTGAAACAGTAATTACAGTCAATTCAGCGATGTCTGATTGCTGTGTTAATTATCATGGCGTATTTGCCACGTATTATGAGAAGAACATTTCTTTCACTCTTTATATCTGGTCACTTTATTTTAGACTCGCAATGATTCCTAACCACTAGCAGAAAATAAAATTTCAGTAATTCCCTGGATTGTTCTAAATTCTAATAAATATCACATTAAAAACATTGATAAACCTTCACAGGTGTTGAAAAAAATAGTCATGATGAAATAAGAACACCTGCAGAGTGTCTTGATTCCATCGAATTCTGTCCGGAAAATCGACGTTGCTATGGAGATCGGCAACTTTTTTTTGTTGTTGTCATTTTTTCCTGTTTGCCCACCACAGACCTTCCAATTGCTACAAATTCTCTATAGTCACTATGGAAATCACCGATCGCTACGGAATACAGGAAACATTGAATATACTACGGAAATAAAAAATCTGGTTGCCATTTTTTTCTACAGAAAACCTTCAGTTTTGGTAAATCTTAAGGATTTGTCATTTTTTCCATTTTGCCCACCTCAGACCTTCCAAATGCTATGAATTCTCCATAGTCACTATGGAGTACGGGGAACGTCGAGAATACACAACGGAAAAATATCTATGAAATAATGTTATTCAACATTTTTTCAAAGTTTATTTTCATGTTTTCACAATCTAACATTCATTAAACAATTTTGGGATTGTTTATTGGATGTTTTTAATGTCGCAGCATTTGTTCGATATAATTTGGGCGCCTTCATGCCGTCCGTCGCCTGAAAACGATTGTTTTAGCACCAATGAAAATGTTCTGTAGTTTTCTAAATTTCAAATTTTTCTTACCCCAAGATGCGGGTTTTTTTTTTTTTTTTGGTTTTTTTTTCACTTTCTGGTTATATTCTTATTTGTTATATTTTTTCTGATTATGTTTCTCATTTTTAATATCTTTAGTAATAGTGAAAAAGAACAACACACTTTAAAATTACTATCACGGCAGAGTTAGCAATACAGTACTGATTTTTGATATTTAATTTCGCTGAAAAACTTGTGTTTACACGTTCCTTAGTAACATTTTACTGTATTAAGGGGCAGAGCAAGAGTTTTTTTTATTTTGTTTAAAGCGAAATTCACATGTGCAAAGGAAACGCAACTCTGTGTGGAATGAAAGACGGTGGCTGAAAGTGAAGTCTCAATTTTCAACTTTTGATTTCTTTTCGTAAAAAAAAGGGAAAATGCTTGTCTTTTTTGTTTGCTGATAAGCAAGAAGTGCCTAAACAATGGAAAACCATGCATTTTCAGAGAAACTAAAATAAAAAACGAGCTACTGAAGATAGGTTGTGATGTCACAGTTCCATCTAAAGCCACAGGTGACCATTCCTGATATAGTTACTTTGTGCCCCAAATTAAGTGGGAAAACAAAAATAGCTGCCCTAGTTCTTGAAGAGTGAATCTATAAATAGATCTACCCACTTATTGGCAGAGGAAAGGGCTGTTTTCCACTGCACGAGTTGGATGATTTGAAAATGGGAGTGTTGTAAAAAATGCAAATAAATTCTTTAGCAATGGAAAAAATCTGGCTGGCCACCAGTCCGCGCGGATAGGCGAATTTTTGAGTGTGGCGACTAAAGTACCTTTTTCTACTGGACATTTTATTTTATCCAGTCGCCACGTGGCGAGTGGCGACCGCTAATTTTAAACTTTAGCTGGGCCAGTAAAAGATTTATTTCTAATTTTGACACTGCCCTTTGATGTCACTAGGAAAACTCCTATATTTCATTTTGTGCCTCTGTGAAAACTCTTACACTATTTCAACAAGATCTCTGAATGAAATGCAATTTGTGTACATTTCCTTATGTGAAGGTGTAGGAGTTTATTGGTGAGGGAGTATTCCCACAAAGTAGCAGTAAAAGAAGAAATAGGAGTTCACTGGCACTTTTCACATGTATTGTCATGCACTTGCTCATGAAGGTTATCAGTTGTTATATGATTTACTTCAATTTTTCACTGTACAATAATGGAAAACATCAACTGACATTTATTTATACTACTATCCATTTAAGTAAGAGTTGAAATGAGAATCACTTCTACTAACCCATTTTTCTAAGCTATGTAAAATCTTTGAATTTCTTTTCTAGGTGATGTTTTCCTCAAAGATAAACTCTAAACACTTATATCCAGTACAGAAAAACATTTTCCAAAAGTTGTGCATTAAAAAAAATTTAGGAAGGGGGTTGGGATTTTAGTGGTATGTACTGTAGAATTTGATTTTCTCAAGTAGTTTCGAACATCCTGTTATGTTACAAATAAAATTGCTTATGCAACTGTTTCTATAAGTAAAATTTATGACATTCATGCTTACTGTAAAGTAAGCATGAATGTCATAAATTCCTGGATCATATTACGAGATGATGTGAACAGTGGTATATCAATCACTCAATACTAGTTTGAGATCAGCACATGGATTCAGTTCCCAGCAGTGATTGGAATTAATTTACAGTAGCATGGCATACATGTAGCATCACTACAAATAGAAAAATATAGTTGTAGCACAAAAAATTCTTCAAATCATATGACACTCCCGGATTTGCTGAAACAGCAAATCTAAGTGTGCTCTGCCTACAAACATGTGTACCTAACTTGCACTGCAATAGTTAGCCAAACTATTTAATAATTATCTTCCTTACTTTATGCTACACTGTTGGAAAGTAAAAAAAAGAACACTATTAAAAATTGCAGCTGCATCTATGAGATTTATGTCATAGCAACAACTTGTTAAGAAAGGTAAGTGATCACACATGTGAAGTGATTCAATGTTTATTTTACCTTTTAATACGTACTACAGCATACAGAAGGCACATTTTAATAAGGTGTTGCACCTCCTCCAACAGTAATACAAGCTTCCAATCTGGCATGCAATCAGTCGTACAAATGCTGGATATCACACTGGGAGATAGCATTCCATGTGCTTTCAACTTGGACGCGTAATTCAGAGATTTTCGCTGCCTGACTGGGTCTGCAGAAGAGTCTTTGTCTGATCCAGTTCCAGATATACTTGTTTGCAGACAAGTCCGGAGAGCGTGTTGGCCAAGGGAGTAGATGCACAGCCTGCAGAGCATGTTGAGTTGCCTGGGCGGAGTGTGAGCAGGAGCTACACTGCTGGAATATCGCATTCAAAAATGGCAGAACCGGCTGCACAATGACACTGACATACGTACTGCTATTCAGTGTACCCCGTACAAACACCAGACTCGTACAAGAGGAATAGCTAATCGCTCCACGCGCCATGATGACTGGTGTGGGGTCTGTGTGTCATTTGCGGATGCATGATGGCAAAAGCTGCTCACCTTGTTGCCTTCAAACGCATACACAACTGTCAGGAGCTCCCAAGCAGAATCGGCTTTCATCACTGAAGACCACTGACCACCATTCTTCCCTCCAATGAACTTCTTCTTGACATTACCACAAACGTGCTCGACTGTGACCGGTCAGTGGTAACCGTGCCCATAATTCTGGTAGACACCCTTGGTATGACAGAGGATCAAATTTCTGCCAACGCCGCCCTCTTGATGCATTAATCTCCTTGTGCATTAACTCTGTTGCCTGGAACCATGTCTGTGAGTGTGCAAATGTTCCTTTAACCACCGATGACACCATCTTACCATAGTCGATACCTCTTTCCCCACTCGGTCTGCAATTTGACGGAAGGACAAACCTCCTTCCCGCAGACCCCACTATACGGCCTCGCTCGAACTCCGATAACTGAACAACTGTTACGCGCCTGCATCGTCCAAGCATGGTAGCTTCTTCAAAGAGCACTGAACAACACACCAGACAAATGTCTTCGTTCTGCACACTCTAGTGCTTAAATACGCGCTACGTACATTTGCATGTTGTTGTCCGCAGTGACGTCATTATTTCATCCAATGACATTCCTACTTGGATCACATTTTCTGATGTCTTTAACAATTAACGTATTATAATACGACGTTCCTACCGGCATTTCTTCAGGGTACTCTTTTTTCACTTTCCAGCAGTGTATTTACAGGAAGTCTTCTCAGTCAGCCTGAGAAGACAGAGTATACAAGATGATCAAACTAGCGATTTTGTTGATGACACTGCATAGCGAGATTTAATTCTCCTAGTGAAGAAAATGGATTTGCACGTACTTGTTGATAGTGTTTTAATTTGATTCCCTGGGCATATCATTTAGGTTGAAATACAAGCCATTGCATTTGATAAAATGTGTTACATACATGAAATGTACATAAAAAAATCATCTTTAGAATTTGCACTTCTAACTTAAGTGAAATATAAAGTAAAAAAAAACGGTAGCCAGTGTTCGAAAAGGGCCAGTATGCCATACAGCACTTCAATTTTAATAGTATTTCATACAGGCACTAATTTTAGTAGTGGAAACTGCAGATTTTTTTCTTTTCTTGTCCAAGTGTGTATTACAAGCAAGCATTATTAAACATAGAAACCTTATGTGCCTCATGCCTTTGAGAAATAGCTGTGTGGGAACTGTAAAGGGTAGGGGTGCGGTGTACACATGAGCTATAAGTTTAATCCTTCAAAGGATGAAAATGAAGCTACCCAATGTGCATGATCACATCTTGCTCAAGGGGCCCCAGATCATTCCACTGTAGGTGTAATTTTTATTTTATCATAAATTAATACATACAATTTGCAGAGTTTCATCACAGAACAAAGGATTGGGAATAATAGATTAAACACAAATGTTAGTTTTGCAGCAATGAATATCAACTGTTTCACTTCAGACTGTTTTTTTGAGGGTGGTGAGATTGCTATTAATTTAAGGCTGAATATTCATGCTGATTGAGGAGATTTTAATTGCTCAACTTTCTACTTCATGAAAGTCCCTATTGGAGGGGGGGGAGAGGCTGCCTTCTTGGCTCGGGACCTTGTTCTAGATTCAAGCCCAGCTGAATCACTAATGATTAGCCGAGGTTTGGAAGTCTCATTAATCAGTTGGTCCTGGGGTAGAGACTCCTTGTTATAAGCAGGTCAAACCCCAGTCCTCAGTGTTGCATTAGTGCCCGCTGGATCCACAAAGCAACCAACTAAAATCAACCGCCATTGCTTCTAACTTATGATGCACTAGTACTCCACGGAACTGTCAATTAAATTTTCAAACAAGAATTTTTCTTCCAAGGATTTTTTCTTTTTCAGTTTTGGAGATTTTCTGGCAAAGATATTTTTTCTGGATAGTTAAATATGAGCATACCAACACTTTGAAATTTCCATTTCAAGCACTGAGTGTAGCTAGCTACTTTTTGGAAGAAGTAGATGTAGCAAGCTACTACTTCAAGAATGTAGTTGTAGCAGTAGCTAGCTACTTTTAAAAAGCAGCTTTCCAATCACTGGTTTCCTCTATGTATGAAAGAAAGGATTAAAGATTTTCATTCAAAGGGATTCATGTGTCCCACATGTAACAAAATGAGCTTCATTTAGTTGTATTCCTGAATGCTTTTATAAAGATACAAAACATATCTCCCTAGAGAGCTGAAAAAGTTAAAATCACATGTACAAGTAAGGCTAGAATGACTTAAAATTACATGGATAAAAAATCACTGCTATGAGACTGAAATATTTTTTTGTGAATGACACTACATTTTTAATATATTTTTTATCAAGGTTATTTCAAACGTTTAGGTTCTTAGTAGAGGAACTTTTTTTCTCTCTTACACCTAATTTTGCTGAGATTTCTACCTTACAAGATCAGCAATTGTTTATTTAGTGTGAGGCAGACTTGTTTGGCATATTATTAACTAAACAATTCACTGTCAAGAATCATTGTGCTAATAACCTTCAGGTATAGCGCATAGTAGGGTTGTGCCGGTTTTTTCCTTCCCTAAACGGAGTACATTCTGATTATTGCAATTAAACCAAACCAAAACTGAAAAAAAAAAAATGTCATTTGCGATCATATCTCAAAGCTCTTGTGTTGACATTCACAGAACTGAGCGACTTCAAGTTTCAGGGCATACCTGTCAATCCAAAAAGTCCAGGTTGTGTTTAGCGGTACTTCTTTATCTTTTTCTCCTCCAACATCTTCGATCATCGATCTAAAATTATTATCAT
Source organism: Macrothele yani (assembly GCA_039090855.1). NCBI lineage: Eukaryota > Metazoa > Arthropoda > Arachnida > Araneae > Macrothelidae > Macrothele > Macrothele yani. The sequence continues at coordinate 115,661,928 of CM077013.1, read as the reverse complement.
CACCTAATTTTTCATTAAAATAAGGCCTTGGTACTGTAGCGTCCATTGTTTTAGTTGAATGTTGATGCAATGATCAGCTGATCACCGGTTGGTTGTTTCGGGGTAAATAAACTGCAACTGTCTTCAAATTTTGAATGTTTGTTTATGCTTGTACCAGTTCCTGGAAGTTTCTCTCTCTCCCTCTATAATCTTTTTTTTACTTCAGTTTTTCTTTTTGCTAATCTTTGGAATTTATCGATTCTTTGCTTAATTACATTTAAAGTTCACTCATAACTTTACACTTTGGAAAGTTAGATCAAAAGGATAAACTCCGGAAAAAGGTTTGAACTAAACTAACTAAAGATAGAGAAAAGAGGAGCAGCAGATATCTCAGATATATATATGCCTCGCAATTCTTTCAAATGAATAACTTTAAAGGGAAGGCAAAATGTAAAAATTATTGGAAAAAGTTTTGAACTAAAATCAAGGGAGAAATATACTCCCAAAACGGATTGTCGCAAAAATCGTGACTTTTCCCATTCAGTTTTTAAAAGCATGCTTAGTAGTGCAACAAATAATTTCTTGTAGTGTTTAATGTCTTAAAAAATGTAAAAAGACTGAATGCACCAATATCTTTGGTACGCGTACGCACATCGAATTCATTACACCAAATAAAAGTCATCCTAATTTGAAAATCTGGCAACCTGTTCTGAAACTACTTTTTTCCTGTTTAAGTTAGCTTAAACGGCGCAGACGCGCTACGACGTAACACCAGCGACAGATGCGTAATATCAGATTTGTCCAAAGCGAGGACGTAGTGGTGTTGCAGCTGTCGTTGTCTTCGAAATCTTGTCGTTTTGTTCCATTTTTGCGTTGGACTTTGTCGTTAGACTGTGGCCAATCAGAATCTTTGTGTACGGAAGTATTTATTACCGCGTGCTTTTACCCCTTGATCTCTGCCTAGGACTTTACATCCTATTTTACTAAAAACGTTTTTTACCTCATGGAGGAAAAATTAATAGATTTTGTCCGTGAAAGGCCATGGATGTATGACATGGGTTCGCCTGATTATAAGAATTCAGAGAAAAAGACGAATTCGTGGATGGAAATTTCACGATTATTGAAAATTTCAGGCAAATATTTTTTATTTATTTTACATATATATTTTTATCATTTTAAGTTTAATTTAGGTACAGCAATACCTGCTTTAGTGCTTCAGTGGAAAAGTGAATTTTCGCGCTGTGAAGGTCATCATTGGGACCTACACGAAATGAGTTCTTGCCCTTCAGTTCAGCGTTTTTCAGCCCAAAACATTTATTTGCAATTGATCAAAATATTTTTCTCAATATGTGTTCTCCGTGAAATATTTCATAAAAGTCATTGGAATTCATGTATGTTCAAATTTATGAGCTGAAGCACTGAAAGTTTGCAAATACCGGGAGTTCTTGAGATATATTTGTGTAGAGTTCCGGACGTTACAAATTCTCCACCGATTTAAATGACCATTATAATTGAAAAGAAAAGTATTACTATATTTCAAAATGTATGTATTTAGGAATTTGTGCTCGCAAAGGATGAATTAGTTTTTAATAAAGTAAAAAAAAATATTTTTCTGGATGTTAATATGCTCGTAGTTATTCATAAGTTCAGGTAACATTTTTGTCCAGGTGCTACTAGGATTTGAAGCCTGAAAGGGTTTATTAGTTCGCCATATATTTATGGCTACGTTTATGCAATAGGTATTCACGAAGACAGTTGTTTTAGGGACAGGCGACTGCTTATAGCCTACTTACTGAGTTGCTCACCGTCATGTCACGGTGATAGTTAAACCTCCGATCAAAAAAAAATATTTTTTTTTTTGTTTACTGTTTTTTCTTGGTGGTGCAAAATAAAACTCAGTGGACTTCAGATTAAAAACAAAAATCAGCTCATAATGTAGGGACTTCTAATATACATCATCATCATGGTCAACCATTATCAATCCACTGCTGGATGAAGGTCTCCCTAAGTTTCCTCCACAACGGTCTGTCTTGTGCCAGTCTCCTCCATGTCACTCCCGCATACTTTCGAATTTCATCCACCCATCTCCCATGTGGTCTTCTGGGTTTTTTCCTGTCCCTTGGAATCCAATCTAAAATTTCAGCTGTCCATCAATGGTCTGTCCTTCTGGCAGTATGTCCAGCCCATTGGCATTTCAGGGATTTAACTCTGATCAGATCATGATGTCTTCCACTCTTATCATTTTTCGGATCCACGAGTTCCTCTTCTTATCTCTCCTGGTTACACCAAGCATGAACCTCTCCATGCTGCTTTGAGTTGTCTGCAGCCTTTGTATGTCTCTTTTAGTTAAGGTCCACGTCTCTGCACCATACGTAAGCACTGGAAGGATGCATTGATCAAACACTTTTCTTTTAAGACATAATGGCATATTGCTCTTGAAAATTATGCTGTTTCTTCCAAGAGCTCTCCAGGCAAGTTTTATACACAGATTAATTTCTTCATCAATGTGACCCTCACTTGATACCTGCTGTCCAAGATAAAGGTACGTGTCTGTTATCTCCAGCTTTTCTCCATCAATCGATAAATCTTCATTTCTTGTAAAAGCATTGAACATCACTTTTGTCTTCTGAAAGTTCATTTTTAATCCCACTTCTTTACTCTTGTCAGCAAGTTCCTGGATCCATACTCTGCAGCTCTGATGGGGTAGTTGCAAACATGACTACGTCATCAACAAAACGAAGGTGGGTTAGATAATCGCCATTAATCTTTATCCCTTTGTTTTCCCAGTTCAGTGATTGAAAGACATTTTCCAATGTGGCATTAAAGAGCTTTGGAGAAATGGTGTCACTTTGTCTCACTCCCTTTCCAATTTTTATGTGTGTTGTATTTTCAAACAGCCGAATCTTTGCACTTGCATTTTCATTTATGTTATGAATAATATTAATGTATGCATCTTCAATACCGCAGGATTTCAGAGCCATTGTAACTGTTGATGGTTTCACCGAATCAAAGGCTTTTTCATAATTGATAAAAGCCACGCTCAATGGAAGTTCATATTCCCTCACTCTTTCAATTAGTTCTCTCAATATGTGGATATGATCTATTGTGTTGTAGCCACTCCTGAATCCAGCTTGTTCTCTCGGTTGAGCCATGTCCAGTGTTACCTTCAAACGGTGTGAAAGAACTTAAGTGAAGATTTTATAGCCGCCCCGGTGGCGCAGTGGTCTAAGGCGCTGGCCTCTGATCATTCGTCCGTAAGGGGTCCGGGTTCGAATCCCGGTCAGGCATGGATGTTATGTTTGTCTTACGGCACTGGCTCTCTCCCTTCCCTGAAACCAGTGACCCTAAATTAGGGACGGGCGACTGCTCATAGCCCATTGAGTTGCTCACGGTGGTCGTTAAACCTCTAATTAAAAAAAAAAAAAAAAAAAAAAAAAAAGATTTTATAAACCACTGATAGGAGGCTAATAGGTCTGTAGTTCCTGAGATCCTCAATGTCACCTTTTTTATGTAGCAGGATCATTGTAGCGTTGTTCCAATGCTTAGGAATCTTCCCTTCATTAAGTCATTGAGTGAAAATTTGGACGAGTACTGTTTCGATTTCTCCACTTGCTTGTATGATGTCTACAGTAATCCCATCTTCTCCTGGAGCTTTCCCCCGCTTCATGTCCTTGATTGCATGTGCAACTTCTGCTGGGAGGACTGGAAGAACTCTGGTACTGGTACCTTTCATGATTTCTGGAGTACATGTACCATCCCTTTCATATAATTTGGAGTAGAAATCTTTCACTCTTGTCAAAATTCCACCTCTATTTCTTGTTACAGAACCATCTTCTTTTCTCAGTGCCATAATCTGTTTCTTCCCTTACTGAGATGTCCCTTTGCTATCTTTAGGCTTTGGTTGTTTTCAATTGCTTTCCTCACTAGTTCACAGTTGAATTTCCTTACGTCTTCAGTTATACCTTTTCGTACTGTCTTGCATAGCTCTATACATTCCACTTTGGAAGTCACATCTTCTTTAGTTGTCCTCATCTCTCTTCTTTTTTGCTTCAACATTTTGGTTTTTCCTGATGATTTGTTCACATGTAACTTGTTCTTAGACCCAGCTATTTTTGTTGCTGTTTCCATAAGAGCTTTGGTTACTTTTCTGTTAACTTCAGAAATATCCAATTCTTCCGATGTTAGGTCTTCTAACACAGAGAATCTGTTCTTCAGTTCCAACTTAAAGGTATTATGGTGTTTTTTAAGGTTGGTTATGTCAATACATTTTGTTTGTCTTATGAGCTTGTCACGTTCGAGTTTAGTGTTGAGGTGCATCTTACATCTCACCAATCTATGGTCACTACCTGTGTTGAACTTGTTTAGCACACTGCAGTCTTCTATGACGAATTTTTTGTTACACATAATGAAATCAATTTCACTTGTCATCCCATTTGGATGTCTCCATGTCCATTTCCTGTGTGGCTTTTTCTTGAAAAAGGAGTTCAAGATGAAAAACCCTTCTGCCTCTGCAAACTCAACGAGAGTATTTCCACGCTGGTTTCTGTTGCCGTGACCGAATTTACCTACTGGTGTCTGTTGCTGTTGCCCTATTTTTCCATTGAAATCTCCCATAATTATCTTCAAGTGCTGCTTTGAATTGTCTGAGGTGCTGGCTTCTAAGGCCATTCCTTCAACGTGAGACATGAATGGTGTGTTTGCCATATAGTTCTGGCTGTGTCACTTCCTCTGTTCGCAGGAAGTGACACAGCCTAAATTAGTAGGAAGGGTGGTGGTGGTTACAGTTGGGTTGTTAATGCTTGAAATAACAAAAAAAAAAAAAAAAAAAAAAAAAAGGAATGGAAGTTGAACCCATCATGTTTGATGATTCTGTAGACACCTTTGATAAAAAGAGAGGCCAATCTTGTAGCCAACTTGTATCATGGGATATCACATTTCAATCATGAAAACAGAAAGAGAAAAATATGAATGACCATGTCCTAAAGCCAGTGCTAGCCTTAGTACTTTGGCATCCCAATAGTAGTTTTAACTAAAAACCAGAGATGATTCTTAATCATTAAAATATCAATTTTCAAGCAGATTTAAGTAATGCATTTTTTTTTCCAAAATTGACAGGAAAGTAAAACTTAAAAAAAAAAAAAACTACATTAAGTTATTGAATATATGGCTATCTTTTTAGTTATTATATATGCCGATGAGCCATCACATTGTGACCACCTACCTAATAAGCTGTAGGACGCTCTTTAGCCTGCAAAACAATGGCCACTCAGCAAGCCATCGCCACCCTGGTGGCGCCATTGTCTAAGTGATGGCTTCTGATCATTCGTCCGAGATGGGTCCGAGTTCGAATCCCGGTGAGGCATAAATGTTGTATTTGTCTTACGGCGCTGGCTCTTTCCCTTCCCTGGAGTCAGTGGCCCTAAATTAGGGACTGGCGATTGCTTATAACTCACTGAGTGGCTCACAGTGGTCGTTAAACCTCCATTAAAAAATAAAAAAAACATTAGTTCGATGAGGTGGCGATGGGTATGCTGGTGCATCGGTTACCATAATGTTAACAGCAGGTCCTCCAGTTCCTGTACGTGGATGGTGATGATTTAGCGTGAACCTGATTTTCAATGTTGAACCACAATAGTTCGATTGGGTTCATGTCAGGTGAATTTGGAGGCCAGGGCATTTACAGAAAGTCACCAGCATGTTACTCGAACCATTCCCGAATCACTGGATGGCTCTGGCAGTGTGGCATGACGCATTATTCCGTTGGTAATGGCCATCACCAGCAGGGAACATAGTTGCCATGAATGGGTCAACTTGGTCTGCAACGATGTTCAGGTGCCCGACAGCTGTCAGGGTTTGTGCTATTGGGATAATGGGGACTAAAGTGTCCCAAGAAAACATTACCCACAGCTTAACACTGCTGCCGCCGGTCTGTTTTTTCCCAACAGTGCCATACTCTCTGTTGGTAATCGGCATATCCGGGCTTGACTGTCTACATAATTCATCAGGAATCTTGATTCGTCAGACCATGCTACTTCCAATCAACCACGGTCCAATCTTGATGATTTTGGGCCCATTTCACGCATTGTCGGTGGTGAAGCGTAGTAAGCGTGGGGGCACGGATGGGTCTCCGGCTACGCAGGCCCATGCGCAGACGGCTGCGGTGAACTGTGTGCTGTGACACATTACCCTGATCACCACTGTTGTAGCTGTGGGTGATTTGTTGCACTGCTGCCCTGTGGTTGCTCTGAACAATGCATGACAGTTTTTGCTTTGCTGTGGCATCAATGAGCTGTGGAAGACACACGGCTAGATGATGGTTCATCGTTTGACTATCTGTGCACCACTTTTGATACATGCTCACTACAGCAGCATGTTAACCCACAAGCTGTGCCGTTTCCGAGAACGTAGTTCCGAGGCGCAGTGCCATCAAAATTTGCCCTTTATTGAATTCTGATAAATCGGCAGCTTTTTCCCGTTCTAACTCCGAACACTTTGCTAACCAAAAGCAGGTCCTTGGGTTGTACATATACTGCTCTGTGAACTTTGCCTGTGTCACCGTTTGGTCTCCAGGTGCACTCAATTTCTCTAGGCTAAGGGTGGTCATAATGTAATGGATCATCGGTGTATATATACAAGGTTACAGCATATCTCCCAAGCTTTTCAATGCCACATTGCAAAGTGTCTTTTCAGTCATTGAACTGGGAAAACAAGGGGATAAAAATTTATGGAGATTATTTTATTCACCTTTGTTTTGCTGATGACGTAATAATTTTTGCAGCTACCTCATCAAAGATGCAGAGTATGATCCAGGAACTTGCTGACAAGAGTAAAGAAGTGGGATTAAAAGTGAACTTTCAGAAGACAAAACTGATGTACAGTGCTTTTACAAGAAATGAATATTTTGGATTAATGGGGAGAAGCTTTAGGTAACTGATACCTACATTTATCTTGGACAACAGATAACAAAAGGTCATATTGATGAGGAAATTAATCGCTGCATAAAACTTGGCTGAAGAGCTTTTGGAAGAAACAGTACAGTTTTCAAGGGCAATATGCCATTATATCTTAAAAGAAAAGTGTTTAATCAATGCATCCTTCCAGTTCTTACATATGGAGCAGAGACATGGACCATAACTGAAAAAGACATACAAAGGCTGTAGACACCTGAAAGAAGTGTGGAAAGATGAATGCTTGGTATAACCAGGAAAGATAAGGTGGGGAACTCATGGACGTCATAATCAGAGTAAAATCCCTGGAATGGCAATGGGCTGGACATGTTGCCAGAAGAATAGACCACCGATGGACAACCAAAATTTTAGACTGGATACCGAGGAACAGAAAAAGACCCGCACAGGAGAAGACCACATGGGGATGGTTAGATGAAATTCAAAAACATGCTGGGCTAATATGGAGGAGACTGGCTCAAGATAGACAGTTGTGGAGGAAACTTGGGGAGACCTTCATCCAGCAGAGGATTGATAATGGTTGACAGTGATGATGATGATGAAAATCTAACTAAATATACTCGTGGCAGACCTAACCTGACTATTGAAGGCACACTCGGAGAGCTTTTTGATCAAGATCTCAGGGTTTTTCAGTATCTTCTGCATTTGGGATACAATGTATTGGGAACTGCATTGCATCTCACTAAATAACAAAACAAAAAACTTCCCAATGATCATTCTGTCAGTGACTTTCCCTTTGAGAAGAAAGGGGCAATGTTTAGTTCTTCCCAAACTCCTTAATTGTCCATTAACCCTTCACCTGCTGTAAATATTCTGTGGGTATAGCTTCTGTTACACTTATGGCCAGTGAACAGAAATGACAATGACCTCACCAAAACATGAATATCTGTGTTTTTTAGAAATGTGACTGAAACTGAGATCTTAATTTTTTTTTAATGCACTTACACACAACATTTAGAACAATCATATATATTTTAAAGTCCCAGTTCAAGCTCAAATATGAGCTTTTAGACAGAGTGCATTTAAGAGGGGGTAGCTGCAGCCCCGGGTCCCCCATTTTCAAGTGGCCCCAGGATTATGCTGGATGCTTGAAGATCTGACAGAGTTCTATAGTATTTTGTTTTAATATAGCACAGAAAAAACTATAAGAAACTGCCTTGTGAATTTTTTTTTTCTATTTCTTTCACTTTTTTAGGAGTCCGCAAAAAGTATAGTCATCACCAGTCCATCCTCAAATCTTACAAAAGCATTACAGATGTTTTTGTACACATTTGTAATTGGGGAAATTTTCGTACAATAAGAATTCGCTTGAATCATGATACTTGGAATTAGCTCACTATTTCGATATAATTTCAACAAGCTGAACCGGGGGGGGGGGTAAAGCAGAACTGAATTAGTATTCATTTTTCAACCATGCATTTTCACATTTCCCTGCTACCACTGATTCGTCCATGAATCATGGGATACACACTTCAATACGGAGGGGATATTTTTTTATGGCTTCCTCATATTTTGGGAATGCTTTCTCCTGGGTATTTTTATTCCTTCACCCAAAGTGAAATTCTAGATGTGCCACTAATATTGTGGCCCCAAAATATTGTCAATCCCCTGGGACCCCTGTCTCCTTAAATGTGTTCTGCTCTTCGATGAAGTCCTCACTTAGGTCCAGATTCCTGAACCCACAGCGTGATGTGCACCTTTTGGCTGGAGAAAATAGAAAAACTCTTCGAGTCGGGAACAGTGTGCCCTGACAGAACAGTGAAAAAGGAAGGTGCGGACAATAAGAGAGTTTTAGAAATATACGGTTTCCTGTTAAGTACTGAAGTTATAAATTATCCCACATACTTACCTGCAGCAGCACTCTACTCCATTCAAGCAAAACAGTCAGCATCCAGCCGTGGCAAACGGCGCAAGAACAGGGGAGGGGGAACCTGCAAAAGAACAAACAGTACACACACACACACACACACACACACACACACACACACACAAAATCCACAGAGGAACGTCCAGTTCTCACACTCAAATCGCATATATCATTGCTAACTTCAGTGGAAATGTAAGTCATCTGTTATACCCCTATTTTCTGGTTGTTCCGTCTTTTAACAGTAGTCAAATGTGTTCTGCTTTTAGACTGGAACTGTATTATACAGTGGAAGTATGCACTAAGCACCTTCCACTGTATAGTCCAGGTCAGCTGTGCAGCTAGTTTAGCATAAATTTTTGGGCATTTGCTGTGTAATTAGCTGTATGGAAAATTTTTTGTTAGTCAGTTTATCCAAAAGCCACTGTGTTGTTGAGTAGTTAGAGGCATAGGTTTCTGGCTAGTTGTTAAACTGGTACACTGAATGTGGATTGCAGAAGTATGACAATGAGGGTGATAAATATTTAGGTTTCTTATGATAATTAACACAGCAATCGGACATCGCTGAATTGACTGTAATTACTGTTTCTCACGTGAATTAAATCACATCAGAAAACTTGAAAATTTCATCGACGTGAAGCGGGAAACAAACCCACATGTCCCGATTTCTGTTCGAGTATTTACCACGTATTATAATTATCATGACTTATTTACCACATATTATGAGAAGAATGTGGCCTTCTTCTGACCACATTCTTCTCGTAATACGTGGTAAATACGTCATGAAGAAGACCACATGGGAGATGGGTGGATGAAATTCGAAAGTATGCGGGAGTGACATGGAGGAGACTGGCACAAGACAGACCGTTGTGGAGGAAACTTGGGGAGACCTTCGTCCAGCAGTGGATTGATAATGGTTGACAATGGTGATGATGATGAGAAGAATATTTTTTCAACTCTGAATTAAGGTTTCTTGTTTAACCTTAAGAGTCCATAAAATAAAAAATAAAAAAACATTTTCCAGGTAGTAAAGTAGGTTTAAAAGAAACTCAGAATTTTTCAGTGTAGTGTCAAACTTTTCAAATAAAATGAAAGAAAAGACTGTCTTCACATTCTTTTTTAATTTGATGCATTTGGTTAATATAACTTTCAATACATTCTGTGAAAGTGCTGGATGTTACAAAAATATAAAAACCATGTAAGTTGGAGAAATAACAAAAAAATAAATAGAATGCACTATGAGTGGACAAGTTAATTAGCATGGAAAGAAACATTTCCATGGAGTGTATATATTAAAGTAACAGTTCACATAATAACTCTGCATAAGGAACATAAAATTTTATCAACACTTATTACAATATGAGAACTTCAGTATATGAGGTGAGATTTTTGTCTTACAGATGCACTGAAGCAGGGATGTTGCTGGACTTCAGAATCAGGGTGGGCAAGTATTACTTTTGCCGGGGCAAATTTGATAGCAACTTTATTTGTAAAACACCAAAGGAAAGAATTTTTACTACTGGCTACAAGGGAATTTGTGCAAACCCCTCTGCCACCCCACACATGGATCTGAGTGCCTATTACATACTAGTGGGTTAGTGGTGTAAGATATAAGTGTTGGTAGAATGCTGCCTTCAACTTTTCTTGCTGTGAATGTATTGTCTAAATCGCTTTTCAAATTTTTACTTATGAAAATAATGCTGTACTTGAACGATTTTTTTTAAAAGGAAACTGTTGCTTTTGTTGAATTAAATCAAATTCTCATATCGTGATATGCAAACGCAATATCTTCCCCCACGTTAACTTCAAGCCAGCAACCTTGCCTTTCACTTCTCTCTTCTAAATCAGTTATCAGCCATGTCCTGTTCTCTCATTGTTCCAGGCAGGCTTAAGAGTTTTGGTGTAGCTTTAGGCACCACTTTCACTGTTGGAATCCCTAACTTAGTAGTGCAAACAGCAGAACAAATAGTAATGACCTCTCTCAGTGAATTCCTATTCACCCTTATCATTCACTCCTGGCCATACTAACATGGAAAAAGGTTTACATTAAGGATTTGAAAAGGTTGAAGAGCAGTTGAATTTTTGTGGCTCTGCAGATGCTATTTTGATAAATTTCTACGGAGAAGTAAACACACTTCCTAGGGAAATATGCTTAGGGCTACACTATGAAAAATAACAGACTTATTATTACTTGGCAAAGTCCATATCTTAAAGTTAAAAAAATAAAATTGATTGACACGTCTTGAACTGGCAGCAGAGCTGAGTTCGGGCTCAATTTTGAGAGCCCGAGCCCGAAGTATGTCAGCCCGAGCCTCAATGTTATATTTCAAGATAAAGTCCGGGCCCAAACAAGCCCAAAAACTGTAACCTTTTTAGGCATTAAAAAATATCTCCTGTTCCAGATTTTCACTCTTTCCTCCCTATGCAATTAACCGATGTCTTTCTCAACTGTGGAGTGGGGAAGGGATGTCTATCTATTTCTATAGTTTCTTTGACTATTCATTTCTTCCTGAAATGTTTCGGGCGGCCAGGCATGAGGAAAAATCGAGAGGCACAACAATCTATGTTGTACGTTGCTCAATAGAATTAGCAGGGAGCTGACCCGTTGATGTAGGGAGCAAAATTTCGTCAGCTTGTTATGTACTTATGTACCATTTATAGTTCTTAAAGAAACTTTTCCTTCTCAGAAGTTCAGTAATTTATGACCTATGGTATTTGTTACCCAAGCAGGTATGAATAGCCCTGCCGAGTTCCCACTCCCCATCCAGACACAGTTGCCGAAGAATTCTATTTAACAACTAAAAATTGTGAAAAAGTCTCGTGTGCTAAATGGTACAAATCACATTAAAAAAAAAAAAAAAAAATAAGAAGAGAATTCTCTCAGATCCCGAGCCCAAACTCCAGTAAGTATTATGCAGCCCGAGCTCGGTTCAGGCCCGGGCTCGGCCCTTCTCAGTACTTGTAGGCAGCAGGGTGGGCAAGGAAAATTTCAGCCCACCCTCGAACCCCTTTGGCAACATCCCTGTGCTGAAGTGGGGTAAAGATGTATAGTCATTTTCAGTATGAATTAATCACATGCATGTGATAATGTAGATGGGTGTTTTTTCAGTTTCATATGAAATCAGAGGAAAATTCCCTATCTCCTTCCCCCTCTATCTCTCTTCTCTACTGAAATTGCTCAAAAGGCTTAATAACATTGGCACTTCAAGTATTACATTAAGTTGCACTTGTCTTAACTTATTCCTTGTGAAATTCTTACTTACCATAAACTAACCATAAGTGTCCCTTTATATATAATGTGAGATGTCTAATAAAGTTGTCATTTAATGTACAAATCTTCAAAGTAGTTTTGCAAAGTACAGTTAGCTGTCAAGGTTGATATACAAAAAGTCAAGGTTGATATACAAAGTGTGTCAATTAAGTTCATTGAATGCTATCATAACGCCATAGAAGCAAAGTTTGCGAAAGGTGCAGTCGCTTGCACAACACATTCAAGTGCATGAGCAAACATGTGCTTAACTGCCACGAAGCTATAAGAAAGAATGTGACACAGAAAATGTCACATCAACTGATATAGGTGCATGTTAGCAAGCAAAAATGGAGCAGAGAACCAATATTCAATTATTCTAGCTGAGCAAGTCATTGCTGTGTTGAATTACCCACCATATTCTGCTGAGCCGCCCCGGTGGCGCAGTGGTCTAAGCGATGGCCTCTGATCATTCGTCCGTAAGGGGTCCGGGTTCGAATCCCGGTGAGGCATGGACGTTGTGTTTGTCTTACGGCACTGGCTCTCTCCCTTCCCTGGAACCAGTGACCCAAAATTAGGGACGGGCGACTGCTTATAGCCCATTGAGTTGCTCACGGTGGTCGTTAAACCTCCAATCAAAAAAAATATTCTGCTGAACTTGCACCAGATGATTACCTATTACCTTTTGTTTCCCTGGCTGAAAAGGAAGACATTTGCTGACATTCAGGCTTGTGATGACAGAGCTGCAGACAATAATAAAGCAGGACTTTTCCCGTAGCTTCCAGCAGTTGTATGGACAATTTGTATTGTATCGAGAAAGGGTGGGGGGATTATGTTGATGACTGGTAAAGTAAGTTTTCTTAAATATTACCTGTTGTTTATTTTTACTGTGCATTCATCAAACTTTGTCACATGTTGTAAGTACTTTTGATACAGCATATTTGTTGTAATACTAGGATATGATTTTAATTGGGAGTTGATCTAGTGAATTTACACCACTTTTATGGAAGTTGCATGTATATCAAATAATTTGATATACTAGATACAGTTAATCCTCAATGAGCTACATTTAGAAATTGAATGGAAACCACTGTAGGCTTCCAGAATTGAAGTGATCTCTGTAGACTGCCCAAATAATATAAAATATGAAGTGCAAAATTTTTGACATCAAAAATGCAATATATGAAGGATTTCTGGCACACTGAAAGAAAATTTGGTACCCAAAAATATGCAAAGTTAAATTGCACAGGCTCTAGTGCTTATTTGTTGTTTAGCTAGTTAAATACATGCATAATATACAGGGTGCATAGGAAAGTCCTTTAGCCTGAAATAACTTGTGAATGGAGAGAGGTACAGCTATGCAATGAGATAACGGTATAATAAAGCAACTACACCCAATCGAATGCAACCAATAGCAGTGCCCCTAGTGGCGAAATATAGAAGTTAGCCATCACAAATCGAAAACGAAAAGAGATAGAGCAAAATTTCCAATTACAAAGTTGTAGAGCATCAATTAATTAGTACAAAACATTTGTTTCACACAGATAAGATAAATTGTCGCCTGAATACCCTAAAATGTCCGAAATCGGCGCGTGACCTTTTGTGTGAACGTTTGAATAAAACAGGCATAGGTATGAGCAAATGCACACAATTTATTGCATAAATGCGTACTTATGTCAATACAATTTGATGGCGTCGGACAAAACAAAAAAGACAAACTGGCGCATAGTGATAAAAAGTTAATGTCAAGTGTCTTCGAAGAGTTCGCCATTGCCCACGATACACATTTGTATTCGTGAAAGTAACTCTGCATGCACATTCCTCAGCATGGAAGGTGTCGCACTATTGCAAGCATCTGTAACACGACGACGTAAATCCAGCAGACTTGTAGGCGCTGTTGCATACACCTGATTTTTTACGTAACCCCAGAGGAAGAAATTTAACGGAGTGAGGTCTGGCGATCGTGGAGACCATTCAACAGCACCACCATACCCGATGATTCATTGCCCAAAACAATCTGTGAGAAAGCATTGCACTGCTGCTGAGTGAAGCTCGCCATTCTCTCACAGCGTACGTAGACCTAAACTTCTGATCAGGGTACATCCTGCTACTGGTTTTTATATCTTAGGTACGGTACGTCATAATCTGCATTTGCATTTATGGCTACATTTGCGAAATGTGAATATGCAGATTCGAATCATCGCACATCGATTTCGGGCATTGTAGGGGTATTCAGGTGACAATTTATCTTATCCGTGTGAAACAAATGCCATTTTGAACTAATTAATTGATGCTCTACAACTTTGTAAATGAAAATTTTGCTCTATCTCTTTTCGTTTTTTATTTGCAATGGCTAGTTTCCGCATTTCGCCACTAGGGGCACTGCTATCGGTTGCATTTGATCGGGCGTAGTCACTTTACTATACCGTTATCTCACTTGCATAACTGTTCCTCTCTCCGTTTCAGGCTAAAGGGACTTTCCTATGCACCCTGTATATATATATATACGCTGGCGGAAAGTGAAAAAAGAACACCAAGAAGGAGACATCTGATACCAACGAAATTTATACAGCGTAATAACGGAATACAGAGGATAAGGTGATCAAAACATTATGGCAAAATACAGCTGTATTTGCTGGTAAACTGAAAAATAACATTTCCATGTAACATGGTTAATATGAGGTTGAACTGCCATGAACTGCGCCACACTGTGCAATTTTGGCATGGAGTCTGTCGTACATATGTTGGATGTAAGTTTGGGGAATTGAGTTCCAAGCATCCTCAACCTGGATGCATAAATCAGGGATGGTCGTGGCTGGCCGTGGAGACCGGATAAGTCGTTGTCCCATAAAATCCCACACATGCTCAATGGGGGACAAATCCGGTGAACGTGCAGGCCATGGAAGTTGTCTCACACCCTGAAGTGCATGTTGCGTTGCACGTGCCATGTGTGGGCGTGCGTTATCTTGCTGGAAAACACCACGATGGACCGACCTTACAAATAGCACAACAACGGGCTGAATGATGTTGTTGATGTAGGAGGTGCTGTATAATGTACCCGGTATAAACACTAGTTGTGTACATGAGCGATAGCTGATCACTCCCCACACCAGGAGACCAGGTATAGGCCCTGTGTGTCGCTGGCGGATGCAAAAAGGGTGGAGATGCTCCCCTGTGCGTCTGCGAACACGCATACGGCCATCAGAGGCTCCCAAGCAGAATCTGCTTTCATCGCTGAACAGGACAGATCGCCATTGCGTTCTCCAGTGCAGACATTGGCGACACCACTACAGCCGTTCCTGACTGTGGGCTGGAGTCTGAGGTACATATGCCAGAGGCACACATGCACGTAGTCTTGCATCCAGTAGATGGTTGCGGATTGTTCGCACAGTCACCTCAGGTGCAACGACAGCTCGGATTTGCGTCGCAGTGGATGTTCTGCTTGACAACGCCGCTCTTCTTATGCGTCGATCGGTCCGCTCATCAGTCCGTCTGTGACTCCCGGTTCCACGTCTTCTCGTGTGGGAATGTTCCTCGGACCATCTACGCCACCATCGTACCACCACCGTTACTTCCCGTCCAATTCACTCCGCAATACGACGATACGACCACCCGGCCTCGTGGAGTCCGACTAGACGACCTCGCTTAAAGTCCGTTAACTGCTGAAATCGTACATGTCCTCCATATCCAGGCATTGCAGCTTCTTCAGGGTCTTCGCACGTGTCCGTACGCCGACGACTGGTTACATTCAGTTCGCCGTACTCCTTAAATACCACAGACGATAATTTGCATATTATGCCATGCTGTGGCGTAAGCGCTAACCGGTTGGTCCCGAAATTAACATCACATCTACGTAAACTGGACACCATTAACATATGTAAATTTCATGACCGTCCGCCAATTCCTTCTTGGTGTTCTTTTTTCACTTTCCGCTAGTGTATATACACTATATTGACAAAAGTCACCAGGCACCTAGAAGAGAAACACAACTTAGCATTTATTGGCCTACATTAGTATCGTGTTGGTCCAATTTTGGTCATAATGCATGCATTGACCTTTCGAGACATGCTTTTGACAAGGTTTTGGAACACAGCGATAGGTATGTGCTTCTATTCAGTACATAATGCTGCCGCTAACTGTTGCTTAGTAGTAGGCCTTGGTTCCAAACTTCTTATGTGATGCTCTAATTCATCCAATAGATGTTCTATGGGATTAAGATCAGGTCTCTGTGCTCGCCAATCCACACACAATACAGAATTATCGTCTAACCATGCCGTAACAGTCCCTTGCTTTATGGCTCGGTGCATTATCCTGCTGGTACCAACAAGGCTCAGTTCCGCAGTATTGCCACAGAGTTGGTAGAGCATAATTGTCCAGAATAATGAGGTAGACGTGCTGGTTAACAGGTTTGTCCACGATGACCAATGGGCTGGGACCAACCACGAAAAACACTCCCACATGAGTACACTGCCAGCTCCAACTTGACTGTAGAAACAGTACACTGTGGTAAATAGCGTTCCCCTGACTGCCGCCATACCCACACACAGCCACGCGACTGATGGATCGTGTATCTGGATTCATCAGTCCGTACGACCTGTTTTCATTGATCTACGGTCCATGATAAATGTTCTTTACACCATGCCAAATTACGAGTAGCATTCCGAGTGGAGATGAAAGGCTTATGAGCAGCCGCACGACCACGGTAATCCATGGAATGAAGTTCTCTGCGAATGGTACGTGTACATACCAAGGTTCCAGCATTTTTACTCATCTGTACACTGAGGTCTTGTGCAGTACTCCATCGATTAGCTGTAACGATTCTCCTGAGGCTTCGACATCCTCTATCACTGATTTTCTTTGGTCTGCTGGTATGTTTTGCTGCTTCAGGCATGCCATGTGTCTTCCACTTATTCAGTACATCCAAAACAGTTGACTTGGGTATGTTTAAACGGTTCTCGGTTTTTCTTATAGACAACCCACTAATATAACACCCAACAATCTTTCCTTTCTCAAAGTCAGTTCTCTCCTGCCTCAACATTTTCACTCAACCTTACAGTTCGACATGATTGCAGTCAGCTGCAGGCTTGTTTTTATACTGTTGGCAGCTGTACCGCACATCTTAACAATGCAGCGGATCTGTTCATTTGCTTTTGAAGGCATGTCTGGGGACTTTTGTCAATATAGTGTATATATTGGCACTGAGCTCAGAGTTGTTTTACCTCACAATCACCCCTGGATGTTGTTGTACTTTTGATACAGCATATTTGTTGTAATATATGCTTTTAATTAGGACTTGATCTAGTGAATTTATACCACTTATTATTAAAATTATGATCAAATGTATCTTACTCAGTTCTATTGTAACTTAACTCATTTACAGCTCCTGAAGTGCAAACCAGGTGGAAAAATCTTCGATCTAGTTACGTTCGTGAAAGGAAACGATACAGGGTAGGAAAACGAAGAAAATGGGCATTTTTTGATGCTCTCAGATTCCTTGACCCTCATATAAAGGGCAGGAGGTAAGAAAGAATCACATACTGTGTGTTGCTTAAAAATATGCATGATAAATATTGGCACATTCATGTTTTTCAAAAAAAAAAAAAAGAAAAAAAGCATTTGTTTTTTAAAATGTATATTTGTTTTAGATGTCTTTTTATTCACATTGGAAACAGTAGCAAAAATTAAAAGCTACAGGTGCAGCTTTTTTGTTTTAAAGTATTAACATTATGAAATTCATAAGAAATAATATACCAGATATTTTATAGGTTTTAAATAATAAGTTCTAATAATATAGTCTATATATAAAAAACACAAGGCCGTTTCTTTCTACAATCCGTCAGTGCAGCCCACTGGAGCGATTTTCATGATTTTTGTTAAATGAAAGCTACGGACTTACAGATTTGTCATCGCTAATCTTTATATTACCATGGCATTTTTTTGTACAATCTGCCATAAGGGGAGTGATAATCTGGAACTACTTGAAAGCATTCTGATTTGGTAGTAAAGCCAAAAATAATCTACATATTTAAAACGCAAGGCCAGTTCTTTTTAGAACCCGCCAGCACCACCCACTGGAGCGATTTTCATGATTTTTTTTTTTTAAATGAGAGCTACTGACCCACAGATTTGTCATTGCTAATTTTGTCATAAGTAATTTTTTTTATGCTACCATGGCATTTTTTTTTTTTTTTGTACAATTTCCCGTAGGCGGAATGTTATAGGGAAATCGGGAACTACTGGAAAGTGTTCTGATTCAGTAGTATAGCCAAAAATGATAAAAAATAAATAAAGTAGCCTATGTCCACCGGAAAGAAGTAAGCTTCCCAACGGTAAAAGAATTATCCAAATTGGTTCCATCGAGATTAGTAAAAAAAATTCCGTATAATATCTATCTTTCACGTTGGGTGTGATCAGGTTGTTGTATGTAAACAAAGCGAAACAATACACAGGAAATCGGGATCTACTTAAAAGCTATCTGATTTGGTAGTACAGCGAAAAATAGTAAAAAATAAACAAAATAGCCTATGTCCACCGGAAAAATAATAAGCTTCCCAATGGTGAAAGAATTATCTAAATCGTTTTTTTTTTTTTTTTTTGATTGGAGGTTTAACGACCATCGTGAGCAACTCAATGGGCTATAAGCAGTTGCCCGTCCCTAATTTAGGGTCACTGGTTCCAGGGAAGGGAGAGAGCCAGTGCCGTAAGACAAACACAACATCCATGCCTGACCGGGATTCGAACCCGGACCCCTTACGGACGAATGATCAGAGGCCAGCGCCTTAGACCACTGCGCCACCGGGGCGGCTCAGTAGTTTTCAAGATTATGTCAAACACACAAAGTTTCTCTCTTTATATCTTATTTGTATAGATAAATGAAATAACCTATGTCCACCTGAAAGAAGTAAGCTTCCCAACGATGAAAGAATTATCCAAATTGGTTCAGTAGTTTTCGAGATTAGTAAAAAAAAATCCGTATATTATCGTGAGCTACTTTCTTTCAGGTTGGTTGTGATCAGGTTGTATATAAACAAAGCGGAGCGATACACGGGAAATCGGGAACTACTTGAAAACGATCTGCTTTGCTATTACAGACAAAAATAAAAAATAATAATAAATGAAATAGCTTATGTCCACTGGAAAGAAATTAGCTTCCCAACAGTGAAAGAATTATCCATATCGGTTCAGTAGTTTTCGAGATTACCTCAAACACACAAAGTTTCTCTCTTTATATATTAGTACCTTAAAAAACACCATAATACCTTCAAGTTGGAACTGAAGAACAGGTTCTCTGCTTTAGAAGGCCTAACATCGGAAGAAGTGGACATCTCTGAAGTTAACAGAAAAGTAACCAAAGCTCTTATGGAAACAGCAACAAAATTAGCTGGGTCTAAGAACAAGTTGCATGTAAATAAATTATCAGGAAAAACGAAAATGTTGATGCAAAAAAGAAGAGAGATGAGGACAACTAAAGAAGATGCGACTTCCAAAGTGGAATATATAGAGCTATGCAAGACAGTACGAAAAAGTATCACTGAAGACGTAAGAAAATTCAACTGTGAACTAGTGAGGAAAGCAATTGAAAACAACCAAAGCCTAAAGATAGCAAAGGGACATCTCAGTAAGGGAAGAAAACAGATTATGGCACTGAGAAAAGGAGATGGTTCTGTAACAAGAAATAGAGGCGAAATTTTGACAAGAGTGAAAGATTTCTACTCCAAATTATATGAAAGGGATGATACATGCACTCCAGACATCATGAAAGATACCAGTACCAGAGTTCCTCCAGTCCTTCCAGCAGAAGTTGCACATGCAATCAAGAACATGAAGCGGGGAAAAGCTCCAGGAGAAGATGGAATTACTGTAGACATCATACAAGAAGCAAGTGGAGAAATCGAAACAGTACTCGCCCAAATTTTCACTCGATGCCTTAATGAAGGAAAGATTCCTGAGGATTGGAACACCGCTACAATGATCCTGCTACATAAGAAAGGTGACATTGAGGATCTCGGAAACTACAGACCTATCAGCCTCCTATCAGTAGTTTATAAAATCTTCACTAAAGTTCTTTCACACCGCTTGAAGGTAACACTGGACATGGCTCAACCGAGAGAACAAGCTGGATTCAGGAGTGGCTACAGCACAATAGATCATATCCATGTGCTGAGAGAACTAATTGAAAGAGCGAGGGAATATGAACTTCCATTGTGCATGGCTTTTATCGATTATGAAAAAGCCTTTGATTCGGTGAAACCATCAGCAGTTACAATGGCTCTGAAAACCTGCGGTATTGAAGATGCATACATTAATATTATTAATAACATCTATGAAAATGCAAGTGCAAAGATTAGGCTGTTTGAAAATACAACACACATAAAAATTGGAAAGGGAGTGAGACAAGGTGACACCATATCTCCGAAGCTCTTTAATGCCACATTGGAGGGTGTTTTTCAGTCACTGAGCTGGGAAAACAAGGGGATAAAGATTAATGGAGATTATCTAACCCACCTTCGTTTTGCTGATGACGTAGTCATTTTTGCAACTAGCCCATCAGAACTGCAGAGTATGATCCAGGAACTTGCTGACAAGAGTAAAGAAGTGGGATTAAAAATGAACTTTCGGAAGACAAAAGTGATGTTCAATGCTTTTACAAGAAATGAAGATTTATCAATTGATGGAGAAAAGCTGGAGATAACAGACACATACGTTTATCTTGGACAGCAGATATCAAGTGAAGGTCACATTGATGAAGAAATTAATCGGCGTACAAAACTTGCCTGGAGAGCTTTTGGAAGAAACAGCATAATTTTCAAGAGCAATATGCCATTATGTCTTAAAAGAAAAGTGTTTGATCAATGCATCCTTCCAGTGCTTACGTATGGTGCAGAGACGTGGACCTTAACTAAAAGAGACATACAAAGGTTGCAGACAACTCAAAGAAGCATGGAGAGGTGCATGCTTGGTGTAACCAGGAGAGATAAGAAGAGGAACTCGTGGATCCGAAAAATGACAAGAGTGGAAGACATCATGATCAGAGTTAAATCCCTGAAATGGCAATGGGCTGGACATACTGCCAGAAGGACAGATCATCGATGGACAGCCGAAATTTTAGATTGGATTCCAAGGGACAGGAAAAGACCCAGAAGAAGACCACATGGGAGATGGGTGGATGAAATTCGAAAGTATGCAGGGGTGACATGGAGGAGACTGGCACAAGACAGACCGTTGTGGAGGAAACTTGGGGAGACCTTCGTCCAGCAGTGGATTGATAATGGTTGACAATGATGATGATGATGATATAATGATACAAAAAAAAAACTGTTAAAACCAAACTGGCAAAATAAAATACATTTTTAACCCCATTGTGTAGTTATCCAGACACAATATCATTTCGGGTCACTGAAAGAATGTCAACACTCTGATGCAAGCCCATCAACGACGGGTAAGCACATGTTCATACAGTAATGAGGAATGTCATCGTTACATTCTTGGAAAAATTAATGGGAATATAATGAAAATTTTGTTGTTGGTAACCCTTCTTATACACTGTCCATTATTAATAATTCAACTGTTTATTATAATTATGCATTTTATTACGATTCGTATTATATGACGAGAAACAATTTCAGTCGCAGCTTTTTCAACCATGCATGGCACGGTTTACGGACTAGTACATTCTAATATATGAAATGTTTGGCATATTATTTCTTATGAAAAGTTTCTTACTGTTTGATCTGTTTAAGCCAACTTCATAGCTTTCAGATATTTTAGGATTATGATTTTTATCACAAAATTTCTTAAATGCTTCAATCAGGAAAAAATGCCACATGTTCTTTATTACTTACTTTTTTTGTAGGCAAATTGCTTTTTAATCTGTTAATTTTATTGTGAGTGGCTGTTTAAGTTATCACACATGAATATATTAACATTTATAAGTAGTTTCTGATTAAAACCACCATGACTACATCTAATTTGAATCTGTCTAAATTTTTGAAATATCCACTCCGATGGGCCTAAACATCTCAATCACTGTAACAGTTAAAAACCCACTCCTGCAGGCTAAACATGAAAATCTCTGCAAAAGTTAAAAGTACACTCACAACATGCAAATCACTACAAAAGTTGCACATGCAATTAGTTAACTCCTAATATGAAACCATCTGAAGTTATTTTGGAATTTTGTAGAAGTTTATTTAACAGGATTTTTAGTGGTAAATTACATTTTTTTTCAATTCAACTGTCATAAGATCATCATCAGGATTACATTATTGGAGATGTTGCCATTCAGTTGGAAATGCAGAACCCTAATTTATTAACTTAAATGTGAGTGGCAAAGTCATGGTTGCTTGCAAGGGCAGGGAGAAGCCACCATTCCTAGGTACTGAACAATATGAAATCAAAATGGCAAAATGTGTGTGTGTACCTTTTTGGTTTTACATTGTTAAGTATCTAGGGGCTTCTCCTTGACCTCGCAAACAAGCATGACTTTGCCACTCACATTTAAGTTAACAGATTAGGATTCAGCACTTCCAACCGAATGATGAAAGGTAACAACTCCAGTAATGTACTGATGATGAACTAGATTCTAGTTTGAAATTTTGTCAATTGAATGGAAAAAACATAAATTTGCCTCTAATGCACTTGTGATCATAAAAACCAGAACACCTGAAGGGACTCCATGTACAGCTTTGATTTTTACAGGATATGTTCATTAGCAATACAAAACAAATTATTGGCATCTTGGTGTCATATGTACCAGGTGCATCAATGTAGCTAATAATTGGTCTAGCCACCTCTGGCTTGTATCACCTGCTGTATGCACTGAGGCACCGAATCAAATAATATATTAATGGTATCCTGTGAAATAGCCATTCGGGGGTGGGGTGGGGGGTATTATTGGTCCAATGCTGATTCATCCAAAGGGACAATTTGTCCAGTAGACAAATTGGTAGAATGATGCCGATACATCCAGTGGGATGATTGGTCCAATTCCATCCGATCTGTCCGAAGTGCTACTCGTGATATACAAATCTCATCTGTTCTGATTCTACCTCCGATGTTTTACGAAAGTACTGGTAGTCCAAAGAATGTAAAATAATGTTACATTTGATGCATACTATTGTGGTTACAGATTGGTTACAGATTTTTTTTTCTTTCGGAATATTGTTTTCTTGTTATACTGTCTTAGGCATTGACAGTCTAGTGGAACGTTGGCAAGAGGTCATGAACAATGGAGAATATACAGGGGTTATCCAAAATAATGGAAACACCTTGAAACAATAGGTGTTATGCACCTTATGTAGTGTGGGAGCACCCTTGACATTTAAAACTGCTTGAATCCTCCTTGGAATGGATGCATACAAGTCCTGGATGGTGGTATGTTGTACCATCCTTCCTGCAGAAACTGTTCCAATTCCTTGAGAGACGCCATAGGAGGATGACGGGATCACACTCTGTTTTCCAACACAAACCACAGGGGCTCAATGATGTTTAAGTCTGGTGATTGTGCAGGCCAAGGAAGGTGTGCAACTTCATCGTTTTGTTCCTCAAACCATGATTGAACAGTTCGACTTCTGTGATTCGAGGCATTATCATCTTGAAAGGTGCAATCCCCAGACGGAAACAATGACTGCACCATTGAATGCACATGGTCGGCCAAAAGAGTAACATGGTCACCGCTAGTGATCCGTCCATGTAAGGTGATTATGGGACCTGCTGCAAACCACGAGATAATAGCCCAATACATTACAGAACCGCCCCCATGCTTCACTGTGGGAAGGAGACAGTCTGGGTTGTAGGCTTCTGCATGGGTTCTCCTCATGTAAACCTGTCCTGTGGTGGGGAATAGTGAGAAACCTGATTCATCGGAAAACAAGACATGTTGCCATTGATCTGCAGTCCACGTTTTATGTTCTTGGCACCACTGTAGTCTCCATTTCATATTCACCTGTGACACTAGGGGTTTTGCAATTGCAGCTCTGCTATAAATATTGTGCTTATGCAATTTCCTTCAACGGTATGGGTCGACATTGTGTTTTGGAGATGTGCATTAAGCTCAGCAGTCACTTTCGTCGCCGTGGTCTTCCTCTTTGCGGTCACAATCCTCTTTAATGTCCTCCTGTCTCTCGCAGTGAGTTTGGTTTTCCTTCCACAGTTGTGTCTCGCGGATGATGTTGTGCCGTGAACATTGTATGCTGTCATGACCGTCGACAGGGTACCTCTCGATACCCCCAATACCTGTGCCACTGTGGTTACCGACGCACCAACCAGACGGGTTCCTACAATGTGCCCTCTTTGGAACTCCGACAGGTCACTCATTGTGCCTTTACCTGTAACGAAATTATGCAAACACCAATTTACAATGCAATCACACATACCCTTGAGACTATAAGCAACACTTTTTTACAAAAAAATTGTAGCTACATGTTCGTTTTACTCAAAAAGCAGCACATACCAAAGTCACTGTTTTCAGCAAGGTGTTTCCATTATTTTGAACAACTCCTGTATTATTGACTGATTTGTGAGAACTTCTTCATGAAAAATACGGATTCCAATAATTGAAAAAAAAAATAAATGAATGAACGTATCTGACAACCCAATATATCAATCTTACAGAAAGTGTGTACTGTAATACAGCATTTGTGATTCAATTTAATTCGAGAGTAAAATTATTTGTGCCATTTTGTGAGTTATAGATGAAAGTTCTTGACATAATGCTTGTTCAGATTTACTTTCAAGGATTAATATGATTTACTTTGTGTATTAAATAGGAATAATACTTATTCAAACTGAATTTCTGTCCAGGACACTTTCCAACCAAAAGCAAGAACTGCATGATTATCTGGTAAACAGTGAACCAGAAGAAAGTGAAATGTACGATACAGAGGATTCAGGCACTGGTAAGTTTCAGGTGCAGTATGTTTGCATCAGATTTCAAATCATGGGTGCTTTAGTTTTATGAAATGTTAACTTAGCTTGAAGTTTATGTTGCTGTTGTTTTGAAGTTCGAGATATACAAAGCATCCGTATTTTGCATTTTTATACAGTCGAACCTCAATAAACTGCCTACCTTCCACCCACTGCTCACGTTCATAAAAAAACTGAACACCTGAAACGAGTCGAGCTACGACTTTGATTTCTACAGTAGAGATCCTAGATACATTGGAAAAAAATACAGGACACTTATGACTGAGGGTGAAAGTTTAGTATGCGCATCCATCACATATGCCAGTCTTACAAAGTGATTCTATTCTTATTAATCAACCAGTCTCGCTCACTCCTGTAACACTTTTCTGAAGAATGAATTTCACTTAACAATTGTTTGTTTTTAAGAATCATATCATGAAAAGCTACACAATCCTCATTGAAGAATGATTTTACAATAAGCATTGATTTTACAGTTTTTACAGACAATTTATTTTTCTGATCAGTCCATAGTGCGTTCATGCGAAAAAATAATCTTTTTCGACACACGGATTTGTTCCAGGGATACCAATAACGAACAGAGTAGCAGAATGTAGACGTACGCGGATAGTTTCTAAATTATTTGCAGGTTTTGCAGATAGTTTTTGCTTGTAGATTAAAAATAAAATAAAAATGCTATTTACAGCAATTAAAACACTTACTCAAGGCTTTACTCAGATTGATATACCTAATTCTATTTTAACTTGAACTTTCAATTATTTTTCACATCTTCTGAGTTCTTTTTGTTTTTGCAGACATTTCTAGCTTCTAGATTTTACCAAGGTATGTTCTCAGTGTATAGGAACTGTATCAAAAGTTTTGTTTGCACAGAGAGAATTCAAATTTTATTGCCAGGTACCTCTTGTTATTAAATTAAAATCTTTGCCTTATATATTTTGTAAGTTTACTATTTTTAATTAAATTGTTGAAAATGTTACTAATAATTTTTAAAGTTCGTTATGGAACTGTTTTTCTGGATATAATTTTTTTCTTTAGTCTCTTATTTTTATAAGGCTCATGGTCCAATATTTTAATATTCTACCGTAAAGGTCCATTTCACCCACATTGTTGCACATTCAGTTGTAAAGTACTTATTTTGTCCTCATAGGAATCTGTAATGTTCTAATTATTATTTTTTTATTAATTGTTCTTTAAATTATCTTATTGTATTGTTATTGTGATTTGCCGGTTTGCAGCAAGATTTCTGCTTCAATGGTTGTGTACGCAGATACATTTTATTTTTATACAACTCTGATAACGAACTACACTACTTTCTTTAAATTTGATAGTTCTCCTTCAACATTTTTTAAGAGATCCACCCAGACTTCATCTAAATGTTTGGATTTCAACATGTCCTTCACTTCACTATCTTCTTTGGACTTCAGAACTGTTTTCACTACCATTACTTCATCAAATAAATCAGATTCAACAATGTTTGATATAGCAGCAGTCTGATTAATAGTTTGGACTGTTTGAAGAACATTTTCCCAAGATAATGCTATTCTCAGTTTCACCCAAGATATACTGTCTAATTTTAGCATATACTGTTACCATTCTTTTCTATATGACACACATGTGTTGTAGAAATCAATTTTATGAGATTGGAATGCCTTTTCACTAATCAATCCTTCCCCTTGCAACTCAAGAAGTAGCTTCTTTTCGGTGGTAGTTGTCAAATTTTCATCTCTTCTCATTTCATTTTTTCCAACCAGTGACTGTATAATTGACTGTGCTTCAATGAAAGATATCGTTTCGCCTTCTATGCTCCTGATAGTAGTATGGAACATTTCACATTGCAACTCCAGAAAAGTAGAAAACAGCCTCGACACTGGGTTCTGTAAAAGTCTTTCAACATTGTCGGACATTTATCTATTTAAAGAAAATAGGTTTAAGTCCTTCATACATTTCATTAAACCTTTTGATAGCTGGATGCAATGACAGTCACCTTGTCTTTGAGTGTCCTAGAACTGTTTTATACTCATTGTCCACAAATTCACAAAATTCCTTTAGGGACTAGACTCTTACAGAGTATATATAAAAGTGTTGAAATATTTTAGCTATAACAGCCTCAATGTCTACAGGCAATGTATTGGCTGCAGTTTGCACAGCATTGTTTATAATATGAGCTGAGCAACCAACTCCAATCAATCCACGGCCAAACCTAGTTCTCAATTTATTGTACACGTTGTTTCTTCCCTTTCTCGAACACCCATCGAAGTTAGAATCAGTATCGTCAGCTGACAAGGCTACGACTTTATCTTCAATCTTCCAAGATTTTAACATGTCCCATATGCAATCCGTAAGTCATTCTGCGCTTTCACTAGGAAGGTCTGTAAATTCTAGAATCATGGTTTTAACACCTTTTTCTAGAATGAAATATCAAGCCATCAATGGCCCTAATTTTGAAGCGCCATGGTGTTTGAAGTATCAATCAGGATAGATATATAATTTGCTTTCTCCATTTCCAGTTTGAATTGCTTGATTGCAAATGGAGCCAAAACATTTACAATTAGTGCTTGTGTTTTTGTTTGCCCACATGTAAATTTTCTATCATATAACTTAGTATTATTTTAGATGTACAACTCATTGATTGAAAACTCTTGTTGTGGAAGCATGTGTGAAACGCGAAAGTTGCTTCCTCTGCAGCAAGATTCTTTTCCACTTCCCCTATCACTTTCTTGGTAAAGAAATCACTGACTTTTGCACTTGTACTAGCTCGAGATGCAGATTTATGTCTTTTCGTAGCAATGTGCTGGGTAATGTTGGACTTTTTGCCATGCTCGACGCTAAACAAGCCACCACAAACTGTACACTCCACTTTTATCTGTCTTGTCCAATATAGTAGATTTAAAAAAAAATGGAAATTCAGTTTTTAAAGCATCTGTAAAAACACACTTCCTTTTTGGCATTTTCAACGTTCAACAGGGCCACAGGAGAATTGAAAAACCATACATTTTTTAAAATTAATACTCTGCAAGCACCAACATGTTTCTCTTGGAGCAAGCTACTAAAATGGCGAGGGCCAAGCTGACTCTTCCGCTGCGGTTAGATTACTAACTCACCCACCAAGTATCTAGGTCACGTGCCCTGCCCTCCCCCGTTATCAATCTGCCATGGCTGTGCTTGCCTACGTAATGAGAGCATTGACCACAGAGTTAGACACGGGAGATAGCATCATGGGAGATAACAGTCAGCTTGGGGGAAGCTTGATGTGAAGGTTAAAAAATATGTTTGTAAAAGAGTAGAAATAATAACTCGTCAATTTTGTTTTTCAGTCTTGAACTCTAAAATACAGGACAAAAAGCTGTCCCGAAGAGTTTTCTCGGGACAACGGGACGCATTAGCCCAAAACGGGACGATCCCATATTTTACGGGACGTCTGGGATCCCAATTCTACAGGATATGTTCATTAGGCAATACAGAACAAATGATCAGCATCTTGGTGTCATATGTACCAGGTACATTGATGTAGCTAATTATTGTTGTGGCCACCTCTGGCTTATATCACCTGCTGGGACACTGAATCAAATAATGTGTGAATGGTGTCCTGTGGAATAGCCATCCAGGATGTATTGACCCATGTCAAAAAAATCATTAAGAGTTGCTGGCAGATGGTTGTACCACTGCACCTGTCATTTGAGCATGTTTTAGAGATTATTTTAAATTCAGCGATTCACCGGCTGCCACAGAAGTAGAACATTGTTATCCTCAAAGAAGGCATGTGTTGCTGTGACATATGATGTGGCGTTGTCCTGCTGAAATAGGGCCCAGGGGATATCCTGCAAGTACAGAAGGGCAACCGGTCATAGAATGTCAATGACGTAACAGGCACTTGATATGGTGGTACGGACTCTCGTGAGAGGTGAACTGCTTTTCTGCCCGATAGTACCCCAGCCCATAATGCCTGCTAGGTGTGAATACACTCTTCTCGACGTATCTCCCCTGTCATGGGTGGACACAGATATGGCCATCCTTTTTGCCTAAAGAGAAGCATGTTTCGTCCAAGGACACACTATCATGCCATTTGTCACACCATTCCTTTTGTTTGATTCACCATTGCAGCCTGGCAGTCTGTTGCTGTGGTTTTAAACTCGGGCTTCACGCGACAATAACACATAAACATAGAAATCGAGTGAAAGCACGCAAAGTCACGTATGGTAAAAAGGTTTGTTTAGCAGTAGCTTTCAGTCATCCTATGGCCTTGATAACCCGCGATCGAATGGATGGGCTGGTTGCCAGAACTACAATTTGAAATTAGGGTGCTGGAACTGTTGCCAGATTTTAGGAGAGAAATCCAAATTAATGGGATTTGGTGAGGGTTCTCTGAATTGCAGTTTTTGGTTAAAGAATTTTCAATGCTTTCTTGGAAATATGGAGATGCTTTGTGGATGAATGGGGCAACAATTTTTGTCTCTTTCCAAAGGGGAACTGCAGAGGTGTCTTCAAGGGTTAGTGCAGATAATGCTGTCTTTGGAAGGCCATTGAAAACATCTTACTTCCAGAACCTTCTCTTCTTGTCCTGTGCCCTTCTTTGTACCATTCCCTGCACACTCTTCTCAGTGTATATTGGATCAATACAAGAATTAGTGAACACAAAAAAGATGTTTCCAATGGTCTTCCAAAGACAGCATTATCTGCACTAACCCTTGAAGACACCTCTGCAGTTCCCCTTTGGAAAGAGACAAAAAAAGTTGCCCCATTCATCAACAAAGCATCTCTGCGTTTCCAAGAAAGCATTGAAATTTTGTTCACCAAAAAACTGCAATTCAGAGACCCCTCACCAAATCCCATTTATTTGGATTTCTCTCCTAAAATCTAGCAACCAGCCCATCCAGTTGATCGCGGGCGATCAAGGTCGTAGGATGACCAAAAGCTACCACTAAACGAACCTTTTAACCATATGTGACTTTGTGTGTTTTCGCTTGATTTCTATGTTTATCTGTTGCTGTGGTGTCAAAAGTAGCCTGAGGAGAGGTTGACGAGCTTGCAGTCCGAACAGCTAACATAGGAGAATGTGTCACAGTTCGCCACTGCTCGTATAGGCTTTGATTTTGGAGATAGAAATTCTTATTTTAGCCTTTAGATGGTGGCATAGAAACTAAAAAAAGTGAAATTTATTGTGGGGTGTTGATTAGGAAGTAAGTTCCTCTAAAAAGAAAGGGGGCAGCCAAAGGGTAAAAGTTTTTCTTAAAGATATTACCTGTTGGAGCTTAGAATAATAGTGCATCAATGCTGTTGATGATGCAGAATGGTCACTCAAAGACATTCTCACGAGATGATGATTGTCTCTCAGCATTGTCTGTGTATAACTTCCAGAACCTTCCCTTCGTGTCCTGTGCCCTTCTTCGTACCATTCCTTGCACACTCTTGTCACAACATGCACACTGCTCCCAACACAACTGGTAATCTTCTGGAGGGAACCATTGCAGTCTCTCATGCTGATAATGTGACTTCTGTTGAACTCGCTGATGTGACTGTATGACTGTCTTACATGATGATGAGGCATTCTTGCCCACTGCTGACCAAGCTATGTGACGCTTACAACAAAATCAGCAGATTTCCGGCCTGCAACATGGTGTGATCTGATTTGCCTAAACATGGTATGCATGCACGTATGATGCTGAAATGCTCATCATTTCTGCGATATTGCCTGATTAGCATATCTTGTAAAATTCAAAGTCATAGTTTGACTCCTCTCAGGTTGTTCTGTTTTTTATGGACATAAGTGTTATCTTATCGTACTCTACTAAATGGAAATTACCCCCTTTTAATCACCAGCTCACTGACTGTCATCTGCCTGGATATTCTAGCAACAGTTTAGTGTTTCTCATTGAGGAATACTCTGCTAAAATGCCTCGCTTGCTACGAACAGGACACGCTGAATTGCCCACTTTATCTCCTTAAGTGTGACCTGAAAGCATGTTAGATGAATCCACCTCAGCTGCCCCGGTGGCGCAATGGTCTAAGCGATGGCTTCTGATCGTTCGTCTGAGATGGGTCTGGGTTGGGATCGTGGTGAGGCATGGATGTTGTATTTGTCTTACAGCTGGCTCTCTCCCTTCGCTGGAGTCAGTGGCCCTAAAGTAGGGACAGGCGACTGCTTATAGCCCATTGAGTTGCTCACAGTGGTCGTTAAACCTCCAATCAAAAAGTGAATCCACCTCAAAGAAGTTTTGCAGAATAGGTGAGATAACAGCTATCGCTGTGGCCACTCACTTGAAAAAGAATTTATGCCATTAGTGAATAGTGGTCAACTGCCGAAAATCAAGGTCAGACTCTGATTTATTGCATCTGACAGAAGTGAGACAAGTGGTGTGTGTCTCTGGTTAAATAACAAAGTTTACTAAATGAAGAGCTACAGCTTGCATGGTTACCTTTACTATTTGATCAAATGAGAGTAGCTGAACTGCTGTGTCTTACGTTTCCATAGAGGTCATATTCCCTTAGAAAATCACATTTCCCACCTCAGATTTTGGGTTCTAAAACATCTAGTTATCTAATGAATTTAGTGGTCACTGTTTTTTGTGGATACTTGTTGTTGTGTGTGCTATTTTCATTCATCTGCTTTTATTCCCGTTAAAGCATCCTGAAATGGATAAAATGTTGTTGGATGTTTGTGAGAAAATTCTGATATGCGAAATGAAAGATTGTAGTCCTGGATCCAGCCCTCAGGCAATACCAAATCACTTTTCCAACCTATTTGCCAAGGCAATTAGCAAAGGAACAGTAGGAGACATATTAAGCTATAATGTAAATGGATGGGATCTGAAAAATAACTTCATTCAATTAAAAGATTTAAAAGTGGCAAACCCAAAATTTAGAGAAAGCTCTTATCCTATGGATTGGCCAGGTAAATGCCAAGCATGGAGTTATTACCAATGAAGTTATACTTGAAAAAGCTCAACAGTTTAGGAAAGAATGCTGAATTCATAACAGTAATGGTTGGATTATAAATCATTCAAAAACCAGCAGGGATCATCATTGAGCAAACAGCATGGTGAAACAGCCAAAACCTCTGATAGTTCAGTAGATGAGGAAAGGAAAAAAAAAAAATGTTAGAAATCATATTTAGCTATGAATTAAAAAATGTGTATGACATGGATGAATCTGGTATGTTTTATAGGGTGATACCAGATAAATCAATTTCAAATAAAAATAAGAAAGGCTGGGGAAAAGATGAAAGATAAAATAATAGTTCACTGTGTTTTCAGTCCCTACATTCTCAGAATTAGAGATCTGATACATAAGAAAGTTTAACTTCTTCCTTACAGTGTCATTCAATTAATTTTACCCCTTTTTTCTTTTTCTATTTTCTTTCTATTTTTTCTGTTTCTACCTCTTTAAACTGCCACATGATGATGAACAAATGATCACGGCAGTTTAATAAGATTCGACTGTATAGCCTTTATGTAGTTGTTTTCCAATAATATGTGGGTTGTACCGAAAGTAATAAAAAAGTGGGCATAACTTTTTTATTAACTGACAGAGGTCATTCAAATTGCACATGTTGGTAGAGTAACTCTTTCTCTATACAAAGGTACTACTCAACATAGTCTCCATCAAAAGCGATGCATTTGTGCCATCATTGAACCCAACTCTCGAAACCTCTTTGAAAAAAATTCAGGAGTGGACTGTTGTACCCACTTCTTTACAATCACTTTCACCTCGTCTCTGTCATTAAATCATAGTACCCGGAGACTGTCCTTCATTGGACCTAACAGGTGGAAGTCAGAGGGTGCCAGATCTAGGCTGTACGGTGGACCAGCGACCAGCCTAATTTGCTGATCGCCTGATTTGTTGCCAAAGATGTGTATGGTCTCACGTTGCCATGGTGAATGTGGATTCTTTTCAGATTCTTGTTAGGTCTCTTCCTCCTTATGGCTTCTCTAACCTTCTTGAGTGTCTCAGTGTACTGCTCGCTGGTCATGGCATGGCCACATTACAAAAAATCAAGAAGAATGACACCCCTGTCATCCCAAAAATCAGTTACCATGACTTTCTGTGCTAGTCACTGGATCTTGAACTTCTTAGGGCCTTCTGGTGGCATAGTGGTCTAAGCAATGGCCTCTGATCATTCGTCCGAAAGGGGTCCGGGTTCAAATCCCGGTGAGGCATGGGTGTTGTATTTGTCTTACGGTACTGGCTCTCTCCCTTTCCTGGAACCTGTGACCCTAAATTAGGGATGGGCGACTGCTTATAGCCCATTGAGTTGCTCACAGTGGTTGTTAAACCTCCAATAAAAAAAAAACTTCTTAGGTCTTGGTAAAGAGGTGTGACGCCATTCCGTGGATTGATTCTTCATTTCCGGATCGTAAAGATACGCCTATGTTTCATCCCCTGTCACCAGATTAAAAAAAAACAACAACATCTTCATTGGCTTTAAATGCTTCTAGCAGATCAGAGCAGACTTCCTCCCTTTTCTCCTTCAAATCGGGTGTCAACTGCCGAGGTACCCAATTTGCACACTTTCCGATACCCTAAGTCTTCCACCACTTTCTGTATGGCATTGTGACAACAGTCCAGTTGTGCAACAAGCTCACAGATAGTGACTCATCTCTCCGTGCGAATCAATTCGTCCACTTACTGAGTATTCGTGTCAGTGGTCGCAGATGATGGTCTCCCACTGCATGGTTTGCCTTCAATGCTGGTTTCCCCTTCTTTAAACTTCTTCATCCATCTATGCACGTTGCTTTTGTCAATGCTGTCATCTCCGTAAACATTCTGCTGCCTTCTGTGGATGTTGGACAGCCTGCACCCTTCCTTCATCAAGAACTCAATGATGGCATGTTGCTTCTGTTTGGAATCCATTATTTACCTGCAATGGAGAAGAAAACTTACTATAGAGGAAGAGTTACTCTACCAACATGTGCAATTTGAACGATCTCTGTTAGTTAATAAAAAAGTTATGTCCACTTTTGCATTACTTTTGGTGCAACCCTCATATAAAACCTTTATTGTGGCAAAGTACATTAGCATGCCTCTGGACCTACTTACTGTTAGGCACCTGTGTTCTAAAAGGGTTGAGTCAGGGGTATATCCAAGAACATCAAATGAGGGGTGGAGGGCTGAAAATTTAGGGGGTATTAAATGAAAGTAAATTTTTTTGAAAGCTGAAAATGTTTATAGGGAAATATTTAGGTTTCAAAGATAGAATTAAAAATTGGGAAAACTTCAAAAAATGAAAGACTTTAATTTTTATTGGTAAGAATGGTTAAAACTGTGAATCTCTTTCCCCAAACTACACACAGTTTGTATTTTTGGTGCAACTCACTTAGTTGCTTTTTCCCGTACAAGGCAAAAGCAACTGAGATACCAATATTTTCACAGATCTCGTGCATGCTGAAATGATCCAGAAGGATATCTGCAAAATTTGTAGCAGACTAAACGAAAGAAATTTGTACGTAGTTTCCTGGCTTAATTTGAACACAAGTTAAAAAAAAGGAAAACTAAGAAAGTAACATGAGACTGCTGTCATAGTCTTCAAATGAAAAGTAAAAAAAAAATATTACAGTATTATGGTAGAAGGTGCTTCAAGGTAAAGCTGAAGAATTCATGTAAATACTAATTGCTACTGACAACTGTGCTACGTCATATTAAAAAGGGCTAATACTTAAAAAAGTATATGTGTGAGTTACACACCTTCGAATGGAGGGAGTGTTGAGATTTTTTTATGTCTGAGGAAATTTACTGGGTGTTGGAGGCAAATCCCTGGATTGAGTGCTACTAGATTAAGGATACCATTCATCCTGGTTTTATGGATATTTTAGTACTTGTTTCAAGTGATGAAACAAATCTGGTTTCCAAATCATAAAAATACATATGAGCATTTTGACTGTCCCACAGTAGAAGTATCCACCTATAATGAAATAGAGTTGTATGTTTTTGTCTTACTATGGCAGTATCAAATGCTTCAGTAAAATGTACAGTATTTACCTTCTTATGAAATCACCATGAACTAATGAAAGCGTCTTCATTTGGACACAGTCCATCAAAAGTGAGAGTCAAGGGGGGTGGATAGAATACTTGAGGGAAAAGAAAGAAAGAAACTTGCAGTCTGCATCTTCACCCAGGTTACATTTTCAATGACAGTTTTGATATTTCAGTATTTATCTGTGATTTCTGAGTTTCTTATTAGCTGCAGGAGACATTATATTAAACATTCTGCACTAAGTTTGCTCAAGCATATACAGGGCTTGAAAAATATCTGAAAAGTTACATGCCCAGCTGGGCATGTGCAGAAAATATTTACTTGCCCAGAAGTAAAATCTACATGCCCAGAAAAATTTATCTAAGATAACAAAATAGAAGCCTCATTTTTTTAAAGTAAAAAATTATGATAAACTTTTTATACGTAAAATCTACATGCCCAGAAAAATTTATCTAAGATAACAAAATAGAAGCCTCATTTTTTTAAAGTAAAAAATTATGATAAACTTTTTATACATCTTTTGCATTGCCATTTTAAAGTGTCTGTATTCAAAATGCATAAAAGCATATATCTCAAGTTTTAAGAGAAGTAATCGATGGCATTTGAGAAATTTAGTGATGTCATGTTCAAGAATTTTTAATATGTCCTGTGTTTTGCAAAAGAATGAAATAATCATAGTTAACTGTATAGCAGTTTAAGTAGTTTTTAACAACAATTTTGAATGTAAAAATTATTTACCTTTTTCTCTTGTGCAAAGAAAAGTGATTTTGCATCATAAAATATCCCAAGAATTGTTGTTTAAAAACAAAGGCAAATCTTATGTTTTCGACTATTGTTGTGTGCACTTAGTTATTAAACTATATTATCACTTGACACTCCACATTCCTTGAAAAGATTGTTGGTGATATTGCCAATTTTAGGATGGTTTTTGCAAACAGTGCTCCACATAATAATCCTTGTCATTTGACTTTAGCCAATTAAATGTTTTTATCCAAGATTCCTCAACTGTGTGACAGCCCTTTTTTTTTTTTTTTGTATGCTTTATCATAGTCTGCTTGCGTAAGTTTCAGCTTTGCCAACGATGTAGATATCAATTCTGAAATTACATTACTCAACAATGCGGATGACGAATCTGTAACTACCGCTGACATATCAGGAATTTCACATAATTGCTTACTATGAGATATACACTGAAGAGCTATTGAATTAGAGATACCTGTCTAGTAACGTGTAGCACCACCTTTCGCCCTGATGACGGCGGCGATTCGTCTCTGCATGGACTCGACAGAACACCGGAAGCATTGGGAAGCCATACAGATCCACGACCCCTGAACAAGCTCCCACAGTTCCCGAAGATTTGATGGAGGGGGGTCAGAGCCTCGAACATCTCTCTCGATGGCATCCCAGATGTGCTCGATGGGATTGAGGTCAGGTGATTTAGCTGGCCAAGGAAGCGAGGTCACGTCGGTGGAGTGTTCGTCCAACCATGGGATACAATTCGGGAGCGATGGCACGATGCATTGCCTTGTTGCAGGATGAGGTCCCCAGTGGAATGTTGAAGACGCACAAATGGGAGCAAATGGTCGTCCAGGATGTCCCGGTAACTGTGAGGGATGATGTCACATGTACCAGGGGTCCCATTTCAGTCCACGTAAACAGTCCCCAGACAAGAATGCCACCCCCACCAGCTTGAAGAGTACCCTTCTGGCAAGAAGGATCCATCGCTTCATGTGGTTTGCGCCATACTCGTATCCTGTCATCCGCATATACCAACGTGAATCTCGACTCATCAGTCCAGGCAACATTTTCCCACATGTCTAGGGTCCAGTGGCGATGTTCCCACACGCATGCTAATCTTTTCACCCTGTGATGTGCAGTCAGAAGCGGTACTCTCGTGGGATGATGGCTTCTGTACCCCATAGTGAGGAGATGGTCCTGGATGGTGTGGCTGCTTACACGTTTTTGTGCACCAGCGTTAAATTGCTGAGTGATTTCTTGCACTGTGGCCCGTCTATCCGCTGTTATAATGCGAGCTAGCCGACGATGACCCCACTCATCCACACGCTGTTGTCCACGGCAGTTGGCCCTTGCAGGGATGGTTTTACTGGATTCGATGTACTCATGGTGCACCCGTGACACAGTGGCTCATTAAAATCCCAGTGCCTTGTACGACTTCCGAGATGGAGTGACCCATTCGTCGGGCCCCGACAATTTTCCGATGATGAAATGCGCTTAGATCCTTCGTCTTACCTATACCGTGCCCCACTCTTACTGATTCCCGTCGCATCCCTCCTTATATTGTCCGATGGCTGAATACGTCATGTCATTTCCGTTTACAGGGCCGCCCACAGCGCCACATTTGCATAACGCCAGCTGTCTCTAATTCAATTGCTCTTCAGTGTATTGCCTATTAGATGATTTGGGGATAAGCTAGATGA
The DNA here is from genome assembly GCA_039090855.1 of Macrothele yani. Taxonomy (NCBI): domain Eukaryota; kingdom Metazoa; phylum Arthropoda; class Arachnida; order Araneae; family Macrothelidae; genus Macrothele; species Macrothele yani. The sequence goes on along the minus strand of CM077013.1, from coordinate 115,624,547 downwards.
ACCTATATTGAATAAATTCGAACATAATCAGAATTTGAAAAAAAATCCAACTAATAATAATAGTCCATACAACCTATCATATGCATGGAAATTTCTAATTGGCCAAGAAGAAAAACAACGAAAAAAAGCAAAAAAATGATAGGGGAGACCAAATGGATTCATACGACAGAACACCAACAGATGGCGCGTAACATGACATGCGCAATGATGACTATGACGTGGAAGCAGAGCATGTCTTGGCAAGAAATCGACGTGGCATATGTGACTAGGCAGTCGTGGCAAGAACGTTGCTGACCACTGACGAAGACAGCGACTTCGGCAGTTGAAACGCGTATGAAATGACTGGGATGGTGTGTGAACAACATAAGCATATCTGAAAGTTTTTTAGAGAATTCATAATTGCCGGGTTTTTTTGGTTTGGTTTTTATCGTAATCTTATTCAGATTTTATTCCGACTATGTTTGAATTTTATTCCGATTTTTATTTGAATTTTAATAGTTTTTACTTCATTCTGGTTTGTACTAATTCGTTGAATAAGGAATATAGGTTCGACTAGCTTATGCCCATATCATCTAACAGGCAATATATATATATTGAGTGTACCTCAAGCAGCTAGCACGAAGAATGAAGGTGAGTTAACATTTTTGCATTATTGACATAAGTGATTTTTTAAGAAATTCCCTTACATAATTGTGCACACTGCCTTCCATAGTCACAAACGAAGAATTTTAATGTGTGAAACAGAAAATATAAGAAGAACAAAATGTGTTCTTCAAAATTGCTGTTAACAATTTTTACCTCCAGCGACAGGCTTAACAGCTTGAGCTATATCGAAATGAGTGAAATACTTTTTCGATATACACCATCTCACGAATTTATGTGACTTTATTGTCTCCTTAGTCACATTTTAGTAACTATTCAACTGATTAAAAATGGCTTTCCAGTCAAACACCCAGCTCTAATACAATATACAAATGTTTTTGTTCAGTGATTCTCAATCAACAAATGCTCTCCTTATCTTTATTTTATTTTGTAATGATTTAACTTTTCACTGTTTCTTGTGTTTATATAAACAGGCCAAGATCATTCATATTGTTCAGAAACTCAAATCATAAGACTTACCAAGTCAGAAGAATATGAGAATGCATCCAGTGCACCTATCATCTCACAATATGAAAGAAGCAGCCGAACTGATCCATATAGAGATATTTTCCCACCAGATATGCATGAAATTGAGAAAACAGTTCACAAGCATGCAGATTCAAGACAAGATCCAAATGTACAATTTTTAAAAGGACTGGCTGTACATTTTCAAAATCTGTCTTCTGAAAAACAGGCGGCCTTAAGGAGAGCAATATTAAAATCAATAATTGACTTTGAAGAAAAGGAATTAGAAGTTATTTCTGTACAAATATTGTAGATTGTTTGTAAATAAATGGTAAAATTTAGAAAATTCAGCAATTGCATTGTATACTTTTACACTTGGGTCATAAATAACAATTAAGAAGAAAGCTGTCATTGAGTGTAACAGTACATTAAGAAGTTCTAACAGCATCAAAAAAAATGAAATTTTAATTCCATTATACTTATAATTGAGATTTAATTCAAATCTATTGTAACTGACAATTCCTAATGACAATTTTGAAGTGTTTACATAACTTGCGGAGATACCCGGAATTGCCCGGTATAGACATAAAGTTTGTTTTCAAGTAACAATGTAATTCACACTATAAAAAAATCCTATCATGATGAACAGCGCTCAGTTTTTATGAGATTGTTAGCATTTTCCCCCTCTTTCTCTGTGGGCATTGGCCTTTTTCATTGTCTCCCAAGAATATTATTGTAATGAAGGATTTTCCAAATAGAGAGGAGAAGGAAAATATGGCCAATTTTGTAATAATATTTATTATTTTTAAAATGTTTTATACACTTTACAGCCTGTAATTTTTCATTGTTCTTGAAAGCCTGTGGAACATTGGACATAGAATTGTCCGTGGGATCAGCATGGAGACCGCAAGCACTTGTTTCACTGGGCCACTGTGCTTTATTGATGGTGATACAGAATGCCTGACTGGCAGAATGGCGTGTTCATTGTAAAACTTGCTTATAAACGAAATTTATGCTTTTTCCACCTGGAGCATAGATAAACAAGTGATTTGGGGAACCTACTCATGAGCACGCTACGTATAACTGCCCATGGGAAAAACACTGTGTCTCCAAGTTAATACCAGCCCACTTGATTGGCTGGCCCTGTGCCTTGTTGATGGTGATACCAAATGCCAGCCTTACTGAGAACTGTTATCCGGAAGTTTAACTTTTCCATTCCTGCAGCACATTCCAGGAGGCTCTGTTTTAAACTTCTTGGCATGGCAGTAACTACATATTCGGTCCATTCTTCCAATAATAATATTCGGATGTTGATCATAGTCTTTGTGAGTATCATAGTGAAAACCTTCCAGCAAGAAATTGGAATGTCTTGCCACTCTTGATGTAGCGTTTCCTTTCCTCTACTTTTCAATTCGAGCCTCGTGCTGTTCCAAGGTCTCTGTATCCCTTGATGTACTGGCTCTTTCCCACATTTCTTCAAGTTGGGCCTCACGCCGTTCCAAAGTCTCTGCTGCCCTAGATACACTGGCTCTTTCCGGCTGTTCCACAAGTCTTCAATCATGTTGTTTGGTTGTCTCACTTGCTCGAAGTAATTTTACTTTCTTTGCTTTCGGCTGAACTTTTCCAATGGGTTTGCGTTTTTTTAGAAGCATTTCACCACACTTGATGAAAATCTTATTATAAAAATCACAATTTATAATGGGCGTTCTGAGCCCTAAAAACTCGAAATAGCAAACATGCACAATAATGCACTCCGCATTCAGCTTTCTAGAGTGTAGATATACAACCTGATCACACCCAACATGAAAGAAAGTAGTTCACAATAGATAACGTACGGAATTTTTTTTACTAATCTCGAAAACTAAACCGATTCAGATAATTCTTTCACCATTGGAAAGCTTTCCGGAGGACATAGGCGATTTCGTTTATTTATTATTTTTGGCTGTACTACCGAATAACATCGCTTTCAAGTAGTTTCCAATTTCCCGTGTACCGCTCCACTTTGTTTACATACAACCTGATCACACCCACCGTGGAAGAAAGTTTATGATAATATACAGAATTTTTTTACTAATCTCGGAAACTAAACCCATTCGGATAATTCTTTAACCGTTGGGAAGCTTACTTCTTTCCAGTGGACATAGGCTATTTCTTTTATCTATACTAATACCAATACTAAACTTGTATTTAAATTTTATGTACGATGAAGACCATCTGTTTTAACTTCAACTTAACCTTGATGCTATTTGAGAGGACCATGCCTATTGATGGGAATCTGTAGCTCCACTCATATTTGAGACTTCTGCACCAATTGTTGGGAGTCTAATGAAATGTAATCCTTACAAAGAAAATGCCATGGTAACATGTAAACAAAAAAATACTTGTGACAATATGTTCTGCTGGTGCGTTGTGTTTTCAAAAATCGGACTCTTCCCCGTATGCCTGAATTGCGGAAGCTTGCGAGGAGTGAGGCATCACTTGACGACCGTTGCTGTGACACGCGAAGTAATACCGCAGCAGCCAACTTGCACCCAGTCTATAGAGGGTCCCGTAAAAACGCATTTGACCCCCTTAGGGATGGAATTTCTAAAAATCGTCTCGCCTCTATTTTAATCTGGGTGATGAAGAGTATGTACGCCAATTTTGGTGCAAATCCATCAAACTGTTTAGGAACATATGCAGAACATACGAACTTTCACATTTATATATATAGAGATTGTGTCCATAAATAAATGGTCAATTTTTCCACCAGTAAATTGACTATGAAAAATCTAAAACAGAACATTTTCCTTAGTAATGAAATTGTTCTATCAGTTTTCTTGTATTGACTCATCTTGCTTATGTATATATTGGTAATACAATGTGATATATGAATAATTCAGTCAAGTAGGAAGATCAGAATTGTTTTAATATAATATCTCCTCCAAATTATCCGAGCCATAGATATGATATTCCACAAGAATAATCATACCAAATCATAAGTAACGTTGTTTCAGCTTGTACGCAAAAGGGGGAGTGCAGAAAAATATTTTTATGAGATCTTACAAATCGTCATTGTGGGAACTTGCAACTGGCTAAGTAGTTTCTAAACCACCCAACATTGTATTAGAAAATATTTAAGTATTTCCCCATTTTCATGCAGCAGTCCTTGTTACAAACAATATGAAATTGAAGATTCACTTCTATTGATATTCTTTTCCTCTAATTGGATAGCACACTGAGAAGTAGGTGATTTTAATATATTGGAGGTTATGTAAACAATTATTTAATTTCTTTAGTTTTCTGAGAAACTTGCATAAAACACATTTTAAGTTCAAAACTATGGTCCTGCTTTTAAATGATACGAAATTCACCACATCCACCTACACATGATCATCCCTTACTCCTCTTGTAGAGCCACTGTCTATAAATATGTTCACAGCTTTAGTCCAATGTGCTGATATTGTGTGTAGCATGTCTTTTCAAGTTAAGAATACACCTCTCATGAAATTGCTACTTCATGTGAACTTACCATCGCATTATTCAATGACTTATTGAAACGTACATAAATAATAACTTCAAACTGTCAAATGCACAATAAAACCTGCTAAGTTTCACAGTAAAAGCTGTTGATTTATTTACATATTAAAATACATAAAGTTAAAAAACTAGTAGGGCGAGATCTTTCAGAACTACCATAGTTCCATCCTCAGGCCACGAACGTCGGATGTCTCGGACAGGGCGATATAAATAGTCAGAAACAGTTCTTTCAGTCACGGATAACATTAGTGTTTGCCACATACAATGAAAGCACACTAATAATAAAGAATAGTAAAAGTCTATTCTTCGACTAAGTCAGTCGTTGTGGTATAAAGCTTCTTGAGAAGTGCAAGCCAGGGCGTGGAACAAACACAGGTAAGTTTTCATTACAGGAACCCGATGAAGCTTTAATAATACAGAGACTGTAGTCTCTGTATTATTAAAGATTCATCGGGTTGCTATAATGAAGACTTACCTGTGTTTGCTCCCTGGCTTGCACTTCTCAAGAAGTTTTATACCACAACGACTGACTTAGTCGAAGAGTAGACTTTTACTATTCTTTATTATTAGTGTGCTTTTACTGTGTATGTGGCAACACTAATGTTATCCACGACTTAAAGAACTGTTTCCGACTGTATATGTTCGAGACATCCGATGCTCGTGGCTTGAGGATGGAACTATGGTAGTTCTGAAAGATCTTGCCCTACTAGGTTTTTAACTTTATGTATTTTAATACTTAAATACGTAAATAAATTGACATCTTTTACTGTGAGACTTAAAAGGTTTTATCGTGTGTTCGATAGTTTGAAGTTATTATTTATTACGAATTTTCATCATCGATCATTATTCGACTTATTGAAAGAAATTTAACCTACAGCAGTAATGAAATCCAAGCTTATATTACCTAGAAAAAAAGGCAATAATAGAGGTGCCTTTGAGCTACCATATATACTCGTGTATAAGCTGAAAATTTTTGGAAGAAATCCTGCTTTCAAAGTGGGTGTGGAAGGGAAAGGGGCTGTGGTCAGTAAGAAATAAGGCTGGACTTGCAAAATGTTATGTGAATTGCCCTGCTGGTTTGTTTACATTTTAGATCGCAGCTCTCCGCAATAGTTTTCTGACTTTCTGTCAGCTATGTCCTCAGCTGTGCGTCCTGCTATGGACAATAACTGGTGGGTATGGCTATTCTGCTCTCAAGACATCATGGAAAAACAGTACTCCTTCCATCAGCCAATGGCATACATACAATGCAAGAGGAGACATTGATTTCACACCGAAGAAGACAATTACAGAGATTTTTCACATTTCTTTTTACGTCTTTTTCTTGTGTTCATTGAAATATATATATATTAAAAAAATCCTACCCTGTTTTGCATTACACTATTTATATTGTGTAGTGGCACATGGCAATCTGTGGACCAATTGCTGTGAAAACTACAGTGGGAGGATTCACATAACACTTCTTCAAAAGTACTTCCAAAAATTTTAAAAAATAATAATTCAGAAATATTTTTTCACCCAGAGTAGGATTCCTATGGGAATAGGTGCCACTAATATGATAAGTGCAAAACCTAATACCATTTCAAATCGAGACTGTGGAATTTGTTGCTTTCAAACATGAAGCAATAACTCATTATTTCCTCTGTGGTGGACATCTTTTTTGAACTGGACATGCAGCAAGTCATACATTAGATAAATCACTTAGCTGTTGGGGACCCACATGCAACCAATCGGGCATCTCTCCTTCCTGAGTTTCCACAGCAAGCGTGGTCTTTATTTCTCATGCTGACAAAGCTGGCAGAAGCCATGAGCGTGGCAAGTGCTACAGAAAAATGACATGGTGCCGTATGACAGGTGGTAACTTGAAAAAGGCCAACACTGACTGTTATTCCCTGAGTGAAAGAATTGTGGAATGCAATTTCACCAGAATGGTTACAAGGTCTTTAAAAGATAAGTAATGCTATGGATGTTACAGGAATTACTTGGAAACTGATAGGCCGCCCCAGTGGCGCAGTGTTCTAAGTGATGGCTTCTGATCATTCGCCCGAGATGGGTCTAGGTTCAAATCCCGGTGAGGCATGGATGTTGTGTTTGTCTCTCCCTTCCCTGGAACCATTAGGGCAGCTGCTTATAGCCCATCAAGTTGCTCATGGTAGTTGTTAAACCTTCAATCAATAAAAAAAAACTGGTAGTTAACGCCACTTTGAAGGTATATATAATGTGCGAGAAATATTCTCATGATACGTGGCCAATACGTCGTGGCCGCCCCGGTGGGGCAGTGGTCTAAGCGATGGCCTCTGATCCTTCGTCCGAAAGGGGTCTGAGTTCGAATCCCGGTGAGACATGGATGTTGTGCTTGTCTTACTACACTAGCTCTCTCCCTTCCCTGGAAACCGTGACCCAAAATTAGGGATGGGCGACTGCTTATATCCCATTGAGTTGCTCATGGTGGTCGTTAAACCTCAAATAAAAAAGTGTCGTGATAATTAACACAGCAATCAGACCACAGAATTGACTGTAATTACTGTTTCACACGTAATATCAATCACATCAGAAAACTTGAGAACTTCATCACCCTGGAGGGGGAATCGAACCCGTATCTCCTAATTATCCTTCGAGCATGCTATGCATTACACCATCCAGGATGATAAAGTTGCAAATATCTCGGTGTTAAGAGCATCGAAATATTCTCTGACTGCATTCTTAACCGAAGCAAATTGTGCTGCGATCTAGCATTGTTAAGCACTTTGTCCTGGGGTGTAATGGACAGCATGTTCGAATGGTAATCGGGAGATGTTGATTCAATTCCCGCTCCAGGGCGATGAAATTTTCGTTTCCTCATGTGATTGATATTACTTGTGAAACAGTAAGTACAGTCAATTCAGTGATGTCTGATTGCTGTGTTAATTATCATGATACTTTGAAGGATTTCACAGAAGATATCTTCAGAAATTTGCACAATTCATTTCAAATAAATGTTTTCCAAAATCTTGAAATTTAAGGTCAGCTTACATGTGGGTTGACGTTTTTTACAAATTTTTTAGCTGTTGAAGTAGGGGTCGGCTTACATGCAGGTATATATGGTATGTCGTCTTTTCCAGCCAAAGTTGTTTTATTTTTGGATTGGAGGTTTAACGACCACCGTGCGCAACTCAATGGGCTATAAGCAGTCGCCCGTCCCTAATTTAGGGTCACTGGTTCCAGGGAAGGGAGAGAGCCAGTGCCGTAAGACAAACACAACATCCATGCCTCACCAGGATTCGAACCCGGACCCCTTTCGGACGAATGATCAGAGGCCATCGCTTAGACCACTGCGCCACCAGGGCGGCAGCAAAGTTTTAGAAGGAAATATTTACGTTGTTGCCATATCTATATCCTTGTGTTCCTGTAGATGGCTGCCAGAATTAGAATTTTTTTTTTTTTCCAAACTTGCACGAGATTTTCAGATAATGGGGATGATTTATGTGGAGCCTGAACTGAATTATTGGAGGAAAGAAATTTGTAGACTTTCACGGTAACTAAGTGCAGACCAATATGAGAACAGAACAATTCATTTAGTCTTCCCAATAGGGTTCTTCTGAGATATTTTCCATAGTGATGGAAGCCAAGGCAGTGTAAGTTCCAAATTTGACATCTTTTTGAAGTTCAGTCACTGTGTTTTGAAGCTTTTTTTTTTTTTTTGATTGAAGGTTTAACGACCACCGTGAGCAACTTAATGGGCTGTAAGCAGTCGTCCATCCCTGATTTAGGGTCACTGGTTCCAGGGAAGGGAGAGAGCCAGTGCCGTAAGACAAACACAACATCCATGCCTCACCGGGATTCGAACCCGGACCCCTTCACGGACTAATGGTCAGAAGCCATCGCTTAGACCACTGCGCCACCGGGGCGACATTTTGAAGCTTCAGTTAGTACTTCCATTGTAGAAAGTATGTCCAGAATAATGATGGAATAAATAATCTCTTCTTGGGATTTCATTCATGCAAAAGAGTCATTCACAAATGATCATTCAGACAAATTATTCATTTTCTAGGTTGTCACTGAGTAAATAATTTGCTGCATGGATCTGATGTTTATGACCAAAACACTTTTCAAGGCCACAGCTCTTTTTAGCAAACTGAACGAGCTTTTCAGCATTCATGATGAATTATTTGGAACAAGTAAATGATTTGGGCATACCCAAAGATGCCAAGTACTACGGATTCTCCGTAGTTTCTACGGATATCATGTTCAAACTACGGACTACGGAGGTGTGAAAAACTACGGATTTTTCCAGAAATCTCTGATATTTCCGGAAAGCTTTTTTTTTTTTTTTAATTATTTGAAAAAAAAAGTCAGGCATAGTGAAATGTAGTGTTTTTTGCGGTAACGTCAGGAAGCCGTTACACAGCAAGCATGTTTAACTGGCCAACAAGCAAGCGGAAATGTTGCAGCGGAGATCGTTCTGTATGATCACGTGACTCTGTACCTGGCTTGCTGTGGAAAGGCATTTGTAATGCACGACGTCTGTTAACTTTGGGAAAACCTTAACTGCGTCCTGAACTAACGTAAGTTGTCGGAGGATGGAGGTAGACTACAGTCGATTCTACGTTTTCTGTTCTTGTTGTTAAGTTGATTAGTTGTGGTGTGACGTGAATTGCTGTAGTTATGAAGCGTGCTTCAGTGGCTTCCAGTTCCAGTGGTGTGAAAAAAAATAAAAATTCGCAGCAGTACAAGGAATGTTATTCGTTGGAATTTCCATGTTTGCAGCGGTCGCGTGTTTCCGTGAATTATGTTTTTTTTTTTTTTTTTGCTAAAATTTACTTTAAATAGTTAATTGCTATTGCATATTTGTTTCACCAAAGTAAGGGGCGGGCGGGGTATTAGAAAAAAAATGCTCTGAGCAAATAGTCATCAGATCGAAGAAAACAATTGTGGATCAAAGAAATCCTGAATGTTTGTTTTTCCGGCAGAGCATATAACTAAGCTACCTGGATGTGTGGAAGCTGTTATTCTGTTATTGCCTGTTTTTATGTTACCTCCCTGGGAGTTTGTTCTTCGCGCGCAGTATGTTCTGCCCAGAACAAGAGAAAGTCTCTTCATGTGTCTTTGGCAACCAGCCAACGAAAACGTCTTGCAGCAGTTGCAATGAGACATTTCTTAGCTGTTGGGTGTGTGCGCACAGTGGTGACCTATTTTTCCACGCTCCTCGCTTTCGACAGAGAGCTTAATTGTTTATGTTACTTTGACAGATTTGCGAAGTGCAGTTCTTTTTTTTTTTTTCTTGTAAAAATGTACTGCTAAACAAAGGGATGTTTTATTTTATCCTTTTTTTTCCAGAATTGATTGATTTATGCAATTTAAAATACCTTTTTGATTAGTTTTTTCGTATCATAAGCATTTAATGCTAATTTTCTATTTATCCGCATAATAAAGCTATGAAATCTTTCAAAGTTAATTGTTCTTTCATTGCTCCCATTGTGTTTGTCGTGTACAAATTTACTTGCAATAGCGTTGGGTAAAGGGCCACCTGTCTCTACTAATATTCTTGGATCTAAAACGCAAAAAAGTTGTCAAAATTTCAAGGAGAGTTATTTGCAAAAATTTCTGTGACTAAAATCGTCTCGGGTATCCGAAAACCATGGGTTTTGTTCCCCGTGTGCTGTTGATTTTTCAATCGCACACGGCGGAAAAGACGATTGCGGTTGGCATTTTCACTCTAAAAAACAGGAGGAATAACCATAAGTGTGTGGCTTCATACACTTATGACATAACATATTTATTAAAAGGTGGAGTTGAAATGGTATGTATTTTTTGTGTATTTACTAAAGTTTTTTTTCCCCATTTTAAGGGGACTTAAATATGTTGCAAAATTTATCCGTCCCCGATCGAGATTAATATATTGCTAAAAATGTAGCAATATATTCTGGGAAATACGCATGCTACCCTGCAAATTTTAATGTGGGAACTTGACTTGACGTCACTACGGAAGAACTACGGGCGCCGCGCATATGGACTACTGATGACTTCCTTCAGATGTTGGCATCTCTGCATACCATTCAAATGAATGACATTTAAATATTCCCATTCTCAAGTTTCACCGTTATTCTAAGCAGACTGCTGATTCACAAAATGAACGACACTTATTAATTCTCGACATTACTTTCTTAAAGGAATTAATATCTGAACTCGCGGGGGCTGAATAAAGGTAAACATGCTGTAACTTTAAGTTTGTGTCACAGTAATAGCAAATAATTCACAGTGGTGAAAGCAAACCTTTTACAATGAAGAGTCATTTGTTGTGAAAAAATCATTCGCAAATGGTTCATCACTAGTCTAGAAGATTTTATTTTGCTAGATTAGACTCTTAGGAGGTCCCCTTTATGTCTGTCATTAAAGAATAACTTTTAAATATTAGGTTGGGAAGAAAGTAATGTCCAATGGCGAGGTACCCGAAGTCAAAGCCTGGCCACGGCATACACCAGCACGTCATCAGCCGGTAGGCTGCTCAAGTCAGTGGCAGTTAACCTTCAGAAGGTGACAGTTCAGCTTAACCTTCAAAAGGTGAAGAATGTATCAGCCAACATGGAAGTGGACAAGGAACACGTCTGCCATTGGATGCTGTATGAGTTTCGTTGTGGTAACACCCCTGCAAGTGCTGTAAGCAACATTACCAGAGTGTACCCTAATGCCATATCACATCGTCAGTGCTGTCGTTGGTTTGAAATGTTTCAAGAGGAAAATTTAAACCTGTCAAATATTTATCTGCATAATAAAGCTTTGAAATAAAGCTATCAAAGCCGGAAGACCCACACAACAGTGGATATGGACATGCTGAAGACCTTAGTGGAGACCGACCCACATGTGACTATGGGGGAGTTAGCCGAACAGCTGACTACTACCCACAAAAGCATTTTCATGCACCTGGGTCAACTTGGGAAGGTGCACAAAGGAGTTTGGGCACCCCATCAACTCACAGTTCAGTTGAAAGCAAATTGCATGCATTTCCTTGCTTGCACGTGACCAAGTTGAATCATTCTTGGACCGCATTGTGACAGTTTATGAGAAATGGGTCCTGTATGACAATGTCAGCACTTGGAAACAGTGCTTGGACCCAAAACAGAAGCCCAGGCTAACCCCCCAAAGCTGGTGTACACTCACGTAAGGTCCTGCTGTCTGTTTGATGGGAGATGCAGGGTGTCAAGTATTTTGATCTCCTGCCGGACACCACCCTATGAACAACGACGTGTACCGCCGTCAACTTGACGATTATGCACGCATTGCTTACATCAAAATGACTAGCACTGCGGAACTGCAAGGGTGTCCTCCTACAGCCCAGGTGGCCTGTCACAAGATCAGGGACCTGGGCTGGAAGTGCCTGCCACACCAAGCCGATACCTTGGACATTCCCCTTGTGACTACCACTTTTTCTGGTCTTCGCAGCATTTCCTTGATGGACTCCAAACCAACTAAGATGATGTCAAATGTGCACTTACTCATTTCTTTTTAACCCAATAGTAGGGTTAAAACTGATAGCAAAATAGGAACCAAAATTTTTGAACACTTTTTTTTTTTTTAACTGATAGAGTAAAAATCTTGATGGAAATAGATGAAACTTGTGAATTGCACATTTTTCTTCCTTGCTTGTTTGGAGACCTTTTATTGTTTTCAGTTCATACTATGAGCAAAGGTTTTTTTTTTATGTTTGACTGAGGAAAATATTAAAATAGCTGACAATATGAGAAAACTTTTCAGCTGTCTTAGGCCTTCTCCCTTTCTAAAATCTTATAATTATTAATATATATATGAGACAAGTTGTAGGTACCAATTAAGTGTACACCAACTATGCAAGTTCTAAATGCTTATAGTGTAGTATAAATCTGTTTATTCAGAAGCATAATACAATATTTATGCCACCTAGCTTTTGCTCTGTACTGGGAGGCTTTTTTATAACAGTGGTCAGACATAAAATGCAGAGAATTAGAATGCATTAAAAAACATGTCTATGCATTTCATGTTTGACTGCTGCCTCGAGGAGCCTCCTAGTGTGGAGAGTGAAAGCTTTTTTTTTTTTTTTTTTTTTGATTGAGGGTTTAACGACCACTATGAGCAACTCAATAGGCTATAAGCAGTCGCCCATACCTAATTTAGGGCCACTGGTGTTCCAGGGAAGGGAGAGAGCCAGTGTCGTAAGACAAACACAACATCCATGCTTCACCGGGATTTGAACCCAGACCCATCTCGGGCAAATGATCAAAAGCCATCGCTTAGATCACTGCGCCACTGGGGCAGCAGCGAAAGCTTGTCAACTTATACATATTGTATTACGCCACAATAAACAGATTTATACTACACTATAAGCATTTGAAAAATTAATGGCTAAATTTAAATTCTGTTATATGCGTCCAATTGGTATAGTGCACAGCATTCTGAGGGTGTATCATATAAAAGTTCAACCTACCAGGTTAGGTTTAATCATGAGGCATGGTACAGGTCTTGCTGTTTAACATTAAAATAATTAAATTCTAACTTGAACAGTTTTCAATGGCCTCTAGAATTTTATAAAGACCTGTTCTCAGTTATTAGAAACTATCACAGATTTTGTTTAGATAGAAAATATTTAAATTTTGCCATCAAGTTTCTTATGTATTATGGCTAGTTCTTCAATTCTTATGATTTATTTTTGTTAAGTCTATTCTTTTCTAATTAAGTTATTGAAAATGCTATTTATAAGTTTTGTAGGTTTACTAATGGAAGTTTTCCAGGATTTGGAAAATTTAATTAGGTCGTTTCTTTTTATGAGGTTCCTAATCCAACGATTACTAAATACTGTACACCATTTATACACTCACAGACAAAGAAATTTGCGCATCTAGAAGAAAACATGCTACAACTGCAAAACTTTGCGAATAGCTAGAATGCATGCTGGTATGCAAATGATCCATGTTTGGTGCGATTGTGCATGGACGCACACCTGTGGTGGCGCTGCAAGCACTAACCGGCATGTAGTCGATGCCCCACGAAAGTGAACAGCACTGGCCGACACAAGAGTACAGTGACAAGAATGCCGAGTAGACACCAGAGACATCGATTTACGCAACTTACGGACTTTGAGAAAGGCCTGAAAACCGCAGGGTGGTCGGCGCACCACGTAGCACACCACATGGATTGTTCTGACCATACCGTCCACTACATTGGGAGCAGTGGACACGTGACAGCTCTACCACACCACGGAGTGCCTCTTGACAGACTAGGACCACCACCGGTTGAGAGCATCGATAGATCCCACGGGGACCCGGTCCACTATACAGGAAGATATAGTAGCTCCTGTGTGCCCACAAACAGTTTCCTAGTGCCTCACGAAAGCGAATCTGCGATCCCAGCGCCCCTTACGCGTGCTACCGTTGACACTGTAACATTGCCGGCTCCGCTTGCAGTGGTGCCAGGCCACAGCGACGTGGCAATGTGTGGTGCTTAGCGATGAGTGCCGCTTCGTTTTGGAGACAGATGATCATCGTGTCCGGGTGTGGAGGTCGCCGTGTCAATGGCACAATCCCAACATCACTGTCGAGCACCACACCTCCCCCACTGCAGGTATTATGGTCTGAGGAGCCATAGCCTACGATAGCCGATCAGCTCTAATAGTGGTACGTGGATCACCGACGAGCCAGTGGTATGTGGATGAGATCCTACGGCCCTATGTGCTCCCATTTCTGGCCGGGGTTCCAGGTGTGCTATACCATCAGGATAATGCTTGCTCAGGACTGCCTGTCATGTCCAGACACTTCCATGGCCTGCCTCAAGCATCACTTTCATGTCCACACACTTTGATGTCCCCTATCGAGCATGTGTGTGGCCAGTTGAAATGCCAGCTGCCACCGTGCCGCAATATCTAGAATTTGGAGCACACTGTCCAACACGTGTGGGCCGGCCTGCCGTAGGACAACATCAGGCGTCTGTTGACCTCCATGCTGGACCGTATTGTTGCAGCACGAGGCGGTGCGACGTGCTATTGAAGATGACCGGACTGCGTCCTGCAGATCTGTTTCTACCATCATGTGTATCCATTACGTCCATAAAACTTCAGTTCAATCCGATGTGCTTCCTTCTTGGTGCGCAAATTTCATTGCCCGTGAGTGTATATTGTGTTGGTGCAAATGAAATGTCCAGCAAAGCACCAGCACACGTGGATGACGAGAATGGAAAAGGACAACTTACCTTGGCAAAATAATCCCCTGCAGCGTCAACACATAGTTGCTATCTGTGCGGAGGCCATGATCCTGGAACGAAAAAAGGCTTGTTGTGCCTGGGACCCGAAGAAGTTGTCAAGTGCACGTTGAACCTGGTTGTCTGTCGTGAACTGTTTCTTGGACAGGAAGTGATTCAGGCGATGAAACAGATGATAGCCTGTCGAAGACAAGTCCGGGAAATAGGCAGGATGGGGCAGTGCTTCATAGCCCAAGGCACTTAGTGTCAGCATCGTACGTTATGCGACATGAGGGCGGGCGTCATCCTGGAGCAGAAGAATACCATGTCTGTTGACCAAAGCTGGTTGTTTCTGTAGCAATTTCTGGTGTATCTGGTATAATTCAGCACAATAACGGTCAGCAGTGATGGTTTGGCCTCTTGCTAAGAAACTCCGATGAATTATCTAGACTGCGAACCACCAGACAAGGAGCAACATCTTGGCGTGTAGGGGTGGCTTATGATGCCATCCAGCAGGCTGTTCCTTGCTTAACCATTGTGCAGATCATTTCCGATTATCATAAAGAACCCACTTCTCGTCACAGGTGACGATTCGATGCAGTAGAGGTTCCTGTTTATTCCTTGCAAGCAGCGATGGGCAGACTTTTAAAGGCCTAGTCTTGTTGATGGTTGTCAACCCATGCAGCAGCCACATGTCCAGCTTTTTTACCTTATCCAGCACAGCCAGACGCCAAACAACTGTCGTGTGGTGGAGACCTACTTCTGCCAATATCTCAGGACACGTTTTTTCGAGGGTCCGCTTCAACCACACACACAACAGAACATTGTCAGAAACAGCAACAAGTCGGTGACCACGTGCTTCGTTTTGCAGGTCCGTATCTCCGCTTCGAAACTTCACAAGCCATTGCTGAATGGTTCGTTCGTTGGCTGTATTTTTCCCAAACGCTTTGTTAACATTTTGAGTGGCAATTCCTGCGGAATGGCCTAGTTTATATTCATACAAGATAACTCTTAAATCTGGCATCTGCATGTTTCCTTTGCAAGCCACATTATGTCCAAACAAGCCAAGCCTAAACCTTATTGTTTACACATGCTAGCTATTTATAGTAACTATGTGACGTAATACCTGCAACACCTGCGAGTGGTTCCATTCTGGTTTGGTGGGGGCCCGGCCCGTCTACACTGCTCGTTTACGTCGGACATTTCATTCGCACCAACCCAATATTATACCATACACCTCACGCAAATAATCTAAAATCTCCTTTAATGGTGTAAATACAAACACTCAATATATGCCAAGATTTTGTACTCTGCTGGGAGGCTTCATCTTGGCTTAATTCTCAGAGCTTAGAATGGTCACAGGAAACATTAAAACAATTCGCATATTTTAGAATGGTCACTGACAACGCTGAAACAATTCATGTTTTTTAAATGGTCACAGACAATGCTGAAACATGAGTTGTTTCAGCATTGTCTGTGATTATTCTAAGCTCTGAGAATTAAGCCCAGGTGAAGCCTCCCAGCAGAGTGGCAAAGCTTGGCATATACTGAGTATTCGTATTTACGCCATTAAAGGAGATTTTGGACTTAATGTGAGTCATATGTTATAATCCTAATCCAATATTTTAATTTTATGCTACAAATGTCCAGATTTGCACAATTGTATGTGATTTGCCAATACATTATTTTGATTTATATCATTAATAGCTATTGAATGTTCCTTAATTCTAAGTTTCTCAACATATCTTGAAAAATGGATATGAATGCAGAAGATATGAAGAATATTTGAAAACTCTTCATGTTAAAATAGAATTTAGTTACTGCTCATTTATGCATGTTTTTTCTAGAATTTTGTAATAAATAATAATTGTGAATTAAACTTTTAAATGCAAGAGGTGATTATTACATGTCAAGTCCCATTTCTCCTGTATAAAATAATGAGTCAACAAAGATTGCATTTTCATAAAAATATTTTTTGTTGAAACAACTATGAGCATTTCATATCATACAAATGTGATGTAATTATAAATAAATTTTTGAAATATACAATTTTTCTGTTATATGGAAATAGCTATATAAAGCATGCGAGATGATGGGATAACAAAATAGTCTTTCTTAGGAAACTTCATTAATATTACTGAATAGAATGTTTTGACAGTAAAAAACAGACAAATACACAATTCAGAATGATAGACACAATCAGGATATGACGTGGATTTTACAGATATCTTCGTATTGTACATTGTCCACTATTCGGCCCCGTAGTAAGCCCTGAAATTAAAGAAACTTTTTCATAAGTCATCTATGAAGTGTTACAAAAAACGATATAGCAAATTCATGCAAAAGACAAGGCAAAGTGACATACTGCAACTATAAAATTTGTTTTCCAGCACACACAAACTTCAGTTTCTCTACATATCTTGAAAACATTAGAGATAAATCTAAAGATACTCTTAAACTAAGTCCAAGCTAATGCTTTAATTTCTTCATGCACAAATGTCTGGGACACTTAAACTTTAAAAAATTTCCCCTGGTTTTCTGTCAAAATTTTCTCTTACAAAAACATTACTTCATTTTAGCTGTACAATTAAAATCTTTTAAAAAATACATCAGGGCACTGTTAACAAAAAATGACAAAATATGTATAGGAAATATGCAGTACATTTGTAATAACAGATGAAGAAAGTTGGGTAAGCATGCCAGTTAAGTTATGAAAATAAAAAAAAGCACAATAGACAAGTCTTAAAAACAGCAAAGTATTTTCATACCATTAATCTGTTCTTTATGTATTTTCTAGCCATTAAAAAGTTTGAAGTGTTGAGATAAGAGCATCTGTGATAATCACAAACAATATCATTAACTTTGTCTGAATGCTGGTGCAGTGGAAAGAGCACTTGCCTGTTTCAACCAATTTTCTTTTTTTATTTTTTTAATTGTTGTAATGTTCATGAAACATACTTTCACAAACCATAAGAATACCTGGTGATTAAAAAATTATTCTACATATCTTATTTTTCCCCATCATTATTGACAAGCTTTCACTCAGTGTATACTAGGTGAAAGCTTATACAGATATAGTGGAGTCCAGTTAGAATGAAATCTGATATAACGAAACTATTGCGAATCCCCTGCAAACATTTCCTTGAAATAATGTATTTTTGATTTCATTACAATGAAATAAATTTTTACACCTGTTCGTTACAACAAACACATTTTTTGCCCATTTCGGAAGGAAAGTAGCAACCTCTGCAAAAATTTTCAGCTCAGGTTTCTGTGTTCTGGTTCCCTTCTTGAAACGTGCAAGTCATTTCTGATTTTCTGTTAGATCAAAAGCTGTTTAGAGACATGGCCAGATACAGAAGCCAAACACGATGTAGCCTACGACAAAGACAAAGGTTGCCAAGGGAACCCAACACATGGAGCGATGGATCGAGCGACCGGCTTCTTCACCACTACAACGCCCCTTTTTTCCTCTCATGATTCCCCCGTCCTCGACCGCTTGTGCCTGTTAAACGGCTGACATGCCTGCCGGATGTCAATCAACGGGTACTTCTGTTTCTGGCCTAAGGTGTGCTATAGTCAATATTTATTATGCTGAGAGTTTCATCTTACAGCAGCAACTGTCCTCTCATTCTCATTTTATGGCTTAGAGATGAAAGGAAGGCTGCCGAACCAGTTTGGGAAGAGGAGTAGAACGAGCGTCCTCACGCACTGTTTCTTTTTCACTCAGGGTTCCTTGGCTTCTCGTACATAAAATGAGTTCATTGAAGTAGAAACAGTTCTCTTTGGAAGAAAAGAAAAATATCACCACTGAAGTAGATTCTGGAAGTAAAAAAGGAGATATCAAAACACATGGCCTTAGTCCAATAACTCTTTCAACGTTTCTGAAAGATCATGCGAAAACGAAAGCTCAACTGCAGAAGCCAGTTATCAGGCCTAAGAGAAAAATAATTCAGCAGGTGCAACTTCAAAATGTTGATTCATCCGTGTTCACATGGTTTCAAGATGTGCTTTTGCAGAGTATACAAATCAGTGGGCCCCTAATTTGTCAAAAAGCTATACAATTTGCCAAAACTCTTGGACGTGATAATTTTCAGGCCAGAGTTGGATGGCTCAATCGGTTTAGAGAAAGATACGGTGTTGTATTAAAAGCAATTTGCAGTGAGGCAGGTGATTTATCTGTGGAAAGCGTCAGGAAATGGGCAGCCGGAAAAGTGGCAAAACTTATAAGATCTTACAGTTCAGATGATGTGTTTGATGCAAATGAAGTGGAAAATTTTTCCAACTTGAGATGAATGAAACTTTTGCTCTTATAGGAGACAAATGTTTTAGAGGGAAAAAATAAAAAACAACATCTTACTGCACTTTTCTGCTGCAATCAATCAGGAACTGAAAAAATGAAAGTTAATTTGTTGGCAAATCTGCTAAGCCTCACTGCTTGAATAATGATAAACTTGCTGCCATGTGAGTACACATCAAGCACAATAGCCTGGATGATGACAGACATTTTTAATGACTGGCTTGTCATATTTAATGCAGAAATGAAAAACAAAAATATCCTTTTCATTGATAATTGTGCACCTCATAATTAGCACCCAACTTTAGACTGCATTCATTGTGGAATATTTTCCGCCAAACTCCACTGCGGTTTTACAGCCTTCAGTCAAGGAATCATAAGAATTGTGTAAACTCACTGTTAACAAAGCAAGTTCTCCACGGGATTGAAAGAACTGACCAATGACAAACAAATGTAAAAGAGGCTATGGATATGATTGCAAGAGTATGGGGAGAATTTAGTCAAAAACTATGTGCTGCATTGATTGATTCCGATCAAAAGAATTCAGCAGAAAAAGATTTGGACGTCAAAATGTCTATCGAACTTGAAACAGTATGGAACTCGGTTGTGGGGTCGACTTCCATCCCTAATGGTGTAAAATATGAAGATTTATTGTCGGTAGATGATTGTTTACTTTACTTACCTCCTATGAACTGACCAATGCTGACATCATCCAGCTAATGATGGAGCTGATCTGGAAAGCAGTTACGATGAAGATGTCAGGACTCCGTTCCCAAACACCAATGCATCGGAGGCACTTTCATGTTTCGAAAAGTGTGCCATTTCGTTTCCTGTCAGATAAACATCTCTGAGGATATTTTTTCCAGTATGCATTCCATGCAAAACTTTCTGATTTCTAAAGCCACAAAAGCACTTGTACAAAAAAGTTACAGAATATGTGGAAACAGGAGGTGTAAATATGTATATGTACTGTATGCACATATGTAAAAGCAAAGGTTTGTTTTGAAGTTTTTTTTAGGTATTATTTTTTGTTTTCATAAGCATATCTGAAAGTGGAAAGTTTTTAAGCAAAAATTTAATGTCAAATTTTCTAAATCTTTTGTTACATTGAAATTCATTGGAAAAAAAACAACTCCAATATTAAATTTTTTTTTTATAACGAGTGACATTAAGTGGCCCCGTTAAGTTTGTTCCAATGGGAATTTACTGTAATAACTACAATCATTAGAATAATTTAATATTCTTCTCACCACTACTAGGTTCAGCTGTCTAATGACTCCTTTTGCAGTTGTCTCCTTTCCAGAGAATTGAGGTTAAAAACAGGTTTGTAATTTTAAAAAATTGACAAGAATACCCTGGTACTCTTTGATTTATGCTATGTATGCTACGCATGCCAAGATCTTTGTGGGTGGAAAATAAAATGCGTGATTCGAAAGCATACATTTATTTGCATACAGCACATTGCATTTATTTGCATCACTCTTGACCACATGATGCCACGGTCCGTACATACTAAGTGGAATTAAATCGTAACAACAAGGTTTATTAATTCCTGACATTGAGCAGTATTCAGCTAGGTGGATTAATGAATGTTATTTTCATAAAAGTAGGCATTTACTAAACTATGGCAGTGGCAATAGAAAGTGTTTTGACTGTTTAGTTTTTCAAAAACAATATTTATTTTGATTATTGCATACTAGCGACCCGGCCCGGCTTCACATGGTAGCAATTTAGAATTTACGGCAAATTTAAAGACAGACGATTCTTACGTTTAACATGCGACTGTCTTTCTCTTTGTAAAGCCATTGTTTGTCTGTCATTTGACAATCAAAATTCTGTTTCTTTGGAAAGTTTCAGTATGACGGGATAAACGAATTCTTTTAGCATCCGATGTACTACACCCTATATTCGATTTTTGTCTCGGCATAATGTTAATACAATATTTAAATTTTAATTAAAGAGCTACTCAAAGAGATAATACGTGTGGACGACAACAACTACGCATTTAGTCTGTGCGAGCGCCGATAAACCAATTCTCTTTCAGCGTCCGATGTAACTACGCATATAGTCTGTGCAAGCGCCGATAAACCAATTCTTTCAGCATCCAATGTCACTACGCATTTAGCCTGTGGCCTTACATGCTGTCAGACCGGGCGTCGTGCATGCGCCTTTTTCCCAATGAGCAAAAAAGTTTCGTCGTTAGGCAGTGGAAAGCGTTGTTTAGGCAGTGGAAGCCACAAAAGAATGCAAATGGTGTTTTTTTCATTGACTTGTCACTAAAATCGTTACTGCTCAGCTCCCTTTTGCCATAGATTGTTTCATACACCTGAACCTTCCTCGACAAATGCTCTATGGAATGGTGAAAACCGCATCAAAATCCGTCCAGCAGTTCTCGAGATTACCCAAACAAACAGACAGACGCCTACTAGAGACTTTATTTTATACTATGTATAGATTATTCAAGTTTAGACTAACATAAGAAATGACCCTGCCACCCATGAAATGTGATGTAGCAACGGAAGTCCATCTACACATGCACAAGCCAAAATCTGACCTCAAGATAGAGAGAGAGAGAGAAAAGCTGAATTGCAAGGGCATTAGTGAGGGGGTTGGTAACATTTGGTCAAGGATATCTATAGGTTACACCCCATTGCATTAAATATTCAATACCAGTAATCCCCCTAAGGGGGTAGGTGGAGTTAAGAGGAAGCCAACTTTCTTTACAACGCATACTTTACTACTGTCAGGAAAGATGCATAGTATCAAAATGCATTTTTGTAATGGCTTTATCACATTTAGCATCAGGTTCTCAATTTATGCAGATTTCAACGAGATATTGTTACATTTACGTAAAATGTGATGAAATAACATTCGGCCATAGTTTAGTAAAATATACTGTTGAGTAACAATGAAATTACCGATTGTTACATCATTTCATGGAACAGCATGCATCACGATGAGATTTCAACAATGCTTTTGACTACTTTCATTACCCATTTTCATTAAGTTGACATTTTTTGCATGGGACTTATTTTACTACTGTCAGGCAGGGTTAATTTGGGCCAGATCTCACTGGAGCACTGCTCCAGTACTTCTTCATTTTGATGAATATTTAAATATTAGCCAGAGCCCAGCAGAGCTCCGAAATATACATTTATTTTGCACGCACGAGCAAGATTTTGCCGTCGAAATCAACCCTCCTTTCATTAAAGGCTTTGAAGGCGCAATTTCAGCACTAATTCTACCTTTAATAAGAAATCGTGATGTGAAAACTTTGCTGATTTCAATAGTTGTGGCTTCATTGAGGAAGTACTGCATATTGGTCTAATCCCACACTTAGGGCTCCTGTACTTTTTCGTTAGAAATTAAGCCCTGCTGTCAGGGAAGATGCATAGCATAAAAATGTTTGGGCATCTTAATTTATAATTGAAATACTTTGTCAGTCTTCATAGCCTGTTCTGCTCAAAACTTGCTGAACTTCAAATGTTACAGTAGAAACCAAAAATTCGTGCTGGATGATAACAAAAATGAGAAAACGCCATCTTTTTAGCAACCGACACCTTGGTGTTCCTGATTGTGATATTCGCCTGTTTTCTCATTTTTATTCAAATGTTACCTTGTGCATTTCTGCTGGGTTGAACCAGCCTTCATCAATAGGGCTTTTACTGGATTGTAGTTATTATAAAGAATATGGATGCAGACACTCAAGTATGGCAACAACCACAATGGGACACTTGAAAATTTAAATCTAGCACCGAGTCTTGCTCCTACTGTTTACAGGTGATCAAGAGACCCCAAGCCGGATTGAAAGTCTACAGTGCTTTTTTTTTTTTTTGTTTTTTATTTTCATGACACAACTAGTGTGCTTACCCAACTTCTTTCAAAAATGATATAATCTTTGACCATGTGCCTTTGTCTAAATTATGTGAAAATTATTCAAATGTCACATGTACTACATAATTCAGTGAAACTGCTGCCAGGACCAGTTCCCATAAATAGCCTATAATGTCTTGTTACAGAAAAAAAAACAACAACTAAGAACCAGTCAAAATAATACCAAATGATGGTGTCAAATACAAGGGCTACCCTTCTTTACTTTCTTTCTCTCCACCCTCCCTTTTGTGCTATTTTGTTGCTGCCAAATGAGAAACATTCAAAAGGCAAAGTTAAGATTTCTTAACTTTTACCAGAAGTATAAAGATGAAACTGAACAAAAACCAATGTCATAGAATTTTATTAAAGAACAAATCCTCAGAAATAAATGGAATGCATATCATCATCATCCTCATCATCATCATCAAGCATTCTCAATCCACTGCTGAATGAACATCTCCCACATATCTCTATCTCAAGTAATTCTCTTCCATGTTACTAGACATGCTTTTCAATTTCATCCACCCATTTCCCACGTGGTCTTCTTCCGGGTCGTTTTCCTGTCAATGGTAGTCAGTTCTTCTAGCAATATGTTCAGTGCTTTGATCATGATGCCATTTACTCTTGTCATTTTCCTTATCCATGAGTTCTTCCTATCTTTCTTGGTTACACCAAGTATGAATCTCTCCACGCATCTCTGAATTGTCTGCAGCCTCTCTATGTCTCTTTTGGTTAAGGTCCGTGTCTCTGATCCATAAGTAAGAATTGGAAGAATGAATTGATAAAATATTTTCTTTTAAGACATAATGGCAAATTACACTTGAAAAGTATACTGTTTCTTCCAAATGCACCCCAACAAAGTTCTATTAAGTAATTTATTTCTTTTCCCATGTGGCTCTTGCTTTATATCTGTAGTCCAAGGAAGATGTAGGCATCAGTTACTTCTAAATTTGCCCCATCAACCACCAAGTCTTCAGTTTTTGTAAAAGCATTGTGCATCAATTTTTTTTTTTTTCTGTAAGTTCGTCTTTAACCCCGCTTCTGTACTCCTGTAAACCTGTTACTGGATTCTACTTTGCAGTTCTGAGGGGGTACCTGCAAAACTGACCATGTCATCAACAAAATGAATATGGGTTGAACACTCTCCATTAATTTTTATCCCTTGTCTTCCAGTTCAATGATTAAAACACATTTTTTCAATGTGGAATTGAAGATCTTGGGAGATTTAGTGTCATCTTGTCTCACTGCCTTTCCAATTTTTGTATGTGCTGTGTCCTCATTATAGTTGCATCTTTGTACTTGCATTATCATAGATGTTATCAATAATATTAACATATGCATCTTCAATACCACTGAATTTCTTTTCTTTTTTTTTTTTTTTTTTTTTTTTGATTGGGGGTTTAACGACTACCATGAGCAACTCAATGGGCTATAAGCAGTCACTCATCCCTAATTTAGGGCCACTGGTTCCAGGGAAGGGAGAGAGTCAATGCTGTAAGACAAACACAACATCCATGCCTCACCATGATTCAAACCCGGACCCATCTCGGATGAATGATCAGAAGCCATCATTTAGACCACTATGCCACCAGGGCAGTAACCCCAGAATTTCAAAGAAATTTAAAATGGCTGATGATTTCATGGAATCAAAATCCTTTTCATAGTTAATGAAAGCCATATATAGTGGGAATTCATACTACAGAGGGTGAGTCAAAAGTTTTGCAATATTTGCATAAATGCATGTGCTGCGGCGGGTATGTCACGTGTTTAAACTAGCTCGTCGCGCACTACAGTCAGTTGAAAGGGATATAAAGTGGTAATCGCTGCTGTGAACAGCATTGCATGTCATCATTCTATCTGTGTATTGGAGGCCTAAAAAGATGAACAGTCACAACCGGCTAATTAGGGAACTTTTGCTTTAAGAGTTTGAAATCGCCCATAATGCTGCCGCCAGGAAACATTTGTTATGCGAAAGGGGAAGGTTCCGTGGACCACAGCACAGCAACCTTATGGTTCAAGAAATTCTGCTCAGGTGACAGAAACCTCGATGATCAGCCAAAGTCACGTAGGCTGCGAACCGTGGATTCAGAGGCCGTGCACCAGACCGTAGAGACAAATCCAACAACCAGCACTTGGAGATTATCAGGCAAGCTGGGCATGTCACAGACCACAGTAGTAGGTCACCTTTAGGAGCTGCCTAAAGGTGACCTACTACTGGTCACCTTTAGGCAGCTCCTAAAGGTGACCTACTACCGCTTTGTGCACAAGGTGATGCTGTGTGTGTCTGGTGGAATTTTGAGGGGATAATCCACTACGAATTTGTTCCAGATGGACGGACCATCAAAGCCAACCTCTAATCTGAACAGATGTAGCGAATGTATGCTGTTTTTGGGGAAAAGTACCCGACACTGGTGAACAGAAAGTGCACTTTTCTACAGCAGGACAACGCTTGGCTTCATACCGCGCAAACGACCCATGCAAAACTCCAGGAACTTGAGGGCATCGAACTGATGCCACACCCAGCATTTAGTCTGGACCTTGCCTCGTCAGATTATTTCTTGTTCTGGTCCGTGGCTCACTTCCTTCAGTGGCGGTACTTCAACAACCATAAGGAGGTGGCAGCTGGGGTGAAGGAGTTCTTCGCCTCGAAGAACAAGAACTGGTAATGCCACAGAATCGAAGAACTGGTAGACAGATGGCTAAACATGGTGCAACACAATAACCTATACTTTGAATGCTAGCCAGTTTTTGTCGTAAAGGTACGTATGAAGACATAAAGTGATCCAAATATTGCAAAACTTTCCACTTAATAGCCCATGTACTTTGACCTTTCAACTAGTTTTCTCAATACATGAATATAAATATACACTGCTGCAGTCACTGCTTAAGCATATCATTATTTGGACTATATGTAGCATTTAAATGTAATCATGTATCCATCTTCTCAGAAAAGAGAAGGCTTGAGATGTGTGGAGATTCATTGTCCTTGGTGGTGTAACAGAACCATTCTTGAACGAAAATAAAGAGATATGCAAATTGTGGCAGAAATATCTTTCACAAATACATTGAAGTGCCAAAATAACTGGTACACCAGCCTAATACTTGTAGGTCCCCCACGGTAGCGCAGGAATACGACGGGGCATGTACTCCACTAGCTTCTGGAAATATGCTGTAGGCAATGCACGCCATACTTCCTGCAGAGCTTTCCACAATTTGGGTGTATTCCGAGGTCTTGGATTCTTGTGTTCGATAGGGCGTTGCATGGCATCCCAAATGTGTTCTATCACGTTCAGATCTAGGGATTTGGGTGGGAATGGCAGCACTCCAAACTCAGATGAATGCTCCTCTAACCATAATGTGGCATCCCGACACTTGTGTGGTGGCGGCATTGTACTGTTGGAACAGGCCCAGCCCATCAGCATGAATGCAGGACATGAACGGCTGTACCTCGTCAGAAAGGATGCACACATAGCGTTGCCCGGTCACAGACGTCTGTAGACGTACCAGGGGTCCCAGTGAAGTCCAGCTAAACACACCCCATACCATAGTAGACCCCCCACCAGCTGGTACAGTTCCCTGTTGACAGGCGGGATCCATTACTTCATGGGGTTTGCGCCACACACGAATCCTTCCATCTGCCCAATACAGTTGGAAACGTGACTCGTCAGACCAGGCTATTTGTTTCCAGTCATCAAGCCTCCAGTGGCAGGTGCATAGCTCTGTGTCGTGCACCCATCAAGGGGACTCAAGTTGGGCGTCGGCTCCCAAAGCCATATCGTGCAGGGTATGTTGCACAGTCCGGACGCTGATGCTTGTTGAGGCTCCAGCATTGAATTCTGATGATACCTGTGAGAGTGTTGCACGCCTATCGAATGAAACGATTCTTGACAGCCGACGATGGTCATGTTCACCCAATGTCTTTTTACAACCACACTGGTATTGGAGGTTTTGCCAGAATTCTTGTAGTCATGGTACACCCTTGCAATGGTTGTCCGTGAAAATCCGAACTTTGTTTCTATCTCCGAAATACTATGGCCCATCTCACGAGCTCCAACTATGACACCACGTTGAAAATCGCTTAAATCGTCATTACTTGTCATTCTCATGCCGAAAACAGCTCTGACAGCTAGCAAGGATGTCTAGCGCTTTATATACGCACTGGCGGACGCAACCGAGTATGTGCATAGGTGACGTTGCTATGTATTTTGCATAATCTCGTCTGTACCAGTTTTTCTGGCACTTCAGTGTACCTGGAACACCTACAGAATTATTAAGGTGGCAAACAATAGCCATTGCATAGTTTACTGTTCAACACATAATATTACATCAATAAATGGTTCAATTCATGTTTTAGGACAACTGCATTTTCAAGTTTTCGGAGGAAATGACTACATGGCTACCATTAAATATAGTGTATCTATGGCAAAAATATAAATAAAAAGTAATATAGATTAAGAAACAGACTTGTGCAACTTTTTGCCTGAATTGCTTTGATAACAAGTATGATTATCTTGGGAATATTACACAACACATTTCCTGAAAATGAACATTTTTTCAAACTTACTGAGCTAATCTCTATCTTCGCACAGAATTTGTCCACCTTCACTTCTTTTAGAACTGCTTCAGATCCTCTGTAAGCACCATTTACAACCAATACTTTACGTCCCACCGCAGGAATAACAGTTTCTAAATGTACTTGATCTAGTTTTAACTTATCACCTGTATCAAGCGTTTTCACAATGCAGGAATATTTATCTTGAATTTCCTTAAAACAAAAGAACATAACAATTAGCTCATCACAATAGCATTCAAGTCTTCAACAGCAAATTTAATCTTTACATATTTTATAAAAGAAGATTTCCCCTTTAATTCAGTTATTAAGGAACCAGTTTTTGCTAAGTGGAAGAAGGGGGCTAGATATTTCTGTCAATGATGAACACTTAACAAATATGTGAACTATACAATTTTGGCATCACAAATACATGGTGTTATTGCTGAAATGCTAAAGATAGGTACTTCAATAACTGAAAAAAATCTAACTTCATTATTTACAAGGTAGAATTTAGCAACATTTCAAAACCACTGATAGAGTGGTTTATAACAGAATTCAGAGCACGTTTAACACTGCATAACAACAATGCGTTAACTTCCTCATACTTATATTTGAAAATTCAAACAAATGGAACTTCAGTTACGTGAGAATAATTTTATTTATGTATTACGTGGTTACATATCTTCCTACATCTATTATGTACTCATTAATTTTTCATTCACTATCATATAGACCCAAAATTGTAAGATTATTGAAAGAGAATTAATTAGATAAAGCACTGTTTCTACAATTTTCTGAACAGTATGTGGTATGAACACCACTATTAGAAGTCCACTTATTAAAGAAAAACAAAACTTTTAGCAAATAACAAAATAAAACCTGATGCAGAAACAGAATTTGACACAAGTGATGGATTGTTTTGGCACGATGTCACAGCAAAGTACAAATCCACCAGAAAAGCAACCTGCTGATTCTATTGCAGCAGCTACATTTCCTTGTGAGTTGAAAGATAAATTGTTTGAGATTCCTTTCTAATAAAATGCAAGATTTTACAAATAATGAAATTAGCACAGGATACAAGAAGCAAAACAGATGATCAAGCGATAGTTCTTTGATAACAGCATGCATACATTTCTTAAACATGCAATTGGAAGACAAAGCTGTTCTTTAAATTAATCAATGTCCAGCTCACTCAGAAGAATATCAAATCATATATCTGGCAGAGAAAAAAATCAGTTTTCTATTGCCCAAAAAACACAACCAGATTCATTCAACACATAGATCATGGAATAACTGAAACATTTAAAAAGAATTGCCCATGGGAATTCCTAAATAAATTGATAGTACTGTGTGATGATGAACCATTACCAAATGCATGGAGTAAAATTAATTTAAAAGATATGATATGTGTAGCTCATAAAGCATAGGCAGAGGTATAATATTTAGCAATTAAATGTCGGTGGCAAATTCTAGATGAGATGCCTTATTCTGACAAAGATGATGTTGATCCCGTACAACTCCTAGATGAACCAGCTAAGGACCTGGGAACTGATATAACTGAAAATGAACTGTAAAAATGGGTTCATGTTGAAGATGAAGAACACATATTTCAAACCCTTTCTGATGATGACATCATAGCATGAGTACGACTCGAGGAACACAATGAATGATGAACTAGAAATGCCCTCACCAGCTGTTGAAATGTTAAAGAAGGCCTAAATAGCATATCAATCCCGCAATTCTAGTAACATAACTGAAAAGTAGTTAGAGCATTTTTGTATCTTAATTTCAAATGTCCACAAAGGATAAAACAAAGTATCAACTTTGGATTGCTTTTTTTTTTTTAATGTTTACCAGGAAATACACTGTCTGACATTAAAGTTCCAGGACAGTGGGTATTACTCTGTTAATGGTAGTGGTAAAAATATGTTCTATGGGTCAAATTGTACTGTGTTTTCCCTCTCTTGCAGGACACATGAAGATCTAAGAAAGTGTAGACCAGTCCAATTCTGAAGACTGTTAATAGAAGGTACCCCAAAGACCATTGTCATAGATTTGAACAGAGAGCAGAGTGTAAACATCACGTTTTGCCTTAAGTCCAGGAAGTCAGCAACAGAGACCTTCGAAATGATAAAAACTGTTTATGGGGACAATGCCCTATCCTGTGGTTGCGTTTTTGAATGGTATGCTTGCTTTCATGAGGGAACGAAAGACGTTGGGGATGACCAAAAGATTGGAAGACCATCAACCAGCCATTCTGGGGAAATGGTGGAGAAAGTTCACGCTCTGGTGCAGTCAGACCGTCGAATGATGGTACAGATGATGGAGGATGAACTCCATATCAACCGTGAAACAATCCATCTGATTCTAAAAAAAGATCTTGGGGAAAGGAAGATTTGTGCAAGGTTTGTACAGCACAGTTTGACTGAAGAACAGAAAGTGCAAAGAGTCAAAAGCTGCAAGGTGTTCATTGCGGCCGTGGAATCGGACCCTTCGATGCTGGACCACATTGTGACAGTTGATGAAACGTGGTGCTTTCAACACCATCCAGCATCAAAGAGGCAAAGCATGGAGTGGATGCCACCAAGTTCACCGAGACCCCAAGAAGGTTCACCTGCAGAAGTCGAAAATCAAGGCAATGCTGATCTTTTTTTTTGACAGCAGCAGCATAATTTACTGGGAATGGCTTCCGGAGGGCACAACAATCACCACTGCCATCTACCTGCAACTTCTAGATCGCCTATGGAAGAGATTCATTGTGTGAGGCCGCACGTGGAAGTTAGTTCCTTCTGGATGACAACGCGCCTGCCCACTCGGCACTTTCGGTGACATAGTTCCTTGCCAAGTCGGGAGTACCCAGGCTCAACCATCCGCTCTACTCCCCAGACTTAGCTCCTGCTGACTACTTAATGTTCCCTGAAGTGAAATTGGAATTGAAAGGACGATGTTTCATGACTGTTCAGAACATCGAAAAAACCGTTACCGCAGAAATGAACAGTGTTTCGGTAAATGAATTCAAAAAGTATTTCACACATCTAATGTAGTGATCAAAATGGTGCATTGATAAGAATGGGGACTACTTTGAAGAACCATAACCACAGTTGGACTCAGTGCATTAAACTTCCCTCACAACAGCAGCTGTCCTGGAACTTTATTGTCAGATGGTTGGTTGGTTGGTAAGTAGATTTTAATGGCGCAAGGGCCAGAGTTGGCCAAAGAGCGCCAAACATAAGACATCAAAAGAGAACAAAATCAATAAAACACGTACACAAGGTTAAAAACAGGATGAAGTGGTAAAAATGAAAGATGGAAATGAATACGGTAAAAACTAGATTAGGTTAAAAAAGTCAATGTCCTTAAAAAAGAGAACACTGCGGACAGATTGCAGTCCTCACCAATGAGAGTCTGCAGCGTAGCTGCTCCTGCGTCCAACAAATGAGAATGAAAATAACGAAAACGATGATCACAAAAACGAACACAAGTACACAAAACATGAAGGACGATGAGACGACAGTGGCACGCCTCACACATCGGGGCACTGTCGCCACACAGCAAAAAGCGGTGAGTAAAACGACAGTGCCCAATGCGGAGACGCGCAAGAACAACTTCCTCACGACGGTTCTTCCGCAAACTAGACTTCCATAATCCGATCTGTGGTTTGATGGCATAAAGTTTATTGCAGCCCTGTTGAGACCACAGGGACTGCCACTCATCCATAACAATTTTCCGGATCAAAGGGCGAAAATCTCAGAAAGACAGTGGCAGCCGAGCTGGCGACATGGAGAAAACAGACCTGGCAGAGAGATCTGCCAGCTCGTTACCCCGGATCCCAACATGGCCAGGAACCCAACAGAATCGGACCAGGAAGCCATCACCCTCCAAAGTTCCAAGAAGACGACGGACATCACGGATGACAGGCGAGTCCGTGTCCTCTAGAGAAGATAAAACTTGGATGACGGACTGGGAATCGGAGCAAATCAAAGCGCGACGATGAGATCTAGACTGTATGTGACACAAAGCGAGGTGTACCACACGTATCTCTGCCGAAAAGACGGTGGATTCAGGCGGAAGCCTCTCAGCATGGGAGGCATCGCCACACACGAATGCGGATCCAACAACCTCACTGGATTTTGACCCGTCAGTAAATACAGGCACGAAATCCGGGAAGAGAGACTGTATCTCGGCAAAGAGCTGCTGGTACACCAGAGCAGGAGTGGAAGACTTTGGCCATACACAAAGGGTCAGCAGTTGCTTGAACCAGCTGCCAAGGCAGTTCATTGTAGAACCGGGTCAAACCAATCCTTGACAAGTCTAGACCAGCATCGCGCACCAAGTTCGACAACCGAATCCCAAACGTCGGAACACAGGAAGGCCGGTGTGAGAATAGGCGGACACATTGTGGTTGGAAAATGGAACCATGCAGTGGATGATCAGGAAGAGACCTCAACTTGGTGAAGAAATGAAGAGACAGCTGCTTACGACAGATGCACAACGGCGGTTCATGGGCCTCGACATACAGGCTATGCACGGGAGAGGTACGGAAAGCACCAG
This sequence comes from Macrothele yani, assembly GCA_039090855.1. NCBI lineage: Eukaryota > Metazoa > Arthropoda > Arachnida > Araneae > Macrothelidae > Macrothele > Macrothele yani. Next base: position 115,592,466 of record CM077013.1, on the reverse strand, counting down.
TGCATAGCCGCAGAGCCTGGTGATGGACAGGATCCAGAGGCCGCAACACGGAAGGACGTGCCGAACCGTACGTTATGCAACCGAAGTCTAACTTTGACCGAATCAGAGAATGGTAAATGCGAAGCATTGAGCACCTGTCAGCCCCCAAGATGTTCGAGAGAGGACCTTCAGGATACTCAATGACTTCGTGCACTTCACCTTCAAAGACTGGATGTGAGGTTGGAAGGTGAGTGCTCGGTCAAAAGTTAGCCCAAGGAACTTGACTTCTGACACCACAGGGATGGTAGAACACCCCAGACGGAGGTTAGGGTCTGGGTGAAGACCCCGTTTGCGGCAAAAATGCACGCAAACGGTCTTCTGGGTCGAGAAGCCAAATCTATTGTGGGAGGCCCAGGTAAAGATCTTATTAATGGCTGACTGCAGCTGCCGCTCAATAGTGCGCATGTTGACAGATGCGCAAGAGATCTGCAGATCATCCACGTACATGGAGCCACGAACCGACGGAGGAAGTAGAGTGAAAATATGATTTACACGAAGGATGAACAATGTCACAGAAAGAATGGAGCCTTGAGGGACACCCTGCTCTTGTGGGTATAACGCAGAGAGGGTCGATCCGACGCGCACACGGAACATCCGGTTCTGGAGAAATCCGGCAATGAAGGTTGGCAAATTTCCCCGCAATCCGCAGTCACGCAGATCACGGAGAATGCCGTATCTCCAGGTTCGATCGTAAGCTTTTTCCATGTCGAAGAACACAAAGACCATGTGCTGACGCCGGACAAACGCTTCCCGGACAGATGTCTCAAGGCGAAGATGATGATCGGAGGTGGAACGGAATTTCCGAAATCCACTCTGATGAGGTGAAAGAAGGTGACGTGATTCCAAATAAAAAACCAAACGAAAATTGATGATGCGCTCTAGTACTTTGCAAAGGCAGCTCGTCATAGCAATTGGTCGGTAGTTCAACGGGTTAGCAGGATCTTTACCAGGTTTGAGAACAGGAACAACAATGGCAGTGCGCCAAGATTCGGGAAAGTCACGCTCGTGCCAGATCCTGTTAAACAGGACCAGCAGACATTCAAGAGAGGACGGAGAAAGGTGCTTCAGCATTTCATGTTATCCGGTCCGACAGATGTTCGGCCGGACCGATTCAGGGCAATCTTCAGTTCGACGGCAGTCAGCGGGCTGTTATAATCGGCAGCGGAAAACGGTCCAAAGGAAACCTTGGACCGTTCAAGCTGCGGCTGTACCTGCCGGAACAAAGCAGCATAATTGCGGCTGCTGGACACCGAAGAAAATGCGGCTCCCAGACAGTCAGCAATACCCTGAGCGTCAGCAACCGTTCCTCCACCACTCTCAAGAATGGAGATTTCCCCAGAAGGGTACTTACCCCGAATCTTGCGGATCCTGTCCCAAACGATCTTAGAGCTGGTATGTGGTGTTAATCCCGGATACGTAACGTATCCAAGATTCCCGTTGGCTACGACGACGTACCAAACGCGCGTAAGATTTGGCTCTCTTGAAAGCAAGTAGGTTCGCGTCAGTGGGGTACTGACGAAACCTACCCCAAGCCCGATGTTGGGCCTGACGAGCCGCCGTGCAAGTGGAATTCCACCAAGGTCGCGGGCAACGTGGAAGTTTAGTCGACGTCTTGGGGATGGTAGGTTCTGCCGCTTGCACAATACAATCCGTAACCGCCGCCACAGCTTCATCGATCGTACCCGAGGTCACCATGTCTGGAGTAATGGTCGCTGAAGGCGTGAATGAGTCCCACTTGGCTCGATCGATAGCCCATCTAGCAGGGCGAGTAGGATGACGGTACCCGTCACCTGCTAGACGGAGAAAGATGGGAAAGTGATCACTGCCAGGGGGATCATCAGACACGCTCCAGGACCAGTCAGGATAGAAGGATGGCGAACTCAAGGACAGATCATTAGCTGAGTACGAGCGGGTGGGTTCATGAAAGTAAGTGACTGCCCCGGTGTTGTGGAGACAGAGGGACGTGTTGGAGAGAAGGGACTCAATAACACGGCCCCTGGAGTCACGAGTGGCAGAACCCCACAACGGATTGTGAGCATTAAAATCTCCTAAGATGAAGAAAGGAGGCGGCAGCTGGTCAACTAAATCTTCCAGATCCGAAAGACTTACAGCTTCATCTGGTGGTATGTAGATGGAACACACTGTGAACAGTGTGTTCACAGATAGTCGCACTGCCACTGCCTGCAAAGTCGTCCGAAGGGCAACTGGAGTGACAGGAATACCATGAGGAACCACGACGGCCACTCCTCCGCAGGCGATAATGCCATCCTGGTGATCATTGCGGAAAAGAGAATGTCTCCGCAGCGAAGGAGTGTCCGTCGTGCGAAGCTTTGTCTCCTGGAGACAAACGCACACGGGTGTGTGCGAAGACAGTAAGCCTTTCAAATCATCAATGCGTGATCGCAGACCTCGGCAATTCCACTGAATGAGCGTGGCCATAATGAAAAATGAAATGAAATGACAGAATGAAGACGGACGACTAGTAAGTCTCCATGTCGTCAGTCACCTCCAATCCATCGGCACGATCTGGAGGTAACACAGGGCTGTGTTTACCCCCTGTGTTGAGAGATGGTTTTTGCTTGCTCTGTTTCGGGGAGGATGAACCTGGTTTTACCTTATCTGGCTTCTTCTTTCCAGTGCCCTGGACCTGGGTCCCTGTGATGGCCGTAGATGGTTTCGGCATAGAGGGAGGTTTAGGCGACGATGTTGATGTCGCCTTAGATGCAATGCGGCGAGACTTCAGTGCTTCCAGACCAGCAGCGACGATGTCCTCAAAATCATAAGGACACCGCGCTGGGATGGTCACCTCAGTCTGGACCGCCACTGAAGCCTTCTGCACCACAACTGAAGCATAGGACCGCCGGCCTGGTTGTAAAGGGGTGATCCGCCGTCTAGCCTCGGGATATGAGAGATGCTCAGTTGTCTTCAGGCATTGGATTGCCTGTTCCTCTATCCACTTTGGACACTGCTTAGAAGAAGCAGGATGAGTCCCTTCGCAGTCGACACAAAGATCAGACTCTGCAGAGCAATCCGCCAAAGAGTGTTCTGTGGAACCACAGCGGCCACACTTTGCAACATTACGGCAAGACTGCTGAGAGTGACCGTAATGCTGGCACCTGAAACATCGCAAGGGGTTCGGGATGTACGGTCGAACATCAAGCCGTAAATAACCTGCCTTGATGGAAGTAGGCAGGTTTGGGGAGTCAAACGTTAGGATGATGTTATGGGAGGGAATAGATTTCCCATCCCGCCTAAAAAGAATCCGTCGAACCCCAATGACATGCTGTTCACCAAGTTCCTCCAGCAATTCCTCATCGCTGCATTCAAGCAGGTCGCAGGAGTTGACTACACCGCGAGAGGAATTGAGATAACCATGTGGAGAAACCTGAACAGGAACGCCAAGCAAAACGGTCGTTTCCAGCAAGGTAGCACTGTGGCGTGGAGTAGAAGTTTCCACGAGAAGATCCCCAGAAGGGAGCTTCTTCACACTCTTTGGAGAGCCAGCAACGGCTTGCAGAGCCTTGTTGATCCAGAAAGGACTCTTGGTACTGAGTGACTGTGAAGAGTCACCAGATTTAATCAACAGAAACAGAGCATTGCAATTAGATGTGACAAGTTTCTTTGTGGAGGAAGGTGCACTTTCCTCCACAGGGCACTTTAAATTATTAGCATGGGAAACACTTGGGTTTTCCATGAAGGAGGGAAAAGATTCGTCCGCTGACCACCCCACCCACTACCGAGCACAACGAGGGAGAGCCGGAGGTCCGCAAGCCCAAGGGGACGCAGGACACGGCTCTAGGGATAGTCAGCGGATATAGCAAGTTGGTAGGGCAGACACACGCTCAGCGTGCACCCAGACTTTCCCGTGCCCGGAGAACACCCCTTTGGCATGCCCACCCTACCCCCAAACTCACCCAGCCGAACAGAACGACAAGCCGCTAGAAGTCTGGACACCACTCGGCCACAGACTTCCTGACTAGGAGTGGGTTAGCTCCCAGCCTCCGGTTTAGGGTGAAGCAGAGGGCAAAGAGGAGTATTGGCATCGGGAGACAACTACAACCCGGTCCCCAGATACCTCAGCCTTCAGCATCCCCTGTTCCCCCTGTACGGGTCACCGCACACGGCAAACATGCAGGTAGGTCTAAGCTAACCAGCTCCGGAAAAACAGAAAATGTAACATAAAAGAGAAAAGACAGGGAAGAGAACGAGGAACAAAACCTGGAACTGGCGCCTCATCACAACCTCAGCAGCCTACAACTGAGGCGAGTACATGTCACTATATGAACGAAAGACGAAAAAAGCAAATCAATAAGAGAAAATCGGCTCGGGCAGTGGGGACGCCATCCCCCATCAGCTGGATGAACAGCTGTCCCTTCGGTGATGTAATTGTCAAAGCCGCAGAGGCAATAGAAACCGTCACAAGGTTAGCACGGGCCGTGGGGGCGCCGCTCCCCAAATAACCGGAAAACCAGTTATCCCCGTGCGGGGATTGTCAGATGGTGTAGAACTCTAATCTTGTGTCACGCTGGATGTCCTTTAAAAGCAAAATTGCTGGTATTTTATTTTGGTTTGGGGGTTGATGACTACTGTGAGCAACTTGCTGGACTATAGGCAATTCCCCATCCCTAATTTAAGGCTACTGGTTTGAGGGAAGGGAGAGAGCCACTGCTGTAAGACAGGCACACCAACCTGCCTCCTCGCCTGGGATTCGAATCCAGATCTATCTTGGACGAATGGTCAGAAGCCTGCGCTTAGACTACAGCAAAATTGCAGATATGAATAAATCTCCTGTGTAAGAATTTTTTGTGTGCATATGTGTGTACTGTAATTCTGTGTTAAAACTATAAGCTATAGTTTTTGCTTTTCTTTGCATAAAAAAAGTTATGCCAGTGTTATATTCTTTGGCAAAAATGTAAGTTTTCATTGCATTCAAGTCATACAATGTAGGTAACACCAGGATGTATGATATGTATGTGTACTTACTTATAATTTAATGATACAATTTCTAGACTATCAGGACAAATTTGTGGATAATTGCTGAATCAGAGATTGTTCTTATTTTTTTCATTTTACTGAGTTCCTCAGTTATATTATGGTGTAGTGTATATCGTGCATTTTGACTCCAGACAGATGGCTACTGAAAAAAAAAAAAAAAAAAAAAAAAAAAAGATTAATTCTGGATTGCCAGTGTGCCAATCTGGTAACATCTCTGCTGGAAGGACTTGGAAGGAATGTAATGGGTTTCCTGGATGTGTTGATACAAGTGAATCAATGACATCTCAATTATCCCCAAAATTCTATTGGTTTATGATCATTTGCCACATTTACCCAGATGAACTGAAAATGAAGAAATCATATTTCCAATTTAAAAGCAAAATGACTTCTTTTTTCATTTTCTTACATGTTTGAATTAGTTTTTTTTTTTTAAGTTGTTGTCTGACAACACACATTGTTTAGTAGAATATCTGAGCTACAATATAAATATGTTAAGTTGGCTTGAGACAGATTTCTATTTTAAATAAATCACATCAGAAGAAAGTTTTCCTGTGATCTGTGTTATTCATTATAGAATACAAACATTTTGAGCCCTTTGAATGACATTCGGGCTTCGTTCTCCATGCTTTACACTACAACTGTGTAACACTAGAAGGCCTTTGAACTGCATATGATTTTGTGTTGCCAGATTTTGTGCAACCACTCTGATTTAATATACACACTATATGATCAAAAGTATCTGGACACCCCTTTTAAGTAGTGGGTTTTCCCATATACATCAGATCCATGGTGTGTGCAAGTACAAAAAGATTCACATGGTCTGGCAAACATAATAAAAACGCATGAACAGCAGAACAGGTCATATACGTAGTGCGATCAAAAAGTTCCGAGACTAGGTACATAGCGCAACAACAGATGGCAGCATGTGGATGCGTGAGCAGCGGCCGAGGGCAATGATCTTCACGAGTCACTGTGCCAAGTAGTGTCGTTCTGTGAACATCGGGAGCTGTGCTGCACGATATTTGGTGACCACATGCAGAACACAGCTGCAATTTCGATATGGACTGCAAACCAGAGCAGCAAGTGAACATCAAATTCTGCGTCAAACTCGTGAAACCGGTAACAGAGACACATGAAACGTTGTGGCAGGCTTATGGCAATGAAGCAATGAGTCGTGGTGCTAGGAGTTTTGGGTGGCACTCACGCTTCAAGAATGGCAGAATGGAACTGGAAGATGATGATATGTCAGGGTGACTGTCCACGAGCAAAACACCCGAAAATGTGGACAAAACTAGGGAACTGGTGCATGAGGATGTCGGAGAACCATTCAAGACATTGCTACCATCATCAATGTGTCATACGGAACAGTGCAAGAAATTCTGATGTCAGTTTTGAACATGCCCCGCATTGCTGCAAAGTTTGTGCTAAAGATTCTGAACCCCTAACAGAAGGCGCTCTGTGTCGAACTCTCTCAAGATCTTCATTAGCAGGTGGTGAATGAACCAACGTTCCTGTCGCGAGTTATCACTGGGGACGACAAGACGTGGGTCTACGGTTACAAACCCAGAGACCAAACAACAGTTGTCGCAGTGGAAGAACCCGGCATCTCCACGAACGAAGAAGGCCCGACAGGTCCGGAGCGCAACCCAAAGCATGCTCATTGTGTTCTTCGACATTCGTGGGGTTGTACACCGTGAATTCATCCCCCAGGGCCAGACCGTTACCACCCTTTTTTTCCTGTGATGTTCTGCGTCATCTTAGGGAGGACATTCGCTGCAAACAACCTGAAATGTGGTGCAGGGGCGATTTCCTGCTCCATCATGGCAATACAGCAGCTCACAAAGCATTAGCAATACGCCAGTTTTGCAGCCGCAACAGCATGACTACCCTTCCTCACCCACCGGATTTTGCCCAATGCGACTTCTTTCTGTTCCGGAAGATGAAGCTGAAGCTCAAGGGTCGCAGTTTTGAAACCCTGGATGAAATCCAGCGCGATTCGCAGATGGTGCTCGACACGATTCGCAAACAGGACTTCCAGGGAGCGTTCCAACAGTAGCAAAAATGCTGGCAGCGGTGCATCGCTGCCCAAGGAAACTACTTTGAGGGAGATCACAGCCAGACTTAAGTAATGTAAGTACTTTGTCGTTTATCAGCCTAGTCTCGAAACTTTTTGATTGGATCTCGTGTATGATAGAGCGTATTTTTTCAGCATGGCGCAGTCTTAGAATGCCATCTTAGTAAAAAGTCAGTTGGGGAAATTTCTGCCCTGCTGCAGCTGCCCCGATCAACTGTAAGTGACAATTGTGAAGTGGAAATGCCTAGGAGCAACAACAGTACAATCACGACCTGGTATGCCATGTAAAATGAAAAAGCAAGACTGCTAAATTCTGAAGCAGGTAGTGCGAAAAAAATTGCCTGTCTTTGGTTGCGGTACTCACCACCGAGTTCCGAAATGCCTCTGGAAACAATGCTGGCACCACTGAGTTTCATCGAGAGCTGAAGGGAATGGGTTCCCATGGGCGAGCACATAAGCCTAACATCAGCAAGATTGACACCAAGTGTCGGTTGGATAGCTCAGCACCAGTGGACTCCAGAGCAATAGAAACACACTCTTGGGAGTGATGAATCATGTTTCATTTAGCTGTCCGATGGACGAGTCTGAGCGTAGAGCATGCCAGGTGAATGCTACTTACCTGACTGTATTATGCCAACTCCTAAATTTGGTGGGGTAGATATCATGCTGTGGGGATGTTTTTCATGGTTTGGGCTGGGCCCCTGTAGTTCTTGTGCCCCAGGAATTTTAACACTCCGGCTGATAATGACATGCTCAACAATTCTGTAATTCTGTGTGCTCAGCAGTTCAGTGAAGGCATTTTCCTTTACCAACAGAATGATGCCCACTGCCCACAAAGCAAGGTGCATGCAGGAATGTTTTGAAGAGATGGGTGTGAAAAAACCTGACTGGCCTGCACAAATTCCCGATCTCAACCCCATGGAACACCATTGGGATAAATTGGAATGCTGACTACCAGCCAAGCTGAACTGCCCAACAACTGTGACTGACCTGATAATCTTGTGGCAGAATGGAATGTGCTTTCCACAGCAATGTACCAAAAATCTAGTGGAAAGCCTTCCCAGCTGAGTGAAGAGGCTGTAATAACAGCACAGGGTGCGCCAACTCTATATTAATTACATTTCTATTACAGGGAGCTTGTAGATAGGCAAGCGTTCGGATACTTTTGATAAGACAGTGTATGGTTGGTATGTGTGTGTGTGAATACATAAACATATACACTCATTGTCATAAAAATCCGCGCACCAAGAAGGAGGCATCGGATTGAAATGAGATTTTGCTAGTGAGATGGTACATACCAAGGACAGAAGTGATTACAATATCACAGCAGCAGGACGTTTTCCTGCGAACATACGGTACACATTCTAGGCAGTGTTAGTACCACGTTGGACCGCCTCGTTCTCGGTACATGCCGTGACACAGTCTGGCATGGAGTCAAAGAGATGCTGTATGTTATCCTGGGACAGATTGGCCTACACTTCTTGCAACTGATGCTCTAAATCACAAACACTGGGACATGGAGAAAGCTGGCGTTCCATTTGGTCCCACACGTGCTCGATCGGCAAGCGATTACGCAATCTGGTAGGACACGGAAGCATCGAAGCTTGACGTAGACAGTCCTGGGAAACCCAAGCCATGTGTGCACGGGTGTTATCTTGTTGGAAAATGGCTCCGGGCTGCCCCGCCAAGAAAGGCAGCACATGGGGCCGCAGGATCTCCTGTATGTAGAGTTGGGCTGTCATACGCAATGGCTCCCCAGACCATCACATGCAGTTCGGGACGTGTGCCACTGCAGAGTGAGGTTGGAATTGTAGCGCTCACCTGCGGTCCTCCACACTCTGACACGGTGGCCGTCCGTTCCCATACTTAAGCGGGATTTGCCGCTTAAACCATATATGTCACCAGTCCATAGCATTCTACGCTGCTGACACCACTGCAATCAATGCCAATGATGGTTAGGTGTTAATGGCAGAAAATGTAAGGGCCGTCAAGATTGCAGATTCGTTTTTGCCAGACATCTGGAAATGGTTCCGGCGGACACAGGAGTCCCTTGTACAGCCACCACATGTCACTGGATATTGGAAAAGGACATTGTTGCATCTGTGTGTGCTGCTCTCATGATCCCACGGTCCTCTCTGCTGCTGGTGTGTCTGGGTGCCTTACCAGGGTTCCCACTCAGTTAGTGAAATCAAATTCCCTGACTTTTCCAGGTTTTGAGTAAAATTCCAGGTGTTTGCAATGGCATTTTGAAAATATGCTTAAAAACATATAATGAGAAAAAAATACTGGTTAATTAGATACTTCCCCAGATTTGCATGCAAGATATTAAAATATTGTTTTAGTTAGCTGAGCAGAAACTTGTGAATAAGCAATTCCATAACAGGATATTGAATTAGCTTTAACTCTTGTAATGCAGTGTTTTGACACGCGAGACAGTGATAGAGGCTTTGGTTTGATAACGAAGTATCCAACATGGGATTCTGAGACTGCGATAAAAAATGTTGAAAATATGTTTTTGCGGATTTTTCGCAAAACTGACTGAACCTTTAATCAACTCCATAAATCACTAACAGGAACAGGCCCCTTAAATTTCAAGCGAATCGGATAAAAGCTTAAAAAAAATTATTTTAAGCTCGTCATCCTGCAGCAAGTTTCTCGCGGAGAGTGAATTCATAACTTTATTATGCGGTTATAATAAATATCAAAATAAAAAAAAATTGAAAAGGAATAGATGTAGTCATTGAAATATTTAGCACACAAACTTAAAAGTCAAACATTGAAGCGAAATCTTTTCTTGCAGAGAAAAAAGGGGAAAAAAATAGAATATGAACACTTCATCTTCTTTCTAAATAGCAGTAAAAAAAAGAATGAAAAGCATTCTGCAACATATTCTGTGAAACATAAACATTTACTTCGAAAAGAGTCTCGGAACGTTAAAGAAGGCAATAACTCAATTGGCTCCTGTTGGCACACGCAGTCATTGCAACCGCTCAAAGCCTGTTCAGTGACCCTTCACCAGTAAGCTCTCCCAGCCTAAAGCACATTGAGGCACTGCAAAGCTCACCAGAAACCCTCAGTAAGAGCGCTACATTAAAAATTATCCCATTAAAAATTTTAAAGGATAATTTCAAAAGTTCTTTACCGATTCACACGAAATTTTACAGGTCAGCTTCGGTTAACCAATTATGGTGTAAGTAAAAATTTCAGCCAGTTTCATGAAGAATAGAAAAAGTTAGTTTTCACCATTTTTATCCCCAGTCTGGTAGTCAAACAAAGGCATGAAGGGGGCAGGAAGTGCTTTGGTCACTCCATCCTAACCCCTCCACAGGCTCCACTCTCACTCCAACACTACGCACCCTTTTCATTTCCTAGTAGCCACCGTAGGGGTTTCCTCCCCACGTGGCTGCAATGAATTCCTTTTCTAGTGCTTAATGACGGAGAACTCTGCCAAATACGTTAGTTTCACCCCCCTTCCCCTTTAACCTACAGTTCGGTCCTTGGGAGTGAACTAAACGAAATGTTAAATACGGAGAAAGATCAAACACAGAGGAAAAAGTATTTTATTTTAGAAACTCCCCAAATTCCCTGACTTACGAAATAAAATTTCAAAATTCCCTGATTTTTTTATGAAAATTCATGCTTTCCCTGACTTTTTGAGCCAATATTTTTTTCCCTGACAATTCCCTGATTTCCAGGTTCTCCAGGTAGCGTAGGAACCCTGCTTACCATGTCCATTGCTCCCAATAAGATCGCACCGTACTGTCGGACTGGCCCAAATGGCGGCCGATTCTGTGCGCTGGCTACCCTGCCTTTCTCATCCCGATGATACGGCCTCACTCAAACTCTGTCAGTTGCCTGTACGCACATCTACGGCGGTTCCTTGGCATGTCTATCACTCGGGGATCTCACCTGAATCTTACCGTGCACTTCGGCATGAATGTGGAGTCCCCTGCACGGTGTCTTATAAGCCCCAAGTACTGCGATTGCAGCGCCAGTCTTGGACATGCGGGCATGCGGAATCATACAAAACTACTCATTTACACGTCTGCCCTCCCTGTAGCTATTCACCGAGTTTAGCGCTAATTGCCCGATTTTTTCTTGGTGTGCAGATTATGACAATGAGTGTATGTAATCAGACCTGCCAACTTTCAGAAACAGAAATCCGTAAAAAATTTTAATCGATATATTCGATGAAAATTTTAATCGATATATTCGATTAAATTACTCCTCGGGCATATTGATTACATGTACCGCACATATCGATTTAAAAAACGATGTTACCCAAATGAACCATCAACTTTTAATTGAAGTGTCTACAGATGTTTAAATTTATCGGCACATTTATATCGATTAAAATAAATTCTATACATAATTTCTCATTACTATGCTATCATTATGATCTATAAAGTGATAAAAATTTACTTTTACAGAAGTTTGCATCTAAAGGGAAGGATATTCTACCCTTTCAATGGGATCGTGTCCCACGGCGTCATGAAACATACTAAAATATTTTTAAAAAACGAACCATTTTCATGTTAGGTTTTTATCTTACGGAGACACGGATGATGAGACAGTCAAATAAAAAAATTAGATAAGAGTGACTGAGAGACACTACCTGGTAACTTATGTTCAATTAAAAATGAAGTGAACAAACATTTTGTACGAATCGCATCGAGTTCATTATAACTTTAACAAAGGAAATTAATTTTGTTATTTTTTTCCCACGCAGTCAACGTTATATTTATGCTTGTCACTAGAAATATGATTTGTAATATCATTCCTTCCACCATGCGAAATGTTGAAATTGCATTGGCACATAGCGCAAAACGCATATTTTCCTTTCTTGAAGATTTCGCAATACACGGGAATTCCGCAGAATACGAATCACGGAATATTTTATAGTACTTTTTTTCCCCTTTTACGTTGCTGCTCATAGCGAATCACTAATACTAAATTTATTACCACTCGGGAAAAAAAAAATGTAAGTAAAAACTGCTATAGTAGAGGAAAAAATACCGATTACAGAGTTATCCGATTCGAGCTGGTCAGCGAGGATAGCAGAGAGCAACTGAAAGATTCTTTCATCTAGAAACAAAGGTTTAGGTTTTAGTTACGAATGTCATTCCCTTGAGTTCGTCCCCTCCCTCCCCATCATTCCTCACAGGCAGATCAATGCCTTGTCGTTTCCTAAATCCGATCCCTTTAGCAGCATCCGTTATACTTCCAAATTGCACTGATTTTATAGTTCTGTCTTCTCTTCCTGTCCTCCCCTCTCCCTTCATCTTACCGAATAGAGCTTCTCTAGTCATTCCTTTTAAAAACAATCTGGGGCTATCAATGTCTGAACCAACCCCTCTCCTGCAGTAAACTAACACAATGTGTTTTGCCGGAACAAAACCAACTGTCTTTTACAACAGGCATAACTGGGAACGATACAACCACTTCGTCAGTGACATCCTCCCCATCTCGTCCCCTGCTCCCTTTGTGGCGGAGCAACCACAGCATAAAACGTTTGAACCGGGATTTTAACTCCGATGTTATGTCTCTGCAAAAAAAAAAAAAAAAAAAAAAATGGCCTAACATGACAAAATGTAGAATACACGTATTCTGTTTTAGAAAATCTCTAAATATCACACAATTCGGTTTGATAGAAGTTACAAAGCCAATGGCGCTTTTTTTTTCAAACAGATAAAAAAAAAAAAAAAAAAAAAATCCACTTCCTCCCTAGATTAAACTCGTGCTGTCAAAATCCAGATATTTTAAAATTCAGAGTTGTTTATTAAAAGACCAAAATTTCATACCTACAAAAAAGTGTGGGTTTGCAACAGTGTTCTCCCCGATACTTTACTGTTTTCTTTACAAATCCCTTAGTATGAATTAATTGATATTTTGCGTGTTTTTGCTTTATTATAGAACATCTTTTGTGCCCGTTAATTTCTAAATTAAAAAGCTGCCACACACGCGTCGTTTTATAATTAAAAATTCTATCCAAATCGGTCAATTTCCACGGAAGATATTGTGCTAAAATTCTGAAACGCGAGCGAACAAATCTCGCGCATGTGCTACTACACTGTCCCCGTGAATGCTGAAAGCAACTATTTTCAATAGGATGGGTCCACCTATGGGTGCTGAACAGCATACCCAAACTTCATCACAATCATGCTTTGATTTTACGCAAGTCATCACGCAAAGGGCGGAAGAATGAATCCCGCTCCAACGTCTTGACCATTTTCAATAAGGATTAGATGAATTAGTATGTACCCCAACATATTAATTTCATTGAATCAAGCCAAGCCATTTTTATGAACGTTACCGAGCGATGAACAAATCACGGTTGGAAAGCGAAAGTGTAGAAAAGTTACTGACTAACGGACCAGCAAAATAAATCTTTGCTGGAGCAGCACTGGCTCGAATGAACATTGGACTTACTTCCTTTTTTTTTAACTTCCTCTTATAGTAGCATTCTTTCGTTAGGTCAAATTTATTGCCAGAGAAGAAGTTACGAAACCATGCATGCCCCAATGCATTTTTAATTTCACAAAACTGGCAGTTTTTGCTTAATTTCGTCATGTTAGGTATCGATCTGGGGTTAAAAATTCCACAGATTTAAAATCCGTTGGAATTTTTTTCTACGATAACTATGTTCTGAGATAGAATTTCGAACTGGGAGGACTACAGATAAAAGACACCTGCTCCAACGCGGACACACCCCCTGGCCTTCTGAGAAGTTGCGACTCGGGAGATAAACAATGCATGATCTGAAAAGAAAGGCAGATGGGGGGGGGGAGGGGACAGCGTGCACAAGAGAGAAAGAGAACCAAACAGAAGGTTAAATAAGCCTAGATGGTTGGTGTTCTAGTGTTTAAAAAAAAGGCAAAACAATAACCTAAAACGTGGGAAAACTGCAGCAAAATGTTCCCAAATAAACACATGTAACTAAAAACTTATTCCTAACTTACGTCGGCACTTTACTTTGAATGGATTAAGTTTAAAAAAAAAAAAAGTTTTAATAGTGGGTGCAAAATCATCAGAAAAAGAAAAGAAAAAAAATCTCAGAGAATCGCCAAATCCGTAAAATTAACATTTTGCACGTAAAACAAGTCACATTTCCGTAAATTTTACGGCTAAACCGTAAAACCTGGCAGGTCTGTGTAATGGATGGATAGTAATTTTCCATTAGTAAAATTAAAAAAAAAAAAAATGCAGGGAAGAGGGACAAATAACTAAAGCCAAGTATATAACATGATTCACCCAAAAAAAAAAAAAAAAAAAAAAAAACCCTAAATAGAATGTGATGTATGGAGAAAATTAAACAACTTTGTTTTAAAATGAAGGAAATGAAAATACAAATCAGGTGCATAGCAGTTTTCATGTAATTAATGCTGTATGTAATGAAAGAATGTATCGTATGTTAATAATTCAAACACTTGCCTTTTTGAGAAGAGAAAACCCTATGTGACCAAAAAATCATTTATTTGATTTCATTCCACAAGATGCAAAATAGGAAGTCCTGTAGTCTGGAATTAGTTTTAGCTATGAACTGTAGAGGAGCCATTGGTTTCAGACCACATGTAAATACTATATAGTACCACACAGGTAGAATGGGGGAAGAGGGGGATGGGGGTGAAAAATGCTCAACACTGAAACTCCAGAAGAAATTATGTGCATTCTTAGCTTCTTCCATCCAATTCTGAGTAAGGACTTCTAGGTCTTTGTGAAAGCAAATGTTAATATGACACTATCAAAAGAAAACTGATTTTGCTAGAATTTTTTATTCAACTGGGATTCAGCACAACTGATGTCTATAATTTCAAATCTATCAAATAACTTTTAATGTACACAGTTCTAATCTTGGCTTATTTTTAAAGGTACAAGTCATGTTTAACTGTGTCTTCTTTTTTGCAAGTTTTTTTGTTTTGTTTTGTTTTGTTTATTTTTCTTCAACTGAGTTCAGGTATAAAATGAACTTAAAAAGTGCCATTCTTCTGACAAGGGCCAGTATATATGTACAATTACTAATTATGATTTTTCACAATATATGCTCCAAAGTATTTTTTCACACTAGTTTTCAATGCAGCACTTTCAGTAAAAATTTTCATGCCCTATGTACACATAACAGATATACACAAAGTTATAATAGCTTTCATTAGAATTAGGGGAAAAACTGATATAAGAAAACAAGAAAAATGAATTACCTTAACAACAGCTTTTTTTCTAAAATATTTCGTTCCTAATTTTTCAGTTATCACTTTGACTACTATCCCCTACAAATGAAAAATATATAAAAGTTTTAATGCCATGTAAAAATATTTCTCAAAACTTTTCAAGCTGGAAGAGTAAAATACTGATAAATATTTTTGTACAGTTTATAAGACACAGTAAGGAAGTTTAAACAAAGCAGTGATGTTTAAATTTTGTCTTTCATCTTTTCTTTACAGTTGTATGTGTGTACATCTAGGCAGAAATTGATCATATTTAAGTACTGCATAGTTAAGCATAACTGATTACTGATTCGCATAGAAGAAATATGCTGGGAAATATGTTGTATTGCACTGTAATATTCTACAAAGCAGTAGTGCTCAAAATGTTGGTTAAGAATGATTCCAAAGGACAAATCATAAGCACACATTGCTGTCTACATTTCTTTTCAATTAATGAGTATGCGAGATAATGCCCACTGCAAATTTTACACCATTTGAACCACTTTGTTAGAGGTCTAGCCCTTGATCTATGGACTGATAGTACAAAATGTACCACTAGTCCAGGAAATCTTTCATCACCCATGCAATACACATATCCAAATAACATCTCATTACATTGTTATTGACTTTTTCTAGTACCCAAATCAGTGGCAATGTCTAAATTACTCAATTCTGCCACTGAATTCACTCACACTTTTAAGTCTGCTATCCCTGTTTTAATTATATCAGAAACTTTTAACATCATAAAGAGCTCTGTGCTTTGCATTTAACTCTCACTGCCATAAAAACACAGCTGGACCAAAAACTACACCATATACAGTCAGTGCAGTTTTTTGGCCAAAGCTTTTCTTAGTGAATATATTTTTGCAGACAAGATTTTCCTTCCTTTTTTGCCAATTCTGTTGTGTAATTCCTTATCAAATTTTACTCTCTTACTAATAATTACACCCAAATAATTTAATTAATGTTATGCAAAAGCTCACTCAGAAGTGCAGTCTTACTTACTCATATTAATTGGATTGTAACTCTTGATTATCATCCTACATCTCAGTGATTTAGAAATTCATCGTTGAACCAGGCAACCATCCTTATTCCATTTTTTTTAAAGGCTGAAAATGTTTAACATCTTATAACTTCCATTTAGTTATAAACATTTTCAGTAAACTTTGTCAACAGAGTAAGGGCAAAACATTATGCTCTGCCCCCTCCTTTGTATCTAGAGTCATTTGCAAAAGTTTAAGATCACCTGTTGCCATTAGGAGATTTCTGCCAATTGCATTAGCTACTGTCTGTATTGCTCAACTTCCTGTCAGTGTTGCATCATCCTACAGCACCAGCTGTTGATAGAGTTGAGGGAAGCATGCAAGCATCAGTTTGCTTTTGGTTTTCATGCCAAGACGTTTTGTACGTATTTTCTATATAGCAAAAAATGGGCAAAAAAGCGTCATTAAGTGTTACTCAGAGGGCACAAATTGTGACTTAATGAAGGATACTCTAAACGTGACATAAGCAAAAAGGTGAATGTGAGCAAGACTTATTCATAATACGATCATGAAAAATCGAGATACAGGTAAATTCAGAGACCGAAAAAGAAATGGACGTCCAAGGAAAACAATCCCACGTGATAACAATACCATAAGGTGAGCAGTTATGCATTCTCCAAGGAGTTCATGCAAGAAAATAAAGGTATTTCTACATTCAAAAGGGCCTGGTATTAGTATCAGCACTGTTTCCTGATGTCTTAGCAAAGATTTTGAATTAGTCTTATAAACCTGCACATAAACTTAGTCTAACCTCTGTCATGAAAAAGAAGAGACTCATGTTTGTGAAGCGATGTCAATCATGTACTGCTGAAGGTTGGAGCCAGGTTCTCTTTTCTGATGAATCAACTGTGCATCAAATCAATTTGAATCATGTGAAGCACATGTTTGATGACCAAAAGGCAAAAAGTTTGATGAAAAACACACCGTTAGCACTGTGAGACATCCGCCTAGTCAGATGATCTGGGGTGCTATGTCAGCATCCAGTACTATCTCATTATCCTTTTTGCCGACAAGCACTACCATGACTGGTCCTTTTTATGTGAAAATGTTACGAGAGAAGCTGTTAACACATGTGCAAGTGCATAGATGCACAATATTTATGCATGATGGTGCTCCATGCCACAGATCAAAGACAGTAAAGGACTACCTGCAGAGGAAAAACATAACTGTGTTTGACTGGCCTGGTAATAGTCCCCATCAAAAATTTGTGGACCATTTTAAAAGACCAGGGAGCAGAAAAACAGCCATCAAATTCCCAAGCTTTAATTGATGCAAAAAAATATGTGTGGTGCAAAGACATTTCAAGTGACTACTGCAAATCCTTCATCATATTCTGTCTGTTAAAAAAACAAAAATGGCCATAAAAAGTACTGATTTTTTTTTTTTTTTTTGTGTGTTCTAAAGAATATAAGAATTCATCTGTGGTGTCATTTTTTCAAATATCTCTGACTAGTAATCAGTTGTTTCTTTGAAAACCTTAATTTTCAATAAATCGACAGGTGATCTTTAACTTTTGCAAATGACTGTAATGTTTGGATCATTTCTGGTGTGGTGGCATACATGTGTGAAAGCCAAGAGCATATGCAGTGCTATCTGTGACATATTTGGATCTAAATGGGCATCATAATGCATATGGGATGTGATCTGACCCCCTTGGAAAAGGCACGATCATCACGTCCATAGCAAAGTGTGGCAATTTCTGGGAAATGGTGAACTTTGTTGGCTGCTCACAGGCCACCATAATTAAAGTGTAGAGACAATGCATAACCAGTACATGGGAGCTGGATGACCCTGGCTTCATAATGATAGGGAAGGGGGAGACAAGAGTCAGCTTGGCTGCATTGTCCAGAACAATAGTCATGATACCTCAGCAAAACTGACCACGATCTGCAACCAGGAAGCACAGTGGAGTATATCCACAACTAGAGTGCAAACATCCCTCCACTATATGGGCCTACAGTGTAAACACACGACCATATCACCCCTCAACACAACACATCATTGGCAACAACAACTGGGGTTTGCCAGAAAACATCAGGTGAGGAATGTGGGAGAACGTTGCTTTCCCTGATGAATCAAGTTTCATACTGCAATGAATGGACAGACAGTGTTTGGTAAGGCAAACAGCTGCAAAGCAGATGGTAGAATGTTGACTCAAGATTCGTACGAAATACCAGTAATATAAATCAAAGCTGTCTCACCGTACGATAATAAACACCAAGTTTCCAAACTGCAAACTAAAAACATTTATTTACAGACTAAAAACTTTGCAGAAAGCTAGCGCTTTTGGAGAACACATGTCTCCATCTACTGGCCCGAGTGCCACAAGACAAGCACCGCCCATCAGATATATATAGCACACGGTTGCCCACAATGCAACACGGTACCAAGTTCCAAAACATACCCCCTCCCTATCGTCCCCTCCCCCTTCACCAGAAATGAAGAATACACACATAGTAATTTAGAAACCCATCAAACCCCCCATCCCCACCCCCGTTGACATTCCCCCACTTCTCGAATCCACCCCTTCTCAAATCACCCCGTCCCCTTCCCTTGGTCCAAATAAAAAGTAAAGGACCTGAAAACAAATCAAACAAACTATTAAAGCATAATAATGTTAAAAAACTAAATTAAAAAGTTCAACTGCAAATCAAAGTCCCTCGTCTGTGGATGCCTCTTGGGTGGTAACCAATCTTCTCCAAGTGCTAGGTACATAGGTCGGCAGATCCTCATTACAACAAGAGTCACCGTAGCATAGGATGAACAAACTCTCGGACATGAATATAGTAGACCTGCCGACGTTGGAATTCAATATCTTGGCACCATCCCAATCTGGGGAATATCCCTCATGATTTACAGCAGTAGTTAGTGCAGTACTTTTTGTTCCAGATCTGAGGGCGTATCTGTGTTCCCCAGTCTGACAGACAAGGTCCTAAGTGTAGAGCCAATATATTTTTTGGAGCCATGTCAGGGTCAGAGTGGATTAGGGGGAGGCTGTAAACACCATGTTGTTGCAGGGTGGAGGTCCTATCTCGGTCACGTCTGATCAGAGAGAAGATATTTCTATTATTAATTCCAAAATTTAATTGGTGTCTCTTGCACGCTTTTTTGAGAATAGGTATGGTGTAAGGGTTGAACTTTACACTACCTACAAATCTATTCTGTCGTGTCTCCATGGATAACGTTGTGAATTTCAGACGTCCATCTCTCTTTAGTAGTTCTTGAAAAAATTGTTCTGAATATCCAAATGTACGAGCAATGGATAATACAGTTGAGAGAGTTCCTGTTTTCTTGCTCTACAGGAAGATGAATGTGTATGAGCACGTCTAATCAGAAAACGCAAAGCCGCAGTTTTGTATTGCGTTGGGTGGGCAGATGAAAATGGTATAATACATGGATTGAATGTAGGTTTTCTATACACAGAAAACTTAAACTTCTGCGTTTGTGGGTCCCTAGTTAAGAGGAAATCTAGGTAAGGTAGATTCCCCGAGTGTTCCAGTTCTTTTGTAAAATTGATTGTCGGGTACTGAGAAGACAAACAGGCTGTGAATTGATCTAGAAGGGCAAGCGTATGTGGCCAAAAACCAGCACATCATCAACATATCATATCATAAACAGAGGTTTAACAACAGAATTCACTAATACCTGGTTTTCAAGATGTTGCAACAGGATCTCAGCCAGTACCGGGGAGAGTGGGGAACCCATGGGGGCTCCTTCAAGCTGTTGGTATATTCTATTGTCAAACTTGAAGTACGACCTCTTTGCCACTAATTTAAGGGCAGAGAGAATAGCTTCAATTTCCATGCGTGGGGTATTATCTGAAAAATTCAGTCATCAAAATCTTTCACTAAAAAGTCTAGACTTCCAGCAATCCTAAAATATGAAAGAGAGCAACTAATGGAGCTGGCTCATAACCATGGTCTATCATTGGAGCTGACAAAACCTCCCAGATAATCATCATGGACAAAAAAGATTACCATAATAAAATGTTCTGTGCCATTAACAAGGTTCCACATCGAGTCTTAAAGTCTGACCCGACGGCAGCAACCATTACAGATCTTAGCAAATTAAGACTTCAAGGCTATCTACTTCATTCAGTTTCCTCAAACATGAAACCTCCGGTGGGCCCTAGAGTTCCGGAACTTTCCGGAAAACTAAAGACTCATAAGCCCGAACGGCCACTCAGATTACTGGTTTCGGGGTATGCTTGCCCAACTCGGGCGCTGGAAAAAGTGTTAACCAGTTATTTAAAACCCCTAATCATGCATTCAGATGTTTCCATCAACAGTATGACCCAAGCCTTAAACCGAATAAGATCTTTTACTTCAGACGGAAGAGATTTTGTGATGGCCTCTTTGGATGTGGAGGCCCTTTTCCCAAGTGTACCTCTAACAATTGTTCATTCAATTATTGAGGATTGTTTACAGAAAGATAATACCCCACGCATGGAAATTGAAGCTATTCTCTCTGCCCTTAAATTAGTGGCAAAGAGGTCGTACTTCAAGTTTGACAATAGAATATACCAACAGCTTGAAGGAGCCCCCATGGGTTCCCCACTCTCCCCGGTACTGGCTGAGATCCTGTTGCAACATCTTGAAAACCAGGTATTAGTGAATTCTGTTGTTAAACCTCTGTTTATGATACGATATGTTGATAATGTGCTGGTTTTTTGGCCACATACGCTTGCCCTTCTAGATCAATTCACAGCCTGTTTGTCTTCTCAGTACCCGACAATCAATTTTACAAAAGAACTGGAACACTCGGGGAATCTACCTTACCTAGATTTCCTCTTAACTAGGGACCCGCAAATGCAGAAGTTTAAGTTTTCTGTGTATAGAAAACCTACATTCAATCCATGTATTATACCATTTTCGTCTGCCCACCCAACGCAATACAAAACTGCAGCTTTGCATTTTCTGATTAGACGTGCTCATACACATTCATCTTCCTGTAGAGCAAGAAAACAGGAACTCTCAACTGTATTATCCATTGCTCGTACATTTGGATATTCAGAACAATTTTTTCAAGAACTACTAAAGAGAGATGGACGTCTGAAATTCACAACGTTATCCATGGAGACACGACAGAATAGATTTGTAGGTAGTGTAGAGTTCAACCCTTACACCATACCTATTCTCAAAAAAGCTTGCAAGAGACACCAATTAAATTTTGGAATTAATAATAGAAATATCTTCTCTCTGATCAGACGTGACTGAGATAGGACCTCCACCCTGCAACAACATGGTGTTTACAGCCTCTCCCTAATCCACTCTGACCCTGACATGGCTCCAAAAATATATTGGCTCTACACTTAGGACCTTGTCTGTCAGACTGGGGGAACACAGATACGCCCTCAGATCTGGAACAAAAAGTACTGCACTAACTACTGCTGTAAATCATGAGGGATATTTCCCAGATTGGGATGGTGCCAATATATTGAATTCCAACGTCGGCAGGTCTACTATATTCATGTCCGAGAGTTTGTTCATCCTATACTACGGTGACTCTTGTTGTAATGAGGATCTGCCGACCTATGTACCTAGCACTTGGAGAAGATTGGTTACCACCCAAGAGGCATCCACTGACGAGGGACTTTGATTTGCAGTTGAACTTTTTTAATTTAGTTTTTTAACATTATTATGCTTTAATAGTTTGTTTGATTTGTTTTCAGGTCCTTTACTTTTTATTTGGACCAAGGGAAGGGGACGGGGGGAGGGATTCGAGAAGTGGGGGAATGTCAACGGGGGTGGGGTGGGGGGTTTGATGGGTTTCTAAATTACTATGTGTGTATTCTTCATTTCTGGTGAAGGGGGGGGGAAGGGGACGATAGGGAGGGGGGTATGTTTTGGAACTTGGTACCGTGTTGCATTGTGGGCAACGGAGTGCTATATATATCTGATGGGCGGTGCTTGTCTTGTGGCACTCGGGCCAGTAGATGGAGACGTGTTCTCCGAAAGCGCTAGCTTTCTGCAAAGTTTTTAGTCTGTAAATAAATGTTTTTAGTTTGCAGTTTGGAAACTTGGTGTTTTTTATTGTACGGTGAGACAGCTTTGATTTATATTAGATGGTAGAATGACACCATGAATACTGGCAGATAGTGGGGGTATAATGGTCTGGGGGATGTCTTCCTGAGACACTATCGGGCCCTTTTATAGCAGTGGAAGGTCATCCTGTACCTATCTATCATTTTAGACCAAATTCATCCATACAGTGTTTGCTCCCAGACAGAGATGGAGTGGTCCATCCAAACAATCTTCTTCTATGTCACTCCAATATACTTTCAAATTTCGTCCGTCCATCTCTGGTTCTTTTTCTGTCCTTTCGTATCCAGTCTAGTATTTAAGAAGTCCAACGGTAATCAGTTCATATAGTACTATGTCCAGCCAATGCTACTTGAGGGTCTTTACTTTGATTATGATGTCATCAGCACTTGCTGTTTTCTTGATCCACAAATTATTTTTATTTCTGGGTTGTATTAAGCATGCATATCTCCATTTCTTTGAGTTGTCATCAGCCTCTACTTTTCTTTTAAGACATAATGATAAATTGCTCTTGAAAATTATACTATATATAAATACTTATATGTAAGTCTATTATATATACAGGGTGTCCCACTGGCTACTGAACCCAGCATTTCTTTAATGATATTAACACCAATGAAAATATTGCAACGAAATTTGAAGTGGACTTACCTCATTTCATGCGAAATGTGATGACATCACAACATGTGCTGGAAGTGGCCACCATTTGCGCCCAGACAGCATTGAACCTGGCGCACCATATTGTGGAAAGTCCTTGCCAGTACGTCCACCGTCACTGCCTGATTTTCTTTGGTGATGTTTGCTTTCAAGGTATCTATGGTTCGCGGTTTCTTTTAGCAAACTCTCCCTTTCAGATATTCCCATAAAAAGTAATCAGGAGGCGTCAGATCAGGCGAGTGCGGATGCCATAGACCCTTTGAAATAATGCCGTAGCCGAAAAAGGACTGAATTTCGGCCATACTGGTGTGTGCTGTCGCTCCATCATGCTGGTAATATCCAATAGAGAGATATTTGTTGTCTAATTTCTGTTTTCCACTAAGTATAAACAATAAACACTCGTTCCTCCAGAGTACACCAATACATTTTCACATGTATGCAAATAGCCAGGAGCACTCACTATCAACAACCGTATTGTGATGACACACTCAGTGAAATGGCATAACAAAGCAGCAGAGAGGCGCGTTCGGCTGGCTGACAGACTGCTCCTCAGTGGCGCCACACTTAGGAATGTGTCTGCCACTAAG
Source organism: Macrothele yani (assembly GCA_039090855.1). NCBI lineage: Eukaryota > Metazoa > Arthropoda > Arachnida > Araneae > Macrothelidae > Macrothele > Macrothele yani. Next base: position 115,568,829 of record CM077013.1, on the reverse strand, counting down.
GAGCACTCTGGCTGGCTGGTGGACAGCGCTGGGTTCAATGCTGTCTGGACTCAAATGGTGGCCACTTCCAGCACATATTGTGATGTCATCACATTTCGCATGAAATGAGGTAAGTCCACTTCAAATTTCGTTGCAATATCATCATTGTTGTTAATATTATTAAAGAAATGCTGGGTTCAGTAGCGAGTGGGACACCCTGCATATGTCAGTACATTTTTTTAGTTCATTTTTAGGTTCTAATATGCTCAATGTTGCATGTTTTGCTCAGATACACTATTTTCCAAAACAGTTTGATCAAATGTAGCTTAAATATTTTGATATGCTTAAAAGTCTATTTTTCAACATGTTGGAAAACAGACTATGGATGTCAGGATCTGTTAACTGTGTTAACATAGGAGTCATACAAATAATGCAGAGTTTTTTCACTTGCCCATGTATTTAACTGAGAAAATAAAAATCATTAAGGGTGTGGATATTAATAAAATAAACACACCAGACAAAAAATTATGAAATATAAACTTTATTCCTTAATATGGAGTTATATCACCACCTGCTTTAATTATAACTTTAATTTTGTTTGGTATACTATCAATATGACTTAGTATCACATGCATATCAAGTTTATTCCACTCAATGGTCAAAAGATCCCTTAATTCCACCAATTTCCAAGTGTTGCATTTTCTTCTTCACAGCCCTTTCTACCATGTCCCAGATTTTTTCAGTCACATTTAGATCGGGAGAATTTACAGGCCAATAAAGATGTGGAATGTCTCTCTCATGTTTTTCAAACCAGTCCATCACAATCCTATCTTGATGGACACGAAAGTTATCATCTTGAAACACAGGATCCACTATGTGTCCTTCTTGTTCCAAAAACTGGAGAAATGGCAATAATACATTATTTAAAAGCAGCACATAATCCATAGATTCCATGCGATTGGACACCTCAAAGAACGGTCCAACTCTAGTACTTGAAATGTATCCCCAAAACTTACATTTCCACCTCCTTTTGCACAGCTCTTTGGACACATTCTGGGTTAAACACTTCTCCAGCTCTCTGCATGACCCTGGAGCAACCATCATTGCATGTGTATCATTATTGCTCATTTACATAAGCAAAATTTTGATTCGTTGGACTTTGACGTACTACAAAGGTGAAGCACCTGTCAAGACGAAAAATTTGCAACGATGCATTCTCTTGGTATAACTTAGTCTGTTAGAGCAACTCACTCCAGAGTGAGGAGACACGGCTTTGATCCCCATCACCGACAAATTCCTGTTTTCACATTGGCATCTGAAATGTAAAAATGGAACTTTTGGCCTTTGGGTTCCTCGAAAAATGTGTGGTATTCGTTCCACACACCATCTGGAATGAATGAAAGGTTTCTTCTTCGCTTCAAAAAGAAAAAAAAATATTACGAGGGTGATGATGTGATGTACTACACAGGTGAAGCACCTAAAAAATGAAAAATCTGCAGTGATGCATTCCGTTGGTGTAGCTTAGTTGATTAGAGCAACTCATTCCGGAGTGAGGAGATTCGATTCCTGTCACCAACAAATTCCTGTTTTCACAGGACCATATTATTCATTGCCACTGTTCAATCGTCCAGTGGCGATGCTGCTTTGCCCAAGCAAGGCGATTTTTGTTCTGGGCAGTCGTTAACTTCAGCAGTATCGGAGAAACGCAACTAAAAATGCCCATGCCATGCAGTTCTCCCCAGAGCATTCGTTCTGAGATAGGTTTACTGAGTCCAGCATTCCTCTGTTGAAGCAGTTCTTGATGAGTCTGGAAATGTGCAGCAGTTGCTAATCATCCCAAATGCCTGTGATCCTGATTTGTCATCATACAGCTTCTACCACAATTGCTCTGCCTACAGTGATAGCTTTCATACTTCTACTGGAAATGGACACTACTGACTGTTGACTCAGACAGTCCAGTAAACTTCACTACCTCTTGCAAGAAATGATCATGTTCTCAGCTAAAAACAATGACCCTACTTTTCTACTCAGTAACATCACATTTACAGCCCATAGTTGTACCAGTAAAAGGAAATACAGAATGCTACAGATGCTTTAAACACACACCTCAGATATCCACAATCATAATCCAGCAGTTTCACTCCTATACACTATATTGATAAAAGTCACCAGTCACCCCTTCAAAAGCAAATGAATGGATCTGCTGTGTTGTTAAGATGCGTGGTACAGCTGCAAACGGTACAAAAACAAGCCTGCAGCTGACCGCAATCATATGGCACTGTGAGGTTGAGTGAAAATGTCATGGCGGGAGTGAACTGACTTTGAGAAAGGAAAGATTGTTGGGTGTTATATTAGTGGGTTGTCCACAACAGAAACCGAGAGGCGTTTAAATATACCCAAGTGAACTGTTTTGGATGTACTGAATAAGTGGAAGACACATGATGTGCCTGAAGCAGCAAAACATACTGGCAGACCAAAGAAAATCAGTGATAGAGGACGTTGAAGCCCCAGGAGTCGTTACAGCTAATCGACGAAGTACTGCACAAAATCTCAGTGTACAGGTGAGTAAAAATGCTGGAACCTCAGTATGTACACATACCATTCACAGAGAACTTAATTCCATGGATTACTGTGGTCGTGCGGCTGCTCATAAGCCTTTCATCTCCACTCGGAATGCTACTCGTCATTTAGCATGGTGTAAAGAACATTTGTCGTGGACCATAGATCAATTGAAACAGGTCCTATTAAATGATGAATCCAGATACACGATCCATCAGTCTGATGGCCGTGTGTGGGTTAGGCAGCAGCACGGGGAACGCTATTTACCACAGTGTAATGTTCCTACGGTAAAGTTTGGAGCTGGCAGCGTACTCGTGTGGGCATGATTTTTGTGGTATGCTCCTGGCCCAGTTGTTATTGTGGACAAACCTGTTAAAGCCCATTTTTTTTATTTTTAATAATAAAAGCCCATTTGCTTATCATGGACAAACCTGTTAAAGCCCATTTTTTTATTTTTAATAATAAAAGCCCATTTGCTTATCATGGACAAACCTGTTAAAGCCCATTTTTTTTATTTTTAATAATAAAAGCCCATTTGCTTATCATGGACAAAGCTGTTTTTTGTGGTACTATGTCCTGGCCCATTTGTTATCATGGACAAACCTTCGTGTGGGTGTGTTTTTTGTGGTATGGTCCTGGCCCATTGGTTATTGTGGACAAACCTGTTAACCAGCACGTCTACCTTGATATTCTGGACAATTATGCCTTACCAACTCTGTGGCAATACTATGGAACCGAGCCTTGTTGGTACCAGCAGGATAATGCACTGAGGCATAAAGCAAGGACAGTTATGGCGTGGTTTGATGATAATTCCATATCATGAGTGGACTGGGCAGCACAGAGCTGTGATCTTAATCCCATAGAGCACTTATGGGATGAATTAGAGCGCCACATAAAAAGTTTGAAACTAAGGCCTACTACTAAGCAACAGTTAGCGGCAGCATTATGTACTGAATGGAAGCACATACCTATTGGTGTGTTCCAAAACCTTGTCGAAAGCATACATGCTTCAATCAGCATTCTGCAATTTTTTGTTCAGTGTGTATATGATAGTATTATTCTACTGTATCATGAGCAAGAGGTGTATATGATAGTATTATTCTACTGTATCATGAGCAAGAGTAATGAAACTGAACTCTGTCCATTTGCGTGTGTATCCGTGTGTGTGTGTGCGTGCGCACATGGATATTAACATGAATACAGGAGCATTCTTTCATTCAGAAAGCAGTGCACACAGCAGTGTCCTCCTAACCTGACTTAGACAAAATAAAAAATAATAAAAATAAACAATCGCAAAGATCTTGTTTAAAAAGTTGGACACAGCTATTAATCCTGAAAGTATATTTTGAAATTTACAGTGCATCGAGCAAAACATTTAAAAAAATAAACTGGCACATTCAGAAGTTGTTCATATTCTTTGGATGTAATGAAAGCACAGGGCTTGCAAAGTCAGGTTTAAATCTTCAATATTAGTCAAGAAAAAAATAAGATGCTTTTTTATGAAATCAGTTTGTGTACTTTTATCATTTTTAGCACCCCCCCCCCCCCCCCCCCCCAAATAAAAAAGCTTGATAAAATAAAATTTAAAGATTTAATAGTTATTAAAATCAGCAAATGACAAATAATTTTTGAATGTATTTAAAAGAACAAAATAATCATGTGGCCAAACACAAATTCATTGTACTGATATTGTTTTGACCAAACATGATGATGCATACAGGTTTGTGTTGCTTTTCAGGAAACTACTAAAGTTAAAAAAAAAAAAAAAAAAAAGGGGGGGAAGGAAAGGAAAGAAAGGACTATAACCTGGATTCATTTTTGCATTGCCCCTCTCATTACATGCAAAGAAATATGAACAAAATATGAAATACTTAGGCTGTTCAATAAAGAGTGATCACATTTTTTTTAAATGCACCATTATTAGTCATCCAGATTTTGACAGTTTTTTTTTTTTTTTTTTTTTTTTTCGAAATATTCCCCAGGTGATACAAGGCACTTATTCTAATACTTCTTTCACTATTCAAAAACTGACTAAAAGCCATTTTTAGGCATGCATTTGAGAACCCCACCGATGCCTTAACAACTTCATTTGACTAATGAAACCATTGACCCTCAACTACTTCTTTAAGTTTGAAAGTAAAACAAAACAAAATATAGGTAGGCTCAGTTCTGATTGAGCAGTCAGTTTGGAACATAGGACTATGGCTTGCAGATTGGAGAATTGAAATGGGCTGGGTATGGGTTTGATAAGTGTGCTGGATTTTTTGTTTCGTGGCATCTGGTTTTGAGGCATTCTCGATACTCTCTAGTTCGTTGGGCTACAGTCTTCTTGGGTTTCTTACATTCCTCATCACTTGCTTTTGCCTCAAATTTGGATTTTCTTCGCTTTTGCTTGCGTACATTCTGTGAATTCCGTGGCATTGTCGAAAATGTTAATCTGTTCACACAAAAACAATTTTTAAAAATTTTAGTCTAAACCACTGCGAAATGTTCTTTATATATTTGAAAAAATCTCATCGAGAGCTTTAAAATAATTCTGTGCACAGTCGTTTTGCACTCACGGTTGTCCAGATAAACTGTGATATTGTCAAAAGTGTTCACCGGTTCACAAAAAGTAATTTTTTAAATGTTCAGTTTAAACCACTGTGAAATGTTCTTCGTATATTTGAGTAGATCTCATCGAGAGCTTTAAAATGATACCACGCACAGTTGTGTTGCGCTCACAGTTGCTGAGATAGACCGAGTCAAGCACGGCGGCACACTCAGAAATATCGCATCATCTCCTCTCCTCCGCCCACAGGGAGCGTGACTTGCATGATGTATTGCACAGTACACGAATTGGACTCCATGCTGTTTATGAATATGCGAACACGATTAGTGTGTGGCACATATTTTTAACGCTTGGCAAACTCTTGTCCTTTTTCTTTTCTAGAGGTTTCCCAGGCATTTTGGTACACATCCAACATTAATTCTGGATAAATAGTCGACAACAGAATAAGCAATGTGAGTCTCACATTATCATGGTGCAGAATCCATCTGACTGTGTGTAAGTGTGGTCTTTTTGCAATGAATGTAATCCTACATATTCTGCAATACGGCTCTGTAGTATGACCAAGTAACAGTAGTATTATTTACCACAGTATCCTGGTAAATCATTTCTTGCACATAGAAGAAAGTGATTCCCATAACTTTACCAGCATCTGGCACAACATTTATTTTCTTTGGTGTTGGCAATAAAGGCTACTTTCAAGGAGAGATTAGTTGTTTATTCTCAGGTTCAAAATAGTGTAGCAAAGTCTCAGCTGAGGTAATCACCATATTTATGAATTCAGTAGCAACCACACTTTGACAAACTTTAACCCTCATGTTTTTGCACATGTGTCAGTATTCCTGGAACACAATGTGCACACACAGGTGTCATGTGCAGGTGGTCATTGGGCAGTGTCTGTACTTCATACCAATGGTCTCAAAATATCTGCCAGTCGTCTGACTGTGGCACATCAGTCCTCTCTCACAATTACAGCTGCAGTGTTGACATTTCCTTTACTAGCAGCATTTAATGGAGCACCAGGACCGCATTCCTTTTAGATTGATCCCCGGCCATCTTTAAACACCTTAAGCCACCTGTGAGTGGTACTACACTGGTGTGCAAAAATTAAGGATGAAGAGAAGAAATTAGCATAACAGCGGAACGAGCAGGCAGAACGGACCCAAAGACCACTCAGGAGATAGACTAGGGTCCGGTATGGTAGGGTATGCACACATATATGCAGCATGACCGGGGGTGGGGTGGGGTGGGGGTGTCGGAAGGGTATAAAAGCACACGGGTGGTGTACGCTCAGCAATTCAGTGAAAGCTATTGCATGATGTACATCGGTTTGAATGACATCGAGTTGCTGCCACCATGTGATATGGCCAACAGGCAATCCAGTAGACGACATCTGGATTATTTTACCCGAGGTCGCGTCATTGGGAAGTTGGAAGAAGGTCGAAGCGTGACTAGTGTGGCCGAGGAGTTCAGGATCGCTCACAGCATCGTTTCACGAGCTTGGAGAGCATTTCAAATGACAAGTACAGTTGTCAGAGAGTTTAGCAGTGGTCGTCCACGAGCAACCACGGCGGCGGACGACCGGTATATTGTCCTACAGGCGAGAAGTGACAGACGGCAGACAGTGGGTGAAATCGCAAAGCACATACAACAAACAACAGGACATGCGTTATCCCGTTTTACCGTGGCAAGGAGGCTGCACAAAGGTGGTCTATTTGCATGACAACCAGTACGGTGTGTGCCATTAATGCCTGCTCATCGGAGACGGCAGTTTTTGTGGTGCCAGGAACACAAGAACTGGACACATCAGCAACGGGGTCGAGTTCTCTTTACGGATGAGAGCAGATTTAGTCTGATGAGCGATTCTGGACGTATACACATCTGGAGAGAGCAGGGAACATGCAATCGCACCTCCAACATCATCGAAAGGGACCAGTTTGGAGGTGGCGGAGTTCTCGTTTGGGGCGGTATCATGCTTGGTAGCCGTGACCTACACATCTTCCAAGGAGGTACAGTCACTGGTGTCCGCTATTGTACCGAGGTTCTCCTGCCTCATGTGCGTCTGTTTAGAGGTACTGTGGATCCTGAGTTCCTCTTTATGGACGACAATGCTACACCTCATCGTACAGTGGCTGTCGCAGAGCTGTTGGAGAGTGAAGATATTCAACGCATGGATTGGCCCACAAGGTCCCCGGACCTAAATCCAATCGAACACTTATGGGACCTTCTTAGGAGACGCTTGGCAGCACCTCACCAGCCGCCAGCAATGATTCCGCAGCTACGATTGGCGCTACAAGAGAAATGGGACGCGATGCTTCAACAGCTCCTTGACAACCTCGTTCTCAGCATGGACAGACGTTGTAAATCCTGCAACACAGTCAGGAGTGATCATATCTCCTACTAAAGACTGGATTTTTCTTGGCAGCTGCCTGTCACATGGACGTTTCTGTCTTCTGTCCAGTTGTGCTCCAAGCTACCTTTTCAATAAAAGTGCATTTGTATCCTTTGGATTCCTTGTTTGGATGGTTTTGCTCACTTGTCCCATATTCTTACATCTTGGGGATCTTATGGTATGATTTGAGTCGATGTGGAGCACTTCTGCACGACGTTAGATTCGAAAAACGTCTTGTCCTTAATTTTTGCACGCCAGTGTATAAGGAAGTACTAATTCACCATAAATTCCTTAGGCATTTCATAAACTCCCTTAAGCATTTCATAAGCTTCTTCAAGTATTTCATAAGCTTCAGCTACATTTTCTTAAAACAAAAGCAGAATTTCAAGCCTAATATTGTTCACCATGTGTCACCTCCAGTGTAATGTTGGTGAATCAGAACTGATTTCCACTCAAGCACCTACCAAGGTCAAAGGTTATGCACAAGTTTACTGTGCATCTGCTACATAACACAGCTTGGCTGTAGCTTACTTCCTACTCCTAAAGTATGGTTAAAATGTATGGTTTGCTAGAGAAAATTATGATAATTCTTTATTGAACAGCTATCAAAACACATGCAAACTAAATTCCTAACATCAAAGACTTGAAAAACAATTCAAATTTGAACTATGTTTAATAAATACACAGTAACCTACAGTAGCCAACCAGTAATCTCTCCTGTTGATTTTTTCTCTGTGCTGTTCCTGCTCTTGCATCAGCTCATCCAAAGCCGATTTTCTTTTGACTCCATCGTTTGGCAAACTCTTGTCCTTTTTCTTTTCTAGAAGTTTCCCAGGCATTTTGCTTGAAGAAGCTACATCTGCTAAAGCATTACTTTCAACAAGAGACCTACAGAAATATCAAAACTTGAAAGCACTGGTAAAGTTCAGGATAAAGAAACATGGTCAAGAATTTTTAATAGGCAATGAATGCTCGGTTTTATCAGAGTAAAAGTAATTAACATTTAATTTACACAGTACATAAAAAGTCTGAAGGGCAACAGTTTTTGCCACTGAAACTGTTAGCAACCGTCACCTATGCTATTTCTCAAAAGCACTCAGACAACAGTAATGTTAAGAAAAAAAAAAAAAAAAAAGAGGATTTTTATTAAGGAAATGTCTGGGGCCACTTTCATTCTGAATGACAGCAGTGATCCTTTATGGAAGATTTGTGATCAGTTCATGATAACAACAGGAAGCTGGAATTTCTTTCATTCTTTCAGCAATACAGTCATCAGCTCAACAATGGAAGAAGGGGCATATAAGCCTCACACTGATCTGTCATTCCAGCTGGTTCCAAAGGTGTGTTATAGAATTCAGATCAGATCTATGTGATGGCAAAACCAATACTTGAAATTAATTTCCCTCAAACCCAGTGCTTACAATGGCTGCTTTATTGCACTGATATTTATCATGCTAGGGCACAAAGCCAATTCCACAGAACTCTTAGAGTATTCATAATAGAGCTGTCCAAAACATCAATACTGTAAGGTGTGTTATATATGGAACCCATGGGAGCAGGGATTTTCTGGATAAAAGGTTTCTCTGCAATTTAGGCCTAACTTGAAAATAAGGTGCTCAAAAAACAACTCAAATTTAGTGGTCTTAAATGTGTTGCTAAATTATGGAAAGCAATGCCCATGGTAATAAATTATTCAGATAATTGCACTTGGTGAATTAATCGCAAATAAAAAAATTAGAAATATGTTTTTTTTTAGGATTTTTGTTGTGGAAATAGCATGTGACCCAGATGGCATTGTTTGTGGATGCTGGGATCCAGTGTTTATGATGTGTGGGGAAGCAGCAATACTCTTCTAAATGAGGCTTATGGCCCACCCATTACTCATTATAGTGATTCTCATTTGGTGGTTTGTGAACTCCAAGGGCTTCATGCTAAAAATTCTACAATGGCACCTTATGCAGTAAAAAGTTGTCTTATTATATTACAAATATATATTTCCTTTGTGACAACAAGTATGTGCATGTTTGAAGAATGATTTGTACCTGCAGCAATTCACAATTATCACAGTACTGAATGCTTTGTGACTTTTCATAATTTCTCATTAGAAACTGAAATATTTTGGGATCAGGCTATCAAGAAATACATCAATGATCAAGTTATGTTTTCACTGGAATATATCGTAAGACTACTCTTACTGATAGGTTTACACCTTAAGTTTACAAGTTTAATGTTGGATATGAGATAATTACAAGAATAACATTTGAAAAATTTAGGATCAAATATATCAATGCTTACCTGTAGTAATCTCAAATTCTTGTAACACAATTGCTTAGGTGCACTTTTTCCACGGAGATGCACAGTTGAACATACATCTCCGAAAAACCACACCTAACCAATTGTGTCAAAAAAATTTGAGATTATTACAGGTAAGCATTGATACCTTTGATCCTAAATGTTGAAAATCTTATTCTTTTAATTATATCTAACATCAATGATCATCTTAAATTTTTAGAAGTGACTTTCAACTAATATTTTCCCCGAAATTTCCAATAAAATTAATTGGATTCACAATGCATCTTATTTCTTTTATGTCTTTGGTTAATGAACTAACAACAGATGAAACAGAAAGTTTAATTGACATATCAGCAAATTTTGGACTATGAACATTAAAAAATGACAGCAATCTTTGGCTAAAAGTAAAAAAAAAAAAAAAAAAAAAATGAACTTAACCCTCTCTCTCTCAGCAAAAGAGATCTTAAAACTCTCCTGCCATTTTCCACCATTCATGTGTGAGCAAGCATTTTCACTTTATTCATGTTTTAAATCAAAGTACAGAAATAAAATCGGTGCAGAACTAGATTTAAGACACCAAGTGTGGAGCCAAATATTGCAAACCTTTGCCCAAATTAAAAAATCATACATTAAAATTAATTTTTATATAATAATTACATTATGTTAAGCATATTTCAAGTTGTAACTTATTTCATTAAAAATGCTATTCATACTGAATTTAATATGTTCAACAAAATTTGAGCAATAAAGAAATTTAATATGAAATCTTGAAGATAAATTATTTTACAATCAGTTTTTAAATTTTATATTTAGATTCTAAATTTTAGAGGTTTCATAAATAAATAGTGCAATTTAATGTTTTACAGTTATGTAATGAGCTAGTTCTGTGCGACATTGGCGAAAAGACCCCAACTCACTGGGTTTTGTTCCAGAATCCTTAGGCTGAATGACCAACTGGAACCATCAGCTGTGGGCTAATTGCCCACACTGATGCACTTGCTTGATTAATAAAACACAAAGATATAATAATCCAGACTCTAGTGTGGGATATGGTGGACCTACCGCACTTGAAAAGGATGGTCCACCACAGTATTGACCTGGAACTGGAAAAAAGAAAATCAGAAAGAGATCTTGGCTGAGTGAGTGTAAGATTGGTGTATGGAATACTAAAGGTATAAATGGCAAGATGAATGAGGTGATTGAGGAGATGAATAAGTATAGATTGGATGTGCTGTGTGTAAGTGAAACCCAAATGAAGGAAATTGGGATAGAAGAAGTGAATGGAATGGTGAGTATATGGTCTGGAGTATTGGATAATGTGAGAGGACAGGCTGGTGTAGGGGCGATTTTAAGTGAAAAGATAAAGAACAACTTGATTAACTATAGTTGCATAAATGAGAGAATTCTTTAGATTTGTTTGAAAGTAAAACTTCAGAGAATAGTAATTGTTGTGGTGTATGCTCCTTGTGATTCGGAACCTTCTGATAGGAAGGGATATTTCTGGAATGAGCTAAAAGCTGTTTTAAGCCAGTTTGGTGCTAAAGAGAAAGTTATAATAGCAGGGATTTCAGTGCTAGAGTAGGCGTGCAGAATGTAATTTCTGACTATGTTCTGGGTAAGTTTAATGGTCCTTTTGTGAATGATAATGGTGAAAGATTAATTGAACTCCTTGAGGAGTTAGGAATGGCCCCTCGGGATTGGAAGGATGCTTCCCTTGTACGAGGGAAAAGGTGATCAGACTGATTTTAAGAACTATCGAATGTGCCAGGGAAAGTGTTCGGTAAGGTCATTATTGAAAAAGTATGGGGTCTTACATCAGAGAAAGTATAGGATGTTCAGAGTGGTTTTATGCCTTGTAACGGCTGCACTAACCAAATTTTTTGCATTACACATGATGATTGAAAAGTATCTGGCTGTTGGTAAGAAAGTTTTCGCTGCCTTCATAGATTTAGAGAAAGCTTATGACCAAGTAAATGGGACACTTTTGTGGAAGGTATTGAACGAATATGGTATTACTGGGAATCTACTTAATACACTGAAGAGCAATTGAATTAGAGATACCTGTCTAGTAACGTGTAGCGCCACCTTTCGCCCTGATGACGGCGGCGATTCGTCTCGGAATGGACTCGACAAGACACCGGAAGCATTGGGAAGCCATACGGATCCACGACCCCTGAACAAGCTCCCACAGTTCACGAAGATTTGATGGAGGGGTCAGAGCCTTGAACATCTCTCTCGATGACATCCCAGATGTGCTCGATGGAATTTAGGTCAGGTAACCTAGCTGGCCAAGGAAGCGAGGTCACGATGGTGGAGTGTTCATCCAACCATTCGGATACAATTCGGGAGCGATGGCACGGTGCATTGTCTTGTTGCAGGATGAGGTCCCCAGTGGGATGTTGAAGACGCACAAACAGGAGCAAATGGTCGTCCAGGATATCCAGGTAACGTTGACCTGTGAAGGACGATGTCACATGTACCAGGGGCCCCATTTCAGTTCACGTAAACAGTCCCCAGACAAGAATGCCATCCCCACTAGCTTGAAGAGTACCCTGCTGGCAAGAAGGATCCATCGCTTCATGTGGTTTGCGCCGTACTCGTATCCTGCCATTCACATGTAGCAACGTGAATCTCGACTCATCAGTCCAGGCAACATTTTCCCACATGTCTAGGGTCCAGTGGCAATGTTTCCGCGCCCATGCTAATCTTTGCGCCCTGTGATGTGCGGTCAGCAGCGGTACCCTCGTGGGACGATAGCTTCTGTACCCCATAGCGAGGAGATGGTTCTGGATGGTGTGGCTGCTTACCCGTTTTTGTGCACAAGCGTTAAATTGCTGAGTGATTTCTTGCACTGTGGACCGTCTATCCGCTGTTATAATGCGAGCTAACCGACGATGACCCTGCTCATCCACACGCTGTTCTTCACGGCAGTTGGCCCTTGCAGGGATGGTTTTACTGGATTCGATGTACTCACAGTGTACCCGTGACACAGTGGCTCGTGAAAATCCCAGTGCCTGCACGACTTCCAAGATGGAGTGGCCCCTGACAATTTGCCCACGATCAAATGCGCTTAGATCCTTCGTTTTACCTATACTGCGTCCGACTCTTACTGATTCCCGTCGCATCACTCCTCATATTGTCGGATTGCTGCATACGTCATGTTGTTTCCGTTTACAGGGCCGCCCACAGTGCCACATTTGCATAACGCCAGCTGTCTCAAATTCAATTGCTCTTCAGTGTAGTGTAAAAGCCATGTATGCTGGCAGTAGAGCTTGTGTATGAGTGAATGGTGTTTTATCAAAATGGTTTTCTATTAGTAATGGAGTCAGACAAGGTTGTGTAATGTCACCATGACTGTTTAATATATTTATGGATGCGTGCATGCGTGATGCCAAAATAGATAATACTGGTTTATGTCTTGGTGATATTCGTGTGTGCAGATTTCTGTATGCTGATGACACTGTCCTGTAAGCAGAGAGCAAAAGTGAGTTGCAGAGTATGTTGTCCCGGATGTACAAAGTTTGCATGAAATTCGAACTGAGTATAAATAAAGGAAAGACCAAAGTTATGGTTTTTGAGAGAGGAACTGGTAGTACTGAATGTAATGTAAGTCTAAATGGCACAGCCAGGTGAATGAGTTTGTGTATTTAGGAAGCATGTTTGACAGAGAGAACAAATTGGATGGTGAAATTAGTTGGCAAGTGAATTCTTCATTGAAAGTCATACCAGCTTTGGGAGGTGTTCACAGGAATGATGGGTTCTCAAGAGAGTTCTGCATGGCTGTGCATCAGAGTGTAATTGTTCCTACTCTGATGTATGTCAGTGATACCTGGGTACTACAGAAAAAACATAGGAGTTGTTTGTGTGCTGGAGAAATGTGTTGCTTATGGGGGGTTTGTGGCAAGACACGTTCTGATCGTGTTAGAAATGAAGATACATTGCAGTTGTGTGATGTAAAGCAAAATGTTGTTAGTAAAGTGAAGACTAATATGCTTCGGTGGTTTGGCCATGTTAGAAGAATGAGTGATGAGATGCTTATTAAGAAGATCTTTTTTGCCCAAGTGGCTGGAAGGAAAGGCAGAGGAAGGCCAAGGAAGTCATGGGAGGATCAAATTAAGGAGTGTCAGTATGAGAAAAAGATTATGAGTGTGAAGTATAGAAGATCTTGTGTATGGTGTGTGATGGATGTCAGTGAACCCCGAGCTGTATGTCAAGATCGCTGTAAATGGAGAAGTTTGATACAGAAACAGTAAGTAAAAATTATCTGGTAGTTTGTATTTTTGTATTTGTTTGTGGAGCTAACCTCTGAATCTCAGAGAACAGCTTAGTGATATCATCATCATCATCATCATTGTCAACCATTATCAATCCACTGCTGGACTAAGGTCTCCCCAAGTTTCCTCCACAACGGTCTGTCTTGTGCCAGTCTCCTCCATGTCACCCCTGCATACTTTGAATTTCATCCACCCATCTCCTATGTGGTCTTCTTCTGGGTCTTTTCCTGTCCCTTGGAATCCAATCTAAAATTTCGGCTGTCCATCGATGATCTGTCCTTCTGGCAATATGTCCAGCCCATTGCCATTTCAGGGATTTAACTCTGATCATGATGTCTTCCACTCTTGTCATTTTTCGGATCCACGAGTTCCTCTTCTTATCTCTCCTGGTTACACCAAGCATGCACCTCTCCATGCTTCTTTGAGTTGTCTGCAGCCTTTGTATGTCTCTTTTAGTTAAGGTCCACGTCTCTGCACCATACGTAAGCACTGGAAGGATGCATTGATCAAACACTTTTCTTTTAAGACATAATGGCATATTGCTCTTGAAAATTATGCTGTTTCTTCCAAAAGCTCTCCAGGCAAGTTTTGTACGCCGATTAATTTCTTCATCAATGTGACCCTCACTTGATATCTGCTGTCCAAGATAAACGTACGTGTCTGTTATCTCCAGCTTTTCTCCATCAATCGATAAATCTTCATTTCTTGTAAAAGCATTGAACATCACTTTTGTCTTCTGAAAGTTCATTTTTAATCCCACTTCTTTACTCTTGTCAGCAAGTTCCTGGATCATACTCTGCAGCTCCGATGGGGTAGTTGCAAAAATGACTACGTCATCAGCAAAACGAAGGTGGGTTAGATAATCTCCATTAATCTTTATCCCTTGTTTTCCCAGCTCAGCGACTGAAAAACACCCTCCAATGTGGCATTAAAGAGCTTCGGAGATATGGTGTCACCTTGTCTCACTCCCTTTCCAATTTTTACGTGTGTTGTATTTTCAAACAGCCTAATCTTTGCACTTGCATTTTCATAGATGTTATTAATAATATTAATGTATGCATCTTCAATACCACAGGTTTTCAGAGCCATTGTAACTGCTGATGGTTTCACCGAATCAAAGGCTTTTTCATAATCGATAAAAGCCATGCACAATGGAAGTTCATATTCCCTCGCTCTTTCAATTAGTTCTCTCAGCACGTGGATATGATCTATTGTGCTGTAGCCACTCCTGAATCCAGCTTGTTCTCTCGGTTGAGCCATGTCTAGTGCTACCTTCAAGCGGTGTGAAAGAACTTTAGTGAAGATTTTATAAACTACTGATAGGAGGCTGATAGGTCTGTAGTTTCCGAGATCCTCAATGTCACCTTTCTTATGTAGCAGGATCATTGTAGCGGTGTTCCAATCCTCAGGAATCTTTCCTTCATTAAGGCATCGAGTGAAAATTTGTGCGAGTACTGTTTCGATTTCTCCACTTGCTTCTTTTATGATGTCTACAGTAATTCCATCTTCTCCTGGAGCTTTTCCTCGCTTCATGTTCTTGATTGCATGCGCAACTTCTGCTGGAAGGACTGGAGGAACTCTGGTACTGGTATCTTTCATGATGTCTGGAGTGCATATATCATCCCTTTCATATAATTTGGAGTAGAAATCTTTCACTCTTGTCAAAATTTCTGCCTCTATTTCTTGTTACAGAACCATCTTCTTTTCTCAGTGCCATAATCTGTTTTCTTCCTTACTGAGATGTCCCTTTGCTATCTTTAGGCTTTGGTTGTTTTCAATTGCTTTCCTCACTAGTTCACAGTTGAATTTCCTTACGTCTTCAGTGATACTTTTTCTTACTGTCTTGCATAGCTCTATATATTCCACTTTGGAAGTCACATCTTCTTTAGTTGTCCTCATCTCTCTTTCTTTTTTGCATCAACATTTTGGTTTTTCCTGATAATTTGTTCACATGCAACTTGTTCTTAGACCCAGCTAATTTTGTTGCTGTTTCCATAAGAGCTTTGGTTACTTTTCTGTTAACTTCAGAGATGTCCACTTCTTCCGATGTTAGGCCTTCTAAAGCAGAGAACCTGTTCTTCAGTTCTAACTTGAAGGTATTATGGTGTTTTTTAAGGTTGGTTATGTCAATAGATTTTGTTTGTCTTATGAGCTTGCCACGTTCAAGTTTAGTGTTGAGGTGCATCTTACATCTCACCAATCTATGGTCACTACCTGTGTTGAACTTGTTTAGCACACTGCAGTCTTCTATGACGAATTTTTTTGTTACACATAATAAAATCAATTTCACTTGTCGTCCCATTTGGATGTCTCCATGTCCATTTCCTGTGTGGCTTTTTCTTGAAGAAGGAGTTCAAGATGAAAAACCCTTCTGCCTCTGCAAACTCAACGAGAGTATTTCCACGCTGGTTTCTGTTGCCATGACCGAATTTACCTACTGAAGTTTCATTCTGTTGCCGTTGCCCTATTTTTGCATTGAAATCTCCCATAATTATTTTCAAGTGCTGCTTACCTTTATTATTTAGATGACAAATTTCTTCATAAAATTCTTCAATTTCTTCTTCAGGATGACTTGTGGTGGGTGCATAAGTTTGAATAATCTGAGCCTGGTATCTTTTCGAGAGTTGGATAACAAGTCGTGCAGCTCTGTCAGAGGAACTTTCAACTTCTACAACTTTATCCTTCAGTTTCTTGTTTATTATAAATCCAACACCACTAGTTCTGCCAGTATCTGTCCCACGATAGTAGAAGAGATGTCCACTTTTCAGTTCGATGAGATCTTCTCCTTTTCTCCTTACCTCACTTAGCCCCACGATGTCCCACTTGATCCTTTGTAGTTCCTCTTCCAATTCAAGAAGCCTTGAATCAGAAGATAGGGAGCGTCCATTGTAAGTAGCCAAGGTCAGCATCAGATGGCAGCCTAGTCCGGTCCTCCGGGGATTCTTAGCACCCTCTGCCTTCATGTCGCACTGGCCGCTGCCTTGGCCAGGTACATTCCAGCTGCCGGAGACTGAGGGCCAAGATTTAAGTTGTGGAATCATTTTGGAGGGGTTTGGCCATAACTCACCACGCTGGCCAAGCGGGTTGGTGAGTGTGGGATAGAATTTCCTCTGATCCCGATGGTATAGTTATACCGCTATGGGCGGTCGTCAGAGCCCCTTTAGTGGGAACAGGATGCACCACGAGAAGGCGGGGTTGACATTTGTCAAGGAGAGGCTGTGATGTTACGCATCACTATGTAATGTAAATTTTAATTTGCTTTTTTTAGTCATTATTACACTGGAGGTTCACAAAACATTTTTTGGTTGAAAGGGGTAAACGGAACGAAAAAAAATGTTGGCATGAATGCCAATCATAAAAAGTAGTTTTCAATAATAATAATAATAATAAAAAAAAACATTAAATAATTTTCCGTAATTCAGTCCACATTGGCGAATTCGGGTATTTAACATGGCAACGAATTCCGGTTTGTCATAACAACGATTAAAAAAAAAAAAAAGAGTTACTATGATAAACAATTTTTTGCTAGTGGAAAAATTAAAAATACTGTCTACCAGAAAAAATACAAAAGATTACCTCCAGACATGAAGAAAAATCATCCCTTAGAATGATGATGCTTCTTCGATTCTGTGTGCATTCAGTAATCATCCTGCCCACCAGTGGCACACACAGGATTTCTTTATTGAGGTGGCCAAAATATTGAAGATGCAAATGAAAATATACTGGAGTAAACATCTCCCAAATATTTTTTCTCCACCAAACATAAGTATGTTTCCAATTATTCATAATTATACATTTAAAAACACATTTAAGTATAATTACAAATAACCATCAATAACAAAGAACGAAGGACCAAGTGATACTTCATGAGGAGGGCCCGGGCTCCTGTGTCACCCCTACTGAGGGCACCACTGTGGCGATACTAAAACCACATCTATAAAACACATCTACAAATGCTGCACAACACTTGGTTCAAAGAAACCTGTGGCTTTTAAAAACAGCGCCAGCCTCTGTAGTAAGTTTCTAGAAAATGTTTTCTTTTTAGATGAAAAAAGTTGGCCAGAAGAACGCTTCATTTAAAATAAATAATGATAAAAAAAAAAAAATTCAGGACTGCACAACCGATTACCCCGTTTTCCTATCCGACAGTAGCACGTGTGGCGGAGATCAGAGAGCATAAAGTAAAAACTATTATAGCAGCATCCATACAACACACGCATTCTGTACAGCTGCAGGTGACACAGAGAGCATCATGGGAGGGGTAAGGAAATAAATGACGGAGCAGCGTCAATAGTTGCGGGTGATACACACGGAGACATCGTGGAAGGGTAAAATGGGGGCAAAAGGCTGAGTCATCATCAAGGGGCTGCTATTATTCCCTGTCGTTGGATTTCCTTGTGGAGAGATAGCTCATGGTCATGGGATTACCAATTAAGATACAGAAATCTGTATTATGCAGAACACAGCTTTACACCCCCCCCCCCCCAAATAAACTTGAAGAATAAACAAAACATTTAATTGCTTTCCATATCAGAAAAATCAAATGGTGATTTTCTGTAATTTCATCTGTATACTTCCGTAACAGCAACCAAAAATCTGTAAAATTACAGATATTTGTTTGCTGTTACGTTCAGACGCACCAACGCATAGATGCCAACTAGTACGGTAAATCCGTAGTAGTTGACATCAATGCATTGGGAACTACTAACTTATGGGATGAATCACTAACACCAAGCATGTGAAACTCTCGAAGACAGAATTAGCGTTCACTGTTTAGATGCACTTTATTTTCCACTGAACGCTGCAAGGTGTAACCAAACGGCAAACAATAATTAAATAAAAACGAAGAACAAAAAAACTATCTGCCTATAGAACTTCCACAACTGAGATACAGATCGCTAGAAATGCTCTGCAAGTGAAGACAGCAGAAAAATGCCTCAGTGCTCATGCCTTTGTTAGGAAAAGCTTGTTTCTGGCATTCTGGTGATAAATTCATTATTATTCCTCTAATAATTTTTCTTTTATGAAAAATTCACGTTTGAAATTGACCGAATAATTTATAATCATGGATTTTGGTTTCACAATTTAGAATATCAAAATCTAGGATTACCAGCTCTGGGATTACATCGCACCAATTTTAAATTTATTTGTTGCAAAGCGTTGCCAGTTTTTGGAACATTTCAAACATTGGGATGCCAGATGGAAAGTCCCATACTGTATATGACACTGCACTGAGGGCATTTGGCACTATAGTTAATGATCCCAGACTACAAAATGTAGCCCTACACCACAAAACCTCCTTCATTGTTTGGACAATGCACTGTGGCAGGTATCATTCTATGGGAATTCCCCAAATGCATACTTGACTGTAAGACCTGAACATCATATAGTGCAATTTTTCGCCACTCAGTCTGACCCATTTTGTTGTTTCGCAGTCCAGGAATTGTGGTCGTGGCACCCTTTTAAGTGATGTTTGATGTTTATTGGTGTTATGTGAAGCTTGTGAACTGCAGCTCTCAACTGAGCAAGACAAGGCTACTAATACAAATAGTCCTGATGACTGAGCAAGATAAATACTAATACAAATAGTCCTAATGACTGACATCTGGAACTCCGATGTCATGTTTCCTCTATGGACATATTTGGGGATGATTTAATCACCTATTTCAGGGCTCGATTATTCCTATCTATTAATTTCTAGAGTCTTCTGGACCAGTTTTTAACTTTAGTATCATCCCTGGACTTCCATCTTTTCATAATTTCAGCTACTGTTGATTTTGGAAGGTAAAAAAAAAAAAAAAAAAAAAAAATATTGTAGCAAGCAACAACAATCAATCTGGTATCTGATGATCATGCCTCTACTACGACTCATACTTGCTGCCACTGATCTCTCTGGCATTTCCTGCACAGTTTTGTACTCATTCCTTACTTGCATATAAGCAGCTCCCATAATTCGCTTCTTTCTGCTGGATATTCAGATATGTTTGACAGGATAATGTATGAAGAAGAGTCACCAGCAAAATTGAAAATTGCATAATTTTGGAGAAGGAATGGAGTTTGCATCTCCCAACTCCTATCCAAGTAAATTACCCATTGTACGACTGGGAACACTATTTTCAAGAAACTGAAGTATATGAAAGTAAATCACCTGCCATCATGATATGTCAGTGAAATCTCTTCCCTTCATTTTTTCATGCACACGCACACACACACACAGCTACAGGCCGTTTTAAGACCTTTGCAGGCCCTAGACACTTTTATTTCTACAGGCCTCTGTTGGAAATTTTTACTTATTTTTATGCTAATTTTATCATTTGTGCATGCTCATATTACATTTTTTTTATTAATCTTAAAAATACTAATAAATTGTAATGCACTGTGAATACCTCTGAACCCCTGCTGACATAAAATCCTGGGTCCAACACTGGTTTGCAGTTTGCTGGGTTGCAGATGGCCTAGTGATCAACGTTCGTGACTGCCATGGATAACCTCAGGTTCGATTCCGGGCATTTACGAACACTCGAACCACTAAATGTTTGCCGTACATCGTTACAGGCACATTAAGCCGTCGGACCCCGGGTACTGGGCCTCCGGTTATAAATAAGGGCGTTTTCCTCCCCCTTTCTACTTCGCTTCCATGTCCCTTTCCTATCGGGCACTCTAGCCCAAATCTCCTAGCTCCCTATTTCTAAGGGTTGTTTAAGACCTGGGGTCAGACACTCCCTTCCTAAAATCTTCTACATATGATCTGATCTGGTTTGCAGTTTGCGATACTTGCAACTATAAGTAAGGTTGTTTGCATAACAACATAACCCTAGCACGGTTCATACACCTCTGGGCAAAAAGAATTCAAGTACTTTTCAAAGTCCAACAAACTTTTTTCAAGGACTGAATCACATTCAAATTAAATTCACACATATGTAGTAAACATTAGCACATGCATGTATATGTGTGCAAACAGGTTACTTTAGAAAATATTTTAATTAATAAAGCTATAAAAAAGAAAATTTATATATTTCTTCTTCAGAAACAACTGCTCAGTGTGACAAAATGCTAATGCAGTGCATACTAAATTTTGTATATTAATTTTTATTATTCATAATTGTAATGATTTAATCTTAACGGTCATAAAAAAAATGAAAATATTAAAGGCAAAATTTATTTTGCAGTGAAATCTCACAACGAATTTGTAGGGACTGCAATTTCAATAAAGTGAAAAGTCAGTGGTGGCCTACTTGACTTTAAATCATTTGAAATAATGAAGCTACTTGTGTTGGATAGATAAACTGGTCTGATATAAGAGTGCACAATTTAATAAACTAAATAAAAATAAAATTTTATAACATTTCTTGACAGTGCCATTGAAAATTGAAATATTTCTGCAAGAAATTCAAATGATTTTTGAAGGTTTTAAAAAAGTTCTGTTGTCCTAAGGAAAAACTGATGATTCTTCAGCTGATATATGCTTGTTGAGCATATTCATTAGAAGCTTTCAAAAGTTCACCGATATCTCTCTCTAGTTGGCTCTTTTTTTCCCTTCAATGCTTCATTCTCATTGGTATCTAGATACCTTTCAATGGCTTGCAATTTTTTTCCTGGTCCTCTAAACAACTACATTTTTCTTCTGGTTCTCTCTTACCATGTGATATGGTAATATCACACTGGCATACATTACAGAATGCCAAATTAATTCCTCTGTTCCAATCAATAATGGTTTAGCAACAATTGTAGTCACTTTCACTACTTTCAATTGAAAATTATGGTATTCAACAAATGACATTCAACGACATAATTTCTGAATTTTCGCGTAAAAAATGTCGCAAAGTGAACTTTTAAACATTAAACTGAAAGTACCTACGACACTACTGTGTCTGCGATTGTATCAGTGAGGCTGTTGCAAAATGATTAAACTGAAAATAATCATTACTCTACTGTGTCTGTGATTGCATCAGTGAGCCACTGAGAAACACGATGACTTAAATTACAGGGTGTGCCATATAAAAGAGGCCCGAGTATAATGAGCAACAACAGTCAGGCAATGTTACTATACATGGTAAAGAATAGTTGAAATGACAGAAAACAGGAGTAATTTACCTGCATTCACAACAACTGCTGAAAGTGCTGTCCTCCGGCATCAAGACACAGCTGCACACGACGGAACAAGTTGTTCGTAACACGCCACAACTCATCGGCAGTAATCTGGGCTATGGCATCCGTAATGTTCACTTTTAATTCATCAAAGGTGTGCGGATTAGTTGCGTACACTTTCCCTTTCAATGCTCCCCACAGATAAAAGTCACAGGTGGAGAGATCGGGTGATCTGGGTGGCCATAGTCCCTTCGATACAGTTCTGTCCTCCCCAAACACTTCATGCACTGCATGTAGACTGTTCCAACGCCTATCTTTTGGTCATACAGAGGAGTTTCCATTGTCCATCTGGGATTCGTGTCGGTCCAAATCCCGCTGTTTTGTGCATTCACATACCCGGACAGATGAAACCACGCTTCATCTGTCATGTAATAAAGTGTTGGGTCCATTTCACCGCTGACAATGGTCTCCTGAAACCACTTACAATATTGCACCCGTTTTGCATAATCAGGAGTTTTAAGTTCTTGGAGCGTCATAATTTTGTATGGCAGAAAATGCAAATCCCCTTACGTATGCGGCGGCATGACGTAGCAGATATTCCCGTTGCAGACGATAATCGGCGAATCGACTTCCGAGGGCTTTGTAACATCTTTGTGCACACATCCTTGATATTGTCTTCAGTACAAATTGTCTTGAGTGTGTTTCTTTTCCTGTTGCACACCGTGCCAGTTTCACGAAATTTCTGCACTAACTTCTGTACCACTGATTTTGCCAGTGCTGCATAATGTGGAAATTTTTCTGTAAAGAACTCATTTAAAACCTTGTATGAATTATTTTTGAAATACTGTTCCACAATAAAAATCCGCTGTTCTGTACTTAAAACCATTTCTGTTGCCTTTGTTCTCTCTTAACTTACACTTACATACCTGCCAACTTTCAGAAACCGAAAATCGTAAAAAAAATAATCGATATATTTGATGAAAATTTTAATCGATATATCCAATGAAATTACTTGTCGCACAATTGATTAAATGTACTGAACATATCGATTAAAAAACGATGTTACCTAACTCAAGTATCAACTTTTAATTGATATGACTACAGATGTTTGAATTTATCGGCACATTTATTTTGATTATCCATACAGAATTTCTCATTACTATGCTATATCATTATGACCTATAAAGAGATAAAAATTTATTTTTATGGAAGCTTGCATCTAAAGGGAAAAATGTTCCACACCCTTTTGACCCCCAAATCCAATAGGATCGTATCCCACGCCATCACAGAACAAACTAAAATGTTTTCAAAAACAAACCATTTTCATGCTAGTATTATCTTATGGAAAGACGGATGATGAGACAGTCAAATAAAAAAAATGAAATAAATGAGTCACACTAATTGGTAAATTATGCTCAACTAAAGACAAAGTGAACAAACATTTTGCCCAAATCGCATCCAGTTCATTAAAACTTTTAACAAAGGAAGTTAATTTCATATTTTTGTTTCCACGCAGTCAACATTAGATTTGTGCTGGGTACTAGAAATATGATTGGTAATATCATTCCTTCCACCACTCGAAACACTGAAATTACATGACACGCAGTGCAAGATGCATATTTTTCATTTTTTGAAGATTTTGCAATACACAGGAATTTCGCAGAATATGCATCATGGAATGTTTGATAGTACTTTTTTTCCCCTTTCATATTGCTGCTCATATCGAATCCCTAATACTAAATTTATTGACACCTGAAAAAAAATGCGAGTAAAACTGCTGTAGTAAAACAGTAACAGCTTAAAGAGATGCAATTTGCAGAGGAAAAAAATAGTACCCCAACATATTAATTTCGTTGAATCAAGCCAATACATTTTTATGCACGTTATCGAGCGTCGAACAAAAAAAGCACGGTTGAAAAGCGTAGAAAACTTACTGCTTAATGGACCAGCAAAATAAATCATTGCTGGAGAAGCACAGGCTCAAATGAACATTGGACTTTTTTTTTCAACTTCCTCTCACAGTAGCATTCTTTTGTTAGGTCAAATTTATTGCCACAGAAGAAGTTACGAAACCATGTCTAATAGATTTTTAATTTCACTAAAGTGGCAGCTTTTGCTTAATTTCGTCATGTTGGGTATCGATCTGGGCTTATAAATTCCACAGATTCAAAATCCGTTTGATTTTTTTTTTACGATAACTATGTTCTGAAATAGCATTTTGAACTGGGAGTGCTGGAATGCAAGACACACCCACGCTGGCCTCTGAGAAGCTGCGACCCCGGGGATGAACAATGCGTTATCTGAAAAGAAGGGGGGGCAGCGAGAGAGAGAGAACGTGATTTTTTTTTTTTTTTTTTATTGGAGGTTTAACGACCACCGTGAGCAACTCAATGGGGAGGGTACTCTGATCCTTCCAAAAGTCCACGTGTAAGCAGAAAACCGTGCCGCTCGCACTTTCTCTTCACAGCGGAAATAGGAGAATTTTTTCTTTTTAATCATCTCCTGTTAACGATTTTTTAAAGTGGAATAAAGATTTTTTTTTTTTTTGCTGTTGAAATGGGGAGAAAAAAATAGGGATTTTTTGTATGAGAATGAAAAATCGGAAGAAATCACTTTCCGATCGGAATATCGGAAAGACGCCCCAAAATCGGAAGGATTGGCAGCTATGCACTTATGACAGCGTACCTACACTGCTCTGGCTGTGACTAACCACTCCAGAGAATTCCTTTGCAGCTGCACATGCAGAAACCGGTTAGAAGTGGCACAAAGCGGTTTTAACTGGGGACCTGCCAAACAACTTTAACCCGCCTAACAACGTCTGGCCACGGGGCCTCTTTTATATTGCGTCCCGGTATTATATTATTGTTTTTGTCATTAAAATAAAAATAAAAAAAAATAAAAAGAAAAAGAAAAGAAAACTGCAAACTAAAATTTGCAAATGAATTTATGGCACCTCTATTCATAGTGTACTGTGGAATTAACTTTTTTACGGGTCTTATAGAGGTTATTATTCAAAAGAGTTGGTGGTCAAATTTTTGAACTAAAGCCTAGTTCATCATCAGGACTACGTCACTGGAGTAGTTGCTGCCACTCAGTTGGAAGAGTCCAACTGTAATTATCGTTAATTGTGGTACTTCTTCTTTTTGCTATTTCGATCCCTTCTTCTAGTTTCCTTTTTACTAAGTTTGACTGGTGGGCGATTATTCTTACTGAGTCCCAATTTATGGAGTGTCCACTTGCTTGTATATGTCTGTCTAGCCCTGTTTTGTTACTAATGTTCCTAATAGCTGCTTGGTGTTCTTTCATTTGGACTTTAAATCTTCTCCTGTTTCTCCTATATAGCTGAGTCCGCAGTTACAGTCGATGCAATATATTACTCCTCCTTACAATTGGATGTCCACTACTTTCTGCTTTAAAGCTGGCAGGAATTTCTTTAATTTGTTATTTAGATCTGGAGCAAGCCTGATATTATATTTTGCTCCGATCCTCTTCAGTTTTTCGAAAAACCCTTGTGGTACGTAATTTTGCAGGTGAATTTGAAGTTGTTTATTTCCTGCTTCTTTTTTGGCACTTGTCTAAATATTTTCTCAACATATGGGGAGGGGTAATTGTTTTCTGCCAATATTTCTTTTAATTATTCTCTGTGAAGATCGTTTTGAGTATCTGAAGAAATCAGGACTTCAAAAATTGTCTCGCCGTATTCGATTTAATATAGTCAGGGTGGAATGAGCAGAAGTCTAACATCTTCCCTGTGTTAGTGGGTTTTCTAAAAAGCTGAGTGAATATTCTTCCCTCTCTTGAGGTCAAGGTTAAATCAAGGAAATTGATGCCATGGTCTTTTTCTAGCTCCAGGGTGTACTGCAAGGTATTTTCTAGCGAGTTAAATTCTGCCAGAATCTGAGAGGGTAGAGATTGGTCCACAGTATCTACTATAAAGAAATACTACTTGGCATATATGAACTGCTTCTAATTTCTTTTCGAGAATAATTTCTTCCAGTTTGGAAAGAAATATTACAGGCAAGCTTCAGGACTTGCAATGGGTTCTCCACTAGCACCTCTGTTAGCAAATTATTATTTAAGTAAACTCGAGGCAAAAATCCTTATACAACCCTCAATATTTGCTCTCTATGTAAGATACATGGATGATGTTCTATTTATAATAGATACTGTGAACCAATCTCTACTCTCTCAGATTCTGGCAGAATTTAACTCGCTAGAAAATACCTTGTAGTACACCCTGGAGCTGGAAAAAGACCATGGCATCAATTTCCCTGATTTAACCTTGACCTCAAGAGAGGGGAGAGTATTCACTCAGCTTTTTAGAAAACCCACTAACATAGGGAAGATGTTAGACTTCTGCTCATTCCACCCTGACTATATTAAATCGAATACGGCGAGACAATTTTTGGAAAAACTTGAAGTCCTGGTCTCTTCAGATACTTAAAAAGATTTTCACAAAGAAAAATTAAAAGAAACATTGGCAGAAAACAATGGATAAAGTGGCTCTGCACATCACTACCATCAAGTTCCAACACAATAATTAAATGTTAGTTTCATTCCTTTCCCAGGAAGGTCTGATTTTCATGTTTTCTGAGAAATACACTGCATGGCATCATTTCTACCCAGGTATGATGAAAACATATGTTATCTATATAACATAATTTTTGTATTACTTACCCTTGATGTCTCACTCTTTTTCAATTAATGAATCAGAATTATTACAAATCATGATTTTTTTTCTAAAATCACTGTCAAGATAATAATGGCACCAATTAAAATCTCTTTCTAAAATGGAGTCAAGGTAATAATAGATGCTTCTAAAACTCATACTTAATTCAAAGCAAAAGAAAAATGCTAAAATGAACAAAGGTATCCACCTCCTGAGCTGAACTTCCCAAATAATATCATACATACACTTTAGACAAACATGTTCATACAGTGTTGAGAATATTGTAAGATGCAAGTTTTATTTATTTTTTTGATTGGAGGTTTAATGACCACTGTGAACAACTCAATGGTCTACAAGCAGTCACTTGTCCCTAATTTAGAGCCACTGGTTCCAAGAAAGGGAGAGAGCCAGGGCCGCAAGAGAAACACAACATCCATGCCTCACCAGGATTCGAACCCGGAGCTAACTCGGACGAATGATCAGAAGCCACCGCTTAGACCACTGAGCCAACAGGGTGGCTAAGTTTGGTTACAAACATACCACACAACCACTGAGATATTCCACATCATCCTTTTTTTCTATTTTTTTCTTTTGTTCATTGGCAATCAAACCAATCTGAATTTCAAATACAACTAAAAGCCAGGTGAGCCTTTCTCACATAAAAGGAAAAGGAAAAAAAAAAAAAAAAAATCAGGATTTAATCTGGCACACATGAAATGAATCGAGACAATAGATTCAAAATCAAGTGAAGTGGTGCATCATTAATTTACAGCTGTGCCAAAACAAAGGAGCATTTATTAATGACAATGATAATTACTTCTGTGCTACATACTGACGAAAAAAAATAAGAAAAAGTAAGATGCTATACATACACAGTTTTTGGCTTTTTTATGCTGGCCTTCATGGAAAACGCAACTGAAAATTAAAAAAAAAAAAAAAAAAAACTGTAACTGTGTTCAAATTATATTTGCATCAATGAACTGGTATTACAATATTCAATGAAGGATCTCCATTGATAAGATATTGCAATCATCTTGATAGAAAATGAAAATTAACATTGACATATAAAAAAAATTGAAAAATATATAATGTATCAATCTCTCAGTAGGTCTAAAGGCTAATTTCACATCTCGTTGCATAGCTGGAAGGGTTGAAATATTGAGATGCAAATCATGGCACCCTCATTGGGAAGTTTTAAAACAAAAGGTAATTAAAGTTATAAAAGTTATTGCAGATTTAGAGTGTCATCATCATCATCATCATCATTGTCAACCATTATCAATCCACTGCTGGACGAAGGTCTCCCCAAGTTTCCTCCACAACGGTCTGTCTTGTGCCAGTCTCCTCCATGTCACTCCCGCATATTTACGAATTTCATCCACCCATCTCCCATGTGGTCTTTTTCTGGGTCTTTTCCTGTCCCTTGGAATCCAATCTAAAATTTCCGCTGTCCATCTATGGTCTGTCCTTCTGGCAGTATGTCCAGCCCATTGCCATTTCAGGGATTTAACTCTGATCATGATGTCTTCCACTCTCGTCATTTTTCGGATCCACGAGTTCCTCTTCTTATCTCTCCTGGTTATACCAAGCATGCACCTCTCCATGCTTCTTTGAGTTGTCTGCAGCCTTTGTATGTCTCTTTTAGTTAAGGTCCACGTCTCTGCACCATACGTAAGCACTGGAAGGATGCATTGATCAAACACTTTTCTTTTAAGACATAATGGCATATTGCTCTTGAAAATTATGCTGTTTCTTCCAAAAGCTCTCCAGGCAAGTTTTGTACGCCGATTAATTTCTTCATCAATGTGACCCTCACTTGATATCTGCTGTCCAAGATAAACATATGTATCTGTTATCTCCAGTTTTTCTCCATCAATCGATAAATCTTCATTTCTTGTAAAAGCATTGAACATCACTTTTGTCTTCTGAAAGTTCATTTTTAATCCCACTTCTTTACTCTTGTCAGCAAGTTCCTGGATCATACTCTGCAGCTCTGATGGGGTAGTTGCAAAAATGACTACGTCATCAGCAAAACGAAGGTGGGTTAGATAATCTCCATTAATCTTTATCCCTTTGTTTTCCCAGTTCAGTGATTGAAAGACATTTTCCAATGTGGCATTAAAGAGCTTCGGAGATATGGTGTCACCTTGTCTCACTCCCTTTCCAATTTTTATGTGTGTTGTATTTTCAAACAGCCGAATCTTTGCACTTGCATTTTCATAGATGTTATTAATAATATTAATGTATGCATCTTCAATACCGCAGGATTTCAGAGCCGTGGTAACTGCTGATGGTTTCACCGAATCAAAGGCTTTTTCATAATCGATAAAAGCCATGCACAATGGAAGTTCATATTCCCTCGCTCTTTCAATTAGTTCTCTCAGTACATGGATATGATCTATTGTGCTGTAGCCACTCCTGAATCCAGCTTGTTCTCTCGGTTGAGCCATGTCCAGTCTTACCTTCAAGCGGTGTGAAAGAACTTTAGTGAGAAGATTTTATAAACCACTGATAGGAGGCTGATAGGTCTGTAGTTCCTGAGATTCTCAATGTCACCTTTTTTATGTAGTAGGATCATTGTAGCATTGTTCCAATCCTCAGGGATCTTCCCTTCATTAAGGCATCGAGTGAAAATTTGGGCGAGCACTGTTTCAATTTCTCCACTTGCTTCTTGTATGATGTCTATAGTAATTCCATCTTCTCCTGGAGCTTTCCCCCGCTTCATGTTCTTGATTGCATGAGCAACTTCTGCTGGGAGGACTGGAAGAACTCTGGTACCTTTCATGATGTCTGGAGTACATGTATCATCCCTTTCATATAATGTGGAGTAGAAATCTTTCACTCTTGTCAAAATTTCGCCTCTATTTCTTGTTATAGAACCATCTTCTTTTCTCAGAGCCATAATCTGTTTTCTTCCCTTACTGAGATGTCCCTTTGCTATCTTTAGGCTTTGGTTGTTTTCAATTGCTTTCCTCACTAGCTCACAGTTGAATTTCCTGACGTCTTCAGTGATACTTTTTCGTGCTGTCTTGCATAGCTCTATATATTCCACTTTGGAAGTCACATCTTCTTTAGTTGTCCTCATCTCTCTTCTTTTTTGCATCAACATTTTGGTTTTTCCTGATAATTTGTTTACATGCAACTTGTTCTTAGACCCAGCTAATTTTGTTGCTGTTTCCATAAGAGCTTTGGTTACTTTTCTGTTAACTTCCGAAATATCCACTTCTTCCGATGTTAGGCCTTCTAAAGCAGAGAATCTGTTCTTCAGTTCCAACTTGAAAGTATTATGGTGTTTTTTAAGGTTGGTTATGTCAATACATTTTGTTTGTCTTATGAGCTTGCCACGTTCCAGTTTAGTGTTGAGGTGCATCTTACATCTCACCAATCTATGGTCACTACCTGTGTTGAACTTGTTTAGCACACTGCAGTCTTCGATGACGAATTTTTTGTTACACATAATAAAATCAATTTCACTTGTCGTCCCAATTGGATGTCTCCATGTCCATTTCCTGTGTGGCTTTTTCTTGAAAAAGGAATTCAAGATGAAAAATCCTTCTGCCTCTGCAAACTCAACGAGAGTATTTCCACGCTGGTTTCTGTTGCCGTGACCGAATTTACCTACTGAAGTTTCATTCTGTTGCCGGTGCCCTATTTTTGCATTGAAATCTCCCATAATTATCTTCAAGTGCTGCTTACCTTTATTATTTAGATGACGAATTTCCTCATGTCATACTAAGCACAAAAATACTGATGCCTGATAATGAAAGGCTGCAAGCGGCGGCAGTAGCAGTGAGAAAAAAATATGGGGGGGGGGGGGGGGGGGGTTAGAGATATTATAGAAAAAATGTGCAAAAGAAAATTACAGAATGGGGCAGGGAGAGAAAATGGTGAAATTTCAGTGAAAGAATAAAAGTTCAGAGAAAATATAAGCAGAACAATTATAGTGTTCTTACCAGACCCAAGACAAAAAAATCTGGAGATGTGCATGGCATCCTCGGAGATTTTGGAGCATCCCACAGATTCCCCTACATAATTCCTGTGTGTATTATTGTGAATTCCACGGCTTTAGAGGCTAAAGAAGGAAGTTTAGAGCAAGTTGGGAAATAGAGGAATTATTTGCAGCAAAATTTGATAAAGCTCGGAAAAACACTCCTTCCTATATAACTTGATTGACATTAAATGTCCGTTATTACTGTTTCACACGTTATGCAAGTTTGGCAATCGGGAGATTATTAAATGATGTTAGATACCTATGGGGCATAATATCGGCAATTAATATCAAGAAACAATGAACTATATATGTACTTACTATATTCGTAGTGGCTGTCGGGGCTTCTTATGAATGCCTGTAATGTGTTTATTCACAAGACATTGCCGTAACTATCCGACTCATTCAAAGAATGTGAACTTTTTTCAATTGTGAAGTTTAAAAAATAAAATTCATGATATTGCAAAATCTGCACCAGATAACATTGAACAAGATGAATTTTTACAATGAAGGTAAAAAATTCTTTTAACAACAACAAAATATGAAACTGAATTAAAACCTTGCCGAATTTTTTTAAAAACGAACTATAATCTTGAAGGGAAATCATCTTGACTGCGAAGCACCAAGACAACAACGAAACCAGAAAATGAATTACAACTTTGCCGAAATTTTAAAAAACGAAGTCTTGAAAAAGAAATAATCATCTTGACTGCAAAGCATAAAGAAATAAATCTCCCAACTGCGAAGCACCAAACTAGTTTCTGCTAATATTCATAGCTATCATCAGTGGTAGGTGCACGGACATTGTAATTACCGCACTCACTCGCTCAGGTATGCTGCTCAACCTGAATGCATGTTCAGCCCTGTCGTGCAGATATTTGCGCATCATGGTTTGGGTTTTACTGCTCACATCTGTGGTGTCACCATCTGTAGTTGAACAAAATAAAATAAACAAGTAGCGTTTAGGAGTATAAATATGCACTTGTATTTTTAGGTAATATTTGATGTAAGCTGTTTTATAATATTGTTTTTCTTCTTGAAATGTTTTTTTCTCCTGTTCAATAAGGTACCGTCATGCAAACTGAAGCTCTACTGGACTATTAACGTTACTGTTGTATCTTTTGGTTTTCTCAATGACTACAGCCTCGGAGGTCAGAATCTGGGCATGTGATCTATGCGATGTTATAATTTTTGTGTTAATCCAATCAGGAGTTACATGATTTCTGATACAATGTTGTATTAATGAAGTTTTTTCATCTCTTCTTGTCCAATTCGTAATATGTTCATTTAATCTAGTCAAAAATCTTCTACGTGTACTTCCGATATATACTTTGTCTTTTTGGTTATCCTCTTTAACTGTAGGAATGAGATAAATGCCAGATTTATTTAGAACTGATCTATTATTATTATTAGTAAGTATTCCTCCATTATCAATGACTGTTTCTGCAATGTTAATATTGTGGTTGTAACATTCTTTTTTTTTTAAATAGTACTAATAGGAGGTAAGTATGGAAATTTTCCATAATATTGCTTTTTTTCTTTTTCAATTTGATTTTCGGAATGATGTATACTGGCTGTAATGTTGTTATATAAAGATTTGACTAATCCTTTATTATATCCAAATTCCTCTGAAGTCTTTTCAATCCATTTTAGCTCTTTGATCTCTGATACTTTATTGGATGAGTGTGTAATGGCTCTTTTAATATAAAAGTGGAACGCTGCAGTCTTGTATTTCCAAGGGTGTGTAGAATCCTTTGGGATAATTGCTTGTACATATGACGGCTTCCGGTAAACTGAATATTCTATAACTCCATTATCCTTGTGTATAGAGATATCCAAGAAGTTTAGCTGGCCACTAACTTCAATTTCTTTACTAACCTGTATTGATGGATAACAACTGTTAAATTTATTAATGAAGTTATCAAGTTCAAGATTGGAGTGCTGCTAAAACAGTAAAATACATCTACGTATCAGAGATATATATATATGGTAAGTATATATTAGAATGATCCAATATACTGTTTTCAATGTCTTGCAAAATAACTTCGGCCAGTAGCCCTGAAATTGGGGACCCCATTGGGGCACCATATTGTTGTTTATATTCTAAATATATTCTGACCTCCGAGGCTGTAGTCATTGAGAAAACCAAAAGATACAACTGTAATGTTAATAGTCCAGTAGAGCTTCAGTTTGTATGGAGGTACCTTATTGAACAGGAGAAAAAACATTTCAAGAAGAAAAACAATAACATAAAACAGCTTACATCAAATATTACCTAAATATACAAGTGCATATTTATACTCCTAAATGCTACTTGTTTATTTTATTTTGTTCAACTACAGATGGCGACACCATAGATGTGCGCAGTAAACCCCAAACCATGATGCGCAAATATCTGCACGACAGGGCTGAACATGCATTCGGGCTGAGCAGCATACCTGAGCGAGTGAGTGCGGTAATTACAACGTCCGTGCACCTACCACTGATGATAGCTATGAATATTAGCAGAAACTAGTTTGGTGCTTCGCAGTCGGGAGATTTATTTCTTTATGCTTTGCAGTCAAGATGATTATTTCCTTTTCAAGACTTCGTTTTTTAAAATTTCGGCAAAGTTGTAATTCGTTTTTATGTTTCGTTGTTTCGTGGTGCTTCGCAGTCAAGATGATTTCCTCTTCAAGATTATAGTTCGTTTTTTAAAAAATTCGGCAAGGTTTTAATTCAGTTTCATATTTTGTTGTTGTTAAAAGAATTTTTTACCTTCATTGTAAAAATTCATCTTGTTCAATTTTATCTGGTGCAGATTTTACAATATCATGAATTTTATTTTTTAAACTTCACAATTGAAAAAAGTTCACATTCTTTGAATGAGTCGGATAGTTACGGCAATGTCTTGTGAATAAACACATTACAGGCATTCATAAGAAGCCCCAACAGCCACTACGAATATAGTAAGTACATGTATAGCTCATTGTTTCTTGATATTAATTGCCGATATTATGCCCCATAGGTATCTAACATCATTTAATAATCTCCCGATTGCCGAACTTGCATAACGTGTGAAACAGTAATGACGGACATTTAATGTCAATCAAGTTATATTATCGTAGCCACATAAAAAGTATGTTCATCGCAAATCAGCGAAATTTGAACAACGATATACTCCTTCCTTCCTATTTTTCTCTAGATTCAGCTATGTACTGAGAGATCGTAATAATTTCTCAAATATTAGGGAGATCTAAAAATGTGTTCTTGGAAATTTGGGCCAAATAGGGAATTAGTGTTTTCTTTTCTTTATTTTTTTATATTTTGGAGCTGAAAATAGTTAGCAGGAGGTTTCCCCAAACAAATTGGAGACAATGTTAAAAAGGCAGAACTCCCTGGTTGCTGCCTTTAGGTGTATTTAATGACTTCAGTGATTGGACAAAAAATGCAATCCTACAGTCTTTTTTCTTTTGTTGCTGTTTTGTTGGGGGGGGGGGATGCCATTGAATTGAGTAATTTATGGGAGGGATGGAGTTTGAATGTATGAAAATAAGACATCTATTAATAAATATACAGGAGATTTAGTCCAGGGGAAATCAAATTATTCAGATAGTTCCTGAAATTTAAGGAGAAGGAGCTTGGGGAGTTCACGAAATGGCACCATCTTAAGTGCTGCCTTTGAGGATGCTTGCTAACTTTGGAGATTAAATGATAAAACACTTTTGGAAGAATCCAAAAGAGTTCTCTGTGTCAATTTAATTTAATTCACCAGGAGATGTAGAATCCCAGCTCCGGGTATAGGACACTAAGTGTGAGTGAGGTCTCTTCTTTAGTTCTTGAGAAATGAACCTTGTTTCTGTTTTCTGTGGGAAATTTAAGTACCAATAACATAAGCTAGTTCTTTGCTTTTATCTAAGTTAATGGTCCTTTTTTCCCCTGATATACTATCTTTCACATTTTTACTGATATATAATACCATCACACAGTAGTTTGTAAATCATAGCTACATCACACAGCTCTACACACTAGAGATGAGCTTGGGCACGGGCGGGCTAAGAATTCCTTAACTACCGAAAAATCCGGGCCCGGGCTCGGACGGGCTCAGAATTCATTAATTACCAAAAAACCCGTGCCCAGGCTCGGACGGGCTCAGAATTCATTAACTACTGAAAAGCCCGGGTTCGGAATTACACGTCTTGAATTTCATTACTGTAATTAATTCAACATGTGTAATTCCGAGCCCGGTTGAATTACACATGTTGAATTTCATTGTGGATTTGTTACCATGGTGGAAGGATTTTCAATTTCCTAAGCTAGCTGCCATTGCAAGACAAATTTTGCGTAGCAAAACTTGCATTATGCATTGTCCAAAGCTATGGCCTAAGCAAGGATTAGTTTAAGGAGGTCTGGTATAGAAAAACTGGGAAAAAATCACATTCCCATATTTTGTATTTTATTAAAAATCAATAATCTTATCTTTAAAATGATGTATTAATTTCCAAAATTGTGCAGTTAGAAGTATTGTTATTTATTTTTTTAAATTTTCTCACACCCGCGATTTTTGGGGTGACGTTGGTTTTTAGTGCAGCAGGTCGAGTTTTAGAGAAAAAAGATCAAGTTGAAGCGCTGAGGCATTAGATGCAATTCTCTCTCTCTCTTTTTTCATGATAAACTTGATCTGGAAACTGTACACACATATGATAATATTGTGATTATTATACTATTAAGCGCAAAGCTTTGTTAATGTTACAAAATGCAGAATAATCTGATCTGGAATGCTTTTACATTATTATTAATTTTTTTTTCTAATTTTGGAAATTTCCCTACATGCTTTTTTTTATATTCTACTACATCACTCTAAACTACCTTTACCAATTAGCATATATGTAAATTATATTGCAAAGATTAGTTTTCTAGAGTCAAAATTTCAAACACTTGCAACTGTCTGTACGGCATTGTATGTTTTATAATGCAATTTATTTAAAATAAAAGTAATTTAAAAATCAAAAAGAAATAACGAATGGAATTTTTTGTTTCTAAACGATTTTCTTTTCTTCAGCTTTTGCCAAAATTACTGATTCCCCTGATATGGTCGAAGGGCACGTTGATTATTTATTTTCAAATCCACATTTTAGAACATTTGGCTTTATGCATAGTATTTCTAAAAACATATTAATATTGTGAAGTGGATTAACTGAACTAAACTTTTTAAACTAATGATTTTTAAACTAATCCTTGCTTGGGCCATATCTTTGGTCGGTGTATAATGCATAAATGCAAGCCTTGATAAGGAAAATTTTCCAAGAATCCGAGCCTGGGCAGGCCCAGACTCAGCAAACACATGTAATCAAAGAAAGCAGGCCAGGCCCGGGCTCCTAAAATTGAGCCTGAACTCATCTCTACTACACACTACCCTTCATTATGTCCATACCTGGATGAGAAACTGGACATCGACACTACGTTGAAGCATTGGAGTGCTTTGACTAGCAGACATCTGGAGATGTGGGCTCAATTTCTGCTCCAGGACAATGTAATTTTCAAGTTTTCAGAAGAGAAAGCTACCCTGTAAACAGTGAAAATATGGCACCTTTGTGTGATAATGTTTGTAAGTATATGGCTTCCATGTATTTGTAAAGAATTCATTTCCCATTGATGTGTAAGATATACACTGAGAGGACAGCATTAATGGGATACCTGGTCCCTAGACAATGCGATACGGTCACCCCTCTTACTAGAGGACTAACCCACAGCTTGGCAGGTATATAGGTTGGAAGATATCATTGCATTCACATAGATAATAATTTGATGTCAGTATGGATAACTGTCACGAGTTAACAGAGTTTGAAAGAGGGATGATAATGGATGTTGGATGCATAAGTCAGTCTGTCATGGAGGCGATACAGGAATTGCAGATTCCTATTCGACGCTATCAATAATGTTTTGGAAATACACCATTTTCAGAATAACATCGCATCATGAACAGTGCTGTCAGTGGGAAAAGGTGGTGGATGAACAAGGCAGTCAATATTTGTCTCACATAGTTGCAACCCACGGGACACCAACAGGGACTCAAATCACCACTCACCTCAATAAGGGAGGCGTCATTTCCGGAATAACATCATACTGTTGACAGCGCTGTAGGTGGAGAAAGGTGGAGGAAGAATGTGGCAGTCAACATCTGTCTCACATAGTTGCAACTAACTGGAGAGTGTCAGTGGCACAAATCAGTCTTGAGTTAATCATTCTGCCATCTCGATTTTATCTTGCTATGCATTGTGGGATTGGGGGCTTACTATATAATACTGTGTACTATTGCTGATTGGACCTGATGATGCAGCTGTCACGGCTGTGAAAGATCTTGCCTGTGTCTTTTAGCTGATTTTATATTGTAAATTAATTTTTTTAACTCAGCAGTTTATTTCAGCTAAAGATTTTGTGAATTGTGCCTCTGACAGCTATTGCTTCTACAATTTACTTGGACATTCTTCTGAGATTACAGAGAATGAAAAGCAGGCATTAAGTTTTCAGTCAAAAAGCACAGAAACCTTTAGCAATTCCTCTTAACTTTTTGATCACATTAGG
Organism: Macrothele yani; assembly: GCA_039090855.1. Lineage (NCBI taxonomy): Eukaryota > Metazoa > Arthropoda > Arachnida > Araneae > Macrothelidae > Macrothele > Macrothele yani. Next base: position 115,531,476 of record CM077013.1, on the reverse strand, counting down.
AACTGATTTATGAGCTGAAGAAATAGCTGAAAGCAATCAAAGCTTTTTATAACATTAAGCTTTTCATACTATTTTTTATTGTAGGCATCATGTGGGCAACACCTGAAAAGCATGACCTCTGCTTCAGGTTTCTAGTGCCTTAACTGCTTCACCATATAATAATTACATTCTTAAATGGATATTGCTTCTGTTCTTAACAAACTTTTTGAATAAAGTTATGGATTATTTAAGAGTATTTACCATTCTTTTAATCTCTGATACTTCCACAGTTACACATTTCTCCTGACTTTTTAAAATTCTTAAAAGAACAAAACTCCAAGCTACTTGTTTATCCTGTCATGCATTTATAAAATTGCTGAAGGAATTATCTGACACAGAACTAGCAAATTAAATTGGTTCTGAGCTTGGAACTGAATCTCTTCCAAGCATCATCATCAGGGCTTGAAAAATATCTGAAAAGTTACATGCCCAGCTGGGCATGTGCAGAAATTACTTATCTGCCCAGGTAGTAAAAGCTGGATGGCCAGGAAAATTTATCTTTTATGATCTAACAAATCAGAATCTTCATTTTTTAAAGTTAAAAATGTGATGAACATTTCTGACATGATTTGCATTTTCATTTTAGAGGTCTGTATTCAAAACGTTCAATGCACAAAAGTGTGTATCACAAGTTATAAGATGATGATGATGCTGAAATTTGTATGAAATGGCATAATGAGCAAACTGGTATTTCAGAAATTTAGTGATGCTTCCATGTTCTCTCTGTTAACATTTTCACCCCTTTGTCTCTAAACACTGGAAGCTAGTTCCATCAGAAGCATGCATCCATCGCTGACTATAAACAACATTTGGAGCAAAACTACATATGGTGCCAATTTCTGGACTTCATATAATTGAAGTGATATTCTTCTGTCCTTGGCACTCTGTAACAATAATATAACTTCCGGTGATTAGCAGTGAAATGAAACACGACATGTGATGACTGTCTTTTTTCTTGTAGTTGGAAATTCTATTCCAAACTTTTTTATTTTTTAATTTATGTGCCCAGACTGGACAACCAGATTTTTTATTTACCTGCCCAGGCCAATAATTTACATGCCCTGGGCATATAGTGCATGGTATTTTTCAAGCCCTGATCATACTGCAAAACTTTCTCAAATGGACACAATTTATAAATTAAGAAGCATGTAGAACTTTTAATAATAAAATAAATAATATAAATACCTTTTTCATCTTCACTATCCTTTTTCAGCTCTGTGTAAACACGTTCTGTAGATGGTTTACCTTTTTCTTTCCCTTTTTCTATCTACAAAGAAAAGAAACAAAAAAATATTCCATTCTATTTGCCAAACCTTAGATGTTTAACACAAATTTTCAGTTACTAGCAGGGTGGGAAATTAGCAGGAGGAAGGTGCAAAATGTGACTGTAATTTTTTGTTCTTCGACAAGTATTGGGAGTGGGGAGGGTGCACACAAGGACAAGTAAAAAGGGCATGAAGAAAGGGTAGATTGTTTGTTGTGCAGTTGCCTAGATGGGATGGGGGCACCACACATTCTCTCCAGTCTTCATCTGGAATGAAGAAGAGGAGGAAGGGATGGAAATGTGAGGCAGCTTTGACCTTCAGTGAAGAACTAAAAGAGATGATTAAAAGACTTTGGGGAAGGGGAGTGGAAGATAAGAGAGAACTGCTATTCCTCTTTTCCTAAACCTTAGACAAGCTTTGGAGCGCATTCCTGAAAAAGGAAGAACGTAAAAATTTTGAAACGTCTTACTGATCGTATGACTATTCCATCCCTAAAGCTGCAAATAAAAAGCACCTGTTTCACTAGTTTTTTTTTTCTATTGCAGCCTGTGAAATGTCAGATGGAGAAAATAAAGAACATTTTACTGATAAAATAAGAGTTTTAAACTGCAGTTTACTGAAAATTCTCCAAATACGTGGCATCAGTAAATAAACAAAGACATCGCTCTTTCCACATTTTAGCAACACACAGCAACCGAAAAATTTTTATTCGGTCACCGCCGGGGGATTGAACTCCGGATCTCTCGATATCTAGCTGAGCGTGTCAGCCTTACACCACGGGGGCCAACAATCCATGGCGCTATGTGTGTTTTTCAGTCAGCTTCTGACATCATAAATCCGTAAGATGGGCTCAGCTACTGAGACGTCTCCATCTGGTGGGCATTAACGGCACTGGCTATATATTAATTATAGCAGTTAAATCCAAAGGGCGAGATCCAAAGTGAAAATCCTCCAAATACATGGCGTCGTGGATTGTTGGCCACCATGGTGTAAGGCTAACGCGCTCGGCTAGATGTCAAGAGATCCGGGATTCAATTCCCCGGCGGTGACCGAATAACAATTTTTCGGTTGCTGTGTGTTGCTGAAATGTGGAAAGAGCGATGTCTTTGTTTATTTATTACAGTTCACAGTGAGTTTTGATGAAATGTGGTTTAAAAATTAGCCCCTCAACCAACCAATGCATAAAAAATTCCATTCACATAGGCCAAATTCCAAACATATAAGAGGATTCCCCAAATATCTTATATTTAATTCCCAATTTCTTTTAAATGCATGTGAGCATATCTGTGATATGCTTTTCACTCGGAAAACAGATTCTGTGAATGGTACAGTACGATTTGCACCTGGAATTTTAGCTACAGGCACGATTTTGCACATGACAAATTTTTCTAATTTCTCACCCTGGTTATTAGGATCTAATTTGTATATTCATTTCCATACAAAGAAACAGTATAAATAATGCTTGCTTTCTGTGTAGTATGAGCATCACTGAAGAAATAACACTGATGGAGCTGATTTATTGTTATATTATTCAATTTGATTTTCACAACACTGCGTAGTTTTAGGAATATCAACACCATACTATGAATATAGCTAACACACATACAGTATCTTGATGAAATTAAATATTAGGGGGCAAAAAAGATGTCTAAAGGAGTTACTTTCCTGTGATATGGCACTTCAACTTGGGCATAAAATAGTGAAAATGTTCATTGCTACAGTCCTACACTTTCTTGATGCATTTAATGTTTTAAATAGTTGACGAAAAATAGAAATTGTCAATAACTAACTAAAAAAAAAACAGTTTTGACATGACATTTTTTTTTAATTAAGTGCTTAAGAATAAATGATTTGTAGCTCTAAAGTTACAACAAGACTTAATACCAACTTTCCAGTAACTCAGGAATGCAAACAGTATACTGAGTTTCCATACTTTTTGAAAACTTGTCAAAAAACCCATAGATTATTTTGAAAGATAGTGCACAAAACAAGACATTCATTTTTTTGAAGGGATGGGGTATTCCAGCTACATGTTTTAAAATAGTTCCTGCCAGCTGCATGTAGCTACAATGTAAATGAATATTTGGAAGAAGATGAACTTGAACTCATCTCCAAAGACAGAGCAATGGAACCAATGAAAATGTGTCATTCAGAAACATGCAAGGGTACTTTGAATGATACATACAAACTTACATAATTTTATGAGAATATCATCTCCAGAGCCAGTTAGCTATATAGCTAGCCAGAGCCAGTGAGAATATCATCTCGAGAGCCAGTTAGCTGCTATTAGCCAGAGCCAGTTAGCCAATGAAAATGTGTCACTCAGAAATGAAAGAGTGCTCTGAGTAACATAAAGAGACTTACATAACTTTTATGAGAATAACAAGAACAAAACTGTTGTTTCAAAAGTGAAACCTTGCCTTTGAGTCAAAGGCATTGTTTGTACACTGCATGATGGTAAAAATTGGACAGGTCCAAACAAAAATATATCAGCCCTTTCTCTCCTTTTAGCAACTCCAACAATAACCGTATATACTCTTTTGATGCTATTTTTTGCATACTAATAATTTTAATTTTAATAGTGAATAATACAGGGATCAAACAATCAGTAAATCCAATGCCCAGAACTATCAGTTTTTTAGTTCAGTCTAGAGTAAAATATTTTTATTAGCCTGGAATTACCATTTTGAAAGTCTGTTTTTGCAATGCTGTGCCACTTAAACCAATGTATTTCCTCAGATTTTTTACATGCTTTTCTTTCTCTCTTTTTTTTTAATAAGGTATATACCAAAGAGCCAAAACATTATGACCAGCAGGTGCAGAGTTGTATAAAAATAAAATGTATCTGTGTACACAACCATTGAAACAGAGAACTTGCCGCGAATCATGATGGCAATAAAATAAGATAATTTAAAGAAAAATTAATAGAACAATAAATAATTGTTAGAACATTACAGATTTAATGAGGACAAAATAAGTACAATACAACTGAATGTGCAGCAATGTGTGTGAAATGGATCTTTACGGCAAAATATTAAAATATTGGACTGTGAACCTTCATAAAAACAAGAGACTAATTACAGAAAGTTTTTATATCCAAAAAAAGTTTCATCAATGAACTTCAAAATTATAAATAGCATTTTCAATAAGATAATTGAAAAATACTAGACTTACAAAATACATAAGGAAATGATTTTAAATTGCTAACTGGCAACTGCAAGGGGAACCTGGCGATAATTAAATTCTTTCTGCGTAAACGAAACTTTTTATACAGTTCCTGTACCTTGACAGCTAGAGGCCAGAAACGTCTAAAAACAAAAGAACTCAGAAGATCTGAAAAATAATTGAAAGTTCTTCAAGTCAGGATAGAATTAAGTATATAAAGCTGAATAAAAGCCTTGAGTAAGTGCTTTAATTGCTATAAATAACATTTTTGTTTAATCTACAAGCAAAACTATCTGCAAAACCTCATAATTTGGAAACTATCTGCATACAGCAGCGTACACGTGTACGTCTACATTCTGCTACTCTGAGCAGGTCTTTATGCAAATTGAAGCAACTGCATGTAAATGACAATGCGTGTGAAGGTCATGAACTCGTATAAACACCTGATGCAGATCTCTGTTAATCAGTATTGTTCTTGTTCTTCAGATGGGAAAGACTTAAGTGAGTTTGACAAGGGCCAAATTGTAATGACCAGATGACTAGGACAGAGCATTTCTGAGAGGTCGAGGCTTGCGGGGTGCTCATGGTCATCTTAACAATGCAGCGGATCTGTTCATTTGCTTTTGAAGGGGTGTCTGGTGACTTTTGTCAATATAGTGTATATTGTTACGTCAATCAATGGCAAATCCCAATGAGCATTACCAATTGAAGTGTTTCTGAGCGGTTATTTTTCAACCTAAAAGGATTGGGCAAGTTTACTCGTGAAGACTGCTGTAATGGGGCATGCATTTACTTAAACTTACTTTTACTATTACAAAAGCATCCACAAATCAACTGCTAGGATTTGCCATGACTCTTTCTGAATTTGAGACTTTCATGACTAGTAGTACCTGATGCAACTACACCATGTCAAAGAAATGTCACATGCTTTGCCACAACACAAGATACTGCAAAGATGAGTTGGTTAGTGTGATGTGGCATACATACTACAATCCTGATCTGGTACCAACAGACTTTTATCTCTTTAGCCCAATGAAGGACAGTGTCATGGGACAAAGACTTGATGACAGAAAACATCAAAGCTTCCTTAAAGAAATGATTCACAATAAATACGATTTCAGCCTTGGGTTCATAGATAGGACACTTGTACTGCTTGTGGAAGAGATTACTTTGAATAGTAACTTTACATACAGAAATGTTTCAGAAACTTATGTAATGTGTTTTGAGCCCTCTACTTATTCTGATGAGAAAGTTATTATCCAACAGGCATTAATTGAAAACACCCCTTGTATTCCTTACACACAAGCTGTGTGTGTGTGTGTGTGTGTGTGTGTGTGTGTGTGTGTGTGTGTGTGTGTGGAAGGGAGAACTGATCAAGGAGCAGATAAGAAATTGAAGTAGGAATCACAATTTAATGATAATTACGGATGTTTTTTCTCTGTACATGACACTACAGCTTTACAAGGTAAGCCCCCACACCCCAACAACTCCTCTTTTTCTTTCTTTGCCGTTGTTTTGGGGTTTAACAACCACTATGAACATCAAAGACTATATAAGGAACCAGCCATCCCTAATTTAGGGCCAATGGTTTCAGGAAGCGGATAGAGCCAGCACTTTAGGAGAAACATACCACCCATGCATACATCATGTGATGCTTAAACTTAGGCTCCACTAATTTGGATGATTACTCAAAAACCATAACCTCTGACTCCTTGGTCACCAGGACAGCAAAAGGCAGCTCTGTATATGCCATTGCCACGCAATGGGTTATTTGTTTCACTTAGGTTTTTTAATTTTCTTCTTGACTGTAAAGTTATACTTCTGGCACAATACATATCTACAGAAAATGTGCTTGGATGACACTAATGTATTTCCTGCACAGACAAACTTTTAAATCTTATTAGATTAAAAAGTATCAATAATTGGTCCACTACATAAGAATGGAGACTACATAAAAAGGAGGTCTCTTTACTGCACTACTTAAGAAGAAGGTTTCTTTCAATACAAAGTGAAAACAAATCTTATGGATTGAAATGGCCTGATCAAGTGGAGCCAATGAATAAAGAAAGAATGACTTGGTGGATGTTTGAAATGAAAATTAATGAAAAATGACCTAGGGAGAAGACCAAGAAAACAATGAACAATGGAGACCCCCCCCAGATCTGAAAAGGTTGGGAGGGCCTGGCTGCAGAGAGAAAGTAAACAATGAAAGGCATTGGAAGAGCACTATGCTTGCAGTAAAGAACCTTGGGAAGCTGAAGAAGATGCATAAACAACTTTTGGAATAGAAGTGTTCTTAATTAAGGACAAAATCTGACAGCCAGTACTGATCTTCAAAAATAAACCAAGTACCAAGTGTATAAGAATATTTTATCTCATTTTAAGGATGTGACAAACAATCAAATCAGTAAAGCCACCTGTAAGTGTTTATGTAAATAATTCATGATAATTAACACAGCAATCAGACATCTCTGAATTGACTGTACATTTACTGTTCTCATATAATATCAATCACTCAGAAAACTTAAAAATTTCATCGTCCCAGAACAGGAATCGAACCCGCATCTCCCAATTACTGTTCGAGCATGCTAACCATTACACCACCTAGGACGAAGATGTCCCAAGTATCTGAGTATACTCAGATACTAGGGATTTCTAATCGGGAGATGTGGGTTCTATTTCCGTTCCAGGACGATGAAATTTTAAAGTTTTGTAAGTGAGCAATATTACATAAGAACAGTAAAAGTACTGTCAATTCAAAGATGTCTGAATGCTGTGTTAATTATCATGATGTATTTACCATATATAACGAGAAGAATATTTCTTCCACACTAGGTAAATAATTCAGTAATATTTATTGTCTATGAAAATCACCATATTTGAAACAAATGCTACATCAGTTCCACCCATGGGAGGAAAATGCAGTTCTAAGGTAAACATGCAAGAAAGATGTTTCTATACAATGTAAAAGTAGCATTGTTATAGTATAAATACTGATCTGGTAACAAAAAAAAAAAAAAAAAAACAGAAGAAAGAAAGGTACAGACTTATGTCTGAAGACTCTTACATTCATAAACATGTGGAGATCGGCATGATTTCTCAAAGGTTTTCCTTAATAGCATACATATTCTAAAAGCTGGAAAAAATAATTAATTTAATACTCAATCTTTGTTGGTGGAGCTGCTGGACAGTGAGTAGGCAATACCACATTTGAACTTCAATTTCTCTTCAAACAAAGGTAGAAATGATTGCTCTTATCTTTGATATAGCAAGAAGCAACTAAGAATTTGGAAAACATGAATTTTAAGTGAAGTGAAAGTTCAAAAATCAATGCTGTCACTTTTGACCAATGGATCACAGAAATGGCACTGGGTCTAACACAGACAAGGAAAGTACCAATTTTAAACCTTAATTATTTTTTTTAATACTCACTTCATTGATTGACATAGCAATAAGAAAATGCAAGGAAGGAATAGAAAACCTTTGATTTCATTTGGAAACCCATGAAAAAAATGCCACTCTTCTGAACTATCACCCAATATTTAAGCACTTATTACAATATTTATACAAAAATTTTAAGACAGAAACTGCCTGTCTGAGATGAAACCTTCAAACTCGTGTAACTGAAAATTAAACTGAATATTGACATCTATGCACACACACACACACACACACACACAAAAAAAATATTTCTAAGTGAACAATTTAAATGAAGATCTTACTTGCTTTTCCAGAAATTTAGCCATTCTTTCTTCATCATCCATGTCCATTTTCTCCTTCTTGGCTAACATTTCTTGTCGTCTAATTGTCTCAGGATCTCGATCAATATAGCTACAGAACAGATTAATATTTTGTGTCATACATAAAAGCAATATTAAATAAAGATGAACTTACAGTAAACAAAACTCATGAATGTTGCTTTTACAAGGACTGAAGATTCAGAGATTAATGGGCAAATTTAGAAGTAACTGATGTCAACTTTCACCTTGGACAGCAGATATCAAGTAACAGCTACAATAAAGATAAGATTAATGGGCATATAACACTTGGTTAGAGTGTGATTGGAAAAAAAAACCAGTACAATATTCAAGAGCAATTTCCCATTATATCTTAAAAAAAAAAAACAGCATTTAATCAATGCATCTTTCTAGTTTCTTACTTACATACCAGAAACATGGACCTTCACAAAAGCACCCATAGAGAGGCTGTGGGCAACTGAAAGAAGCATGGAGAAATGCATGCTTGATGTAATCAAGAAAGATAAGAAAAAGAACTCATGGATCAGAAAAATAACAAGAGTGGATGACATCATGATCAAAGAAAAGACCCACAAGGGGCAATGTGCTAGAACTGACCATAATTGGGCAACTGAAATACAGAACAACCTGCTTATAATGAGGAGCTCAGGTACCAACAGAAACCCTCATTAAATCCAGGCACTCGTTTAATCCGTTTTTGGGTGAAAATTCCTACCACATAAAACCATATAATATGCACATACATTTACATTACACATCCATAACAATCAGACATACTTGAAAGATTTAATATATTAACTACATTAGTACAACAGTTAATTAATTTTTTAAAGTACATTCAACTTGGTGGCAATGTGATACTAACTGTTGTTTAACTATACAACACACATAAAGCAAAAGATCTCTTCCAATGCAATGCTTACCTGGAGGATGAAAGTGGCAATGGACACAATTCCAAGAAATGCTATCTCCTGTTCCTCCTCCAGTGATATTCCCGTTCCTTAACTTCCCAATCTTTATCTGCAAATGTCAACCAGAAATCCACTTGCATGTGTGCGAGTCCCACCCATCCTCTTTTTGCATAGAAGTAGGTGGCATGTTTACAACTCTGCTGACATGATACACCCAAGGCATACAGGTCCTCAGAGTGGGTGGCAGAGAGAGTTTCTTGCACAACTTTCTCCTTGAGCACTGATGTTACTCCCTCTCTGTTGCTTTTCTATCAACATTCTTCCACTAACATGCAAGGATTTCCCTGCACCTTTGAAATTTCATTATTTATGTCACCACTTCAATTTCTCCATTCCAGGACACTTCACAGCAGATGCTCTCAGCCTCATTAAATATAGAATTTCCTTTTTTTTTTTTTTTTTTTCTTACTTTGCTTGTGATCATCTTACCTTTTCTCTCCCTCATTAAAACTGGGAGACATATAACTGAGAAACTTATAAACAGTACTTTACTGTATAATAAGCCTATACTTAGCAAGATCTCAGATTTATCTAGCAAAACAGGAAACTATTGTTTAGTACAATGTTTAGTCAAAGCTAACTTAATCATTTTTAACAAACAAAATTGAATGATGTTCCCACTAAACACTGTACCAAACAAAACTTTCTTGTTTCGCTAGATAAATTTGAGATCCTGCTAAATAGAGGGTCATTATACAGTAAAGTACCGTTCATACATTTCTCAGTTATATGTCTTCTACATTTATACATAATTCCTGATTAATTCCTATTCATTTTAATAGTAAAACATTTCGTTTATACGATGCATAACTTAGATTTTACAACATCGTTTTCCCTCATTTGTTAGTTGAAGTTTACCACTGAGGTCAAATATTTCTTATCCAAGTCATTCTTTGACACCCTTTTTGAATGTAGACTTGAGGCCTGTTTCTTCAGCAGAGACAGAAGAACCATCCATTAACCAGTGGGGGCTAAAAAATAGAGAAATATACATGAAGGTGTGGGGAGATCCCGTTTTCCGTCACAAGACCCTGAATGAGGGAGATCGGATTGCTCCCCAACAGCAACTGTAGGTTCCTTCTTTGAAGGAACCAAGGGGCATCGCTGGAAGTTATGAAGGGTCAAAAAGGAAGGTCAGAAAAGAATGGACAGACTTCTGACATCACTGGACCAGTTTATTGATAAGACACCCTCCATACAGCACATTTCAGGTGCCTTTGGGTAATTGCCTTTCTATGATTGCTTGTTGCTGCCTCTACAATTGTTGTTTAAAATGTCAAGAAAATGAAAGGCACTTTCATTAACAGATAAAGTTAAAATTTTAAAAGAATTTTAAAGAATACTGGATTGACTAAAGTAGAGATTACAAAAATGCTGAATGTACCTGTGTCAGCACTGAAACAAAAAAAAAAAAAAGAATACGACAGAGAGAAAATGGAAGGCAAAGCTGCAGCTTGTGGAAAATGTCCTTCGAAGAAGTTGCGTATCTAAGATGGGAAATTCCTAAAAGTCGAAAACATTTTGTTGCAGTTCTTTGATCAATGCTGTGCCTTGAATATCTCCATCAGTGGGCCAATGCTGATGGAAAAGGCAAAACAAATTGCACTAAAACTGGATGTGAAAGACACATGTTTTTCTACAGGGTGGTTAAACAAATTTAAGTTGCATCATGGAATTTCATCCCAAGTTGTAAGTGATGAGTTAAAAGATATTCCATCAGAGTATGCAGAAGATTGGTTCCAGGATTTATCCAGAAAAATAGATGCGTACAAACTGCAAGCCATTTTTAACATTGATGAGACAGGGTTACTCTTTCATCTGATGCCTAGAAGAACTTTAGCATTTCAGGTGATGCGTAACATCACAGCCTCTCCTTGACAAATGTCAACCCCGCCTTCTCGTGGTACATCCTGTTCCCACTAAAGGGGCTCTGACGACCGCCAATAGCGGTATAACTATACCATCGGGATTAGAGGAAATGCTATCCCACACTCACCAACCCGCTTGGCCAGCGTGGTGAGTTATGGCCAAACCCCTCCAAAATGACTCCACAACTTAAATCTTGGCCCTCAGTCTCCGGCAGCTGGAATGTACCTGGCCAAGGCAGCGGCCAGTGCGACATGAAGGTAGAGGGTGCTAAGAAACCCCGGAGGACCAGACTAGGCTGCCATCTGATGCTGACCTTGGCTACGTACAACGGACGCTCCCTATCTTCTGATTCAAGGCTTCTTGAATTGGAAGAGGAACTACAAAGGATCAAGTGGGACATCGTCGGCTAAGTGAGGTAAGGAGAAAAGGAGAAGATCTCATTGAACTGAAAAGTGGACATCTCTTATACTATCGTGGGACAGATACTGGCAGAACTAGTGGTGTTGGATTTATAATAAACAAGAAACTGAAGAATAAAGTTGTAGAAGTTGAAAGTTCCTCTGACAGAGCTGCACGACTCGTTATCCAACTCTCGAGAAGATACCAGGCTCAGATTATTCAAACTTATGCACCCACCACAAGTCATGCTGAAGAAGAAATTGAAGAATTTTATGAGGAAATTTGTGATCTAAATAATAAAGGTAAGCAGCACTTGAAGATAATTACGGGAGATTTCAATGCAAAAATAGGGCAACGGCAACAGAATGAAACTTCAGTAGGTAAATTCGGTCACGGCAACAGAAACCAGCGTGGAAATACTCTCGTAGAGTTTGCAGAGGCAGAAGGGTTTTTCATCTTGAACTCCTTTTTCAAGAAAAAGCCACACAGGAAATGGACATGGAGACATCCAAATGGGACGACAAGTGAAATTGATTTTATTATGTGTAACAAAAAATTCGTCATAGAAGACTGCAGTGTGCTAAACAAGTTCAACCCAGGCAGTGACCATAGATTGGTGAGATGTAAGATGCACCTCAACACTAAACTCGAACGTAGCAAGCTCATAAGACAAACAAAATGTATTGACATAACCAACCTTAAAAAACACCATAATACCTTCAAATTGGAACTGAAGAACAGATTCTCTGCTTTAGAAGGCCTAACATCGGAAGAAGTGGATATTTCTGAAGTTAACAGAAAAGTAACCAAAGCTCTTATGGAAACAGCAACAAAATTAGCTGGGTCTAAGAACAAATTGCATGTGAACAAATTATCAGGAAAAACCAAAATGTTGATGCAAAAAAGAAGAGTGATGAGGACAACTAAAGAAGATGTGACTTCCAAAGTGGAATATATAGAGCTATGCAAGACAGTACGAAAAAGTATCACTGAAGACGTAAGGAAATTCAACTGTGAACTAGTAAGGAAAGCAATTGAAAACAACCAAAGCCTAAAGATAGCAAAGGGACATCTCAGTAAGGGGAAAAAACAGATTATGGCACTGAGAAAAGAAGATGGTTCTGTAACAAGAAATAGAGGCGAAATTTTGACAAAAGTGAAAGATTTCTACTCCAAATTATATGAAAGGGATTTTTTTTTTTTTTTTTTTTTTTATTGGAGGTTTAACGACCACCGTGAGCAACTCAATGGGCTATAAGCAGTCGCCCGTCCCTAATTTAGGGTCACTGGTTCCAGGGAAGGGAGAGAGCCAGTGCCGTAAGACAAACACAACATCCATGCCTCACCGGGATTCGAACCCGGACCCCTCACGGACGAATGATCAGAGGCCAGCGCCTTAGACCACTGCGCCACCGGGGCGGCTATGAAAGGGATGATACATGTACTCCAGACATCATGAAAGGTACCAGTACCAGAGTTCTTCCAGTCCTTCCAGCAGAAGTTGCACATGCAATCAAGAACATGAAGCGGGGAAAAGCTCCAGGAGAAGATGGAATTACTGTAGACATCATACAAGAAGCAAGTGGAGAAAAAGAAACAGTACTCGCCCAAATTTTCACTCGATGCCTTAATGAAGGGATGATTCCTGAGGATTGGAACAACGCTACAATGATCTTGCTACATAAAAAAGGTGACATTGAGGATCTCAGGAACTACAGACCTATCAGTGGTTTATAAAATCTTCACTAAAGTTCTTTCACACCGCTTGAAGGTGACACTGGACATGGCTCAACCGAGAGAACAAGCTGGATTCAGGAGTGGCTACAGCACAATAGATCATATCCACGTACTGAGAGAACTAATTGAAAGAGCGAGGGAATATGAACTTCCATTGTGCATGGCTTTTATCGATTATGAAAAAGCCTTTGATTCGGTGAAACCATCAGCAGTTGCAATGGCTCTGAAATCCTGCGGTATTGAAGATGCATACATTAATATTATTAATAACATCTATGAAAATGCAAGTGCAAAGATTCGGCTGTTTGAAAATACAACACACATAAAAATTGGAAAAGGAGTGAGACAAGGTGACACCATATCTCCGAAGCTCTTTAATGCCACATTGGAAAATGTCTTTCAATCACTGAACTGGGAAAACAAAGGGATAAAGATTAATGGAGATTATCTAACCCACCTTCGTTTTGCTGATGACATAGTCATTTTTGCAACTACCCCATCAGAGCTACAGAGTATGATCCAGGAACTTGCTGACAAGAGTAAAGAAGTGGGATTAAAAATGAACTTTCAGAAGACAAAAGTGATGTACAATGCTTTTACAAGAAATGAAGATTTATCGATTGATGGAGAAAAGCTGGAGATAACAGACACGTACGTTTATCTTGGACAGCAGATATCAAGTGAGGGTCACATTGGTGAAGAAATTAATCGGCGTACAAAACTTGCCTGGAGAGCTTTTGGAAGAAACAGCATAATTTTCAAGAGCAATATGCCATTATGTCTTAAAAGAAAAGTGTTTGATCAATGCATCCTTCCAGTGCTTACGTATGGTGCAGAGACGTGGACCTTAGCTAAAAGAGACATACAAAGGCTGCAGACAACTCAAAGAAGCATGGACAGGTGCATGCTTGGTGTAACCAGGAGAGATAAGAAGAGGAACACGTGGTTCCGAAAAATGACAAGAGTGGAAGACATCATGATCAGAGTTAAATCCCTGAAATGGCAATGGGCTGGACATACTGCCAGAAGAACAGACCATCGATGGACAGCCGAAATTTTAGATTGGATTCCAAGGGACAGGAAAAGACCCAGAAGAAGACCACATGGAAGATGGGTGGATGAAATTCGAAAGTATGCGGGAGTGACATGGAGGAGACTGGCACAAGACAGACCGTTGTGGAGGAAACTTGGGGAGACCTTCGTCCAGCAGTGGATTGATAATGGTTGACAATGATGATGATGATGAATTGGGAAAATGAACATTCCAGCAGCAGTAATGAAGACAGTGAAGAACCAGTTCGACCGTCCTTTTAAGATGCAATGCATAGTATTGATACACTGAGAAATTTATTTGTTTTTCATGTGAACACCAGTGAGAAAACGTTTGGAGAACTTAATTCAATCCATAGTATTCTCCTTAGAATGCAAAACCAAACAACCAGGCAAATGTCACTAAAAGAATTTTTCAAATGAATTTAAAAGTGCTTATTAATGGTCAATGTGATTCAGCATTTTCTCTTGTTCGAAAGAAAGTTAACATATTTAATCAAGATGTGATACTGAAAGAAAGGTATGAATTTTTCTTAGTTGTATGTTACATATATGTAATTTGAGTACAATTTGATTTTTTAAAATTAAACGTTAAAAAATTTCTTCAAAATACTGTAGTAATAATGTAATAAGTGTAAATATTTATACATAACAAAATATATTTTCATTATATGTAACAGGTACTACAGTAGTACTGTACATATTATACATACACTGACGGGAAAAAAAAATCCCAACACCAAGAAGGGGTTGTGTTAGATAAATGACAGTTGGTAGGTGGTGAGAGTACATCTGTGAGATGACGTCTACGCAAATTTCGCGCTCGGCGCATACGTGTGGCGCTAGTAGCGCCTCGGAACATGCAAAGCAGGTTTGCTGTAAATACGCGCTGTAAGGTTCGTGAGTGTTAGTTATCATTGAGATTCGACGTAGAGTGCTGATGTTAGTCAAGAATGCCTTTAAGAAGACGAAGAAGCCATTATCAGGGATCATAGCATACTTCTGGAAAATTTTAGGTAGGAATTTTAGGAATTTTAGGAATTTTTAGAAAAATTTTAGGAAAATTTTAGGAGTGTATTTCAATAAAAACTAGATGTATATTTGTATACATCTAGTAAAACAACTTTGTATACATTGTAAAGAGTTTGCTTCACACCCTTCAACCATATATACTGATAGACTGCGCATGACATCAAAATTTCTGGCTCCAACATAAAATTACATGACAACAGTCAAAAAGATGGGTTACACCTGCTGTGCTTATGGTTGCTCTGAGCGATATAGTAAAGAAAGTTCTATGATTTTTCATGGGTAAGAAACGAATTAAATACCTAAGTCAATAAAGTTCAATTACTTAACCAGAAACTTGCAGCTATTGATATAAAAATATAGTAACTTAAGAAAAAAAAAATGGAATGCATGTTCCAAATTCTTCGCAAATGTTCATCACATTATAAATCACAAAATGTAAACAACCCGATCATGCATGTATATAGCTCATAAGTAAACTTACCTGAAGAGTTTTCATTATATATGAGGCGCATTCACATAATACACCGAAAACACTGAAGTTCTGCAGCATAAATTAGTAATCATAACAGCATTTTTACACGAAATTTGGAGTCTGATGATGACGTGCCCAATGTTTGAGCCATGGCGGCTTTGATGCAGCTATTGCCAATGTGCAGTCCATTAGTATATATGGTCGAAGTTAACACCCAAATTTTTTGCATAACGTCTAATGTCTAAAGTTTAAGTATGATTTACTTCTAATGTTCAGTTCTTATCTTTTCACGTGTTATTATCATATTCAAGTATATTTACCACATTCAAGTTTCACTTTGAACATTAACATGCTGTTGAACCAGAAGCAATTCACGATTTTCACAGTAAAGTTTTCAGGTTTCACATTAAATTATAATATCCTAAAAAGGTAATTGAAAACCAAGAACTATGTACAATTGTTCACTGAATTACTTTTTTCATATTATTGTTTTAACCTTTTCCTGATTAGCCTATCTTTTTCTGCTTCTACCACAACTAATTTACTTTCAGTTTTCTTTATTTCAGCTGAACCTTGTATGATCAAGTTAGAGGCAACTGCTATTTCAACAGTATTTTGTTTTTCTACAGCTTTTCTCATTCTTTCTGTTCCCTCTTGAATTATTGCTAGGGAGGCTTCTTTATCGTTTTTAAGTCTATTTATTTCTGCATCATTTTCTTTTATTTTGTCATCAAACTCAGCTTTTCTTTTTTTCTCTAGCTGCTTTTCCTTATTTTCCCTCTCTTTCTGCTTTATTTCTTTTACCTTTTTTGATTCTTCTTCCTGCAGCTTATCAACATACTCTTTATAAAATTTATGTGAATCACAAACACTATTTAACAAATTTCTTGTTATGGGAACTTTACTTACACATCCATAGTGTTTAATGGCCCCTTTAACTATTCTTAATGATGTTATAGTTGAGTCTTTTAAGTTAGCCTTGTCCTTCCTTAACAGAGCAGTGTTAACCGAAAATCCCCTTTCTGCATCAGCATTACCATGAGGTAAAACTAAAATTGACTTTATGAGTTTAGCAAGATTTGAGTATTTTTCTTTTCCGCTAGAGTCTTTAATACTAAATATATTACGCCAGTAATGATCAATCCGCACTGGAATATGCCCGTCCTCTGAAAATTTCACTAGTTCATCTAGAGTTGGCTTATCGCAATTTAAAAGTTTCCACTCTTCTCTTACTCTATCAATTTGTTCCTCAGAAAGATGCAAAACACTTGAAATTCTGGTTATTTCCGAAAGTCCTTCAGTGACTGAAAGTTGAGTTGACTCTTTCTTTGGTTCTTTTACCTTTAAAACTTCTATGTCTCTTAGCTTTTGATTGCAGAATGGCAAATTTGACTTTAAATATTTTGTGGTTGCAATTAGTGATGATCTTACATCTAAGAGAAATAATTTCTGCCTGGTCTCCTGAACATTCCTGAGGAGATTTTTTTGTCTTCATACCAACTTCTAACTCCCCTAGTTTTTTCCATGAATTTTTGTTTTCAAAATCAACATTCTTTAGGTCTTCTCCAAATTTCCCTGCTATAACATCATCTTGGATAAACTGAGCCATAACATTCCTCATTAAAGTATTTAAATCAGAATATAACTGGTGTATTTTTGGTTCTTCACTCTGATAACATAATGAAAACTTTTCAAAATTTTGGTGTGAAAATGAAATTAATGCTAAATAGCAAGGAGTAAGCTCATTTTTCAGGAAACAGTGAATTCTTTTATACCTTGCCGAATTGCGCAGTTGTTTTTCAAATATTTTTTGAGATGGCAAGAAATTTAAAAATATTCTGTAATATTTAGCCATTGATCCAAGAGCCTCTGGGCTACAGAACCAACGGTTAACCATCTGTTGCTGACATGACGCAAAAGAAATTTGGCAGTGACCAATGTTATATCCTCGACAGATTTATAATCCTCTCGTCTTGCAGCACTACTCTTTAAAAAGTAATGCATATCAGTAGCAAATTCGTCAAAATCTATATTTAAGCTTGTCAAAAAAATTTTAAATGCATTACTAACAACATGCAGGTTGCAAAAACCTAGTTCCAAAGATTTCTGGCCTGTTTCTTGTTTTACAACTTCATTGAATTTGCGTAAAAAGCACTTATTTACATTTGGGCTGTCCATGGATACACAAATAATTCTGTTCAACGAAATATTGAAGGATGATAACACATCAAGAATTTCTTTTAGCAAAATATCTGCTGTTGCATGACCCAGAAAAACGCTTGTTAGGTATCGGCAAGAAACTGAATTTATTTCTGAAGACCAGTACCTGAGATACACATCCAACTGCCGTTTCACTTGTGTATTTGTAGTTTCATCAAATGCTATAGTAACCTTTCCTGGGCTACTAGATGCAATGTCTTTTTTCAAATCCTCTTCAAAATATTTTGACAATCCATGTGATATCACATAAGCAACTTTTTTTCTTTAAGTTGCATTTTGGCTGCAATAGCAGAATCAGGAAACATTTCTTTGAAAAGTTCAACTGTTTCAGTGCATGAAACAAAAGACATATTGTCCTTAGCAACTTTCATGGCCCATAATGCTTCGGCTTTAGCCAACTGTAAATCATGACTCAGTACTTCACTAATATTTGTTTTGGGCTGAAGATCCCGTCCTCCAAAGGCTTTCAGGATGGACTTATTTTGAAATTTACTTTGAAATTTCTGCAAATGTTTTTTTCCTTTATGATGCGCTTTTACTTGTGAAAAGCCACTATTAGAAATGTTGAAAATTTCTGAACACAATATACACTTAGCAGAAAATATTGTTTCAGTTGCAGAACACCATTCTTTCAACTTCACTCCGTCCAATTCTTTGGCGAGCCACGCATCTTGAAATTTCGTTTTGGATTTAGGCATCTTAAACACTTGTATTACTAACCAGAAAATGAAAGGGAAGTACAAAAACACGTTCCAATATTGCAAAACCAGACAACTTCCCGAAATTTGGCTGCGAGGATGTCAGAAGATACGAAAAAAAAAAAAAAAAAAAAGCAGGTCACCACTAGAGAACTGAACCTGCACACAGCACAGAGAACACCATAAAAGACGTAAAACCAGAAACTATCATACGCATCTCACGCAAGTTCAGTCAAAGCGAGTCGGAGCCGAGATATATTGCGCATCGAAGGTCGCTGTCGCCGACGCATGATCGAGGTCAATGATCACGTGCTCTACTGCCTGCCAAGATAATACTCAGCTACCATCCCATCGTCATTACCGGAGGTTACGGAAGGAGACCACATGTTTCCTCTTTGCTTCCACCCACCTGCGGTTTACAATAACAAAACATCAGCAGAAAGAGGAGGTTCCACAAGGCATGTACAAAAATAAAGTACGATCTTCTGCGTGCCACGGAGTTCGTCTGCAAAGCGCAAACCAGGGGTGAAAATGACCCCTCCTTTTCCCTTAGATCTCTTGTTACTCTCGAAAACTGTTCGAAGGCAAAAAAATGGAACGCCCGCCCCGAAGCAAGTGCATCTCGATGGCGTCATTTTCCCCTCCCTTCAGCAGCACAGCATATAGGCTGTGTTTCTACAATAACAGGTCTTTTTACCTTACCGTAATGGTAAATTTATTGGCGTTAATAACGGTTGTGTTTTTAATAAAAATAAGCTTACGAAAATTTTAGGATGAATAGCAAATTTTAGGTCTAATTTTAGGAATTTAAGGAGGGTCACAAAATATTAGGAATTTTAGGAATTTTAGGAGGAATGCGATCCCTGCATTATCAACAGCTCACGGAGTTTGAACGAGGTCGTGTAATAGGGCTACGAGAAGGTGGATTTTCTTTCCGCAATATTGCAGAATGACTTGGCAGGAATGTAGCCACTGTGCATGATTGTTGGCAGCGGTGGTCAAGGGAAGGTACTGCCTCAAGAAGACCAGGTTCCGACCGGCCATGTAGCACTACTGAGAGGGAAGACCGCCGTGTACGGCATATGGTCGTGGCGCATCGTACCACGTCTGCGGCAGCAATTTGAGCTGCAGTTACGACCACAGTGACACAACGAACTGTTACAAATCGGTTACTTGAAGGACAGCTCCGAACCAGATGCCCTGTAGCGTGCATTCCACTTACTCCAAACCACTGCCGTTTGCAACGTCAGTGGTGTCAAGCTAGAGCTCATTGGAGGACGGAGTGGAGATCTGTTGTGTTTTCTGATGAAAGCCGGTTCTGCCTGGGTGATAGTGATGGCCGTGCGTTGGTTAGAAGGAGGCCAGGTGAGCGCCTGCAACCAACCTGTCTGCGGCTGAGACACACTGGACCTACACCTGGAGTTATGGTCTGGGGAGCAATTTCCTATGATAGCAGGAGCACTCTCGTGGTTATCCCACACACCCTGCCGGCACAGTTGTACGTCGGTCTGGTGATTCAACGTGTTGTGCTGCCATTCATGAACAGCATTCGAGGGGGTGTTTTCCAACAGGATAACGCTCGCCCGCATACCGCTGTTGTAACCCAACATGCTCTACAGAGTGTCGACATGTTGCCGTGGCCTGCTAGATCACCAGATCTTTCACCAATCGAGCACGTATGGGACATCATTGGACGACAACTCCAGCGTCACCCCCAACCAGCATTAACCATCCCTGTATTGACCGACCAAGTGCAACAGGCATGGAACTCCATCCCACAACCTGACATCCAGCACCTATACGACACAATGCATGAACGTTTGCGTGCTTGCATTCAACATTCTGGCGGTTACACCGGTTATTAATGTACCAGCATTTCACATTTAAAATGGCTCTTCTGGTGCTTACAATAAGCTATGATCTTGAAACCTTAATCGATTAAATATGTTACCTATACAAATGTATTGCCGCCATTTCATTCCTCTACAACTATTTTTTCGTGGTGTTGGGATTTTTTTTCCGTTAGTGTATGTACTAAAGAAATTTGCTTTGCATTTTAGACTTTAGTTTCAGTTATATGTCTTTTATGAACGTTTCCTTGAAAGATGCATAAACTGTGCTTTACTGTAATTGGATTCTACTTTACAGTGAAATCTCCAAACAATGGCAAGTTTTAATTGGTATAGAACGGCTACTATAGGAATTTGGGAAAGCCTCCAAACAGTGGTCAATGGACACACTAATCAGTCCTGAAAGAGATCTACAATAATAGACACCTGGTCCCTTAGGATTTTACATAGTTCCTTCGGTATTTTATCAAGAGGAATAAGACAGGAACAAAGAATATCGCTAAAGGAACTGTGCCTCAGGCAGGATGGGTTGGATTAAGACAGGGATGATGGTTTACTTAGGTAGAAAAGAGGAGTTCAAATTTAGTTCTATGTGAGGAAATCTCCAGCTTCTGTGTGTTTCAACTCGCCCCAGCAGCTGCTGGTTCCTATACGTTACCTGTTTGTGGCAGTATGTCTCAGTTTGGTCTCCGTCGGTTCTTTTCCTGATTTATGGCATGCAGCCAGCTAACTGTGCAGTTCCATTTTTACTGTCCAATATCTCTAACCTAATCTCCCAGTTAGCTATTTCTAAGAGCTGTTTAAGATCAAGCATCAGACACTGCTTTCCTAAATTTATTTATTACATTGAGTTGTATTCAGCACTTGAAGAAAGCACTGCAACCGTTTTCTTCGTGCATAAGCTTCATACACTTATTCTGCTATTGTGCAAATACAATGGACTAGCAATATTAACTTAAGCCTATCATCTGAATAACAGCCACCTCCCAACAACGGTCACTATTTTTCTCAGTACGAGTGGTAATCATTAATCGGAGGTTTCACTGTATTAGTGTTATAAGGATTTAATATAAAGAGGTTTTGATAGTGATATTAAAACCATCCTCTTAACACATTTTCCACATCGCCATTTATTTTTCTTTGTTTCGTTGTGCTTGGGAGCAACATTTTCATTTCCCTCATCAGGATTAGCAATCTTTGGGTAGGTGAGTACTGTTTACGAGGAGGTTTAGATAGTGATATTAAATCCATTCTCATAACACATTTTTCATATTGCCATTTATTTTTCTTTGTTTCATTGTGCTTGGGAGCAACATTTTCATTTCCCTTGTCAGGGTTGGCAATCTTTGGGTAAGCACCTTGCTGTCCCATTTGAAGGCACCTTACTCAGGGAGTTAACAACGAGTTGAGCATTCAGCAGAACTAACCCTTTGTTTCAGATAGACACCTTTGGTGATAGAAAACGCCTTGCAGACTTTTGAATCCTTGATTGCACTTCCAAAAAGGATGTCACCCTTTCTTGTAACCCTTCCGAGCACTTAGCTTTGTTTTAGGGGACGCTGCTTGACAGGAGGACTGCTTGCAGTGAGTGGGAGTGCCTTTATTTTCGCCTGAGGGCAGAGCAGGTTTCACGAGAGGCGAAGTTTTTGTGGAACAGAGTCATCGGAGAGAAGGAAGGGACTTTGCGAAGAGTGCAAAGATAGGGAAGCCGAGTTCCGAAGGCGGCAACTCAGTGTATGTGGAGTAATATGCATTTGAGCTAGCCGAAGACCGTTTAGTTTGATCATCGGGGAGTGAGAGATTCTAAGTACGCATGCGTAAGAAATTTAGGAAGAAATAAGGTTTAATATCGCGAGAGTAGGATTTTTGAGTCAACGGAGTGAGACCATAGGATAGCCTCTGTCGGTATAGTAGAGAAAATAAATGTTAGAAGTATTTTATGTCCTCCATTCCATATTCTCAAGTGTGTTTTTCCAGAGTTTATCAACCAAGGAGTTCTTTATTATTCTGCATACTTCTGCAACAAGTTGATTAAGGGTTATCTCGACAGTAACAAGTAAGAATTATTATTCTAGTATAAGATAATAGACATATCAACAAAGGACATTACAATCAGCACCCAACATGGGGCACGAACCCACAACCCGGAGATTAAGAGTCTCAAGCTCTACCGAACATTATTACACTAGACTGAATCCAAACGATAGGAAAAGGCCTATGAAACAAAAATGTTAGAGACAGATGGATGAATTTGAAAGCACGCTGGAATGCCAACGGAAGAGAACTGCTCAAGATGCAGTTGCGGAAGAGAATTGGGGAGACCTTCATCCAGCAGTGAATTGAGAATGGATGATGATTAGGGCAGTAATTCTGTCGCAGCATGAATTTTCACAATTTTTTTTACGAATTTCAGGGTTTTTTCTGTAATTTCGCGAATATCAAATATATCCGTGAATTTCAGATTTTTTTACCTATTTTTGCCTAATTTCTATTATAATTTTTTGATTACTGCATTTTTTTTATAATTAAATAATTTTAACACTGCCTTCGTTACAATTTATGTGAAAAATATACTGCAAAGTAATCCAACTCGAAAGTCAAAACCAGGGCTTTAAACCTTGAATTACCTCTCAAGATTAATTCAAGGCCACATGCACTCTGTTGAAGAGTGCACACATGGTCTTTCGTGATCCCCCCTCCCCGCTACTGTTGAATGACCTTTGTGACTTGCCGGACTAGTAAACCGTAAACCGGAT
This sequence comes from Macrothele yani, assembly GCA_039090855.1. Taxonomy (NCBI): domain Eukaryota; kingdom Metazoa; phylum Arthropoda; class Arachnida; order Araneae; family Macrothelidae; genus Macrothele; species Macrothele yani. The sequence continues at coordinate 115,508,195 of CM077013.1, read as the reverse complement.
GTCGTCAGTTGTGTTCGTAATTTTAGCTGGGAAAACAGCTCACAGAAAAGAGTGTTTCGCAGATGCTTAGCTTATTAAATTTGTGCTTTCGTGTGAGTAATTTATGAAGTTTAGAGATATTGTTTTTTAATTTTGAGAATGAGCCACATGAGTAAAATGAGTGCATCTGAAAGATACAAGCTGTATAGCAAGGGAAAGTTTCATGTGAATAAAAATCTATTGTTCTGTTCATGTTGCAACATACCAGTGGATTTTTCAAGAGAGAACAGTTGTGAAAAGCATTTTAGCACGCAAGCTGTTTAAAAAAAAAGGTGTTTGAACAGTTAACCGAAAATAATGCAGAAATTTGTTGATGAATTAATTGAGAAAAGAACTACACAAAAACAGCATCGCTCAATGGAACTTTCGAAATTGACTCATGCCTTTTGTGCAGCTAACATCCCACTTTCCAAACTGGATAACCCTACATTAAAAAATTACTTGGAAAATTCATTGAAAGATATTGGTGTTATTCCAAATGCAAATTGGATGCGGAAATGTTATTTGCGGAAAATATATGATACTCACAAGCAACAAGTGAAAGATTTTTTTAAATCAGTATCCGGTGTAAGTGTTGTAGCAGACAAAACAACTGATTCAGAAGATAGATACATTTCGAATATTCTTGCTGTTCCATCAGCTGAACCTGCAATGATGAAACTTCTTTGAATGCAATCTTCCTGGAGTATGCCACTTTGGAATCCATAAATTTTAAAGCAGTCAGCGAGGCAATACTTCAGTGCGTTAATAAGTATGAAATACCTTTTGCTAATATAACCGCTTTTGTGAAAGACAATGCATCTTACAAGTCCAAAGCATGGGGAAAAGCCTAAAAGCCATATTTTTGAATGATGTTCATGTCACCTGCAATGCGCATCTTTTAAATCTTTTGGGCGAAATTTGGCAGAATGAATTTGAAAATGTTAACTCTTTAGTAGTTGCTGTTAAGCATGCCTTCACGGTTTGTTTGTCCCTCTCGTAAAGAACGTTTTCGACTATTTTTGCAAGAGAAGGCTTATCACCAGTACCTGTGCAGACTAGGTGGAACAGTTGGTTTGAGGCTGTGCCTTTTCCCAGCAAACATTTAGAAGACAATGCAGAGTTTTTGGAAAAGAAAAAGACAACAGTAGCAGTTGTATTGTGGGTAAAATCATTGGGTATTGTCAAGATAGGGATTTAAAAGAAAATCTGAAGCAGGTTGAGGTCCATGCAGCGCATGTTTCTGGACAGCTCACTTTATTTAGAAAACAGTGAATTTCCGAGCACAAAATATATAATGAAATCAGAGGTGTTTGCAAGGTAAGGCACGAAACCCTGAAATCATCGGCGTCTCCCAACGGTGCCAATGCATAAACTCGAGACATAAATGAACATGTGAGAATAACCCCCACCCACCCACCCCGCACAATAAAAGCATTTCCGTTACTACTAGTACATCTAATTATTATACTTATCAGCAAAGCTGTTACAGTTACTTCGAAAGATAAAATGGTTTCACTTTGGGAATTACTTACTACCTACCTATACCTTTTGCTCACAACAGTAAATTATTTTGGGGTTGAGCTTGCAGTATTAATTTGTTTCTAAAAAAATTAATTCCTTCAGTGAAATTTAAGTAACTTTGATTTCGACAACTACATGATATTGTCTTTAACATATACCACACTAAGAACGTTAATAAAAATTTTGCATTTGTATAAAATAAACCAATTACACACATAACATACCTTTTAAAAAAGTTTTGACTTTCTTTCCAATTGCAAAATTACCCATTTGGCAAATAAATAAAAGAAAATCTGCAGTCAAGTTTTTATGTTACTAGAAGGGCAACTCCTCCTTTTCATAGGATATTGATCTTTTTTTAACAGAAATTTTAGTGGTTAAGTTTCAGTCAGGTGGTATTGACCTTAAGTTCTATTTACTAATAAAAATAACAGTATATTTAGCAAATTGGATGTTGATCTAAGTTCCGTTTATTAATAAAAAAAAAAACTCCATCCAGTCTGGCGTGGTGTTAATCTAAAGTTATATTTACTAATAAAATAACACTGTTTCTTAAAAAAGTGTGCAATCTTCATTTGTTTTTTAGCGGAGATGCTATCAGGCTGACGCTTACGTTTCCAACATCCTTCATTTGCAGTGTCATGTTTGTGTACCGAAGAGGAGAAGAACCTTTACTATTACAAGTAGCCGTTATAATTGCTTTAACAAGTTTTGGAGGCAGAACTGTAGCACATACTCCATTTATATATGCAGAAACATGACCCAGCTGGTTGGTTGGTTGGTTAATTGATTTTAATGGCGCAAGGGCCATGGGTTGGCCAAAGAGAGCCAAACAAAAGACATCAAAGCAATAAAAACGTACACAAGGTTAAAAACAGGCTGATGTGGTAAAAATGAAATATGATAGTGAACAAGTTAAAATCTAGATAAGTTTAAAAAGTCAATATCGTGTAAAAACGAAACACTGCTTTCATGTAGCAGGCTTCGGTTAGCAGCGTAGCTGCACCTTCGTCCAACAGATGAGAGTGAAAATGACGAAAACGATGATCACAAAACCGAACACAAGTACACAAAACATGAAGGACAGTGAGACGACAGTTGCACGTCTCACACACCGGGACACTCTCGCCACACAGCAAAAAGCGGTGAGTAAAACGACAGTGCACAATGCGGAGACATGCAAGAACAACTTCCTCACGACGGTTCTTCCACAAACTAGACATCCAAAGTCCGATCCGTGGTTTTGATGGCATAGAGTTTATTGCTGCCCTGCTGAGACCACAGGGACTGCCACTCATCCATAACAAATTTCCGGATCAACGGCCGATAATCTCGGAAAGACAGTGGCAGCCGAGCTGGCGACATGGAGGAAACAGACCTGGCAGAGAAATCTGCCAGCTCGTTACCCCGGATCCCAACATGGCCAGGAACCCAACAGAATCGGACCAGGAATCCAGCACCTTCCAAAGTTCCAAGAAGACGACGGACATCACGGGTGACCAGTGAGTCCGTGTCTTCTGGAGAAGATAGGACTTTGATGACGGACTGGGAATCGGAGCAAATCATAGCGCGACGATGAGATCTAGACTGCACGTGACACAAAGCGAGGTGTACCGCACGCATCTCTGCCGAAAAGACAGTGGATTCCGGCGGAAGCCTCTCAGCATGGGAGGCATCGCCACACACGAAAGCGGATCCAACACCTCACCGGATTTCGACCCGTCAGTAAATACAGGCACGAAATCCGGGAAGAGAGACTGTTTCTCGGCAAAGAGCTGCTGGTACACCAGAGCAGGAGTGGAAGACTTTGGCCACAAACAAAGGGAAAGGTCAGCCGTAGCTTGAACCGGCTGCCAAGGCGGTTCATTGTAGAACCGGGTCAAACCAATCCTTGACAGGTCTAGACCAGCATCGCGCACCAAGTTCGACAACCGAATCCCAAACGTCGGAACACAGGAAGGCTGGTGTGAGAATAGGCGGACACATTGCGGTTGGAAAATAGAACCATGCAGTGGATGATCAGGAAGAGACTTCAATTTGGTGAAGAATTGAAGAGACAGCTGCTTACGTCGGATGCACAATGGCGGTTCATGGGCCTCGACATACAGGCTATGCACGGGAGAGGTACGGAAAGCACCAGTGCATAGCCGCAGAGCCTGGTGATGGACAGGATCCAGAGGCCGCAACACGGAAGGACGTGCCGAACCGTACGTTATGCTGCAACCGAAGTCTAACTTTGACCGAATCAGAGAATGGTAAATGCGAAGCATTGAGCACCTGTCAGCCCCCCAAGATGTTCGAGAGAGGACCTTGAGGATACTCAATGACTTCGTGCACCTCACCTTTAAAGACTGGATGTGAGGTCGGAAGGTGAGTGCTCGGTCAAATGTTAGCCCAAGGAACTTGACTTCTGACACTACAGGGATGGTAGAACACCCCAGACGGAGGCTGGGGTCTGGGTGAAGGCCCCGTTTGCGGCAAAATTGCACGCAAACGGTCTTCTGGGTCGAGAAGCCAAATCCATTGTGGGAGGCCCAGGTAGAGATCTTATTAATGGCCGTCTGCAGCTGCCGCTCAATAGTGCGCATGTTGACAGATGCGCAAGAGATCTGCAGATCATCCACGTACATGGTGCCACGGACCGTCGGAGGAAGGAGGGTGAAAAGATGATTAACACGAAGGATGAACAATGTCACAGAAAGAATGGAGCCATGAGGTACACCCTGCTCTTGTGGGTATAACGCAGAGAGGGTCGACCCGACGCGCACACGGAAACTCCGGTCCTGGAGAAATCCGGCGATGAAAGATGGTAGGTTTCCCCGCAATCCGCACTCGTGCAGATCACGGAGAATGCCGTATCTCCAGGTGCGGTCGTAAGCTTTCTCCATATCGAAGAACACGGAGACCATGTGCTGACGCCGGACAACGCCTCTCTGACAGATGTTTCAAGGCGTAGATGATGATCTGAGGTGGATCGGAATTTCCGAAATCCACTCTGATGAGGTGAAAGAATGTGACGTGATTCCAAATAAAAAACGAAACGAAAATTGATGATGCGCTCTAGAACTTTGCAGAGGCAGCTCGTCATAGCAATTGGTCGGTAGTTCAACGGGTTAGCGGGATCTTTACCAGGTTTGAGAACAGGAACGACAATGGCAGTGCGCCAAGATTCGGGAAAGTCACGCTCGTGCCAGATCCTGTTAAACAGGACCAGCAGACATTCAAGAGAGGACGGAGAAAGGTGCTTCAGCATTTCATAATGGATGCTGTCCGGTCCGACAGATGTTCGGCCGGACCGATTCAGGGCAATCTTCAGTTCGACGGCAGTCAGCGGGCTGTTATAATCGGTAGCGGAAAACGGTCCAAAGGAAACCTTGGACCGTTCAAGCCGCGGCTGTACCTGCCGGAACGAAGCAGCGTAATTGCGGCTGCTGGACACCGAAGAAAATGCGGCGCCCAGACAGTCAGCAATACCCTGAGCGTCAGCAACCGTTCCTCCACCACTCTCAAGAATGGAGATTTCCCCAGAAGGGTACTTACCCTGAATCTTGCGGATCCTGTCCCAAACGATCTTAGAGCTGGTAGTGGTGGTAATCCTGGATACGTATCGTATCCAAGATTCCCGTTGGCTACGACGACGTACCAAACGCGCGTAAGATTTGGCTCTCTTGAAAGCAAGTAGGTTCGCGTCGGTGGGGTACCGACGAAACCTACCCCAAGCCCGATGTTGGGCCTGACGAGCTGCCTTGCAAGTGGAATTCCACCAAGGTCGCGGACAACGTGGAAGTTTAGTCGAAGACTTAGGGATGGTAAAGTCTGCCGCTAGCACAATACAATACGTAACCGCCGCAACAGCTTCATCGATCGTACCCGAGGTCACCATGTCTGGAGTAATGGTCGCTGAAGCCGTGAATGAGTCCCACTTGGCGCGATCGATAGCCCATCTAGCAGGGGCGAGTAGGATGACGGTACCCGTCACCTGCTAGACGGAGAAAGATGGGAAAGTGATCACTACCAAGGGGATCATCAGACACGCTCCAGGACCAGTCAGGATAGAAGGATGGCGAACTCAAGGACAGATCAATGGCTGAGTACGAGAGGGTGGGTTCATGAAAGTAAGTGACTGCCCCTGTGTTGTGGAGACAGAGGGACGTGTTGGAGAGCCCCTGGAGTCACGAGTGGCAGAACCCCACAACGGACTGTGTGCATTGAAATCTCCTAAGATGAAGAAAGGAGGCGGCAGCTGGTCAACTAAATCTTCCAGATTCGAAAGGCCCACAGCTTCAGTTGGTGGTATGTAGATGGAACACACCGTGAGCAGAGTGTTCACAGAGAGTCGCACTGCCACCGCCTGCAAAGTCGTCCGAAGGGCAACCGCAGTGACAGGGACACCATGAGGAACAACGACGGCCACTCCTCCGCAGGCGATAACGCCGTCCTGGTGATCGTTACGAAAAATAGAGTATCGGCGCAGCGAAAGAGTGTCCACCGTGCGAATCTTCGTCTCCTGGAGACACACGCACACAGGTGTATGCGAAGACAGTAAGCCCTTCAGATCATCAAGGTGGCGTCGCAGACCTCGGCAATTCCACTGAATGATGGAAGCCATAAAGCGAAAAAAAAAAAAAGGAAAGAAAATGCAGAGACGACTAAGACGCCTCATAATACGTCTCAGAATCCATGAGCTCCGGGCCGTCTGCAGGGTCAGGGGGTAAGATAGGGTTGTGCTTACTCCCCGTGTGTTTTTTTGGCTTTGCCCGACTCTGAGTGTTAGAGCTGTGTTTCGGTGAGGATGCGCCTGGTTTCACCGGGATCGGGTTTCAGCTTCGATTTGCCCTGAACCTGGGTCCCAGTGCTGGCAGAGGAGCATTTCGGCAACGGGGTGGATGTCGCCTTGGAGTCAAGACGGCAAGACTGAAGTGTCTCCAATCCAGCAGCAACAATGTCCTCGAAATCGTAGGGACACTGCACTGGCATATGAACCTCAGTCTGGACAGCAACAGTAGCCTTCTGGACCACCACTGAGGCATACGAACGTCAACCTGGTGGCCCAGGGGCGATCCGCCGTCTGGCCTCTGGATAGGAGAGAGATGCTCAATGGTCTTTAGACGTTGAATCGCCTGCTCCTCTACCCACTTGGGACATTGCTTAGAAGCTGCAGAGTGCGCTCCATCACAGTTAGTGCAGTGTTCAGAAGCTGCCGAACATTCCAGCAAAAGATGATCCGCAGAACCACAGCGACTACACTTAGCCACATTACGACACGACTGCTGGGAGTGTCCGTAACGCTGGCACTTGAAGCACCTGAGAGGATTGGGTATATAGGGTCGAACGTCAAGATAAGCACCCTGCCTTGATGGAAGTCGGCAGGGTTGGGGAGTCAAAGGTTAAGATGATATTGCGAGATGGAACAAGTTTCCCATCTCGCCGAAACAGAATCCGGCGAACCCCAGTGACATGTTGTTCCCCTAGTTCGGCAAGTAGCTCCTCATCGCTGCAGTCAATTAAGTCGCTGGAGGTGACCACGCCGCGAGAGGAATTCAAGTAGCCGTGCAGGGTCACTTGCACCGGAATACCCAACAGTGCGGTCGTGGTAAGCAGAGTGGTGCTATGTCTGGAATGAGAGGTTTCGACAAGAAGATCCCCTGAAGGAAGCTTCTTGACATTGTGCGGAGAGCCAGCAATGGCCTGAAGAGCCTTATTGATCCAGAAAGGGCTCTTGCACTCAAAGGTTGTAAAGGATCGATAGAATGAATTAAGAGAAACAGAGCATGGCAAGTGTCAGAGACAAGTTTCTTTGTGGAAGGGATGGTCCCATCCTCCATTGGACGCTTTGGTGTCGCACCATGGGAAGTGTCTTTGGAACCCATAAAGAAGAGAGAAGATTCATCCGCCGACTTCCCCACCCACTACCGAGCCCAACGAGGGAGAGCCGGAGGTCCGCAAGCCCAAGAGGACGCAGGACACGGCTCTAGGGATAGTCAGCGGATATAGCAAGTTGGTAGGGCAGACACACGCTCAGCGTGCACCCAGACTTTCCCGTGCCCGGAGAACACCCCTTTGGCATGCCCACCCTACCCCCAAACTCACCCAGCCGAACAGAACGACAAGCCGCTAGAAGTCTGAACACCACTCGTCCACAGACTTCCTGACCAGGAGTGGGTTAGCTCCCAGCCTCCCGTTTAGGGTGAAGCAGAGAGCAAAGAGGAGTATTGGCATCTGGAGACAACTACAACCCGGCCCCCAGATACCTCAGCCTCCAGCATCCCCTTTTCCACCTGTACGGGTCACCGCACACGGCAAACATGCAGGTAGGTCTAAGCTAACCAGCTCCGGAAAAACAGAAAATGTAACATAAAAGAGAAAAGACAGGGAAGAGAACGAGGAACAAAACCTGGAGCTGGCGCCTCATCACAACCTCAGCAGCCTACAACTGAGGCGGGTACATGCCATTATATGAACTGAAGACAAAAAAAGCAAAACAATAAGAGAAAATCGGCTCGGGCCGTGGGGACGCCATCCCCCATCAGCTGGATGAACAGCTGTCCCTTCGGTGATGTTATCGAACAAGAGTCAACAAAATGTATACCGTCACAAGGTGAGCTCGGGCCGTGGGGGCGCCGCTCCCCAAATAACTGGAAAACCAGTTACCCCGTGCGGGGTGACCCAGCTGTATCAACTTTCCGACACCATATCCTAGCTTTCTCCTTTTGGGTGTCTTTTTTTCTAGCCAATCCCACCAGAATTTATTTTTGACTGAAGCCTCTAATGTCTTGAGATCGTCAGTTTTGGTTTAAAATTTCATCGTTGATGACGAACTTAACTTAAACCATGTAAACTTTCAAATTCCTAAAAACATTCATACAACACACACACACACACACACACACACACACACACACACACACACACACATCACTTTTGCCTAAACAAAAAACCACAAACGTTTCATCAGGGAAAGTAGGTGCAGACACGTGAGTGGCGTACTTTATTTGCTTTAACTCACTCCCTCCCCCGCCATCTCCAAGTTCCAATCCCACATCACTCATCAGAGCGAAAACCTGTTTTTTTGCATCGAGGAGCAGAAGCACCGACGAAATGACTGAGAATTTGCGCGCATGCCCTTCCCACAGAACAACGGACAACCACAGCACGAACTGCCGGCTTTGTGTGTCAAGCTCGAGTCAGCTGCATCGGTGAGGAAGACAATATTATTATCACATTAATTCATTGGTGAAAAGCAATTTTTTTTAGTAAATACTTTTGCCATGAATCATTTTAATTTTTTTTTTTTTTTTGCTTTGTCGCTTTTATTAGAACTCAAAATTTAAGTCTTAAAAATGTCTTCAAAGCTAAACATCCAGAATTCCGGGCATGAAAGATCGCCCAAACCCGGAAATCCGAGTTAGACCCAGAACACAAACAGCCCCATGAAATGTCGGACATCGCCAACAGTTTTTTAGCAAGAGTCAATCAAGACTGCGATCACCTCGCTGCAAAACGAACTTTATCCACTTGTAATGGAAAAAATTAAGCATTATTTTTTGAAGATAAAAAGCATCGATTTTGTCAGCCAGCCTCAAATTTCTTCAAAGCATGTAGGGTGTTTGATCCCGATCAATTTAAATCCTTGGGCCTTTTAGACGACGAAGAAGATTTGTTTGTTTTCAGCCACATTCTTATGTTCGAAGATGAGGAACAACTACAATGTGAATTTCGTTCATATAAAGCAACTGTAAAAGAATTTCGTGTCAGCGAAGGTTTGCTAGACTTCTGGAATACGAAAAAAGGTCATTTTACTAAGTTACATAATGTCGCCATACCACACACGTTTTCCTAAGTTACATAAGGTCTGTCAGTACCCACACACAGAGTGTCAATGCTGAACAATCCTTTTCAAAATTAAAAAATGTGTTAAAGGACAACAGACACAGCATTAAAGAAGAAAATCTGTGTATGTACAATATAATGTATCAAAATGCCGTCCACTTAAATGGAAATCTTGATCTCGTGTAATGGCGTTGATAACATTGCCAGAATTTGAATGGTTTACAAATGTAAGTATCAATTTTAAAAACTTATAAAGTTATAATGATTATTTAGTTACGTACTAGTCATTTGTATTACTGCTTCGTAACTTGATAACTTTTTTTTTTTGGAAGTGTTAGTGTATATCATTGGCCACGAACTTGTCGGGAAATTTCATAATTTACCCCGCGACTGTCCCACGAATTTTGCCTTCTTTTCCAGCAATAAAATTACTGCCCTAATGATGATTATATAGAGGCAATATTGCACATGAAATATTTTTATCTGACTTAACAAAAAGTTACATGAAATAGAGAAAAGATGACTGTTTAAAAGGTTCAGTTTGTATGATGATAATTAAGCTTTGCAATTTGCCATTACAGTTTAAAACACTAAAAATAAGTTGCCTTTTCATCTAATATGAGCATAATCAAACAACAAAGGCTTAGACATTTCCAATGAAAGCAAAGACACTGACATCATCATATATTTGTGGGAGCAAAGTAGTTTCAGAAAACACTAACTTTGTGCATTTTCATTTTCCCTTATTATTATCACTTTGGTTTTTTTTCATTTTTTTTTTCATTAAGCTATATTCAAACTTAACGATTGAAAAAAAAATGTGTTCTACCTTCTGGAAGCAAGACACAACAATCAAACAAGCATGAACAAGTGCAATATTTCCCCCATGTAATGAGAATAATTATCAACCCTGACATACGTGGAGACTAATAGATGGTTCGGCCATGGTGAAAGAATGAGTGATGAGAAAGTTACAAGATAATTTTTTCAGCCCAAATAGCTGGAAAGAAAGGTAGAGGAAGGCCAAGGAAATCATGAGAGGACCAGATTCAGGAATGTCTGCATGAGAAAAAGATTATGAGTATGAAGTACAAAAGATCTTGTATGCAACATGCAATGGATGTTAGTAAAGCTCAAGCTATATGCTGAGATTGATGTACATACAACGGCCATCCAAAACTGAGAGTAAAATCACATAAAATGAAGACATATATAGGTACAGCAAAATATATGTTATTCTTTCCCAAAGTATCTTCTCTCAGATGATATGCAGTGGTCCCTTCGTTCAGTCCACTTTTCAAAGCATGTGGCGAAGGCATTTTGTGGAAGCTGCTTTAACAACCCCTATACAGCTTGAATAACTTCAGCATCTGTGTTGAATGTTGCCCCACGGAACTTCTTCATTGTTGGAAACAACTAGAAATCGCACGGGGCGAGGTCAGCACAGTAGGCAGGCTGTGGCATGATTTCAGCAATGCATTTCGTAAGAAACTGTTGAACACAAGCAACCACATATGGGTGGGCGTTATCATGGTGTAGGATCCACTTGCTCACCAGTTCCGGTCGCTTAATAAACGATATGTGTCGTCGCAGACGCTTCAAAACTGAAATGTAATACTCAGCATTGACAGTAATTTGGGGAGGAATGGCATGACATTATTCAATAGACTACACCTTAGACTTTTATGATCATAAAGATTACACCTATATGATCAAAGAAAATTATTATCATCACCACCTTCCAAGTTGATTTCGTTTGGTGGACTTTTTTTGGCGAAGGAGGAGAGCCTGTGTGTTTCCAGACACTCGTTGCGGGCTTCGTGAGGGCAATCGAAATAGTGGACCATGTTTCGCTGGTAGTTATTACTGTGTGTTAGAAAGTTTTGATCCTTTTGCAATCATTTGTCTCCACTCACACACTTGCCAACCTTAAGAAGAAAAAAATCCTGCAATTTTCTATGAAAATCCTGCAAGCATATCGTATGTTTGAAATATCAATGGACATAATTTGAAGCACTAATGTTACATTAATACATATAAAAATGTAAAAAAAATTCTGTTAAAAAAAATAAAAACATTTCTGTTCAATTATGCATTGATCTCGAGGATAACCCAATTATGACGGATAATTCCCCACTCTCATGCCTAAAGATTACATTGAAATTTTTTTCGCAGGTGAATTTCTGTTTTTGGAAATTTTTCCTCCATTTTCAAAACTGAAATACAAATATTTATGGAACAAAATAATATATACCAACACTGGACAGAGGCTACATCACAGGAAAAAGAAATTATGATTACGGAATTTTTTTATTTCATTTACTTCCGTTTCTGAAAGACGAAGTACAGTCCCGATGCGTATTTTTATGAATTGGTAAAATTATTCGATGCATAGTTTTACGCGCGGAGAAAAATTCCCGATGCATATTTTTATGCGTAGAGAAAAATTCCCGATGCATATTTTTATGGGTAGAGAAAAATTCCTGATGTGTATTTTTATGGGTAGAGAAAAATTCCCGATGCGTATTTTTATGCGTAGAGAAAAATTCCCGATGCATCTTTTTACCCGTTGGTAAAATTGCAATACGTACTAGACGCGTAATTACGCATTTTGGCAAACTCTGGACTTGGCACATCACTTGAGCACTCCCGTGGAAAGAGAGCAACCGCACGAAGCCAGCGAGTCAAAGACGGCATCATCGTGTGGCTTCTCCGCTAATGAACCGATGCCTCGGAGAACTTCGAACTTTTCACCTCGTTACTTTTTAATTTACACTACGGTAATCATCGAAGTTCTCCCATGCATCGGAGAATTTTGAACTTTTCTCCTCGTTACTTTTTAACTTACGCTAAGGAAATGATGGAATCCGGCAATATTAATTTATAATCCGGAATTCCAGGAAATGTAATGAAATCCGGCATTGCCTGCCTAAACCCGGACAGTTGGCAGGCCTGCACTCATGACACACCTGAACTATGGCTAACAACTGTTCTCTCATCAGGTGATGAGGTACCCATCTGGAACACACACGATGCAGCAGTAATTTTTCGCGCAAAATGCAGAATGCCGATGTTTTTTAAATATTAGCTGATGCTGCTATGTCTTCACACGTCATTCATCGATCTTCTTGCAGGATTGCCAAAACAGTGTTAACAATACGCTCCGTAACAACACTTTCAGGTCGACCAGGCCTAGGAGCAAGTTCTGCCGACAAACACCCTTTTCTGAAATCATGAATTCTAAAAATCGTTGACTCACCCGAACATTTATCTTTGTAAGCTTTTCTTCATTAAATCAACTGTTTCTGGAGCTGTTTTACCAAAACAAGAGCAAAATTTTATCGCACAACACATTTTACTTCTTAACTCTGAATCACTCACCTCCATAAATGAACGGTGAAATGCAGACGTACCTTAAACAACTGCACAATAACAAAACCAAAATTGTCAGGCACGGCTAATAACTATTACTACAGATACTTCCTTAATTCAGTTAGTCGTCTGCATGATTATTTTCTCCCTTCGCACTGTTGCCAACTAAAAAAAAATTACTCTCAGTTCTATGGAATGTCCTTTTGTAGAAGCGTTTGATATGGCAACAGTAAGTAAATTCTAGTTCCATCATTTAAACATGTATGTGGCAAATTGTCTTTCTTTGAGGAGCTAACCTCTGAATCATAAAGAACAGCTTAGTGATATATATGTATGCAGTGATCGCACTGCCAGTCCCATTCTTCGCAATTTGCAGGGAAAAAAATAGTTTGGGGAGATAGGAAAGAGTTATGGTGATTACCTTTTTGTACTATTATAACACTTTGGCAAAAAAAAAAAATTGTTTGGCGAATGGGTTGGTGAAAATAAAAAAGTCAGAGCAACCCCTGAGTATACATGTATGTACATACATGAATTTGATTTGGGATTTCACTGTACTTAGATAACCTTTTGATTTTGTAACTGAAAAACTATGTTTCAGATATATGAAATAAAAAAAAAAACTGAGTATGAAAATAATGTGCTGGGCACAATATTTTTGCAAACTGTTTTGTAATTTTCATGAACTAAGAACTTTTTCATGCTCAAAATGATAAGTTTCAATACGTGAATCAATTATGGAGATGGCTACAGCACCTAAAAGTGCAATCCGGTGATCAGAATGAAGAGATTGTCATACAGTATAGATCAGTCTTTGTGGAATTTTATAAAGCTTTGTCTTGCACCTGCTAAAATAAATAATAATGATAAAAAGTAACAATAAAAATAAAAATGAAAACTTGAAACAACTGCATATTAAAAATCACAATAAAAGAGGAAAGGCATCTTCTGAAAGCTTTAGTATGTTTAGAGGAGTTTTGTGTGAAAGATCTGCACTAGCCCCATACCTGCCAACATTGGCAAAAACCTTGTCAGTAGTAACTAGTATTATTGCACAGCACACAGATCCTTTTTGACGAAACGATCCATCTCTTTGGGAAAAAGAAATACGCACCACAACAAAACACTGCAACAAACAAGGACCCTAATGAAACAAACTTGACATGTGCGAAACACAAAGTTGACTACCCTGGCAAGGGCACAATAGGTAACTTTGCGAGATTTAAGTTCGAAACTTCAAGCAGTAAAAATTAGTTAGATGCATTCAGAATTCCACAATGTTTGACAGACGGGAAATATAAATTTGTAAAAAATACATCAATTTTTACAATTTTTACAACAAAACAAGAGTGACTCCCGTTTTGGGGGATTTCTCCCTCCCTTATCAAGCTTAAAAGCAAAAACCTTTTGGGACCTGGGATATCTATCAATGCATGTGAGTGGGAATTGAGGGGAGGGAGGTGCAATTACCGGAGAAATCTTTGCTCCGCTTGACTCCCGGCTTTAGAAATTTCCCCCTATTTTCAAGCTGAAATAAAAATATTTATACAGTAAAATGTTATTTAACAATAACACTGGACAGAGGTGGAGACCAATATGCTTTGGTGGTTTGGCCATGTTGAAAGAATGAGTGATGAGATGCTTACTAAGAAAATCTTTTTAGCCCAAGTGGTAGGAAGGAAAGGCAGAGGAAGAGCCAAGGAAGACATGGGTGGATGAGATTCAGGAGTGTCTGCATGAGAAAAAGATTATGAGTATGAAATATAAAAGATCTTGTGTATGGCGTGTAATGGATATCAGTGAAGCCCGAGTTGTATGTCAAGATCGCTGTAAATGGAGAAGTTTGATACGACAACAGTAAGTAAAAATATCTGGTAGTTTGTATTTCTTTTTGGAGCTAACCTCTGAATATCAGAGAACAGCTTAGTGATATGTATGTATATATGTACTGGACAGAGGCAACATCGCGAGAAAAAGAAATCACGATTACAGAAAAAATTTGAATTCCATCGACCTTCCGTTTCAGAAATTTTCGTAAAGATGGAATTCCGTCCTCGGAGGAACATCTCGCCGTTACCCCCACCTCCAATTTCTGTTCACTTGTACATTGATTTTGTGAATGACCAAAATAATAACTAAAATGGCGGAATTCCTCGAATTCACAGAAGAATCTTATATGCCTGAAGATTACAGGGAAATTTTTGCGGCGTCTAACATCCATTTTTGCAAATTGTTGCCTACAGTTTCAAGCTGAAATACAAATACTTATGCATTAAAATGATATTTAAGAGCAAGATTCTGAGAGGTTGACCTGACCCACTTGTGATTCACACCATCCCCAATTTTCCCCAAAAAATTACCAGTTGTTACAACCTTTACTAGATGGTAAAGTCCAAAATTTTTTGTTCCTATGTTGTACTGTTCACATTTTGTGATCAGCCAAAGTTCACCTTTAAAAATGAAAAATCGGTGTCTTTGTGATTCATGAAAAATGCTTTTGTTCATACAATGCTGCGCAAACAACTTGCCACCTGCATTTTTTCTGTTATGGAATGTACTATTGGGTTGTCGGAAAAGTCATGACGTATTTTAGCCATGTTTTGCAAAGGTCATTTATTGATAGAAAGAACAAAGATCAATCAATGATATAATGCCCATTTTGTTCAATAACCTTTTTGCCATCTTTCAGTGAGCTGCAGAATGCATTGTTCATAGAAGGACCTGTCTTTCATGGCGAAAAACTGTACAAGGTACTGATTTACAGCCTCATCTGAATTGAACATTATACCTGGCAAGGACTGTTGAAGAGAGCGAAACAAGTGGAAGTCTGATGGCGCATGGTCAGGCGAGTATGCTGGGTGGGGCAACACATCCCACCCAAGCTCCAATAATTTTTGGCGGGTGATCAAACTTGTGTGTGGTCTCGCATTGTCGTGATGGAACACAACACCTTTATGATGAACGAGCTTTGGACGTTTCTGGATGATGGATTCGTTCAAATTGTCCAATTGCCGACAGTACACATTCAAATTGATCGTTTGGTTCCGTGGTAGGAGCTCCAAAACACGACAACTTTAAAATCCCACCACACTGAGACCAGAATCTTCCGCTGATGAATGTCGGCTTTGGATGTCATTTGAGGCAAAGCAGCACGTCGGGACCAAGACCGTTTCCACAGCACATTGTTGTACACAATTCACCTTTCGTCACCAGTTACCATTCGCTTCAAAAAAGGATCGTTTTTCTCACGTTTAATGAGCATATCGCAGATGTTCATACGCGCCGTCAATTGAGCTTCTTTGAGTTCATGCGGAACCCACACATCAAGCTTGCTTATGTATCCCAGCTTCTTCAGGTGGTCATGAACGCTTGAATGATGGATGTGCAATGTGTCTGCAATCTCTCATGTCATGTAATGTGGGTTTGACTCGATCAATGCCTTGATTTGGTCATCATCAGCCTCGGTTGGGCTCCTGGACCGAGGAGCATCGTTAAGGTCAAAATCACCAGCACGTAATTTTGCGAACCACCGCTGGCACTGACGTTCTTGTAGAGCATTATCACTGTACAGTTTAGGCAACTTTTCACAAGCTTGACGCGCATTCTTCCCTTTACAGAAGTAAAACAGTAAAATATGGCGAAAATGCACAGTTGGTCTTGATGTCAAATCTCCATAAATCAACCAAATCGCTCACTATTCCTTTTAGAATGCAGCTAGAACTGGCACCTGTCGAATGCCATAGCAGTAACAGAGCTGTGCATGCCGCTAATATTTTCAAAACCGCCCAACCGCCATCGAGTGCCAAAATACGTCATGACTTTTCCGACAACCCAATAGCATAGACCTTTGTAAAACATACAAAAAGTGCATGGCAAGTCAATTGCGCAAGGTCATTCAACGTCACGCAATGTTGCATTTTCCAATGTTTTTCTCCATTTTCAAGCCTGAATTGCATCTTACACACTAGATTTACCACTGCAAATGAGGTGTCATTGGATAGAGCTATATTAGTACTATTAATTAATGCATACAACCTTGAGGCAAGTTCAATGCACTGGCAGTTATTTGGTACCAAATTCCAAAAAATTCAGAATTTGGCACACATTTGCACTCTTATATCTCGCTGCACGAACAGTTTATTGAGACAACACTATGAATATTTAAACACTCCTTTATTATACTTAATAGGAAATTAAACTTTACTGAGGCAAGTTAAACAGAAAAAAATTAATTATTTTTTTTTTCCGTAGAGAAAATTTCTTTAATAGATGTTGGTTTCTTTCATTTTGGCATCTAGCAACAGCATTTCAAACAAACAAAACTGATTTATTAAAGTTACAAGCTCTAATACACAAACATATACATTTGCTTATAAACAAAAGTCTAAGTCGATTTTATATGTCAGTTATTTGTTACTTATTTGCAGAGAATATTACTTCCGTGACATGAAGGTTGTATGTGATCATGATCACTATGTCAACTGCTTCCAATGTCAATCGCTTTTGTCATCTCTAGATGAAATGTCTATCGCAATCACAAATTTTAAAGATTGTGCTGAAAAGAATGAAATGGTTTATGATTTTAACATCGCGAGTAAGCATGTCGTGGAATACATGAGGCACATTATGAGAAGTTTCCAGTAAGAAAAGGCAAATGCTGTAGCACTGGATCAAACAGATGAAGAAACAGCATTCTAGCTGCAAGACTGGTCTCAAAGAATACTGCCACAAAACTACCTAGAAAAACAGCAGATTATTTTGGAAAAAGAGGCATATCAATGCATGTTGATGTATTTGTTAGCCGCCTCGGTGGCGCAGTGGTCTAAGCGATGGCCTCTGATCATTCGTTCGAAAGGGGTCCGGGTTCGAATCCCAGCGAGGCATGGATGTTGTGTTTGTCTTACGGCACTGGCTCTCTCCCTTCCCTGGAACCAGTGATCCTAAATTAGGGACGGGCGACTGCTTATAGCCCATTGAGTTGCTCACGGTGGTCGTTAAACCTCCAATCAAAAAAAAAAAAAATGTATTTGTTACTGAGGTTAATGGAAAGGTAAATAAAGCAATTTATTTCATTGTTCTTGAGAGCTACTACCTTATGTGTGTCACAGTATACATTGAATCAATTCAAACTAGATTTCCCTCATGTAAAAAACAACTCTACGTTAAAACCGACAATGCTGGTTTTTATTCTGGTAATGTCTGTGCTGAGAATCGTTAACTCATGGCCAAAAATTAGGGTTGAAAGTACTCCAGCATGATTGCAATGAACCTCAGAGAGGGAAACACCAGGCCAATAGAGAGAGTGCTGTTGCAAAGATGGATATAAGATCATATCTAAGTGAGCGTCATGATGTTACCTCAGCAAATGATGTGCATGATGCTCTTAATTTTTAAAGAATGAATAAAGAATGCAAAGATTTCTGTCATTGAAATCAACAAAAAAGAAAGTTTTATTGGCTCTATTAAAATATCAGTTATCCAGTTATATCACTCTGTGAAATTTGAAGACAGTGGAATGACTTTTGGCAAGTATTTTGGAATTGGAAATAGGAAAAAAATCCCATACAGTAATTTGAATTTTAACTGTAAATTTGCCATTATTCATGCATTCTGCTCCAGGCAAAAATCAAACCAAACCCTGAAAATTAAGACAACATCCCTCAGCCAAAAGTTTGTCTCTTTAATGTTTTGCCCAGAAGACACCTGCACTTTGACATTTGAAACTGCTGAGGATTTATCCCTACAAATTGCTGGATATTTTTGCATTGAAATCTCCCATAATTATCTTCAAGTGCTGCTTATCTAAATAATAAAGGTAAGCAGCACTTGAAGATAATTATGGGAGATTTCAATGCAAAAATAGGGCAATGGCAACAGAATGAAACTTCAGTAGGTAAATTCGGTCATGGCAACAGAAACCAGCGTGGAAATACTCTCGTAGAGTTTGCAGAGGCAGAAGGGTTTTTCATCTTGAACTCCTTTTTCAAGAAAAAGCCACACAGGAAATGGACATGGAGACATCCAAATGGGACGACAAGTGAAATTGATTTTATTATGTGTAACAAAAAATTTGTCATAGAAGACTGCAGTGTGCTAAACAAGTTCAACACAGGCAGTGACCATAGATTGGTGAGATGTAAGATGCACCTCAACACTAAACTCGAACAGTAGCAAGCTCATAAGACAAACAAAATGTATTGACATAACCAACCTTAAAAAACACCATAATACCTTCAAATTGGAACTGAAGAACAGATTCTCTGCTTTAGAAGGCCTAACATCGGAAGAAGTGGATATTTCTGAAGTTAACAGAGAAGTAACCAAAGCTCTTATGAAACAGCAACAAAATTAGCTGGGTCTAAGAACAAATTGCATGTGAACAAATTATCAGGAAAAACCAAAATGTTGATGCAAAAAAGAAGAGTGATGAGGACAACTAAAGAAGATGTGACTTCCAAAGTGGAATATATAGAGCTATGCAAGACAGTACGAAAAAGTATCACTGAAGACGTAAGGAAATTCAACTGTGAACTAGTAAGGAAAGCAATTGAAAACAACCAAAGCCTAAAGATAGCAAAGGGACATCTCAGTAAGGGGAAAAAAAACAGATTATGGCACTGAGAAAAGAAGATGGTTCTGTAACAAGAAATAGAGGCGAAATTTTGACAAGAGTGAAAGATTTCTACTCCAAATTATATGAAAGGGATGATACATGTACTCCAGACATCATGAAAGGTACCAGTACCAGAGTTCTTCCAGTCCTTCCAGCAGAAGTTGCACATGCAATCAAGAACATGAAGTGGGGAAAAGCTCCAGGAGAAGATGGAATTACTGTAGACATCATACAAGAAGCAAGTGGAGAAATCGAAACAGTACTCGCCCAAATTTTCACTTGATGCCTTAATGAAGGAAAATTCCTGAGGAAGTTGGAACAACGCTACAATGATCTTGCTACATAAAAAAGGTGACATTGAGGATCTCAGGAACTACAGACCTATCAGCCTCCTATCAGTGGTTTATAAAATCTTCACTAAAGTTCTTTCACACCGCTTGAAGGTGACACTGGACATGGCTCAACCGAGAGAACAAGCTGGATTCAGGAGTGGCTACAGCACAATAGATCATATCCACGTACTGAGAGAACTAATTGAAAGAGCGAGGGAATATGAACTTCCATTGTGCATGGCTTTTATCGATTATGAAAAAGCCTTTGATTCGGTGAAACCATCAGCAGTTGCAATGGCTCTGAAATCCTGCGGTATTGAAGATGCATACATTAATATTATTAATAACATCTATGAAAATGCAAGTGCAAAGATTCGGCTGTTTTAAAATACAACACACATAAAAATTAGAAAAGGAGTGAGACAAGGTGACACCATATCTCCGAAGCTCTTTAATGCTACATTGGAAAATGTCTTTCAATCACTGAACTGGGAAAACAAAGGGATAAAGATTAATGGAGATTATCTAACCCACCTTCGTTTTGCTGATGACATAGTCATTTTTGCAACTACCCGATCAGAGCTACAGAGTATGATCCAGGGAACTTGCTGACAAGAGTAAAGAAGTGGGATTAAAAATGAACTTTCAGAAGACAAAAGTGATGTACAATGCTTTTACAAGAAATGAAGATTTATCGATTGATGGAGAAAAGCTGGAGATAACAGACACGTACGTTTATCTTGGACAGCAGATATCAAGTGAGGGTCACATTAGTGAAGAAATTAATCGGCGTACAAAACTTGCCTGGAGAGCTTTTGGAAGAAACAGCATAATTTTCAAGAGCAATATGCCATTATGTCTTAAAAGAAAAGTGTTTGATCAATGCATCTTTCCAGTGCTTACGTATGGTGCAGAGACGTGGACCTTAGCTAAAAGAGACATACAAAGGCTGCAGACAACTCAAAGAGCATGGAGAGGTGCATGCTTGGTGTAACCAGGAGAGATAAGAAGAGGAACACGTGGATCCGAAAAATGACAAGAGTGGAAGACATCATGATCAGAGTTGAATCCCTGAAATGGCAATGGGCTGGACATACTGCCAGAAGAACAGACCATCGATGGACAGCCGAAATTTTAGATTGGATTCCAAGGGACAGGAAAAGACCCAGAAGAAGACCACATGGAAGATGGGTGGATGAAATTCGAAAGTATGCGGGAGTGACATGGAGGAGACTGGCACAAGACAGACCGTTGTGGAGGAAACTTGGGAGACCTTCGTCCAGCAGTGGATTGATAATGGTTGACAATGATGATGATGATGATTGCTGGAGGAGAACACCAGATTCCTAAAATACTCCCAGTGCAAGACAAAGCAAAAAACGCATTTGCAAAAAGAATGGAAACAGCAGTAAAAAAGAAACTATCAAAGTACCACAGATTTTGAAAAACCCAGTACATATGATAAAAGTCAAATCTATTCAAGTCTAGTGTGTGAAGAAGGATGAGGACTGAAACGCAAACGAAAAGTTACACGAGTGAACCAAAAACAGTTCCTTTAAGAATGCTTTAATAAATGCAATATAGGCATTAAATTAACAGCACACAACGTTGTAAAGATGATGAGAAATCTTTAATTTAACAAACAAAAGAAATTTTGTCCAGATGAATATCTGACATGGGAACAGTTGATGTCACATTTCAGCAAAATGAAAATGAAGACAGAAACGTTTAGTTTCGGTGTTGAAGATGCAGCAGTTGAACAAGATGACAAACTTCACTCTGTCATCATCAAAAATAATGAAGTATGTTATTTTTTAATTTATGAAATGCAATTTTATTTATTTCCTTTCCATTGTCAACACAACTAATTTAAAAATTTTTTTTGAAATAGGATATATTACTTTGATCATTTTAGTCCTTATTTTCAAAATAATAGTAAGAATTGTAGAAACATAAAAATGAAAATTATGTTCTTTGAAAATAAATTGAAGATCATGTCATTAAAAATCTATTTTAAAATTTCATCAATGTCTCAGATTTCTGAGAGGGAGAATATTAGGAATTAGATTAAACTGCTTGCTGATCAAGACTGTGAATATGAACTTCCGCCACATTCTTACTATGCTGTTATGTATGACAAGCGGTTTTACATTCGAAAACTTCTAGAAAATTGTGGCAATGACATGTTTCAAATGAAATTTCTTCACCAAAGAGGAGCTGAGTAGTTTAAGTGGCCATTGCATGATGATAACAACACTGTGCACCAAAGCATAACTTTCTTAGGTCCTATACAACTTTCTGGAGCTGGTCCATTTAAGGTTTCTTGCTTAAAAGACATATAACAGTCTTACAAGAAGCGGTTATAAATGTGTAGAACAGAGAAATAAAAATAGATTTAAAAATGTAACATTAAAACAAAAGTAGACCAATATACATAGATAGGTTGTGAAAAAATTCCATTACAAAATTGATATGGACAGTGCCGGATCTAGGGGGGCAGCTGGGGCTTAAGCCCCGGCTGCTGCATTGAGAGGGGCGCCAAATTGGCTCTGCGGAAAGAAAAGAATTTTTCGAGAGGAACGAAAAGAAAAGCGAAAAATAATTTTTTTTATTATTCTAAAAAAAAAAAAATTAAAGAAAGATTTTTTGCTTAATAGACTTTTAGATTTTTTGCTTAAAGAAAGATAGATTTTTTTGCTTAATGGAAAAAAATCTGAGATAAGAAAATACTTCAGAGAAGGAGAACAAACGTTGTCCCTTTTGAGTTAAATGATGTCAGGTTAAATCAGGAACCAAAGTAGCATTATCGGAAAATTACGTGAGAACTGTTGGCAACACTGATGCTGGCCAATCCAGTTCAGGCTCGCACTGGCTAAGCAAGGTCTTTTTCTTGCGTCTTCTCTTTTGCACATGCGTGGTAACATAGGAGGTAACAGCCTAGGGCTCTCTCCACACGTGCAGTGCTAAACTAAACAAAAACATTTTTATTCTCCGCAATTCCTAACGAAGAAGTAAGATGCTGTCAATGAAAAGAAAGTTGTCAGGAAGTCAAAATGCTAAAAGAGCTCAAAAGAAGAAAATGGAAATTCAACAATCAGCAGAAATGTTTTTAATGTGGATGAAGTCGTCCGATCGTACTGACCAGGTCAGTGAAGAAGGTAAGGAGAGAAATTGTTATCGTCTTATATTGAAAACGTTAAAAAACAGCCCATTGTATTTTAAATAGAGACCCGTGTAACCCCTCTGCCGGGGCCATAGTAATGGTTTTTAACCCTTATTAATATAATTGCCTTGCCGTTGATTTTTTGTTTTAAAATAACTTTTATTTTGTTTAATGCGATCGTAAAATATGTTTAACTGTGTAAATTTTCGAAATTTTTACTAACTGCCGAGTTGTCGTGTGGTAACTTTGTCACTGATTTTAACCCTTTATTTGCACTGTGTTCGTATGAAACGAACAATGGAACACTATGGACGTGATCAATGCGTAATCTGGGTTAATATTGTAAAAACATAAGTGGCCTGACAATTTATTAAATGCAGGTTTGTGATGGGGGGAAGGGGGCAGGTTTCTAAAGACGTTAAATCGAACAAAGTGTTTCGCAAGGTATTTTTATTTAGATATTTGTGTGTGTGTTTTAAACGGCGTAACTGAAAGTGATGAACAAGCTTTTTTTAATGGCCGCTTGCGTGTATGAAACAGTTGTATTTGCAGGCTGAAATTTTTTTATGTGGTGCTTGTGTTTAATTTATGGATGATTTCTTGATGTGTGTTTTAAATGTTCAGTGTTTTTATTAATGTGAGCATTTGAAATGTTCAGTTATTACGGTGTGTTTAAAATTATGTTTATTAATACTCGTAATCAGTGATTGCGTTAACGCCTGGACAGGCGTATTTTACGCATCAAAATCGGAAATGAATTCCTAAAAAAAAGCTGGGACGAATTTTTACTTCTCCAAAAATTTTAAAAACCGAATCTAGGTTGTTGTTTTTTATTATCATCATTAGTCATTACTATATATACCCCCCAACCCCCTTGAGTTGACTGTTGAACACAGAAGTTGCGCCATCGATAAGGTAATTCCTTCCACGTTCCCCACCCCAAGCTCTGCCACTGTTCTCGGTTTCGCATATCTCGGGCTGCGGGAAAACATGAACCCGAAAGGCCAAGGCATGTGTGGACAAACGACTATCTCTGTCACCACTTGGGAAGAGAAATTCCAGTGACCTTGATCTCTGCTGCCGTGCCCAGTGAACAACAGAGCTACAAAAACGCCGTAAATAGAGGGAGGAAGGCAACTTTTTTTTTTTTTTTTTTTTTTGAGAGTTCTGAAGGGAAAAAAATAGCTGTTCTGTATAAAAAAAAAAAAAAAAAAAAAAAAAGCTTTGGGGTGGGGGCAGATTCCCGCTATTTACAACTGAAATGTTTTCTGTTGTACTTCTTTGGGGGGGGGGGGATCTAAAAATATGAGCTAGTAAGCGTGGTATATAATATTTTACATATATTCTGTGTATTTTTATACTTTAAATTTAACGGAATTCATATTTCTTACGATTACCACAATACTTCCTTCATATAATTATCGTTATGATTTACATGCTGCATTTGTAGGAATCATACAATAGAATTTTATTTCATTTGTAGGAAAAATTCCTACTGTCCTACATAATGGTATTTTATTTCATATCTTCCCACAGATATTCCCAGAGAGCTGACGCAAATTGCAAATGAAGGAAGGCACAGTGAGCACCACGAGGTAGATCAGATAGTTGTAGTTAAAGAAGATTATAACAAGGTCTAACTCGAAGAAAATGACATGAAGGAAAACGAAAAGCGTTCAGATCAAATGCAAGATGACGAAGAGGGTATAAATGTAGATTTACGTATTGGTGGCACAGGAAAAAATATTCCGTCAACTTCTGGGGAATTGGATTTAGATTATCATGATCCAGGAAGTTGGCCTGAAAAGTTTTGCGATGCCCAAAGATGCTATTTGATAAGGATGAGAGCTGAAATTCGAGATGTCCATGAGCCTACTGATCTTGCTAACAGTCTAAGGGATGGTAGGAAGCTTACCAAAGAATGGTTTTACAAATAGCTTCCAAACAATTTCTGAGTTCGGAGATCATGGTTAGCGTACAGTAAGTCGAAAAAGGCACTTTTCTGTATCCCCTGCAGATTATTTTCAGATTCCATTCCCGATCAAAAGTTATCAACTCTAGCTAAAAGAGATGGGTTCACTCAGTGGAAGAAATTAAGTGATCGAATTCCAGAGCACGAAAACTCGTTAGATCACAAAATGTGTTTTTGTTCATGGAAGACGCTGGAGTCATCATTGGTAACAAGAAAAGGCATAGATAAAAAGCTTCAAGAGCAAATCAGAGAAGAGGAAAACCATTGGAAAGCTGTGTTGCTTTCTATTGTTGATGTCATTGTGCATTTGGCAAAACAGGGTAGCCCATTTAGAGGATCAGAAGAAACCAGTGACTTTGGTGACCCTACCAGTGGAAAGTTTCTCAATACCATTGAGCTTGTTTCACATTACTATGCCCCTTTACGAGAACATATTGAACCCCACAAAAAGGTCAGCTTACTTATTTTTCTCACGCAATACAAGATGAATTTTTGAAAATAATTTCAAGAAAAATTAGGGAAAAAATACTGAACGACATTAAGTAAGCAAAGTATTTTCCTATGATGTTTGACTGCACTTCTAACGTAAGCCACCAAGGAGCAGATGTCTCAGATAATAAGGTACATACGGGTTGATGAGAATGGTCCAGAAGTTGTTGAGAGCTTCATTGATTTCTTCACTGTGACGGATAAAACTGGTTCAGGCCTGTCAGAAGCCATCATAGATAAACTGAAAAGGGATGGGTTGGATATCAGCAACTGCATGGGCCAGTCGTATGATAATGGTGCTAATATGGCTGGAAAGAACAAGGGTGTTCAGAAATGTATCTTGGATAAGAATCCCTTAGCCTTTTTTATACCATGTGCAGCTCATTCACTCAATTTAGTGGGTCTTCACGCTGCTTGTGTATTGGTAGAGGCAGAAACATACTTTGGTACACTTCACCACCTCTATTTATTCTTTGCTGCATCAACTTCAAGGTGGGAAGTTCTTCAGGCTCATGTGATAACTACACTGAAATCGCAAACACAAACCAGATGGTCAGCCAAAATTGTAGCCGTGCGAGTTGTTTTTTTCCAACTGGAAAAAGTCATGAAGGCCTTAGATGAACTTAAGAACTACAGTGACTCAAACTTGGAAACGAAAGATGGGGCCAAAAATCTTTTGAAATACCTATCAACATATGAATTTATTGTGATGACCTGTTTCTGGTTCAAAGTTTTGAGTCATATTCACCGGGTCAACAAACTTCTTCAAACAGAGGATATGACAACTGATATGTCTGCAAAGCACATCCGTGGTCTCATCAAACTTCTGGAATCGTCTCGAGATACTTGTGCAAATGATGAAATCACTGAAGCCAGAGAAAGGCAGAGGAACTTGGGTTGAGCCCCAATTTCCGTAAAGTTCGAATGAGGAAAAGAAAGACATTTTTGGATGATGAAGATGAAGAGGTTCAAATGTCTACAGAAAAAAAAATTCAAGATCCTTCTTTTGGAAGTAATGGACAGGGTGCTTTCAGAACTGAGGAGATTTGAGGCAATCGAGGAACTAGATAAAAAATTTAGCTTCCTTCATGGCTCCAAGTTCCAGTCACTTTCTGCAGAAGAACTAAGGTCGAAGGCAGCTCAGCTTGGGGAGACGTATTCAGATAATATCTGTAAAGCTGAGCTTGAACTAGAAGTAGAGAGCTTTAAGCATCACGCTTTGAGCCTGGACAGTAATTTGAAAACTGCATCTCCTAAAGCTCTCCTAAATTTCATTTTCAAATGTAGACTTGAAGATGCGTACCCAAACATTTCAACAGCACTTAAGATTTCGTTCACACTTCCAGTGACTGTTGCATCAAACGAACGAAGTTTCAGCAAACTAAAGCTGATTAAAACGTACGTACGGAACACTATGAGACAGGAACAAACCTAAGTATAATTAACATTGAACACAAAGTGGCATCACAAATATCATATGATGAAGTCATTAAAACCTTTGCAGCCAAGAAAGCTCACAAGATAAAGTTATAGGAATTTTTTTGCAATCATTTTTGTGCACTTTTAGTAGAATTTTTTGTGTTCACACCATAAGTGTAATTAAATAATACCTTCATTTTGATAATCTGGTAAAAGGCCCCCTGTATACACTTTTTTAAATATTTTTTTTGTTCAAACCATAACTGTAAATAAATAATACCTTAATTTTGAAAATCTGGTAAAAAGCCTCGTGTGGAGAGGGCCCGTGGGTGGCAGTCTGAGATTTTGCCCCACCAAAGAAAATTTCTAGTTCCAGCACTGATATGGATTAAACCTGTTTATAAGCAAATGTATCATATGTTTATGTATTAGAGCTTGTAACTTTAATAAATCAGTTATGTTTGTTTGAAATGCTGTTGCCAGATGCCAAAATGAAAGAAACCAACATCTAGGAAAGAAATTTTTTCTATGGGAAAAAAAAATATTTTATTTTTTTCTGTTCAACTTGCCTCAGTAAAGTTTAATTTCCTGTTAAGTATAATAAAGGAGTGTTTAAATAGTCACAGTGTTGTCTCAATATACTGTTCGCGCAGCGAGATATTAGAGTCCAAATGTGTGCCAAATTCTTAAATTTTCGGAATTTGGTACCAAATAACTGCCAGTGCATTGAACTTGCCTAATGTTTTATGCATTAATTAATAGTACTAATATAGCTCTATTTAATGACACCTCATTTGCAGTGGCAAATCGAGTGTGCAAGATGCAGTTCGGGTTTGAAAATGGCGAAAAACATTGGAAAACGCGACATTGTGTGCCCTTGAATGACCTTGCGCAATTGACTTGCCATGCACTTCTAGTGTGTTTTACAAAGGTCTATGCTAGTGCATTCCATAACAGAAGAAATGCAGGTGGCAAGTTGTTTGTGCAGCGTTGCATGGACAAAAACATTTTTCATGTATCATAAAGACACCGATTTTTTCATTTTTAAAGGTGAACTTTGACTGATCACAAAATGTGAACAGCACAACAACATAGGAACAAAACATTTTGGATTTTACCATCTAGTAAGAGTAGTAACAACTGGCAATTTTTTGGGGAAAATTGGAGATGGTGTGAATCACCACCTAATGTTATGTGTGTCAATCTCTCAGAATCTTGCTCTTAACAAAAATACTGGAAACAAAGGCAACATCGGGAGAAGAAAATTCTGATTACGGCATTTTTGTAACTTTGTTTAACTACCGTTTTTGAAAGTTTTGAAACACGAAATATTGTCCCCCAGACAGAAAACAACACCCTCTCCCAAATCCCAAATTCTTTTTAGTTTTGCGTCAATCTTGACAATGATCTAAATGATGGCAAAAAGGGCTGAATTCCCCAAATCTGCCTAAGAATCTCATACTTATCATAAAATAATAACAAAATGAAAAAAAAAATTAAATTAAATAAAAAATCGTAGAATCCGTAGTTTCGACGGTGAGTTCTTTGGTCAGACAACAAAATCCATATAAACTACGGACATTCCTTAGTAGTTGGCAGGTATGCAAGCCCGTATGGTGAAGATCACTGAGTGAAGCAAAAGTCCCCATTCTTTACCAGACGCATTGATTAATTACCGCTGTAATGGGCCTGTGCTGGCTGTAAGATGAGAGCCTGAAATGGGACAGTTTATTTCTTGAAAAGTTTAAATCAAATTCTATTTTCACTTTGTTAGCTATAGTGACTAAAACCAAGGAGGTTAGAATAGATTTAGTAAGGGCCAGCTGTTCCCTTCACGTAATCAAAGTGAAGCCACCGAGACGTCACAGCCAATCATAGCCTCAGCCGCCATGTTGGTAAGACGAGTCGCAGCCAATCATTGCCTCAGCCGCCATGTTGGTAAGATGAGTCGCAGCCAATCACAGCCTCTGCCGCCATGTTGGTGAGACGATTGAGTGTTAAATTCGTCTGCTCAAAGTGCTTCAAGTTTGTGATGTCATCCTTAATTCCACCTATTCTAACCTCCTTGACTAAAACACATGGCTTTTTTTTTCTTTTTTGAGAAATATTTACATAAACAGACTTTTCAACTACATGAAGCCAGACTAGCGAGCTTTGGATGGGATTTGTTGCAGCAACAAACAG
Source organism: Macrothele yani (assembly GCA_039090855.1). NCBI lineage: Eukaryota > Metazoa > Arthropoda > Arachnida > Araneae > Macrothelidae > Macrothele > Macrothele yani. The sequence continues at coordinate 115,479,279 of CM077013.1, read as the reverse complement.
AAACGAGGAAGTCTGAAGTATCTGTTTACATATTTAGGCATTGAGAGGCTATCTTGTTTACAATCATACTTAAGTGTGGAAGACAAAATGCATTTACATCTGCAACAGAAATAGGTCATCAGCTCTAAACCTCTTGTGTGGGAGAAATTCCAATGAGAAATGGTATGTCTCTCTGAGTTACATTCTGCTTACTGCTGAGGTAGTTTATTTGCAGAAACTGAGAAAAATGCAGGATGAAAGTCTAGAAATGTCTGAAATAGGCATGAAAGTCTAGAAATGTCTGAAATATGCATGAAAGTCTAGAAATGTCTAAAATAGGCAAATAGGCTCAAAGGGTGGAATGTCTGAAATAGGCATGGCCATAAATAGGAAAGTCTCAAATAGGTTGGGCCATTAGAAAGTCTGAGCCAGGCTTTCAAAATTAAGGCCTGTGTAGACCTCTATTTGTACTGAAATATCCACACCAAACATGCTTTAATAAAATTTAAAATTCCAATTCAGTTCTAAACCCTAAATTATTCCTTCTAGTGCATAAAACTCATGACTACCAAGTAGATAAGGTGATCAGATCACACATTATCAAATAAGTACACATTAAAGGGGTCATAACAAAAGTTCTGCACACGTTAATCTACAATGAAAGGGAATGATGCAATCGGGAAAATTATTGCGCCATGTCAAGGTCAGACTCACAGCAATGCAGTGGTGTCAGAACAATGCATCATTTTCTGTATGGACGTAGAAAGGTTTTGAAATGGAAGTGTGCAGATCCTCAGGTAGAGTCACGGCATTAGATTAGCGCTCGTACGTGAAAACAGAAACTCTGCAGGGGAAAACTCCAATACATATCCATACTGCCTTGCAAGAAGTTTGTGGGGAAGGAACTCTTGATCAAAGCACAATTTCTTGCTGGGCATGGCACTTTTGGGAGGGCCAAAGCAGCTACAAAGATAATCACTGCTCAAAGGGCGACAGACAAAACATCTGTCATCATTGTTTCAATGCTTCACGAATAGAATTGCCGTTTGACGGTCGAGGAGATTGCTCATCAGGCAAATTTGTCCACCACGTCTGTTCACCGCATTTTGACCGATCCACTGGGGAAAAAAGAAAAAATCGTCACGTGCTGGGTGCCCCATCAACTCACCCACGAGCAGAAGGCAGCCAGAGTGAGCATCGCACAGGATCACTTCCACGTTCAAAAGAGAAGGCCACACCTTCCTGAACAGAATAGTTGCAATTGATGAGACTTAGACCCGTGATTTTGAGCCGGAACTGAAGTCACGATCAGCGGAATAGAGGCATCCAAGTTCTCCACGCCCCTCAAAGTGCTCTCGGCAACAATCCAAAGTGGAGCAAATGATGTTTTTTGCATTTGATGCCCAGGGTGTTATGGTCTCTGATCGAGTGTCGGTAGAGCAAAATGTCAATGCACAATATTATCGTGACTTTCTGAAGACAAAGTTGAGATCGAAAATTCATCAAAATCGCTCCAACTTGTTGGAAGCGGGAGTGATCTTGCTGCATGACAATGCATCATGTCACAGTGCAGCGTCGGTACAGGGACTTTTGTCGAAATAGGCTGGGAAACTTTATTCTGCCCACCATACAGCCCTCTCATCTCAGTACATTCGACTTTGACCATTTCTCAAACTCAAAAAATTAGCTTCATGGCATCTGCTACGAATCACTGGACGAACTGTCATTGGACATGACCTGAGTAATACTACAGCTGAACAAAGATGGCGCACTACGGGGCATCCAGGACTTACCTCACCACTGGCAAGCTGTCATTAGCAACGGAAGAGAGTACATTGAACGGCAATAAGGTTAAGTTTTTTCTGTTACTTTACACTTTTTCAAAAATGGACAGTGTGTAGAACTTTTGTTAGGACCCTCATAAAAAGGATCTAATTTATTTATGCAATACATATTTCTGCACACTTTGGTACTGAAGTTTTGCATATAAGCCATTCTTTTGAGCTGGTTACACCAGTGTGACTCACAGCAGACATCCATATGTCGGCACTTATATTACTGTAATGAACCAGATAAAACTATGATACTCAAGTACATACATACATTATGTATGCACACACACTTGGAGTTCAATGTTTCTACAACTGCATGAAAAAGAGATAATACAATCTGTGCATAAAACAAGAATGAATTCTGATCTATATTGTAAGATTTACCTGATGAACCACCCTTTCTCTGTCTCATCAACAGTACAATGACCTTCTCTTCCAAGCCACTTCACAAATTCTGTGAGGGTTTCCCATTGTGTAGCATTCATATGAAGATGGTTTCTATCAGCAATGTACTCTTGATATACTTGGTTGGCATGGACTCTTTTTGTGCCTGACAAAAGAATACAAAATAGAAATTAAAAGAAATTTCATAATAGCACGGCAAAGTGAAAATTTCTAAAATGTATGGATGAGGCACAAATTAATATACATGGATGCTTAAAAATGGTGTTGACAGAGTGCAAAGTACTTTCACAAAAAATACTTTGGGTCAGTATTTAAATATCTTATATTTTAAGGAATTTGTCTTGCATTTAAAGAATAAAAGGAAAACAGCTAAATACTGCAATTTATTTATTCCAAACCCCTGACAAAATGGTTGAAAGGAAACAAAACACACACTATGAATGGGCAGTTTATAACAGCCATCTTACCTAATAAAGTGTTGGATCACCTTTGGCCTTCAGGAGTACAGTAGTTTATCTTGGCATTGATTTGACCAGGTCTTGGTAATGTTCCAGTAAAATATTGCTCCATGCACATCAAATAGCATCTTCTAGTTAAAGCACATTGGAATCTATTTGATCCAGACTTTGGATATCCCACTACATCCACAAATGCTCTACAGGATTCAAGTCAGGGGATTGAGGTAGCCAATATAGCAAGTAAAAATATCATGTTTCTGAAACCAGTTTCTGATGACGAGGGCATTACAATAAGGCCCACTGACCTGCTGGAAGTATCTATCACTGTGGCTGGGGAGAGGGGGGATGAGCATGGTTGAGTAAACTTAATCACCACTGATGCTTAAATACACCTAGACATTCAACTATAGGTCCACTTCAATCAAGGGGTCAAAAGTCTCTCAACAAAACATGGACCATACATTACACTATCTCCACACACCTGCAGAGTTTGCAATCATGCACAGCAAGTTCATGTAATCATGCCGTTGTCTCCTAATTATCCCTCTCCCATCAGCATGGTACAGTTGAAAATATGAGACTTGCCAGACCATTCATACTCTCATGATATCTTTCAATTATAAGTCTTCCATCAGTCTGGTGCAGCTGAAAATGTAATTTGCCAGACCATACATGCTCTCATGATGTTGTCTCCCAATTATCATTCTCCCATCAGTGTGGTGCAACTGAAAATGTAATTTATTTACCAGACCATTCATGCTCTCATGCTGTTGTCTCCCAATTAACGTTTCCCCATGAGCACAGTGAAGAAAATGTGATTTGCCAGACTGCACGCACACACATCACTCATGCTCTCATACATACATACATACATACATACATACATACATATCACTAAGCTTTTCTCTGGGATTCAGAGGTAAGCTACACAAAGAAAAACAAACTACCACCAAATAATTTTTTTTAACTTACTGTTGCCATATCAAACTTCTCCATTTACAACGATCTTGACATACAACTTGGGCTTCACTCACATCCACTACACAATGCACACAAGATCTTCAACACTTCATACTCATGATCTTTTTCTAATGCAGACACTCCTGAATCTGATCCTCCCATGACTTCCTTCACCTTCCTCTATCTTTCCTTCCTGTCACTTGGGCTAAAAAAAAAATTCTTAGTAAACATCTCATCACTCATTTTTTCAACATGCCCAAACCACCAAAGCATATTAGTCTCCACCTTGCTAACAACTTTTTGCTTCACATTACACATCTACAACACACCTTCATTTCTCACGCGATCAGACCGAGTCTTGCCACAAACCCCCCATAAGTAACACATTTCTCCAGCACACAAACAAACTCTATGTTTCTTCTATAGTACCCAGGTTTCACTGCCATACATCATAGTAGGAACAATTGCACTTTCATACACAGCCATGTGGGACACTCATGAGAATTCATCATTCCTGTGAAAATCTCCCAAGGCAGCTATGACTTTCAATGACGAATTCACTCTCCTACTAATTTCACCACCCAATTTGTTCTCCCGGTCAAACATGCTTCCTAAATACAAAAACTCATTCACCTGGTCAATCACTGTGCCATTTAGACTTATATTACATTTAGTACTACCAGTTCTTCTCTCAAAAACCATAACTTTGGTTTTTCCCTTATTTATAATCAGTTTGAATTTCATGCAAACTTCATACATCCCGGACAACAAATTCTGCAACTCACTTTTGCTTTCTGCCAACAGGACAGTGTTATCAGCATATAGCAATCTGCACACACGGATATCACCAAGACATAAACCAGTATTATCTATTTTGGCATCACACGTGCATGCATCCATAAATATATTAAACAGCCATGGTGCCATTACACAACCTTACCTGACTCCTGCACCAATAGAAAACCATTTTGATAAAACACCATTCACTCATACACAAGCTCTGCTGCCAGCATACATGGCTTTAACACTATTAAGTAGATTCCCAGTAACACCATATTCATTCAAAACCTACCACAAAAGTATCCTATTAACTTAGTCATAAGCTTTCTCTAAAGTCTATGAAGACAGCAAAAACTTTCTTACCAACAGCCAGATACTTTTCAATCATCATGCGTAATGCAAAAATTTGGTTGGTGCAGCCTTTACCAGGCATGAAACTACTCTGAACATCCCACACTTTCACTGATGTAAGACTTCATACTTTTTCAATAATGACCTTACCAAACACTTTCCCTGGCACATTCAGTATGCTAACCACGATAGTTCTTGCAGTCAGTCTGATCACCTTTTACCTTATACAAGGGAAGAATGATAGCATCCTTCAATCCCGAGGGACTATTCCTAACTCCCAGCACAACTGGCAAATTTCAGTTAATCAGTCAATTACACAGTCACCACCATATTTCAACATCTCAGCAGTTATGCCATCAACTCCCGGAGCCTTACCATTCTGAAGAGATTTTAGAGCTTTACCCACCTCTTCTCTTGAGATCCCTCCTGTGCTTCCATCCTTCACAATGACATCATCTGCTTCTGCCTCAGAATCACCTTTGCTTTCTTGATCTAACAACTCACAGAAGTATTCACCCCATCTTTCACTTAACTCATTGGGCTCCCATATCATTTCCACAATCCTATTCTTCACACAACTTACAACTTTGTTTCCCCTATTTTTTTCTGAGTCTTGTGTACTTTCAGAAAGTCTTTCTATCTTTCCAAATGCCAATTCATGCCTTTCCACCTTCTCCTTCCTATCTTTAACCTTACTCTGGCAAACCAGCTTAGCTGCTTCATGCTTCTTACAGTGATATTCATCCACAGAAACTCTACCTTGCAACATCCCCAAATAGAAAAAGATTGGAGAGGCATGCTCTCATGACATCTCCCAAACATCACTCTCCCATCAGCAGTTGAAAATGTGAGATCTGCCAGACCATTCATGCTCTCATGTTATATTCCAATTGTCACTTTCTCACTGACATGGCACAGTTGAAAATGTAATTTGTCAGACTATACAACCTTTTTCTAACTATTTACAGTCAACCTAACATGTTCTGGGGTCCACTAGAGATGATTTCTCTTGTTTGGTGCTGACAGCAATGGTGAAGAAAGAAAAATCCAATATAATGCTGAATTATACATCTTACCTCACAAGTTTAGTTAAAACCAACACACTAAGAAATTTAATTAAAAGAACTATCTTCAATACATAATCAACTGCGAGCAGTTACAGAAAGAGCCAAAACTTTAATCAATAATGATTTTCAAGAGGTAGGATTCGTATTAGCAGTCTTTGCCCAATTGGAATACACACAGATTAATAAGGTCTCAGTTATTAAAAGATTTAATATTATAAGATTTAATATTATAAGATTTAATATTAAAAACTTATGAGATCTTTTGAGTCTACCATACAGTCATCTTCAGATTAAAAGCAAACAGAATGATGACTCGAGTAGCAATTCTTATACTAAAGTATTAGCATTGTGATCTGCACGCCTATGAGTGATCGACACGCCTATTCAGATATGTCATGATCTTGTTATTACTTTAGTATAAGAATTGCTACTTGAGTCGTTATTCTGTTTGCTGACTGGCTGTACTATGGTCACACCAACCCTTAACAAACTGGGAAACCAGTAAACTCCACGAGATTACAATTCAGTTCTTAACAGGAAAATCTACATTCAGAATTTGCAATACACATGTGTCATCATCATCATCATCGTCAACCATTATCAATCCACTGCTGGACGAAGGTCTCCCCAAGTTTCCTCCACAACGGTCTGTCTTGTGCCAGTCTCCTCCATGTCACTCCCGCATATTTACGAATTTCATCCACCCATCTCCCGTGTGGTCTTTTTCTGGGTCTTTTCCTGTCCCTTGGAATCCAATCTAAAATTTTGGCTGTCCATCTATGGTCTGTCCTTCTGGCAGTATGTCCAGCCCATTGCCATTTCAGGGATTTAACTCTGATCATGATGTCTTCCACTCTCGTCATTTTTCGGATCCACGTGTTCCTCTTCTTATCTCTCCTGGTTATACCAAGCATGCACCTCTCCATGCTTCTTTGGGTTGTCTGCAGCCTTTGTATGTCTCTTTTAGTTAAGGTCCACGTCTCTGCACCATACGTAAGCACTGGAAGGATGCATTGATCAAACACTTTTCTTTTAAGACATAATGGCATATTGCTCTTGAAAATTATGCTGTTTCTTCCAAAAGCTCTCCAGGCAAGTTTTGTACGCCGATTAATTTCTTCATCAATGTGACCCTCACTTGATATCTGCTGTCCAAGATAAACATACGTATCTGTTATCTCCAGTTTTTTCCATCAATCGATAAATCTTCATTTCTTGTAAAAGCATTGAACATCACTTTTGTCTTCTGAAAGTTCATTTTTAATCCCACTTCTTTACTCTTGTCAGCAAGTTCCTGGATCATACTCTGCAGCTCTGATGAGGTAGTTGCAAAAATGACTACGTCATCAGCAAAACGAAGGTGGGTTAGATAATCTCCATTAATCTTTATCCCTTTGTTTTCCCAGTTCAGTGATTGAAAGACATTTTCCAATGTGGCATTAAAGAGCTTCGGAGATATGGTGTCACCTTGTCTCACTCCCTTTCCAATTTTTATGTGTGTTGTATTTTCAAACAGGCGAATCTTTGCACTTGCATTTTCATAGATGTTATTAATAATATTAATGTATGCATCTTCAATACCGCAGAATTTCAGAGCCGTGGTAACTGCTGATGGTTTCACCGAATCAAAGGCTTTTTCATAATCGATAAAAGCCATGCACAATGGAAGTTCATATTCCCTCGCTCTTTCAATTAGTTCTCTCAGTACGTGGATATGATCTATTGTGCTGTAGCCACTCCTGAATCCAGCTTGTTCTCTCGGTTGAGCCATGTCCAGTGTTACCTTCAAGCGGTGTGAAAGAACTTTAGTGAATATTTTATAAACCACTGATAGAAGGCTGATAGGTCTGTAGTTCCTGAGATCCTCAATGTCACCTTTTTTATGTAGCAGGATCATTGTAGCATTGTTCCAATCCTCAGGAATCTTCCCTTCATTAAGGCATCGAGTGAAAATTTGAGGCGAGTACTGTTTCAATTTCTCCACTTGCTTCTTGTATGATGTCTATAGTAATTCCATCTTCTCCTGGAGCTTTCCCCGCTTCATGTTCTTGATTGCATGAGCAACTTCTGCTGGAAGGACTGGAAGAACTCTGGTACCTTTCATGATGTCTGGAGTACATGTATCATCCCTTTCATATAATTTGGAGTAGAAATCTTTCACTCTTGTCAAAATTTCGCCTCTATTTCTTGTTATAGAACCATCTTCTTTTCTCAGAGCCATAATCTGTTTTCTTCCCTTACTGAGATGTCCCTTTGCTATCTTTAGGCTTTGGTTGTTTTCAATTGCTTTCCTTACTAGCTCACAGTTGAATTTCCTTACGTCTTCAGTGATACTTTTTCGTGCTGTCTTGCATAGCTCTATATATTCCACTTTGGAAGTCACATCTTCTTTAGTTGTCCTCATCTCTCTTCTTTTTGCATCAACATTTTGGTTTTTCCTGATAATTTGTTCACATGCAACTTGTTCTTAGACCCAGCTAATTTTGTTGCTGTTTCCATAAGAGCTTTGGTTACTTTTTTGTTAACTTCCGAAATATCCACTTCTTCCGATGTTAGGCCTTCTAAAGCAGAGAATCTGTTCTTCAGTTCCAACTTGAAAGTATTATGGTGTTTTTTAAGGTTGGTTATGTCAATACATTTTGTTTGTCTTATGAGCTTGCCACGTTCCAGTTTAGTGTTGAGGTGCATCTTACATCTTACCAATCTATGGTCACTACCTGTGTTGAACTTGTTCAGCACACTGCAGTCTTCGATGAGATTTTTTTTGTTACACATAATAAAATGAATTTCACTTGTTGTCCCAATTGGATGTCTCCATGTCCATTTCCTGTGAGGCTTTTTTCTTGAAAAAGGAATTCAAGATGAAAAATCCTTCTGCCTCTGCAAACTCAACGAGAGTATTTCCACGCTGGTTTCTGTTGCCGTGACCGAATTTACCTACTGAAGTTTCATTCTGTTGCCGGTGTCCTATTTTTGCATTGAAATCTCCCATAATTATCTTCAAGTGCTGCTTACCTTTATTATTTAGATGACGAATTTCCTCATAAAATTCTTCAATTTCTTCTTCAGGATGACTTGTGGTGGGTGCATAAGTTTGAATAATCTGAGCCTGGTATCTTCTCGATAGTTGGATAACGAGTCGTGCAGCTCTGTCAGAGGAACTTTCAACTTCTACCACTTTATCCTTCAGTTTCTTGTTTATTATAAATCCAACACCACTAGTTCTGCCAGTATCTGTCCCACGATAATAGAAGAGATGTCCACTTTTCAGTTCAATGAGATCTTCTCCTTTTCTCCTTACCTCACTTAGCCCGACGATGTCCCACTTGATCCTTTGTAGTTCCTCTTCCAATTCAAGAAGCCTTGAATCAGAAGATAGGGAGCGTCCGTTGTAGGTAGCCAAGGTCAGCATCAAATGGCAGCCTAGTCCGGTCCTCCGGGGATTCTTAGCACCCTCTGCCTTCATGTAGCACTGGCCGCTGCCTTGGCCAGGTACATTCCAGCTGCCGGAGACTGAGGGCCAAGAGTTAAGTTGTAGAGTCATTTTGGAGGTGTTTGGCCATAACTCACCACGCTGGCCAAGCGGGTTGGTGAGTGTGGGATAGCATTTCCTCTGATCCCGATGGTATAGTTATACCGCTATTGGCGGTCGTCAGAGCCCCTTTAGTGGGAACAGGATGCACCACGAGAAGGCGGGGTTGACATTTGTCAAGGAGAGGCTGTGATGTTACGCATCACCTGACCTTACATCCCACACATGTGTATTGTAAGTTAAATCACAGAAACTATTTACATGCTGAGCTGAAAGTTCTGGACAGTTAAGTTGGTTTTTAAGTTTCCTGTGTTCTCAGAACTGGGCTGACAAGGTAATACATTCCATCTGACAAGTACACGATATACTATCCTACCTCTCCACGTGACTAGCAAATTTCAAAGCAACAGAATGTCAGATTCTACAGAACAAGAACCCATTTCCAAGTCAATGACAGCATGTGATGTGTCCATAGGAACATCCACAGAATCATGAACTGCCTGCTCTTTTGTTTGTTTGTGTCTTTAAGGCTTTTAGGGATCTATTTATTATTGTTTGCAATGAACATAGGAACTAGTTCTATATCGTCAGGTATACACAATCCTTGATTGAGTTCAGACACAGGAACTTGCTTTACACCTTCCTGTGTGCACTGTTCATGACCATCAGAACATCCCTCATCCTGAATTGAATAAGCTGTATCTTCATGTCCAAATTGACACACCTTCACAACACTGGTGTAAGTGATCTTCACTTGACAACTTTCTACATAAGTCATTGCATATGTGATGCACACAATTTTATTTTTAATATATATCGGAAGTGTCTTAGGTGATATTATCTCTCTACAGTCCTTCTAGGTAGTCTCCCAGCTTCTGAATGACAGCATCCCAACATTTTGGAAGGTTCACAATTCCAGTCAGGTCCTCTCTTTTGTTCAGCTGTCGGAAGTGCTGTACAACTATTGATCTACATGTGTCACAGTACCTAAGGTGTTGGCATGGACCACTTCTAATCCTTGTCAACCTATAACACCATGCACTGTGGGAGTAATGAGGCCACATGTGATGACGCTTCCTCACGTCCCACACTACAACTGACACAAACATCGTTGAGAATGCATCATCAACTCTGCGACAATGCCACATTGTGCATTTCATATGAAATGATCCTGTGTATGTACGATGAACTGGACACTTCTGCTTTTCATACTTAACATCTCAACTCCAGTTCCAGGGCGGACTTCTAAAAAAAAACAAAAAAAAAACTCCACAGAGTCAGAAAGTGGGCATTGGGATATTCCTCTTCACTTCAGCCCAACAATATTTCAATAAGTCATCAGAGCATGGTAAATGGCAGTAATCAATTTACATCTTCACATCCATTTCCACTGACACAATTTTAACACAAACATTCTTTAGAGCTCCAATATATATATATATAGGAAGAACTTCACCACATCACACAACAATATAATCCTCAGAGTTCCATTATATATATGAACTTAACCACATCACACACCAATACAATCTTCAGAGCATGATGATATACAACAGAAATCTTTGCATCCCATGCCAACAGGCCATCAAGTTTGTGGACAACCAGGCAATAGTATCAAGATCAGCCAAATCATTACAGAGTATGATGTCATAAATACACAAAAATGTGATTATCTATGGAATGAAGATAAATAAAAATAAGACAAAACTAATGGTAATGGAGAAGGTTCCAGAACAGGCATTCCTTAAAGTTGAAGGACAATTCATCGAACAAGTTGAATCATTTTGCTATTTTGGTTTAATTTTTACTGAAGATGCAAGATGTGAAAAGGAAATTAGAATGAGACTGGGATGCCAAAAACTGACTTTAGAGAGAGAATCAAAGACTACTGATGGCCAGAAATATAGATCTAAAATTGAGGAAGAGAATTTTAAAGACATATGTTTGGCCAGTAGCTCTCTACGGCACTGAGACATGGACATTGACCAAGAAGGAAGTGAAAGGGCTGGAGGTATTTGAGATGTGGAGTTACAGAAGAATTATTGGCTTGATAGAAAGACTAATGAGGAGGTCCTAGAGAGAGTGGGAGAGGTGAGGAATCTGACCAATATATTAAAGAGAAGAAGAATGTTATGGATGGGACATATATTGTGCTATGGAGGCCTGATTCTGAAAGTTTTGGAAGAAAAAATTCAAGGCAAGAGAGGAAGAGGACGGCCAAGCAATAGTTTTGTGGCACAGCTATTCCAAGACACTAATACCAGGACGTACTATGACCTGAGAGCGGTGGAGAATAGAGAGGGATGGAGAGACAGAGTTCATTTACTGAGCAACCAGTCCTTGGACTGAGTAACCAAGAAGAAGACATGCCAATACAATATAAGAACATCACCACATCACATGGCAATACAATCTTTTGAGCTCCAATATGTAGAAAGAGCTTCACCACAACACACATTATTGTAAAGTAAAAAAAAAAAAAAAATTGCAGAAACATGTTGACAAGTTGGAGAACTGCTCATAAAAACAAACAGAAGATCAAAGTTAAAGCGAGAATAACTTTCTATCACAGCGTATCTGTGTGATAGAAACATAAAAGACTTTGATTGGAATAAGTGACCATGCTGCACAGTGAAAACTGTGAGAGGCTATATATAACTGGATGCACGTTCTACTGCAGTCAGTGCAGCTGTTGCAATTCAGTCATCTTAGACAGGCCAGGTGCATTGTAGCATATTGTACTGAATTACCAGGGGTTGATCCAGATTTTTAAAGATGATACCCATTTTTGTGAAATTTACCTTATTTTTGTGAATTTTGCCTATTTTTGAGTTCAGGACAACTTTAATCTTCTAGAATCATTATTTTGACAGTCATTATTGTTTTATTGTGCTTTCAATTATTTTTTATTTATTAATGCTAAACGTGGTTTACGCTTTCCGAGTTTGCAACAAGTTTTCTGTTCTGACTGTGATGCAGATAGTTTTTTTTTGTTTTTGTTTTTATTAATACAACTCTGTGATTATACTCCAGCTGAGATCTTGAAAGAAAAATAATAACAACACTCCAGGTTGTATTAAACCAGGAAAGTCAATAGCAACAAGTTTTCTGTTCTGACTGTGATGCAGATAGTTTTTTTTTGTTTTTGTTTTTTTATTAATACAACTCTGTGATTATACTCCAGCTGAGATCTTGAAAGAAAAATAATAACAACACTCCAGGTTGTATTAAACCAGGAAAGTCAACAAAGGTCAAAATTTTTAAGTGCTGAAGGAAAAGAAATAACTCACTAAAAATATATATATATATATATATATAAAAAGTCATATGTCACAACACGATGCCCCATAAAGTGTATGGTAAACACTTTCCCAACATGATCCTTTTCTAATATTTGTAAATATGCAAGGTGTAAATATGTTTCCTGGAATCCTGGCCAGTGCTCAATATGGCAGAGATTAATCTGAGTATGGATAGGCAAAAAAAACATCATTATTTTGCAAGTGATAATAATCGATGTTTGTAACCACAAAAGAATATTTTCTATGAGAAGCAAATGAATTTCTATTTGTTGCCTTCTTTTAAAGAAGGGAATATAATATTCCAATGTCGTGAATTAGTGATTTTTTTTTTTTTTTTTTTTTTTTTTTTTTTGCTGTTTTGTTCGATGTTTCATTGCCAAAAATCGTGTTATTATCCTCGAAGTTACACACAGGGTTCGTACTCTTTTTGGGGGAAAAAATTCAAGGACTTTCCAGGCCTTTTCCAGGCCATATACAAAAAATTCCAGGATGATTACTACGCTTTACAATATCATGCTCAAATTAGTTTTTAAAGCAATTTCAGTTTTAAGTAATAAAAATGATGAAAGATGCAAATGGATGAGTGTGCTTTTTTACCCATTACATTTCTTTTTAATGTTTTTAATTGGCGAATTACCCAATAATGCTAAATTGAATCATGATGCAATTACCACAAGGCTATTCAGAAAATTCTTTCCCTCAATCAGAAAATGATTAATTCAATCAGTCATTTTAGCTGCATCACTATTCTGCACTATCTTCCATGTAATCAGACTATTATTGATAACTGAAATTATTATAAAATAAAGTGAGGGCAGATTCAGAATTTAAGAATGGGGGAGGGCGCACGTCTAACAGACGACTGGTAAAAAAATCTCTGAGATTTATTTCCTCCAAAAAAAAACACGGTGGTAAAACATGGAGGACCCATAAGGGGAGATGGGGTGCTTGCCTGTCAGAGTACATCACAAACAGCAGTTCTGAAGTACTGCTGTGTGGATCACTGAAAAGTTCGGGCCAATGTAAGACAAAACGTGGAGTTGCAAATCCATAAGTGAAAAAGTGTGATGTCTGAAAACAAGAAACGTGAGACAAAGCAAAGCACTTATCTACTTCTCACCCCCCCCCTTTTTTTGAAATGGGGCATGTGCCTGTTATGCCCACAGGTGGATTCTAGCTCTGATAAAAAGTGTTTCCATACATGGGAATGATTTTTTTTTCTTTTTAACATTCCCAATGACTGCCACTGGTGGATGCATATTGGGATGTGACTTTTGAAGGCAATGAAAATCTTAATTACTAGACAGAATATGTTTCAGACTTGAGAAAATTTCATCCAATTGTAGTACAGTTATGTTAAATCAAAAAGCATAAGCCACGGAATCACTATGCACCTCAAGAAATGATTCGGGAGTGGACGATCATAGAAAGGTGAACCAATAGAGTTTAAAACAGAAAGTGTAATTTTAGGAACATGGCAACAAATTTCAAATAAGTTTCACCATAGAAGTCAGAAAGTCCTGGCCCACCACCCAACCCAAAAGAATCTAACCACCTTTATGTCTACCAGTACACTTGCCTCATATTACTTTCCAAAATTATTTTTCATATCAAACAAGATTGCCTCAATTTACTTTTATTTTTTTAAATCAAAATCACTGCTAAACTAAATTTATGAAGTGCTACCCCAAAATGTGGAACTAGCTAAACTATTTATAAAAACCTTAAACATAAAACAATTTCAGTTTTTTATTGGTATAAATTAGGATATTCTTAAGTATTTTACATAAATGAAAAATGATGAGCATAAGGAATCTCTACCTCCAGTTAAGCTTCAATCATAACCAGAATCAGAATAACCACTTTTGGTTCAACTCCCAAAACATAAGACAATTATATGAATTAAGTTTTTAAAAGCTTTTTTTAAAAAAATTGAAGTTTGTCAGTTATATAAACCAAAATCTGATCAATGCATTAAGGACAATTGATTGAATTGTTTTGGCCACAAATTCACAGTAAAATGTACAGCAAAAAATATGTTTTAGGAGCCCATGAGTATTTACTGTACAAGTATATATAAGGTTTTATATTACTTACCAAAGTTTTAGTCCAATAAGAAGCCCAATTGTGGAAGTTAGTTGCAGAAAGTTATAAGTTTTTGGAACAGAAGAGTTCATTAGTCTATTTACATGAACTTCATATGAAAAACACTAAATAATTATGAAGATATAAGATCAAAACTGGTTGGAAGTTCAACATGCTTCAAAGAAAAAAAAAGTTCATTTCTATTGTAAATTGTACAAATATAAAAATTTTATGTTTTAGTATTAATTCTCTATATGCTTGGAAGATACCACAAATATGGAGTATCAATGGATGGTTATACAGATTTAAGATTGCTGACTTTGGTTTCAAGTTCCATATCCATTTTTTTAAGTACTGTTCTTTTCTCATGAGCAGTTTTTCTAAAGCTATTAGATTTTACAATGTATGTAATGTTATTTGTAGTTTCAGCTTTTAAAGCTAAATCATCAGCAGAGTTAAGTAATTCTTTGACTTCTCCTTCAATGAGTTTCCTTTTCTTTTCTATGCAATCAATTTCATCTAAAATAGCTTTCCTTTTCCACATATGGCTGCTTTTTCCTTTTCTTTGGACTTATCATCCAAATAATGTATGTATTTTTGCCTTGCAGCTCAACTGATAACAGAAGGGATTTTGAGATATTTACCTTATCAATACCACCTACATAGGATATATGATCATAAATAATTCTCTGTGCTACAATTGACTCCTCTCTCATGTTTTCTACAATGAGCTCCTTATTGACTGAAAAACCCCTCTCAACAGAAGCTTGCCCATGTGACAACAGTAAAAGAAGTTTCACAACTTTCCACAGTTCACTAAAAGCTTTAGTAGAAGACATGTACTCATACAATAATGTGTCTACTCTTTGTTGTTTATCTTCTGGATCAAAGTTTATGAATGAAGATTTTACTGCTGCAACACTGGTCACAAATTCCTTAAACTGCCATATTACACCATCACATAATTCTGGTTGTATTCTATGAGCATCAACAAGAAGTGTGAGAATGGATGTTAGATTCTTAATACAAGTCTCACTATTTTTTAACATCAACCGAGGATCTAAACACTTCATGTGGCGAACAAGGGAGTACTTAAGTGGATTTTTTTCCAATAGCTTCACAACTAGCTTTTGCAAAAATATTCGGCATTCCATTCTAAACTCCATAAGTTTGCGTTCACTAATGTTCTTAGCACTTCATTCTTTCAATACCTTCTCTGTTTGAAACCCAACATCAATTTCTTTATAGTGACAACACTGAGATGCATCTGTAAGGTCTACTTGTAACAGCTTTAAAGCAGAGTTAGCTTCTGCCATTACGGTTCTTTTAACAAAGCGATTCATCATATTTCTTAGCATCTTTTCAAGATCTGTGGCCATAAAAGGCATCATTGGCTTATCTGACTGATATGCCTTGAGAAATGGTACCAGCTGTTTTGAAACTGAATTGAAGAAATGTAGTTTAGCCAAAACAAAAGGATCTTTAGTGAAAGTTTTGATAGCATCAAATGATACAGTGTGGGGATTCTTGATGCACTTCTTTTCAACTTGGTTAACATAATTTTCAATGTCTGCCCAAATTTCTAATGCTCGCTCGCAGGCAGGAGTATTTTCTAGCCACCTGTGTGGGCAGAATTTTAATGGCATCTTACTGGCTAAAATTATTTTAGAAAAAATCTTCCCTCCTTGCAGGTGAATCTTTAAAAGCCTAAATAATGATGAAAGCAACTTTTGAATTTCCCACCCTGTTGCTGAGGCTCCATGTCGAAAGGCATTGTTTACAATGTGAAGTCCACAGCTCCCTGTGTTTAGGAGTTGGACATTTGAGTCAGCACTAAGTGTTGATTGCAGCATATCAAAAAACTTCCAATTAACATTGGGTCCATCCATTGATAACTGCACAATGTTACACAGTGGGAGAGCACGCCATGCATTCAAGAAATTTTTCCATCATTATGTCTGCACTAGCATGACCCAAAAAAACTGATGACAAATATCTGGTTGAAACTGTTCCTTTTTCCCATAAACGAACATGTATATCCATTTGTTTTGACTGACTAAACTTGTTTAAACTTTCGTCAAACAAAATCACAAAATTTTCATTTTCAGTTTTGACTTCCTGAACCAACACTGATTTAAAGTGAGGTGCCAAACCAAAGCAACAAATGTAGGAACATTTTTTTCGCCACAGCTGAAGTTTCCAGCAATTCTGCTGTCAGAAAACATTAGGCGGAATAAAACATCATTACCTGCACAAGACCTGTAAGAGTAATGGGATTTAACCACTTTTAAACACCACAATGCTTCTGCTTTAATGGTTGCATTTTTTTCAAGAGGAATATGCAGAGGATTAGATGTGGATGCAATAGGCTGTACTTGTTTATCACTTGATACACATAGCAATTTATCAACAGTTAGTGGAACATTTTTACAGCTTTCTGTCAACATACTATGTTTTTTTCCTTTCATGTGGCTTCTTAAAGCGGATCCCCCATATTCGAATGCATTTTGCAACATGGCAATTGCTTTCATCTTTTTTAATCCATCCAGCATATTTAGGATTTATTAGCCAAAGATCACTAAAAGTACACTTACCCATATTTAATGGGGGGGGAGTGAAAAAAATGGGTAAATCAACTGAAACAGTAAATGAAAACCAAAAAAATATCTAAGATCAGGAACCACACAACTAAAAATTGAGAATTTCCCCTGAGTAAGGGGCTACACATGTGACCAATTACTATAGGCCAGATTGTAAGTAATTAAAGAAAAAGGGGTCTTACTGCTATGTTCTTTCCTGCTCCCCCAGCTTTGTCCTTTAGGCAGCCTGGGTTGCAAATGCTTTGGCATTGATTTAGTCTTCATTCAAAACAAGGAAACAACACTTAGTGAAGTTACTGTTTTATGACCTGTATGCCAATCAGTAGACAGAGTGTTGTGCTAAAAGACTGTTACAAAGCATCACCTCTTACAGCTGGGCTCCAAACCAAAGGAAAGGAAATGTTAACAAACACTTAGTGCCTGAGGAAGCAAAACTTTGTACTGGGTCCCCTCCAAGTCTCAAATCTTTCATACTTACCCAGCTGGAGAGTGGACGTAGGGCTTCAAGCTTGGAGAATGAATACTGCTCTTATATCTATGCCTTTGAATTTAATTTCGACCATTTTCAACAGGGTAGGTTCCTAGGTTGTACCTAACAGCATACTAAAATTTCGCCAAAATCCAACCCCTTTTACGTGAATTATCGTACGGACAAATGGAAAAAACCAAAGCATAAACGTTTCTGCAACCTACAGTTCGAAAGGGTTAGTAATTTCTAAAATAAAAACATAACGAACAGCGTGAAAACTAGCTCATACACAGAATATTTGAAACTACAGTATGCGCTCTCAATTATTAGGGATGATAGGGGGAAGGGAATAGAACTGTCCATAATTAGCATGTTCTCGTTGCGCTAGGCGCTTAAGCACTGCTGAATTCCGTCAGACCCCCAATGGTCAAATGATTGAAATGTGCTGATGTTCATGGAATGAAATGGTTGATCAGCTATGATAACTGCATAAAAGTTCGAAGGGGGAGGAAGGGGGCGATTTTTTTTTTTACTTTATGCAACATTCTACATTACTCCAGTATTTATCTTGTCATCATCAACAATAGCAATGTAACTACCACTTACGATCGCAGATATCGGCCAACTGAAAATCTGCCATACAACTAAGGGATACAACACACAGGTATCATGTTACAGTGTATTGTAATTGAAAAAAAAAAAAAAATATATTTCAAAAATTAAAATCGAAAAAAAAAAACTTTCAGAAATTAATATCAAGTCATGGTGTTTCAAAAATCCGCTTTCCTTTATAATGTTTAAAAACATGTAATGTTTTTCTTTTTTACCTGTCGTGTATAATAAAATGGGTTGATTTTTTTATGGAATCAGACGTCCATATGTCTGATTGTCTTCGTCTGAGTTCACACGTTAGCTACTGTGTACAAGTAGACATATTTTTTCAGCTCAAAAATATGTAGTTTTGTATGTATTCACAGTATAACTCATTCCGTATTCCCACAGAACAAAATTCAGCAGATACAAATGAAGAACATCAAGACCCACCCAACACCATGTTTCCGATTGTCTGCTGTTTATATTCAAGAAATGCGAATATGGATCAATGGTGAATGCAGCAACTATGGTTTTTATTTATTACCAAGAAAAAAAAAAAGGATCCTGAAAGCTGTAAAGCTGAAACGGATATTTCTCCCCCTCCCGAAAACATTCCGATTAAGTTCAAACAGCAGGAGCACGCGTCCACGCACACTCAACCTCTGGAATGTCCTGATGGAACGGCTTCTTTTCATTTGGCACATCGCCATAAATCACCACCTGCAGCTCACTGAAGTGTCTTCCTCCTTCACCTAACTATAGAAGAAAACGTAAAAAAAAAAAAAAAATGCTGCCCAATTTTCGACAAAATGACCAAATTTACGTCATAACGTTGCAATTTACTAAAATACGTTTATCTGCTGAATTTCGCCTAAATCCATTGAAAACTTCTTAATTATAGATTTTTTTTATTAAAACAGTAACTCAGACATCTGAATAAAAATGTATGTTTGTAATTAAAATAGAGTCCATATCATCACAGAAACAAAATTTAAGGATCACTCTGTTTAAATAAACCATGGCATCTAAAAAAAAATAATTTGCTTGCTTTTCCCGTAATTTATAATTGCCGTTTCTTTTTTGAATCCGATTTTGCAACGGAAGATTTTTTTTTTTTTTTTTTGCATCTGCTAAAGTTTCAAACGAAATTCGGCGAAATTTGCACTAGAACTTAATTGTGATGTATTTTAACTACTGTAAAAATTTTACTGTGTTATTTTCAAAATTCCGGAAAATAGATTTCTGAAAATATCTCTTAGTCCTTTTGAGCCGTGGAAGTGATAAACAGGTGTTTGCTTTCTTCCCAACCAAGGGCTTCGGATCCGCTCCCAGCTGTCAATCAACCGTTGCTATGGTAACACACTTTCTGCTCAAGGCTCATGTCTAAAGAGGCACACATAATAAAAATTTCCAATGCTAACTTTTTAAGTTTTAAACCGATTCAAATGGAATTTTGGGAGTGAGCTTCTGTAATCCAATTATAGTAAATGTAAAAATTTCAGCCACTTTTGTGAAAAATTCGCAAAGATAGTTTTCTTGTTTTTTATCATAAGTAGCCGAAGTCTCTTGAGGGGTAGGCCGGAAGCAAGCGTCTTAATGCAATAAACAAGGAGCAGATGAATGTGTTGTTCAGGCATACTCTTCACTGGTGGATGCCAGCTGACTTGGTAAACACGCGACCCCCTTGTAAATGCTAAATGTCTCTTCTTTCCCCTTCTGTTGTGTTCTCAGTAGTTGTCGGACGGACATCAAGCTCAGGGCTAGAGAATGCATCAAGCTCCCCTTCCCTAACAGACCTGCTAGTAATCATCCAATTTTATTGCACTGGAAGTAGTGCTTCCCCCCCCCCCAGCCAAATTAGGATTTGGGCACATCCGAAAACACCACTGTAGCCGGCGGTTTCTTTGAGAACAGAGGAGAGGAACTTAAAAAAATTAAGGGGTAACGGTCAGTAACACGATTTCCTAAAAGGGCATTTTTTTTAAGCACTAATTTCAAATTTCAAGGCTTTTCAAGACAGCATTAAAAAAATACCGTTTTCCAGGATATTCCAGGCCTTGAAAACGTAATCATGATTTTCCAGGACTTTCCAGGTTTTCAAGCACGCGTGCGCACCCTGTACACAGTCCATACGTCAAAGAAACATCGAGATTTTCACTGATACATCAAGTGTTTTAACAAATATTGGCTATTCGATGTTGAATTGGGGAGTAATCACCAATATATTGAATAGCGATTTTACCCATTGATGTGCTCATTACTGCTGCAAATGCAAAAGATGCTAGTTCTTTGACTTTTCGGTGAAACGAGGAAGTTTTCACTGTTACATCAAAAAATTTCCACTGATACTACCAATGAATGGATGGATGTTGGGGAATGAGTAATCACCGATATCCAACACTGATGTTTCTCACCAACGTTCCCATCCCTTCTTCTAAGTTAGCCCTGGAAAATGCAGGCGGAGTGAGGCTGCCAGCAGGGAAAAAATGCTTCCATAATGCTTTTGAGTTCCTTTTAGCAAGCATTGGCTTAGTTGCCGGCACAGCTGGTAGTGATGGCGCAGTAACTGATAGACATCCGTCATAAACCATTTTACTGATAACATATCATAACAACGAAAAACAAAAGCACATTCGCTAAACCCAACGATATTGAAGATGCCCCTCAAAGTAAAAAATGTTTGTTAAAATAAAATTTTTAGTGAAAGTGAAGATACCATCACAGTTTAAAACATTTTTGTGAACATACCGTTTGAGCTAAAAATATTTTTGTGAAAATACTCCCCAAAGGTATCAAATGCCACCTGCATCGACCCCTGATTATTGAACAATATCTAAGAAATAATACATTAATTTTGATTGTTGGTCACAATTTAATTGGTATGTAGAGTTTATATTTAGAGCTATCATGGTTTTCTTCTCCTTTGTCTTGAGAAAATGTGCTGGCACCTGAAAATTTTGGAAGTTGTCTACTCCTGTAAATGTTGTGTCATATTTTGCAGAGATACATTTGTACTGGCAAATTGCAAAACAAAACACAGCAGCATGTAAAATACAAAACATATGTTTTCCTGGAGTCAAGAATGTGGTACACAGAACAGAATATTGGATGGAAGATTTGAAAACTGCCATGCTAAAATGAATTTTTTCTAAAACATCCGTGAACTTAGTTATGAAATACAGTCAAACTCAGTTATATCAACATCAAATGAACCATGGAATTTATCTCATTTTAAAACATGTTGCTTTAACCGATGTAGGAGATAACTAATTCACTTATGGAGATTTAATTAGCACCACTCAATATTTGATTCTAAGGTGTCACTACAACTGAAGTCACTGTAAAAGAGTTTGATTCTATGTGTTTGCTAAGAAGACTAATTACAGTTAACTTATTAACACACTATCCAAGCAATCAAAACATTATCTCCTGTTACTTTAATGAAAAATATGATTTTGAAAAGAACAAAGTTTCAATATTAAACTATACCATGCCAACAAGTATAACTATCATAACAACACACAGGAGCATTGAGAAATCAATGCAAGTTCTTATGCACTTACCAAATCTTCTTCGAATCAATTCCATAAAATCATCAAGAAACTCCCTGTTAAAAAAGAAATAATAAAAATAATTAAGAAAAGAAAGCTAAAATAACATTATTTCACTCTCTTACACCCATGAACACAAAAAATTGCAGCACTACATATGATGCAGTCAGTGGGGATGGTTCATACTTTGGCACAGTAACAGTGGGTATAGAATGCCTATGATAACAGTGCCACATCCAGCCAGATATAGATAGTTATGCTACTGCTTCTCCTCCCCTTGAGTAAGAGAAGTATACTACCTTCCTTCAGCAAGAGTTGTGTACTCCCACTCCCTCCCTACTTATCATACACCTCAGATTGTAGTATTCAGTGGAACATTCCACCATTCGTCTAGCCACACATGCTGGTTGTCAAGTGTCTGTGCTGGAAGCCATACGGACAACCTCAGAGACTATGGTTCAAAATGTCCTAGATATGCTTCATAGGGGAAATACCTAGGAACATGGGTGGGAAAAAAATAGGATGATGACATCACACGAACAGTGCAGGGTGATGCAAGCTGCCAGTATATGCATATTATGTTGTTGAAAAATAACTGTGGTAATGCTGTGGGGAAAAGGAGAGTTCCAAAATCTCATTCACATACTGTTTCGTTATCAACATTCCTCTGGTGAATCCCAAAGGTGATTAGGTGTCATAATTCTGACTTTACCCCATGCAACAACTATCTTTGCGTGGACAGTGTGGTGCACCTGAATGTATGCCACGTCCATCCTCAGCTCTTGGCAAGGTCACAGCCTTATATGGCAATCACCTGCACACAACCAAAAGTGGGACTCATAAGAGAAGATGACTTGGGGAACTGTTAGCACTGAATGCAAGATAAGTCTAAATACTGCAGATACACCAGGTGAATGAATCTGTGTATTTAGGAAGTGTGTTTGACACAGAAAACATACTAGATGCTGACATCAGTTGGTGAGTGAATTCAACTTCATAGGGTTGATGTGTTAGGTTCTGAATGGCTGTGTATGAAAGCGCAATTGTTGCTACACTGATGTATGGCAATAAAACTTGGGTACTGCAGAAGAGAAACATGATTCATTTGTGAGCTGGAAATACATGCTACTTAAAGGGACGTTCTGATCAGAAATTGTGTGTTATAAACGTGTAATCTGAAGTAAAATGTTCTTAGTAAGGCGGAGACAAATATTCTAAGGTAATTTTTCCATGCCAGGGGTTGATCCAGGTTTTTAAAGATGATACCCATTTTTGTGAAATTTCTTTGAGTCTAGAGAAATTTCAATCCTCTATAATCATTATTCTGACAGTAATTATTGTTTTATGTTTCCAGTTATTTTTTTATTTATTATTGTTAATCATAGTTCATGCTTTCCCAGTTTGCAATAAGTTTTCTGTTCTGATGACTGCTTATCCAGATATCATCATCATCATCTTCATTGTCAACCATTATCCATCCACTGCTGGACGAAGGTCTCCCCAAGTTTCCTCCACAACGGTCTGTCTTGTGCCAGTCTCGTCCATGTCACTCCCGCATACTTTCGAATTTCATCCACCCATCTCCCATGAGGTCTTCTTCTGGGTCTTTTCCTGTCCCTTGGAATCCAATCTAAAATTTCGGCTGTCCATCGATGGTCTGTCCTTCTGGCAGTATGTCCAGCCCATTGCCATTTCAGGGATTTAACTCTGATCATGATGTCTTTCACTCTTGTCATTTTTCGGATCCACGAGTTCCTCTTCTTATCTCTCCTGGTTACACCAAGCATGCACCTCTCCATGCTCTTTTAAGGCATAACCCCCCCCCTTGTGGCCGGCCCTGATCCCAGGTTGTGTTAAACCAGAAAAGTCATCAAATGTAAAAAAATTTCAGTGCTGGAGGAAAAGAAATAACTCACTAAATGAAATATATTATATATATATAAAAAAAAAAAGCAATGATATGTCACAATGCAGTCCCCCATAAAGCGTACAATCAGCACTTTCCCATCATACTCCTTTATCACCACCAAGCTGTTCTCCGAGATTCAGAGGTTAGCTCCCAAAAGAAATGCAAACCACCAGATATTTTTACTTACTGTTGTCGTAACAAACTTCTCCATTTACAGCGATTTTGACATACAACTCGGGCTTCACTGATATCCATTACAAGCTGTACACAAGATCTTTTATACTTCATACTCATAATCTTTTTCTCGTGCAGACACTCCTGAATCTGATCCACCCATGTCTTCCTTGGCCTATCTCTGCCTTTCCTTCCTGCCATTTGGGCAAAAAGATTTTCTTAATAAGCATCTTATCACTCATTCTTTCAACATTACCAAACCTCCGAAGCATATTAGTCTCCACCTTGCTAACAACATTTCGCTTCACATTACACAACTGCAACACATCTTCATTTCTCACACAATCAGACCGTGTCTTGCCACAAACCCCCCATAAGTAATGCATTTCTCCAGCACACAAACGACGATCTCTTTGTTTCTTCTGCAGTACCCAGATTTCACTGCCCTACATCATAGTAGGAACAATTACAGTTTCATACACAGCCATGCAGGACTCTCTAGAGAACCCATCATTCCTGTGAAAACCTCCCAGAGCAGCTATGACTTTCAATGAAGAATTCACTCTCTTACTAATTTCACCATCCAATTTGTTCTCTCTGTCAAACATGCTTCCTAATTACACAAACTCACTCACCTGGTCAATTACTGTGCCATTTATACTTGCATTACATTCAGTACTACCAGTTCCTCTCTCAAAGACCATAACTTTGGGTTTTCCCTTATTTATACTCAGTTTGAATTTCATGCAAACTTCATACATCCGGGACACCATACTCTGCAACTCACTTTTGCTGTCTGCCAACAGGACAGTGTCATCAGTAGGGCCCGGACTTTGATGACTTTTGCATTTTTTGGCCTTTTTAGGGCTTTTTGCCTCTTTAGTACATTTTTAGGCATTTTTTGGGCATTTTACAGCCTTTTTCAGAATTCTTTTGACATTTTGGAAGCTTGCAATTAGCACATTTTTTGTCACTTTTTTGCATTTTCTTTCTTTTTTGTGTACAATCCAGAAACGGCCAACACGGCTCTTCAATCAAATGGCTGCGGCATTTCTTTATCCCTTGAGACTTTGGGAAGGTCATACGTAGTTGATTGTGCTGATAAGACTCTGAAGCTGCGTGTCCTCCTCAAAAGAAGACAGATGTCTGACCACCTCAAAAGAGCCAGTGGCTTTGGACACGGCCCCAACAACCCCAGAGTTGCAAAGATGGGAGAGAGAGAGTTAACCGACCGGCGCTTGGGTGTGAGCGATTCAGCCTGTGCACCTTACGAGGTCTTTCGTCCCTGAACAACACCCGCATCCCTCCTCCACACATACTCAACCTTCTCCCTGAGGAAGTGAAAATATTTCCACCAAGAAACAGGTAGCTCAAATTATAGGAAGCATTGCTTGGGATTAGGTGTCACTCTCCACAGGGACATCTGAGAGAAATCCTCATTTTGTTGGGTCTTCAGGAGGGGAAAAAATGGAATAGAAATATTTGTGCCTAAGATTTTTGGACACTATTCGTGAAAGGGTTAGCTAGGATGCTAACCCCCCCAACCTTCTGGTACCAGGCAGAACCTGTTCTAAGTGGTTGAGGGGTTACACTTTAAGCATCTGGAATTGTATGGAAGCTGTTAGGACATACTCTAGTCATTATTTCCAGTTTGAAAAGAAAAGTAGCAGTTTATTTCCAAAGATGCCTAAATGCAAACCTTCTCAATCTCGCTACTTACGCAAGTTTGTTTCGGAGTTCGGAGAAAATGTTTTTCTACTGATGGAGTAATTCTATTTTGCAAACTATGTGAAACTAAAATTGCAGCACAAAAGCTATTTACCGTCGTGCAGCATATTGGACAAGAAAGGCATATTCCAGCTGTTGAACTTGCAAAGGAAAAGTCACAAGCATCTCAACGTTGACTTATGGAAAGCTGTTCATTGACACCATCCAAGAAGTCACCATTTTATAAAGATTTGTGTGAAGCTTTCGTTTCTGCGAAAATTCCACTGGAGAAGTTAAATCATCCTAAATTTCACCAGATTTTGGAAAAACACACTGGTCATGTTATACCTGACGAGACTACACGACCACAGAGAAGAGTGTACACTACAAAAAACATACGTTAGTGTTACACCGAAACAATGAACAAAATTAGGGACAGTGTAAAAGGGAAAAAAATGTTTGTGTCTATTAATGAAATGAATGATGCTCAGGGTTGTCCTGTTGCCAACGTCATAATAGGCAGATTGACCTGGCAAAATATTTTTGCTGAATACGGAGATCATAGAGAAAGTGAAACACTCTGTGATCTGTCAATTAATTATTTGGCAAATCCTTATTTCTTTTATGGACTGGTGGTATACAACATGACGATATCCTTCTGTTCTTGACTGATGCTGCCCCGTATATGGTTAAAGCAGGAAAATCAATTAAAGGATTTTATCCCAAGTTGGTGCATGTCACTTGACTTGCCGATGCTTTACATCGCACTGCGGAAAAAATCCGTGCAAATTATCCTAATATTGAGCGACTCATATCCAATGTCAAAAAAATATTCCTAAAAGCGCCATATCACATACAATGTTTCAAACCTCAAGCTCCTAACCTAGCTTTACCACCACAGCCAGTAATAACACGTTGTGGGACATATGCTGAATGCATGCATATATTACAGTGATAATTTCCAGCCTGTGAAGTCTATAGTAAATGGTTTTCAAACTGGTGATGCCGCTTCAATTCAAATTGCCCAACACATGTTCTCGGAAGATAAAACAGAAGGAAATCTAGCATACATTAAATCCAACTTTGGTATTTTGGCCTCAACGATTACATGTTTAGAAAAACAGGGTATGGGACTCATCAGTGCAATTAGTTATGTTGAAAAAGCAAGCCAAGTTCTTAAAGGAGCCAAAAACAAGGTTGAAGATCTTTGCCAAATTAAACAATGTTCTGGGAAAAAAACGTTGGATTCCAGACTTTGAAAAAATCTCACATATATTAACTATATTAAAATAGAAGAACTAGCTGTAAGTGAAGCTGTTTTTTTTTCAAGTATGCCCCTGTCACATCCGTTGATGTCGAGAGAAGCTTCTCGAGATATAAAAACCTACTTACAGATAATAGACGTTCATGTACTTTTGAAAACATTAAGATGCACCTTATAATTCAGTGCAATTATGATGCACTTACATGAAGAAATAATTTCAGTGTAAAAGCAAATAAAATCCATATGGGAATGGTATGTACTGTTCTTTCTTTTTCTTATGCAGTTACTAGTTATTATTTTTTACGATTAATATTTATTTTAAAGAAAAGAAATATAATTTATCAATTATTTTAAGACAATACAATAATTTTTGGCAAAATTTACTGTAAGAATTGTTCTAGGTAGGTTGTTTTTTAAAAAAATTTAAGGGCATTTTCTGCTACTTTTAAATGCATTTACAAGGAATTTTTTGGTCATCAAAGTCCGGGTCCTAGTCATCAGCATACAGCAATCTGCACACACGGATATCACCAAGACATAAACTACTATTATCTATTTTGTCATCACGCATGCGCGCATCCATAAACATACTAAACAGCCATGGTGACATTACACGACCTTGTCTGACTTCTGCACCAAGAGAAAATCATTTTGATAAAATACCATTCACTTGTACAGAAGCTCTACTACTACCAGCATACATGGCTTTTACACTATTAAGTAGATTCCCAGTAACACCATGTTCATTCAATACTTTCCACAAAGTGTCCTATTTACTCGGTCGTAAGCTTTCTCTAAATCCATGAAGGCAGCAAAAACTTTCTTACCAACAGCCAGATACTTTTCAATCATCATGCGTAATGCAAAAATTTTGTTAGTGCAGCCTTTCCCAGGCATGAAACCACTATGAACATCCCACACTTTCTCTGATGTAAGACCCATACTTTTTCAATAACAAACTTACCAAACACTTTCCCTAGCACACTTAGTAGGCTAATACCACGATAGTTCTTGCATTCAGTCTGATCACCCTTTCTCTTATACAAGGGAACAATAATAGCATCCTTCCAATCCCTCATAATTGTAAATGTTTACTGGAATCCCAGCCAGTATAGCAAAGATTAATCTGAGTAGGGATGGGCAAAAAAAAAACATTGACGTTCTTGAGCATCGTTGTTTTGCAAGTGATAATCTACACTGATGGCCACCCAAAATGCAACACCAAGAAGGAAGCATCCGATTGGCCTGAAATTCGCAGCATGCGTTGCTCGCAAGAGGACATGCAAACGATTAGCATTGCAGGGCATATGCAAAACATGTGCATCCGGCACACCACCGAGAAGCACTATAAGAATGGTGCACAGAAGGCGGGGTGTAAGTAGTGGAAGTGTGTTGTGCTGCTGGACCTGTGCGTGGGAAGCTTCCTGATGCCTCGTCGCAGAATACGGCAGTCATTCCAGCACGTTTTGGAGTTTGACAGAGGACGAAGAGTGGCTTATCACGATAGCGGTTTATCGTACCGAGACATCGGCGCCCGTGTGGGACGACATCCAGCTACAGTGAGGCGAGTATGGATTCGGTGGGTGCAGGAGGGAGGGACAGACGGACCGACGTGATCGATTGCCGAAGCCGCGGCACCCCACCGAACGAGAGGACCGGCATGTTGTGCGGCGGGCGTTGACGGCTTGCACCGCCACATCACGAATGTTAGCGCAGGAATTAGGGTGTGTTGCGCAACAACCTGTGTCAGCACGTACCGTTCGACGTCGTCTGCAGGAGTGGGGACTTGTCGCACAGCGCCTATTGCTCCGATTACCATTGATGTTACACCACCGGCGAGTGCAGTGGCAGTGGGCCATTGAGCGCCGCACCTGGACTACGGAATGGCATGACACTGTCTTCTCCAACGAATCCTGCTTCTGACTGCAACACCACGATAGCCAGATTCGCAAGTGGCGGCACTGTGGCATCGCCATACCAGTCCGTCGCCTGCCGTTATGGTTTGGGGTGCAATCGGATATGACACCCGCACCCCTCTGGTACGCATCGCTGGTACTCTCAACAGCCACCGCTACATCTCTGACGTTTTGGAGCCTGTAGTCCTCCCTTACCTTCAGGAACTGCCAGCAGCCACGTTTCAACAGGACAATGCGCGCCCACACGTGGCATGCATCGTGCAACAATTCTTCACGGCCCACCAGGTGTCAATGCTGCAGTGGCCCACCGGTTCTCCCCATATGTCGCCCATCGAACACGTCTGGTTGCTGAACGGCAACCGAGTGGCCCGGCAAGCTACGCCTGAGGAACTGTGGCAACGTCTGGAAGCAGCCTGGACCAACATACCAGTCCATGGATTAAACAGACACGTTAGAGAAACCGAACACTGCATGGACTGGGACTCTTTGACTGTCATTGGACATCAATCCAACTTCCTGAAGCGGAAATTGAAAGAGGGACTTGAAATTGGAAAATACCAGAATTTCATCATTAATGACTAAGGGGTTTTCACTGCCTAACATCTGGAAAGACATTCTGCAAAATCGCTGTAACCGTCAAGGTTAACCGTAACCGAAGACCGTGACAGAGATTGAACGAAAGACTGCCAGACGAAGGAGAGGAGTTCTCTCCGAAAATCTGCAGAAATTTTAAGAATTCACTTAGATAGATCCCATAAAAAAGTTATCTTGCTGGATAATTATAGATGTGGTTGAGGAGTCTGTAGTTCTAGGTTGCCCAGTAACCTATTTCATGCATCCCAACTGCACGGCCCTCATCAAACAACTCTAGGTGCTGAAATCTCTGCCACCTGCAATTGTCTTGTCCCATCTATATTGTGCTAATGCACAACTAAACATTAACTAACCTCATAGTGTCAGATCATATCATATCAGATCATACACTGACGGAAAAAAAAATCCCAACACCAAGAAGGGGTTGTGTTAAATAAACGACAGTTGGTAGGCGGTGAGAGGACATCTGTAAGATGACGTCTATGCAAATTTTCCGCTCAGCGCATATGTGTGGCGCTATTAGCTCCCTCGGAACATGCAAAGCAGGTTTGCTGTAAATACGCGCTGTAACGTTCGTGAGCGTTAGTTATCGTTGAGATTCGACGTAGTGTGTTGATATTAGTCAAGAATGCCTTGAAGAAGATGAAGAAGCCATTATCAACAGCTCACGGAGTTTGAACGAGGTCGTGTAATAGGGCTACGAGAAGGTGGATTTTCTTTCCGCATATTGCAGAACGACTTGGCAGGAATGTAGCCACTGTGCATGATTGTTGGCAGCGGTGGTCAAGGGAAGGTACTGCCTCAAGAAGACCGGGTTCCGGCCGGCCACGTGGCACTACTGAGAGGGAAGACCGCCGTGTACGGCGTCTGGCCGTGGCGCATCGTACCGCCTCTGCGGCAGCAATTCTAGCTGCAGTTGCCACCACAGTGACACAACGAACTGTTACAAATCGGTTACTTGAAGGACAGCTCCGAGCCAGATGCCCTGTAGCGTGCATTTCACTTACTCCAAACCACTGCCGTTTGCAACGTCAGTGGTGTCAAGCTAGAGCTCATTGGAGGACGGAGTGGAGATCTGTTGTGTTTTCTGATGAAAGCCGGTTCTGCCTGGGTGCCAGTGATGGCTGTGTGTTGGTTAGAAGGAGGCCAGGTGAGCGCCTGCAACCAACCTGTCTGCGGTCGAGACACACTGGACCTACACCTGGAGTTATGGTCTGGGGAGCAATTTCCTATGACAGCAGGAGCACTCTCGTGGTTATCCCACGCACCCTGACGGATCACAGTTGTACGTCGGTCTGGTGATTCAACCTGTTGTGCTGCCATTCATGAACAGCATTCCAGTGGGTGTTTTCCAACAGGATAACGCTCGCCCGCATACCGCTGTTGTAACCCAACATGCTCTACAGAGTGTCGACATGTTGCCGTGGCCTGCTAGATCACCAGATCTTTCACCAATCGAGCACGTATGGGACATCATTGGACGACAACTCCAGCGTCACCCCCAACCAGCATTGACCGACCAAGTGCAACAGACATGGAACTCCATCCCACAAACTAACATCCAGCACCTGTACGACACAATGCATGAACGTTTGCGTGATTGCATTCAACATTCTGGCGGTTACATCGGTTATTAATGTACCAGCATTTCACATTTAAAATAGCTCTTCTCGCGCTTACAATAAGCTGTGATCTTGAAACCTTAATCGATTAAATATGTTACCTATACAAATGTATTGCCGCCATTTCATTCCTCTACAACTATTTTTTCGTGGTGTTGGGATTTTTTTTTTCCGTCAGTGAATGTAAAGAATTTTAGGAAGGGAGTGTCTGACCCCAGGTCTTAAACAACCCTTAGAAATAGGAAGCTAGGAGATTTGGGCTAGAGTGCCCGATAGGAAAGTGACACAGAAGCGAAGTAGAAAGGGGGACGAAGACGCCCTTATTTACTACCAGGGGTCAGTACCCGGGGTCCGACAGCTTAATGTGCCCATCCGACGCACGGCGGATATTTAGTGGATCAAGTGTTCGTACCTGCCTGGGATCAAACCTTAGGTCCTTTTCGCGGCAGTCACGAACATTGCCCATTAGGCCACCCGCGGCCCTAACCTCATAGTGTCACATAACTGAGGAACTTTAAATAGGGGCACAGAGATGTATCTCTGGTGCCAGTGATGTCAAGGGAAGGATGTTCATTACATATAGAGTACTTCATCATCATCATAATCATCATTGTCAACCATTATCAATCCACTGCTGGATGAAGGTCTCCCCAAGTTTCTATATAGCATTTATAGGAACACATATTTGTTCATGGTACTACAATGATGTCACAAACTTCATTCATAACAGGTGTTGCAATTTTTGCATTCGTGAGTAGAATTTATACACATAAATACTCAGACTGATGACCGTAGGAAATACACACATTCTTGTCAGTGACCTGTATTTATTACACATACCGGTAATGCTACATAAGGGGGATCCTGAAAGTAATGCCTTCTCCTTAATAACTTTTGAAGTGATTTTAATGAAACTTCACGGACATGTACTATGATATGTTATCAATGTGAGAACAAATTCTTTTTCAGAATCAGAAATAAAGATAATGAACGATAGCAAAAAGCAGTGAGCTGTAATTGAATTCCTGGAAAAAGAGGGATGTGAGGCCCCAGAAATCCACAGAAGACTCCTTGTGGTGTATGGAGCTGCCATAATCGATATCAGTAATGTCTGAAGATGGATGAAGAAGTTTCGAGAGGGAGAAAGTTCAGTGTCCGACAAACAACGAAGTGGAAGACCCACAACTGCAGTGACAGATACCAACAGGCAATGAGTGAAAGACCTCATCACAGCTGATCATCGTGTCACCATTCAGAAGTTGTGTGATGCAATTCA
The DNA here is from genome assembly GCA_039090855.1 of Macrothele yani. Taxonomy (NCBI): domain Eukaryota; kingdom Metazoa; phylum Arthropoda; class Arachnida; order Araneae; family Macrothelidae; genus Macrothele; species Macrothele yani. The sequence continues at coordinate 115,446,852 of CM077013.1, read as the reverse complement.
TTGTGGTCATAGTGCTATGGAAACATTAATTGGGGATCTGGGCTACAGAAAAATTTGTTCAAAGTGGATCCCAAGAAACTTAACCCATGAACAATGTGAGCAAAGGGTGGACATGTGCCAGAATCTCTTAGACTGTTATGAGAGGGAGAATAAGGTGTTTTTCTCAAATGTTGCGACAGAGGATGAAACCCGGGTGTTCTTTCATGACCCAGAAACAAAACATGCGTCAATGGAATGGCACAGCACATCTTCAACTTGACAGAAAAAGGTTGCAGGGTTTCCACTCAAAAGTAATAAAAAAATTCCCTGACTTTTCCAGGTTCTCCAGGTGGTTTTTAAAGTTTTCCAGAGTGGCATGTTACAAAGAATTGTTATATACCATTCCATTCCATTTATTTTTCTCACCAAAGCACACACTTGTAAATTCTTTGTGTAATTTGTCTTTATAAAATTACCTGCTTTTCATTAATAGCAACTAACTGTGCACATTATTTTCTGTACCAAAGTTCTGTGAACTTTTGTGAATACTACCCACACAGAATTTGTAAATACATTCCCATAGAAACAGGTCATATGTAAGAAAAAACCTGTCAGTTGAATAGTTTCAGTTTTTCTATAACACAATGCAGCTAAGCTTAATGATGGAATGGCTCTGTTCAAAGAAACATGTTTCAACAGAACCACCAACAGAGAAAGGACTTTGATCCATCATTTGATTGGTTCTCTTGTGAAGTGTTTCTTCAAGCAGGAGCCATTGTGCCTAATTGTTCCATGCTATAACAACTGCCTGCAGAAATTGAATAAAAGCTTAATAAATGGCAATTTTAAAAATTCAATTTTGCATCTGTTTTTAGAGAATAAAGGAAATACTTAATATAACTGAAAGTAAGATATACCAAATTCTAGGCAGGCAGTAATTGCAAGCAAAAGTTTGAAATCTTGAAACAATAAGTTTTTTTGGTAAAATAAAATAAAGTATCCATTGATTTTTACAAAAAAAAAAAAAAAAAAGAAGAAGAATTTTCCCTGAGTTTTCCCTGATTTTTATCAAAAAGGGTAATTTTCCCTGAGTTTTCCCCAATTTTTGGAACCATTTTCAAATTCCCTGAGAATTCCAGGTTTTCCCTGTTTTTCAGGTTGAGTGGGAACCCTGTGAAAAGAACTCGTTCCGCAGGGAAAGTGATGGTGACAATTTTCTGGGACAAACATGGTGTCATTTTTGACTGGTTTCCTTGAATGAGGTGCAACAATAAACAGTGCTCACTATGTGCAGACACTGAAGAACCTGAAGGAAGCTATCAGAAGGAAAGGACATGATATTCCACTTCATAGTGCTGTTTTACAACATGATAATGCATGTCCTGGTGGGCGATCTAAATGAGAGATGGGTTTGCCACCTTGGGGCGCTCCGTGGTAACAATGGCACACACAACAGCAACTAGGGCCTCTGTGAATCTTGGAGAGGTGCCAGCTAGTTCTGTGTGACATTGGCAAAAAGACCCAACTCACTGCATTTTGTTCCAGAATCCTTAGGTTAAATGGCCAACTGGAACCGTCAGCTGTGGGCTAATTCCCCACACTGATGTACTTACCTGATTAAAAGAAAAACACAAAGATACAATTATCCGGACTCTAGTGTGGGATATGGTGGACCTGCCAAACTTGAGAAGGATGGTCCACCACGGTATCAACCTTGAACTGGAAAAAGGAAAATCAGAAAGAGATCTTGGCTGAGTGAGTGTAAGATTGGTGTATGGAATACTAGAGGTATAAATGGCAAGATGAATGAATTGATTGAGAAGATGAATGAGTATAGATTGGATGTGCTGTGTGTAAGTGAAACCAAAAAGAAGGAACTTGGGATAGAAGAAGTGAATGGAATGGTGAGTGTATGGTCTGGAGTATTAGATAATGTGAGAGGACAGGCTGGTGTAGGCATGATCTTAAGTGAAAAGATGAAGAATAACTTGATTCACTATAGTTGCATAAGCGAGAGAATTCTTTGGATTCATTTGAAAGTAAAACTTCAGAGAATAGTTATTGTTGTAGTGTATGATGCTCTTTGTGACTCTGAACCTTCTAATAGGAAGGAAGATTTCTGGAATGAGCTAAAAGTTGTTTTGAGCCAGTTTGGTGCTAAAGAGAAAGTAATAATAGCAGGAGATTTCAATGGTAGAGTAGGCGTGCAGAATGCAATTTCTGACCATGTTTTGGGTAAGTTAAATGAACCTTGTGTGAATGATAATGGTGAAAGATTAATTGAACTCTGCATTGAGAATGGTTTGTGTGTATCTAATACGTTTTTTAATCACAAATATATCCACACATATACTTTGGAAAACCGTACTCTTGGTCAAAAGAGTGTGATAGATTTTGTTGTGTACAATCAGTGTCTGAAACACTTACTTGTTGACACTTGCGTGATGAGAGCTGCAGATGTTGTTTCTGATCATGACTTGGTTGTGTCACGAGTGAAACTGAATGTTAGTTGGAGGGAAAAGAATAGGAAGAGGTCCAGGATGGAAAGAATAAAGGTTGAAAGGCTCCCTGAAAATCATCAGCAATATTCTGACATACTCAGAGAACGACTGAAGGAGCTGAAGTCTTGTGAGAGGGATGTAGAAAAGAAATGGCAATGTTTGAAGAATTGTGTTGTCACTGCTGCTGAAGAGGTCTGTGGCACCACAATAGTGGGTAACAACAGAGGTGATGCTTGGTGGAATAGTGAGATTGAAGAGATAGTAAAGAGAAAGAAAGATGCTTATTTGGGGATGCTACAAGGTAGTGTTTCTGCGGATGTATACCACTGTAAGAGGAGTGAAGCAGCTACGCTGGTTTGCCAGAGTAAGGCAAAAGATAGGAAGGAGAAGGTGAAAAGGCATGAATTGTGTTTTTGAAAAGATAGGAAGACTTTTTGGAAGTACATGAGACTCAGGAAAAATAGGGGAAACAAAGTTGTAAGTTGCGTGAAGAATAGGATCGGGGAAATGATTTGGGAACCCAATGAGTTAAGTGAAAGATGGGGTAAATACTTCTGTGAGTTATTAGATCAAGAAAGCGAAGATGATTCTGAGGCAGAAGCAGATGATGGCACAGTGAAGGACAGAAGTGCAGAAGATCTCAAGAGAAGAGGTGTGTAAAGCTCTAAAATCTCTTCAGAATGGTAAGGCTTCGGGAGTTGATGGCATAACTGCTGAGATGTTGAAATATGGTGGTGACTCTGCAATTGACTACTTAACTGAAATTTGCCAGCTGTGCTGGGAGTTAGGAATGGTCCCTCGGGATTGGAAGGATGCTATTATTGTTTCCTTGTACAAGGGAAAAGGTGATCAGACTGACTGCAAGAACTATCGTGGTATTAGCCTATTAAGTGTGCCAGGAAAAGTGCTTGGTAAGGTCATTATTGAAAAAGTATGGGTCTTACATCACTTAAAGTGTGGGATGTTCAGAGTGGTTTCATGCCTGGGAAAGGCTGCACTAACCAAATTTGTGCATTACGCATGATGACTGAAAAGTATCGGGCTGTTGGTAAGAAAGTTTTTGCTGCCTTCATGGATTTAGAGAAAGCTTACGACAGAGTAAATAAGACACTTTGTGGAAGGTATTGAATGAATATGGTGTTACTGGGAATCTACTTAATAGTATAAAAGCCATGTATGCTGACAGTAGAGCTTGTGTACGAGTAAATGGTGTTTTATCAAAATGGTTTCTATTGGTGCAGGAGTCAGGCAAAATTGTGTGATGTCACCATGGATGTTTAATATATTTATGGATGCATGCATGCGTGATGCAAAAAATAGATAATAGTGGTTTATGTCTTGGTGATATCCGTGTGTGCAGATTGTTGTATGCTGATGACACTGTCTTGTTGGCAGAGAGGAAAAGTGAGTTGCAGAGTATGTTGTGACTGATGTACGAAGTTCGCATGAAATTCAAACTCAGTATAAATAAAGGAAAGACCAAAGTTATGGTTCTTGAGACAGGGACTGGTAGTACTGAATGTAATATGTATAAGTCTAAATGGCACAGCGATTGACCAGGTGAATGAGTTTGTGTATTTAGGAAGCATGTTTGACAGAGAGAACAAATTGGATGGTGAAATTAGTAGGAGAGTGAATTCTTCATTGAAAGTCACAGCGGCTTTGGGAGGTGTTCAGAGAAATGACGGGCTCTCAAGAGAGTCCCACATGGCTGTGTATGAGAGTGTAATTGTTCCTACTTTGATGCATGACAGTGAAACTTGGATAATGCAGAAGAAACATAGGGAGTCGTTTGTGTGCTGGAGAAATGCATTACTTACGGGGGTTTGTGGCAAAACACGTTCTGATTGTGTGAGGAATGAAGATGTGTTGCAGTTGTGTAATGTGAAGCAAAATGTTGTTAGCAAGGTGGAGACTAATATGCTTCGGTGGTTTGGCCATGTTGGAAGAATGAGTGATGAGATGCTTACTAAGAAGATATTTTTAGCCCAAGTGGCAGGAACGAAAGGCAGAGGAAGGCCAAGGAAGTAATGGGATAATCATATTCAGGAGTATTTGCATGAGGAAAAGATTATGAGTATGAAGTATAGAAGGTCTTGTGTACGGCGTGTGATGGATGTCAGTGAAGCCCGAGTTATGTGTCAAGATCGCTCTAAATGGAGAAGTTCGATACAGCAACAGTAAGTAAAAATTGTCTGGTAGTTTGTATTTCTTTGTGGAGCTAACCTCTTGATCTCAGAAAACAGCTTAGTGATATGTATGTATGCATGTAATGCACGTCCCCACACCTCAATGGAAACTTCACAGGCTATTGCCAAAATGGCATGGATGGTGATGCCCCAACCCACCTACAGTTCTGATTTTGCTCCCTCAAACTTTTTCCTGTTTGCCCCTTTGAAAAACACCCTTTGTGGGGTACATTTCGATGATGTGACAGACGTTAAACTGGCTGTAAACTCATGTGTGAAACGACAGCCTCAGGAATTTTTCCCAAATGGATTTTACCAATGGGTTCAAAGATGGCAGAAATGTATAGAAAGTGATGGACAATACTTTGGATAGGCTAGCATTATTAACAGTATGTCCAAGTATTTTGCCACCAAGTTTCACATTTTTGCTGCTACAAATAAAAATCTTATGAGGGACGAGGCATTACTTTCAGGATGCCCTTTGTATCTTCTGTCAACAATAATGAAAACTTTTGCCAAAGTTCAGAATAGATCAAATTTTTTAAGCAATTTGATAATTTTATTTTAGCACTCCAGTAAAGCTGATATACAATCAAATAACCATGTATTGGTATGTGTACTCCATTAATGCCAACTTTTATTTGGCCACTTTCAGTTACTTCACTCAAACTAAACTGTAGAAGAAATTAAACAGTGCATGTGTACTTAGAATTTAGGAAGATCCTTAATATTATTCAGAGAGAAAAAAAAATGCCTCACATGTTTGTCATCTGAAGTACTCTGTTCTGAAAGGAATTATGTACAAGCACATACTAAACTGTAATGGCTCTAATAACTCACAGGTTACAAAATTATGTTCAAACACATATTCAACTGTAATGGTTCTAATAACTCACAGGTTACAAAATTTCAGTATCTCCTTGAAAACTTAATTGAAGAAATTACAAACATACTATCTTGAAGTGCAGTAAAACAGCATTTCATTTGAAAACATCACGATTTCTTTTGGAAAATGTGATTTATTTATTTTTCCCCATTAGCAACTGATCAAAGCTAGTTGTTTTCCCCCCATATATTTTTTACTACCATTTCCCTCTGTACAAACAACATATGCCAAAGAAAGTTAAAAAAAGAGAAAGAATGAAAGAAAAAGAGTAGGAAGACAAAAAGAAAAATCGAAAAAGGAAATATGTGATCTTACTGTGAAAAGTGATCAATATACTGGTCTGGATTTTCTGCAAACAGTAGCAACTGGCGCTGATGAGATTCTGATGTAGTATGGCACTTAAACCCATTCTAAAAAATATAAATAAATAAAATATATAAGAATATGAGAGTGGAAAATACAAGAAACGATTATAAATGAACTCGACAATTAAGTGAAGCAATATGACAATGCAGCATTAATTTTTGCACATAAATTGAGCAAATTAGAAAATGTTAAAAGCATGGAAAGTGAACTGGCAATGAGAGGAAGGGGTGGAAACATAGTTTATGCCCAAGGTGGACGGTTTCACAGCATTCACAATTTTCTCTATAATTTCTGCATTCATTAGCAATCTACAGGGTTTTGGTTAAACAGATAGAATCAATAATTAGCCTTTAATAAAGGTCACAATGGATTTGAGAGGAAGCAATCTTCGCATTCAATAAATAACAAACAGAAAAATCTGGGCAAGTGATGGACAGTTAATCAGTGAACAGGAGAATCAAATGCTATTGTCCTGAATGTATGTGCTAGATCATTAAAACAAGAGAAAGTGGTAAGCATATTGGCTTGATTTTTTTTTTTTTTTTCAGAAGCCCACACTGATGAGATTCTGATATGGCACAACTCTTATAAAGAGAAAGTAAATACAACACAGATGTAGAGTTTTGTAAATCTCACGGCATGCTCAAGAAAAAAAAAAAAAAAAAAATGCTTTGTACTCTTTTTTTTTTTTTAATAAAAAGGAAGAATAAATAAAAATATGTTATTATTAATTATTATCCAGTAGTAAACTTTTGAGCATTCTTGAAATAGTGCCTGTTTTTCATTCAATCGTCGTGCTTGTGAGTAAATCTGAATATACAGGGTGTCTGAGAATTATTGGACACATTACAAAATTATATAAAACAAAACATTAAACAGATAGGAAGAAACTGACTGTACTAACTTACAATGTAACTACACAAGTTAATAAATTTCGATGTGAGATCTCTTGGTTGCTTGTAGTACGTCCAAGCGATACTCAATTTCATGCCATGTATTGGCAAGCATTTGAGGAGTTGTGGAATTAATAGCAGCTGTGATACGCTGCTTCAGTTCCTGCAAATCAGTACAAGGCGTCTGATAGACACGATCCTTCACATAACCCCACATGAAATAATCCAATGGAGTTAGATCTGGACAGCGAGGAGGCCATGGAATGGGTCCACCACGCCCAATCCATATGTTGGGGAAATGCTCATTTAGGCACTTATGTACACGCATTGACCAATGTTGAGACGGTCTTGTTGGAAAACGACGTTGTCATATCTTTTGATCTGGGTATAGTGAAATTTTCTAGCATATCCAAGTAAATGTCACCATTTATGTTTTTTTTCGCAGAAGAAGAAAGGGCAAATCACTTCTCTTTTTGATAGGGCGCACCACACATTAACTTTTGGAGAATCACCAGTTCAATAGCAGCATGAGGCGATTCACTGCCCCATATCCTACAGTTGTGACGATTCACAATACCTGATACATGAAATGTGAATTCATCACTAAAAATTACAGTACTGAGAAAGTTTTCGTCGTTTTCCACTCAATTCAGCATATCCACAGCGAAACCGCATCGCAGAGTGTGATCATTTACATGCATCTTTTGCACTATTTGAATTTTACAAGCATGAAACTTTAATTTCTTGTGAAAGATATTGTGAACTGTCGATTTCGGAATGCACAGTTCTCTGCTTGCTTTACGAATGGATTTCCTAGGGCTTCGTCGGAAACTTTCATTAACTTGGTCAACTGTCTCACCGCTGACGCTAGGCCTACTGGCTCCTCCTTAATGTTCCACATTGCCGGTTTCTTTAATCTGTTTTATCCACCGCTTAATTGAATTTGTTGACGGAGGATTACCACCATACTCTAAACGGTACCGTCTTTTAACTTTAATGACAGACTTTAATTCCGCAAGCCCTAACACACACATGGTCTTCTGCTGTACGGAAGACAAGACTACTGATTGTGCATTTCTCATACATTCCACATCAGGCCACACCTAGTGCCATCTCGTCAATCATAAAAGCCAAACACTTACCTAAAAGCTCTTGGCTTCATTCCTGCTATACACTTCATGCACGTTAATTAGAACATCCTGTTATGTAGCCTGGCCTTCAAAGGTTGAAACTCCTAATATTATTTTCTGCCTGAGTAATACCGCAATATTAATAATTTGATGTGTTACGTAAACATTATGAATATGAAGTCGACGGATTAAAAACCGTCAAAAAGGCCTAGGCCTAGGGACTATGAATTATTATTTTGTGCCTAAATGAAAGCGTAATGCTATTAACTTGAGTTGATAAGTAAACGTTATGAATATGGATTCGGCGGATTAAAAGCTGTTAAAAAGGCGAAGGTTTAGGGCCTGTGAATTAATTAAGTAAAAGAAAAATATTACAAACATTTATGTAAATATTTAGTGCCTAAGTAAAAGAGCAGCGTTATTATTAGAATACAGCAGCTGGTGAACAAGCAGATACTAATCATGCTAAATACTCTACAGTGAGGGAAATGTATATTATACCAGTGAGAATGTGTGTTAGTGCGTATTTTTTCTTTAAATTCTGTGCACAAGAAATGAGCTTGTAACTTGATACTGCCACAAGTTTCGAAGCAGTTTTCCTCACGGGGAGGAGATGTTCTTTATAGCTAGGACCCACACTGACCGCTGGCCAACCGATAAATTTAGGTGAAATATATGGCTTGTAACTTGGGGTGGAGTTGCTTGGCAGGCTGTTCCCTTAGGATTATCTCCCAGCTGCAAAAGCACAACTTTGACGAAAGGCAGATGTCTCTCCCTCCCCCGCCCCGCCCCAGCTATAGAAAAGAGACAGAGGGATGGGGACTTTTTGCTTGACTCCTTGGGTGGCCAGCAAGCAGAGAAATTACACAAAGTTATATCTGTACATTGCTGCTTTTACGATAATCGCTTTTACACATACATATGCACCCAAGTATCTGTATAGAATGCATATTTTTAAATAGTTGCTACATTTTTAATTTGACTGATAAACAGTCACTCGTGGATACATGCGGAGTTGCGGTTCTGTGCAGTCATAAGACACAATCACAGTATAAACCATGTGTTTGATGTTCGCACATTCAAAATATTTAGCCTTCAAGTGACTCTATTTTCATATCTTAAAATTAAATGCATTATACTTTACAAGTATTTATAAATAAAATAATCTGACTTTTAATGATTTTCCTTTTAATTGATATAGTTAAATAATAAACATGCATAGTTTTATAAAAATTAAGACTTTACTTTAAAAAATAAGAATAGTCAAAAATTTATTACAGTAAAGCCGAACTGGAATTTTACGGAAGTAGCTACTCTACAGTAGGAAGTTAAAAGTTAACAATCTTATTTGGCTCTTCATTAATTTATATATATATATCAATTAAAAGTAAGATTATTTATTCATTAACTTTTATATGGTTAGAATTAAATAAATGGGCCTCAATTTTGTGTCGGGGCCCTTTACGTTGTAGTTACTTGTGGGCATTTTTTCCTATTTTCGAGAAGTGGGCGATTTTTCCGTGGGCATTCTTTCCTCATACCGTTTCCTGGCATCCTTGATGACGATCATACCTAATGCCGCACATTCTATCTCTCATCTTTTGCCATTTTGCAGCTGAAAATTCTAGATTCCGTGTAACAAGCTTTTTGCTATGAAAGCAGAAATGTATTTATTTTCTGTATGTACATTAAAAAAAAACTTTCAGTAAAGTGACGATATTTAATACGCACGTATTTCTTGACGTATCGAGATTAAAAAACATGTTTTATATACGTTATTCTTTTTGACGGGTTACTTTCAAAGGAGAACGGGTACATTTTTAGACAAACCGTCCTTGAGGACAGGTAAAATTTCCGAGATTTTTCGTGCCCTGGTAGAGACAATATATGATGAAACTCCGCAGCTTTTTTTTTTCTGATCAATTTCGTATTTAAGTGTCCCTTCGTACCTTCAGTTCAGTTCCATGTGGTTATAATTTGTCTGTTCTTTGTGTGCTGAGCTTCTGACACTAAATAAATGAATCACATATTACCCATCCCTGCTTTTTTTTTTTTTTTTTTTTTTTTGATTGGAGGTTTAACGACCACTGTGAGCAACTCAATGGGCTATAAGCAGTCGCCCGTCCCTAATTTAGGGTCACTGGTTCCAGGGAAGGGAAAGAGCCAGTGCCGTAAGACAAACACAACATCCATGCCTCACCGGGATTCGAACCCGGACCCCATCGCTCGGACGAATGATCAGAGGCCATCGCTTAGACCACTGCGCCACCGGGGCGGCCCATCTCTGCTTATCCAAATGGACTATTATCTCAATATGGCAGGCATATTTTCTTTATCTTCAAGAACACATTCAAGCAAAACCATGTGAAAATTATATGCAGATAAACTAGCTATGGTTATAAAATCTATAACTGTTGTATACTACGTACCACAAACATAAAAGACTGGTATTAACATTTGAGAAAGAAGTCTTCAAGACTGGAAGAATTTCCTAAGATGTGTCAAACACTTGTCCACTTAGTGAGTGCTATTTGCTATGCGCTGCACTGCAGACGAGGGAAGGGGGGAGAAAACAAATAAATAAAGGTGTTTCCACCAAAGTTTTGAGTTTAGTAAGCACACCTTGGGAAACACACAGACAGAAAATGTCTGATTCAGAAAGATATACACTATCCCAAAATCACATGGTAAAATCTAGAAAATTTCCACGCAGAAAAAGGTATGCCCATGATATTATGGTTTCTGTGACTAAAAGATAAAATCTGAAATCCAAAATTAGTTTTGTTCCAGGAAAAAATGAAAAATCTTGGTTATAGAAATTAAGGAAGAAGTAGTCCTCAGAAACACATGGGAAATTCCCTAGATTATTTAAAGCAATCAGAATTGTGTACTGTATTGCTTGTAGTTTACTGGTCACCATGTAACATCTCCTCAGAATGAATTAAGGAAGAAATATTCCTCAGAAATACATGAGAAATACACTAGATTATTCAAAGCAATCAGAATTGTGTTTTGTTTTTTTTAATTGGAAGTTTAACGAACACCGTGAGCAACTCAGTGAGCTATGAAGAGTCGCCATCCCTAATTTAAGGCCACTGGTTCTAGGGAAGGGAGAGAGCTACTGCCGTAAGACAAACACAACATCCATGCCTCACCAGGATTCGAACCTGGACCCACCTCGGACGAATGATCAGAAGCCATCGCTTTGACCACTGCGCCACCGGAGCGGCAGAATTGTGTACTGAATTGCCTGTAGTATACTGGTCTCCATGTAATATCTTCCCAGAATTAATTAAGGAAGAAATATTTCTCAGAAATACATGGGAAATTCACTAGATTATTCAAAGCAATCAAAATTGTGTACTGAATTGACTGGAGTTTATTTGGTCTCCATGTAATATCTCCTCAGAAAACTTAAAAATTACATTGGCCTGGAGTAGGAATTAAACCAGTATCTCCTGGTTCCTTTACCATTTGGATAGCATGTTCGAATGGAAATCAGGAGATGCAGGTTCGATTCCCACTATAGGGTGATGTAATTTTCAAGTTTTCTGAGATGTTGTTATACATTGAGACCAGTAAACTATAAGTGATTCAATACACAATTCTGATTGCTTTGAATAAACTAATCTTGGTTATGCCTCAATGGGATCTGAAAAACAAGAGAAAAATTCTGCCTATGGGCTTCAGGAGAAATATCTGAAAAATTTTATATATACTTTTTTTTGCAATTTGATATACACTATCTACCAACAAGTAATTGGACACCTGTGATACCAAAGGAAAACAAAGTTTATTCACCTTCAATAGTTGGTGGAGCCTCCACGAGCGGCGATTACAGCTGCGACCCTCCAGGGCATACTCTCAACCAGGCGTTGAACGACAGCTAGTGGTATTTTCTTCCACTCGGCTTGGAAAAGACAGGTCAGTTCCTTCACCAATTTCGGACAGTGGGGGGCACCCCTTAAGTCGACGCTCCAACTCGTCCCAGAGGTGCTCGATAGGGTTAATGTCCGGGCTCTGTGCAGGCCAGTCCATTCGATTAACCCCATTGTCACCATAACAAGCCATAGTGGACCTCGCAACATGACAGGTGGCATTGTCATCCTGAAAGTAACATGGGTCCACCCCGTAAAACTGCCACAACGTAGGAAGCGCATGGTCATCCGAAATGGTGCAGTAGGTCTCGGCGTTGAGACTACCAGGAATTGCGACCAAGGGTCCCTTGCCATACCAGGAGAAACACCCCCATAGCATAATTCAACCGCCACCGAACTTCACAGTTGGCACAATACATTCTGGCAGGAGGCGTTCTCCAGGCAGACGCACACTCCGACAGTCACCTCTCATCTTCTACTTGCCAATCACGTAGGCTACTGTCAATTTTGGGTACTTCAACTTACTGGATATGTCACGTATGGATCGGCCATTTTTGTGAGACATACCCGACAATTACACCTTTCTTGAAATCAGAGAGCTCCGAACTGCGTGGCATCTTGCATGCGACTGGTTGCATTGTTGTTTCCCACACGATATTTAACGGTGGCGGCCGTGACGTGTATCTGGACCGCAGATATCGTCGATTGCAGGGATGTCCAATTACTTGTTGGTAGATAGTGTATGTATATATATATATATATATATATATATATATAATTACTATAAAGTAATTCACCGATGCTGTCACACGTACGGTCGTTCACGAACATAATTTCCAATAGCAAGTCAAGATTAAAACACTTTATTTACAACTAAAAATTAGTATTTACACGCGAGACCTTTTGGGGCTGAACATAGCACCCAACATCAGGCTCAAGCGCTACAAAACACAGGAGCAGGCATTATATATTGTCAACACAACCCACAATTCACTCGGTCTTCTCAATCACTGGTGATGCCATCAACAAATCAAGTCTTAATTTATCATAAAAAGTCCTCTTCTTCAAAGTTGTGTGAGGAGTGGGCAACCATCTTTCACCACTGACTTGGAACAAATGTCGGGAGTTCAATGTTACAGCATGTTTCCCCATAGGCAATAATGAAGAGGCTTTCCGTAAGGAAGACAGTACGTGTATTAACACTTGAGTTAAGTACCCTAACATTTGTTCAATCTGGGGAGTAACCTCCCTGGTAAACAGCTTTAGTGAAAGCTGTGGAAACTGTTCCAGAACGAAGAGCGTATTTATGTTCACCCATTCTGACATTTACGGTTCTTAGGATAGAACCTATATAGTATTTAACTGCACTATCTGAGTCTTCATGAATTAATGGTATGCAGTAGGCACCTGGTTTGTTAAGTGCTGGGAGTCTATCTCTATCATTTCTTATCAAGGAAAAAAGGTTTCTGGTGGACACTCCAAACGTTAGGTAGTGTTTGTGACAGGCTTTTCTTAAGATAGACACAAGAGGTGGAATGAAATCAACTTTGCCAATGTACTTAGGTAGGTTTTTTCTCAGTGGACAAAGTCGTGAATCTCAGTCTTTGAAATTGTTGTAATAGTCCTTGAAAGAGGTTGACAGAGAACCCAAACAATAAGGCCAAATTTTGAACTCTAGAAAGTTCATCACCATCACGTTGAGTTTTACTTGTCGAAGAATGGGTGAAGGCACATCTTATTAGGAAGCATTTTGATGAATATTTGTGTTCGGGAGGGTGAGAAGAAGTGAATGGGATCATACAAAGTATGAACATCGGTTTACGGAAAAACTTGAGACAGCGTTGGCTTCATTTTTAAAACCTTTCACCACAAATTCCTCTGTATCCATTAAAAGTTCTATGCAGGCTATATCTCGTATCAAAACCTTTGACTCGGGGAAACTGAGTTCATAATGGCTATGCTGGATGTAGTGTCACTATTTCCAAAGGTACCACTCAACACCATTCACTCAATTATTGAGGACAAATTACAAGAAGACAATTCCATCTCTCCACTTGAAGCTATTGCAATAATTTCTGCTCTCAAACTTGTAGCAAAGAGAACTTACTTTAAATTTGATGGCAAGTTCTATCAGCAAAAGGAAGGGGCACCAATGGGTTCCCCCTCTCCCTCGTTTAGCAGAGATCCTCATGAAGTATCTAGAAAACAAGGTCATGTTGGACTTCCCTTATCAACCGTCACTGTTGATTAGGTACGTAGATAATATGTTTTTTTTTTGGCCCCATTCTTTACCTTTACTGGACGAATTTGTAGATTGTCTTTCTACCCAGTTTCCAACTATAAAGTTTACCAAAGACCTTGAGAAAGGAGGGAAATTGCCTTTCCTAGACATTTTACTGTCTCGAGATTTGAATTCCAATAAAATCAAGCATTGTGTTTTCCATAAACCGACGTTCATACCTTCTATGATCTCATTCACTTCTTCTCATCCTCCCAAACATAAAGCTTCAGCTCTACGCTTCCTAATAAGACGTGCCTTCACCAATTCTTCAACAAGTAAAACTCGACGTGATGGTGATGAACTTTCTAGAGTACAAAATTTGGCCTTATTGTTTGGGTTCTCTGTCAACCTTTTCAAGGACTATTGCAACAATTTCAAAGACTGAGATTCACGACTTTGTCCACTGAGAAAAAACCTACTAAGTACATTGGCAAAGTTGATTTCATTCCACCTCTTGTGTCTATCTTAAGAAAAGCCTGTCACAAACACAATCTAACATTTGGAGTGTCCACCAGAAACCTTTTTTCCTTGATAAGAAATGATAGAGATAGAGTCCCAGCACTTAACAAAACCAGGTGCCTGCTGCATACCATTAATTCATGAAGACTCAGATAGTGCAGTTAAATACTATATAGGTTCTACCCTAAGAACCGTAAATGTCAGAATGGGTGAACATAAATATGCTCTTCGTTCTGGAACAGTTTCCACAGCTTTCACTAAAGCTGTTTACCAGGGAGGTTACTCCCCAGATTGAACAAATGTTGGGGTACTTAACTCAAGTGTTAATAAACGTACTGACTTCCTTACGGAAAGCCTCTTCATTATTGCATATGGGGAAACATGCTGAAACATTGAACTCCCAACATTTGTTCCAAGACAGTGGAGAAAGATGGTTGCCCCTCCTCACACAACTTTGAAGAAGAGGACTTCATGTGATAAGAAATTAAGACTTGATTTTTTGTACTTCAACAATTTGTTGATGGCATCACCAGTGATTGAGAAGACCGAGTGAATTGTGGGTCGTGTTGACAATATACAATGTCTGCTCCTGTGTTTTGTGGCGCTTGAGCCTGATGATGGGTGCTATGTTTAGCCCCGAAAGATCTCGTGTGTAAATACTAATTTTTAGTTGTAAATAAAGTGTTTTAATCTTGACTTGCAATTGGAAATTATGTTCGTGAACGAACGTACGTGTGACAGCATCGGTGAATTACTTTATAGTGACCTTTCGTACAATAAACTTTTAGCATTAACTATATATATAATGTGGGTTTTTTTCACTATAATCTCTATAAGTGAAGACAAACAAAAATTAAATACATATAAAGGTTATTAAATACACTACATGTGTATTTGATAATATTTATCATGTATTCTGGAGAGTTAATTTTACTCTATCTGAACAAACAGGGCTACATTCTTAGTTGTATATTTCTCTTGATAAAAACTCCGTGGGTAGGATCTTTTTCAGTGTGTAGAAGCCTTCAGACCCTCACTGCCGGCCCCCCAGCATCTAAGGAGTAGCCGGGGAGAAAGTTCGGGAAGAAAGTTCGGCCATGTTTTTTTGGCAGTGGTGGCAGAAAAGTAGCATAAGAGGTAAGCTCTCTTCTTTTGTACTTTTAGTTTGGGAGTTCCAAGTTCAATTTATGAACTTTTTAAGCAGTTATTTTCTATTTTTCGCATCAGGCAATTAGGTGCAAGCAAGTCTATTAAC
Source organism: Macrothele yani (assembly GCA_039090855.1). Classification (NCBI taxonomy): domain Eukaryota; kingdom Metazoa; phylum Arthropoda; class Arachnida; order Araneae; family Macrothelidae; genus Macrothele; species Macrothele yani. The sequence continues at coordinate 115,431,035 of CM077013.1, read as the reverse complement.
TTTTGTTTTTCTCTTTCACTTTTCTTGGAAACTTAGCAGTTTTTAGGGCACTTAGGCAAAGTAGCTGGCTGTTTTATTGCTTTTGTAGTCAACGATGTGTTTTCAATGTCGGTAAGAATGTAATAACTACATTATTAGGCACTTAAAGCACTCCTGGAATACTTTGTATATATTGTAACTAATTGTTAACGTCATATAATCTTCACAAAGCATTTTTTTAGTTTGTTATTATCTCTTTTTTTAATTTTTGTTCTTGTGATGTCAGTTGTTGAGGAGTAGGGGGTTCAATATTCCAGTTTTCTTTCAGGAATCTATTCTTTTAAAAAAATTATTATTTTTTATTATATGGCATTTTAAATAAGCATTTTTTCACTGCAAAGCATAAGAAACTGTAGTACTTTAGTATTGCTATTCTTGTTTAAATTCTCTCTTAGGCGGCTAGGTAACTTGGCAATATGTTATTGCTGAATAATTCTTTAGATTCATTCTGTCACTCTCACAACTTGCGTTCTTTTATAATCATTTTTCTGTATTTTAGTAGCAGATGACGAGCATGGGTTGGGCCAGGAAAGCTATAGATGCATGCAAAAATAATATTATCTTGTGTTTCGTCATGCAACTCTGAGGAGGTTATGAAAATTAAAAAAAAAAAAATTTTGGTGGGCTTATTACTTGCATCTATGGCTTTGCAGAAACCCATTTCCAACTAGGTCTTTGTGGAAGTGAGAAAATGCAGAGTTTTGCTGGTCCTTGATAAAGCCAAGGCTCGCCGCCCTGGTGGCGCAGTGGTCTAAGCGATGGCCTCTGATCATTCGTCCGAACGGGGTCCGGGTTCGAATCCTGGTGAGGCATGGATGTTGTGTTTGTCTTACGGCACTGGCTCTCTCCCTTCCCTGGAACTAGTGACCCTAAATTAGGGACGGACGACTGCTTATAGCCCATTGAGTTGCTCATGGTGGTCGTTAAACCTTCAATCCAAAAAAAAAAAAAAAAAAAAAAAAAAAAAGCCAAGGCTCGGCATTCTCGACACTTTCTACATTCAGCTTGCTATTATTTTATCCTCTTTTTTACTTATACCTGTGAGGATATGAGTTTTTCTATGTTGTTTTTGGTATGAGTATTTTAAAAAAATTTGTTTTTTTTTTATTGTTTTTGCTTCTGTCTCTTCTTAATAGTATATACAAATATATTATTCACAAATAGAATAAAACAATCTTTATTCAGAATTAAATGTTTATTTAACATCTACCCAGTCCTAGCATAAATACTGCTAAACATTTGACAGATGGCGCGCAACTGGTGTGCAATGTCACTAACAAGCCAGGAGGCATGAAGCAGCTAGTGAATCATAATAATCACAAAGGAGATAACGTGTTTTTCGTGAAGTACTTGCCATGGAGTGGGCGATTATGAGAATTGTGTTGCTTTAATAGCGCTGCACAAAGTTGGAAAATCAGCTTCTGAGATTTTCAACATGCTGAAGAAGCTGAAAATCAGCCAAATTTTTGTCTACTGGACCATAAAAAGGTTCCTTGAGACTGGAATCATCGCTGACCACCCCAAAAGGGTCGGCCACATACCGTGAAGAAAGCTCACCTGGTGAAAGCAGTGGCAGCCCGTATTCGATGAAATCCTGTCGGAAAACAATCAGTTATGGCTTGTGAGTTGAACATTTCAAGAATGTCAATGTCACGCATGCTGTGGAGTGACCTAAGGGTGAGAGATTAACGGTGGCACTGAGGGCACTTTCTCACCCCACAACTGAAGCAGCAGAGGGTGCTAAAAGCAAAACTGCTGCAGCGTTACACAGACAATCCCCACAGACAGATCCTTATACCTGATGAAAAATTTTTCACTATTGAAGAGGCTTTCAACCATCAAAATGACAGGGTATATGCGTCAACCTCACGAGAAGCTCAGGGAGAAAGCTCCAATGATCACGAGGGGCCATCACCCTGCTTCTCTCATGGTTTGGTGGGGAGTCTCCTATGTGAGTACCACAGAGCTCCATTTCTGTGAGAAAAGAGTGAAAAACATCTGCCAAAGTCTACCAAGACTGAGTATTGTAGCCAGTGGTCAAAAATGTGAATCACACCCTCTTCCAAATCCGACAGTGGAGCTTTCAGCAGGACTCCACACCTGCCCACAAGGCCTAGTCAACCCAGGAATGGCTTCAGGAAAATTTGCCAGACTTCATTTCTCCAGCTGATTGGCTTTCAAGCAGCCCAGACCTCAACCCATTGGACTACATAAAGTTGTGGGCCAGACTGCAGGACATGGCCTGCAAAAAGAGATACCCCAGTATTGACAGCCTCAAATGCTCTTTGGTGCAGACAGTAGCAGCTTTCCCTGTGAAGACCATGTGTAAAGCTATTGATGAGTGGCCACAGAGACTGAAGGACTGTGTGAAGGCAAAAGGATGCCATTTTGAAAAGTGACTGGTGCCATGTATTCACAAGTGTACTACTTATGCCATATCACAGGTATATTAAAATATTTTTAAATTTCTTTTGTTATTTCATTTAATACTTTGCAACAGTATTTATGGTAAGACTAGGTACTATAGTTTTATAGTTTGGCAGAGCGTTTGGTTTGGCTTCATCAGAACAAATGATTGTAGTCTTTTGTCCTGATAGTTTACTAGTTTCAATGTAACAATTTGTAGTCATGAATAATATATAATATTATTCACAGTTCCCACTGCTCTAAGCTAAAAGAGTTATCTACAAACAGAGATGATGTTCACAGATGAAAAACAAAATCAGTTGATAAAAACCACAATCAAGTAAAAAAGGTGAATTAGAAAATCTTGACTGTGCTTTCCCCTATCCAACACAAACAGAAATTTTCCTGTGACATTTCCACAGTTGATAAAATTTGGTGCATATACAGAATGAAAACATAAACATTTTTCAAAATATGTGATAAACATACTTATCGTCATTAACAAGCACATGCAAAAGTTTGAGTAACAACAAACTTTCTTTGAATTGCATAATTTAAAGAATGTTTAAAATGTATTTCAAGACAATCTAACATTGCCAGATTTTTGGGAAGTTGACAGGAACTAGTCTCATTGGAAATGTTGACAACACATTTTCAAGGACACAAGCATCAACTGAATTACTACCAAGATATTCTCCACTGTTAAGTCAGCTTGAAATAATTTTTAACATTCCAGTTAAGAGAAAACCACTGTAGTGGGACCGTTGGCCAACTGCCAGGCTTCATGTTTGTAGGTTAGGTGACCGTTATGGGTCCATTCTATTTTGCTGCACATCCAATTCAGAGAATTTCTGTTACTGAAACAGATGGGTCTCCAAACATTGGCACTGAATGTCTGAGCCATTTTTGGCAATTACCCTTGTGATTCTGTATCCTTCCACCATGGAAACTGTAAAAAACCTGGTAAACCATAGTTTTTCATGAGTATTCCTTCATGGTTGAGCAGATTACTTCTGAGACACCTCTCATACTATATTTCCCCAGATAGCCATAGCAGAATTGGTATTGCAGTTTTCAAGTTATCATGGCTAGCATGTTCAACTCCACAGGAACTTCAGAAGAGGGTTGAATTGTCCAAGGTTTTTGAAACAATGCAAATTTAAGAGCATAATACATCTTTTTTTTTTTTTTTTTTTTTTAACTTTGCTAGCTTGTTTTATGGTTTAGCAACCCATGTGAGAATCTGATGTAGTAAGGAGTTGCTTGTCACTAATTTAGAGAACCACCGGCTCCAGAGAAGGGACAGAACAGTGTCACACGACAAACACACCACACATGCTTCATTCATGACTTGAGTCAAAGCTCAATATGGATACTTAGCCAGAAGCCCACAGCTATAAACACTTGGCCTATAAGTTTCAGGTTAGCATATATCATGATAAAATATCAGAAAAATAATTTCAATCATCATATATCAGGACCTTAACTAAAAGAGACATACAAAGGCTGCAGACAACCCAAAGAAGCATGATTGGCATAACCAGGAGAGATAAGAAGAGGAACTCGTGGATCAGAAAAATGACAAAAGTGGAAGACATCATGATCAGAGTAAAATCCCTGAAATGGCAATGGGTTGGACATACTGCCAGAAGGACAGACCATCGATGGACAGTCGAAAATTTAGATTGGATTCCAAGAGACAGGAAAAGACCCAGAAGAAGACCACGTGGAAGATGGGTGGATGAAATTCGAAAGTATGCAGGAGTAACATGGAGGAGACTGGAACAAGACAGACCGTTGTGGAAGAGGCTTGGAGAGACCTTCGTCCAGCAGTGGATTGATAATGGTTGACAATGATGATGATGATATCAAAATATAAATTCTAAAGAAATTTCATTAAAAGCAAATAGAATTATAATCTTTAACACTAGAACTGAAATGTAAATTAATATTTGGAAATACATATATTTATGTATATTCATTAAATAAAATTTAACAGAACATATATTTATGTATTTCATTAAATAAAATTTTACCCAACACTCACTTCATCACGGCACTGTTTCTGACACATCTGGCAATACCATCGTAACTTTTGAAGTCCTTTGGCTTTAATGCGATTGGCTATTGCTTTAGGAGTCAAAGCTTCATGTTTAGGCATATTTCACACTGAAAAAATTAGTTATATTTGTCATGGCATACAAAAACATACAGGTATAGTCAGATTTTTTTTTCTTGGCACTTGATGATAATGGAATCGCCTTATTTTGGGGGTGAAGCAAGCACTTCCCGGGTCTAAATAGATGTGATTTACAGCAAGAAGGGAGCAGACAAAAAGTTCTGTAGTAATCCCAACCTAGGGTAGAATTCTTGTGGCAAGCATGGAAGTAAATACTGCTTGATTTGAAAGGGGAAGGGGGCTTCTTTGTCTCTTATGTTATCCTTTTTTTAAGGGAACAGTGAAATCTCTCTCCTCAGCGATTATGACCACAGCAAGCAATGTGAGACAATGGGAGAGACAACAATGGAGTGGGTGGGAGATGAACCAAAGGGTGAGACTGCCATGGTAATGGGTCTTAAAATGTTAGCCCCGCGGGGAACAAGTGACTGGGGAAATTTTCGCCCGTTGTCTCTGAGCATCAGAAATCACCACCCTTCGACACGTCACACCCAAAATGTTTGCACCTCCAAAAATAGGTGATTCCATTATCATCAAGTGCCAAGTAAAAAAATCCAACTCTACATTTTAACATCAGTACAGTAGAGCAGTAGTTATCTGGATCAGTTGGATAGTAGGGGTATGGAAAACTGAAAATCTAGATAATTAGATTTTTTTCTTAGACAGTAATAAATGTCAAAAATTAGCATGAAAAACATAAATCACAAATATAAAAGCCATGTATAGAGAAAAACTATTGTGCAAAAACACATACTACTCATCATAGGCTTAACATTTTGGTGGTAGGTATATACACACATTGAATGAATACCATGACTACTTACAGTTTCACACTCTTTAGGATGCAATTCACAAAACTTTGTGAAACCAATTTCTGCTTTGAGATTTTGTTGCTTGAATAATAAACAGACATATTTTAAATTGCGAAGTATTAGTCTCTTTCCTTCTCAATTCTCTTTTACCATGTTCTGTTGGTATAGAAACACAGTCTTTTTTATTCAATGAGACTACTGATGTCATCGTCACAATAACAATCCTTTACTTTTGTACTTCAGCACTTAGAGAGTACGACCTTTCCACTTGTCAACTTTACCTAAAACACCTTCTGCATTTAATATCTTTCGAGCCTTTTTCACCATTTACTCAGTGGTTTCAAAAAACCTTGATTGTGGGATGCTCCATGACTCAGGAACAAGAGTCAATATCTGAACTTGTTCATCTATTTTACTACTTTTAATTTTGTTTTTCAATTTATACATTAGGTTACTACAATCACTGCACTTCTGTTTGTTTCTTTGTTCACTTTCATTTCTTCCTGATGAAGATTGAACATTTAAAGCATTGCTTGCCATGTCTTGGAAACTACTTGCAACTCACTGAGCTTTGTTTTTCAGATAAACTACTCTTTCATCAAGTTTTCGTTTTGCAACTTTAATGGGAGAACATTGAATTAATTCACAGCTTCCATTTAGCTTCTCAATGACATCACGAGTTGAATCATCTGGTTCATAATCACTGCCTGAAAGATGGCTTTTTTGGACATTGTCTGGAGAACAGTTTGAAAATACAATTTTTCCACAAGATATACACAAGATATAACAGTTTTGTTCAACACATTGTTGAAATTTCCTTGAAAATGGAAGGAGAAATAGTTCTAATGCTTTTATAGATATTCTTTCGTGTCGTTTTAAAAAGATCACAACATACCCTTTGTCAACCAGCAAATGTTGAAACAAAATAATGCAAATGATGGTTGCACATGTTTTCAAAATTAGCGCACACATTTTGTTCTTAGTATTAAAAGTTCCCTTTCTTTTCCCCCTAAGTTTAGAACAACTTACAAACTTTTCTTGACTACCTTCTACTTGAGTTGATGAACAGTCTTCTTGTAGGTGATGTTCAACTGAACACATTTCCATGATTTAAAATAAAGCAGTACTTAAATTCAGAATCTGAAATAATATAAAAAAATAAATTATAATAATAAAAAAAAAACACCTATATACACTGACAGGAAAAAAAAATCCCAACACCAAGAAGGGGTTGTGTTAGATAAACAACAGTTGGTAGGCGGTGAGAGGACATCTGTAAGATGACGTCTATGCAAATTTCGCGCTCGGCGCATACGTGTGGCGCTAGTAGCGCCCTCGGAACATGCAAAGCAGGTTTGCTGTAAATACACGCTGTAACGTTCGTGAGTGTTAGTTATCGTTGAGATTCGATGTAGTGTGTTGATGTTAGTCAAGAATGCCTTTAAGAAGACGAAGAAGCCATTATCAACAGCTCACGGAGTTTAAACGAGGTCGTGTAATAGGGCTGTGGATTTTCGTTCCGCAACATTGCAGAATGACTTGGCAGGAATGTAGCCACTGTGCATGATTGTTGGCAGCGGTGGTCAAGGGAAGGTACTGCCTCAAGAAGACCGGGTTTCAGCCGGCCACGTGGCACTACTGAGAGGGAAGACCGCTGTGTACGGCATATGGCCGTGGCACATCGTACCGCGTCTGTGGCAGCAATTTGAGCTGCAGTTGCCACCACAGTGACACAACGAACTGTTACAAATCGGTTACTTGAAGGACAGCTCCGAGCCAGACGCCCTGTAGCGTGCATTCCACTTACTCCAAACCACCGCCGTTTGCGCCGTCAGTGGTGTCAAGCTAGAGCTCATTGGAGGACGGAGTGGAGATCTGTTGTGTTTTCTGATGAAAGCCGGTTCTGCCTGGGTGCCAGTGATGGCCGTGTGTTGGTTAGGAGGCCTGGTGAGCGCCTGCAACCCACCTGTCTGCGGCCGAGACACACTGGACCTACACCTGGAGTTATGGTCTCGGGAGCAATTTCCTATGAGAGCAGGAGCACTCTCGTGGTTATCCCACTCACCCTGACGGCACAGTTGTACGTCGGTCTGGTGATTCAATCTGTTGTGCTGCCATTCATGAACAGCATTCCAGTGGGTTTTCCAACAGGATAACGCTCGCCCGCATACCGCTGTTGTAACCCAACATGCTCTACAGAGTGTCGACATGTTGCAGTGGCCTGCTAGATTACCAGATCTGTTACCAATCGAGCACGTATGGGACATCATTGGACGACAACTCCATCGTCACCCCAACCAGCATTAACCGTCCCTGTATTGAACCACCAAGTGCAACAGGCATGGAACTCCACCCCACAAACTGACATCCAGCACCTGTACGACACAATGCATGAACGTTTGCGTGCTTGCATTCAACATTCTGGCGGTTACACCGGTTATTAATGTACCAGCATTTCACATTTAAAATGGCTCTCCTCGCGCTTACATTAAGCTGTGATCTTGAAACCTTAATCGATTAAATATGTTACCTGTACTTGTAAATGTATTGCCACCATTTCATTCCTCTACAACTATTTTTTCGTGGTGTTGTGATTTTTTTCCATCAGTGTATGTAAATAAAAGTTTACAAAAATATATATTCACTGGCCCACCAAAATACTCACTACATGATCACACTCAAACAGTCTGGAGTGAGACTGAAAAAATACAGTAGGAGGCAACTACAGGATTTTTCCTGTTAAGACATGCTCATTCATGAAAACCGTGTCATCCATTCCAATGCATGCTGCTATAGATTTTTCTTGTTAGGACAGGCACACTCATGTAAACTTATTACCTAAATCCTTTGGTTTTATTCACAAGTAACTTGTTAGATTTTTTTCTTCCCATTTGAAACTATTAAACAAAACTGCTACATTTAATTTTCATTTTGCTGATTTAGAATGATCATGTTGCATACAATGGACATGAGGCTACTCTGACTATATCAGAAGTCTTTTACAAAAAAATAATGTCAACAAGGTTTTCAAGATCTGTATTCATTTTTAATTAAATCTCTCTATTCTAAAAAAGTAACTGCCGCTGATTTAGAAATTTTGCGACACTCTTGCTTTACTAGCTCGCAACACAAAACGTATTGAACACAAAAATATGAAATTTACATCGTTTGTAGAGAATTGTTTGGAGAACACACTGAAATAAACCTTCAAGAGCTATTGTATTTCAAAGTTAAAGTAAGCAAAAAAGTGCTATCAGGTCGCGTTCCGGAGACACTAACAGCAACAGAACCAAGAAACTTTGTAGGCATGTAGTGCCATGACCGAATTTTTGCACCTCGGTGCCCTTTTTTTGAATTTCAATTTAGTTTACAAGAAATTAAATTTCTAAATTTCACAAAATTCTCTATTTCGCAATGGGATCCATTTAAAAAAATGGATATATGGCAAACTATAAATTATAACACATTGCAATTTTTACTGCCAAAACTTACAACTATCGTCCCTTTTTTCTAAAAAAAAAAAAAAAAAAAATTTAAGAAAAAGTCATTTTCTGATTTTTAAGCATTTTTTAAAGACGCAAAGGAAAGAAACGAACGGCTTGTCTGTCTTCACGATAACCACAGAGGAACGTTCTAGTCTCGAGATGTGCTGCCATGGTCACGCAGAGAATTTGTTATGCATATGTTTTGTTGGTAAAGCTATCTCAGTTGTTTAAGCTAGACGTCAAGTAATTTTGCTTCCTATACTTTTAATGGAAAAACTTCTGTACACGTTTTCTTCACAATTAAAGCGTTCCCAAGGATGAAAATTTGAATATCGATTAAAATAGCTTCATTTTATAACTTGGAATACTTAATATTTTCTAAAACATAAGCATAATTATGCAATCCAACATTTGTTTGTCTCCTGACGTCATCAAAGTACAGGTTGCGCCATCTTTTTTCTGGACAATTAATGCGTTCCCAAGGATGAAAATTGAACATCGATTGAAACAGCTTCATTTTATAACTTGAAATACTTAATATTTTCTAAAACATAACCATATTTATGTAATCCAACATTTGTTTGTCTACTGACGTCATCAAAGTACAGGTCGTGCCATCTGTTTTCTGGTTCCAACACCACCAAAGGAAAAGTTATTGATTTTTTATATAATTATGGTTATGTTTTAGAAAATATTAAGTATTCCAAGTTTTAATATGAAGTTATTTTAATCAATGTTCAAATTTTTATCCTTGGGAACACAGTAACTGTGAAAGAAATGTGTACAAAAGTTTTTCCATTGGAAGTATAGGAAGCAAAATTACTTGACGTCCACCTTAACGGTTAAGTAGTATTCTCCCTAGAGCCTTTTTACTGGGCGGCCCACCCAACTAATTTTCTCTGCCGCCCAGCTAAATTTTCTTTAATGAATGTTTTCACAACACACATAATAGTAAGAGTGGAAAACTTACTCCCACATACACCATAAATATTGGCAAAAACGACTGAAATCTGTGTTGAACATGATTTATCAGTAAGTGTTTAATAAGTACAATCATGTTATTAGTTAAGCAAAACAACATCCTTTCGTTTTTCTTTTTTTTTTTATTGAGGAAGGGGTCATTTAAAGTACCATCTAGCTAAAATTTCTTGCCACCCAGCTGTAAAAAAGCTCTAGGGAGAACACTAGTTAAGCATAACAGTTTACGGAAATGCTTTTGGGACCGCTTTTGTTTTTGTTGGTAAATTTAGTAAGTGCATAAGTTCAAACAACAAAAGTCCGACCTTCCAAAAATTAATGACAGTAAAAAAACCCTCTGAAATTTCAGAATAACAAGCCTTATTTGCTTAGACATCAGGGCAAGATTTCATCTTTTTGCTCACTAGCAAATTTTGCTAGTGACCAAATAGTTTGCTAGCAAAACATTTGCATGACTAGCAAGTAAAACTAAATCACATCATAACTTATTTTCTAATAAAGTTACACAGAAATTTAAATGTGTATAAATATTTTGACTTACCTTTTTGAATAATGAATAGAATCTTAGATAAGTTTAGTGACTATCTTTATTATTAATTTCTAACAAATTCTCATACCACATGAATATATTTCACTGACATTCTAATTCAGATTTCTTCCCATATGGTTTACGCTCAGGGTGTCTGATTTTGTCATCATACCACTTTATAACTGCTGACTGTGGATTAAAAATCTCTTCTTGTGGCCCTTCTATTTCAATTGTCATCAGAGCATTTAAAGTTTCAACAGACAAATTGTTCCTCCAATCCCCTTGTATTCTTTTTAAAAAACTGAATCCCACCTCACAACATGCAGTACTAAGTGGAAGTATCGCACAAATTTCTGCTAAACTTCTACACACTTCATATCTGCCAACTACCACACAATGCCGTAGTTTCTACGGAATTAGTTGTCTGACTACGTAACTCACTATCAAAACTACGGATTCTACAAATTTTCATTTTGTTTCAAATTTTTTTTTTTGCTATTATTTTTATGATATACACGAGATTTTACAGGGATTCGCAGAATCCCGCTTTATTTTTAATTTTTTTGTCCTCAGTTAGATCATTCTGAAGATCGATATTTGGGAGAGGGGGGGGGGGGGTCGTCTTCCATCTGGAGACGAAATTTCGTGCTTCAAAACTTTTGAACACAGTAGTGAAACGGAGTAAGAAAATTTTGCCGTAATCGCAAATTGTTCTCCCAATGTTGTCTTTGTGTCCGCTTTTCTTGTTAAATATCATTTTATTGCATAAATGTTTGCATTTTAGCTTGAAACTGTGGAGAACAATTTGCAAAAACGGAAGTTGGCTGTTGCAAAATTTTTCTGTAATCTTCAGGCATGAGATTCTTCCGCGAATTCAAGGAATTCCGGCTTTTTCGTTATTATTGGAATTCCGTCTTTACGAAACTAGAAAACGAAAGGTCGACGGAATTCGGATTTTTTCCGTAATCATAATTTTTTTTTTCTCACGATGTTGGCTCTGTCAAGTATTATTGCTCATTAACATTTTGCTGGATAAATATTTGTATTTCAGCTTGAAAATACAAGGAAAATTTCCAAAACCAGAAGTCACACGAAGCAAAAGTTTCTTCCGTAATCGTTTACCCCCTCCACGAACACGTTTCGTAAAAAAGCGTCTATCTATGCCACGCAATAAAGGCAATCGCTTGGCTTAGGGTACGACAGGCGTTGAGGACAAAGTTCGAGGGGCAAAAGAAGGGAGGGTGGCAGAGCAGGTGGTCAAACAACCGATCCATCCCAGAGCTCTGGGTTGCCACAGCAACCATTGCCGACGTCACGTTCAGTTTCTGTAATAGACCAATGAGGGCACGATGGAGATGAGTTTCAATGCGCTTCTACGATAGTTTGGAAGGGATGAAAGATATGGGGAGGATGGGTATTAAGTGTTGAAAGGAAATTGGCGAAAGAGAATCGCTGATCGTCGCTGTTTTAACAAGTGATAATAGAAACTGTTATGTAAACTTCGTGGATTAAAAATGATTTTTGGTTACTTTAAATAAAGAAATTACCTTACTAGCAATATTTGCTACTGCGATTTTTTTTCACTAGCAAATTTGATTTTTCACTAGCTATTTGCTAGTTGCTAATCGGTGAAATCGCGCCCTGTTAGACATGCAATAAAAGTTGAAATTTATATGAATTTTCCAGTTGTTATTTCATGTGACATACTTGGAGATTGGGTTGCAGGGCCCGAGCGCTACTGTGGAAACGAGCGTAGCGAGCCTAGAGGCGCAGCCCCTAGTAATACAAAAAATAAAAAATAAAAAAAAATATTTGATAACCATATAAAAAGTGAAATAATGTGAAAATAACATTAGACGACATTGTAACATAAGAGGGTACTATTTTAACTATTCTCACAAATGTGTGTTTGTTTGAGGTTCAACAAGAGACCTTAAACCTGTTCAAAAACATTGATTTTGAAGTAAAATTTTCACAAAACAAATTAATTTTTAATTTGATACCAACAAAAAACACTCTTTTTATTTTTAAATCATAAAAAGTATATGGATAGCTCATTCTATAAAAAAAATATGATACTCGTGTTAGTTGTGGTTTGCAAGCTAGCTTACTGAACGTACCAAGGTAAAAAGTCATTAATCCAATTTGAAAGCTCCGTGACATTTTTTTCTAGCATTAGTACCACTTTTATACTTTATTTTGATAAAATAAATAGCTTTCATTTGACACCAAAATAAGCACAATCGGTTGAAAAATAAGTGAAACAGGAGGATTTTTCTTAAGTGACGGAGAAAGTGAAAAGGCCTAAATCGAGTGAAAATTGAAAATTTCAAAAATTTCTCCAAAGTCCAATTTTGGATCAAAAAATCTGGAAAAATTAATTTGAGGTTATCTCATACGTACCTATTCATAAAACAATTTTGAAAAACATCTGTGATGCGGTAGCACACGGCACGAGGTAAGTTTGTCATGAGATCACCCGGCATTTGGATTATGTATTCTATATACACTATATTGACAAAAGTCACTGGACATCCCTTCAAAAGCAAATGAATGAATCCATTGCATTGTTAAGACGCACGGTACAGAGGCAAACGGTATAAAAACAAACCTGCAGCTGACCGCGATCATATCGTACTGTGAGGTTGGCAGAAAATGTTGCGGCAGGAGAGAACTGACTTTGAGAAAGGAAAGATTGTTGGATGTTATATTAGTGAGTTCTCCGTAAGAGATACCGTGAGGCATTTAAACATACCCAAATAAACTGTTTTGGCAGGGCCGGATTAAGACCTTAGTGAGCCCCTAGGCTAAGACACATGTCTTAGCATAAGTTCTTTGGGGCCCACTCAGATGTCTTAGCATTGGGTCCCAATGCTAAGACATCTGAGTGGGCACCCAAAGAACTTATGACATGGAATTATTATGAAGTCTGTTAAAACACGAAACTGCAATGACTAAACTATCTGCAGAGTTTTCATAATAAGTCACTGTATTTTCATTGTTCTCACATGAACAAGAGTAAAAGCTCAAGATTCCTAGATTTTGTCTTGGATGTTCTATGATTTAGAATTGTATACTTTTCGTAGTGCACCTTTTTTTTTTTTTTTTTTTTAATGAAAAGCCACATAGGACTCTGACCATTAACGGTTCCAAGTGCAAATTGGGAGGTGTGGGTGGATGGTAGTGAAAAAGTTGAAACTGCCTCATCGACCCCGCTGAACACAGTGCCTTCAAATTTGGTAAGTAACTACCTTGAAACTGTTCGTCTTCCAGAATCTCTCTCTCGGTGGATGGAAGTGAAAAAGTTGAAACTGCCTCACCGACCCCGCTGTACCCAGTGACATATGAATGCTTTACCCTTGGCGAGTCACTATCTAGAAACTGTTCGTCTTCCAGCCTCTCTCTCTCTCTCAGTGGATGGTAGTGAAATAGCTGAAACTGCCTCGCCGACCCTGCTGTACCAAGTGACATATGAGTGCTTTACCCTTGGTGAGTCACTACCTAGGAACTGTTCGTCTTCCAGCCTATCTCTGTTGGTGGACGGTAGTGAAATAGCTGAAACTGCCTCACGGAGCATGCTGTACCCAAGTGACATATGAATGCTTTGCCCTTGGTGAGTCACTACCTTTAAACTGTTCGTCTTCCAGCCTCTCTCTCTCTTGGTGGATGGTAGCAAAATAGCTGAAACTGCCTTGCCGACCTCGCTGTACCCAGTGACATATGAATGCTCTACATTTGGTGAGTCACTACCTTGAAACTGTTCGTCTTCCAGCCTCTCTCTCTCTCTCAGTGGATGGTAGTGAAATAGCTGAAACTGCATCGCCGACCCCGCTGTACATAGTGACATATGAAGGTGAGTCAGTGGTGAGTCACTACCTCGAAACTATTCGTCTTCCAGCCTCTCTCTCTTTCTGTCTCTGTCTCACACTGTCAGCTCCTAACTTGACCATAGGAACAGTACACTGTGTCAAATAGCGTTCCTACGGCTGCCGCCATACTCACACATGGCCATTAGACTGATGGATCGTGTGTCTTGATTCATCAGTCCATAGAACCCGTTTTCAGTGATCTACGGTATACAATAAATGTTTTTTACACCATGCTAAACGACGAGTAGCATTCCAAGTGGAGATGAAAGGCTTATGAGCAGCTGCACGACCATGGTGACGCGCATGGGTGCAAGTTGTGAGATGTGGCCAAGACTGAAAACATTTTAAATACTCCCTCCACCACCACCACCATGCGCACTCAGACATAAACACAATATACATTAAATATTATATGTGGTTAAAATTCATTATTAAATCAAAAGTGCATAAAACGACTGAACATTAATGCATATACATGTAAACAAAATTTGATGTCCATAAAAATTGTAATCGGAAAGTTAAATTTGATTATTAGGTAGGAACTACCAGTTGAAATTTAACAAATCTCCAAAATTCCTTATCTTGCAAAAGAAAAAAGAAAAAAAAAAAAGATCTTGCATAATATTCAAATCCAATCCACATATTTGCTGCTTATATAGCATTTTAAGCCCATAATAGAAATATGTTAACCAAATTATTGAAATTGTGATAATTAATACATAACATACCATGAAAGATGTTTCAAATAATCTTTAGTAAATTCTGTTGAATCAAATAAGTGTTGCACACTTTTAAAAGTCATTTAAATTGTAAAATTGCATAAGGATAACAAAAAATCACAGTTTTATAGTAACCATCACAAATTTTCATAGGTGAATTATTTCTTTAAAAAAAACCTTGTTATTGTGGCACACTTGGATTTTTTAACAGGCAAGTTCTCAGCAGTACCTTGTGGTGCAGGTCGTTTTCTTGTATGCTGGACAGGAGTAGTTGATGCACCTTTCTTTGAATCAATAGGTTTGGCAAGTGCAAGACGAAGAGTAGTTGATGCACTTTCTTTTGAAGCAATATGTTTGGCAATGGAATTACTAGGACACAACTGCTTTGTTAAGCAAGTGGGAACATCTGTTGTTTTCCTAGTAATTTCATATTGAGGAATATTTGAGACTTTATTTCCTTTTGTTGACAGGAATTCCTTGTAAGAGGCATAGGCAGAATGAATTGCACTACACATCTGTGTGGTGAGCTTTAATTCTACAGATTTTATCTTCTTTCTTCGTAAGCTGTATTTCACAATAGAAGCAGCCTCATAATTTTCCACAATGAGACAACTATCATCTGTAATAATGTCATCCATGATATTAAATGTCCCTTCAACCAGAGGACCAGAAAAGGTAGACAATAGAGCTCTCACAAGAATTCCTAAATATTTATACCTAATAGTAACACCATCACTCTCCTTCAAATCAAAAATATGTGACCACCAATCACAATCTATCCTTGAACTATGATCAAGACAGATTCCTGTGGCTTCCAACTCTGTTATAGCATTTTAAAGTGAATACCTTTGAACCTCTTCTAAAAAAAAAGCTCCTATCTGAATCATTAATTACTTGAGGCAAGCACTCGCTTAATTTATCAAATGCTGATAAAGTTGTGTTGCATCTCCGTTGCTTTGGATGCAGTACCAAAAGCCAAATCAACACTTTATTATGGTGGAAAGTTTTTCATCATATATATTGCAGTATTTTGATGTGTTTAAATTTTTATAAAATGCAGAGGTCCAATTAACTTTCTTCTTTCGCAACTCTTGTGCTTCTGAGTAAGCAAACTTTTCAACACTCAAAAATTTGTCAGCAAGTTGTATTTCTGTATTTTTGACATCAACACTCAGAAGTTCAATCACACTGCTCTCTGGAATAAATTCAACTTTGATGAATGATGACAAAAATTCCTTGCACAGGACAAACATTTTACAGTGGATTCGGTGCATCATAGCTGCCTCACATTGAAACATTTTTATGAATGAATGGAACTTGGACAACATACTTCTGTAAAAGTTCAGGAACAACAAGAATTTTTCCTGGAGGTGGATCAGAGAAAGCAAAATTCTATCTTTTCGTACTTTACCAGCTTCTGTCTGTTTTTGTTTTGCAAGATGGGACTGCGCTGATCATCAGACACTTTTCGAGTCTTGTAAACATTACTCAAAAGCGCATCTACACTTCCACTCTTCTGTTCCTCATTTGACAAAAAGCAATAATAATACACAATCAAGGCATCACGTAACTCATGGAGTCTGTCACAAGTGGTTAACATCTGCAGAAAACGTGTTTCAGTGGGCCTTAAAATTTGCTTCGCTGAACTTGAATTTAGCAAAACTTGTACTTCAGAGAATAACTATCTGGCTTTGGGAGAATCCTGAATGCCATAATAAACATCGCTTGCAAAACACTCAATAAACATATTGAATTTCTGAAAACATTGTTTTGCAGAATTATGCACTATATGCACAACATCTCCATGAATATCCAAAAGATTTGGGTTTTCCTTTCTCATTAAAGCCTCCACTCTGCCCCTACATCGTGTTGCAGTTATCCATCAGACAACTTATCACTTGAGTGAAGGCTAAATAATTTTCTGAAAGAAGTTCGTTCACCTTTTGGAAAATGTTGACAGCCATGGCAACATTTTCTATTTTTTTTTTTTTTTTTTGATCCAAGAAGATCTGCGACTGCTTTCTTTTGCTCCTCATCATAGAATCGTACCATCACATTGATGATCTTGTCCATTGCATTATTCGTAGCTTCATCTATGTTCAAAAAGAAAAAATGTCCCTTCAACTGTTGAACTAACTCCTTTCTCATGCACTTCGCAGTACCATGTGTATTGATGTGGGTTGCAGTCTTCCTGGACATTTTCAATTTAGAAAGGGCTAACTTATCACCTGCAAGATGCGTAGATAGCTCAACTAACTGTAGTGCCAAATTGAATGGCAGCGTGTTTTCGCATAAAAATGCAGTCAGAACCACTTTCTGATGTGAAATTCTGTCAGATATTGATGCTTTGGCCTGAACAGGTGCGACTCCAGGCAATGTTTCTGTATGCTGCTGTGCTCGTACACTTTTGATGATCAGCATCCTTACTGTGTCTGAACAGCACTTTTTTACCATTGCTTCCATAGTTTAACTTTCTGCTGCAGAAAACACAAAAGCTAAATCCCGGTTCCTTAATTTTCCGGCACCAAGAACCAAATTAGACATCATGGGAATCAGTCTCATCTAACCATTTCCATCACCATTTATTTTTAACACTGCTATCGTTCAAAGCCAACATATTTTTCGAATCTATGAATTTGATAGCTGACTGCATGTTGAAAAAAACGAATCACAAATTTACCAATACTTGGTTAAATTTGCATATGTAAATTAATATTGAAATGTGTACGCATACACGCATAAAATACGGCAAGATCGACTGGTATGACTCACTCCAAAGATTAGCTGTGACCTATGGCGGCAGAGCCAGTGGTGTTTCCACCTAACACAAGCTTGATGGGTGAACCGGTTATGGTGTGTGACGTACACGTAGCGAAGAGAAAGCCAGGGACGGGCGAGGTTGGGTTGGGGGCTATGACGTAGGCGAGGTTCGGCGTAGAACCTCCAAGGGAGCTGCTCCTCGATTCCTCTTCGACCAGAATGCCCCTCTTACCCAGAATGCATC
The DNA here is from genome assembly GCA_039090855.1 of Macrothele yani. Taxonomy (NCBI): domain Eukaryota; kingdom Metazoa; phylum Arthropoda; class Arachnida; order Araneae; family Macrothelidae; genus Macrothele; species Macrothele yani. Next base: position 115,413,015 of record CM077013.1, on the reverse strand, counting down.
AGGCGCTGCTGTTACTCCGAGTTTACGATAAACGAGGTACTACAGTACGAACATGGTTGCCGATGGCGTACTTACTTTCCGGAGTAGAGCGTATGGATGGAAAGGGAAAAAGAGAAAATACATATTTGGAAATTTAATTTTTACTGATATTTTGTTCCGTCCCGCTTCCGTCTTCGGATATTTTTAAAAGACGGAATTCTGTCCTCTGGACGGAAAATTTGCACCCATGGTAACGCTTGGAATGAAGTTCTCTGTGAATGGCACGTGTACATACTGAGGTTCCAACATTGTTACTCACCTGTACACTGAGGTCTCATGCAGTACTCCGTTGATTAGTTGTAACAACTCTCCTGAGGCTTTGACGTCCTCTATAACTGATTTTCTTTGGTTTGCCGATACGTTTTGCTGCTTCAGGCACACCATGTGTATTCCACTTATTCAGTACATCCAAAACAGTTGACTTGGGTATTTTTAAACGCCTCTTGGTTTCTCTTATGGAGAGCCCACTAATACAACACCCAACAATATTTCCTTTCTCAAAGTCAGTTCTCTCCTGTAGCGACATTTTCACTCAACCTCACAGTGTGATATGATCGCAGTCAGCTGCAGGCTTGTTTTTATACTGTTTGCAGCTGTACTGCACATCTTAACAATGCAGAGGATCCATTCATTTACTTTTGAAGGGGTGTCCTGTGACTTTTGTCAATATAGTGTACATTCGATGAAATATTAATCCTAATATTTTGCAGAATATAGAGATTTGTCAATCTGCGATGACCTCAGTTGTCGAGAAGACATATTTAGCTGTGGATCATCCACAAAAAAAAATTTATTTACTCAAAATACGTTTTTATTTTTTATTTTTTTGTATTTTTAATGGGAAATATTTTTGCAGTGTCTTTGTTCAATGTGCAATGAATGATGAACCTTGTAATCTTATTATTTGCAATTTTTAATATAGTACTCGAACTAAATTATTCTATGAGTTGTATTATGAAGAGTTTATGAAATGCAAAAAAAAGTATATATAATTGCACATTGATCAAGCTTTATTTTTAAGCCTTCCTCAGGAATCACGAATCCAAAGGATTTTACTTAGGATCCTAACGATTCTACTTCAATTGTTCCCTCAAAAGTTCTTAAAGAACATTATTTTTTCTAGAAAGAATCTACTGAATTGATAGCAGTCGCCACTCAAGAAATTAAAAGATAATGAAAATGCCACTGGAAAGAACAAAAAATATAAGTGCACAAAAAGAATTTAACTGATTGATCGTGCAAATTTCTTGAGGGCACGGTAACAACCAGATAAACTTTCCTTCTGTTTTGCACAACTACCGCATCCTGTAGGAACTGTGGGTAAAACTTTGCCCTACCCCCAGTTCCAATAGAGAGAAAAAGAGACTGGAGCATGTTCAGAGAAGCATGCTGAAAGCCTAAAGTTGTGGACTGCTTGATAACACCCAAGGGGGTTGTGGCATAAGCTGCTAGAGCAGCCACACTGTATGGCCATGCTGACCGACAAGTAGCACGAAACACTGGGAACCATGACTTCATTCTTAATACAATGTTTTTAAGAATGATCGGTGAGCAAGAGCTTTCTTTGGCTATGGCCCGGTTAAAAATAAGATTTTGTGCTGGAAGCAAATCATTGATTAATGCATGTACTTTCTTCTACAAAAATTGAATTACCATTTGTATTGTTTTAATATGAATCGCAATTCAAAAATCTTTAGGTCCTACAGCCCTGTAGCATGTAGAATCATGGCCAAAAGTCCTGCACCAGTAGACCAAAAGTCAATTTTTGATGTTTGAAGTCAACTTATAAAGAGTAATTAATGGTAAAGTCAGGAATACATATTATACATCATTTTAAATGAAATTGTATGCTGAATTTAAATATTTTTACGGAATGTTATTACCAGTAATTGAAATGAAGTTAAAAGCAAAAATGTGCAAATGAGGAAACACAAATCCAGTTCTGAAAAAGCGTTCGCGCTTCTCTAATCCACTGTAGCTTTCTCTAACATCCGATAGTGAGATATAAAAGGATGTCGAATCATCTGCCGACTTAGAACGCGGCTGCTTGTAGTCAGTTGATGGAAGTTTATGCAGAATTCCTGGAGATATTTAAATTTCGGAATGTCAAAGACCCGAAAAATTGGTCCTGCCTCTTCAAACCAGGGCAGAAATTATTACTTTGCATGAACTCGGATTCAGTAGTCACAAAATTGCTGTTAAATGTGGCTGTGATCGTTCCAATATCTTGCGCACCATTAAAAGAGTTGCAGAAACTGGATGCGTGGGAAACAGAAAAGGAACAGGTCGACCAAGGCAGTGTGCTGAATGTGATGATCGCATGTTGATTCGTCATTCCTTAAAATCAAGGTTTAAAAAACAGCCACTGATTTCAGAAATGTGTGGGAAAATGAAGTAGGCATTATTGCATCTGTATGTACAGTTCGTCGTAGGCTACAACAAAATGGACTGACTATATGAAAAGCTGCACGAAAACCTTTCCTTACTGAACAACAATGGCTCAAAAGAATTGCTTGGGCCAAGGCACACAACAATTGGACTGTAGATGAATGGGAAAATGTTTTTCCAGTGATGAAACGACTGTTACTATTTCCACTAATAATGGAAATAATTATGCATGTCGTCAGGCTGGTGAAAGATATAAGGCATGCTGCACCCAGCCAACAATCAAGCACCCACGTTCGGTGATGTTATTGTCCTGTATTTCAGCCAGTGGTGTTGGCTGTCTGCACACTGTTGATGGCACACTGAATGGATCGAAATATGTGGATATTTTCGAGTCCAAACTGCTACCATCTGCACAAGACATGGGTTTGCAGAATATTATTTTTCAGGATGATAACATGCCATGTCATCGGTCAAAGTTGGTTGAAAAGTGGTTTAATCGAAAAGTTATAAGAAAATTTCAGTGGCTGGCACAGTCACAGGATTCTAATCTCATTGAGAATCTCTAGGTGAGATTGAAGCAAAAGATTCGTCAACAAGGACCTACATGTGAAACAGCATTAACTGAGTCTGTAAGGGCCATATGGGACTGTGTTGTTACTAATGGACAACTAGAGAAGCTCATTAATTCCATGCCAAGAAGGTGCACTTTGTTACTAAGAAACCGTGGTTATCCAATTAAATATTGAAGCATAATTTGCTTGTTGGTAAGTTATTTCTAGTGTCCTGCAAGTTTCAATAACGTACTGTACAGTAATATTACATTAAATGCATTGTACACTAATTTCACAAATTCCACTTTTTTTTTTTTTTTTTTTTTTTTGCTTTTGATGACTAGATGCTGTACTTTTGCTTGTAACTCCACTTCTATTACTGGTAATAATATTCTGTAAAAATATTTGAATTCAGCATAAAATTTCTTTTAAAATGGTGTATAATATGTATTCCTGACTTTACCATTAATTACTCTTTATAAGTTGACTTCAAACATCAAAAATTTACTTTCAGTCTACTGGTGCAGGACTTTGGGCCATGACTGTAACCAGCCACCACTGGCTACCATGAAATTTGGACACCCCACTCCTTCTCCCCTGATTTCATATTCTTCACATTTTGTGATAATTTAAGTTTAGTGAATCATGAAAATATTATATTGTGATATAATTGCTGCAATAAAAGAACAAATGGGATTTGTCTAATTAATTATAGTTAATTATTATGAACTTCTATGCTTTTTATGTAATTTTAACTTAAATTTACTTCCAGAACGCCCCCCCCCACACACACCAAAGCAAAAAATCTATTAAAAACGTGCACAGTAATTGCATGGGATGAGTGCACCTATGGCACATAAGAGAGCTCTTGAAGCACTTGATCAAACTCTGCAAGATATAAGACGAAACACATGAGACGAGGAGCTGTTGTAGATCTGGCGATCTACACCTGCGGATGAACTTAATGCTTGCCTCAAAGCATCGCATTTTTGGAGCCATGTTCAAAAAATGACACTGACAACCAATATGAAAGTTCCTTTACTGGGAGATATAACTGCTTTTGGAAGAAACAGCATAATTTTCAAGAGCAATATGCCATCATCTGTCTTAAAAGAAAAGTTTTGGTCAATGCATCCTTCCAGTGCTTACGTATGGTGCAGAGACGTGGACCTTAACTAAAAGATACATACAAAGGCTGCAGACAACTCAAAGACGCATGGAGAGGTGCATGCTTGGTGTAACCAGGAGAGATAAGAAGAGGAACTTGTGGATCCGAAAAATGACAAGAGTGGAAGACATCATGATCAGAGTTAAATCCCTGAAATGGCAATGGGCTGGATATACTGCCAGAAGGACAGACCATCGATGGACAGCCGAAATTTTAGATTGGATTCCAAGGGACAGGAAAAGACCCAGAAGACCACATGGGAGATGGGTGGATGAAATTCGAAAGTATGCGGGAGTGACAGGGACGAGACTGGCACAAGACAGACCGTTGTGGAGGAAACTTGGGGAGACCTTCATCCAGCAGTTGATTGATAATGGTTGACAATGATGATGATGATAACTGCACAGAACTTTGTGCATCAACTGTTTCGCCTTAGTGATTGCAAGTTCCCTACTGATCCTACAACGAATCTAATACCATTTCTATTAGATTTTTGCAAAGTGATGCTCTGGCTTCAGAAAACAAAGTTTTCCCAAACACTCACAATAACTTCATAAATGACTGTGCGAAAGTGCAATTCTATACTGCCCAAATATAAAAGCATTAATTAATTTCAACATCCAGATTCAAGATCAGCTTCCTGGCTCTGCCACAACATCCAAATCTCCTGATCATCATACGCAGTAACAAGGCTGTATTTTATCCCGAGCTCCTAAATTCTTTAGAACCAGGTGGAATGCCACCACACGGCTTAATTTTGAAAACTCGATCCCCGATAATGCTATTGGGTAATCTTGTCCCACCTATATTGTGCAACTGAACCAGGCTATGTGTGAAGAAACTCATGCCAAACGTGACAGAAGCGACAATATTAACTGGCACTGCTAAAGGAGAGATGTGTTTATTGCACGCATTCCTATGATACCCACTCACATGGCTTTTAAGTGCTTGCAATATCCAGTGCAACCTGCATTTGCAATGTCTATAAATAAGGCTTAGCAACAGTCGTTCATGGTAGCAGGTATCATCTTAGAAAGTCTCATGCTTTTTCCATGATCAACTACGTATTTGTTGTTTGCTCCAGAGTGGGGATGCCAAAGCATTTATACATTTTCACCCCGAAAGGGAAAATCAAAAATATTTTGCCTCGCAAAGCATTAGAATAGTAAATTAATTATGTTGTAATAATATATGTATGCTCTTAGTATAGCAGAACAGTGATACACTATATTAATTTGTAAATCATATATCGCTATGAATTCCTTTTTTTTTTATTGAAGGTTTGAAGACCATTGTGAGCAACGTGCTGTAAGCAGTTGCCCGTCCCTGATTTAGGGCCACTGATTCCAGGAAAGGTAGAGAGCCAGTGCTGTAAGACAAACACAACATCCATGCATCACCGGGATTCGAACCTGGGCCCTTCTCAGAGTCATAAGCCAGTGCTTAGATCACTGCGCCACCGAGGGATATGAATTCACTTTAGCATGTCATTGCCTGATTTTCACATTTCCACAAATGCTAATATTCTAGATGCAAAAAGCCCGGGCAACGTAGGGTAGTTTAAGCTAGCAAATTATAATCCACGTGTGTAAAGACACCACGTCATTCCAGTTTCACGGTTTGATCAGTAGGAATTAATAAGTTTTTTCCCTAGTTCCGCCTTCAAGAAACATAACAAATGTACAAAATTTGGCTTTATAATAAACGTGCTAAAAACGCTACTAATAACATGGCTAACAAACAAAATGCTCCAAATCGGTCCCTGCGATAAATTTGCTAAAAAGGCTACCAAAAACACGGTTAACAGACACATGCAGAACTGTTTAAAAAAAAAAAAAAAAAAAAGTCGGGCAACCTTTTGGTGCTTAATGTTAAGTTTCAATGATTGCAATGCAAATAAGCAAAAGTCACAGATCTATTTGTTCAAAAAATAACCACGTTTCTCAATACACCAGCTATGTATAGCATGGACACCGGGCTGTGAACGGAAATGTTTACATAAATTACAGTGACAAGAAACTGATAATATCATCAAAAATAAAGATTTTCAGAATACCTTCCTCAGTTCCACAGATGTTTTCTTGTAGAATTAACAAGTATTTAAAATGTTGGGCAAAGTGAACATAATAAGGACTACACATCTGTTGAAAAACAAGAACACGGAGAAGACATGACAGTAACCGTGACACGATGAAACTTAAAACTTTTAGAGCAGACGAAACAACAATCCCGTAACTTCAACCAATTACCTTGCCTTTTTCTTTTTTATTATTATTACTATTATTGGAGGTTTAACGACCACCGTGGGCAACTCAATGGGCTATAGCAGGCGCTCATTTCTAATTTAGGGTCACTGGCTTCAGGTAAGGGACAGAGCCAGTTCCGTAAGACAAACACAACATCCATGCCTCACCGGAATTCGAACCCGGACCCCTTTCGGACGAATGATCAGAGACCATCGCTTAGACCACTGTTCCTCCGGGGTGGTTTTGAAGGTTTAACAACCACTGTGAGCAACTCAATGGGCTCTAGGCAGTCGCCCGTCCCTAATTTAGGGCCACTCGTTCCAGGGAAGGAAGAGAGCCAGTGCCGTAAGACAACCACAACATCCATGACTCACCGGGATTCGAACCCTCAGCCTTTCTTGGACGCATAGTCAGAAGCTACCGCTCGTTCGACTCTTACCGCTCGCTTGATCGTTTATGGAAACAGAGATAAGCATCAATAAGGTGACCAGACACTGGAACACTGATTTCTGGGCAAAAGTGCTAATTGTGTCCCTAAATTTGGGAACACATTCATAATTAGACTAAATATGCACACATTTTGCCATGCAACTGTATTGTTTCCATTGGGAAATTCTGAATATTTTTGGCTCTAGGCCAAAATATTTAAAATTGCCCTTCCCACCCAAAAATGGTTAAAAAGCTTAAGTGCATCACTATCATTTACGCAATTTTGCAACGCCGCACCGGTGGCGCAATGGTCTAAGCGCTGGCTTGCAACCATTCGCCCGTGAAGAGTCCGGGTTCAAATCCTGCTGGCGTATTTCACAAGTGAATGTACAGATTGCGATTGACGCCATTTCCGCTACGCGATTGGCTCAGTACTACTTTGGAGATTGCGGATTGCGAGTAGGCGAGGCCTATCAGGAGAGTCATGTGACGGAGATATGTAGGCGTTGCTGCACTCCCCATAAGCCATTTTAATGTTCGGGTGTTTTCTTTGCGACAATTAGGACTGCGCTTCGCGACGGAGCTGTGTTCAGCGTTGTGAAGGCCAATTAAACCGCTTCCAAGCCGCCCTGATGAACCCTACCACAAACGAAGCCTTGCGAAAGAAAGTACATGAAAGAAAGTACATGAGAATCAATGTAACTTGTGGTATTTTCAGCGGACGGAATAATGTTTTAATAATAATGTAGGCAATTTTTGGAACGGAAACTGTTTGAAAACGTATTCTACACTTCCTTTTTTTCTTTTTTTTTTTCACTTACAACTGATGGCGAATTATTTCTAAAAACCCGTAACTACTCCAAGGATTACAACCAACGAGATAGAAATACGTAGAGCGCTTACGTCGGGGAACGGGTGATGTTGTTGTTGTTGTTGATTGGAGGTTTAATGACCATCGTGAGCAACTCAATGGGCTATAAGCAGTCGCCCGTCCCTAATTTAGGGTCACTGGTTCCAGGGAAGGGAGAGAGCCAGTGCCGTAAGACAAACACAACATCCATGCCTCACCGGGATTCGAACCCGGACCCCTTCGGACGAATGATCAGAGGCCAACGCCTTAGACCACTGCGCCACCGGGGCGGCGGGGAACGGGTGAAGTCACCGGAAACAAGTGGCAGCCATGTTTGATGAGGTACAGAACGATTTCTGTTCCGTGTTAATTTTTTTTTTTTTTGATTGGAGGTTTAACGACCACCGTGAGCAACTCAATGGGCTATAAGCAGTCGCCCGTCCCTAATTTAGGGTCACTGGTTACAGGGAAGGGAGAGAGCCAGTGCCGTAAGACAAACACAACATCCATGCCTGACCGGGATTTGAACCCGGACCCCTTACGGACGAATGATCAGAGGCCAACGCCTTAGACCACTGCGCCACCGGGGCGGCTCATGTAAATCTTATCTCACATACATATGAAACTAAATATAGATCTGGCAGAGTTTTTTTTTTTTTTTTTTGATTGGAGGTTTAACGACCACCGTGAGCAACTCAAATGGGCTATAAGCAGTCGCCCGTCCCTAATTTAGGGTCACTGGTTCCAGGGAAGGGAGAGAACCAGTGCCGTAAGACAAACACAACATCCATGCCTGACCGGGATTCGAACCCGGACCCCTTACGGACGAATGATCAGAGGCCAACGCCTTAGACCACTGCGCCACCGGGGCCGGCTGGCAGAGTTTAAACATTGTTGTGACATCGGCATAGTGGGAAAATAGTTTTTAATAATGATCTAAGTGTTTGGAATTCATTACGCAAGGAACTAACAGATGTTAACAATTTGAACTTATTTTTAAAAATAAAGAAAAAATTACTAACACAAAGATTTCTTAGCTAGTAACTCATGCAAAAAATTTAAAAAATGTAAAAAAAAAAAAAAAACAGTAACATAGTCTGACACTTACCAATTAGGATTTCATACTTTTGACAGAACCACATAGGAATTCAAAGCTTGTTAGGACTTTTTGAGGCACTTACATGAATTTTGTTGCTGTTGCGGGATATGAAATAACATTAAAAAAAGCTTCTTCCTTTTTATTTTTAACCAACAATAAATATTTCTCAGATAAACTATTTGGAGCACACATCGTATTGGTGATGATTTTTACCTGTATGAAGGAGCATATGTTTTGAAAGATAGCTTCTCTTAGCAAAGTGTTTGGAGCACAGTGGCGTATATTCGAGACTAGCTAGGCTAGCTGTGACGCCCAGAGAATACACAAATAAAACTGAATTAAATATACACAAATAAAAGTCAATTATTATCAACGGTATTAAAATATGTCGATGCTTTCGTTGCGAAAAAAACGATTGCAGATTCGCTTCTTTGACTCAGTCTGGCGAGCGAAAACCAACGGCATAACGCAAACAGCTCTTCCAGATTCTTTGTAGTTCTGATGCGAAAACCTTCCGTACAATCGCCTGCTAGTGTTTCCATGACAACATGAATCAGCTGGTAGAGGGGAATGGGCCATTGCTTTGGGAAACGGTTTGCTCAGAATAGAGAAGACTTAGACTATCTCAGGCACTCGCATATTCCGACCAATAAGAGCGTTTCGCGAGAGTTATTTCAGTTTTTGTGAAGTGTCAATGAATTAAAAACAGAGATATTATATCTTAAATTCGCGGCTTTGTTGGATTCGAACTGTTTTGATAAATTTTGTGAAAGCTTCCCTCAACATCTACTGTTAGAACTTAAAGAACTCTATGCTTCAAATTTTGATACAACTCGACCAAAAATGAACTGAAGGGGTTTTATTCCCTTGATGAATACAAAAACAAATCAGTAAGATACATTACGTGTTACAAAAAGTTGGATAAATTGGGCATAGTGTTTAGTGAAGTGTATAAATTAGAAGACCTCACATTAAGCTTTCCATCAACAACTGCAACTGCCGAAAGAAGTTTTTCTGCATTAAAAAGAATCAAGATATATCTTAGATCCACACAAAGACATGCACATTAGAAAAATTTGGCTGCTTTATCAGTAGAGAAAAACATTCTTTTTAAATATGTAAAAGTACTCGGAAGAAACATTTTATGAAAACGTTACATTCAATTTCACACAAAAGAAAAGAAGAATGGAGTTCACGTACAAATAAAGTATTCAGAAGAAGAATAGAGTTCATGTACAAATAAGTGTTCAAATCATAATCCTCATAGTTTTTTGGTATGGCTTGTACCTAAAATTTAGAAAAAAAAGTTACTTCTATTACTTAACAATTAAAAATTAAATTTCGCAATTTAAAAAAAAACAGTACTGGTGGGGAGGACGGGTAAGATAGCCCAGGTCTCGGACCCAAGATAAGCCACTGTTGGAGCATACACCACACTGGTGAAGTTTCTCACCTGTGTGAAGGAGCACATGCGTTGAAGGATGACTTTTGGAAATAAATTGTTTGGAGCACGCATCACATTGGTAAGGCTTTTCATCTGTGTGAAGGAGTATATGTTTTGAAAGATAACTTCTGTTTGCAAATTGTTTGGAGCATACATCACATTGGCGAGGCTTTTCACCTGTGTGTGGTGATGTGAGCAGCCATCGGAAAAGGAAAAGAAAGAGCGAGGGAGAGAACTTGTGTCCTTGTAAGCCAACAGCAGCGGGAAGTTGTTTATGTTTTTGCGGACACGTCCAAACGAGGAGTGAACTGAAACGTAGAAACAATAAAAAAAGGGAGTGGGTTTTCTTGGAAGGACGCTGGCAGACGAATGTTACTTGAGCGTCCGAGCAGTTGCTCCTCTCTTTTTGTTAACGGAGGGAGCAGTATGCTGCCGCCCTGGTGGCGCAGTGGTCTAAGGCGCTGACCTCTGATCATTCGTCCGTAAGGGATCCGGGTTCGAATCCCGGTCAGGCATGGATGTTGTGTTTGTCTTACGGCACTGGATCTCTCCCTTCCCTGGAACCAGTGACCCTAAATTAGGGACGGGCGACTGCTTATAGCCCATTGAGTTGCTCACGGTGGTCGTTAAAACTCCAATCAAAAAAGAAAAAGAAAAGAAGAGCATTTAATTTCATGCTATAAGCGGCTCTTCTGGCAGGCAAGAACTCTTGTTCACCAGGGCAGAATTAAATATGCTTGGATCTGGAATATTGTTTTGTATATCATCATCATCATCATTGTCAACCATTATCAATCCACTGCTGGACGAAGGTCTCCCCAAGTTTCCTCCACAACGGTCTGTCTTGTGCCAGTCTCCTCCATGTCACTCCCGCATACTTTCGAATTTCATTAACCCATCTTCCATGTAGTCTTCTTCTGGGTCTTTTCCTGTCCCTTGGAATCCAATCTAAAATTTCGGCTGTCCATCGATGGTCTGTCCTTCTGGCAGTATATCCAGCCCATTGCCATTTCAGGGATTTAACTCTGATCATGATGTCTTCCACTCTTGTCATTTTTCGGATCCATGTGTTCCTCTTCTTATCTCTCCTGGTTACACCAAGCATGCACCTCTCCATGCGTCTTTGAGTTGTCTGCAGCCTTTGTATGTATCTTTTAGTTAAGGTCCACGTCTCTGCACCATACGTAAGCACTGGAAGGATGCATTGATCAAACACTTTTCTTTTAAGACATAATGGCATATTGCTCTTGAAAATTATGCTGTTTCTTCCAAAAGCTCTCCAGGCAAGTTTTGTACGCCGATTAATTTCTTCATCAATGTGACCCTCAGTTGATATCTGCTGTCCAAGATAAACGTACGTGTCTGTTATCTCCAGCTTTTCTCCATCAATCGATAAATCTTCATTTCTTGTAAAAGCATTGTACATCACTTTTGTCTTCTGAAAGTTCATTTTTAATCCCACTTCTTTACTCTTGTCAGCAAGTTCCTGTAGCTCTGATGGGGTAGTTGCAAAAATGACTATGTCATCAGCAAAACGAAGGTGGGTTAGATAATCTCCATTAATCTTTATCCCTTTGTTTTCCCAGTTCAGTGATTGAAAGACATTTTCCAATGTGGCATTAAAGAGCTTCGGAGATATGGTGTCACCTTGTCTCACTCCTTTTCCAATTTTTATGTGTGTTGTATTTTCAAACAGCCGAATCTTTGCATTTGCATTTTCATAGATGTTATTAATAATATTAATGTATGCATCTTCAATACCGCAGGATTTCAGAGCCATTGCAACTGCTGATGGTTTCACCGAATCAAAGGCTTTTTCATAATCGATAAAAGCCATGCACAATGGAAGTTCATATTCCCTCGCTCTTTCAATTAGTTCTCTCAGTACGTGGATATGATCTATTGTGCTGTAGCCACTCCTGAATCCAGCTTGTTCTCTCGGTTGAGCCATGTCCAGTGTCACCTTCAAGCGGTGTGAAAGAACTTTAGTGAAGATTTTATAAACCACTGATAGGAGGCTGATAGGTCTGTAGTTCCTGAGATCCTCAATGTCACCTTTTTTATGTAGCAAGATCATTGTAGCGTTGTTCGAATCCTCAGGAATTTTCCCTTCATTAAGGCATCGAGTGAAAATTTGGGCGAGTACTGTTTCGATTTCTCCACTTGCTTCTTGTATGATGTCTACAGTAATTCCATCTTCTCCTGGAGCTTTTCCCCGCTTCATGTTCTTGATTGCATGTGCAATTTCTGCTGGAAGGACTGAAAGAACTCTGGTACTGGTACCTTTCATGATGTCTGGAGTACATGTATCATCCCTTTCATATAATTTGGAGTAAAAATCTTTCACTCTTGTCAAAATTTCGCCTCTATTTCTTGTTACAGAACTATCTTCTTTTCTCAGTGCCATAATCTGTTTTTTTCCCTTACTGAGATGTCCCTTTGCTATCTTTAGGCTTTGGTTGTTTTCAATTGCTTTCCTTACTAGTTCACAGTTGAATTTCCTTACGTCTTCAGTGATACTTTTTCGTACTGTCTTGCATAGCTCTATATATTCCACTTTGGAAGTCACATCTTCTTTAGTTGTCCTCATCACTCTTCTTTTTTGCATCAACATTTTGGTTTTTCCTGATAATTTGTTCACATGCAATTTGTTCTTAGACCCAGCTAATTTTGTTGCTGTTTCCATAAGAGCTTTGGTTACTTTTCTGTTAACCTCAGAAATATCCACTTCTTCCGATGTTAGGCCTTCTAAAGCAGAGAACCTGTTCTTCAGTTCCAATTTGAAGGTATTATGGTGTTTTTTAAGATTAGTTATGTCAATACATTTTGTTTGTCTTATGAGCTTGCTACGTTCGAGTTTAGTGTTGAGGTGCATCTTACATCTCACCAATCTATGATCACTGCCTGTGTTGAACTTGTTTAGCACACTGCAGTCTTCTATGACGAATTTTTTGTTACACATAATAAAATCAATTTCACTTGTCGTCCCATTTGGATGTCTCCATGTCCATTTCCTGTGTGGCTTTTTCTTGAAAAAGGAGTTCAAGATGAAAAACCCTTCTGCCTCTGCAAACTCTACGAGAGTATTTCCACGCTGGTTTCTGTTGCCGTGACCGAATTTACCTACTGAAGTTTCATTCTGTTGCTGTTGCCCTATTTTTGCATTGAAATCTCCCATAATTATCTTCAAGTGCTGCTTACCTTTATTATTTAGATGACGAATTTCCTCATAAAATTCTTCAATTTCTTCTTCAGCATGGCTTGTGGTGGGTGCATAAGTTTGAATAATCTGATCCTAGTACCTTCTCGAGAGTTGGATAACGAGTCGTGCAGTTCTGTCAGAGGAGCTTTCAACTTCTACAACTTTATCCTTCAGTTTCTTGTTTATTATAAATCCAACACCACTAGTTCTGCCAGTATCTGTCCCACGATAGTAGAAGAGATGTCCACTTTTCAGTTCAATGAGATCTTCTCCTTTTCTCCTTACCTCACTTAGCCCGACGATGTCCCACTTGATCCTTTGTAGTTCCTCTTCCAATTCAAGAAGCCTTGAATCAGAAGATAGGGAGCGTCCGTTATACGTAGCCAAGGTCAGCATCAGATGGCAGCCTAGTCCGGTCCTCCGGGATTCTTAGCACCCTCTGCCTTCATGTCGCACTGGCCGCTGCCTTGGCCAGGTACATTCCAGCTGCCGGAAACTGAGGGCCAAGATTTAAGTTGTGGAGTCATTTTGGAGAGGTTTGGCCATAACTCACCACGCTGGCCAAGCGGGTTGGTGAGTGTGGGATAGCATTTCCTCTAATCCCGATGGTATAGTTATACCGCTATTGGCGGTCGTCATAGCCCCTTTAGTGGGAACAGGATGTACCACGAGAAGGCGGGGTTGACATTTGTCAAGGAGAGGCTGTGATGTTACGCATCACCTGACCTTACATCGTTTTGTATATAAAGGTGACAAAAGATGAACTAAAAAAAAGAATTTATACTGAGAATGATTTGGTTCAATATGGCCTTGAATTGACCTCACTGGCTTGAGTTGATTGGAATAAAAATGTGGGTTTGGTGATCAGGGTTGGCATTACAAGGGGGGATTTAGAAATTTATTTGTGGAGGGCGTGTTAACTAACACTAATGACAGTGGATTGTCCCATTATTAGCAGATTAACCCATACACTAACAACTAACTCAACCTCAACATATACTTTAGAAAATTTTAATCAGATTCTAACAAAGGAACCACATTCAACTCTAAAATTAATACATATAAATGCAGGATCATTAATAAACAAAATTACATTACTTGAAACTTTAATACAACAGATTAGAGTAAAATTAGATATTATCTGTATAACAGAAACATGGTTTCCAACTGAGGAATATAATTTACAAATGAATGATTATAACAATTTTAAATTAAATAGAACTTCTTTAAAACGGGGAGGGGTTGCAATTCACATACATAAAGATAATGAATACTTCTCCTTAGTACCTGAATTCACTATTAGCAATAAAAATATTGAAATCTTGACAATCCAAAACCAATTTTACTTCATCAATGTATGTTATCGACCACCAAATGCTGAAATAACTGAATTTCTAAAGATACTGAGTGATCTCGCTAACTATGTTAACTTTGCAGGAAAAAATATTTATGTTGGGAGACCTAAACATTGATATTTCTCAAGTTAATCCATTTACAAATAAATTTATGCATACTCTTCACTCAGTTGGATTAAAAAATACAATTCTATCCCCAACGCGTATTACTGCAACCTCTCAAACTATATTGGATTTATGTATAGTAAACTCACGAACTTCTACATTTACTTCTGGAGTTCTTGAATATCATTTAAGTGATCATCTTCCAATATTTATTATATATAAACATACTTTTCATCACCCTAAAATTAATACAATTAACAAAAATTCCCAAATTAGGAAAATTAATACTTCAAACTTAGAATATTTTAAAAATAATCTTAGTCAGATAAATTGGGTTGAGTTGGAAACGATAGACTCTCCAGTTATTGCATATGACTTGTTTATTTCAGTATTTAAGAAACTCTATGAAAAGGCATTTCCAGTGATTGTAGTGTCTAATACAAAAAATAAAAAATTTAGAAAACCATGGATCACAAACAATTTAATAAATCGTATAAACAAAAAAAAAAAACTGTATGCAAAATTTCTAAAAACTAAACTACAAGTAGACTTTGAACATTTTAAAACATATAGAAATCATTTAAATTCTGAAATAAGAGTAACAAAAAAAAACTATTACATAAATATCTTTTCCCAAAATCAGCCCAGAAAAACATAAACGCACCTAAATTTTCTTTTGGGAAACTCTTCCAAAATGGCATGCCCAGACTTTTTAATTAATCAAATTAATAAGCAAACAGTAAACAAAAACGAAATTGCTACATTATTTAACATTTTATTTCAATCACAAAAATTATAAATGAAAAAATAAAAAAACAAATACTCCTTTTAAATCATATTTACAAAATACCACTTACACTAACTCTATATATCTTAAGGAAATAACAAAAACTGAACTACTAACTGAATTAACCCATATAAAAACAAACACTGGACCTGGCTATGATGAAATTCACATACAAGTTATCAAACACGTAGCTGAAATTATTATTGAACCCCTATTATTTATATTTATTCTCATAATTAAAACAGGAATTTTCCCAGAGAAATTAAAAATTGCTGAAATTTTTCCTAAACACAAATCTGGATCTAAAAACATTATAAATAACTACAGACCAATTGCAAACTTATCTACTTTTGCAAAGATTTTAGAAAAATTAATATATACCAGATTAATTTCATATCTGACAAAATTTAAAATTTTAAATCAGTATCAATACGGATTTCAACAAAATAAGTCAACAGAAATGGCAGTACTTACAATTCAAAATAACATACAACAGAATCTTGCAAATCACAGCTTCACATTAGCTATTTTTTTAGACATAACAAAGGCATTTGATTCATTAAATCACGAAATATTTTTAAAAAAGCTGATGCATATAGGGATAAGAGACACCTCTTATACACTTTTTAAAAACTACTTAACAGATACCTCAATTTACACAAATTGAGAAATATTCATCTCTACAAAAAAAGATGAACTCTGGAGTTCCTCAGGGTTCTATACCTGGGCCTTTGCTATTTAACATATACATAAATGATATTTTCAATGTAAATAAAGAAACTAATATAATTTTATATGCAGATGACACAACTATTCTAATTCATGGCAATCATATTGATGAAATGATCAATAAAGCAAATATACTGCTCGTAAAATATTCTAGCTGGATGGCAGCAAATAAAATGCTAATAAACTTAGAAAAGACTAAAGCAGTAATATTTACTCGGCAATTATCTCCTCTACAAATAAGTGAAAAATTGGTAATTGACAAAACAATAATTAAAATAATAGATAAATTTACTTATTTAGGAATTACACTTTACAAAGATTTAAAATGGACTAGACACATAGATACATTACTGACAAAAATATCTAAAAATATGGGAATAGTCAGTAATGTGATAAACAACCTAACTATTAAAACCTTAATGTTATTATATTATGCCTTGATTCATCCATATTTAAATTATTGCTTTTTGGCTTGGGGCCAGACAACGAATACTAACCTCAAAAAACTTCAAATACTACAAAACAAATACATTAGATTAATTGATCTTAAATTTAATGATAACAAGGATAATATTATACAAATAAATAATTTTAGGTACTCTAAGGTATATCCACAAAAATATAAAATATTAAATATTAAACAATTGTATAACTTCAATCTGGGAAAATTATGTTTAAACGTATAAAATCAGATAATTACAATCTTACTGAAATAATTAAAATAGCACCAATATTACATCTATATCACACAAGATCAAAAGTGTCTTTACAAATATCTACACCAAGAACACAAATGGCACAGGAAAATATTACATATAGTGGTCCAATGTACTGGAATGCACTCCCAAACGAATTAACCAATATTAACAATTTCAATTTATTTAAGAAAAAATTAAAATCATATATACTTCAACAATAAGAAACTTGATTTTCAGATTAAAATGTTATATGAGCATGTAGAGAATTTAACATCTGTATAATTATGCAATTGACTTGACTGTTATCAATTGATTACAGCGAAGCCTGAGCTAGCCGCCCCGGTGACGCAGTGGTCTAAGCGATGGCCTCTGATCATTCGTCCGTAAGGGGCCCGGGTTCGAATCCCGGTGAGGCATGGATGTTGTGTTTGTCTTACGGCACTGGCTCTCTCCCTTCCCTGGAACCAGTGACCCTAAATTAGGGACAGGCGACTGCTTATAGCCCATTAAGTTGCTCACGGTGGTCGTTAAACCTCTAATCAAAAAAAAAAAAAAAAAAAGCCTGAGCTAAGTCAGGACTCTTGAAAGAGGCCTTTTCTTAGGCTTCCCATACTGTTACAAACTTTAAGTTACTCTGTAAACTAATTTATTCAATGATTCTATTGCAACAGTTAAACAAATAAATAAATAAAAAAAAATAATAATAAAAAAAAAGTTTAAGGACGATCGTGAGCAATTCTAAGGGCTGTAAACAATCTCCCGTTGCTAATTTGGGGCCAGTCGTTACAGGGAAGGGAGAGAGAGCCAGTGCCGTAAAGCAAGCATACTAACCATGCCCCACTGGGGACTCGAACCCGAGCCCACTCGGGCGAACGGTCATAAGCCAGTACTTAGAAGACCACTTCACCACAAGGTCAATGCTGTTAGTTCCAGGGAAGGGTCAGAGCCATCGCCATAGCAAAAACGCCCCGCCAATGCCAGCTCTGGAACTCGAACTCAGGACAACTGATTTTGATAAATTATTCTTTGAGTTTTACATGTATAATGATCCCGCGCCTCTGATTACTCGGCCACCACCCAGCAAAAACAGTCTTGCTGGCCCAGCACCATGTTGCCGCTGCCGAACCGTCAATAAAATGTCCGGGCGGCCAACAGAAGGGCCAGCAGTGGTCTATCACAGGCAGTAGCTGCCTCAAGTGGCCCTTCAGTGGCCCGGCAAGCACGTGCCAGAAATTATGGCTAGCCTAATGTGGTCCGCTAGTGGGCCGTTAGTGGAAGCCAGCAACCACGTGACGTAACTGGTGGCTTGCCGAATCTTGTCCGCCGCCCCGGTGGCGCAGTGGTCTAAGGCGCTGGCCGCTGATCATTCGTCCGTAAGAGGTACGGGTTCGAATCCCGGTCAGGCATGGATGTTGTGTTTGTCTTACGGCACTGGCTCTCTCCCTTCCCTGGAACCAGTGACCCTAAATTAGGGACGGGCGACTGCTTAGAGCCCATTGAGTTGCTCACGGTGGTCGTTAACCTCCAATCAAAAAAAAGTCTTGTCCGCCAATTTCCCAGTATTAGCCATAATAATAATTAAAAAAAAAAAAAAAGGAAGGACAACCGCAGTTTCCTAATGCGACAATGTTTTTTTCGACCCTTTCGAAGCTTGTGAATTAACGCACTGCGCTGAGGAAATTTTCTCAACAGACCGGAAAAACGCCGTTTGCATCTGACTAGTTCGATCCTGGGCCATTTATGTGGAAGCCGCGCTCGCTACCGACCGGACTAATTCACGACGCTCGGATACGTGCTGGAAGCTATCTGTTTGGTATGAAATTTGTAATCGAATGCTTCCCTCTTTCATTTTATAATATTGCGAGGTATTTCTCATAAAAGTCAGTTTCATATAATTGATAAATTAATTTTTTCAACGTAACGATAGTTTTTTTTTTTTTTTTTTTTTTTTACGTTAAGGGAACTTCACTTATTTTCAAGGCGTGTACATACTTAGAGTCGCTTTCCAAAGTTTTGTACTGTCCTTGCCGTCTTGAAAAGAGATTGTTGAATAAATATATATTTACCCGGGTTCATGTCACATTCTGTTACATTTTTAACGTTGTGTCTTTCCTTTCCGTTGTCCGAAGCTACATTTGGTTTAAAGAGTAAAATATATTTTATTTTACTTCTCGTTATTTTTAGAAGCGAATTCCCCCAGTCTTGTGTATTCAACCCATGGATGAGTACACCACATAGCGTTGCTTTTTTTTTCTTTTCAAATAATTAATAAATTTTGTACGCGTATAATTTTTTTTTCCAACAAACGCTATTTTAATGGTTTTCCAGGGGTATGTGTTTCAAGCGGTTTAAAATTTTTTCTTGTTATTCATCCCCTCCATTCCATGAATTGTTATTCATGGGAATGGATAACAATTCATGGAATATTTCATGGCTGTAATCTAGTATTTCACGGCTTAATCTGATATCTTCGTCGACGTAAAATTTCATTAGGAAATTAATTCGCCTCTCCACATATGGATTTTTTCTTAACACTAAAATAACACGATGGCGATAGCGTCGTCTTCAACTAACTGGTACCATGAGAGACACAGCAAGTGTTGCTTCTGCGCATGCGCAGTCCCGATGCTTCCACCTGCTGTTGGGGGTTGCATTGGTTGCCAGCAACGGGCCACTAGTGGCACTTGCTTGGAGGCCCACAATTCACGGCGATGCTGCAGGGCCATCAATGGCTCGCCAACTAATAGCGCTGCCACCAACGGACCACTACCGGGCCGTGAGTGGCAGATTTCAGCCAGCAGTGACCCATCACTGCCAGCTGGTGGCCAGCAGTTTCCCAGCACTTGTGTTTTTGCTGGGCATGTATAATGACTCCGTGCGTCTGATCACTCAGCCATCGGGGAAGTGGAGGGTGGGGATGGCGGTGGTCGTATGTCATTTATGTCAGGCGATGTCGCTCTGCAAGCGTTAACTAGGCGAAGGATGCGCAAACTTGTGTTGTGGAAATGCTACCACACACAATGGCACTCAATCTGTTTCATATTTTTCCAATATATCCTTTCAAAATATGCTTTGGCTTTTTTATCCTAATGAGTTCTTTAATGAGTTATGACCTGCCACAGTTATGTATTCCATCAGTGCTCTTTTATCTATTTAGCAAAGAATTATTTAATATCTTCAGCATTCAAATACAATTGTTATACATGTAAAACTTAAAGAACATTGTAAAGAATATTATGCATTGGAATGGTGGAAACCGATTAACCGAATGTCATGATAATTAACACATCAATCAGACATCTCTGAATTGACTGTATTTTTACTGTTCTCGCGTAATATAAACTCAGACGACCAAAAAATTACAGACAAAGATGAAATGGCCACCATTTTAAATGATCATTTTATATCTATCTCACAAGTTATCAAACAAAATTTGAATATGTCTAGCACCCACTTTACTCAATATTTATCTGGTACATACAGATCTAATACATTTTACATGCAGGAAATTACAAGAATTGAACTCTTACATATACTTAAACAAATTGACATCAACTCAGGACAGGTTATGATGATTTTCACCCCAGGGTTATTAAGTATATTTCAGACGTCATTGGTGAGCCATTACTAACAATTTACTACTCCATACTTCATTCAGGAATTTTTCCGGATGCTTTAAAAGTAACCAAAATAACTCCTAAATTCAAAAATGGTTCAAAAAATGAAGCAAATAATTATCGTCCTATAGCAAATCTTTCAATTTTCGCCAAGATCCTTGGAAAATTAATTTATACTCGACTAATTTCCTACCTTCAAAAATATAAGATACTCAGTCAGTATCAATTTGGATTTTTAGCAGATAAATCTACAGAATTAGCATTGCTATACCTTCAAAATGCTATACAAAATAATTTTACTCAAAAATATACAACAATAGCTTTATTTTTGGATTTATCAAAGGCATTTGATACTTTAAATCTTTAAATCATGATTTTCTTCTTTCTAAATTACAAAATATAGGAATCAGGGGTAATACTTATTCACTTTTCAAAAAATACTTGACTAACAGACAGCAATATACACAAATTGAGCATTATCACTCCTCATTTCAAATTATGAGATCAGGAGTACCTCAGGGTTCTGTGCTCGGCCCTTTATTGTTTAATATATACATTAATGATTTATATTCGCTATCAACTCATATGGATCTTTTTCTGTATGCTGATGATCAGGGGCGGCCCTAGGGCGGTGCGAGCGGTGCGACCGAACCGGGCGCCACATTAGAGGGGGCGCCAAAATCAACAAAAATTTAAACATCCGCGCGCAGATTTTGAACAATCTGAGCAACTCATTTGCTCATGAATGTTTGTTTTCCGGCAGAGCACACTGCTCGCTGAGATCTTAGGACCGGTTTTACATTATCGCAACGGAAGTTCATCTTCACGCGAAGCTTATACATATTCTTTGCCCGAGCGCCTAACAAATAAATCCTCGTCACGTGCGCACGCCATCTCTCTGGCCCCAGTGCTCCCAAGTTCAGAGCAAGTTGCGTAATCGACAAAGACAGTTCGTCCTGCAGTTATAACCTTGAACCTTGATAGACGCTAGTACACTCCGGCCGACCCCGCCCGCAATCGAGTTTGGAAGTGCAACGAGTGGGGATGATGTACGCGCGAGCTCGTCATACCTTTACTTTGATTGGAATTCGGAATTCTCGTACCTGTTCGTGTGAGTGTACCGTAGTTATTTACATTATGTGTTTGCTGAATTGTGTGTTAGGTAGATAGTACTTAAACTTCTTTTTTAATCAAAATAGAGTTTATGTATTTGCTTGAGTGATACGAAATTAACAAATTAATAAACTTCTTTGCTGCGTTTGCTGCTGCTAACAGTTTGTAACGATTTCTGTGGTGCTTTTCCTCTATTTGGAACACTTTCGAAAACTCTGAAATATTCTGGAAAGTCGTAGAATATCATAGAACACAATAGAAAACTCTAGAAGGACCTGAACGTTGTTATTATTTTTAGAATAAAACATTGAATGTAATTAAGTGATTTTTATCTTCCGCAGAAAAATGTCGCAACCTCCAAAAAAACTATCAAGCGCTCAAAACCTAAAAAGAAAACTAAAAAACCAACGCGAAATTGGAAAGGGCGCTAACTTACTCGCCAAATATTTCAGGGTTGAAAAATCCTCTGAATCATCATCCGAACTGGTTCAACATGAAACAGAAGAAGACGATGACCAAATTTATAAAAGTTCTTCAGTCGACGTTCGTGAAAAAGGAGAGCACCACAAACAAGAAGAACTAGCTATTCCTGGACCATCATTTGAAGCTTAAAATGCTACTGAAAAGGGCAAATCTACAGAGAAACAAATATCAATGCAAAATGTACCATTGCCAGCATCTGTGCAAGATACACAGTATGACGATATTTCTAAATGGCCACTCGTAGACTCTGCCACAAGAGATGAAATCATCATTCCAGTACCTATGAGTCACAAAATGAGCAACGAAAACTATCCAAGAAATAATGATGGACGGCACTTTTCCAATATACGCTTTCAAAGAGTAATACCAAATGGGGAAACCTTTGAAAGAAGATGGCTTGTTTACTTCAAATCTGCGAATAAAGTGTATTGTTTTTGCTGTTATTTGTTCTGCGAGAGCCCCCACTCCAGTTTGGGAAAAGAAGGATTTGACGACTGGAACTACTTATCAGCACGCATCAAAAGTCACGAAACATCTCCAGGTCATCGGCTTGCTATGAGCAGTTGGATAGAAGCGTCGAAACGAGTGAAGCAATTCAGCGGAATAGATAAGAGGTTGCAAAAACAGATTGAAGATGAGAAGCCACGGTGGGCCGCTGTACTGGAACGGATGATGTCTATAGTTTTCTTCTTAGCAGGCAATAATCTATCATTCAGAGGAAGTTCTGGCTCTGAAACCTTGTATACCCCTAATAATGGCAACTTTCTAGGTTTGGTTCAACTGTTAGGGAAATTTGACCCAGTAATGGTGGAACACCTTCGGCGCATTGTCAATAAGGAGACCAATGTCCATTATTTTAGCAAACACATTCAAAACGAGTTAATCAGCTTACTTGGAGGCGAGCTGCGAAATAAAATTTTATCTATGATAAAGGCAGCCAAATACTTCTCTATCATACTGGACTGTACTCCTGATGTGAGTCACATCGAGCAATTATCATTCACATTGTGTTTTGTTGACACTAAAGAAGAAGTCAAAGTGCGAGAGTGTTTTATTGCTTACAAGCCAGTAAGTGACTCCTCGGGCGAAGGACTTACTGGCCTTTTTCTTGATGAAATTGTACAACAGTTTGATTTGGACATGAACGATTGTCGAGGCCAAGACTACGATAATGGCACAAATATGGTAGGAATAAACAAAGGCATGCAAAGAAGAATTCTAGACCAATATTCTCGAGCATTTTTTAATCCGTGTGGTTGCCATAGCTTAAATTTGGTCATAGCAGATGCCGCTAAAACTTCAGTTAAATCGGTTTCGTTGTTTGGGGTCCTCAAAGACTGTTTGTTTTATTCTCTGGATCACCGAAGCCATGGGTCATAATATCCAAGCACGTAGATGGACTGTCACTTAAAAAAGTTTGCGAAACCCATTGGAAGAGTAGGGTTTCTAGCCTTGCTGCAGTTCGGTATCACTACTCTTCTGTTCGTGATGCCCTTCTGGAACTCCACGAAGAAACGAAAGACTCAGTCGCAGCATCAGAAGCCTGGTCACTAATTCAGCACATGGAGCAGTTTGAATTCTTACTTACGATGGTGGCTTGGTATGACATATTGTTTCAAGTTAACATTGTGAGTAAGGAGGCTATGCAGTCTGAAACTATGGATCTACCAAATGCATCACAATTGCTAAAGAATTGCTCGGAATTTGTGAAACAGTTCAGGAGGAGTTACTCACTTGCTTTAATAACAGCCAAGAAAATAGCTGCTCAGGCTGCAATAGAGCCAGTTTTTAAAGCAGTCCGATCCCAAAGAAAGATGAGGTTATTCGAGTACGAGGCAAGAGATGAGACACTAACAGATCCTGAAGAATTGTTTAAAACGAGCGTCTTTTATCCTATGATCGACACAATTGAAAATACTCTGGTAACTCGATTTGAACAACTATCAAAATTCAATGACACATGGTAATTTTTATACAACATCAAAACAATTTCTGAAAAATCCAAATTGGAAAAAGTGTGTGTGGATTAACAAATAAGTTTGACGGATCGTGAAAAATGTGACATTTCTGATTCTGAATTAGTTGAGGAACTTTTAAGCCTTAACCCATTATTAAAAGAATCCGATTCAGCAGAACCGTTAAAAGTTCTTCAACTTATTAAACAAAATAGTTGGCAGGATATTTTCCCGAATTTGTGGACTGCTCTCCGGGTTCTGCTAATTATACCTGTCACTGTGGCTAAAGGTGAACGTAGTTTTAGTAAATTGAAACTCATTAAAACTTATCTACGCTCCACTATGTGTCAGGAAAGGCTATCGGATCTAGAAATTTTGTCAATCGAAAATGACATTGCCCAGGTAATAAATTATTCTGATTTAATTAATAAATTTGCCGGTGTTAAGGTGAGAAAGGTGCCCATGTAATAATCGTACATAATCTTTTTTCAATAAAACACTTATCTACCAAATTTTTTTTTTCATCCTAACAGTCATTGGGGGGGGGGATCCGGAGATCTCGCACCACCCAGAAAAATTGCTAAGGTCGCCACAGTGATGATACAGCTATTCTTATAAAAGGAAAATACTTAGGTGAAATATTAACACAATGTAATTAACAGCTGCTAACTATTTCTAACTGGTTAAATTCTAATGAATTAATAATTAATGTTAATAAAACTAAAGCAGTGATTTTTTCTAATACGTTATCTCCTTTAACACCAGATGTACAAATATCCCTTAATAATAAAATAATTGATATAGTACCTTCATTCAACTACCTGGGAACTACAATAAATTTTGAACTCAAATGGAATAAACATATTGATTTTCTTTTAATTAAATTATCTAGAAATATTCGTATAGTGAGTAATATCCTGACTGATCTAACAACTAAAACACTGATCTCATTGTATTACACACTATTTTGAACTCATATCAATTACTGCATATTATCATAGGGACAAACGACACAATACAATATTAATAAATTACAAATCCTACAAAACAAATTCATTATAATTGATCTCAAATCACATCCTAATACTCGACCTATAATAAATTTTAGAACAAAAGTATATCCTAGTCAATATAATATACTTACTATTACTCAACTATACTATTTAATCTTGGTAAAATTATGTTTAAACGAATTAAATATAATTTATATTCAGATCTCATGTTTCTTAATACACATGCACATTCGTACGAAACAAGGAATAAACTACAATTACAACCTATTTTTCCAAAGACGAAATCAATTAAACTCACTCTAAATTACAGAGGCCCTCAATATTGGATTATTTACTTAGCAACCTGACTAACTTAAACAATTTTAATTTATTTAAAAAAATTCAAACTCTATCTTCTTCAATAATTAAAAAAAAGGAAAAAAGATTGGCAAAACGTCTTCTATTTGTCTGACTTGATGTGTCTATTTGTTGTTTCATTTGTTTCTTCTACGGGGAGTATAGAGCTATGTCAGGCCATTTTGGCCTTTCCCCCTGTTGTTACAGTCTATGTTCATCAATTATGTACTGTCAATTTTTTTCCCACTCGTTTTTTTTTCTTTTTTCTTTCTTTTCTTCGAAGAGCATGTAACAACAAAAATAAATAAACAAATATCAACCGCTCAGAAAACTTAATCTCCCTGGAGCAGGAATCGAACCCGTTACATCAAGCAGAACGCTAACCGTTACACCAGACAGGACGAAGAAGTTCCAACTATCTGAGTATTAAGAGCATCGGAAAATTCTCCAACCCATTCTTTATCCAAGCAAACTGTGCTGCCATCTAGCGTTGTTAAGCATATGGAAGAAATATTCTTCTCATAATACGTGGAAAATACGTTATTATAATTAACACAGCAATCAGACATCTCTGAATTGACTGTAGTTTTACTGTTTGGGGGGGATTCGATTCCCGCTCCAGGACGATGAAATTTTCAAGTTTTCTGAGTGATATTACGTGAGAACAGTAAAAATACAGTCAATTCAGAGATCTCTGGTTGCTGTGTTAATTATCATGACGTATTTTCCACGTATTATGAGAAGAATATTTCTTCCACACTATATACCGATTCATCCAAATTGTACGAGAAGCACTGCATACGATATGAGAAAGCCAGCTATTGTGAATATCAAGCTTCTGTTTATCGGAAATAAACCCATGACTGTGAGACCTGAGTCATCGGTGCGAATGAGACTGACCAACAAAGAAAAGGTGCTTCCGTCCTTCAAGATTCCACCTCGACTTTCGTTGATTTCAGCAAAACGGTTGATCAGGTCAATGTTTCTTTCTTGCATTCTTGCTGCCGGCCAGATCAAAACGCACATCGACAACACATGCACAGACGATAACCACAAGATATACCATATCCAGAAAGGTTCTATTAAGTTCCTTCTCATGTTTTGCAGAGCGCTCACGCATATGAACAATGAAAAAACTTTGGATGTGAAAGTGAGAAATATCGGAAGTGCCGTCACACAGCGTAGTTCACTTATGTAAGATCGCAGAGTCTTGTATATTCCTAACACCATTTGAATTTCTTGAGAGGAGTGCTCCCCGCGAATTACTAATTTTAAGTGTTCATCTAAAGCGAACAAAATTCTGGTGATTTCTGAGCACACGGCGGCAATTAATAATGACGAGTACGTGCTCAATGAACAAGCGATATAAAAATCAGTGCTGATTGTCAGGCAAAAAATTACACATTGAATTTCAAATGAAATGGTTTGGTAGATACCAAAAGTATAGAACTTAATTACTTCCCAAAAGTTTTCTTTCAGGTAAAGAAATATCAGTAGAGACACCACCGACGTAAGAAGGGGAGAAATAGAAACAGCGTGAGTTGTGAGTCTTACATAACGCACCTTACAGGAAGGGACATCAATATGAAGATCAAGAATTGCTTGTTCAACGCTATCGAAGTTGTCAATTATTCTCTCAAACTGAGGAGATCTCAGTCGCAGGGAGATCCACAGAGCACAGGAGAAGAACCACAGAATTGAGAAAAAAGGCAGAAATTAATCTTGGTTCTTTTCCCAGTAAAGCATAGAAAATTGCGGCTAAGAAGTAAAGACAAGCTACGTAGTGCAATATTTGAAGTACCCTGCGCAAACTTCTAGTGAAGTACCTCGTCGTTTTGCAGGGACCATGATCACGAATGTTTACAGCAATACAGTCAAGAGTCTGTAAAATGGTCTCCAGATTTCGTCTGAAAATCGGATTTCGTAGTACCCTATTTTGATTTGTGCGAAAATGGCTTTTAATGTGGTTGCCAGTTTCCCAAGGAGTAACTTTTGCAAAGTTGTCCATGTTTGTTGAGAATCTCGGAACGGCTTATCAAATGAACAGGAATCGCCTCTTGCTGGAACGAAAACAATTAAAACTTTTTCTAAGGAAGCGTGTCCAGGATAACTAAGTCACAAAGAATTTCATGAAAAGTCCAACACTCCTGCTGTTATTTATTCATCCTCTTAATACGTTTTCAAACCCAGCAATTAAAAAGTCCCTCTGACCTAGAATGTTCCCTAAACCAGTATTTTTTGTCTTTGACTCAACAAAAACTTAAACAATGTTTGTTTATAGTTGATTTCATTTTGTAAGCTTGAACTAACACAAGAAGAAATTTGTAGCAAGTTCTCCAAGCCAAGGGTCACTTTGACTAAGCAAAGAATTTTGTGACATATTCAGTAAAGCAAGTTGTAATGTCACTGACTCATCTAGTATGTGTTTTCTAAGCAAGTATTTGTAGTGTCATTGAGTCAACGAACATTTCACAGCCTTTTTGTAAGCTAACATTTGTTTGTATCATTAAGCTTACAAGGATTTCGTAACATGCTATTTAAGCAGCTTACTTCACACGAATTCCTTTTCGTTTCACAATTAGTTCTTCAGGATATGTGTAAAAACGATCGTTCACCACAGCGCAGAGATTTAAATACACAAAACGTGAAGCCCGTACTAGAGCTTACTTTATCATGATGACGATCAAATTAAACGCCTTTTTTGGCTAAATACGCAGGTACTTTCTACGATGTAAAAGCATGAATTCGCCAGTTCGTAGTGGCTAATTGACAAATATAAGTTCCTGTATAATTTAAACTACTTTCCCAACCAGGGACTCTTCAAAACAGCAAAATGATTATATACGCAATTAAGTTCGCAGGAGCATGCATTCAGAAACTCATTATCTCTAAAATGATACGAGGAAAACAAGAGACACTTGCTTCGTCAGGAAACTATCCTTTTGTGCCCTTTGCGCATGTGTCGGTTCAGCAAACAAAAACAAAAAACAAAGTTTGCATACATGAAACATGCATTCTTGTTGTTCACCAGTTCAACGTCATAATTTCGCCCTTTCATTTATTAACATTTTCCAGTTTCTGTCCAATAAAAGGAATCGATTGCAAGTTTATCACGAACGACTTATCTTGCCTCCTACTGTCTCATGAAGAGTTCATACACCTTTATCTGATTTTCTCTTGAAGATGTTTATGTCGCAATGTATTAATTTCAATGAGAATAATATCTCATTCTTTTACTTCTTGGAAAGAAGTACACTTTTTGCGAAATGTGGCCGGCAGATATCGATTTTAATCTCCCAGCGGTATCAATATCATCTCACTGGTAATGAATAGCAAACATAATTGATATAATATTTCCGTGGTCGGAACATGCCACACTTTAGGAAATGAGCTTTTTTAAAGTAATTAGGCTTTTCCTTTCGCATTAATTATTTACTTCATATTAGCTGCAGTGTTAACATTACCGCTTCAATCAAACGATTGCAAATTTTTTCTTCTATCGTTTTCACGCACTTTAACTTCTTGACAAGAAGTAGTACTCTGACTGCTGTTTGTCCAATTAGCCTATTTGCCCAAAATTTGTCACGGTATTGTCACATTTTTCTCATTTTCAAATCTGTTTCAAAACAGCTAAGATTTGTCTTCCCAGTTGAAAGACATTTTACTGCATATTATTTTAACACGTCTTTTTGTAAAAAAAAAAGAAAAAAAAAGCGTGTGCTTATGGAATCACTTTGTCCGACCGTACGTCTGTGGATACCATATCTGCAACTAATCGTCAGATCTGAATAATCCTTTTTGCATTGGGAAGCTCGAAATATGAGTCCAATGATGTTTTTCTTTCTTTCTGTCTTTCTTCTTTTTCTTTTTTTTTTTCACGATGCACAACTTCGACCATGGAAGGCGAATTCAAAATATATTTTGCTCCATATCAGTGCTTTCGAACATACGATTGAAAAAAATATTTTTTATCATTTGATACCATTCATAACGAAGACTAT
Source organism: Macrothele yani (assembly GCA_039090855.1). Classification (NCBI taxonomy): domain Eukaryota; kingdom Metazoa; phylum Arthropoda; class Arachnida; order Araneae; family Macrothelidae; genus Macrothele; species Macrothele yani. The sequence goes on along the minus strand of CM077013.1, from coordinate 115,383,407 downwards.
ACTGGGTAAAGTTTTTTTTAAAGTAATGCATAGTTTTTCCGCTAGGGGCGTAAAGTTAAATTGCAATTTCTCGGATATCTCTACTTCTAAAAGACCAATTTGAAAAATTCTTTTTGCATTGGACAGAGCTCAGGGGGAGAAATGTTCCGCATATAATTTCGAATATTTAGTAAATAATGCTTTGGTCACTAGGTGACGTAATTGTATATTACTGTTCTTGATGTATTTGCAGCAATATCTACGCTTCTGAAAACTCGATTTAAAAAAATTCTTCGCGGTCAGATATCGTTCACCACGGCAAACGTTTCGAGAATATGGTTTGCTTAAAATAGGGCATAGTTTTTTCGCTTAGGGTCGTAGATGTATATCTTATTTTTGTCAATATATCTGCTTTTGATTGTCCGATCTGAAAAATATTTTTTTCTTTGTTGGAGAACGCTTCTAGTGCGAAATATCTTGCATACAATTTCAAATTTTCCTTAATTCACAAGTGTGCACCTAGAGGGCGTAAGTTCACGTTTCCGCTTGCAGCATATTAGCAGCAACATCTGCGCGTCTGCAAATCCGATTAAAAAAATATTTTTCGGTCAGATACTCCTAACTGTCAAAACACTATGTGTGCATTTTCTGACCAAAAATAATGCACAGTGTTCCCGCTAGGGGACGCAAATATCTGACCTTTTATTGATATCACTGATTTAAAAAAAAATGTTTTAAAACTCCGATTTAAAAAAATGTTTTAATATTAGATACCATTTATTTTGTGGAACACTTTGCCTGTACTCGTGAGTTTTCTGTAGTTCACAGTTCTGGGAGTTTTCTGTAGATCACGGTTCTGGTTCTTTTCGGTCTGATACTTCTGTCAAAACATTTTGTGTGCATTTTCTGACCAAAAATAACGCACAACGTTTCCGCTAGTGGGCCAAAATATCTAACTTTCTTTTATTGATATCACTACTCTTAAAACTCAGATTAAAAAAAAAAATCTTTTAATACTATACACTGGCGTGCAAAAATTAAGGACGAGACGGTTTTTCGAATGTAACGTCGTGCAGAAGTGCTCCACATCGACTCAAATCATACCATAAGACTCCCAAGATGTAAGAATATGGGACAAGTGAGCAAAACCGTCCAAACAAGGAATCCAAAGGATACAAAGGCACTTTATTGAAAAGGTAGCTTCGAGCACAACTGGACAGAAGACAGAAACGTCCATGTGACAGGCGGCTGCCAAGAAAAATCCAGTCTTTAGTAGGGGAATATGATCACCCCTGACTGCGTTGCAGGATTTACAACGTCTGTCCATGCTGAGGACGAGGTTTTCAAGGAGCTGTTGATGCTCCTTGAAAACCGCCCATTCCTCTTATAGAGGCAATCGCAGCTGCGGAATCGTTGCTGACGGCTGGTGACGTGCTGCCAAGCGTCTCCCGAGAAAGTCCCACACGTGTTCGATTGGATTTAGGTCCGGGGACCTAGCGGGCCAATCCATGCGTTGAATATTTTCACTCTCCAACAGCTCTGCGACAGCCACTGTACGATGAGGTGTAGCGTTATCGTCCATGAAGAGGAACTGAGGACCCACAGCACCTCTAAACAGACGCACGTGAGGCAGGAGAACCTCGGTACAATAGCGGACACCAGTGACAGAACCTCCTTGGAAGATGTGGAGATCAGTACGGTTACCAAGCATGATACCGCCCCAAACGAGAACTCCGCCACCTCCAAACCGGTTCCTTTCGATGATGTTGGAGGTGTGATTGCATGTTTCCTGCTCTCTCCAGATGTGTATACGTTCAGAATCGCTCGTCAGACTAAATCGGCTCTCATCCGTAAAGAAAACTCGACCCCATTGCTGATGTGTCCAGTTCTTGTGTTCCCGGCGCCAAAGAAACCGCCGTCTCCGATGATCAGGCGTAAATGGCACACACCCTACTGGTTGTCGTGCAAATAGACCATCTGTGTGCATCCTCCTGGCCACGGTAAAACGCGATAACGGACGTCCAGTTGTCTGTTGCATGTGCCTTGCGATTTCTCCCGCTGTCTGCCGTCTGTCACTTCTTGCCTGTAGGACAATATACCGGTCGTCCGCCGCTGTGGTTGCTCGTGGACGACCACTGCTAAACTCTAGGACACCGGTTCCTGTCGTTTGAAATGCTCTCCAAGCTCGTGAAACGATGCTGTGAGCGATCCCGAACTCCTCGACCACACTAGTCACACTTCGACCTTCTTCCAACTTCCTAATGACGCGACCTCGGGTAAAGTCATCCAGATGTCGTCTACTGGATTGCCTGTTGGCCATAACACACGGTGGTAGCAACTCGACGTCGTTCAAACCGATGTACACCGTGCAATAGCTTTCACCGAATTGCTGAGCGTACACCGCCCGTGGGCTTTATACCCTTCCGACACTCCCCCCACACCCCGTCATGCTGCATATATGCACATGCCCTATCGTACCGGACCTTAGTCTATCTCCTGAGTGGTCTTTCGGTCCGTTCTACCTGCTCGTTCCGTTGTTATGCTAATTTCTCCTCTTCGTCCTTAATTTTTGCACACCAATGTAGATACCATTTATCTTGTGAAACACTTTGCTTGTACTCGTGAGTTTTCTGTAGTTCACAGTTCTGGCGCTAGGTGATGCTAGTGTGCATTACCGTTTGCAGCTGTATCACCGCTTCTAAAAATACTACTGAAAAATTTCTTCTTTTATTGTGTGCCATTCGTTACAGTAAAGATGAAGAACATTAACCTTTTTAAATGACGCACAGTTTTGCTGCTCGGGGGCGTAAAAGTCAAAACCTTTTTCTTGCTATCTCTGCTCCCAGGAGAGGTATTTGAAGAATTCTTATTCCATAGCATAGCTTATGCTATGAAGAATACTTTTCCATTGTTCAATATTCTTCCGCTAGGCGGTGTAAATTTGCATCATGTTTTCCTCTTCTAACCCTTCCATTTAAAAATGTTTTTATTTCTGATACCTTCCTTCAGCTATGAGAAACTTTTATGCACTGTTTGTTAATTTGCGAAGTATACTTTCCAGCCTGTAATGGGTTAAAGCAGATATTTCTACTTCTAGACGTCTCATCGATTGTAGAATTCAGTGAATTCCATTGATTATGAATAGCTTTGAAATACAAGGTCTGTCCGGAAAGTAATGAGACTCATTCAATAACAGACGTTTAATTAAAGTTATTCTTACATAACATTAAAATTCCTCGAAATAACATCTTTGAACATCAATACACCGCGGCCAGCGGTTCTGCCAGGCCGCGTAGCTTGTCTGGAAGTCGGGAAGAGGGATCGCTTTCAATGCACTCGTCGCGGCAGATTGCGCGTTTGTAACAGTCCCAAAATGGTGTCCTTTCAGGCTAGATTTGAGCCGGGGAAACAAAAATAAGTCAGCCGGGGCTAAGTCTGGGCTGAAGGGATGTTGGGGCAGCGTTGCCACGTTGTGTTTTGCCAGAAACTCTCTCACTCTCAGTAACGCATGGCTCGGCGCATTATCGTGGTGAAGAACCCAAGTGCTGGTGATCTTCGGGCGGACGCGCGCAACTCTATTCTTTGGCCGTTGAAGCCCTTCCACGTAAAATTCTGCGTTAACCGTTTGTCCGGGTGGTACGAACTCTTTATGGACAACACCTTTACAGTCAAAGAAGACAATGAGCATCGATTTCATCTTCGATTTGCACATTCGAGCCTTCTTTGGTCGAGGAGACTCGGGAGTGTGTCACTCTGAGCTCTATCTTTTCGTCTCCGGATCGTACTCAAAGACCCACGTTTCATCACCTGTTATCACTTTCTCCGAAAAACCAGGTTTACTCCTCACACGGTCCAGAAGCTCACGAGAAATCGACACACGGTTGTTCCTCTGTTCAGCGGTCAAAACCTTAGGAATCAATTTGGCGCAAACTTTCCGAATCTGCAATTCTTGCATCATGATTGCAGGCACAATGGATTTTGCGAGTCCCATGTGCTCTGCTACCAATCTAACACTCAGACGTCGGTCAGAATCCAAAACCGCTTTCACTTTTTCCACATTGTCCGAAGTGTGAGACGTTGAAGGGCGCCCTGGGCGTGGCTCATCCTCGACGCTCTCTCTCTTCCCTCTGTGAACGTTTTGTGCCACCGAAACACTTGTGCTTTCGATAAAGCATCCTTCCCGTCGGCTTTCTGTATCATAGCAAGCGTCTCGGTCGCGGATTTTTCAAGTTCAACACAAAACTTTACCGCTTTTCGCTGTTCGACGCTCTTCTGCATTTTGACCGTTACGCGACGCTCACACAGCTGTCCACTTCGCAAGCGATCCTCACTCTGTAACAGCTCAGAGCCAACTGACGAGACATCGATCGTTTACCTAACATACCCCGCCACTCGTCACGCCCGGAGACTCCGCCCTCCAACCCTTCTGATTGGCCCAGGAAAAGTGGTCTCATTACTTTCCGGACAAACCTTGTATTTTATTCGTGTTGGAAAAGCCAAAGACGTACTCATTACAACTAAAAATTCGGTGTCATCTTCCTGTTCTGTTGTTTAAGGTGGATGTCAAGTGATTTTGCTTCCTATACTTCTAATGAAAAAAACATTTTTTGACCTTATTTCCACAGCGGACTAAGATTTTCCCACTGATAAAAAACATCCTAACTTAGATTGTACATTCGGTGTTTTTTGGCAAAAAACTTTCGCGAACTGTATTAAAAATCAGTAACTTTACTTCGATGTAGTTATGATACTTGCTTACAGGTGGCGCCACTCTTCCTTACAACTACATCAAAGTGAAATTATTGATTTTTTACGTCGTTCAGGAAAGTTTTTGCAAAAAACACCGACTGTAGAATCTAAGTTAGGATGTTTTTTTATCAGTGGGCCAATTTTGATGTATGGGAAATCTTTCTTCGCCGAGCAGTTTTTCTATCAGTGGGCCAATTTTGACGCATGGGAAATCTTTCTTCGCCGAGGAGTGTTTTATCAGTGGGCCAATTATGATGTATGGGAAATCTTTCTTCGCCGAGAATTTTTTTCAGTGGGCCAATTTTGATGTATGGGAAATCTTTCTTCGCCGAGGAGTTTTTTTTATCAGTGGGCCAATTTTGATGTACGGGAAATCTTTCTTCGCCGAGGAGTTTTTTTTCAGTGGGCCAATTTTGATGTATGGGAAATCTTTCTTCGCTGAGGAGTTTTTTATCAGTAGGCCAATTTTGATGTATGGGAAATCTTTCTTCGCCGAGGAGGTTTTTTATCAGTGGGCCAATTTTGATGTATGGGAAATCTTTCTTCGCCGAGGAGTTTTTTTTTATCAGTGGGCCAACTTTGATGTATGGGAAATCTTTCTCCACCGATGAGTTTTTTTATCAGTGGGCCAATTTTGATGTATGGGAAATCTTTTTTCACCGAGGAAATACGATCGATTTTTTCCATTGGAAGTATAGGGAGCAAAACCATTAGATATCCTCCTTAACTAAAACTACGGGCACTCAGAATTATAAGTAGGCACTCGTGACTAGTTTATTAAGGCCACTGGTTCCAGGTAAACATAGAGCCAGAACCGTACGTCAAACACACAGCCCATTCCTCATCTGGGACTCGAAGCCCGGTCCATCTTGGAAGAATAGTCAGAAGTCAGCATCTCAGATCCGTTAAATACCAGGGAGCTTTCGCAGAATAACTTTTGATTTCAACTAATATACCTTATAAGTTTATTTAACCTTTTAACCGGATGGAACGAATTAACTCGGGGTTAAAAAAATAGACTGACATCAGCTCGAACGAATGTATTCTATGTCTAAGAAGTGGGCCGAACGCAACAGAAACGAGTGAACCTGCGCATTAGAAAGCGTTGTTTTTACTTTAGGTTTGTCATTCTAAGTGGTCATTTGGAGATGATTGTCGTTAATCCTCCCTGTCTGATTATCTGTTCCTCTAAGAATGCTACAGAAAGGGCTACGAACCTCAGAAAGAAGAGAAAAGATGTTGAATAACTTTTTCCAACCCTGTGGCATAGTTTCCACGTCCGGGGACTACTTTGTCCGAATCATTCCTTGGGTGATGGAACAGATAATAAAGGACTATAAGGGAATCAAACTACATTCTGTAAGGCTAAGAACTGTAAGGAAGCACTTACAATCAGCGACAGATTTATAGTCGACACTCTTGAGGTAAAAGAGGGAAAGGAATTGCTTTTCTGTAGCATTCATATAACGCGGTTACTATGAGAACACCTCTATTTAAGCGGCGTAGGAAAATTTAGGCAACTTTTGGTTCAGGTACATTGGCCGCTTAAAGGGTTAAATATTTAGTAATGCTGCCATATATGGGAGAGTTCACCCAAAAGACGTCTCGATACTGAGCAAAAAAAGTATTTTTTTATCAACACAGCATTTACCGATTTTTCTTGAATTCTTTCCATAAACGAGTTGTGGCTGCTTTGAGAATTTTTGCAGGTACTTTCATCAGAACTGCTCTCAAATATTGCCAGTTCTTGACTTCCCTTCTGCAGTTTTCACCGGTACTTTCATCAGAACTGCTCTCAAATGTTGCCAGTTCTTGACTTCCCTTCTGCAGTTTTCATCGGTACTTTCATCAGAACTGCTCTCAAATGTTGCCAGCTGTTGACTTCCCTTCTGCAGTTTTCACTGGTACTTTTACCGGAAGTTCTCTCAAATGTTGCCAGCTCTTGACTTCCCTTCTGCAGCTTTCACCGGTACTCTTATCAGAACTGCTCTGAAATGTTGCCAGCTCTTGACTTCCCTTCTGCAGTTTTCACCGGTACTTTTAACAGAAGGTATCCCAAATGTTGCCAGCTCTTGACTTCCCTTCTGCAGATTTCACCGGTACTTTCATCAGAACTGCTCTCAAATGTTGCCAGCTTTTGACTTCCCTTCTGCAGTTATCACCGGTGCTTTCATCAGAACTGCTCTCAAATGTTGCCAGTTCTTGACTTCCCTTCCGCAGTTTTCATCGGTACTTTCATCAGAACTGCTCTCAAATGTTACCAGCTCTTGACTTCCCTTCTGCAGTTTTCACCAGTACTTTCATCAGAACTGCTCTCAAATGTTGCCAGCTCTTGATTCCCTTCTGCAGTTTTCACCGGTACTTTCATCAAAACTGGCTTCAAATGTTGCCAGCTCTTCATTTCCCTACTGCAGTTTTTCGTCCCAATGCAAAGCGCTATTGCCACAAACAGTTAAATGTCCGGCTGAACGTAACTTTTTAAGCACGTCTTTCGTAAAAAAACCAAAAAAAAAACAACCAAAAAAAAAACAACATGTAAACTTATAGTATCACTTTGTCCGACCGTCCGTCTATGGATACCAAATCGCGGCAAATTATTAGTGCGACAAGGAAAATTCTTTTGTCATTCGGAAGCTCGAAATGTGAGAACGACGATTCTTGTTTTCCGGTCATTTTCCAATTTATAGCTTTTCTGGGTAAATGCAGATACTATCGAATTCAAAATAAATTGTATTCCGTATCATTACTTCTAAATATCCGATTGAAAAGATTCGATCTTCCCTTCCAAACTATTTATAACGAAGAATATTTTGGGTTATAGTTTCTTTTCAAGTAATGCGTATATACCACTCATTCCTCATCCGGGACTAGAACCTACGGCCGTCTAGAAAATACAAGGCCCTATCATTAGAGAGGCGAGTTCCCTCTTTTAGTAACGTCACGCAGAAAACAAGGCTTCCGATTGGTGCCCAACGCTGTCGTGTATAACGTCAAACACGACGCCGAGGTATCAGGCCGTGTAACACGAGTGCGACGTCTCGAACGGAGGGAATTCATCTCCCTGATCTCATGACCTTTTACTTTTTAGACAGCCTTGGCCTAGCTCATGGGATTTGCCAAGCTACCCGTACATATACACCGGTTTATCAAAATAATGGAAACACTGTTTGTGAAGAACTGTATATTAATAAGATGTAGGCCCATTTCGAGCTTCCAGAACAGAAACAATTCAACTACGAATAGACTTTTACAAGTTATGCACGTATGATAATGGAATTTGGGACCATTCTTCGAGTAAAAAAAGTCCCAGCTGTGCCGGTGATGTTGGTGGTGGAAAGTGTGATCTGACCTTTTGCTCCATATGTTCCCACAAATGTTCAATAATATTGAGGTGTGGAGATTGAGGTGGCCAGGTTGGCTGCTGTACCTCATCCTTATGCTCTACAAACTACAACTTGACAAGTTTCGCACAATGCATTATCTGCTTGAAACCAGAGACGGTCATTGGAGAACAATGCTGCAACACTGGGTGCAGATGAATGGATTCGTGGTGGAAACAATGGGAGAGAACAACTGGCTCCGGAGCGAGAAGGCGTTGATCCGATAGTCACTACCGGCAAATTCGTGTTTACACATTGGCGCCCGATTGTGGAAAATGGATCTACTGGCCTTTGGTTTCTTCGAAAAATGTATGATGTTTGTTCCACACATCGTTTGGAATTAACAAAACTTCCTTCCTTGATTGAAAAAAATAATTAAGAGGGAGATGATGTGACGTACTACCGAGGTGAAGCACGTGTCAGGACGACAAATATGCTGCGACACATTCCGTCGGTGTAGTTTAGTTGGTTAGAACAACTGGCTCCGGAGCGAAGAGCCGTGAGTTCGATCCCCACAACTGCCGAATTCGTGTTTTCACGCTTCATCCAAGACGTTTTCTTACGCACGGAAATATGGCACTTAAAATTTTCTTGTCACATTAAGATGTGAACATAGCGCTCAGTTTTAATATACTATTATTTTTCATTTGTTAATTTCTTTTTTTATTCTGATTGATAGGGGCAGATACAGACTTCTTTTTTATTTTTTTATTTCGGTGTTTAATGATCACCATGAGCAACTCAGTGGGCTATAAGCAGTTGCCCGTCCTGAATTTGGGCCATAGGTTCCAGCCAAGCTACTGAGCCAGATGGGCGTACCAACCATACTTCGTCCGGGACCAGATTCAGGACACCCGATAATCGCGGCGGCTACATAAAACTCAAAGGTGTTTTCTTTTCAAACGGCGCTCTGGAAGAAAAGAATAAAACGCAGAAGAGGCGTTTTTTCGTGTGCATTCGTCTTTCGACCAAAAAACAAACTCTTTAGAAGATGAGAGTTTATTTTCGCGTGCTGCGTTTCTTTTCCGAGCAAAACAGATATTCAGTTTTAGCCTTCCAGTCAAGAAAACATTACAAAAGGAAGAAGAAACCATGTCGTTTTGCCATTAAAACCGCTACTAGCAGCAGCATCGATTGGCAGTGACAATAGCATGGCAAATTAAAATTTCCATAATGAGTGGGTAGCATTTAATGTAGCACGCAGGCAAATTCAATCACTCACTGTCAAAACACGCGTTATGGAACGTTTCGATTTCTAGCAACTGTCAAACAAACAACCACGGCTTTTGGAGTGATCCTGCACAACTACATGAGCTTTATATCTCTTTTTGCAGCATATATTTGACGCAATATGAAATATTTAAGTGTGCATTTTGTTAGCAATTGCGAAAGACGTTCATTTTAAACATTAAAGGAGAAAGATCACACCGAATTTTCACGTGTAATGAGCACGTCTTTTGAATCCGTTCTGACGAGAATTAACTTTATCGAAGCTATTCAAAGTCAATGGAGCCGGTGTGGAAAACAATAGTATCTGACCGAAGAAAGAAGTTTTTCAATCGGGTTTTTAATCCCGCAGATATAAGCGGAATCCTGAACTTACGCCCTCTGGTTGCAGACTTATGAGTTAAGAAAAATTTGTTTTTTTATGAGAAACACTTCGCAACGGAAACGCTCTCCAACACAGAAAGAATTTTTTTCAAATCGGACTCTTCGAAGCATAGATATGGACAAATATAAGACATGAATCTACGCTCCCTAGCAGGAAAACCATGCGTTATTTTAAGAAGAAAGTATTCTCGAAAGGTTTTTCGATGTGAGAGGTATCGGTTCAAAAAAAAAAAAAAAAAAAAACATTTTAGTCGTGTTTTCAAGATCTCAGATTTTGCTGCAAATACACCAGAAGCAGAAATGAACACTTCGGTCCCCTGGTGGTCAAACCATTCTTTAGCAAATATTAGGAATATATGAAAAAATCTCCAATCAGGAGCTGTATGCGATACAGGAAGAATTTTTCAAATCGGAGTTTTAGAAGCAGAAATATCGCAGATAACGCAATTTACCTTTGCACCCCATAGCGGAAAGTCTATGATTTACTTGAAATTTTTGAATTTATATGAAAAACACTTCGCATCGAAAACACTATCCAATAAAGAAAGAATTTTTCAAACTGGACTCCTAGAAGTAGAGATATTTACAAAAATAAGATATACATCTACATCCCCTGGCGTAGAAATCATCCATTAATTTAAGAAGAAAATATTCCTAAAAGGTTTGTCAACGTGAGTAGTATCGGTCCACAAACGAATTTTTTCAAACGAGATTTATAGACGCTCAGGTTTTTTCTGCAAGTACATCAGAACCGGAAATTAAGGCTTACACCCGCTGGTGGCCAAACCATTTTTACCAAAAATTAAATTATATGCAAAGAATTTCCCACCAGGAGCTGTGTCCGGTGCAGAAAAAAGTTTTCAAATCGGAGTTTTAGAAGCAGAGATTTCGGGTAAAACATAATTTACCTTTGCGCCCCCTAGCGAAATGATTTACATGAAAATTTTGAAATTATGTGGAAAACATGCCACACCGGAAACTCTATCCAATAAAGAAAATATTTTTCAAATCGGACCATTAGAAGCAGAGATATTGACAAAAATGAGATATACATCAACGCCCCATGGCGGAGAAACCATGCAATATTTTAAGAAGAAAATATTCCGAAAAGGTTTGTCGACGTGAGTGCTATCGGTACACGAACGACTTTTTTTCAATCGAGATTTTACACTGCTGGCCACCCAAAATGCAACACCAAGAAGGAAGCATCCGATTGGCCTGAAATTCGCAGCATGCGTCGCCCGCAAGTGGAAATACAAACGATTAGCATTGCAGGGCATATGCAAATAATGTGTGCCCAGCACGCCACCGAGAAGCACTATAAGAAGAGTGCACAGAAGGCGGGGTGTAAGTAGTGAAAGTGTGTTGTGCTGCCGGACCTGCGCGTGGGAAGCTTTCTGATGCCTCTTCGCAAAATACGGCAGTAATTCCAGCACTTTTCGGAGTTCGACAGAGGACGAATAGTGGATTATCGCGACAGCGGTTTATCGTACCGAGACCTCGGACCCCGTGTGGGACGACTTCCAGCCACAGTGAGGCCAGTATGGATTCGGTGGGTGCAGGAGAGACGGACGGACCGAAGTGAGCGATTGCCACGGCCGCGGCACACCACCGAACGAGAGGACCGGCATTTTGTGCGGCGGGCATTGACGGCTCACACCGTCACATCACGATCGTTAGCGCAGGAATTAGGGTGTGTTGCGCACCAACCTGTGTCAGCACGTACCGTTCGACCACGGCGCCCATTGCTCCGATTACCACTGACGTTACACCACCGGCGAGTGCGGCGGCAGTGAGCCGTTGAACGCTGCACTTGGACTACGGAATGGCACGACATTGTCTTCTCCGATGAATCCCGCTTCTGCCTGCAACACCAATATGGTCAGATCCGCGTGGCGGCGAGAGACTGTATGACGCCTGCGTTATGCATCGTCATACCGGTCCGTTGCCTGGCGTTATGATTTAAGGCGCAATTGGATATGACACCCGTACCCCTTTGGTATGCATCGCCGGTACACTCAACAACCACCACTACATCTCCGACATTTTGGAGCCTGTCGTTCTCCCTTACCTGCAGGACCTGCCAGCGGCCACGTTTCAACAGGACAATGCGCGCCCGCAGGAGGCACGCATCGTGCAACAATTCTTCACGGCCCACCAGGTGTCACTGCTGCCGTGGCCTGCCTGTTCTCCCGATATGTCGCCCATCGAACACGTCTGGTCGCTGATCGGCAACCGAGTGGCCCGGCAAGCACCACCCGCGCCTGCGCCTGATGAACTGTGGCAACGTGTGGAAGCAGCCTGGACCGACATACTCCAAGCCCACATCCAAATCCTCTTTCGTTTGATATCGCGGCGTGTAGCGGCCGTTATTGCCAGCCATGGGGGGCCACACGAACTATTGATGTCTGCGTGTTCCACAAGTCGCACGGGTCTGTAAGCTCAATCGTTTGATCTTTGTATCTGTTGTTATGTGTCCAGTAAATCTGGTTTTGCTATCTCGTGTCTTTCTTGGCGTTGCATTTTGGGTGGCCAGCAGTGTAGAAGCTCAGAGGTTTTGGCAAATACATCAGAAGCAAAAATCAACACTTACGCCCCCTGGTGGCCAAAATATTCTTTACCAAAAACTACATATTATATACAAAAGAGTTTCCATCAAGAGCTGTATCCGCTGAAGAAAAAAATTTCAAATCGGAATTTTAGAAGTGGGGAAAACGTAATTTACTTTTACGCCCCTTAGAGGAAAAGCTATGCGTAATTTGAAAAAGTAACTATTCCTAAAATACTCTTCAACAGAAATGGAATCGAAAGATAAAATAATTTTTTCAATCGGATGCTTAGAAGCAAAATATATGGAATAAAATGTATTTTGAATTCAACAGCATCTCCATTTACGCCCTTTAGCGGTGAAATTATACATCGTAAGAAAAAAAATCGAGATAAAGGATCATCACTTACACGTTTCAAGCTTCCCAATGCAAAAAGAATGTTTAAAATCGGACTAATAGTTACAGAGATATGGTGTCTACAGACAGACGGACAACCCGATAATATAAGCACGATATTTTCTTACAAAAGACGTGCAAAAAATACGTCATTGTAAGAGTGTAATGTTTTTAATGAAAGGCGGACACACGAAGTGAAACAAAATTCGTAAAATAAGTCTCCACGTAATAATTATCTACAAAGGTTGTCCCCAAAGCAACTGAGAATGTTTTTTACAAAAAAATAAAAAAATAAGTAAAAGACAATATGCGCACCTTAATTATGAAGGAAGTGGTAATCTTTTTCTTCGAAATATGATCCATTGCATCGAATACATGTGTGCCTACGTTTCTCCCACTTTTGGGATGTTTTCTGGAATAATGAAATGCTATTGAAGCGCCCCTGCGCCGCTGTAATAAGTTATTGGTCAGCCTTAAAGTGTCATCCCGTGATGCCTTTTTTAGCACGTCTTTTGTAAAAAAGATCGTGCTTATGTTACCGGTTTGTCCGTCCGCTTGTACCCACGTTACCTCTGCAACTATTAGTCTGATTTGAAATTTTTTTTTGCGTTGAGAAGCTTGAAACATGCGAATGATGACCCTTTATTTCGTTTTTCTTTTACGATGTACATTTTTGCCGCTAGAGGGCGTAAATGCAGATGATGTCGAATTCAAAAATACGTTTTATTCCACATATTTGCTTCTAAACATCCGATTGAAAAAAATTATTTTATCTTTTGATTCCATTTATATCGAAGAGTATTTTAGATATAGTTACTTTTTCAAATTATGCATAGATTTTCCGCTAGGTGGCGTAAAAGTAAATTACATTTTTCCCGATAACGCTTCTTCTAAAACTCCGATTTGAAAAATGTTTTCTTCAGCGGATACATTTCCTGATGTAAAATCTTTTGCATATAATTTCAAATTTTTGGTAAAGAATACTTTGGCCACCAGGGGCGTAAGTGTTATATTTTGCTTCTGATGTATTTGCCATAAAATCTGAGCTTCTAAAATATCGATCGAAAAAATTCTTTCGTGGACTGATGCCACTCACATCGACAAACTTTTACGGAATATTTTCTTCTTCAAATATTCTACAGTTTCCTCACCAGGGGCGTAGATGTATATCTCATTTTTGTCAATATCTCTACTTCTAGGAGTCCGATTTGAAAAATTCCTTCTTTGTTGGATAGTGTTTCCAGTGCGACATGTTTTTCATATAAATTCAAAATTTTCAAGTAAATCATAGACTTTCCGCTAAGGGGCGTAAAGGTAAATGGCTTTCCCCCCTATATCTTCGCTTCTAAATCTCCGATTTGAAAAATTCTTTCTGCACCAGATTCAGCTCCTGATGGGAAATCCTTTGCACGTAATTTCTAATTTTTGTAAAAAATGGTTTTCCCACCAGGTGGCGTAAGTCTTAATTTCTGCTTCTGATGTATTTGCAGCAGAATACGAGCTTCTAAAATCTCGATTGAAAAAAAGTCGTTTGTTGACCGATACTACTTATGTAGGCAAACCTTTTAGGAACATTTTCTTCTTGAAATAATGCATATATTCTATGCCAGGGGCCGTAGATGTATATCTTATTTTTGTCAATATCAGAATTTCTAGGAGTCCGATTTGAAAAATTCCTTCTTTGTTGGATAGTGTTTCCGATGCGAAATGTTTTTCCTATATATTCAAAATTTTCAAGTAAATGATAGCCTTTCCGCTAGGGGGCACAAAGGTAAATAGCGTTTTCTGCGTTATTTCTGCTTCTAAAACTCCGATTTGAAAACTTCTTCCTGTATCACATACAAGACCTGACGGAAAATATTTTTCACATAATCTCTAATGTTTGGTAAAGAATGGTTTGGCCACCAAGGGGCATAAGTGTTAATTTCTGCTTCTGATGTATTTGAAGCAAAATCTGGGCTCCTAAAAACTCGACAACATTTTTTTCTTGGACCGATACCGCTTATACGGATAAACCTTTTGAGAATACTTTCTTCCTAAAATAATGCATGGTTTTCCCACCAGGGGACATAAAGTCACATCTTATTTTTGTCGATATCTCTGTTTCTAAGAGCTTGTAAGCTCACGATTCCGTTTACAGCAATATCTGAGGGATTAAAAACCGGATGGAAAATCTTCTTTCTTTCGTCAGATCTATTGTTTTCCATACCGGTTCCATTGACTTTGAATAGCTTTGATAAATTTAATTTGCGTCAGAATCGATTCAAAAGACGTGCTTATTACACCCGAAAATTTGGTGTCATCTTTCTTGTTAAAATGGGGAACAACCAAAAGTCACATGGTGACAAGTCTGGACTATATGCAGGTTGAAGCATCGACTTAATATTCATTTTCTCCAAATAAGAAGCGACAAAACGGGCTATGTGCGGCCTTGCATTGGGTCGCACAGGAAAAGAAATTGGGAACCCAAGTTGAGCAAACACGTTTCATGCCCAAATTGTCGGTTAAAATTACGTGAATTGATATTTTTGAAATATGAACCATATTTTCGATATTTGAAATTGATAGGTGTCTGTCTTCCCGCATAAAAACACCTACTGTATTGACGTTTCCCTCTGTGACGCTCGTTGAAGGTCTTCCTTCATGCGCGATTAAAGCCCGGGACTCACGGCCATCCATAAATTCTTTATGCCATCTGTAAATTGTAGATTTTTCTATACATTCGTCTTTATAAACCTCTTACATAAGACGGAAAGTCTCTTCTACAGACTTCTTAAGTCGACAGCAAAATTTAATGGCGCATCTTTGTTCCTCTTTCACATCCATTTTTTCGAAAAATCACAGCGCCAAAGCACTTGTTAGGGGTTCGAGAAAGAACACTTTTTAAACTGCGCTCTACCGACAACGCATGCGTAATAAACAGGTGTGGACGGTTGCTATGGTTACTCCAACGACTACTGTTTTTTCGAGACTCATGCCAAAGTCGAACGCAGTATTGCACACTTTTATAAAAAACATTTTCAGTTGTTTTGGGACAAGCTATGTAATTTTACATAGTCTTTTTCAAAGGGGTCCTCCTGAATCGTGAAACGGTGCTCCGTCCGATGTTTGCAGCGTTTCATTTTCAAGACAGCTCACGACATAGGCGCAGTCCTTAAACTGTCTTAAATACAGCCGTAATGAATACGAAATGAATTTCATTTCTAGAGCCTCCATGCAATGATACCATCTTACTGGTATATCGCTCTTACTACTCGGCTGTGAAACCCTCTGAGGTTCCTCAAATTTCTGTGTTGCTCTGTCATCCTCTAACAATACAGAGATTTGTTAAAGCGACCTGGGAAAGGCCCTTTGCAAGGCCCCCCTAAGTCTGTTCATCCAGTTCCTACTATGACCTATATTCTAATTTAACTTTCATTTTTAGTTCCTTTTCCTATGTAAATTTGAGTTTGTTCTCTTTTGCTCTTTCTAAACTTAACGTGATATCTTCTCTCTCACATGAATGAGGTTGGCAACACTTTTGAGGTCAGAGAGAGTGACGTATGAATGTGATAAGAACGTTAGATAAAAAGGACGATACGGCAGTTGCTTAGTGTGTGTGTGTGTGTGGAGATGTTTGATCGTTGTTAAGATAGATTATACGACAGATACTTAAGAAATTATATGTGAAGTGTAAAACTCGTAGTGCTGCTATATTGTGGTTTTCATCAAATATTGCTGGACCAATAAAAGGTTACCGTAAGTTTGACTTCTGTATATGTTTCGTCTGGTCGTAAAACCTTAATCCTGTGCAACTATTGCATCGTATTCTCATTTAGTTCAACATTTCCTTAGTCATGGTTTTAGACATAGCGTAACACCAATCTTGCACACGAAAAAGGGTTACGTTATACCACTTTAAGGAATCTCAAAGATCTCGTAAGAGATCGCCTTCATATTCATCGCATGAAGAGCTGGACAAAGGGATGATTCACTCGCTCAAGAAATTTTTGAGCTCTTCAAGGAGACACTAATCTCCTACTAAGCCTGTACCTTCTGTGCCTCTTGGGTGGAGAGGATCTTCCACATTAAAAACAATTTAATTATTTTAGCAGTTTTTTTTATATACACTTAAAGTTTCTTTTATACAAAGTTTTGTTTTATACATTTCAAGTTTTTTTTATCTAATCTTTTTTGGCAAATACCCCCGTACAAAATTGGTTACACGGACTTTTTAGCGTTTATTTAGGTTTTCCTACTTATTCATTTGAGATACTCTGGGCTCTCCCCTAAATTTTCCAATTCTTGGGAAAGCAGCTTTGCGCAATCGAAGTCTCGGCATGCTATATTAATTTTTATTCATTTAATATGGGTGGGATAGGGCGCGGTTTATTACAAGTAATCTTTTATTGATTTTAATAACTTAATTTTTTAAAGCCCATTAATGTTATGTGATATAATGGTGCCAGAAAACAACCAGAGTAAATTCAAGGTAGTCTGACCATTCCCGACGCCACTAGACCAAACTGAATTCAAAGTTAAACGCAATAACGATAACTGAAGGTGCACGAGCTGTGGAATATATAAAACGTTATACGAGTAAAACAACCTTAGAGTGCACAAGTACTCAACTTTTAAGATAGATTATATGCATACAGGTATACGGATTTTATGACATCCTTATCCGACGAAAAACGTTTTCCTTTCAATTCCTTTTCCACTTCCGAGAAAAGCTAGACAAGGAGCGGGTTCCAGACTAACGGAGAGTGAGGAACATGAATTTTCTTCTTTTCTAAAAAGTACAAACAAGAGAAATATGAGGACACACGTTATCGTTATGCAGCAGCAGCTCCTTTAGCTTTGGTTATCGTTATACAGCAGCAGCTCGTCGATCTTCGGTTATCGTTATGCAGCAACAGCTCGTCGAACTTCGGTTATTGTTATGCAGCAACAGCTGGTTGACCTTCGGTTATCGTTATGCAGCAACAGTTGGTCGACCTTCAGTTGTCGTTATGCAGCAACAGTTGGTCGACCTTCAGTTGCCGTTATGCAGCAACAGTTGGTCGACCTTCAGTTATCGTTATGCAGCAACAGCTATTCGACCTTCTGTTATCGTTATGCAGCAGCAGCTCGTTGACCTTTAGTCATCGTTATGCAGCAGCAGCAGCTCGTTGACCTTTAGCCATCGTTATGCAGCAGCAGCAGCTCGTTGACCTTTAGTCATCGTTATGCAGCAGCAGCAGCTCGTTGACCTTTAGCCATCGTTATGCAGCAGCAGCAGCTCGTTGACCTTTAGTCATCGTTATGCAGCAGCAGCAGCTCGTTGACCTTTAGCCATCGTTATGCAGCAGCAGCAGCTCGTTGACCTTTAGTCATCGTTATGCAGCAGCAGCTCCTGGCTCTTATTTTGCTAACGTTATGCAGCAGCAGCCTCTCCTGGCTCTTATTTTGCTATCGTTATGCAGCAGCAGCCACTCGATCTTCTTATGTTTTCGTTCTGCAGTAGCACCAGCTTATAGAACTTTTATTGTTATCGTTTTGCAGCACTTCCTCGATCCTACGTTGTAAGCTTTATTTGTGTACTAACAGCAGCACCGAATCTTCTGCTGTTATTGTTACGTAGCAGCTCCTTGACCTTTTGTCATCGTTACGTCAGTGGCGCACCGAGGAATTCCTATTACGGGGGTGGGGGAGTAGATGTATGTGTGTATACGCACATAGTATTATGTAAACCAGGTATAAATACAATATACTGTATGTATGCATATATGTATACAATATGTATATACAGGGTGCCCAGTTAAGTCCTTTCTTCAGCCCCGTAACCTTCGAACGGCGACAGCTATAGCCATTAAAACGGTGTCTAGGTATAGTAAAGTGGCTATACGCTATTCAATGAGACTACTTACAGCGCCTCCTAACGGCAAAGTCAGAAGTTAGCGTGTTGATCTCGAAAACCATACGAGATATGGGAAAATAGTCAATTACAAAGTTGTAGAGCAGCATCGATTTAGTACGAAAAGACATCTTGCGCACATGAATGTTTAGAACAGAATGCGTACAACGCTCGTTTGCTTGCTCGCGATGTCGAACACCGTTACGTCACGAAGCGCGTCAGAAAGGAGCAATTAGTTGCCACTAGGCACATTTGCCGTCGGTACTCAATGTGCTCTCCGTCAGCCACAATACACATTTGGACTATAGATTGAATCTCACTCTGCGCATTTTGCAGCATGTCAGGTGACACGCTGGAACAAGCATCAGTTATACGGCGTCGAAGGTCCTGCAACGTTGTCGGAGGGGTCTGATACACCTGCTCTTCGAGGTAGCCTTACAGGAAGAAGTCCAATGGAGTGAGGTCCGGTGAGCGTGTAGGCCACTCTACGCAACCACCATAGCCGATGATTTGTTGCTCGAATATCTCGACCATGTACCTTCTTACGTTTCTTGGCTGGTGCGGAGGGGTGCAGCCATGTTGGAACTAAACATTCCGCAGGTGAGTCGGGCTAGTGCTTTGCGGAAGGCGATATTATCTTCTTTCTGACGCGTTTCGTGACGTAACAGTTTTCGACATCGCGAACAAACAAACGAGCATTGTGCGCGCTCTATTCTTAGCATTCATGTGTGCAAGGTGTCTTTTCGTACTAAATCGATGGGATGTCAGAACTGCTCTGCTCTGACATCCCATTGCTTTTACTCTTTGCACGGGGTCTACTGCACAGTGAACTGCTTTCCTGTTGAAGTCAGGATTTTTCGAATGTGCTTTACTTCTCCTTCCGTCCTTAATGGCCTTTTAACAGGACTGATGCCTTCCTCTACTCCATTTGACGGCACTGCTCTACGATTTACCTGAAAAGAGAAAATATTAGACACTCTCCTTGAAACTTCTGAAGCACAGACGTAGTCACTTCATAATGACGGTTTATTTTCTCAGCTCTCACTGCGTCGACATCCCAACCGTACCCTTCGCACATTTTCCTGGTCCATGCTATCCGCATCCGACGTCGACTGAACCGCCCGTCGAAGATAACCTGAATCGGTTGTACTTGACTACTCCTGTCATTGATGGCTGCTATCTGGATTGATGTATCCATTTACTCTTGAAATCCAACTTACTTCACTACTCTCTGTTTATTTAAAAGGAGAGATATTAGTAACCCATCTTGAACGTTCTTAAGCCTGTCATTTCAAGATGACCTTGCTTACATCCTCAAAGCACAGTGTTCTGTCATCCTTACTAACTCCGATCTCTCGTATTCCTGGTCTTAAGCTACCATTGCTACAGAGGGTGAGTCGAAAGTTTTGTAATATTTGCATAAACGCATGTGCTGTGGCCGGTAAGTCACGTGTTTGAAATAGTTCAAGTCGCGCACTGCAATCAGTCGAAGGGGATATAAAGTGGTAGTCGTTGCTGTGAACAGCATTGCATGTCGTCGTTCTGTCTGTGGTTGGGACGCACAAAAAGGTGAACAGCCACAACCGGCTAATTAAGGAACTTTTGTTTTACGAGTTTAAACTCGGCCATAACGCTGCTCAAGCAACACGACACATTTCTCATACGAAAGGGGAAGGTTCCTTGGACAACAGCACCGCAATCAGATGGTTCAAGAAATTTCGCTCAGGTGACAGAAACCTGGACGCGATATCAGCCAAGGTCAGGTAGGCCGCGAATCGTGAATTCGGGAGGCCGTGCGCCAGGCCGCAGAGGCAAATCCGACAACCAGCGCTCGGAGATTATTAGACGATAATGATTCTTTAGTCATGCTAAATCTAATCCATTAGACAAAAAGGCCGTCTTATGCACGATAAAATCTTTACTAGTGAAAAACACATAAGTTAAAAACATACAATGAACATTAGATATTTCGAATTGGCCACCAATTCGTCTTCAGATGTAATTACATGTGAAGTAAGGCCGAGAAACCGACAAATATAAACACGAAACAAAACACAACGCGACTTAAGCGATGTGTGGAATAGACTGACCAATGAATTTACAAAGATCCACAACCGGTGACACAAAATGAAAAGTTAAAAGAAGTTGACCCTAATGATAATCAATGTTTGGATGGCCACTCCCCTTCTTCCACCAAACTCTTCCAGGGGAGGGGTTTACCGAAGGGTAATCGTCATTACAGGATATGGGTTTGAATTTATGTATCATAAGGCTCTCCGCAAAAAAAAAAAAACACCATTTGAGTCTAGGTGCACAAAGGATCTTGGCCTCATTCCAAAGCGGTAAATGAGTACCGCTTATGCATAATTTTGACAAAGCTGTAGTAGCAGAACACGACTTCACGTTATACTTATGTTCAGTATTCCTGCAACCAAGATTGCGGGATGTAGAACCCACATAAATCAAATCGCTTTTGCCTGGTTCAAGGGCCTTTAGAGGAATGGAATACACCCCATAACAGGATCCCAAAGGCGTTGTATCCCTGTCGGTTTTGATAATAGACAAAATATTGTTGGCCTTAACACCAAAGCCAACTCCGTGTTTTTTACAGATATTCTTCAAAACATTATTAACACATGGGATGTGCTGTAAAGAAGTTACATACCTAGTAGAACTGCGTTCCCTAACCAAGGTTGAACCACGAGGAGTCAATAAACGGTTAAATAGCCTGTCAACCTCCAAAGAGGGATTACCATACAGGGCAGCCAGTTGTCTGATCCTGCAGAATTCAACATGGCAAAGTTGTGGTGACGAAGAATGGGTAACGGCTCTTCGGATCAGAAAATGTAAAGACGAAAATTTCTGGCTATTAGGGTGAGACGAACTGAAGGGGATGAACGTAGTATCAGAGGACGGTTTTGTGAATACTGAGTACGATAGTCAATTGGTGTTGGCGTCCCGTCGCAGCAGGAAATCCAGAAAGGGTAAAGATAAATCCTTTTCATGTTCAACAGTGAAGGAAATGGACGGATATTTGGCTGAAAGGCAATTAAGAAACTATTGAGTTGTGAAAAGGAGGCAGTCCAAAAAAGCAAAATATCGTCAACGTATCGGAAATACAACAAGGGCTTTATCGGAGCTGAATTTAGGACATCCTCTTCCAGGGTCTGCAACCAAATTTCGGCCAGGGCTGGGGAAAATGGGGACCCCATCGGGCACCCTCTAGTTGACGATATATGAAGTTGTTAAACCTAAAATATGACCTAGATTGCACGAGCCGAAACGCGCACAGAATGATCTGAATTTCGGTGGGAGAGTATGAACCGAGGGTGCTGAGCTTTGATTCAATAATCTTGAGAACCTCCAAAACGGGAACGCTAGGAAATAGTGAAGTTACTTCAAGAGATATGGTGATTGGGAGCAAAGACTTGATATGGGTTAACGCTTGAACAGAGCTGGAAATTGAAAACGGAGAAGAAGTGGTCAAAGGGGCAAGCAATTTAGCCAAAGCGCCCTCGAGAGGAGCGGGAAGACACCAAAGGGCGTACAGGGAAGCATTCTTTGTGTAATTTGACTTGCCCGAAAAGCTCGGGCAATCTAGGACCTAAGGGACTGTTCAAATATGGTACAAGACAAACAGGGAAGTAAATTCATTGGTCAGTCTATTCCACACACCGCTTACGTCACGCTGTGTTTTGTTTCGTATTTATACCTGTCGATTTCTCGCCCTTGCGTCACATGTAATTACATCTGAAGACGAATTGGTGGCCAATTCGAAAGATCTAATGTTCTTTGCATGTTTGTAACTAGTAAAGATTTTATCGTGCATAAGACGGCCTTTTTGTCTAATGGATTATTAGACGAGCTAAGACCACCGTGGTTCGTCACCTTCAGAAGCTCGGCAAGTTCTACTGGAGCTGCCGCATTGTCTCTCACGAACTGACGCCAGCTGAAGCAAACTGCCTAGTGGAAGTGGGCAAGGAATTCCTAGAAAACCCGCGCGATGTGCATTTCATCAAAAGAATTGTTACGTGCGATGAAAAGTGGTTATAATTTCGTAATCCTAACACACAACGGCAGTGGTTGAGCCGGGTCAGCTTCCTAAACCTGTTGCCAAACGTGGGTGCTTCGAGCACAAGGTGATGCTCTGCGTCTGGTAGAATTTCGAGGGAATAATCCATTACGAATTTGTTCCAGACGGTAAGACCATCAACGCCAATTTCATCTCTAAACAACCGGAGCGGATGTATTCCGTTTTGGAGGAGAAGTACGCGGCACTGGTGAACAGAAGGCGCGCTGTCCCACAGCAGGACAACGCTCGGCCTCATACCGCGCGAAAGACCCGGGCAAAACTCAAGGAACTCTATATGCTGGGTGTGGCATCAGTTCGATGCCCACACCCAGCATATAGTCCGGACCTTGCTCCGTCGGATTGTTACTCATTCCGGTCATGGCCCCCTTCCTTCATAGGCGGCACTTCGACAACTAGGAGGAGGTGGCAGCTGGGGTGAAGGAGTTCTTCGCCTCAAAGGACAAGAACTGGTACCGCCGCTGAATCGAAGAACTGGTAGACAGATGGCTAAAAACGGTGCAACACGATGGCCTATGCTTTAAATGCTA
This sequence comes from Macrothele yani, assembly GCA_039090855.1. Taxonomy (NCBI): domain Eukaryota; kingdom Metazoa; phylum Arthropoda; class Arachnida; order Araneae; family Macrothelidae; genus Macrothele; species Macrothele yani. The sequence continues at coordinate 115,360,248 of CM077013.1, read as the reverse complement.
GTCAGTTTTCGTCGTAAAGGTACGTATGAAGACATAAAGTGATACAAATATTGCAAAACTTTTGACTCACCCTCTGTATTTCGTCCACTGAAATGCACATGAAAGCTAAAACTTCTCGGATGCCGTGGAATGTTTCTCCCCATCCTTGCTGACCGCTAACAGGAATGACTGTTTGATTGCTTACCAGCCTTTCTCACCAGCTGATAGCGCAAATTTTCAGCTCGCCTAAAATGAAAGAAAACAAGAAAGATGATACTTCATTTTCGGTTGCAGGCAGCATATCTTTTGAATCTTTTCTAACGGGAATAAAATTTATCAACGTTATTCATAGTCAATGGAATCTGTAATGTGTCGCCGTTCAAATCAATCAGGAATGCACAGTATTGAAGAAAAAAGACTTCTTACCTGCCATTCATTTTTGAACGGCGGCTCTTGGAAATCCGGGTGGTTGAGGTCGTTATATATCAGTTGACAATAGCACATTAATCCACAGGAAATATATGATTCCGTCGAAGTTGATACAAGGAATCACACGAGACTCAAATGACAGCGGAGTGACAGCGCCCTCTATCGGAATTGTTTCCACAGCTGCTCGAATTTTATTTATTTTTTCTCTTCGGGAGTTGTTGCTCTTCCGACAGAATCGGTTAGAATAAAATATCAACCGGATTCTACAATCAAAACATTCAGAAATAAAAATAGATACTTACCTCCACCAGTAGCTAAAAAGTATGTTACGAAAATTAACAAATGGAGCACAGAAGGGTTTCTCATAGCAGAAGGTATCAAAGACAAAGAGATTTTCAAATCGAACAGTTAAAAGAAAAAATAAATCTACGCCTTCTACCGGAAGAGCGTTGCATGGAAAAGTTCAAAAATGTTCTTTTTTTGCATGGAAAAGTTCAAAACAGACGAAAAAAATTCTTCACGACAAAAGGTATTCTAAGAAAAAAATAGCTTTTCAATTATAGATCTCGGAATCAGAGATAGCGACAAAAAGCTTTTCACCATTTCGTCCCCTAGCAAGAAAGCTCCGTATTATTTAAAGAGGACAATTTTTTTGATTGGAGGTTTAACGACCACCGTGAGCAATTCGATGTGCTATAAGCAGTCACCCGTCCCTAATTTAGGGCTTCTGGTTCCAGGGCCGAAATACAAAAACAACATCCATGCCTCACTGGGAGTCGAACCCCAGACCCATCTCGGGCGAAGGGTCAGAAGGCACTGGTTAGACCATTGCGCCACCCGGGCGGCAAAGATGATAACGGTCCCCATCTTTCTTTCTTTTTTTTTTGAGATTTAGCGACAACCGTGAGCAACTCAATGGTCTATAAGCAGTCGCCCGTCCCTAATTTAGGGTCACTGGTTCCAGGGAAGGGAGACAGCCAGTGCCGTAAGACAAACACAACATCCATGCCTCACCGAGATTTAAACCCGGACCCTTTTCGGACAAATAGTAAGAAGCCATCACTTAGACCACTGAGCCACCGGGGAGGCCCCCATCTTTATTGTAGCGAATGGTATACAGCAAAAAAATAAATTTCTTTTTTTTTATTTGGGGGTTTAATGACCACCGTGGGCAACTCACTGGGCTATAATCAGTCACCCATCCCTAATTTAGGACCACTGATCTCAGGGAAGGGTGAGAGCCAGTGCCGTAAGACGAACACAACATCCATGCCTCACCGGGATTCGAACCCGGACCCAACAAGGACGAATGATCATAAGCCAGCGCTTAGACCATAAATTTCTCAATAGGGTTTTTAGAAACGGAAATACAATTGCAAACAGAAGTACACAATCACCACCTAGCGATAGAACTGTGAACTACAAAACTTAAGTACAAACCTGAAGTGCTCCATATGGGAAATGGTATCTGGTGTTAAAATAATTTTTTAAATCGGACCCTAAGAAACAGAGATGTCGAGGAAAACAGATCGAATATTTTCGCCCCCTAGTGGCAAAATTGTTCATTGTTTTGGAAAGGAAATACAAAAAAGATGTTTCCATTGTTAGTAGCATCTGACCGGAAAATAATTTCTTCAATGGGGTTTTTAGTCCAGGAGAAATTGCTGCAATCAAGCTGTAAACAGAAACGTAATCTTCGCTCTCTAGTGGCGGTGCTTCTATAATTGCGGTACTGGCGTACACCAGTCCAGCTGCTTAATTATGATAGAAACTTCTCTTTCTTTCATTAAAGATGTTCTAAATCCTTCTTTCTTTCATGGAAATCAACTTTAAATGAATTTAGGCGTCATGTTCTGGTCAGAAAGTAACGATTTCCACGTGTATAAAACATGAGTTAAGCACTGCAACTAATTACTTCGAATCACGATATAGAAAATGTAAGTAGGAATATAAAAGAGCCAATTTCTTTAAGAAATTACGTTTTCGTCTTCCCGGTGGAGGAGTGACCAGTGGCGCGGGTGTATGAATAATCACTTAAGATAGGTTTAAGTCTCGGATGGGGTTTGGGCTGCGTTCTTGTTCTATGGTGTGTAGCGTTTCGGTGTAGCTGCCTAACTGAAAACACTACATAAATCAGAACTTCACCTGTAGTGAAATACGAGTCGCTGGGTTTACTTACAGCTAATTCTTTATTGCTGTCAGTAAGTGCTTGATAAGTAGCACTTCAACAAGAATCACTTAAATACACAAAACTGGGACTATTATCCTCTAGAACCCAACACTGACTGTTATTAACGCTGAACACAGGACATTTACAAATACTTAAACGGCAGTCGTGTATCCAAACGAACTATTAGCTTTTGCCATTCAACATCTCTCTCCATAAAACAGATCAGATCATATGTAGAGGATTTTAGGAAGGGAGTGTCTGACCCTAGGTCTTAAACAACCCATAGAAACTGGAAGCTAAGAGATTTGGGCTAGAGTGCCCGATAGGAAAGTGACATGGAAGCGAGGTAGAAAGGGGGAGGAAGACGCCCTTATTTATTACCGGGGGGGGGGGTCTCCATAAAAAAACTGCATTGCCTTTTTATCTACCATTCTCTTATAATGCCACACATACGTCACTCTTAATCCGACCTAAGTGTGTTGCCAGCAGCATTCTCGTTTGAGGAAAAAGACGTAACGTTAAGTTTGGAAAGTAAAAAAAAAGCGATAACTCAAATTTACATAGGAAAAGGAACTAAAAATAAATGAAAGTTAACTGAGGACATACGTCACAGGTGATTTCCTTGGAACCAGTTACCCTAAATTAGTGACAGGTGGTTACTTGTGTTCCTTAGAATTGCTCACGGCGGCGGTTGTTAAACACTAAAAGGCAAGGAATCGTCGACGTTTAATTGATACAAGAATACTGATTACTCTAAATATTCACATCACATCTTGGTATAAAAATTGTTCACCGGACCTTTAGAAACAACCATTGACATTTCTAGCTGAAATCCTTGCTCACTTTGTACCAGGTCGTTCGGAAATTAATGGCCGATTTGGAGGGTAAAAATGAAAGAGGCACACCTCATAGTACACAACCTTGTTTTCTTCGAAATAAGCGTTTTTAGCAGGTACACACATCTGCCAGCGAGTGACCAGTGCTTCAATGCCAGTCCGGAACCCCTGCCAGCGAGTGACAAGTGCTTCAATGCCAGTCCAGAACATCTGCCAGCGAGTGACAAGTACTTCAATGCCAGTCCGGAACCTCTGCCAGCGAGTGACAAGTGCTCCAATGCAAGTCCGGAACCTCTGCCAGCGAGTGACAAGTGCTCCAATGCAAGTCCGGAACCTCTGCCAGCGAGTGACAAGTGCTTCAATGCCAGTCCGGAACCTCTGCCAGCGAGTGACAAGTGCTTCAATGCCAGTCCGGAACCTCTGCCAGCGAGTGACAAGTGATTCTATGCCAGTCCGGAACCTCTGTCAGCGAGTGACAAGTGCTCCAATGCAAGTCCGGAACCTCTGCCAGCGAGTGACAAGTGCTTCAATGCCAGTCCGGAACCTCTGCCAGCGAGTGACAAGTGCTTCAATGACAGTCCGGAATCTCTGCCAGCTAGTAGCAAGGGCTTCAATGATAGTCCGAAACCTCTGCCAGCGAGTGACAAGTACTTCAATGCCAGTCCGGAACCTCTGCCAGCGAGTGACAAGTGCTTCAATGCAAGTCCGGAAACTCTGCCAGGCCGCCCCGATGGCGCAGTGGTCTAAGGCAATGGCCTCTGATCATTCGTCCGAACGGGGTCCGGGTTCGAATCCCGGTGAGGCATGGATGTTGTGTTTGTCTTACGGCACTGGCTCTCTCCCTTCCCTGGAACCAGTGACCCTAAATTAGGGACGGGCGACTGCTTATAGCCCATTGAGTTGCTCACGGTGGTCGTTAAACCTCCAAAAAAGAAAAAAAAAACAAACCCTGCCAGCGAGTGACAAGTGCTTCATTCCAGTGCGAAACATCTGCCGGCGAGTGACAAGTGCTTCAGTGCCAGTCCGGAAGAAATCTGCCTCCCTGGACGCAAGAAAGTCCCAGAATGCACTTTCGGCCTCCTCTCGGCTTCTAAAGATCCTATTCTTGAGGTATTTGTATAAACACGTGGAAATCGGTAGGTTCCAAGTCAGGCGAGTAGGCTGGATGTGGGAGGATTTCGAACCTCAGTTCGTGTAGTGTTTGTTTCGTAATTTGTGACACGTGTGGTTTCGCGTTACCATGGAGGAGGATAGAACCCTTCCTGTTCACCAAAGATTTCGAACCCAACTTCTGGTGCATTCGGTCAATTTCTTCACAGTATGTGACTGAGGTAATCCTTTCACCAGCATTCAAGAACCTATAGTGTATGACACCATACGAAGTGCACCACACTGTCAATAAAACCTTCAGCCACTGTCTATATCGCTTACAGTTGTCGTATAGCACTCACATGTTGAGAGTACTCCAAACCGAATTTTCGTCGTGCTGAAACAACCAGTTATAATGAGCGAGATTTCAGGCGCTTCTAGCCAGGGCCGGATTAAGGGGAAGTCTATAGGGGCTATTGCCTTGGGGCCCACCACGACCAAGGGCCCAGGAGGCCTGCCTGGCAAATAATAGATAGATAGATAGAGAGGCGGGTTTATAAAAGAGTTTTATTTTTGTCTCGTATGATTTCCAATTATTCAGAAACAGAGGCTGTAAGACGAATAGCATTAAAGACGGTGACTCACCAAGGGTTAAGGTTTCATGTAGCTGTGTACAGTGGGGTCGGCGAGACAGTTTCTACTTTTTCACTACTACCACCCACACCTCCCAATTTGAACTTGGAACCGTTAATAATCAAAGTCCCCGGTGGCTTCACGTTGCATAAAAGAAATAAAAAGAGGCACTAAGAAAAATATACAATGCTAAATCATTAGGGAATCCAAGAAAAATCTAGGAATCTTAAGCTTTTAACTCGTGTTCTTGTGAGAACAGTGGAAATTACAGTGACTTGCTACGAAAACTTACAGTTTTGTGTTTTAACGGACTTCATAATAATTCCCCGTCATAAGTGCTTTGGGGGCCCATTCAGATGTCTTAGCCTTGGGTCCAACTCAAATGCCTTAGGCTTGAGTCCAACTCAAATGCCTTAGGCTTGAGTCCAACTCAAATGCCTTAGCCTTGAGTCCAACTCAAATGTCTTAGCCTAGGGGCACACCAAGGCCTTAATCCGGCCCTGCTTCTAGCGGGAAATTCTAGAAGTAAATAGAAAGTAAAATAGCGCAATATTTAACAATTATTAGTTACCTGTCTCACGCTGAAAATATTCGCTGTAACTGGGATAGCTTCTTTTTGAAAATTCCAAACTCCTGACAGGACGTTTACGAACTAAATGAGTTTAAACTGTTCCTTTCAAATGCTGGAAAAATAGATTTTTTGCTCCTGGAATGCCACAAAAACAACTTTTAAAAATCTTTTAAAATAATAAAAAAATAAAGAAAAATGCAAAGAAATTCGATACTCATTGAGAGCGACGGACGAAGTGATTTAAACACTTTCCCACAAAAAGTCATGCTAACAATCATGAAGCCTCATTTTGAAAAGGCAAATTATCTGAGCGCTTTCTTTACAAAGAAAAAAAAGTCGCTATCAATACAGCCACTTTCTGTAGTTCTGATCAGAGCCGGATTAAGGGGTTGGGGTCGGCGAGACAGTTTCAGCTTTTTCACTACTACCACCCACACCTCCCAATTTGGGGCCCACCATGAGGCCCACCATGACTATAAGCCCAGTAGGCATGCCTGGGGAAATAATAGAGAGAGAGAGAGAGAGAGAGAGAGAGGTTTATGAAATAGTTTTACTTTTGTCTAGTATAATTTCCACTTCGTCAGAAACAGGAACTGGAAGACGAACAGATTCCAAGACGACTCCCCAAAAATAAAGGTTTCATGTCGCTGTATGCGGGGTCGACGAGACAGTTTCAGCTTTTTCACTACCATCCACCTACACCTTCCAGTTGCACTTGGAACCGTTAATGGCGGAAGTGCCTTGTGGCTTCACATTGCATAACAGAAAATATGCACTAAGAAAAGTATACAGTACTAAATCATTAGAAAATCCAAGACAAAATCTAAGAATCTTAAGCTTTTAACTCATGTTCTTGTAGGAACAATGGAAAATGCAGTGGCTATAGTGAAGACTCTGTAGATAACTTAGTAGTTACAGATTCGTGTTTTAACGGACTTCATAATAGTTCCCCATCGTAATTCTTTAAGGGCCCACTAAGTTCTTAATCCGGTCCTGGTTCTGACTGCTTATTTAAAAGCACAGGAGTTGACTAAAACGGAGTGCATAGTATCTGAGAACTGCTTTTCATGCAGACTGTGATTGGCCACTTTCCACTTTTCTTTCACGATGAATTCTGATGAATTTAATCTCTCCCCTATTCCACAGAGTCTTTTGCTTTAGCAAGACGATCTTATAAAACCTATGAAGACATGCAGAACTAAAAATTAATAAAAAAAAAAAAATACCAAGTTTTCGGGCACTGGATGTTCGGTCTGCGGGCTCCTTCCGCACGAACTCCTCTGTTCGGTATCGGGCAATCGTCCAGCAGATGTTCCGGTCCTAAACGCGGTGCATCTTGAAAATTTAACCTAATTAACATAAAGTAATAAAAGGAACAAATATTGATACATCATGTCCCAAGGACTTAAAACAAATTCTGAAATTTGACTCCAAGTGTTGTATTGCTTGCTTGGTTTCTGACGCCACACTTCCTTCACCACTTCACAAAAATTGGTGTAAAAAAAAAGCATCTGTTAAACCCTTTTACGTCACATGACTGTTACCTTCCCGGTGGCGCATTGGTCTAAGAGCTGACTACTGACCATTTATCCGAAAGGATCTCGGTTCCAATCCCCGGTGAGGTATGGGTGGTTTTTTTGTTAGTTTTACTTGCCGTCTTCCCTCCCTGGAACTCGCGACCTTAAATAATGGAAGGGCGATTGCAACCCTCAAGGGTTGCTGGTGGGGGTCATTAACCTCCCAGAAACAAACAAATCAATCACACGACTTTTGTCTTTACATAGGAACAATATTATTAAGCCAACCTGTCTGAGAATTCCTCGTTAAAAACATGCGTAACACCGATCAAAAGCTTGGTATTTCGGAGTTGAATGACCTCTACGAGTATCTAAAGTTTTACAGAATCTACATCGTTAATCTCGTTTCCAGAGGAGCAACAGGCACAAGGCCCATATATTTTTCGGGATTCAAACTCGAGCACGAACTAGGCAACTTGACAAAAGTTCATGCCTCTGACCACTCTACCGCCGGACGCGCTTTTCACACCGTTTATCTTGTAACTGGGCCCTGTTCTGAAGTTAAGTAGCCCTTCTCCATATTGCACTGAAATCGTAACACCAAGAATGAAAACCCACACAATTGCGAAAACAACTTTATCGGTAAAGGTTTCTGAGATATGCAAATGATCAAAGTTCCGTAGTGAACGGTCACGTGAATGGCGTCCAATACAAAGAGTGGTTGGTAAAAATGCTATCACGTCGGAAAACACGCCATCGCCTGGCAGGCCGCTCTCACTACGTATGTGCTTGTATACGACGACGTCAAATATACCGCCAGCGGTTCTCCACCAAGCGGGACAAGACCATCGAACTGCGGGATTTTGGATTGGCACTGCGTGTGATTTACCAATCGTATGGGCCATAAGGTCAGCATAGTGCAACACCGCGTGCTGTAAAGGCTTCAAGAACACCAATGGACACGCCAACGAGGTAACGGCACACTGAAACAAATATTAGAGTGGTAACGCCTGACTCCTTTGCTACTGAGAGTGAGATCAAAGCTCGCTTACAGCACGCAAGTGGTATAAATGCGTCCACGGAACTCATTAGGAGACGTTTGCATGAGGCTGACCACCTAGAACGACGACCTGTGCTTTGCAAACAACCACCTATACTTTACAGAATGAGATGAATATGCGTGGATTTCTTGTAGTGGCGCCTAACCGGTGGAAACAGTGGGGACTCATGTCCCAAAAATCAGAGTACGTGTAGGCATTGTCCCCATGTGTTTCGTAAGCCACAGGATTTTAGTAAGCGTTATGTTTGACACGCTGTTGTTTTTTATTTCTTATGCTTGCACCAAAGGAATTCTCCTGAGGCTACAAATTTAAGGTAAAGAAGCTCTCTCTGCCGAGCACCAGAGGGAAGACATTTACCAGTGAGTGCTTATCTATGTCCATGCCCTCCATACGCCTATAAATTAATTCGTTTCGAGAACTTTCGAGTACAACACAATGACAGAGTACAGCGTACTGTGCTGCAAGGAAACGGTAAACGTTTCTTCCTCATAGATCGTGGAGACATTCCTCTACGTCACACGCTTACATTTAGATTAAAAAGGGCCGAAGAGCCATGAAATGATTCCATCACCCAAAAATTATCGTCAGTTGTGTAACACATGCCACGAAAAAGGGGATGCCTCTCGTGGGGTGTGTTTTTCAACTTTCCTTGCGGCAGGAAGGGGAGGAGAAATGTTAATTAGATTTATACAGGTTAACGTAGTAAATAACGGTCATACTGCTACGTAATTGGTGATCATAATGATAAGTAGGACGCTTAAATACTCATGCAATGTTTTTATATCTCTTAAAACAATTTATTATTCTCTTTGACGTAATCGTGGAATGCTGTCTGTTGGCTTTGTTTGTCTTACTCTGTCTTTCCGCAAACGATCTCTTTCTCTAGGAACCCCTTTTCCTTACGTTATCACTTTCGGTCATTCCCTCGTCTTTGTTCCCGCGCACGCTGGGAAAACTCCAATTCACCAGCTAGCTTAAGACATTGTGGAGAACACCTAAGGCGCCCCTGGCATTTCTTTTGCGACCGCTCGGTCCTAACCTCTAGCACTCACTTCTCGCTTTTCCACCTCGCCCGGCGGAGAATTCACACCCAAGAAGTGACCACACCTCCAACCTCTTCTCCACCGAATTACTTCGGGATCGCCGGCGTTGGCTTTATAAAGCCTCAAAGTTGATACTAAGTGACTTCCGCTTTCCTTTCGGAAGCTCTTGAAGTAAAAGTAGCAAAAGTGATAAATGCATTAGACGAAGCTTCAAGCGCAAAGGTAAATTTTGCAAATGGCTTGGACTATTGTCATACCATTGTAGACGACTGTTAGAAAAAACGTCTGCATGGCGCCACTGAGAAACCATACTTCCTGACTGGGTGACAAAGATAAAACTTTCCCAGGCTCAAAATAACAAAAAAAAAAAAAAAAAAAAAAAAAGGAGACCAGAGGCAAAAGAAACGCCGCGAGAAATTTGATATTTTTCCCTAAAATTCTTAATTAAATCTCTATAACAGAAGTCTCCGAAGTTCGGACATTTTTCCAAGAGATAAGATACATTAAGATCTGATGGAGATCTTTCATAGTCACTCAAACCAGTAAAAACAAACGGAAAGCAATTTGCTTATTCATTTTGCGTTCCTTGCTTTATACTTTTGGAACTGCATGCTATAGCCAAGACGGTTCCTGAGAAAACTGCCTTCCGAAAATTCTCACATTCTGTTCATAATATCTATTCCAGAAGTTCTACACGCTGCCCGAGTTGCGCAGCGATCTAAGCGCTGGCTTCTGATCATTCGTCTGAGATGGGTCTGCGTTCGAATCAAAGTGAGGCATGGATATTGTGTTTGTCTTACGGCACTGGCTCTCTTCCTTTCCTGGAACCAGTGGCCTCAAATTAAGGACGAGCGACTGCTTATAGCCCATGGAGTTGCTTACGGTGGTCGTTAAACCTCCAACACAAAAAATCTACCCGTAATTGCTGTATTGCAGAATATTTGATTTGTGCCTTTTCCTTTACTTTGAGGAAGTATTCATTAGAACCTCTTTAATAGCACAAACACTTTCTTTGGTAGCTGCTACATCCTGTGTCATAAAAGTTTACAAAATACTAATAATGCTGAATAAAAAGTACAACGAGAAGCATTGTATAATTCAGATATCTTTTCTTACATGTAAGGAGCACACGAATTATAAACATTTATTTTTTTGCTTGATAATAGAGTATAATTTTCGATCAAGATAATTTGAAATAAAAAAGTAATATGGAAGCATATGCCCGACACAAAAATTTGAAGTTTGGGGCTATTGCGTTCTTTCATCATTAAACATTTAAACTACAAACCGGACGAGCTTTTGACTCACACTGATACTTATGAGTTTTCCTGTCCATAGATAATATGAGGGTGAACTTCATAAACTGGCCACACAGTGTATATACTTTAGCCTCATCCACATATTGTAGCATGTTTTAAATTGAAAATAAAGTCTCACTAGTGGCGAAAATTGTGGAAACCTTTTCCAAAATTTGTATTTCTGTGGTTTGATGTTTCACAGCATCAGTGTTTTTCAGAATAATAATACCATGAAATTGTGCACTAAGTGGCCACTTTATTATGACCACCTGACAGTTTTAAGCAAATGAGCTATGGCTACACGCTGTTGCCTCCAGAGGGCAAGGTTAGTATAAAAAAGGAAAGCTTAGTGCTTGCGACAGTAGTAGAAGTGATTTTTCGGAGACGAGATGGGTAAAAAATGCGATTTGACGGACTTTCAACGTGGGATGATTGTAGGAGCTCGGAGCCATGGAGCGAGTATCACCAAAACCGCCGCATTCGTGAAATGTTCCAGAGCAGCTGTTATTAAAGTGTTTAAAGACTGGACTGTTAGCCAAAAAACTGGGTCTCTAAGTGCAACGTGTGGTCGTCATCGACTAGTGACTGCTCGGGCGGAACGGATAGTGTCCAGACTGGTAACAGACAACAGAAGGGCAACTCTGCAGCAAATTACAGACCATCTTAATCAAGGATCCCCTCAAATGATCTCTGCACGCGCTGTTCGCCGTACATTGCATCGGATGGGATATGACACCCGAAGGCCTGTTCGAACACCTTTGCTGTCTGAAGTTAACAAGAGGAAACGTCTCCAGTTCACACAGGAGCACAAAGATTGGACAGTCGATAATTGGAAACAAATTATGTGGTCCGATGAATAACGTTTTCAGTTGTACCATGCCGATGGCCGAGTGAGAATTTGGTGGAAACAGCACGAAAGCATGGACCCCAAATGCATTGCTACAACCCTTCAAGCTGATGGAGGCAACGTTATGGTTTGGGGAATGTTTTCCTGGCATGCTTTGGGCCCTTTAATTCGTATTGATCAACGTCTGACTGGCACATTATATATAAACATCGTTGCGGACCAATGTATCCTGTCATGTGGATGGTTTGTTAGTTTATTTTGCTTAGGTGGCCCCCACAATCTCCAGATCTCAACCGCATTGATAATTTGTTGGATGAAGTTTAACGAGCCATCAGACAGCTGGATCCACAACCCTGCAATCTCACACTCCTGGAAAGTGCTATTCATCAAGCATGGTCTCAGATTCCACAAACCGCCTATCAACATCTCGTGGAGTCCATGCCACGAAGAATCGACGCAGTATTAAAGGCAAAATGTGGCCCAACGAAGTACTGAGGGGGTGGTCATAATAAAGTGGCCACTCAGTGTATATCATTGAAAAGATAAGTAATGTAGCATACTTTATTTTAAAAAATGCATTTTAACAGAAGTTATAACACAGAACATCACGATAAAGAGTATTTCACAACTTATCGTCATTTCTGTTAGTACTTAGTCGGGAAACCTTTTGCCGTAATTACAGCCTTACAACGGCGTACCATGAAATGAACCAAGTGTTTTAGTTCATCAGGTGTTATAATGTGAAATCAAGATTGTATGATTGCTTCTCTCAATTGTGTTTTATTCCTTGGTTGCTTCTCGCTAACAAGTTTCTTTTATCGGCTCCACATATTTTCTATTGGATTCAAGTGACGGCTATTAAATGGCCATTCCAGCAGTGTAATATGATTTTCCTGAAACCACTGTCTTCATACAGCAGCAACATGACAACGAGCTGAATCCTGTTGAAATATATAGGCTGCATTTTCCTGGAAACGATCACGTGGCGAAGGCTTCATCTTTGGCTCAAATGTTTCAGTGTATTTTTTACCATTTAAAGTGCTATTAAAAACACAAATTCTTCTCACACCTTTTGCTGTCACAGAACTCCAGATCATAACACTAACTGGTCGCTTCATGGTAGCTGTTATGCATTCAGGCAGCAAATATTCTCCGTTTCTTCTCCTTACATACTTTATTCCATCACTACCAAATATAGATATTCTGGTAGTGATGTGGATATCAGTCCAGACTATTCTGTCCCATTGCCACTCAGACCAATTCACACGGGTTTTAGCCCATTCTAATCTTTGTTTTATTTGGGAGATCCGTAGAAACGTCTTTTTCCTTGGAATTCAAGAATTTAAACCAGAATTTTTGAGTCTGCGTCTAACACTCCTAGCACTCATCTTCAAACCACATTGAGACAATTCATTTTTAATTGACTCAGGTGATTTTCTTCTGTCACTTAAACACAGTCTTTTAAATCTTCTATCCGTGCACCTTTTTCTGCCTTTACCAGTTTAGTTTTGAATTTTTTGAGTCTGCTGATATCTCTTGAAAAATTTAGAAGCACCTCCTTTGGTTAGATTTCTATCCACTTTTCTTATGATTTCCTCATAAGTGTAGCCTTCTTTACGCAATGTTATTATTTTACATCGCTCTCTCGGTGACTAGTCAATTCTTTTTACTCTGCCAACTTACTAAATTACACAGCTTACTAAGTTATATCAACGAATGGAAATAATATATACATTCATTCTATAAGGGTTTTTTACTATAAGACCAGTTGTGAGAGAACGGCTGAACGTAAACATATGGTTGAGGTATCAAAATAAAAGTCTTACCATGTTGATGCGCCAGTCGAAGAGAAAAATGAGATTGGGGTAACGGTTCGGGCGTTATGGGGCGAAATAATTCCCATGTTAAGTCAATGGGAGAAGCTTGCGGTTGACATCCGATCGCCTGCGGTTGACTCACGCGCTACTGAAGGCGGCGGTGTGGAGGGACTCAGATAGTCCAAAGTCCGAAGTCTCTCTTCTCAGCGAACCGTTGTGCAAAACAACGCTTGCAGGAATTTGTTTGAAAGTTCTTATCGGAACAGCGAGCACTCAAAGACCTGATTGCGCAGCTGGACTGTGTGATGTATATATAAAATTTAACATTCATTCGATCCAGTTTATTCACGTAGGTAAGACGTTTCCCATTATGTAAAGATGTTACTAAACGTTTCATATGGGTTTATTATTTAAAAAAAAAAACTTATCTTCGATTCCGACTGGTTTCGTCTACCGGGTTCGAATCCAGGTGAGGCATGGATGTTGTGTTTGTCTCACAGCACTGGCTCTCTCCCTTCCCTGGAACCACTGACCCTAAATTAGGGACAGGCGACTACTTATAGCCCAAGCGTTGGCTTATGATCATTCGTTCGTGAGGGGTTCGGGTTCGAATCCCGTGAGGCATGGATGTTGTGCTTGTCTTACTCCACTGCCTCTCTCCCTTCCCTGGAACCACTGACCCTAAATTAGGGACGGGAGACTGCTTATAGCCCATTGAGTTGCTCACGGTGGTCGTTAAATCTTCAGTCACACACACACACACACACACACACACACACACACACACACACACAAATCACGAACCTGGACTATTGTCTTTACTGAAGTGGTTGAATGAATTTGTCAATCAAATAGTCTACACTGTTGTTTCATATCAGTTTATTATTTAAAAAAAAAAAAAAAAAACAAAGAAGAAAACTTACCGTCGATTCCGATGGGTTTCATCTAGTAGTTGAAAAAAAAAGTGGCTAACTTGATGACATTCACACAACTGAATAGTTCTAGCATTAGCTCTGATACCTGAAAATGAGAGCTGACTCATACTAACACCTTATTGATTCTATGCTGTGTCATAATAACACCTGATCTCCTCTCAGAAGGAGGAGTCTCACCGGTCAGTTTTGAGTTAAGGAAATCCCCTTCTTGTTACATAAGGCAGTTGTGTTTTCTTTTTCTGGTTATTTGGAAATAACATTTTGCTAGAATAAAGATATTTTTTTATTGGATGTTTAACAACCATTGTGAGCAACTTAGTGGGCTATAAGCAGTCACCCGTCCCTAATTTAAGGCCACTGGTTCCAGGGAAGGAAGAGAGCCAGTGCCGTAAGACAAACACAACATCCATGTCTCACCGGGATTCGAACCCGTACCCATTTCGAACGAATGGTCAGAAGCCATCGCTTAAACCACTGCGTCTCCGGAGCGGCAAAGATAATTCAATATAGTTTATTGCCTTACATTCTGCATTAAATTTTCTTTCTAATGATATATAATTTTATGGTATTAATCTAAAAAAGACATATTATGAGCCATAAAACCTTAGAAATACAAACTTTCCTAAAGGTTTCAACAATTTGGGCATTTAGTGTATTTAGAGGAAAAAAAGTATCGCAGAACAAAAAAGCAAAGCTGATCTGCACGTTTCGAGATTTAATGGAAAACAGCAGAATTCTAAAGGAGAAGAGAATATGTTATTTTGATACCAGAACAGCAGTTGCCAATAATCACTGGGTAGATGATAAATGACTTAATGAATTAGCATTTCAATAAAGCGGTGTCAATATTTTATGCCACTCGCCAAAAAATTAACCTTACATTGTATTGTCCACAGAACTGTATTCGCAGTGTGTGTATCACTCGCAGCAAAACACTTCGATTTTTTCTGCTTTAAAAATCGTAAATGGCGCTTTAGAAATGGGCAACTTGATATCATAAACTATGGTTGCTACTAGCGACAAATTCATATCAGCTCCTGGAGTTTCGGTATTTAACGGCACACTGCAGAAAGGTTCCAGAGAACATATATTATTAAGTGTTTCAAGATGCATGTTTTCGAAATTTTTTCTCTTGTTATTAGTTTCCAGCAATGACAACAAGAGAACGGGAGAGAGAGAGATGCAGAAGCAGAGGACATTCTTATAAAAATATTTTGCATTGTTTCGGAAATACAAACTTAGATGTATCTAGAATATTTCCCTTAAGGATTAGAGGAGTGAAGTGTTCAGCATATTTTTCTAACTTTAACTTTCATCGAATTAGTTGATTAATTTAATTGAACCCAGATGAAAAATTGATCAGAGCACCCTTCAAGTAACTTGAAGTGGATCGCCAAAGGCATTCGAGCAGAATGCATATAATTAGTTGATAAAAAATTACGTAATACCACTCTGCTTGTGCACAACAGTATCTTCAGCTGACCTCTCAAATTATTCCATTTGAAATTGATTCTTGCTCATCAAGAACACATGGCTAATATGTTCATACATTAATCTACAAGCTGCTAAAGTATTTAAATTAGGAAAATGACATAAAACAGGAATTTGGCGAAGTACTTAACAATTTAGGATAAGAGCAAATTTAACTCGAAAATTTCCAGTCGCTTAAATGTGAAGACGTAAACCGCATAATGAAATAGAAATACATTTACCAGGTACGTAAATGTATGATTACATATTTATTAATAATTATAAAAATAAATTCGTTCAATCTTTATTTTCTACACATATTTTAAGATCTTCCTTGTACGGCAATAGAACTATTGACGTGGCCCAAAACATCTGGAGTGTGTCAATGGAACACTTTGCGACTCAAATCTTTATGTTCAATTTAACCGCCGTAAAAAACCTCAGGCGAACGAATCAAGTTGGCAGACTTCCATGACCATGAATTCAGATTTGTAATATTTTCTTTCCATATCAGTTTTTCATAAGCCACTGAATTTATACAACGTTTGTTACATGATCAGTGTGAAGGTAGACCTGGTGATTAAAAATATCACGTGTGTAGTGAATGCGTCATCCATACTTGGCTTCAATCACACGCAAGTCGCAAATTAAGAATTAAAATGCTGATCACGCGATTTAATTGACAATCTGCTTTAATTAAAACTACTTAAGGAACACTCCTACTGCACTTACAAACAGAAGGATTAAAGACCTTTGTTGTACCATTTATACTTCTGTAAGTATTCGACCAAGGTTCAGATGCAGTTATACTAAAAGAGGTTTGACCTCTTAAGTCGGACTGTACTGATATAATTTCAATCACCTCAAGCTACAACCTGCTACATCATCTATACGCTATGCTGGGTAGATACCTACTTTATCTTGCTTGTATTTGTTGAAAACGCCCTGTCTCAACTAATCAGAGTTTAGTACGTGAGAGCATAAATCGAAATCTCCTCCTGGAATAAAATTCTGTACGCTCCTACCAGAGAGGAATTACCTACAACTAAGTAAAGGCATCTACCGGTATTTTGTGTAATGTGCAGCTGCGAATAACTGTTCTATTCATTGAGTTGAAACATCGTACTGCTCTTCCCTCCGCAAAGTTGCATTCTGATTTCAAGACTCGCTCTAAGAAGTGAAAGCGCAAAGCCAGTGCAGCTATAGTCTTCTGAACGGTGCGTTATCCTAAATTTCTGACTGTTCTCCCTTAAAGTGCTTACTTTCTCAGAGAGTCCAAACAGGTCTTTTTTAAATCATGAAAGGAATATTAGTGCTGTTTTGGTGAGAATGGCAAATGGAATAAAAATAATAAAACGACGATTAAAAAAAATTAGGAGACTGAGACCAAGCTTTCAAAAATTGTTTCCTGCAACCTGTGGACTATTTGACGTCCTTGAAGTATTGAAACATGTTTCCTGAAATTATATACTACAGCGATGTCCATTGAAGAGGTTGTAATTGTTAAATACATGATGCAATCGGCTTTCGGTTTACACATCACTTAAATTTGTTTCAGAAAACTGAAGTTAATGATATATTCGAAAACGCCGTTGGGTCAATTTTGTTCAAAACTAGGAAATTTCGAAAAGAAATAAGTGTTACTTAGTTTTATGCATGGTTAATGCTTCACATTTTAAACAGGTTCAGATCATCACAGAGCAGTGCAATATAATATGTATCATTTCACGTGATGCTGCTTAGAATATTTACAATATTCGTGTAAGCAGTTGTACAGTTAAATATAGTGAACAGATTCTAGTAGAATGTTTTGCTGCTGTTTAGAAGATTTGCCAAGATTGTGTGAAGATTTACAATATATAGTGGACAGTTTCTAGTAATCCTAAACATTTGCTTAATGAAGAAATATGAAATTAAAAATTACTTCGTGCATTGCGTACACTCTAATATGTGTTCTATAGACAACTGCTTACGGGCACTAGAATTTACATCTTTGATACAGTTCTAAAAGCTTTATAACGGTGTTGCAAATCTAAAATTACGTCATCTGTCTGGTCTCTGCTTCACACTACAAATCGAACAAATCAGCATTTTAGAGCTAAATTCTCCGGCGCAATATTAATTTACATAGAAAAACCTCAAAGGATGTTTAATTAAAATGAACGAATAATGCGGAGGGCTTATTCTTTAAGGAACACTATGAATTCGACTTTTCGCAGCAACATCGAGTTCCCTTTTCATTCCACTTCAAAAAAAGATTTTAAGCGCCATTTTTTCCCACTGTTGGTTGCATTTCGGATAACCGGCATCAATGGTTTCATTCAGCAGAAGCATTGGAGGCATAATTTACTCCATGTTTCAATCTACTGTGTCACTCGTAGTCTTGCAATTCTGTGGAGTATCATATCATTATATATGCTGTATATAGGTATAACCGTGTATTCACAAATTAACGTTTTTAAAATGCAGGGTACAATTCCTTTCTCTTTGACAGCACTTTTGAGTTTGATTACCAGGTTCCTAATGGTTTACCAATGGCCCAAGCTAAGTAGTTTGCTGGAGCAACTGAGGAAGATTACCACATATGACCTGAAACAACCATTGCGGGAAATTAAGGTTTTCCAAGCTATTTTTTGTCTTGTCTTGTTGCTGCACTTCAGTTTCGTGTTTTTTGCAACAGAATGGAAGAAGCAAAATGAAGAATTCATGGTTTTAGAGTTCTCGTGCAGTATTTTCAGTTTGTTTCTTCAACCAAATGAATCTACCCTTAGGTTTGTGCTGTATGCTCATATGATTGCTTGGTACTTATTCATTTCAGTTATTCCAAGTATATTTGTGTGCTATTATGCTTGTGTCTCTGTACTGTTAAAGAGCTCATTCAGAAACTTTGAAGACTTAACGAATAGAATGCATAATGAAGGATTTACACGGATTTGGATGTTTTACGGTGAAATAAGCGAACGTGTTGCTATCACCGATAATGTGTTATGCAATGTAGCATCCTTAGCAATTGCAAACAGCTCGATAAGAATTTTCCGTAGCATCTCAAATTTAATATTAATTCCATGGAACAGTACAATAATTTTGCAAACCGATTCAGTTCAATTGTTCGCCAGCATTATTGATGCCGCGCTTATAATTATATCTGCTGCCAGAGTTCACAACGCCGCTCTTAGTGTCCGTTCATCTATCCTGTCTTTAGCAACTCGAAGTGAACAACTTTCGAAAGTGATGCCACTCGCTTTAAATGTTCAGCTTCATGAACCATGTCTCACACTTTCAGGAACAATTTCTTTGAAACGAAGCACGCTTCTGAATTACCTGAATGTGATGATCACGTATACTTGCTTATTTGCAACGATAAAGATAGTTAGTTGAAAAGAACAGCTGAAACTGTTTCCCAGAATCTTCTGAAAACTATAGGAAGCTATCCGACGTTACACCTTTTTCATTTCTAAGAGAATGTGTTGGAAGTTATTTCTAAAAAAAAGATATGCAAACATCTGTGAGAATATGAAAGATTCGGTAATACTATGACGATTGCAGAAGCTCGTTATATTGAGTAAATTCTGCTTATGCACTATGAACATTTTAATTGCTTTTAAATATTTCTCTTTTGAACATTACACAATCAGTTTGACTCCCACTGAAACACAAAGGAAGAATGTGTGAAAATTTTACACATTTGACATTTAAAGAGAAACGAAACATACAGAGTGATCCAGAAGTGTCCGTCATAAATGTAAACATAGGTAATACTCGTTGAAACAAACGAAACAGTCTTAGTCAACATAGATCCGGAAACAAACCGTTTCCCAGATAATTTACACTTTATTGCGTGGTTGCCAGAAGTAATGTAAAGCTGCTTTTTCGATAGGTTTTGCAATTCTGTGGAAGAAATTGGTAGGGCTGAATTATTTGGGAGACCAGTTAGACCCCAATCTCCCCCTCCCAAAAGTGCTCCTTGGACTTTCCCCAAGCTAAAAACAAATCACCCCAGTTCTTTGAGTACAGCACCACCCACGGACCATACTTTGAATTCCTTGGGAACGGTAAAGAGGATGATTTTGGGGAGAGGTACGTTGATCGTCCTAACTTTCACCCCAAAAACAAATTCCTCCAAGATGTGTCTGTATTTCTTGTATTTAACTCGCAGGACAAGAAATACAGCACAAATTGAACTATGGTGAGAAACTAACTTTATAACTGGGAAATCTGAATGATATTAAAACGGCAAACAACAAGTAAAAATATGGACAGAAGTGTTATGTACGGTGCTTACCCTCACAACAAATGCTCAAAATATCCCCCGTTTGCTTCGATACAGACCTCCAGTCTTTTTCTCAGAGTGACGCGCATTCGTTTAAACATGCCTGCGTTTTGCTTTATTTTTGCGCATGCATTTTCTACTCTTATCCGCAAATCGTCTGCGTTGTCCACTAAGTCTGATCACACTCGTCCTTTCAAATATCTAAAAATGCATAAATCCAATGGATTGAGATCAGGTGAGAGGGGAGGCCACGAGCGGGGCCGGCCCCGACTTATTCATCCCTCTTCAAACGTTGCATTGTGATGCTGCCTCACCGTGCGATGAAAATGCACTGGTGCACCATGGTGCATGAGCCATATTGTTGCATGTGCACGGAGGGATGACATCTTTCAGTGGCTGCAGGAAGTGCAGATCATCTGTAAGCCCGTTGGAAAGCGCAAATGGTTTTATGAAGCTATCACCTAAAACACCAGTCCACACATTATTTACGAATCGAACCTGGTAACGTGATTGCTGGACGGCGTGGGGATTTTCCGCTGCCTACTCATGGCAGTTATGGAATTTGAAAATACCATGTCTTGTGAAAGAGGTCTCATGAATGAATAAAGCATGACCGAGAACGCGCGCATCGATATAGCAGCTGCCAGCAGAATGCACATCTTGGTGGAAAGTACCTGACAGCTTGGGCTTACTCGCTGGATATGGTAAGGGTGTAGCCGATTGCCATGCAGAACATTTCAGATAGTACTTTGACTTCTATTCTCTGCAAAAGCAATCCTTCTAGTCAGGGGCAGATTGGCCTAACGGGACACCGGGACATTTCCTTGTGTACTACTTGAGAAAGGGCTCACTATTTCTCCTATCCAATTTGTCTGGATTGTTTAGAAAGAATATTTTAGTACTTATGAAAGAACCGTTAACTGGATTTGAGCCTTGTACACGGTCGAGTCACATTATTGTGACCACCACCTAATATCCAGAGTAGCCGTCGTGTGCAGCGCGGACAGCATCTAGATGGGCTGGGAGTGACTCAGTAAGGTGCAGGAAGGTGTTGACAGGTATGTGGAGCCATGCTGACTGCAGTGCATCTGACAGCTACTGGAGGGTGCGTGGTGGAGGATTCATAGAGCGAACAACACGATCGAGATGGTCCCACAGATACTCAATTGGGTTTGAGTTTGGGGAATTAGTGGGCCAGGGAAATACTTTGAAGTATTCATCGTTCTCTTCCAACCACTCTCGGACATTTATAGTTGTGTGACAAGTCGCATTTTCGTGCTGAAAAGATCCCATCCGCCCCAGGGAAGACAATCAGCATGTATGGGGTGTACGTGGTCTGCAAGGATGAATCCATAACGAATTCAGCCCATAGTGACTTTCACAAGTATGAGTGGACCCAGAGAATGCCACGAAAATATTCCCCAGACCATAACACTGCCCCCACCAGCTTGTGTTCTTCCAGCAATGGTTGAAGAGTGTTTATTCTCCGACGTTTCTCGCCTTATACGCCAAAGTCCATCCGTTCGAAGAAGCAGAAAACGTGACTCATCGGAGAAGGCAATCCTTTGCCAATCAGCGGAGGCCTAATTTTGATACTGTTGTGCAAATGTAAGTCTTTTCTGCCGATGCACCTTCATTAGCATAGGTTAAGTGACCATCCGTTTGCATCTGGGCCCCATTCACAGCAGGGTTCGCTGAACTGTCGTTTTAGAAACACTTCCGGTAGCCACCTGGTTCATTCGGCCAGTGAGTTGTTGCACTGTAGCGTGTCGATCGGCTCTCACGTACCTTCGAAGCCGACGCTCACCTCTTACATCAATGGCACATGGTGCTCCGCAGTTTCCACTTCGCTTATTCGCAATGGTGCCATTTCACCAACCACGATACACTTTAACCACAGCAGCACGTGAGCAGTTCACAAGCTGCACTGTTTTAGGAATACTGCCACCTTTGTTCCGAAAGTCGATAATCATCCCTTTTTGTAAATCTGATAAATTGCTTCTTTTATCTATAACAGCAACGAGTGATATGTTTTCAGATTACCTAGAGCACACCTTGTATACTGTCGAAGCCAGCTTACGAAAGGTGTCTTCTTTCACTGGCTACGCGCTGTTGACGTCAAAAGTAGGAGGTGGTCACAATAATTTACCTCGATGTGTATTTCCTGTCTAAAATGTAGTTGTCTTAAAAAGATTGGCTTTTCATTCCATCTACACTGCTGGCCACCCAAAATGCAACACCAAGAATGACACGAGATAGCAAAGCCGGATTTAGTGGACACATAACAACACATACAAAGATGAAACGATTGAGCTTACGGGCTCGTGCGACTTGCGGAACACGCAGACATCAATAGTTCGTGTGGCCCACATGGCTAGCAATAACGGCCTCTACACGCCGCGGTATCGAACGAAAGAGGCTTTGGATGTGGGCTTGGGGTATGTCGGTCCAGGCTGCCTCCACACCTTGCCACATTTCATCAGGCGTAGCCGCAGGTGGTGCTTGCCGGGCCACTCGGTTGCCGATCAGCGACCAGACGTGTCCGATGGACAACATATCGGAAGAACAGGCGGGCCACGGCAGCAGTTACACCTGGTGGGCCGTGAAGAATTGTTGCGCGATGCGTGCCACGTGCGGGCGCGCATTGTCCTGTTGAAACGTGGCCGCTGGCAGGTCCTGCAGGTAAGGGAGGACTAGAGGCTCCAAAACGTCGGAGATGTAGCGGTGGCTGTTGAGTGTACCGGCGATGCGTACCAGGGAGGTGCGGGTGTCATATCCAATTGCACCTCAAATCATAACTCCAGGCGACGAACCGGCATGGCGATGCATAATGCAGGCGTCATACAGTCTCTCGCTGCGGTGCCACCACACGCGGACCCGACCATCGTGGTGTTGCAGGCAGAAGTGGGATTCGTCGAAGAAGACAATGTCGTGCCATTCCGTAGTCCAGGTGTGGCGTTCAACGGCCCACTGCCGCCGCAGTTGTCGGTGGTGTAACGTCAATGGTGATCGGAGCAATGGGCGCAGTGAGACAAGTCCCCGCTCCTGCAGATGACGTCGAACGGTACGTGCTGATACAGGTTGTTGCGCAACACACCCTAATTCCTGCGCTAATATTCGTGATGTGGCGGTGCATGCCGTCAATGCCCGCCGCACAACATACCGGTCCTCTCGTTCGGTGGTGTGCCGTGGCTGCGGAAATCGCTCACGTCGGTCCTTCCGTCCTTCCTGCACCCACCGAATCCCTACTGACCTCACTGTGGCTGGACGTCGTCCCACACGGGCGCCGATGTCTCTGTACGATAAACCGCTGTCGCGATAAGCCACTATTCGTCCTCTGTCGAACTCCGAAACGTACTGGAATGGCTGCCGTATTCTGCGACGAGGCATCAGGAAGCTTTCCACGCACAGGTCCGGTAGCACAACACACTTCCACCACTTACACCCCGCCTTCTGTGCACCCTTCTTATAGTGCTTCTCGGTGGCGTACCGGGCGCACATGATTTGCATATGCCTTGCAATGCTAATCGGTTGCATGTCCTGTCGCGGGCGACCCATGCTGCGAATTTCAGGCCAATCGGATGCTTCCTTCTTGGTGTTGCATTTTGGGTGGCCAGCAGTGTAGATAAATACGCAGTACCGATTTATGCCATAGTTCTTGAAGATATGCTAACATACTTAAAGATACCTGAAAATACATTGTTGCTACTAATGCTCTATGATTTCAAAGGTACTGTTTTGCTTAATCTACAACAATTACCTGTATTTATTCTATTTCCTGTGACTAAAATGTAATAGGTGGTTTTATAGTCTTTTGTGATGCTTTGCGTCCGTGTTTCTTTATAATGTCACAGAAATTTGCGAGTTGGGGAAGAAATTATAGTTAGCCACTAAAAGCTATTTACAACCTTACTTATATACATACCCATAAAATCACATGTTGTTACATAGCACATAGCTCTGTGACGGATAAAATTTGGTGTTTAGGTTATTATGAGTAACCGCTGTCTTCACTGTGACTGTCAGTTTTCAGAATGCGACGGTAATCTGCCTTCATATTTATATTGTACCATCGAGGACACAAATTTTATATTTCTTAATTTCCTGGTAAAGCTACTGTGCTTGCCCTTTCTGAATAAATGTACACTGCGAAACTTTCCTGCAATACTATATTGCGCGATGAAATCTTTGGCCCACATGATAGCTTTTAATCTTCGTCGAATAGTTTCCACCAGTTTCTTGTAAATGTCCTTGCCGCCACGCTAGTGCAGTGGTCTCAGCGATGGAGTCTGACCATTCGTCCGAGATGGGTGAGGGTACGAATTCCGGTGAAACATAAATGTTGTGTTTGTCTTACGGCTCTGGATATCTCCCTTTCCTTGAGCCAGTTGCCATAAATTAAGGACGAGTAATTGCTTATAGCCTATCGAATTGCTCATTGTGGTAGCTAAACCCCCAAACAGAAAGGAAAAATGACCGTCGATATGTTCCACCTTTCTGCCTTCAAAACAGTAAGTACACAGTCGTATCAGAATAATATAACCACTCCGGAATCACAATGTATCCGCCCAGTCGAGTCACAAAGTTCATGTGACAAAGTCGACCACACGGAAATATAAGCAGCCGGCCAGGACAGATGAGCAATAGTGCGTGACGTGAGCACAATGGGCAGAATAATGATTTGACGGACGCGCTAAAAGGAATGATCATCGGCTACCATTCCAAGCGTGGAAGCATCTCAGAAAGAGCCGACTTCGTGGGCTGTTCGCGAGCTGCTGTAGAAAGGGTGTACCAATAGACCGCTGATACACCGAGTGCCTTCCGAAGTCATAACTATGGAGCCCCTAAGGCTGTCGACCCCAGAGGAGAATGTCGCCTTCGTCGACTTGTAAAGGGCAATCGAAGCGCAACAGGGCAACAATTGACGACGCAACTGAAAGCTGGGGTATCCAAGTACGTGTCCCCGATAACAGTAAAGTGAACCCGGTTACACACGGATCTCAGGAGTCGACGTTGCATCAAAGGTCCCCATATTAACCCAGGTCCATCGAAAATTACGCCTGAATTTTGCATGGGACTACCGTCATTAGACAGTGGAAGAGTGGGAAAAGCTTGCGTTCACCGACGAATCGAGGTTTTGACTCCACAGAAGTGACGGTTGGTGGCGGATACGGCGACAAACACACGAGAACCAACAACCGGACACCCTTGTCGGTCATGCACATGCTTCTGGTGGCAGTGTGCTTGTCTGGGGAATGTTTTCCTTATATGACCTGGGACCGCTGGTGCCACTGGATGGGTCCCCGAACACCAATGACTACCTGTTCATCTTCGCTGACCACATGCATCCCTTCAGGTTGGATGTTTATCCTGGTTGTGATTGTGTCTACCAACAGGACAATGCGCCGTGCCACGTCGCCAAGGAGGTGCGTGACTGGTTCCAGAAACACGACTGCGATGTCTCCGTTCTCGCTTGACCGGCGATATCGCCCGACCTCAATCCCATACAACACTTGGGGGACTATTTGGATCGACAGGTTCGACGTGCTGACCCACAACCACGTCATCTCCGGGACCTCCGTGCTCTGCTGCAGTCCGAATGGACACGTGCGCGTTGGGCAAGCTTCCAGGGCCTCATTGTGTCCATGCCACACAGTCTCGCCGCTGTCATTAGGGGCAAGGTTGATTATTCTCATTATTAGATAGATGATCATATTATTTTGATACGACCGTGTGGTTCTGCTTTGTTTGTTGGGTGATATCTTCTTTCACACATTCGAAGAACTAATTTGTCCCAGAGATTCTCTATATTGTGCTGACCAGTCCAACGATTCGACACCCACTACGTCAAACCCATCTGTAACGACGCGAGTGGTGTAAAAGGTAGTGTTGTCTTACTGACAGAAATATTGGCCTTCCTGAAAGTGCTTCCACATCGTTGGTAGTGCATAATTGTCCAGGTCGCTTAGGTAGCGTGCTGAATTCATGGTTCTTTCCAAAATGACTGATGAGCTGAACCACGTAAAACAGCTTCGTCCCATCACGCGGACACCAATAAACTTCGTTGTTGGGACGATACAGTGTGGGAAGTAACCCCCTCTCGAGGTTCTCCACAACCAGGAAGGACAATGAGACTAAGAGACTGTGTACTGTAACGTTTAAAACACTCTTCCCATTGGTCTACAATCCAAGGTGTTCTTTACAACACTCTTATCAGTCTGTGGCATTAGTCGAAGTGATTAGCGGCTCATGGACGACCAGGAAGGACAATGAGACTAGAAATCAAACAATAAAACAATGTGACTAGAAATCAAACAATAAAACAATGAGACTAGAAATCAAACAATCAAACAATGAGACTAGAAGTACTACAACCAAACAATGAGACTAGAAGTACTACAACCAAACAATGAGACTAGAAGTACTACAACCAAACAATGAGACTAGAAGTACTACAACCAAACAATGAGACTAGAAGTACTACAACCAGAAAGGACAACGAGACTAAGAGACTGTGTACTGTAACGTTCGAAACACTCTTCCCATTGGTTTACAATCCCAGATGTTCTTTACACCACTCTTATCAGTCTGTGGCATTAGTCGAAGTGATTAGCAGCTCGTGGACGACAAGGAAGGACAATGCGACTAAAAATCAAACAATCAAACAATGAGACTAGAGGTACTACAACCAAACAATGAGACTAGAAGTACTACAACCAAACAATGAGACTAGAAGTACTACAACCAAACAATGAGACTAAAAGTCCTACAACCAGGAAGGACAATGAGACTAATGAGACTAAGAGACTGTGTACTGTAACGTTCGAAACACTCTTCCCATTGGTCTACAATCCCAGATGTTCTTTACACCACTCTTATGAGTCTGTGGCATTATTCGAAGTGATTAGCAGCTCGTGGACGACCAGGAAGGACAATGAGATCAGAAATCAAACAATCAAACAATGAGACTAGAAGTACTACAACCAAACAATGAGAATAGAAGTGCTACAAACAGGAAGGACATTGAGACTAAGAGACTGTGTACTGTAACGTTCGAAACACTCTTCCCATTGGTCTACAATCCCAGATGTTCTTTACACCACTCTTATGAGTCTGTGGCATTAGTCGAAGTGATATTAGCAGCTCGTGGACGACCAGGAAGGACAATGAGACTAGAAATCAAACAATCAAACAATAACACTAGAAGTACTACAACGAAACAATGAGAATAGAAGTGCTACAAACAGGAAGGACATTGAGACTAAGAGACTGTGTACTGTAACGTTCGAAACACTCTTCCCATTGGTCTACAATCCCAGATGTTCTTTACACCACTCTTATGAGTCTGTGGTATTAGTCGAAGTGATATTAGCAGCTCGTGGACGACCAGGAAGGACAATGAGACTAGAAATCAAACAATCAAACAATGAGATGAGACTAGAAGTACTACAACCAAACAATGAGACTAGAAGTACTACAACCAAACAATGAGACTAAAAGTACTACAACCAGGAAGGACAATGAGACTAAAAGACTGTGTACTGTAACGTTCGAAACACTCTTCCCATTGGTCTACAATCCCAGATGTTCTTTACACCACTCTTATGAGTCTGTGGCATTAGTCGAAGTGATTAGCAGCTCGTGGACGACCAGGAAGGACAATGAGACTAGAAATCAAACAATCAAACAATGAGACTAGAAGTACTACAACCAAACAATGAGAATAGAAGTGTTACAAACAGGAAGGACATTTAGACTAAGAGACTGTGTACTGTAACGTTCGAAACACTTTTCCCATTGGTCTACAATCCCAGATGTTCTTTACACCACTCTTATCAGTCTGTGGCATTAGTCGAAGTGATTAGCGGCTCGTGAACGACCAGGAAGGACAATGAGACTAGAAATCAAACAATCAAACAATGAGACTAGAAGTACTACAACCAAACAATGAGACTAGAAGTACTACAACCAAACAATGAGACTAAAAGTACTACAACCAGGAAGGACAATGAGACTAAGAGACTGTGTACTGTAACGTTCGAAACACTCTTCCCATTGGTCTACAATCCCAGATGTTCTTTACACCACTCTTATCAGTCTGTGACATTAGTCGAAGTGATTAGCGGCTCGTGGACGACCAGGAAGGACAATGAGACTAGAAATCAAACAATCAAACAATGAGACTAGAAGTACTACAACCAAACAATGAGAATAGAAGTGCTACAACCAGGAAGGACAATGAGACTAAGAGACTGTGTACTGTAACGTTCGAAACACTCTTCCCATTGGTCTACAATCCCAGATGTTCTTTACACCACTCTTATGAGTCTGTTGCATTAGTCGAAGTGATTAGCAGCTCGTGGACGACCAGGAAGGACAATGAGACTAGAAATCAAACAATCAAACAATAACACTAGAAGTACTACAACCAAACAATGAGAATAGAAGTGCTACAAACAGGAAGGACATTGAGACTAAGAGACTGTGTACTGTAACGTTCGAAACACTCATCCCATTGGTCTACAATCCCAGATGTTCTTTACACCACTCGTATCAGTCTGTGGCATTAGTCGAAGTGATTAGCAGCTCGTGGACGACCAGGAAGGACAATGAGACTAGAAATCAAACAATAACACTAGAAGTACTACAACCAAACAATGAGAATAGAAGTGCTACAAACAGGAAGGACATTGAGACTAAGGGACTGTGTACTGTAACGTTCGAAGCACTCTTCCCATTGGTCTACAATCCTAGATGATCTTTATACCACTCTTATCAGTCTGTGACATTAGTCGAAGTGATTAGCGGCTCGTGGACGACCAGGAAGGACAATGAGACTAGAAATCAAACAATCAAACAATGAGACTAGAAGTACTACAACCAAACAATGAGAATAGAAGTGCTACAAACAGGAAGGACAATGAGACTAAGAGACTGTGTACTGTAACGTTCGAAACACTCTTCCCATTGGTCTACAATCCCAGATGTTCTTTACACCACTCTTATCAGTCTGTGGCATTAGTCGAAGTGATTAACAGCTCGTGGACGACCAGGAAGGACAATGAGACTAGAAATCAAACAATCAAACAATAACACTAGAAGTACTACAACCAAACAATGAGAATAGAAGTGCTACAAACAGGAAGGACATTGAGACTAAGAGACTGTGTACTGTAACGGTCGAAACACTCTTCCCATTGGTCTACAATCCCAGATGTTCTTTACACCATTCTTATCAGTCTGTGACATTAGTCGAAGTAAATAGAGGCTCGTGGACGGCTGCTCGACCACAGTGACCCATGTCGTGCAGCGTCTTGTGCGCTGTTCAAGTGCTAACATAGGTCCCAATAGTCTCACATAGGGTTTGCACAATTTGTGTTAACGATGGTATGCTTTCTGAGGGAACAGTTTCTTGCGGAACTCACCTGTCACTTTGTATTGTCTTCGGAGGCTTACGGTTGTTCAATCCCAATTCACTTTCATTTGCATATCACAGCACTAACCATTAACCTAGGGAACTTCAATGCCGCTGAAAAGTCACGTATGGAGAGATTGCTTATGTGGCACCCTATTACCAATCCGTGCTGGAAATCAGTAATCTCTCAATCGAGATGCATCTTGCATTCAAGAGTCGTGCTATTGCCCCATCATAATCTTTCGAGCACATCTATAGTTGGGTCTGTGACGTGATGCTTACATACGTCTGAATTAATTGTCAATAGAGGAGTGTCTTGGTATTAGTGACAGGGCAATGTACTGCTCATGTGCACATTGTAAAGATTTCCACTATTTTTCAACTGTTGGAGTATTGTTTATTTCAGTAACGACACTGTTATGACTGATGCTATGGAAAAGAAAATACAATGCTGGCCACCCAAAATGCAACACTAAGAAGGAAGCATCCGATTGGCTTGAAATTCACCGCATGCGTCGCCCGCGAGAAGACATGCAAACGATTAGCATTGCAGGGAATATGCAAATAATGTACGCCCGGCACACCACCGAGAAGCATTATAAGAAGGGTGCACAGCACAATAAGAAGGGAGTAAGTGGTGGAAGTGTGTTGTGCTGCCGGACCTGTGTATGGAAAGCTTCCTGATGCCTCGTCGCAGAATACGACAGTCATTCCAGTACGTTTCGGAGTTCAACAGAGGACGAATAGTGGCTTATCGCGACAGCGGTTTATCGTACCGAGACATCGGCGCCCGTGTGGAACGATATCCAGCCACAGTGAGGCAAATATGGATTCGGTGGGTGCAGAAAGGACGGAAGGACCGACGTGAGCGATTTCCGCAGCCACGGCACACCACCGAACGAGAGGACTGGTATGTTGTGCGGCGGGCATTGACGGCATGCACCGCCACATCACGAATATTAGCGCAGGAATTAGGGTGTGTTGCGCAACAACCTGTATCAGCACGTACCGTTCGACGTCGTCTGCAGGAGCGGGGACTTGTCTCACGGCGCCCATTGCTCCGATCACCATTGACGTTAAACCACCGACAAGTGCGGCGGCAGTGGGCCGTTGAACGCCGCACCTGGGCTACGGAATGGCACGACATTGTCTTCTACGACGAATTCCGCTTCTGCCTGCAACACCACGATGGTCTGATCGGCGTGTGGGGGAACCGCGGCGGGAGACTGTATGACGCCTGCATTATGCATCGTCATACCGGTCCGTCGCCTGGCGTTATGGTTTGGGGCGCAATTGGATATGACACCCGCACCTCTCTCGTACGCATCGCCGGTACACTCAACAGCCACCGCTACATCTCCGACGTTTTGGAGCCTGTAGTCCTCCCTTAACTGCAGGACCTGCCAGCGGCCACGTTTCAACAGGACAATGCGCGTCCGCACGTGGCACGCATCGCGCAACAATTCTTCACGGCCTACCAGGTGTCACTGCTGCCGTGGCCCGCCTGTTCTCGCAATATGTCACCTATCGAACACGTCTGGTCGCTGATCGGCAACCGAGTGGTCCGGCAAGCACCACCCGCAGCTACGCCTGATGAACTGTGGCAACGTGTGAAAGCAGACTGGACCGACATACTCCAAGCCCACATTCAAAGCCTCTTTCGTTCGATGCCGCGGCGTGTAGAGGCTGTTATTGCCAGCCATGTGGGCCACACGAACTATTGATGTCTGCGTGTTCCGCAAGTCGCACGGGCCTGTAAGCTCAATCCTTTCATCTTTGTATCTGTTGTTATGTGTCCAGTAAATCTGGCTTTGCAATCTCGTGTCCTTCTTGGTGTTGCATTTTGCGTGGCCAGCTGTGTATATCGATTTAACAAGCAACTAAAGCACTACTATCATTTTGGGGATTAATACTCATTCCGTTTTCCGCAGAATGAAATGTTGCTAGAGCTTTTACATTTTTGTGAATATCCTTCATTTTGGAAACAAATGCCAATACGTATTGCTCATGATTCCTTTCTTACTCCTACAACTATTATTTGTGTTTTGCTTCCTTGATGGCATGAGCATAGATCCGCGAGCGGTAAGTTTTCGACTAATGCAACACGCTCATTGGCGTGGTGTAAGGAACGTCGATATTAGACTGTATACCAATGGAAAACTGGGCTTTTTTTTTTATTTTTTTATTGGAAGTTTAACGACCACCCTGAGCAACTCAATGGGCTATAAGCAGTCGCCCGTCCCTAATTTAGGGACACTGGTTCCAGGGAAGGGAGAGAGCTATGCCTCACCGGAATTCGAACCCGGACCCCTTTCGGACAAATGATCAGAGGCCGCTTAGACTACTGCGCAACTGTGCTTTGCACTGACGAGACACGGTACACAGTCTAGCAGTCTGGTGGTCGTTCCTGGGTGTGGCAAATGCCGGGAGAAAGGTATCTTTCGGACTGCAGCATCCCGACAGTGAAGTTTAGTGGAGGCTGCGTGATGGTTTGGAGCTGTTTTTCATGGTTCCGCTTTGGCCCATTAGTCGATTTGGACAAAACCATGAATGTTGAGTTCTATCTTGTCATCCTGGACTGGGCAATTACGCACTACCAACATTTTTGCTGTTGTGACGTACCTACCTCAGAGGTGACGCACATGTTAAGACGGCAGAGTTGCAGGGATAAACTCCGTTGGTAGCTTAGTTAGGAAAGCATTCGGCTCCGGCACAGAAGGATGCGGGTTCGATTCTTGCCACCTGCAAAATGGCCTTCATGTTACACTGACGCCCGAACGTAAAATGAGTCTCCCGACCGTTGGGTTCTTCGAAAAATGTGTGATGCTCGTTACACACAAGGTCTGGAATTAGTCAGAATTCCTTCTACTACAGCAGAGGTTTTCAAACTTCTGACACCGCGGAGCCCATTTCTCCGAAGAACAAGGCCGCGGAGCTCTTTCCTCCCAAGACATGGCCGCGGAGCCCTTTTCTCCCAAGTACAAGGCAGCGGAGCCTTTTTCTCCCAAGTACAAGGCAGCGGAGCCCTTTCCTCCCAAGAACAAGGCAGCGGAGCCCTTTTCTCCCAAGAACAAGGCAGCGGAGCCCTTTTCTCCCAAGAACAAGGCAGTGGAGCCCTTTCCCCCCAAGAACAAGGCAGCGGAGCCCTTTTCTCCCAAGAACAAGGCCGCGGAGCCCTTTCCTCCCAAGAACAAGGCAGCGGAGCCCTTTTCCCCCAAGAACAAGGCAGCGGAGCCGTTTTCTTCCAAGAAGAAGGCCGCGGAGCCCTTTCCTCCCAAGAAGAAGGCAGCAGCGCCCTTTTCTCCCAAGAAGAAGGCAGCGGAGCCCTTTTCTCCCAAGAAGAAAGCAGCAGAGCCCTTTTCTCCTAAGAAGAAGGCAGAGGAGCCCTTTTCTCCCAAGAAGAAGGCAGCGGAGCCCTTTCCTCCCAAGAAGAAGGCAGCGGAGCCCTTTTCTCCCAAGAAGAAGGCAGCGGAGCCCTTTTCCCACAAGAAGAAGGCAGCGGAGCCCTTTTCTCCCAAGAAGAAGGCCGCGGAGCCCTTTCCTCTCAAGAACAAGGCAGCAGCGCCCTTTTCTCCCAAGAAGAAGGCAGCGGAGCCCTTTTCTCCCAAGAAGAAGGCAGCGGAGCCCTTTTCTCCCAAGAAGAAGGCAGCGGAGCCCTTTCCTCCCAAGAACAAGACAGCGGAGCCCTTTTCTCTCAAGAACAAGGCAGCGGAGTCCTTTTCTCCTAAGAACAAGGCCGCGGAGCCCAAACGTTTTTTCTATGCCCGTGCTTATCCTCCTCAGACCTGCGATGAAGTTAAACACTTGAATTTTTGAAACAGGTTTGTAAATTAATGTTTACTGCATTGTAAACTGAATTTTTTTAAAATTTTTCATGGAAAGGAGGGGATTGTATTACATGTGATGCATCAGGACCGAAATGCTGTAATTGTAATATTTAAGAATTCGAAAATTACTGGTTTAATTATTCGATTTTCAAGTTAAATTATGCAATATTATAATATATCATAATTATTTTTCATGGAACAATCTGAAAGAATTTCTGAAGCCATTGAGATACATAAACACCTTACAGTCGGAATACCGTACTGTATTTAACTCATTGCACTTTGAATTTCGGCATCTCCTTCTGTGGGCGGTGTCTCCAGTCATCTCACGCATACATGCTTATTTCGTGCTCAATCATGTGGCATAAATGGAATAATCCTATGTTTAGGAAGTGGTTTGTTATCATCTGAGGATTCTTCAGAAAAAATGAATAACAGTATTATAGTTAAAATAGTACTAGTGATCCGAGTTTCTTGGCGTAGAATATAAATCAAAGTTTCCAAGCTTTCGCACATCAACCAGATGGCAGTTAGCTGTCTACTTTCCTTGAAAAAACCATCTGGTTGATGTGCGAAAGCTTGGAAGCTTTGATTTATATTCTACGCCAAGACATTCGGATCACTAGTACTATTTTAACTGTAATTGGTGTACAGTTTCGTGTTATTAACATTATTATAAGTGAAAATTTCAAGTAATGATGTTAAAGCAAGTAACGTGAGTTAACATCATCACTTGAAAATTTCTCTTAAATAATATTTATTAAATATTACATCATCATCATTGTCAACCTTTATCAATCCACTGCTGAACGAAGGTCTCCCCAAGTTTCCTCCACAAAGGTCTGTCTTGTGCCAGTCTCCTCCATGTCACTCCCGCATACTTTCGAATTTCATCCACCCATCTTCCATGTGGTCTTCTTCTGGGTCTTTTCCTGTCCCTTGGAATCCAATCTAAAATTTCGGCTGTCCATCGATAGTCTGTCCTTCTGGCAGTATGTCCAGCCCATTGCCATTTCAGGGATTTAACTCTGATCATGATGTCTTCCACTCTTGTCATTTTTCTGATCCACGAGCTCCTCTTCTTATCTCTCCTGGTTACACCAAGCATGCACCTCTCCATGCTGTTTTGAGTTGTCTGCAGCCTTTGTATGTCTCTTTTAGTTAAGGTCCACGTCTCTGCACCATACGTAAGCACTGGAAGGATGCATTGATCAAACACTTTTCTTTTAAGACATAATGGCATATTGCTCTTGAAAATTATGCTGTTTCTTCCAAAAGCTCTCCAGGCAAGTTTTGTACACCGATTAATTTCTTCATCAATGTGACCCTCACTTGATATCTGCTGTCCAAGATAAACGTACGTGTCTGTTATCTCCAACTTTTCTCCATCAATCGATAAATCTTCATTTCTTGTAAAGCATTGAACATCACTTTTGTCTTCTGAAAGTTCATTTTTAATCCCACTTCTTTACTCTTATCAGCAAGTTGCTGGATCATACTCTGCAGCTCTGATGGGGTAGTTGCAAAAATGACTATGTCAAATGACTCCACAACTTAAATATTACATAGATTGTAGAAAATATTTAGTAAATACAAATGAAAACACCCGCTAAAAATGACTCATAAAACACTTTTCCGTCAGGATTGGAAACCATTGTGTCACCAGTGATACAAAAATGTTTAAGAAGTTACTACTATCTAATATGTTGACCAAATTAAACTTATTTACTTTAAATAACTAACTTATACTGACCAAAATGGAATGTATATACTTAAATAGATATTACATTTTTAATTAAATAGTTATAAAACACTTACCAGGACCATGTGAAGACATCGTGTTGTTATTAAAAGACGCCGCTACAAGTCACGAAAGGTGACTTGTGCTGCCATTTATTGACGATAAGAGAAAATGTAGCAAAGTATTTTACATAGTTTCACATGTGATACAACCGGTTCTGGAAGATTTTCTGCCACTGGGCATTTTAAAAAAATTGTGAAACCATTGTATCACATGTGACACACGAGAACCGAGAAGGTTAAATTCAGTGCAAAATTGTATTTATACAGGCCATGAAGATTTAAGAATTTCATTTCTAAGAAATCTGAAAAGTATTGATTTCATTTCTGAGAAGTATTGCTTTCATTTCTGAGAAGTACTGGTTTCATTTCTGAGGAGTATTGGTTTCATTTCTGAGAAGTACTGGTTTCATTTCTGAGGAGTATTGGTTTCATTTCTGAGAAGTATTGATTTCATTTAAGTAACAGTATACGTAACACTTTTAGTGTTTCTGATCTTCAAGTATTCTTTCATAATAAAACCAGTAGAGATTAAAAAAGAAAGAAAATGCTATTACAATGCATGGCAAGTATTCTTAAGAAAAAATGATTGAATTACTGACCTGAATGCGACGAGTGCAGTTGTTTCTTTTTCTTACGAAGTTCTTTCACGCCCAGCTCTACGGAGAAGAGTTGCAGTCGCATGTCCGGTTCTGCATCCACTCTGTTGCGATACTTGGATTTTGTGGAAATGTAGATGAGAAGCCAGTCTCGCAGATATGGACTGACAAAGGGAAGGGGTACTCTAAATCCTTCCCTTTGTCAGTAATTCAAATAATTTTTCTGTGATAAACATGGATGCTGTTTCTTAACGCTGCACCAAAATTTGCTTAATTGTAGTTTATCAAACGCTGCCTTTTCAAAAGTGTCAGATGTCAGATCGATAAGATTTTCATATTCACTTGCAGTCATGCTGCGAAGCTTTTCTTTAACAACAAACGGATCTTTTTTCGATGTATAATTTTCCAAATTCTAGGTCATTACATTTAAGAAGTATTGCAAGAGGGCATCTTTTATTTATTGTAGGTGCTGGGTGAATTCTTCTAATAACTCGTCAGATTCACGGATGCTTCCTTCGAGCTCTTTCAGGAAGTCCGTAAGTATTGTGAAGCTATCAACCTCACGTTTACGTAGACATGCACTGCAGAACTACACCTTTCTCTAGAAAACACGAATTTTGTCACAGGCCGTGAAAACAGTAGCATTCATTCCTTGGAGACCTATGTACATGCTCTGAAGGAAGCATTATTGTTTAATGCATTCACTGTATATGGAAACTGAGGAATGACGTGAATTTTTAAAGTGTATAATGCTGAACTTGACAGTGTCACGAGGGAGTTTTCACGAAATGCGTCGCAGAGCCCTTGCAGAGCCTTCACGGAGCACACTTTCAACAGTGTGGTCCGCGAAGGCTCTGCAAGGGCTCCACTGTGCTACAGTGAGCCCTCCTTCAAGCGCGGTTTGCTGGCTGACCGGGAAACTTACGATAGCGTCCCAGCCCTTTCTCGGAGGGGTGGGGATATATGAGATGTACTTACCTCAGACGTGAAGCACATGTCAAGACGACAAATTTACAGCAACAAACTTCGTCGGGTGGATTAATTGGGAAAGCATTCGGCTCCGGAGCTGAAGAATGTGGGTTCCATAACGCCACCGGCATATGGCTTTTACGCTATACAGTACAGTTCAGAAGGCACACGCCTCTATAAGTGGGGAAACGCACCCTGTCATACTGTTCACTATTTTACGAATTGCTTTGAGGACATGGGCGTTGGAAAGTTGGAGTGACCATACCAGTGTCTTCACCTGAATGCCGTAGTAGCAGTGTTTCCCAAAGTGTAGGTTACAAACCAGGGGGGGGGGTCGCCATAGGTTTCTAAGGGGTTTCGAGGATAAAAAAAAATTCAAGATAGCTAGAAAAATACTCTGCCAAAAATATTTATTTAATTATTTATTCATTTAATTTTGATGGAACAACGTTCCAAAAAATACTTTTCTCAGTGTGATGGAATTTTCCGACAACCATCTAAAATCTGGGCTCTATATTCGACACAGTTAATAAATTCATTTGCGCTTCCCAATCGTAGGTTGAAGAAGCGTATTTGTTCCAGCTTTGTCCGTCTGTCTGTCCGTCAGCACGATAACTCGCGTAAAAATGGTTCGATTTCGATGAACTTTTAGTATGTGGTAGAGGACCAACTGGAGACGAAACCTATTGAAAATGGGCGAAATGGGGTCAAAGGTCGGGGCATAGGAGCGAGATTTATTCTACAGACATTATCCTCATAACTTGAATGATGATTTTTGGTATGTTGGAAAGCGTGTCATACTCAATGCATTGCGAGATTTTACTAACTTGTTTTCAAGTTCAAGCCAATTTCGGTTTTCGTGTAAATTGTAGCCATAGAAGGAAAAACAGAGCTCGCATAAATACGATGTTACAAATGGTATCAAAACTTTAAAGCCTCTATTGTAATCTTCGGGTATTCTTGCTTTCTTTTTAACCAACGCTGAACTGCAGTCCTCCAAAAAAAAAAAAAAAACGTTCAACATTCCACATTAAATACGCAGACATTTCAAGCAGTTTTTCTTTCAATTTGTTGGAACTGTTGAATTCAACGGAGCTTTCCAAAAACGGATTCAGTATTCATCTGCAATTATCGCTGCTGTTTTGGCTTTCTTCAGGAAAATGTTCTGAGAGCTTTTGCTTTAAAATTTTCAAGCTTAATTCCATATTTGAAAGCATAGGCTTTACATTTGCCGCAGCATCGATAGCTTCCTCCATAGTTAGTTCAACGCATTGGAATAAATGCAATTTCCGTTGAAATTGTAGAATCATCCTCCGTGGCGTAGTGGTCTAAGCAATGACTTCTGATCATTCGCCCGAGGTGGATTAAAATCCCGGTGAGGCATGGATGTTGTGTATATCTTACGTCACTGGCTGTTTCCCTTCCCTGGAACCAGTGGCCGTAAATTAGGAACGGGCGGCTGTTTACAGCCCACTGATTTGCTCATGGTGGTCGTTAAACACCCAATCTAAAAAAAAAGTGAAGTGGACCAGAAGTTGATTTTTTTATAAAGCAATTGATTCTGTCTCCACCTGTCATTATATTAACGTCACGGCCTTCTAAACTCTTATTAATAGTATTCAAATGTTTAAAAATGTCATCTAGGTAAGCTAACTGAAGAAGCCAAAGAGGATCGCAAATTCCGATTTTGCGTCGTACAGGTACACCAAAAGTTCAAAATCGTTTTTACTGCTAAATTTGTTAGTGAAATATGAATGGGACTACCGAAAAAAATCTTGTCCAAAAGAGGGTCTCGCCATGAGTTGTGAATCACTGCTACAGCGAATCTCTGGGATAGTTTGTGGATCACTGCTATAGCGAATCTCTGGGATAGTTTGTGGATCACTGCTGTAGCGAATCTCTGGGATAGTTTGTGGATCACTGCTATAGCGAATCTCTGGGATAGTTTGTGAATCACTGCTACAGCGAATCTCTGGGGTAGTTTGTGGATCACTGCTATAGCGAATCTCTGGGAAGAATTAGATCGTGGCAACGTGGAAGAAGTGATGGTCCAACAAACAAAGCTGTCATGGTCACTGCTTTGTAGGCTGAATGGCGAAACATATAAGCGGATACTTTCAGAAGGTTGGAAGTATCCACCTATACGCTTCTGCAGTACATCTGACAGCTGCTGGAGGGTACGTGGTGGAAGATCTATCAAGCGAACAACACGATCGATGTGGTACCACAGATGCTCAATTGGGCTTAAGTCTGGGGAATTACTTTGAAGTCTTCATTGTACTCTTCCAATCACTCTCGGACATTTATAGCTTGTGACACGTCGCATTGTCGTGCTGGAAGATCCCATCCGCTCCAGGGAAGGCAATTGGCACGAATGGGTGCATGTGGTCTGCAAGGATGGATTCATAACGAATTCGGTCATTAGTGCCTTCCACAGGTAAGAGTGGACCCAGGGAATGTCACGAAAATATTTCCCAGACCATAACACTGTCCCCACCAGCTTGTGTTCTTTCAGCAATGGTTGAAGAGTGTTTGTTGTCTGATGTTTCTCCCCTTGTACGCCGTTCGATGAACCAGAAAAAGCGACTCCGCAAATCTCTGTCAATCAGCGTACGTTCGATTCCGATACTGCCGTGCAAATGTAAGCCTTTTCTGGCGATACACCTTCGTTAGAATAGGTGCAAGGACCATCCGTTTTCATCGGAGCCCCATACGTAACAGGGTTGTTGAACTGTCGTTTTAGACACACTTCTGGTAGCCCCCTGGTTCATTTGCCCAGCGAGTTGCTCCACTGTAGCGTGTCGATCGGCCCTCACGCACCTTCGAAGCAGACGTTCACCTATTACATCAACGATACGTGGTGCTTCGCAGTTTCCACGTCGCTTATTCGCAGTGGTGTTATTTCTCCAATTACGATACACTTTAACCACAGCAGCACGCAAACAGTTCACAAACGGCGCTGTTTCAGAAATACTGCCAGCCTTGGCCCCAAAGCCGATGATCATCCCTTTTGCAAATTTGATAAATCGCTCCTTTTATCCATGACAGCAACGAGTGATATGTTTTCTGAATGCCTACAGCACACCTTATATACCCTCCAAGCCAGATCACGACACGTGCCTTATTTCATTGGCTACGCGCTGTTGTCGTCAAAAGTAGGAGGTGGTCACCATAATGTGACTCGACTGTGAATATAGACATTGAATAGACGTGTTATTTTCTTTGCGCTCATACTATCCCTGTGGAAAGAAATCCACAGTGTGGTAGAAGTATTGATAAAGTGCTAATCGAGAAGCAATGTCTTGATGACTAATGAATTTGACAATGTATGCTATATCTAAGAATGAAGATATAGCGTCAGTCCTGAATTAAAATGCAATAATGTTGAAGCTGAGCCACGTTCTATGGGATGATGGATTTCTCAAGTACATTCTTAAGACACGAATTCCTTGCTTTATTTCAAATGAAACTTATGAAGGGTTTTTTTCCCAGTGATGCACAGTGAATTCACAGGCACATCGACTTTCCACTGAGCAGCCATCTCTCAGTTTAAGAAAGGCAAGTGTTTTAAAACATTTACGTTCTCACATTTTTTAAATGTAATACATAATTAAGAATTAATTGGATTATTTTTCAAAGATTTTATTTCGTGCAACAGATTTTATGTCTAGCCACCGACTTAAAAAAGGCTGCTAGTGAAGAGCAAAACCTTGGTGATTTGTGAATAGCACATTACACCAACAATTAAATTTATTTGTACTACGCTCTCAGCGTTTCAACTTGCAAAGTTTATTGTACTTTTGAGTAACAGTGCTTAGTAATGCAAGTGTAGGCGGCTGTTGCATCAATAATCTGTTGTCATATACCTGTTGTATAACGAAGTAAATTTCTCCGTCATTTTTGGTCTACGCCGGGATTCGAACCCGAGGCCGCTTATTCCGGAACAAGTCGCTCTACCAACTGAGCTACGCAGACATTTGTTCTGATTCCTATCTGCCTTTATGTCGTGTGCGTCCTGCTGGCAGGTACGTCACATTCCCCCCCCCGAAAGAGGGCCGGGGGCATGGCCCACGGGTCAGCCGTGACCATGAATCGTTGCAGGCAGCCATCCACTGTAGAACGTGCACTTGAGAACTCCCAGTCAATCTGCTGTGTGGAATGCAACATCACACATTTTTATTTTTCGAAGCGCTGGAGAAGGAATTCTCTGATTTTTCCTGTCTCGCGGTGTGGAAATAACATCACACCAATGCGAGATTTTGAACGGCCGGGTCATCCGGATAGTTCGGGCGCCATTATAACGAAGTAAATTTCTCCGTCATTTTTGGTCTACGCTGGGATTCGAACCCGAGTACGCTTATTCCGGAACAAGTGGCTCTACCAACTGAGCTACGCAGACATTTGTTCTGATTCCTATCTGCCTTTATGTCGTGTGCGTCCTGCTGGCAGGTACGTCACAGTTGCTTTTGTATGAGTTTGGAAATTATTCGAAATAACGATATAGAAAAGAAACTGTCAATAAGCGTTGGAAAAAATACTATTTTACGCACATTGTCTTTTTATTGAAAAAAATATGCATTTGTTAGCAAAGCAGTTCTGCAGTTCTTAAAAATATGTAATTATGAAAAAAGAAATCTGGTTCCTTTTGTATAATGCGTCTGACAGTGCTCATCGATTCTTGATGACGAAAGGCTTTACAAATCAAAATGTGAATAGCATGGTGGCAGTAATATGTACCGCACCAGAAATAATAAATCATTCGGTATCCACAAAATTGGCTGCATTGTAGGTAATTTGCTCAGAGCATACTTCGATTTTTTTGCAGTTGCCAGAATCATTCATATCGGAATTGAATATTTCATAAACTATTTGCTGCGTGCAAAAAAAAGATTTACATTAGTTTGTGCCTTTTTGTGCTTTAGACAGTTGAACAGTACTTTTCCGCAATGCCCATGAGGACAACCAATCAAATTCTTCATGATGAGAGCGCCAGAAATCTTTTCCTCTATAACCAGTTGTTGACAATAAGAAAAAGATACTTACAGATTCAGAAGAAAAGGCGTTTAAATGTCCTGCGCAACGAAAACTTCCGGTAGAAATACTAACAGATGATTTCTCGTGAACAAAAAGAAACTGTCAGTTTGCAACAGCAGGATTAATATTTACCTAATGATATATGTTATCGAAAGTGCCAATTAATGAAAATGGAGTCTAAAACATTAATTAAGTAGATATGATTGAAGAGGGCAGCAATGAATTACCAAATGTGGTTGAAAGCAGCAACGGATTACCAAACGGGCTTGAAAGCAGCATAAGAGCTAGACGACAAGACTGCACGAGTTCATGTACACCATTATAAATAGGAAAACTTCTCCATGCGATCTATTTAAATTGCTCTAATGTGTACATGTATTTATCTAAAAAAGGTACTAAAGCACAAAATGGGCAAATGACATTAAATGAAATTCTGCGAGATAAAAGGTATTCTGAATAATTTGAGCAACAGGTAAGTTTTCCTCGAAAATGTTTGGTGTCTCGAAATATGAGGATGCATCCATCGATCATAAAATTCAAACATGCTAATAATATACTCTTAAATTAAGAATTGTTCGTATTACCT
The DNA here is from genome assembly GCA_039090855.1 of Macrothele yani. NCBI lineage: Eukaryota > Metazoa > Arthropoda > Arachnida > Araneae > Macrothelidae > Macrothele > Macrothele yani. Next base: position 115,318,053 of record CM077013.1, on the reverse strand, counting down.
AAATCCAAATATCTAGTCCAGCCCAGAATAAAGCAAGATCAATAGCGTTGCTTGTATGGCCTCTAGAAAATCAGGTACGTCATGGGATGTTTTGCAATGTTTTTTACTTTGCATTCATCATAATTACAAAGCAAAAAAGTTGAGCAAATACGTTGGTCAGAATTACATGATACCAATCTAGATCAATAATATTCCCTTTCCACGTAAGTTAATCCAAAATAAAGGAGTTTCTTCAGTGTTGCTTATTTGATGAAAGTATAGAAATATAATCAATGTGCCATTGATACTTTAAACAATTAATACGGTGCATAACTGGTCTGCTAAGTATAGAGGAAAAGCAATAGACTTTTATTTAATACTAAGCACATTCTCTTGCTCCTGTGGCGACTAATTTATCACGTATTATTACGCAGTTAAAACTTGACAAGAAATTGAACCGCTCTTGTTTGGTTTGATATAAACCTGCTAAACTGATGATTGACTATTTGATAACTATGTTAGACTGGAAGCACATCCAAATATTTCTGGTTCATTTCACCTAATCGGGGTGTATACAAGAAGAAAAAAAAATTCTTAGTATTCAATTGAATTCCGCAAGTTCCTGCCGGAAGGGAAATATCCACAACTCAATAAATCCATCTGCCGATATAGTCTTTTTTTGTAACACACGCAACTGCTAATCGTTGTTTAACATGACGAAACTCGTTACGTCGAGATATCAACATCATATAACCCTTACAAATCCACAGCAGTTAGATATTTCTTGAACAAGTATCCAGTATCACTTCAGCCTTACGTACAAAAAGTAAAACTGTGCACTCAATATCTTCAAAAGTGACTAAATATATCTAATATTACATTCTTAATTATGCAGTGAGTTTTTTAGGCTTTCAATTTTACCCTCTTCCTTGCACATTAAGTTAAATGCAAAATATATTATCTTTACTGGTCTATTGACAACATCTGTAATTGGAATTAATGTTTTACAGCAAATTATGCTAAATGTTTGCAACTGGTTTTACTGAAAAACTCTGAATAGTGCAAGATTTGTGACTTATGAGTATATAGTCACTTTTTATGGGTATTTAGATACTTTTTATGAGTATTTAGACACTTTTTCTTGGAGCATTTGTGACGCAAACCCCCTCCCCCCCCCCAAAAAAAAACAAGCAGGCACGCAAGTTAAAGTGAATTACTCGCATCACACCAATAAATGTGAGACAAGGTATTTTCAAGTCGTTGTCAGTCCCACATGTATTTTAGTGGAGGTTTTTCATGGAACGTATTGCTGGAAAACTTGCTCGTGAGAGCTTAAGAATACCCATCAAATTCATTCCAATCTGTGAAATTTTATATAGAATCAACCGCGTGTTTTATACTTACTGATGACAGTGGGCCTTACATTTTGCAACAGATGCTGATATAATTATTACGAACGACTGCAACACCAAAACCGTTTCTCGTTCCCGGACTCCGATTTTCAAGTATTACTTATCAGCGGCATAATGTGACATGGCAATGACGAGATTCTGCAAATCAAACCAATGTTAACAATTTCACGAGAATGTTTCCCGAAATCTGAAACGAAGGCTGTTGACTAAATTGAAAGATGATGCGAAGAGTTGAGGCTTTGAGAAACACTGACATTTCAACTTACCATGACACCGTAGAACTCCCTACTCGTTCTGGCCAAAACAACAAAAATGTTAGGCGCTATTTACTACCATTGTTAATAGCACTTCAGATATTCGGAATTCATAATTTCATCCGACGGAAACATAACTTATTCCAAGTTTCACTGTACTATGTGATGTGCATTCCTACAATACTGTGGAACATCTTGCCATTATATTTACTTTATCTGAATTTAGCCGTTTATTCAGTTCTTGATGGTTTTAAGGTCCAGAGTTCTACAGCACTCTCAATCGCTGCAGTTTTGAACTGTATTACCAGATTCGTGATAGTTTTGCAATGGTCTAAACTAAGTAGTTTGTTGGAAAAACTGTCGAGCACTACTAAACCTTGTTTCAAAAGAACATGGCGTGAAATCAACATTATCCAAGCAGTGTACTATCTTGTTTTACTGCTGGAACTTAACATCACAGTTTTTGCATGCGAATGGAAATCAAAAAATGGAGTTCTCGTCCATCAGGAATTTTCATACAGTATTTTCAATTTATTTCTTAAACCCAATGAGTCAACTATTATATTCGTGTCTCATATTCACACGATTGTTTGGTTCATATCCATGACAGCAATTCCGAGTATTTTTGCGAGTTATTATGCCTGCATTTGTGCGCTGTTGAAGAGTTCATTCAGAAATTTCGAAGAAACGGCGAGGAAAATTAATAATGAAGAATTTCCCTGGCTTTGTAGACTGTATAGTAAAAAATGTGGAAACGTTGCGCTCGCCGACAGTATAGTGTGCAACATAGCATCTTTAGTCACCGCAAGCAGTTCGTTAAACATATTTCGCAATATGTTTAATATAGCATTTCTGTCAAGGGGAATAACACGCACTTTTTCACTCGATGTAACTCTCCTGATTGTCAGCGTTATTCAAGTGACGCTCATTCTCGTATCTGCTGCTAGTGTTCACACCGCTGCTCTTCGTGCACGTTGGGCTATCCAGAGTGTAGCTGCCCAAAGTGCATATGTTCTGGAATCAACACCATTTGTTTTAAATGTTCATTTCAATGAACCATGCCTCACGCTATCGGAAACAGTCTCTCTGAAGAGAAGTACGCTTCTCAATTACCTAAATATAATGATAACATACACCTCTTTGTTCGCAACAATTAAAATCGTCAGTTGAAGGAATAGCTGAGGATATCCCATAGGTTTTGCGACAATTCCAAAAGCTATGCATAGTTATCTTTTCATTAAACAAATATTAGGTCCTTCGGGAAGTAAATGAATACTCTCAACTTATCTTAATTCTTGCATTGGTAAAGCAATGATCACCATAATTGAGGGTAATTACTGGAATCTTGGTGATACGCTTCTCAGTTATATGTCTTTAACATTTGTACGTAATTCTGCATTCGTCCCGATACTTTACTGCAGTCTCTATCGCTTTTAAACTCCATTACACGAATTCGTTTATGAGATAATACGTTGAAATTTGAATTTGAGATTATAAACAAGTTAGTAAAATCATGCAATGCATTGGTTATGATACGCTTTCCAACATACCAGAAATCCAAATTTTGAAGGTGACAATCCGTTTTTTGGTGCAAATATGACAAGGTCAGATAATATCTGACCTTGTCATATTGCACCAAAAAAACAAAACTGTCAGATAAGATAATATCCGAAAAGTTGAACAGTCAGTAAGTCAGATAATATCCGAAAAGTTGAAGAAATTTTCAAGTTTTCAAATATTATCTGACTTATCACGCTTGTTATATTTACACCAAAAAACGGATTGTCACCTTCAAAATTTGTATTGTGTGGTGTAACCTCGTATTCCATTCATGATACCAGAAATCGTTACTCAAGTTACGAGAGCCAAGTGGTCTAAGCGATGGCCTCTGATCATTCGTCCGAAAGGGGCTCGGGCTCGAATCCCAGTGAGGCATGGATGTTGTGTTTGTCTTACGGCACTGGCTCTCTCCCTTCCCTGGAACCAGTGACCCTAAATTAGCGACGGGCGACTGCTTATAGCCCATTGAGTTGCTCACGGCGGTCGTTAAAACCTCCAATAAAAAAAAAAAGTTATGAGGATAATGGCTGTGGAATAAATCTGGCTCCTGTACCCTGACCTTTCACCCCATTTTGATTATATTCAACAGAACCAGTTCAGTACTTATCCGAAACAACATGATAAAATTTTGTCGCAATGGAAGCATGTTTACGTAAGTTATGGCGCATAAGGGCGATGGAATTGATCCCGCTCCTATGTCCTGACCTTTGACCCCATTTCGTCCATTTTCAATAGGTTTCGTCTCCAGGCTGACCCCTACCACATACTAAAATTTCATTGAAATCGAACCATTTGTACGGCAGTTATCGTGCGCACAGACAGACAGACGGACGGACAAAGCTGGAGCATATATGCTTCTTCAGCCTACCGTTGGAAAGAGTAAAAGTTAGAAAAATCATGCAATGCATTGATTATTATACGCTTTCCAACATACCAGAAATCATTACTCAAGTTATTATTCAAGTTATGAGGATAATGGCTGTGAAATAAACCTCGCTTCTGTGCCCTGACCTTTATTCCCATTTCGATGATATTAAACAGACTGTGCTCAGTATACCTCCGAAACAACATACTAAAGTTTTGTCTTAATCGAAGCAGTTTTAGGTAAGTTATGACGAATAAGGTCAATGGAATGGATCCCACTCCTATGTCCTGACCTTTGACCCCATTTCACCTATTCTCAAAAGGGTTCGTTTCCATTTGGTCCCCTACAACATGCTAGAATTTCATCGAAAGTGAACCATTTCTATACGAGTTATCGTGCGGGCTGACAGGCGGACAAAGCTGGAGCATATACGCTTCTTCAATATATTGTTGGAAAGCGTAAAGAAATACACGGTTATTTGATTTTTTGTTACGTAACCCGGTATTTTACAACTTTGAGAGTTACTATTTACTAACTTTGAGAGGATTGAGACAGCGTTGTTGTGTTACTTTTTGCTGTAGCCAGAGTTGAACCTTGATCTCATGAGACAAGGGATTGTTTATTTTCGGTTTGGATGCGGTATTGGTTTCGCATTTCCCGAGTGACATGCTCATACGCTATTCAAAAATTGATAAATCTCTGGAACGTAACTTTGTGGTTCTCCAGTATTTCGCTGCGCTGTGGAATAAACCCCTGAATGTGCAGAGGGTGAGTCGAAAGTTTTGCAATATTTGCATAAACTCATGATTTGCTGCGGCGGGGAAGTCACGAGTTCAAACTAGTTCACGTCGCGCACTGTAGTCAGTCAAAACGGATAAAAAGTGTTAGTCATTTACTGTGAGCAATATTGCATGACGTCGTTCTGTCTGTGGTTGGGACGCCTAAAAGATGAACAGCCACAACAGCATAATTAGGGAACTTTAGCTTTACGAGTTTGAACTCGGCCATGACACTGCTCAAGCAACACGAAACATTTGTCATGTGAAAGGGGAAGGTTCCGTGGACCACATCACTGGAACCAGATGGTTCAAAAAATCTCGCTCAAGGGGCAGAAGTCAAGGTCAGGTAGACCGCGAACCGCGGATTCGGAGGCCGTGCGCCAGGCCACAGATGCAAACCCAACAACCAGCACTCCGAGATTATGAGGAGAGCTGGGTATATCACAGACCGCCGTGGATCGTCACCTTCAGGACCTCGGCAAAGTCTACAGGAGCTGCCACATTGTCCCTCACGAACTGACGCCAGCTGAAGCAAACCGCCGAGTAGAAGTGTGCACGAGACTCCTACAAAACCTGCGCGATGTGCGCTTTATCAAGAGAATTGTTACGTGCGATGAAAAGTGGGTCTATTTCCGTAATCCTAACACACAACGGCAGTGATTGAACCCGGTCCAGCTTCCTAAACCTGTTGCCAAACGTGGACGCTTCGAGCGCAAGGTGATGTTCTGCGTCTGGTGGTGTTTCGAGAGGATAATCCATTAGGAATTTATTCCAGACGGTCGGACCATCAACGCCCACTTCTACTCTTAACAGCTGGGGCTCTACTCTGAACAACGACCGTATTTATCAATAATTCTGCTTCAAAACTCTCAAAGAAACAACCAAGCAAGACATCGTTTCTGCCTGAGTAGATTTTTCGAAAAACAAAACATAAACAAGAATAAAGTGTTCCGTGACACTACAAATGATGAGCCCGTTACGATCTCCGAAAGGTTAAGCATTTATGAAGCTTCTAGAGTAGCGTGTTGATCGTCTAGTATTGAAATTTCACGGCAGACATACAAAAAGATAGTTTGTGCGCAGAAGTTTCTGCTTCATACCTGGACTTTGCAATGGAAACGACAGTCAAAATTCTGAATTTTATAGTTAGTCGCCTATTTTTAATCGACTGACAATTCAGGCTAGTACTTAAGGAAACGGACAGTTAACATTTAAACTTCTAGCTTTATGTTGTTTGGTTTAATCGTGGCAAGGTACTGAATAGACCTGTAGCATGCTTGGAGTCGATGAAGGTATTCTCCAGTAAAAAACTCCAAAACATCCAGCACTGAATGGTAACGACTGGCTCAATAAGCTAACAATGTTCCTGACAGATATTACGACAGATCTCAATGACCTGAATTCGCGATTAGAAGGAGAAGTACAAATAATTCTTTATTTTTATGAATACTGGGAAGGATTTATTGAGAAAACTGAATGTGTTTTGTCCTGATATCACCACAGAGACCTACAGTAATATTTCTGAGGTAAAGGCACGCTGAAGTCACTATCTTGTTAACCCAGACGAATTACTGAAGTTCATCGAGGATCACACAGGAGCACAAAAGAGTTTACAGAATGATGGTAGGATTTTGAAATTCAGTCATTCTTTCTTTAATAAGCCTGGCTTAACTTGTTTCTGTAAGACAGCGGGAGACCTAATTAATTTGTTGATAATTTTTAAATTCAGAAAGCTGAATTTAGGACATCAGGTAATTAGACAAGTTAGTAAAATCATGCAATGCATTGATTATGATATGCTTTCCAACATACCAGAAATCATTACTTAAGTTATGAGGATAATGGCTGTGGAATAAATCTCGCTCCTGTGTCCTGACCTTTGACACCATTTCGATGATATTTAACAGAATTGGTTCAGTATACCTCCGGAACAACATACTAAAGTTCTGTCGCAATAGAAACATTTTTAATCAAGTTATAAGGATAATGGCTGCGGATTAAATCTAGCTCCTGTGCATTGACCTCTGACCCCATTTCGATGAAATTCAACAGAACCGGTTCAGTATACTTCTGGAACAACACACTAAAGTTTTGTTGCAATAGAAGCATTTTAAGTCAAGTTATGAAGATAATGGCTGTAGAATAAATATCGCTAATGTGCCCTGACCTCTGACCACATTTCGATGATATTCAACTGAACCGGTTCAATACATCTCCAGAACAACATGATAAAGTTTTGTCGCAATCGAAGCAATTTTACGTAAGTTATGACGAATAAGAGCTATGGAATGGATCCCATTCCTATGTCCTGACTTTGACTCAATTTCGCCCATCTCCAATAGGGTTAGTCTTCAGGTAGGCTCCTACCACATACTAAAGTTTCATCGAAATCGAACCATTTTTACGCGAGTTATCGTGCGGACGGAAGGACGGACAAAGCTGAAGCATATACGCTTCTTCAACCTACAGTTGGAAAGCGTAAACAAGTAAGATGACACCGAATTTTCGGGGGAAATAAGCACGTCTTTTGAATCCGTTCTGACGCAAATTAAATTTATCAAAGCTATTCAAAGTGAATGGAACCGGTATGGAAAACAATAGTATCTGACGGAAGAAAGAAGTTTTTCAATCGGGTTTTTAATCCCTCAAATATTGCTGTAAACTGAATCGTGAGCTTACGCCCTCTGGTTGCAGACTTGTGCGTTAAGAAAAACATGAAATTATTTTTATTGATATGCGATTAAAATAACAACTTCCTTGTTATTTTAATCGCATATCAATAATAAAAGTTCTCCAACACCGAAATAATTTTTCAAATCGGACTCTTAGAAATAGAGGTATCGACAAAAATAAGATGTGACTTTACGTCCTCTGGTGGAAAAACCATGCATTATTTTAGGAAGAAAGTATTCTCAAAAGAATTTTCCATATGAGCGGTATCGGTTCAAAAAAAAAAATTAGTCGAGTTTTCAGGAGCCCAGATTTTGCTGCAAATAGATCAGAAGCAGAAATTAACACTTATGCCTCTGGTGGCCAAAGCATTCTTTAATAAACATTAGAAATAATTTTTCATCAGGTCTTGTATGCGACACAGGAAGAATGTTTCAAATCTAAGTTTTAGAAGCAGAAATAACGCAGAAAACGCTATTTACTTTTGTGCCCCCTAGCGGAAAGTCTATGATTTACTTGAAAATTTTGAATATATAGGAAAAACATTCCGCATCGGAAACACTATCCAACAAAGAAGGAATTTTTCAAATCGGACTCCTAGAAGTAGAGATATTGACAAAAATAAGATATACATCTACGCCCCCTGGCGTAGAAACCATGCATTATTTTAAGAAGAAAATGTTTCTAAAAGGTTTGTCGACATGAGTAGTATCGGTCTACAAAAGACGTTTTTTTTCAATCGAGAATTTAGAAGCTCATATTGTGCTGCAAATACATCGAAGCGGAAATTAAGATTTACACCCCTGGTGGCCAAACCATTTTTTTACAAAAATTAGATATTATGTGCAAACGATTTCCCATCAGGAGCTGTATTCGGTGCAGAAAGAATTTTTCAAATCGGAGATTTAGAAGCAGAGATACAGGGGAAACGCAATTTACCTCTACGCCTCATAGCGGAAAGTCTATGAATTACTTGAAAATTTTGAAATTATATTGAAAACTAGTCACACTGAAAACACTATCCAACAAAGAAGGAATAATTTTTCAAATCGGACTCCTAGAAGTAGAGATATTGACAAATATAAGATATACATCTACGACCCCTGGCGGAGAAACTGTGGAATATTTTAAGAAGAAAATATTCCGAAAATGTTTATCGATGTGAGTGGCATCAGTCCACGAAAGAAGTTTTATAATGGATGTTTTAGGAGCTCATATTTTATGGAAAATACATCAGAAGCAAAAAATTAACACTTACGCCCCATGGTGGCCAAAGTGTTCTTTACCAAAAATTTTAAAATTATATACAAAAGATTTTCCATCAGGAGGTGTATCCGCTGTAGAAAAAAAAATTCAAATCGGAGTTTTAGAAGAAGAGTTATCGGGAAAAGTGTAATTTACTTTTACGCCCCCTAGCGGAAAATCTATGCGTAATTTGAAAAAGTAACTATATCTAAAATACTCTTCGACATAAATGGAACGAAAGATAAAATAATTTTTTCAATCGGATGTTTAGAAGCAAATATGTGGAATAAAACGTATTTTGAATTCGACATCATCTGCATTTACGCCCTCTAGCGGCGACATTGCACATCGTAAGAGCTTCCCAATGCAAAAAGAATTTTTCAAATCGGACAAATAGTTGCAAAGATATCGTGGGTACAGGCGGACGGACAGACAAACCGGTAACATAAGCACGATCGTGTTTTACAAAAGACGTGCTAAAAATGGAATCCGACGAACTGTGAAAAATGATTGAGGTTGAACTGTTCAGACATATCAGATGCTATCGTTCACCATTGGGAAACTCAAACAGAAAAAATTCATTTGCTTAAAGAAAGTTGCATTTGAGTTGCTTTCGGCATTTGGATCTACATTCTACTACGACCAAATATTTTCAGACACGAAGACAATTAAAAATCCGCATTAAAGCTGACTGACTATTACACATTCAGAAGATACTGTTACGAATTACACTCATGATACAGATGAACTAAGAAAGGACAGAGATTCTTTTAAGACATTTTTTGTTCTATAAAAATTATGTTACCTTTGGTTCATTTGAATTGTCACTGCTCATTTCGTAAACATTTGCATTAAGTGTGAATTTAATTGAAACATTCCCACTGCAAGGTGAAGACACATTATTATGGCTACTTCACCGTACTTTCATACCATACACATTGTTACTCTTTAAAATTGAATTTCCATAAAATACGCAACTTGTCTGTAATTTTTATCAATACTAATAAAAAAATTTCATCTTCTTAAATGCTAGTTCTTTGTTAATTAATAAACCTGATTCAAAAAAATGTTATTTGATAGAACGTATATGCAAACATGTGAGGGCGCACGAACGCGCAGCGCATTGGTACGTTATGCGAGTGGATGGTATATGTGTCCTTTGATTAATTCTAAATCTAAATGCCTATTTACTTTTCCGTTTTCCTTTGAACTGAGAAAACTAGAGGTAGGTCTATTTGATAAAAAAAAAATTATGCTGGCACGCCCAGTCATTTAGTAGTATTACCCTGGTACAGTGCTCATGAAAGTTTGGCAGCTGCTGTCCTAAAGTATAAACTCATTGAGGAAAGAACAAAGGGACGAAAACACAGAACGAAAACACATGGTTATGTTTTTTAAAATCGAGAGGACTACTAGAATTGTACAGGCTCGTGACTGCCTAAAATAAATTCTTGAAGGGAAACAAAAGATTATTCTAATGTTACTTTACTGAAAAAATAAAATAAACAACTGAGAGTCCCTCGTCATGATGAAAAAAATAAACAAAAAAATAAATAATGTTTTGTTCAATGTTGGATTGTATACGATAATAGAAATCATTTTTGAAGATAGAAACAATTTCTGGGATAAAAAATGCTTTCGACAGAGAGACATTTGCACAGCGGGCGTGGATCCACCATAGTTACTGACATGCACACACAGCCAAAAGAAAAACAAACGGAAAAAACAAATTGAAGTTCTGCATAAACCGAATATATATAGATCTCTTGGACTTGGTATCAACTTCCTTGTTATTTTAATCGCATATCAATAATAACAATCTTTAGAGAAACCGCACATGGCGAAGTTTAGCTCTATTATCAGTAAATACAATTAGTGGTATTATATTGTGCTTCTTCCTCTGTGACGTATATTCTAAATTAACTTTCCTTTTTAGTTTCTTTCCCTATGTAAATCTTGAGTTTATTCTCAGTTATATTTCACTCTTAACGTGATATCTTTTCTCTCAAACGAATACTGTTGGCAACATTATTGAGGTTGAATGAACGTGACGTATGCCTGAGATAAGATAAGAACGAGAGATAAAAACGACGACTAACCTGTTGCTAAGCGAGCATTGTAAAGAGAGCGTTGCCTGAAAAGCGTTATCTTAAGGGCTGTGTAGAGCTGTGTGGTGTGTGGAGAGTTTAATGTAATATGCTATGCTATGCTATGTTACGATGTGTTGGCTACATTCTGAATAAAGCATCTTTTCCATAAGTTTGACTTCTGTTGTTTAGATGTTTCGTCTGGCAGTTAAGGTTTAATTTAGGAACTATTTCATCTTATGGTTATGTTTTTTAAAATAACGTAGAAGTACGAAAAGACTTCTACGTCATACCTCCTTCACTGGAAAACTAGGGATTACGGGTTATTTATAATACTACCAATTTCCCTTACAGAAATGTCAGCTTGCTTAAGACAACGTTCCAGTTCTTTTTCTACCCAAGTCCACACAGAGAGATTTCGGAAAAAACTGTATTTTCCGCTCCTCTCGCCACGTTTCAGTTTCTTTCAGTTGCTTAATCTCTGCGTGGAGCTTCCACTAGCCTCTTTGTATGAGGAAAGACACTGGGTTAATGATGTCACCCTGAGAGTGCGCGCGCGTCTATTTGTGTGTGTGTGTGTGTGTGTGTGTGTGTGTGTGTGTGTGTGTGTGTGTGTGTGTGTGTGTGTGTGTGTGTGTGTGTGTGTGATTCCCGAGTGGAATTCCTTATCTATTCTGGGATGCTAACTCACTCTTCAATAGCTGTTGTACAAGTAGTCTCACCTAAGCACCAAAGACTGAGTTCGTCACATTTGGTAAAATTAGTTGGACTTCGACTACTAAGTTGCTCAGTTGTCTAAGTAGTGTGCTTACAGAAATCGAAAAATGATGGTTTTAAATTACTATAAAACTTTATCTCTTCGAGAGAAAACTGAAGCACTCAGCTTACTAGGGAAAGGAAACGTTAAAAATATTGATTAGTGCGAAGAAGTTTGGAATTCTACCAAATTCACTTTCTACAACTTTTAAAAACAAGGATGGATTGAAATCAAAATTCAGTGATGGTTCGATGGTTCGTCCGGTGTTGAAAGAAAATATTCTTCAGAGGGAATTCACACAGATGTGAACAGAGTGGATCACCACTAAGAGCAAGAAGCAAGAAAGGTGACCAATCAAATGATGAATAAGAAAAGGAAACAATTATAAAAAGAATAGATATCGAAAGTTTAGAAAATATTAGAGTACATTTCGCATCTAGAAACATTTTAATCATTGCGTTAGAGAAAATTGCAAAAAAAAAAAAAAAAAAAAAAAACAAAAAAAAAAAAAACAGTTAATGCACAAAATAAGCAACAACTGACTTAACTTTCCGACAACGTGTAAAGAGCAAACTATTTTTTTACTGAGCAAATGACTTAAATTGTCACATTAATTAAATGTTTCGTTTGTTGCAGATCTCTTTCACACTTTTATTACTAATTATAGTTTTTAATTAACAAGTACTATTTACCTTCCATTAATGTTAAACAGTTCAAGATTAATGAGGTATAACTTCGCACACATAATGTAATAGGACTAAAATTGCGCTTTTCTGATCTGTTGGGTTGCAATGAAGTTCGCATATCATCATCATCATCATCAACAATTATCAATTCACTGCTGGATGAAGGTCTTCGCAAGTTTCTTCCACAATTGTCTGTCGTGAGCCTGTCTCCTAAATGTCACTCCAGCATGCATTCGAATTTCATTCACCCATCTCCCATTGAGTCTCTTACTGGGTCTTTTCCTGTCCCTCGGAATCCAGTCTAAAATTTCGGTTGTCCATCGGTGGTCTGTTCTTCTGGCAACATGTTCAGCCCATTGCCATTTTAGTGATTTCACTATGGTCATGATGTCGACCACTCTTGTCAGTTTCTTTATCCACAAGTTAATTTTCTTATCTTTCCTGGCTACACCAAGCATGCATCTCTCCATTATCCTTTGAGTTGCTGCAGTCTTTGTATGTCTTTTTTAGTTAAGGTCGATGTCTCTGCTCCATACGTAAACACTGGCAGAATGCATTGAATAAACACTTTTCGTTTAAGACAAAATGGCATACTGCTGTTAAAAATTGTACTGGTTCTTCCAAAAGCTCTCCATCCAAGTTTTATACGCCGATTAATTTCTTCATCAATGCGACCCTCACTTAATATCTGCTGCCCAAGATAAATGTAGGTACTGGTTGTCTCAAGCTTTTTTCCATCAATCAATAAATCTTCGTTTCTTGTAAAAGCATTGTACATTACTTTTGTGTTCTGAAAATTCATTTTGAATCCCACTTCTTTACTCTTATCAGCAAGTTCCTGGATAATACTCTGCAATTCTGAAGGGTCAGTTGCGAAAATGACTACATCATCAGCAAAACGAAGGTGAGCAAAATAATCTCCATTAATCTTTATCCCTTTGTTTTCCCAGTTCAATGATTGAAAGACATTTTGCAATGTGGCATTAAAGAACTTGGGAGATATGGTGTCACCTTGTCTCACTCCGTTTCCAATTTTTATTGGTGCTGTATCCTTAAATAGCCGAACCTTTGCACTTGCATTTTCATAAATGTTATTAATGATGCTAATGTGAGCATCTTCAGTATCGCAGGATTTCAAGCCATTGTAACTTCTGATGGTTTCACGGAATCGAAGGCCTTTTCATAATCGATAAAAGCTGTGCATAATGAAAAATCATATTCTCTCGTTCTTTCAATTAGTTCTCTCAGTACATGAATACGATCTATAGTGCTGTAGCCACTCCTGAATCCAGCTTGTTCTCTTGGTTGAGCCATGTCCAGTTTTCCCTTCAAGCGATGTGAAAGAACGTTAGTGAAGATTTTATAAACCACTGATAGGAGGCTGATGGGCCTGTAGTTCCTGAGATCCTCAGCATTACCCTTTTTTTTTATCGAATGTTTTTATATCTCTTTTCAACGTCGTTATTGTACATACGGTTCGACTATATATGTATCGATCTTCTGATTCATAAAAGGAATTTCCAAGAAAACTGGCTTTACTTGCTTCAAAAGTGATTATGTCCAGTAAAATAAAATTAAACCAAGCGAAAAATGAACATAAAAATCTTTCTTTTCCGTTAACAGCAACGCTTTTAACCGAAATCGATGGATGTTAATATCGTAAATAGGAAGGGAGTTTTCGTTGCAAAAAACGTTTCTAAGTAACCAAAGATTGCATCGATCAACTTGATTTTTTGAAGCTGAAAAAAACTGCGTGTCTTTCATAACTGATCGCCTCTAACGCCAACATTATTTTCATTTTATTGAAGATTTTATCGCTTCCTGCGTTTTCTTATCATACACTGTCGGAACGCTGTGTCTTCTTTTGCAGAGACATTCGGCTTGCTGAAAACACCTCATTGCATTTGTCATCTTTAGTGTTTGAAGATTTACGTTATTTTACCCTAAAGAATGAGAGTAAAAAGTAAAGGTAAAGTGTTGATGATGCTTTTCAGTGCAAAATTTGGATGCGTCGAAATTTTCTGTATCACGAAAAATATCTTGCGCTGCGGTTTGATATGCCAAATTGGTCATACAATGCAACAGTTTAATGAAAGTGTAGATCGATAAATTAGTTATATCTGACCAAAAGATCTGAACCCTGAATATTTGGAAGAAGAGATATTTTTATTCTTCGCATACTATCTGAAGTGTTAAAAAACAACTGAACACTAAAACAAGCATTTTATATAACTTTCGTTTGATAATAATTTGTAGCAATGAGTGCAAAATACCTGGTCGAAAAAAAAAACAATATATGAATGCGAAATATCTTGCAAAATAGAAGTACAAGCGCACTGAGTAGTTGATAGTAATTCTCAAAACACTGACATTTTTAGACTCTGACATGTATATTATGTTGTTAATCAGTTACATAGCTCACGGAAAAGTGAGTGGAGCGTATCCACTGAAAACGTACCAATGGTTTGTCTAGTCAAGCTTCATATTCAATTTCCTTTCCACTTGAAGCTCATTGGTTGTATTCTATTATTATTATACTTGCCCTTCACACGTGGAGGTCTATAGCGGTATTGACTAAATCACTAGTTTAGTTCACATTCCAGAAATTTCGTAACCTACTGGGACATATTTATTAAATTGTTCAACTCTAAAATGATGTATTTACCTTTGGTGATGTTGATAAATTCATTTCTTGGCTGTGAGAAATTAATATGAGAGCTAAACAGACGGCCGGTGGTCCTTGAAACCCGATGCCTCTTTAAGAATTTGCACGCTGAAATATTGCTAAATACAGAAACCTTTTCTAGAACTATAAGCTGAATAAAATATGCTAGGAAACGTAAAAGAAAGTAGCATGAAGACGTAGACATCGTCCCCTGCTGCTCGAAAAGCCACTAAGACACAGCACTAACTATGCAATTCTGCGGATATCCACATATAGTTGTACTGTGTCATAAAATTTGTGACGGTTAAAGAGTTTTGTATTACCGCTGATAAAGACAGGGAATAACTTTCAGTGCTTCTGATTCACAGATATTTCTCACTCGCTGTAGGTAAAGCTAATATGTTTGTTCGAGGTTTTAATATGCAGCATCAATAAGTCATAAAGTTTAAATCGCTACAAAGCTATTGAATTTTCATTTGGAAAAAATGATACGAAATGTTTTGCCTTTGAGAAAAAATGACATTTCAACAGTGCAAAATAATGATGATCCCCCTTTAGGTTCAACGTCTGCAAATAAAAACAATGAAAATATTAGATATTATGTTTCTCCATTGCTCGTGGCATTTCAGATTATTGGCATTCATACATTCGTTCGAGTTCACGTCAAGCAGTTCCACTTTTTACTACACTGTACTGTGTATTTGCACGCTTTGCTGTGTAATGTCTTAGCAGTGTACATCAGTTATATGTCGATAATGCTGTACACGATTTTACTAGACGATTTTAAAATACAGAGTTTAGTTACCTTTGGTGCGGAGGAAACGTTTCGTCTTTTTATTAGATTTGCGATATTTTTACAAAGGACAAAGTTGGGTCGTACGCTAGAAAAACTGAAAGAAACTAGCAAACTATGCTTCAGGCAATCAGTTCGTGAAATTAAGATGATCAACGTAATTTGTTGTTTTGTTTTATTGCTGGAGTTCAGCTCTATAATTCTCGCTTGTAACTGGAAACTGAAGCAAAAAGTTCTCATACAAAAGGAGCTAAAATACAGTTTTTTCGTTTTTTTCTTGCAAGCCACTGATTTAAATACCGCTGCTGTATCTCATTTTCATCTAATTTCCTGGTACACCTTCATACTGATTATTCCAACCATTTTTGCCAGTTACTATGCGTGTATCTGCGTAGTGTTAAAAAACTTATTCAGAAACTGCGAGGAAACAGCAAGGCGAGATCATGATGCAGAGCTTACTGTACTGTGGAAAGAGTATTGTGAAATAAGTGAAAGTGTTACCTTCGTCGACAGAGAACTGTGTAACGCGGCATCGTTAGTCATTATTAGCAGCACGCTAGCAGTATTTCGTTATACCTTCAACATGATCTTTCAAGATCTGGAAGATAAAGTCCTACTAGGTTATTATTTGATTGAACTGCTTGTTAGCGCAATCCAAATCGTACTGATATTGGTATTGGCAGGCGTTGTTCATAACTCTGCTTTTAACGCTCGTGAAGCTATTCAGGCTTTACCTATTAGGAGGAAACAGCTCATAGAAACAACGCCATATCTACCGAACGTTCATCTTGCAGAATCATCTCTGACATTGTCCAGAACTGTCTGTTTGAACAGAAGTACAATGTTAACCTACCTAAATGTTCTAATCACATACACAGCATTGTTTGCAACGATAAACATAGTAAAATGAATAAGCGTAAAAGGATTGTTACACTGCTCGACTTAGAAAATGCCACAGTATGAAGGGATGCACAAAATTAAACAAAACTTACGACATATGTAGGGAAGTAGGTGGGTGAGAAGAGAATTAATTTCTGAGGGATTACATGAATGCGATGTGCGAGGAAACACTACAATGCAGCCTGAGCCACCAGGTGGATGGTCAGTCCGTCATACTGGGTTATAAATTCGCCGTAACGACATCGCATCAAGTAGAAACGTTCTCGAATGGTGTTCTGAGGTATGATGGTGTTCCGATGGTGTTCCGAGGTATGATGGTGTTCTGAGATATGACGGTGTTCGGATGGTGTGCTGTGGTACGATGGTGCTCGAATGGTGTTCTGAAATATGATGGTGTTCAGATGGTGTTGAGGTACTATGGTGTTCGAATATTGTTCTGAGTTATGACGGTGTTCGAATGGTTTTCTGAGGTATGATGGTGTTTTAAGGTATGACGGTGTTCGAATGGTTTTCCGAGGTATGATGGTGTTTTAAGGTAGGAAGGTGTTCGAAAATTGTTCTGAGTTATGATGGTGTTCTGAGGTAAGATGGTGGTCGGACGGTATTCGCACGTTCAGGTGTGAACCACGAATCATAACCACGCAGAACCATTTTGCTCTGTTTGTTCTTCACCTATCACGTGATTGGCTTGCAACTGCAAACATTTACACAATCCAACTGTCGAAACACGCATACCGATTTGCAGAGCGCTCCGAAATATACCTTGTAGTCTTGCATTTTTTAAGTCGAGCAATGTAATTTCTCAAACGGGACTACTTACCCACAAGGTTTAAGAAAAAAGAGGAATAAAGAAAATGATCGATAATATAAATATGAATTTTTGATTTACTCAGCTGACTGTATACCAGATCTGAGTACAAAGTTCAGCAAGAAGACAAAGAAAAGCGAAGTAAAAAACATACAGGAAGCAATAAACCTTGGGCACCGCATGTCGTGTGTAAAATGCCTACAGAAAACTTGCGACAGTGGACGAATGGGAAAAAGAAGTGCATGAAATTTGGTATACCAATGGAATGGCGCGAGCAGAGCAACCACAGTGGTGACTGTTACTTTTGTCTGGTGAATATAAAAGGAATCAATGGGAAAAATCGGATTTAGTGGATGTATCCTAATCTAGCCTCCGCTAGACGCCCTGTTCCACATTCAGAAGAGATACCTGTCCCAACATGTAGCAGTCTTCTAGAACTTTCCGAAAAGTCGGATGAATCGGCTGGTGAGAAAGAAAGCTATGCTGAGCAAAATGATAGTGATTTCCAAGGACCTTCATCAGCTGCATCAGGTTTTAGTCAAACGGAATTGAACGACTTTATAAAGGACCTAAGTCTTCTAAAGAGGGCAGCTGAATTGTTAGCTTCCAGGCCGTCAGAAAAAATGTACTGTTACGGGGAACAAAAATCACAGTGTATCTCAACAAAGAAGAAGTCTTTCTGCCATTCTTCACAAAACAAAACGAATTCGTTTTCTGCAGCAATGTGCTAGGATTGCTGATGAAATTGGGCGTACGGCATTACAGACCCAGTTTATAGCGGTTATTCATAGATAGCTCCAAATGCAGCCAGAAAGGTGTATTTCTACATAACAGGAACAGATATAGACCAAACCCAATCGGTCACTCAGTTGGTATGCGGGGAGATCGGGCGACAATAGCCATCGTCCTAGAGAAGATAGCATACCGCGATTACCAATGGATCATCTGTGTGTATATGAAGATGGTGAATTTTAGGTCGGGTACACCAAGTACCCGTGTTTGTCTGTCTGTGGGTCAGTAGAGCTAAAGATCAGCACTGGGTGAGAAGACAGTGGCCTATGAGAAAAAACATGGGAGCTGGAGGGAAAATCATCATCACAGAACCTTTGGTGGACAGAGAAAAGATCACATTGCCACTATTGCACATCAGACGTTGGATGAAACAATTTGTAAAGGCACTTAAGAGAGATGGAATGTGTTTCGGCTACACCTGTAGAAAATTTCCAACGTAGAGCATGGAGAAAATAAAAGCATGCACATTCGATGAACCACAAATCCGGGAACTCATGAAAGACCAGCGTTTTCAAGACTCAATGGACAATATCAAGGCATGTGCGTGGTCGTCATTTTGTATGGTCGTACAGAATTTTCTTGGGAACCAAAAGGCCGCGAACTACCGTGAATTCGTGGAGAATATGATCACTGCGTTTTGTATAATACACTTAGTAGTAACATGAGCATCAAATTGCATTACCTCCACAGTTATTTAGGTCTATTTCCACATGGTGATATCAGCGATGAACAAGGGGGCAATTTCACCAGGAAATAACGGTCATGGAAGAACGGTACAGTGGACGATGGGATACACATATGATGGCGGACTATTGTTGGAGCATCCACCGCGAATGTCCAGGAACATCGCTTCGCCGGAAATCACAGAAACGCGGGTTCAGCAGCATGTCTCAATGACGAAACTTGTGTGTTGTTGTTCGTGTTCTAGGCTTCTTGGGATTTCTCTGCGTATGTCATATCGTGAGAAGCCGATCTGATGGACACAAACCAATGCCAGTTTCGGAATCTGTGATCCCAAAATACTCCAAAAAGAGTCTAACATCTTAGGCACCAAAAGTTGGGTTCCCCAGTGTAAACGCATTCGAACATAATGTTTTTGTTCTAAAAATAGTTTCTGCAGGTTTGAAATCCATCTAGATCTATTGCTTTCTCTCGAAATATAGCTGACGTCACATTTAGGCTGATTCAAATCTATTGCTTTTCCTGTACAGTTGCCACCATTTCTTCCTGCATTTAAATTCATTATGATTCCTGTGAATGTGCTTACGCTACTTCTAAACGCATCTGAATCTATGCCTCTTTTATAGCTAATTGTAAACGTATTCAAATCTATTATTTTAACTGTGAATAAGTTTGATATAGTTCATCGAAAGAATTCAGATTTATTGATTTTACAGTAAATACACCACAATGTATAGTTACGACAGTTTTTAAACGCATTCGGGTCTACTACTTTTCTTGGAAATGCTGCTGTCACTATTTTTACACAGTTTCGAATCTGTTGATTTTCATGTAAATGTAGTTGTCACCAAATTAAAAAAAAAACTACATTGGAGCCTATTACATTTTCTGTAAAAGCACTGGCTGTCAATTTTTAAACGCATTCGAATATATTTGCTTTACTGTAAATACAATTTGCACTAATTTGAAATGCATTCGAACCTACTACTTTTCCGGAAAACATAGTGCTGCCCTAATTCTAGCTGTCTTTAAAATGATCTGCATTTCCCAGTGACTACAGAAGTGGTACTAATTTGAGCGCCGTCCCGGTGGTGCAGGGGTCTAAGTGCTGACTCCTGTATGGATCCCGGTTCGAATCCCGGTAAGGCATGGGTGTCGAGTTTGTGTTACAGCATGGATTCTCTCCCGTCCCTGAGACCAGTTACCTTAAATGAGGGACGGGTGACTACTTAAACCCATCTAGTTGCTCACGGTGGTTGTTAACCACTTCCCCGCCGCCCCGGTAGCGCAGTGGTCTAAGCGATGGCCTCTGATCATTCGTCCGAACGGGGTCCGGGTTCGAATCCGGGTGAGGCATGAATGTTGTGTTTGTCTTACGGCACTGGCTCTCTCCCTTCCCTGGAACCAGTGACCCTAAATTAGGGACGGGCGACTGCTTATAGCCCATTGAGTTGCTCACGGTGGTCGTTAAACCTCCAATTAAAAAAAAAAAAAAAAAAACACCACTTCCCCATAAAAACAAAAAACAACAACAACAACAACAAATATTTCAAAAATGTGTGAAAAGGTAAGTTCATTGCATAATGTTTGTGATGCCATTGAAATTCCGAATATTTATTTCGGTTAAGTAATAACAGTGTTTTCATTTTACGTAGTGCGATCAAAAATTTCCGAGACTAGGTACGTAGCGCGCCAACAGATGACAGTACGCAGATGCGCGAGCAACAGTAGGGGGCAGTGACCTTTATGAGTCACTGTGCCAAGTGGCAACGTTCTGTGAGCATCGGGAGCTGTGCAACACGATATTTGGTGACCACGTGCAGAACACAGCTGTGATTTCGGTATGGACTGCAAACTAGAGCAACGAGCGAACATCAAATTCTGCATCAAACTCGGCAAATGGTCAACAGAGAGGCATAAAATGTTTCTGTCGCGTGTCATCACTGGGGACGAGACTTTGGTCTACGGTTACGACCGGGAGACCAAAGAACAGTCATCGCAGTGGAACGGCCGGGCATCTCCACGACAAGCCCGGAGCGCAACCAAAAGCATGCTTATAGTTTTCTTCGCCATTCGTGGGGTTGTGCACTTTGAATTCGTTCCTCAGGGACAGACCGACGCCGCTCTTTTTAACTGCGATGTTCTGCGGCGTCTTAGGGAGGACATACTTCGCGAACGACCTGAAACGTGGTGCAGGGACGATTTCCTGCTCCATCACGACAATGCAGCAGCTCACAGAGCGTTGGCAACACGCCAGTTTTGCAGTCGCCACAGCATGACTACCGTTCCTCACCCGCCTTACTCGTCGGATTCGTCCCCCTACGACTTCTTTCTGTTCCCGAAGATGAAGCTGGAACTCAAGGGTCGCCGCTTTGAAACCGCGGACGAGATCCAGCGCGAATCGCAAACGGTGCTTGACACGATTCGCGAACAGGACTTCCAGGGAGCGTTCCAACAGTAGCAAAAACGCTAGCAGCGGTGTATCGCTGCCCAAGGAGAATACTTTGAGGGAGATCACAGCCAGACTTAAGAAACGTAAGCACTTTGTTGTATGACGGCCTAGTCTCGGAACTTTTTGATCGGACCTAGTACGTTGTGTCTTTGAATTCGTTATTTTTCCTGTCACTACATACACATCCCTGCTATTAATTTCTGAACGCCCCTCTATTGATAGTGGATTGGGACCTATGCAAGCATCACGCCACAATTTCAACTATAAATACACTCAGAGGGATCTGATGAGACATTAGCACGACAGTGAATACAGGATACCTCGATCGACAGGGTTAACTCATTTCCTGCGCGGATGGTTAATTATAGAGCACCACACAAGCAATCATTTCAGTGGTATTAAAGATCCATAGGTCAACAACTGGCGATGCGATGTGAAAATAAAAGCTGTAACGCACTACGTACCATGATGCAGCTGACGTACTACTGCGGTAACGTATGATGATAGCCTTGCCGGCGCAGTTCAGTTAAGAGAAAAAACGCTCGGAAGTAAGAAGACGTGACTTCGAAAACTATCACCACCTAAAAGGATATATATGCTAAATTGGCCACTGAACGAAAATGAATGTCCTGGCTGTATGGTTCAAAAATGTTGGTGATGATTTTTACACACAACGAAAGGAATTAATGAAAAAATCCTTCTGCAGTGAACTGGTCCTTCGCGTTAAGTTGTCGGCAGATCTGAAACCTGCGATTTCGTTCACCCGCCTTCCTCAAGGGCAATGATGAAACGCCCTATTTGACAAATCGTAGACTCCTTACTAATACGGTGACATATGAGTCAAATGAGCACTGTTGCAGACATAACCCTGCCTGCGTAGTTCAGTTGGAAGAACAACTGCTCCATAGTAGGAAGACGTCTGTCTGAAATACACCACCGGTAAAAAGGTTGTGGGTTATAAAGTAGACTGGTGCTGAATCTACCAAGAAAATACCTGATTAACTTCAGAAGCCAAAAAAAAAATGGGACAAGAGAGCTCTCTGAAAGCCTGTCTGCACAGAAACAAATCAACATTGTGTCAAATAGCGCAGACCTAATGTGAAACTGCGTGCACGGGTGGTAGCACCAGTACAGTGCGCAGGACGCTGCATGACATGCGTTACCCCAATCGAGCAGCCATCCACCTGAAGCAAATAACTTTCACTAATTCCACTCGCCGAATAGAGTTGTATAAAGAACGACAATCTTGGATTGTAGGACAACGGAAAACTGTGCTTTAAACTGGAGAATCATGGTGCGCAGTATACCAGTCTGATGGTTGTTTCTGAATGCGATGACATCTGGGGAAAAGTTACCTTCCGGCTGTATCGTCCTGACAATGAAGTTTCGTGAAGGAAGTGTAATGGTTTGGAGAAATCTTTCGTGATTCGAATATTGTTCATTATTAATTTTGTTCCCAACCAAGATTTCTGAGCTCTATCTATACTTCCTGTACAATTATGCACTAGCTGAGAAAGGCCCATACTTCTGTCAGCAGGACAACGCTTCATGTAGTATTATAAGGACAACACCATGAATGCTGAACTCTACCTAGACGCCCTGGTCACTGACGCACAACCGACATTATAACAGTACTTTGGGGAAGACCCATACCTCTATCAGCAGGACCAGGTACCATGTCATACCATAAAAGAAAACGATGAATGCTGAGCTCTACCTAGATGTCCTGTACAATTATGCACTAGCAAAGTTGTCGTAGCACTTTGAGAAAGGCCCATACTTCTGTCAGCAGGGCAACGCTTCATGTAGTATTGTAAAAACAAAAACATGAATGCTGAACTCTATCTAGACGTTCTGGTCAGTGATGCACAACTGACTTTGTGGCAGTGCTTTGGGGAAGACCCATATCTCTATCAGCAGGACAACGCACCATGTAATACCATAAAAACAAAACCATGAACGCTGAGCTCTACCTAGAAGTCCTGGTTAGTGACGCACTACCGACATTGGGGCAATACTTTGGGGAAGGTCCGTGTCTCTATCAACAGGACAACGCATCCTGTCATACCATAAAAACAAAGCGATGAACGTGGAACTCTACCTAGATGTCCTGAGCAATGTTGCAGTACCAACGTTGTGGTAGTACTTTGGGGAAGGCCTTACGCTATACTACTGTCAGCAGGACAATGAATCATATCATACTGTTGTAGTTTTTACAGATTGTTTTGAGGACATGGGTGCCGAAAATTTGGACTGGACAACCTAGTGTCCTTATCGGAAGCCTATATGGAATCTCTGGAAAAGATTGGGTCGTCGGTACGTGGAATAAGATATTTTCCAACAGACAAAACTGAATAGGTCACTTCATTATAGGTTAAACGCCGAAATATATTGGTGGACCCTTTCAAAATATTGGTTCAGAGTATTCCACGAAAACTAAAGGCCGGCAAAACATCCACACACAAAGAGATTTCAGCACACAGTATTAAATTTTTATAAATAAAAGATGTTTAACATTCAGGTGTCCGGATATTGATAGTTTTTTTTTGGAAGGTAGAGGGGGGGGGGGGTTAAAGAACAGCACGAGCAATTCTATGGGCTATGAGTAGAAGCCCGCCCCTAATATAAAGCGGCTGGTACCATGGAAGGGAGAGAGCTAGTGCCGTTAGACAAACGCATCATGCATGCCTCGCAAGTATTTGAACCAGAGCCATGAAAGACGAATGATCAGAATATTAATTGTTACACGGCACTAGCAGTGTTCCTGCCGAGTCGGCCGGTAACGGTGCTTGAGACCTGAAGTACAATTTAGTTGGCCACGGCACCAGGTGAGAATCTCAGGTGCACTGCTGCACTCAAAGATTCACACCAGAACATAAAAAATGAAAAGTTGAAGAATGACCCGAAGCATAAGGCTTGGGTGAATCCACCTTGTGAACAAAATAACAACAACAAATAAAAAATAAAATAATCTAAAAAAAATGATACTTTGGGATCAGAGTTGTGATGAGGTTCACCCGCAATCACCAATTCGTGACTGAGTGTAGTGGTCCGGATCTTACTCCGGTACATTCAATCCCCAACCAGTCAGTACAACACTCACTTTCGCAAATAACACATGATTCTCAAATACACAACACAACATTTAATAACCTTCTGCGAGATTTAAACAGATACGGCGCTCTCTAGGCGCATAGACAATTGCCCCTCATATGTGGGCAGCATACGGTGTCACACTTTACTGTCGGAAGACACAAGCCGACTGAGTCTCCACCGGACTATCTGAACAAGAGATACTACTCGTTTACACACTAAATCGAGCTGCAGGTGATATTCATATACAATTGCTTAGAGAATAAAAAAAATTATATGCAAACGATCACATTAAAAATACTCGCGACACAAAATACACAAGCACGTTAATTTGCGGTATAAGATTATAGGTGCGAAATACTGCCAAAGTTAATTAACTAAATCTAATAAGCATGCACATGCAGATCCCTTCTCCGCTCGCTTTGACCCTGAACCAAAGTTAAAGGAAACTGTCCCGCCCAGCGGAATTTGTGGCCACACCCTCTCCCTTATTCATGTAAAAAAAATAATCAGGAATGGGCCCTGTAAGAAATTGAAATCTGTATGTGCAGGTATTTCCTCTGAGGTTCCGTCACTCAGCATTACTGCATCTATGTCCATGCAGCTTTGGGTGTCTGGATGGCACAAGTTCGCAGATGTGCGAAGAAAGAAAAAGGAAATATTCATCTACTTACAGTTACGTGACTTTGCTGTGCAAATCCGTTGTGCATCACATAATATCACACGACAAAAAAAAAACACGCACACAGACACTTGCACCATGTGGCAGCACCGGTGATTCAACACTTCACTTTGACGCTTGATGTAAATGAAGCACACACTTAAAAATGGTAATATCACGCCGCACTTTGTTGCAATGATTAGAGTGCACACTGATCTATTCTCGTGACGATTTGAAGGTGGCCGTTAAGCAAAATAGGCCCTCTCACATCTGCAGTTGCGGTTTCCAAGATTGATTTTCTGTGTTCCTGGGAAATGATTTTTGTTGTCGTGAAGAAATAATTGTGAACGTCGACTGCTGGGAGAGTGGGACACATTCAATTCCGCTGCTGCTATAGTTGATTCCGTCCGTCGCTACCTTCCGTCCTTTTTGACCGTTCATTCCCAATTCAGTCAGTTCCTTTCCGTTCGCAAACCATCTATCTACCCTGCCTGAGTACGCAGTTCAAATATGCCACTCGCAGGTTTCGTTTCCATTTTTTTATCGAGTTGCGACCGCCAGCCCTGAGATTAATTTTCTCGGCCGAGCGAAATCAGACGTGCTTTTTACCTTAAGCGTATATCGGCAACTCAACATTTCACCTGTATATTTGTTAGGTATCGAAGCCACCGCTCTTACGCTCATATTTTTCTTTCGCCATGTTTTTATTCCGTCGCACTTACACGTAGTGGCTTCGCTGCTTACGTGACCACACACACGCACACATGGGGCCTCGCTTCGCCCCGTAAGACAAGCGCATCTCTTCACTTCCTCCACAGTAGGGGACGAATGGGGGTGACGATTCCACACTGCAGTGGTTGGCATCCGAACCCGACTTTGCATGGCTTCGCTTCTCATTGGAATGACCACTGTCCACTCGCAGACTTCTTAATTCCCCTGTAACTTGGCTTTCTTTAGTCCAAACAGTCGCTGATTTCCATTACGCTCCAGCCTAGAAATTTCTTCGTTATCACGCGGATTTTAGGCATTCTGCTGTCTTTGTGGCAAACTGGCATCTCCAGCTGCCTCGAGTTGTCTCCATTTCTTACCAAATGCGGGGAGGTTTGCTGCTTCATTTTTCCCAATTCATTTTGCTGCAGATCCAAGGCATCCAGCCTTTCACATCGGAGAGCATACAGACAACTGAACTTTCTTCCTTATTTTCACGCTAAGTGCGAACTCTTATTTTTCTGCACGGACCACACAGAGAGCAATTGTTCTCGAAAATGCCCCAAACAATCGACGAATTTACGATTATTCGCTAAACCTTTTGTCCCCATCTTCATTCATTTACTCAAGTGGACCCCTCTTCGAAAGGTACCATTCCGTGTTGCTTAGTTTCCCGTCAGCTGCGCCCTGATATTTATGACCTAACAGAGCTATTCTGAGACCACCCAGCCAGAGAGAGAATTCTTCGCCTCTTTTCTTTCCAAACCCCCAGATAAAACTTTATCTGCTGTTTACACTTTTAAACTCCAATCAAGCCTCGAACATAATTAATACTTAATTAATTTCACACATCAACCACGCCCATTAATTACTAAATTAATGGCGGGGTGGGTCGTAACATCGGCCCCTCCTCAAGAAATCCAGAAGTCCTCTTCTGGGCCTATCACTTTGCTCTTATCAATTTCCAGAGCAACCATTGAGTGCTACATTTTCCCACAGGTAGAAACAATTCAAAATGGCAAAAATATTGCGTTTCTTGCCTTCAAGAGCATTGGAGCGACTTCCCAATTATCCCGCAATTTTGTTAATTAATTTAGAGGACAGCCGAAAGAAAAAAACAACGTAAATGAGAAATAAATAAAAAAACTGAACTGTAAAAGAATATGTGAGCCTGCCGAACTGTGATTCCTAGCTGCCTCATACCATACGCGCCATGGCGGACAAATTTTAGAGTTTTCTTCAGGTTTTAGCATGGGGGGGGGGGTGTCCACTGTAACATAATGGTTGGAAAGTGTATTCATAAACATTGAGTAGCCATATTATTTGGTATACGCTCATATTAGGTGTGCAACTTAGTTTTCAGCCCCTAACCGCAAGCAATCATAGAACGTCGGCAAATCCAAATACCTGTGTGCGATAATGGTTGATTGCAGCGCCAACCAACAGCTTTCCAAGAAACACTAACCGCTCACAGCTGTAGTGACAGAAGGGATGAAAGTTGACGGTGAAAGCAATGTCGTTCGAGAAGTAACATTTCAGGCACTGCCTCCTGTTCACGTTTCAGCTGAAAAAAGTGCCGCGGAAGCCCAGGAAATGATGTGTGCTGCTTTGAGTGAGGCTGCTGTGTCCTACAGTACGTGTAAGAAGTGGTTCCAGCGATTTAAGCAGGGAAATTTCGATCTCCGTGATGCAGAACGTCCGGGACAGCCACAGAAAGTGGACGATGAGAAAATGGAACAACTGTTGGACGCGGGTTCGTGTCGCACACAGTCAGAGCTAGCCCAGGAACACGGAGTAACACGGCAAACCATTGCAAAGTGCCTGCACAAGCTTGGACGGATTCACAAGAAGGGCCGTTGGGTGCCCCATCAACTCACAGCTGTGAAAAAATCTAGACGCTACGATGTTGCTGTGTCCTTGCTCTCCAGATTCAAGAAGAAGGATTTCCTCCACAAGATTTTGACCTGTGATGAGAAGTGGATGCTCTACGATAATCCTAAGCAGCGCAAATCGTGTGCTTATCCAGGTAAGCCTACCACCAGTACGGACAAACCGAATATCCATTTCAGGAAGTTGTTGCTGTGCATGTGGTGGGATCAGCGCGGTGTCGTACACTATGAGTTGCTCAAACCTGGTGAAACGGTCAATGCTGAGCGTTATTGTCAGCAACTCATTCGTGTGAGTTGTTGGAGGCAAAAACGTGTGAGTGGCGTACTCACACCATGAAAGCGACTTTAAACACGATCACCGACCTGGGATGGGAGATTTTGTCCCACCCGGCGTATTCTCCAGACTTCGCCCCGTCGGATAATACTACCTTTGTGGAAAGTAATACTACCTAATACTACCTTTGTGGAAAGTACCTCTTTCGCTCCCTGCAACAACACCTGAGTGATACGCACTTCACTTCTGTTGAGGAAGTCCACACAAGTATTGATGACTTTATCAACTCGAAACAGCCCTCTGTTTTCCGCAGTGGCATTCGGCTGCTCCCTGAGCGATGGTTCAAATGTATCCAACATGACGGGGATTCTTTCCCTGATTAGGTACGTATTCGATTTGCTATAATTTGCTGTCAACGTCTCGTGCCTGTGGCCGGGAATTAAGTTACGCAACTAATACTACCTTTGTGGAAAGTAATCCATAGTGGGGTAGAAATATTAATAAAGTACTGATCGAGGAGCATTGCCATAATGATTAGCTGAATTTAACAAAGTATATCTAAAAACAGAAGTACGGTGTCAGTCGTGATTTAAATTGCAACCATGTTGGAGCTGAGCCATTTTCTGAGGGATACGGGATTCCTCAAGCACATTCTCAAGGACAAGTATTATTTGCCTTATTTTGAATGAGACTTAAGAGAGGCTGTTTTCTACCCAGACATGCACACTGAATTCACAGACACATTGACTTTCCAGTGAGCAGCCATTGCTCAGTTTAAGAAAGGCAATTGATTTAAAACATTTACTCTCTAATTGTTTAAAATGTAATACATAATTACAAATTAATTGGAATATTTTTCAGAGATTTTTTGTTCAACACATTTTATGTCTAACCACTTACCTGAAAAATGCTCCGAGTGAAGAGCGCAATTTTGGCGATTTGTATATTTTATATGATTAAAAGGATTTGTACTACGCAATAAGCTTTTCAACTTTGAAAGTTTGATGTACCCTTCAATAATAGTGCTTAATAACGTTTCCGTAGGCAACTGTTGCATCAAATCTGTTGTTGAATGTCCGTTACTTCTTTCTGTGTTTGGGAATTGTTTGAAATAACGACGAAAACATTTATAGAAAGGAAATAATCAATAAGAGTTAGAAGAAATGCTGTTTTACGCAGTAAGCCTTTTTATTAAAAAATGGGCATTTGTTAGCAAAGCATTTCGAAATTTCTTGAAATTATGTAATTATGAAAAAATAAATCTGATTTTCTTTGGCATAAATGCTGCGTCTGACAATGCTCCTCAATACTTGATGACGAAAGGCTTTATAAATCAACGTGTCATTAGCATGGTGGCAGTATTATGTACCCCGCCAGAAATAATAAATCATATGGTATCCATAGAATTGTCTGCGTTGTAGGTCTTTTGCTCAGAGCATACTTCGATTTTTTTGGAGTTTCAAAAATCGTTCATGTCCCAATTGAATATTTTAAGAACTATTTGCTGCGAGCAAAAAAGATTTACTTTAGTTTGTGTATTTTTGTGCTTTAGGAGGTTGAACAGTAATGTTTCTCAATGCCCATGAGGACAACCAATCAAAACCTCGTGATGAGAGCGCTCAAAATCGTTTCCTCTGTAACCAGTTGTCGACAACAAGAAAAAAATATATTTACAGATTCAGCAGAAAAAGAACACACTGCTTCAAAAATATCTTGCGCAATTAAAAATCCCGGTAGAAATACTAACAGTTGATTTCTCGTGACGGAAAAGAAACTCTCAGTTTGCAACAGCAGGATTAATGTTTACTGAATGCTACATGTTATCAAAAGTGCCAATTAATAGAAATGAAACCTGAAAAAATAATTAAGTAGATGTGATTTGAGGTAAGCAGGAATGAATTATCAAATGCGCGGGATAGCAACATCAGTAGTAGACAAGACTGCACGAAACCTGCCTGTTCATTAACAACATTATAAGAAAACTTTGCCTGACGATCTCTTTAAATTGCGGTTTGCATATCCTACAACTCTAATGCGTACATGTATTTATCTACATAAGGTACCGAAGCACTATAATGTGCAAATGGTATTAAATGGAATTTTACGAAATAAAAGTTATTCCGAATAATTTGGGCAGCAGGTGAGTTTTCCTCTAAAATGGTTGATTGCTCGAAGTATGAGAATGCATCCATCGACAATAAAATTTAAACGTATTAATAGTATGATTTTTAATTAAGAATTGTTCATATTACCTAAAGGTATGTGTCTAGTCCAGCACAGAACAACTAAATGAGTAGTGTAGTTGGTATGGCCTCTAGAAACTGGGGCACCTCATCTGATGTTTTGCAATGATAAGAACACTTATATTGATTAAAATATAATCTATACATAATTTCTCATTACTACGTTATCGTTATGATCTATAAAGTGATAAAAATTTATTTAAGGAAGTTTGCGTCTAAAGGGATGTTCCACCCTTTGACCCCAATCAATGCTTTCTACTTTGTACTCATCATAATTACAAAGCAAAACAATTATCAATTAAACACATTTGCGAGAATTACATGATACCAATCTATTTCAGAAATATTCCCTTCCCACAAGTTAATCCAAATTAAATGAATTTCTTCAGTGTTGCTTATTTGATGAAAGTATAGAAATATAATCATGTGCCATTGATACTTTGAACAATTAATACGATGCGCAACTTGTCTGCTAATTATGATGGAAAGCAGTAGACTTTTGTTTAATACTAAGCACATTTTCTTGCACCTATGGCAGTTAATTAATATTCTTCTTCATTTTTGCTGTTAATAAATATAATGTCAAGTTTTAACTGCGTGGTAATATGTGATAAGAGATGAAATCGCTTTTGTGGAGATAGCTCTGTGTGGTTTCATATAAACCTACTACACGGATGATTGACTATTTCATTCCTACATTAAATTGGAAGCACATCCAATTATTTATGATTCATTTCAGCTAATTAGAATGTACAAATGAAGAAAACATTCTTAGTATGCAATTGAATTTTATAATTTCTTGCCAGAAGGGAAATATTCATAGCTCAATAAAGCCATCTGCCAATCTGGTCTTCTGTTTGTGTCACACACAACTGCTAATCGCTGTTTCATACGATAAAATTTGTTATGTCGAGACATCGTATAACTCTAGCAAATTCACAGAAGTTAGATATTTCTTGAACAAGTATCCAGTATGACTTCAGAATTACGTACAAAAAGTAAAACTGTACCCTCAATACATCCAAAAGTAAATGACTAAACAAAACAAATATTACATTCTCAATCAATTATGCAGTGAGCTTTTTAGGCGTTCGACTTTTACGCAGACATTTAGATAAATGCAAACAAATTCATTTTACTGGTCTATTGACAACATCTGTTACTGGAATTAATGTTTTAAATAAATTTATGCAGAATGTTCGCAAGTTGTTTTACTGAAAACTTCTGATTACCTAATAGTGCAAAATTTGTAAGTTAGCAGCCTTCAAACACTTTTTACCCAGTTTTTGGAGCATTTGTGATGAAAAAAACAAAAACAAAAACACGAAGGTCCTAGTGAGTTACTTGGATCACACCAAGAAATGTAACAGAAGATGTTTTCATGCAGTAATCAGTCCCACATAAATTCTACTGCAGGGTTTCATACAACTCATTCCTGGAAAACGTGCTTGTGGCTAGCAAGTCACTCTAAGCAGGGAAATTTATAAAAAAATGTAAAAATTATGTTTATATAAAAGTAATGTATAAAACAAATTATCGAAGCTTTCAAAATAACTCTGTTCTAGGAAATTGTATAAAAAATCAGTTGCAATATTTATACATTGTGCTGATAGTGGGCGTTATATTTTGCAACAGATGCTGATGTAACAATTACAAACGACTGAAACTCGAAAATCGTTTCTCGGTTTGGGACTATTAACAAGGTATTTTACCAACTGCATAATGTGAGACGGGAACGAGGAGGATCTACAAATCAAACTAGTGTTTAAACATTTATGAGAATGTTTCCCGAAATCTAAAACGAAGGCTGTTTGTTAAATTGAAAGATGATGTGAAGAGTTGAGGCTCTGAGAAACACTGACTGTTCAACTTACCATGACAACGTAGAGCTCCCTGTCCCTTACGGCCAAAATAACAACAAGAAAGATGACACCGAATTTTCGGGTGTAATAAGCACGTCTTTGGAATCCGTTCTGATGCAAATTAAATTTATCAAAGCTATTCAAAGTTAATGAATCCAAGAAAACAAAAATTAGTCGAGTTTTCAGGAACCCAGATTTTGCTACAAATACATCGGAAGCAAAAATTAACACTTACACCCCCTGGTGGCCAAACCATTCTTTACCAAACGTTAGAAATTATATGTAAAATATTTGCCATCAGGTTTTGTATGCGATACAGGATGAATTTTTCAAGTCGTAGTTTTAGAAGCAGAAATAACGCAGAAAACACAATTTTCCTTTGTGCCCCTTAACGGAAAGTCAATAATTTACTTGAAAATTTTTGTATTTATAGGAAAAACCTTTCGCATCGGAAACACTATCCAACAAAGAAAGAATTTTCCAAATCAGACTCCTAGAAGTAGAGATATTGACAAAAATAAGATATACATCTAAGCCCCTGGCGTAGAAACCATGAGTTATTTCAAGAAGAAAATGTTCCTAAAAGGTTTGCCGACATGAGTTGTATCGGTCAACAAACGACCTTTTTGCAATCGAGATTTTAAAAGCTCATATTTTGCTGCAAATACATCAGAAGCGGAAGTTAAGACTTACGCCACCTGCTGGCCAAACCATTTTTTACAAATATTAGACATTACGTGCAAAGGATTTCCCCATCAGGAGCTGTATCCGGTGCAGAAAGAATTTTTCAAATCGGATATTTAGAAGCAGAGATAAGGGGAAAAAGCAATTTATGAAAATCAGAAAGTCTACGAATTACTTGAAAATTTTGAAATTATATGAACAACATGTCACACCGAAAACATTATCCAACAAAGAAGGAATTTTTCAAATCGAACTACTAGAAGTAGAGATATTGACAAAAATAAGATATACATCTACACCCCCTGGCGGAGAAACTGTGGAATATTTTAAGAAGAAAATAATATTCAGAAAAGGCTAATCGATGTGATTGGCATCAGTCCACGAAATAATTTTTTCAATCGATATTTTAGACGCTCAGATTTTATGGCAAATACATCAGAAGCAAAAATTAACACTAACACCCACTGGTGGCCAAAGTATTCTTTACCAAACATTTGAAACTATATGCAAAACATTTTCCATCAGGAGGTGTATCGGCTGCAGAAATTTTCTTTCAAAGCAGAGTTTTAGAAAAAGAGTTATCGCGAAAAAATGTAATTTACTTTTACGCCCCTAGCGGAAAATCTATGCGTAATTTGAAAAAGTAACTATGTCTAAAATACTATAAATGGAATCGAAAGATAAAATATTTTTTTAATCGGATGTGCAGAAGCTAATACGTGGAATAAAACGTATTTTTGAATTCGACATCATCTACATCTACGCCCTCTAAAGGCGAAATTGCACATCGTAACAAAAAAACGAAATAAAGGATCAACATTCGCATATTTCAAGCTTACCAATGCAAAAGAATTTTTCAAATCGGACTAATAGTTGCAGAGATATCGTGGGTACAGACGGACGGACGGACAAACCGGTAAAATAAGCACGATATTTTTTTACAAAAGACGAGCTAAAAATGTTAGGCGCTATTTACTGCCATTTTTGGGAGCACTTCAGATATTCGGCATTCATAATTTCATCCGACGGAAACATAAAGTTTTAAAAGTTTCACTGTACTATGTCACGTGCATTCCAATAATACTGTGGAACGTCTTGCCATTATATTTACTTTATCTGAAATTAGCCGTTTATTCAGTTCTTGAAGGTTTTAAGGTCCAGAGTTCCACTGCACTCTCAATCACAGTCACTTTTGAACTTTATTACCACATTCTTGATAGTTTTGCAGTGGTCTAACTAAGTAGTTTATTGGAGAAACTGTCGAGCACTACTAAACTTTACTTCAAACGAACATGGTGTGAAATTAAGATTATTCAAGCAGTGTACTATCTTGTTTTATTGCTCGAACCCAACATCGTAGTTTTTGCATGTGAATGGAAAGTCAAATGAAGTTCTCATGCGCCCGGAGTTTCCATACAGTATTTTCAGTTTATTTTTTGAACCTAATAAGTCAACCATTGAACTAGTGTCTCATATTCACATAATTCCTTAGTTCATATCCATGTCAGCAATTCCGAGTATTTTTGTGAGTTAATACGCCTGCATTTGTGCGCCGTTAAAGAGCTCATTCAGAAATTTCTAAGAAACGGCGATGGGAATTGATGATGAAGAAGTTGCCTGGCTTTGTAGACTTTACAATGTGGAAACGTTATGTAAGTCATAAAAGCTGTCTACGTAAGATTAAAATCATTATCCCCGCTGATACTATAGACTAGTTTAAAAAACTTTATTCACAAGTAAAAGCAAGTTAAAAGCGAGATCTTTCGGGATCCGTAGATCCCATCTTCAGGCTTAAGGCCATAAAGAACAAGAAATGGTCCACTTACATACGATCAGGTTTGACCCATGATGCAACGCAGTGGGCGTTGACATCGGTCAACATAGCAAATCAAAAACAATCAATAGTTCGAAGATATGTAAGGTTATACAATATTGTCCGTAACGGTTCCGGGCATATCGATGGGGATTAGTTTTTACCATATGTGAGGAATGAATGACGGAAGTTCTGAGTTACAGCATAAAGGCCCATATGAATGGATATATAGGCTCTCAGAGAAGAAAACATTTCCCCTTGTTACTTTAGAGTTCAAAACCACGGCGTTCTTCCAGTCAGGTATTTTCCCCTCTTGGTCCACAGTTTCAGTTAGTGCTGTGTTGGTGGAGCCTGACCTCAAGTAATATTGGTGTTCCGATAATCGCACTTTTAAGGTCCTGAGAGTCGAACCTATATAATATTTCACATCCTCTGGATTATTAGGGTTGACTAAAGGTATGCGGTATACACCGTATAACGAAGTAAATTTCTCCGTCATTTTTGGTCTACGCCGGGATTCGAACCCGCGGCCGCTTATTCCGGAACAAGTCGCTCTACCAACTGAGCTACGCAGACGATTATTCTGATTCCTATCTGCCTTTATGTCGTGTGCGTCCTGCTGGCAGGTACGTCACATCTCCCCCCGAAAGAGGGCCGGGGGCATGGCCCACAGGTCAGCCGTGACCATGAATCGTTGCAGGCAGCCATCCACTGTAGAACGTGCAGTTGAGAACTCCCAGTCAATCTGCAGTGTGGAATGCAACTTCACACATTTTTATTTTTCGAAGCGCTGGAGAAGGGATTCTCTGATTTTTCCTGTCTCGCGGTGTGAAAATAACATCACACCATTGCGAGAATTTGAACGGTCGGGTCATCCGGATAGTTCGGGCGCCATTATAACGAAGTAAATTTCTCCGTCATTTTTGGTCTACGCCGGGATTCGAACCCGAGGCCGCTTATTCCGGAACAAGTCGCTCTACCAACTGAGCTACGCAGACGATTATTCTGATTCCTATCTGCCTTTATGTCGTGTGCGTCCTGCTGGCAGGTACGTCACAACCGGGTCTAGCTCCCCTTTTTAGACATACTACTCACTCGAGACTTAAATACCAATTTTATCAGTTATTCTGTGTATCGTAAACCAACAGCTGTGCCCTGCATGATTCCGTTTTCGTCCTTTAACCCTATTTGTCATAAATCTACCTCTTTCTACTTCCATATTAAACGAGCTTATTCTCATTCGTCGTCACCCGGGGCCCTGGACAATGAACTTAAGTACATTCGGACTATGGCCCGATCCTTTGGGTACCCGGATTCGTACTTCGGACGCTTCATGAATATAGTTCAACGAACTCGATCCACTACCCTAACTACTCCAAAAACAACTTTACGGTATATAGGCAAGACTGATTTTTCTCAACCACTTGTGACAATCCTTAGAAAAACATGCAAGAAATATGGACTTGGTTTTGGAGTCTCGACTCGTGACATCTTTTCTATTATCAGAACTGATCGTGACGTGATTCCCGATCTATCTAGACCCGGTGTATACCGGATACCTTTAGTCAACGCTAATAATCCAGAGGATGTGAAATATTATTACATAGGTTCGACTCTCAGGACCTTAAAAGTACAATTATCGGAACACCAATATTACTTGAGGTCAGGCTGCACCAACACAGCTTTAACTGAAACTGTGGACCAAGAGGTGAAAATACCTGACTGGAAGAACGCCGTGGTTTTGAACTCTAAAGTAACAAGGGGAAATGTTTTCCTCTCCGAGAGCTTATATATCCATTCATATGGGCCTTTATGCTGTAACTCAGAACTTCCGTCATTCATTCCTCACATATGGAAAGAACTAATCCCCATCGACATGCCCGGAACCGTTACGGACAATATTGTATAACCTTACATATCTTCGAACTATTGATTGTTTTTGATTTGTTATGTTGACCGATGTCAACGCCCACTGCGTTGCATCATGGGTCAAACCTGATCGTATATAAGTGGACCACTTCTTGTTCTTTATGGCCTTAAGCCTGAAGATGGGATCTACGGATCCCGAAAGATCTCGCTTTTAACTTGCTTTTACTTGTGAATAAAGTTTTTTAAACTAGTCTATAGTATCAGCGGGGATAATGTTTTTAATCGTACGTAGACAGCTTTTATGACTTACATGTTCCTTTCGTGCGAAACGCAGTTTTTATCGGTGGAAACGTTACTTTCGCTGACAATATTTTATGTAACTTAGCATCTTTAGTCATTGCAAGCAGTTCGTTAAACATATTTCGCAGTATATTTAATATAACATTTCTGTCAAGCGGAAAAACACACACTTTTTTCCTCGATGTAACTCTCCTGATTTTGAATGTTATTCAAGTGACGCTCATTCTCGTATCTGCTGCTAGTGTTAACAACACTGCTCTTCGTGCACGTGGGACTATCCAGAGTGTAGCTGCCCAAATTGCATATGTTCTGGAATCGACACCTTTTTTCTGGAATTTCACATGCCTAACTCTTCGGAAACAGCTTCTCAGAAGGGAAGTACGCTCCTGAATTACCTAAATGTAATGATCACATTCACATCCTTGTTCGCAACAATTAAAATAATGAGTTGAAAGAACAGTTGAGGATATTCCCGAGGTTTTGCGACAATTCCAGACGTTACTAATTATTATATTATTATATAATAAATATTAGGTCGTTCGGGAAGTATATTAATACTTTCAACGCATCCTAATTCTTGCATTCTCAAAGCAATAATGCCATAATGGAAGAAAATCACTCGAACCTCGATTATGCGTTTCTCGGTTACACGCTTTACACTTTTACACGTGATTCTGGGCTTGATCCGATTTTTACTGTAGTTTGTATCTCTTTTCAAACTCTGTTACACGTAATCCATTTATACGCTTTTTGAGATTACACGTTAAAATTTGTATTTCAGATTATCAAAAATACACGGTTATTTGATTCTTTCATACTTAACCCGGTATGTTACAACTTTGAGATAATTGAGACAGCATTGTTGTGTTCTTTCTTGGTGCTGCCAAAGTTGAACTTTGATCCCATCAGAGAAGGGTATGTTGTTTACTTTCTGTTTGGATGCAATATTGGTTTAACCATTCATGACTCGCACACGTATGCTTTATTTAAAAATTGATAAATTTCTGGGACGTAGCTTTGTAGCTCCACTATTTCATTGCGGAGTAGAACGGAATCCTAAATGTATCCTCAATATTCAATGTTTTAGTTTCGAACGAATCCACTCAGGACTCACAGAGCAAAAAAATGGTTGATTATGAGCTCTATACCGAAGTACTGGTCTCAGATTAGGACTTCACTTGATCTAGCATCAGGAGTTTTAATAGAGAGAGCGAGAGAGATAGATAGATAGAGATAGATAGATTGAGGTAGAGAGAGTAAGAGATAGAGATAGATAGATAGATAGAGAGAGAGAGAGAGAGAGAGAGAGAGAGAGAGAGAGAGAGAGAGAGAAAGAGATAGCAAGTTAGAGAGAGGGCGGAGAGAAAAGGCAGAGAGAGAGAGAGAGAGAGAGAGAGAGAGAAGAGACAGAGAGGAGACAGAGAGAGGAGGAGAGGGAAAGAGAGAGAGAGAGAGAGAGAGAGAGAGAGAAGAGACAGAGAGGAGGAGAGAGAAAGAGAGAAAGGAGGGAAAAAGAGAGAGAGGGAGGAGGGAGAAAAAGAGAGAGAGAGAAAGAGAAAGAGAGGAGGAAGAGGGGTGAGGGAGGGGAGAGCGGAAAGAGGTAAAGGGAGATAGAGGAAGGAGAAAGAAAGAGAGAGAGAGAGAGGAGGAAGATGGGCGAGTGAGGGGGAGAGCGAAAGAGAGAGGGAAAGGGAGAAAGAGGAAGGAGAAAGAAAGCCAGAAAGAAAGGTTAGAGAGAGAGGAAAGAGTGAGGAGGAAAGAGAAAGGGAGAGATAGAGAAAAAGAGATGAGAGAGGAGTGAGAAAAGAGAGATAAGAGAGAGAGAGAAAGAAAGAGAGAGATATTGAGAGAGAGAGAGAGAGAGAGAGAGAGAGAGAGAGAGAGAGAGAGTAGTATGAGAGAGGGAGAAGGAAGGGGTCGTCAAAAAGAAGTTTCATTTTCATAGGTATTTTGATTTTTGAAATGCGATGAAACATATTATAATTGTTTTCGTTTAGCCACCAATTAAATAATCATTAAAAAGGAACATCTTTTATTTCTTTAAAGCATGAATGCAATAGTAGTCTGTAACATTTTGAAGTTTCGTTTACATGTCTTTACATTTATACGTTTCTGAAGGCCATCCCCTAAAAAAATGTATAACCGAGGTTCCACTGTAGTTTCCGGCATTATCACTAATACGTTCCCAAACAGTAAGAAGTTCACAGACGCTATTAGAAGTACCAGTGCCATTAAGCCTGGAAAACATTTGTGATTCAAATACCCAAATCTTGTTGTAACTAGTACGAGACATCTCCCTTTTCAAATAGCCACAGCAGCTGAAATCACTTAGGTCCATATCCGGTGAATCCAGTGGGTCGGCAAGCTCCACACAACCGTTCTGTTCAATTAACATCCCAACAATACCTTCCTTGTACGGCCGTACGTTGTCCGACGCGACCACAGAGTATATCCGGACATGAGAACCACGACATGTTGTATGAGGACAGATCTCTGTACATGATGTCGCAGGGCTCATGTCGGGATATACAATTCTCGAAATGACTCATACGGCTTGGATGTTGTGGTGATGTTCTTATCGTACGTTTTCCACAAAGCCATCAAGCGGACATTAATGCTAACGACTAGTAAGATTTTACGATTATGCAAATCTGTACATAGTAAAGACGTCGCGGAACTGCCGGTTTCAACCAGAACCGTGATCGGTGTCGTTGCCTGGTTGTGTAAAATTCCACTCAACTTTCATCGAAGCAGAGGATACTTGTGAGCACCCTACGATTGCGACGATTCCGCCATTCCACGCAAGGTTACCCCGTGAAATTTGGTAACGGAATTCTTTCTGTGCCGTGGTTAGTGTGTGTGCGGTAACCCACGTTTCTAGTTTTCTCATTAGGCCTAGATTTTCCTTCGGCATGGTATAAACCATTGTGTGAGGAATATTCCTTTTTGTGGAAAGGACTTTGATACGCATTTTTCAAGACCGATGTAAGGCCTCTTGGATGCGTCGTTTGGCTTCTTGTCTGGAAGTCGAAATAGGTCGACCGATTCTTGAAGCATCTTTGGGTGATGTCATGCCTTCATTACATCGTTTCATCCAATTGTACATCATCGCATTCTTAAGGGCATTTTGAACTACTGCTGTCAGCTGAAGACTTTGTATCACGGCCTCCGAAGACGGTCATAGTTTGAACCGAGATCCAGAGTGGGCTGAAATGCCATCTAGGGAGTAGAGTTCAGTGTTCAATTACAAACTAGCCTTTTCCAAAATTACAGACATAAGATTGTTTTTTTTTTTTTTGCTTTTCCGCTCCTTTCATTTAATTACTTCCAGGGGATATTTTCTAGAAACCAAAAAGTAAAATCAATAAAATAAAATGCAAAACATGAAAAGCGCGTTGATGAAAGAGAACTGAACTCTCTTGAAATATGAAAAACGAAATTACATTTTCTGAATTTACTTGGTTGTGGTTGAGTTTCGAGTTCTGTATTGTTGTACAAAGTATTTAATTTTTTTGTTTAATATTCGTAATAGTCTGCAGAATTTACTGATATCGTAATCTGACTTTTTCTACTCCTCTTCTTCGGTTCTTAATTTTTGTACGTTTCTTGCCACGCATTTCCTTAGTTATCGCTTCTTATTATGATAAACAGTCTAAACAGTCAAACCTTCCTTATTTTCTAACTGAAAATCCGAGACCCCCTGAGATTCATACGAACACTTTGTTTTCCAAACACGCGCATGGAACCGCCCTTCCCTCCCGGTAGATCGTAATGTAATGAACAGGAAAATGTTATAAGTTCTCGCTCTCTAACTCTCTCTTTCTTCTCCTCTCCCTCTCTTTGCACAAGGATTTCCCATTAGCACTATTTTTCAACGCCCAAAGGATGCATATTTAGATTCCGTCCACATTTCCTCCCCTCAGCATTATTTCTTTGAAGTTAATTCACTACATGGATGTTTCTAGCCAACAGCTTAATGTCATAGGCACTTGCCATGTATAACGAAGTAAATTTCTCCGTCATTTTTATCCGCGCCAGGATTCGAACCCGGGTCCTCTCATTCCGAAATAAGTTGCTCTACCAATTGAGCTACGCGGACGTTTTATTCTGATTCCTATCTGCCTTTATGTCGTGTGCGTCTTTCTGGCAGGTACATCACATCTCCTGGTACGTTACATCATCTCCCCCTTATCGTTTTTTTTTTTTTTTTGAAGTGCTGGAGAAGGGATTCTCCTATTTTTCCTCTCTCGCGGTGTGGAAAGAACATCACACCAATGCGAGATTTTGAACGGTCGGGTCATCCGGATAGTTCGGGCGCCATTATAACGAAGTAAATTTCTCCGTCATTTTTATCCGCGCCAGGATTCGAACCCGGGTACCCTCATTCCGGAATAAGTTGCTCTACCAATTGAGCTACGCGGACGTTTTATTCTGATTCCTATCTGCCTTTATGTCGTGTGCGTCCTTCTGGAAGGTACGTCACATCTCCTGGTACGTTACACATGTGATGAACAGAGTTATACTGAGCAAACACGCATCCACCTCTGCTTTTTTTTTCTTGTCTTCCCTTTCTTTTTTTTTTTTGGGTGGAACAGGGTCCATATTTCATATTTCTCCGAAAAAAGAAGAGGATGGAACATTCCTTCACCCTTAACAACAAGCCTTGTGCCTGCGTGGTTGAGAATCATTGGCGCAGCTGTTGCTACTGATTCACTTCGAGGTGTGATGTCTTTTGAGTTATCCATCGGTCATGCTCTATCATTTCAAATTTGCTTCTTTAAGAAGTTCGATACACGAATTAACAAGAAGCTTCTACTTCGAAGGAAATTTAAGAGACATTTTCACGAGCCACTAAAGGTAAAAGTTCACAAAATTTGCAACAACATCCATCTTCCGGAGAGGGGAGGGGGCACAGCCCCTTTCAGTTCCCGCCAGTTGCGGCCATGTCTCTGAATATTGCAATAAAATACAAAAGCTAAAAAAAAAGTAAAATAATAAGAAGAAAATCAGAAAACACGCTGTTTTTCAATGCCGCTGATCGTTTCAGCTTTTCCATTGTTATCAGACTTTCGGCAGCTGATTGGTAGGAAAGGACAGAGCCTCAGGTACGTACTACGGAACCGCCGGAAATCGTCTGCATTGCCGCTCCAGATCTTCCAAATGTACGGCAATGAAGGCGTTCCCTTACCTCTCGGAAAACCTAATATTTGGAAAATGCTTGCTGCTGAGGTATGGTTTAAAAAGATATGTAAGAATATTACTTCAAGTGTTAAAACGAACACCAAACCAATGCTAACATTGGTGTACTCTGTGGTAGTTCTTTAATTTTTCCCGTTCGTTATTAACCAACGAGGAAGAAGAGTGGGATTTTATTTTTTGGGTCGTGTGATATTTTGGATGATTGTGGAGAACTGAATTCTCTTAACGTGGATTGGTGCTCGGGAGATAGATCTT
The DNA here is from genome assembly GCA_039090855.1 of Macrothele yani. NCBI lineage: Eukaryota > Metazoa > Arthropoda > Arachnida > Araneae > Macrothelidae > Macrothele > Macrothele yani. The sequence continues at coordinate 115,275,818 of CM077013.1, read as the reverse complement.
CCGTTCAGAGATTTGGGGGGATGATTTAGTTTCATTTTTTTTTTGTCATTTGGTTTTATGAAGAGTAGTCAGGATGACATTGTAACGTGGTCTTAGTGACTCTATTTTGAAAGCAGAATATAAGGAAGTTCCTTTAGGGCCAAGTTGATGAGCTTAAATAAAATATGAACTTTGTAAGTTTAAGATCTAAGACTTGAAACACAAAAGGAGATAAAAAAGAAAGCAATAGCTAGTAAGAGAAAGATTTTTCAATTGAGTTTTATTAAAAGATCTTAACGGAATCGAGGAAGAGTTTCTCGAATTCAAGGAAAAGCTGTTTGGACTAAACAGATTAGAATTCAAGAGCATAAAAGGTTTAGGCTACCCCAGTAAAGAATTACTGTAATAATTCTTAAAGTGATCATTCTTAAGTATTCGGCGAGGAAAATTAAACCAAACCATCCCCCTATGTATACCACCTTAAATACTGAAATAAGTTCGGATTCTCCTTCTACGAAATCAAAGGGTTAGTGGTTAGTTTTAGCTAAACAGGAAACTAATCAGATGCAAACGGTCAGGGAGAGCGGGATGAAAAGGAGGAGGTGGATTTGGAGAATTATAAAAAAAAGTAAATGTGATATCTTAACCACGCATTTTTAATTTACTCTGACAAACGATTCGAGACTAGAAGAGTTCTTTCCTGAATAACAAACGATTAGATAGATGTCCTGAATACACAAAAGGCCGAAAAAGTACCCAATAACTGTATGCGTCAAATATTTGGTTGGTGCGAATGAAATGTCCGGAGCGAACGAGCAGTGAAGACAGACCCCCATCACACAGCGGAATGGAACCACCCACAGGTGTTGCGGGTATTACGTCACAGAGTTACTATAAATAGCTAGCACGTGTATGAAGAACAAGGTTCATGTGTGTTTTGTTTGGATGTAACGTGGCTTGCAAAGGAAACATACAGACGCCGGATTTGAGAGTCATTCCTGTATGAATTTAAACTGGGCCATTCTTCAAGAATTGCCGCTCTAAACGTTAACAAACCGTTTGTAGAGAATACAACCAAGGTACGAACCATTCGGCTATGGTTTGTGAAGTTTCGAACTGGAGATACGGACCTTGCAAAACGAAGCACGCAGTCACCGAGCTGTTGCTGTTTCTGACGATGTTCCGTTACGTGTGGTTGAAGCGCACCCGCGAAAAACGTGTCGTGAGATAGCGGAAGAGGTAGATGCCCACCACACGACAGTAGCTCAGTGACTGGCTGCGCTGGGTAAGTTCAAAAAGCTGGACATGTGGATGCTGCATGAGTTGACAACTGCCAACAAGACTAGTGCAACGTACCAGGAGATGTGACGTACCTGCCAGAAGGACGCACACGACACAAAGGCAGATAGGAATCAGAATAAGACGTCCGCGTAGCTCAATTGGTAGAGCAACTTATTCCGGAATGAGGGGACCCGGGTTCGAATCCTGGCGCGGATAAAAATGACGGAGAAATTTACTTCGTTATACTAGGAGTTTGGAAGTCTGCACGTCGCTGCTCGCCAGGAATAAACAGGAACCTGTACTGCATCGAATCGTCCTCTGCGAGGAGAAGTGGGTTCGTTATGAAAATCAGAAACGATCTGCACAATGGTTAAGCACAGCCTGCTGGACGGCATCCTAAGCCATCCATACACATCAAGAACATGATGCTCGTTTTCTGGTGGTCCAAAGCCAGGATAATTCATCGGAGTTTCTGAAGCCAGGATAATTCTTTAGATTATCGGAAATTGCTACAGAAACAACCGGCTTTGGTCAATGGTGTTCTTCTGTTCCAGGACAACATCCACCCTCGTGTCGTACAACGAACGATACTGACACTAAGTGCCTTGGGCTATGAAGCACAGCCTATTCCCCGGACTTGTCTCCGACAGACTATCATATGTTTCGTTGCCTGGATCACTTCTTGTCTGGGAAACAGTTCACGACAGAAAACGAGGTTCAACGTGCAGTTGTTGACTTCTTCGGGTACCAGCCACAAGACTTTTTTCGTTCTGTGATCATGGCTTTGACGGACATATGGCAACTATGTGTCGATGCTGAGGGGGATTATTTTGCTTAGGTAAGTTGTCCTACTTTTCCGTTCTCGCCGTCCACGTGTGCTGGTCCTTTGCCGGACATTTCATTCGTACCAACCCAATATTTACGCAATATACAAAAATTCACAATGTGACTACATTCGTTTTCATTGCGATCCCAAAACGCAGACTCATTCAATCAGCAGCTTGTACTTTGTTGCACAATTTAGGAAAAACGTAAGAATTTCTAATTCCTATCAAAAACTAAATAGATATTCAAGAAAGCCGCTCTAAATCAGAATTATATATTTAAAATAATTCTGATTTAAAGCGGATATTTTCAGAAAGACATGTATTTATTTCCGGCATTTATGAACGAGACATGGATGTACAAACACAGAGATATGTAAAATGGTCACAAATAGTTAGTTTAGATAAACATTTTGAACATGCGTATATTGTCCATTTTTTGTTACACAATAGCCGTAGAGCACAATCAGCTTCACTTCAAATATAGTCTGGTGCACTGTCTTATTCAGATGAATATTTACACTAAGAGCGTCAGTTTATCTTCGGGACTGTTACAGTGAACTAGTGATAAAATACACTATCTACCAACAAGTAATTGGACACCCTTGCAATCGACGATATATGCGGTCCTGATACACGTCACGACCGCCGCCGTAAAATATCGTGTGGGAAAACAACAACGCAACCAGTCGCATGCAAGATGCCACGCAGTTCGGAGCTCTCTGATTTCAAGAAAGGTGTAATATTCGGGTATCACAGAAATGGCCGATCCATACGTAACATATCTGGCGAGTTGAAGTACCCAAAATCGATAGTGGCCTACGTGATTGGCAAGTGGAAGATGAGAGGTGACTGTCGGAATGTGCCCCAACCCGGCAGACCCACAAAACTGGGAGTTAGAGACCGACGGGTGCTGGCCAGAGATATTCGGATGAACCGCACCAAATCGATGGGTCACATCCGCGAGGAGATTCAACAGGCATCCGGGAGTGTTCTTTCGATGAATACCATCCGTAAGGAAGCCCATCTGCTCGGTTATCATGGACATGCTGCCACCCACAAGTCTTTGATCACCAAGTCCAATAGCGCTGCTCGGCTAACGTGGTGCAAAGAACGTCGACAGTGGACCGTTGAACAGTTAAAACAGGTTCACTGGAGCGAAGAATCAAGGTTCACCCTCTACCGTTCAGATGGCAGGGTCTGGGTTTGGCGTCTGCCTGGAGAACGCCTCCTGCCGGAATGTACTGTGCCAACTGTGAAGTTCGGCGGCGGTGGAATTATGCTATGGGGATGTTTCTCCTGGTATGGCACGGGACCCTTGGTCGCAATTCCTGGTAGACACAACGCCGAGACCTACTGCACCATTTTGGATGACCATGCGCTTCCTACGTTGTGGCAGTTTTACGGGGTGGACCCATGTTACTTTCAGGATGACAATGCCACCTGTCATGTTGCGGGGTCCACCATAGCTTGGTATGGTGACAATGGGGTTAATCGAATGGATTGGCCCGCGCAGAGCCCGAACCTTAACTCTATCGAGCACCTCTGGGACGAGTTGGAGCGTCGACTTAAGGGGTGCCCCCACCGTCCGAAATCCGTGAAGGAACTGACCTGTCTTCTCCAAGCCGAGGTGGAAGAAAATACCGGTAGCCGTCGTACAACGCCTGGTTAAGAGTATGCCCCGGAGGGTCGCAGCTGTAATCGCCGCTCGTGGAGGCTCCACCAACTATTGAAGATGAATAAACTTCGTTTTCCTTTGCTATCACAGGTGTTCAATTACTTGTTGGTAGATAGTGTAGCTGCTGAACAAAAAATTTGATTTTCCTTATTTTCAAGCTTCGTGAACTGAAGAATATGGAGTGTTGTCTGAAGAATGTGAAGTTTTAAAAGATATTTTCAAACAAAACACGATTCATCATTTAATAGCTTGGAAAAAACTGTATTCATAACAAGAACTGTTTCCGCTTACTGAAATAAATAAGTACATTAAGTCAAGCGATTGAAATGAAGAATAAGGACACTGAATTAATAACAAGAAACTGTACATCAATTACACTTAAAACAGTTCTAATGATCAGAATTTCTTGGCGTAGAATATAAATCAAAGTTTCCAAGCTTTCGCACATCAACCAGAATGCTTTTTTAAGGAAGGTAGACAGCTAACTGCAAACTGGATAATAGAACCTTTCAACAATTTGAAAGAGGTGACTTGACTAGACAATGCGCAAATATGATCAGACATTCGAAGAAACGAGGTCACGTTGGTTGGACGCGCGGTACTGTGGTAGAAAACACAGCATAAAACACGGCATTATTTGAAGAATTGATTCCAAATGCGTGGCAACTCGAGAGAGACGCTATCATTGCAAGCATCGTTGCTGGTCAAAATTTCCAAGGTTTCGCGAATGGTAGTAGATTTAGATGTGGAGTATGAAGCTAATTTCTTGATATTCATTCCACATAGGATCAGCTGACTTGAACTTGACTTCTTTTGATAGGGCAGTGGTTATTTTATCGTCTTTTGTATCCCTTTTAGGTTCGTTGATTCTAATTCCAAACGAACGTTTGGTCATTCCGATGTAGTATCGCCTAGCGCCGTCCGGATATTGCAGTGGGATTGCATAAACACCTGCCTCATTGAGAAGAGGTGGCTTGTCAATATTTTTCTTAAGCATCGTATATAAAGATGCCGGAGACATTATGCCGACACCGAAGCTCATCCTCCTGAGCGCGTTTTTGAGTTCATAGGAAACTTTTGCTATGTAGGGAATAGACCCCAGGTAGTGAAGTTGCGGCATAGAAAGATTGACACTGCTGGTTCTGGCTTTTTCGATGAATTTATGCATCTGGTTCGACGTATATCCGGCCTCAGTGGCCAATTCGATGATGTTTTCTAGTTCCGATAATCTAGAACGAACATCTGAGGAGACGGCGAAGGCCCTTCTAATTAGAGAACGGAAGAAGGCCGTCTTGTAATCATCAGGACAGAATGAATTGCGGAGCATCCAGTTGGGAACGGAGGTGGGTTTATAATAGACTTCCGTACGAAGGTGATTGTCATGGGATTTTCTCACTAAGACGTCGAGATAAATTAAAGTGCCACTGCGCTCAAGCTCCATAGTGAAATTGTTTGTAGGGTGTATATAATTGACTTTATCGAGGAAAAATGGGAAAGTCTCTTTACCGTGAGGCCATGTGAAAAATATTTCGTCCGCATATCGCAGCCAGGTGGTAGGCCTTGGTGTCATATTAGTGAATATATGTTGCTCAATGGGGCGAAGTATTGCTTCTGCGAGAACGGCTGAAAGCGAAGATTCCATCGGAGCGCCATTTACTTGCTTATAAACGTGCCCTTGGAAACTGAAGTAGCTGGAATTTGAGACCAAGTCCATTAATTTTAAGTTGCTGAGGCAAGATTCTTGCGAATAAATTTATGAACAAGAAACAGTCTCATTCAACGTTCTGATGGCTTCCGGCACGGAAGACTGATGGTTAAAGAGATACCAGGTCGAAACTGCTTATAATATCATGTTGTTGAACAATGAGTTGCTTGGTTTTCGTGATGAAATCTAAAGTAGAAGTTAATACAAAGTCCGATTCAGGTAGATGACTACTCAGGAATCTGGATAATGCCTTCTCTAAGTGGTAGGTCGGTGCAGACCTTCTGGACACAATCGGTCTCAATGAATTGCAATTGAAAAAGAAATTTTTGCATGAATAATAATTAAGACACATGCAACGAAAATGGATGACAATGTACAAGGCAAACAAAAGGTATTTTAAAAGAACGGTGATTCAGTGGCGCTCTTGACAATAGTGTTAATAACATTTTCGTAATTTCGCCGGGCACTGCAAAAACGACCGTATTTTGAAGAATTCTGTTTCTTCAAAATTCTAGAAGAAACAACCAAGCGATAAAGTGTTGTGTGATACTACAAATGATGCGCCCGTTACGATCTCGGAAAGGCAAAGGAGGTTAAAAGCTCCTAGAGTATCATGTTGGTCGTCTAGTATCAAAATTTCACGGCATAAAAAAAGATGGTCTGTGGTCAAAAATTCCACTTCGTACTCGAACTTTGCAATGCAGACTGTCATCAAAGTTTTCACTTTTATAGTTAGTCGCTTATCTTTAATCCACAGGCAATTCAGGTCAGTACTTAAGGAAACGGACAGTTAATATTTAAACTTCTAGCTTTATGTTGTTTGGCTTAATCGTGGGAAGGTACTGAATAGACCTGTAGCATGCTTGGAGTCGATGGAGGTATTCTTCAGTAAAAAACTTCAAAACCTCCAGCACTGAATGATAACGACTGGCTCAATAAGCTAACAATGTTCCTGACAGATATTACGACACATCTAAATGATCTGAATTCGCGAATAGAGGGAGACTCACAAATAATTCTTTATCTTTATGAATACTGGGAAGGATTTATTGAGAAAACTGAATATGTTTTGTCGTGATATCACCACAGAGACCTACAGTAATATTTCTAAGGTAAAGGCACGCTGAAGTCACTATCTTGTTAAGCCAGGCGAATTACGGAAGTTCATCAAGGCTCACACAGAAGCACAAAACAGTTTACAGAATGATGACAAGATTTTGAAATTCAGTCATTCTTTCTTTAATAAGCCTGGCTTAACTTGTTTCTTTAAGACAGCGGGCGAACTAATTCATTTTTTGATAATTTTTAAATTCAGAAAGCTGAATTTAGGACATCAGGTAATTAGACAAGTTAGTAAATTCATGCAATGCATTGATTATGATATGCTTTCCAACATACCAGAAATAATTACTCAAGTTATTACACAGGTTATGAGGATAATGGCTGTGGAATAAATCTCACTCCTGTGTCCTGACCTTTGACTCCATTTCGATGAGATTTAACAGAATTGGTTCAGTATACCTCCGGAACAACATACGAAAGTTTTGTCGCAATAGAAACATTTTTAGTCAAGGCATAAGGATAATGGCTGTGGAATAAATCTGGTTCCTGTTCCCTGACCTTTGACCCCGTTTCGATAACATTCAATGGAGCCAGTTCCGTATATCTCCGGAATAACATGATAAAGTTTTGTTGCAATCGAAGCATTTTTACATAATTTATGACGCATAAGAGCATTGGAATGGATCCCGCTCCTACGTCCTGACCTTTGACCCCATTTCGCCCATTTAATAGGGTTCGTCCCCTGGTGGTTCTTTACGACATACGGAAATTTCATTGAAATTGAACCATTTTTACGCTAGTTATCCTGCTGATGGACGGACAGACAGGCGGACGGACGGACAAGGCTGGAGCATATACACTTCTTCAACCTACGATTGGAAAGCATAAAAAATGGAATCCGACGAACTGTGAAAAATGGTTGAGGGGAATCTGTCCAGACATATCAGATGCCATCGTTCACCGTTGGGAAACTCTAACAGAAAAATAAATTTGCTTAAAGAAAGTTGCATTTGCGTTGCTTTCGGCCTTTGGATCTACATTCTCCTGTGAGCAAATTTTTTCAGACACGAAGACAGTTAAGAATCCGCATTGAAGCTAACTGATTATTACATATTCAGAAGCATCTGTTACGAATTACACTCCTGAAATAGAGGAACTAAGTAAGGACAGGGATTGTGTTAAGACATTTTTTGTTCTATAAAAGGTATGTTACCTTTCGTTCATTTGAATTGTCACTGCTCATTTTTTAAACATTTATATTAAGTGTGAATTTAATTGAAACATTCCCACTGCAAGGGAAAGACACATTAATGTGGCTACTTTACCGTGCTTTCATAACATACAAATTGTTATTCTTTAAAATTGAATTTACATAAAATACATAACTTGTCTGTAATTTTTATTAATACTAATAAACAAAATTTCCTATTCTCAAATACTAGTTCTTTGTTAATTAATTAATTAACCTGATTCAAAAAAATGTTAATTGATAGAACGAATATGCAGAAACGTGAGGACGCACGAAAGCGCAGCACATTGTTACGTTGTGCGAGTGGATGGTATATGTGTCCTTTGATTAATTCTAAATCTAAATGCCTGTTTACTTTTCCCTTTTTCTTTGAACTCAGAAAACTAGAGGTAGGTCTATTTGATAAAAAAGATTATGCTGGCACACCGAGTCATTTAGTAGTATTACCCTGGCACATTGCTCATCAAAAGGTTGGCAACTGCTGTCCTAAAGTATAAACTCATTGAGAAAAGAACAAAGGGACGAAAACATAGACGTTGTCGAGAGGACTACAGGCTAGTGACTGCCTAAAATAAATTCTTGAAGTGAAACAAAAGATAATCCTAATGTTCCTTTACTGAAAAAATAAAATAAACAATTGAGAGTCCCTGGTTATGATGAAAAAAAAAGAAAAAAATTTTTTTTTTGGTCAATGTTGCGCTGCATACGAAAATAGAAATCATTTGTGAAGATAGAAACAATTTCTGGGAAAAAAGTGCGTTCGACAGAGAGACATTCACACAGCGGGCGTGGATCCATCATAGATACTGACATACACACACAGCCAAAAGAAAAACAAACGGAAAAAAAAATTGAAGTTCTGCATAAACCGAATATATATAGATCTCTTAGACTTGGTATCATCTTCCTTGTTATTTTAATCGCATATCAAAAATAACAATCTTTGGAGAAACCGCACATGGCGAAGTTTAGCACTATTATCAGTAAATACAATCAGTGGCAATATATTTTGCTGCTTTCTCCTTCAATGGAAAACTAGGAATTACGGGTTATTTATAATACTACCAATTTCCCTTACAGAAATGCCAGCTTGCTTAAGACAACGTTCCAGTTCATTTTCTACCCAAGTCCACGCAGGCAGATTTCGGAAAAAACTGTATTTTCCCCTCCCATCGCCACCTTTTAGTTGCTTAATCTCTGCGTGGAGCTTCCACCAGCCTCTTTGTATGAGGAAAGACACTGGGTGAATGACGTCACTCTGTGTGTGTGTGTGTGTGTGTGTGTGTGTGTGTGTGTGTGTGTGATTCCCGAGTAGAATTTCTTATCTATTCTGGAATGTTAACCCACTCATCAATGGGTGTTGTACAAGTAGTCTCACCTAAGTACCAAAAACTGAGTTCGTCACATTTGGTAAAATTAGTTGGACTTCGACTACTAAGTTGCTCAGTAGTCTAAGCAGTGTGCTTACACAATTCGAAAAATGATGGGTTTAAACTACTATAAAATTTTATATCTTCGAGAGAAAACCGAAGCACTCAGCTTAGTAGGGAAAGGAAACGTTAAAAATTTTGATTAGTGCGAAGAAGTTTGGAATTCCACCAAATTCACTTTCTACAACTTTTAAAAACAAGGATAGATTGAAATCAAAATTCAGCAATGGTTCGATGGTTCGTCCGGTGTTGAAAGAAAATATTCTGCAGGGGAGTTCAAACAGATGTGAACAGAGTGGATCACCACTAAGAGCAAGAAAGGTGACCAATCAAATGATGAATAAGAAAAGGAAACAATTATAAACAGAATAGATATCGAAAGTTTAGAAAATATTAGAGTACATTTTCGCATCTAGAAACATTTTAACCATTGCGTTAGAGAAAGTTGCAAAAAAAAAAAAAAAATGCACAAGATAAGCAACAACTGACTCAACTTTCCGACAACGTGTAAAGAGCAAACTATATTTTTACAAGGCAAATGACTTAAATTTTAACATTAATTAAATGTTCCGGTTATTGCAGATCTCTTCCTCACTTTTATTGCTAATTATAGTTTTTAATTAACAAGTGCTATTTACCTTCCATTCATGTTAAACACTTCAAGATTAATGAGGTATACTCGCACACATAATATAATATGACGAAAATTGCGCTTTTCTGATCTGTTGGGTTGCAATGAAGTTCGCATATCATCATCATCATCAACCATTATCAATCCACTGCTCGATGAAGGTTTCCCCAAGTTTCTTCCACAATTGTCTGTCTTGAGCCTGTCTCCTCTATGTCACTCCAGTATGCATTCGAATTTCATTCACCCATCTCCCATTGGGTCTCTTACTGGGTCTTTTCCTGTCCCTCGGAATCCAGTCTAGAATTTTAGTGTACATCAGTGGTCTGTTCTTCTAGCAACATGTCCAGCCCATTGCCATTTCTGCGATTTCACTCTGGTCATGATGTCGACCACTCTTGTCAGTTTCCTTATCCACAAGTTCCTCTTCTTATCTTTCCTGGTTACACCAAGCATGCATCTCTCCATGCCTTTTTGAGTTGTCTGCAGTCATTGTATGTCTTTTTTAGTTAAGATCCATGTCTCTGTGCCATTCGTAAGCACTGGCAGAATTCATTGATTAAGCACTTTTTTTAAGACATAACTGCATACTGCTCTTACAAATTGTACGGTTTGTTCCAAAGGCTCTCCATCAAAGTTTTATACGCCGATTAATTTCTTCATCAATGTGACACTCACTTGATATCTGCTTCTCAAGATAAATGTAGGTATCGGTTGTCTCAAGCTTTTGTCAATCAATCGATAAATTTTCGTTTCTTGTAAAAGCATTGTACATTACATTTGCCTTCTGAAAGTTTATTTTTAATCCCACTTCTTTCCCCTTACCAGCAAGTTCCTGGATAATACTCTGTAGTTCTGAAGGGTCAGTTGCAAAAATGACTACGTCATCAGCAAAACGTGAGCTAAATAATCTCCATTAAACTTCATCCCTTTGTTTTCCCAGTTCAATGATTGAAAGACATTTTGCAATGTGGCATTAAAGAGCTTAGGAGATATGGTGTCACCTTGTCTCACCCCCTTTCCAATTCTTATATGTGCTGTATCCTCAAATATCCGAACCTTTGCACTTGCATTTTCATAGATGTCATTAATAATGCTAATGTATGTATCTTCAATACCGCAGGATTTCAAAGCCATTGTAACTGCTGATGGTTTCACGGAATCGATGGCCTTTTCATAATCAATAAAAGCCATGCATAATAGGAATTAATATTCCCTCGTTCTTTCAATTAGTTCTCCAAGTACATGGATATGAACTTCAGTGCTGTAACTACTCCTGAATTCAGCTTGTTCTCTTGGTTGAGCCATGTCTAGTATTTTCTTCAAGCGATGTGAAAGAACCTTAGTGAAGATTTTATAAACCACTGATATGAGGCTGATGGACCTGCAGTTCCTGAGATCCTCAATGCCATCTTTTGTTTATCGAATGGTTTTATATCTCCCTTCAACTTCGTTATTGTGCATACGGTTCGACTATACATGTATCGAACTTATGAGAAGGGATTTGCAAGGAAACTGGCTTCACTTGCTTCAAAAGTGTTTATCTCCAGCAAAAGAGAATTAAACGAAGCACAAAATAAATATAAAAATCTTTCTTTTGTGTTAGCAGCAAATCTTTTAGCCGAAATCGATTGAAGTTAATATCGTAAATTACAAAGGAGTTTTCGTTGTAAAAAACGTTACTAAGTAACAAAAGATTGCATCGATGAACTTGATTTCTTGAAGCTGAAAAAAAAAACTGCGTGTCTTTCATAACTGATCGTTATCAGCGCCAACATTATTTTCATTTTATTGAGGCTTTTATCGCTTCGTGCGTTTTCTCATATTACATTGTCGCAACGCTGTGTCTTCTTTTGCAGTGATATTCGGCTTGCTGAAAACACCTCATTGCATTTGTCATCTTTAGTGTTTGAAGATTTACGTTATTTTACCATTAAGAGTGAGAGTAAAAAGTAAAGGTAAAGTGTTGATGATGCTTTTCAGTGCAAAATTTGGATGCGTCGAAATTTTCTGTATCACGAAAAATATCTTGCGCTGCGGTTTGATATGCCAAATTGGTCATACAATGCAACAGTTTAATGAAAGTGTAGATAGATAAATTAGTTATATCTGACCAAAAGATCTGAACCCTGAATATTTGGAAAAGGAGATATTTTTATTCTTCGCATACTATCTGAAGTGTTAAAAAACAACTGAACACTAAAACAAACATTTTATATAACTTTCGTTTGATACTAATTTGTAGCAATGAGTGCAAAATACCTGGTCGAAAAAAAAACAATATATGAATGCGAAATATCTTGCAAAATAGAAGTACAAGCGCACTGAGTAGTTGATAGTAATTCTCAAAACACTGACATTTTTAGACTCTGACATGTATATTATGTTGTTATTCAGTTACATAGCTCACGGAAAAGTGAGTGGAGCGTATCCACTGAAAACGTACCAATGGTTTGTCTAGTCAAGCTTCATATTCAATTTCCTTTCCACTTGAAGCTCATTGGTTGTATTCTGTTTTTATAATACGTACCTACCCTCCATACGTGGGGGTCTATAGCTGTATTGACGAAAACACTAGTTTAGTTCACATTCCAGAAACTTTGTAACCTACTGGGACATATTTATTAAAATATTCAACTCTAAAATGATGTATTTACCTTTGGTGATGTTGATAAATTCATTTCTTGGCTGTGAGAAATTAATATGAGAGCTAAACAGACGGCCGGTGGTCCTTGAAACCCGATGCCTCTTTAAGAATTTACCCGCTGAGATACTGCTAAATACAGAAATCCTTTCTAGAACTATAAGCGGAATAAAATATTCTAGGAAACGTAAAACAAAGTTTGTGAAGACGTAGACATCGTCCCCTGCTGCTCGAAAAGCCACTAAGACACAGCACTAACTATGCAATTCTGCGGATATCCACATATAGTTGTACTATGTCATAAAATTTGTTGCGGTTAAAGAGTTTTGTATTACCGCTGATAAAGAAGGAATAACTTTCAGTGCATCTGATTCACAGAGATTTCTCACACGCTGTAGGTAATACAAATATGTTTCTTCGAGGTTTTAATACGCAGTATCAATGAGTCATAAAATTTAAATCGCTACATAGCTATTGAATCTTCATTTGGAGAAAAATGATACTAAATGTTTTACCTTTGAGAAAAAATGACATTTCAGCAATGCAAAATAATGATGACCCCCTTTTTCTTCAGCGTCTGCTATTAAAAACAATGAAAATATTAGATATTATGTTTCTCCATTGCTCGTGGCATTTCAGATTATTGGCATTCATACATTAGTCCGAGTTCACGTCAAGAAGTTCCACTTTTTACTACACTGTACTGCGTATTTGCACGCTCTGCTGTGTAATGTCTTAGCAGTGTACACCAGTTTTGTATCGATAATGCTGTATGTGATTTTCATAGACGATTATAAAATACAGAGTTTAGTTACCTTTGGTACGGAGGAAATTTTACATCTTTTTATTAGATATGCGATATTTTTACAAAAGACAAAGTTGAGTCGTCTGGTAGAAAAACTGAAAGAAACTAGCAAACTATGCTCCAGGCAATCAGTTCGTGAAATTAAGATGATCAACGTAATTTGTTGTTTTGTTTTATTGCTGGAGTTCAGCTGTTTAATTGTCGGTTGTAACTGGAAACTGAAGAGAAACGATCTCATACAAAAGGAGTTAAAATACAGTTTTTTCGTTTTGTTCTCGCAAGCCACTAATTTAAACTCCGCTGCTGTATCTCATTTTCACGTAATTTCCTGGTACACCTTCATACTGGTGATTCCAACCATTTTTGCCAGTTATTATGCGTGCATCTGCGTAGTGTTAAAGAACTTATTCAGAAACTGCGAGGAAACAGCAAGGCGAGATCATGATGCAGAGCTTACTGTACTGTGGAAAGAGTATTGTGAAATAAGTGAAATTGTTACTTCCGTCGATAGTGAACTTTGTAACGTTGCGTCATTAGTCATTATTAGCAGCACGCTAGCAGTATTTCGTAATATCTTCAACATGATCTTTCAAGATATGGAAGATAAAGTCCTACAAAGTTTTGATTCAATTAAACTGCTTGTTAGCACAATTCAAATCGTACTCATATTGGGATTGGCAGGTGCTGTTCATATCTCAGCGTTTAATGCTCGCGAAGCTATTCAGGCTTTACCTATTAGGAGGAAAGAACTCATAGAAACAACTCCATATCTACCGAACGTTCATCTTGCAGAATCATCTCTCACATTGTCCAGAACTGTCTTTTTGAAGAGAAGTACAATGTTAACCTACCTAAATGCTCTAATCACATATACAGCATTGTTTGCAACGATAAAAATAGTAAAATGAATAACCGTAAAAGGATTGCTACACTGCTCGACATAGAAAATGCCATACTATGAAGGGATGCACAAAATTAGACAAAACGTTCGACACATACAGACAAGTAGGTGGGGGTAGAAGCGATTTAATTTCTGAGGGATTACATGAATGCAATGTGTGAGACACTATAATGCAGCCTGACCCACCAGGTGGCCAGTCCGTCATGCTGGGTTATAAATTTGCCATAGCGACATCGCATCCAGTAGAAAAGTTCTCGAATAGTGTTCTGAGGTATAATGGTGTTCGGATGGTGTTCCGAGGTATGATGGTGTTCTGAGATATGACAGTGTTCAGATGGTGTGCCGAGGTATGATGGTGTTTGGATATTGTTCTGAGGTATGATAGTGTTTGAATGGTGTTCTGAAATGTGATGGTGTTCAGATGGTGTTCTGAGATATGACAGTGTTCAGATGGTGTGCCGAGGTATGATGGTGTTTGGATATTGTTCTGAGGTATGATAGTGTTTGAATGGTGTTCTGAAATGTGATGGTGTTCAGATGGTGTTCTGAGGTATGATGGTGCTCGAATGGGGTTCTGAGGTATGATGGTGTTTATATATTATATGGGGTTCTGAGGTATGATGGTGTTGGAATGATGTTCTGCAATATGATGATGTTTAGATGATGTCCTGAGGTATGATGGTGTTCCTTTGGTGTTCTGAGGTATGACGGTGTTCCTCTGGTCTGAGGTTTGATCGTGTTCGAATATTTTCTGAGGTACGATGGTGTTCGAATATTGTTCCAAGTTATGATGGTGTTAGAATGGCTTTCTGAGGTATGATGGTGTTTTAAGGTGTGATGGTGTTCAAATGGTTTTCTGAGGTATGATGGTGTTTTAAGGTGTGATGGTGTTCGAATGGTTTTCTGAGGTATGATGATGTTCGAATGTTTTTCTGAGGTATGATGGTGTTCGAATGATTTTCTGAAGTATGATGGTGTTTTAAGGTATGATGGTGTTCGAAAATTATTCTGAGTTATGATGGTGTTCTGAGGTAAGATGGTGTTCGGACGGTGTTCGTAAGCTCAGGTGCGGACAACGAAATTTAACTACGCCCAGCCGTTTTGCCCTGTTTGCACTTCACCTATCACGTGATTAGTTTGCAACTGCAAACGTTTACGCAACCCAACTGTTGACACATAGATACCGATTTGCATAGCGCTTCGAAATATACCTTCTGGTCTTGCATTTTTTACGTCGAGCAATGTAATTCCTCAAACGGGACTACTTACGCACAAGGTTTAAGAAAAAAGAGGAATAAATAAAATTATCGACAATATAAATAGGAATTTTTGATTTACTCTTATTAAGAGCTCACTGTATGCCAGCTCTGAGCACACTGTTCAGCAAGAAGACAAAGATAAGCGAAGTAAAAAACATACAGGAAGCATTGGAAAAAGTGGTACCCAACTGTCACTGGAAACCTTGTGACTCTTCAGTGAAATTGTGATTTGAGGAAGAAGTCATTCATCTACTTATACAGAGAAAGAGGAGCTCATGGCCAGAAATAAAGTTGCGCAGTGAACTGACAAATCATCCCATTCTGTAGGAAGGATTAGAGAAATATGCACTAGAGCAGTTTTCCCAACCTAGGCTCGGCAGAAACCTACAGGAATTGTGCCAGAAATCAAGGAGTGAACAAATAAAAAAATCAGCAATATTACGAAAATTCCGAACATCCTGCCTGGTTAAACGTGTAGAGAGAAATGCCTGTTTCTTAACCTTACGCTGAGTGAAAACTTAGTGCCCATAGCACAAGAAATCTAACGCCAGGATCAAAGGAAAACAATACAAGTTTAACAGTTACGTGTCGTTTCTACATATAAACTCTACATAAATTCATACAATATGTAAGCCGGTTAGCAGAATAGAGCAAAAATAACGGAACGGACATTAATTACGAACAATCATAGCACAAAAGCCTAAATTTGTCGGTGATATTCTCGAACGCACATCTTCTTTCTCGGAAGTTGCATATCGTATTGCTTAAACCTAAACTACACCCAAGAAGGCTATCCCTGCGACTTGCCGTTTTGAAATGTGCGTTCCCACTGCGGTAGATACATCACAGACATCCCCCCTTTGAGAAAGGCGGGTGCACGAATAGCATTTTATTTAACATGCCTGAATGAACTCTCGTAGAAGAAGGAATTTTCAATTACAATCGATGAGTGGAAGGAAAATCACACATTTTTTTTAACACGCCAAAGAAGTACATTTTACCTTTAGGCGCCAATATAGCGTAAATGGTCAAATTTGCCGTCGATGGTGTTCGAACGCACGTCTCCCTTCTCCGGAGTCATATATTCTACTGCTTGAATTACACCCACGCAGGCTTATCCCTACAACCTGCAGTTTCGACATGTGTGTCATCTCTGAGCCTGGTACGTGTCACAACGGTAAGAAAAAAGGTAACACACTTCGTGAATTCTAGCTCGCAATGTTGATTTTACGTAACGTACTCTACAAGAATTCACACAGGACTCGTTATTGTCGCTTTTCATCACTTCATTCAGTGACCTTTGACAAGCTACTACAAGCATTGCCCAACATGAAAAAGAAATCTGAGGTACAGCGCGTGACGTTCGGAAGCAAAAGACGTAACCAAGGAACAACACAACTTCTACAGAAAGTAAAACCCAAAAGGAAAGTTAGATCAAGAAGAATGCATTTCAATCCCTCGAAATATCGCGGAAAACGTTTTTCGACAGTTAGATACACGGTCGAGTTACATTACGGTGACCACCAGCTAATATCCAGAGTAACTGCCGTGAGCAGCACGAACAGCAACTAGACGAGCTGGGAGTGACTCAATAAGGTACTGGAAGGTGTTCGCAGATATGTGGGGCCATGCTGACTGCAGTGCATCTGACAGCTGCTGGGGGGTGCGTGGTGGAGATTCATAGAGCGAACAAAATGATAGAGGTGGTCCCGCAGATGCTCCATTGAGTTTAAGCCTGGGGAATTAGGGGGCCAGGGAAGTACTTTGAAGACTTCATAGTGCTCTTCCAACCACTCAAGGACATTTCTAGCTGTGTGTCACGTCACATTGCCATGTTGGAGGATCCCATCTGGCCCAGTAAGGACCATCACCATGTATGGGTGTATGTGGTATTCACGGATTCATAACTAATTCGGTCCATAGTGCCTTCCACAGGTATGAGTGGATCCAGCAAATGCCACGAAAACATTTCCCAGACCATAACGCTTCACCCACCAGCTTGTGTTCTTCCAGAAATGGTTGAAGAATGTTTGTTCTCCGATGTTTCTCGCCTTATACACCCACGTTCATCCGTTCGATGAAGCAGAAAACGTGTCTCATCGGAGAAGGCAATCCTTTGCCAATCAGCGGAGGTCCAATTCCGATACAGCCATGCAAATGTAAGCCTTTTCTGCTGATGCACCTACAGTGACCATCCGTCTGTATAGGAGTCCTACACGCAGCAGATTTCGTTGAACTGCCGTTTTAGAAACAATTCCGGTAGCGCCTTGGTTCATTCAGCCAGTGAGTTGCTCCACTGTAGCATGTCGATCTGCCCTCACGTACCATCAAGGCCGACGTTCACCTCTCACATCAATGGCACGTGGGGCCCCTCAGTTTCCACTTCGCTTATTCGCGATGGTGCCATTTCTCCAATCACGATATACTTTCCCCATAGCAGCGCGAACAGTTCACAAACTGCACTATTTCATAAATACTGCCACCCTTGGCCAGAAATCCGATAATCACCCCTTTTTGCAAATCTTATAAATCGCTCCATTTGTCCATGGCAGCGACGAGTTCTGTGTTTTCAGATTGCTTACAGCACATCTTATATACCTTCCAAGCTAGCTCACGACACGTGCCTTATTTCATTGGCTACGCGCTGTTGATGTCAAAAGTAGGAGGTGGTCACTATAATGAAACTCGACTGTGAATAATACAGCAATCTCAGAGTGCTACCAAAAGGCTTTTTCTCAGTTCATGTTCCAGGTTCCGATTAATTACGTTGTCTCCGTGTGTTTGTTTCGTATTGTTTAGGAGACACCTGATTGGTGATGGCACGCAAGCAACCCTATGCGTTGGAAGTAAAAGATCACCCTGACGTGCACTTTTTGTGGAAGCATATGCAAGTCAAGTTTCAAGAATCCCGTTGGCCTGCCAACTACTATCCAGAATGGTCCACATCTCTAATCTATTCTTGATGTATCTACTTCCAGATTGTTCGAGAAAGTTCTTTTTCCCGTTGGCCTGCCAACTGCTATCCAGAATGGTCCGCATTTCTAATCTATTCTTGATTTATCTACTTCTAGATTGTGCGAGAAAGTTCTTTTTCTTTATCCAGCAACTAATTCAATCTAAAGTAGAGTGTGGTTCTACTGATCTCAATGATAGTGACACCCGAAGCGATTTATATGCGCAAGTGATTTCACGACAGGTGTTTCAATCAAATTCTTAGATTGACAAGCTTTCTTTTGTATGAATAACCTTCAAAGCAAGGAAAGATCTTTTGTTTTATATTTAGAAAAACATTAGAGTGTGTTTATCGAAAATTCCGCTGAAAATGAAACATTTGCGCAAAAATAAACAAGCGCGATTTTCACTGAAAGCACATCTTATACTTACTTTAGATGTAAAGTTTATTTTGACACTTCAGAGATTAGTTCATACAAAAAAAGCAGGCGAAATGCGTATTAACAATATATATATATATATATGTATACATATATATATGCTGAAGCTTGAGAATGACATATACGGAAAATACGAAATCTAAGCACATCGGGGTGAATTTGTAATATTACGGATTTCAAATTTGCACATCTCTGCGAACACAAATATGACGTTTCTTAACCCTTCCTTGAAATACTGTAATTCATTATTGACACAGCTAGTCACATTTGATATCAGTAAAAAATAGCTTTATACCGAAATGCAACGCTCATTTAAAGCATTAAGGCTCATTTGAAGGATTTGAAAGATTAGTTTTAAGGCCACCTCAGAAAGCCTCATAAGGCATTCTGAGGTGGTCTTAGAACTTCCAAGAACACCGATACCTCAAATTTTAGCTTTAGTATTTTGCATATGCGTGAAAATTATGAGCAGAACCTGGAAATCGTTGTGAATTGTATGGATCTGCATGTTCTTGAGGTATTTAAAAGTTACCCATATTTTAGAAGTCTATATATGCACCTTAATCACGAATTGCATATATATTTAACGCATGCAAACCCACTGCTTTTCTTCTATTATTTTTTAACGTATTCAAATCTGTCTCTTTTGCTGCAAATATACATCCACTTGCCTACCTTTTTGAATCATCCGAATCTACTTGCTTTGTATATAGCTAGTTTTAAATGCATTGTTATAAAAATAGTTGCGGCAATTTTGAAAATATTTGGATTTATTGCTTCTGTGCAAAAATTTAGTTACAGTCATCCAAATCTGTTACTTTCCCTGTAAATACCAACTATATTTCCAACTGCATTTAAATTCGTTGCTTTTCTGGAAATATACTTTACTTCTAAACGAATCTGAAACTATGTGTTTTCCCTGTAGATAATTACACTGAAGAACTAAAAAATGTTTTTTACGTGGTGTCTGGATCGACCTGATTCTAAGTAATTTGGTGCCGCTGATTCCGAAAATGGTATCCTTTTTGCGTTAGCAGCTCTAGTTTTTGAGATATTGCTGGCGTTATTACCGAGTATTACGTTATTTTTCCGCCAGTATTTGTTACCTGTTCGTATACATACCTTTGAATTTTCGTCCGTGTTTGTGTTTGCACGTTACATGTTCAGACGTGTTTTATTTCTGTTTCAGGAGTTGACATGGATTCATCACGAAGAAAATGCGTCAATCATCCGGATGTTTTTTGTTACATTTGCAGAGAGTATACTTTCGCTCAACAGAGACAAGCTATAATGGCCTTTGTGAAAAGAGCTTATTTTGCCGACTTCACAGTAAAACTAGGAAACCAAGATAAGCCTTGGGCACCGCATGTCGTATGCAAAATATGTACAGAACACCTGCGACAGTGGACGAATGCGAAAAAGAAGTGCGTGAAATTTGGTATACCAATGGCATGGCGGGAACAGAGCAACCACAGTGGTGACTGTTACTTTTGTCTAGTGAATATAAAAGGCATCAATAGGAAAAATCGGATTACGTGGATGTATCCTAATCTAACTTCCGCTAGACGCCCTGTTCCACATTCAGAAGAGATACCTGTCCCAACATGTAGCAGGCTTCTAGAATTTTCCGAAAAGTCGGATGAATCGGCTGGTGAGAAAGAAAGATGTACTGAGCAAAATGATAGTGATTTCCAAGGACCTTCATCAGGTTTCAGTCAAACGGAGTGACCTAAGTCTTCCAAAGAGGGTAGCTGAATTGTTAGCGTTCAGGCCGGCAGAAAAAAAATGTACTGTTACGAGGAACAAAAATCACAGTGTATCGCAAGAGAGAAGAAGTGTTTCTGCCATTCTTCACAAAACAAAACGAATTCGTTTTCTGCAGCAATGTGCCAGGATTGCTGATGAAATTGGGCGTACGGGAATACACACCCAATGAATGGCGGTTATTCATAGATAGCTCCAAATCCAGCCTAAAATGTGTACTTCTACATAACAGGAACAGATATAGATCAAACCCAATAGGTCACTCAGTTGGTAAGTGGGGAGATCGGGCGACAATAGCCATAGTCCTCAAGAAGATAGCATACCGCAAAAACCAATGGGTCATCTGTGTGGATTTGAAGATGGTGAACTGTCTCCCAGGGCACCAGGACGGGTACACCAAGTACCCGTGCTTTGTATGTCTCTGGGTCAGTAGAGCTAAAGATCAACACTGAGTGAGAAGACCTGTGAGAGATAACATGGTAGCTGGAGAGAAAAACATCATCACAGAAGCTTTGGTGGGCAGAGAAAAGATCATATTGCCACCATTGCGCAGCTAACTTGGTCGGATGAAACAATTTGTAAAGGCACTTAAGAGAGATGGAATGTGTTTCGGCTACACATGTAGAAAATTTCCAACGTTTAGCATGGAGAAAATTAAAACAGGTATATTCAATGGACCACAAATCCGGGAACTCAGGAAAGACCAGCTTTTCCAAGACTCAATGGACAATATCGAGGCATATGCGTGGTCGTCATTTTGTTTGGTTGTACAAAATTTTATTGGGAACCATAGGCTGATAAGTACCATAAACTTATGGAGAATATGCTCACTGCGTTTTGTACACTTGGTTGTAACATGAGCATCAAATTCCATTACCTCCAGTAATTTGGATCGATTTCCACATTGTCTTGGTAATATCAGCGATGAACAAGGGGAGCGATTTCACCAGGAAATAAGGGCCATGGAAGAACGGTGCAGTGGACGATGGGATACACATATGATGGCGGACTATAGTTGGAGCATCCACCGCGAATATCCAGGAACATCGCTTCGCTGGAAATCACAGAAACGCGGGTTCAGCAGCATGTCTCAGTGACGAAACTTGTGTGTTGTTGTTCGTGTTTTAGGCTTCTTGGGATTTCTCTGCGTATGTCATATCGTGAGAAGCCGATCTGATGGACAAAAACGAATGCAATTTTCCGAATCTGTGACCCAAAAATACCTCAAAAAGGGTCTAACATCTTAGGCACCAAAAGTTGGGTTCCCCAGTGTAAACGCATTCGAATATAATGTTGTTGTTCTAAAAATAGTTTCTGCAGGTTTGAAATCCATTTGGATCTATTGATTTCTCTCGAAATATAGCTGACGTCACATTTAGGCTGATTCAAATCTTTTGCTTTTCCTGTACAGTTGCCACCATTTCTCCCTGCATTTAAATTCATTATGATTCCTGTGAATGTACGTACGATACTTCTAAACGCATCTGAATCTATTCCTCTTTTATAGCTAATTATAAACGTATTAAAATCTATTATGTTAACTGTGAATAAGTTTGCTGTAGTTCATCGAAAGTATTCAGATTTATTGATTTTCTAGTAAATATACCACAATGTATAGTTACGACAATTTTTAAACGCATTCGAACCTATTACTTTTCTTGGAAATGCAGCTGTCACTATTTTTACACAGTTTCGAATCTGTTGATTTTCATGTAAATGTAGTTCGCACTAAAAAAAAAAAAAAAAACTGCGTTGGAACCTATTACATTTTCTGTAAAGGCACTTGCTGTCAATTTTTAAATGCATTCGAATTTATTTGTTTTCCTGTAAATAAAATTTGCACTAATTTGGAATGCATCATTAATTCCTTTCGTTTCCTACTACTTTTCCGGACAACACACTGCTGCACTAATTCTAGCGGTTTGTGAAATGATTTGCATTTTCCAGTGACTACAGAAGTGGTACTAATTTAAACGCAGTCCCGGTGGTGCAGGGTCTAAGTGCTGATTCCTGCAGCATGGAACCCGGTTCGAATCCCGGTAAGTCATGGTGGTCGCGTTTGTCTTACAGCATGGATTTTCTCCCGTCCCTGAGACCAGTTACCCTAAATGAGGGACGGGTGACTACTTAAACCCATCGAGTTGCTCACGGTTGTTGTTAACCCCTCCCCCACAAAAAAAAAAAAAAAAAAAAAAAAAAAGGACAATAACAATTTCAAAGATGTGTGAAAGTGTATGTTTATTGCATAACTTTTGTGATGCCATTGAAATTCCGAATATTTATTTCATTTAAGTAATAACACTGTTTGCATTACACGTAGTGCGATCAAAAATTTCCGAGACTAGGTACGTAGCGCGCCAATAGATCGCTGTACGCGGTTGCGAGAGCAGCAGTAGAGGGCAGTGACCTTCATGAGTCATTGTGCCGAGGAGCGTCGTTCTGTGATCACCAGAAGCTGTGCTACACGATATTTGGTGACCACGTGCTGAATACAACTGCGATTTCGGTATGGACTGCAAACTAGAGCAACGAGCGAACATCAAATTCTGCATCAAACTCAGCAAATCGGTAACGGAGACGCATGGAATGTTCCTGTCGCGCGTCATCACTGGGGACGAGACTTGGGTCGTCGGTTACGAACCGGATACCAAACAACAGTCGTCGCAGTGGAAGTGCCCGGCATCTCCACGACCAAAAAAGTCCCGACAGGTTCGGAGCTCAACCAAAAACATGCTCATAGTTTTCTTCGACGTTCGTGGGGTTGCGCACCGTGAATTCGTCTCCCAGGGACAGACCGTCACCGCCCTTTTTTTCTGCGATGTTCTGCGGCGTCTTAGGCAGGACAGTCGCCGCAAACAACCTGAAATGGGGCGCAGGGGCGATTTCCTGCTCCATCACGACAATGCAGCAGCTCACAGAGCGTTAGCAGCAAGCCAGTTTTGTAGCCGCAACAGCATGACTACCATTCCTCACCCGCCTTACTCGCCGGATTTGGGCCCCTGCGACTTCTTTCTTTTCCCGAAGATGAAGCTGAAGCTCAAGGGTCGCCGCTTTGAAACCGTGGACGAGATCCAGCGCGAATCACAGACGGTGCTTGACACGATTCGCGAACAGGACTTCCAGGGAGTGTTCCAACAGTGGCAAAAACGATGGCAGCGGTGTATCGCTACCCAAGAAGACTACGTTGAGGCAGATCACAGCCAGACCTAAGGAGCGTAAGTATTTTGTTGCATGTCGGCCTAGTCTCGGAACTTTTTGATCGGACCTAGTACGTTGTGTCTTTGAATTCGTAATTTTTCCGGTCACTACATACACATCCCTGCTATTAATTTCTGAACGTCCCTCTATTGATAGTGGATTGGGACCTATGCAAGCATCACGCTACAGACTCAACTATAAATACACTCAAAGGGATCTGATGAGACATCAGCGCGACTGTGAATACAGGATACCTCGATCAACAGGGTTAATTCATTTCCTGCGCGGATAGTTAATTATAGAGCACCACACAAGCAATCATTTCAGTGGTATTGAAGATCCATAGGTCAATAACTGGCGACGCGATATGAAAATGAAAGCTGTAACACACTACGTACCATGATGTAGCTAACGTACTACTGCGGTAACGTATGACGATAACCCTGCCGGGGCAGTTCAGTTAAGAGAACAAACGTTCGGAAGTAAGAAGACGTGAGTTCGAAAACTATCACCACCTAAACGGATATATATGCTAAATTGGCCACTGAACAAAAATGAATGTCCTGGCTGTGAGGTTCAAAAATTTGGGAGATAATTCTTCCACACAACGAAAGGAATTAATGGAAAAAAATCCTTCTTTTCGTATATAGTTGTCGGCTGATCCGAAACCTGGGATTTCGTGCCCCAGCCTTCGTCAAGGGCAGTGATGAAACGTCCTGTTTGACAAAACGTAGATGCCGTACTAATACGGTGACATATGAGTCAAATCAGCAGTGTTGCATTCATAATCCTGCCTGCGTAGTTGAGGGGGAAGAACAACTGCTCCATAGTAGAAAGACGTCTGTCTGAAATTAACCACCGGCAAAAAGGTTGTGGGTTATAAAGTAGAGTGGGGCTGAATCTACCAAGAAAATACCTGATAAACCTCAGAAGCCAAAAAAAAAAAAATGTGACAAGAGAGCTCTCTGAAAGCCTGTCTGCACAGAAACAAATCAACATTGTGTCAAATAGCGCAGACCTAATGTGAAACTGCGTGCACTGGTGCTAGCACCAGCACAGTGCGCAGGACGCTGCATGAGATGCGTTACCTCAATCGAGCAGACATCCACTTAAAGCAAATTACTTTCACTAATTCCACTCGCCGAATAGAGTGGTATAAAGAACGACAATCTTGGACTGTAGGACAACGGAAAACTGTGCTTTGAATTGGAGAATCATGGTGCGCAGTATACCAACCTGATGGTCGTTTCTGAATGCGACGACACCTGAGAAAAGGCACCTTCCGGCTGTATCGTCCCGACAATGAAGTTTCGTGGAGGAAGTGTAATGGTTTGGAGAAATCTTCCGTGATTCGACTATTGTTCATTAATAATTTTGTTCCCAACCTTGATTTATGAGCTCTATCTATACGTCCTGTACGATTATGCACTAGCAACTTTGTCGCAGTACTTTGAGAAAATCCCACACTTCTGTTAGCAGGACAACGACTCATGTAGTATTATAAGGACAAAACCATGAATGCTGAGCTGTACCTAGATGTCCTGGTCAGTGATGCACTACCAACATTGTGGCAATATTTTGGGGAAGACCCATACTTCTATCAACAGGACAACGCTTCATGTCATACCATAAAAACAAAAATATGAATGCTGAGTTCTACCTAGACGTCCTGGTACCTGACGCACTACCGACATTGTGGCAGTACTTTGGAGAAGACCTATACCTCTATCAACAGGACAACGCATCATGTCATACCATAAAAGCAAAACGATGAATGCTGAGCTCTACCTAGATGTCCGGAGAAATTTTGCAGTACCAACGTTGTGGTAGTACTTTGGGGAAGGCCTTTCGCCATACCTCTGTCAGCAGGATAATGAATCATATCATACTGTTGTCGTGTTTATAGATTATTTTGAGGACATGGATGTCGAAAATTTGGACTGGCCAACCCAGTGTCCTTATCGGAAGCCTATATAGAATCTCTGGAAAGGATTGGATCGTCAGTGCGTGGAAGAATAGATTTCCCAACAGGCAAAACTCAATCGGTCAAGGCATTATAGGTTGAACGCCAAAATATATTGGTGGACCCTTTTAAAATACTGGTTGAGAGTATTCCGCGAAGACTAAAGGCCGACAAAACATCCACACACGAAGAAGATTCCAGCACACAGTATTAAAGTTTTATAAATAAAGGTTGTTTAACATGCAGGTGTCCGGATATTGATAGATTTTTTTTGGAAGGGGGGTTAAAGAACAGAATGAGAAATTCTATGGGCCATAAGTAGAAGCTCGTCCCTAATTTAAGGCCGCTGGTTCCATGGAAGGGAGAGAGCTAGGGACGTTAGAGAAACACATCATGCATGCCTCGCAAGTATTTGAACCAGAGCCATCTAGGACGAGTGATCAGAATATTATTGTCTGGAAAGTGTATATATAAACATTGAGTAGTCATATTATTTGGTATGCGTTCATACTAGGTGTGCAAGTTAATTCTCAGCCCCTAAACGCAAGCGATCGTAGAATGTCGGCAAATGCAAATAGCTGTGTGCGCTAATGGCTGATTGCAGCTCCATCCAACAGCTTTCCAGGAAACCGTATCAGCTCACAGCTGTAGTGACTAAAAGGATGAAAGTTGACGGTGAAAGGAATGTCGTTCGAGAAGCAACATTTGAGGCACTGCCTCTTGTTCGCGTTTAAGCTGAAAAGAAATGCCCTGGAAGCCCAGAAAATGATCTGTGCTGCTTTGGGTGATGCTGCTTTGGGTGATGCTGCTGTGTCCTACAGTACGTGTAAGAAGTCGTTCCAGCGGTTTAAGCAGGAAAATTTTAATCTCCGTGATGCAGAAAGTCCAGGACAGTCACAGAAATTTGACGATGAGGAAATGGAACAACTGTTGGACGCGGATCCCTGTCGCACACAGCAGAGCTCGCCCAGGAACTCGGAGTAACACGGCAAGCCATTGCAAAGCGCCTGCACAAGCTTTGACGGATTCACAAGGAGGGCGGTTGGGTGCCCCACCAACTCAGAGCTGTGAACAAATCTAGGCGCTACGATGTTGCTGTGTCCTCGCTCTCCAGATTCAAGAAGAAGGATTCCCTCCACAACACTTTGACCTGTGATGAAAAGTGGATGCTCTACGGTAATCCTGAACGGCGCAAATCGTGGGTTTATCCAGGTCAGCCTATCACCAGTACCGCCAAACCTAATATCCATGCCAGGAATTAGCTGCTGTTTATGTGGTGGAATCAGCGCGGTGTCCTACAGTATGAGTTTCTCAAACCTGGTGAAACGGTCAATGCCGAGAGTTATTGTCAGCAACTCATTCGTGTGAGTTGTTGGAGGCGAAAACGTCAGACACCGGCAAGGGTAGAAGGTCGGTCCTGTTGCTTCAGAAAACGCGCGTCCTCACACCGTGAAAACGACTTTAAACCCGATCACCGACCTGGGATGAGAGATTTTGTCCCAACCTGTGTATTCTCGAGACTTCGTCCCGTCGGATTATAACCTCTTTCGC
The DNA here is from genome assembly GCA_039090855.1 of Macrothele yani. Classification (NCBI taxonomy): domain Eukaryota; kingdom Metazoa; phylum Arthropoda; class Arachnida; order Araneae; family Macrothelidae; genus Macrothele; species Macrothele yani. The sequence goes on along the minus strand of CM077013.1, from coordinate 115,248,505 downwards.
TCCCTGCAACAACACCTGAGTGATACGCACTTCACTTCTGTCGAGGAAGTCCACACAAGTATTGATGACTTTATCAACTCGAAACAGTCCTCGATTTAACGCAGTGGCATTCGGCAGCTCCTTGACCAATGGCTCGAATGTATCCAACACGACGGGGATTCTTTCCCTGATTAGGTACGTATTCGATTTGCTATAATTTGCTGTCAACGTGTCGTGTTTGTGGCCGAGAATTAAGTTGTACACCTAATACTATCTTTGTGGAAAGGAACCAATAGTGGGGTAGAAATATTAATAAAGTACTGATCGAGAACATTCCCTTAATGATTAGCTGAATATAACAAAGTATATCTAAAAACAGATGTACGGCGTCAGTCGTTATTTAAAGTGCAACCATGTTAGAGCTGAGCCACGTTCTGTGGGATACAGGATGCCTCAAGCACATTTTCAAGGACAAGGATTATTTGCCTTATCTCGAATGAGACTAAAGAGAGGCTGTTTTCTACCCAGCCATGCACGCTGAAGTCACAGACACATTGACTTTCCAGTGAGCAGCCATTGCTCAGTTTAAGAAAGGCAATTCATTTAAAACATTTACGTTCTCATTTTTAAAAATGTAATACATAATTACGAATTAATTGGAATATTTTTCAGAGATTTTATTTTGTTCAACACATTTTATGTCTAACCACTGACCTGAAAAATGCTCCGAGTGAAGAGCGCAATTTTGGCGTTTTGTATATTTTAGGTAAAAACTGTGTTTCGCACGAAAGGAACATGTAAGTCATAAAAGCTGTCTACGTATGATTAAAAATTATCCCCGCTGATACTATAGACTAGTTTAAGAAACTTTATTCACAAGTAAAAGCAAGTTAAAAGCGAGATCTTTCGGGATCCCTAGATCCCATCTTCGGGCTTAAGGCCATAAAGAACAACAAGTGGTCCACTTATATACAATCAGGTTTGACCCATGATGCAACGCAGTAGGCGTTGACTTCGGTCAACATAGCAAATCAAAACGATCAACAGTTCGAATATATGAAAGGTTATACAATATTGTCCGTAGTGGTGCCAGGCATATCGATGGGGATTAGTTTTTTCCATATGTGAGGAATGAATGACGGAAGTTCTGAGTTACAGCATAAAGGCCCATATGAATGGATATATAGGCTCTCAGAGAAGAAAACATTTCCTCTTGTTACTGTAGAGTTCAAAACCACGGCGTTCTTCCAGTCGGGTATTTCCCCCCTTGGTCCACAGTTTCAGTTAGTGCTGTGTTGGTGGAGCCTGACCTCAAGTACTATTGGTGTTCCGATAATCGGGCTTTTAAGGTGCTGAGTGTCGAACCTATATAATATTTCACACACTCTGGATTTTTAAGGTTGACTATAGGTATGCGGTATACACCGGGTCTAGATAGATCGGGAATCAGGTCACGATCAGTTCTGATAATAGAAAAGATGTTACGAGTCGAGACTCGAAAACCAAGACCATATTTCTTGCATGCCTTTCTAAGGATTGTCGCAAGTGGTTGAGAAAACTCAGTCTTACCAATATATTGTAAAGTTGTTGTTGGGGTAGTTAGGGTAGTGGATCGAGTTCGTTGAACTATATTCATGAAACGTCCGAAGTACGAATCCTAGTACCCTAAGGATCGGGCCATAGTCCGAATGATTTTTATTTGAAAGCATTGATACCTCAACCTAGTGGAAGAGTTGGAGCCCTCGGGTGTTCTTGTCAAAGCCATATCAAGGGGCTCCAACTCTTCCACTAGGTAGAGGTATGAACGCTCTCAATTGATTGCCTTGTCCAATAACCCTAACATTTCCCTAATCGGTGCAGATAAATCTTTACAAATGGTCATTTTAGATCGAGGTGATTTTGAAGCAAAAATGCAACAAGCCATCATTGAACGAATTCCTCTTAAAATCATTAATTCCGATCCCACCCTTGCTACCATCTCAGATTTGAGCAAATTAAAAAATAAAGGTTCTTTACCAACAGTTATCTCTGCAATGTTGAACCCCCTCCCCCTTGAGCCCAGGGTCCCGGGAGCCTTCGGGGAAATGAAGACCCTAATCTTTCTATTGTAGGGGCGGACAAGTCTCAGCAAATTATTATTTTGGATAAAACTAATTATTCTGCCAAAATGGCTCAGGCTGTTAATCTAATTCCACACCAAATTCTTAAGTCGGACCCTACTGCAGCTACGGCAGTGGAACTGAGCAAACTCAGAAATCAGGGTTTCCTTCCCGTTTCAATATCCTCTAAAATGAAACCTCCCACTGGACCCAGAGTACCAGAACTTTTTGGTGAGCTAAAATTACATAAACCAGACCATCCCTTAAGATTATTAGTCTCGGGCCGTGCTAGCCCTACAAGGCATATTGAGTCTGTGCTGGCTACTTATTTGAGACCCCTCACTTTGGACTCTAATGTATCAATTAAAAGTTCCATACAGGCTTTGGAACGTATTAAAGGCTTTGACCCACCACAGATTGGATTTATTATGGCCTCTCTGGATGTGGTGTCGCTTTTCCCGAATGTACCACTAGACACTGTACATTCCATCATTGCTGACAGATTGCAAGAAGACTCTATTCCATATTTAGAAGTACATGCTATTCTTACAGCTCTGAAATTAGTAGCCAAAAGATCATATTTTAAATATGAGGACATAATCTATCAACAGAGAGAGGGTGCACCCATGGGTTCCCCACTATCTCCGGTGCTGGCAGAAATACTTTTGCAGTTTCTGGAAGACAAGGTCTTGCGTGATTATCCGTTTCAACCCTCATTAATCCTTAGGTATGTTGACGATATGCTGGTCTTCTGGCCACATTCAATTCACCAACTTGATGATATCATTTCTTGCTTATCAACACAGTATCCTACAATAAAATTCACCAAAGAAGTTGAACAAAATGGGAAGTTACCCTTCCTTGATTTCTTGTTATGTAGAAACCTAAATACTCAACAGATCAAATACTCTGTTTATAGAAAACCCACTTTCACCCCCTGTATCATACCGTTCAACTCATCTCACCCCCTGAACATAAATCTGCAGCTTTTCGCTTTTTGATTAAACGTGCTTATACACATTCTACATCAGGCAAAGCAAGACGTGAAGAACTTTCAAGAACCTTGTCTTCGGCTCGCAAATTCGGCTACCCGGAACAATTTTTTCAGAAGTTGTTAAGAAGATCTACTAAACTGAACTTCACCACTTTGTCTAGGGAAATTCGGACAACTAGATTTGTAGGTAAAGTAGATTACCTCCCTCCTATAGTCTCCACACTCAGAAAAATCTGTCGGCGACATGACAACTCTTTTGGATTATGCACCAGAAATATATTTGATTTGGTCAGGAATGACCGGGACAGAACTCCTATCCTCAGGAAACATGGGGTATACTGCATCCCTCTTACCCTTGGAGACCCGAATGTTACTGTGAATTGTTATATAGGTTCTACTCTCAGGTGCTTAAATACCCGCCTGAAAGAACACCAGTACACGCTTCGAGTTGGCACTACTCATACTGCCTTTACGTTAGCTGTCACACAGGGCGGTTACTCACCAGATTGGGAAAATGTGAAAATTCTGAAAACAAATCTCAATAAAAGTACTATTTTCCTTTCCGAAAGCCTGCATATTCTTGCTTATGATGACAGATGTTGTAATTTGGACTTGCCCGCATATGCACCGGGACCTTGGCGTAGATTGGTTGCCCCGACAGAGACTTTGTCCAATGGCTAATCTGTACTTCTTGCCTAGTGTCATTTGTAATTTCTTATACTTAGTGTAATATCAGCTGTTAATAACTTGTACGTGTTTTTCTGTTTAAATGTTGGCATGACTAAAATGTTGGTGACGTTGTGCACGAAGGGGGGGGGGGATTTTTATCTGTATATAACGACTGCCTCTATCGTGTCCCTGAGGTGCTTTGGACCCGTAGATGGGGACAACGGGATCCCCGAAAGCGCTAGTCAGTTTTTTAACCTACTTTTAAATTGTAAATAAAGTGATTTTAATTTGCAACTTATGGTATGGTGTTTTATCGCACAGGTAGACAGCTGAATTCTTGCGTATAACTCACAAACCTGATCGCACACTCAGACTTTTAGTCTCTGGCTTTTCTAGTCGCTTGAGACTGCTCTCGCTAAATACCTTCAACCACTTACTAGTAACTCTCCTTTTTCTATTAAAAGCTTACCCAAGCTATTTCACTTATAACTGCGGTTAACACTACGGGAACAAACTTCATCATGGCTTCATTAGACGTGGTCTCTCTGTTCTCGAGTGTTCCCCTTGATATTGTTCATTCCATCATTACTAACAAATTACAGGCCAACTTAACTATATCCCCCCATGAGATTTAACCCATTAAATCTGCCCTCCAGTTGGTAGCCAAGAGATTTTATTTCAAATTTGGTGACAAAATTTATCTTCAAAAGGAGGGTGCACCTATGGGCTCCCCCTTTCCCCGGTTTTGGCGGAATTTTTCCTCCAGTCTCTTCAGGAATTAGTTATGTCAATTTTTCCTGCTCAACCTATTTTATAGATCAGGTATGTAGATGACATGTTAGTCTTTTGGCCACATTAAATGTCTCTACTTGAGGATTTTACCAAATGCTTCTCCTCACAGTTCCCCATGATTAAATTTGCTTTGGAACTGGAAATTGAGGGCAAGCTTCCCTTTTTAGACATACTACTCACTCGAGACTTAAATACCAATCTTATCAGTTTTTCTGTGTATCGTAAACCAACCGCTGTGCCCTTTATGATTCCGTTTTCGTCCTTTAACCCTATTTGCCATAAATCTACCTCCTTCTTCTTCCCTATTAAACCAGCTTATTCTCATTCGTCGTCACCCCCGGGGCCCTGGACAATGAACTTAAGTACATTTGGACTATGGCCCGATCCTTTGGGTACCCGGATACGTACTTCGCACGCTTCATGAATATAATTCAACGAACCCGATCCACTACCCTAACTACCCAAAAAGCAACTTTACGATATATTGGTAAGACTGAGTTTTCTCAACCACTTGCGACAATCCTTAGAAAGGCCTGAAAGAAATATAGTCTTGGTTTTAGAGTCTGGACTCGTAACATCTTTTCTATTATTAGAACTGATCGTGACGTGATTCCCGATCTATCTAGACCCGGTGTATACCGCATATCTATAGTCAACCCTAATAATCCAGAGGATGTGAAATATTATATAGTTCGACACTCAGCACCTTAAAAGCCCGATTATAGGAACACCAATATTACTTGAGGTAAGGCCCCACCAACACAACACTAACTGAAACTGTGGAACAAGAGGGAAAAATACCCAACTGGAAGGACGCCGTGGTTTTGAACTCTAAAGTAACAAGGGTAAATGTTTTCTTCTCTGAGAGCCTATATATCCATTTATATGGGCCTTTATGCTGTAACTCAGAACTTCCGTCATTCATTCCTCACATATGGAAAGAACTAATCCCCATCGATATGCCTGGCACCACTACGGGCAATATTGTATAACCTTTCATATCTTCGAACTATTGATCGTTTTGATTTGCTATGTTGACAGAAGTCAACGCCTACTGCGTTGCATCATGGGTCAAACCTGATTGTGTATAACTGGACCACTTGTTGTTCTTTATGGCCTTAAGCCTGAAGATGGGATCTAGGGATCCCGAAAGATCTCGCTTTTAACTTGCTTTTACTTGTGAATAAAGTTTTTTAAACTAGTCTATAGTATTAGCGGGGATAATTTTTAATCGTTCGTAGACAGCTATTATGACTTACATCTTGTATATTTTATATGATTAAAAGGTTTTTTATTACGCAATAAGCTTTTCAACTTTGAAAGTTTAATGTACGCCTTAGTAATAGTGCTTAATAACGATAATGTAGGCAACTGTTGCATCAATAATCTGTTGTTAAATATCCGTTACTTCCTTCTCTGTTTGGAAATTGTTTGAAATAACGACGAAAACATTTTACAGAAAGGAAATAATCAATGAGAGTTAGAAGAAATGCTGTTTTACGCAGTAAGCCTTTTTATTAAACAATGGGCATTTGTTAGGAAAGCATTGCAAAATTTCTTGAAAATATGAAAAAATAAACTGATTTTCTTTGGCATAAATGCTGCGTCTGACAATGCTCATCAATACTTGATGACGACGAAAGGCTTAAAAAATCAACGTGTCATTAGCATGGTGGCAGTATTATGTACTCCGCCGGAATCATATGGTACCCATAGAATTGTCTGCGTTGTAGGTCTTTTGCTCAGAGCATACTTTGATTTTCTTGGAGTTGCAAAAGTCGTTCATGACCGAATTGAATATTTCATAAACTATTTGCTGCGAGCAAAAAAGATTTACGTTAGTTTGTGTCTTTTTGTGCTTTAGGAGGTTGAACAGTACTTTTCCTCAATGCCCATGAGGACAACCAATCGAAATCTCGTGATGAGAGCGCTCAAAATCTTTTCCTCTACAACCAGTTGTCGACAATAAGAAAAAATATATTTACTGATTCAGCAGAAAAAGAACACACTGCTTCTAATATATCTTGCGCAATTAAAAATCCCGGTAGAAATACTAACAGGTGATTTCTCGTGACGGAAAACAAACTCCTGGTTCGCAACAGCAGGATTAATGTTTACCAAATGCCATATGTTATCAAAAGTGCCAATTAGTACAAATGATACCTGAAAATATAATGAAGTAGATGTCATTTGAAGAAAGCAGGAATGAATTATCAAAAGCTCGTGAAAGCAATATCATTAGTAAACAAGACTGCACGAAACCAGCTTGTTCATGAACACCATTATAAGAAAACTTCGCCTGAAGATCTCTTTAAATTGCGGTTTACATGTTCTACAACTCTAATGTGTACAAATACTCTGAAGAGCAAACGAATTAGAGACAGCTGGTGTTATGCAGATGTGGCGCTGTGGGCAGCCCTGTAAAGGGAAACGACATGACGTATGCAGCGATCCGACAATATAAGGAGTGATGCGAAGGGAATCAATAAGAGTCTGACGCATTATGAGTAAGACGAAGGATCTAAGCGCATTTAATCGTGGGAAAATTGTCGGGGCCCGATGAATCGGTCACTCCATCTCGGAAGTCGTGCAGGCAGTGGGACTTTCACGAGCCACTGTGTCACGGGTGTACCGTGAGTACATCGAATCCGGTAAAACCATTTGTGCAAGGGCCAACTGCCGTGGACAACAGCGTGTGGATGAGCGGGGTCATCGTCGGCTAGCTCGCATTGTAACATCGGATAGACGGGCCATAGTGCAATAACTTACTCGGCAATTTAACGCTGGTGCACAAAAACGTGTAAGCAGCCACACCATCCTGAACGATCTCCTCGCTATGGGGTACAGAAGCCATCGTCCCCTGAGGGTACCGCTGCTGACCGCGCATCACAGGGTTCAAAGATTAGCATGGGCGCGGGAACATCGCCGCTGGACAGTAGACATGTGGGAAAATGTTGCCTGGACTGATGAGTCGAGATTCACGTTGGTATATGCGAATGGCAGGATACGAGTACGGTGCAAACCACATGAAGCGACGGATCCTTCTTGCCAGCAGGGTACTCTTCAAGCTGGTGGGAGTGACATTCTCGTCTGGGGACTGTTTACGTGGACTGAAATGGGACATTCCTGGTACGTGTGATATCGTATCTCACAGGTCAACGTTACCTGGATATCCTGGACGACCATTTGCTTCCGTTTGTGCGTCTTCAACATCCCACCTGGGACCTCATCCTGCAACAAAGACAATGCACCGTGCCATCGCTCCCGAGCACATCTGGATGCCATCGAGAGAGATGTTCACGGCTCTGATCCCTTCCATCAAATTTTCGTGAACTGTGGGAGATTGTTCAGGGGTCGTGGATCCGTATGGCTTCCCAACGCTTCCGGTGTCGTGTCGAGTCCACGCCGAGACGAATCGCCACCGTCATCAGGGCGAAAGGTGGTGCTACATGTTACTAGACAGGTATCTCTAATTCAATTGATCTTCAGTGTATTTGTCTACATAAGGTACCGAAGCACTAGGATGTGCAAATTGCATTAAATGGAATTTTACGAAGTAGAAGTTATTCTGAATAATTTGGGCAGCAGGTGAGTTTTCCTCGAAAAGTTTTGATCGCTCGAAATATGAGGATGCATCCATCGACAATAAAATTTAAACATATTAATAGTATGCTCTTTAAGTAAGAATTGTTTATATTACCTAAATGCATACATTTAGTCCAGCACAGAACAAAGCAAAATGAGTAGTGTAGCTGGTATGGCCTCTAGAAAAGGGGGCACCTCATCGAATGTTTTGCAATGCTTTTTACTTTGTACTCATCATAATTACAAAGCAAAAGAATTATTAATGAAACACCTTTGCAAGAATTACATGATACCAATCTATTTCAGAAATATTCCCTTCCCACAAGTTAATGCAAATTAAATGAATTTCTTCAGTGTTGCTTATTTGATGAAAGTATAGAAATATAATCATGTGCCATTGATACTTTGAACAATTAAAACGATGCGCAACTGGTCTGCGGATTATGAGGGAAAAGCAGTAGACTTTTATTTAATACTAAGCACATTTTCTCGCACCTATGGCGGTTAATTAATATTCTTCTTCATTTTTGCTGTTAATAAATATAATGTCAAGTTTTAACTGCGTGGTATCATGTGATAAGAGATGAAATCGCTTTTGTGGAGATATCTCTGTGTGTTTTCATATAAACCTACTAAACCGATGATTGACTATTGCGTTCCAAAGTTAAATTGGAAGCACATCCAACTGTTTCTGATTCATTTCAGCTAATTAGAATGTACAAATGAAGAAAACATTCTTAGTATGCAATTGAATTCTATAATTTCTTGCCAGAAGGGAAATATCCATAGCTCAATAAAGCCATCGGCCAATCTGGTCTTCTGTTTGTGTCACACACAACTGCTAATCGCTGTTTCATATGATGAAATTTGTTATGTCCAGACATCGTATAACTCTTGCAAATTCACAGCAGTTAGATATTTCTTGAACAAGTATCCAGTATGACTTCAGCATTACGTACAAAAAGTAAAACTGTGCACTCAATACATCCAAAAGTAAATGACTAAACATAACTAAAATTACATTCTCAATTATGCAGTGAGTTTTTCAGGCTTTCGATTTTTACGCAGACATTTAGCTAAATGCAAAAAATATTCATTTCATTGGTGTATTGACAACATGTGTTACTGGAATTAATGTTTTGCAGCAAATTATACTGAATATCTGCAAGTGGTTTTACTGAAAAATTCTGATTACCTAATAGCGCACAATTTGTAAATTAGGAGCATGTAAACACTTTTTACCCAGTTTTTGGAGCATTCGTAATGCAGAAAAACACCCAGGTTACTTGGATCACACCAATAAATGTAACAGAAGGTGTTTTGAAGCCGTAGTCAATTCCGCATATATTCTACTGCAGGTTTTCATGCAACCATTCCTGGAAAACTTTCTTGTGGAAGCTAGCAAGTCACTCCAAGCTGGGAAATTTGTACAAAAATAAAAAAATTATGTTTATATAAAAGTAATTTATAAAACAAATTATCGAAGCTGTCAAAATCACTCCGATCTAGGAAATTAAAAAAAAATCAGTCGCAATTTTTAAGCATTGTGCAGATATTGGGCGTTACATCTTGCGACAGATGCAGATGTAACGATTACAAACGACTGAAACACCAAAATCTTTTCTTGTTGTCGGACTCTTTACAAGTTTTATTTACCAACTGAATAATGTGAGTAGGCAATGAGAAGGATCTGCAAATCAAATCAGTGCTAAACATCTTATGAGAATGTTTCCCGAAATGAGGCTGTTCACTAAATTGAAAGTGGATGCGAAGAGTTGAGGTTCTGAGAAACACTGACTGTTCAATTTACTATGACAACGTAGAGCTCCCTATTCGTTCTGGCCAAAACAACAAAAATGTTGGGCGCTATTGACTGCCATTGTTGGTAGCACTTCAGATATTCGGCATTGATAACTTCATCCGACGGAACCATAAATTTTTCCAAGTTTTACTGTATTATGTCGCATTTATTCCTATAATACTGTGGAACATCTTGCCATTATATTTACTTTATCTAAATTTAGCCGTTTATTCAATTCTTGAAGGTTTTGAGGTTCAGAGTTCTGTTGCACTCTCAATCACAGCACTTTTGAACTTTATTACCAGATTTGTGATAGTTTTGCAATGGTCTATACTAAGTAGTTTGTTGGAGAAACTATTGAGCACTACTGAACCTTGATTCAAACGAACATGGCTTGAAATTAAGATTATTCAAGCAGTGTACTATCTTGTTTTATTTCTCAAACTCAACATCGTAGTTCTTGCATTTCTCAACATCGTAGTTCTTGCATTATTTTTTGAACCTAATAAACCAACCATTGAACTAGTGTCTCATATTCACATGATTGCTTAGTCCATATCCGTACAAGCAATTCCGAGTATTTTTGCGAGTTATTGTGCTTGCATTTGTGCGCTGTTAAAGAGCTCATTAAGAAATTTCGAAGAAACGACGAGGGGAATTGATGACAAAGAAGTTTCCTGGCTTTGTATATTTTACAATAAAAAATGTGGAAACTTTGTTTTCGTAGATAATATATTATGTAACTTAACATCTTAAGTCATTGCAAGCAGCTCGTTACGCATATTTCGCAGTATACTGAATTTATGTAATACACTTCTGGCCACCCAAAATGCAACACCAAGAAGGACACGAGATATCAAAGCCAGATTTACTGGACACATAACAACAGATACAAAGATGAAACAATTGAGCTTACAGGCCCGTGCGACTTGCGGAACACGCAGACATCAATAGTTTGTGTGGCCCCCATGGCTGGAAATAACGGCCGCTACACGCCACGGCATTTAACGAAAGAGGCGTTGGATGTAGGCTTAGGGTATGTCCGTCCAGGATGCTTTCACACGTTGTCACAGTTCATTAGGCGCAGACGCCGGGTGGTGCTTGCCGGGCCACTCGGTTGCCGATCAGCGACCAGACGTGTTCGATGGGCGACATATCGGGAGAACAGGCTGGCAACAGCAGCATTGACACCTGGTGGGCCGTGAAGAATTGTTGCACGATGCGTGCCACGTGCGGGCGCGCATTGCCCTGTTGAAACGTGGCCGCTGGCAGGTCCTACAGGTAAGGGAGGACTACAGGCTCCAAAACTTCGGAGATGGTGCGGTGGCTGTTGAGTGTACCAGCGATGCGTACCAGAGGGGTGCGGGTGCCATATCCAATTGCGCCCCAAACCATAACGCCAAGCGACGGACCGGTAGGGCGATGCATAATGCAGGCGTCATACAGTCTCTCGCCGTGGTGCCGCCACACGCGAATCCGACCTTCGTGGTGCTGCAGGCAGAAGCGGGATTCGCCGGTGAAGACAATGTCGTGCCATTCCGTAGTCCAGGTGCTGCGTTCAACGGCCCACTGCCGCCGCACTCGCCGGTGGTGTAACGTCAATGGTAATCGGAGCAATGGGCACCGTGCGACAAGTCCCCGCTCTTGCAGACGACGTCGAATGGTACGTGCTGACACAGGTTGTTGCGCAACACACCCTAATTCCTGCGCTAACGTTCGTGATGTGGTGGTGCGAGCTGTCAATGCCCGCCGCACAACATGCTGGTCCTCTCGTTCGGTGGTGTGCCGCTTGGCTGCGGCAATCGCTCACGTCGGTCCGTCCATCCCTTCTGCACCCACCGAATCCTTACTCGCCGCACTGTGGCTGGATGTCGTCCCACACGGGCACCGATGTATCGGTACGATAAACCGCTGTCGTGATAAGCCACTATTCGTTCTCTGCCGAACTCCGAAACGTTCTGGAATGACTGCCGTATTCTGCGACGAGGCATCAGGAAGCTTCCCACGCACAGGTCCGGCAGCACAACGCACTTCCACGACTTACACCCCGCCTTCTGTGTACCCTTCTTATAGTGCCTCTCGGTGACGTGCCGGGCGCACATTATTTGCATGTCCTCTCGCGGGCGACGCATGCCGCGAATTTCAGGCCAATCGGATGCTTCCTTCTTGGTGTTGCATTTTGGGTGGCCAGCAGTGTATTCTTGGCAAGGGTAAACACCGAAACTTCCTCCCTCGATGTAACTATCCTGATTGTGAGCGTTGTTCAAGTGACGCGCACTCTCGCATCTTCTTCTAGTGTTAACAACGCCGCTGTTCGTGCACGTAGGACTATCCAAAGTATAACTGCCCAGAGCACATATGTTCTGGAATCGACACCATTTGTTTTAAATGTTCATTTCAATGAACCATCCCTCAAACTATCGGAAACAGTCTCTCTGGGGAGAAGTACCCTCATGAATTACCTAAATTTTATGATCACATACACATCCTTGTTCGCAACAATTAAAATAGCGAGTTGAAAGAACATTTGAAGATATCACGGAGGTTTTGCGACAATTTCAGATGGTACGCATAGTTATCTTTTTATTAAAGAAACAGTAGGTCGTTCGGGAAGTAAAAGAATACTTTCAACTTATCTTAATTCTTGCATTCTGAAAGCAGTGATTGTTATAATTGAAGGAAGTCCCTCGAACCTCGGTTATACGTTTCTCAGTTACACGCTTTACACTTTTACACGTAATTCTGCGTTTAATCCGATATTTTACTGTAGTTTCTATCCCTTTTCAAACTCTGTTACACATAATCCATTTATACGCTTTTTGAGATTATACGTTAAAATTTGTACTTCAGATCAGCAAAAATACACGGTTATTTGATTCTTTCATACTTAACTCGGTATGTTACAACTTTGAGAATGCATTGATTATGATACGCTTTCGAACATACCAGAAATCATTACTCAAGTTATGAGGATAATGGCTGTGGAATAAATCTAGGTCCTGTTCCCTGACCTTTGATCCCATTTCGATTATATTCAACAGAACCGGTTCAGTATACCTCCGAAATAACATGATAAAGTTGTGTCGCAATCGAAGCATTTTTACGTAAGCTATGATGCATAGGGGCTATGGAATACATCCCGCTCCTGTGTCCTAACCTTTGACCACATTTAGCCCATTTTCAATAGGTTCGTTCCCAGGCAGGACCCTACAACACACTAATATTTCATCCAAATCGAAGCATTTTTACGTAAGTTATTACGCATAATGGCGATGGAAGTGATTCCGCTCCTATGTCTTGACCTTTGACCTCATTTCGCCCATTTTCAATATGGTTTGTTCCCAGGTAGTCCCCTACCACATACTAAATTTCATCGAAATCAAACATTTTTTACGTTAGTTATAACGCATAAAAGCAGTGGAATGGATCCCGCTCCTATGTCCTGACCTTTGACCCCATTTCATTCACTTTCATTAGGGTTCTTTCCCAGGTGTTCCCTTACCACATATTAAAAATTCATCGAAATCGAACAAATTTTACGCGAGTTATCGTGCGGACGGGCATACGCACACAACGCGTGACGTAATGAAGCAGATGGGAATCGCGACCATCTGCTCACAAGAGTGTGACGTCATAAAACTTTAATAAGATCCACACACAACACGTAACGTAATGAGACAGATGGCGTGACCGCGCGCCAACATTCTCAAACGCGAGATTGTGACGTCATAAGATTTCTAAGCATGGAGAACATTAATGGGATGACGTCATGACACTATAAACGTTATAATTCGGGGTGGTTATTTAACCCACTAAACGAATTTTCCTAAAGTCGAAATCAAGCTAAATCGATTTCTAGTACCAGAAAACGGTAGGTTAACGACTTTCATCAAAATCCTTAGAGCCGTTTTCAAAATAAAATTTACATACATACAAGAAGTGCTCCTTTAATAGTATGGGATAAGGGCGATGGAATGGGTCCCGATCCTATGTACTGACCTTTGACCCCATTTCGTCCATTTTCAATAGGGTTCGTCCCCAAGGTGGTCCCCTACGACATACTACAATTTCATCGAAATTGAACCATATTTACGCAAGCTATGATGCATAAGGGCAATGGAATGAATCCCGCTTTTATATCGTGATCTTTGACCCCATTTCGTCCATATTCAATAGGGTTCGTCCCCAGGTGGTTCCCTACCACATACTAAAATTTCATCGAAGTCGAACTATTTTTACGCGAGTTATCGTGCCGACAGACAGACGGACGGACAGATAGAAGGACGGACAGACAGACGGACAGACGGACGGACAGACAGACGGACAGACGGACGGACGGGCAAAGCTGGAGCATATACGCTTCTTCAACCTACGGTTGGAAAGCGTAATAAATTGATAAATTTCCAGGACGTAGCTTTGTGGCTCCACTATTTCATGGCGGAGTAGAGCAGAATCCTAAATGTATCCTCAATATTCAATATTCTAGTTTCGAACGGATCCACTCAGGACTCTCAGAGCACAAAAATGGTTGGTTATGAGCTCTATACCGAAGGACTAGTCTCAGATCAGGATTTCACTTCATCTAGCATCATCAGGATTTTGAATAGAGAAAAAGAGAAAGGGAGACAGAGAGAGTTAGGAAAGAGTGAGGAAGAGAGAGAAAGAGAAAGAGAAAGGGAGAGAGAGACAGAGAGAGAGAGAGAGAGAGAGAGAGAGAGAGAGAGAGAGAGAGAGAGAGAGAGAGAGAAGAAAGGAGAGGAAAGATAAAGGGAGTGGAGGGAGAAAGAGAGAAAGAGAGAGAGAGAGTTGTCAAAAAAAAAATTCATTTTCACAGGTATTTTGTTTTTTGCAATGCGATATTATAATTGTGTTTGTTTCGCCGTCAATTAAATAATCATGAATAAAGAACATCTTATATTTCTTTAAGGCATGAATGCTACGGTAGTATTTAACATTTTGAAGTTTCGTTTATATGTCTTTACATTTATACGTTTCTGAAGGCCATCCCCTAGAAAAATGTATAACCGAGGTTTCACTGTAGTTTCCCGCATTACCAATAATACTGTTACGACAGTAGGTCGTTTATCCCACCGCTGTCAACAAAAAATGTTACGACCTCGGCCGCTATTTCACCGCGATCAATCAATTTAACAACCGTAGCAGAGCAATTAGTATATTTCTTCTCTGCAGTCCTTCGACGTAGTTCTTGGCGCGTAAACTGTATTATATGGGCATACACGCAAACAATTCGAACCAATCACATGCGTACACATAAATAATGTGTTCTATGACTGCGCTGAATGCCTAAACAAATATTTAATTGGCTATAAAAATATAACAATGGCACACATACGAATAAAATTTAGCTGTCTTTTGAACATAAGTATTGGGTCAACTTTGACCTAAATTAGTTCCCGCGAGATAGTTTTAATGAACTGAATTTCCACAGTTCAGTCTTACTATTTACCAGTTCAGTTCCTCAATTTATTGCGTAGCAGATGTTATAACAAAAACCAAATGTTTCTACTTACATAGATACTGTCAAGAAAATATTCAAACTTTGATTGCACCAATAAACTGATACACACCTCCCTTTTTACATGGAAGATTTTATTGCAGGAGCTGCGTCTCCTGGCGCTACCGTACTCATACACACACACACATCCAGGCGTTTGTTGAGGAAGCCTCGCTTCGCCTCGTAAGATAAGCGCGACTCTTCTCTTCCTTCAGGAGGGGATGAATGGGGATGATGATTCCACACTGCAGTAGTTGGCATTCGAACTCGAGCTTCGCTTGGCTTCGCTTCTCATTGGAATAACTTCTCTTAACGTTGATTTGTGCTCGGGAGGTGGATCTTCTTTTCAGAGATTTGGGGGTTGATTTAGTTTCATTTTTTAAATTTGGTTTTATGAAGTGTAAATAAGATTAAGGATGAAATTGTAACGTGGTCTTAGTGAGTCTCTTTTGAAAGCAAAATATAAAGCAGTTCCTTTAGGGCCAGGTTGATTAGCTTAATAAAATATGAACTTTGTAAGTTTAAGATCTAAGAGTTGAAACAGAGGAGATAAAAAAGAAAGCAATAGCTAGTGGTAGAAAGATTTTTCAATTGAGTTTTACTAAGAGATCATAACGGAATCGAGAAAGATTTTCTCGAATTCAAAGAAAAGCTGATGAGACTAAACAGAGCCGCCCCGGTGGCGCAGTGGTCTAAGGCGCTGGCCTCTGATCATTCGTCCGTGAGGGGTCCGGGTTCAAATCCCGGTGAGGCATGGATGTTGTGTTTGTCTTACGGCACTGGCTCTCTCCCTTCCCTGGAACCAGTGACCCTAAATTAGGGACGGGCGACTGCTTATAGCCCATTGAGTTGCTCACGGTGGTCGTTAAACCTCCAATCAAAAAAAAAAAAAAAAAAAAAAAGACTAAACAGATGACAATTCAAGAGGATAAAAGGTTTAGGTTACCGCAGTAAAGAATTACTGTAATAATTTTTAAGGTGATGATTCTTAAGTACTAACGTTAAATACTGAAATGAGTTCGGATTCTCCTTCTGCGAAATCAAAGGGTTAGCGGTTAGTTTCAGCTAAACAGTAAACTAATCAGATGCAAGCGGTCAGGGAGAGGGGGATGAAAAGGAGGAGGTGGATTTGGAGAATTATAAAGAAAAGTAAATGTAATATCTAAATCACGCATTTTTAATTTGCTCTGACAAAAGACACGAGACTAGGATAATACTTTCCTGAATAACAAACGATTAGTTAGATGTCCTAAAAACACAAAAGGCCGTAAAAGTACCCAATAATTGTATGCGTCAAATATTGGGTTACTGCGAATGAAATGTCCGACGCTAACGAGCAGTGGAGACAGGCCCCCATCACACAGCGGAATGGAACCACCCACAGGTGTTGCGGGTATTGCGTCACAGAGTTACTATAAATAGCTAGCACGTGTATGAAGAACAAGGTTCAGGCGTGGTTTCTTTGGACGTAACGTGGCTTGAAAAGGAAACATGCAGAAGCAGGATTTGACAATCATCTTCCTGTATGAATTTAAATTGGGCCATTATGCAGGAATTGCCGCTCGAAACGTTAACAAAGCGTTTGTAGCGAATACAGACTAGGAACGAACCATTTGGCGATATTTTGTGAAGTTTCGAAGCGGAGATACGGACCTGCAAAACGAAGCACGTGGGCACCGAGCTGTTGCTGTTTCTGACGATATTCTGTTACGTGTGGTTGAAGCGCACCCGCGAAAAACGTGTCGTGAGATAGCGGCAGAGGTAGGTGTCCGACACACGACAGATGTTCGGTGTCTGGCTGCCCTGGGTAAGGTCAAAAAGCTGGACATGTGGCTGCCGCATGAGTTGACAACTGCCAACAAGACTAGGCGTTTGGAAGTCTGCACGTCGCTGCTCGCCAGGAATAAACAGGAACCTTTACTGTATCGAATCGTCACCTGCGACGAGAAGTGAGTCCTTTATGATAATCGGAAACGATCTGCACAATGGTTAAGCAAGGCACAGCCTGCTGGACGGCACCCTAAGCAACCCCTACACACCAAGAATACGATGCTCAATTAATACAGACATTTGCTTACGATCTTTGGTGAATCCCCAGCATTGTGCGGGGCTCCAAGCAGCAACCTGTCAAATTGGTTTGGCAGTTAACGTGTTTGAGTCTGGAGGAATTCGTGGCCGCTGTGGTGTAGCCGAAGCATATCCAGCGCGTTACTGGAAATCCCTGGGTTCGACTCCCGGTGGCGGCCAATGAGAATTTTTCCGTGACTCAATTATAAACGTGAAAAGAGCGAAGTTCTTTGTTTGATGTAATATGATGCTCCTTATACTCCTTGTCTGGTAGTTCACAGCCAGGATAATTCATCGGATTTTCTGAAGCAGCCAGGATGATAATTCATCGGAGCATCGGAAATTGCTGCAGAAACAACCGGCTTTGGTCAATGGTGTTCTTCGGCTCCAGGACGACGCCCGCCCTCGTGTTGCGCAACGAACGATGCTGACACTAAGTGCCTTGGATTATGAAGCACTGCCTCATCTTGCCTATTACCCGGACTTTTCTCCGACAGACTGTCAACCGTTTGATCACCTGGATCACTTCCTGTCCGGGAAACAGTTCACGACAGACAACGAGGTTCAACGTGCAGTTGATGACTTCTTCGGGTCCCAGACACAAGATATTTTTCGTTCCGGGATCATGGCCTTGCCGGACAGATGGCAACTTTGTGTCGATGCCGAGGAGGATTATTTTGCCTAGGTATGTGATTACATTCATTTTCATTGCGATTTCAAACACAGACTCATTGAATCAGCAGCTTGTACTTTGTTGCACAACTTAGGAAAAACTTAAGAATTTCTAATCCCTATCAAAAACCGAATATATATTCAAGAAAGCCGCTTTAAATCAGAGTTATGCATTTGAACCTACCTTAAATCAGAAGGAAATGTATTTGTTTCGGGCATTTATTAATGAGACATGGATGTACAAACACAGAGATATATAAAATTGTACCAAATAATTAGCTTAGATAAACATTTTGAACATACGTATGTTGTCCATTTTTTGTTTCGCAAGAGCAGTAGAGCACAAGCAGCTTCACACAACAAATATATTCAGGTGCACTGTCTTATTCAGATGAATATTTACACCTAGAGCGTCAGTTTATCATCGGGACTGTTACAGTGAACTAGTGATAAAATAGCTGCTGAACAAAAAAATTGATATCCCTTATCTTCAAGCTTCGTGAACTGACGAATATGGAGTCGTACAGCAAAGATATCAAGCAGTTTGTGCTTTATGTTGTGAGACTGTTGTCTGCAGAATGTGAAGTTTTAAAATATATTTTCAAACCAAACATGAATCATCATTTAATGGCTTGGAAAAAAAAAACTGTATTCATAAGAAGAGCTGTTTCCGCTTACTGAAATAAATAAGTACATTCAGTCAAGTGATTAAAATGAAGAATAAAGACACTGAAATTGCTCAGTGTGTGTGTGGCGAAAAATGCAAAACCTTTCACAGTCGAAAAGAAACTTTTAAAAACGGCGCTGAAGTTTTGTTTGGTGATTTGTCGACTCTAAGAAAACAATATTGTCTCGGAAAAGAAATATTCGCATGAATAATAACTAAGACGCATGCAACAAAAATGGATGACAACGTACAAGGCAAACAAAACGTATTTTAAAAGAAGCGTTGCTTCAGTGGCGCTCTTGACGATAGTGTTAATAACATTTTCGTACTTTCGACGGGTACTGCAAAAACGACCGTATTTATAAGAATTCTGCTTCTTCAATTGCCTCTCGAAACGTTAACAAAGCGTTTGTAGAGAATGCAGCCAAGGAAGAACCATGCGAGAGCACATTGTTTCTGCCTGAGTAGATTTCTTGAAAAACAAAACATAGACAAGACTAAAATGTTCTGTGATACTACAAATGATGGGCCCGTTAGGATCTCGGAAAGGCAAAGGATTTGTAAAGCTTCTAGAGTAACGTGTTGGTCGTCTAATATTGAAATTTCACGGCACACACACACAAAAAGATAGTCTGTGTGCAAAATGTTCTGCCTCATACTTGAACTTTGGAATGGAAACGGTAGTGAATTTTTTTAAATTTTATAGCTAGTCGCCTATCTTTAATCCACTGACAATTCAGGTCAGTACTTAAGGAAACGGACAGTTAATATTTAAACTTCTAGCTTTATGTTGTTTGGTTTAAACGTGGCAAGGTACTGAATAGATCTGTAGCATGCTTGGAGTCGATGAAGGTATTCTTCAGTAAAATACTTCAAAACCTCCAGCACTGAATGATAACGACTGGCTCAATAAGCTAACAATGTTCCTGACAGATATTACGACAGATCTAAATGACCTGAATTCTCGATTAGAAGGAGAAGTACAAATAATTCTTTATTTTTATGAATACTGGGAAGGATTTATTGAGAAAACTGAATGTGTTTTGTTGTAATATCACCACAGAGACCTACAGTAATTTTTCCAAGGTAAAGGCACGATCAACTCACTATCTTGTTAACCCAGTCGAATTAGGGAAGTTCATCGAGGCTCACACAGGAGCACAAAGGAGTTTACAGAATGACGGCAAGATTTTGAAATTCAGTCATTCTTTCTTTAATAAGCCTGGCTTAACTGGTTTTTGTAAAACAGCGTTCGACCTAATTCATTTGTTGACAATTTTTAAATTCAGAAAGCTGAATTTAGGACATCAGGTAATTAGACAAGTTAGGAAAATCATGCAATGCACTGATTATGATTTGCTTTCCAACATACCAGAAATCATTACTCAAGTTATTACTCAGGTTATGAGGATAATGGCTGTGGAACAAATCTCGCTCCTGTGTCCCGACCTTTGACCCCATTTCAATGATATTTAACAGAATTGGTTCAGTATACCTCCGGAACAACATAATAAAGGTTTGTCACAATAGAAACACTTTTAATCAAGTTATGAGGATAATGGTTGTGGAATAAATCTCGCTCCTGTGCCCTGACCGTTGATCCCATTTCGATTATATTCAACAGAACCGGTTCAGTACATCTCCGGAAAAACATGATAAAGTCTTCTCACAATCAAAGCATTTTTACGTAAGGTATGACGCATAAAAGCATTGGAATGGATCCCGCTCCTATGTCCTGGTCTTTCACCCCATTTCTCCACTTCCAATAGGGTTCGTCCTCAGGTTTTCCCCTACCACATACTAAAATTTCAACGAAATCGAACCTTTTGCACTTGAGTTATCGTGCGGACGAACGGGAGGACAGACAGACAAAGCTGGAGCATATACGTTTCTTCAACCTACGGTTGGGAAGCGTAAAAAATGGAATCCGACGAACTGTGAAAACTGATTGAGGGAAACTGTTCAGACATATCAGATGCCATCGTTCACCGTTGAGAAACTCTAATAGAAAAATTCATTTGCTTAAAGAAAGTTGCATTTGCGTTGATTTCGGCCTTTGGATCTACATTCTGCTGCGAGCAAATATTTTCAGACACGAAGACAATTAAAAATCCGCATTGAAGCTGACTGAGTATTACACATTCAGAAGCCGCTATTACGAATTACACTCATGATATAGATGAACTAAGAAAGGACAGGGGTTCTGTTAAGACATATTTTGTTCTATAAAAGGTATGTTACCTTTCGTTCATTTGAATTGTCACTGCTCATTTTGTAAACATTTGCATTAAGTGTGAATTTAATTGAAACATTCCCACTGCAAGGTGAAAACACATCAATATGGCTACTTCACCGTACTTTCATACCATACGAATTGTTATTCTTTAAAACTGAATTTACACAAAATACGTAACTTGTTTGTATTTTTTATTGATACTAATAAACAAAATTTCATTTTCTTAAATGCTAGTTCTTTGTTAATTAATAAACCTGATTCAAAAAAATGTTAATTGATAGAACGTATATGGAAAAATGTGAGGGCGTACGAACGCGCAGCGCATTGGTACGTGATGTGAGTGGATGGCATATGTGTCCTTTGATTAATTCTAAATCTAAATGCCTATTTACTTTTCCTTTTTCCTTTGAACTCAGAAAACTAGAGGTAGGTCTATTTGATAAAACAAATTATGCTGGCACGCTGAGTCATTTAATAGTATTACCCTGGCACATTGCTCATAAAAGGTTGGCAACTGCTGTCCTAAAGTATAAACTCATTGAGAAAAGAACAAAGGGACGAAAACACAGACGTTGTGAAGAGTACTACTAGAATTGTACAGGTTCGTGACCGCCTAAAATAAATTCTTGAAGTGAAACAAAAGATGATTCTAATGTTCCTTTACTCAAAAAATAACATAGATAGTCGCTCGTCACGATGAAAAAAAATAAACAAAAAAATAAGTAATTGTTTGGTCAATGTTGGACTGCATACGAAAATAGAAATAATTTTTGAAGACAGAACTAAATTTCTGGGATAAAAAGTGCGTTCGACAGAAAGGCATTTACACAGCGGGCGCGGATCCATCAGAGATACTGACATACACGCACAGCCAAAAGAAAAACAAACGGAAAAATTCATTTGAAGTTCCGTATAAACCGAATATATATAGATCTCTTGGACTTCGTCACATCTTCCTTATTATTTTAACCGCACATCAAAAATAACCATTTTTGGAGAAACCGCACATGAAGAAGTTTAGCACTGTTATCAGTAAATACAATGATGTCTTGCTGCTTCCTCCTTCACTGGAAAACTAGTAATTGCGGGTTATTTATAATACTACCGATTTTCACTTACAGAAATACCAGCTTGCTTAAGAAAACGTTCCAGTTCTTTTTCTACTCAAGTCCACACAGACAGATTTGGGAAAATACTGTATTTTCCCCTTCCTCGCCACCTTTCAGTTCCTTTCAGTTACTTAATCTCTGCGTAGGGATTCCACCAGCCTCTTTGTATGAGGAAAGACACTGGGTTAATGACGTCACCCTGTGCGTGTGTGCGTGTGTGTGTGTGTGTGTGTGTGTGTGTGTGTGTGTGTGTGTGTGTGTGTGATTGATTTATTCCCGAGTGGAATTACTTATCTATTCTGGGATGTCAACCCTCTCCAATGGGTGTTGTACAAGTAGCCACACCTTAGTACCAAAGACTGAGATCGTCACATTTGGTAAATTTAGTTGGACTTCGACTACTAAGTTGTTAGCATCTAAATAGCTCTCAGTAGTCTACCCAGTGTGCTTACGAAAATCGAAAAATGATGGGTTTAAGCTACTATAAAACTTTAACTCTTCTCTTCGAGAGAAAACCGAAGCACTCAGCTTAGTAGGTAAACGAAACGTCCATACATAAACACTGGAAGCTCCATACGTAAGCACTGGCAGGATGCATTGATTAAACACCTATCGTTTTAGACATAATGCCATACTGCTCTTAAAAATTGTACGGTTTCTTCCAAAGTTTTGTACGCCGATTAATTTCTTCATCAATGTGACCCTCACTTGATATCTGCTGCCCAAAATAAATGTAGGTATCGGTTGTTTCAAGCTTTTCTCCATCAATCGATAAATTTTCGTTTCTTGTAAAAGCATTGTAGATTACTTTTGTCTTCTGAAAGTTCATTTTGAATCCCACTTCTTTAGTCTTATCAGCAAGTTCCTGGATAATACTCTGCAATTCTGAAGGGTCAGTTGCAAAAATGATTATTTAGCTCACCTTGGTTTTGCTCATCATCAGCAAAACCAAGGTGAGCTAAACAATCTCCATTCATCCTTATCCCTTTGGTTTCCCAGTTCAATGATTGAAAAACATTTTGCAATGGGGCATTAAAGAGCTTGGGAGACATGGTGTTACCTCGTCTCGCTCCCTTGTGATGTGGATTTTTGTGCTCGTGTTTTCTGACTCGCGTGTGCTCTATTCCGAGCTTCCAGGGTTTTCTGTTGTGTGTGTGTTGTCCGCGAAGGTATAGTCTTTCTTTCTATTCCGTTTACCGAGTTGGTAAGTGATAATTTTGCTTTGTAATCTTCATTTTACTGTCTTGGCCAAGCCGTCCAAAGCTTGATTTTCCTTATCGCCAATGGAAATGGCGGCTTCCGGCGAAGGTGATGCCCAAACTCTCGCTTCCGGAAATGCCGTTCGAGCAAGCTCATCTCTCATTGGCTCAGTCATTACTGACGTGCCTCGTTCGTCTAGCCCCTCCTAATCGCAGCGTTCTACCGATGCCTTGCCTGCTTCAAGAGCTTCTTCTTCCTCACTTCCTAGGAATGCTTTATTGTCTTCCCCTATGCATCTTGATGACGCTGTTAGCCCAGTAAATAAAGGACTTGACTCGGAACCAATTAGCTAAAATCTGAATTTATGCCGGCTGGTAGAACTCATTGGGCTTAGCATTTTCATAAAAGTCCCCACCCCTCCCCCGCTTGCTTCACCCCCTACACCCCCATAAAGGGGAGAAATTAAGTCTAATACTAATCCACTCGTAACTCCCGAAATAATTGGCATACAGCGATAATTTTTTTCAAATCTATTCCTCTTGATATGGTCTATAAATGTTGTCCTATTCATTTTTACTACATATCCCATAGTTTTGCTGCAATTTTCGAAAACCTGAAAAATAGCACCTTTTTTTTTCTCGACATTTTACCCATTAATTGCAATTACCGCTTCACAGAGCCAAAACATCCGAAAAAAACTCCGAATAAAAGTTGTAGCAAATTTTATAACCTTTACAACGATGTATTATTTGTCTTAATATACTTTATAGTTTGCCTTCTATTGTACCGAAACTGCTAGTCCTAAAATGACAAAACATCGGGTAAAATATGCAATAATTTTGCGGGGAGTATAATTTTCAACGATAGGTTAAAAAAAAGAAAGGAAAACTGAGCTTCGCACCTGTAAAAAAAGCACCGACTCTTGCCTGTGTGCTTCACACCGAACCCCCAACCCCCGGAGGGGTTGGGACTAATGATTATTATGCGCAAACGCATTGCTGAATTGAAATATGACAATGCCATTTTTTTACTTCATACTTTCGTATGAAGTATGAATTTAGTTTTATGGACTGCTGCTGTTTCTACAATTTCAAAATACTTAAAAAACACACACACATTTTCATTTTCAAATTTTCTAAATGAACTGACAGATGTGAGAGATTAAAATTGCACAAAATTGTAATTAAAAAAGAAAAGGATGCAAACAAAAGCGGTGATGATTAACTTTATACTTTTAAAATGATATACATTTTGTCTTACATTGGCTTCTGTGGTTCTGAATATCGCACAGTTGTGGCAGAATTATGATAAGTGTCGTCGCTCATATCAGGTTGTTTGCAAGACAGTCCACTGCAACGTCCACACATAGGAGAACATGAAAATCCAGCTTTTCGGAAACTGCAGGAAATCCCACATTCCTTCTTACAGTTGCAAGAAATTAAACATAAAAGCTCATCTGGTGTCCCTGGTAAAGCAGTCGTAATTGGCTTTAGTCTTCCACCCTCTAACTTCAACCCCAGTTGGTGGGGTCAAGTTTGTTCCCTGACCACATTTGAAGTTGAAAGTATACCCGCAAAAAATGCTGTCGAACTGCTGCGGTGGAAATTATCTCAAGTCAAAGTTTGATCTCAGTGATAGTTTCACAATTGATTTTTTGTAATAAAAGTATCTGGCATCATCTAAATTGTCGTGTTTCCTCAAACCATATAAATCCAAATGGAAGCTTTCTCCATTTGGAAGATTTCTTCTTTTGAAACATTAATGCGGTTGAAAACCGTTGCTTGCGACTGAACCTCCTGAGAATTTTTATTAGGTTAACTTCCTTTTGTTTCCCAAGTCCGTAAAGTGAGGACGTTGTACCACATACTGTAACGGCATGCGTGAATAACAGGCATTTGCGTACATGGCTGTAAATAGTTATCAGTTTTTTCAATGCTGTAAAATATTGTAGGAGCACCCGGTTTAAGAAAGAACAAAGATTTTTTTCTTCTAGCTCTAGCGTATCCGTACCTACGGTGACAACACTAGGGTTTAGTTTGGACATTTCTACAGAGGTTCGAACTATATCTACATCAGTATCGTTATTAGCCGTGAGAACCGTGATATTAATGGCATAGAGCAATTTCTCTTTTAATGCTGCAATCATTCTTTTCTTATTGTGGGGATTAGATAGAAAATCAGTAATTCTCTAATGTTTCGTACAAACTGTCTTTTCTTTTCCGGCTAAAATCAGTTATCCTTTTTAAACCTTTGGGGACAACTACTGATTCTCCTCACAGAGATGGTTATGGAAAATCAGGCATTTTCCCATTTTTATTCAGTTATAAGTAAACCAAGAATTTGCTTTACTTATTAGAGGCTAAAAAAACGATCAACTTTCATTTCGTTCTTTGACTCAGCGAATCTCCCGTGTGGACTCCTTACCTATCTGATAACTTAATTCCATATGCTTTGTGACATATGTGTGGACTGTGGGGGGTTTTAGAAATGCATTTTATTCTCCCTATGTGTCAAATAAATAAATCATGGTCGTTCCGCGATGCAAATTCTTCGCAACAGAAGTGCTTAAGGCAGACATGGTTTAGATACAGTGTAAGAGAAACTATATGCTGCTGTAAGACAAATAATATATCGTTGTAAAGGTTGTAAAATTTGCTACAACTTTTATTCGGAGCCTTTTCCGGAAATTTTGGCTCTGTGAAGCGGTAATTGCAATTAATCGGTAAAATGTCGAGAAAAAACAGGTGATATTTTGCGGGTTCTCGAACATTGCAGCAAAACTATAGGAGCTATAGTAAAAATTAATAGAAAATTTTTTATAGATCATATCAAGAGGAATAAATAAAAAAATATCAAACAGAGGTCATCGCTCTTTCCACGTTTATAAGTGTCACGGGA
Organism: Macrothele yani; assembly: GCA_039090855.1. NCBI lineage: Eukaryota > Metazoa > Arthropoda > Arachnida > Araneae > Macrothelidae > Macrothele > Macrothele yani. The sequence continues at coordinate 115,222,222 of CM077013.1, read as the reverse complement.
AAAATTATCGTCGGCCGCCACCGGGAATCGAACCCAGGGTCTTCCAGTTACGCGCCGGATATGCTTCCACTACACAAGCATATCCGGCGCGTAACTGGAAGACCCTGGGTTCGATTCCCGGTGGCGGCCGATGAGAATTTTTCCGTGACTCACTTATAAACGTGGAAAGAGCGATGACCTCTGTTTGATGTTCCTGGTCCACGTCAAGTGTCTGTATCGAAAAAAATATCTCTATACGCCAATTATTTCGGGAGTTACGAGTGGATTAGTATTAAACTTTATTTCCCCCTTTTTGGGGGTGGGGAAGCAAGCGGGGGAGGGGTGGGGACTTTTGTGAAAATGCTAAGCCCAATGAGTTCTACCAGCCTGCAAAAATTCAGCTTTTAGGTAATTTTTTCCGGGTTTGACTCAATTTTGGACTTTATTTACTGGGCTATATAGCCACCTAGCAGACCGTTCATGATCCAGCATCGGTGCAGCGTCCAGCTTCCTTACCCTATGCCGCCGTTACCGCAACCACCTCCGGATCTTCTCAACCGTCCTCTTCTTCCACTCTCCGACAGTTTGAGATGACATAATATGCTGCGGAAATCTCTATTGATTTTCCGCCGGACTTTTCCTATGGACAGCATTTCATGAAGACTGTTGCACGTGGAGTTGTCTTCAGGAGTCTCCCAAATACCAAACTCACTGCCTACAGTGCTGCACTTCGTAAGATTGTTCCTGCAACAGCCATCACTCACACTGCACGGCCGCCTCAACAGGTAATCGCCTATTTTATTACGTCTGAGTTTGCCCTCATGAGCTGTCGGTTGGACTCTCCATTGGCGATCAACATCTATCAACTGATCCACTCACGAATTTGCCCATCCCTGTCAGCGTTTTTCCGGTACCACCCGAGGTTCTGCTTTCTGTTATTCAACGATTTGGTCATCCAATTGGCTCCGTCAATACATATTCCTCTTTTCCTGATGAACCTGAGGATCGCTACCTGCACGGCCTTCAGCGACAAGTGGGTGTTGTGTTTCTCCACAAATGAAGGTATGCAGAATGTTCCACCGCGTCTACGAGTGCGCTGTGGACCACATATGCGTGTCATTACCGTCATGGTGGGCACCACCTGTCCAGTTTGTCACGGCAGAGGCCATCCCTGGGCTTTCTGCCCTTATCTTGCTTCCACTGTCCCCAAATCGACAGCACAGCCTCATCTTTCTTCATCCCGCCCTGTGGCATCATCTACTCTTACCTCTGGCCAATGGCAGCCGACTTAGGAAGATAGTAGTATACTAAAGTCGTTGGTCAACACGTGTCTTCATCACAGACTTCGGCCACCAGCGCTGTCTCCAATCAGCTTCCACCTCCTTCAATTTGCCTCCCTCCATATGATGTTCAACCGCCTCCCCCTTCGTTTTTAGTTTCTGCTCAGTCTCATTTTTCTACACTAGATGGTAAGCCCACTGCTTTCGGCCTCTTCAAAGAGTCAGATACTCCTCTTCTGACTCTTACGTCACCTCGGGATTGCGCCAAACGTTGACGGTCTACTCGTCATCGTGGCAAGAAAACTCGCTCGTCGCTCCAGTCAGCGTGATCGTTCTGCGAGTGCCTTCACCTCGGAAGGCTCTGTTACCTCCGATGTTGATGTCAGCTGTGCTGATTCAATCTCTCAAGCAGACTTTGTTAGTCTTCTGGATGCTTCTACTCTTCCGCAAACCCCAGTCTCCGGTGAGGCATTGCACACGTTTCTCACTAGCATCTGCTCCAACAGGATGTCTCGCACCTTTTTAACCTCATACCCGCATCAGCTTCATGAGGTCATGCAGCAATTGTAGACTATTCATACACATCTAATGAAACAGCCTCCTATGACTTTTGATAGTCCTGAATGGACCAAGAAATTCTCCAGCCGCTTTTATAAGCTTTAAGACGCCGCTGATAAACTCCTAGATCCGACATCTGACTGTTTCATTCAAAGTAGTGACATTGAACTGTCGAGGCATTAGTTCCCGATTAGCGAATGCGCTCGTCCATGAAGACATTACTCCACTGGACGCTGATCTTCTTCTCCTGCAAGAGACACACTGCCTCTTGTTTACACCATTCCACCGCTGGCGTAGGTGGGATTTTCAATTCCACCACCTTTCAGGTTCTCTAATTACGGTGACATAGCGATCGGAATTCGTTCTGGCTTCTGCCAGGCTCTATCCTCGATTCACGAGCACAACCTTTTTCACGACTTACTTCAGCGACTTACCTTCACCTGCTGGCCAACGATATGTTTCTTCAATGTTTATGTACCATGCTCTTCTACGCACCTCACCTTATTATTCTCCTCCCTACGTACCGCTACACAGTCTGCGCCACCATCCGACCATATTGTGATTGGCCGAAATTTCAACTTCACTTTGCACCCAAATCTAGATCGCACACCTTCAAACAACGAATATCGCCTCCGTCTTGTAGATTTGCTTCGCTTCCTTGTGGCGGATTTTGACTTGTCTGATGTTTTTCGTCAACTTCATCCGACGTCAATCTCGCACACATTGCTCGTAGCGGCAGCTTCTGCTCCCTCTTCTGCACGATTAGACCGCTTTTGCATAACTTCTTCGCTCCTGCATGAAGTGACGAACTGTCTGCACTCCCTTACTGCATCCTCAGACCATTGTGTTGTCATGATTACCATCGGTTCCTCTTCTCGTCAGCGTTCCGGATATTGCACCTGGACTCTTGACTCATCTCTTCTCGCGGATCTGGAACTGTGTTCTGCCGTCCGGGAGCTATTTCATCATTTCCTCCCCGGAATATCTACTGCACCATGAGCGCTGACTTGCTGGTTAGAAGTCAAATCTCACCTCTTGTATACCCTCAAAAGCTTCTCTTTCCGTGTCAATACTGTGCGCAACATGCAGGAAAAGAACCTCCGGCACATTCGTACTCATTTCGGCGTCAGTCACCCTACATACCATGCTGATCTCCGAGCTCTTCTTGAATCACGTGGCGATCAAGCCAGCCAACGCCTTCGTCTACAACATCTTTCTCCGGAGGACTGCTCTTTTGAATTCTTCTCCTCCCTTGAAGCTCACCATCTTTCTTCGTATCATCTCCAACTTCTGCGCCTGCCTGATGGTCAAGTGATCTCTGAGCCCAACATCCTTTGCCCGCAAGTTCGCAGCTACTTTATCACCAAATACAGCGAAACTCCTCCTCCTTCTTCCTCTGCTGCTGCCTCTTTACTATCCTCTCTTCCTCAGGTTCCCTCTCGTCTCTCCGACTCTCTTCTTCAACCTCCTACTTCTTTTGAACTTCGGACCACTCTCCGTTCTCCGAATCACCGTGCCGTCCCTGGTCCTGATGGCCTTTCCTTTTCTTTCTATCGCGCTTTCTTCCTTTCTTGCTCGCCGCCTTTACTGCTGCTCTCACCCCCCTCTCTCTCTCTCTCTCGAGAGGAGTTTCATTGTTGCCCACGTTGTGCTCTTTCCCAAGAAAGGCGATCTCCTTGACTTGAGAAATTGGCGTCCTATTTCTCTCTTAAACCTTGATTACAAACTATACACTAAACTCCTTTCACGAAGACTTAATTCTGCCCTTCCATTTCATCTTTCTCCCGACCAGACCTACACGGTCCGTGGTCGGTCTATTGCTTTTAACCTCCACATCCTTCGCCATCTTGTACATCTCACTCGTACTAACTCTGAATCGATCGCACTCCTTAACTTAGACCAGGGCGCTGCGTTCGATAACATTTCCCATTCCTATCTTTCTCAGACTCTCACTGGTTTCCGCTTTCCTCCTCCCTTCGTTACTACCCTACCAGCCCTCTATAAGGACGCTGCTTTTCACGTCAAGAATGTCGCCTTTCTCACCACCCCCATCTGCTTCCGCAGTGGCATCATTGTTTACTGCACATATGCTTTTGTCATGTCTCGGCTTTTAATCAACCTGCGCAAGTTTACCATTTTCATAGGTATTTATTGTTTACATACTGTAGATATTGTATACATATTTATCCCTGCGTATATTGCATTCTCATTGTCAATATCAATTTATGCTTCTTTTGGCACTACGACTGCACTGTGTCGCGTGTAATCTTATTTCTTGCTACAAATTAATTTATATTGTACGTATATATCCTCTTTCCGCATTTGTGAATCCCGTGCACATTTATATCTTTAGTTATACGAGCTCAAGTTTATCAGCTGTTTTTTTCCACTTTTGTTACAACCTCTTGTTGTGTTGTTTCTTGCGCATGTGCCTTTTTCATTATTTCATTTTTAAAATGCCTGTGCTCGTTTACTATTCTAACATGTACTTGTCATTTCTGCCATGTATATAAATTTTTGTACATATCTCTCCTTGTAGATATTGCATGGTCATTGTACATACCAATTTATGTTTTGTTTAGCACTTTGAATGCTCTGTGTCTCCTGCCACCTAATTTTTTGTTCTTAATAAACGAATTAAAAACCTTGTCTAACCCCCTTTCCAATTCTTATATGTGCTGTATCCTCAAATATCAGAACCTTTGCACTTGCATTTTCACAGATGTTATTAATAATGCTAAGGTATGCGTCTTCAATATCGCAGGATTTCAAAGCCATTGTTACTGCTGATGGTTTCACGGAATCGAAGGCCTTTTCATAATCAATGAAAGCCATGCATAATGGGAGTTCACATTCTCTTGTTCTTTCAGTTAGTTCTCTCAGTACATGGATATGATCCACAGTGCTGTAGCCACTCCTGAATATAGCTTGTTCTCTTGGTTGAACCATGTCTAGTGTTACCTTAAAGGGATGTGAAAGACCCTTAGTGAAGATTTCAGAAACCACTGATAGAAGGCTGATGGGCCTGTAGTTTGTAAGATCATCAACGTCGCCTTTTTTTTATCGAACGGTTTTATATCTTCCTTCAACTTCGTTATTGTACATACGGTTAGATTATATATGTATCGATCTTCTGATTTACAGAAGGGATTTTCCAAGAAAAACTCGCATTACTTGCTTCGAAAGTGATTATCTCCAGTAAAAGAAAATTAAACCAAGCACAAAGTGAACATAAAACCCTTTCTCTTGTGTTAACAGCTACTTTTTAAACCGAAATCGATTGATGTTAATGTCGTTAATATCAAGAAAGCTTTTGTTGTAAGTAACAAAAGATTGTATCGATCAACTTGATTTCTTGAAGCTGAAAAAAACTGCGTGTCATTCATAACTGATCGTCTTCAACGCCAACCTTATTTTCATTTTATTGAAGATTTTATCGCTTCCTGCGTTTTCTTATCATACACATTCGGCTTGCTGAAAACACCTCATTGCATTTGTCATCTTTAGTGTTTAAAGATTTACGTTATTTTACCATAAAGAATGAGAGTAAAAAGTAAAGGTAAAGTGTTGATGATGCTTTTCAGTGCAAAATTTTGATGCGTCGAAATTTTCTGTATCACGAAAAATATCTTGCGCTGCGGTTTGATATGCCAAATTGATCATATAATGCAACAGTTTAATGAAAGTGTAGATCGATAAATTAGTTATATCTGACCAAAAGATCTGAATCTGAATATTTAGAAGAGGAGATATATTTACTCTTCGCATACTATCTGAAGTGTTAAAAAACAGCTGAACACTAATAAAAGATTCTTTTATTTTGTAAAACAAGCATTTTATATAACTTTCGTTTGATACTAATTTGTGGCTATGAGTGCAAAATACCTGGTCGAAAAAAATATATAAGAATGAGAAATATCTTGCAAAATAGAACTAGAAGAGCATTGAGCAGTTGATAGTAATTCTCAAAATACTGACATTTTTAGACTCTGACATGTATATTATATTGTTACTCAGTTACACGGCTCACAGAAACGTGAGTGGAGCGTATCCACTGAAAACTTACCAATGGTTTGTCTAGTCAAGCTTCATATTGAATTTCCTTTCCACGTGAAGCTCATGGGTTGTATTCTGTTCTTATTATACGTACCTACCTTCCATACGTGGAGGTCTGTAGCGTTATTGACGAAAACACTAGTTTAATTCACATTCCAGAAACTTCGTAACCTACTGGGACATATTTATTAAATTGTTCAACTCTAAAATGATGTATTTACCTTTGGTGATGTTGATAAATTCATTTCTTGGCTGTGAGAAATTAATATGAGAGCTAAACAGACGGCCGGTGGTCCTTGAAACCCGATGCCTCTTCAAAAATTTGCACGCTGAAATATTGCTAAATACAGAAAAATTTTCTAGAACTATAAGCTGAATAAAATATGCTAGGAAACGTAAAAGAAAGTAGCATGAAGACGTAGACATCGTCCCCTGCTGCTCGAAAAGCCACTAACACACAGCACTAGCTATGTAATTCTGCGGATATTCACATATAGTTGTACTGTGTCATAAAATGTGTTGCGGTTAAAGAGTTTTGTGTTACCACTGATAAAGACAGGGAATTACTTTCAGTGCTTCTGATTCACTGATATTTCTCACTCGCTGTAGGTGAAGCTAATATGTTTCTTCGAGGTTTTAATATGCAACATCATTAAGTCATAAAATTTCAATCGCTACAAAGCTATTGAATCTTCATTTGGATAAAAATGTTACGAAATGTTTTACCTTTGAGAAAAAATGACATTTCAACAATTCAAAATAATGATGATCCCCACTTTGGTTCAACGTCTGCTATTAAAAACAATGAAAATATTAGATATTATGTTTCTCCATTGCTCGTGGCATTTCAGATTATTGGCATTCATACATTAGTTCGAGTTCACATCAAGAAGTTCCACTTTTTACTACACTGTGCTGCGTATTTGCACTCTCTGCTGTGTAATGTATTAACAGTGTACATCAGTTATATATCGATAATGCTGTACGTGGTTTTCCTAGACAATTTTAAAATGCAGAGTTTAGTTACTTTTGGTGCGGAGGAAGTTTTTCGTTTTCTTATTAGATTTGCGATATTTTTACAAAAGTCAAAGTTGAGTCGTATGCTAGAAAAACTGAAAGAAACTAGCAAACTATGCTTGAAACAGTCAGTTCGTGAAATTAAGATGATTAACGTAATTTTTTGCTTTGTTTTATTGCTGGAGTTCAGCTGTGTAATTTTCGCTTGTAACTGGAAACTGAAGAGAAAAGATCTCATGCAAAAGGAGTTAAAATACAGTTTTTTCGTTTTGTTTTTGCAAGCGACTAATTTAAACTCCGCTGCTGTATCTCATTTTCACGTAATTTCCTGGTACACCTTCATACTGGTGATTCCAACCATTTTTGCCAGTTACTATGCGTGCATCTGCGTAGTGTTAAAGAACTTATTCAGAAGCTGCGAGGAAACAGCAAGGCGAGATCATGAGGCAGAGCTTACTGTACTATGGAATGAGTACAGTGAAATAAGTGAAAGTGTTACCTCCGTCGACAGAGAACTGTGCAATGTGGCATCATTAGTCATTATTAGCAGCACGCTAGCAGTATTTCGTTATATCTTCAACATGATCTTTCAAGATGTGGAAGATAAAGTCCTACTAGGTTATTATTTGATTGAACTGCTTGTTAGCGCAATCCAAATCGTACTGATATTGGGATTGGCAGGCGTTGTTCATAACTCTGCTCTTAACGCTCGCGAAGCTATTCAGGCTTTACCTATTAGGAGGAAACAGCTCATAGAAACAACGCCATATCTACCGAACGTTTATCTTGCAGAATCATCCCTTACATTGTCCAGAACTGTCTTTCTGAAAAGAAGTACAATGTTAACCTACCTAAATTTTGTAATCACATATACAGCATTGTTCGTAACTATAAAAATAGTAAAATGAGTAACCGTAAAAGGTTTGTTACACTGCTCGACTTAGAAAATGCCACACTATGAAGGGATGTACAAAATTAAACAAAACTTACGACACATATAGAGAAATAGGTGGGTGAGAAGAGATTTAATTTCTGAGGGATTACATGAATGCGATGTGCGAGGAGACACTACAATGCAGCCTCAGCCACCAGGTGGATGGTCAGTCCGTCATACTGGGTTATAAATTCGCCGTAACGACATCGCATCAAATAGAAAAATTCCCGAATGGTGTTTTGAGGTATGACGGTGTTTGGAAGGTGTTCCAAAGTATGATGGTGTTCCGAGATATGACGGTGTTCGGATGGTGTGCTGAGGTACGATGGTGTTTGAATATTATTCTGAGTTATGTTAGTGTTTGAATTGTGTTATAAAATGTGATGTGTTCACATGGTATTCTGAGGTACGATGGTGTTCTAATGGTGTTCTGAGGTATGATGGTGTTCGAATATTGTCCTGAGGCATGATGGTGTTCGAATGGTGTTCTGAAATATGATGGTGTTTAGATGATGTTCTGAGGTACAGTATGATGGTGTACCGCTGGTATTCTGAGGTATGATCGTGTTCGAAAATATTTCTGAGGTATGATGGTGTTCGAATATTGCTCTGAGGTATGATGGTATTCGAATGGTTTTCTGAGGTATGATGGTGTTCGAATGGTTTTCTGAGGTATGATGGTGTTCGAATGGCTTTCTGAGGGATAATGGTGTTCGAATGGTTTTCTGAGGTATGATGATGTTTTAAGGTATGATGGTGTTCGAATGATTTCCTGATGTATGATGGTGTTTTAAGGTATGATGGTGTTCGAATGGCTTTCTGAGGGATAATGGTGTTCGAATGGTTTTCTGAGGTATGATGGTGTTTTAAGGTATGATGGTGTTTTAAGGTATGATGGTGTTCGAATGATTTCCTGAGGAATGATGATGTTCGAATGGTTTTCTGAGGTATGATGGTGTTTTAAGGTAGGATGGTGTTCGAACATTGTTCTGAGTTATGATGGTGTTCTGAGGTAAGATGGTGGTCAGATGGTGTTCGTACGCTCAGGTCGTCCAACGAAACTTAACTACGCCGAGCCATTTTGCCGTGTTAGGTCTTTACCTATCACGTGATTGGTTTGCAATTGCAAACGCTTACACTACTCAACTCTCGACACACGCATACCGATTTGCATTGCGCTCTGAATTATACCTTCTGGTCTTGCATTTTTTACGTCGAGCAATGTAATTCCTCAAACGCGACTACTTACTCACTAGGTTTAAGAAAAAAGAGGAATAAAGAAAATCATCGATAACATAAATAGGAAGTTTTGATTTACTCTTATTAAAAGCTCACTGTATGCCAGCTCTGAATACACAGTTCAGCAAGAAGACAAACACTAGCGAAGTAAAAGAAATACAGGAAGCAATAGAAAAGGTAATAACCAAATGTCACTGGAAACCTTGTGATTCTTCAGTGAAATTGTGATTTGACGAAGAAGACATTCATCTACTTATACACAGAAAGAGGAGCTCATGGCCAGATATAAAGTTGCGCAGTGATCTACTCTGTGACAAATCATCCCATACTGTAAGAAGGATTAGAGAAATATGCACTAGAGCAGTTTTCCCAACCTAGGCTCGGCAGAAACCTACAGGAATTGTGCCAGAAATCATGGAGTGAACAAATAAAAAAATCAGCAATATTACGAAAATTCCAAACATCCTGCATGGTTAAACGTGTAGAGAGAAATGCCTGTTTCTTAACCTTACGCTGAGTGAAAACTTAGTGCCCATAGCACAAGAAATCTAACGCCAGGATCAAAGGAAAACAATACAAGTTTAACAGTTACGTGTCGTTTCTACATATAAACTCTACATAAATTCATACAATATGTAAGCCGGTTAGCAGAATAGAGCAAAAATAGCGGAACGGACGTTAATTACGAACAATTACAGCATTAAAACCTAAATTTCTCGGTGATGTTCTCGAACGCACATCTTCCTTCTCGGAAGTCGCATATCGTACTGCTTAAACCAAACCCAAGAAGGCTTATCCCTGCAACTTGCCGTTTTGACATGTGCGTTCCGACTGCGGTAGATACATCACAGACATCCCCCCTTTGAGAAAGACGGGTGCACAAATAGCATCTTGTTTTGGATCAGTAAACTAAACATGTCTGAATGAACTCTCGTAGAAGAAGGAATCCGCAATTACAATCGATGTGTGGAAGAAGAATCACACATTTTTTTTCGAACACGCCAAAGAAATACATTTTACCTTCATGCGCCAATATAGCGTAAAATGCCAAATTTGCCGTTGATGGTGTTCGAACGCACATCTTCTTTCTCCGGAGTCGCAGATTCTACCGTTTGAGCCACACCTACGAAGCTTATCGCTACAACTTGCAGTTTCGACATGTGCGTCATCTCTGAGTTTGGTACGTGACACAACGGTAAGAAAAAAGGTAACACAATTCGTGAATTTTAGCTCACCATGCTGATGTTACGTAACGTACTCTACAAGAATCCGCATAGGACTCGCGTCGCTTTTTATCCCTTCGTTCAGTGACCTTTGACAAGCTACTGCAAGCGTTGCCAAACATGAAAAAGAAATCTGAGGCACAGGGCGTGACGTTCGGAAGCAAAAGACGTAACCAAGTAACAACACAACTTCTGCAGAAAGGAAAACTCAAAGGGAAGAATGCATTTAAATCCCTTGAAATATCGCGGAAAACCTTTTTCGACAGTTAGATACACGCTCGAGTTACATTACTGTGACCACCAGCTAATATCCAGAGTAACTGCCGTGTGCAGAACGGTCAGCAGCTAGACGAGCTAGGATTGACTCAATAAGGTGCTGGATGGTGTTCGCAGATATGTGGAGCCATGCTGACTGCTATGCATCTGACAGCTGCTGGAGGGTACGTGGTGGAGAATTCATAGAGCGAACAACATGATAGAGGTGGTCCCACAGGTACTCAAACATGATAGAGGTGGTCCCACAGGTACTCAAACATGATAGAGGTGGTCCCACAGGTACTCAAACATGATAGAGGTGGTCCCACAGATACTCAATTGGGTTTAAGTCTGGGAAATTAGGAGGTCAGGAAACTACTTTGAAGTCTTCACCGGGCTCTTCCAAGCACTCTCGGACATATCTAGCTGTGTGTCCCGTCACATTGCCGTGTTGAAGGATCCCATTCGGCACAGGAAAAACAATCAGCATGTATGGGTGTACGTGGTATGCAAGGATGGATTCATAACGGATTCAGTCCATAGTGCCTTTCACAGGCATGAGGGGACCCTAGGAATGTCCCAAAAACATTCCCCAGACTATAACGCTTCCCGCATCAGCTTGTGTTCTTCCAGCAATGGTTGAAGAATGTTTGTTCTCCTATATTTCTCGCCTTATACACCAACGTTCACTCGTTCGATGAAGCAGAAAACATGACTCATCGGGGAAGGCAATCCAATCCTTTGCCAATCAGCGGAGGTCCAATTCCGATACTGGCGAGCAAATGTAAGCCTTTTCCGCTGATCAAATCCATTTTCATAGGAGCCCTATACGCAGCGGGGTTCGCTGAAATGTCGTTTTAGAAACTCTTCCGGTAGCACCCTGGTTCATTCGGCCAGTAAGTTGCTCCACTGTAGCATGTCGATCAGCCCTTACGTACCTTCGAAGCCGACGTTCATTTCTCACATCAATGGCACGTGGGGCTCAGCAGTTTCCACGTCTCTTATTCGCATTTGCGCCATTTCTCCAATCACGATACACTTTAAACACAGCAGCGCGAACAGTTCACAAACTGCGCTGTTTCAGAAATACGGCCACACTTGGCCCGAAATCCGATAATCATCCCTTTTTGCAAATCTGAAAAATCGCTCCATTTATCCATGACAGCAACGAGTGCTATGTTTTCAGATTGCTTGCAGCACACCTTATATACCCTCCAAGCCAGCTCACGACACGTGCCTTCTTTCATTGGCTACGCGCTATTGATGTCAAACGTAGGAGCTGGTCACAATAATGTGACTCGACTGTGTATAATACAGCAATCTCAGAGTGCTACCAAAAGGCTCTTTTCTCGGTTCATGTGTAAGGTTACGTTTAATTACGTTGTGTTCGTGTATTTGTTTCGTATTGTTTAGGAGATACCTGATTGGTGATGGCACACAAGCAACGCTATGCGCTGGAAGTAAACGATCACCCTGACGTGCACTTTTTCTAGAAGCATATGCAAGTCAAGTTTCAAGTAACCCGTTGGCCTGCCAACTGCTATCCAGAATGATCCGAATTTCTAATCTATTCTTGATCTATCTACTTCCAGATTGTTCGAGAAAGTTCTTTTTCTTTATCCAGCAACTAATTCAGTCTAAAGTAGAGTGTGGTCAATGACAGTGACACTCGAAGCGATTTATAAGCGCAAGTGATTTCACGAGAGGTGTTTCGCATGAATTACGGTCGTTTGTAAATTCGTAGATTGACAAACTTTCTTTTGTATGATTAACCTATAAAGCAAGGAAAGATCTTTTGTTTTATATTTAGAAAAATTAGAGTGTGTTTATCGAAAATTCCGCTGAAAAGGAAATATTTGCGCAAGAAAAAACAAGCGCGTTTTTCACTGAAAGCAAACCTTATACTGCCTTTAGATGTACAGTTTATTTTGACACTTCAGAGATTATTAATTCACACAAAAAACAGGCGAAATGCTTGTATTAATAAATAAATATATATATATATATGCTGAAGCGTGAGAATGACATCCACGAAAAATACGAAATCTAAGCACATCGGGGTGAATTTGTAATATTACAGATTTCAAATTTGCACATCTCTGCGAACACAAATATGATGTTTGTTCACCCTTCCTTGAAATACTATAATTCACTATTGACACAGCTAGTCACATTTTATATCAGTAAAAATAGCTTTATACTGAAACGCAACGCTCATTTGAACGATTAAGGCATTGCTCATAAGGCTTTCTGAGGTGGCCTAAGAACTTCCAAGAACATCGATACCTCAAATTTCAGTTTTAGTATTTTGCATATGCGTGAAAATTATGAGCAGGTACTGAATATTGCTGTGGATTGCAGGGATCTGCATGTTATTGAGGTATTTAAAAGTTACCCATATTTTAGAAGTCTAAATATGCAGATTAATCACGAATCGCATATGTATTTAACGCATTCAAATCCACTGCTTTTCTTCTACTATTTTTAAACGTATTCAAATCTATCGCTTTTGCTGCAAATAAACATGCACTTGCCTACCTTTTTGAATCAACCGTATCTACTTGCTTTGCCTATAGCTAGTTTTAAATGCATTGTTATGAAAATAGTTGCGGCAATTTTGAAAATATTTGGATTTATTGCTTCTGTGCAAAAATATAGTTGCAGCCATCCAAATCTATCACTTTCCCTGTAAATTTTGCTTTTCTGTCAATATACTTTATTTCTAAACGAATCTGAAACTATGTTTTTTTTTCCTGTAGAACATACTTTATTGCACTGAAGAACAAAAATAATTTATTTTCTTGGTGCCTGGAATTTTTGACCTGAATCTGAGTATTTTTGTGCCGCTGATTCCGAAAATTGTATTCTTTTTGCTTTAGCAGCTCTAGTTTATGAGATATTATTGGCGTTATCACCGAGTATTACGTTATTTTTCCGCCAGTATTTGTTACTTGTAAAAACTTTGTTTTCGACCTGATTCCGGGTATTTTTGTGCCGCTGATTCAGGAAATGGTATTCTTTTTGCTTTAGCAGCTCCAGGGTTCGAGATATTGTTGGCATTATTACCTAGTATTACTTTATTTTCCTGTCAGCATTTGTTATCTGTTTGTATACATACCTTTGAATTTTCTGTTGCTGTCCGTGTTTGCATGTCCACGTTGTATATTCAGAGGTTTCTGTTTTAGGCGTTTGGATTCATCACGAAAAAAATTTGTCAATAATCCGGATGTTTTTTGTTACATTTGGGGAGAGCACACGTTCGCTCAACAGAGACAAGCTATATTGGACTTTGTGAAAAGAGCTTATTTTGCCTACTTCACAGTAAAACTAGGGGACCAAGATAAACCTTGTGCACCGCATGGCATGTGTAAAATGTGTACAGAACACCTGCGACAGTGGATGAATGGGAAAAAGAAGAGCATTAAATTTGTTATACCAAGGGCATGGCGCCAACAGAGCAACCACAGTGGTGACTGTTACTTTTGTCTGGTGAATACAAAAGGAATCAATGGGAAAAATCAGGTTTAAGTGCATGTTTCCTGATCTGACCTCCGTTAGACGCCCTGTTCCACATTCAGAAGAGATACCTGTCCCAACATGTGGCACACTTCTAGAGCTCTCCGAAAAGTCGGATGAATCGGCTGGTGAGAAAGACAGCTATGCTGAGCAAAATGATAGTGATTTCCAAGAACCTTCATCAGGTTTCAGTCAAACGGAATTGAACGACTTTAAAAAGTATAACGAAGTAAATTTCTCCGTCATTTTTGGTCTACGCCGGGATTCGAACCCGAGTCCGCTTATTCCGGAACAAGTCGCTCTACCAACTGAGCTACGCAGACGTTTTATTCTGATTCCTATCTGCCTTTATGTCGTGTGCGTCCTACTGGCAGGTACGTCACATCACCCTACCCCCCGAAAGAGGGCCGGGGGCATGGCCCACGGGTCAGCCGTGACCATGAATCGTTGCAGGCAGCCATCCACTGTAGAACGTCCACTTGAGAACTCCCAGTCAATCTGGTGTGTGGAATGCAACGTCACACACATTTATTTTTCGAAGCGCTGGAGAAGGGATTCTCTTATTTTTCCTATCTCGCGGTGTGGAAATAACATCACACCAATGCGAGATTTTGAACGGTCGGGTCATCCGGATAGTTCGGGCGCCATTATAACGAAGTAAATTTCTCCGCCATTTCTGTCCACGCCAGGATTCGAACCCGGATCCCCTCATTCCGGAATAAGTCACTCTACCAACTGAGCTACGCAGACGTTTTATTCTGATTCCTATCTGCCTTTATGTCGTGTGCGTCCTACTGGCAGGTACGTCACAAAAGGACCTAAGTCTTCTAAAGAGGGCAGCTGAATTGTTAGCTTCCAGGCGGCAGAAACAAATGTACTGTTACGGGGAACAAAGATCACATTGTATCGCAACAGAGAAGAAGTGTTTTCTGCCATTCTTCACAAAACAAAACGAATTCGTTTTCTGCAGCACTGTGCCAGGATTGCTGATGAAATTGGGAGTACGAAATACACACCCAGGGAATGGCGGTTATTCATACACTGCTGGCCACCCAAAATGCAACACCAAGAGGGAAGCATCGGATTAGCCTGAAATTCGCAGCATACGTCGCCCACGAGGACATGCAAACGATTAGCATTGCAGGGTATAAGCAAATCATGTGCGCCCGGCACGCCACCGAGAAGCACTATAAGAAGTGTGCACAGAAGGCGGGGTGTAAGTAGTGGAAGTGTGTTGTGCTGCCGTACCTGTGCGTGGGAAGCTTCCTGATGCCTCGCCGCAGAATACGGCAGTAATTTCAGCATGTTTCGGAGTTCGACAGAGGACGAATACTGGCTTATCGCAACAGAGTTTTATGGTACCGAGACATCGGCGACCGTGTGGGACAACATCCAGCCACAGTGAGGCGAGTATGGACTCCGTGGGTGTAGGAGGGACGGACGGACCGACGTGAGTGATTGCCGCAGCCGCGGCAGATTACCGTACGAGAGAACCGGCATGTTGTGCGGCGGGCATTGACGGCTCGCAGCGCCACATCACGAACGTTTGCGCAGGAATTAGGGTGTGTTGCGTAACAGCCTGTGTCAGCACGTACCGTTCGACGTCGTCTGCAGGAGCGGGGACTTGTCGCACGGCGCCCATTGCTCCGATTACCATTGACGTTACACCACCGGCGAGTGCGGCGGCAGTGGCACGTTGAACGCCGTACCTGGACTACGGAATGGCACAACATTGCCTTCTCCGACGAATCCCGCTTTTGCCAGCAACACCACGATGGTCGGATCCGCGTGTGGTGGCACCACAGCGAGAGACTGTATGACGCCTGCATTATGCATCGCCGTACCGGTCCGTCGCCTGGCGTTATGGTTTGGAGCGCAATTGGATATCACACCCGCACCCCTCTGGTACACATCGCCGGTACACTCAACCGCCACCGCTACATCTCCGACGTTTTGGAGCCTGTAGTCCTCCCTTACCTGCAGGACCTGCCAGCGGCCACGTTTCAACAGGGCAATGCGCGCCCGCACGTGGCACGCATCGTGCAACAATTCTTCACTGCCCACCAGGTGTCACTGCTGCCATGGCCCGCTTGTTCTCCCGATATGTCGCCCATCGAACACGTGTGGTCGCTGATCGGCAATCGAGTGGCCCGGCTAGCACCACCCGCGGCTATGCTTGATGAACTGTGGCAACGTGGGGAAACAGCTTGGACCGACATACCCCAAGCCCGACATCCAAAGCCACTTTCTTTCGATGCCGCGGTGTGTAGCGGCCGTTATTGCCTGCCAAGGGGGCCACACGAACTATTGATGTCTGCGTGTTCCGCAAGTCGCACGGGCCTGTAAGCTCAATCGTTTCATCTTTGTATCTGTTGTTATGTGTCCAGTAAATCTGGCGTTTCTATCTCGTGTCCTTCTTGGTGTTGCAGTTTGGGTGGCCAGCAGTGTAGAGTGCTCCACCGGCAGCCTAAAATGTGTATTTCTACATAACAGGAACAGATTTAGACCAATCCCAATCGGTCACTCAGTTGGTATGCGGGAAGATCGGGCGACAGTTGCCATAGTCCTAGAGAAGATAGCATACCGCGATAACCAATGGGTCATCTCTGTGGATTTGAAGATGGTGAATTTTCTCCCAGTGCAGCAGGCTGGGTACACCAAGTACCCGTGGTTTGTATGTCTGTGGGTCAGTATAACTAAAGATCAACACTAAGTGAGAAGACAATGGGCTGTTAGAGAAAACATGGTAGTTGGAGAGAAAAACATCATCACAGAACCTTTGCTGGACAGAGAAAAGATCATATTGCCACTATTGCACACCAAACTTGGTTGGATGAAACAATTTGTAAAGGCACTTAAGAGAGATGGAATGTGTTTCGGCTACACATGTAGAAAATTTCCAACGTTGAGCACGGAGAAAATAAAACCAGGTATATTAGACGGACCACAAATCCGGGAACTCAGGAAAGACCAGCTTTTCCAAGACTCAATGGACAATATCGAGGCATGTGGGTGGTTGTATGGTTGTACAGAATTTTCTTGGGAACCATAAGGCCGCTAACTACCGTGAATTCGTGGAGAATATGCTCACTGCGTTTTGTATAATACCCTTGGCAGTAACATGAGCATCGAATTGCCTTACTTCCACAGTCTGTGACGTACCTGCCAGCAGGACGCACACGACATAAAGGCAGATAGGAATCACAATAAATGTCTGCGTAGCTCAGTTGGTAGAGCGACTTCTTCCGGAATAAGCGGCCTCGGGTTCGAATCCCGGCGTAGACCAAAAATGACGGAGAAATTTACTTCGTTATAAGTCATTCGGATCTATTTCCACATTGTCTTGGTGATATCAGCGATGAACAAGGGGAGCGATTTCACCAGGAAATAAGGGACATGGAAGATCGGTGAAGTGGACGATGGGATACGCATGTGATGGTGGACTATTGTTGGAGCATCCAACGGGAATGTCCAGGAACATCGCATCGTCTGAAGTCACAGAAACGCGGGTTCATCACAGCATATCTCAGTGACGAAACTTGTGTGTTGTTGTACCTGTTCTAGGCTTCTTGGGATATCTCTACATATGTGATATCGTGAGAAGCCGATCTGATGGACACAAACTAACGCCATTTTCGGAATCTTTGATCCCAAAATACCCTAAAAATGGTCGAACATTTTAGGCACCAAAAGTTGCGTTCTCCAGTGTAAACGCATTCGAATATAATGTTTTTGTTCTAAAAATAGTTGCTACAGGTTTGAAATGCATTTGGATCTATTGCTTTCTCTCGAAATATAGCTGACGTCACATTTAGGCTCATTCGAATCTGTGTACAGTTGCCACCATTTCTAACTGCATTTAAATCCATTATGATTCCTGTGAATGTGCTTACGCTACTTCTGAACGCATCTGAATCTATGCCTTTTTTATAGCTAATTATAAACGTATTCAAATCTATTATTTTAACTGTGAATAAGTTTGCTGTAGTTAATCGAAAGCATTCAGATTTATTGATTTTCCAGTAAATACACCACAATGCATAGATACGACATTTTTTAAACACATTCGAATCTATTACATTTCTTGGAAATGCAGCTGTCTCTATTTTTACAGTTTCGAATTTGTTGATATTCATGTAAATGTAGTTGTCACTAAAAAAAACTGCATTGGAATCTATTACATTTTATGTAAAGGCACTTGCTGTCAATTTTTAAATGCATTCGAATTTATTTGTTTTCCTGTAAATAAAATTTGCACTAATTTGGAATGCATCATTAATTCCTTTCGTTTCCTACTACTTTTCCGGACAACACATTGTTGCACTAATTCTAGCGGTTTGTAAAATGATTTGCATTTTCCAGTGACTACATAAGTGGTATTAATATAAACGCAGTCCCGGTGGTGCAGGGTCTAAGTGCTGATTCCTGCAGCATGGAACCCGGTTCGAATCCTGCCGCTGAGTCATGGTGGTGGCGTTTGTCTTACAGCATGGATTCTCTCCCGTCCCTGAGTCCAGTTACCCTAAATGAGGGGGACGGGTGACTACTTAAACCCATCGAGTTGCTCACGGTTGTTTTTAACCCCTCCCCCATAAAAAAACAACAACAACAATTTCAAGGATGTGTGAAAGTCTACGTTTATTGCATAACTTTTATGATGCCATTGGAATTCCGAATATTTATTTCATTTAAGTAATAAAAGTGTTTTCATTATACGTAGTGCGATAAAAAAAAATTCCAAGACTTGGTACGTAGCGCGCCAACAGATGGCAGTACGCGGATGCGCGAGCAGCAGTAGAGGCCAGTGACCTTTATGAGTCACTGTGCCGAGGAGCGTCGTTCTGTGAGCATCGAGAGCTGTGCTACACGATATTTGGTGAGCACGTTCAAAATACCACTGCGATTTCGGTATGGACTGCAAACTAGAGCAACGAGCGAACAACAAATTCTGCATCAAACCAGGCAAATCGGCAACCAAGACGTATGAAATGTTCCTGTCGCGCGTCATCACTGGGGACGAGACTCGGGTCTACGGTTACGACCCGGAGACCAAACAACAGTCGTTGCAGCGAAAGGGCCCTTGCATCTCCACGACCGAAAATGGCCCGACAGTTCCGGAGCGCAATCAAAAGCATGCTCATAGTTTTCTTCGACATTCGTGGAGTTGTGCACCGTGAATTCGTCCCCCAGGGCCAGACCGTCACCACCCTTTTTTTACTGCAATGTTCTGCGGCGTCTTAGGGAGGACATTCATCGCAAACGATCTGAAATGGGGCGCAGGGGCGATTTCCTGCTCCATCACGACAATGCAGCAGCTCACAGAGCGTTAGCAACAAGCCAGTTTTGCAGCCGCAATAGTATGAGTACCGTTCCTCACCCGCCTTACTCGTCGGATTTGGCACCCTACGACTTCTTTTTGTTCCGGAAGATGAAGCTGAAGCTCAAGGGTCGCCGCTTTGGAACCGTGGACGAGACGGTGCTTGACACGATTTGCGAACAGGACTTCCAGGGAGCGTTCCAATAGTGGCAAAAACGCTGGCAGCCGTGTATCGCTGCCCAAGGAGACTACTTTGATGGAGATCATAGCCAGACTTAAGAAACGTAAGTACTTTGTTGTATGTCGGCCTAGTCTCGGAACATTTTGATCGGACCTAGTATGTTGTGTCTTTGAATTCGTTAGTTTTTCTGTTACTACATACACATCCCTGCTATTAATTTCTAAACGCCCTCCTATTGAAAGTGGATTAAGACCTATGCAAACATCACGCCACAGACCCCACTATAAATACACTCAAAGGGATCTGATGAGACATTAGCACAACTGTGAATACAGGATGCCCCGATCGACAGGGTTAACACCTTTTCTGCGCGGATGATTAATAATGGAGCACCACACAAGCAATCATTTCAGAGGTATTGGAGATCCATAGGTCAATAGCTGACGACGCGATATGAAAATTAAAGCTGTAATGCACTACGTACCATGATGTAGCTGACGTACTACTGCGGTAACGTATGATGATAACCCTGCCGGCGCAGTTCAGTTAAGAGAACAAACGCTCCGTAGTAAGAAGACGTGAGTTCGAAAACTATCTCCACCTAAAAGGATATATGCTAAATTGGCCGATGAACGAAAATGAATGTCATGGTCGTGATGTTCAAAAATGTGGGCGATTATTCTCCCACACAACGAAAGGAATTAATGAAAAAAAAATCCTTCTGCAGTGAACTGGTCCTTCGCGTTAAGTTGTCATCAGATCCGAAACCTGCGATTTCGTGCCCCCGCCTTTCTCAAGGGCAATGATGAAACATCCTATTTGATAAAACGTAGACTCCGTACTAATACGGTGACGTATGAGTCAAATGAGCACTGTTGCATCCATAACCCTGCCTGCGTAGTTCAGTTGGAAGTACAACTGCTCCATAGTAGGAAAACGTCTGTCTGAAATCCACCACCGGCAAAAAAGTTGTGGGTTATAAAGTAGACTGGAGCTCAATCTATCAAAAAAAAAAAAAAAAACCTGATAAACCTCAGAAGCCAAAAGAATGGGACAAGAGAGCTCTCTGAAAGCCTGTCTGCACAGAAACAAATCAACATTGTGTCAAATAGCGCAGACCTAATGTGAAACTGCGTGCATGGGTGGTAGCACCAGTACAGTGCGCAGGACGCTGCAGGACATGGGTTACCTCTATCGAGCAGCCATCCAACTGAAGCTAATTACTTTCACTAATTCCACTCGCCGAATAGAGTATTATAAAGAACGACAATCTTGGACTATACGCCAACGAAAAACTGTGCTTTGAACTGGAGAATCATGGTGCGCACTATACCAGCCTGATGGTTGTTTCTGAATGCGACGACAACTGGGGAAAAGGTACCTTCTGGCTGTATCGTCCCGACAATGAAGTTTCGTGGAAGAAGTGTAGTGGTTTGGAGAAATCTTCCGTGATTGGACTATTGTTCATTAATTGTTTTGTTCCCGACCATGGTTTCTGAGCTCTATCTATAAGTCCTGTACAATTATGCGCTACCAACGTTGCTGCAGTACTTTGAGAAAGGCTCATACTTCTGTCAGCGGGACAACGCCTCATGTAGTATTATAAGGACAAAACCATGAATGCTGAGCTCTGTCTAGACCTCCTGGTCAGTGATGCACTGCTAACATTGTGGCAGTACTTTGGGGAACACCCATAACTCTATCAGCACGACAACGCATCATGTCATACCATATAAACAAAACCATGAATGCTGAGCTCTACCTAGACGTCCTGGTCAGTGATGCACAGCTGACATTGTGGCAGTACTTTGGGGAAGACCCATACCTATATCAGCATAACAACGCACCATGTCATACCATAAAAACCATGAATGCTGAGCTCTACTTAGAAGTCCTGGACAGTGATACACTACCAACATTGTGGCAGTACTTTGGGGAAGACCCTTACCTCTATCGGCAGGACAATGCACCATATCATACCATAAAAACAAAACGATGTATGCCGAGCTCTACCTAGATGTCCTGAGCAATTTCGCTGTACCAACGTTGTGGTAGCACTTTGGAGAAGGCCTTACGCCATACCTCTGCCAGCAGGACAATGGATCATATCATACTGTTATCGTGTTTATAGATTGTTTTGAGGAAATGGGTGTCGAAAATTATGACTGGACAAACTAGTGTCCTTATCGGAATCCTATATGGAATCTCTGGAAAGGATTGGATCGTCGGTGCGTGGAAGAAGAGATTTCCCAACAGACAAAACTGAATCGGTCACTGCATTATAGGTTGAACGCCGAAATATATTGGTGCACCCTTTCAAAATACTGGTTGAGAGTATTCCACGAAGACTAAAGGCCGACAAAACAGCCACACACAAAAAAGATTTCAGCACAGGGTATTAAAGTTTTATAAATAAAGGTTGTTTGACATGCAGGTGTCCGGATAGTGATAGGGTTTTTTTGGAAGGGAGGGGGTTAAAGAAAAGCATGAGCAATTCTATGGCCTATAAGTAGAAGCCAGTCTCTAATTTAAGGCCGCTGGCTCCATGGAAGGGAGAGAGCTAGTGCCGTTAGACAAACGCATCATGCATGCCTCACAAGTATTTGAACCAGTGCCATCTAGGACGAATGATCAGAATATTAACGGTTGGAAATTTTATATACACTGAGTGGCCACTTATTTATGACCACCTGACAGTGTTAAGCAAATGAGCTATGGCTGCACGCTGTTGCCGTCTGAGGGCGAGGCTAGTATACAAAGGGAAAGCTTAGTTTTTGCGACAGTAGTAGAAGGGATTTTTGCGTGACGAAATGGGTAAAAAATGCGAATTGACGGACTTTCAACGTGGGATGATTGTAGGAGCTCGGAGCCATGGAGCGAGTATCACCAAAACCGCCGCATTCGTGAAATGTTTCACAGCAGCTATTGTTAAATGTTTAAAGACTGGACTGTCAGCCAAAAAACTGGGTCTCTACGTGCAACGTGTGGTCGTCATCGACTAGTGACTGCTCGGGCGGAACGGAGAGTGTCCAGACTGGTAACAGACAACAGAAGGGCAACAGTACAGCAAATTACAGACCATCTTAATCAGGGATCCCCTCAAATGATCTCTGCACGCACTGTTCGCCGTACACTGCATCGGATGGGATATGGCAGCCGAAGGCCTGTTCGAACACCTTTGCTGTCTGAAGTTAACAAGAGAAAACGTCTCCAATTCGCACAGGAGCACAACGATTGTACTGTCGATAATTGGAAGCAAATTATGTGGTCCGATGAATCATGTTTTCGGTTGCACCATGCCGATGGCCGAGTGAGAATTTGGCGGAAACAGCACGAAAGCATGGATCCCAAATGCATTGCTACAACCCTTAAAGATGGTGGAGGCAACGTTATGGTTTGGAGAATGTTTTCCTGGCATGCTTTGGCCCTTTAATTCGTGTTGAACAACGTCTGACTGGAACATCATATCTAAATATCGTTGCGGACCAAGTGCATCCTGTCATGTGGATGTATTATCCCAATAGCGATGGCTATACTTTCAACAAGATAATGCGTCCTGCCATAGTGCTCGTATTGTACGGGATTGGTTAGGAACATGCCGGTGAGTTTACTTTGCTTAGGTGGCCCCCACAATCTCCAGATCTCAACCCCATTGAGACTTTGTGGGATGAAGTTGAACGAGCCATCAGACAGCTGGATCCACAACCATGCAATCTTACACTCCTGGAAAGTGCTACTCATGAAGCATGGTCCCAGATTCCACAAACCTCCTATCAACATCTCGTGGAGTTCATGCCACGAAGAATCGACGCAGTATTAAAGGCAAATGGTGGCCCAATGAAGTACTGAGGGGGTGGTCATAATAAAGTGGCCACTCATTGTATAAACATTGAGTAGTCATATTATTTGGAATACGCTCATATTAGGTGTGCAACTTAATTCTCGGCCCCTAACAGCAAGCGGTCATAGAACATCGGCAAATGCAAATAGCTATGTGCAATAATGGTTGATTGCAGCGCCAACCAACAGCTTTGCGGGAAACCATAACCGCTCACAGCTGTAGTGACAGAAGGGATGAAAGTTGACGGTGAGAGCAATGTCGTTCAAGAAGCAACATTTGAAGAACTGCCTCCTGTTCGCGTTTCAGCTGAAAAAAGGGCCGCAGAAGCCCAGCAAGTGATCTGTGCTGCTTTGGGTGAGTCTGATGTGTCCTACAGTACGTGTAAGAAGTGGTTCCAGCGGTTTAAGCAGGGATATGTCGATCTCCATGATGCAGAACGTCCGGGACAGCCACAGAAAGTTGACGATGAAGAACTGGAACAACTGTTGGACGCGGATACCTGTCGGACACAGTCAGAGGTAGTAAAGGAACTCGGAGTAACACGGCAAGCCATTGCAAAGCGCCTGCACAAGCTTGGACGGATTCACAAGGAGGGCCGTTGGGTGCTTCACCAACTCACAGCTGCGAACAAATCTAGGCGCTACGATGTTGCTGTGTCCTTGCTCTCCAGATTCAAGAAGAAGGATTTCCTCCACAAGGTTTTGACCTGTGATGAGAAGTGGATGCTTTACGATAATCCTAAGCGGCGCAAATCGTGGGGTTATCCAGGTCAGCCTATCACCAGTACCGCCAAACCGAAGTTCCATGTCAGGAAGTTGTTGCTGTGCATATGGTAGGATCAGCGCGGTGTCGTACACTATGAGTTGCTCAAACCTGGTGAAACGGTCAATGCTGAGCGTTATTGTAAGCAACTCATTCGTGTGAGTGATACACCGGAGGCGAAAAGGCCATACACCGGCAAGGGTAGAAGGTCGGCCCTGTTGCTTCAGGATAACGCGCGTCTTGACACCACGAAAACGACTTTAAACAAGATAATATATCTGGGATGGGAGATTTTGTCCCACCCGGCGTATTCTCCAGACTTCGCTCTGTCGGATTATTACCTCTTTCGCTCCCTGCAACATCACCTGAGTGATACGCACTTCACTTCTGTCGAGGAGGTCCACACAAGTATTGATGACTTTATCAACTCGAAACAGCCCTTTTTTATTCGCAGTGGCATTCGGCAGCTCCCTGACCGATGGCTCAGATGTATCCAACACGACGGGGATTATTTCCTTGATTAGGTACCTAATCGATTTGCTATAATTTGCTGTCAACGTGTCGTGCCTGTGGCCGAGAATTAAGTTGCACAAAGCATTTCGAAATTTCTCGGAATTATGTAATTATAAATCTACTTCTCTTTGGCACAAATGCTGCGTCTGACAATGCTCAGCAATACTTGACGACGAAAAGCTTTACAAATTGCAACCATGTTGGAGCTGAGTCACTTTCTGTGAAATGCGGGATTCCTCAAGCACATTCTCAAGGAAAAGCATTATTTGCCTTATCTCGAATAAGAGTTAAGAGAGGCTGTTTCCTACCCATCCATGCACGCTGAATTCACAGACACATTGACTTTCCAGTGAGCAGCCATTGCTCAGTTTCAGAAAGGCAATTGATTTAAAACATTTGCGTTCTCATTTTTTAAAATTTAATACATAATTACGAATTAATTGTAATATTTTTCAGAGATGTTTTTTTGTTCAACACATCTTATGTCTAACCACTGACGTGAAAAATGCTCCAAATGAAAAGCGCAATCTTGGCGATTTGTATATTTTATATGATTAAAAGAATTTGTACTACGCAATAAGCTTTTCAACTTTGAAAGTTTGATGCACTCTTGAGTAATAGTGCTTAATAACGATAATGTAGGCAACTGTTGCATCAATAATCATTTGTTGAATATCCGTTACTTCTTTCAGCATTTCTTCTAACTCTTATTGATTATTTTGAAAGGAAATAATCAATAAGAGTTAGAAGAAATGCTGTTTTACGCAGTAAGCCTTTTTATTAAAAAATGGGCATTTGTTAGCAAGGCATTTCGAAATTTCTTGAAATTATGTAATTATAAATCTGATTTCCTTTGGCATAAATGCTGCGTCTGACAATGCTCCTCAATACTTGATGACGAAAGGCTTTATAAATTAACGTGTCATTAGCATGGTGACAGTATTATGTACCCCGCCAGAAATAATAAATCATATGGTATCCATAGAATTGTCTGCGTTGTAGGTCTTTTGCTCAGAGCATACTTCGATTTTCTTGGAGTTGCAAAAATCGTTCATGTCCGAATTGAATATTTCATGAACTATTTGCTGCGAGCAAAAAAGATTTACCTTAGTTTGTGTCTTTTTGTGCTTTAGGAGGTTGAACAGTAATGTTTCTCAATGCCCATGAGGACAACCAATCAAAACCTCGTGATAAGAACGCTCAAAATCGTTTCCTCTATAACCAGTTGTTGACAATAAGAAAAAAAATATTTACAGATTCAGCAGAAAAAGAATACACTGCTTCTAAAATAGCTTGCGCAATTAAAAATCCCGGTAGAAATACTAACAACTGATTTCTCGTGACGGAAAAGAAACTCTCAGTTTGCAACAGCAGGATTAATGTTTACTGAATGCTATATGTTATCAATGTAAGGTCAGGTGATGCATAACATCACAGCCTCTCGTTGACAAATGTCAACCCCGCCTTCTCGTGGTGCATCCTGTTCCCACTAAAGGGGCTCTGACGACCGCCAATAGCGGTATAACTATACCATCGGGATTAGAGGAAATTCTATCCCACACTCACCAACCCGCTTGGCCAGCGTGGTGAGTTATGGCCAAACACCTCCAAAATGACTCCACAACTTAAATCTTGGCCCTCAGTCTCCGGCAGCTGGAATGTACCTGGCCAAGGCAGCGGCCAGTGCGACATGAAGGCAGAGGGTGCTAAGAATCCTCGGAGGACCGGACTAGGCTGCCATCTGATGCTGACCTTGGCTACTTACAATGGACGCTCCCTATCTTCTGATTCAAGGCTTCTTGAATTGGAAGAGGAACTACAAAGGATCAAGTGGGACATCGTCGGGCTAAGTGAGGTAAGGAGAAAAGGAGAAGATCTCATCGAACTGAAAAGTGGACATCTCTTCTACTATCGTGGGACAGATACTGGCAGAACTAGTGGTGTTGGGTTTATAATAAACAAGAAACTGAAGGATAAAGTTGCAGAAGTTGAAAGTTCCTCTGACAGAGCTGCACGACTTGTTATCCAACTCTCGAAAAGATACCAGGCTCAGATTATTCAAACTTATGCACCCACCACAAGTCATCCTGAAGAAGAACTTGAAGAATTTTATGAAGAAATTTGTCATCTAAATAATAAAGGTAAGCAGCACTTGAAAATAATTATGGGAGATTTCAATGCAAAAATAGGGCAACGGCAACAGAATGAAACTTCAGTAGGTAAATTCGGTCACGGCAACAGAAACCAGCGTGGAAATACTCTCGTTGAGTTTGCAGAGGCAGAAGGGTTTTTCATCTTGAACTCCTTCTTCAAGAAAAAGCCACACAGGAAATGGACATGGAGACATCCAAATGGGACGACAAGTGAAATTGATTTTATTATGTGTAACAAAAAATTCGTCATAGAAGACTGCAGTGTGCTGAACAAGTTCAACACAGGTAGTGACCATAGATTGGTGAGATGTAAGATGCACCTCAACACTAAACTTGAACGTGGCAAGCTCATAAGACAAACAAAATCTATTGACATAACCAAACCTAAAAAACACCATAATACCTTCAAGTTAGAGCTGAAGAACAGGTTCTCTGCTTTAGAAGGCCTAACATCGGAAGAAGTGGACATCTCTGAAGTTAACAGAAAAGTAACCAAAGCTCTTATGGAAACAGCAACAAAATGAGCTGGGTCTAAGAACAAGTTGCATGTGAACAAATTATCAGGAAAAACCAAAATGTTGATGCAAAAAAGAAGAGAGATGAGGACAACTAAAGAAGATGTGACTTCCAAAGTGGAATATATAGAGCTATGCAAGACAGTAACAAAAAGTATCACTGAAGACGTAAGAAAAGTCAACTGTGAACTAGTGAGGAAAGCAATTGAAAACAACCAAAGCCTAAAGATAGCAAAGGGACATCTCAGTAAGGGAAGAAAACAGATTATGGCACTGAGAAAAGAAGATGGTTCTGTAACAAGAAATAGAGGCGAAATTTTGACAAGAGTGAAAGATTTCTACTCCAAATTATATGAAAGGGATGATATATGCACTCCAGACATCATGAAAGATACCAGTACCAGAGTTCCTCCAGTCCTTCCAGCAGAAGTTGCACATGCAATCAAGAACATGAAGCGAGGAAAAGCTCCAGGAGAAGATGGAATTACTGTAGACATCATACAAGAAGCAAGTGGAGAAATCGAAACAGTACTCGCCCAAATTTTCACTCGATGCCTTAATGAAGGAAAGATTCCTGAGGATTGGAACACCGCTACAATGATCCTGCTACATAAGAAAGGTGACATTGAGGATCTCGGAAACTACAGACCTATTAGCCTCCTATCAGTAGTTTATAAAATCTTCACTAAAGTTCTTTCACACCGCTTGAAGGTAACACTGGACATGGCTCAAACGAGAGAACAAGCTGGATTCAGGAGTGGCTACAGCACAATAGATCATATCCACGTGCTGAGAGAACGAATTGAAAGAGCGAGGGAATATGAGCTTCCATTGTGCATGGCTTTTATCGATTATGAAAAAGCCTTTGATTCGGTGAAACCATCAGCAGTTACAATGGCTCTGAAAACCTGCGGTATTGAAGATGCATACATTAATATTATTCATAACATCTATGAAAATGCAAGTGCAAAGATTAGGCTGTTTGAAAATACAACACACGTAGAAATTGGAAAGGGAGTGAGTCAAGGTGACACCATATCTCCGAAGCTCTTTAATGCCACATTGGAGGGTGTTTTTCAGTCGCTGAGCTGGGAAAACAAAGGGATAAAGATTAATGGAGATTATCTAACCCACCTTCGTTTTGCTGATGACGTAGTCATTTTTGCAACTAGCCCATCAGAGCTGCAGAGTATGATCCAGGAACTTGCTGACAAGAGTAAAGAAGTGGGATTAAAAATGAACTTTCAGAAGACAAAAGTGATGTTCAATGCTTTTACAAGAAATGAAGATTTATCGATTGATGGAGAAAAGCTGGAGATAACAGACACGTATGTTTATCTTGTACAGCAGATATCAAGTGAGGGTCACATTGATGAAGAAATTAATCGGCGTACAAAACTTGCCTGGAGAGCTTTTGGAAGAAACAGCATAATTTTCAAGAGCAATATGCCATTATGTCTTAAAAGAAAAGTGTTTGATCAATGCATCCTTCCAGTGCTTACGTATGGTGCAGAGACGTGGACCTTAGCTAAAAGAGACATACAAAGGCTGCAGACAACTCAAAGCAGCATGGAGAGGTGCATACTTGGTGTAACCAAGAGAGATAAGAAGAGGAACTCGTGGATCCGGAAAATGACAAGAGTGGAAGACATCATGATTAGAGTTAAATCCCTGAAATGGCAATGGGCTGGACATACTGCCAGAAGGACAGATCATCGATGGACAGCCGAAATTTTAGATTGGATTCCAAGGGACAGGAAAAGACCCCGAAGAAGACCATATGGGAGATGGGTGGATGAAATTCGAAAGTATGCAGGGGTGACATGGAGGAGACCGGCACAAGACAGACCGTTGTGGAGGAAACTTGGGGAGACCTTCGTCCAGCAGTGGATTGATAATGGTTGACAATGATGATGATGATGATGATATGTTATCAAAAGTGCCAATTAATAGAAATGAAACCTGAAAAAATAATGAAGTAGATGTCATTTGAAGAATGCAGGAATGAATTATCAAATGCGCGTGAAAGCAACATCAGTAGTAGACAAGACTGCACGAAACCTGCTTGTTCATGAACACCATTATAAGATAACTTCGCCTGGCCATCTCTTTAAATTGCGGTTTACATATCCTACAACTTTAATGTGTACATGTATTTATCTACATAAGGTACCGAAGCACTATGATATGCAAATGGTATTAAATGGAATTTTACGAAGTAGAAGTTATTCTGAATAATTTAGGCTGCAGGTGAATTTTCCTCGAAAAGTTTTGATCGCTCGAAATATGAGGATGCATCCATCGACCATAAAATTTAAACGTATTACTAGTATGCTCTTTAAGTAAGAATTGTTTATATTACCTAAATGCATACATCTAGTCCAGCACAGAACAAAGGAAAATGAGTAGTGTAGCTGGTATGGCCTCTAGAAAAGGGGGCACCTCATCGAATGTTTTGCAATGCTTTTTACTTTGTACTCATCATAATTACAAAGCAAAACAATTATCAATGAAACACGTTTGCGAGAATTACATGATACCAATCTATTTCAGAAATATTCCCTTCCCACAAGTTAATCCAAATTAAATGAATTTCTTCAGTGTTGCTTATTTGATGAAAGTGTAGAAATATAATCATGTGCCATTGATACTTTGAACAATTAAAACGATGCGCAACTGGTCTGCTAATTATGAGGGAAAAGCAGTAGACTTTTATTTAATACTAAGCACATTTTCTTGCACCTATGGCAGTTAATTAATATTCTTCTTCGTTTTTGCTGTTAATAAATATAATGCCAAATTTTAACTGCATGATAACATGTGATAAGAGATGAAATCGCTTTTGTGGAGATATCTCTGTGTGATTTCATATAAACCTACTACACGGATGATTGACTATATCATTCCTACATTAAATTGGAAGCACATCCAACTATTTCTGATTCATTTCAGATAATTAGAATGTACAAATGAAGGAATAATTTTTAGCATGCTATTATGCTATTGAATTTTATAATTTCTTGCCAGAAGGGAAATATCCATTGCTCAATAAAGCCGTCTGCCTATCTGGTCTTGTGTTCGTGTCACACACAACTGCTAATCGCTGTTTCATATGATAAAATTTGTTATGTTGATACATCGTATAACTCTAGCAAATTCACAGAAGTTTGATATTTCTTGAACAAGTAAAACTCGTACAAAAGTAAAACTGTGCACTGAATACATTCAAATGTAAATGACTAAACATAACTCATATTACATTCTCGATTATGTAGTGAGTTTTTCAGGCGTTCGAATTTTACGCAGACATTTAGCTAAATGCAAAAATATTCGTTTTACTGGTGTATTGACAATATCTGTTACTGGAATTAATGTTTTGCAGCAAATTATGCTGAAAATTTGCAAGTGGTTTTACTGAAAAAGTCTGATTACCTAATGGCGCGAGATTTGTAAATTAGGAGCATTAAGCACTTTTTACCCAGTTCTTGGAGCATTCGTAATGCAGAAAAACACCCAGGTCCTAGTGAGTTACTTGGATCACACCAATAAATGTAACAGAAGGGGATTTCAAGCAGTAATCAGTTCCACATATGTTCTACTGCAGGTTTTAATTCAACCCATTCCTGGAAAACTTGTTTGTGGAAGCTAGCAATTCACTCCAAGCTGGGAAATTTAAAATATAAAAAGTATGTTTATATAAAAGTAATTTATAAAACAAATTAGTGAAGCTATCAAAATCACTTCGATTTAGGTACATCCGCGAATTGTTCGACCACTTTTAAATGACCTAGGGACCTGAAAATTGGTATGCTGATAGGTCTTGACTTCCGTATACCAATAAAAGTCCGAAAACCAGAAAAATCAAATAGCGGCTTTGCAATACTTTCTGCTTGAATGTTTCTGCCACTTCTAAACCTAGAAAAGTCTGAAAACCATAAAATTCAAAATAATGGCTTTGGAATATTGTCTGCTTCAGTTTGTCTACCACGTGTTACCACCTGTGCACATAGAAAAGTCTAAAACCAAAGAAATTAAAAGGGTGGCTTTGGACTATTGCCTGCTTCAATCTTTCCACCACCTCTACGCCTAGAAAACCCTAAAATGTAAATATTGAAAAAGATGGCTTAGCTTTACAGTTTAAAATGTTGATAGGTTTAAAGATAGTTATGCCAGAAACATCATACATACACTGGCGGAAAGTGAAAAAAGAACATCAAGAAGGAGACGTCTGATACGAACGAAATTCATACAGCATAATAACGGAATACAGAGGATAACGTGATCAAAAAATTATGGCAAAATACAGCTGTATTTGCTGGTAAACTGAAAAATGACATTTCCATGCAACATGGTTAGTACGAGGTTGAACCGCCATGAACTGCGTCACACTGTGCAATTCTGGCACGGAGTCTGTCGTACAGATATTGGATGTAAGTTTGGGGTATTGAGTTTCAAGCATCCTCAACCTGGACGCGTAAATCGGGGATGGTCGTGGCTGGCCGTGGAGACCGGATAAGTCGTTGTCCCATGAAATCCCACACGTGCTCAATGGGGGACAAATTCGGTGAACGTGCAGGCCGTGGAAGTTGTCTCACACCCTGAAGTGCATGATGTGTTGCACGTGCCGTGTGTGGGCGTGCGTTATCTTGCTGGAAAACACCACGATGGGCAGACCTTACAAATGGCACAACAACGGGCTGAATGATGTTGTTGATGTAGGGGGTGCTGTTTAACGTACCCGGTACAAACACTAGTTGTGTACGGGAGTGATAGCTGATCGCTCCCCACACCAGGAGACCAGGTGTAGGACCTGTGTATCGCTGGCGGATGCAAGAAGGGTGGAGACGCTCCCCTGTGTGTAGCTGGCGGATGCAAGAAGGGTGGAGACGCTCCCCTGTGTGTCGCTGGCAGATGCAAGAAGCGTGGAGACGCTCCCCTGTGCGTCTGCGAACAAGCATACGGCCATCGGAGGCTCCCAAGTAGAATCTGCTTGCATCGCTGAACACGACAGATCGCCATTGCGTTCTCCAGTGCAGACGTTGGCGACAGCACTGCAGGCGTTCCTGACGGTGGGCTGGAGTCAGAGGTACACATGCCAGAGGCACACGTGCACGTAGTCCTGCATCCAGTAGACGGTTGCGGATTGTTCGTACAGTCACCTCAGGTGCAACGGCAGCTCGGACTTTCGTCTCAGTGGATGTTCTGCTTGACAACGCCGCTCTTCTTATGCGTCGATCGGTCCGCTCATCAGTCCGTGTGCGACTCCCGGTTCCACGTCTTCTCGTGTGAAAAGTTTCCTCGGACCATCTACGCCACCATCGTACCACCACCGATACTTTCCGTCCAATTCCCCCTCAATACGACGTTACGACCATCCGGCCTCGCGGAGTCCGACTAGACGACCTCGCTCAAAGTCCGATAACTGCTGAAATCGTAGACGTCTTCCATGTCCAGGCATTGCAGCTTCTTCAGGATCTTCGCACGTGTCCGTACGCCGACCACTGATTACATTCACTTCGCCGTACTCCTTAAATACCACCGACGATAATTTGCATATTATGCCGTGCTGTGGCGTAAGCGCTCATCGGTTGGTCCCCAAATTAACATCACACCTACGTAAACTCGACTCCATTAACATATGTAAATTTCATGATCGTCCGCCAATTCCTTCTTGGTGTTCTTTTTTCACGTTCCGGCAGTGTATATAATTGGGAAACGAATCTCCCTGAAGAAATGATTCTTAACAAATATATGGAAGGCAATGCAAATGTAATTATTGGCAACAAATGTGCCGTATTTTCACTGTTTCCATGTAGCAACTTCTTCAGAAAACTTGAAAATTACATTACCCGCGAGCGGAAATCTAACCCGCATCTCGAACGGAAATCGGAAGATGCGGATTCGATTTCTGCTCTAGGGTAATGTAATTTTCAAGTTTTCTGAAGTAAATATGGGAACAGTGAAAATACGGCACATTTGTGCCAATAATTACATATATTTATATGCCAGAAACGTTGAAGTACTGTAAAAATTCTATGAAATTTTGATTTAAAACAAAGAGACGCCAAAGCCTGCTACCATATGACGTCAAATCATGTACATTGACGTCACGACCCTGTTCTAAATCGTAAAACAGTTACGGATTTTAAATTACTTTTCTTTCCCTTAATTACTTTTCCCTTTCTTTAATTTTATGTTCAAAACATGATTTTATAGATTCACCGTTCGGATAATGGCCAGGACTCCTACTAATGTAATATACCGAAAACCTTTCTTCCTGATATGGTGGGTTATAACAAAGTTCGCATACACACTCACGGACAATCAAATTTGCACACCTAGAAGAAAACATCCACGAAACTTTGCAAATAGCTAGAGTGTGTGCTGGTGTGCAAATAATCCACGTTTGGTGCGATTGCGCATGACCGCACACGCTGTGTGGCGCTTGTCACTCGGTACACTTTCTTCAGTCAGCCTAATAAACCAGCGTGTAGTCGATGCCCCATGAAAGCGAAAATTACCGGCCGACGCAAGCAAGTGTACCGAGTGACAAGAATGCCGGGTAGACGCCGGACTTCATCGCGCTGAAAACCGCAGAGTGGTCACCGCGCCGTGTAACCCTCCACGTGGATCGTTCTAACCATACCGTCTGACTATGTTGGGAGCAGTGGACACGTGACGGTACTGCCACACGGCGGAGCGGCTTCGGACGGACCAGGAGGACCACCGGTAGAGAGGATCAACGGATCGTGCGCCAGGCAAGAACGGATCTCACGGCGACCCGGTCCACTGTACAGGCAGATGTAGCGGATCCTGCGTGCCCATGAACCATTTTCCGAGGTCTCGCGGAAGCTAATCTGCGATCCCAGCGATCCTTACGTGTGCTTCCATTAACACCGGAACATTGCCGGTTCCATGTGTAGTGGTCACCTAGAGTATCACCGGCTCCAGAGCGACGTGAAACGCCACAGACTGGCAACGTGTTGTGTTTAGCGATGAGTGCCGCTTCATTTTGTGGACAGATGATCATCGTGTCCGGGTGTGGAGGTTCCCGGGTCAACGGTAAAATCCCAACCTTGCTATCGAGTACCACACCTCTCTAGGGGGCCATAGCCTACGATAGCCGATCAGCTCTAGTAGTGGTTCGTGGATCATTGACTGGCCAGTGGTATGTGGATGAGATCCTACGGCCCCATGTGCTCTGATTACTGGCCGGGATCCCAGGTGCGCTACACCAGCAGGTTATTTCTCGGCCGCACACGGCTGGGGTTGCGCAGAACTGCCTAAGTCATGTCCAGATACTTCCACAGCCCGCCCGCTTCCCGGACATGTCCCCTATCGAGCATGTGAGGGACCGGTTGAAACGCTGGCTGTCGTCGTGCCGCACTCTCCGGGAGGCGTCTGTTCGCCTCCATGCCGGACGGTATTTGCAGCATGTATCGCCGCACGAGGCGGTGCGTCGCGCTATTGAAAATGACCGGACTGCGTGCCACAGACCCCTCTGTAATTGTCCTGGAGCTCTGTTTTTGCCATCATGTGTATCATACATCAGTATCATTACGTCCATAAAATTTCAGTTCAATCCGATGCTTCCTTCTTGGTGCGCAAATTTCTTTGTCCGTTAGTGTATATCGAATGTTTTTATCTCTCCCATCAACTTCGTTATTGTATATATTGTTCGACTATATATGTGTCGGTCTTCTGATCCAAAGAAGTTATTTTCCAAGAAAACTGGCTTTATTGCTTCGAAAGTGATGATGTCCTTTAAAAATGCAAAACCAAGCACAAAATTAACATAAGAATCTATCTTCTGTGTTAAAAGCAACTCTTTTAACCGAAATCGATTGTTATTAAGATCGTAAATATCAAGGGAGTTTTCATTGTCCTGACCACAGCATAAAAACTACAACGTAACAAAAGATTGCATCGATCAACTTGATTTCAAAACCCTGCGTGTCCTTCATAACTGATCGTCTTCAGCGCCAATATTATTTTCATTTTATTGAGGATTTTATCGCTTCGTGAGTTTCCTTATATTACACAGTCGGGATGCTGTGTCTTCTTTTGAAGAGGCAATTACATCCAGCTTGCGCAAGACACTTTAGTGTATTTATCATCTTTAACTTCTGAAGATTTCCATTATTTTATCATATAGAATGAGAGTAAAAAGTAAAGGTAAAATGCTGATGATGCTTTTCGGAATATGTGTTTTCAGTGCAGAACTTCGGTAGAATTTCTACGTTGAAATTTGTGGTATCTCGAAGGATTTCTTGAGCTGTGGTTTGATATATCAAACTAACCGTAAAATTTTAGATTTTAATAGAAGTGTCGATCGATAAATCAGGTTATATCCGACTAAAAGATCTGAACACTGAATATTTGAAGAGGAGATATTTTTATTCTTCGCATGCTGTTTGAAGGGTGAAAAAACAGCTGAACACTAATTGAAGATTCTATTATTTTGCAAAACAAGCATTTTACATAACTTTCGTGTGATATTATTTTGTAGATGTGAGTAAAAAAATACCCGATTGAAAAAAAAATGAGGATGGGAAATATCCTGCAAGATAAAACTACAAGTGTACTGAGCTGTTGATAGTAATTCTCTAAACATTTGACCTTTTCTGACTTTTCTACCATGTATTATATTGTTCCTCAGTTACACAGCTCACAGAAAACGGAGTTGAACGCGTCCACTGAAAACTAACCAATGGTGTATCTAGTCAAGGTTCACATTCAATTTGATTTCCACTATGGTTGCAATGTATTCTAATTATACCTGCACTCCAAATGACGGAATCTGTAGTGGTGTACGAAAACACCAGTTCAGTTCACATTCCGGAAACTTCATAACCCTGAAGGAACATATTTGCTAAAATATTC
Organism: Macrothele yani; assembly: GCA_039090855.1. Taxonomy (NCBI): domain Eukaryota; kingdom Metazoa; phylum Arthropoda; class Arachnida; order Araneae; family Macrothelidae; genus Macrothele; species Macrothele yani. Next base: position 115,186,000 of record CM077013.1, on the reverse strand, counting down.
AATTCTAAAAGGATGTATTTACCTTTGATAATGTTGACAAATTCATTTCTTGGCTGTGAGAAATTAAAATGAGAGCTGAAGAAACTGGCCTGCGGTCCTTAAAATCGGATGCATCTTTAAAAATTTGCACGCTGTAATACTGTTGAAAACAGGAAACCTCTTTCTAGAACTATGAGTGGAGTAAAATATTCTAGAAAACGTAAAATAAAAGTTTGTGAAAACGTGGACATCTTCCCTTGATATCCGAAAAGCTACTAACATCTATATACTGCACCAACTATATAGTTCTACTTGTATTCGCGCACAGTTGTACTGTGCCAAAATAAAAGTTTATGGAGGAGTTATGTATGACGGTGGATAAAGTTACAATAAGATGTATGATGACGGCTGATATAACGATTAGAGAGGAGGTACAGGTTGTATGACGGCTGATAAAGGTACAATTACGTTCAGTGCTTTTTGATTAGCAGAGACTTCTCACTCGATAGCTGAGACTTCTCACTCGATAGCTGAAGCATATAAGTAGTTTTGTTCTAGGGTTTCAAAAACAGTATCAATAAGCCATAAAATTTCAGTCGATATAAACTACTGAGTCTTCATTTGGGGGAAAATGATGCGAGTTTTGCCTTTGAGGAAAACGGATGTTTCATCCACTCAAGACAACGTTGATCCCCCTTTCGGTTCAACGTCTACTAAAGAAGACAATGAAAACGTTAAAGATTATGTATCTCCATTTCTCGTCGCATTTCAGATTATTGGGATTCGTATATTTCCACGAGTTCAAATCAAGGGAATTCTACATTATGCTGCATATTTTCATGCTCTGGTGTGTAATGTCTTAGCAGCGTACACCTCGTATATAAGTATAGTACTTTACTCAATTTTCTTAGACGGTTATAAAATGCAGACTTTAATTACCTTTGGCGCGGAGGAAATTTCACGTCTGTTTATTAGATACGTGATATTTTTACAAAAGGCAAAGTTAGGTAGTACGCTAGAAAAGCTGAAAGAAATTAGCAAACCGTGCTTCAAAAAGTCAGTTCGTGAAACTAAGATAATCCATGCAATTTGTTGCCTTGTTTTATTACTGCAGTTCAGCTCTACAATTTTTGTTTGTAAATGGAAACTGAAGAAGAAAGATATGATACAAAAAGAGTTAAAATACAGTTTTTTCGGTTTGTTCCCGCAAGCCACAGATTTAAACCTTGCTGCTATATCTCATTTCCATCTAATTTCTTGGTATATCTTCATACTAGTGATTCCAACCATTTTTGCCAGTTATTATGCGTGCATCTGCGTAGTGTTAAAGAACTTATTCAGAAACTGCGAGGAAACAGCAAGGCGAGATCATGATGCAGAACTTACTGTACTGTTAAAAGAGTATAGTGAAATAAGTGAAAGTGTTACCTCCGTCGATAGTGAACTTTGTAACGTTGCATCATTAGTCATTATTAGCACCACGCTAACAGTATTTCGTGACACCTTTAACGTGATCTTTCAGGATGTGAATGATCAAGACCTACAAGCTCATTATTTAATAGAACTGTTTGTTAGCGCAATCCGAATCGTACTCATATTGGGATTGGCTGGCGCTGTTCATAATTGTGCTTTTAGTGCTCGTGAAGCTATTCAGGCTTTACTTATTAGAAGGATGCAAGCAATGCCATACCTACCGAACGTTCAGCTTGCTGAATCATCTCTTACGTTGTCCAGAACTGTCTTTCTGAAGAGAAGTACAATGTTAACCTACCTAAATGCTCTAATAACGCATACAGCATTGTTTGCAACGATAAAAATAGTCAAATGAATAATAGTAAGAAGGATAGTTGTGCTCGGGAAGAAAATGCCACAACATGAATGAATGCACAAAATGAGACTAAACGTACCATACATGTAGACAAGTAAAAGAAGTGATTTCATTTTTTCAAGCCATGGGCGAGGAAACAGAATAATGCTGTCTGAGCCAGCACGTTGCACGATCGTCATGCTAGGTTTATACATTCGGCAAAACGGTACCGCATCGAGTTGAAAAGTACTAGAATGGTGGTTTGAGGTATGATGGTTTTCTGATGGTGTTCGTACGCTCAGCTGCGGACGAGGGAACTTAACTACACAGAGCCATTTTGCCCTTTTAATTCTTCATCTGTCACCTGATTGGTTCACAACGATGGCCATTTACATAACCCAACTAATGGCACATGCATACTAATTTTTGCATGACGACGAGAAATGTCACAACGCAGGGCTGACTTCGTGATATTACGGATTTCAAAGTGGCGGATCTCTGCAAACATAAATACGACATTCGATCACCCAAAGTGAAAATCCATAGTACCGTCGATCATCCAAAGTGAAACACACATAGCGCCGTGGACGGTTGGCCACCGTGGTGTAAATGCTAGCGCGCTCGGCTGGATATCGAGAGATCTGGGATTCGTTTCCCCAGCGGTGATCGAATAACACATTTTGGGTTGCTGTGTGTTGCTAAAACGTGGAAAGAGCGATGTATTTGTTTATTCGATCCCCCTTCCTTGAAACACTGTAATTCAACATGATGATTAACACAACAATCAGACATCTCTGAATTGACTGAATCGAACCCGCATCTCCCGATTACCGTTCGAGCATGCTAACCGCTACACCAGGCAAGACGACAAAGTCCCAGGTATCTGACTTTATCGTCCTGGGTGTTGTAACACACAGAACGCTCGAACGGCAATCGGGAGTTGCGGGTTCGATTCCCGTTCCAGGGCGATGAAATTTTTAAGTTATCTGGTGTGATTGATATTACGTGAGAAACAGTAAATACAATCAATTCAGAGATATCTGATTGCTGTGTTAATGACCATCACGTATTTTCCACGTATTATGCGCAGAATATTTCTTCCACACTGTATACACTGTAACTCAATGTAGACAAAGCTAGTCACATTTGTTATCAGTAAAAATAACTCCATACCGAAATGCCGCGTCATTCGAAGAATAAAGAGATTGCTATAATGCTGATGTGCCCTCGCAAACATCCACAATCACCAATTCATGGTTAGAGGAATATTCCACGGACTATTGGCATATTTTCCCCTGTATTCCATGTATTTAACCCATTCAGAAAACTTTAAACATTTCGCCGCCCTGGAGCTAGAATCCGCAAAATGTTTCCGTGGAATGTTCCTCTAGCCATGAATTGGTGATTGTGGATGTTTGCGAAGGCACATCAGTATTAAATGCCTACCATACATAAATAAAAATTATTTCTTTGGAGAAATTTGTTTCTCAAATATACACTATACTGACAATAATCACTGGACACCCCTTCAAAAGCAAATGAACGGATCCGCAGCGTTTTTAAGATGCGCGGTACAGCTGCAAACGGTATAAAAACAAGCTTGCAGCTGACCGCGATCATGTCACACTGTGAGGTTGAGTGAAAATGTCACGGCGGGAGAGAACTGACTTTGAGAAAGGAAAGATTGTTGGGTGTTATATTAGTGGGTTGTCCATAAGAGAAACAGAGAGCTGTTTAAACATACCCAATTCAACTGTTTTTGATGAACTGAATAAGTGGAAGATATATGGCGTGCCAGAAGCAGCAAAACGTACCGGCAGACCAAAGAAAATCAGTGATAGAGGACGTCGAAGCCCCAAGAGAGTCGTTATAGCTAATTAAAAGAGTACTACACAAGACCTCAGTGTACAGGTGAGTGAAAATGCTGGAACCTCGGTAGGTACACTTACCATTCGCAGACAACTTCATTCCATGGGTTACCGTGGTCGCGCGGCTGCTCATAAGAATTTCATCTCCACTCGGAATGCTGCTCGTCGTTTAGTATGGTGTAAAGAACATTTATCTCAGACCCTAGATCAATGGAAACGGGTCCTATGGACTGATGAATGCAGATACACGATCCATCAGTCTGATGGCCGTGTGTGGGTATGGCGGCAACCGGGGGAACGCTATTTACCACAGTGTACTGCTCCTACGGTCTAGTTTAGAGCTGGCAGTGTACTCGTGTGGGGGTGTTTTTCGTGGTATGGTCCCGGCCCATTGGTTATCGTGGACAAACCTGTTAACCAGCACGTCTACCTCGATATTCTGGACAATTGTGCCCTACCAACTCTGTGGCAATACTATGGAACCGAGCCTTGTTGATACCAGCAGGATAATGTACCGAGCCATAGTGCAAGGACTGTTACGGCGTGGTTTGACGATAATACCGCATCGTGTGTGGACTGGCCAGCAAAGAGTCCTGATCTTAATCCAATAGAACACCTATGGGATGAATTAGAGCGCCGCATAAGAAGTTTGGAACCAAAGCCTACTACTAAGCAACAGTTAGCGGCAGCATTATGTACTGAATGGATATGCATACTTATCGCTGTGTTCCAAAACATTGTCGAAAGCATGTCTCGAAGGGTCAGTTTATGCATTAAGGCCAGAGGTGGACCGACACCGTACTCATGTATGTCAATAAATTCTATGTTGTGTTTCTCTTCTAGGTGTCCGGTGACTTTTGTCAATATAGTGTATGATCGATTGCTATAATGCTCTCTGAGGTAATCTTAAAACTTCCAGCAACACCGTTACCTAACATTTCAGTTTTAATTTTGCATATGCCTGAAAATTATGAGCAGTTTCTGAAAAATGGTTGTGGATCGCATTGAAGGTCTATACGATACTGAGGTCTTTCCGGTAACTGCGATAGAGCATTTGAACACACAGAGAATACATTCACGAATACACTTCAAAATATATGGCTTTTTCCTATATTTAAAAAAGTTGCCCATATTTTAAAAGTTTAATAGTACACCTTAATCATGAATTGCATATACAGGGGTTGGACAGAATAATGTGAACACCGCACTCAGAGACGTGACTTTTAATGCAGCTGCGTACGTCGCAATACGCAAAGGCATTCACCACTTTTTGGTTGTAATAGCTTTGTTCAGAACCTCGAGGTCCTGTTTAAGTGCAGCCGCCGCACTCGCCGGTGGTGCAACGTCGATGGTATTCAGAGCAGTGGGCGCCGTGCGACAAGTCCCCGTTCCTGCAGGCGACGTCGAACGGTACGTGCCGACACAGGTTTTTGCGAAACACACCCCAATTGCTGCGCTAACGTTCGTGATGTGGCGGTGCGAGCCATCAATGCCCGCGGCACAACATGCCGGTCCTTTCGTTCGGTGGTGTGCCGCGGCTGCGGCAATCGCTCACGTCGGTCTGTCCGTCCCTCCTGCACCCACCGAATCCGCACTCGCCTCACTGTTGCTGGATGTCGTCCCACACGGGCGCCGATGTCTCGGTAAGATAAACCGCTGTCGCGATAAGCCACTATTCGTCCTCTGTCGAACTCCGGAACGTGCTGGAATGACTGCCGTGTTCTGCGACGAGGCATCAGGAAGCTTCCCACGCACAGGTCCGGCAGCACAACACACTTCCACTACTTACACCCCGCCATCTGTGCACCCTTCTTATAGTGCTTCTCGGTGGCGTGCTGGGCGCACATGATTTGCATATGCGCTGCAATGCTAATCGTTTGCATGTTCTCTTGCGGGCGACGCATGCCGCGTATTTCAATTTAGCATTCTGCAAAATCTCTTTCAAAGGTGACGAGGAAATGACTTCGAAAGAGGACTAATTGTTTGTGGCCGGCTAGTTGGTGGCTGCGTGGCAAATGTCGTTAGGGTAGTGAGGGTATTGAGAGCTACTGTATCTAGCGTCTTGGCAAATGTTGTTAGGGTAGTGAGGTATTGAGAGCTACTGTATTTTGCGAAATGTAGTTAGGGTAGTGAGGGTATTGAGAGCTACTGTATCTAGCGTCATGACAAATGTCGTTAGGGTAGTGAGGGTATTGAGAGCTACTGTATCTAGCGTCATGGCAAATGTCGTTAGGGTAGTGAGGGTATTGAGAGCTACTGTATCTAGCGTCATGGCAAATGCTGTTGGGGTAGTGAGGGTATTGAGAGCTACTGTATTTAGCGTCATGGCAAATGTCGTTAGGGTAGTGAGGGTATTGAGAGCTACTGTATCTAGCGTCATGACAAATGTCGTTAGGGTAGTGAGGGTATTGAGAGCTACTGTATCTAGCGTCATGACAAATGTCGTTAGGGTAGTGAGGGTATTGAGAGCTACTGTATCTAGCGTCATGGCAAATGTCGTTGGGGTAGTGAGGGTATTGAGAGCTACTGTATCTAGGGTCATGGCAAATGTTGTTGGGGTAGTGAGGGTATTGAGAGCTACTGTATTTAGCGTAATGGCAAATGTCGTTAGGGTAGTGAGGGTATTGAGAGCTACTGTATCTAGCGTCATGGCAGCATACCGTGTTCGTGGCAAAACCTCGTCTGCGAAAGACAAGAGCGGTAGGAAAACGACCCTCACTGATTGACAGGAGAGTATTAAAGAGGATTGTTACGCGTAATAAGAAGATCACAGCGCCGAAAATTCGCGCAGAGCTCAATCTGCATCTCCTGACCCCAGTATTAACCAAAACAATGCGCAGTGAACTGCATAAACAAGATATTCATGGCAGAGCTGCTGTTGCCAAACCTCTGGTGACCCGGCTGAATGCATAACGGCGACAGCAGTGGTTCCAGGAGCATAAAACGTGGACTGCCGATGCATGGAAGCATGTCATGTGGTCGGATAAATACACATTCACACTACTCCCCACCGCAGGACGTGCTTACTTGTGGGTAACACCGCCAGAAGCGTACAACACAGACTATCTGCTCCGAATAGTGCAGCATGATGGTGAGTCGTCATGTGTGCGCATCCATTCCAAGGAGAATTCAGGCGGTTTTGAATGCCAAAGGTAGTCCCCTCACAACCTATCAAGTACGTAAAATATTCTTTTCTTAGATGTTCATATTATTCTCCCCAACCCCTGTATATTCAATGCATTCCAATCTGTTGCTTTTCTTTTAGGTTGCAACTATTTCTAAACTCATTCAAATCTTTCACTTTCGCTGCGTTTATCGGCATTTTTAGATCATTCGAATCTATTTGCTTTTCCTATAGCTGATTTTAAATGTATTGTTGTAAAAATAATTTTCTGATGATGTTCGTACGCTCAGGTGCTTTCTCTGCAAAAATGCAGTTGTGCCTACGCTTAGGCTTATTTAAATCAACTGCTTTTCCTGTAAATACGGATGCTTCTATTTTCAACAGCATTTGAATTCGTTGTTTTTCCTATAAATATATTTACTCAACTTCTAAACGCATCTGAATCTATGTGCTTTTCCTGTAGCTAATTATAAACGCATTCGAACCCAATGTTTTTGTTGTAAAAATTGTTGAGGCAGTTTATCAAACACTTTCAGACTTACAGGGGTTGTCCAAAATAACGGAAACACCTTGAAAAAAATAGGTGTTACACACAAAATATGGTGTGGGAGCACCCTTGGCTTTTAAAACTGCTTGTATCCTACTTGGAATGGACGTATACAAGTCCTTGATGGTGGTAAGTGGTATGTTGTATCATTCGTCCTGCAGAAACTGCTCCAATTTTTTGAGAGACGCCGGAGGAGGATAACGGGATCGCACTCTGTTTTCCAACACAGACCACAAGGGCTCAATGTTGTTTAAGTCGGGTGATTGTGCAGGCCAGGGAAGGTGTGCAACTTCATCCTCATGTTCCTCAAACCATGATTGAACAGTTCGACTTCTGTGAACCGGGGCATTATCATCTTGAAAGGTGCAATCCCCTGACGGAAACAATGTCTGCGCCATTGAATGCACATGGTCGGCCAAAGGAGTGATAGTCACAGTTAGTGATCAGTCCGTGTAAGGTGATAATTGGCCCTGCTGAAAACCAAGAGATCATGGCCCAAACCAATACGGAATCGCCCCCATGCTTCAGTGTAGGAAGGAGACAGTCTGGGTTGTAGGCTTCTGCGGGAGTTCTCCACACGTAAGCCCGTCTTGTGGTAGGGAATAGTGAGAAAACTGATTCATCGGAAAACAAGACATGTTTCCATTGATCCGCAGTCAACGTTTTATGTTCCTGGCACCACTGTAGTCTCCGTTTCATATTCATCTGTGACACTAGGGGTTTTGCAATCACAGCTCTGCCGTAAATATTGTGCTTATGCAATTCCCTTCGTACGGTATGGGTCGACACTGGGTTTTAGAGATGTGCATTAAGCTCAACAGTCACTTTCGTCGCCGTGGTCTTCCCCCTTGCGGTCAAAATCCTCTTTGATGTCCTCCTGTCTGTCGCAGTGAGTTTAGTTTTCCTTCCACAGTTGTGTCTCGCGGATGATGTTATGCCGTGAACATTGTATGCTGTCATGACCTTCGACACGGTACCTCTCGATACCCCCAATACCTGTACCACTGTGGTTACCGACGCACCAACCAGACGGGTTCCTACAATCTGCCCTCTTTGGTACTCCAACAGGTCACTCATTGTGCCTTCACCTGGAACGAAATAATGCAAACATCGATTAACAATGCAATCACGCAGACCCTTGAGACTATAGGCACCACTTTTTTAGAAAAACATTGTAGCTACATGTTCGTTTTACTCAAAAAGCAGCACATACCAAAGTCACTGTTTTCAGCGAGGTGTTTCCATTATTTTGGACAACTCCTGTACTTATTTTTCAATAAATATGTAGTTCCCGCAATTTTTAACAGCATTCGAATCTATTATTTTTCTTGGGAATGCAGTTGCCACTGTTTTTAGACGCTTTCGAATCTGTTGGATCTTATGTAAATGCTGTAGCTACTAAGTTTTAGTGCTTTCGAACCTGTTAAATTTCCTGTAAACAGTTGCTGCCAATTGTAAATGCATTGGAATCTGTTGGTCCTTCTGCAAATACAGAATATAGTCTTTTGTAAAAGTTTAAGACCACCTGTCAATTTATTGAAAATTAAGATTTTCAAAGAAACAACTAATTACTAGTCAGAGATATTTAAAAAAATATCTATGGCTAGTTTAGAACACAAAAAAGGCCGAAATCTTTGTGTGCCCACCGTTGTTTCTTATAATGGGCAGAATACGATGTGGCATACTCTCAATGAGGGATTTGCAGTAGTAACTTGAAATGCCTTTGTATCACATATACATCACGGCGTCAATCAAAGCATGGGAATTTCATGGCTGTTTTGCTCCCACCTTGGCTTTTGAAAAGGTTCACAAATTTTCGATGGGGCTAAGGTCAGGATTATTACCTGCCAGTCAAGCACACTTAAGCTTTTCCCCTGCAGGTAGTCCTTTATTGTCTTTGATCTATGTCATGGAGCACCATCATGCATAAAGATTGTGCATCTGTGCACTTGCATATGAGTTAACAGCTTCTCACGTAACATTTCCACATAAAAAGGACCAGTCATGGTAGTGCCTGTCTGCAAAAAGCATAATGAAGCAGTACTGGATGCTGACACAGTACTCCATATCATCTGACTGATGATACCCAGTACTCCATATCATCTGACTGATGATACACAGTACTCCATATCATCTGACTGATGATACACAGTACTCCATATCATCTGACTGATGATACGCAGTACTCCATATCATCTGACTGATGATACGCAGTACTCCATATCATCTGACTGATGATACGCAGTACTCCATATCATCTGACTGATGATACACAGTACTCCATATCATCTGACTGATGATACACAGTACTCCATATCATCTGACTGATGATACACATTACTCAATATCATCTGACTGATCATTGTGAGGCAGATGCCCCACAATGCTAACGGTGTATTTTTCATCAAACCTTTTGCCTTTTGGTCGTCGAACAATTGTTTCTTGTGTTTCAAATCGAAGCACAGTTGATTCACCAGAAAAGAACTTGGCTCTAATTTTCAGCAGTTCACGATTGATGACGCTTCGCAAACTGGAGTTTCTTCTTTTTCATGACAGACGCCTTGGTTTATGTGCAGGTTTATGAGACTTTAATCCAAAATCATTGCTAAGACATCGGGAAACAGTGCAGATATTAATATCAGACCCTTTTGAATGTAGAAAGGCCTTGATTTTTCTTGCACAAACTCCTCGGTGAACACATAACTATTTTGCTTAAAGTATTGCCATCACGGGGGGTTATTTTTCTTAGACGTCCACTCCCATTTCGGTTGCTAAATTGAAATGTATCTCGATATTTCATGATTGCATTATGAATAGCCGTCTTGCTTACATTCACCTTTTTGCTTATGTCATGCTCGGAGTGTCCTTCAGGATATAAAGTCACTATTTTTGCCATTGAGTAAGAGTTAATGACGCTTTTTTTGCTCATTTTCTGCTATACAGAAAATACGTACAACACCTCTCAGCATGTAAATCAGAAGCAAACTGACGCTCGCACGCTTTCCCCAACTCTTCCGACAGCTGTAGCTGTCGGATGATGCAACACCGACACGAAGTTTAGTAATACAGACTGTAACTCATTCAATCGGCAGAAATCTCCTAATATCAACAGGTGGTCTTAAACTTTTGCAAATGGCTGTAGTTCTAGACACTTTTAAACCATTCGAATATATTGGTTCTCCTTTAAATGTACACACACCGACTAATGAATTAGAAACATTTATTCAATACAGGATTGGACCTTCTTCTAACAGAATTACAGCCCGTATCCGGTTTGGCATAGATTCTACAAAGTGTTGAAGCTCACTTACTTCTACAGAATTCCAAGAGTTTCTTAGGCAGTCCCTTAACTGGCTCCGATTTGCCGGGAAAAGACTTCGCTTCGGGCAGTGGAGGACCTACATTTTTTTTGATAGCAGGTTTAACGAACACCGTGAGCAACTCAATGGGCTATAAGCAGTCGCTCGTCCCTAATTTAGGGTCACTGGTTCCAGGGAAGGGAGAGAGCCAGTGCCGTAAGACAAACCCAACATCCATGCCTCACCGGGATTCAAACCCCGACCCCTTACGGACGAATGATTAGAGGCCATCGCTTAGACCACTGTAGGCGGCCTACAGTTTTGGGGCCCTGAAGCTTGAACTGTTATGGGCCCTCTTTGCAACCAGAAACGGGGCTTGGCTAATTACTGTTATCTTCTTCAATTAGATTGTTCCACGACAACCTTATTAAAGAAGATAATAGAAAGTTGCTTTAGTTTTAACGCGCTTGCCCATAATATTTTATTTTTAACAAAATTGTCTACTGTTACTTTTATCAATGGCTGTCTAAAATATTAATTTTATGATACACTTTCACTAACCTCTTTATTTTTCAGGTCCTTCGTGTTGTAGTTTATTTCAACCTGTTCCTTAGTGTTGCTGCCGATCTTATAATGCCATGCAAATACAAAGACACCATAATTTAATTTTAACTATACAAACTATAACAATATTGAAAAATTGAGTTTGTACGGAGTAATGCGGACATCAGTGCCTCTGAGGTTAAGAGAGATGCACTCTATAGTTTGTTGCCAACTGCTAAATACAATACTATTATTTTGTATTAAATTACACTTTATCATTAATATTATTAGTATTATTATTTTAAAACACCTTCTCATACAGTACACCCAAAATTTTAAGCAATGTGGACTAAAGTGGCTTCTGCGGCCCCTCTGGGATTAGAGGTGCTGAAGCTTTAGCTTCATTAGTTTCATAGTAGACCCGCCCCTGGCTCCAAGATCTGTTTGTCTGACATGTCCGTACATTCTTTATGGGGGTTCAGGTCCAGGCTTTGCGGTGGCGAGGAAAATGGTGGAAGTCTTTGTCATGTTCGCTGAACCTCGGCTCAGCACATCTTGCGCGATGGACAGTAGAATTATAGTCCATGAAATACTCGTCACTTACTGGATGAAAAGTCAACATCGCAGTATGAACTTGATTGGTAACAATGTTCAGAATATCCTGGGAGGACAACCGACTTTCCAGCAAAATCAGCGGACCCGTTCCTTACCAACAGAACGTGCCCCACACAATGGCATCACTACCAGGACTTTGAGTTGTGTTTACAAGGCTTGCTGGGTCCATTGCTTCATGGACTCCCACTAATCTCTCTGCCTACTGTCTGCTTAGAGCAAGGTACACCGCAACTCTTCGGACCGCATGACTTTTTTAGTCTTCCAAGATCCAGTTAGGGTGAATGGTGGAAGTCTTTGTCACCAATGCATACTCGCATTGTTTCAGTTGGTTTCAGGACATAGTTGTCGAACAGTTGGACCGGCCAGCGTAGAGACCTCATCGAAACCCTATAGCGAATCTCTGAGACGAACTAAATCGTGAAAGAAGAGATCGCTCAACAAACGAAGATGAACTGGACACTCCCTTGAAAACAAAATGGCTGAACATGTAGGGGGGCATTTACAAAATACTGGTGGAGAGTATTCCACGAAAACTACAGACCGTCATCTGTTTTGAGCAAAGCGATATCACATTTTCTATAATTAATAAGACATTTAACGTGGACCAGGAACATCATACAAAGATCTTCGCTCTTTCCACGTTTACAAGTGAGTCACGGAAAAATTCTCATTGGCCGCCACCGGGAGTCGAACCCAGGGTCTTCCAGTTACGCGCCGGATATGCTCCCGCTACTCCACAGCGGCCTCGAATTCCTCCAGACTCACACACGCTAACTGCCAAGACAATTTGGCAGGTTGCTTCTTGGAGCCCCGCACAATGCTGGGGATTCACCCAAGAATTTAATTTTTAAGAATTTTCTTCAGTTGCTGCTTACCATCTTTGCTGAATCCCCAGCATTGTGCGGGGCTCCAAGAAGCAACCTGCCAAATTGGTTTGGCAGTTAGCGTGTGTGAGTCTGGAGGTATTCGAGGCCGCTGTGGTGTAGCGGAAGCATATCCGGCGCGTAACTGGAAGACCCTGGGTTTGACTCCCGGTGGCGGCCAATGAGAATTTTTCCGTGACTCACTTATAAACGTGGAAAGAGCGAAGATCTTTGTTTGACATTTTCTATAAATAGAGATTATTTATGCACGTGTATGTATCTGGATATGAGCGGTAAAAGGCAGAGCAAATGACTTTGACTTCGTATCAATTGTGAACTATTGCTTACCACAACAGCCTGTGGTATTTTAAAAAGAAGCAATGACTTTGGCTTCATATCAGCTGTAAACTATTTCTTACTCTAATGGACTGTGTAGTGTTTTACAAGGAAGCTATGACCTTGACTTCATGTCGGTTTTGAAGTATTGCTTACCATAACAGCTCGTGGTGTTTTAAGATTCAGCACTCAATGAAAGGAAGGTATGAAAGGTGAAGTTACTAAAATTCCTAACTGAAAATGTTAATTCTAGGTATCTTGAAGCCTTTAGCTTAGCGTTGTAATAGAAAATGCTTAATACATCACAGTTGAAGACAATTCCACAACAAGAAGTCCAATACTGTAATGACGTATAGCAAAACAAGAAAATTACTACACAGTCATGTTGCAACTGATGGTACCCACTTTGGGTACCGAAAGAACACATGTGTGTACATATTTTATTATATAATCTTTTTAAATGTTTATATTAAATATTTTAACATTGGAGTTAAGATAGTTATCGTGTCATTTCGGTAGTTTTTCATGTATGTTGCTATTTTTCGCTATTTTTCGAACTAAAAATGAAAACAAAAATCAGAACCCTTTTTTTTATTTTATCCCATATTTTTAGGCATATTCCATTATAAATGCAGAAAAAAAAATCAAATTCAAATAATTTGAAAAAATCCTCTGGGATGGTGTATAGGTTAATGCATTTCTAAAAATTACAGACCCTGCTTTCAAATTTTCACTAAAACACTCAGGTTTCATTGAGGATGAGTAATGTTGGCTAACTCTCGAAAATCTTTTCATCCAAAAAAATTGAATTAAAAAATTGTGCTAAACGAATGACTGAGGACAAACTGATCACACACAGAGCGTCTAAAACGTTACCAGGCTATAAAAATAAAATAAAATTAAAATAAAATCGCAGAAATGTACTAGAGATGCTTTGTCTGCTTAGTGTTTAAAATGATTCCCATTGAAGGCTTTACTACGCTCATGCGTTTTTCTGTGCGTCTAAAACGCCTGGAAGGAAAAATGTTAATTTCCTCCGGTTTTTTTTTGTTGTTGTTGTTCTGTATGAGGGTTTAAGGAGCACCGTGAGCAACTCGATTGGTTATAAGCAGTCGCCCGTCTCTGATTTAGGGTAACTGGTTCCATGAAAGGGAGAGAGCCAGAATCTTAAGACAAACACAACATCTTTGCTTCACCAGGATTCGAACTTACACCCATCTCGGACGAATGATCAGAAGCCAGCGCTTAGACCATTGCTTCACTAGGTCGGCTTTCCTCCGTCACACCTGCATATGGATGGTCGGGATGTCTTGAAAGTGCTTCCATTTCAGCGGAGATGTAATTTTTGGAAAGAAGAGGTCAGCCGGAGACAAAACTGGAGAATAGGGTGGAGGACAAAGCGTAGATACTTGCCTTTTTGAGAGAAAATGCGTATCAACATTGGTAGTGTGACACGGCGCGTTATCGTGAAGAAGTATCCAATCTTTCGTCTTGTGAAATTCCGGAAGAACACGTTGAATTTGGTTAAGTAACCGGTCCATTACACCTAAGTAATATTGGGTTTTCCTTATTTTGGGACAGATTTGCGATGAATTACATCCTTATCATCGAAAAGAATGATCATCATGGTTTCCTCGCGTGATTTTTTTATGCGAACTTTGCTCGGCTGGGTTTCTAGGGACTGAACCACACAGAGCATTGTCTTTTCTTTCCGGGATCGCAAAAAAAAAAAAAAAAAATAAAAACACATCATTTTTCGTCTTCCGTGAGAATATTATCCAGTAGAAATTTCGTCTTTATCAACGAGTTCGACGAAATTACGGAAGGAATCAATGCACACCAGTTTTTTCTCCGGTTTTAGAAAACGCGGAACAAACCGCGCATACTTTTATCTGCCCTTAATCGCCGTGAAAAATTGTTTGGGCAGTGTCTTTGCTAATGTTGAACTCTGCAATCAACATTCTCAAAGTGATGTGACCGTCCTGGGCGACCAATCGCCGAATTTCTTCTGTTGTGTTGTCGTTTCAATTATTTGATGAACACCCGCTTCGTTTGTTGTCTTGCAAGACTTCTCGACTTTCCCGAAATATTTTGAACCACTCAAATGTTATTTCCCGCGAAAAAGATGTATTGTCATGAGCTTCTTTCACTCAATAAGAAACAAAACCGTATTGCGACTCTGTGCTCCATGGTGAAATTCGGACTCATCACTCCATCACTCGAACACAGTAACCGGTTGGAACTGGCTAATCAGCGTCTGTCGAACGGACACGGCTAAACTTGCTTACGTGACACACAATACTCGTTGCTAATTAGTTTCAGCGTTTCCGATCAGACAACTTTACCAGTACATTAAGAGAACACAACGTCGTTTGTCATAGATATTTTTACTTTTCAAGTCGACCATGGTTTCTCTGGGTATTGACCTAGCTTCATCAGGACGAATCACCTCCACTTGCCAAGTCCAATCACCCTTGGCAACAAAAAACCTCAGCGCCCTTTTACAGTTGCGTATATCGTGCTATACATATCCCATGTAGCACAGCTTTGCAATGGGACGTTGGTCCAACATTGAACCACCGTCTTTGAGGAATAAAAGACGGTGACTCAGTGTAGGGCCTACGTTAAAGTGCAAGCTGCGCTACCTGGGATATGTTCAGATAAGGACAGTTTGGAAAAATAACTTTATTTCCTTAAACGTGTTGCAGTACAGCGAGGATATAACCCTTCCATTATAGACAAGACTCTAGGAAAATTCCGGAAACCGAAGCCTATCTCCACGTTAACTCCGGTGATGCGCCCATTGCGGGAGAATTTTGCCATTATTCGATTTTCCCGTGACACTGCCTTCAAAATTTCAAAAATTCTCAAAACCTTTAATTTTAAAGGGATTTTTAAACCCATAAACAAACTGAACGTTTTAGGATCAAAGGACTATGTTGAAGACAAAACCTCGTGGGGAATTTATCAAATTCCATGTAAATGTGGCGCTTCGTATATAGGACAGCGTTTTCGATTGAAGGAGCACAAGACCTACATTCGGAACTGTGACCTAAAGAAGTCATCGATGACTAAACACTGTTACGAAAAGGATAATAAATTTATCTTTGAAGAAGCAAAACTAATTGACAAGCCAGATTCAACCACGAAACTTGATATTTTGGAAGCTTTTCATATATATCAGAAGTCTTCGCAGCTTGTTAATGACATGGCATCCACCTCATTTCTATCAAGCGCGTGGAAGCAACTAACGAAAACCCATGACTGTAAACACGATTTATGATATCATATACAATTTCAATATTTACATGCCATTCGTCGTGATGAAGCTAGGTTAATACCCAGCGAAACCATGGTCGACTTGAAAAAACAAATATTTGTGACAAACAACGTTGTATTATCTTAATTAAATAGAATCGTCACAAGACTGTTGTCTTTGAGATCAAGAAGCTTTACAAGTACTTCACATAGAATAGCAGTCCGAGATCTTTTTAGACACATTGTGTACATAAATTGTTTACGTTAGGAGGTATGCGTCAAAATCACTAAACATCTTTCTCGTGGAATCTTCGGCATTTTTCTTTTTTTATTTCGAAGACTTAAAAAATGAAAACACCCCACCTGAGCACTTTATTCGTACTATTCCTATATTATGTCTCTGAAAAGGAACACAGAATCAGTAGAGTATTTTAAATAACAGTTTTGAGGGGAAACTGCACTAAATACCAACTGGATTTAGTGTTACCTATTTAAAGCAATGAAACATGGCATCGATTAGTTATTCATTAATCTGGGGAAATATGAGAAATTTTGAGACAAGTATTACCAAGAAAATTTTTTCCTAGATTTTTAATGCCTTTAAAAATGTTACTCAAACGTGCTTTTACACAAATTGAATTCAGTGAGACGCTTATTTCGTCTTCTCCTATTTTAACCATATTTAAGAACAAAATTCGCAAGACAAAGATCTGATACATTTAATCTCGCGTTCTCTTGAAATGTGGTGGATAAAGGAAGGAAAAGTGCTGCGTTTTAGGTAGAAATTTCGCCCAGTATAGCATCACTGGTGAGCTTTTCTCAAAAGCAACTTCTTAAGCATATTTCTCATTCAACAGCTCTACCATGTATGAGTCGTTCTTTCTAAAAATGTAATATGACGATATCCCTAATAAAATGGCTAGGAAGTAGGTTTAAAACTTCGTACCAACCATCATGGAATACCATACTAAGCCATCTAAGCAGGATTCAAACCCAAGACAAGTATTAAAACACAGTTGTTGAAAGCATTTTAATACTAAAATCATTACACCAGCGCAAGATCTTTGAAGGCGCCTGGAGCCTCACTATCCGGCCGAGTGCTTGATTAATTCAGCAGAAACCCGGTTTTATACACAGTGTTTTCGTCAGATAATTATGACGTAACCAGTCCGAAGTCATAAGGGCACCAGTCAACCGTTTTATACACAGTGTTTTCGTCAGATGTTTACGACATAGGGCTTTCACTGCGCCTTGCAGAAACGACCTGGAACCACGGCTCGAGAAGTTTATCGCGATGCAGCAGCAACAGACGACGCATTGACCCCAGAAAAATTATGTTAACGGTATGGAGAACATTGTTGTATATTGATTTTGGATTGGCTTTATTAATAATTAAAGAATATTAACAGATTAAATGATATTAGCTGTAAGTAGGTGACATGGAATAATCTGAACCGAGAAAAACGTTTTGTTAATTCAACAAAATTTTTTTCGATATACAGTCACCAAAAATTTCTGTTGAATTTGCAAAAATAGTTTGTTGAAAATTATTGTTGATTTAACAAAATTTATTGTTATCACGACAAAACGTTTTGTTCATTTAACAAAATGATTAGGTAAATTTTTCGGAATTCGTTTGATCCAACAAAACATATTGTTATCATGACAAAATATTTTGTTGCTGCAAAAAACATATTGTGTCACGATAACAATGTGTTTTGATGCAGCAACAAAACATTTTGTCATGATAACAATATGTTTCGTTGGATCAAACAAATTCCCAGAAATTTACCTAATCATTAAGTTAAATGAACAAAACGTTTTGTCGTGATAACAATAAATTTTGGTAAATCAATAATAATTTTCAACAAAAATAACTTTGCAAATTCAACAAAATTTGTTGTTGACTGTATATCGACAAAAATGTTTGTTGAATTAACAAAACGTTTTTCTCAGTGTGGTATATAAATTATGAATTGTACGTAGTGTACATTATAATAAAGAATATTAGGAGATTAAATGCTCGGAAATAGCCAAAAGGTATTGTTTCGGCATGACCGGTCCGTGAAAGTTTCCCCACCATTTCGCCGGTCTGCGAATGCAAAAAGGTTGGGAACCACTGGTTGAAAGAATCAAGGGGCTGCACTGCATACAGCGTGCCAACAAAAACTTTTCGCGTTTCATAAGTTTTCCATCCCTGCTCTAGTCTCTAGACCGCTCAATACGTAAAAGGATTACTCTTACAAAATTGGACATCTAAATGCCTCTACTCTAACTTACTTTCTCAACTGTAGCAAAAAGAACGCTGTATGTTATGATCACACCCAGAAGGCCCAACAGCGTGCCATTTTTCAAAGGTACCATTCCTCCCAGAGTAAGAACAGGTTCACTGAGCTGGGCGTTTAAGGTAAGAGGAACAGGACGGAATGAATATGCATCTGTTTGTACTGATTCGTTGTAAAACGTTTCTCGAGTTGAGCCTGCTGCTTCATAAACTGCTGCGGCGGATAAAATCATGATAACAATGAGGAGCACGTAGTATGTTAGATATAACACACGTAAGCCTAAAAGTTCAATGCTTGCATCTACAAAAAATAAAGTAAAGCTTGTAGTGAATGCGCCTACAAAGAGAAAAAACGCAACTGCAAATGCAGTCGCGGAAAATGCTTCATCGAATGATGAAACTGCGGAGCTCAACTGACGATACAGTTTCAACAGATGAACGAAATCGTTCATTTGACGTTTTTGGAGTTGGTGACGTATGTTTCTGAAAGATATTTTTAGAAGAAAGCACGCGCACGTATAATAAATTATTACAACAAGAGGGATTAATCTCAGTGCAATGAGTTGCACAATCGCGCGAATATATGCTGTCGTTACCACATTGGAGTAAGTGGATTCTAAAATGAACTTAAATAAACTGTGAGAAAATTCTTCATACACTTCACTTGTTTCTGTTTTCCTGAAACATACCCACACTGTCAAAAGAGTTAGTAGCGTCAGAAACAAAATAAGAGTTGCATAAACCATTCTCTTGGCGCATGAAATTTCCTTTCCGTGTTTACTGGTCTGGCATAATTGCAGGGAGTTTTTAACCGCAGCTTGTAGCTTAACCCACTTGAACAACACAAGAAACCGGATAAGTAAACCACATGCGTCAACTGCGATTACAGAAATTCTGTCCTGCAGTTTCTCATCCGTCAGTACAAAATACATGTGCACGTAGAAGTACATTAAATAGATAGAAAGAACATTCCAGATTATTATTGGCAGATAAACTAGCCATTGCCTCAATGCTCCAAACGAGCAGGCTTTCCTACAACTTACGGTTATTATTCCACAGAATTGTAAGATGATCGACAAAGGGAAAAATATTTTCAGCACTTTATGTATTTGAGTTCTGTCTTGCATAACCATGGATCTGTTTGTTTCAGGAAATACTGAAGCTGAATCCATTTCCCAGACCCTTCGCATCCTTTTTGGCGTTCTAGATTCCATAATATATCTCTTCAACAATTTCTTTAGCTTTTATTGGGAAAAATGTTGTTTTGCTTTAACATTTACATTCACAATTCTCGAGAAAAGCTCATTTGGCTGTTATATAATTTTAAAGTATCTCCTTTTGTCATATAATAACAAAAAGACGATAAAACATTTCATATCGATCTCATACTTTCTGCTATTATTGAGTTTGTGCCATCTTTTGTTCAGCGATGCGAAATTTTTGAAATCAAAGTAATTTTTAAACATAAAAGTTCGCTGTTGCTTTTAAGGATAACAGAGATTGGAGCTTGACGCAAGGACCGTAAATTTCGTTCAACTGCAATTGCTCTGGATGTAAAAACTTTAGGAATAACGGCGACAAAAATTCGAAAACACGAGCACAACATTTTTCTTTCATTTGCAACTGCGCTATCTGTACAAATTCCAGAGGCGACAAAATTTCAATATAATGCGCGTAAAGTCAGTAGCATTTCCAATTGTGCACCCCTAAAAGGGGATAAAATTCCACAGAGAGTAAATTTCCTTTATTTGCAGTTTCTCGGCTATATTTGTGTAAAAACACCGGGAAATATATATTTGGCCATGTTTGCTCTACAGATTTGAAGAATAAAGGCGACTAAAATTTGGTAGAATATATTTCAAATGCTAGCAAATTGCGCTGCTTGCATTTACTTCAAGAGTAAAGTCGATTAAAATTGCGTACGATATCACAATATCTGGAAGGGTAGTAACTTCTTCGGTTACATAAACTTGAAGAATAAAGGCGACTAAAATTAGGTACGATATCACAATATCTCGAAAGTTAGTAACTTCTTCTGTTGCATAAACTTGAAGAATAAAGGCGACTAGAATTAGGTACGATATCATAATATCTGGAAGGGTAGTAACTTCTTCGGTTACATAAACTTGAAGAATAAAGGCGACTAAAATTAGTTACTACATCACAATAGCTAGAAAATTAGTAACTTCTTCGGTTGCACAAACTTGAAGAATAAAGGCGACTAAAATTAGGTACGATATCACAATATCTGGAAAGTTAGTAACTTCTTCGGTCGCATAAACTTGAAGAATAAAGGCGACTAGAATTAGGTACGATATCATAATATCTGGAAAGGTAGTAAGTTCTTCGGTTGTATAAATGTGAAGAATAAAGGCGACTAAAATTAGGTACGATATCATAATATCTGGAAAGTGAGTAACTTCTTCGGTTGCATAAACTTTTAGAATAAAGGCGACTAAAATTCCACACAATATTTGTAAAGCCAGTAGCTGCTCGTGTTGCATTGACTTGAAGTAAAACGACGATTAAAATTCGAAAAAACGAAGGTAAATGCTTTTCAATTTGCAGTTGCTTCGGTTGCAGTCGGTAGCTGATATGGGTATGTCAACGTGGAGAATAAAGTTGACTAAATTCCGATGAAATGAGCTTAATGTTTCTTTCGTTTGCAATTCCTCTGATTGTACGAACTGCAACGGCTGCTAAAAATAAACGCAACACCTGTCAAGTCAGTAGTATTGCTGTGGCTATATACACCTGAGGAATAACGGGACCTAAAGTTTTATACAATGAGCGTAAAATTCCTTTAATTGTGGTTGGTTTACTATATTTGCTGTACAAAGTGTAGGAGTAGAGGCAACCAAAATTCGACAGTAATTTCTCTGGTTGTATAAATTTAAAGAAAAAGGCGACTAAAATTCAGTGCAATAAGCGCAAATAGTTTTAAATTACAATTTCTGGGATCGTAGTCAGTAATTGCTGTGGTTATATATACACGCTTAATAAAAAAATCGATGAAAGGAGCGTAAATGTTTTTCAATTAACTGCTCCGGTTGCAGTCAATAACTGATATAATCATATAAATCTGAAGAATGAAGGCGACTAAATATTGATGAAATGGGCTTAATATTTCCTTCATTTGCAGTTGCTCTGGTTGTACAAACTTCAGGGATCACAACATATGTGATTCTTTCGATACAATGAGCGCTCAAAATAATGTATTGCGAAAGAAGTGACTATGAAGAAGCTTTCGTTCCAGCAACACGTTCCAAAGAAGGATGAAATTCTCAAATGTGAGTTTATTTTGTACAGCACGATTCTGAATAAAAATACTTGTATTGATCCAAATATTTAAAAGTTCATTTCGTTTTGTTACTCAGCTTGAGATATTCTGCTCCAAATTATGCGTTAAGTATAGAACGTAGT
Organism: Macrothele yani; assembly: GCA_039090855.1. Classification (NCBI taxonomy): domain Eukaryota; kingdom Metazoa; phylum Arthropoda; class Arachnida; order Araneae; family Macrothelidae; genus Macrothele; species Macrothele yani. Next base: position 115,164,054 of record CM077013.1, on the reverse strand, counting down.
TTGGCATTCTTGACAAATGATTTCAAAAGTGTTTTGACAGAAAGGACCACCACGCAAAAAATTCTTTAAGCCTTCACATTAGCAATACGTTATTCCCATGATTTCGTGTATTATTCTCTTTTGCGCTGTATTAAAACTGATACAGCAAAAAATTATTGTTTTTCAGAAATGTGCAGTGGAGTTTTGGAGATTCTTAACTTCTTTGTTAAGTCATTTTCACATGAGTAATGTAATTAAATCAGATTTTGTAAATGACGGAACTACAAGATTTTCTCAATATCTTAATGGGAATGGCAAGTTCATGATTGACACAAATTATTCTCTTTCGTAAATGGTAAAAGGAAATAGTTGAATAATTTTATGATTATCTTCTATCTGTTACGGGAATCAAGAAGTAAGCAGATTTCTTTTTCCCTTTCTCCCTTTATTTAAGGGCAATACAATGAAAAACGAACTTACAGTTAAAATGATTAAGACACAGCTACTGCTGATTTCTCCAATTAATCAGAATTGTTGCTGGTAAATCATTTTCAAGAACAAAATTTCTCTTATACAAATAAATATCTTATGTCACAATATATTATTTTTAGAAAGCCGGTAACGACTTTCTGAAGAGCATCTCTGCAAACGTCTTGGCTTGATAAGCAAAAGTAAAATTCCAAATGACTTTTCTGTTTAGTAATCGTACTAACTGAAGGTGCATGCGTTGAGATTTATAGTTTTCGGAACAAACGTTTTTTTTTCTAGGTATATTTCATTTAATAAATCTTTTAGGACATCAGCTAGTTTTGCGTTACTTGTAAGATTTTTTAACAAACACACTGAACTCTACTATTAGATAAATGAGAGGTAATTTAAATAGTTGAAGCCATTTTTTGCTGAAATTAGGAGTTGATTTGTGGTTAGACAATACAATGAATAACGGGAGTTAATTTGCGGTTATACTGGCATTTTTTATAACAATGTTTGTAGGAAGCGTTTGAAAAGCTTCAATGCCTAAATCGCTGTAGTTTCGGTTGATGGCAGATAGATGATGATGACCTGAGCTTACCTGGGTATCCCCTGAAGTTTGAAGGTCAAAGTTCATGACTTTTATTTTATTTTGGAGCACATTTATAACGTATGGTGCGAATGGGACTTCACATATCGCCAGCTTGAAAAACATGCCCGAACATTTTTGCGACACTCTTAGAATTCTGATTCCAGAACAAAGTAACCATTTTGCATTATCCTCGGAGAACGTCAATGTTAACTTTGCGTGTTTGATGAACGAGAACATGAAGGTTCACCGATTCGGTTAATTAGGCAACTATAATAATGTTTTCTCACGTAATATACGCATGTCGTTGACTTTTGTAACTAGGCAACGCTATCATGGAAGCAGTTTCATTGCTATTGAGCACTGTATAGCACGACAAATGAACAAACAATACCCTTTTAATCTACAAGGAAGTTGATATTGTTGTATATTTATTTGTGTCCACTTATCTTATTAACCGATTCGATGAGAACGCGAAGTCATGTTCATGGAAACCATTTCTCCTTCAGAAATTTTGAATCTGTTAATACATGTTAATGCACTTCTCATTAAAATGATTGCTCCACCAAAAGACTTGTGCCTATAAAAAGCCACACATGCTAGAAGACAGTACTGCAAGCAACAAACGTCCATATTCGCATTTTGTTCAGTTAGGTAATATCTGTACGAGAAGAGGCTAACTCTCGCAGTAGTACGAGTAGATTACGCCTAGGAAGTGTGTTAGAGTATTTGCTATTTACGCACTCGATTTGTATTATTCCCCAGATTTATTGCGCTGCCTCATGAATATCCTTGACATTATGTTACGGAGGGGAGCAAAACAAAACATTGGCACCCAAAATATCAATAGGCACAATCCCGACAAAAAAAAAAAAAAAAAAAAAAAGAAAGAGACTCCGGCAAGACAAAAAATGCAAAATGTTTTTATTTTGCAGTAGCCGGTGCTGCTTACCAAGGCTTAAGTATTTGAGAATTATGCCCAACACTACATGAGTAATATTGAAGCGCCATTCCTGTATTCAATTCCTGCTTTAGTGAAACAAACGATAATAATAATAATAAAGAAACGAAAAACTTGCGCAGTTGGTGAACATCGAGAAAACTGGAAAAAAAATGACCAAATATAGAGACCTGGCCCTAGAACCCGATAATGAACCAATCACACAGCGGTAATACCCATTGTCATCGGGACACTTTGAACAATTAAAAAAAAATGCAGCTTTCTGATATACCACCCACAGAACTGCAAAAAACAGCTTTACTTGGGACATCACATATTTTACGCCGATACCTGACTGATACCTAGGTCTCCGATGGAAACTCATATCAGCTGAACAACACCAGTCAATGATAATGTTGTTGTTTATTTTGTTTGTCATAGGCTGTGTTTCGTATATTTCGAGTAAAGAAGATAATAATAATAATAATAATAATAATAATATATTATTCGATCGATCAGAGCAGATAAAAACATTCTAGCCGCCAAATACAACTGAAGACTGAGGAGACTAATTAAGAGAAAGCTTAACGCTCGCAACATAACAAGTGCTACATTGCAGACGTAGTTCCAGTTCTAACGTATTCCTTCGGAATCCCCAAGTGGACCACAACAGAGCTTGAGGAAATAATGCACAATACCAGGACAACCCTCACTAAACATCGCCAGCCTCACCTGAAGTCAGCAATAGAAAGGCTGACCATTCGACGGGAAGAAGGAGGACGGAGAAGGATTGATCTCCTGGAACACCAAGACAAAGAAATCACCAGCCTCAGAAAATGCTTCCATTAGAGCAAGGAGCTCCTTCACTAAGCGATAAACTATAGTAACAAGAAGTACACAGCCCTAGACCTCTCTACTCAGAACATCCAGATTGGAACGAGGGAGGCAAAAGAAGAAGCTTGGAGCGAAAAAGTCCCACACGGAAGGCACTATAACGATCTGTAATCCGACTATGTGGATAAGACTGCCTCCAATGCATGCATGGCTAACAAACGGATCACTCTTCCCCGAGACCGAAGTGTTCCTGATGGCTGTAGAAGAACAAGTTGTAAACACCAGAAACTACCGGAAGCATATCCTGAAGGACACGTAAGTAGAAAGCGACACATATCGGCAATGCCATGAAGCACCAGAGACCATCCAACATACCATAGCAGGGTGCAAAGTCCTCACACAGACAAAGTGCACGTACAGGCACAATCAAGTCGCCGAGATCCTCCATCAGAAATTGGCAAGGAAATACCACCTCATTACGGTGTCGTCCCACATCTATACGTGCCATATCCATACAAATGGATTTTTGTCCCATTTCCGTAGACATCCAGATCGTCTAGTGCCATTTCCGTACACAGATGTGAGTGAGATATGCGTGAAGAAAGACAGAGGATCAGGTTCCGTACTGATAACCCCGGACCCCCCTCCTCCGACTTTGCTTGTGTCAAGACTCTTTTTCTTACTTTACACGCCTATGTCAACCGATTTGAAGGTTGCTACCCAGCAGTTGAGAATCAACTGGCACAACTGTTAACTCTTTACTACAATATCAAGAGTCCATCTGCTGAGGATGCTGCCACTCACAAATGCATCCAACGGCGGTACAACAACTTCCGTTCCCACTTGGACAAGATTGCCGCTGCCAATAGAGACTTAGCACATTAACTGTGACTTCCTCGAATTGTCGCGGGTTCGCGACACCAGAGATGAACTCTTTCGTTTATGAGGACATTTCTGCTGCTGGTGGAGATGTTCTCTTTCCCCAGAAAACTCAGTGCTCTAGTGACACTCCCACTCAACTATGGAGACGCTGGCCGTACACCTTTTACCACTCGTATCGCCTTTCGCGGTATAATGGTATAGCTATAGGTGTGCGCCAGCGTCTTTTGACACAGCTTACTTCTATTTCTGTGACAAATTTGCACCTTTATCTCCTTCAGTGTTTTACCTTTTGTGTGCATGATGTCACTTTTCACATCTTTAATGTATATATCCCGACTGATGAAATATATGTTGCTCCTCTTTTCCGTAATATTCGTGCAGCAATTACTCCCAGTGACTTTTTCGTTCGGGGGGGGGGGATTTTAACTGTACGCTGCAGCCTTCTATTGGCAAAAATTCGTCATATGGCGAATACCGCACGAATTTGGTTTCACAGCCTACTCAGCTACTTGATGATTTTCAACTTATTGATTCCTTCAGACGGCTAAATTCAGGTTCCATTTCCTTTACGTGGTGTCATCCGCCGACGTTCGGTTCTTCTGCTGCGCGGTTGGACCATATATATATTTCTGCTTCCTTACTCCCTGCTATCACTGCTGCTCGACATTCTCCCACTGTTTCTTCCGACCATTCTGCCATTTCACTATCAATTTGCGTCTGTCTCTCCAGTACCATCTACACGCCGTCATTGGCAACTTCATCTACACGCCGTCATTGACAATTTGATGACACTCTCTTGCACAACCGTTCCTTTTGTGAGGAAGTTGAGACGTTCCTTTCTAATCGGAAGCTGCTGCTTACAACGACCCCAAGCGCGTTGCGCTTGTGGATTGATGTCAAACGAGATCTTCTCTTGCTTGTTCGTCAACTTTCCTTCACTATTTTCACCATTCCCTCGATGGAGGTGAGTAACCTACGAGGACTCCTCTCCGCGACGCCAATGTCTGACCCGCACTATGCCTCCGTCCGTGATGAACTTCATGCCTGCCTCGAAACGTTTGCTCAGCAAGAAGTCCGTCGTCTTCGGCTCCTTCGTATTTCACCATCGACGCATTCTTTCGAAGTCCTTTCGAAGATGGAATCCGTGCGACGCACGTCAACTTCCATCAGACATCTCCGATTGCCTGATGGCACCGTTACCGGCAACACAGCTCTCATCTGCTCTCATGTCCGTCACTTCTTTCAGGAGAAGTCCCGAGCGGTTGCGTAGGGTTCTTCTTTTTCTTCCTCTTCTTTCCTTTCTTCTCTCCCTCAGGTCCCGTCTTCTGTCTGCTCCCCTCTCATTGCTGATGTTTCTTTGCCTAAACTGAGGGAGGCTTTTGCCTCCTCAATCTTCACTCCTCCCCGGGACCTGATGTCTTCCCGCTGTCGTTCTATCGGGCCTTTCTTCCGTCACTCCTGCCTTTTCTCTCTGCTGCTTTTTTGTGCGCTCTTTCTTCTCCTGCACTTCCGCCGAAATTTGCAGATGCACATGTCATCCTCCTGCCGAAGAAGGGTGATCTTCTAGACTTGTCGAATTGGCACTTCATCTTCATTCTCAACCTGGATTACAAATTATTTACTAAACTCATTTCTTGCCGCCTTAATTATGTTCTTCTGTTCCTCGTATCCCCCGACCGTGGCTGGTCGTTCTATTTCTACCAATATCTCCTTTCTTCATAACCTTTCCTTTCTTGCTCTAAAACATTCCGAACTCCTAGCTTTGTTTAATCTCAACCAGAAATCTGCTTTTGATAACGTTTCTCACACTTACCTTTCTGCCGTATTAACTCACTTTGGTCCCCCCGCCCGCTTTTTTTTCTCTCATCTTTAGCCTCTACCGGAGCGCCCATTTGCACGTTCGGACGGCCACATTTTTGACGGCACCGATTCCTTTTCGATCTGGCAACAGACAAGATTGTCCTTTATCAGGACAACTTTTTGCTCTCGCTTTTGAACCCTTTTTGATTGCAAGTCGGGCGTCTCTCTTACCTGCGGTTGGACCGATTGTTTCTAGTACTCGGCTCCACCGATTCCTTGTCTCTGCTTATGCAGATGATGTTACCCTTTGTCTTCACCGCTATGACCAATTTGATACTCTTCTTGCCACTTATGAACAGTATGCTTCTCTCTGTGGTGCTGCCTTGAATGTTTAGAAGAGTGCTGGTCCGTGGTGTGGTTCTTGAAGGGGCCGCACTGACTCCTCGTGGGGAGCAGTGTGGTCCTCCTCAGCCCAAACATTTATTGGAGCTCATTTTGGACACTCCTTTACCGCAGGAAACGTCACTTGGCAAGCTCTCCTCCTACGACTACATCGCACGGCTGGTTTTTGGCGATTTATGTTTTCCTTTTCCTCTTACTTTCAACGTGCTCAAATTGTACTTCGATATCTTCTCTCACAATGCTTCTATCCCTGGGATTCCTGTGTGTTTAATTCGCGTCATCTCTCTACCATAAATAGTTTTTTCACTTCAGTGATATGGTCATCTGAACATTGGATTTCTGCTGGCTTTTCTTTGTCAACATCATTTGGTAGTATTCAATTCCCGGATGTCAGAACATATCATCGCGCTCACCGAATCGTCTCCTTCATTTGTCTTCTCCTTTCGCCCTCCCCTGCACTTTCTTCTACCCTGAATAATCTTATTTCTCTTCACGATCCATCCTTTACTTTCCTCCTTTTTCTTAGGATGGATTCATCTCCTTCTACTTCTAAACGCCTTCCGCCACTTCTTATCGAAGCTCTAGCGGTATTTCATTCTCTCCCGCTACTCCGCGCTCCTCCTTCTACTACCCTGGACTTGCTTGCAGAACCTCTTTCCTTTTTCACTCTGATTCATCCACCTGATCAACTATGCTATCTTTTCCCCCTTGGTTCCACTCAGGAATTCTTACCGTCCAAGCTTTAATAACTTTTGATTTGACCTGGAAACCCCTCTCTTCTCTTTCCCCCGACCCTTCTTCAACCTTGGAAGAGGAGTATGACCTTCTTCGCTCCGATTTCCGTACCCTTTTCCCACTTCTGGTTTCTGACACTGGCCATGTTTCTGTCTCTGGGCCGAGCCTATCTATTCCTTTCTTCCTCCCCTTTCAAGACTCTGTTGCTCCCATTTCTTCTTTTTCTATTGCTTCTATCTATGCTCTCCTCCGTGCGCCCCACACTTCTCCACACAGTCTTCCTGATGCCTGTCCTTCTCTTCTGCTGCCTATCTGGTCTGCCTCTTTCTCTCCCCTTTCTACCCCGTTAGAGCGTAACATCCAATGGCAGTTTCTTCACCGCCGACTACCTGTTCCTTCTTCCCTCGTTCACATGTCTATTTCTTCTACTTCTCTCTGCTGTTTTTGTGGTGTTGAAGGTGATGTTCCTCATGTCTACTGTCACTGTCCCGTTCTCCTTCCACTTCTCAATACTGCCTTTCGTCTTGTAGGCACCATTTGCTCCAGAGACATTCCTTTTCAAGCGTACGAGTGGCTATTGCTCACCAAATATCCTCCGGATACATTGCCGGATGCCTGTGCCTATCTCTTCGTACTTGTCAAACATGTCATTTTTCTTTATCATGAATTTCTGTGCTCTCATGCCACCACACCAAGTATCCTCTCTGCTGGCGCGGCCTTACGGTCGATTTATAGGAATCGCATCGTGTCTCGACTACGCCTGGAGAACTTCGCTGCTTCCACCTCTCAATCTCAAGCCTCTTTCCGGTCTACCTGGGCGCAGGGGACCGGATGGTTCAAAATCACTGGATCTTCCATTCATCTTTCCTTATGATTGGTTTTTTTTCCAGCTTCGACCTTCTGAATGCATCAGTTGAGATTTTGTGTTCTTTCCTCCTGGTGCTTCGTCACACTGTCTGCTGAGCGATTGTCATTTAACTGCTTATGATTTGTATTGTAGGGGTTTTCTGCAACTTTTGTGTAATTCTTGGGCATGTACCGTGCTGTATTTGTTTCTTCGTTGCACCTGTCCTTACTACCTGTTTTTCCATTATGTGTCTGCTTTTGATACCTGTACCTTTCCTAAAGTGTTGTGTTTGATTCGTTTTCTCTGCCTGATACTAGTGCTTATGGTCTTGAGTTTTTGCATCAAGTTGCTTGTACTTACTGTCTTTCATTGAGTTGTGCACCGTGTATTTGTTCTCTAGGAGCAATACGAGAGTTATTGCCCTGTGAGACTTTGCTCTTTCTGTTTTTTCTTGCCGCATTGTGTTGTATCTTGTTAGTTTCTGCCTTATTACTGTCTTGCATTTTCTCATAATCTTTGATGTCTCGTTTACTGTACCTGACCCATCGCATTGTGCCTTTTGGATTTGTTTGTGTTCAAGGCTAGTTGACTCTTGAACCCTTGATGTGTTTTCTTGCTGCCTTTTGCACCGGAGCGGGTGGTGTTTGGTATCCCTGGGTGTTACACTTGTACTGCCCCGGGCACCTATGTCTCTCTTTGTTTTGTGTTGTTTGAATTGTGTTTTGTCCTGCACGGCAGAGGGTTTTCTCTTCGTACCTATGAATCTTCTACTAAGAGTTCATGTAATTTTTGCTCGTCCCAAGTCATTGTTTTTGGACCGATGTAATACTGCACGGCTTGCTGTTTGCAGTTTTGCGTATCTTTGTGTTTCACTTGGGGAGTTTGACCAAGTTTCCACTATGCTCTTTAATACTTATAATGCTTCTGTGTCACATATCGTGTGGTTTCCTGGTGTGTGGGAACTGTTCAGTTCTGTACCTTTACCATAGTACATGCTTTCGTTGTGTTCTACTTGTTCCCCTCTTTTTGTGCTCTGCGTTGTACAGCCATTGTCTTCTAACTATATTTACCTGTCGTTTTGTGCCCTGCTCTCACGGTGAACGTCATTGCATGCTGTAATCTCCTGATGTTTGAATGTATCATGCTACATGTGATTCCCCAGCTCTTTGGCTGGGTTCTGGGCCTTCGTGTTCGCGATTTCGTTTCGCATTGTACCTGTTTTGTAGTGCTATCTTTGGCCTTTGGGACTACTGCTGTGAGGCCCGTGAATACTTCATGATGTTATACATTGTCTCGGTGAAATGTTTGCCTAGCAGTTATTATTTATCATGTAGAATAGTTATGTTTCACCAAATACTCAATAGTGTTGTTAATATTGTTTGCAGTGTGCTCTCCGGGATTTCCCGGAGTGTCGATAGTCTTTTGTGATCAATTTAGCCTACGTCTAACCATATACTTTAAATTTGCTTTGTGTATACCATGTAGATGCTCCATGACTAATTATTACTATTGCTTGTGCATCCTTTTCCTTAAGCATGTATTGTTCCTTACTAGTGATTTTAACATTTTGTCATCCTTAGTTGAATGTCATATCACACTCACCTGTAATATTTCATCAGTATCGCTCATTGTTTAGTAGTTTATTTTGCCATATGTTGTGCGCATGTGTCCCCTTATGTTTTCGCCAATAAAGTATACTGCTGACCTGGCCAAAACGTAATTGCGTTTTTTTACACGCACATGGCGAAACGTTGTCTTGTCCTTCCAAATCACAAGTTTATTATATAACGTGACAGCTGACAGTTCATGTTTGTTTTAGGAACAGAAAGTGCACGATTTTGTTAACAAGTGTTTGTTTGGCGTCGATTTCAAAATGGAAAATCAAAAGGAACATTTTCGTCATGTTTTGCTGTATTGCTTCCGAAAAGGAAAAAAAAAAAAACGCTGCGCAAGCTCCTAAAACGTTATGGGATGTGTATGGTGAAGATGCCTTAAAACTACGGCAGTGTCGGAATTCGTTAGCGAAATTTCAGTGTGGAGATTTTAATGTGAAAAATGCACCACGCTCAGAAATTCCAATCGAAGTTGGTGAGGACAACATAAAGGCATTGATCGAATGCAATCGGCGGTTAACGACACGAGAGATCACTGAGAATCTGAACATATCGAAATAGAGCCATTTAAAACAACTGGGATACGTTAGTAAGCTCGTTGTGTGGGTACCACATCATCTCAAAGAAATTCAACTCACTAAGCGCGTTGACATCTGCGATTCGCACTTGAAATGGGAAGAAAACGATCCATTTTTGAAACCTATGATAACATGCAATGAAAAATGGATCGTCTACAACAACGTCGAACGATAAAGATCGTGTGGCAAGCGTGATGAACCTGCTCAAAGCAATTCAAAAACATATATTCACCAAAGGGAGGTAATGCTGTTAGTCTGGTGGGATTTCAAAGGTTTTGTGAATTTCGAATTGTTTCCAAGGAACAAAAACAATTCGGACGTATGCTGTCGTCAGCTGGATAAATTATGTGATGCAGTCAAACGGAAGCGTCCAGAATTGGTGAATCTCAAAGGTGGTGTGTTTCACCAGGATAACGCAAGACCACGTAAAAGTTTGGTCACTCGTCAAAAATGGTTGCAGTTTGGATGGGATATGTTACAACATCCACCATATTCGCCAGACTTAGGACCATCAGATTACCATTTGTTTCGTTCGTTGCAAAACGCCTTAAATTTTTTTTTTTGATTGAAGGTTTAACGATCACCGTGAGCAACTCAATGGGCTATAAGCAGTCGCCCGTCCCTAATTTAGAGGCACTGGTTCCAGGGAAGGGAGAGAACCAGTGCCGTAAGACAAACACAACATCTATGCCTCACCGGGATTCGAACCCGGACCTCTTACAGACGAATGATCAGGGGCCATCGCTTAGACCACTGCGCCACCAGGGCGGCCACCTTAAATGGTAAAATCTTCACTGCTGATGAGGCTATCAAATTGTTTTTTGAAGTTTTTTGCCGAAAAAGCTTTTTCCAGCGCGAAATCATGAACTTGCCTGTGAGATTGCGAACGGTCATTAAAAAAATGGATAATGTGTTTTTGACTGAAGTTTTTCCCATTCAAAATTCGCCTTTCATTTACACAGGATAAAAAAAAAAAAAACGAAATTACTTCTTGACCAACCCAATAATTAGTTTTTCAAGAAAGCAAAAAATGAATGTCAGATAATTTTTTGTTTGTTTTATCGGACTTTGTTTTTTAGTTTTTTGGGTCATAAATGCATTTTTATAGGGCACTTTCTAGAAATTTTAGGTCATGAAAATGCCAGCCCTAGTAATGAGTTTTCTTGATCGAACAAACGTTCGAAAATCGTTCTGACTTTATAAATTTCGTATTCCTAAGGGCATCGTAACTAACTAACTTCAAATCTCTGAGCTTGAGAGACGTAGTTCCTGAAAAAAGCGCCCAGTGTTCACACATAAGAACAAATTACAGTAAAGTGCTGGGTGTCAAACTAAAGCTTACAATTCGAAGAAGATCCTGAATATTACAGTGGAAAGTCATTTTCTACTTGTTGCACGATAATGCTTGTCCATACGCTGCTACCCACACTGTTGAAACCTTGTACAAAATTAACCTTGAGGAACTGGAGATTTCTCTGCGAAGTCCAAGCTTCGTTCCTTCTGGTTATCAACGGTTTGTTCCACTCAAAGATGGCTTAAGAGGCAGTAGATTCGTCATGGACCAAGAAGTGTAACAAGCGGCGCATGCGCCGTTTGTCTCTCAACAAAATCAATTGTTTTCCTGGCTGTATAAAGAAGCTTGTTCAACATTGGACCTAGTACATTGAAATGCAAGGGTGACTGTGTTGATAAATGATGCCCTTCTCAACTGGTGCTGTAATTTAAGGACAATGGACATTGCGCGCACCTAAAAGAAAACATGCTACAACAGCGAAGCTTTGCAAATAGCTAGAGTGCTTACTGGTTTGCAAATGATACACGTTTGGTACGATTACGCATGACCGCACACCCTGTGGTGGCGCTGCAAGCACGAACAGGTAGCCTTCCAAACCGGCGTACAGTCAATGCCCCATGAAAGGGAAAAGCACCGGCTAACGCAGGCAAGAGTACAGAGTGACAAAAATGCCGAGTTTACGTCAGAGACGTCGATTTACGCAACTTACTGGCTTTGAGAGAGACCTGATCATCGGGCTGAAAACCGCAGGGTGGTCGGCGCACCGTATAGCCCACCACGTGGATCGTTCTGACCATACCGTCCGACTGTGTTGGGAGCAGTGGACACGTGACGGCACTGCCACACGGCGGAGCGGCTTCGGACAGACCAGGAGGAAGGACCACCGGTAGAGATGATCGACGAATCGTGAACCAGGCGCGAACGGATCCCACGGGGACCCGGTCTACTATACAGGTAGATGTAGCTGCTCTTGTGTGCCCACGATCCATTTTCCGACGCCTCGCGGAAGCGAATCTGAGATCCCAGCTCCCCTTACGTGTGCTGCCATTAACACCGGAACATCGCCTGCTCCGTTTGCAGCGGTGCCAAGCCAGAGCGACGAGTAGCGCCACAGATTGGCAACATGTGGTGTTTAGCGACGAGTGCCGCTTTGGTTTGGGGAGAGATGTTTATCGTGCCCCGGTGTGGAGGTCCCCGTGTCAACGGCACAATCCCAACACTCGCTATCGACCACCACACCGCCCCCACTGTATGCATTATGGTATTGGGAGCCATAGCCTACGATAGCCGATCAGCTATACGTGGATCATTGACGGGCCACCGGTATGTGGATGAGATCCCACGGCCCCATGTGCTCCCATTTCTGGCCGGGATTCTAGGTGCGCTATACCAGGAGGATAATGCCCGCCCACACACTGCTCGGTTTGCCTAGGACTGCCTACGTCATGTCCACACACTTCCATGGCCTGTCCGCTCCCCGGACATGTCCCTTGTTGAGCATGTGTGGGACCAGTTGAAACGCTAGCTGTCGCCGTGCCGCACTATCCGGGATTTGGAACACACCGTCCAGCACGTGTGGGCCAGTCTGCGCCAGGACAGCATCAGGCGTGTGTTCGCCTCCATGTCGGACCGTATTGTAAAATGTATCGCTGCACGAATCTGAGCGACGCGCTGTTGAAGATGACCGGACTGAGTGACACAGGTCCTTCTGTAATCGCCCTAAAGTTCTGTTTTTGCCATCATGTGCATCATTACGCCCATAAATAATCAAAAGGTGAAGTTCACTGAGTGAAACGAAAGACTTCATCCGCAACCGGATGCATTGATTAATTAATTACAGCTGAAACCAAAAAGCCGGTATGTAAGGTGAGAATATGAAATGAGACGGTACATTTCTTCTTATATTTCTTTCTGTGCTTTAGCGACTAAAGCACGTGGCATTTTCTCCTTTTCTGAGAAATGCTTACTTAAGCGGAATTTTCTGATTCACAATCTGAAACCAAAAGGAGCTTCTGGCGCTATTTGTTGCTGCAACGGAGATGAAGAAGCTCAAAGTACAGTATTTGTTTACATGTTTGGAGATCGAGAGAGAGAGAGAGAGCCAGTGCCTTAAGACAAACACACCATCGACGAGGACTCGAACCCAGACCCACGAGGACGGTCGGTCAGAAGCCAGTGATTAGACCAATGCAACACCGGGACATTAAAACTATTTCCTTAGGCGTTTTTCAGTTTTAAGGAGGTTATTATGTTATGGCAAATCCCCTAAGCACTCCCGATGGCGGAGTGGTCTGAGGCGCTGGCTTCCAATCATTCATCTGAGAAAGGCTCTACCCGTATGAGGGAAAGGCTCTAGCCGTATGCTTCATACGAGACTCAATCCCGTATGAGGCATACGTGGTGCTATACGTGGGAGCAGTCGCCTGTGTCAAATGTAGGACAACCAGTGTCCCTACATTTGACACAGGCGACTGCTCCTTTTGAGTTGCTCAAGCTGGTCTTTAAAACAAAAAATATTTTTTGGTTTTTGTTTAGGGGTTTCACGACCACCTTGAGCAACTCAAAGGGCTGTTAGCAGTCGCCCGTCCCTAATTTAGGGCCACTGGTTCCAGGGAAGGGAAACAGCCAGTGCCTTAAGACATGCACAACATCCATGCCTCACCGGACCCATCTCGGGCGAATGGTCATAAGCCAGCGATTAGACCACTGCGCCCCAGAGGAGGCATTCAGCGTTTCCTGTCAGACATCTTTCGCACGAATGATCAGAAAGCCATCGCTTAGACCACTGCGCCACCAAGGCGGCATTCAGCATTTCCTGTCAGGCATCTTTACCAGTATTTCGCATAGGATATCAGTCCGGGATCTGTTTTGGCGTATTGTGCGCATAAATTGTTTACGTTAGGAGGTACGTGTCAAAATCGCAAAATATCTTTCTTGTGGAACCTTCGGGATTTTCCTTTTCATTTCGGAAACTTAAAAAATGAAAACATCCAGCCTGAGCACCCTATCCTAGTGCTCAGGTTGGATATTTTCCTTTTTTTCCTTTTTTTTACCATGATGCTTTACGTCGGATATTCTTTCTGAGCAGAATGTTTATTTAGGTGTCCTCGCCGGAGTATAGATGTTTCCCGTGTATCTACCTTTCGGAAAACTTAAAACAAGTTAGTAAAATCATGCAATGCATTGATCATGATACGCTTCCCAACATATGATGAATCATTACTCAAGTTATTACTCAAGTTATGAGGATAATGGCTGTGGAATAAATCTCTCTCCTGTGCCCTGACCTTTGAGCCCATTTCGATGATATTCGAGAGAATTGGTTCAGTATTCCTCCGGAACAACATACTAAAGTTTTGTCGCAATAGAAGCATTTTCAGTCAAGTTATGAGGATAACGACTGTGGAATAAATCTCGCTCCTGTGGCTTGACCTTTGACTCCATTTCGATTATATTCAGCAGAATCGGTTCAGTATATTTCCGGAACAGCATACTAAAGTTTTGTCGCGATAGAAGCACTTTTAGTCAAGTTATGAGGATAATGACTGTGGAATAAATCTCGCTCCTGTGCCCGGACTTTTGACCCCATTTCGATGAAATTGGTTCATTATATCTCCGGAACAACATACTAAAGTTTTGTTGCAATAGAAGCACTTTTAGTCAAGTTATGAGGATGAAATATTACTGGTAGTAGGTGATCATAAGCATAGAAGAACTCATGTGCTCCACAGAAATGTGTAAATGCAATTCAATGTTGATAATATTTTACTAGGAGATGATAATGTACATATATTTTTTTGTCTTCAATATTATTACATAATAATATACAGAAAATAATGAGTGACGTGCCTATCACAAAGATGACGCACATGTCGAGACGTCAAGTAGCGGTGATAAGCTCTTGCAGGCGTAGCTTAAATGGAAAAGCATTCGGCTCCGGAGCAGGAGGATATGGATGACAATATACAGAAAATAATGAGTGACGCCACAGTATCATACATTTTGCAAAATATTTCGCAAAGGGGTTCGAGGTGTATTCTACCTCACTGGCCAATTCGATTACGCTTTTTAGTTCGCATTGTCTAGAGTGATCATCAGAGAAGACGGCAAAGGCTCTTCTAATTTGGGAACAGAAGAAAGCTGTCTTGGATGAATCAGGGTAGATTGCACCAGAATGAACTGCGGAGCATCAGGTTGGTAACGGAGGTGGGTTTATAATAGACTTCTGTGCGAAGGCGGTTGTCATGCGATTTGTTCACCAAGACGTCCAGATAAGGTAATGCACAACCGCGTTCAAGCTCCCTAGTGAAATTGATCGCACCGTGTATAGAATTGACTTTGTCAAGGAAAAGCGGGAGAGTCTCCTTTCGGTGAGGCCTTATGAAAAATACGTAGTCCGCATATCGTAGCCAGGAGGTAGAACTTGTGGTGATGTTGGTGAATACCTATGGCTCAATTGGGCAAAGTATTGCTTTCGCGAGGACGACTGAAAGCGAGGATCCCATTGGAGAGCCACTTATCGATTTGTCTCTGGGAACGGAATAGCTGGAATTTGAGACCAAGTCCATTAACTTGAAGATGTTGTGGCAAGACTCCTGCGAATAAAGTGATGAATTAGATACTTAGCCTCTTTCAACGTTGGGATGGCTTCCGACACGGAGACCTATATAGCCTTATCCAGGTTAGGAAGGATTAGGGTCCAACCCCCCCTCCGAAAATGTTTGGGCAAATTTCCCTGTTTATCGTAAGTTATTAGGTCAACAGGAATCGCCATTATCTTCTTTTCACTTTTTTTCTTACTTGTTTATCGTAAGTTATTAGATCAACAGGAGCCGCCATTATCTTCTTTTCATTTTTTAACAAATTCTTTCTATTATTTCCTTTGATAGACCGCACTTCAGAAGTGTCGACGGCATTTCATCATTACAACACTGGTTAGCAAATAGGGCTGTGTAAAATGCTTTCAGTGAATAATAAGCCAGTCTTAGTTGTAGGTGTTGCTAAGATCTTGGTGCTGTTCCAGTCCGGAATGTGTTGGCCTTGTTTAACTAGTCGGGATAAAGCGGTGGTGCCCGATCCAGTTCGGACATTGTACTTGTGTTCAGAAATACGGGTAGCAACAGTCCGAATCGTAGATCCTACGTAATTGGTGTCTTGTATATCAGTGTCAGTAGCTTTTAATGGAATGGAATAGACACCGTGCTTCTGGAACGTATTAACCCTGTCACGATCCCTCCTAATCAAGGAAAATAATTTATGAGTCTGTATACCAAAGTCTATGTTCTGTCTGTGGCAAGCCTTTTTCAAAATATATATAACTTTAGGAACGTAGTCGATAGAACCGATGTATTTAACAGTTTCCTCATTTCCTCCCAAAGAGGTGTAGGTGGATCGTTGGCATCTACGAAGTTGCCTTACCACAAAATCCTGCGGGTATCCAAACCGGGAGGCCAAATCAAAAATAAATTGAATTTCTTTATTGCGATTTCTAGCAGAAGAAGAGTGTGAGTATGCCCTGCGAAATAGAAAAGATAATGCTGCAGTCTTATGTTGACACGGGTTGGCTGAGTCAAATGGAATCGGTGTAGGGTGTGCAGAAGGTTTTCGATAGACGGAGAATGAAAAGGAACGGTTAGAGGTGTTACGTGTTAAACAGAAATCCAAAAAAAGTAACGATCCCTGAGTCTCAAGTTCAATAGTGAATTTAATGGTGGGGGAATGGGTGGAAAGCAAGTCAGCAAAATCCTGCAGGGCGGGAACTGAGTGAGGCCAGATAACCAACACATCATCAACATATCTTAAAAATAAGAGTGGCTTTAAAGGTCATTGCTCAGTCACTTGGTTTTCCAGTTGCTGCAGGACTATTTCGGCTAACAAAGCCGAAAGCGGTGAACCCATAGGTGTGCCGGCTTTTTGTCGGTAAATAACGTCATTTGTCCGCCGGGGTGTTAGTTTTAAAGAGTCCATAATGGCAACCGCTTCAGTAGGAGTAACACCTAAAATGGGAAGCTTTTCTTCGATAAGGGAGTAAGCTAAGTTAAGCGGAACATTAGGAAATAAAGAGACCACAGCCAATGACGCTAGGATAACCGGTGAATCCCAAGAGTCAAATGACTTAATTTTGGCAAGGGCTTGAGGAGAACTGTGGATAGAAAACCTGGAATTACTGATTAAAGGTTTAAGGAAACTAGTTAATGCTTTTTCAAGGGGGCGCGTGGGGTTAGCATAACCCGAAACCAATGGGTGAACAGGGTGGCCCTCCTTATGCAATTTGACCTTTAATCAGTAATTCTAGGTTTTCTATCCACAGTTCTTCTCAAGCCCTTGCCAAAATTAAGAAGTGAATGGGGTTTGAACTGCGAAATGAAAGCATAAAGCACATATTTAGGTTGAGAACGTTCTCACATATATGTCCTCGTACTTGGTGGAGGTTAGTTTGATTCTTCCGACGTGCGTAGGGATGGAAAGAGAGAGAGAATGGAATTAACCGCCAATTCCTGTCATAAGAATTTTTAAAATCCACTTCCTGAAGGAGATTTCAAACTTTTTATAAATTTCCTTTTTAAACCATTTTTATTAGACAGCATCTATCTATCTATCTATCTATCTATCTATCTATTCTATTCTATTCTATTTATTTTATTATAAGAAAGTCTGAAACATGAAAATTATAAAATTAATTTGAAATCTCCTTCAGGAAGTGGATTTCAAAAATTCCGGTAACTGTAATAGATGAATTCCCTTGGTATGGTGGCTTCATCTATCGTTGTTGGAATTTTTAAAAACCACTTCCTGGCAGTAATTTCAAATTTTTTTATAATTTTCATTTTTCAGCCTCTACTTGCTTTCATCCTGTCGACTCTGTAATCTTGTTGTTTTCATGTGATCTCTGTCTCATATTGTTCAGTTTGTTTTCCTGTTAATACTCAGTAAACTCATGTGTCGTTACTTGCTAATATTAATATACTAAAAACTAAAGAGTTTATTTTTTGTTAAGTGATTAGATCGATAGATAGATTTTTGCTACATAGATTTTTGCTGAGGAATAGTTTTTTTTTAAACCCCAGAAACAAAAGTCTAATTAGATAGATAGATTACATTTTTGCTGTGGAATACTTTTTAACCCCCCCGCCCCCTGCGCTCACTCGAAACTAAAGTCTAGTTACGGCCTTGCGGGGACAGACTCGTAAAGAGAAACCACGTCGAAACTGCCGAAAATGTCGCGTTGTTGAAAAGTGAGCTGCTTAGTTTTCGTGATAAAATTTAGAGTGAAAGTTATTATAAAGTCCGATTCCGCTAGATCATTAGTTAGGAATTCAGATAATGCTTTCTCTAGATGGTTTTTTTTTTCTTTTTTTTTGACTGGAGGTTTAACGACCACCGTGAGCAACTCAAATGGGCTATAAGCAGTCGCCCGTCCCTAATTTAGGGTCACTGGTTCCAGGGAAGGGAGAGAGCCAGCGCCGAAAGACAAACACAACATCCATGCCTGACCGGGATTCGAACCCGGACCCCTTACGGACGAATGATCAGAGGCCAACGCCTTAGACCACTGCGCCACCGGGGCGGCTTCTCTAGATGGTACGTCGCTGTGGATCTCCTGGACACGATCGGTCTCAATGGATTGCCGGGCATCCTTGTCTGAACGTTTGTCCCACTTTGATGGACCAGTGGAAAGAGCGTTTGCCTGTTTTAATTGTTGAATCTCTACCTCAACCAATATACTTTTTCTTATTGTTGTAACGATCATTGTTGTAATGTTCATGAAACATACTTTCACATTTGGATACCAAAATAAAAAGAAAACCGGGTCTTAAAAATTAGTCTGCATATCTTATTTTTCCCCGTCATTTTTGAGGGGCTTTCATCTAGTTTATAATAACAGTACTGCTAATCTTTTTTTTTTTAGTTTCGACATCATCAAATTTTTGCCGGTGAAACTCACTTTACCTTTAAACAGTTATGGCAGCCCCGTTGGCTGAGTAGTTTGAGTCGTTGGTTTCCAACTATTCTTAAGAGGTGAGCCCGATCCCGAACAATTTATAAGACTTGGGTTGTGAGCTTGTTTGATGGTACTGGCTTCATCCCTTCCCCGGAGCCAGTGGCCCTAAGTTAGAGACGAGTGACTGCTTAGAGCAATAAGAGTTGCTCTTGGTGGTCGTTAAATCCTGAAAGAAAAAAATAAACAGTGCTAGTATGCGGAAAATACGCGAAACCCAAATTTGCCAATGGCGGAACTCGAACTCACCTCCTTCTGCTTTGGAGCCGAATGCTTTTTCTGATTAAGCTACGCCTGCAAGGTTTTATCATTGCTACTGGCCGTCTTGATATGTGCATCACCTCTGAGGTGGTACGACACATGAGTATCCCTCCTTGAGGAAGGCGGAGGCACGAAATCGCAGGTTTCGGGTTCGCCACAAACCATGCTGAAGTAGCTCGCCGTAGACGAAGGAATTCTCAATAATTCCAGACGATGTGTGTTCACACATTTTTCGAAGCGTTGAAGAAGGAATTCTAATTAATTGCAGATGATGTGTGGAAGAAACATCATACATTTTTTGAAGAACCCAGCTGCCGGTTCCATTTTTACGTTCAGGCGCCAATGTGAAACGTCCCACCTCTTTCTGCGTCGGGACTCGAATCCACTTCTTTCTGCGTCGGGACTCGAATCCAACCTCTTCCTGCGTCGGGACTCGAATCCACCACTTCCTGCTTCGGGACTGGAATCCACCTCTTCCTGCTTCGGGACTGGAATCCACCTCTTCCTGCGTCGAGACTCGAATCCACCTCTTTCTTCGTCGGGACTCAAATCCAACCTCTTTCTGCGTCGGGACTCGAATCCACCTCTTTCTGCGTCGGGACTCAAATCCACCTCTTCCTGCATCGGGACTCGAATCCACCTCTTCCTGCATCGGGACTCGAATCCACCTCTTCCTGCGTCGGAACTCGAATCCACCTCTTCCTGCGTCGAGACTCAAATTCACCTCTTCCTGCTTCGGAGCTGAATGCTTTTCCCAATTCAGCTACCCCGGCAATGGCTTATACCTGCTGTTTTTCGTCTTTACATGTGCTTCACCTCTGAGGTAGGTACCTCATAAATGTACTAAATATTTAAAACCGTACCCGAGCCTAAATAATTTTGCAGTATGTTTTCTGCAGGTGCATTTTTTGTAAGACTTCACAATCGCACCTACTGTTGTTGTCTGTCGTTTGAGGATGAAATCATTTTGGAAATGTTGACATTCACAACCACCGTAGAAGTATATTATTTGATAATGCATTTATTTCAATCATTTGTAAGGTCTATCATTTGGCGATGCATTTATTTCGGAAATCTTGAAAAACATAACACCACTACCGAAGTCTGGGATTTTACAGGTGTATTTATTTATTTATTTATTTGGGGGTTTAACAACTAACATGAGCAACACGTAGGGCAATATGCATTCGTCCGTCCCTCATTTGAGGCGACTGGCTGCAGGAAAGAGCAGGGCCAACGCAGACATACGAGATCACTATACCCATGCCCCATTTCGGGACTCGAAGTCGGGGCAATGGATGATCAAGAGCCAGCGGTTCAGAGACGGCGAATTTATTTCGGAACACTTGATGCTCTGCTGAAGACTGCAATTTCTCGCTGGGTTTAATTCGCCGTTTTTGAAAAATTGACACAGTACTTATTTCTGGAGTCTTTGCAATCTTAAACAACAGGGCAGTGTGTCATCTGAGTGTGCACTTATTTCACAAGTATTTAGAGTCGTAACCTCTACTGAAGTCTGACGGTGTATCTAATTTCAGAAGTGTTGACAGTCGTAACCGCTAATGAAGTCTGTTATTTGACGGTGCATTTAATTTCAGAAAAGTTCTTGACAGCCGTAACAACTAGCGAAGCCTGTCACTTGATGGTATATTTAAATTAAAAAATCTTGATAGTCGTAACCGCTACTGAAATCTTTCTTCTGGATTGGTTCTGTGCTTTTATTTGATTTCAGAAAGTTCATCTATTTTCGGTCCATACACCAAGACTGTTTGTTTACATTCATCAGATAATTTCAAATTATTCTTCATATTGTGGGCGGTGCTTACTTTCACCTTTCCGTTCTTTCATTATTATCATTTATCGTGTTGCATTTTGAATTTTGTTTTGCAAATAAATATTCTGAGACACTACTAAAATCTGTCATTTGACGGTGTATTTAATTTCAGAAATCTTCAAAGTCGTAAACTCTACTAAAGTCTGTTATTTGATGGCGTATTTAGTTTCAGAAATCTTTAAAGTCGTAACCACTATTAAAAGTCTATTATTTGACGGTGTATTTAATTTCAGAAATCTTGTAAGCCGTAACCACTGTTAGAGTCTGTTATTTGATGGTGTATTTAATTTCAGAAATCTTGAAAGTCGTAACCACTGTTAAAGTCTGTTATTTGAAGGTGTGTTTAATTTCAGAAATCTTGAAAGTTGTAATAACTGTTAAAGTCTGTTATTTGAAGGTGTGCTTACTTTCAGAAATCTTGAAAGTTGTAACCACTCTTTAAGTCTGTTATTTGACGGTGTATTTAGTTTCAGAAATCTTGAAAGTTGTAACCATTATTAAAGTCTGTTATTTGACGGTGTGCTTAATTTCAGAAATCTTGAAAGTTGTAACCACTGTTAGAGTCTGTTATTTGACGGTGTATTTAATTTCAGAAATCTTGAAAGTCGTAACCACTGTTAAAGTATATTATTTGACGGTGTATTTAGTTTCAGAAATCTTGAAAGTTGTAACAATTATTAAAGTCTGTTATTTGACGGTGTGCTTAGTTACAGAAATCTTGAAAGTTGTAACCACAGTTAAAGTCTGTTATTTGACGGTGTATTTAATTTCAGAAATCTTGAAAGTCGTAACCACTGTTAAAGTCTGTTATTTGACGGTGTATTTAGTTTCAGAAATCTTGAAAGTTGTAACCATTATTAAAGTCTGTTATTTGACGGTGTGCTTAATTTCAGAAATCTTGAAAGTTGTAACCACTGTTAGAGTCTGTTATTTGACGGTGTATTTAATTTCAGAAATCTTGAAAGTCGTAACCACTGTTAAAGTATATTATTTGACGGTGTATTTAGTTTCAGAAATCTTGAAAGTTGTAACAATTATTAAAGTCTGTTATTTGACGGTGTGCTTAGTTACAGAAATCTTGAAAGTTGTAACCACAGTTAAAGTCTGTTATTTGACGGTGTATTTAATTTCAGAAATCTTGAAAGTCGTAACCACTGTTAAAGTCTGTTATTTGACGGTGTATTTAGTTTCAGAAATCTTGAAAGTTGTAACCATTATTAAAGTCTGTTATTTGACGGTGTGCTTAATTTCAGAAATCTTGAAAGTTGTAACCACTGTTAGAGTCTGTTATTTGACGGTGTATTTAATTTCAGAAATCTTGAAAGTCGTAACCACTGTTAAAGTATATTATTTGACGGTGTATTTAGTTTCAGAAATCTTGAAAGTTGTAACAATTATTAAAGTCTGTTATTTGACGGTGTGCTTAGTTACAGAAATCTTGAAAGTTGTAACCACAGTTAAAGTCTGTTATTTGACGGTGTATTTAATTTCAGAAATCTTGAAAGTCGTAACCACTGTTAAAGTCTGTTATTTGACGGTGTATTTAGTTTCAGAAATCTTGAAAGTTGTAACCATTATTAAAGTCTGTTATTTGATAGTGTGCTTAATTTCAGAAATCTTGAAAGTTGTAACCACTGTTAAAGTTTGTTATTTGACGGTGTATTTAATTTCAGAAATCTTGACAGTCGTAACCACTATTAAAGTCTGTTATATGACGGTGTATTTAATTTCAGAAGACTTAACAGTCGTGTAACCACTACTGAAGACCGGCGACTGTAACCAGATGATGTACTTGTAAAGCCTTGACAATCTCAAATGTTGCGAGAATCTGCTTTTCGCGATGACCTGTTGATTTATAGTCTTGAAAATTATAAATGAAATGTGATTTTTTCAGATGTACTTATTTCTAAAGTACTGACAATGATAGTGATTACTAAAATCTGCTTTTAGATGGTGTACTGATTCAAGCAATTATAGTAGTCATAATTGGTATGATATCTATATTCCGTCATTGGCTAATATTTCAACACACAGATTTTCTCCGTAAATCTTTGACACATTCTATACCTCCTTTCTCGAAAATTTGTCAGATTAAGAAATTTTATTTAGTGTGGCAAACAGGATGCTGTAGGTGATAGTGACTCCTGTAAAACTTAGCACTGTGCTTCTTCTCAAAATTATAATTTTCCACAAAGTAAGAACAGGTTCGCTAAAATGGGCGTTTAAGGAAAAATTCACGAATTCTATTCCCGCACCGTTTTGCGCGGATAATATGCGAAGTGTACCACGCACCACGTTAGCAGCTTCAGTAACCTGTGATGCAGCCAGTGTCATGACGACAACGTAGGTAGAATAAGCTATCATTGAAAGTCCAGCGCAAACAACTATCAAAGTATCTGTTGCATCTTCGAAGAATAAGGTGAAGACACAAAGAAAAACATTTGCACAGGAGAAGATTACTGCTAGTCCCGCCGTTCCACACAAACAGTTGTCCACGAACGAAACGGCTTCTTCCAACTTTCGCAAGAGTTCTGATAATTGAAATATATTTAAGTCTTTATTCTTTTTGAGCTGAATGTCGTAATTTTTGAAGGCTTTCTTTAAAGTGTAACAAATGGTGGAATAGTAAATTAAAAATATACCCGGGACGAGATATATAAAAATAAATCTCCAAAACGTGATTATGGAAAAATACATCACGACGTGTGCGTGGGAGCATAAACTCAACCAGATGAAAGAGCATTCTTCAAATGGATATTTTGTGTCTTTCAGTTTCCAAACGGTAAAGATCAGTGTCGAAATTAAGTGCATTAACACGGTAGGAATTGACCATCCGAAAGCCAATTTTCTTGCGGAAAGCAGATCTTCCTGATTTATACAAATGCCATAAAACTCAGATAATTTCTCCAATGGTTTCCCCAATGTCTGCCTTTTGAAGAACATAAAGTATCTGATAAACAAACCTAATAAAGCTATCGTTATCGAAGTAATAAAATATTGGGCTTTAAGTTCACGTATCCGTTTGAAAGTTAACGACGCTATACTCGTATAAATCAAGTGAAAATTAAAAAATATGCAGAGTACTGTTGGCAAATGTATCAAACATCGAATAATAATACCTCTGTTTTTTCTAGCCCAGTGTTGAGAAGTATCGATTCCAAATATATGAAAGAGCATCAAAATCGGAAAAAATGATCTTCTTATGTTATGTTCAATACTCACCGTATGAGACGAGGTTCTCAATTTCTTCACAATTGAAGAATTCTTTCCTGGGAAAGTTTGTTCGATAAGCTTCCTTAATTTTTCGAAGAAATATTAATTTTCTGTTGATGATTCCTTTTTTTAAAAGAAACATATTTTGTCGGCTTAAATTTGGGGTGAAGGAGGTTTCAGGTAAATAAAATTCTAAACATTTCAAAAACGAAGATGAGGTACAAGCTCGAAAAGACTTTGCTGTGCAGGTTTTCCTTTGTCGTACAAAATAACCGTGCCTTCTCGTTTACTCAGGGATTTTTAGAAAATGAAAAGTCTCGTACTAAGTGCGATTAATAGTTCAGAACTCTGTGGGCGATGATTGCGTGTTGAAAGAGAAGAAAAGGGTGGATAATATATGTCATATTACTGAAACACACTTTCGCACACGGTTGCGTGTAAAGAAGATTGAGCTCTGATTGGAGTACTAAACCTTTTAGGTGTGAAACACACAACTCATCACTCTTCATTCACTCTCTATTTATCAATAGATTTCTTTGATGCGTAACATTTCAATAAGCGCTGAAGAATAGGAGAGCATTAATGGACAAATAACAGGTAGCTCACATTAAAAGATGTTTTGAAAGACAAACACAGGTGATTCTGTAAAAAAAAAAAAAAAAAGCCCTGATCTATGCTTTTACATGATGAATGACCGATGGCTTGTTGTTCATCTGCTCTTTAAAAGGAAGGCTGCTGTTATAAGAACAAATCTCTGGATTATATGCAGTAAAATTGTGTCTACACTGCAAAACATTTTCTGAAATTCACAAGCTATTTTGGGTGATTTCGTTTGTAAATTAACAAAGGAAAAGAAAATCTCCTGAATTTCACGGACTTTTCGTACCCCAGGAGAATACTGAATTTTCAGTAATCTTTCCTCAATCCCATTTCGTATATTAACGGTAAATTGCCGTTTTTAAGAGGTGTTAACTGAAAATTCAGAATTTTCAGTTATCTTTGCACAATTCCTTTAGTATATTAACGGTAACTCGCCGTTTTAAGAGGTTATTAAGTGACAATGCTGAGTTCAGAAACTTTCCCCGAATTCCTTTCTCATATTAATGGTTAAATTGCCGTTTTTAAGAGGTGTTAAATGAAAATTCTGAATTTTCAGTTATCTTTCCACAATTCCTTTCGTATATCAACGGTAACTTGCCGTTTTAAGAGGTATTAACTGACAATTCTGAGTTTTCAGAAATCTTTCCCCCAATTCCTTTCGCATATTAACGATAAATTGCCGTTTTTAAGAGGTGTTTGAAAATTCTGAATTTTCAAAAACCTTCCCTCAATTCCTTTCGCATATCAACGACAAATTGCCGTTTTTAAGAGGGTGTCAACTAAAAATTCTGAATTTTCAGTTATCTTTTCACAATTCCTTTCGTCGGTAACTTGCCGTTTTAAGAGGTATTAACTGACAATTCTGAGTTTTCAGAAATCTTCCCCCCAATTCCTTTCGCATATTAACGGTAAATTGCCGTTTTTAGGAGGTATTAACTAAAAATTCTGAATTTTCAGTAATCTTTCCACAATTCCTTTTGTGTATTAACGGTAAATTGACGTCTTTAAGAGCGTTTACTGCAAATTCTGAATATTTAGTAATATTTCCACATTTCCTTTCGTATATTAATAGAAAAATTCTTTTCTCATTTTTTTCCGCATCCATATGAAGAAACACTTCCGCTAATGAGCGATTTGCGGGAATACTTGAAGTCTGATTAACTATTAAATTAATCGTATGATGTCTATGTATCAGCCTGTGGACCTCTTAAGACAAAAGCTATTATAGCTATCAAGAGTAATTTCTTTTATTGGAGGTTTAACGACCACCGTGAGCAACTCAGTGGGCTATAAGCAGTCGCCCGTCCCTAATTTAGGGCCACTGGTCCCAGGGAAGGGATAGAGCCAGTGCCGTAAGACAAACACAACATCCATGCCTCACCGGGATTCGAACCTGGACCCATCTCGTACGAATGATCAAAAGCCATCGCTTAGACCACTGCGCCACCAGGGTGGTCAAGAGTAAAATTCCTATTTGGGAGTTTTGTGAAATAAAACTATCAAATATGAAATATAAAACACTACATTTCCCATGTTCTTAAAGATAATTGAAAGTCATTGTTAGTTTAATAAGATCTCAAGTTCCAAAGCCTTCTGTTGCAACGAAAAATCACGATGAAAAAAAATACGTAATTTCTAATAAGTCCTCTTACACAAAAAACAAAATTTTTCCAAATGTATTCAGAAAAATAATAAGTTCCAACAGAAAATAAAATGGCTAATTAACCTATATTAATAACACAAAATGTATTTCATCATCCAGCAATTAGAGTTCTATCTTATGCGAAAGAGACTTTCACACGATTTATTGACTCAGCTGTAAGACACGCCCTTTCTGTTTAAAAGGTCTCTGTTTTAAATCGCACGATGGGCGAAAGAGAAAGGACTTGTTTATTTAGTACGCTGTGGAGGAAAACAGCGGGAAAAGACAGAATCTCGCGAAGATTCTTCGAAATTTCAGTAAAAATACGGACAAACCGGAAGCAGGTTTAATTGAAAGAAACTGAATTACTAACTATGGAAATTCTGTCAAAATTACATAGCCGCCCCGGTGATCCAGTGGTCAAAGCGCTAGCTTACGACCATTCGTCCGAGGAGTGTCCGGGTTCGAATCCCAGTGAAGTATGGATGTTATGTTTGTCTTACGGGCACTGGCTGTCTCCCTTCCCTGGAACCAGTCGCCCTAAATTAGGGACGGGCGACAGCTTATAGCCCATTGAGTTGCTCACGGTGGTCGTTAAACCTTCCATCAAAAAAAAAAAAAGTAACGATAAAACAATGACTTCTCACAATACGTCAAATGAAATGAAAACCTCTCCGTCTATGTACGATATTTAATAAAGAACGAAGGATATTTACAGTTAAAATACCCCACTAGCACTTTCGGGGTAACATTTACCCCATCATCGCGTAGAACAGAGGCAATGCAGCACTCCTTTATATAGTAGTGCAACGACGCATTTTTTTTTTTTGATTGGAGGTTTAACGACCACCGTGAGCAACTCAATGGGCTATAAGCAGTCGCAACGACGCATTATGGGTATAAGTCATCAAACGCCGCATGGGTCGTGACCGTCGCCATTGCAACAGTGTAACGGGTATAATTTCACAAATTATTAGTTTCACATATCAATACAAGGATTTGTTACAAATACAAAGTTATGATCAATTTTATATATTGTTGGAATTGTTAATATATATTACTATAACTTAAAGTTCAGGTTGGTAATACGCTCTTTCCAGATTTTTGATACGTCCACAGGCAAGTAGTCATTACAGCATTTGTCCCCTAAAGCTTCGATGCACATACTTTCGACAAAATGCAGCGAATGTATATATGCTGGGGTGTCCAGTAGTTTAAAGTTTTCCCAATCTGGTTTTAGCATTCCGTTCACCACATTCCTTGATAATTCAGTGTTATCGTATTTGTGTTCCAGGACACGGATACCCAAACTTCTTCGTGTCGAGCCTACGTAGTTGTTAACATGTTCTCCTGTTGAGAGGTCCAGCAGTGGGATATTATACACAGCCCATTTGTTCATAATATCTGTTGTTGCCCGATCCTTTTTAACAGATGATAGGAAGTTTTCGAGCGGGTGCCGAATTGTATATTATGTTTTGAACAGCTACGAGATAGTGTGTTAGTGATATGGGGGTGCTGGTCCAATGCTCCTACGAATAGTTTATTAGGCCTGGTATCTGGCTTCAGATTAATAGTTCGTTCAGGATATTCTAGTGTATAATCTATTAACCATTGTCCTGGGGTAACCATGTTCATCCGCTAATTTGAAAATGAACTGTATCTCAGATTGGAAATGACTATCATTTGAAGAATGTGTGAAGGCTCTTCTAAAAAGAAAATTGTTAGCAGAATTTTTTTTTTTGTGTGTGGAGTTGGATGTGAGGAGTTGAACGGGATAAGGCTGTTACAATCGGTAGGCTTTCGATGGACACAAATAGACAATGAGTTAGTATTAGTTAGTATAAAAAAGTACTGAAATCAGAAGAAATGGAAACTTTTAAAACGGAAGTTTCGTTAAACGACGATTTGCAACTTTGCTGCACGTTATTTTCAGAGATTTTCCTTACATTCAAACTAGTTATTTTTTACAGTGTAGGTGATACGTATCCCAAGGACTATACGCCTAGGAAAATCTTGTCTAATTTTGAAATGTCTGCTATTTTATTGAATTACACTGGACAACAAACACAGTTTGCCTCTGGAATGAAAAAGCAAAACCTTACTAATTTCAAAGTGCTGAACACGAAAATGACAATAAAATCTACCGATTGGCTCTTGTTTAGGAGAGATTCAGTCCGCAACCTATTTCGTCATATTGCACCAGCCCACATACACACCACTCCCAGGGGCTTTTTTTTTTTGATTGGAGGTTTAACGACCATCGTAAGCAACTCCAACTCAGTGGGCTATAAGCAGTCGCCCGTCCCTAATTTAGAGTCACTGGTTCCAGGTAAGGGAGAAAGCCAGTGCCGTAAGACAAACCCAACATTCATGCCTCACCCGGATCCCTTTCGGAAGAATGATCAGAGGCCATCGCTTAGACCACTGCGCCACCGGGGCGGCCCAGGAGCTTTTGCATGATTGATGCAATGCAGTTGAGTCATAAAATCGCTGACGTAAGATGATGCAAACGTTAGTATAAACAGAAGTCTCTTTGGGTGAGCAAGTGTTTGTGCGGCTTGCTGGGCTACACTCCCATTTATTCTTGCGTCATGTACACAAGTGATCCATGCAGAGCGTGACGTGCCTGCACCGCAAGACGCACATGAGATAAAGGAAGATAGCAGCGAGAGCATACGTCCGCGTAGCTTAGTTGGGAGAGCGACTTACTCCAGAGTGAGGGGATGCGGCTTCGATGCCCGGCGTGGACAAAGACCATGGAGAAATTTACTTCGTCATAAGTGCAAATTAAGCAGTAGTGATGCCGCGTAACTGTGTTAATAGTCCACATAACTCTTGTTGTATTTGCGGGTATGTGACGTTTGCAAGACAGAAAAGGCCATCTCCCCGCGATAGTGAAGAAGGCGCATCAGCTTTATTTCGAACGCAAGTTCGCGGACCAGGACAAGGCATGGGCCCCACACATATGCTGCTGTACGTGTGCTAGAAATCTTCCGAAGTAGCTGAAAGGCGTAAAGTTTCGATGCCGTTTGATGTTACTATGGTTTGAAGGGAGCTAAGAAATCAAGCAAATGTCTGCTACTTCTGCATGGTGTCACCTGTTTTGGGAGGCATCACGAGGGAACAAAAAGTGAACAATTGCGTTCCCGAATATACCATTCGCTATACGACCACTTCTCCACGACAAAAGGTTTGGCGTTCCCGAACCTCCGAAAGAATTTTCCATCGATTCAGAGGACGATGAGGACGGAGGCGAAAAGATATCGAGTTCTCCTGAGCCTTCGGCATCTAATGATGACACATACGTCAACCACGGTGCGTCATCTGTGTCACACAAGAACTGAACGATCTTGTTTGCGATCTGGAACTTATAACGAAGTAAATTTATCCGTCATTTTTGGTCTACGCCGGGAATCGAACCCGAGTCCGCTTATTCTGGAATAAGTCGTTCTACCAACTGAGCTACGCAGACGTTCATTCTGATCACTATCTGCCTATATGTCGTGTGCGTCCTGCTGGCAGGCACGTCACATCTCCCCCCCCGAAAGAGGGCCGGGGGCTTGGCCCACGGGTCAGCCGTGACCATGAATCGTTGCAGGCAGCCATCCGCTGTAGAACGTGCACTTGAGAACTCCCAGTCAATCTGGTGTGTGGAATGCAGCATCACACATTTTTATTTTTGAAGCGCTGGAGAAGGGATTCTCTTATTTTTCCTATCTCGCGGTGTGGAAATAACATCCCACCATTGCGAGATTTTGAACGGTCGGGTCATCCGGATAGTTCGGGCGCCATTATAACGAAGTAAATTTCTCCGTCAGTTTTGGTCTACGCCGGGAATCGAACCCGAGTCCGCTTATTCCGAAACAAGTCGCTCTACCAACTGAGCTACGCAGACGTTCATTCTGATTGCTATCTGCCTTTATGTCGTGTGCGTCCTGCTGGCAGGTACGTCACAAGCTGTCCAAGCCTAAAGCGGAGTTGCTGAGATCAAGACTTCTACAATGGAATCTTCTCAAGGACAATGTCCGGATGACTTCGTTTCGTACTAGTCAGGAGCAGTTAGCGCCTTACTTCCGAAAATAAGATGACCTTGTGTTCTGCTACGATGTAGATGGCCTGATGAAGGCCCTTGAAATCAAACATGACCCACACGAATGGCAACTATACATAGACTCATCGAAATTGAGACTCAAGGTGGTGGTGCTGCATAGTGGAAACCAGCCTCCATCTGTTGCAATCGGACACGCTGTCTATACGAAGGAAACCTATGAAAACCTAAAACTGCTGTTGGACTGTCTTCAATACAGCAAGTACGGCTGGATCTCTGTGGTGACTTGAAGGTACTGTCTGTGCTGATGGGTCTGCTGCTGGGGTATGCGAAGTACTGCTGTTTTTTGTGTGAATGGGACAGCCTAGCAAGGAACTTCCGCTACGTGAAAAGGGACTGGCCTGCGAGGAAATATCTGAAGGTCGGAGAGAAGAATGTGCGACACCTTTCACTGGCAGAAACGCACAAAATTCTGCTACTGCTCCTATACGTAAAACTCGGTCTGCTAAAAAAAAAAAAAAAAAACTTCGTAAAACCCATCGGCTGGACTGGATCAGCATTCAGGTACCTGGCTGACAAATTCCCTAGACTCAGCGAAACGAAAATTAAAGACGGAGCTTTTATGGGTCCTCAGATCCAAGAGCTCTTCGTTGACGAGATGTTAAACAACCTGCTACAGGGTAGTGAAAAAAAAAGCATGGGACGCGTTTCGTCTGGTGCCAACTAACTTCCTCGGAAATGTCGGGGCCGAACACTACAAGGAACTAGTTGATGACATGTTGTCTCTGTATCACAAACTTGTCTGCAATTTGTCCTTAAAGATACTCTTGCTCCATTCCCACTTGGATTTCTTCCCCGACATGCGGCATAGTTAGTGATGAGCAGGTTGAACGTCTCCATTAGGAAATTGAAACGATGGAGAAATGATGCAAAGGAAAGTGGTCCACTTTTATGTTGGCCGACTACTGTTAGACGCTCGCTAGACATGATCCTGAGCAGCTATACCAGCGACACGGAGAGCTACGTCGGACGTAGAAACGGACATTTACCGGTACATGTGGTAAGTATACATATATGAGACAATTGCGGATCTCTCACAAACCGTAGCTAATTTTGAATTTTTATTGTGTTGAACATTGACAATGAAAATAAAACATTTTCAAACATTGTTGTTCAGTTTTATTTGTACGACAGATATGAAATATATTTTACACGAAAAGCACAAAATGTCATGAAATGATTCTAAAATTCTAAATATGCGTTAATTATACGGGCAAGCAATACATCGTTTGTTCTTAAAGAGTTAAAAGTGACGTAAAGAATCTACATTGTTTCAAAAGTAAAAGTATTTGGGGTGTATTTCGAAACAACATGTTTCCCTTTCTGAAATAAAAAATTTTTGGTGTCTTGGCTAATTATAATTTATTCAGAAGAAACATATCGCTAAAAACTGTCTTAGCACGATTTAAATTAAACACCCTTAACTAAATCAGACCGCAATATTAAAACATGACATCTATTTACAATCCTAAAACAGTAAAAGAGATTTAAAATGGCCTAGATCTTCCGCGATTACACTAGTCGTATCTGCAGGCCCAAGCAAGTGACAATACTGATCATGATCAAATGATCATATATGATCATATGTAGAGGATTTTAGGAAGGGAGTGTCTGACCCCAGGTCTTAAACAACCCTTAGAAATAGGAAGCTAGGAGATTTGGGCTAGAATGCCCGATAGGAAAGTGACACGGAACCGAAGTAGAAAGGGGGAGGAAGACGCCCTTATTTATTACCGGGGGGCCAGTACCTGTGGTCCGACTGCTTAACGTGCCCATCCGACGCACGACGTATATTTAGTGAATCGAGCGTTCGTACCTGCCTGGGATCGAACCTGAGGTCCTGTCCGTGGCAGTCACGAACGTTGCCCACTAGGCCACCCGCGGCCACTGACAATACTGGAGCGAATGGTAAGATTTTTATAGTCCCAAAACCTTCCCAGAAGGCATTAAGCAAACAGTTCCCATGTTGCCAGAGAGCAAAGTTGTACTTACCGGGATTTAATATTTTCAATTGG
The DNA here is from genome assembly GCA_039090855.1 of Macrothele yani. NCBI lineage: Eukaryota > Metazoa > Arthropoda > Arachnida > Araneae > Macrothelidae > Macrothele > Macrothele yani. The sequence goes on along the minus strand of CM077013.1, from coordinate 115,131,418 downwards.
TACTTTCACGTCTAGGTGGTGGTAAAACTTTTACAAGTTGTTTCCAAAGTGGATGTAACCAAACTGGTAGTTCATCATTACAACATATTTCTTCAAAATATGTTTTGCATAAAGTCTCTGCTAAAAGTAAAGACTGTTTATCTCAAAGACTGTCTTGTGGCGATTATACATTGCTGGCCACCCAAAATGCAACACCAAGGAGCACACGAGATAGCAAAGCCAGATTTACTGGACACATAACAACAGATACAAAGATGAAGCGATTGAGCTTACAGGCCCGTGCGACTTGCAGAACACGCAGACATCAATATTTCGTGTGGCCCAATGGCTGGAAATAACGGCCGCTACACGCCACGGCATCGAACGAAAGAGGCTTCGAATGTGGGCTTGGGGTATGTCGGTCCAGGCTGCTTCTACATGTTGCCACAGTTCATAAGGCGTAGCCGCGGGTGGTGCTTGCCGAGCCACTCGGTTGCCGATCAGCGAGCAGACGCGTTCGATGGGCGATATATCGGGAGAACAGGCGGGCCACGGCAGCAGTGACACCTGGTGGGCCGTGAAGAATTGTTGCACGATGCGTGCCACGTGCGGGCGCGCATTGCCCTGTTGAAACATAGCCGCTGGCAGGTCCTGCAGGTAAGGAAAGACTACAGGCTCCAAAACGTCGGAGATGCAACGGTCGCTGTTGAGTATATCGGCGATGCGTATCAGAGAGGTGCGGGTGTCATATGCAATTGCGCCCCAAACCATAACACCAGGCGACGGAACGGTATGGCGATGCATAATGCAGGCGTCATACAGTTTCTCGCCGCGGTGCCACCACACGCGGATCCGACCATCGTGGTGTTGCAGGCAGAAGCGGGATTCGTCGGAGAAGACAATATCGCGCCATTCCGTAGTCCAGGTGTGGCGTTCAACGGCCCACTTCCGCCGCACTCGCCGGTGGTGTAACGTCAATGGTAATCGGAGCAATGGGCGCCGTGCGACAAATCCCCGCTCCTGCAGACGACGTCGAACGGTACGTGCTGACACAGGCTGCTGCGCAACACACCCTAATTACTGCGCTAACGTCCGTGATGTGGCGGTGCGAGCCATCAATACCCGCCGCACAACATGCCGGTCCTCTCGTTCGGTGGTGTGCCGCCGCTGCGGAAATCGCTCACGTCGGTCCGTCCGTCCGTCCTGCACCCACCGAATCCATAATCGCCTCACTGTGGCTGGATGTCGTCCTACACGGGCGCCGATGTCTCAGTACGATAAACCGCTGTCGTGATAAGCCACTATTCGTACTCTGTCGAACTCCGAAACGTGCTGGAATGACTGCCGAATTCTGCGACGAGGCATCAGGAAGCTTCCCACGCACAGTTCCGGCAGCACAGCATACTTCCACTACTTACACCCCGCCTTCTGTGCACCCATCTTATAGTGCTTCTCGGTGGCGTGCCGGGCGCCCATAATTTGCATATGCTCTGCAATGCTAATCGTTTGCATGTCCTTCCGCGGGCGACGCATGCTGCGAATTTCAGGCCAATGGGATGCTTCCTTCTTGGTGTTGCATTTTTGGTGGCCAGCAGTGTACGTAGATTAAGATAATACAACGTAGTTGTCACAAATGTTTATTTTTTTAAACCGACCAGGGTTTCGCTGGGTATTACACCATATAATACAAAATGTGAAAATGACAATCCGATTTTTGGTGTAAATGTGACAATTTGTTATTTACAGAGGTTACTATAGTTACTTTATCCCAGTCCGGAAAATAATTTCCTGAAGAAACCAATTTAGTTAGGGACGACAAAACCGTGGTTGTTCTCATTGAGTATTCGGCTCAGATATCCGCACCTTCAAGTTACGAAATGTCGAGCCTGTATACACCCTTTCCTTAAAGTTAGGGTTGGTAGAGCAGAGTGGTGTGCAATACACTCCAAGTTAGGGTTGGTAGAGCAGAGTGATATGCAATACACTCTGAACATAGATTGCAGTGGGACCGGCTCCTTGCTTCGGCGTATTTCATTAAAGATTTTGGTAGTTCTTATTCCAAAGCCTAAGGACGGTTTTTTACAATATTTTTAAGAATATCCACAACGTGCTGGATGGAGTTCATGGTACCAACATAGTGTATAGGGGTAACTTCTCGTTGTAGTGTTGAATCTGAACGTCAAAGGCAGTCCTCCTATTACCTTAGAAACTAAATTTCTAGTATATCCATGTTGATTGGCAATCTGGTAGACTTTATCTAACTCTTTTTGGCGTAGAACAATCGATGATGAATGTGAAAATGCCCGATTAACCAAGAAATGAATTGAAGCCTACTTATAAGAACTAGGGTGGGCTGAGGTTGCTGGGATAATTGATGAAACTGCTATTGGTTTACGATAAACTGAAAATTGTAAAACTTGAGCAGTCTGTTTGTGATGCAATAAAACATCTAAGTAGGGGAGAGAGCCTTCCTCCTCCATCTCAAGGGTAAAGTGTACTGTTTGGTAGATATTATAGAGGGCCTACGAAAATAATTTAAGCTGGTCTGGGTCGTGCTGCCAAAAGACCAGAACATCCTCTACATAACGTATGTAGAGTAATAGTTTAAAAGGAAAAATAATCAGGATATTATTTTCCAATGTTTGTAGTAAAATTTCCGCCCAAATAGGGGTTAATGGCGAGTCTATGGTGTCCTTGCTATTTGCCTGTAGATTACACCATTCATGCGGGAAAACGAGCGGGTTGCTGTAAGTTGAAGTGATGACAATATCGCTTGAATTTCCAAAGGCGAGGAATTGGGTAAAAGCATTAGTTTTTCTTCAATTATTTGAGGCACCTGCTTCACAGGGACACTAGAGAACAGTGTCTGATGGGGAAAAGATCTAGCCCATTTCAAATATCTTTTACTGCTTTAGGATTGTAAATAAATGTCATGTTTTAATATTGCAGTCTGATTCATTTAAGGGTGTTTAATTTAAACCGTGCTAAGACAGTCTTTAACGATACGTTTCTTCTGAATTTATCAACACGAAAAAGAAAGAATCCTTTATGATAACCTTATTTTTACGTACATTTGCTGAATCATTCCATAATTCAGCTGTAAATATAAAAATAGAATAATCCAAGAAGTGCTGGCATAAGAATTTTATTCTTGGGAGTTCATTCATCATTCGCGTAAAAGGGTCATTCATAAATGATATCTCAAATCAATAGTCCTTTACCCTGCATCCAATCCTGCCGGTTGTCGAAAGACTCTCAATGAGCAACTTTGCTCCAAAGCTGCTACGAGTGCAAGGCCGAGCGAAAATTGGCAAATTGACCAAAAGAGTAGGCAGTCTTCGCCATTCACGATGAATGATTCGCGAACCAGCATATTCACAACTCCCTTTGACAAAATGCCGCTAAGAGCAGGAGACCTATTCACCGTTTGTTCACGGATGAATCTCGGCTCTGACGAACCATTCGGGCACACTATTCAAATGAATGGGATTCCCATTTTTAAGTTTCACCATTATTTCCTAGCTGACTGCTGATTATTTCTTCATATAACTATTGGCACTTATTATTTCTCTTCATTACTTTTTTTATTGGGAATTCGTTTACCATTTGATCGGCGCGGAAGAAAGTTAAAAGTTCTGCGACGCTGCGACTTCAGTATGTGTCGCAGTAATGGCGGATCGAATGACCATTCACAACGGTTAGAGCGAACCATTCACGATGAAGAATCCTTCGTTCTGAACGAATCCTTCACGAATGGTCTATCAGAACATCCCAGGAATAAATGCGCAAGAAGTGTCCATGAGTTAAGATCGTCTGCTGAACCTTGACAACTGGCGAGAAAAGAACGTGCCAGCCAGATAGTTTACGGTGCGTTGAACTCTGGAAAAACGTGTGTGTGTGTTTTAAAGCCTTTTTGTGTGCTACGGAATATCCTTTTGTGTTTCATAGTCTTTTTTCGGTGTGTGTGTGTGTGCTTCGAAATCTTTTTTTCGTATGTGTGTGTTTCGGAATACCTATTTGTGTTTTGGAATCTTTTTTTTTTTGCGTGTATTTCGGAATCTTTTTTTTCGTATGTGTGTGTTTCGGAATATCTATTTGTGTTTTGGAATTTTTTTTATGTTTCAGAGCTTTTTTTTATGTTTCGGAATCTTTTTTGTGCTTAGGAATCTTTTTTGTGCTCTTCGGAATCTTGTTCTGTGTTTCGGAATTCGGATTTATTGTGTGTGTTTTAGAGTCGTTTGTTTTATGTATGTGTGTGTATGTGTGTGTTTCGGAGTATCTTTTTGTGTTTCGGACTAATTTTTTGTGCTTAGGAATCTATTTTGTGTGTTTTCGGAGTTTTTTTTATGTGTTTCGGAATCTTGTTTTTGTGTGTGTTTTGGAGTCTTTTTTTTTTTTATATTTCGGAACCTTTTTTGGTGTGTGTGTTTCGGAGTATCTTTTTGTGTTTTGGAACTTTTTTTGTGTTTCAGTCTTTTATTTGTTTCTGAGTCCTTTTTGTGCTTAGCAATCTTTTGTGTGTTTGTCGAAATCTTTTTATGTTTTCGGAATCTTTTTTCGTGTGCGTCTCGGAGTCTTTTTTTTTTTTTTTTTTTTTTTTGTGTATTTAGGAATCATTTTCTCGTGTGTGTGTGTGTGTTTCGGATTATTTTTTTGTGTTTCGGAATCTTTTTTGCGCTTAGGAATTTTTTTTTTGTGTGTTTTTCGGAGTGTTTTTATTTGTTTTGGAATCCTTTTTTGTGTGTTTCGGAGACATTTTTGTGTTTCAGTGTTTGTTTTTTATGCTCCGGAATCTTTTTTTGTGTGTTTTTTTGGAGTTCCTTTCTGTGTTTCGGAACCTTTTTTTGTGTGTTTTGCAGTCTCTTTTTGGGTTTCGGAGCTTTTTTTGTGTTTCAGTCTTTTTTTATGCTTCGGAACTTTTTTGCGCTTAGGAATCTTTTTATGGGAGCATTTCGAAGTCTTTTTTTTATGCTTAGAATCTGTGACGTATATTCTAAATTAACTTTCCTTTTTAGTTTCTTTCCCTATGTAAATCTTGAGTTTATTCTCAGTTATACTTCACACTTAACGTCATATCTTTTCTCTCAAACGAATACTGTTGGCGACATAATTGAGGTTGAATGAACGTGACGCATGCCTGTTTTGATAAGAACGAGAGATATTAACTACGAGTAAACTGTTGCTTGGGGAGCGTTGTGTTGGAGAGCAATTAATGTGGAGCGTTGTGCAACGTAGCGTTGTTGGTGTGTGGTGTGTTTACTGTTGATACCGATTTGTTATGTGAAGTGCTACATCGAGAAATAAAGCATCTTTTCCGTAAGTTTGACTTCTGTTTTTTTAAATGTTTCGTCTGGCCGTTAAGGTTTAATTTAGGAACTTTTTCATCGTATGGTGATGTTTTAAATTAACGTAGCAGTACGACAAGACATTTACGTTATACATGTTTTGTGTGCCTTGGTGTCTCTTTGCTTTATGTATTTATTTCGGGGGTTAAACAATGAGCTTTTGAGGAGGACTATGAACAGTCGTGTGTTCCTGGTTGCAGGGACCAGCCCATTAGGACAAGAATACCACCCATACCTCATCCGGGTCTCGAAGCCGGTTTCATCTTGGACGAACGGTCAGAAGCCAGCGCTTTAGACCACTCGGTCACTGCGGTTGTGCTTCGAAGTCTAACGAACACCGTGAGTTTAAGTCTATAAGTTTTTTTTTCAATTTCTTATTTTGAGACACCGGCTCCGGGACAGCAACAGAGCCGGCGCCATAGGACAAATACACCAGACATGCCTTATCATATGCGGTACTACACACAGGCCCAGCTCGGATGACTCGTCATAAATCCTCTCCTAGGACAACTCAACCTCGGGGAATTCTCTATGGTAAACATTGTTTGAACATCATACTTGAAAATAAACTCATCATACTGAAATCATTTTGAAAGCTTCAAGCAGCGTTTCACACAACAATAGGAAACATCGATAAACGAATCTTTTGCCTAATGATAAAAGATAAATTTAATTTACGGGTCATAAAAGATGTCATGATCGAAGAATGCCGTTGTGCATTTCTTTCAAAATACACCACGAAAGGCCATCCCTATTCTTTTAACGAAGCGTCACCGTGTCTGAGGGGAGTGCTAATATTTAGATTGAAGGTAAAGCGGTGCTATTCTTAAGGTACAATGTACACAAGTTCGGATTATCATTGTTGAAGGACACCATTACGAAAAAAAAAAAGCTTTCGTTCAATGAGTGCTATTGTTGTCCACTGCCATCTACTCATACGACACTGCCATCAAATAGTCGATATCTTCCTTCTCTTTCAAGACATTATCTCAAAACATCTCGTTAAACTAAGTATGATGCGCTAGTCCATTAGTTGATTCCTCGCGATCATACTGATAGTTCACGTTAGAAAGGACCATCAAACGATAAATTGGAAGTGATTTAAATTTCAGATAGATGTGAATTTTCGTGGCGCAATCAAAAGTTTTTGGCCACTTTTAAGGATTCTACTTCTTAATGCTCACTGATGAACAAACATGCGCGCTCAGAAACAATATATTTCTTCCCTGCTATCTTCTTCTTTAACACATGTTAGCAGTAACATCCGTTGCTTGCGAACTTTCGTTCCAGAGTATAAATTATAATGTCAAGAAGTGCTTGTACCAGTTTTTCTTTCATGCAGAATAATCATGAACTGAAGTAAACGCTGCTTAAAGAAAAGTAATCATTTTGAAAGTTACAAACTATTCTTCTCCAACTGTTCTCTTCTGACGGGATTACAAAGTACTTAAACAGAAAAACTGTTTTTCATTCCAAAATGACTTTCATCTCCTCGCGAAAGAAATTTCTTCAGAAATTCGAAGAAACAAAGCTAACAAGATTTTTAAGAAAAAAAAACTGCAGTTGTGTTTGGTCCCCCATCCACTTTTAAGCCCAGATCTTTTGCCCTCTGACTTCCACCTGTTTGGTCAAATGAAAGACGTTCTCCAGGGACAAAGATTTGATGACACAGACTAGGTGAAAGTGGCTGCGAAGAAGTTAGTACAATAGTCCACACCTGAATATTTTTGAAGACGATTCGAGAGTTGGGTTGAACTATGGCGCAGATGCCTCGCTTGTGATGGAGACTATATTGAGTAGTACTTTTGTATAGAGAAAGAGCTACTCTTTTTTTTTTTTTTTTTTGATTGGAGGTTTAACGACCACCGTGAGCAACTCAATGGGCTATAAGCAGTCGCCCGTCCCTAATTTAGGGTGACTGGTTCCAGGGAAGGGAGAGAGCCAGTGCCGTAAGACAAAACACAACATCCATACCTCACCGGGATTCGAACCCGGACCCCTTACGGACGGATGATCAGAGGCCAACGCCTTAGACCACTGCGCCACCGGAGCGGCAAAGAGCTACTCTATCAACATGTGCAATTTCAACTACCTCTGTCAGTTAATAAAAAAGTTATGTCCACTTTTGCATTACTTTCGGTACAACCCTCGTAGTTATAAACAGAAAGATTCCGCATTAGTCATATACAGAAAGATTTTCAAAATAAAGTCATCAGGAGTACGAATATTTTAAATATTTTAAAACCGGATGTGAATTGAAAACTAACAGTAATGATTATTTTGATCTCTAAGTCAATTCATCATAAGCACCAGATTTATGCACCAATAACAGTCGTTATGACGTTTTAGATGCAAGCTTTATCATGTAACAGATCTCATTATTGGTTGCTATTGTGATTTATGAATGAATTCGGCATCAGAATTATTATTCATTTCTACTTTGAACATCAAATAGAAGTCATCGCTCTTTCCAAGTTTATAAGTGAGACACGGAAAAATTTCTCATCGGCCGCCACCGGGAATCGAACCCAGGGTCGTCCAGTTACGCGCCGGATATGCTTCCACTGCACCACAGCTGCCTCGAAATTCTCCAGACTCACAAACGACAAAGTGTCAAACCACGTGGCAGGGTTGCTTTTTTAAAGCTCCGCACAATGCTGAGGATTCACCACAGATGAAGTGGAAGCATATCCGGCGCGTAAATGGAAGACATTGGGTTCGATTCCCGGTGGCGGCGGATTAGAAATTTTTCCGTGACTCACTTTTAAACGTGGAAAGAGCGATGACTTTTATTTGATGTTCCTGGTCCACGTCAACTGTGTATTTATCACTCATTCGCCTTCTAGTTATTTGTTCAGTTGTTGCTGTTTATCTGTGGCGAATCCCCAGCATTGTGCGGGGCTCCAAAGAAGCAACCCTGCCATGTGGTTTGTCAGTTTGTCGTTTGTGAGTCTGGAGAATTTCAAGGCCGTTGTGGTGCAGTGGAAGCATTTCTGGCGCGTAACTCGAAGACCCTGGGTTCGATTCTCGGTGGCGGCCGATGAGAAATTTTTCCGTGACTCCGCTTATAAACTTGGAAAGAGCGATGACTTCTATTTGATGTTCCTGGTCCACGTCAACTGTGTAGTTATCATTCATTCGCCTTCTAGTTTATTGCTCAGTTGTTGCTGTTCATCTGTGGCGAATCTCCAGCATTGTGCGGGGCTCCAAAGAAGCAACTCAGCCATGTGGTTTGGAAGTTTGTCCTTTGTTAGTCTTGGGAATTTCGAGGCCGCTGCGATGCAGTGGAAGCATATCCGGCGCCTAACTGGAAGACCGTGGGTTCGATTCCTGGTGGCGGCCGATGAGAAGTTTTCCGTGACTCACTTATAAACATGGAAAGAGCGATGACTTCTATTTGATGTTCCTGGTCCACCTCGACTGTGTATTTATCTACTTTGAACTGTTTTGATTTTATACATAATAATGACTACCAGCGGGCATATTAAATACTATAGGCTTCATGAGAGTATAAATCGATGAATGATTTTAGATATTAATGACTACTAACAGACGACTTGCGGCAGGCGCATCTAAACGTGGAAACAGCTATCTACATGAAACACGTTGTCTTAGGATTTTGTCACCCGTAACCATTTTCAAGAACTCAGTTGCTGTTTAATAATAGGAGTGGAAGAAAGAATCACTTTTCAGATCACAGCTTCAGGTAAATGATTTCTTGTTGCTTCTAAAAGCAGTCTATTCACCTATTGCAGCTGCTGCGACTTTCGTCAAAAAGCATTAGCACGGCTCATGTTTGTTAAGCTACCTAATCGAATTTTAGCACATCTTTTGTGAGAAAAGATCGTGTTTATAGTATCACTTTGTCCGTCGGACCGTCCGTCCATCTGTGTACAATATAGCTCTAAAATTATTAGTCCGATTTGAAACATTCTTTTTGGATTTTGAAGCTTGACATGTGAGAATGATGACCTTGTTTCCCGTTTTCTCCCGATGCACAATTTCTCCGCCATAGGACGTAAATGCAGATGACACAGAATTCAAAATGCACGTTATTCTATATATTTGCTTCTAAATATCCGATTGAAAAAATTATTTTTCCTTTCAATGCCATTGATATCGAAAACTATTTTAAGGGTCTCTTTTTCACGTGAAATACGTTTTTTCCCGATATCTCTTTCCCGATATTTCTTCTTCCAGCATCGGATACAGCTTCTGATGGAAAATGTTTTGCATATAATTTCTAACTTTTGGTAAACAATAGTTTGGCCACCAGGGGGCGTAAGTATTTATTTCTGCTTCTGATGTATTTGCAGCAAAGTCTAAGCACCTGAAAACTCGATGAACAAAATTTTTTCGCGGACCGATACCGCTCACCTCGGAAAAACTTTTGATAATCCTCCTGCGTAAAATAGCGCATACTTTTCCCGCCAGGGGTTTTGATGTATATCTTATTTTTATCTTTATCTCTGCTTCTGAGAGTCCGATTTGAAAAATTCTTTCTTTGGAGAGCGTTTCCGGTGCGAAATGTCTTTCACATAATTTCAAACTTTTCTTAACGCACAAGTGTGCCACTCTCTAGAGGGCCGCTAGCTCACGTTTTCATTTACAGCAATAGCTGCGGAACGAAAAAAAGGTATTGAAGAAATTCTTTTTCCGTTAGATACTACTAACCGCGGAAACTGTTTATGGGTATTTTCTTCCCATAAAAACGTACAATTTCGCCACTAGGGGGCGCACAATTTTAATCTGTTTTCCTCAATATCTTTGCTTCTAAGTATGCGATTTAAAAAAACACTTTCTCACACCGGATACCATTTATCCTGTGGAACACTTTAGTCTTGTATTTGAGGAGTTTTGTAGTTCACAGTTCTGTCGCTAGGTGGTGTTTGTGTACTTCCCTTTGAAGCTGTATCTCCGCTTCTAAAAACCTTAGTGAGAAATTTCTTTTTTCCTTTATGCCATTCGCTACAATAAAGATGGGGAGCATTATCCTCTTTAAATAATGCACAGATTTCCCGCTAGGGGGAAGGGTAAAGGTCAAAACCTTTTTCCCGCTATCTGTGCTTCCGGGAGACGTATGTGGAAAGTACCTTTTTCTTGGCATTGTTGCAATGAAGAATACTTTTCGCCTATTTTCAACTTTTCCACTACGAAAAATTCTTCCGCTAGAAGGTGTAGAGTTACATCATGTTTCCTTCTATATTTCTTCTTTTAACTGTTCAACTAGCCGCCCCGGTGGCGCAATGGTCTAAGCGATGGCCTCTGATCATTCGTCCGAAAGGGGTCCGGGTTCGAATCCCGGTGAGGCATGGATGTTGTGTTTGTCTTACGGCACTGGCTCTCTCCCTTCCCTGGAACCGGTGACCCTAAATTAGGGACGGGCGACTGCTTCTAGTCCATTGAGTTGCTCACGGTGGTCGTTAAACCTCCAAACAAACAAAACTGTTCAACTAGACACAATCCGTTGGAAATGTACAGTTAGTTTTTTTTTGTTTTGTTTTTAAAGAATAAACTCATATGAAACAACAAATGTAAACTTTATTTGATTGACAAACTCATTCAACCACTTCAGTAAAGTCCAGGTTCGTGATTTTCTTTTTTTTTTTTTGACTGAAGGTTTAACTACCACCTAGAGCAATACAATGGGCTATACGCAGTCGCCAGTCCCTGATTTAGTGTCACTCGTTCCAGTGAAGGGAGAGAGCCAGTGCGGTAAGACAAACACAGCATCCATGCCTTACCAGGATTCGAACCCTGACCCTTCACGAACGAATCGTCATAAGCCAGCGCTTAGACCACTGCGCCGCCGGGGCGGCCAGGTTCGTGATGAGCATCACGACTGCACCCCTTTTTAGTTGTAAAATGTGAGGCGGAAGTCCAATCATCTCGATCACGTGCAAAAATTCAACTGGATAGCGTACTCTTTCACTCTCATCTTCAGTCACTACTGTGTTTGTAAGTGTTGGCGCGTTGCGAATATTCTTCGCCCGTCAGAATCGACGGTTAGTTTCTTTCTTTTTTTTTTTTTTTAAAAGAGTAAACTCATATGAAACAGCAAATGTAAACTTTACTTGATTGACAAATTCATTCAACCATTTCAGTGAAGACCAGGTTCGTGCTTTTTTTTTTTTTTTTGACTGAAGGTTCAACGACCACCTTGAGCAACTCAATGGGCTATAAGCAGTCGCCCGTAATATTTTCACTAACAATGGCTAAAGGAATGTTTATTTACCTCTTTACATAATGGGAAACGTCTTACCTACGTGAATACACTGTATCGAATGAATATTAAATTTTATATATACATCACACAGTCCAACGGCATAGCGCAATCAGGTCTTCGAGAGTGTTCGCTATTCCGATGAGAAGAACTTTAATACGAATGCCTGCTAGCGTTGTTTTGCGCAACGGTTCGCTCAGAAAAGAGACTTCGGACTTTGGACTACGTCAATCCCTCCATGCTTCCGCTTTCAACAGCGCGTGAGTCAACCGCAGGCGATCGAATGTCAACCGCACGCTTCTTCCATAGACTTTACATAGAAACTTTGCCACCCCACCACGTCCGAACCGTTGCCCTAATCTCACTTTTCTCTTCGACTGGCACATCTACATGGTAAGACCTTTATTTTGATACCTCAACTATATCTTTACGTTCAGCCGTTCTCTCAAAATAGAACTCACAGTAAAAAACGTTATAGAATTAATATATAGATTTGAAGATCTCTTTGTCTCTGATACCTTCCTTTTGCTATGAGAAACTTTTTATGCACCATTTGTTAATTTTTGTAACATGCTTTTTAACCGCTTGAGGAAGTATGTAGTTGGTTTCTGTTTCTGGATATTTTATCTATTGTAGAAATCTGGTTAATTTTTTTCATTGATTTTAAAAAAAACTTTGGTAAATTTTATTGGCTTTGGAAAAGATTCAAGAGACGTATTCATTACAACCGAAAATTCGGTGTCGTCTTTCTTGTTGTAATTAGCTTCACAGTTGAGATACTTTAAAGCGGGTCACGCAAAATGACATTGGGGGTCGCGTGATGACCGCGTGGTGCTTGTTGGTGATCACCGGTCTGCGCAGATGTCACTATTTCTCAAGTTCGACATTATTCTTCATGCTACAGTTTACACCAACACTGCTGGCCACCCAAAATGCAACACCAAGAAGGAAGCATCCGATTGGCCTGAAATTCGCAGCATGCGTCGTCCGCGAGAGGACATGCAAACGATTAGCATTGCAGAGCATATGCAAATCATGTGCGCCCGACACGTCACCGAGAAGCACCATAAGAAGGATGTAAAGTAGGCGGGTGTAAGTAGTTGAAGTGTGTTGTGCTGCCGGACCTGTGCTTGGAAAGCTTTCTGATGCCTCGCCGCAGAATACGGCAGTAATTCCAGCACATTTCAGAGTTCGGCAGAGGACGAATAGTGGCTTATCGCGACAGCGGTTTATCGTACCGAGACATCGGCACCCGTGTGGGACGACATCCAGCCACAGTGACGCGAGTATGGATTCGGTGGGGGCAGGAGGGACGGACGGACCAACGTGAGCAATTGCCGCAGCAACGGTACACCACCAAACGACAGGACCGGCATATTGTGCGGCGGGCATTGACGGCTCGCACCGCTACATCACGAATGTTAGCGCAGTAATTAGGGTGTGTTGCGCAACAACCTGTGTCAGCACATACCGTTCTACGTCGTCTGCAGGAGAGGGGACTTGTCGCACGGCGCCGATTGCTCCGATTACCATTGCCGTTACACCACCGGCGAGTGCGGCGGCAGTGGGCCATTGAACGCCGCACCTGGACTACGGAATGGCACGACATTGTCTTCTCCGGCGAATCCCGCTTCTGCCTGCAATACCACGATGGTCGGATCCACGTCTGGCGGCACCGCGGCAAGAGACTGTATGACGCCTGCATTATGCATCGCCATACCGGTCCGTCGCCTTGCGTTATGGTTTGGGGCGCAATTGGATATGACACCCGCACCCCTCTGGTACGCATTGCCGGTACATTCAACAACCACCGCTACATCTCCGACGTTTTGGAGCCTGTAGTCCTCCCTTACCTGCAGGACTTGCCAGCGGCCACGTTTCAACAGGACAATGCACGCCCGCACGTGGCACGCATCGTGCAACAATTCTTTACGGCCCACCAGGTGTCACTGCCGCCGCGGCCCACCTGATCTCCCGATAAGTCACTCACCGACTGGTCGCTGGTCGGCAACCGAGATGGCCCGGCAAGCACCACCCACGGCTACGCCTGATGAACTGTGGCAACGTGTGGAAACAGCCTGGACCGACATACCCCAAGCCCACATCCAAAGACTCTTTCGTTCGATGCCGTGGCGTGTAGCGGCCGTTATTTCCAGCCATGGGGGCCACACGAAATATTGATGTCTGCGTGTTCTGCAAGTCGCACGGGCCTGTAAGCTCAATCGTTTCATCTTTGTATCTGTTGTTAGGTGTCCAGTAAATCTGGCTTTGCTATCTCGTGTCCTTCTTGGTGTTGCATTTTGGGTGGCCAGCAGTGCCTAATTTTTTTGTTCAAATTTATAAGGACTTTCGTTTTAGTACAGTTTACTTCTACTACGTTATCTTTCCTATTCGCTCGAAACTTTGGACATTCTTCTTACTGTAGTACAAAATTCTCCTATCGGATTATTTCTTGTGTTTAAATCCTTATGGCTTTTCTCGTGGTCCAATAAGCAGCTGCTTGATTTTTTCCGTATGGCAGACAATGGAATTTCCTAAGGATTTCTATTCGACCACTTGTGACTATTCTGCGTGATAAATACTAGATCAGCCTACTTAGTAATTACGTCTTCCGTACGACGATGTGAAATCTTCTTTAGGCACATTTCAGACATTGTGATTTTATTCAGTTCAATATGTTTCGGTGGAGTTTTACTTGAGGAGTTCATGATTCCTTCTGTTAGAATTATCTCATGCTAGAATCATAAGCAATTTACTGAGCAACTGTCCCTTCTAGTTTTTTATTGTGCGTATTCGAACTTCTTCCAGCTCAAAGAAATAGTTCTAGGCAGCAAACGCAGTCACCTCAAAGAGAGTAAACATTTTAAAAGGTCATTCCTGGCTTAGAACTCGCACTCTAAGTTGTAACTTTCCTTTGTCCTGTTCTTCATAGATATAATATCTAACTCTCTCGGTTTATCTTTTCATAGGCTGATGTAAGTAATAAATTATTGGGTAATGATTACTTTGACTAGACTTAAAAAAACGACAACCGTGCGTCTAAGTAGGCTAACCAATAAATAACTTCCAATGACTTATGGCGGCGGATTGGGGAAACACTGTCTGATCAAAAGTATCCATACACTTGTCTATTCACAAACTCCCTGTAACAGGAAAGGAATTAATATCGAGTTGGTCCACCCTTTGCTGCTATCACTGCCTCCACTCTGCTGGGAAGGCTGAGATATACATTATCTGATTAAAAGTATCCGGACACTTGACTATCCATAAACTCCCTGTAATAGGAAAGGAACTGATATCAAGTTAGATCACCCTTGGTTGTTATCACAACCTTCATTGTGCTGGAAAGTCTTTCGACTTCCGTAAGGTGCTGTGAGAATTTCCTTCCGTTTTTCCACAAGAGCATTAGTCGGTTTGTAACGTATACTCTATATTCACTTTCCTTTTGATTTTACTATCTCTGGTTATTTTATTTTACTATGTAAATTATCTTCTTACTGAACGAGATGTTATTTCTTCCGCTGAATGAGATCTGGCAATGAGTGTAAGTCATGACGTGGTGGTAGCTAGTATATATAGGCGCGTGCATCGATAGCGAAGGAGAGCGTTTGTTATTGTACGGAGAGCGTTTGTTATAAGGAGAGCGTTTGTTGTTATAAAGAGAGCGTTTGTTATTGAAGGGAGAGATTTTGTTGTTGTACGGAGAGTGTTGGTTTATGTGAAACGAGTTGTGTGTGTGCGTTGGATGATTAAGAGTTGCATAATAAAAGAGCTTTGTCGTAAGTACGTCTTTCTCCATTCATAGTTTTTGTCAGATCTCTGTCTGACTGTTAGGTTTATGTCATTAGTTTATTACCATTAACAACCAGCGTTAAGACTTTGTTCATTCTAATTACTACCAGTTATAAGTTTGTTCAATACGATTACTACACTACTAGCAGGAGACTTTATTCATGTTCTTAATTAACTAGTAACAACCACCATTTGAATTCACTATTTGAAGCTTAGTACAAGCATATCATTCAGTAGCAGAAGCATTATACTTAGCTCAGTAGGAAAGCTTCATTATTATCATTAGCTAGCTGGTAGAAAGAGCTTATTCATTATAATTAGCTTAGCGGAAAGATAATAAAGCTAATTCATTATAAGTTACCGATATCGGTCGGTACAGCCTGGCTAGCAGTCGAAGTTCCAATTCATTCCAATGGAGTTCCATGGGGTTGAGAACACGACTATGCGAGGGCCAGTCAAGTTTTTCAACACATGTCTCATAAAACCATTCCTATACCGACCTCGCTTTGTGGACGGGGCATTGCCCTATTGGTGGAAAAGTTGGCTGTCACAGAACTGTTATCATAATGTTGGGAGCACAGAATTGTCGAGAATGTTATTATAGGCCACAGCGTTGTGATTCCCGGACACTGGAACTAAGGAGCCCAGCCCAAACCATGAAAAACAGGCCAAGAGCATGACGCCTCCTCCACCAAATTGCACATTTGGCAGAACAAAGTCTTGCAGACAAGGTATATCTAGTATCCTCCACATCCAGACTCGTCCATCGAACTGCCAGATGGTGACGCGCGATTCATCTCTCCAGAGAACGCGTTCTCACTACTCCAGATTCCACTGGCGCCGATCCAACCGACTTTAACCGGTTCAATCCAGTTTTCATGGAGCACATCTTTACACCATTCCAATCGACACCAGGCATTGATCGTGCTGCTGCTTGGCCATGGAAATCCATTCCCTTCCACGAACAAATATGGTGCTGGCATTTCTTACAGAAGCATTTTGGAACTAAGTAGTGAGCGTTGCAACCGAGCGCTTAAGAACTCAGCGGTCCGGCTTTGTTATTTTACTTGGGCAGGTAGAGCTCGCGATTGCGCTATTTCTGCACCTAGGCATTTCCACTTAACAATAACATCACTTACAGTTGATCGGGGCAGCTTCAGTAAGGCAGAAATTTTCCAATCTGACTTGTTGCTAAGATGGTATCCTATGACCGTGCCACGTTGTAAGTCACTGAGGTCTGCTGTGCGCCTGTTCTACAGTTCATGCTTGTTTGTGATGTTTGCCAGGCCACATGAATCTTTTCATACACTCTTTGTCTCCCCCCCCAAAAAAAAAAAGAAACAAGCGAAGCACCCCGAGAAAGTCGTTCGATCCTGATAAAACTCCACATGCAAGTACCGCAGGGACGATTTTGGAAATGATTAAAAATAACGACCAGTGACTAAATAGTGACCCGCCATAGCGCTTGGAAACCGCCTTCCGAGGAGGGTATATCAAGAGCAAAGCTCGCACGCATGGAAAATTTTGACAGTGGATTGCGGTTGCATTAAACTCCAAGGACAGTGAGGATGCCTCGACGTCGGATCCGAGCACAATACGAGCAGTTCAGCGAGTTTGAGAGAGGATGCATAATTGGGATGACAGAGGCAGGTTGGTCAAGTTGAAGTATCGCCAGGCATTTGGATCTAGGTGACGCAGCAATTGGACGATGTTGGCGCTGATGTGTCGATGAGGGTGCAACCCAGCTGTACGCTGGCAGTGGATGGCCGAAAGCAACAACAGATCGCGAGGATCAAGTGATTGTGAGAGCCGCACAAACAAAACCGAATTCGTCACTTTCATTCATCCGTGGCCATGTTGCTTCGCCTACAGGTACGCAAGTGGCCACCAGACGGGTGCCAGACGATATACAGCACGTGAACTACATTTCGAGGAGGCCAGTCCGTCGCCTGCTGCTGACCAGCCCTATCAACGTGGTGTAGTGTCCAGGGACGTCGTGTTGTCTTCAATTGTAGGTCACGGTCTGCACTTGGCACCGATGACCAGCGCATACGTGTCTGGAGATGTGCGGGACAACGCTTGGATCCTGCCTCTACCGTGGAATGGCATACATCTCGCACAAAGGGAGTGACTGTTTAGGGAGCCGTTTTTTACCATAGCCGGACGCCCTTGGTAGTCCTCCGTACCACCCTTCTAACGGGAGTGACTGTCTAGGGAGCCATTTCCTACGATAGCCGGACATCCTTGGTAGTACTCCGTACCACCCTCACAACGGGAATGATTGTCTAGGGAGCCATTTCGTACGATAGCCGGATACCCTTGGTAATACTCCGTACCACCCTCACGGCTCAACGGTACTTCGACGACATTCTACGTCTTGTTGTGTTGCCATTCCTGTCGCAGCATCACCAAGCAGTTTTTCGAAAGGATGGTGCCCAGCCACACACGGTACGACTCTCCCAGACCTGCCTCCGTAATATCGGCACCTTTCCATGGCCACCCCATAGCTTGACCTCTCACCGATCGGACATGTTTGGGACATGATGGGACGCCACCCATGCCCATCCCTGAATGTCGGCAAATTGGCCCTCAATTTGTCCACCATCTGGCATGCTATACCTTAAGACAGTGTTTGTGAACTGTATGCATCTATGCCACGCCGGGTAATCGCTTGTTTCCAAGCCATAGGTGGCGCTACAGAGTACTGACTTGTTCCACTCGTGTAGCGGTTTTATCCAAATGAACGGAACAACTGCTCTGCAATCGCAGTCCTTTCCTTTCCTGTACATTTATGTACATTGCACATACAAATTTTAATTTCAGTTGGATGATTCCTTCTGGGTGGTTACTTTTTTATTTTTGTTTTGTTTTGGCAAAGAATATATTTAGCTGTATGAGCCGTGGTTGTGGTATTATGGGCAAATCTACCACTCAACAGGAATGTCCGGATACATTTGATCATGCAGTGTATGTAAATCGGTGCCTCCAAACGTCATTTCACTGTTTCTACTATACGGGTTGTTTCACAATGGAGTTTGAATGAAAAAGTCAACATGCAGGAGTACAGATTCAAGTGATGCTGACGACCCGCCTCGAATCCAGGTCTCACTCGGAGGTAAGTACGTCGATTAGGATTTTCTAGACATAGAAAACACCAGTTTCAAGAACTCTGTAAAGTCATGTGCGCTCGGGGCTGGTAGGAAAGGTGTTAAAAATTCGCATACCGCCGCATTGTTTTGATGGATGAAAGGCGGAGAGGTAGGCCTTCAGTATCAACAACAAACAGCAACGTGGTTTGTTTGGAGGCTCTATTGCAAGAAGGCAGACCTGTGACTTTGTCTCAGACTGCTGCAAGTGTTTATTTTCCATACCTCGCTAGACATCAATCAACTGAATCACCACGCGTATGTCCAAGTGAAACCATGTTTCCTGGAGCTTCGTCGTTTCACTTGAATCTGAGTTCTATCACATTGCCTTTTTCTTTTTATTCAAACTCCTCTACCAACAACGCCCTCTAATCGTAATGTCATTTGCGAAACACCGATTCGCATTTCCCCACCCCGCCGTCAAATATCAAAAGGTCATCGCAAGCTACTTATTAGTCAGCCTTCGTACAGGGGTTGTTCAAACTAATGGAAACACCTTGAAACAATAGGTGCTACGCACCTAATATGGTGTGGGACACCCTTGGCATTTAAAGCCGCTTGACTCCTCCTTGGAATGGACGCATACAAGTCCTGCATGGAGGTAAGTGGTTTGTTGTATCATTCGTCCTGCAGAAACTGCTCCAATTCCTTGAGAGACGCCGGAGGAGGATAACGGGTTCGCACTCTGTTTTCCAACACAGACCACAGGGGCTCAATGATGTTTAAGTCCGGCGATTGTGCAGGCCAGGGAAGGTGCGCAACTTCATCCTCATGTTTCTTAAACCATGATTGAACAGTTCGACTTCTGTGAATCGGGGCATTATCATCTTGAAAGGTGCAATCCCATGACGGAAACAATGTCTGCGCCATTGAATGCACATGGTAGGCCAAAAAAGGGACATAGTCACCGCTAGTGATCCGTCCGTGTAAGGTGATAATGGGACCTGCTGCAATCCACGAGATCATGGCCCAAACCATTACGGAACCGCCCCCATGCTTCACTGCAGGTAGGAG
Organism: Macrothele yani; assembly: GCA_039090855.1. Lineage (NCBI taxonomy): Eukaryota > Metazoa > Arthropoda > Arachnida > Araneae > Macrothelidae > Macrothele > Macrothele yani. Next base: position 115,111,919 of record CM077013.1, on the reverse strand, counting down.
ATAGTCTGGGTTGTAGGCTTCTGCGGGGGTTATTCACTCATAAACCCATTCCTGTGGTGGCGAATAGTGAGAAACTATTCCCCACCACAGGACGGAGATCAGGGGGTTTTGCAATCGGAGCTCTGCCGTAAATATTGTGCTTATACAATTCCCTTCGCACGGTATGGGACGGCACTGGGTTTTGGAGCTGTGCATTAAGCTCAGCAGTCACTTTCATCTCCGTGGTCTTCCCCCTTGCGGTCACAATCCTCTTTACTGTCCTTCTGTCTCTCGCAGTGAGTTTGATTTTCCTTTCACAGTTGTGTCTCGCAGATGATGTCGTGCCGTGAACATTGTATGTGTCATGACCTTCGACATGGTATCTCACGATACCACCAATACCTGTGCCCCCGTGGTCATCAACGCACCAACCAGACGGGCTCCTGCAATCTGCCCCTTTTGAAACTCCGACAGGTCACTTCATTGTGCCTTCACCTGGAACGAAATTATGCAAATACCGATTTACAATGCAATCACACAGACCCTTGAGACTATAGGCAACACTTTATTTTACAACACAAATTGTAGCTACATGTCAGTTTTACTCGAAAAGCAGCTCATACCAAAGTTACTGTTTTCAGCGGGTTGTTTCCATTATTTTGTACAACTCCTGTATATCTCCAATAGAAGTGTCTGATAACAGTTAATCTGATGACATTAATAAGATAACAGATATGCACTCGGTAGACAAAATATTAGATACAACGGTGATTGGAAGTTGACACGGCCATCGCCCGCGCAGAGTGGAACAAAGCCAAACAGAACGTAAGCGATAAATAGGCGAACAGTAGGGCTTTCCAACCGGAGGACCGCGGATGACCTAGTGGGCATCGTTCGTGACTGCCACGGAAAGGACCTCAGATTCGATCCGAGCAGGTACGAACGCTCGATCCACTAAATAACCACCTTGCGTCGGATGGGCACTTTAAGCCGTCGGACCCCGGGTACTGGCCCCCCGGTAATAAATAAGGGCGTCTTCCTCCCCCTTTCTACTTCGCTTCCGTGTCACTTTCCTATCGCACACTCTAGCCCAAATCTCCTAGCTTCCTATTTCTAAGGGTTGTTTAAGGCCTGGGGTCAGACACTTCCTTCCTAAAATCCTCTACATATGATCATTTTATCATTTTTTCCAACCAGAGGTGGTTTTTGATAGTCGAAAAATAACAATCGATAGCTATCGATAGTGTGTTGGCAAAATTTCTTGGGAAAAAAGAGGCACTGGAACTAAGTTGTGGGCAGTCAGACTTACCTTGAACGGATTCTTCGAAAGAAGCAGCTGGATGCTGTCGTTTTAAATGATCCTTGAGATTTAATTTTGTTGCCCAACGTTTGTAGTTCAGTGAAAACAGAAATTTGTCCCTGACGGAGATTAAAGTCGCGCCCCTGACTCCAGAGTATGTTGCACTCCCAACTAAGCTACACGGATGGGATGTACCGCTGCAGATTTGTCGTCTTGACACGTGATTCAACTCTATAACACGTCACAGATCTTCCCGTAAAGTTTACATTTTACGTACACCTTGTCCTTAGCAAAAGAAAAATAACGCTGCGCAGAAAATATTTTGGGTTTACCCATTATTACTGATTACTTACTTTCAACAAACAACTGTTTAAGCACCTGACGCACGTTTAAACTTCCAGTACAAACAACGAGTACAACGCTTTTGACTTGGTCTGTATGTGACAGAAATGTACACTTTCTCTTCGAGCTTGACTTAACGTGAAGAACAACAGAGTGCAAAATTCGCACCCCCACCGTTTACTCTTTCGGTTACAGTTAACTTTAGCTTCGCATTATCATCATGTATCAGGATGGCTTGGCTCGGTGTACTTAATACCAGTAAAAATGAGGTAAAAGTGAGCATTCCAATCATCAATGCAATCGGTGGAAATTAAATGTTAATAGTTTACACTTACAGCATTTGAAAACTGTGATGTACTACAGAGGTAAAGCACGTGTCAAGACGAGAAATCTGCAACGATACATTCCGTCCGTGCAGCTTAGTTGCAAGAGCAACTTACTCCGGAGTGAGTGGGCGCGGTTTCGATTCTCCTCACGGACAAATTTGTGTTTTCACATTGGCGCTCGAACGTAAATATGGATCTACTGGACGTTGGGTTTTTTGAAAACTTGTGTGATATTTTTTATTGGAGGTTTAACGACCACTGTGAGCAACTCAGTGGGTTACGAGCGGTCGCCCGTCCCTAATTTAGGGTCACTGGTTCCAGGGAAGAGAGAGAAAGAGAGAGCCAGTACCGTAAGACAAACACAACATCCATGCCTCACCGGGATTCAAATCCGGACACCTTTCGGACAAATGATCAGAGGCTATCGCTTAGACTACTGCGTCTGGAATTAAAGAAAAATTCCTTATTCGCTTCAAAAAAAAAAAAAAAAAAAAAAAAAGGAGGAGAGAGGATGATGTGACGTACTACAGAGCTGAATCACGAGTCAAGACGACAAATATGCAGCGGCACATTCCGTCCGTGTAGCTTAGTTCGGACAGCAACTTACTCTGGAGTGAGGGGGCGAGATTCGTTCCCTGTCGCGGAAGAACTTGTATTTTCACGAAACGTAAAACTACCGACAGTTAATAAACACTATTGATGTTAAAACTATCGATGGTACCTCCACCTCTATTTCCAACGGTGTACCGCAATCCTCGAACATGAGAAACCGTGGCGATGTGAGAGACTTTGATCGTAGACGCATTGTCGGCGCAAGACAGATGGGTCATTCCACCGCCCAAGTTGTAAGAACCCTGAGATTTCCGAGGGAAAACGTATTAAGGGTGTACCGCGAGTATACCATCGACATACCATTGATGATCGGGGTCGACGTAGACTACCTAAGCTGGTACAGACCTACAGCTTGGCAACAGAGGCGCAAATCACATTCAGGTTAAAGGTCGGAAACTCAAGCAGCGTCAGCGAGCGAACGGTATGACGCACAATGCATACCCTAAGTTACCGGAGCCAACGTCCTACTCGTGTGCCAGTGTTGACTGTTCGTCATAAAAAAATTACGCCTCGTCTGGTGAAGGGAACATCAAAACTGAACCTCTCCAGAGTAGCGCCGTGTCCTGTGGTCAGATGAGTCCTGTTTTCATCTGTACCGAAATGACAGATGGGTGCGATCTGGCGTCGACAGCATGAGGTCATGTCCCCGTCGTGCCGGCTGAGCTCTGTTCAAGGCGGTGGTTGTTCTGTGATGGTTTTGGAAGCTCTCTCATGGGGCACATTAGGTTTCTTAGTGTGTCTGTACAGGTCCTCAACCGCTGCGAGCTTCCAGAGTGTGCTGCCTGATCACCTACAAAATTTTGTCCTTCGCGGCATCCTGCGGCCCATTATCTGCCCCAGCAAGGCAATGCACCGCCCAGTTGGCCGCAACCACCCAGGCATGATTTATGGAACACTCATATGAGTTCCAAACGATCCAGTGGGTCACCTAGGTCACCAGATTTAAACCCTGTGGAAACTCTCTGGAATGCTATGGAGCGGAACATCAGATTCATGGATCCCGGACCGACCACTCGGATGGAGTTGTAGACAATGCGGCAACAAGTATGGCTGTCATTACCTCCGAAAATACTCTGGCGTTTCGTGGAGTTGATGCCTCGGCATGCACAGGCTGTTTTTCGCACTGAAGGAGGACCAACACGCTATTAGGCAGGTATCTCTAATATTTTGTCCATTGAGTGTACTTGACTGGAAGGAATATACTTGTTTGACAATATTAGGTGTACGAATAAGTTTTAAAGTTTTTTAAGACAACGCACCATGTATTTGAGAGAAAACAATACCTTTATGAATCAAAATATGCGCCGTCATTATCTATCACCTTCCGCCATCGGTCGGGCAGCTGATTGATTCCAGTCATGAAGAATAACTTCGTCGTGTGACGCGGTGAAGTCGTTAACCCATTTTTTACTTCGTCACACGTCCGGAACCGTACAGGAGACAAACCATGTTGCATCGATCGAAACAAATGATAGTCTGAAAGGGCTATGTCGGGTCTATACGCCGGGTGCACCAAAACTTCCCAGCCAAGCGTCAATAACGTTTCCTTGACCTATTTCGTGACATGTGGCCTAGAGTTGTCATGCAGTAATTTCATGGGATGCAATCCTTTGTCAGTGAATGGACGTTCCAGACAGATTTCCTGGTTCAATGGCAGCAATTATTGCTTGTAGTGATCAGCAGCAAGAGTTTGACCCTGTTCCAATAGTTCATAATAGAGCACATCCTTCATATCCCACCAGATGCACAGCAGAACTTTCTTGGAGTGAATATTGCGTTTCGGTGTTGAAATCGTTATTTCACAGAGGTCTACCCAGTGTTTTTTCCGTTTGGGATTGTCGTAACATATCCAGTTTTCATCACCTATAACGATTTTCCAAAGGAAAGATTTTCTGTGTTGTTTATTCAACAGATTCAAACATTTCCTGACACGCTCATCCTTGTTCCTCTGGCTCAGGTCATGTGGCACTCAGGTTTCCTTCCTTCTGAATCTTTCTTATTGCGCGTAAACGATTGGAAATGGTTTGTGGAGTTACCCCAGCTGTTCAACTAGTTCATTTTGCGTTTGAGACTAATCTTGATTCAGCAATGACTGCAGTTCCTCATGTGCAACCTTCTGCGGGGAACAGCTACGTTTTCGATCGCAAACATCAAAATCCCCTGCTTTAAACCATTTAAATCAAAACTTACACATACCTTTTGATACAATATTCTCTCCCAGAACAGAACAGAACAGATCGATGCATATGCTTTTGCAGCACGTTTTCCTTGATGAAATTCATAATGAATGCAGTGTCGAATAAGTGCAGTATTGCTTGCCATCTTTCACCTACCGAAGTGCAAGTGCGTTTGACTGTTGGGCAAACTTCTGGGACACAGTTTATACTTTGAACCAGTTACAGACAACAACGCTAGGGAATGTCGGATATATAAATTAGCAGTATACGCCACACAAAAACGCTTTAAAACAAACTTATTTCTGCACCTAATAATTGAAAGATTTTTCAAAACGCGATCAACTGTCGTTGCTGTTTTACGTGTAGCACAGGAATTAAGAACTTAGAATAACTGTACAATCTCTATTTTACATTGTTTAGACAATGATACTTCATTGGATATCAATTGTCTATTTCTTAATGTTTTAAGTTCCTTTTCCTTATAAATGAAAAGCCGTTGGACACTTGATGTGTTGCGTAGCATAACTTAGTGGAATCGAATTACAGCTGATGCACTACAATACAAACTGTTACACCGAAAAGAAAACACGGATCTTTTCCTCTTTTATTTATTACTGGAAAGGTTATTCCTTCAGAAACAATGAGATTCTGAAAGTCTCTCGTGCGAGATAGCGTAGTCTATTGCTTTGACTACTCGTTGCTTGGTTACACTGAATGATGGCAGAAATTACGTGACTCAAATTCAGAAAATCCATATAAGTAGTGAGTGTTATACAAATACCAATACAAGATAATTTCTTCCATCATAAATAAAATGAATAATTGATTTGTATTCACGGAGAAAGGAATTTCTTTCACAGTGCTTAATACAGAAACATAATAAAAAAAGTGGTTTACACTTGCATTTTTATTGTTTCACGACCAAATGATTTTCAGGATAACTATGTAGAATGTATTTACAAACCGACTATGTCGCTTGACCAGTTCTTTCGTTCTTAAAGGTTAGTAAAAGCTTTCTGTCTCAACATTCACTCGGAACAAAGAGAAGAAGTGATCTTCAAGAATGGACCCGAAAATCTTAATTTTAGTAGTCGAAAAATCAGTGATCCAAATCAAATCAATAAAAGTTTGTTCTTTCGTCGTATTCCTTTCAGATAATGTTTCTACGGTGATTTATTGGTGATTGAAAGATATCCGATTCAGGTTTGGCATGCACGTCAGAAAGAATAGACGTCTTGTGATTTGCTCGTTGACTTCTCAAAACTAATTTCCACAGAGAGTTTATTACTGCTAAATAAATAGCATTCGTTAAAAATTGTAAACTTGCTGTTTATTTTCGATGCAGTGCTTCAAATACAGTTAACGGAAAGGGGAAGATTTGAAAACATGCATGATACCTCTTGTCTGCTTAAGCACAAAACTGGGACCTTCTTGAAAGATTTTCACGAAATTAACCAAAAACCTGCTTATATCTCTTACATTTTAAAGCCAATATCTTGAACGATAAAAGCTTTGAAATTCTAAATCGTTCATCCAAAGTGTAAAACAAAGGCTTGCAAAATGGAAACGAAGTTTGTAACGTATACTCTAGATTCACTTTCCTTTTGATTTTACTATCTCTGGTTATTTTATTTTACTACGTAAATTATCTTCTTACTGAACGAGATGTTATTTCTCCCGCTGAATGAGATCTGGCAATGAGTGTAAGTCATGACGTGGTGGTAGCCAGTATAAATAGGGGCGTTCAATGATACCTAGGGAGAGCGTTTATTGTTGTACGGAGAGCGTTGGTTTATGTGAAGAAGAGAGTTTGTTGTTGTATTGAGAGCTTCATTCTATGTGATTAGGTTGATTCTTCATTATTGTGATACGAGTAGTGTGTGTGCGTTGGATGATGCAAGAGTTATCTAATAAAAGAGCTTTTTCGTAAGTACGTCTTTCTCAATTCATAGTTTTTGTCAGATCTCTGTCTGGCTGTTAGGTTAATGTCATTAGTTGATTATTATTAACAACCAGCGTTAAGACTTTATTCATCCTAATTACTACACTACTAGCAGGAGACGTTATTCATGATCTAAATTAACTAGTAACAACAACCATTTGAATTCACTATTAGAAGCTTAGTACAAGCATATAATTCATTAGTAGAAGCATTATAAAACATTACTAGCTTAGTTGAAAGCTTTATTCATTATAATTAGCTTAGCTGGTAGAAGAAGCTTATTCATTATAAGTTTTTTAACTTTGTTGCATTGAATTAAGTTGAGTATGAATGAAGTCCTAACGCGTTTATGATGAGTTGCTCAGGAGTTCTATTTAGGCAATATGTTTTGCACATATGCGCCCCTCCCAAATAGTAATATAAATGTGGATTTGAAAATCTCATCATGATTCTTCACTTGTGGATACTTGAAAAATATTTACAATAAATTCAGGAAGTATGTCTGAAGAAGCAAAAAGTTCTTTTGCTCATGAAAAGACAAAAACACGTGATTCTCAATGCCCTTGAACTGACGTTATACTGAGTTTCTGAACACAGAAAATATAATTTGTTCAGTTCTTTCCAGTTTGCGATAGACTTGTATAATCAAGATTTTCCAACTCAAATGTGATGATTGTCGCTTTGATACCATTAAGTTGATTTACTTGAAGCTTGTGCGTGTCTTACAATTGTTACATTCTTATGAAAGGTAGTAAAAATAAATTGACCTGATAAACAAATTTTAACAACCCAAAAAACTATTTGGACTGCTCAATCTGACAGAAAATATTTTACCGTTTTAGATTTCATTTAAGAATCTTAATGAGAAACGTTCTATGAAATTGTCATTATATGTAGTTTGTACAAGTCACACAAAGGTAAGAACATATATGTGTAAAAGAAAGTCATGCAGAACATATCAAGTGATACATATTTGTAACGGTTTATTGTTTTATATTTCAAAGATTAGTGCGGTCTTGATCATAAATTCTTCTGTTGGGCTATATAGGCGTGATATAAATATATGGCGGGCGGTCGTAGTGAGCGATGGCTTTGCCTCCTCGAGGCGCTCCATGGTAACAATGGCACACACAACAGAAACTAGGGCCTCTGTGAATTTTGGAGAGGTGTAAGCTAATTCTGTGTGACATTGGCGAAAAGACCCCAACTCACTGGGTTTTGTTCCAGAATCCTTAGGTTGAATGACCAACTGGAACCCTCAGCTGTGGGCTAATCCCCCACACTGATGTACTTACCTGATTAAAAAGACAAAAAGAAATATTAAGTATGACTTAAGTGTGGGATATGGTGGACCTACCACACTTGAGAAGGACGGTCCACCACGGAATCGACCTGGACTTTCTAAACGGCGTATGAGAAAGAGATCTCGGCTGAGTGAATGTAAGATTGGTGTATGGAATACTAGAGGTATAAATGGCAAGATGAGTGAGGTGATTGAGGAGATGAATAAGTATAGACTGGATGTGCTGTGTGTAAGTGAAACCAAAAAGAAGGAAATTGGGGTAGAAGAAGTGAATGGCACGGTGAGTGTGTGGTCTAGAGTATTGGATAATATGAGAGGACAGGCTGGTGTAGGTGTGATTTTAAGTGGAAAGATGAAGAACAACTTGATTCACTATAGTTGCATAAGTGAGAGAATTCTCTGGATTCGTTTGAAAGTGAAACTTCAGAGAATTGTAAATGTTGTAGTGTATGCTCCTTGTGACTCGGAACTTTCTGATAAGAAAGAATATTTCTGGAATGAGCTAAAAGCTGTTTTGAGCCAGTTTGGTGCTAAAGAAAAAGATATAATAGCAGGGGATTTCAATGCTAGAGTAGGTGTGCAGAATGCAATTTCTGACAATGTTCTGGGTAAGTTTAATGATCCTTGTGTGAATGATAATGGTAAAAGACTAATTGAACTCTGCATTGAGAATGGTTTGTGTGTATCTAATACATTTTTCAACCACAAGTATATACACACATATACTTGGGAAAATCGTACTCTTGGTCAAAAGAGTGTGATAGATTTTGTTGTCTATGATCAGCGTTTGAAACACTTAGTTGTTGACACCCGTGTGATGAGAGGTGCGGATGTTGGTTCTGATCATTACTTGGTAGTGTCACGAGTGAAACTTAATGTTGGTTGGAGGAAAAGGAATAGGAAGAGATCCAGGATAGAAATAATAAAGGTTGATAGGCTCCTTGAAGATCATCAGCGGTATTCTGACCTCCTGAGAGAACGACTGAAGGATCTGAAGTCTGGTGATAGGGATGTAGAAAAGAAGTGGGAAGGTTTTAAGAACTGTGTTGTCACTGCTGCTAAAGAGGTCTGTGGCACCACAATAGTGGGTAACAATAGAGGTGATGCTTGGTGGAATAGTGAGATTGAAGAGGCAGTAAAGAGAAAGAATTAAGCCTATTTGGGGATGTTACAAGGTAGAGTCTCTGTGGATGAATATCGCTGTAAGAAGCGTGAAGCTGCTAAGCTGGTTCGCCACAGTAAGGCAAAAGATAGGAAGGAGAAAGTGGAAAGGCATGAACTGGTTTTTTCGAAAGATAGAAAGTCCTTTTGGAAGTACATGAGACTCAGGAAAAATAGGGGAAACAAAGTTGTAAGTTGTGTGAAGAATGAGATTGGGGAAATGATTTGGGAGCCCAATGAGTTAAGTGACAGATGGGGTGAATACTTCTGTGAGTTATTAGATCAGGAAAGCAAAGATGATTCTGAGACAGGCGCAGATGATGTCACAGTGATGGATGAAAGCACAAGAGAGATCTCAAGAGAAGAAGTGTGTAAAGATGTAAAATATCTTCAGAATGGTAAGGCTCCAGGAGTTGATGGTATAACTGCAGAGATGTTGAAATATGGTGGTGACTCTATAATTGACTGGTTAACTGAAATTTGCCAGTTGTGTTGGGAGTTAGGAATGGTCCCTTGGGATTGGAAGGATGCTATTATTGTTCCCTTGTATAAGAGAAAAAGGTTATCAGACTGAATGCAAAAACTATCGTGGTATTAGCCTACTGTGTGTGCCAGGGAAAGTGTTTGGTAGGGTTGTTATTGAAAAAGTACGGGGTCTTACATCATTGAAAGTGTGGGATGTTCAGAGTGGTTTTATGCCTGGTAAAGGCTGCACTAACCAGATTTTTGCATTACGCACGATGATTGAAAAGTATCTGGCTGTTGGGAAGAAAGTTGTTACTGCCTTCATAGATTTAGAGAAAGCTTACGACCGAGTCAATAGGACACTTTTGTGGAAGGTATTGAATGAATATGGTGTTACTGATAATCTACTTAGTAGTGTAAAAGCCATGTATGCTGGTAGTAGAGCTTGTATACGAGTGAATGGTGTTTTATCAAAATGGTTTTCCATTGGCGCAGGGGTTAGACAAGGTTGTGTAATGTCACCATGGCTGTTTAATATATTTATGGACGCATGCATGCATGATGCCAAAATAGATAATAGTGGTTTATGTCTTGGTGATATCCGTGTGTGCAGATTGCTGTATGCTGATGACACTGTCCTGTTGGGTAGAGAGCAAAAGTGAGTTGCAGAGTATGTTGACTCGGATGCACGAAGTTTGCATGAAATTCAAACTGAGTATAAATAAGGGAAAAACCAAAGTTATGGTGTTTGAGAGAGGAATGGGTAGCACTGAATGTAATGTAGGTATAAATGGCACTGTGATTGACCAGGTGAGTGAGTTTGTGTATTTAGGGAACATGTTTGACAGAGAGAACAAGTTGGATGGTGAAATCAGTAGGCGAGTGAATTCTTCTTTGAAAGTCATAGTTTCTCTGGGAGATTTTCACAGGAATGATGGGTTCTCTAGAGAGTCCCGCATGGCTGTGTATGAAACTGTAATTGTTCCTACTCTGATGTGTGGCAGTGAAACCTGGGTATTGCAGAAGAAACATAGGAGTCGTTTTTGTGCTGCAGAAATGCGTTACTTACGTAGGGTTTGTGGCAAGACACGATATGATTTTGTGAGGAATGAAGATGTATTGCAGTTGTGTGATGTGAAGCAAAATGTTGTTAGCAAGGTGGAGACCAATATGCTTCGGTGGTTTGGCCATGTTGAAAGAATGAGTGATGAAATGCTTACTAAGAAAATATTTTCAGCCCAAGTGGCAGGAAGGAAAGGCAGAGGAAGGCCAAAGAAAACATGGGTGGATCAGATTCAGGAGTGTCTGTATGAGAAAAGGATAATGAGTATGAAGTACAGTATAAAAGATCTTGTGTGCGGCGTGTAATGGATATCAGTGAAGCACGAGTTGTGTGTCGAGACTGATGTAAATGGAGAAGTTTGATACGACAACAATAGGTAAAAATATCTGGAAGTTTGCATTTCTTTTTGGAGCTAACCTCTGAATCTCAGAGAACAGCTTAGTGATATGTATGTAAAGTATGTATAAATATATGTACAAGATTTTCATATCCTGTTTTCTTTAAAGAAGCGGTTTTAACTTTCTGCAGTTAGAAAACCATTTTAAGAAATTATTCTAATATTTCTAAAGCTGCAAACTCAATTTAGTAAAATGATTCCTACTCTCATCAGTTGAAAAATTAAATTAGAATAATGGTTCGAACCCTTATACAGTTGCAAACGTAATTTAAAAATACAATTTCTATATTCTGAAGTTACAAACTTAATTTATAGAAATGATCCCTGTTTCCTAGAGTAAAAGATAATAATTCAGAGAGATGATTCTTATTTATAATTAGAGATTAATTTCTAAACTTTACGAACACTGTTTCGCGAGAATAAAAGTAAAGAAATAAAAAGGTAAAGGAAGTAAACTGCACACAGGATATCGTGATTCGTGAAGTTATTGTTTTATAAAAAAGAAACATCAGAAGCTTAGAAAAGCGCCAATTTGTTCTGGAAAGCATGTCTCATTTAAATCGCTTTTGAGGAAACTAGAATCGTTCCAAATCAAAACACTGATGCTGTACATCAAACAGAAACTATCTTCGTTCGATTGATAATCATTTTCCTGGCATGCCATTAACTCAATACTTGGCATTTCGGATTTTTCAAGAGACATATGTTTAAATTTCTGCAGTTAGAAAATCAATTTAGAGAAATAATTCTGATATTATTTCCATAGCTTTAAACTTAATTTAGAGAAGTGATTCCTCTTTTCTTGAGTTGGAAAGATAATTTAGAGTGATGATTCGAAATTCTACAGTTGTACATTTAATTCAAAGAAACGATTCCTGTATTCTGCTGTTACAAACTAAAATTAGAATTATTATTCCTACTTTATAGTGTGAAAAAAATTACTTCAGAGAGATGATTACTTTGTCCTTGGTGTACATTGATTTGAAAACTTTACGAACACTGTTTTGCACGAAAAAAAAAACGTAAAGAAATAAGCAGGAAAAGGAAATAAACTACGCACTGGATATCGAAATTTGAGAAGGCATTTTTTCGTAAATAGAACATCAAAGCTTAGAAAATGGCCAATATCATCTGGAAAGCAAGTTTCAATTCAATAACTCCAGAAGATACATTTATTCCTAATCAAGACACGGATGATATACATGAAATACGAAATATGTTCTTCCCATTACTCATCATCTTCCAGGCATGTGGCATAAATACACTCAATTCATGTAAACGTGGGAAGTGCGATTGTTTACGTAGATGTGTTGTATACTTTACAATAGCAATGTGTAATTTTCTCACTATATATACAGTTTCCAGAAGGACAGACCATCGATGGACAGCCGAAATTTTAGATTGGATTCCAAGGGACAGGAAAAGACCCAGAAGAAGACCACATGGGAGATGGGTGGATGAAATTCGAAAGTATGCAGGGGTGACATGGAGGAGACTGGCACAAGACAGACCGTTGTGGAGGAAACTTGGGGAGACCTTCGTCCAGCAGTGGATTGATAATGGTTGACAATGATGATGATGATGATACAGTTTACCTCTTCGTTCATCTTAATTTAGTAATCTCGAAGGCAAAATTTCAAGCAAAGATATCTTTAATTACAACTGACTTTGCGGTTTGATTATTAGGGTTCTTGTACTTTTCAGATTTCACAAATTTCAACGATCTGTTGCGAACTTCAATCAGCACTATAAACCATGTGGAAAAGGTTTCCTTGGTGCTAAGAAAATGGTGTACGTTGCTTGTACTTTTTTCTTGGCTCTGCAGCTTGTACAAAGTTGGATCAGTACTTCATGTAAAATGATGAGCAGAGAGAAATCACATCCTGAATTTTCCTACAGTTTATTTAATTTGATATTGCAACCTACAGAGCACAACGTAAGAATAGTACTACAAATCCACGCGATTTTTCGGTATATTGGCTTGATGCTGATTGCAGTAATATTCAGCCTTTACTACGCATGCGTATGCTTTATATTAAAAAAATGTTTTATTCATGTGAGCCAAAAACTGATATCATGGAAGGTTGCAGATTCACCACACTCTTTAAAACTCTACGTTAAATTGTGCAATCAAGTTTCAGATGTCGACGAAGTGTTTTGCCAAACAGCTTTTGCAGTCACTATTTTAAGTACTGTAGAAGTGCTCCTCACAACATTCAACATTTTTGTTAATACTGAAAGTCAGAAAATGTTTATATTGTGTGTATTAGAATTAATATCAGGTATAGTGATCTTGCTGAACATAATGCTACCTGCAACGGCAGTTCACGAAGCCGCTGAACGTGTACGGGAGGCGATTTATTATGAAGGAGCTGAAATGAAACATTCGTTCGAGCTTGTTTCTGATGCAATACATCGTCAATTAAGTGAACCAATCCTAACCTTAAGGAGAATGGTATCCATTACTCAGTCTCACAGGGCTTTAAGGAGAATGGTATCCATTACTCAGTCTCACAGGGCTTTAAGGAGAATGGTATCCATTACTCAGTCTCACAGGGCTTTAAGGAGAATGGTATCCATTACTCAGTCTCACAGGGTCTGTTGTTACCTACACTGTGCTATTTGCGACAATTCAAAAAGTCAGTTAAGGTAAAAGCTTAGCGGAAAGTTGTCTTAACTTTAACCCATTTATTGATAGCGTTCTGGTACATCTATTCATTCTACCGTGGGTAATAAAACGTTGTAAAGATTAAAAGAGAATTAAACCACAGTATTTTATACAATCAGAAAACGATTGCAAAGATTTTTGAGTTTTACATGCAGACTACATTTTGCTGATTAAAATTTTTCGAACTTTTCATTCATTTGCATCTGAAATTCCAAAACATGTACATCCTGTATACCATGAGATGCACCATCTTTATTCTCTTTAGTTGTGGAATATTCTGTTACCTTTGAACAGAAATAGTTTTTTGGTGAAGTACGTTCTCCGTTAACTAGGTAACGCAAAGGAAACGTTGAATGTATAGCACATAAAATTGAAGAAAACGGGAAACTTAATCTAGTGAACTTTATCCACTGGTCACTTCGAAAAATGCTCTCAGCAGCAGTGTTATTCACTCGAAGGTACTTAATTCTATGACTCACGTAATGAAAAGATTGTTGAAGCGAATTCTATTTACTTAGAGGTAAAAATGTTAGTTAACACATGCCAATTGTATTTACAGACACAAAATGAGTTTTTGCCCCGAAAATGTTTTTGAAATAAGGAAACTGTTTAAAAAACCCAAACTGCTTAGGCAAGAAAGACACACAACTAGGCAGCAGGGAAGAAAGAAAGAGGGTTAAGATTGCCTAATAACAAAAGACTATGACGTAGTTCCATTTCGGCTGGCCGTTGTCGTTAAATGTAGGCAGAACGGCTGACTCGTTTGGTGAGCGATATAAATTCCATAGAGTGCGAGTTCAAAATCGCTTTATTTGTCTAAAGATATGTACAAAAGATACAGAATGGGTGCATTTACCCATTATATCAAATAAAAGAATGGTATTTACAATGAAAAACTGATGATTTACAATGAATTGCTTAAAATCAGCAATTGACAAGAGAAGCAGATCTTGCGCAAATGATCAAAGATGATAAGGATAAAAAAATACGTAGCTTGGAATGTCTGCCAAAGTTCAATGAAAAGTTACGCAGCTTAGAATGCCTATCAGAGTTCAATGAAAAGTTAAATTGAACAAGTTCAAAGTGTTGTTAAAGTAAAGCAACGCATGAAGGACGATGAAAGACGAGCAGGAAGCTAAAGTAGGTTGAAGGAGACTATGATTGACAAAATGAGCCAATTGTTATTTTGTGGAAGCCAGATAATATTGACCAGTTCGTTGGGCTTCCAAAAGGTCTGCTTGGATGCGGGCAAAATACTTATTTTTAAAGTGGGAGGGAAGTTATTGTTCAGCTCGTTGTAGGAAGATATTGGTGGAGCTTGTAGAAAGGTTAAGGTGAAGTCTGTAGATTATATATTTCGCCAAGACCAAAAGTAGGAGCAGAGTTGTGAAGCATGATGAATAGGTACAGTTGGCCGAAGTAAGAACTGGTAGTTGTCAAGATTAGGATTTGCTGGGCAGACATTTTGAACAAAAGAAAACATCAAATGGAAAAAGGGAAGAAGAATCGAACAATGTAGTGTGAGAATAACACTTAAAAATGGTTGTTAAGTCTAACTAAATCTTCAAATATTGAAAAGCTGATATTTTCATGCAATATGGAAAGATGACAAAACGTTTTCGGTCCATCGGCAGAAACAATACTCTGAAGAGCGGATTACATATGAAAGAAAATGGACAAGATTTAGGCTTTCGTCATATGTATATAAAAATATGTTTCCGAAATAAAACCACACATGAGGCACTTATGAGACAATTCAATGATATTCAGAACAATTTCAAGATATACTAAGCCAAAACTGCTGTTTATAGCAAAAGAAGTTACTATGTAGGCAAAAAAGCCATCGTTCGCCTGTGAATTGAAGATCTGCAATCTTCTTCCGAAATCGCTCAGCAGGTGACAGGTTTCTTCCAAAAAGCACGGACCGAAGTATTCATCATATCTGCAAAAACATAAAACATTTTGAATTCCCTGGTATCATAACACTTTTTTGCCGGTGACAGAGATCATAAGCGCATCCTTCTGCTCCGGAGCAGAATGCTTTCCCAATTAAGCTACACCAAAGGAATTTTTTATCTGCAACTTTGTATCTGCAACTTTGCTGTCTTGACGTGTGCTTCACCTCTATAGCACCTCACATGCATCCATCCTTTAAGAAAAGGCTGGGACGGAATCATTAGCTTCTGGGTCAGCCGGCATACCATGCTTGAAGCAGTTCACTGTTGAAGAAGGAATTCTGATTAATTCCAGACGATGTGTGGAACGAAAATCACCCAATTTTCGAAGAACCCAACGGCCATTCATTCTACGTCCTGGTGCAAATATAGCGCAAAAACCATTGGCGTTATTCGATCCCCGCATCCTCCTGCTCCGGAGCCGAATGCTTTCCCAATTAAGCTACACCGACGGGGTTTCTTACTGCAACTTTACTGTCTTGACATGTGCGTCACCTCTGTAGTACGTCACACAGCGTAAGCTGCAATTCGGATTCAGAGGTAAAGTGAACATCGATCCAGTGTTGGACTGTGCTCCGAAAACATAATATGCATTTTTTTCACGGAAAAGAAGATAATATTTAATGATTCAGCTGCGAACATGGTTCCTTTAGCGATAAACTCACTGGAAGCGTGAGAAACCTAATGTCTATTCCAAAACGTGTGTGCACTTTAAAACACAAAAATGTCCTTTACTTAAAAGGAAAACAAAAAATCTCTGATTTCACTACAAGTTTGCAGCAGTTATCATATCAACGATCTATACTCTGAAGCAAGGGTCTTATCACTTGATATATATTCCAGGAGGTAATTAATTCTTCAAATACAGTATATTCATCGATTTTGCTGTAAGGAAGATATGGCGTAGAAGTCTTGTCTTACTTCTACGCTAACTTAAAACATCAACATACTAAGAAATAGTTCCTAAATGAAAGAAACCTTAACGGCCAGACGAAACATGAAAACAACAGAAGTCACACTTACGGAAAAAAGATGCTTTATTCAGGATGTAGCAAACGCATCGTAGCATAGCATATTGCACTAAACTCTCCACACACCACACAACGCTCCTTTCAATAATCAGTTTACAACCCAAAGCTCTCAAACAATAGATTAGTCGTCGTTTTTATCTCTTGTTCTTATCAATATCAGGCATACGTCACGTGCATTCAACCTCAATTGTGTTGCCAAACGTATTCGTTTGAGAGAAAGATATCACGTTGAGAGTGAAGAATAACAGAATAAACTCAAGATTTACATAGGGAAAGAAACTAATAAAGGAAAGTTAATTTAGAATATACGTCACAAAGATAACCCCGGCTCATTTTGTAGGAAAACCTTAAGACCCTGATTAAAACAACGATATGCACACTGAAACGTACCCAGCGTGGATTTTATTACACTCTATCATTTAAGAAAGTAATTAGTGTACCAGAACTGTTTACTTATTTATTTTTCCACCAGGAAGGTAAGACTCGATGACCTTATTGCAAAAGCGGGGTGGGTGCTTTATGTGAGTTCAATCTGTATCCAAGTGTGAAGCTTATCACATGCTATTGATTCCTGGGGAAATGCACAGTATTTGAAAATGACGGAGTTATTTTTAAGGTGAGAAAGACAACATTCCTTTATTTAGCTGCATTCATGAGAGGCTCATCACATCGGCAGTTTAAGCGTGAAAGGACGTCAATCATGAGATCTCGTCAACTACATCTTCTTTGGGAAACGAGGTGCTTAAATCACTTTTCGATCTACATTGAATGATCACTGAATTATGACCACCTACCTAACACTTCGTAGGTCCATCTTTCGTCCTCAGTGCAGCAACTAACAGACGTGGCATCGATTCAATAAGGTGCCGGAAGCATTTGGGTGGATGACCAACCATGCGGCCTTCAATGCAGGTATGGAGGTGATTGGAATACCTAGACGCCTGATATGCCGTTTCATAATGTCCCACAAGTGCTCTATGGGGTTGAAATCGGGACAGTTAAGAGGCCAATCGATATGCTGGAAGTCTGAACGGTGTTCCTCAAATCATGGCTGCACACCAGTGGACCGGTGGCGGCACGGAGCCTTTTCAACTTGAAAGACACCGTTGCCATTCAGAAAAAAGTGCAACATTTTTGGGTGTTACAGAGGCAGCAAGTAATTCACGATAGTAGGCACCAGTCATACGTTGTTCCACGTGCACCAGGGTTTCAAGTTCCATCCAGGTAAACATTCCCCCACACCACACAACTATTTCCACCGGCTTGCACTGTGGAGGTGGATCGAGTGTCTCATGTTGTGTGCGCCAAATACGATACGTACGTACACGTCCATCCACGCGACTAGTCACACGAGAACACATTTTCCCAGTCATCCGGGGTCCAATTTGCATGATCTTTGCACCAGGTGAGTCTTTTGCGCCGATGAATAGTGATTAGGAGAGGATATCGTAGGGTCGTCTACTGTTATAACCCATATGTGCGAGCGTGCCAAGTATGGTCATGACAGATACTGTTCCAGGTTGACCTCTGTTGTGTTGGGTAGTGAACTGTTGAACAGCGCTGCGTCTGTTGACCTGTACGCGTCGTCGGACCCGGCGCTCACCTCTCACATCAAACTTTCGCTGTCCTGTGCAGTTTTACCTCCGGGTCGTTGTTTGACTATTTTCACTCCAGTCCTAATACACTTTAACTACGGTGGCTCGCAAACAACCCACCAGCCCTTTCTCAAAGACCGATAGATCCTTCGGTTTACCCATCACGCTCCGAATGTTACTACCTACTGCTTTACTGACACCTTATATATATACTACATCCATCGACTAATCGCGTCCTCTCGGAAATCACATGGACAACGGGCCGCATCCACTTTTGATAGGGGTGGTCATAATTCAGTGATCACTCGGTGCATTTTGGGAACACCCAAAGCGGCATTCACCGAGCAGTTTGCCACACATTCGGACCCATAACTTAAATGAACGTTGAATGCAATGAACAAATTTCCTGGATACTTCGAGACATAATCATCCATTCACTTTGCCATGAACTATTATTATTAACTTATTCCGAGAGTTTGCTCTGGTGTCTGGGACTGCATTAGGAGAAGTCACGGCAAAACTTGCTCTCAAACGCAGCATCTCTTTTGGTGCACTTTCAACGACACTCTTAACAGCAGCTTTTCTTTTGGTGCACTTTCAACGACACTCTTAACAGCAGCTTCTCTTTTGGTGCACTTTCAACGACACTCTTAACAGCAGCTTCTCTTTTGGTGCACTTTCAACGACACTCTTAACAGCAGCTTTTCTTTTGGTGCACTTTCAACGACACTCTTAACAGCAGCTTCTCTTTTGGTGCACTTTCAACGACACTCTTAACAGCAGCTTCTCTTTTGGTGCACTTTCAACGACACTCTTAACAGCAGCTTCTCTTTTGGTGCACTTTCAACGACACTCTTAACAGCAGCTTCTCTTTTGGTGCACCCACAACCACAGTTTCACTTTAATCAACTCACAACAGCAGCTTCATTTCTGGTATGTATAAAGGTAATTTTGAACGATTATTTGTTAGAAATTACATCTCATGGTTATAAAACTTAGAGCTTTCTGTGTGTCGTTTTGGGGATTTTACTGTATGGAGCATACGGTTTCTTCGGCTGGGTGGATGGTACGTACAAGCAGCTTCCTTTTTGCTTTGAATGTCTGAGAAATAAATAAAAATCCAGTGTTAAAATACATTATTTTTGGCAGGTAATGAACTCTAGAAAACTTTAAAATTTTCAGTTTCTTGAAGCAGTAGTTAAACCAGCTGCCTGCGGTTCCACCAGCATTTTGCTCCTACTCAGATTTATATACGAGCAAGCACTCAGACTGCAGTATTTGAATGAACCCTGTATCCTGACAACAACTATCTTCGACAAAAGTCGCCACAAGTTCTCTGAATAAAAGTGCCGCAGAATTTCAGAAAGAATTTGTCTTTTTTGAATTGCAAAGATAAAGTTCTTAAGCGTACGCCTTGTTCTCTAAAGCTCAGTTGCTTGAAAAAACGTTTGTCTTAGATAGTTTAAGGTTAACACTCTTACACAAATCACGATAGATGTAGGCTCGATTCTTAGCTAAGGAAGTTAACAGGTTTCAAGTTTTCCGAAGACTGGGCTATCTAGAAAAAATACGCTTATCATACGTACATGCCGTTGAAAATAAAATATGATGAAAATGCTATCGAAGTGTTCATAAAGAGTCGTGAGAGCCAAGAAATGATTAGGTAGGTTCCTTTTTAACAGTAGGATCGTCATGCTCGGCGTTCAATGCCTTTCATTAAATTTGTTTAGCGGTTAAGTTATCAAACTTTAATTAAATAGCGAACTGTACGTTTGAAAAAAAATATTCACTTCAGAATGGTGTAAAAACACCTGGCAACTAACTAAACACTGAACTGTATGTAGAAAGCAAGGGATTCACTAAGAATGGTTTAATATCTGTTGATCATTACCGCTTATCGAAGATTTTCATCGTGAATCCATTGATCAAATTTCTGGAATCATTTGGTTCAGCTGCATTATTTTCAAATTTCAAAAGTGAGCGATTGCTCGATCTCTACTGCGACACTTCTGGCCGTTAGTTAATTCTTGATGAACTTCCTTTTTTACGATTTCGAACCGTAGGTTGAAGAAGCGTATATGCTCCAGCTTTGTCCGTCTGTCAGCCCGTCCGCACGATAACTCGCGTAAAAATGATTCGATTTCGATGAAATTTTAGTATGTGGTAGGGGACCACCTGGGGACGAACCCTATTGAAAATGGGAGAAATGGGGTTTAAGTTCAGGAAATAGAAGCGAGATTTATTCTACAGCCATTATCCTTATAACTTGAGTAATGATTTCTGATAACTTGAGTAATGATTTAATCAATGCATTGCGAGATTTTACTAACTTGTCTCTAAATGTTGTCTTAGCTATAGCTATAGACAGCAGTCGCGCTACCTTTTTTTCGTGCTGCGGTGTTTCAATGATAACTACCATGAGAAACTCGAAAGGCAATAAACAGCATCCTTTCCATAATTTGGGACCACTGGTTTCAGAAAAGGGACAAAGTGCAAATATACCACTTATGAATTACCCTAGATTCGAATCCCGGCACAGTTTGGACGATTGGTCAGTAGTCAACGTTTCAGACCACTACTCCACCTGGGTGGCAGGGTTACTGGTTCAAGGGAAGAGAGAGATCCCCCCGTAAGACAAAAACACCACATATTCCTTACTAGGAGCTCGAACCTAGACTCAGCTCGAACGATTGACCAAAAACTAATAATGCCTCTGATCATTTGGCTTTGCGAAAAGTTCTCAGAAACTACTTCACAGAAGTTATTTCTCACAGTTTGGTTCTTCAGATCAAATATTTTGAATTTTCGTTTCTTAAATTTGATGCACCGGGTGGTTTCAAGTTTTTCAACCATCCACGGCTTTCACAACTCTCAGTGAGAAGTATAAATGCCCAAAACAAGAATATGGGTGTAAATGGAAAAGTAGGACGCATTCTGAAAATACAGTGAAAGTTTGTTATGCAAACCCTGGCGAAACAAAACGAATCGCCGCTTCAGTGGCAGAGTGGTTTAAGTCCTGGCTTCTGAGCATTGGTTGGAGATGGGTCCGGGTTCGAATCCCGGTGAGGCATGGATGTTGTGTTCGTCTAACGGCACTGGCACTCTCTCCCTTCCCTGGAACCAGTGGTCCTAAATTGGGAACGGGCGACTGCATATAGGTCATCGAGTTGCTCACGGTGGTCATTAAACCACCAAACAAAAAAAAAAACGAAAAAAAAACGAATATTTATGGTAAGTCTAGACAATAAACTCCAATATATGCAAATTTGACTGTTCTACCGGTTGATGACGTATTGTCGTTTATAAAGACCATATAGATTATTCCACGAAGATCATGTAAACATGAGAAAAACCCAAGATCAGTCGGAATTCAGAAAAGGACTAATTGTAGACGTACTTTTAGTAGGAGTTACGACTAATAAAACAAAACAAATGACTAATTTCTCAAAAGCAACGATGCTTAGCCATTGGAAGACAAGAGGAAGATTCGCTAATCTTCCGGTGGAATGATGCGAACAGCCATCATACAAAAATAAATAACTTGTATGCTTATGTAAACAACTGCACAGGAGAGCAAAATTGAGCGAAGCGGTGGAAGTATTTTGCCATTAAGTGCCGAATGAGCCAGCATGTTAGCTGCATGAAGTTTGTTTATGATTCTGCTGACATCTGCTAATGGTGAATTGGAAGACAATAGCTGTTCAGAGACAATAGTTTGCTGTAAAACCTTCCAAATACGTGGAAACAATGTAAATAGACAACGTCATTGCTCTTTCCACGCTTTCCTTTAACTAACACAGAGCAACCGAAAAGTTGCATTTCGACACCACTGGGATCGAACCCCAGATCTCTCGGTAACTAGCCGAGTGCGTTTGCTTTACAATGCGGTGCCAACAATCCAAGGCGCTATGTGTGTTTATCTGTCAGCACCTGACTTCACAAATTCGTAGGGATGGGCTCAGCAACTGAGACGTCTCCATCTGGTGGGGCTTAACGGCACAAGCTATTAAATCATAGCTAATAAATCCAAAGGGCGAGAGAAATGGTGAAAATCTTCCAAATACGTGGTGACCATGTAAATAGACAAAGTCAGATGCTGACAGACAAACACACATAGCGCTGTGGATTGTTGGCACCGTAGCGTAAAGCGAACGCACTCTGCTAGTTATCGAGAGATCTGAGGTTATATCCCAGCTGCGACGAAATACAATTTTTCGGTTGCTGTGTGTTAGTTAAAGAAAATCGTGTAAAGAGCGATGACTTTTTCTATTGAAGGGTTTGCTTTGTTGAAGCCGATGCGAGACGACAGATGTTGCTCGGCGTCTTGAGCTATTGTTGCCCTCTGTAAGAGGAGAAAACGCCAGCATATTATGTAGATTGTTCAAAAGGTAACGAGACTTGCGTCACAGCGCTGAAACAAACCCACACAGAAAAATGCAGCTGCCTGTGTCGGAACACTTGCAAGGTCAGTCACGTGATGACGCGTCATTACAGCGCTCTGCTATTTTATACTTGTAATAGACGGCGTAATGTTCAGACGTGTTTCTGTATCGCAGTATGGAATTAAAACCGGAGCAAAGATTAGCTATAAAAGTTTGCGCGCGCTTGAATAAAACCGCCAAAGAAACGCACGAAGTGATTAAAACAGCCTACGAAGAAGATGTGTAACGTATACTCTAGATTCACTTTCCTTTTGATTTTTACTATCTCTGGTTAATTTATTTTACTATGTAAATTATCTTCTTACTGAACGAGATGTTATTTCTCCCGCTGAATTAGATCTGGCAATGAGTGTAAGTCATGACGTGGTGGTAGCCAGTATAAATAGGCGCGTTCAACGATACCTAGGAGAGCTTTTATTTATCATCATCATCATCATTGTCAACCATTATCAATCCACTGCTGGACGAAGGTCTCCCCAAGTTTCCTCCACAACGGTCTGTCTTGTGCCAGTCTCCTCCATGTCACTCCCGCATATTTACGAATTTCATCCACCCATCTCCCATGTGGTCTTTTTTCTGGGTCTTTTCCTGTCCCTTGGAATCCAATCTAAAATTTCGGCTGTCCATCTATGGTCTGTCCTTCTGGCAGTATGTCCAGCCCATTGCCATATCAGGGATTTAACTCTGATCATGATGTCTTCCA
The DNA here is from genome assembly GCA_039090855.1 of Macrothele yani. Taxonomy (NCBI): domain Eukaryota; kingdom Metazoa; phylum Arthropoda; class Arachnida; order Araneae; family Macrothelidae; genus Macrothele; species Macrothele yani. Next base: position 115,088,458 of record CM077013.1, on the reverse strand, counting down.
CTCTCGTCATTTTTCGGATCCACGAGTTCCTCTTCTTATCTCTCCTGGTTATACCAAGCATGCACCTCTCCAGGCTTCTTTGAGTTGTCTGCAGCCTTTGTATGTCTCTTTTAGTTAAGGTCCACGTCTCTGCACCATACGTAAGCACTGGAAGGATGCATTGATCAAACACTTTTCTTTTAAGACATAATGGCATATTGCTCTTGAAAATTATGCTGTTTCTTCCAAAAGCTCTCCAGGCAAGTTTTGTACGCCGATTAATTTCTTCATCAATGTGACCCTCACTTGATATCTGCTGTCCAAGATAAACATACGTATCTGTTATCTCCAGTTTTTCTCCATCAATCGATAAATCTTCATTTCTTGTAAAAGCATTGAACATCACTTTTGTCTTCTGAAAGTTCATTTTTAATCCCACTTCTTTACTCTTGTCAGCAAGTTCCTGGATCATACTCTGCAGCTCTGATGGGGTAGTTGCAAAAATGACTACGTCATCAGCAAAACGAAGGTGGGTTAGATAATCTCCATTAATCTTTATCCCTTTGTTTTCCCAGTTCAGTGATTGAAAGACATTTTCCAATGTAGCATTAAAGAGCTTCGGAGATATGGTGTCACCTTGTCTCACTCCCTTTCCAATTTTTATGTGTGTTGTATTTTCAAACAGCCGAATCTTTGCACTTGCATTTTCATAGATGTTATTAATAATATTAATGTATGCATCTTCAATACCGCAGGATTTCAGAGCCGTGGTAACTGCTGATGGTTTCACCGAATCAAAGGCTTTTTCATAATCGATAAAAGCCATGCACAATGGAAGTTCATATTCCCTCGCTCTTTCAATTAGTTCTCTCAGTACGTGGATATGATCTATTGTGCTGTAGCCACTCCTGAATCCAGCTTGTTCTCTCGGTTGAGCCATGTCCAGTGTTACCTTCAAGCGGTGTGAAAGAACTTTAGTGAAGATTTTATAAACCACTGATAGGAGGCTGATAGGTCTGTAGTTCCTGAGATCCTCAATGTCACCTTTTTTATGTAGCAGGATCATTGTAGCATTGTTCCAATCCTCAGAATCTTCCCTTCATTAAGGCATCGAGTGAAAATTTGGGCGAGTACTGTTTCAATTTCTCCACTTGCTTCTTGTATGATGTCTATAGTAATTCCATCTTCTCCTGGAGCTTTCTCCGCTTCATGTTCTTGATTGCATGAGCAACTTCTGCTGGGAGGACTGGGAGAACTCTGGTACCTTTCATGATGTCTGGAGTACATGTATCATCCCTTTCATATAATTTGGAGTAGAAATCTTTCACTCTTGTCAAAATTTCGCCTCTATTTCTTGTTATAGAACCATTTTCTTTTCTCAGAGCCATAATCTGTTTTCTTCCCTTACTGAGATGTCCCTTTGCTATCTTTAGGCTTTGGTTGTTTTCAATTGCTTTCCTCACTAGCTCACAGTTGAATTTCCTTACGTCTTCAGTGATACTTTTTCGTGCTGTCTTGCATAGCTCTATATATTCCACTTTGGAAGTCACATCTTCTTTAGTTGTCCTCATCTCTCTTCTTTTTTGCATCAACATTTTGGTTTTTCCTGATAATTTGTTTACATGCAACTTGTTCTTAGACCCAGCTAATTTTGTTGCTGTTTCCATAAGAGCTTTGGTTACTTTTCTGTTAACTTCCGAAATATCCACTTCTTCCGATGTTAGGCCTTCTAAAGCAGAGAATCTGTTCTTCAGTTCCAACTTGAAAGTATTATGGTGTATTTTAATATTGGTTATGTCAATACATTTTGTTTGTCTTATGAGCTTGCCACGTTCCAGTTTAGTGTTGAGGTGCATCTTACATCTCACCAATCTATGGTCACTACCTGTGTTGAACTTGTTCAGCACACTGCAGTCTTCGATGACGAATTTTTTGTTACACATAATAAAATCAATTTCACTTGTCGTCCCAATTGGATGTCTCCATGTCCATTTCCTGTGTGGCTTTTTCTTGAAAAAGGAATTCAAGATGAAAATCCTTCTGCCTCTGCAAACTCAACGAGAGTATTTCCACGCTGGTTTCTGATGCCGTGACCGAATTTACCTACTGAAGTTTCATTCTGTTGCCGGTGCCCTATTTTTGCATTGAAATCTCCCATAATTATCTTCAAGTGCTGCTTACCTTTATTATTTAGATGACGAATTTCCTCATAAAATTCTTCAATTTCTTCTTCAGGATGACTTGTGGTGGGTGCATAAGTTTGAATAATCTGAGCCTGGTATCTTCTCGATAGTTGGATAACGAGTCGTGCAGCTCTGTCAGAGGAACTTTCAACTTCTACCACTTTATCCTTCAGTTTCTTGTTTATTATAAATCCAACACCACTAGTTCTGCCAGTATCTGTCCCACGATAATAGAAGAGATGTCCACTTTTCAGTTCAATGAGATCTTCTCCTTTTCTCCTTACCTCACTTAGCCCGACGATGTCCCACTTGATCCTTTGTAGTTCCTCTTCCAATTCAAGAAGCCTTGAATCAGAAGATAGGGAGCGTCCGTTGTAGGTAGCCAAGGTCAGCATCAAATGGCAGCCTAGTCCGGTCCTCCGGGGATTCTTAGCACCCTCTGCCTTCATGTCGCACTGGCCGCTGCCTTGGCCAGGTACATTCCGGCTGCCGGAGACTGAGGGCCAAGATTTAAGTTGTAGAGTCAGTTTGGAGGTGTTTGGCCATAACTCACCACGCTGGCCAAGCGGGTTGGTGAGTGTGGGATAGCATTTCCTCTGATCCCGATGGTATAGTTATACCGCTATTTGCGGTCGTCAGAGCCCCTTTAGTGGGAACAGGATGCACCACGAGAAGGCGGGGTTGACATTTGTCAAGGAGAGAGATTTTCGTTTATGTGTGGAGAGCTTTTTGTTGATGTGCGTAGGGAGAGCGTTTTTGTTGATGTGCGTAGGGAGAGCTTTGGTTATATGCGTAAGGAGAGCTTCGTTTATGTGAGTAAAGCTTCGATCATGTGCAAGGAGCTACGTTTTATTGAGTAGCTGTGTGTCCGGTGAAGTGTATGTTGGATCATATCAAGAGTTCCTCTAATAAAAAGTTGTTCTAGTAAGTACGTTTTTCTCAGTTCATAGTTTTGTCAGATCTCTGTCTGGCTGTTAGGTTTATTTCATTAGTTGTTATTATTAACAACCAGCATTAAGACTTTATTCATCTTAATTACTACTACAACATTACTAGCAGTTAAAATCTTGTTCATTATTATTACTACACTACTAGCAGGAAAGTTTATTCATGATATAATTAATAACACAACAACCATTAGAAGAAGCTTAGAAGAAGCTATATTCATTATAGATGTTTTGTCTCGTGCAAGAGTTTTTGAGTGGCACAAGAAATTTGTGAATGGTGGAGAATGTCTGGAAGATGCACCACGCTCCGGTAGGCCTTCGACATCGACTACGGCGATTAATGTCAATACCATCGAGGCATTTCTGTGCGAAGATCGCTGAATGATCATTGAGGAGGTTGCTAATGTGGTCCGTTGGTTCCGTTGATGAAATTGTGAGAAACCGGTTGGGGTATTGAAAAGCAGCAGCAAAGTGGATTCTCCTCCTGCTCAATGATGAACAAAAGGCAAATCGTATTTATCACTTGTTGCCAATGGAAGGGCTGGGTACGTCGTGAGTCATACGTTTACGATCGAGTCGTCACATGTGGTGAAACATTTTTTCACCATTTCGATCCAGAAACAAAACAACACAGCACCCAATGAAAACAAGCACAGAGTCCCCGATCTAAGAACGCAAAGGTTCAAGTAAGTGCGTGGAAGGTCATGCACCTGGTTTTGTTCGACAAAAAGGGAATTGTGTATGACCACGTTGTTGCACAAGGGAAAACTGTTACCGCTGCATATTATTCTGAAGCTGTCAAAGGTCCTCTACAGAAAAAGTTTCCCTAAAACGCCCAGAATATGAACAAATTGGTTAGATTTTGCATCAAGGTAATGTCCCTGCACATTGTGCGCTGCTTACCCAACAGGTTATCCGGAATCTAGGCATCGAAATGATTACGCACCCTCCGTATTCACCGGATCTGGCGTCATGTGGCTTCCACCTGTTCCTTGAAGTGAAAAAACATCTTCGTGGGTGTTGGTTTGCATGAAATAGTGAAGTTAACAACGCTATGATGGGCATCCTAAACGACATGTTGAGGAAGAGCCTCGAACACACCTTCCAGAAGTGGGTAGAAAGGTGAGACAGGTTCATTCAGTTAGAGGGAGAATACTTCGAGAGTATGTTTACTGCATTACACTTCTGCCCCATGTACATTTTTGTTCGTTACTTTTTGAGCGACCCTTGTATAATTTTAATGTTTCTATATGTGTTGTACCGTCCTTGTGTTCGTATGGTTTCATTAAAAACCATTGATTTAACTTTCTGCATTTTATTTTAATAATGCTATATGTTAATTTTCGCCGACCTGAGGTAATGAGTAGCGGCTGGTGATTATAAATGTCAAATCTCTTTGGTCGTCGCTACTATCTCTAAACTGAGCATACGCCATTGACTCTTGACCTATTGTCAGGTTGCCAAACTCAAATTCATCAGATGGGAATCATTAGCGTTAAGTTTAGAAAAATCTTTAACGAGAATAAAACAAGTTTACATAAGGAGGCAAGAGCTAAACTGGAATTTTAAATTAGATTATACGTCCCATAATGTTAAGCATTATCGATTTTGTTTAAAATGAAAGCAATTTTGAGGAACTCCAGCCATATACACTCAGTAAAAAAAATTACTAGAAATAGGGGCGATGGGCAGTTGACATGGGCATTCCCCGCGTAGAGTGGAACAGACCCAAACCGAATGTAGGTGATAAATAGGTGGACGACAGGCCTCCTATTTATCACCTAGTGGTCAACGTTCGTGACTGCCACAGAGAAACCTCAGGTTCGATCCCAGGCAGGTATGAACGCTCGAACCACTAAGTATCTGCCGTGCTTCGGATGGACACGTTAAGCCGTCGGACCCTGGGTACTGACCCCCCCCCCGATAATAAATAAGGGCGTCTTTCTACCTCGCTTCCGTGTCACTTTCCTATCGGGCACTCAAGCCCAAATCTCCTTGTTTCCTATTTCTAAGGGTTGTTTAAGACCTGGAGTAAGACACTTCATTCCTAAAATCCTCTACATATAATCTGATCTGATTTTCCCAACAGTTTATCGCAATAGGTGAACATGGTAAACGTAGTGATCTGAGCGACTTTTGATGGTGGACGCACTGTCGGCGCAAGACAGATGAGTCATTCTACCGCCCAAGTAGTAAGAACCCTACGGTTTCCGAGTGCAATCGTATCAAGAATGTACCGCGAATATACGATCGACGGACGTACGACCACACGCCGTTGATGCCCCGACGTCGGCGTAGACTATCCAGGCTCGTACAGGCCGACCGTTTAGAAATGGCTGCGCAAATCACATTCGTGTTTAATGTTGGAGGCTCAAGCAGGGTCATCGAGCGAACGGTATACCTCATGTTGCATATCCTGGACTACGACGCTCTATTCGTGTGCCACTGTTCGTTATCGGACATTACGCGTTGCCCGGTTCCCGGAACATCAAAACTGGACCTCTGTAGTATGGCGCAGCGTCTTGTGGTAAGATGAATCCCGTTTTCAGCTGTACCGAGCTGGCTTTGTCGTGCCTAGTCGGCGTTGTTCAAGGCGGTGGTGTCTCTGTGATAGTTTGAGTAGGCTTGTTATGGGACACATTAGGTCCCTTAGTGTGTCTAGAGAGGTCGTTGACCGCTGCTCTTAAGAATGTGCTGGCTGACACCTACACGCTTTTGTGGCCTTTGCAGCATCCTGTCGCCGATGGTTTGTTTCACAGGACAATGCGCCACCCCACCGGACCGCAACCTTCCAGGCCTGGCTCTAGCAGCACTCATCTGGGTTTGGAACCATGCAGTTGCCCCCGATATTCCCGGACTTCAACCTCATGGAAGTTCTCTGGGATGGCGTGGAGCAGGACATCAGATCCATGGATCCTGGACCAACGTCTCGGGTGGAGTTGTGGACATTCTGTAACAAGCATGGCTGACATCACCTCTCGTAACCCTCTGGCATCTAATGGAGTGGATGCCTCGGCGTGTACAGGCTGTTCTTTACGCTAGATGATAGCCAACACGCTACTAGGTAGGTATCTCTAATGTTTTGTCCATTGAGCGTATATTGGCTTGGCAGTTCCGTTACGAGACATGATTAATATTTGCCATTAAGAAATTACGAGGGTTGTACCAAAAGTAATGCAAAAGTGGGCATAGTTTTTTATATTAATTGACAGAGGTAGTTCAAAATGCCCACGTTGGTAGAGTAACACTTCCTCTATAGTAACCCCCTCTTCTTCATTGCAGTTAAATTAAGGGATTCCAAGCAGAAGCAACGTGCCGTCTCTTGACGAAGGAAGGGTGCATGCTGTTCGACATCCACAGAAGGCTACAGAATATTTATGGAGATGACACCATTAACAAAAGCAATGTGCACAGATGGATGAAGACGTTTAAAGAAAAGGAAACCAACAATGAAGACAAACCACGCAGTGGGAGACCATCATCTCCGACCACTGACACGAATCGTCGGAGAGTGGATGAATTGATTCACACGGAGAGACGAGTCACAATCCGTGAGCTTGTTCCACAACTGGACTGACTGTGGTCACAATGTCCTACAGCAGATGGTGGGAGTCTTAGGGTATCGGAAAGTGTGTGCAAAGTGGGTTACCTCTGCAGTTGACACCCGATTTGAAGGAGAGTAGGATGGAAGTCTGCTCTGATATGCTGGAAGCGTTTGAAGCTAATGAAGACACGTTTTGTTTCCGATCTGGTGACAGAGGGATGAAACGTTGAAGTGTCTTTACGATCCGGAAACGACGAATCAATCCATGGAAACCTCTTTCAAAGGCCTAAGAAGTACAAGAGCCAGCGATCAGCACAGAAAGTCATGGTGACTGTTTTTTTGGGGGATGACAAGGGTGTCATTCTCCTTGATTTTCTAGAAAGTGGCAGTACCGTGACCAGCGAGCGGTACATTGAGACACTCAAAAAGCTTAGAGAAGCCATAAGGAGGAAGTGACCGAACAAGAATCTGAAAAGGATCCACATTCACCATGACAATGCGAGACCACATACGTCTTTGATAACAAATCAGGAGATCAGCAAATTAGGCTGGTCGGTGGTCCTCCCATCCACCGTTCAGGCCAGATCTGGAGCCCTCCGACTTCCACCTGTTCGGTCCAATGAAGGACAGAGTCTGAGGACAACGATTTGATGACACAGGTGAGGTGAAAGTGGTTGTGAAGGAGTAGGTACAACTGTCCACACCTGAATTGTTTTAAACAGGGTTCGAGAGTTGGGTTCTCCAATGGCGCAAATGCATCGCTTGGGATGGAGACTATGATGAGTAGTACCTTTGTGTAGAGCAAGAGTTACTCTACCAACATATGCAATTTGAACGACCTCTGTCAGTTAATAAAGAAGTTATGCCCACTTTTGCATTGCAACACTATTTTGTTCACCATTTGTTTTTGTCTTTTTGGTAACGTTTCGTTATAAGGTTTAACGGCTGCCATGCACAGCTCGCAGAAATATATATGTAGTCTCCAATTCAGAGGACGCTGGTTTCAAGTGAAACAATCTGCACCGTAAGAGAAAAAAAGCAGTCATGCGGCATTTGGGACTCAGACCCTGACTCATCTCATATGAATGCTCCTAGGTCAGAACCTCTGACCACCCTGCCATCGGGGCGACATTCCACTACTTTACAAAAATGTCTTTGCATCATTATTTCACCTTGCGTGTCGTGGTGGTAAAGCCCTAAGTCGTTTTGTGATTGAACTCACTTTGTCAGTAAGCTAAAGATGTTACCGCAAAGCCCAAAACAGCACTTTCTGCAATAGCTATACAGAAAGTTATTCAATTTGTCCAAAAGCGTATGAGATGAATCAATAAATTTAAATGTTTCGGTTGGTACCATCTTTTTCAGGAACCGAGCAAAACGAATCAATGGTCATTAACTTCGTATGAATAAAAATTGGCTTTCTTATTATACTATTGAGGGAATAACGAATGGCGTTCTGCACGGCGTTGCCTAGTGATACGTGACAATGTCGCACAAATTAAACATCATAAATATGTAGCTATGAATCATTTGAAGAAGCATAAGAGGCGTTGGCAAACAATGTTACGAAACATGTATTATTAATAAAACATTTAAATGGCAGATGATCTCAGAACTTCTGAGGTGGAGTACAAACAACAACCACCTTTTTTGGCTCAGAGAACTGTACAATACCGACCCTTAAAGGACAAACTTTATGTCTGTTACGAAGAGAATCCACAAAATGTCGCAAAATCCCCCAAGGCTCTGCGAAACACGTTGATCCTGTACTTGTTTGAGAATCTCACATACAGTCTGAAGATAGAAAATGTAGTAACACTCTGCGGTAGATAGATTTCACCCTAGCCTATCGGTAGGTAGATTTTCGAAGCAAGATACTAAACAGAAATTTGTGAATCCTTGTTTAAAGAAGTGCTGGTGAGAATTGTGCCTTTTTCTCAGGAGTATAAGTGATCTGCTGCACGCATCACGTCTTTTGAAAGTAATACTGCTGATTTAATAGCACTTTTGTAATGCCAGACTGATACACTCAGAAAGTGTGCCTAAAGCAGATATATATTTGAGGAATGAAAAATCTCGACGCGGATTCAAAGTAATGATAACACACATCCGCAGAGTTGCATATCTTTCAACTAAAGCCGAATTACGTTGACCACATTGCGGATAAATGGATTTTATAGCTCTCAGTAATTCGGAACCAGTGAAGTCTGTTTCGAGCATTAGTATAGTTCCATATTGATCAGTAACACTCAGGCGATAGCTCATCTCAACAAACGATAACCATTCAACATTCAGTAATCTTAAAATATGGATCTAGAGCATTGGAAATCCCTGAAACAAAAAATAAGAAATGAAAAATATTTTAGATTTATGCAGTTGCATGAAGAATCTCCAATGACGTGGTGAAAAAGCTAGTTTTGTTCTTATTTTTAAAAGTAATTTCTTATAAACACTTTTGGAAAGATAAAATTTAACGATTGTTATCTAAAATTCGCATTTTCACATCGTTAAAGCAATTTGTGTTAGATACAGAAAAGGAGGTTTAATGAATAGTTAACTTTACTTTAATAAAAAGACATAGGCTTCAACAGCTTATAAAAAGACATAAGTTACCCAGACAAATAGCTGTCTGGTTTCAAGGAAACAGTCTTTTCTTTATATTATCCTTTTAGAGCTCCTTTTATTGAAAATAATTAAAACAAAAACGTGACCATCGAAGCCATTGATAAATCCACATACTTAAACAACTTATGCTATAGAAAAAATGAAAGTAAAGAATGAAGAAAGATGACACTAAAGAAAACAAATTTGAAGCGGTGTGTTTTGTTAATAGGAGAATGTATAGGATACGAGATCAACGATGTGACTAAAATTACTGGGACCTTTTAAAGCAGAAAATACATAATTTACCACTTCCAAAAGTTTGGAGAATAGACCTTCATAACTGAGTAGTTTTCCTTTACTTTTATTAAAGGATAAAATAAAACTAAGGAAGGTATTGATATTTTGCTAATTCATTGCTTTTTTCTGGGACGCCACAGAAAAAGCGAAGTAATTATCAGTATTTATCATTTGAAGGTGGTGTTCGCATTTTTTTCATGGTAGCATAAAAATTGGATACTTGAGAAGTAACATTTCTGCTTGAATAAGTGTTTTTATGAAACGTAGTCACTGAAAGAAAATGAATTTGAAGTGTGAATAAACTTTTTTCAAAATGTAGCCATTAAAAATAATTAATCTGAAGTATGAATAAACTTTTTTCAAAACGTATTCATTGAATGAAAATAAACCTGAAGTGTGAATAAACATTTTTTAAAACGCAGCCACTGAAAGAAAATGAACCTGAAGTGTGAATTAAAATGTACACCATTAAACAAACACGTTATGTATTAGTATAAAGATTTCTGAATCCAGTTTTCTGAAAATATGTACAATTGGATCTACTGGAAAAAAAGATATTTTTATGTATCGATAGTTTAGCAACGAATCATCAAAATTTTAATTTAAAACTGTACGATGCCACTAAAATTACTGATAATAATTTTAAACTAGATCTTTCGTACTTGACATTAAAAATATCGAAGCTGTAGGGGAAATTAAAGGTGAGAAATTTGCATTGTGAACGAAAAAGCTGGCTCTTTACAAAAAACGCAAATAATGGCTAAGTTTATTTGGAATAATTCAACAACTCCCAGAAATAACAGTTCTATTCTGCGAATTGAGCAGAACGAAGTACCTGAGATTCGAAACATATTCTTTCCTTTGCTAATGATCTTTCAGGCATGCGGTGTAAAAACATCAAGTTCTTCGAAACACCGAAAATTCGATATCATAAATAGATGTCTTGGATATCTCCTAATAGTCGTTTGGAATTGCTTAACCGTTTATGCAGTATATGTTTTCATCTATTTAAACATGACCATTCCTGGTAAGAAATTTCAGACCAAGATTTCTTTTATTGCAACTGATGTTTGTGGTTTAATTATAAGAGTTCTGGTTGTGTTTAAATTTCGCGAAATAGAACTTTCAGCGCGAAGCTTTAACCACAGATGTCATGCTGGTTTATGCAGGGGAGAATTGACCTGTGCAAGGAAGATGGTTTATGCATCTTGCATTGCTTTCCTGGCTTTGCAGATTATCTTAACATGGTTTACCACTTCTTATAAAATGATACACAAAGAGATATCAGATCCAGAATTTTCATATAGCTTATTTAAACTAATATTGGAACCAACGCATTGCAATATAAAAATTGTAATACAAACTCATGCGCTCTTGCGATTGGTTACCTTGAGGTTAATTCCAATTGTTTTAACACTTTACTACGCGAGTGTATGTTTCCTGCTCAAAGTGTCGTTTAAAAATTTGTATCACAAGCTGAAAAATTTAGAATACACCAATTTATCTTACTTCTTAAAGCTTTACGTCCAATTGTGCAATGAGGTTTCTTTCGTGGACAAAGTATTTCGCGAAATAGTCTTTGCGGTTGCAATTTTCGGTGTTTTAGGAATCTTCATGACAACATTCAGCACATTTTTCGACGAATCTACAAGCAGTCAAGAACTCCTAATAACACGCTTATTGGGATTAACATCTAACATTGTGTTAATGCTTATTTTAATACTGTCTGCAGCAGAACTGCATGAAACGGCAAACGGTGTTCGCGACGCAATTTGCAGCAAAGCAGCTGAAATGGAAAATTTGTTAGAACGTATTTCGATAGCGTTGCAAGTTCAGCTAAGTCAACCAGTTTTAACCTTAGCGGGATTGGTATCCATAAAACGAAATACTTTACTGACCTTCACAGGTGCGATAGTAACTTACACTGTACTTTTTGCCACGGTTCAAAAGGTAAGTTAAAAGTACAACTGATGGTAATTGAACAGCACTCTTACTCCATTTTATAGGGAGTACATAGGTGCACGTGCATTTATGCATTCATGTTGTTGGAGTAGATCACGATTCAAAGCGCCATGTTTAAAGATGAACGTTAATCACAATTTAAACTGTTCAAAGTTTGCAAAAATTAAATAGTTACGCTTCTATTTCCATCTATCGCACAGACGTGTTTACACTGGATTTCTATTTGACACATTCGAAGCAAGTAAAAAGTGTATTTGCACAGGTGGAAAAGTTTTCACCGTCTTCTGTGTTATTAAATTCTTGTTTTTACATTTAAAGAATAAAGCATATCTAAATACAGAACTCACTGTGCTAGTTGTGCGATATCACACGGATGCAAAAATAAAATTTTCGCCGCATCGGTTGCCGAGCGGTCAGAGGTACAAGCGTCTGGCTAATAGTCCGAGATGAGTCAGGGTTCGAATCCTGGAAGAGGCAATCGAAGTGTGTTTGTCCTGAGAAGCTAGTTCTCTTGCTTGCATGGTGGAATCAATGGCCAAGTTAGGGATGGGCGATTTCCTACAGTTTTAAAAGCTCTTTGTGGTCGATAAGCCAAAAAATGGCGAATTTACATTGTCAAATATGTAAATAACAGCGCAAAAATCATGTGGAATTCAGCACGGGCATCAGAGTCGGATACTATAGTTTTATTGAAATATATTATCCTTGAAAGGACGATTTACACCTGAACTCAACACAGCTCTTTGAATTCTAAGAAATTGCGATTTCTTTGTGCTTTGCAAAATTAATGTTGGAGTTTTTTGAAGCTATTGTTAACTTCGATTATTTCACAAATCAGAATGCTTTGTAAGAAACACGGACGGAAACTCCTATTCTGGTTCATTTTGAAGAGAACTCCTCATCACAAAGGAGACTGACCTGGTGGAGGCAATGATCTAAGCCAGTGTTTCCCAACTGGAGTTCCGCGAAAATTTAAAAGATCAAATATTTACACTGGAGTAAATGTATATGTTGCTTACAATACGTAAGAATAAAGACAATCAAATGTAAATATGCTTCATTTTGTCTGTGGAGAGAGCACCGTCATGACAGAGTATTTTTTGCTTTGAGGGAAATTTTTTGGTCAACTTACTACTGCTTCAAGAGCAGAAACACACTTGTGGTGACCCGCCTCGTGACCTCTGGTACAGCACCAGTAGTTTGGAGAATTGGTAAACCGACGACACTTCCTGCCCGCGAGCAATAAGGCGCTCATCCTTTCTAGAAATCCCGACTCTAGAAATTTCCAGGATCATAACTTCTGAAGTTTCTCGAACATTTCGAACTTTCTCTATCTGCCCATAGTTCTTTAATCATTTATATTATTCTTAAATTATGTTGTTTTTGTGAATACTGAAGAAAATTCAAAACGTCCGTCGATTAACGATATTAAAATCATAAAATCACTAAAAGCTAAGATCAATTAAAACCTTTAATTACAGACTTAGCATAGTTAAAAATATGGTATACACTAAAACACGTGAGATCTTTCGAGCCGACTGGGATCATCCTCAAACGCGATTACAATGGAAAAGGAGCTCCGGGTTACATTATCGTATATATAGCGATAATGAGACTTTAGTAGTAAGCTGCATGAGTTCAAATTGTTACATGCCCAAAGGTACATTATTTCATTTTTAAATACAGCGCCAAAAAATAACCTTTTTTTATATATAAATAACCGAGGGTCACAACAATTACATCTCATTCAAATACCTCATAAATAGTACTTGAATAGTTATTCAGTTCGTCAAGTTCAGTTCGTTTTAGTACTTGTTTCCAAGGTTGCGGAATATTAACCGGTACTTCATCATTGCAGCAGGAGTTCGCAAATCTGTAGATAAATAAACTTTCCATGCTAAATTTAAGATACTATTTACGTAAAGTTTATTTACCTACAGCTTTGCGAACTCCTGCTGAGCAAAGCTGTTGATAAATAAAGTTCCCATACTAAATTTGAGACACTATTTATGTAAAGTTTATTTATATACAGCTTTGCGAACTCCTGCTGTAATGATGTAGTACTGATTAATATTCCACAAACTTGGAAACAAATACGAAAACGAACTGAACATGACGAATATGAATAACTATTCAAGTACTATTTATGAGATATTTAAATCAGCTGTAATTATTGTGCCTCTCGGTTATTTATGTAAAAAAAAAAGGTTATTTTTCGGCATTGTATTTTTAAATGAAATAATGCGCTATATCTTTGGGTATGTAACAATTTAAACTCATGCAGATTACTATTATGAAGTCATTCATTATCGCTACACGTTCGGTAATGTAACCCGGAGTTTTTTCCATTGATTGGAGGTTTAACGACAACCGTGAGCAACTCAATGGGCTATAAGCAGTCGCCCATCCCTAATATAGGGTCAATGGTTCCAAGGAAGGGAGAGGACCAGTGCCGTCAGACAAACACAACATCCATGCCTCGCCGGGCGGGATTCGAACCCGGACCCTTTTCGGACGAATGATCAGAGGCCATCGCTTAGACCACTGCGCCACCGGTTTTTCCCCATTTTAATCGCGTCTAAGGATGAGCCCAGTCGGCTTGAAAGATCTCACGTGTTTTAGTGTAAACTATATTTTTAACTGAGCTAAGTCTGTAATTAAAGGTTTTAATTGATCTTAGCTTTTAGTGATTTTGTGATTTTGATATCGTGCATCGACAGACTTTTTGAATCTTCTTCAATATTTTACATTTGCACAACAATTAGACGAATTGATGATTTTGTGAATACTTTGGTGAACGTGGTGCAAGAAGTTAAGACTTGTGTGTTTTGAAAATGTGAAAGTTTGTAAAACGTATTCGTACGGCGCAAGATCAAGAAGACAGTGCACAGAACAATAAACCTGCTAGTGACCAAAGTAGTAGGTTTACTGTCCAAATCAAGTACAAGTAGTGAGAGCCGGGAAGTAACTGGCGCTAGAAAGAATCGCCTTTATTGTGAAAGTTATTTAGCAATGGGTTTTACTAGTGCTGGTATTGAACATTGCCCCATTCCATTGTGTGTTATTTGTGTCAAAAAACTAACTAATATTATAGTATTAAGTACTAGCTTATAGCCCGTCCTAGGACGGTTGTTTTTTAGCTTTAAATAAATCTTATACATAAAACACAAAACGTCTGTTTGTCTGAAGCAGCAAAAACTCTCGAACGCCGAAATATGGCTTCGTGAAATTTTCATAGCTTATTATTACTGGGATTTCTAGGTCAACGCAACTATTTTAAGATCTCTACGTTGTTCCGTTCGCGAGTTATGAATTAATTAATAAGCTAATCAATAAAGTCAGCATCGTTTGTTACGTCATCGTTATCTGTTCCAAATCTGAAAGCATGTGACTGCATTCATCGCCGCCACACATTCACAGGTGTTCCAATTCTTTGAGAACTGTGCATAAAAAAATGCAAAAACGAACTTTGCGAAATCTTAAAGAAATAGGCTGAAATTTTTATCAACACCATGAATTGGTAATCAGAGGAGTCCCTCAAAATTTCACTGGAATCCCGTCAAAACTTTTAAAAATAGGCATGGAATTTTTAATTCATCGGTAAACAGAAATATACACACAGAAACGATTAATAAAATTTTGAGGGCTAATTTAAAAAGTTATTTACCGATCGAAACGAAATTTCAAGGTCATGTTCCTATTAACGATTGATGGTGTTCATTAAAATTTCAGCCAGTTTCATAAAATATTTGCAAAGATACGTTTTTAGCTGTCTTATCCCAGAGATTCGCCCCTCAAAGATGTCTGAAACTGCAAGCACGTGATGCATTCGATTGTCGATAACAAATTTGTTCAGTCAGTGTTCCAAAGCTGTGTCTCCTGGACGCGTGTTAAATAATTAGTAACGCTTTTGGTCCGTTTGATTCTACAGCTGTATGCTGGAATGTCAAGAGCAAAGGATCCAAAAAAATTATATGTTGTTGCCAATGTAGGAGAAGCCAAAAATGTTGTGTACGGACAAGTGCTGAAATAATCACACTATGAATAAATAATTTGTAATGACCGAATTTGTAAAATCAGTTTTTTTCTTTCTTGCAAGCATAAATCCCCCCCCCGAATTTTTCAGTGACACATAAGGGAATATGAAATTAATAAGCCTAAAACCCGGGCAAAGCCGGGTAGTAAAGCTAGTATTAATATATAAGGGATGTTCCTTGTCCTATGACGGAGTGAAATTTTTAATTGAAGCAGATTAAAAACAAATCAAATAGACACTGGATTTCTTTAAGGAAATATAAGTAAAAACTTATACTGTAAGAACTCATTCATGTTAGAACTAAAAATTATATGCTATTTATTTCCGTTACGCAAAAGATCTCGCGATAAATAACATTATGTGTAAAATATTTGTTGTTTGACAATTGTAGGTTAGAGGGTTTAGATAGATCGATATTTTACAAACTGTGTAATATAATCAGCACTAAACTCGGAAAGTTGTTTCGTGTAAACTTACCTTAATAACTTTTACTTTGATTTTTCGCGTTAAATTTTTTTCTCTGGCACACTTGTTATTTCTTGCCTTCACGGCTTGTTTTAGACTGTCACATTCGACGGCTAGTTTTAAAATTCACACCGAAGCTTTTTCTGCAAAATAATTAAAGCGTACAAATTAATATTCGAATTGTGGTAAATTAAATCAATCTTCAAACTGAATTTGCCGTGATATTAAGATTTCCATTCGAGTTTTGTAGAACGGGTAAATAGAACTCGAGTCATTGATAATCCAATGTTTTTAAATTAGCACGCCATCACCTTGACATCTCAATGTGATCGCGTGCAAACTCAACTTGCTGTGATATTAAGAATTCAATTCGAATTTTGTAGATCGTAAAAACAGAACTCGAGTCATTAATAATCCAATGTTTTTAAATTAGGACGGGATCACCTTGACATCTGAAAATGATCTCGTGCTATTATATAGGAGGCAATCATTTTGACATCGCGAGAGCACACACGAATTGATCGATAAGTGATGACGCAACAATGCAGACATTGTTGGTGTGACGTCATGCGTTCCAGAGAGACGGATCTGGGTGTTTATATTATTAATTATTACTTAATATGATTTATGTTAGAATTGTTGTTTATATATTTTTTTCATCCCAATTTAATATAATAACTTATGTCATTTTATTCTATCTTTTAAAATAATCTAATAAAATAAATTAAATATTATGCAAACGACTTAACATCGTGTAGACTTGGCGTAATTATGTGAGCTGTGCGTCTGCGATATCTGGAGGCCTTCAAGAGTTCCGCGAAGTAAAAAACAGGTTGAGAATCACTAGTCTCAGCGCTGGTTTCTGATCATTCGTCTGAGATGGGTCTCGGTTCGATTCCCGGCTCTTAGTTCCTGAATTCCAGTAATAAACCATTTGTTAGGGTATCGTCATCATTAGGGCTGGTTGTTCCGTTCAACTATTGAAGGAGCTTAGTACTAACATTGCAGATTATTGGTTTTAAATTTTACATTGTGTGATATCTGCCAGTGTACCTGTATTATGTCTCAGTTTTGAAATGTGAAACAGACGTTGTTTGTCCATTACTCAGTTTAAACCCTAAAGTTGTTTTATTCTTCATCTTAAGGAACACAAGTTAGTAAAAACATGCAATGCATTGATTATGACACGCTTTCCAAAATACCAGAAATGATTACTCAAGTTATGAGGATAATGGCTGTAGAATAAATCTCGTTCCCATGCCCTGACCTTTGACCCTATTTCGATGATATTAAACAGAACCGGTTCACTATACCCAACATACTAAAGTTTTGTCGCAATAGAAGCATTTTTAGTCAAGTTATAAGGATAATGGCTGTGGAATAAATCTCGCCCCTGTGTCCCGATCTTTGACCCCATTTCAATTATATTCAACAGGACCGCTTCAGTATACCTCCGGAACAACATGATAAAGTTTTGTCGCAATCGAAGCATTTTTACGTAAGTTATGACGCATAAGTGTAATGGAATGGATCCCGCCCCTATGTCCCAACCTCTGTCTCCATTTCGCCCATTTTCAATAGGATTTGACCCCAGGTTGTTACCTACCACATACAAAAATGTCATCGAAATCGAACCATTTTTACGCAAGTTATGACACATAAGGGCAATGGAATGGAGAACCCTCCTATGTCCTGACCTTTATTCCCATTTTGCCCATGTTTAATAGGGCGTGTTCCCAGGTAGTCCCTTATCATATACTAAATTTTCATCGAAATCGAAGCATTTTTACCCAAGTTATGACGCATAAGGGCATTGGAATGGATCCCACTCCTATGTTCTGACCTTTGACCTCATTTCGCCCATTTTCAATAAGGTTTGTCCCCAGATGTGCCCCTACCACATACTAAATATTTCATCGAAATCGAACCATGTTTACGTAAGTTAGGACGCATAAGGGCAATGGAATGAATCCCGCTCCTAAGTCTTGACCTTCGACTCCATTTCGTCCATTTTCAGTAGAGTTCGTCCCCAGGTGGTCCCCTACCACATACTAAAATTTCATCGAAATCGTTTTTGCGCGAGTTAACGTGCGGACGGACAGACAGACAGACAAAGTTGGAGCATATACGCTTTCCAACCATAGGTTGGAAAGCGTAAAAAAGCGATCGAGAGTTACACTAACTGATATGATAAATAATACTGCTAATATTCAGGGGTGGATTGGCCCACCAGGACACCGGAAGATGTCCCGGTGGGCCAATCCACGAAAATGTGTATTGCTTTCCGAATATCTACTGTAATCTTACTTGAATTTATTTTTAAAACTTCTGATTTTGAATCTAACCCTTCGTTATGCCTTGTAACCCAGGCGTACCCACTACACATTTTTGCTTCAAATACAACACCAGAGGAAAGGAAATGACTGCAATTCCAGAGCAGTTAGGCCATTTATTCGGATAAAAAGGCTACACGAGTTGAACAAGTCAGTACGTTGTAGTGCCGCCTCTAGCTCTGATACAAGTGGTTACCCGGTGTGGCACAGATGCATACAGTTCACGGATAGTGTCCTGAAGTACAGCATGCGAGATGGAGTCCTAATTGCGAGGAACTTTGTCGACATTCAGGGCTGGGCGCAGGTGGGATCCCATCATGTCCCAAGCGTGTTCGATTGGTGAGAGGTCGGACCATCAGGCTGGCCATGGAAGGGTATCGACATTACGGAGACAGGATTGGGAGAGCAGTACCATGTGTGGCCGGGTATTATCCTGTTTAAAAATTTCTCGGTGATGTTGCGACAGGAATGGCAACACCACAGGTCACAGAATTCCGTTGACGTACCGTTGAGCTGTGATTGTAGTACAAAGGACTTCCAAGGGTATCCAGCTATCGTAAGAAATGGCTCCCCAGAGAGTCACTCCCGGTGTGCCGTTCCACAGGCCTGATGCGCGCGCTGGCCGGTTTGTCTCCAGACACGTATGCGCTGGTCGTCTGCGCCAAGTGCAAACTGGGACTCATCACTGAACAACACGACCGTCACTGGATACTATCCCACGTTGATCGTGCGCCACACCACTGCTACCTGTGCCGGGGATGCTCGCTGGTCAGCAGTAGGTGGCAGAGTGGCCTCCTCGAATGTAGTCCTTGCGCCACAAGTTGGCTGGTGCTGTTGATTGTTCCCTCCTCGACGCATTGAAGCCAGAATCGTCCGATTGCCGCGTTGCTCTACCCCAAATGATACGGCAACTTGACCAACCAGCCCTCTCTCAGTTCATTTATACATCCTCTCTCAAACTCGCTCAACTACTAGTATTATGCACGGATCCGACGTCGAGGCATCCTCATAGCCCGTGGAGGTTAATGCAACTGCAATCCGTTGTCACAATTGTCTCTGGATACGAGCTCTACTCTTGATACACCCTCCTCGACGCGCGGTTCCCTTGAGCTATGACAGGCCATTACTTCGTCATTGGTCATTTGTTTTTAATCATGTGTATATTCGGCCCTGAGGTACTTGCAAGCGCAGTTTCATCAGGATTGAACTACTTTCTCGGGGTGCTTCGTCATTTTTGGCAAAGAATGCGTATATTTGTCCTCCACCATGTTTATTGAAGAAAATCAAGTTACGCGAAAATGGCAGTTTTTTTACCAATTTGACGTCTTTTTAAAGGAAACACTCTTAGGTATCAAATATTCTGTGGAACCAAACATTGTTTCTGACAACTTATGCTCCGTTTCCTTTCGGCTGACTTCCTGTACCTCAATGCTACTTGCTGTTGAAATTGAATAATCAATGCAACATGATAAAATACACTATTATTAAGCTGGAATAGATATTCTGAATTCGTTGGGTACCTTAATGCATTTCGGTTCACCTAAGGCAAAATGTTTGGGTTGCCCTACACATATGTATACGTATATGCTTTTTTTTTTTATAACGACATCTGATTTGCAACTGTTTTGGCTTACAGTTACACGAAACTTTACACTACAGTTTTGAGAAGTCTATTTCAGCTACAACGAAAATTCTGCTTCCGTTTGAAAGTAATTAAACAAACACTGATCTTCGCATTCTTTACTTTCTGCCACTTTATGAAGTTGCACTGAAATTCTTGCAATTCCACAAATTTTCAATTTTTTCAAGACAGTTTTCCGTGCACGTTTTGTTTATGACCTTTAAGTCCTGCAAAAAAAATAAATAAATCATATTGGCACATTTGGATTTCCCTTCGCACTAAAAGCAAAGAAACAATTACAATTCTGAATTCAGCAGTCGCAGTAAAATTCGTAAGAATGGAATAAAATCTCTAAAGTAAAATTCGTAAAAATGGAACAGTCTCTCTCTCTCAAAGAACGTACCTTATCTGTTTCTTAAGCGAAAGAGGTAATAGTTTTTCGGATATCATTCACTTGATCGAAAGATCCCTTGACCAAAAATCAGTTCGCCGAAAATCATTTGATCGAAAAGTACATTTGACCGAAAAGTTCATTTCACCGAAAGGTCACTTCACCTAAAAGTTCATTTCATCGAAAGGTCATTTGGTCGAAAAGTTCATTTCACCGAAGGATTAGTTCACCTAAAAGTTCATTAGATTGAAAGATCATTTCACCAAATGGAATTTTGTTGTTAAAAATGGTCAGTTTATCGAAAACGTAAAATTTTGCTGCTGGTGATTTGTTGAAATATGGTGCGAGTTTTTGAAAAACTGATCACTAAACATTATAGGATTGTATAATAAATGCACATTCGATTTCTACGAAACACCTCTCCGTCGGCAGCTTTTCGGAAATATTACATTAATTATAAGGCATTTGTCTGGGCCTTCTTACTAAATTTTTAATACTTCGAGCTCATTATCATAAGGTTTACATAGAAAATCAAGAAAATAATGTTCCACTTTTGCTCAACATGAAACATCAATTTTTTGACCATATGCCTAGATATATATATTTGTAGCAGATCTTAACTCTCGGTACTCATATTAATAAGCGTTACATGAAATTTAAAGTAAAATATGATGCATTTTTACTCAATCCAAAAACATTAATTTTAAGGTCCCAGGCTTGGATCTGGGCATTTTTAACAAATTTTCATAAGGTTTCCTTAAAGAATCAAGTTAATGTTCCACTATTACTCAATCAGAAAACTTTAATTTTTAGACCCCAGACCAAAATATAGGCATTTTCAGCAGATTTTAACCCTTTGTGTTAATAATCATAAGCATTATACACTGAGTGACCACTTTATAATGACCACCTGACAGTTTTAAGCAAATGAGCTATGGCTGCACGCTTTTGCCGCCAGAGGGAGAGGCTAGTAAAAAAAGGGAAAGCTTAGTGCTTGCGACAGTAGTAGAAACGATTTTTGGTGAGGATAGGGATAAAAAACATCGATTTGACGGACTTTCAACGTGTGATGATTGTAGCAGCTCGGAACCATGGAGCGAGTATCACCGAAACCGCCGCATTCGTGAAATGTTCCAGAGCAGCTGTTGTTAAAGTGTTTAAAGACTGGACTGTCAGCCAAAATACTGGGTCTCTACATGCAACGTGAGGTCGGCATTGACTAGTGACTGCTCGGGTGGAACGGACAGTGTCCAGACTGGTAACAGACAACAGAAGGGCAAATTACAGACCATCTTAATCAAGGATCCTCTCAAATGATCTCTACACGCACTGTTCGCCGTACACTGCATCGGATGGGATATGGTAGCCGAAGGCCTGTTCGAACACCTTTGCTGTCTGCAGTTAACAAGAGAAAGCGTCTCCAGTTCGCACAGGAGCACTAGGATTGGACAGTCGATAATTGGAAACAAATAATGTGGTCCGATGAATCACGTTTTCAGTTGCACCATGCCGATGGCCGAGTGACAATTTGGCGGAAACAGCACGAAAGCATGGACCCCAAATGCATTGCTACAGCCCTTCAAGCTGGAGGAGGCAACGTTATGGTTTGGGGAATGTTTTCCTGGCATTCTTTGGGCCCTTTAATTCGTGTTGATCAACGTCTGACTGGCACATCATACCTAAACATCGTTGCGGACCAAGTGCATCCTGTTATGTGGATGGTTTATCCCAATGGCGATGGCTACTTTCAACAAGATATTGCGTGCTTACATATTCCTCGTATTGTACAGGATTGGTTTCAGGAACATGCCGGTGAGTTTACTTTGCTTAGGTGGCCCCCACAATCTCCAGATCTCAACCCCATTGAGAATTTGTGGGATGAAGTTGAACGAGCCATCAGACAGCTGGATCCACAACCCTGCAATCTCACACTCCTGGAAAGTGCTATTCATCAAGCATGGTCTCAGATCCCACAATCCACCTATCAACATCTCGTGGAGTCCATGCCACGAGGAATCGACGCAGTGTTAAAGGCAAAAGGCGGCCCAACGAAGTACTGAGGGGGTGGTCATAATAAAGTGGCCACTCAGTGTATAAAAAGTCAAGTTAATAATGTTGTACTTTTACTGAGGCTCAGAAGTTAATTTTAAAGCATTACGTTTTTTGTTTTTGCATATTTGTAATCATTCGTGATCATGTTCATAAATTTTCATAACGAGTCATGTTAATAATATTCCACTATTACTCAACCACAAAACGTTCATTTTTAGGCCCTGGGCCTCGATATAGGCCTTTGTAGAAATTTTAATCCTTCGTGTTCATGTTCATCGTTGATTTTAAAGCTGAATTTTTGTGTCTGAGTAAATGTACAGTAGCATTGACTTGATCTGTTAGGTAAACCTTATGATTATGATCCTGAATTAAGGGCCCTAGGTTCTGAAGCGCGAATGATTTAAATTAGCTGAAAAGAGGCCTAAACCGATGCTTAGGGACTTAATTATTTTTGTTTCAAAAACCATTCTTTGCGTTCTTTGTGACACGGAGAAACCAAAAATGCAATTTGAGTATGATCCCCAAAAGTTTCGGTGGTCTATCTTCTGAACTGCACCACGCTTCAACAGGTCCTGTAATGAAATTCAAAGTTTTCGATAAACTGATCCTTCGGTGAAATGATCATTCAATGAAATGATCTTTTAGGTAAAGAGACCTTTCGGTGAAATGAACTTTTCGATCAAGGGACTTTTCGGTGAAATGCACCTTTCGAGCAAGTGACCTTTCTGTCAAATGAACTTTCCGATCAAGTGATCTTTTGGTGAAACAATATTTTCGGTGAGGTGATTTTCGGTCAAGTGATCCTTAGGTTAAGTAATCGTCGGGTAAATGAACCACACCCACATTTTTCTTACATTAAATTTAACTAGGAATAAAATGTATCTAATGCTGTGGTCCAAAAAATCGGAAAAGTGTTAGTTATATTGCCTCAATACAAACATTGCAATAACGGATCTGATTCACCTCGCTTTGCATCATGGTAAATATGTTCAGTGCCTGCCGACCAGAAATGATTTGTTCACATTGTTTTTTTTTTCATTGTTTAACAAGGAATACGTTGCAGTAACACAGGAACATTGCAATTTTTCATGTATTTATTAACGACATGCCTAAATGTTTGCTCAACGTATGGTTGTGCTAACACGACGTGTCACCTAAAATTCGGGCTGATTCATGAAGAAGTATACAGTTTCCAGATGCTGTTAAACAGTAACAGTTAAAGACACGGACCACAACTGCAAACCGTTAGGTAGATGTACTTGTAAAGTTTGTGTCTCGCTATTGAGGGAAGTGACGTAAGCGATAGCGCGCGTGTCACGTGACTAGTCAGTCAAAATGGCAGCGTCCGCAGTGGAGAAGGCGTTTTGTGTTCTTGAATTGAGCAAAACGGAATCTGTAACTGTTGTGCAACGGAATTTTCGATCACGATTCGGAAAAGAACCTCCAACCAGAAAATCTATCTACGATTGGCATAAAAAATTTAAAACTACGGGCTGTTTGGGCAAACTTAAAAGTCCTGGACGTCCGCGTGTATCGGAAGAAGTTGTCGATAGCGTTTGCACTGCTATTCAACGAAGCCCGGGAAAGCCAACACGGAAGGTGAGTCATGAAATGCAGATTTCACAGCCCACTGTCTGGAAAATTTTGAGAAAGAAGCTGAAAATGATTACATATAAAATGCAGATGTTGCAAAGCCTCACTGACCTTGACAAGACAAAGCGCTTTGAATTTTGTGCCGACATGCAGCACCGTTTTGAAAATGACGATTTTGCCGATCACTTAGTTTTCACCGATGACCTACATTTTAGGTGAGTGGTCAAGTAAACAAACACAATGCTCGCTTTTGGGGAACGGAGAATCCCAGATTTACAGTGCAACACGTGCGAGATTCCCCTAAGGTAAATGTGTTCTATGCTGTTTCCAAAAAGAAAGTGTACGGCCCCTTCTTTTTTCACTAGAAAACTGTCACGCGAGGCTCTTTTCTGAATATGTTAAGTTTTTGTTTTAGGCCACAGTTGCAAGACGACAGGGACAACTTCATTCTCCAATTGGATGGTGCACCACCGCAATGGTTAGGCGGACAAACATGCCACTGACCCAATGGCCACCCAGATGTCCTGATTTAACACCTTGTGACTTTTTCCTGTAGGGGTACGTAAAGGACAAGGTATTCCTCCCTCCCCTTCCTGTTGATCTAGCGGAGCTGAAACAGCGTATCACAGCCACTATCACTGCACTTGATTCAGATATCTAACCTCGCGTTTGGGCGGAAATGGATTACCAGCTCGATGTGTGTCGTGTGACTAAGGGTGCACACACATAGAACATCTGTGACTGTCTCTAGAAATAACTTGAAACATTCCCCTACAATTCTGTTACAGGTAACATAAAATATCTTACACTGTTCTTGTTTTATAGTGCGTTGAAACTGTATACTTCTTTATGAATCACTCTGTATATAGAGAAAAAGATAACGTTTCAAAAGTTTTCTCTGAAAAGACAGGAACTGTAAGAGGAATGGCTGAGTAAAATGAAACGTGATGATTTCAATCCCAATTTGCAGTACCGAATATATTCTGCCCACTTAACGAGGAATATTTTGAATATTATAACTCTACGAATCGAAGATAGTTAAAAATTGATAACGTTTCTTCGAATTTTAATTTCGAAAAGAAAAATGGGAGAAGGAGGAAACTGATTGCATATTCGGATTAGTAAAAGTCCTACGTTGTTTCCCCAAAGAACGAAACATATTTCTATTTTCTCTTTTATTTAATGTTAGGCATCCATTTTATTTTTAAGTAGATTGCTTAGCGTGCGATAGTGGGAAGTTTTTAATTACTTTTTTAACCCTAGTTTGTTTCTATATTTCGTATTTGTCTGGGCTTCTAAAAATAATTTGTTTTGCAAAAAAAAAAAAAAAAACCCAGATTTATGTTTTAGATGTTCACCCATGTCTGACAATCAGAACGTAAAAATTTAATATTCCGTGAATGAGAAATGGTTCACCAAAACTTTTACCATGACTAATGGCGATGTTGCCCTACAGCATTTGAAATAAACATCGAACACAAAATTGCCTTGGTATATTTTTCCAGCCTTGATTTGTTCCTCTAAGAAATTAATTTCTATTTCTTCACCCCTGTAGGTCTAGTAATTCGCTGGCATACTGCAAGATGTTAAAAGTTTTAAAAATTGGCCAACAGTAAGGGGTAATGTAATAGCAACAGATCTGAAACAGCAGTCATCTTGATCCCAAGAAATCCACTTCTGACGTCACATGAATAAGGTGCATCCTTAGACTTGTGTTGAAATGGTAATGCTAATTGTACCTTTAATTTTAGGTTTGGGATATTTTGATGAACCATAAGTGGGCTGCGAAAACTCCGCTTCCAGGGCCATTTATGAATCAAAGTCCGCCACTGTTCTAAGTCCAACGACACGATCACAGAGAACTTTTGAGTCCCATGAAAATTCCAGTTCTGTCGTTTCGAAGACAATTTTACCTCTACGTTCCAAAACATTGGTACCAAATTAGAAGCAAATTATAATGTAAAAGAAGTGTGCATTTCCTTGCGTGGCGAGATTTTAATTGAGCATTAAATCCTTCAGCTCTTAAAGAGAAAATGAAAAACATATTCTTCTGAAGATGTGAATCCGTTTTTTGGTGTAAATATGACAAGTATGATAAGTCAGAAAATATCTGAAAACTTGAAAATTTCGTCGTCCTGGAGCGGAAATCGAACTCGCGTCTCCCGGATAGCGCCCGAGTATGCTAACCACTACACCACCCAGAACGACCAAGTTTCAAGTTCCCGATGAATATAACCATCACAGGATTCGCTAGTCGAAGCAACCGGCATTCATGTTTGGCGAATCTGGAGGTTAAGAATTCTATCCCGTGATTGTCCGCAGGAGCAGATACATCATGAATGCAATACGGGATTACACGATACAATACAAATTTTGAAGATGTGAATCTGTTTTTTGGTGTAAATATGACATGTATGGTAATTGTACAATATATCTTCAATTTTTACCTTCAAACTTTATATTGTATGGTTTAATCCCGTATTCCATTCATGAAAAATATCCTTGCTACGGTGATAAAAAAACATTGCCTCAGTGTAGGGGTAGTAGGATTTTTTGCCGTGAGACGTTTCATGAAAAAGACCTTAGTATCAGACTGCAAAATATCAATACCTTCCGTGCTTTTATTATTTCATTTACAAGGATATATTTCTCGGTACCAGGATGATCTAAACGACAAAGCAATTATTTGGGGCGGGGGTGGGGGTGGGGGAAGAGCAAATGTTGTTCTCCGCTTTCGTAGCTTTATACGATTGTTAAAAAATAATAGACACAAACACTAACAGCACACCAAATATTTGTTGCATTTCCTTGAGAGGAACATATTAAAGTTTGTTTCATTTCAGCGTTGCCGGGATACATTTGAACCGCTAAACAACACATAGTGCTCGATAAAGCCTGTGATGACACTTGGGCTTCAGCAAACATTTTATAATGGCATTCTTACAGCACGAACTTCATTCCGAAAGCCATTCTAGAAGTGTCAGTAAATAACGCATTTTTCTCAAGTACTGTACAGCGCGAAAAAATGCCCTAGTCGTGGAGAAAAACACCTGCAAAGAGTTCTTTCGAAAATTTAGGCCTGTTATTTCTTTCCTGGACTAAATCTCGTACACATTTTCGAAACTCACCTAAGACGTTTGCTTGGAACAACCACTTAAGACATTTTCCAAACTGTGCAACCAATGTTTATCGAAAAATATTAACGCTCTATAGTAATAATTAAAAGGTGATTACGGAAGTGATTTAATGTGTTTTCCAAATTACCCGAAAAACCTGATAGGTAACACTTTTTCCATATTGGAAAGTGCACTTCAACATGTAGTGATGCAAAATCATATTCAGTCACTTAATAATCGCTAATTTCTGGAGACCTTATTTTTTGTAAGAGCGAATGTTTCTTTGGTAAGAATTCACAACCTTTTAGAAAAGAAAATGTCAAGAAATTTCTCAGCTTAAATAGTACAATGACTGGAACATGCGTAGAAAAAATAATCTTTATGATTATCCAGAAGTGAGAATACCAATTATTGAGGGCGGAAAACTGATAATTAACCAAATATCCCTCTTCGTTTAATGCAAATGAATTGATGCTTGAAATAAGAAATGCGTAGTGAGCTTTAAAAAAAAAGTGGTAATTTTCTCTTTGTTGCTGACTGGAAAATAATCGAACCTGATTTAGCCAAAAATGATTTTTTTTTCAGAGTCTACTCATCGTGCCACGTATCTGATTTCTGCAGATTATTTGAGCAGATGCACCTGATGCCACCTCAGAGAAACAAACTAATTATACTTTCAACTCAGATGGCTGACACCAGCATGAATCAGCAACAAGGCTCGGCAAAAATTATCAGTCTAATTTTAATGATCATTTTGAAGAGTGTAAACTGTATTAACACTGAATAAATATACGTGCTCGTAATTTTATGACAGATGCAGACATTTTTAGCTCTGCGAACCACAAAAACCATTCCCATTTCAATTGAAGGGGAAAAACTTGCTACTAAACATACATACAACCCTATAAATTTCAAGTTTCCAAAGAAAGCGACGTTCTTGCGGTACGTATTTCAAATTGAAAATTTCGTTTTCTTGCATGATTAAAAATCTAACAAAATCACTCGAGGATTAAGCCGGTTATACTTCTCGAATTCTACTAATAAGTAACACGAAGAAAATGTTTCAGCGCTTCTTAAAATAGGTAGCTTAATGATGTCTGCTCTTGTATTAGTTTTTCTTTTGAAAGATTTGCCTTTAAAGTTTTTGAAATCAAGGAAAGTGAACATATGAAGAAGAAAAATTCCTTCATGTCCTGTTGTGTTCAACTCTAAATCTTTCAGAAAAGCATATATGAAAAGAATATTGGTTGTTCATTTTCAAAGATCTTAACTGGAATGTAAGAAATATGTAACATATTTTTAAAATACGCATTGGTTTTGTGGTGTGTCGTGTTTAAATTATTTGCGAATTCAACATTTTGTGAAGGTTAGAGAAATATGTAGAACATGTAAGAAAAGGAAAATTTTCAAACAATTAAATTTAAAAAAAGATCTGTGTAACAAAATTAAGAAGAGATGTAAAGCATATAAGAAAGGAAAATTTTCAAAACATTACATTTAAAAAAAGAGCTGCTTGACAAAATTAAGAAGGCATGATGGTGAAGACTGCTTGGAAAACCGATTCGAGTTCTGTAGCCCATACAAACATAAGAAACGCGCATCCTCGAAAGTTGGAAGAAATGCAAGAAATTCGAGGAACATTTTTACCGACATTAATCACCTTTCAGTTTTGTGGCATCAATACTATGAGCTCTTGGAAACCCAGCAAATTTGTAATCCCGGTGCGTTTCGTCTCGTATTTTCTTGTAGTTTTTTGGAACGTGGTTTCAATCTATTTGATGTACCTCTATATTAATGTGTATCTAACAATAATGGACAAAAAACTACAGACAAGAGTTTCTTTACTTGTAGGTGACGCAATAGGTTTGCTCGCTAGATTTGTAGTGCTATTTAAATGGTACAAAATACAGTGCGCTACATTAAGTTTAACGCAAAATTGTTCGATGGGTATATATCGAAAAACTCTCCCATGTGCAAAGGTGGTGGTATACACGACTTTCTTTTTCTTTTTTATTTTCCTTAATGTCCTAACCGAGTGGATTTACTTGAGGAAAGCAAAACAAGACGACATATATCAAGAATTTCCACACAGTGTATTTCATTTGTTTTTCGAACCCACACCTTCGAATGTACTAAGAGCAGCATTTATTCACACGGTTTTTCAGCTTGTAGCAATAAGACTGATACCTCTTGTTGTCACTTTTTACTACGCATGCGCGTGTTTAATTCTAAAAATGTCATTCAAAAACATATGTCACCAGCTACAGGAACGTGAATATGCAAATTTTACTACATTGCTGAAAACGTACAACAGACTGTGCTGCGAAATTTCAACTTTTAATGACGCATTTTCTTCAACAGCGTTAGCTGCGGCAAGTTTTCTATTTGTGGGAACGTTTACTAAAACTTTCACACTATTTTTTGACGATGCAGAAACAGGACTCCTCACTTTCTGTGCTTTACATGCGACATACTACGTATTTGTTACGATTATATTCATGCTATCTGCAGTAGGAGTTTACGAAACAGCAAGCAGAGCTCGGGAAATGATTCACAATGAAGTTGCTCAAAGCGATAGATCCACAGCTCATTTGATATCTCTAGCTTTAAATGCGCAGTTCAGCGAGCCTGCTCTAACTTTAGGAGGAATGGTACGTTTGAAAAAGCACTTTGTTGAGCCTTTTAGGCGTCACCATTACTTATAGTGTACTTTTCGCAACAGTTCAGAAAGTTACTTAAATCAGCGTCATTAAATAAGGAAGCACATTTGTTTCAGCTTCCCATCAGTGTGTTTTTCTTGAACATTTCACTTCAGCCATAATTCCAGTGTCGGAGTAACGACTTTTATTGTAAAATATGCTATTAAATAAATCACTTCCAGGCCATAAAAAGCTTTCGATAGGTAACATTGAGTTTATTAAAACACTGCGTTTGGTAAGAAACACTTAAGTTACAAGCACATGTCATAAAAGAATGAAAATCCAAGCCGTGATCGCAAAAAGTAAGTCTGGATTACATTTGTAACGTGCCTACCTCAGGGGTAATGAACATGTCAAGACGGCAAAGTAGCTGTGACAAACTTCGTCGGTGTAACTTAATTGGGAAAACTTTCATTCGGCTCCGAAGTGGAAGGATGCGAGTTCGAAATTACACCAGATTTTACTCTATATCGGCACCCGATCGTAAAATGAACAACTTGGACGTTGGGGTTTTCGAAAAATATGTGATGTTCGTTCCACACATCAACTAGAATTAAAATTCCTTCTTCTACAGTGAGGTCTCCTTCAAGCGTGGTTTGCCGGCTGACTAGCCCTTTCTCAGCCCTTTCTCAACTGGAGGATATATGTGACGTAGAAACATCAGACGTCACGTCTGATGTTGCACATGCAAAGACGGTAAAGTAGTAGTGACAAACTTCGTCGGTGTAGCTTAATTGGGAAGGCATTCATCGGCTCCAGAGCAGGAGGATGCGTTATCAATTTCAGTCATCGGCGAATGGCTTTTACGCTATGTTGTTAGCTCCCGAATGTAAACAAATCTCCTGGCCGTTGGATTTTTCGAAAAATGTGTGATGTGTGTTACACACATCACCTAGAATTAATGATGATACCTTCTTCTACAGTGAGTTCTCTTTCAAGCTTGGTTTGCCGGCTCAACCAGAAACCTATGATTCCGTATCACCGCATTCTCAAGGGAGGACGGTTCTATGGGACGTACTTACATCAGAGGTGACGCACATGTCAAAGCGGCAAAGTTGCAGCGAAAGCCTTCGTCTGTGTAACTTAATTGGGAAAGCATTCGGCTCCGGAACAAAAGAACGCGGGATCGATTTCCACCATCGGCAAATGTCTTTTACGCTGTACCTTATGTCTAGCAGATTCAAGCTGGCGTTTTTGCAAGATGTAAAAAAATGATACAATGAATGAAGTTCCAGGATATAGTAAGAGAATGATAAAGAATTCCTAAGGTACACAAAGAACCACGGTGAGTGTAAGGTTCGCCCCTTTTTAGATACCATTGTGTTGGTTCTCCATATGCTTGCGAAAGGCGCTCGTGCATGAACTTGGCACCGCAATGACGTGAAACACACGTGATTGATGACGTGCATTTGACACGAGCCATATGGAGGTATCAGGTGAGCAGAAAACCTAGGTCGATAAATGTGCTGTTTGGGTGCTCCTACGCCACTAAACGCGGCAGCAGTAGGGAGAGAAATTTGCGCCGAAGAGGAAACAGTGGACAGTAGCATCGCACGAAAATAGTTCTGCCGTTTTAATGCTTTGGCACCAGTCTCGAAAACAAAAACCGACGACAAGACAAAAAAACCGAGGTCCAACACTGACACCTTGGTAGAAGCTGTGAGAGCTAACCCAGGTACTTGTGCATGACAGTTCGGGTATTCCCAATCCACTGGCGTTCGTTTCTTACACTAGCTTCGTTTCTTTTTCAAGCGCAATGCAGTGGTTTCCCATTAATTTACACCACAACAGATGAGACAACGAGCTCGTCTGTATCATAGATAGCTGTCTATTACACAGGGCGTTATGTTTGGGTGTTGTATCTTCACAGGTGATGAAAAGTGAATATTCCTACGTTATCCTACCCAGTGGGAGTGACCAAGACAGGAAACGCAGTCAATGGCGCAAAGACTTGGACGGAAGTGAAGCTGCTCGTTTGGTGGAAATGTGAGGGTCCTGTGCACTGGGAAGTCGTCACAAGTAGGTTGTGGACGGGAACTTCTATGCCGTACAACTGCAGCGGGTTCATGATGATCTGCGCTAACCCTACCTTGCGCACATCAATAAGAACCGGGTGTTTGTGCAAGTGGATAATGCCTCAGTCACACCTCTACAGTGGTCCGCCAAAAACTAGAGGAATTAGGAATGGTTGAGATACTACCACGTGTTAAATACAGACCGGACCTTGTTACAACCAACTACCACCTGTTTCTCTCCAGGACCCATTTCCTACAAGGACGACACTTGACACTTCGCTTCATTGGAGGATGTGGAATCTG
This sequence comes from Macrothele yani, assembly GCA_039090855.1. Classification (NCBI taxonomy): domain Eukaryota; kingdom Metazoa; phylum Arthropoda; class Arachnida; order Araneae; family Macrothelidae; genus Macrothele; species Macrothele yani. Next base: position 115,056,318 of record CM077013.1, on the reverse strand, counting down.
GTAACAGACAGTTTCTGTCCTCGAAACCTGCCGAATGATACTTCCGTGGGGTTGTGACTCTGCGGGAAAGTTGGCAAAAGACTATTTAAAACAATGGCATTTACTTTGCAGAATGAGGTGAGCGGGTATGGATTTCTTGCATCATTAAACGTTTTAAGCTGCAAATGGGACGAACTTTTGAATCACAAAGGTGCCGCTCTCACAGTTAGCCTAATCTTGTCGATACAGTCTACTAGATGTTCAGTACCTTCTTCGTCAATTTTGTTCATCGAGCGCTATCAACAGATCATGAACTTTTCTTTCCAGAGCTGATGCCTTGTGGAATTTCAGATTCATACAAAATAATCTAAACATGAGCAGCCGTAACCATATTTATTCAATTTCAAACTCTCGGGAATATGGTGACCGCTGAACGTCCGTCTTTTACCCAGTTAGATACTACTCTGCAAAATCCTTTACGCTAACAGTTCTCAGACGGAAACTACGGGAATTGAAATTTCTGTTGTGTCTCATCTCTTCAAGAAGATTCGAAAACAAAACCAGCATGAATTAATAAATTGAAAATGTATGAATTATTGCGACAGTTGAACACATTATCTGTAACCGTGCACATTGATTAATCAAAAGGCACTGTAAAGAAGTTCACCAATATAACGAACAACCAATGATGCTGCTTCAAACAATTTCGACGGAAGCTCAGTGCGTTCTTATCTTAATGTGTCCATGCCTTCTGTTCTGGAATAATCATAAAACAAATTTTCAACGTGCTATCGACTAAACCCAACGCGCTAAGCGCGCATTTCCTCTATTTGCGGAGAGTAAACTCTTTTGGATTCAATTACTCTTTGGTTTCTTGGATACTTAATCTCTGATAGGTCTGCATGCTTTCACCCTCGAAGAATAGTAGTGGCACACCCAGCAACCACTTCTTTCAAAATACACGGTCGAGTCACATTATTGTAACGACAAGCCAATATTTAGAGTAACCGCCGTGTGAAGCACCTACAGCAGCTAGACGGGCTGGGAGTGACTCAATAAGCTACTGGAATGTGTTCACAGGTACGTGGAGCCATGCGGACTGCAGTGCATCTCACAGATTCTGGAGGGTGCGTGGTGGAGGATCCGTAGAGCGAACAACACCATCGAGGTGGTCCCACAGATGCTGAATTGGGTGCCAGGAAAGTACTTTGAAGTCTTCATTGTGCACTTCCAGCCACTCTCGGACATTTCTAGCTGTGTGATACGTCGCATTGTCGTGTGAAAGATCCCATCCGCCCCCAGGGAAGACAATAAGCATGTATCGGTGTACGTGGTCTGCAAGGATGGATTCATAACGAATTCGGTCCATAGTGCCTTCTACAGGTATGAGTGGATCCAGGGAATGCCACGAAAACATTCCCCAGAACATAACGCTGTCCCCACCAGTTTGTGTTCTTCCAGCAATGGTTGAAGAGTGTTTGTTCTCGATGTTTCTCGCCAACGTCCATCCGTTCGATGGAGCATAAAACGTGACTCATGGGAGAAGGCAATCCTTTGCCAATCAGCCGAGTTCCAATTCTGATACTGCCGTGCAAATGTAAGCTTTTTCTACCGATGCACCTTCATTATCATAGGAGCTGTGACCATCCGTCGTCATCGGATCCCCATACGCAGAGGGTTTGTTCAACTGTCGTTTTAGATACACTTCCGGTAGCTCCCCTGGTTCATTCGGCCGGTGAAGTTGCTCCACTGTGGCGTATCGATCGGCCCTCACGCACCTTCGAAGCCGACGTTCACCTCTCACATCAATGGCACGTCGTGCTCTGCAATTCCCACGTCGGTTATTCGCAATGGTACCATTTCTCCAATCACGATACACTTTAACCGCAGCAGCACGCGAACAGTTCACAAACTGCGCTGTTTCAGAAAAACTGCCACCCTTGTCCAGAAAGCCGATAATCATCCCTTTTTGCAAGTCAGATAAATTGCTCCTTTTATCCATGGCGTCCAGGAGTGATATGTTTTCAGATTGCTTACGGCACACCTTATATACCCTCCAAGCCAGCTCTCATGACACGTGCCTTCGTTTATTGGCTACGCGCTGTTGACATCAAAAGTAAGTGGTGGTCACAATAATGTGATTCGACTGTGAAGTTTAAATCAGAAATCTTTCCCATATTCTGCCGCAATCTACGCTTCGTACATGTGTGAATCCCGTGCGGTGAGCTGGTTTGAAGCCACCTCAACATCATACTTGCGTATGTAAGGGAGGATGGCATAGCTCTGATTATTATTGGCTGCCTCTTAAAATATGCTACTTCAGTGTATATTAATAAATTCTAATATACACTAGAGAATTCTGTTCGTTTCTTGATATTTCATCTGCTATTTTACTTACTGTTAATGAAAATATTGGGTGTGTGCATACGTTTTGTAAACAGCAAAGAAAGGAGGAGAACACAACAAATAACGTACCTAAGATTTCACATAATTGCCACCATTCTGTATGACCACTTGCCATTTGTCTATGAGTAGGTGAATCCCACGCCGGAAAAACTCCTAAGTCAAAAAAGTCATGTAATGCCATTTCACATCGTCCACATCATCGAAGGTTTGGAGAGCAAAGGCGTTCTGTAACGATCGGAAAAGGTGGTAGTCCGTAGGCGCCAGTTCAGGGGAATACGCCGAGTGAGGTAACACTTCCCAACCAAAGTTCAGTAATTTTTGCCGAGTGATTAAAGCAGCATGAGGTCTGGGTTTTCATGATGAAGGATCACGCTTTTACGATTGACGAGCGCTGGCCGCTTCGATGTCAGTTGTTCTCGCAATCAGTCCAAATGTTGGCAGTAGAGGTCAACATTTATCGTTAGGTTAGATGCTAACACCTCCCAGTGGATTATTCTCTGGACATCCCAACAAACACTCAGCAAACCCCCTTTTTTTGGATGCAATCCTCCTTTTTGAGGTCGATGGAGCAGGCTCCGCACCTTGGCACATAATCCGTCGACGCTTTACATTACGGTACAGTACCCAATTCTCATCACCCGTTGCAATTCGTCCCAAAAACGGTTCATTTCTGTGACGAGAAAACAAAGAAACACAGGTACGGATTCTCTGCTCTCTTTGCTTTGCAGAAAGCTAGTGCGGAACACAGTTATCGAACTTGATGATGAACTCATGAGCATGCATCCGTCTTTCGACTGTTGTTCTTCGTGCCGACAACGTTTCCACTAATACGTGAACAGTTGGATGTGGGTCATTTGTTATGGCTTGGTCCACATCCTCGTCAGAAACCACGGATAAACGTCCAGAACGTGGTTGAACTTTACAGCTTCTGTCTCCGTCCCGGAATTTCCGAAACCAACGGCGACATGTGCTATCATCAACTGCATCCTTCGCATACACTTGACAGATGTTGCGGTAAGCCGCGGCTGCAGTACTGCCTTTATTGAACTCGTACAGTAAACAATGTCTAATGTGCTCTTTATAGCATGCCATGTTACGTCGTCCGTAATTTCCGGTACGAATGGCTTACTCGTACACACCTAGTGTCTCTACATTCTCCACTGCTCCACGCTTTATTGGCCGAAAATTAGGCATCGCAGCGTCGTCTGTGACATAACTAGTCCGATCGCAATTTGGATCTATTACAAAAACGGGTAGAACTTTTGCACACACCCAATACAACAAATACACTAGTGTGCAAAAATTAAAGACGAAGAGCAGAAATTCGCATAACCGCGGAACGAGCAGGCAGAACGGACCGAAAGACCACTCAGGAGATAGACTAGGGACCGGTACTGTAGGGCATGCGCATATATGCAGCATGACGTTGGGGGGGGGGAGGAGTTTCGGAAGGGCATAAAGCACACACGGGCGGTGTACGCTCAGCAATTCGGTGAAAGCTATTGCACGGTGTACATCGGTTTGAACGACGTCGAGTTGCTGCCACCGTGTGATACGGCCAACAGGCAATCCAGTAGACGACATCTGGATGACTTTACCCGAGGTCGCGTCATTGGGAAGTTGGAAGAAGGTCGAAGTGTGACTAGTGTAGCTGAGGAGTTCGCGATCGCTCTCAGCATCGTTTCAAGAGCTTGGAGAGCATTTCAAACGACAGGAACAGCTGTCTGAGAGTTTAGCAGTGGTCGTCCACGAGCAACCACAGCAGCGGACGACCAGTATATTGTTCTACAGGCGAGAAGAGACAGACGGCAGACAGCGGGAGAAATGTCAAGGCACATGCAACAGACAACTGGACGTCCGTTATCGCGTTTTACCGTTTTCAGGAGGCTGCACAAAGGTGGTCTATTTGCAAGACGACCAGTACGGTGTGTGCCATTAACGCCTGCTCATCAGAGACGGTGGTTTCTGCTGTGATGCCAGGAACACAAGAACTGGACACATCAGCAATGGGGTCGAGTTCTCTTTGCGGATGAGAGCCGACTTAGTCTGACGAGCGATTGTGGACGTATACACATCTAGAGAGAGCAGGGAACACGCAATCACACCTCCAACATCATCGAAAGGGACCGGTTTGAAGGTGGCGGAGTTCTCGTTTGGGGCGGTATCATGCTTGGTAGCCGTACTGACCTCCACATCTTCCAAGGAGGTTCAATCACTGGTGTCCGCTATTGTACCGAGGTTCTCCTGCCTCACTTGCGTCTGTTTAGAGGTACTGTGGGTCCTGAGTTCCTCTTCATGGACGACAACGCTACACCTCATCGTACAGTGTCTGTCGCAGAGCAGTTGGAGAGTGAAGATATTCAACGCATGGATTGGCCCGCTAGGTTTCCGGACCTAAATCCAATCGAACACGTGTGGAACCTTCTCGGGAGACGCTTGGCAGCACGTCACCAGCCGCCAGCAACGATTCGGCAGCTGCAATTGGTGCTACAAGAGGAATGGGCCGCGATGCCTCAACAGCTCCTAGACAGCCTTGTCCTCAGCATGGACAGACGTTGTAAATCATGCAACGCAGTCAGGGGTGATCATATCCCCTACTAAGGACTGGATTTTTCTTGGCAGCCGCCTGTCACATGGACGTTTATGTCTTCTGTTCAATTGTGCTCGAAGCTACCTTCTAAATAAAGTGCATTTGTATCCTTTGGATTTCTTGTTTGGGCGGTTTTGCTCACTTGTCCCATATTCTTACATCTTGGGGATCTTATGGCATGATTTGAGGCGATGTGGAGCACTTCTGCACGACATTACATTCGAAAAACGGTCTCGTCCTTAATTTTTGCACGCCATTGTATTATGAAAAGAATAATTATCGAATCACTATCTCTTCACTTTTAAAGTGCCAAAGGGTGCAGCAAAACTGGCGCACATTGTCCAAGTTCATCATTTATCGTAACTTTTGCTTCATTAGTGCTCTACCTTTTGATAGTTACCGCTATGATATTTGAAGCTTTCCTGTAAACTTGGACTACGCTGAACCTTTGTGACGTTGTAGGTAAAAGATACTTCACAAAATAATCGTTAAGTACTTGATATGATTTCACAGAACTGTGCAAATGAACTAATAAACAGAAACTGTATACCAACTGTACTCAAAATAGTATAACTATACTAGTGATCCTAATTTCTTGGCGTAGAATAGAAATCAAACTTTCCAGGCTTTCGCATATCAACCAAATGGCCTTTTCAAGGAACGTAGGCAGCAAACTGTAGTATGTGCTGTGTACTTTCCTTGAAAATGCCCTTGTATAATGAATAAAGCTTCTTCTAAGCTTCTTCTAATGGGTGTTGTGTTATTAATATAATCATGAATAAACTTTCCTGCTAGTAATGTAGTAATAATAATGAACAAGCTTTTAACTGCTAGTAATGTTGTAGTAGTAATTAAGATGAATAAAGTCTTATACTGGTTGTTAATGATAACAACTAATGAAATAAACCTAACAGCCAGACAGAGGTCTGACAAAACTATGAACTGAGAAAAACGTACTTACTAAAGAAAAATCTTTTATTTAGGGGAAACTCCTGGTAGTATCCAACATACATTTCATAGATCACACAGCTACTCAATAAAACGTAGCTCCTTGCACATGAACGAAGCTCTACTCACATAAACGAAGCTCTCTTAGGTAACACAAAAGCTCTCTCTACGCACATCAACAAAAAGCTCTCACACGTAACACAAACAAAAGCTCTCTCTCTACGCACATAAACAAACGCTCTCTTAGGTAACACAAACAACAGCTCTCTTAGGTATCGTTGAACGCGCCTATTTATACTGGCTACCACCACGTCATGACTTACACCCATTGCCAGATCTCATTCAGCGGGAGAAATAACATCTCGTTAAGTAAGAAGATAATTTACATAGGAAAATAAAATAACCAGAGATAGTAAAATCAAAAGGAAAGTGAATCTAGAGTATACGTTACACTTCGGCTATTGTGCTAAAGCTTGGAAACTTTGATTTCTATTCTAAGCAAAGGAATTCGGATCACTAAAATAGTCATACTATAAGCTGTCAGATTTGTGAGAAAACTCTTAGTAACTGCTGAACACGGAATGCAGTAACATTTTGTTGTTTCGTTTTCTGGTGAAAAGCAGTCACTATTTCAACTATCTGCATTTGTGCAATGAGGTCATTTAAAACATGTCTGCAAAAGTGTTATGGAAGTTAGACGGACTTTTTCACTTCTGCATGCATACGTTGTGCTCCTCGATGTTTGCGAATATGGAATGTGAGAATATGGAACTGTCTGCTTACCATGGGCACAAAGAAAGAAACAGTTTATCACAGTCACATGTTTCTTTAAGAAAATTATGTAAAAACTCTTTGTGCCCCGCATGACGCACACGACATAAAGGCAGATAGCAGCAAGAACGAACGTCTGCGTAGCTCAGTTGGTAGAGCGGCTTGTTCCGGAATAAGTGTACACGGGTTCGATTCCCGGCGTGGACCAAAATCGACGCAGAAATTTACTTCGTTATAATGGCGCCCGAACTTCCCGGATGACCCGGCAGTTAAAGATTTCGCAATTGTGGGATGTTCTTTTCACACCGCGAGTTAAGAAAAATAAGAGAATCCCTTCTTCAGCGCTTCGAAAAAATAAATGTGTGTGACGTTGCATTCCACACACCAGATTGACTGGGAGTTCTCAAGTGGACGTTCTACAGCGGATGGCTGCCTGCAACGATTCATGGTCACGGCTGACCCGTGGGCCATGCCCCCGGCTCTCCTTCGGGGGTGGGGAGGAGATGTTACGTGCCTGCCCCGCAGGACGCACACGACATAAAGGCAGATAGCAGCGAGAACGAACGTCTGCGTAGCTCATTTGGTAGAGTGACTTGTTCCGGAATAAGTGGACTCGGGTTCGATCCCCGACGTGGACCAAAAATGACGGAGAAATTTACTTCCTTATACCTTATAAATTCCAAATGCGTCTTTAGAAAGAACAATTTTATGTGCAGCGTAATTTGTTCTTTCAGAATATTGTTTCCGTTTTGTTATTCTTTGTAAGATGAGGGAAATAACTTCATGGTGGTATGCATCACTGCACAGTAAACGACAATTCTATGTGCTGTCGCCAATTCTACTCAGTTGCTCAACAGCGGAGAGCTGTGAAGTGCTCCCAATCTGCTAAAAATAAAATGACATCAACAATGACTTATACCGAAAACGATTTGTATTCCAAGTAGCTAATTTCGGATCATGTACTTAGTAATGTGTCAGGCGACTTTTGACCTTCAAAAGAGCAGCAGTTATCCTTGTCATTGATTCCACCAAGTGTGGGTGAAATACGGATGAATCATTGGCTCCCTCGCATGATGGATACCATCTCCAAATTCACGTAAATGGATGGGATTCGATCCAGAAGTCATGTCCCATTTGACTTTATCCCACAAATGCTCCGTGAGATTGAGGTGGCCTGTCAAATTCATGAAAACACTGACAGACAATGTGATCATTCTGGCATAGTGCATTTCCCAGATGGAAGTATCTATCACCACAGCGGTAGACAGTGACGCTGACTAGATGTCCTTGATCGGGAGAAATGATATTACGGGCCTCCAGAATGCGTTGTTGGAGGTGGTGTTAGTCGTAGATTTTCTCAGCATACATCAGGCGTTTCATATGAGCCCACAGGTAAAACTTGAGTGGTGTGAGATCGGAGGATCTGGTTGGCCATTCCCCAGGACCGCGCCGGCCAATCCAATGACCACGGAATTGAACATTTACCTTCAGCAACGCATCCTGGAGGCCTGTAATCGCATTTCTCCCGATATTCTCGTGCGGGTGCATAACGACTGGATCAAGCGTCTTCAGTTCTGTGTTCAGCAACAGGGACAACACATTGAACACATCAAATAGCTGTGCACCACAGGGGTACTTTTGAGGTTGGTATTTCAACTTCCTGTGTTGATAACTTGTGAACCACAACACATGTGTCAAATCTGATAACGGCAATCAATTTCTGAGAAAATTCTGGTCTCGTTTGATGTGCAACATGAACCCCTTACCTTTTAAAAAATTTGACTTTGATCCGGTATAGCTGATTTAAAGATGGCGGTCATGTTCCGGAAATAGCCTAAACGTTAGGCTTGCTTACCGATTCTTTGCTGGGGTATTCACATATTTCATTTGCCTTCCCGTTTCTGAAATACAAGGGTGTTCTGCGATTTTTTTACTGACCCTGTACTCTCATCAGTAAAGATTAGCGTACTCCACTGCTCTGCTGTACAGTCTTTATTTTCTCTAGACCACTGAAAAAGGTGTCTGCGGTGAGTAGTTGTTAATGAAACACAGCGCACTGGTCGTCGAGCAAACAGTCCACCTTTGTGTTATCACCTGGTCACTTTAAATAGCGATATTGTGCGTCTGGTGCCCATGTTCAGTTGTTCTGCAAGATTACATGGTATTTGGTGTCGATTCCACTTGGCCTTTAGGATCATGTGGTGGTCCTCACTAGGGGGTGGTTTTTGGTGGACGACCACCACTGGTCTTTCGCACACTTGATACGATGATATGGGCGATATCGAACTCTTGGGCCGCACTCATCACAGTTCTCGCCTCCTCGCCATTCTCTAGCACACAACAAACCTAATCGAAAGTCTGTAACATTTATACACACCGTCCGTTGACGTCTGATACTATTGGACTAAGTGAGCGCATTTTGTTCTCACGTCACGCAAACCACACATGTCATACTCCATTATAACGCTCCTGTTCCCAGATACGGTCGTGAGGTAATTTGTGTTTGGGTGCTGTTGCTATTTATGACGTTATTTTCATTTTCCCACTTCGCCCTTAAGTTTTGTACACCAAGTTATTTCATTTAAATGACTCCGTGTAATGTGTCTTAGTAATAACTTAGGGAAAACTCGGAAAACATTAGCCAAGAAGGACTGATGTATTTTTGTTAAACTTAGAAACTCCGGGAATCTTTAGTAAGTATTATTTGCTCTACACCGACGAGCCATTACATTATAACTACCTACCTAATAAGCTGTAGGACTCCCTTTAGCCCGCAAAACAGCGGCCACTTCGCGAGGCATCGATTCCATGAGGTTGCGATAGGTATCCTGGGGTATCTGGTACGATAATACCAACAGCAGGTCCTTCAGTACCCGTAGTGGTGGTGATTTAGCGCGAACCCGCTTTTCCAAGTCGACCCACAAATGTTCGAATGGGTTCATGTCAGGTGAATTTCGAGGCCAGGGCAATAACAGAACGTCATCAGCATGTTCCTCAAACCACTCCTAGACGACTCTGGCAGTGTGGCATGACACATTATCATGTTGGTAATGGCCATCATCAGCAGGGAACAGAGTTGCCATGAATGGGTGAACTTGGTCCGCAACGATATTCAGATACCTCACAGCTGTCAGGGATTGTGCTATTTGGATATTAGGGCTTAAAGCGACCCCAAAACCCATCGCCCACAGCAGAACATCACTGCCGCCGGCCTGTTTCAGCGCAGCAGTGCATCCAGGTAGGTGCCATATCCTCCATTGGTAATCGTCGTATCTGCCATCGGCGATGTACGTGATGCACCAGGAATCTCGATTCAGACCAGGCCATTTTCTTCCAATCATCCATAGTCCAATCTCGATCATCTTGGGCCCAGTGAACTGTGTGCTGTGACACATTGCCCTAAAAACCATCGTTGTAACTGCGGGTGATTTGTCAAACTGTAGCCCTGCGATAGCTGTGAACAATGTGGAACAGTCTTCGCTCCCCTCTGGCATCAGTGAGTTGCGGGCGATACACGGCTGGATGACGGTTCGTCATTCGGCCATCTATGCACCACTTTTGATACATACTCACTACAACGGCACGTGATCAATCCACAAGTCGCGCCGTTTCCGAGATCGTAGTTTCGAGGCGTGGGGTCATCACCATTTGCACTTTATCAACTCTGATAAATCGACAGCTTTTCCCAATCTCACTCCGGACACTCTACTAATCAAAAGCCAGTCCTCCGGTTGCATATATATATATATATATATATATATATACACTGACGAAAAAAAGAATCCCAACACCAAGAAGGGGTTGTGTTAGATAAACGACAGTTGGTAGGCGGTGAGAGTACGTCTGTAAGATGACGTCTATGCAAATTTCGCGCTCGGCGCATACGTGTGGCGCTAGTAGCGCCCCTCGGAACATGCAAAGCAGGTTTGCTGTAAATACGCGCTGTAACGTTCGTGAGCGTTAGTTATCGTTGAGATTCGACGTAGGGTGTTGATGTTAGTCAAGAATGCCTTTAAGAAGACGAAGAAGCCATTATCAACAGCTCACGGAGTTTGAACAAGGTCGTGTAATAGGGCTACGAGAAGGTGGATTTTCTTTCCGCAATATTGCAGAACGACTTGACAGGAATGTAGCAACTGTGCATGATTGGTGGCAGCGGTGGTCAAGGGAAGGTACTGCCTCAAGAAGACCGGGTTCCGGCCGGCCACGTGGCACAACTGAGAGGGAAGACCTCCGTGTACTGCGTATGGTCGTGACGCATCGTACTGCGTCTGCGGCAGCAATTCGAGCTGCAGTTACCCCTACAGTGACACAACGAACTGTTACAAATCGGTTACTTGAAGTACAGCTCCGAGCCAGACGCCCTGTAGCGTGCATTCCACTTACTCAAAACCACTGCCGTTTGCGACGTCAGTGGTGTCAAGCTAGAGCTCATAGGAGGACGGAGTGGATATCTGTTGTGTTTTCTGATGAAAGCCGGTTCTGCCTGTGTGCCAGTGATGGCCGTGTGTTGGTTAGAAGGAGGCCAGGTGAGCGCCTGCAACCAACCTGTCTGCGGCCGAGACACACTGGACCTACACCTGGAGTTATGGTCTGTGGAGCAATTTCCTATGACAGCAGGATCACTCTCGTGGTTATCCCATGCACCTTGACGGCACAGTTGTACGTCGGTCTGGTGATTCAACCTGTTGTGCTGCCATTCATGAACAGCATTCCAGGGGGTGTTTTCCAACAGGATAACGCTCTCCCGCATACCGCTGTTGTAACCCAACATGCTCTACAGAGTGTCGACATGTTGCCGTGGCCTGCTAGATCACCAGATCTTTCACCAATCGAGCACGTATGGGACATCATTGGACGACAACTCCAGCGTCATCCCCAACCAGTGTTAACCGTCCCTCTTGTTGGATCTTACCTTTACAGGCTGATGTGGCCGCAGCACCAGGTGAAGTATCGCCTGCAGTGAAGCACCCGATATCTCCACCAAAAAAAATAAATAAAAAAGAAATTAAAAAAAACTGAAGAAAATTTTGTCAAAAATTTTGCCCTCCTCCTCTGCTGCTAGAGGCTAGCAAGGAGTCCTCCTACTTGCGTTGACAACCGAAAATTATGCAACAACAAATTAATTATTTGATTCCAATAATTAATAATGACCTCCCATAATTAATTATAACAAATTAATTATTAACTTCCCGCAAAACCCGTACCGCGATTGGGCGTGGATGCCTGGATTTAACTCCAGCACGTCCCAATCTACCGAAAAGCCACAGCAACACACACACACACTCGAAAAGATACCCAACGCTGATTTCACGTACGCTTGACATTTAATATCCAACGTTATATTATATACACTGCCACCTTTATTCATGAAGTGGCACAAAAATCTGCTGAGATGAATGTATGGTGGGCTGCTCTATCGGCAGCATAATTATGCACAATGATTTAAACACTTTGTCACTGATTAAACGATAACATTGATTTACCTAACTCTGATTTAACAATTAACACTGATTCAAACACTGTTCACTGATGAAATTCTAGTATGCACAATAAACAAATAGAGCGAAGGAAACATATGTGAGAGATTACCCAAAACATTTAAATACACACTTTAGAAAACGATAATTGAGTACGAGCGTGGGTACCAGCAATTAAAATGATACCGTAATTATCATGACTGCCGCTGTTTAATTATAAGCTATATATATCTCTATATCATTACACACACCTGCATAGGCTTGATGCCAAATTAGCAGGGAAGAGCTCTTAAGACTTATGGCCATAACACAAATAAAAATCACGAATAAAATGTGTTGGAGGCCTCCGCTGTCGTGCGTACTCCCTTTCACAGGGGACAGAGTTCTATACGCTGTTCACTGTCCGACGGCACTTGTAAGTCGTAAGCAAATGTTCATATAAAGACCACATACCTTGGCAAACGTTGTCTGAGGTCCTCAGCGCAGAGAAGTGGCAAGAAATATCCTGCCTGTTTTCGTGTGTAGACAGCCTAGGCAAAAGTGCACTAATGTCGACCTACAAAGGACTGAGATGTCCTCGTTTTAAGAGGGGATCATTCATAGCCCTCCTTACTTGCTTCTCTGATTCTTTTTCCAAGGCTCTCCCAGCGGTCAGCTCTCAGGCCTTGGTTCCATGCACCTCGCTGGTGCTGTTCTCGTGCGTGTCTTTGCCTTCGAATCCGCCCTCCAAATGCCTCGCCGCTTGTTTTTCTCTTCTCCTCGGTTCTCTCCTCTTTGTCCTGTCTTACCAACTTGAAAAGGGATTTATCACCTTGTTTTCAACTGTGGGTGGTAGTCGGTTCTCCCTTATCCCGTTTAGTTCGGAGAAAAATGCAACCACCAGAATGTCTCTTGGCTTCCAGAGGGAATTTTGGGGGTGAGTTTTGCAGACTTTCGTTAGAGTTGAAAATGCACAAGACTGTTGCTATGAGTCCGAAATAGAGACGGTCTGTCGCCATGTGGCCTTTCACAATTCTCGTTTTCCAGAAGGCTGCGAATTATGCACTTATCAAATAATGAACAAATTTTAACCATGGCAGTGATGAACAAATTAGAGGATCAATTACCGTAATTAATTATAACTATGAGTGCCGCCCTGCAGTCACATCGAAATAAAAATTTATCGCATAAATGAAATATAAAAATTTTCCACAGGGTAGGCTGCACCCTATGACACTCTATTGACCGACCAAGTACAAGAGGCATGGAGCTCCATCCCACAAACTGACATCCAGCACCTGTACGACACAATGCATGAACGTTTGCGTGCTTGCATTCAACATTCTAGCGGTTACACCGGTTATTAATGTACCAGCATTTCACATTTAAAATGGCTCTTCTCGCGCTTACATTAAGCTGTGATCTTGAAACCTTAATCGATTAAATATGTTACCTATACAAATGTATTGCCGCCATTTCATTCCTCTACAACTATTTTTTCGTGGTGTTGGGATTTTTTTCCGTCAGTGTATATATACTGCTCTGTGAACTTCACCTGTGCCAATGTTCGGTCTCAAGGCGCTTTCATTTTTCTAAGCTGGAGGTGGTCATAATGGAATAGTTCATCAGTGTATTATACCCTTACCGTATATCATAAAACAAAGAGAAAAGAAAATGGGGAACTTAAACGCCTCTAACCCGTTCAAACCGGTCAGAAAGTGGACTGAAAACGTGATTCATCGGAACACACGGCTTTATCGGAGTTCTCAGTGGTTCAATTATGGTGCTCCGTGCCACTGCAGACCAAGTTTTCGGTTTTTATACGAGACGAATGGTATTGGAAGGTAATGTCTGCAGCTTTAGAACATTTTAGCATATACGAATGGAACAATAAGGGAATGTCCGCAGCTATAGAACTTTTTAGCAGAGGCGAATGGTACCGCAGTTATAGAACTTTATCTTCAACTCGAGGTGGGCTGTCAATGATGAATTCTTTGCTGGATACCTCTGTTATAGTGCGATGTTACTTGACGCGATGGAGATCGTCTACACTGGCGTGCAAAAATTAAGAACGAGACGGTTTTTCGAATGTAACGTCGTGCAGAAGTGCTCCACGTCAACTCAAATCATACCATAAGATCCCCAAGATGTAAGAATATGGGACAAGTGAGCAGAACCGTCCAAACAAGGAATCCAAAGGATACAAAGACACTTTATTGAAAAGGTAGCTTCGAGCACAACTGGACAGAAGACAGAAACGTCCATGTGACAGGCGGCTGCCAAGAAAAATCCAGTCTTTAGTAGGGGATATGATCACCCCTGACTGCGTTGCAGGATTTAAAACGTCTGTCTATGCTTAGGATGAGGTTGTTAAGGAGCTGTTGAGGCATCGCGGCCCATTCCTCTTGTAGCGCCAATCGCAGCTGCGAAATCGTTGCAGACGGCTGGTGACGTGCTGCCAAGCATTTCCCGAGAAGGTCCCACACGTGCTTGATTGGATTTAGGTCCGGGGACCTTGCGGGTCAATCCATGTGTTGAATATCTTCACTCTCCAACTGCTGTGCGACAACCACTGTACGATGAAGTGTAACGTTGTCGTCCATGAAGAGGAACCCAAGAGCCACAGTACCTCTAAACAGACGCACGTGAGGCAGGAGAACCTTGGTACAATAGCGGACACCAGTGATTGAACCTCCTTGGAAGATGTGGAGGTCAGTACGGCTACCAAGCATGATACAGCCCCAAACGAGAACTCCGCCCCCTCCAAACCGATCCCTTTCGATAATGTTGGAGGTGTGATTGCGTGTTCCCTGCTCTCTCCAGATGTTTATACGTCCAGAATCGCTCGTCAGACTAAATCGGCTCTCATCCGTGAAGAGAACTCGACCCCACTGCTGATGTGTCCAGTTCTTGTGTTCCTGGCACCACAGAAACCGCCGTCTCTGATGAGCAGGCGTTAATGGCACACACGGTACTGAACGTCGTGCAAATAGACTACCTTTGTGCAGCCTCCTGGCCACGGTAAAGCGCGATAACGGACGTCCAGTTGTCTGTTGCATGTGCATTGCGATTTCCCCCGCTGTCTGCCGTCTGTCTCTTCTCGCCTGTAGGACAATGTACCGGTTGTCCGCCACCATGGTTATTCGTGAACGACAGCTGCTAAACTCTCGGACAGCTGTTCCTGTCGTTTGAAATGCTCTCCAGGCTCGTGAAACGATGCTGTGAGCGATCCCGAACTCCTTGGTTACACTAGTCAGACTTCGACCTACTTCCAACTTCCCAATGACGCGACCTCGGGTAAAGTCATCCAGATGTCGTCTACTGGATTGCCTGTTGGCCATATCGCACGGTGGCAGCAACTCGACGTCGTTCAAACCGATGTACACCGTGCAATAGCTTTCACTGAATTGCTGAGCGTACACCGCCCGTGTGCTTTATAGCCTTCCGACACTCCCCTTCCCCCTGCGTCATGCTGCATATATTCACATGCCCTACCGTACCGGACCCTGGTCTATCTCCTGAGTGGTCTTTCGGTCCGTTCTGCCTGCTCATTCCGCTGCTATGATAATTTCTCCTCTTCGTTCTTAAGTTTTGCACACCAGTGTATACTGCTCTGTTAACTTCACCTGCGCCACTGTTCGGTCTCCAGGCGCTCTCATTTCTCTAAGCTGGAGGTGGTCATAATGGAATAGTTCATCGGTGTATACCCTTACCGTATATCATAAAACAAAGAGAAAAGAAAATGGTGTACTTAAACGCCTCTAACCCGTTCAAACCGGTCAGAAAGTAGACTGAAAACGTAATTCATCGGAACAGGTGGCCTTATCGGAGTTCTCAGTGGTCTAATTATGGTGCTCCGTGCCACTTCAGACTAAGTTTTCGGTTTTTATAAGAGACAAATGCTACCACGCGAATGTTTGCAGCTATAGAACATTTTTAGTAGAGACGAATGGTACAGGAAGGGAATGTCCACAGCTGTAGAACATTTTTAGCAATTACGAGTGGTACAGGAAAGTAATGTTCGCAGGTATAGAACCTATTTAGCAGAGACGAATGGCACACGAAGGGAATGTCCGCAGTTATAGAACATTTTTAGCAGATACGAATGGAACAATTAGGGAATGTCCGCTGCTATAGAACTTTTTTTAGCAAAGACGAATTGTACCGCAGTTATAGAACTTTTTCTCCAACTCGAGGTGGGCTGTCAATGATGAAATTCTTTGCTGGATACCTCTGTTATAGTCCGTTGCTACTTGACGCGATGGAGCTCGTCTATTACCCCGTACTACACTGCCGGACAATTGTTAAGGACGGATGACAATAGCAACCATAAAATGGAAGGCAGGAAAATGTGGAAAT
Organism: Macrothele yani; assembly: GCA_039090855.1. Taxonomy (NCBI): domain Eukaryota; kingdom Metazoa; phylum Arthropoda; class Arachnida; order Araneae; family Macrothelidae; genus Macrothele; species Macrothele yani. Next base: position 115,039,806 of record CM077013.1, on the reverse strand, counting down.
TAGCATAAGTGTGGGATACAGTAAGACGTATTGTGCTTATGCAAATTTTGGATTGCCGAACTTCTTCGTGACGTCATAGCGCTGATAAGAGATATAAAGGATTTGACGCGTATTGACCGTTGTTTTTCAAACGAAAGTTGAAAGGGAAAGAATCAATTGACGAACTTGCAAGTTTCAGTATGTCTTCCCGACATCACCTAGACGATTTTACTCGTGGCCGTATTATTGGCAAGATTGAAGAAGGGCGAAAAATAACAGATGTTGCCAGGGAGTTCGACGTCAGTCACAGTGTTGTTTCAAGGCTTTGGAAATAATTTCAAACAAATGGAGAGTGTAGCAAACGTCACGGGGGAGGTCGTGTTCGAAGTACGACACCTGCAGAAGATCGGTACGTAGTGCTATCAACAAAAAGACACCAGCGCCCCCAACAGCTGCTTGATAATGTTGTGCAAAGCATGACACGACGTGTGGAATCTTGCATCGCCCTCCATGGTGGCCATATCCCGTATTGACATCTTACGCCGGAACGCCTGCGGACGGTAATTGAATTGTTTTCACGTTTACGTATTCTGCACAAAATGGCCTGTTTGTCCCTTGAACACGTTTCAAAGCTTTCTGGATTTCAGAGCACAATAAATTGTCTTTCTTGTAATGTCCTGGCATTCTGACATTATTTTATTTCACTTGGCATCCAATCACACTTACTTTTTTATGCGCTATATAGCCGTTTATGATCCGTCTTTAGCAATTGTCCAGCAGTGTATTATCTCCATTCGCAGTTGTCCTCGAACATTGACCAGTCGTTTCCTTTCACAGAAAACAGCTGATTGGTTGCTTTATTGGTTGCGCTCCACTCATTGTACACTCTCGAAACAGCTGTCCTTGCACAGCTGAGAAGGTTTGCCGTTTCTGAGATGCCTGCTCTTAACCTCCTGACTCACACTATCATGCCACTTTCAAAGTCGCTTTTATTAGGAGTCTTTCAGATATATTTGTTAGTACGTGTATGAATCCTTTGCTGTGAGCAATTTATAAAGCCATCTGAACGTCATAAGTGGCGATGGCAAATGTCTGTTTACTATTGGGTGTTCCTAATAATTTGACACCAGAGTGCATATTAACATACACCGAATAGCAAAAAAATAATGACCACCTGCTTAATATGGAGTTGGTCCTCCACGTGGCGCCAAAATAGCTCTTACCCGGCGAGGAATAAACGCTACAAGATTTCTAAAGGTGTCTCGCGGTATATCGTACCAACACATTACCAGCTGTTCCTTTAACTCTCGTAAGATACGTCGCTGAGCCGCCGCATATCGGATTTGCTGTTGTAACACAAACCGCAGAAGCTCGACTGGATTAATGTCTGGGGAATTTGGAGGTCAGGCCAATACCTAGAAATCTTCCCCATGTTCCATGAACCATTCTTGAACAATCTAAGCAGTGTGCCTTGGCGCATTATCCTACTAAAAAAAGGCAAATCAACCAAAGCATTAATATTTCCCCTCTGGCTTGGTTTCGTCCAACTGTGCACCCTGGTGCCTAAACTTCCGTGGGTAAACAAAGCTCGCGTAACCCGCCGTCCACATAGTGCAGCAAGAAACGAGATTCATCGGACAAGATGATCTTTTTCCAATAACTCAAGTTCCAGTTTTGACGCTCATGTGCCCATTGTATGCACGTCGGACGGTAAAGCGGAGTTAGCATGAGCAGTCGGAGCTTTCTGCGGCTACGTAGCCCCATTTTTAGCAGGATTAGATGTACTCATTTCTTCCATCACCAGCATTCAAATTAGCGGGGAGTTACGCCACAGCCTCCCTTCTGTTCGTGCTACATGGGACGAGCTTTGCTCACCTCTAGCATCGATGAACAGTACGACTTTCCAGCGGTTCGTTGTTTTTCCCTCAGTCGACCATTTTTGGAAGTTACTAACCACTGCTCCTCGTCAGAACCTTACAAGCGTTTCCGCCTCGAAATGTTGTGACTCAGTCGTCTGGCCATTATAATCTAGTCTTTGTGAAACTCGCTCAAGTCCGCTACCTTTCCCATCTGAAGGACAAGAATAACACTGATTGACACAGCTCAGTGTCAGGTGTTATTTATACCGTTTCATGACCTTCACAACCGCAGTCGTTTACCTGCAGTTGCTTTGATTTACATGACGACGTTCTAGTCCTAATAATTTGGTTCTTCGGTGTGTGTGTGTGTGTGTGTGTGTGATATCGTATAATCTAATTTAACTTCCACTTTTTAGGCTTTCCAACTGTAATGTGTCGCCGATCAAATCAATCAGGAATGCACAGTATTGAAGAAAAATGACTTCTTACCTGCCATTCAATTTTTGAACGACGGTTCTTGGGTTCCGTGTGTTGAGGTCGATATATCCAAAGGAAATAAGAAAGAACGCAGCAGTTGACAATGATTTACAAGAGCCTCAAATGAACATCTAACATACACACGTATATTTTACACTACACAGATGACCGACCGTATACATACAAAAAAAAGACAAGTAACATAAAACACAGGCGTTAAGTTTCCTATTTTGTTCCATCGTGTTCAAACCACACGATTTCTTCTTTCCGAGTTCAAACCACACGATTTTTTTTCTCCTCTCGCTTCCCACGGAGCGACAGCGCCCTCTATCAGAAACAGGTTTCACAGCTGCTCGGATTTTATTTATTTTTCTCTTCGTGAGTTGTTGCTCTTCCGACATCCTCCCACCTTTGAGCTTCGGGATCAAGTCGCTCAAATATATAAAACTTTATACGTTCATTCGCCGCACTGGCTTTAAAGTCCGTCCATAACGGGATTGCACGTCTCCACCACCCGTCGCTGCTTCTTGCTTTTCTAACACATTCTTTAACAACTTGAAGTATCGTCTTTCTACACTTTATTATCCAATAACGTTCACGCAGAGTCGAGATTAGGACCTGCAGACCAGCATGGCCTAGTTCAACATGTTTTTCCCAAATTAATTTTCTCACTATGTGATGCTTAGAAGGCAGTACTACTTGATGACGAAATGCCTCCGAGTCCTTTCCCAAGGTGATTCTCGTATTGACTCGAAGCAGCCCTTCTACGTCGATAAAGGTTTTCAGAGAAGTTTCTCTATTTTCGCCAAAACTCTGTCTTTGGACTTCTTTCAACATTACCATTTCGGCCTTTTCGACTTGCTCTACACTTAACTCACCGAAACATCTTTCAGTTCGTTTGGCCTTTGCATTCCTGTAAAAACGAAAAATCCACGCCATGACTCTGATTATTCTGCTATACGAGAAGATCTTCGTAGAATATTCAAAAACCTTCTCAGTTTCTGTGTTAGTAGCAGACACGATAGTTTTTCGCCTTTCTGAATTAACAACTTCCAAATTTGGAAGCGCTTCTGAGGCTGGCCATTCATCACATGGTAATCTTAGCCACTCCGGACCTTCCCACCAACGAGAATGTTTCAACGCTTTCACTGTACATCCTCTCGAAGGGAGATCCGCAGGATTCATAGACCCGGCAATGTGCCTCCAGTCTTCTGAGTCTGTTAGCCGCCGAATTTCCTGAACACGATTGTAAACGAAGGTTGCCCAATTTTCATTTCTTTTTATCCAGTATAACACATTCACAGAATCAGACCAATAATACGTAGGCCCGTTCTCCAGCCCCAAGTCTGATTTCGTTGTTTCTGCTAACCTAGCTCCAACAGTGGAGGCCAAGAATTCCACCCTGGGTATGAAAGGTAATTTCAAAGGGGCGACTCTACAACCTGCTTGTATTAGCTGACACGTCGTGGACCGATCATTTTGACATCGGACGAAAATACAAGTAGCAAATGCTATCTTGCTTGCATCACAGAACACATGTAGAGATACCTCCGAATTGGCTGAAGCATCCTTTAGTATGCATCGTGGAATCAACACACCCCTCAAGAATTCCAATTGCGTCTTCCAACGTTCAAATTTTCGAGATATAGTCGGAGACAGCTTAGAGTGCCAAGTGATCCCGTTCTTCCAACATTCTTGCAGCAAAACCTTTGGCCCCAGTGTGACCTGGCACGTGAATCCAATGGGGTCGAATACTCGATGGACGACGGAGAGGATCTCTCGTTTTGTCAATGGGAACTTTTTATCGCTAGAGAGCCCCTTCATGTCAATAGACAGCTCATCTGAACTCAGTGTCCAACTTAATCCCAGCACTGGGACCTTCCTTGCATCTCCATCTTCATCCTACACTTCTGACGACGCAGGAGCATGCTCCCACCCTCGCAAATCGAACTTGGCTGCACTGAGGATACTTCGTGACTCAAAAATGAACCTTTCAAGCTCCTCTCGGCTATTCACACTAGAAACACAATTGTCACCATAAAACGACCTCAGGAGCTTTTTGCCGTTTCTTGCAGATGATCCTGCGCGTTCTTCAGGTGAAATTCCATTGTTGTTCCCAGCAGGAAAGGGCTCGAAGAAATTCCGAAAACAACTCTTCCGTGCTGGAAGGTTTTAAGATTTTCTTCCTTACCGTTCTCCCAACACAGGAACCTCAAAAATGGTCTATCATGCTCCTGAAGTCCAATCTGTAAGAAAGCTTTGTTTATGTCGGCAGTTACCCCAATTTTTCCCATCTGAAATCTGTTTATAATCGAGGGTATAAGTTCTACCTTATTGAAAATGGGTGAAATTGGGTCAAAGGTCATAAGAGCGAGATTTATTCTACAGCCATTATCCTCATAACTTGAGTAATGATTTCTGGTATGTTGGAAAGCGTATAATAATCAATGCATTGCATGATTTTACTAACTTGTTAGTTTCTTTCTCTATGTAAATTTTGTGTTCATTCTCTTTAATCGTTTCAACCTTAACGTTATATTTTCTCACTCCTTGAATGTTATGTGGCAACAGTCTTGAGGTCAAAATTGCATGACGTGAACATGTTTTGACAAGCTGAGAACAAGATATAATGTCTGGAGCTAGCAGATAAGCATGGTGCGTTAGTGGTAGTGGAAGCTGTACGAATCTGTAAGCTGTATTCTTTCATTCAGATAGCGCCTGTTGGTTGATCTGTGGTGTATATACTCGTATATATATATATATATATATATCGTGTTAATCTTTTCAAACTACTATTGTGTTTATTAATTCATATTAATTCGACTATTGTTATTGAAGCTATAATTTAAAAATTTCGTCATTAGTGAAGTGCTGCTGAATATCTTTCTTGAATTTTATTTGAATAACTCTGTTTCAACAAACATTACGTAATGTTTCCAAAACTATATGCACACGTTGTAAAACCATTGAACAACATTACAGTATGTTATTATAATACTATATTTACGTAGTAATTTTTTACATGCATACATACATGCATGCATATCACTAAGCTGTTCTCTGAGATTCAGCGGTTAGCTCCACAAAGAAATAACCACCAGATAACTTTTTGACTGATTATTCATTAGCTGTTGCCATATCAAACTTCTCCATTTACAGCGATCTTGACACACAACGGGAGCTTCACTGACATCCATTACACGACGTACACAAGTCCTTCTATACTTCCTACTCATAATATTTTTCTCATGAAGACACTCCTGAATCTCATCCTCCCATGACTTCCTTGGCTTTCCCCTGCCATTCCTTCCTGCCAATTGGGCTAAAGACATTTTCTTTGTAGGCATCTCATCACTCTTTCTTTCAACATGGCCAAACCACCGAAGCATATTAGTCTCCACCTTGATAACAATATTTTGGTTTACATTACACAACTGCAACGCATCTTCATTCCTCAGACGATCAGAACGTCTTGCCACAAACCCCCCGTAAGTAACGCATTTCTCCAGCACACTAAGGATTCCTATGTTTCTTCTGTAGTACCCAGGTTTCACTGCCATTCATCAGTGGGAAAAATTACACTTTCATAAACAGCTATGCGGGCCTCTCTTGAGAACCCATCATTCCTGTGAAAATCTCCCAAAGCAGCTATGACTGTCAATGAAGAATTCACCCGACTACTAATTTTACCATCCAATTTGCTCTCTCTGCCAAACTTGCTTTCAAAATACACAAATTCATTCACCTGGTCAATCACTGTGCCATTTAGACCTATATTACATTCAGTCCTAACAGTTCCTCGCATAAAAACTGCAACTTTGGTTTCTCCCTTATTAATACTCAGTTTGAATTTCATGCAAACTTCGTACATCCGGAACAACATATTCTGCAACTCACCTTTGCTCTCTGCCAACAGGACTATGTCATCAGCATTCAGCAACCTGAACACACGGATTTCACCAACACATTAAGCCAATATCATCTATTTTGGCATTACGCATGCACGCATCCGTAAATATATTAAACAGCCATGGTGACTTTACACAACCTTATCTGACTCCTGCACCAATAGAATACCATTTTGATAAAACGCCATTCACTCGTATACAAGCTCTACTGCCAGCATACATGGTTTTTATACAATTAAGTAGATTCCCAGTAACATAATATTTATTCAATACCTACCACAAAAGCGTCCTATTTACTCGGTCGTAAGCTTTCTCTAAATCTACGAAGTCAGCAAAAACTTTCTTACCAACAGCCACATACTTTTCAATCATCATGCGTAATGCAAAAATTTGGTTAGTGCGGCCTTTACCAGGCATAAAACCACTCTGAACGTCCCACACTTTCTCTGATGTAAGACCTCGTATTTTTTCAATAATGACCTTATCAAAATCTTTCCCTGGCACACTCAGTAGACTAATACCACAATAGATCTTGCAGTCATTCTGATCACCTTTTCCCTTATACAAGGGAACAATGATAGCATTCTTCCAATCCCCAGGGACATTTCTAATTCCCAGTACGACTGGCAAATTTCAGTTAGCCAGTCAATTACAGAGACAGCACCCTTTTTTCAACATCTCAGAAAAATTCAGTAATGCCATGAACTCCCGGAGCCTTACTTTTCTGAAGACATTTTAGAGCTCTGCACACCTCTTCTCTCAAGATCCCTCCTGTGCTTCCCTCCTTCACTGTGACATCATCTGCTTCTGTATCAGGATCACCTTTGCTTTTTGATCTAATAACTCACAGATGTATTCACCCTATCTTTCACTTAACTAATTGTGCTCCCAAATCATTTCCCCAATCCTATTTTTCACACACCTTGCAACTTTGTTTCGTCTATTTTTCCTGAGTCTCACGTACTTCCAGAACGTTAATTCTGTCTTTCCAAAAAGCCAATTGATGCCTTTTAACCTTCTCAGTAACTTTATAGTGTATAATACATTTCTGCAATATGTTTTGATATCAAGTCTTTTCTTTGAAGAGGAATAATAAAAAAAGACGTTGCTCTTTTAGTGACAAAATAAAAATTACCGAACTGCCACACACACACAAAAAAAACCTATTACTGTAATACACTGTGGTAAAAATACCTTAATCAGCTCTTGCCTTTCTTTGGAAAACAAACTCTATGCGACCACAGCGAATTGAGCGAAAAAAGTTTAACCTTGTGAAATGAAATCTCTACCTTTCGTGATACAAGTCGTAAGAATAACAGCAATATGATGATGAACTTTCAAAGAAGTTACGTAATGCAATATTAATGTTCTTGCTCTCATCAGCATGTTTACAAAGTCACACTTTTCAATAATGGACAAAAGAATAATAAAGGAAAAATTCAGGAAACAGGTTGGCCTTGTGTACTTTATGCCCAATCCCTTTATTACAAAACGCTATAAGCTGCACGAGAATGAAAGATTATTGCTTCCTCCTTTTTGTTAAGAAATGTTAGGCCACGCTTTTCATGTTTGCTTCGGATCTTTATAGTACGTTGTATCCATTATAGTGTTACCTAGTTGCGTTTCCAAGGAGCTAGAGTTTTATGATTCAACATCTAACAATGGCCATTGTAAGCGAAGAAAACATCAGCCTTTTCACTTCGTACAAGACAGCGATTACAAAATTATCTTTCAAATTTTAGATAATGAATCAAAACATGAAGTAAAAATATTGATTCAAGCCTTCAGTTTGTATCAGTCCACGGTTCGGAGATGTCTCATTTCTTGCTGAAGAACACTGTTAAATGTAAGAATGAGAAGTTGTTCTTGTAGTACTTTGTAATAGTGCGAGCCAAGAAACACTTGGACTGATCATAAGCCTTCCGACAATAAATAACCTCGTGTAGAGGTAGAGAAGATTCTGCACCAACTCTAACTTTTTACAGCTTTGAAGTTCTGCTGGTAGTATGCTATAACACTGTGGGCACAGAAAAATCTCTACCAACTATAACTCTTCGAGAGCATTAGAGTCCTTCTAGAAGTACGTTGTAAAATTGGAGGCAGAGAAACACTTGAACATACTGTAGGCCTTCAACAACCTGAGAAATACGTGGCGGAGGAAGTAATGAACTTTTTCTGCCATCCAAGCTTCCAAGATGTATCCACTGTTTTTTTCCCTATTAGCGGTATGTCTTGACATTGCTTAATGATAAATAAATACCTAACATTCAGAGTGAAAATATGAGTAAATCATAAAGTAATTTGGCATCGTTTTTAGCTAACTTCCGCTGGAAGAAAGTTATATGGTTACAGTGATATTCAATCAAACACATATTACGAAACTGATGCCATTTTAATGCTAAATGCACTGCATATGGGCATGTTTGAAAACTCGAAACCTGAGAGTAAAGAATATTTGGGCTCATAAAAATTAATAAAAAGTATTTCTAAGATATGCGAATGAAAACAAATAATTGAACACTGCTCTTAATCTGCAGCCGAGAAATGTTTTAATAAGTTGTTTACTGATTTGTGACAGTTATTTCTTTCTAACAATGTGAAAGTACATTTGAATTTTGGTTTCCTGAAGAGCATGAATTATCTAATGTAACTTGAGAAAATATTTCTGTTATTGGAGAGCAAGGAAGCAAATCATCTTATTAAACACACAAATCTGAGTAAAGAATAAGTTATTATCGAGTAAGAACCTCTTAATTCTATCAAACACGACCAAGAAACCCAAAAGGTTTAGGACATTTATCTTCATTTCCTTGAAACTTACTGGCTTTATTTCATGACGAAAATCACACGAAATGTCAAAATAAGCTCTAAGGAACTTTTTAAAATACAGTTTCGCTGATTAATTAAATTTAAGAAGTCTCATTGTATCAGCAAAGCTAAATAGCATACCTTAAAAATTAAGTTTACTATATTTTAGAATATTACTATCAGATCCCATTATCTTCCCCGTAGCTGTGTGAGTACAACACATTTATTTCAGCTCTTCTACGTAACCAGAAAATCAAAAGCTGTCAAGTAAAACTGTAAAGAGATCCCATTACCTTCTTCGTAGCTCTTTGACCACAACAAATTTATTTCAGCTCGTTTTATCACGTTACCAGAAAATCAAAAGGTGTCAAACTGTAAACGGACCTCTTTTTCCGGACAGTATATAGAGAAAGAAAGAAAAAAGTAGAACGTTTTGTGAAAATATTTACCATTAATCACATTACCTTATGGCGGTGTAAAAAATTTCCTATGTGTCTATAAAAATATCCGGAACAATTTTTCATGATTTCTATAACAGATATATTGCTTTAGTTTTCGGAAATCATTTCAGAAGTAATGTATTTCAAGAGCACAAATATAAATGTACTTTTTAAAACTAGGTTGACATGTTACAAATTGCTTTCATCAAAGACTGTGCAAACCACAATGCTCCAGATTATTTAGGAATTGCTCTTTAAAATTTCAGTCTTCGTTTAAACCATGGTTAAAAGGCTCCAGATAAGCATACTCACAAAAATTTGCCATTCAGTCTCATTAAATAAGAAGACGTTGATTTAAAAGCGCAGTTCCAGGTGATCATGGTAGAAGCTGTTTGGAACATCAGTTCAAGTTCAGAAGAGCGTGCAAAATATAGATCCACTCTTTTCCGTAAGCCACAAGAGATATCAGAAATTAACAAAATATTTTTTCCATTTTACATCATTTTGCAGTTTTGTGGAATAAATGCTTTGAGTTCGCGAAAAATTTGTGGGACTAGTATCTTGTGCCGATGTATTGTATATTTTCCAGTAATTGTTTGGAACCTTGTCTCTGTTTATTTAATATGCTTTCATATTCACTTCAACCTAATATTAGCAGAAAGGAAATTTCAGACAAAAATTTCTTCAGTCGCATTTGACGCTTGTTGTTTGCTGATTAGAATTTACTTGCTGTTTAAAATGGATAAACTGCGAAATGCTGTTCGATGTTTAGGATTTCATTCTCAGATCCCTACTTCTCGAAAACACCTGATTCGTATGAAGAAGATCGTTTACGCCACTTTAATTTTCTTTTTGCTTTATCACTACCTCTTAACCACGTGGTTATGCTCATGTGCGACCAGAAAAATATTTAAAGATGAATTTTATCACAGTTTATTTTATTTGTTATTGGAACCAACAGACGGCAATGCAAAATTGGTTGTCTGTATTCATATGATTTGTCAAATGATTGCATTCAAACTTATTCCTCTGATATTTACGTTTTACTATAGTTGCGCGTGCTTGGTTCTCAAAAATTCGTTTAGAAGAATAGATCAAAAGCTCCAAAACAACAACTCAGAAGATTTCCCCGCTTTGATGAAAACGTACAATTATCTAGCATGCGAAGTTTCGTCGTTAGATGAAGCTGTTGGCACCGGAGCATTCCTTGTCGCAATTTACATCTTCGGGGGAATGTTTGCCACAATCTTTTTAGTCTTTTCCGTAGATTTACCTCCAAGCTACGGAGGAGCATGTGTGGTTGCTGTGATATACTGTGCTTTTCTTTTGAGCACCATGCTATTATCTGCAGCAGCAGTACATGAAACTGCTGCAGGTGTTCGGAAAACAATTCACAATACAGTTGCACAAAAAGAAAGATGTTCATCACAAATAATTTCTCAAGCTATCAATATCCAGCTAAATAAACCTCTTCTTACCTTAGGTGGAATAGTATCTTTGAAAAAAGCGCATTACTAAGCGCATTAGGTGTTACAATAACTTACGTTGCACTGTTTGCTACAATTCAAAAAGTGAGTTGAATCCGAATATTGCAGCATATTGGAAAAATGAAGAACTGTTTTTGTGGAATTTTGTCATGCCTCGATGAGAAGAAACTTCTACAAGAGGCAAAGAGATTTTGCTATTTCTATGACAAAAGTCAAAGAAAAGATTTGAAAATCGTTACGATAGTCTTAAAATCTGAAAATTGATTCTGACTGGTTTATCAATTATGAATTTTCATCAGGTAATGGGTGCCAGTATTATTTCGAAATATGAAAACATTTTATTAGCCTGAATAAATCGGCCAATAAATCTTCATACACTGATAACAATGTTATCAGTGTATGTATACGTGACTTTATGTAAAAAGTACATCAAGTGCTATTGTTATTCATGCATAATTTTGGAGGTGCTTAAATAAATTAGCCAATAGATGGAGGCAAAAACCGTGTATATAGTTAACTGCAAATGAAATTTAACTAATCAATTTCTTAATTATTTTTATTGCACACATTTAAAACTTACAGTTATATGAAAATGCAATACACCAGGAGGAATCTGAACACATTGGTTGTAAGGCGATTCCACCTATCAGATGTAAGAAAAGGAATAAAACATATGGCATATATAAAAGCCAGTAAGATGGTTATAACAGAAGCACCACTCTTAGCAGCATGCTCGGAACTACAATTTAATAATAGGATTAAGATTCCTTATGGAGATCAGGGTGATTTACAATGTAATTTCTCAGAGACAAGGAAAACGTTTTGATATTTTTCAGAGATCTGATGCTCTCTGGGAGATTATTCCATAGGATAATGGCTTTATACAGTATGCTATTTAAACCATAAATAAGTCTAACACACGGCTGACATAATTTGTTGTTAGCAACAAATCTGGTGAAGATAGAATAATCCAGATATTTGATGTCATATTGAAAAACAGGCAGTTTAAGATTCATTATTTTAAAAAACATGATACCTAGTTTCAAAGTAAAAATTTCATGAATTTTTAGAATATTTAGTTATAGAAATAATGGTTTTGAATGAGACATGTAATCTGTGTTCAACATATAGCGAACAGATTTCTTCTGTAATTTGAGCAAGCATAACTTATTGTTTGCACTTATATTTAAATACCAGTACTCCAGACAATAGGAGAGATGGGTATAAATAAAAGCATAGTAAAATGTTTTTAGGACATTGATAGGGAAGAGATGCTTAATTTTACCAAGTAGGCCAACCTGTAAGTAAACTTTTTTTTAAAACAAACTGGACATGCGTATTCCAGTTAAAGAATTCATCAAACCAAACGCCAAGATACTGAACTTTGTCCACAATTTTAAGTGGGAGATCATTAATCCTGACTGGAAAGTTATTTATGTCCTCTCTTTCATAAACATTTCGGAAATATATGGAGTTGGTTTTTAAAATATTAAGTGATAATTTGTTATAGCATAACCAATGAGATAAATTTGGTAGATAATTATTGATCATTATCTGTAACTTATGCAAATCATGATATTTTTGAAAAATGACAGTGTCATCAGCGTATAGCAAAGCATGAGTTGATTGCAGGAACAGAGGAAGGTCATTAATATATAACAGGAACAGTAACGATCCCAATACCGAACATTGAGGCTCTCCACATGAAATATTAATTAGATCAGAGTTTATTTTATTTATAGAGACATACTGTTTGCGATTAGAGAGGTAGCTCATTAAGAGGGAAAAAATTTTGCCACGAAAACCGTATTTGGGTAATTTATGTAACAGAATGTCGTGATTTACCGTGTCGAAAGTTTTTGGAAATCAATAAAAGCACAAATAGTATAACAACTCTCATCTAGTGCTTTGGAAATAGTGTTTGACAACTTAGCAACAGCCATTTCGGTAGATCTGCTTGTTTGGAAACCGAACTGATCCAAAGAAAGCACACCATGGGTATGTAAAAAATCAACCATTCTGCTGTGAATAGACATTTCAAATATTTTACTCAAAACGGGTAACAAAGATATCGGTCTGTAATTACAGGTAGATTCCCTATCTCCTTTTTTAAAAAGAGGAATAACCTTAGCGATTTTCAAACTGTCAGGAAACTGACCTGAATAATAACTCAGATTAATGATATGTGTTATAAGTGGTACAAAATAGAGATCGAGTCTTTTATGACTCTAATAAAGTACATGTGGGCATTAATTGGCCAACTCATGTGTTTGTGTATAGGGGAAGATTAATGGGATGTTAATGGTGGGCATGGGGAATCAAAGAAATAGAGATAAGCTGAGGCCTCCTGTAGGCCAGACCTCTTGAAAAGAAAGATTTCGAACGAATGCCGACCTTCTGTTTAGAAGTTCGCCCTTTGGTAGAACGCGAGAGGAACCGAGAAACGCTCACGCATGATGTAAACACAAGCCTTCCCAGGACATTCAACGGGGCAATAAAAATACTTGAGCAGGCAAGATGATTGGTTCAGAGTAAGATCCGCAGACATTTCGCTTAAAAAAGGGTCCAGCACCCAAAATACTAAAAATCAGCAAAGGCACGCTAATGGGTTGTCACGCGTCAGTAAACAGCATTTTGCCATAAATTTTGCACGTGTGCAAATCTCTGGCGTACCTGAAACAGAGAGGGGGAAGCGAGGAGAAAAGGGTCTCGCCTAGAAAGAAGCAGAGTGGCTTGGGGGGGGGGGGGCTCGGTGTCAGCTGAATTCGAATAACCGAGCGGTCTTTGCACTGACGAGGAATCGGGGAGACCTGGAATATCGGTTCGAAACCGGAAAGGTTCTACACTTTGCGCTCCAGTGATACGAGGCTATACTTAACTAAAGAAAAAAGGAGACCAGCGTACCTCTCTGCGCAAAAATGAAAGAAAGTATCGCCTCTCTCCAGCAAAGCACTGATCGAGAACTAATCTTCTGCATACCAGCGTAGGTACGATTGCTGGATCCCCAAAACTAAACGTGCCAGGATGGCGACGAAACGAAAGTGAAACTGGGAACGGAGTGGACAGAAGAACGAACAGTGCGCTACAACCGGACCAGATCAGCAGCCACTGCGATCAATCTGCCTGTCAAAGAAGAGAAAGAGAGAAAGAAGGAGAGATGAGAAAAATACCCCTTTCGTCTCTTCCCCCCCATCGGCAAGGAGGAGACGACTGTCTTACTTGGAGTGAAGTTCGGAAATCCGACGAATGCACCTATGTCAGTGAAATAGTTACACGTCCGTAGTGCGTGTGTTTCTTCTAGTCAAGTCCCCCATCGTTGTGTCTTCTGCGGCAGTGTTTTGTGCTCATGTATGTTCACGGTGAGAGTGGCAGAGAATTAGTGCCCTCACTCTTAAGTGTTCTGTCCCCATGCTAACCTTTCAAACTGGAATGTACAATATTAGAACTTTTATTAATTGAACTCTTCCGGAGGTTAAAGAACATTTGTTCAACTTGTAGTAGAACGCAAGCCAATATGTGATCTGCTGACCAAACTAAATGTAAAGATGATTCCAGTATGCAATCAGACAGTAGCTTACAGGTATAATTTGCAATAAGTGGTAACTTATGAGTTACAGCGGAAATCAAGGTTGCTCGATAGATAACTCATTATTTGCATTTATTATACAAGTGACGCTTTTACATTATCTTATCTTTTATTGTTTTTCTAATAGTTTAAATTAAATATGTCTGTCTTGTGCCAACCCTCAGTTGAGTGTGTTATTTCGAGTGTCGGGATAATTTGTTTTATTGGTCAAATTTTTGTTAGTTAAACTTTCGTGTAACACACAGGGTTTCGGCGTTGAACAAACCCTTAAATTAGTAATTCCGTTTGATAGGTTTTAAAACTAACCACCGGGGTCTCACTCAATTTCAGTCCCGCTACCAATCTAAATTTTTAAAGTAATAATTTGTGTGTCTTTGTGTGTGTGTGTGTGTGTGTGTGTGTGTGTGTGTGGGTTGGTGGACAGCCACCCTCGGAGTTAACGTTAGGTATGTTATCAGTGTACGTGACTTTACGCAAAAAGCATATCAAGTGCCGTTGTTGTCGTATCTTGAAGAAACAAGGTAATAATTATATGGTTAAGAAAAATATCGTTATATCACAAATATTTTATTTTTCGTGTCGACCAAATTTCGCTGAGCTTTGCTCCAGCTTCTTCAAGAAGAATTGCACGTAAATATTCCTATTTATAGTCGCAATAATATCTTCTATAAATGCAGTGAAATCCGCTCAAAACGTTCGCGGTTAATACGATTTCCCGCTTAATACACATTTTTCACGTAGTCCCTAGAATTGAGAGGCAAATAAATACAAATATACCCTACTTAATACGCTTCGAAATCCCGCTTAATAAGCGTTTAATTATGTAGCATTACGTACATTTGAATTCGGGTGAATAGTAATACTATGCAAATATTGGGTCAGTCGCGTGTTACATGAGTCACTGGATGTTTACTTCGATTAGATAGAAAACTCCCTTATTCCTCGCCGCTAGGATTACCCGCACGGGAAGCGACCGTGCTCCAAGCGACCTTGTGGAAAATCGTGCGCAAATCGACCCTGTTATATTGCATCGTGGACAAAGCGACCGTGCTAATCGAATAATTTAACTTATATATATATATACAAATCGTAGTCAAATTATTTACATCTAATTAATTAAATACTTACATCAAGTTTTTTATACTAAATACAAGTTTTTAATATCACTTTACATAGTATATATATATATATATATATATATATACAAATCGTAGTCAAATTATTTACACCAAATTAATTAAGTACTTACATCTTCTGAATTTTGATGCTTTCAGGCATTTTTTAAGTACTTGCATCTTCTGAATTTTGATAGCTTAATGCTTTCAGGTATTTTTTAAGGTCTTTAGAATTTCCAAATTCCGCCATGATATTACGAATGCGGTCTTCTACTTGTATACACATTTTCTTCCTGTTTGGACCAAGTTCTCTTAATTCTTTTAATTGTTGTTTGTGCATCACACGTCAAATTTGGAAATTTAAACACCTTAAAAAATGCCTGAAAGAATTAAGCTATCTTACCAACTTGGACTAAGGACAAAAGCTGCAAAATTCAGAAGATGTAAGTACTTAACTAAATAGATGTAAATAATTTGACTACGATTTGTATATATATCATCATCATCATTGTCAACCATTATCAATCCACTGCTGGACGAAGGTCTCCCCAAGTTTCCTCCACAACGGTCTGTCTTGTGCCAGTCTCCTCCATGTCACTCCCGCATATTTACGAATTTCATCCACCCATCTCCCATGTGGTCTTTTTCTGGGTCTTTTCCTGTCCCTTGGAATCCAATCTAAAATTTCGGCTGTCCATCTATGGTCTGTCCTTCTGGCAGTATGTCCAGCCCATTGCCATTTCAGGGATTTAACCCTGATCATGATGTCTTCCACTCTCGTCATTTTTCGGATCCACGAGTTTCTCTTCTTATCTCTCCTGGTTATACCAAGCATGCACCTCTCCATTCTGCTTTGAGTTGTCTGCAGCCTTTGTATGTCTCTTTTAGTTAAGGTCCACGTCTCTGCACCATACGTAAGCACTGGAAAGGATGCATTGATCAAACACTTTTCTTTTAAGACATAATGGCATATTGCTCTTGAAAATTATGCTGTTTCTTCCAAAAGCTCTCCAGGCAAGTTTTGTACGCCGATTAATTTCTTCATCAATGTGACCCTCACTTGATATCTGCTGTCCAAGATAAACATACGTATCTGTTATCTCCAGTTTTTCTCCATCAATCGATAAATCTTCATTTCTTGTAAAAGCATTGAACATCACTTTTGTCTTCTGAAAGTTCATTTTTAATCCCACTTCTTTACTCTTGTCAGCAAGTTCCTGGATCATACTCTGCAGCTCTGATGGGCTAGTTGCAAAAATGACTACGTCATCAGCAAAACGAAGGTGGGTTAGATAATCTCCATTAATCTTTATCCCTTTGTTTTCCCAGTTCAGTGATTGAAAGACATTTTCCAATGTGGCATTAAAGAGCTTCGGAGATATGGCGTCACCTTGTCTCACTCCCTTTCCAATTTTTATGTGTGTTGTATTTTCAAACAGCCTAATCTTTGCACTTGCATTTTCATAGATGTTATTAATAATATTAATGTATGCATCTTCAATACCGCAGGATTTCAGAGCCGTGGTAACTGCTGATGGTTTCACCGAATCAAAGGCTTTTTCATAATCGATAAAAGCCATGCACAATGGAAGTTCATATTCCCTCGCTCTTTCAATTAGTTCTCTCAGTACGTGGATATGATCTATTGTGCTGTAGCCACTCCTGAATCCAGCTTGTTCTCTCGGTTGAGCCATGTCCAGTGTTACCTTCAAGCGGTGTGAAAGAACTTTAGTGAAGATTTTATAAACTACTGATAGGAGGCTGATAGGTCTGTAGTTCCTGAGATCCTCAATGTCACCTTTTTTATGTAGCAGGATCATTGTAGCATTGTTCCAATCCTCAGGAATCTTCCCTTCATTAAGGCATCGAGTGAAAATTTGGGCGAGTACTGTTTCGATTTCTCCACTTGCTTCTTGTATGATGTCTATAGTAATTCCATCTTCTCCTGGAGCTTTCCCCCGCTTCATGTTCTTGATTGCATGAGCAACTTCTGCTGGGAGGACTGGAAGAACTCTGGTACCTTTCATGATGTCTGGAGTACATGTATCATCCCTTTCATATAATTTGGAGTAGAAATCTTTCACTCTTGTCAGAATTTCGCCTCTATTTCTTGTTATAGAACCATCTTCTTTTCTCAGAGCCATAATCTGTTTTCTTCCCTTACTGAGATGTCCCTTTGCTATCTTAAGGCTTTGGTTGTTTTCAATTGCTTTCCTCACTAGCTCACAGTTGAATTTCCTTACGTCTTCAGTGATACTTTTTCGTGTTGTCTTGCATAGCTCTATATATTCCACTTTGGAAGTCACATCTTCTTTAGTTGTCCTCATCTCTCTTCTTTTTTGCATCAACATTTTGGTTTTTCCTGATAATTTGTTCACATGCAACTTGTTCTTAGACCCAGCTAATTTTGTTGCTGTTTCCATTAGAGCTTTGGTTACTTTTCTGTTAACTTCCGAAATATCCACTTCTTCCGATGTTAGGCCTTCTAAAGCAGAGAATCTGTTCTTCAGTTCTAACTTGAAAGTATTATGGTGTTTTTTAAGGTTGGTTATGTCAATACATTTTGTTTGTCTTATGAGTTTGTCACGTTCCAGTTTAGTGTTGAGGTGCATCTTACATCTCACCAATCTATGGTCACTACCTGTGTTGAACTTGTTCAGCACATTGCAGTCTTTGATGACGAATTTTTTGTTACACATAATAAAATCAATTTCACTTGTCGTTCCAATTGGATGTCTCCATGTCCATTTCCTGTGTGGCTTTTTCTTGAAAAAGGAGTTCAAGATGAAAAATCCTTCTGCCTCTGCAAACTCAACGAGAGTTTTTCCACGCTGGTTTCTGTTGCCGTGACCGAATTTACCTACTGAAGTTTCATTCTGTTGCCGTTGCCCTATTTTTGCATTGAAATCTCCCATAATTATCTTCAAGTGCTGCTTACCTTTATTATTTAGATGACGAATTTCCTCATAAAATTCTTCAATTTCTTCTTCAGGATGACTTGTGGTGGGTGCATAAGTTTGAATAATCTGAGCCTGGTATCTTCTCGATAGTTGGATAACGAGTCGTGCAGCTCTGTCAGAGGAACTTTCAACTTCTACCACTTTATCCTTCAGTTTCTTGTTTATTATAAATCCAACACCACTAGTTCTGCCAGTATCTGTCCCACGATAATAGAAGAGATGTCCACTTTTCAGTTCAATGAGATCTTCTCCTTTTCTCCTTACCTCACTTAGCCCGACGATGTCCCACTTGATCCTTTGTAGTTCCTCTTCCAATTCAAGAAGCCTTGAACCAGAAGATAGGGAGCGTCCGTTATAGGTAGCCAAGGTCAGCATCAAATGGCAGCCTAGTCCGGTCCTCCGGGGATTCTATATATATATATATATATATACAAATCGTAGTCAAATTATTTACACCAAATTAATTAAGTACTTACATCTTCTGAATTTTGATGCTTTCAGGCATTTTTTAAGTACTTGCATCTTCTGAATTTTGATAGCTTAATGCTTTCAGGTATTTTTTAAGGTCTTTAGAATTTCCAAATTCCGCCATGATATTACGAATGCGGTCTTCTACTTGTATACACATTTTCTTCCTGTTTGGACCAAGTTCTCTTAATTCTTTTAATTGTTGTTTGTGCATCACACGTCAAATTTGGAAATTTAAACACCTTAAAAAATGCCTGAAAGAATTAAGCTATCTTACCAACTTGGACTAAGGACAAAAGCTGCAAAATTCAGAAGATGTAAGTACTTAACTAAATAGATGTAAATAATTTGACTACGATTTGTATATATATCATCATCATCATTGTCAACCATTATCAATCCACTGCTGGACGAAGGTCTCCCCAAGTTTCCTCCACAACGGTCTGTCTTGTGCCAGTCTCCTCCATGTCACTCCCGCATACTTTCGAATTTCATCCACCCATCTTCCATGTGGTCTTCTTCTTGGTCTTTTCCTGTCCCTTGGAATCCAATCTAAAATTTCGGCTGTCCATCGATGGTCTGTTCTTCTGGCAGTATGTCCAGCCCATTGCCATTTCAGGGATTTAACTCTGATCATGATGTCTTCCACTCTTGTCATTTTTTGGATCCACGTGTTCCTCTTCTTATCTCTCCTGGTTACACCAAGCATGCACCTCTCCATTCTGCTTTGAGTTGTCTGCAGCCTTTGTATGTCTCTTTTAGCTAAGGTCCACGTCTCTGCACCATACGTAAGCACTGGAAGGATGCATTGATCAAACACTTTTCTTTTAAGACATAATGGCATATTGCTCTTGAAAATTATGCTGTTTCTTCCAAAAGCTCTCCAGGCAAGTTTTGTACGCCGATTAATTTCTTCACCAATGTGACCCTCACTTGATATCTGCTGTCCAAGATAAACGTACGTGTCTGTTATCTCCAGCTTTTCTAAATCAATCGATAAATCTTCATTTCTTGTAAAAGCATTGTACATCACTTTTGTCTTCTGAAAGTTCATTTTTAATCCCACTTCTTTACTCTTGTCAGCAAGTTCCTGGATCATACTCTGTAGCTCTGATGGGGTAGTTGCAAAAATGACTATGTCATCAGCAAAACGAAGGTGGGTTAGATAATCTCCATTAGTCTTTATCCCTTTGTTTTCCCAGTTCAGTGATTGAAAGACATTTTCCAATGTGGCATTAAAGAGCTTCGGAGATGTGGTGTCACCTTGGCTCACTCCTTTTCCAATTTTTATGTGTGTTGTATTTTCAAACAGCCGAATCTTTGCACTTGCATTTTCATAGATGTTATTAATAATATTAATGTATGTATCTTCAATACCGCAGGATTTCAGAGCCATTGCAACTGCTGATGGTTTCACCGAATCAAAGGCTTTTTCATAATCGATAAAAGCCATGCACAATGGAAGTTCATATTCCCTCGCTCTTTCAATTAGTTCTCTCAGTACGTGGATATGATCTATTGTGCTGTAGCCACTCCTGAATCCAGCTTGTTCTCTCGGTTGAGCCATGTCCAGTGTCACCTTCAAGCGGTGTGAAAGAACTTTAGTGAAGATTTTATAAACCACTGATAGGAGGCTGATAGGTCTGTAGTTCCTGAGATCCTCAATGTCACCTTTTTTATGTCGCAAGATCATTGTAGCGTTGTTCCAATCCTCAAGAATTTTCCCTTCATTAAGGCATCGAGTGAAAATTTGGGCGAGTACTGTTTCGATTTCTCCACTTGCTTCTTCTATGATGTCTATAGTAATTCAATCTTCTCCTGGAGCTTTTCCCCGCTTCATGTTCTTGATTGCATGTGCAACTTCTGCTGGAAGGACTGGAAGAACTCTGGTAGTGGTACCTTTCATGATGTCTGGAGTACATGTATCATCCCTTTCATATAATTTGGAGTAGAAATCTTTCACTCTTGTCAAAATTTCGCCTCTATTTCTTGTTACAGAACCATCTTCTTTTCTCAGTGCCATAATCTGTTTTTTTCCCCTTACTGAGATGTCCCTTTGCTATCTTTAGGCTTTGGTTGTTTTCAATTGCTTTCCTTACTAGTTCACAGTTGAATTTCCTTACGTCTTCAGTGATACTTTTTCGTACTGTCTTGCATAGCTCTATATATTCCACTTTGGAAGTCACATCTTCTTTAGTTGTCCTCATCACTCTTCTTTTTTGCATCAACATTTTGGTTTTTCCTGATAATTTGTTCACATGCAATTTGTTCTTAGACCCAGCTAATTTTGATGCTGTTTCCATAAGAGCTTTGGTTACTTTTGTGTTAACTTCAGCAATATCCACTTCTTCCGATGTTAGGCCTTCTAAAGCAGAGAATTTGTTCTTCAGTTCCAATTTGAAGGTATTATGGTGTTTTTTAAGGTTGGTTATGTCAATACATTTTGTTTGTCTTATGAGCTTGCTACGTTCGAGTTTAGTGTTGAGGTGCATCTTACATCTCACCAATCTATGGTCACTGCCTGTGTTGAACTTGTTTAGCACACTGCAGTCTTCTATGACGAATTTTTTGTTAGACATAATAAAATCAATTTCACTTGTCGTCCCATTTTTATGTCTCAATGTCCATTTCCTGTGTGGCTTTTTCTTGAAAAAGAAGTTCAAGATGAAAAACCTTTCTGCCTCTGCAAACTCTACGAGAGTATTTCCACGCTGGTTTCTGTTGCCGTGACCGAATTTACCTACTGAAGTTTCATTCTGTTGCCGTTGCCCTATTTTTGCATTGAAATCTCCCATAATTATCTTCAAGTGCTGTTTACCTTTATTATTTAGATCACGAATTTCCTAATAAAATTCTTCAATTTCTTCTTCAGCATGACTTGTGGTGGGTGCATAAGTTTGAATAATCTGAGCCTGGTATCTTCTCGAGAGTTGGATAACGAGTCGTGCAGCTCTGTCAGAGGAACTTTCAACTTCTACAACTTTATCCTTCAGTTTCTTGTTTATTATAAATCCAACACCACTAGTTCTGCCAGTATCTGTCCCACGATAGTAGAAGAGATGTCCACTTTTCAGTTCAATGAGATCTTCTCCTTTTCTCCTTACCTCACTTAGCCCGACGATGTCCCACTTGATCCTTTGTAGTTCCTCTTCCAATTCAAGAAGCCTTGAATCAGAAGATAGGGAGCGTCCGTTGTACGTTGCCAAGGTCAGCATCAGATGGCAGCCTAGTCCGGTCCTCCGGGGATTCTTAGCACACTCTGCCTTCATGTCGCACTGTCCGCTGCCTTGGCCAGGTACATTCCTGTTGCCGGAGACTGAGGGCCAAGATTTAAGTTGTGGAGTCATTTTGGAGGGGTTTGGCCATAACTCACCACGCTGGCCAAGCGGGTTGGTGAGTGTGGGATAGCATTTCCTCTAATCCCAATGGTATAGTTATACCGCTATTGGCGGTCGTCAGAGCCCCTTTAGTGGGAACAGGATGTCCACGAGAAGGCGGGGTTGACATTTGTCAAGGAGAGGCTGTGATGTTACGCATAACCTGACCTCTCTCTCTCTCTCTCTATATATATATATATAATGATATTAAAAACGTGTGTTTAGTATAAAAACTTGATGTAAGTAATTAATTAATTAGATGTAGGTAATTTGACTACGATTTGTATATATATATATATATATATATATATATATATATATATATATACTTAAGAGCAAAACTGAAGACTAAGGTAAAACTTTAGAATTTAAAACGAAGGTTGCAAAATAACCTGAAAATCAAAACGCGCAACGCAGCAGTTTTGAAAATTCAGAATTCACATTCTATAAAGAAGATACCTAAGCAAAAAAAATACAAATATAATTTTGACTCACACCTAGTACAACATAGAAAAGGTTATGTATCTACCTGTGTGAGTAAAAGGAGAAAAGATAAAAAAATAAAATAAAACAACTGAATGTAGAAGGTGTCGAGAATACTGAGCCTTGGCTTTATCAAGGACCAGCAAAAACTCTGCATTTTCTCACTTCCACAAAGACCTAGTTGGAAATGGGTTTCTGCAAGGCCATAGATGCAAGTAACATTCCCACCTAAAATAGTTTAAAAATTATATATATGTCATGTCCTCCGTAGAGTTGCATGACCTAGCACTAGTTAACAATTTTGCTTGCATCCATTAACCTTCCTGGCCCGACCCATGCTCTTCATCTGTTACTATTAAACAGAGAGAAGAAGATTAAAGAGAACTCAAGCTGTGAGAGTGACATAATAATTAGAAATGATTTTCAGCCATAACGAAATTCCAAGTTCGTTTGAGAGAGAATTTAAACCTGAAAATCAATGCAAAAAAATCCAAATTTTTACATTGCAATTAAAAAAGGAAATATTAATTTTTAACGAACAGAATTTTGAAAGAAAACTTGAGTCTAAAACCCCTTACTCTACAACTTATGACAGCACGAAAACGAGAATAAGTTAAAGATAATAATTAACTAAAGAAAACCTTGTGAAAGTTATTTACCTTAAACAGTTAGTTGCAATATGTACAAAGTATTTCAGCAGTGCTTTAAGTGCATAATTAATTAGTTATTAAGAACTTAACTACTTTGAAAAAACAGCGCATAGACAGCGCATAGAAAAGGAACAAGCTTAGCCATCTTCTGTTCCTAGGTACCCCAAAAGACGCTCAAAGTTACAAAGAAAAGAAAGAGTTAAAACCCGCAAAAATGTTAACAGACAAACCAATGCCTAAAAGCTGAAAAGCTAAAAAACGACAGAGAAAAAGTACATGAAGTACAAACATTGAACTTATAAAACCTAGAACCCAAAAACAAGGAAGAGAGCTTACCTCTTGTGTGACAAAAACTTTTCTCCTCACAAGAGAAGAACATGTCTGACCTCTTCCGCCACTCCTAGACGCTGGGGGGCAGTGAGGGTGGGGCTGATGGCCTCCTCATACAGCAAGAAACCAACGCGCGGAGATTTTAACCAGAGAAAAAAATATATATAAACTTAAGACTGTGGATCTGTATGATCAGAAAGAGCAGAATTAACTCTCCAGAATACATGAGAAATATTATAAAATATACGAGCAGTGTATTTAATAATCTTTGCATGTATTAAATCACCTTAGTGAGCTTCTATAGATTAATCGGAATCTTATTAATTTTAATGTTGGTTTTACTATTTTTAGTATAGCTATCCTAGTGATGAATAACTAGTTTTCTTTTTTATTTGTTTTTATTTTCTTTTATAAACAGATTTTTAAGCTTTTTTTGTGATTTTGTTTATATTATTTAATTTTTTGTTTTAATAGGACCGTCATATCCATAGCACTAAGGTTCCTTTAGGTAGTTAATAGGCATCCTCTAGCCAACTTCCTTACGGCTTTGATTGGTCAGAATCATATTATTAACTGTGTAGAAAATTAAAGCAGATCTGCCAACCTTACTCTATTATTCAGAATAATTTTTCTTAAAGTTCTTTTGATGAAAGAAGAAGGAATTTCGTTCTCTAGAAAACTTTCTAATAGTATATTAATGTGGTAATTGAAGTCCAAATTGTTGCTGCAAATTCTTGAAATTCTTAGGACCTGAGAAATTAGTACATTCTCAATTACTTTGGTTGAAATGTTATTATTCCAGTGTAGATATTTAATTACTTTGAAAGGAAAATTAACTCTTTTATCAAAGAGGCTAATAGATGGGTTACCTCTGTTGAGCTTAATGCTTAAGTCTAGGAACTCAAGTTCCTGATTACTGTGGTTGGTTTTACATAAGTTAAGAGAGCTAGGATAGATATTATCAAAATCACTCTCTATAACTTCTGAATTATTAATACACACCAGATCATCAATATATCTAAAAGTGTAAAGGTAGTTATCTGAGCAGGTGGGGTGATTTTTAATGAATTTATATTCCTTAAAGAACAGGAATAGATTAGCGATATTCGTGGACGTTGATGTTCCCATGGGAATACCGTTCACTTGCTTATAGAGATTATTATTATATAAGATATGGTTATTTTTTATGCAGCAATTGAGATAAGAGTTCCAAGTTCCTACATCAACAAATTGGTTAAGTTTAAATTCTGCATACAGCTCTTTAAAGGTAGTGATTATATCTGATAGAGGCAGATTAGTATATAGGTTTTCAAAATCATAACTATTAATATCTAGGGGACAAACTTTGAGTATAGTAGAAATTACTTCTGCATTATTATTAATTATCCAAAAATCTCTGTACATCAAGTTAGAACAGTTTCTAATGTGTTTCAAAACCTTCTTTAAGACATCTTCAAAAGCAAGATCTATTTTCTTTTTATGACTCCTTACTCCATTAGCTATGAACCTGAACTTCACAGGATCCTTATGAAACTTAACCGTTGCAAAAAGAAATGGAAATTCAGGCTCATATCTTCTAGTTTGTGGAATTATAAGTTTCTTGAAGAATGCCATTTCTTTTTGCAACGGTTAAGTTTCATAAGGATCCTGTGAAGTTCAGGTTCATAGCTAGTGGAGTAAGGAGTCATAAAAAGAAAATAGATCTTGCTTTTGAAGATGTCTTAAAGAAGGTTTTGAAACACATTAGAAACTGTTCTAACTTGATGTACAGAGATTTTTGGATAATTAATAATAATGCAGAAGTAATTTCTACTATACTCAAAGTTTGTCCCCTAGATATTAATAGTTATGATTTTGAAAACCTATATACTAATCTGCCTCTATAAGATATAATCACTACCTTTAAAGAGCTGTATGCAGAATTTAAACTTAACCAATTTGTTGATGTAGGAACTTGGAACTCTTATCTCAATTGCTGCATAAAAAATAACCATATCTTATATAATAATACTCTCTATAAGCAAGTGAACGGTATTCCCATGGGAACATCAACGTCCACGAATATCGCTAATCTATTCCTGTTCTTTAAGGAATATAAATTCATTAAAAATCACCCCACCTGCTCAGATAACTACCTTTACACTTTTAGATATATTGATGATCTGGTGTGTATCAATAATTCAGAAGTTATAGAGAGTGATTTTGATAATATCTATCCTAGCTCTCTTAACTTATGTAAAACCAACCACAGTAATCAGGAACTTGAGTTCCTAGACTTAAGCATTAAGCTCAACAGAGGTAACCCATCTATTAGCCTCTTTGATAAATGAGTTAATTTTCCTTTCAAAGTAATTAAATATCTACACTGGAATAATAACATTTCAACCAAAGTAATTGAGAATGTACTAATTTCTCAGGTCCTAAGAATTTCAAGAATTTGCAGCAACAATTTGGACTTCAATTACCACATTAATATACTATTAGAAAGTTTTCTAGAGAACGAAATTCCTTCTTCTTTCAACAAAAGAACTTTAAGAAAAATTATTCTGAATAATAGAGTAAGGTTGGCAGATCTGCTTTAATTTTCTACACAGTTAATAATATGATTCTGACCAATCAAAGCCGTAAGGAAGTTGGCTAGAGGATGCCTATTAACTACCTAAAGGAACCTTAGTAGGATATGACGGTCCTATTAAAACAAAAAATTAAATAATATAAACAAAATCACAAAAAAGCTTAAAAATCTGTTTATAAAAGAAAATAAAAACAAATAAAAAAGAAAACTAGTTATTCATCACTAGGATAGCTATACTAAAAATAGTAAAACCAACATTAAAATTAATAAGATTCCGATTAATCTATAGAAGCTCACTAAGGTGATTTAATACATGCAAAGATTATTAAATACACTGCTCGTATATTTTATAATATTTCTCATGTATTCTGGAGAGTTAATTCTGCTCTTTCTGATCATACAGATCCACAGTCTTAAGTTTATATATATTTTTTTCTCTGGTTAAAATCTCCGCGCGTTGGTTTCTTGCTGTATGAGGAGGCCATCAGCCCCACCCTCACTGCCCCCAGCGTCTAGGGAGTGGCGGAAGAGGTCAGCCATGTTCTTCTCTTGTGAGGAGAAACGTTTTTGTCACACAAGAGGTAAGCTCTCTTCCTTGTTTTTGGGTTCTAGGTTTTATAAGTTCAATGTTTGTACTTCATGTACTTTTTCTCTGTCGTTTTTTAGCTTTTCAGCTTTTAGGCATTGGTTTGTCTGTTAACATTTTTGCGGGTTTTAACTCTTTCTTTTCTTTGTAACTTTGAGCGTCCTTTGGGGTACCTAGGAACAGAAGATGGCTAAGCTTGTTCCTTTTCTATGCGCTGTCTATGCGCTGTTTTTTCAAAGTAGTTAAGTTCTTAATAACTAATTAATTATGCACTTAAAGCACTGCTGACATACTTTGTACATATTGCAACTAACTGTTTAAGGTATATAACTTTCACAAGGTTTTCTTTAGTTAATTATTATCTTTAACTTATTCTCGTTTTCGTGCTGTTATAAGTTGTAGAGTAAGGGGTTTTAGACTCAAGTTTTCTTTCAAAATTCTGTTCGTTAAAAATTAATATTTCCTTTTTTGATTGCAATGTAAAAATTTGGATTTTTTGCATTGATTTTCAGGTTTAAATTCTCTCTCAAACGAACTTGGAATTTCGTTATGGCTGAAAATCATTTCTATTTATTATGTCACTCTCACAGCTTGAGTTCTCTTTAATCTTCTTCTCTCTGTTTAATAGTAACAGATGAAGAGCATGGGTCTGGCCAGGAAGGTTAATGGATGCAAGCGAAATTGTTAACTAGTGCTAGGTCATGCAACTCTACGGAGGACATGACATATATATATTTTTTAAACTATTTTAGGTGGGAATGTTACTTGCATCTATGGCCTTGCAGAAACCCATTTTCAACTAGGTCTTTGTGGAAGTGAGAAAATGCAGAGTTTTTGCTGGTCCTTGATAAAGCCAAGGCTCAGTATTCTCGACACCTTCTACATTCAGTTGTTTTATTTTATTTTTTATCTTTTCTCCTTTTACTCACACAATTAGATACATAACCTTTTCTATGTTGTACTAGGTGTGAGTCAAAATTATATTTGTATTTTTTTTGCTTAGGTATCTTCTTTATAGAATATATATTTATATATATATATATATATATATATAGAATGAAAATATTACAGAACAAAAATACAAAATTTCAAAACAAGTAAAAAACTGGAACAGGTTGCCGTCATCAGGAGAGCATCAGCCTGTGGGAGTGGCCTTTCTAGTACCAACAAAACGACAAGGCAAGCCAAAATTGTCGGCTGGTCATGCTCCCTAGGCCACAAAACCAAATTCTAATAAACACAAAAATCAAATTAAAAAAAAAAGAATTAAAAGCCTACCGGCAGAACGAAAACCGCCAGGAGAAAGAGTCAAACAAGACTGAACAGAGCGCCCACAAGAACCCAAATATATACATTGATAAGAAAGGTGGTCACGGTTAAACAACTACCTGGTAAGCCAAAAAATGTATGAGTTGACAAGATGCAAAACTGTTTATGTAGATAAGATCTTAAGCTATAAAGGACCCACCAAATAGCACTGTATGTTACCTATATATTTAAAATTGTTAGGTCCTAGGTTAGTAAAGCATGTCAATGTGTAATTTGAAACTTTTGGACACCAAATTAAAGTTTAAAATTAAATGGTTAAAATGATGCCTTAAGAAATTTTTAGGAAAATTGTTAAATTGCAATTTAGAAAGAAGGGCTTTTAGATTTTTTGCAAGTAAGAGCTGTGTAGAGCAAATTTTAGCCATTCTATGAAACTGGGAGATGAGTAGATTACGATGTATAACTTTTAAAATATTGGATGACCAGTGAGTGAATGATATCAAACTCAAAAGAGTTTCTTTTATCAAATAAATTCACCACACCTCTTCCCTCCTCGTCTACCCGAACCTCTAAATCGAGGTAACAAACACAAGTAGACGATCTGTTGGTTTTTTCTAGGGTAAGGTCGTCAGGATACAAGTCAGCGGCGCAACGCAAAAAGTCCGGAATGTTAATGACAATAATGTCATCAACATATCTTATAGCAATCCCAGGTAAAGGATGATTGGCAACATATCTATCCTCAAAAAAAATGTAGATAGAGATTAGCTAAACTGCTAGAAAAATGACTGCCCATCGGGATACCACGAGTTTGGAGGTAAAGCCCATCGCCCACGGTAACAAAATTGTTATTGATACAGAAATCCAGTAGGAAATACCAATAACGTTCTGTAGGCCCGGGCTCGAACATCGTATGTATATTTAGGGCTACCTGCCACAGACCCTTCAATGAAATTGAGGTGTTTGCCGCCCCGGTGGCGCAGTGGTCTAAGGCGTTGGCCTCTGATCATTCGTCCGTAAGGTGTCCGGGTTCGAATCCCGGTCAGGCATGGATGTTGTATTTGTCTTACGGCACTGGCTCTCTCCCTTCCCTGGAACCAGTGACCCTAAATTAGGGACGGGCGACTGCTTATAGTCCATTGAGTTGCTTACGGCGGTCGTTAAACCTCCAATAAAAAAAAAAAGAAATTGAGGTGAAGAGGTTTTTAAAATCGTAAGTATCCACAGATGTGACAGTCACCGAGCCAAGTGTCTCCAAGACTCTGTCATTGCTCCCAACAATCCAGGTCGAACCCAACCTGCGAAGAGCCACGGGCAAGTATCTCTGAAGCAACCCACCCGCTTTGCTGTTATAACAGTTGCGTCCACTAGTAATAAAACGGAAGGAAACAGGTTCCTTATGAAACTTTGGGATGGTATAAATAAAAGGAAAGTTAAAGTTCTTCATGAGCTAGACAAGTTCAAGAGCTTTGGTGTTTGTACCCGGCAGCCACATAATTTTGCTTTGATTAATTCACAAATTCGTGAACTTCAAAACTTATTCACTATTTCTCCAGTGGATAAGGCTGGTAATAACTTTGCCTTTTTTTGTAAACAATTCTATCAGGATCTCCTGATACAGGAGATGAATACCACAGATACTTACACTCCGGTTTCTCAAAATCATAAAGACATTGTTAAGAAAATAATCGCTCTGCATAAAAGGATAAGGCTTAATGTGTCCAACTTAAACTTTCCTTTTATTTGTGCCATCCAAAAGTTTCATAAGGAACCTGTTTCCTTCCGATTTATTACTAGTGGACGCACTTGTTATAACAGCAAAGCGGGTGGGTTGCTTCAGAGATACTTGTCCGTGACTCTTCGCAGGTTGGGTTTGACCTGGATTATTGGGAGCAATGACAGAGTCTTGGCGACACTTGGCTCGGTGACTGTCACATCTGTGGATACTTACGATTTTAAAAACCTCTTCACCTCAATTTCATTGAAGGGTCTGTGGCAGGTAGCCCTAAATATACATACGATGTTCTGTACTATATATATATATATATATATGTATACATATATAAGTAAAATGATTCGATTAGCAGGGTCGCTTCGTCCACGGTAAAATATAACAGGGTCACTTCGCGCACGACACCGCCGCTAGCTAACAGGATTGTGGGCTCAGCTTGGGGCTTGCAAGTTTCAGGTGTATCTTTCCCGCACGTTAGGGTCTCCTTTTCCGTGACCTTGACGGGCAGAAAGCATAGAAACCAATTTTTTGGGTGTTCCCAACAGTTTCGTGAATATGCAGCCGACATATACAAAGGTATGTAATGTATACCCACGTACCTTTGTAAGGTACTTATATAAAGGTACTGGGTATACAAAGTTTCACTGTACAGTGAAATCCGCTTAATACAATTTTCAAAGGACCGACGCGAATCAGCGTTTTTAACAAGAAATCGTCTTAGCCGGAAACAGAAAATAAATAAAATCTACGCTACGTACCTTTGCATATGTCGGCAGCATATTCACAAAACTGTTGGAGAATACCAAAAATAATGGTTTCTATGCTTTTCATAATGTTTCTATGCCAAAGCCCAGCGAAACTTTGGTCGACACGAAAAATAGCATTGTGATACAACATTGTTTTTCTTAATCATGTTATCATCACAACGATTGCAGTCCACAATTTTGTTAATGTAAGAAATGTGAATTGCAATAACAACATCGATAATTAAACACACCCAGATCCGTCTGTCAGGGCACAGAAGCGAGATTTATTCCACAGCCATTATCCTCATAACTTGACTAAAAATGCTTCTATTGCGACAAAACTTTAGTATGTTGTGCCGGAGGTAAACTGAACGAATTCTGCTTAATATCATAGAAAATTTATTCCGCAGCCATTATCGTCATAACTTGAGTAATGATTTCTGATATGTTGGAAAGCGTATCGCACTCAATGCATTGCGTGATTTTACTAACTTGTTGAGAAGATTGTGGGACGAATAATGGTTCACACGTAACAGGAAAGTACGAGGGTGATAACAAAAGTTCTGCACACGTTAATGTAAAACGGAAGCGGATGATGTAATCGGCAAAAGGATTGCGTCATGTCAAGGTCATACTCTCAACAACTCAGTGGTGTCAGAACAACGCGCTATCATTTGCTGTGTGGATGTGGGAGGTGTTTGGAAATGGAAGCGTGCAGCTCCTCAGGTCGAGGCACAGCGTTAGACCAGCGTTCGTACGTGAAAATAGAAGTTCTGCTGGAAAAAACTCCGACACAGATCCACACTGACTTGCAAGAAGTTTGTGGGCAAGGAACTCTTGATCGAAGCACAATTTCTCGCTGGACATCGCTCTTTCAGGTGGGATGATGCCGCGTCAAAGGTGATCGCCGCTCAGGCCGACCTCAAACGGCGACTGGTAAAACATCTGTCACCATTGTTACAACGCTTCTCGAAGAGAAATGCCGTTGGCAGTCGAGGAGATCGCTCATCAGGCAACTTTGTCCACCATGTTTGTTCACCGGATTTTGGCCAACTTACTGGAAAAAAAAAAGAAAAATCGCCACGCGCTTGGTGCCCCATCAACTCACCCCCGAGCAGAAGGCAGACAGAGTGATAATCGCAGAAGATCACCTTCACAGGTTCGAAAGCAAGGGTGACACCTTCCTGAAGAGAATTGTTGCAATTGATGAAAATTAGACTCGTCATTTTGAGCAGGAACTAAAGTCACAACAAGAGGAATGGAGGCATCCAAGTTCCCCACGCCCAAGGGCGGATCGGGTCGACGTAGCCAGGCCGGGAATTTTAGACTTGTGGTCCATTCGAATAGAGATATGGACAAATATAAGATATGCGTCTACGCCCCCTGGCAGAAAAACCGTGCATTATTTTAGGAAGAGAGTATTCTCAAAAGGTTTGTCGACGTGAGCGGTATCGGTCCACAAGCGAATTTCTTTCAATCGAGATTTTAGAAGCTCTGACTTTGCTGCAAATACATCAGAAGCGGAAATGAAGTTTTACGCCCCCTGGTGGCGCAAACAAAAATTAGAAATTATATGCAAAGGATTTCCCATCAGGAGCTATATCCGCTGCGGAAAGGATTTTTCAAATCGGAGTTTTAGAAGCAGAGATATCGGGGGAAACGCAATTTACTTTTACGCCCCCTAGCGGAAAGTCTAGGAATCACTTGAAAATTTTGAAATTATGAGAAAAACATGTCACACTGGAAACTCTATCTAATAAAGAAAGAATTTTTCAAACCGGACCATTAGAAGCAGAGATATTGACAAAAATAAGATGTACATCTACGCCCCCTGTCGGAGAAACTGTGGAATATTTTAAGAGGAAAATATTCTGAAAATGTTTATGGACGTGAGTGGCACTGGTCCACGAAATGATTTTTCCATCGAGATTGTAGGAGCTCAGAGTTTAGGGCAAATACATCAGAAGCAAAGATTAACTCTTACACCCCCTGCAGGCCAAAGTATTCTTTACCAAAAATTAGAATTTATATGCCAAAAAGTTTTCATCAGGAGCTGTATCCTCTGAAGAAAACATTTTTCAAATCGGAGTTTTAAAAGGCGAGATATCGGGGGAAACGTAATTCACTATTACGCCTCCTAGCGGAAAACCTATGCGTTACTTGAAAAAGTAACTATACCTAAAATACTTTTCGACATAAATGGAATTGAAAGATAAAATAATGTTTTCAATCGGATGTTTAGAAGTAAATAAATGGAATAAAATGTATTTTGAATTCGACATCATCTACATTTACACCCTCTAGCGGCGAAACTGTACATCGTAAAAAAAAAAAAAAAAAAGACGATATGGAAGATCATCATTCGCATATTTCAAGCTTCCCAATGCAAAAAAAGGAATTTTCAAATAGGGCTAATATTTGCAGAGATATGGTATCTACAGACGGACGGACGGACGGAAAAACCGATAACATAAGCACGATCTGTTTTTACAAAAGACGTGCTAATAAGAGGAGGTGATATGACGTGTAAAGAAGACAAATTTGCAGCGATACACTCTGTCCGTGTAGCTTAGTTGAGGGGGCAACTTACTCTGAAGTGAGGGGGGGGATTCGATCGTCGTCACAGACAAATATGTGCTTTCGCAATCTTTATTTTGCGAAGTCAGAAACCAATTTGAAGACTTTGACAAATGTATTTTAGTCAGTCTTTGCATTTAAATGAAAAGCAAACTGCGCTCGAACCGGATTTAAATAAAATGCAAAAAAACTGTGCTCAAACTGAATAAAAAGTTCAATTATATTGCTGCGCAATGCCGCTAAGATACAAAGCATGGAAAAGATGGCAATGTAATGGCGAAATTTTCTGTCAGTTGTATAACGCGATAGCAGTTTGTGTGTTTTTATCAGCATGTATCCACAGGATATATTTTTCAGTGCAAAATCTAAAGGAGGCTACTGGAAAAGTAATTAAAATTGGCTGTTTGTGAGTGTATTCTGTCAAATGACATGTTGTACAGAAAGCAATTACGGTGATGCACGACAAGAAAAAACAATATCATCTCCATTTTATAAAAAAATGTTGACCGAGATTTTCAATATCAGCTTGGATGTTTACAGTATGTTGCTTTCATTATAGCGTTTCCTAGTTACCTTTCCAAAACCTGTAAACGGCCATGAGCGAAAGAAGTTAATCTTTTCACTTGCTATTATTAACTTGTAAAAATGAGCGAAAGAAGTAAATCTTTTCACTTGCTATTATTAACTTGTAAAAATGAGTGAAAGAAGTAAATCTTTTCACTTGCTATTATTAACTTGTAAAAATGAGCGAAAGAAGGAAATCTTTTCACTTGCTATTATTAACTTGTAAAAATGAGAGAAAGAAGGAAATATTTTCACTTGCTATTATTAACTTGCAAAAATGAGCGAAAGAAGTAAATTTTTTCACTTGCTATTATTAACTTGTAAAAATGAGCGAAAGAAGTAAATCTTTTCACTTGCTATTATTAACTTGTAAAAATGAGCGAAAGAAGCAAATCTTTTCAATTGCTATTATTAACTTGCAAAAATGAGCGAAAGAAGTAAATCTTTTCACTTGCTATTATTAACTTGTAAAAATGAGCGAAAGAGGTAAATCTTTTCACTTGCTATTATTAACTTGTAAAAATGAGTGAAAGAAGTAAATCTTTTCACTTGCTATTATTAACTTGTAAAAATGAGCGAAAGAAAGAAATCTTTTCAATTGCTATTATTAACTTGCAAAAATGAGCGAAAGAAGTAAATCTTTTCACTTGCTATTATTAACTTGTAAAAATGAGCGAAAGAGGTAAATCTTTTCACTTGCTATTATTAACTTGTAAAAAGGGCCATGAGCGAAAGAAGTAACAGTCTTTTCACTTGCTATTATTATGTAGAGGTTATCAAATTTCCTTTAGAAATAGTTCGAAAAAAATGGATCAATGTGTTGCAATGTGAAAATATAAATTGAAGCAATCGGCCAGTTTTATTCTGTGGTTAATAGACGTCTCATATAACGCCGTAGAATGTTGCTAAACGTAAGAGCGTGACGTGCTTATTATTATACAATCTGCAACAAATATAAACCTTCAGAGCCTAAAAAATTAGTGTAGGTCAATGAAATGCACATTTTCAACCAAGCTACAGATATTTAGTCACTGTTTTTAACATACTAGAAGGAACGTTGTCACATCGCTTATTGATGAAAAAATACTTGACATCTGAAATCAAGAACAAGTAAATTATGAAAACATTTGTTATGTTTCCCCCGCTAAATACTGCTGAAAGAAAACCATACACTGCTAGAGACATTGAATCAAACATATGAAGAAGTGGGTATTTCTGGAATGCTGAAGGGATTTGATCATATCAGAAAACTCAGATACGAGAAAAAATAACATATTTGGGCACGTACAGATTGACATCAGCTAAAAAGGAATTTCAAGAATCAAGGTATTGCATGCAACAAAAATTGCATTTCAAATTCTACGGTTAGCCACAAGCAGCGAAATATTTTAGCAAATATATCGTAATTTTGAAAATTAGCTTTTGTTCTGCAGATATTGAAGTCTTGATACCTTAAAAGAAGATTTAGATTAAGGTTACCTGAAAAATATGCTTTTGTGATTGAAGATATTAGAAAAGGAAGCTGTACTTCTGCGGGGTAAAAAGGTTTTGTTGAACATAGGAATCAGAGAAAACAATAAATTATTCTTTGCCTCAGAACATCTTAATGATGCTAAACAAGGGCCTGAAATTCGAAAGTAAAATAAAAAAAAATCTTCATTGCTTCAGAAATTGCTTATATCATTTATAGAAGAAAAACTCAAAATCATCAAATTACGATCAAATTATTTTTCAATAATGGGCTTTTGTTGAAATAGTAATTTTAAAATGAGATGTCTTTTCGTATCAATAAAAGTATGATACTGTTGAGACCACATTTTTTTTAAATAGACTGACAAGAAAATCTTTACCCTCAACGCACATAAACTTTACAGCAGTTTCACTAGAAAAACTTCCTTTACTTTAATACTTAACCAAAAATCAGGTGTCATGTCTAACTGAAAATGCACCTGTTTTCAACGCATATGATGCTGGATATAGTGAAAGTAAAAAAAAAAAAAAAAAAGCAATGTTTTGCGAAAATTTCATTACCTTTTGACCATGCAAAAAGTTTTCTGTGGAAAAAAATATAATTATTCCCATGAATAAAATATCAGATTTATTGCTTTAGATTTTTAAAAAGCATAAGAATCTAAGCATTATACAGTAGAAACGCCAACAGATTATATCTTTAAACCTAAGTTGTACGCTACTTGCAAAACTGACTGAGAAAATATCAAAGCTCCATAACATTTAAACTTTGCACATGTTAAATTTCAGTGTCTGATTCAAGCAAAAAGAATTGATATTTCTTGATTTTTAACCATACTATTGAGAAAAAGTTTGCCAAAAGTCTCTGCAGTTACAAACGCAAAATAAATATTGTTATAAAAATGTATTAAATCAGGGGTTTTACTCAAATATGCAGTTACATACGCAAAATAAATATTGTTATAAAAATGTATTAAATCAGGGGGTTTTGCTCATTTACAATTATAATGGTGCAAGCTGTGTGGACCATCAATTCAATTTCGGAAGCGCGTGTAAGAAAAAAAACCTCATTTATGTGAGAGTCACAACTTTCCGGAAATTCACAAAATATTTTTTTCCATTTTTTGTCAGCTTTCAGATCTGTGGCATAAATACTTTGAGATTGCGGAAACTTCGTCGAAATGATATGTTAGTCAGTTGTCTACGGCATTTTCCAGTAATAGTCTGGAATCTTGTTACTGTTTATATGACGTACTTTTATGTTCAGCTGTATTTAATACAAGAGACAAAAGGTAAGGGAGAAAATTCTTTAGTTATTGCTCACGCTTGTGGCGTTCTGATTAGAATTTACATGATGCTTAAAATGGGCAAACTGCAAAACAGTGTACGAAGTTTAACACGCATTTGTCAGATAGCTTACCTCTCGAGGGCACCTGATTCGTATGAAGAGGATCATTTACGCAAGTTTTATTTTCTTTCAAACCTTTCACTTCGTCTGGACTGTGTGGTTATGGTCATGGACAAGTAGGAACACAAATGCAAATCATCACTTTTTGTACAGTTTATTCTCTTTATGTTTGG
The DNA here is from genome assembly GCA_039090855.1 of Macrothele yani. Taxonomy (NCBI): domain Eukaryota; kingdom Metazoa; phylum Arthropoda; class Arachnida; order Araneae; family Macrothelidae; genus Macrothele; species Macrothele yani. The sequence goes on along the minus strand of CM077013.1, from coordinate 115,002,779 downwards.
AACCCACTGATGTCAATACAAGACTTGTGGTCGGAATTCATCTGTTTTGTAAAATGATATCCGTCAGACAGATCCCGCTTATTTTTACCATTTTCTACGCATGCGCGTGCACACTTCTGAAAATTTCGTTCCGAAATATATGTCACCAGCTCTAAATGCACAACACATCGAATTTTTCCATTTCGATGAAAATGTACAATCATTTGATAAGTGAAGTTTCATCTCGGGATGAAGCTGTTTCCTCAGGTGCATTCCTTGTCTGGCTTTATCATTTGATAAGCGAAGTTTCATCTCTGGATGAAGCTGTTTCCTCAGGTGCATTCCTTGTCTGGCTTGATCTCTTCTTTAACGCGCTCAGCTCAAGCTTTTTCCTCTTTTATAGTGACATACCTACGGAGTACTGTGGTATAATTGTGGCTAATTTGGTATACCATGTTCTTCTTATGAGCATCATGATGTCATCTGCAGCAGAAGTATATGAAACAACAGTAAATTCCCGGAAAACAACTCACGATATAGTTGCTCAGAAAGAAAAATGTCCATTACAACATATATCTCTAACCATTAACATGCAGCTCTACGGACCTGTTCTTACGTTAGGTGGAATGATATCTTTGAAAAAAAGCCCATTACTGAGCCCATTAGGTGTTATAATTACTTACATTTCGCTTTTTGCTACATTTCAAAAAGTACGTTAAATCAGTATCATTAAAAGCCAAAAATTTTGTTTCAAGAATTGCTGAGTTTAACCTAGTTTGGGCTTTATTATCACCAATAGTAGTTCGTCGGTAAACCTTTTACTGGTATGACAGCGGCAACACGTCGAGGTATACTGTCAACCAATTTCCGGTAGGTGTTGACAGCAATGGCTTGCCATTCGTCCTGCAAAGCTGCTACTAGAGTGGCGAGAGAAGACTGCCGTTGTTGTAAATTTCGTATCTACCGCTCCAGTTCATCCCAGAAGTGTTCTGTGGTATTAAGATCAGGACTCTGAGAGGACAGTCTAGCTATTGCACCTCATTTATAAGAAACTAGTACTGCATACGCCGTGCAGTGCGAAGTGAGCTCGATCGTGTTGGACGATCTTTTCCATAAAACTGCTACACTCATGGTAGGGCAGAATTATTCTGACCGTCGAGGCGTACTGTCAACCAATTTCCGGTAGGTGTTGACAGCAATGGCTTGCCATTCGTCCTGTAAAGCTGCAACCAGAGTGGCGAGAGAAGACTGCCGTTGTTGTAAATTTCGTATCTACCGCTCCAGTTCATCCCAGAAGTGTTCTGTGGTATTAAGATCAGGACTCTGAGAGGACAGTCTAGCTATTGCACCTCATTTATAAGAAACTAGTACTGCATACGCCGTGCAGTGCGAAGTGAGCTCGATCGTGTTGGACGATCTTTTCCATAATACTGCTACACTCATGGTAGGGCAGAATTATTCTGACCGTCGAGGCGTACTGTCAACCAATTTCCGGTAGGTGTTGACAGCAATGGCTTGCCATTCGTCCTGCAAAGCTGCTACCAGAGTGGCGAGAGAAGACTGCCGTTGTTGTAAATTTCGTATCTACCGCTCCAGTTCATCCCAGAAGTGTTCTGTGGTATTAAGATCAGGACTCTGAGAGGACAGTCTAGCTATTGCACCTCATTTATAAGAAACTAGTACTGCATACGCCGTGCAGTGCGAAGTGAGCTCGATCGTGTTGGACGATCTTTTCCATAATACTGCTACACTCATGGTAGGGCAGAATTATTCTGACCGTCGAGGCGTACTGTCAACCAATTTCCGCTAGGTGTTGACAGCAATGGCTTGCCATTCGTCCTGTAAAGCTGCTACCAGAGTGGCGAGAGAAGACTGCCGTTGTTGTAAATTTCGTATCTACCGCTCCAGTTCATCCCAGAAGTGTTCTGTGGTATTAAGATCAGGACTCTGAGAGGACAGTCTAGCTATTGCACCTCATTTATAAGAAACTAGTACTGCATACGCCGTGCAGTGCGAAGTGAGCTCGATCGTGTCGGACGATCTTTTCCATAATACTGCTACACTCATGGTAGGGCAGAATTATTCTGACCGTCGAGGCGTACTGTCAACCAATTTCCGCTAGGTGTTGACAGCAATGGCTTGCCATTCGTCCTGTAAAGCTGCTACCAGAGTGGCGAGAGAAGACTGCCGTTGTTGTAAATTTCGTATCTACTGCTCCAGTTCATCCCAGAAGTGTTCTGTGGTATTAAGATCAGGACTCTGAGAGGACAGTCTAGCTATTGCACCTCATTTATAAGAAACTAGTACCGCATACGCCGTGCAGTGCGAAGTGAGCTCGATCGTGTCGGACGATCTTTTCCATAATACTGCTTACACTCATGGTAGGGCAGAATTATTCTGACCGTCGAGGCGTACTGTCAACCAATTTCCGGTAGGTGTTGACAGCAATGGCTTGCCATTCGTCCTGCAAAGCTGCTACCAGAGTGGCGAGAGAAGACTGCCGTTGTTGTAAATTTCGTATCTACTGCTCCAGTTCATCCCAGAAGTGTTCTGTGATATTAAGATCAGGACTCTGAGAGGACAGTCTAGCTATTGCACCTCATTTATAAGAAACTAGTACTGCATACGCCGTGCAGTGCGAAGTGAGCTCGATCGTGTTGGACGATCTTTTCCATAATACTGCTACACTCATGGTAGGGCAGAATTATTCTGACCGTCGAGGCGTACTGTCAACCAATTTCCGGTAGGTGTTGACAGCAATGGCTTGCCATTCGTCCTGCAAAGCTGCTACCAGAGTGGCGAGAGAAGACTGCCGTTGTTGTAAATTTCGTATCTACCGCTCCAGTTCATCCCAGAAGTGTTCTGTGATATTAAGATCAGGACTCTGAGAGGACAGTCTAGCTATTGCACCTCATTTATAAGAAACTAGTACTGCATACGCCGTGCAGTGCGAAGTGAGCTCGATCGTGTTGGACGATCTTTTCCATAATACTGCTACACTCATGGTAGGGCAGAATTATTCTGACCGTCGAGGCGTACTGTCAACCAATTTCCGGTAGGTGTTGACAGCAATGGCTTGCCATTCGTCCTGCAAAGCTGCTACCAGAGTGGCGAGAGAAGACTGCCGTTGTTGTAAATTTCGTATCTACCGCTCCAGTTCATCCCAGAAGTGTTCTGTGGTATTAAGATCAGGACTCTGAGAGGACAGTCTAGCTATTGCACCTCATTTATAAGAAACTAGTACTGCATACGCCGTGCAGTGCGAAGTGAGCTCGATCGTGTTGGACGATCTTTTCCATAATACTGCTACACTCATGGTAGGGCAGAATTATTCTGACCGTCGAGGCGTACTGTCAACCAATTTCCGGTAGGTGTTGACAGCAATGGCTTGCCATTCGTCCTGCAAAGCTGCTACCAGAGTGGCGAGAGAAGACTGCCGTTGGTGTAAATTTCGTATCTACCGCTCCAGTTCATCCCAGAAGTGTTCTGTGGTATTAAGATCAGGACTCTGAGAGGACAGCCTAGCTATTGCACCTCATTTATAAGAAACTAGTACTGCATACGCCGTGCAGTGCGAAGTGAGCTCGATCGTGTTGGACGATCTTTTCCATAATACTGCTACATTAATGGTAGGGCAGAATTATTCTGACCGTCGAGGCGTACTGTCAACCAATTTCCGCTAGGTGTTGACAGCAATGGCTTGCCATTCGTCCTGTAAAGCTGCTACCAGAGTGGCGAGAGAAGACTGCCGTTGTTGTAAATTTCGTATCTACCGCTCCAGTTCATCCCAGAAGTGTTCTGTGGTATTAAGATCAGGACTCTGAGAGGACAGTCTAGCTATTGCACCTCATTTATAAGAAACTAGTACTGCATACGCCGTGCAGTGCGAAGTGAGCTCGATCGTGTTGGACGATCTTTTCCATAATACTGCTACACTCATGGTAGGGCAGAATTATTCTGACCGTCGAGGCGTACTGTCAACCAATTTCCGGTAGGTGTTGACAGCAATGGCTTGCCATTCGTCCTGCAAAGCTGCTACCAGAGTGGCGAGAGAAGACTGCCGTTGTTGTAAATTTCGTATCTACCGCTCCAGTTCATCCCAGAAGTGTTCTGTGGTATTAAGATCAGGACTCTGAGAGGACAGTCTAGCTATTGCACCTCATTTATAAGAAACTAGTACTGCATACGCCGTGCAGTGCGAAGTGAGCTCGATCGTGTTGGACGATCTTTTCCATAATACTGCTACACTCATGGTAGGGCAGAATTATTCTGACCGTCGAGGCGTACTGTCAACCAATTTCCGGTAGGTGTTGACAGCAATGGCTTGCCATTCGTCCTGCAAAGCTGTTACCAGAGTGGCGCGAGAAGACTGCCGTTGGTGTAAATTTCGTATCTACCGCTCCAGTTCATCCCAGAAGTGTTCTGTGGTATTAAGATCAGGATTCTGAGAGGACAGCCTAGCTATTGCACCTCATTTATAAGAAACTAGTGCTGCATACGCCGTGCAGTGCGAAGTGAGCTCGATCGTGTTGGACGATCTTTTCCATAATACTGCTACATTAATGGTAGGGCAGAATTATTCTGACCGTCGAGGCGTACTGTCAACCAATTTTCGGTAGGTGTTGACAGCAATGGCTTGCCATTCGTCCTGTAAAGCTGCTACCAGAGTGGCGAGAGAAGACTGCCGTTGTTGTAAATTTCGTTTCTACCGCTCTAGTTCATCCCAGAAGTGTTCTGTGGTATTAAGATCAGGACTCTCAGAGGACAGTCTAGCTATTGCGCTTCACTTTAAAAAAACTAGTCCTGCACACGTCGTGCAGTGTAAAGTGAGCTCGATCGTGTTGGAAGGTCTTTTCCATAATACTGCTGCACTGTTGTTAGGGCAGAATAATTCAGACCGTCGAGGTACGCTTCAGAGTTCATGGTTTGTGGTATAATAACCACGGGGCGAGTCTCATTCACGAAAGACAACTCCACATCATGATGGAGCCTCCTCCGAACTTAACAGTTGGAAGAACACGGTGCTACGAAAATCGTTCGCTGGGCTGTCGACAATTCGAAACAAGCTCATCAGACTGGAAGAGTGGAAAGCGTGACTCGTCAATGAAAAGAACAGCTTTCCAGTCACCCACAATCCAGGAACAACGAGACGCACACCACTCCAAACGGCCCTTCGCATTTACGGTAGTGATGTGTGGCTTGTGTGCCACTGCTCTACCATAACAACCCACACTGTGCAACTCTCTGCAGATAGTTATGGTACTAACCGAGCCATTACGAACATTTCCTATACATAAGATTCTTAATGCTGTCGAAACACGATTAATAATGGAAATAATTGCAACTTTTAAAAGACGGTACTTTTATTTACAATTAAAACCAGCTAGACACAAGTAGCAAGATCTTTCAAACCCACTATGGGTTCGTCATCAGGCACAGTGAGGATGAAGCACCGTGGTTATATAGCCGAAAGCAATCACCCACAATGCAACAGCATAACAAAGTGTTGCTCTAACCCTTCACACACGCGCATTTGACATGTATCCAAATAATGCAAATAAACTACAGAACACGGTTAGGAGTTTTGATGGCGTGTACACTCATCAGAACTCATAACCGTGATTTGTAGTTATTTGCATTACAAAACACTCATAACCGTGTTCTGTAGTTTATTTGCATTATTAGTATACATGTCAAATGCGCGTGTGTGAAGGGATGGAGCAACACTTTGCTATGCTGTTGCATTGTGGGTGATTGCTTTCGGCTATATAACCACGGTGCTTCACTCTCACTGTGGCTGATGACGAACCAATAGTGGGTTTGAAACTGTGGCTGATGACGAACCAATAGTGGATTTGTTTTTAGCTGGTTTTAAATTGTAAATAAAAGTATCGTCTTTTAAATGCTGCAATTTTTTCCATTATTAATCGTGTCTCGACAGCGTTAAGAATCTTATGTATCTCAACTGGCACGACTCGAAAAGGAGCCCTGGAGCATTTCTTAATTTAGCAGCGATGAAAACGGCAGACGAAGAACGGGATTCCTTAATATTTTTTACCATGACCCTTAACATTTTTTACCATGACCCTTATTTTGATATGTTTAGTTTAACTGCAATGCTACGTATGGAGACGTTACTCATATAACATCCTATAACCAGCTCACGCTGGAATTCGGAAAGTTCACGTCCACGCGGCATATCAGCTTCAAAGTTACTGATAACACAACAGAACATCTCACCTATATATACACTGCTGGCCACCCAAAATGAAACACCAAGAAGAACACGAGATAGCAAAGCCAGATTTACTGGACACATAACAACAGATACAAAGATGAAACGATTGAGCTTACAGGCCCGTGCGACTTGCGGAACACGCAGACATCAATAGTTCGTGTAGCCCCAATGGCGGGCAATAACGGCCGCTACACGCCGCGGCATCGAAAGAAAGAAGCTTTGGATGTGGACTTGGGGTATGTCTGTCCAGGCTGCTTCCACACGTTGCCACAGTTCATCAGGCGTAGCCGCGGGTGGTGCTTGCCGTGCCACTCGATTGCTGAGCAGCGACCAGACGTGTTCGATGGGTGACATATCGGGATAACAGGTGGGCCGTGAAAAATCGTTGCACGATGCGTGCCACATGCGGGCGCGTATTGTCCTGTTGAAACGTGGCTGCTGACAGGTCCTGCAGGTAAGGGAGGACTACAGGCTCCAAAACGTCGGAGATGGTGCGGTGGCTGTTGAGTGTACCGGCGATGCGTACTAGAGGGGTGCGGATGTCATATCCAATTGCGCCCCAAACCATAACGCCAGGCGACGGACCCGTATGGCGATGCATAATGCAGGAGTCATACAGTCTCTCGCTGCGGTGCCGCGACACGCGGATCAGACCATCGTGGTGTTGCAGGCAGAAGCGGGATTCGTCGGAGAAGACAATGTCGTGCCATTCCGTCTTCCAGGTGCGGCGTTAAACAGCCCACTGCCGTCGCACTCGCCGGTGGTGTAACGTTAGTGGTAATCGGAGCAATGGGCGCCGCGCGACAAGTCTCCGCTTCTGCAGACAACGTCGAACGGTACGTGCTGACACAGGTTGTTGTGCAACACACCCTAATTCCTGTGCTAACGTTCGTGATGTGGCGGTGCGAGCCGTCAATGCACGCCGCACAACATGCCGGTCCTCTCGTTCGGTGGTGTGCCGCGGCTGCGCCAATCGCTCACGTCGGCCCGTCCGTCCCTCCTGCATTCACCGAATCCATACTCGCCTCACTGTGGCTGGATGTCATCCCACACGGGTGGCGATGTCTCGGTACGATAAACCGCTGTCGCGATAAGCCACTATTCGTCCTCTGTCGAACTCCGAAACGTGCTGGAATGACTGCCGTATTCTGCGACGAGGCATCAGAAAGCTTCCCACGCACAGGTCCGGCAGCGCAACGCATTTCCACTACTTACAGCCCGCCTTCTGTGCACCCTTCTTATAGTGTTTCTCGGTGGTGTGCCAGGCGCACATGATTTGCATATACCCTGCAATGCTAATCGTCTGCATGTCCTCTCGCGGGCGACCCATGCTGCGAATTTCAGGCCAATCGGATGCTTCCTTCTTTGTGTTGCATTTTGCGTGGCCAGCAGTGTATATGAGTAGCCCCCACTTACAGCACACCTTCCTCCGAAACCAATCTTTGCACTTATGTAAATATTTGGTAGTGTACGAATACTTTTTATGCTTTAGTGAATATATATGCAGCAGTATGTCGTAGAAAATTTGTCTTCCCTTGGTTTAGACTTACTCAAAGGACAAAACATTAGAGATACCTACGTAATAGCCAGTGTTGTTCCTTCTGTAGCGTAAATAACAGTATGTACACAACGAGGTATAGAGTCCACCAGATGCCGAAGGGTTTCCGGAGGTAATGCCAGCCAAGCCTTCTGTAGCATTGTGAACAACTCCGCCCAAGACTTTGGTCTAGGGGTTACATGATACAAATGAAACAGGAAAAAATTAAACATGATAGAACTACACTGCTAAAATTACACATGGACATAATTTCACAAGAAATAAATTACACATGGGAAAAAACACACAAGAAAAAATTACATTATTCAATCTTTTCTTAAATTTATTGGTTGTCATATCGAACGCTTAAACTTTTAAAACGAAGTAAATTTCTCCGTCATTTTTGTCCACGCCGGGCATCGAACCCGGATCCCCTCATTCCGGAATAAGTTGCTCTCCCAACTGAGCTGCGCAGACGTGTATACTCTCGCTGCTATCTGCCTTTATCTCATGAGTGTCCTGTGGTGCAGGTACGTCACGCTTTCTTATAGCGGTTACACAGATAAAATTAAATTTAAATATAAAACATCAAATAAAAAACACTGAGTCATATCACTACGTCCGCTTAAAATAATTCCTAGAAATTCTTCAGGAGATTAAAAGGGGTTAATCATTAAAAGGACACCTTTCGAATAATAGACGGTAATCCTCATCAGGGTGGCTTATCACTACATCCGCTGGAACCTCTGGGTTAAACTGAATAGTTACAAAACAACTAATTTGCGAACGCAGACTACAAATTTTGTATAAGCCGTTGTAAAATTTATTCTATGTGTAATTTCGGACTTGTTTAATTTTTCCACGAGTAAATTTTTCTTCGAGCGATTTCTTCCTTGTGTAATTTCATTCCGTGTAATGCTTTCCGGTGTAATTCTGTTCTAACAACGGTTTAGGATCCATGGATGTGATATTCGAAACCACGACATCCCAGAGGCCTTCGGGGCCATCGGACGGTTCCGTAACTTTGATGAGTGTTCCTCGACCTATTTCTGGGTCGTTGCAACCCGGTTGCGCGGATCAATACCCTTCTGAAACAGACCAGATGCACGAAGGCCATGAAAGCGTGTAGATGATCAGCTAGTACATGCTGGCCGTTAAAGACCTTCCCAGACCCATTAAAGGAGACCAGATGCGTCACATGATAAGGCTCCCCAAACCATCATAGAGCCACCTCCGCCTTGAACAGGACCAAACCCGATATACTGCAGTCATGCCCTCATGATGTCGAAGCCACACTCACACCCTTCGTCAGCTCTATACAGCTGGAAACGGGATTCATCTGACCACACGACGCGGCGACACTCTGCAGAAATCCAGGTTTGATATTCTCGGCACCAGGCGAGGCGTAATTTCCGATGAGGAACAGTCAACAGTAGCATACAGGTAGAGCGTCTGCTCCCGTAGCCCAATGTATGCAGCATGCGCAGTGCCGTTGACTCGTTGACGCTGCTTGGTCCACCGACATTTAACCTGGACGGGATCTGCGCTGCGGCCGGTCTGTACGAACCTGGAAGTCTACGCCAACCCCGGTCATCAATGGCGTTTGGTCGGCCACCTCTTGTTCTCTACGCTCCGGTACGCCTGTCGATCGCATACTCGTGGTACATTCTTGACACGGTTGCCCTCGGAAACCAGAGTGTTCTTACCACTTGGTCGATAGAATGACTTTTGACGAAGTAAATTTCTCCGTCATTTTTGGTTCACGCCGGGGATCGAACCCGATTCCTCTTATTCCGGAACAAGTCACTCTACCAACTGAGCTACGCAGACGTTCGTTCCCGCTGCTATCTGCCTTTATGTCGTGTGCGTCCTGCGGGGCAAGCACGTCACATCCCCCCCCGAAAGAGGACCGGGGGCATGGATCACGGGTCAACCATGACCATGAATCGCTGCAGGCAGCCATCCGCTGAAGAACGTGCACTTGCGAACTCCCAGTCAATCTGGTGTGTGGAATGCAACATCACACACATTAATTTTTCGAAGCGCTGAAGAAGGTATTCTCTTATTTTTCTTGTCTCGCGGTGTGGAAAGAACATCACACCATTGCGAGAACTTTAACGGCCGGATCATCCGGGCGCCATTATAACGAAGTAAATTTCTCCGTCATTTTGGTCCACGCCGGGGATCGAACCCGGGTCCTCTTATTCCGGAACAAGTCGCTCTACCAACCGAGCTACGCAGACGTTCGTTCTCAAAGCTATCTGCCTTTATGTCGTATGCGTTCTGCGGGGCAGGCACGTCACAGACTCATGTGTCTTGCGCCGACAATCCATCCGCCGTCAAAGTCGCTCAGATCACCACGTTTACCCATGTTCGTCGATTGCGATACACTGTTGAAAAACCCTGCTGCCCGCCTATTTATCGTCTGAGTTCTGTTTGGGTCTGTTAAACTTTGCGCGGAGGATTCCCAAGTCAATTTCTCATCACCCATATCTTTAATGTTTTGTCTACTGAGTGTAAATTTCGTTCTTAGTTGAACATAACCCCAGACTGTCTTTATTATTAGGGATAATAGAAAAGTAACGCACAGCAATTTTTTTCACTTTGCAGGATGCAGTTCGGCAGACAACGAGTTTGAATATCACGCTACAGACCGGTTTGATTGGATCAGGTGTTGCCGTGGTGAAGGACAGTTGTTAGCGTCCTCTAGGAATGAAGAGCAACGCGGTGTAGCCCGATTTTTGTAGCCTAAAGGGAAAACTCCGACGGAAATTCACAAAGAAATGGTCGATATGTTTGGTGGTGATTGTCTGAACTGCAGAAACGTCTCTAGATGGTGCAGTTTCTTTGCAGAGGGCCGTGGCAACCTTAGCGATTCGCCACTTTCCGGTAGACCATTAACTGCGTCATCACCTGCCACTGTAAGAGGCATTGAACAGGAAATTCTGAGAGACCGGCGGATCCATCTGCGCACATTAACACAGAAGTTCAACATTTCGTATGATATAGCGTACGATATTGTGCATGACAAATTGCAATTTCGCAAAGTTAGTGTGCGATGGGTGCCCAAGAAATTGATAGACGACCAAAAGGGACAGAGAATGATGTCACCTTCAGACCACGTGATGCGTTACGCAGAAGAAGGACATGCATTTCTGGCAGGTATAGTGACGGGCTATGAGTTCTGGGCGTACCACTACACTCCCGAAACAAAGAAAGCCAGTATGGTGTGGAAACATCCACTCCCCGCCACCCAAAACCTTCAGAGTAACCCAATCTTCACAAAAAGTCCTGGTGACGGTGTTTTGGGACATGCCAGGCGTTCTCTTGGTGGAGTTTCATCCAACGGGGACCACTGTGAATGTAAAAACCTATACTAACACATTGACATAGTTTCATCGACAAGACCCAATAGAGACACTGCAAATGTCAGACTGCTTCATGGCAACGTTCACCCACATGTTGCACAATACATTCGTGACAAAATTGCGCAATTTGGATGGGAGGTGCTGCAGCACCCACCGTACAGTCCGGGTCTGGCTCCTTCGGACTTTCATCTGTTTGGTCCCTTGAAAAGATTTCAGGGCGGCCAACGCTTCGATTCGGCTGACGACGTCAGATCGGTTATCCTCGGGTGGCTATGCGCCCAGAGAACGGAATTTTATGAACAAGCTATACTAAAACTGGTACCACGCTGGGATATATGTCTCGAGCGTCTCGGTTCTTATGTTGACAAATAGCTAAGAAATGTAGATTTACTGTGCATATGTTTTGTTTCCCCCATGTACTAAACCGTCGGCAAAAAAAAGTGTGCATTACTTTTGGATCCACTCTCGTATACATGAAGTGCCAGAAAAACTAGTACACCAGTCTAATACTTGGTAGGTCCCCCACGGGAGCGCAGGACTGCAGAAATACGACGGGGCATGAACTCCACTAGCTTCTGGAAATATGATGTAGGCAGTGCACACCATACTTCCTGCGGAACGTTCCACAATTCGGGTGTATTCCGAGATCTCGGATTCCTGTGTTCGATAGCGCGTTGCATGGCATCCCAAATGTGTTCTATCACGTTCAGATCTGGGGATTTGGGTGGGAATGGCAACACCCCAAACTCAGATGAATGCTCCTCTAACCATAATGTGGCGTCCCGACACTTGTGTGGAGGTGCATTGTCCTTTTGGAACAGGCCAAACCCATCAGCATGAATGCAGAACATGAACGGGTGTACCTCGTCAGAAAAGATGCGCACATAGAATTGGCCGGTGGCAGACGTTTGTAGACGTACCAGGAGTCCCAGTGAAGTCCAGCTAAACACCCCCATACCATTACGAAGCCCCCGCCTTCCACCAGCCGGTAGAGTTCCCTGTTGACAGGCGGGGACCATGGCTTCATGGGGTTTGCGCCACACACGAATCCTTCCATCTGCCCGATACAGTTAGATACGCGACTCGTCAGACCAGGCTACTTGTTTCCAATCATCAAGTGTACAGTGGCCGTGTTGCCGTGCCCAAGCAAGGCGCATAGCTCTGTGTCGTGCACCCATCAACGGGATTCGAGTTGGGCATCGGCTCCCAAAGCCCATATTGTGAGGGTACTTTGCACAGTCCGAACGCTGATGCTTGTTGAGGCTCTAGCATTGAATTCCGGTGATACCCGCGAGAGTGTTGCACGCCAATTGCGTGAAACGATTCTTGACAGCCGACGATGGTACCGTTCACCCAATGTCTTTTTACGGCCACACTGGTATCGTAGTTTGGAGGTTTTGCCGGAATTCTTGTAGTCACGGTACACCCTTGCAATGGTCGTCCGTGAAAATCCGAATTTGGTTTCTACCTCCGAAATACTATGGGCCATCTCACGAGCGCCAACTATGACAATGCGTTGAAAATCGCTTAAATCGTTATTACTTGTCATTTTTATGCCGAAAACAGCTCTGACAGCCGGCAAGGATGTTTATCGCTTTATATACGCACTGGCGGACGCAACCGAGTACGCGCGTAGGTAACGTTGCAATGTATTTTGCATAAGCTCGTCTGTACCAGTTTTTCTGGCACTTCAGTGTATATTAACTTCTGTTAGTGGTAAAGGAATAATGAGATAACTTTAATAAAACTCTTACCTAAAACTACGAACCAACAAGTTAGTAAAATCATGCAATGCATTGATTATGATACGCTTTCCAACATACCAGAAATCATTACTCAAGTTATGAGGAAAATGGCTGCGGAATAAATCTCGCCCCTGTGGCCTGACTTTTGACCCCATTTCGATCATATTCAACAGAACCGGTTCAGTATACTTCCAGAACAACATGGTAAAGTTTTGTCAGTCAAAATCGTTTATTAAGAGCTAAGATATACAGGCTGCAGGTGACACAGAACATTTAAGGTGCCAATGATATAATAAATGATATGTATAACGCAAATGACAAGTGTCCGAGAGTAATATATACAAATGGTGAAATTGTCGAAACAACTATTTTAGGAAGGAGCACTGGTACGCAAACATAGTAAATAGAACAAGTGACATAGGAATTAACAGTATTATCAAGAATAATTCAAAACCGGGATGAGACAAAGTATGGTAAAAGCAGTACTACAGCGTGGCAATGTACCAATTGTTTATAACTGGGAAATACATTGACAGCAAGACAGTTCAGACGAAGCAACAAATATAAAAAATCACAGGTGGTACTAATCGATAATACTGCTAAGAGACACCAAGGTACATTTTGAGGTTAGACACAAATGCACAGGAGGTACAGAAGAACAATGCGCCGAATTTAGTATGCAACTTAGGGAATACAGTTACGCAAGCAGTTCCAGAAATGGATTCATAATATAAACATATATAGATAGAGGTAACGGTGCAACAAGGCGAATACTAAGCAATGGAGCAGGAAGTCCGTCCCAACGGGAACACACGATGCATGAAAAAAACAAAACAAAAATGACATCTACGGAGGACATCATCACAACAATATGTACAGCAGGACATTAAACATAGAAAATGCAAAAAAATGTGAGGCATGTACACATAGTTATAGGGTACAAAAAGTGAGTGTTATGAAAATCTACGACAAGCGGCATGCAATTTTAACGTATATGTGGGAAACACTATGTACAAAATATCTACTTTTAAAGACCGATAATAACTGGAATGTAAAACACAGGTTCGACAGTAACAGAATGTACACCATAATGCTAGATATAGAAATCGCACAGTAAACGCAGCAACAAAGAAGCAGAACACAACGTGAAAAATATACCACATATTAGGGAGTCACGCTTTGTAACGTATACTCTAGATTCACTTTCCTTTTGATTTTACTATCTCTGGTTATTTTATTTTCCTATGTAAATTATCTTCTTACTGAACGAGATGTTATTTCTCCCGCTGAATGAGATCTGACAATGAGTATAAGTCATGACGTGGTGGTAGCCAGTATAAATAGGCGCGTTCAACGATACCAGGGAGAGCGTTTGTCTATGTGGAGGAGAGCTGTTGTTTATGTGCGAGAGAGCTGTTGTTTATGTGCGAGAGAGCTTTTTGTTGATGTGCGTAGGGAGAGCTGTTGTTTATGTGCCAGAGAGCGTTTGTTTATGTGGAGGAGAGCTTTTGTTTGTGTTACGTGAGAGAGCTTTTGTTTGTGTTACGTGAGAGAGCTTTTATGTGTAAAGAGATCTTCGTTTATGTGAGTAGAGCTTCGTGTATGTTGGAGGATACCAGGACTTTCTCTGAATAAAGCTTGTGTTGTAAGTATGTTTTTCTCAGTTCATAGTTTTGTCAGATCTCTGTCTGGCTGTTAGGTTTATTTCATTAGTTGTTATTATTAACAACCAGCATAAGACTTTATTCATCTTAATTACTACTACAACATTACTAGCAGTTAAAAGCTTGTTCATTATTATTATTACTACCCTACTAGCAGGAAAGTTTATTCATGATATAAATAATTAACAAAACAACAACCATTAGAACAAGCATTAGTAGAAAAAGCATATTCATTATAGCTTGAAAAAACATAAGTATCAATATGTGAAATACAGGAGAAAACATACTGATGAGAACGTTTAACCGGAAGGAAAGTATGTGATAGCACCCACCTGGGGAGCGTACAGGAGAGTATACTATTGAAGAGTCAGAAGGACTCACGACGGTCCAAAGGAAGACAGTTCAGCTGGCGGATCTGACAGTGTGCGGAGGGGCGACCCACAGGCCGTGGTATTGTAGGCAGACAACCGATGAAAGGTCGGAGCTCATTGGAGAGAGGAGACCAAGGTAGAAACGCTCACCAAGGCAGTCCAGTGGATCGGTAGAGTCATAGGAGAAGGCGAATATCACCAGGAGGGGTGGTGAACCAGGGCAGGTGTGCAGACCAGACGTGCAGGAATTGAGGAAGGCGTTGTGCAACGGATGCAGTTGAATATGCGAGCTGTAACCTGGAGAGGAGTCGGACGCGGAAAATCCGGCACAGTGAATCCCCTGCCTGGTGGAGGGTTGGAGGGGGCGATGTTCAGCGGAGCTGCAGATGATAGGAATATATCACATATTTCACCACGATGAAGATGTAAGTGCTGGCAGCAGATAGTGGTACAGGTGGAGACAAGGATAGATGGAGCGAAGAATACGCTGAGAACGGTAGGTCAGGCACACAAATACGTTGAACTACCTGGAATACCAAATGTATGAGAGGTAGAAGAACCGGACAATGCAGATAGATGTTCGGGATATCTGCGGCCGCCGGGCAGAAAGCACAGTTAAGCGATGGGATGAGTGTCATGCGGAATAGAGTGGTTGGTGCTGGTAAACGACGATGTAGAAATTGCCACTGGATGTTTCGTTCAGTGGGTGTGGACAGACGCGACGCTCCTGCCGACCACACACATGGCAAGGCTGCGGTTGGGACGTCTGGAATCGGTAGAGGCAAAGAGGTAGAAGGATCACGTAGAAAATGATACAGAGAGGAGACAGTGAAGCTGGAGAGAGGGAGGACGGATCCCGAAACATGAGGAAAAAGGGAAGGGGAGAGAAGCGGAGGAGACTAAAAGAAGTCCAGTGGGGGTTGCTAGGACAGGATAAAGATGGATAATAGCGGAGATCAGCGTAAAGGGAAAGAGAAGCGGAAGAGCGAGGAAAGAGGGGGAGAGCTTGGAGAAGGGTTTCCAGGAAAGGCTTGTAGTGAGGAGATCTCAGACTGTCACGACCCCGGGAGGGATCCATGACAGGTCAGAGAAATAGGGAGTATCGGGAGGGAAACAAGAGTTGGGCAAAAAGTTCAGAGGTGGGGCCGGGGAGAGAACGGGAAATAGGTAGAGAACGGAGCAGAGAAAGTACCTCGGAATAAAAAGAAGAAAGACAGGAGTGCAGAAAGGGGAAGTGATCTATCAAAAGAAAAGTAACAAAGGAAAATCTGGGGTTGCGAGGAGAAATCATAACATCCAAGGTGAGCTTAACTGGAGCAGGCGATGCACTAAGGATCCGGAGCAGGGAGGCCACACGGTGCACTCGATAGTATAGCTCAACATCAACGAGCGAGATGCCTCGCGTGAACACCGGACGAGGCAGAGTACAGACTCGAATCCAGTGATGATGCGTCCAGATCAACCGGGTCATCAATCGGGTGATCTCCTGGAAGTAGTAGGCGGGAAGCTTGATAACAGTCCAGACGTGGAGGCAGAGTGAAAGCAGGTAGGTCCGGGAGATTTTGGCTCTGGTGAAATAGGAGGTGCAGAATTGTGCATTTCTCCAAAAATTCATGGAGCGAGTGAGACGTGGTAAAAGCGTGGTTCAATTTGCGCGAAGTGCAGCGGTCGGCAAGCCAAGATGGACCCCAAGGAATGTTTGCGTGGTAGCGGCCCAGGTGGCACCCCACGGAGTATCCGTCCGGGTATTCCATAAACCGCACAACACACCAGTGCTTGTAGTGGTGTTTAGTGCTGCGCTGGAGCAGGAGGCGTTGAGCTGGTAAGAATTCTCGAATATGGCGAACTGCTGGTTATGTCGGACACAGAAGGTGGCATCGTCTGCGTATGCCGAATAGGTTACGTTGAAGTGCAAAGTACTGGCTGTTAATGTGGACAGTGAAGCGAGCAAAGCACGATGGGAAAATCTGAGGAACGGCTCAAACACTAGAGCAAATAATTGAGCAGACAGCGGGCAACCTTGCCGGATGCCACGCTAAATCCGGATGTGGGCGGTAAGAAAGGCAATGTTCTTGAAGTGGAATACTGTTTCCCGATAGAGGGCAAGAAGGGTGGAGACACATGGAGGGGGATAGCTGAAGGCAGTGAGAGTAAGAGAAAGATAGGAGTGGGAAATGTTATCGAACGCTCCGCGCTGGTCTAGGTTAAGGAGCGCAAGCGATTCTCGATTAGTAGAATCAAGATGGACAAGGTTACGAAGAAGATGGAGATTGGAGGAAATGGTCCGACAAAGAACCGTATAGGTCTGGTCGGGAGAAAGAAGATAGGGAAGGATAGAGTTGAGTCTACAGGATAAGAGTTTGGTAGTTTGGTATAAAGTTTGTAATCAATATTTAATAGAGAGCGAGTTTCCCAGGTCAAGGAGATCCCCTTTCTTAGGAAAAAGTACGACGTGGACAACAGTAAAACTCCTCGGAAGAGAAAAGGACGTAAAAGCAGTGAGAAAACCAGCGAGTAAAAACGGAAGGAGAGCTGGAAAGAAAGCTAGATAGAAGGAGTAGGTGAGGCCGTCTGGCCCAGGGACGGCGCGGGAATTCAGAGAACGGAAGGCAAACCGAAGTTCTGAAGAGGTGAGGGGTTGGGTGAGAGAGTCTATGAGATGAGAAGGGACTTTAGGAAGGGAAGAGAGAAGAGAAGAGACAGCTGAGGAGGAAGGAGGAGGAGTTTCACCAAATTTGGAAGCAAAGTAGCTACGAGTTTGTGAGAAGAGAGCGTCGGGAGCTGAGACAATCCGTCCATCTGACTGGCGAAGAAAACGGAGATGATGCGAGGAGCGGCGTTGAGTTTCAAGCGAAGAAAGAAAGTCGTAAGCACAGTCCTCCGGAGCGAGATGCTGCAGACGGAAGCGAAGGATATCTTGCTGTGCTCGTGGCTCCAATATCGCTCGGAGGTCCGCCATATAGGTTGAGTAGAGCGGATGAGTGACGCCAAGATGAGAGAGAATGTGGCGGATGTTCTGTTCCTCCATTTTCTGTTGGGTATGAATGCGAAAGGAGAAACGTTTAAGAAGATTCAAGAGGTGCGACTTGACCATCAGCCGTAAGCGCACAAGGCGCGGCGGAGAGTCCGGAACGGAAGTGTTGTAGAAGCTCTCGGACTTTAGAGGAAAGTTCTATGTCGGTTAGCAGAGTCGAGTCGAACATCCAGGAATGATACCCTGAACGCTGATATGAAGAATGTCCAAAGGCAACCTGGACAGCACAATGGTCCGAGGAAGCTGCCGGCGAGTGTTGGCAGGTCGTCACCATTGGGAGGAGTGGAGAAGAGACGTAGAAGCGATCTAGTCTCGCCGAAGTGAGAACAGACGTAGCCGAACTCCGCCACGTATGAGATATGGTTGCTGGATGGAGATGACGAAAGACGTCAGTGAGGTCGAAGTCTGCTACAAGGGTACTGAGCAGATTCACAAGCCGAGGACGATACTCGGTGGTAAAATGCATGTGATCCAGAGCAGGGTGCAGTGTACACTTGTAATCCTCTCCAATCAAAACATTGTCTGATGGCAACGCTGACTGAAGGGCGGTACGCAGTGCTAAGAATAAAGAGGTAAATGACGGTGAAGTGCATGGGACGTAGATATTAAATATAAAGTATCTTTGGTCTTCAAGATGGAAGGTGAGACGTTGATGGTAGTAGTGGCAAAGGTTGTGTACGTGCATTGAGGAGATCGCTTGGTGGAATTGAGAGCAAATCCCGATGGCGACACCACCTGTCTGAGATTGCTTGAATGCATGATGGAAGTGGTAATCCTAGCTCCGCCACCGGTGGAATGGTGTGGACGAAAAGCAGTTAGTTTCCTGGAGCAGCAGAACATCCCCACCCAGAGGGGTGAGGTCATCCGGCGCTAGCGTATTCGCTAGCGGGGAACTAAAGCCCCGACAGTTCAAAGTCACTACTTTGAACGGAGGCATCGGATAGTGGTTAGAGGAGCTTATCAGCCGCGTCTTTCAGCTTATGAAGGCGGCTGAAGAATTTCCGGGACCATGCCGAGCTGCACAGCGGCGTAGGAACCAGTGCGTTCAGGCGCTCGCGTATTGCTTGCGTTTGAGCCACAACCTCCGGAAGTTGTTGTGAGTAAGGAAATAGGAATGTGCGAGACATCTCACTATAACGAGTACAAGTGAGAAAGGCTTGTAACATCACTACCGGGACGGGCGTCTGCGGAAGAGAGAGTTCATCCATTAGTCGGAGAAAAGCTTCTTGAGAGATCGATTCAGCGCCGCTGACATCCACATCAGAGGTCGCGGAGCCTCTCTGATGTGGATGTTAGAGGCCAGAGAAGGAAGTTCAGGTACTTTAAAGAGGCCGGAGACAGTGGCATCATGAATGACTGCTGAAGTAGGAGATTCGGCGGTGGTGTCATGTACAACCGCAGAAGCAGAAGATGCAGAAATGGCCTCTTGATCTGCTGCGGCAGGAGGAGTGGAACGCCCTCGGCTGGAAGGTCGAGGGATGGAGGTGGTGGCTGATTTCCATCATCGCTGATGGACGGATGTGGAGATGAAGTCACGCGTTGACGAAAGACTTTAGTAATACTTTTGTCATAAGTCGACAACCGCTGGTCCGATGTCTGCGGTGACGACTCCGGAGGGTTAGAGGTAGAAGGAATAGGCTGTACTGGCGAGATAGGGGCGGTGCAAGCACGTAGGGGGAAGAGAGCCCGAGGGTGGCCTCTACCATTACAAACTGGACAGGCAGTGCCCACCGTGACGGTAATTTGACGGAAGTGAGGCCCACATCGTACATTGAGCTGCGGAGGAACTCGTCGCATGTCATCATCAGTTTGGAAGACCACTCTCGCCGCCCCGGTGGCGCAGTGGTCTAAGGCGTTGGCCTTTGATCATTCGTCCGTAAGGTGTCCGGGTTCGAATCCCGGTCAGGCATGGATGTTGTGTTTGTCTTACGGCACTGGCTCTCTCCCTTCCCTGGAACCAGTGACCCTAAATTAGGGACGGGCGACTGCTTATAGCCCATTGAGTTGCTCACGGTGGTCGTTAAACCTCCAATCAAAAAAAAAAAAAAAAAAAAAAAAGACCACTCTTACTTGGCGCCGAAAGCCGCGCAAGTAGCGATCCTCTGGTGTGTCCGGAAAGGAGGAGTAAGTAGTCATGGATCCGATGGAGCAGCCAAATCGATGGGCAACTGACAGTAGCACATCATCTGAGACCTCCGGTGGCACAGGGAAAAAAACTGACTGGGACGGCGAGTTGCGTGAGTGGTTCCACCGAGAGATGGTGATCTCCAACTGACAGACCTTACATCTGTACACGAAGGGCATATACTCAGGTTTAGAAAAATAGACAATCACCTGTCTGGGCCGCCGTCCAACGTGAGTGATTACCTGAGGTGAAAACATCTTACGTAGAGCAGTACTATATGCCATGAGTTCTGTATTTGGTAGACTCCGGAAGATAACTCCGCATGCGACAGTTTTCATAAAGTGCTGCCCATATGAAGAGCTGGGTGAAAAGTCAACAGAGATAGCGTCGTTATCACACGTCATCGTGAGATGACGTAAATTAGAAGAAGAGTTCAAGTGTGAAGCACCGGAAATAGAAGAGGCAACGGCAGCATAAGAGGCAGCCGGTCGTTGCGGCGAAGGTGGAGCATCAACGGACTGTAAGAGGTACATAGCATCCTCTACAAGCACAGGGGAAGACGCTTGAGCAATTCTGGGAAGAGCAGACTGGGCAGCGATAGAACGCCGCGGTGAGGAGGGGCTAGAAGAACGAGGCACATCATTGACGACTGCACCAATAGAAAGAAGGCTTGCTGGATCAGCAATTCCGGAAACGAGAGCTTGATCAGCGTCGTCTCCGGAAGTCGCCATTTGCAATGGCGATAAGAGATCTAATCTCAGCCAACGTGGCCGAGAAATAAAATAAGGATTGGAAAGCAAATAAGTCACTTACCAACTCGGCAGTTGCACAGAAACAAAGACAAGTCCTTCACGGATACCACACACACAAAATATAAGGTAGATGATCGAAATATAGTACACACGAAGCAAAATACACGAGCACAAGAAAACAGCAACACACGCCGACAGCCGCCCCGGTGGCGCAGTGGTCTAAGGCGTTGGCCTCTGATCATTCGTCCGAAGGGGTCCGGGTTCGAATCCCGGTGAGGCATGGATGTTGTGTTTGTCTTACGGCACTGGCTCTCTCCTTCCCTGGAACCAGTGACCCTAAATTAGGGACGGGCGACTGCTTATAGCCCATTGAGTTGCTCACGGTGGTCGTTAAACCTCCAATCAAAAAAAAAAAAAAAACACACGCCGACAAAGTTTTTGTCGCAATCGAAGCATTTTTACGCAAGTTATGGCGCATAACGGCAATGTAATGGATCCCGCTCCTATACCCTGAACTTTGAACCCATTTCGCCCATTTTCAATAAGTTTCGTCCCCATGCGGTCCCCTACCACATACTAAACTTTCATCGAAATCGAACCATTTTTACGCGAGTTATCGTGCGGACGGACAGAGAGACGGACGAAGCTGGAGCATGTACGTTTCTTCAACCTACGGTTGAAAAGCGTAAAAAAATGTGAAAACTGTTTTAAAATTTGTTTATTTATTAAAAGAATCATTGGCTATTAAATATCAGTATGATTGTAAAGTATTAAGAAAAGTCATTGATCTTTTTCACCTCAACTTAGGTCCATAAAGGGTGAAATTGGCTTTGAAATATATAAACAGAATAAATCTGTCACTGACGCTCGTTAAGGTGGTTCCATCTAAATTTCTGCCTTATGTTTCCAACGGTAAAATTTCTTTAATGTTTTCGCCTCAATTAACATATTCCCAAGGATCAAAATTTGCACATCGATAAAACTAGCTTTAAGTTATTGAATGGGATACTTAATACTTGCTAAAACATAACCATAATTAGATTAAAAATTAATCATTTTTCTTTGAGTACGTTAATGTTGAGACCTGTTGATAGATGGCTCGACTTGTACATTGATGACGTCAGTAGACAAACAAATGTTGGAATGCTTAGTTATGGTTATGTTTTAGCAAGTATTAAGTATCCCATTCTATAACTTAAAGCTAGTTTTATCGATGTGCAAATTTTCATCCTTGGGAATACGTTAATTACGAGGAAAATATATAAAGAAGTTTTACCGTTGGAAACATGAGGCAGAGATTTTAGGTGGAACCACTTTAAATACGTCATTGCCGCTCGTAACATAGCTCATTGGAAAGAAGACGCCATGAAACGATTTAGTCATGTGACCAAAAATGGTCTCAGCTTACCTGTTCTGAACTGTACGTGAAGTCGTGAACGCCATTAGTGCGTCAGTGTATTTCTGGGACGCTGTTCATATTTTATTATTTTTTACGCTTTCCAACCGTAGGTTGAAGAAGCGTATATTCTCCAGCTTTTCCCGTCCGTCTGTCTGTCGGCACGATAACTCACGTAAAAATTGTGAAATTTTAGTATGTGGTAGGGGACCACCAGGGGAAGAACCCTATTGAAAATGGGTGAAGTGGGGTCAAAGGTCACGCCATAAGAGCAGGATCCATTCAATTGCCCTTATGCGTCATAACTTGCGTAAATATGGTTCGATTTCGATGAAATTTTAGTATGTGGTAGGGAACCACTGGGCATGAACCCTATTGAAAATGGGCGAATGGGGTCAAAGGTCAGGCAGGGAATAAGAGCGGTATTTATTCCATTGCCCTTATGCGTCATAACTTGCGTAGAAATGGTTCGATTTCGATGAAATTTTAGTATTTGGTAAGGATCCACCTGGGGACGAACCCTATTGAAAATGGGCGAAATGATGTCAAAAGTCAGGGCATTAAAGTGGAATCCATTCCATTGCCTTTATGCGTCATAACATACGTAAATATGTTTCTATTTCGATGAAATTTTAGTATGTGGTAGAGAACCACCTGGGCACAAACCCTATTGAAAATGGGCGAAATGGGGTCAAAGGTCAGGCAGGACATAAGAGCGGGATTTGGTCCATTGCCCTTATGAGTCATAACTTGCGTAAAAATGGTTCGATTTCGATGAAATTTTAGTATGTGGTAGGGAGCCACTGGGGACGAACCCTATTGAAAATGGGCGAAATGGGGTCAAAGGTCAGGACACTGGAGTGGGATCCATTCCATTGCCCTTGTGCATCATAACTTACCAAAAAATGTTTCGATTGTGACAAAACGTTATCATGTTGTTCCGGAGGTATAGTGAACCGGTTCTGTTGAATATCAACGAAATGGGGTCAAAGGTCATTGCACAAAAGCAAGATTTATGCCACAGCCATTATTCTCATCACTTGCGTAAAACTGCTTCTATTGCGACAAAACTTTAGTATGTTATTCTTGAGGTGTACTGAACCGGTTCTGTTGAATATCATCGAAATGGGGTCAAAGGTCAGGACACAGGAGCGAGATTTATTCCACAGCCATTATCCTCATAACTTTAGTAATAATTTCTGGTATGTTGGAAAGCATATCATAATCAATGCATTGCATGATGTTACTAACTTTTTATTTCTTATTGCGATTTTTTTCCCAATGAAAAACGAATTAAAACTCGTAATAACATATAATGTTCATTTACCACTGCAGAAGAAGAAAATGTTAGAGCGGTTTTTTTTAAAGGAAGGATTAATTTACCTCTACACTCTGGTTTGTGCCGTTACTGATATACAGGTAAGATTTCTTTTCTGTCTTAAGTAATATGACGTGCAAAGTTTAGTTATTTATATATGCATTGGAAAAAGAATTTGTTATGCATATATTTTGTTGGTAAAACTAACTATCTCAGTTGTTTAACGGTTTAGCATTTCCGTAAGGTATATACATCATATAGAAATGTTTTTTGCAGCGCTTTTGTTTTCCTTAGTGGTAGATTTACTAAGTGCTATAAGTTCAAACGACCGAAGTCCGCCGTTCCAAAAAATAAAGCCAGTAAAAAACCTCAGAAAATATGTTCAAGTCAAGCAAAAGAAATGCAAAAAGTAATTAAATGTCTTCCTTGAGTAATCCACGAATAGAGAACACACTGACACCGCTAATGTTAACATTACGGGTATAGGGCAGAAACAAAAATACCGACGGGGCAACCTCCGGAATGGCGGCGTATTTGCAGTTCTCTGGCAGCGGAATGAATGGCTTCGTGAAAATGAATCACGAACACGTTCGATGTTCGTTGCCGGCCACTACGATCTTGATCCAACACGGACCCAGTCTCCATGAATTTCTGGTGCCATTGGCGGAGACTAGGACGAGATGGCGGGATTTCCCCCATACTTAGTCCGGAAATGTCGTTGCGTTTGTGTATCAGATTTTGTTTCGATGAACCAAGCGACGCACTGCGCTCTATCTTTTGGGGACCACATTTTGACAGACCACCACCTGCTACGTCAGTGAGGGACCTATAACAAAAAACGAGAATGTCAATTAAAACTTTGATATTTACAGTAAATTATGTAACAAATACCACGAACTTACACAGCACAGGGTGTCCGTAATAAATGTGAAAAGTTGTAACGAGACTTTGTGGACGACCTGTACTTCTTTTTTGTTGTTGTAATGTTCATGAAACAAGCATACGTGGTTTTTAAAAACATACTCTACATATTTTATTCTTCCCGGTCATCGTTGACGAACTTTCACCTAGTGCTTATACACGGTGTGCCTTATTCTTCCCCGTCATCGTTGACGGACTTTCACCTAGTGCTTATACACGGTGTGCTTTATTCTTCCCCGTCATCGTTGACGGACTTTCACCTAGTGCTTATACACGGTGTGCCTTATTCTTCCCCGTCATCGTTGACGGACTTTCACCTAGTGCTTATACACGGTGTGCCTTATTCTTCCCCGTCATCATTGACGGACTTTCACCTAGTGCTTATACACGGTGTGCCATATAAAAGAGGCCCGAGTATAATGAACGACAACAGTCAGGCAATAATACTATACATGGTAAAGAATAGTTGAAATGACAGAAAACAGGAGTAATTTATCTGCGTTTACAACCGGTCTCGGACGATTCGTCCAACGACGATTGGTCCAATGCCGATTCGTCCAAAGGGACGATTGGTCCAATGTCCAATTCGTCCAATGGTACGATTGGTCCAACGCCGATTCGTCCAATGGTATCATCTTACCAACGGTAAACTTTTTTATTTTCCAGAAAGGAGTAATAATTTAAATTGTTCTCCTCTTTATATCCTTTAGAAAGATAATTTCCGTATATTTAGTAATTGTAAACATTTTACATAAACCTGGTAAAAGGCACTCAATGGAGCATTTCTCAGCTGTTTGCAAAGCACCTAGGCCACGGGCATTTTTTGAAGATTTTAATTTACAACCTAGATATTTAGTATTTATAAACATGTTATAAAACCTAATAAAAGGAACTCTGGTCGTATCATTTCTCAGGTCTTTACGAGGCACCTAGGCCCCGGGCCGTTTTAGAAGATTTTGAGTTACAACCTAGATATTTGGTATTTGTAAACATTTCATAAAACCTTAATAAAGGCACTCATCGTATCATTTCTGATGTCTTTACGAGGCACCTAGGCCGCGGGCCTTTTTAAAAGATTTTAAGTCACAACCTAGATATTTGCTATTGGTAAACATTTTATAAAACCTTATAAAAGGCACTCAACGAATCATTTCTCAGCTAACTACCAGGCACCTAGGTCGCGGGCCTTTTTAGAAGATTTTAAGTTACAACCTAGATATTTGGTATTTGTAAACATTTGATAAAACTTTATAAAAGGCATTCATCGTATCATTTCTGAGGTCTTTGCAAGGCACCTAGGCCGCAGGCCTATAAATTAATATTTCGTGCTTAAGTGAAAGCGCAATATTATTAACTTGATTTAATATGTAAACGTCATGAATATGACATCGGTAGAATAAAAAGTCCTAAAAAGGCGTAGGCCTAGAGCCTATGAATTAATATTTCGTGCCTAAGTAAAAGCTCAATATTATTAACTTGATTTGATATGTAAACGTTATGAATCTGACATCGGTAAAATATAAACTGTTAAAAAGGCCTAGGCCTATGGCCAATGAATTAATATTTCGTGTTTAAGTATTAACTTGATTTAATATGTAAACGTTATGAATATGACATTGCTGGAATGAAAACTGTTGAAAAGGCCTCTGTCCAAACCCCGACCAGTTGGGAAAACCCCACTATATTCTACAAACAGAAACGGAACACTAGTATTTTATATTATTTCATGCAAAAAAAAAACATTGAAGTTTATAGAACGGCTCGTACATCAGTAACTTCATACGGCAGCAAGGACAGTATAACAAGAAAACGCGATTCAAAAAAAAAAAAAAAAAAAAAAAGAGAAATCTGTAACCACAATATTACGCATGAAATGTAACGTTATTTTACATTCTTTGGACTACCGGTACTTTCGTATAACATCGGAGATAGAATCAGAACAGATGAGACTTTTATAGCACGAGTAGCACTTCAAACAGATATTGGACCAATCGTCCATTGGACGAATCGGCATTGGACCAATCGTACCATTGGACGAATCGTACCTTTGGACCAATTATCCATTGGACAAATTGTCCATTGGACGAATCGGCATTGGACCAATCGTCATTGGACGAATCGTACCAGACCCGTTTACAACAATTGCTGAAAGTGCTGTCCTCCGACCTGCAAGACACAGCTACACACGATGGAACATGTTCGTAACGCGCCACAACTCATCAGCAGTAATCTGTGCTATGGCATCCGTAATGTTCACTTTTAATTCATCACGGGTGTGCGGATTAATTGCGTACACTTTCCCTTTCAATGCTCCCAGCAGATAAAAGTCACAGGTGGAGAGATCATGTGATCTGGGTGGCCATAATCCCTTCGATACAGTTCTGTCCTCCCCAAATACTTCATGCACAGCACGTAGACTGTTCCGCGCCGTTGCACCATCCTGCTGAAAGAAAGCATATGTTCGCTCTTCTTCTGTAAGTGCGGCAACAAATGGGTTGAACAGTTTCTGAATATAGCGCTTCGAGTTGATGGTGTCAGTGAAAAAGAATGGACCGACTATCCTCTTCGCAGACGCAGCACACCAAACACCTTTCTTTTGGTCGTACAGAGGAGTCCCCATTGTCCGTCTGGGATTCGTGTCGGTCGAAATCCTGCTGTTTTGCGTATTGGCATACCTGGACAGATGAAACCATGCTTCATCTGTCATGTACTAAAGTATTGGGTCCATTTCACTGCTGACAATGGCCTTCTGAAACCACTTACAATATTGCATCCGTTTTGCATGATCAGGAGTTTTAAGTTCTTGGAGCGGCATAACTTTGTACGGCCGAAAATGCAAATCCATCTTAAGTATGCGTCAGCATGACGTGACAGATATTCCCGTTGCAGACGATAATCGGCGAATCGACATCATGGGTCTTTCTGACATCATTGTGCACACATACTTGATATTGTCATCAGTACGAATTGTCTTAGGTTTGTTTCTTTTCCTGTTGCACACCGTGCAGGTTTCATGAAATTTCCGCTGTAACCTCTGTACCACTGATTTCGCGGGTGCTGCACAATGTGGAAATTTTTCTTTAAAGAACTTTTTTAAAACCTTGCATGAGTTATTTCTGAAATATTGTTCCACAATAAAAATGCCGCTGTTCCGTACTTAAAACCATTTCCTTTGCCCTTGTTCTCTCTTCACTTACACTTATGACCGCGTACCTACACTGCTCTGGCTGTGACTAACCATTCCGGAGAATTCCTTTACAGCTGTACACGCAGAAACCGGTTAGAATTGGAACAAAGCGGTTTTAACTAGAAACCCGCAGAACAACTTAAACCAGACTAACAACCGTCTGGCCACAGGGGACTCTTTTATATGGCGCACCCGGTATATTTATATAAGTAAAAATTAAAATGTTTTCATTCATGTGTTCCTTACCTATGTGAACGAAAGTACTTATCTGAACTGAGCAAATCTATTCATAGTACATTTTATTTGGATTTATCAGTATTTTGTAAAGCTCCTATGACCAAGACTTGTGCTTCAACAGAAAGGGGTTTGTGCCTTCAAAGCTATTTTAATTAATACACTGGCGGAAAGTGAAGAAAGAACACCAAGAAGGAATTGCCGGACGATCATGAAATTTACATATGTTAATAGGGTCGAGTTTACGTAGGTGTGATATTAATTTCGGGACCAACCGGTGAGCGCTTACGCCACAGCACGGCATAATATGCAAATTATCGTCGGTGGTATTTAAGGAGTACGTCGAAGTGAATGTAATCAGTCGTCGGCATACGAACATGTGCAAAGACCCTGAAGAAGCTGCAATGCCTGGACATGGAAGAAGTGTGCGATTTCAGCAGTTATCGGACTTTGAGCGAGGTCGTCTAGTCGGACTTCGCGAGGCCTGGTGGTCGTATCGTCGTATTGCGGAGCGAATTGGACGGGAAGTATCGGTGGTGGTACGATGGTGGCGTAGATGGTACGAGGAACATTCCCACACGAGAAGACGTGGAACCGGGAGCATCACACGGACTGATGAGCGGCGTTGTCAAGCAGAACATCCAATGCGACGCAAATTCGAGCTGCCGTTGCACCTGAGGTGACTGTGCGAACAATCCGCAACCGTCTACTGGATGCAGGACTACGTGCACGTGCGTCTCTGTCATGTGTACCTCTGACTCCAGCCCACCGTCAGGAACGGCTGCAGTGGTGTCGCAACGTCTGCACTGGAGAACGCAATGGCGATCTGTCGTGTTCAGCGATGAAAGCAGATTCTGCTTGGGAACCTCCGATGGCCGTATGCGTGTTCGCAGACGCACAGGGGAGCGTCTCCACCCATCTTTCATCCGCCAGCGACACACAGGGCCTACACCTGGTCTTCTGATATGGGGAGCGATCAGCTATCACTCCTGTACACAACTAGTGTTTGTACCGGGTACGTTAAACAGCACTTACTACATCAACAACATCATTCAGCCCGTTGTTGTGCCATTTGTAAGGTCGGTCCATCGTGATGTTTTCCAGCAAGATAACGCACGCCCACACACGGCACGTGCAACGCAACATGCACTTCAGGGTGTGAGACAACTTCCATGGCCTGCACGTTGACCGGATTTGTTCCCCATTGAGCACGTGTGGGATTTTATGGGACAACGACTTATCCGGTCTCCACGGTCAGCCACGACCATCCCCGATTTACGCGTCCAGGTTGAGGATGCTTGGAACTCAATACCCCAAACTTACATCCAACATCTGTACGACAGACTCCATGCCCGAATTACACAGTGTGACGCAGTTCATGGCGGTTCAACTTCGTACTAACCATGTTACATGGAAATGTTATTTTTCAGTTTACCAGCAAATACAGCTGAATTTTGCCATAATGTTTTGATCCCGTGATCCTCTGTATTCCGTTATTATGCTGTATAAATATCGTTGGTATCAGACGTCTCCTTCTTGGTGTTCTTTTTTCACTTTCCGCCAGTGTATTTCACAAAGGCAAAATGAAAGTCATAACTCTAGTATTCTAATATATAGGAATTACAAAGAGCACTTACCGAATTGATGTTATGTATAAAATATTAGAAATTATCCGGACATTTATTCCAGAAACACTGAGTGATACAAAGGTCCCGGGCGATGAGAAACGGGGGTTAAAATATTTTGTACGTTGGTTGGAAAACTCTACCATCCGTTGGCAAGATGTTCGCTACCTATACATCCCTTCACTGGACTTTCGCAGTTTAGTGTATATGTGCTGACCCAATCAATATGTGCTAAACTTTATGTCTGTATGCTTGTTTTCTGTGCGTTACGCCTCTTTAAATACATAGTGTATGGTTAAATCCCTCATGCTGTTGTGATAAGTTTCCTATCCTGCTGTTTTGTTTTGTTTCGGAGCTCAATAACGTCAATGATCATCTATGCTTACGAATAGGAGTTACCTAATTTGGAGTTCCATTCCGTTTGCACCGTTATTTAAGTTACAGGTTGTCCGAGTAGCCGTGGGTACCAGTTATGCTTGAGGCATAGATGTGTGTCTGTCTTATGGTACCGGCTCTTTCTCTTTCCTGGAACCAGTAGCCCTAAATTAGGAACGGGCCAATGCTTCTATGCCTTGGAATTGCTCATGGTGGTCGTTAAACCCCGAAATAAACAAATAACAACAACAAAGGATTTGCAGAACCTTCCTTCACGAAAGAAAAGCACACAATGCCGAAATCCAATCCTTACTAAGTTTAGAACTCAGCACAAACAATATGAGGAACCAGAAGCCCAATTCCTTGACCATTAGAACACCGCGTGACAAAGTCACATGCTCCCCCTACTTTCATTCGGCATAAATCTACCGTAAACTTGCATTGAAGAAAATTGACGTGGCTAAATCAAAATCTAAACTTGTTTATGTCTAACAGCAGAAGGAAGCTGGTTGTCTTTTTGTTGAGGATACGTTTCAATACTTCAGAGAACCGAAGACGCTTTGCGTAGCGAGAGCATGAGCTTACCACTACTGTATACTCTAATGCTCATCGTGATCTGAGAACCATATTGTGTCAGCCACAGTACCCAGTGCGCGTGTCTCTTTGCCAACTCATTTTGTTGTTTCCCATCAAATCTTCGGAATCTCGACAAAGTAACGATTTTCTGGGAAGTCGTGAGCCCTTAAGGTGGACGTCAAGTAGTTTTGCTTCCTATACTTCCAATGGAAAAACTTCTGTGCACATTTTCTTCCCAATTAATGCGTTCCCAAGGATGAAAATTTGAACATCGATTAAAATAGCTTCATTTAATAACTTGGAATCTTAATATTTTCTAAAACATAACCATAATTATGCAATCCAACATTTGTTTGTCTACTGACGTCATCAAAGTACAGCTCGCGCGATCTGTTTTCTGGTTTCAACACCACCAAAGGAAAAGTTATTGATTTTTAATATAATTATGGTTATGTTTTAGAAAATATTAAGTATTCCAAGTTATAATATGAAGTCGATGCTTAAATTTTATATAATTGGGAACACACTAATTGTGAAGAAAATGTGTACAGAAGTTTTTCCATTGGAAGTATAGGAAGCAAAATGTTGTTCATATGTAGAGGATTTTAGGAAGGCAGTGTCTAACCCTAGGTCTTAAACAACCCTCAGAAATAGAAAACTAAGAGATTCGGGCTAGAGCACCCGATAGCAAAGTGACACGGAAGCGAAGTAGAAAGGGGGAGGAACACGCCGTTATTTATTACGGGGGGCAATACCCGGGGTCTGACGGCTTAACGTGTCCATCCGACGCACGGCGGATATTTAGTGGATCGAGCGTTCGTGCCCGCTGGGATCGAACCTGAGGTCCTTTCCGTGGCAGCCACGAACGTTGCCCACTAGGCCACCCGCTGCCCTAGGATGCACAATTACTTGACGTCCACCTTAAATACGTGGTTGATGATGTCACTCTCTTTGGATTATCTTTTTGGGTGGGAGTGGGGGTTTAGCGACCACCATGTGAGCAATTCAATGCTATCAGCAGTTGTCCGTCTCTAATTCAGGGCCAGTGGTTCCAGGGAAGGGAGAAAGCTAGTGCCGTAAGACAAACACAACATCCCTGCTTCACCGGAATTCGAACCTGGACCCATCGCTGACGAATGATCAGAAGCCAGCGTTTAGAACACTGTGCCACCAGGGCATCCGTGGATTTAGTGTATTATCCTGTGTAGATCAGAGCAAAGAAATGAAGGGGAAATCACTACCAGACATTTATACGGGTCACGGATCAACAATTTCTAGCGGGTCAAACGGGTCGGGTCAAGGTGTTGCTGACCCGATTTCGACCAGGTTTTAATTCCGTTTTATCTTTGAAAAGCAAAGAAAAAAATTTTCAAAGAAAAATGCGCATTGTGGAATTTTGGTCTAGATAGATACTGGTCCCCGCGGACTGAAAAATGATTAGTCATGCAACATGAAGGAAGAGTGTCCTCAGAAGAAAAAGTGTCCCTTCCTTCTGAGGGGCAATAATGAAAACAACATCCGCATTTTGGAAATTTTCAACTCATCATGAACTTGTGAAATGCCGCCCCGGTGGCGCAGTGGTCTAAGGCGCTGGTCTCTGATCATTCGTCCGTAAGGGGTCCGGGTTCGAATCCCGGTCAGGCATGGATGTTGTGTTTGTCTTACGGCACTGGCTCTCTCCCTTCCCTAGAACCAGTGATCCTAAATTAGGGACGGGCGACTGCTTATAGCCCATTGAGTTGCTCACGGTGGTCGTTAAACCTCCAAAAAAAAAAAAAAAAAAAAAACTTGTGAAAATTGGTGTTGCCAATAAACATATTCTGAAGCTTGATATGTTATCAAGAAAACAGCAAAAATGAAATTAAACATACAACAAGTTGCTTATTACAAAAAATTTGGCTGTATCACCATCAAAATCAGGTGGAACAACCTTATCAGTACAGTCGAACCCGCTTAATGGAATAGCTTATTTGTCATAAGAAACTATTCCAATAAGCCGGATATTCCATTATCCGGGATCTCTCTAAATAAATTTACATATGTATGCATTTACATACGAAATCAAGTACAGTACGTATAACTACGTAATTACGTAGTGAGAAAAAATGTTTAAAGAACGGATAAAAAACTAAGTTAAATGTTGCTTTATAGCGACTTAAAATTTTATACAGTACAATACTGCACATTAATAGTGTACAATTTAGTAAAATACAGTACAGTACATATGTACAGTACTGTAGGTGTAACATTCATGGCTTGACAAAATAGTCAGTTATTTTGCATTACTTTTTTCGAAATTCAACAAATTTGGTACCGGATTTTCCAGTTTATAATATTCGGAGAAGTTCACATTATTCTTATTTTCCAAAAAGCGTCTTAAAATGCTACATGCATTATTCACTTCGGTATGAGAAGGTACTTCAATATCCACATGATGATCATCAACATCTTCTATAATCTTATTTTGCAGGATTTAACTATCAGATATCTCTCCAAACACCTCTAAGTCATTATCATCTTTCCTTCAGGTGCGGGATCGAAGAGAGTTTAAATTCACTTCTTCAAGAGTAGCATCTACCACAAATTTGCACTTAAAAAAACAATTTTTTGCGCTTTCTTTTGGAATTGCATTCCACGATTTAAGTATTCATCATGTGAATCGCAGTAAGTATCATGATACGTATTTGCTTAATAATGTTACCATCCTCAGCTGCATATCATTAAAATCCAAACAGGAAATGATCATTTCTTTTTTTTGATTGGAGGTTTAACGACCACCGTGAGCAACTCAACGGGCTATAAGCAGTCGCCCGTCCCTAATTTAGGGTCACTGGTTCCAGGGAAGGGAGAGAGCCAGTGCCGTAAGACAAACACAACATCCATGCCTCACCGGGATTCGAACCCGGACCCCTTTCGGACGAATGATCAGAGGCCATCGCTTAGACCACTGCGCCAACGGGGCGGCAACGATCATTTTCACCACTGCTTTTTAGCAGGGTGAGATAAGGTAGACGTCAAGTCTGGGGGGAGGGGGTAACCACTTCAACCTGACCATCGTTTACAATTGGGAGGGGCTCGTTCTAAGACCACCACACTTTGTAAGTATATTTTTGTCTGTGAACAATCACAACACAAATTCCAAGAAAGATGCCTTGAATACAAACTAACTGCTTTCCTTCTTTGTAACCTTGAAAGAGCAAAAAAATGTGTTCCAATAACCGGGATTAATCCAATATTCTTATTCTATTAACCGGAGCGTTTTATCATTATGCAAAGGTTGCGGTTTCCGACACAGGAATTTTAATTTTTTAAGTGGGATATTGCATTATCCGATATTCCATTAAGCGGGTTCGACTATACTACAGAGGGACTTTTTGACTCTCGCAGATGTGTCTGAAAACATGTGTAAAACAGTTAGGTTATGTCTTGCAAGTGAAGTACGACAGTTTCAATCCTCCATCTAAATAAGTGAGTAAATTATACGTTCTTATAATACATTTGTTTGATTTCCATACAATCTAAGATACCCACTGTGGAGCGACGTTTTCAACGCTCTGTATATATATATTGTAATTCAAAGCAGATTTGTCCGGGTCGGATCAGGGTCAGTTACAGATCCGGGTTGGGTCAGGATCATTTACAGATCCGGTCGGGTCCAATTATGAGACGTTCGGGTCCAAAATTTTTGACCCGTTTCCAACTCTGATCACTACAGGCAGTCCCCGAATTACGAACGAATTCGACTTAAAGACGAATCGAACCGTCCGTCTTTAAGTCGAATTTGTACGTAAGTCGGAACAGTTTGCGTACGATTCGTACCTAACGTCAGTTAGTCAAATGTTTGCTGATAGTAAACCTTTCGATGCATAAAAATCATTAAAGAAATATTTTCCAGATGCACTGAAACATCATTAAAACGATATTAATCCAAATGCTTCCAATGTTCGTTGCCGTTTCATCTCTTTACGATCGCTCTATTATTTCCACTTTAGTTTCAATCATGATCGTTTTCCTTTTTTTTTTTTTTTTTTTTTTTGATGCATCGCCATCACTTGCATCACATTTACGCTTTGGTGCCATGGTTGCGAGGGTAAAACCAAAAAAAAATGAAAGCCAAATACAGTAACACAGACGATATACTGTTAACAGCAAAGTGGGCCGGCTGAAAAGAGCGAACTCTTTGTTCTACCATGGAGCCCACGAACCGACGACAGCTGTAGAAGCATAATGTTTTGGAAATTGCTGTAGACGGGAACGTGAACTTGAGGCATCTAGTAGCACATTTTTGCACGGAAAAATTAAAATTATGTGAGAAGTGTTTCACACCAAAAACCCTCTCCAACAAAGAAATAATATTTCAAATCGGACTATTAGAAGCAGAGATATCGGCAAAATGAAGATATTCACCTGTGCCACCTGGCGGGAAAGCGGTGTACTGTTTAATGCAGGAGGTATTCGCAAATGGTTCTCCGAGGTCGGTGGGAATCGGTCCACGGACTCTTTTTTTCAATGGAGTTTTCAGAAGCACAAACTTTGCTGAAAGACATAAAGAAGTAGAAATTAAAACTTACGCCCTCTGGTGGCCAAACTATTTCTTACAAAAGTCAGAAATTATATGCACAACATTTCCCATCAGGAGCTATATCTGATGTGAGGAGAAGTTTTTAAATCGGACTTTTAAAAGCAGAGATATTGGGGAAACGCAATTTACCTTTTCTCCTCCTAATGGAAAATCTGTGCATTACTTGCTAGTCTTCGATATATACGTATCTATATGGCGTCTACAAGGGGACAAACTTACGGACGGACGGGCAAAGTGATAACCCAAAATCGATTATATTATATAATATATATATTTATATTTACAAAAGATGTGCTAAAAAAAGGTTTAATTATATTTCCACACGTTAGCTTTTACCTGTCGTGATACAAAGCGAGGAAAAGATGGAAATATGATATTGAACTTTCATAGCAGTTGCAGAATGTGATATCGATTTGTGTACTATCATCAGCATGTTTGAGAAGACAACTTTTCAATGCGAAGGTAAAATACGGCTACTGCGAAAATTCATAAACATGA
This sequence comes from Macrothele yani, assembly GCA_039090855.1. Taxonomy (NCBI): domain Eukaryota; kingdom Metazoa; phylum Arthropoda; class Arachnida; order Araneae; family Macrothelidae; genus Macrothele; species Macrothele yani. The sequence continues at coordinate 114,967,254 of CM077013.1, read as the reverse complement.
TGGTTTCTGTGTACGTTCTTTCCGAATCCTGTAGAACAAAAAAAAAAAAAAACTCCAAGTATGACAAAGAGAAAGAATATTACTTCCTTTCTTAAAAAAGGAGGAGACCGAATTTTTACCGTTAAACTTGGGTATTTACAATGCGTTGCTTCCTTCCAGCGTTGCCTAGTTACATTTACAAAGCGTTTTGAAATTAAATCGCTAACAACGGCCATTGTAATGGAACGAAGCAGCAGCCTTTTCTTTTGGTACTAGACAGAGGTTATAAAACTTCTTTTGGATATTACTGGAAACAATGAATCAGTATGCGAATATGAAAATATCAACTCAAGCAGTCAGACAGTTTCATTCTGTGGTCCAGAGGTGCCTCGTGTAAAGCTGAATAAAGCTGATAAATGTACCAGCTAAAAGTTCTTCCAGTGCGGACAAACCTCTTGCACCAGCTATAATTCAGCTTTACATGACTGGGGAAAACGTGAAGGTGGAAGAAACGGATATTTTTAGATCAGCCAAGTTACTGAGATATTACGATATAATGGATATTTCCGATTTACCAAGTTTCTGAGATATTTCGATCTAATGGTTATTTCTGATTAGCCAAGTTACTGAGATATTACGATCTAATTGATATTACCTATCGGCCAAATTACTGAGATATTTCGATCTCATGGTTATTTCTGATTAGCCAAGTTACTGAGATTTTTCGATCTAATTGATATTACCTATTGGCCAAATTACTGAGATATTTCGACTTATTGGATATTTCCGATCAGCCAAGTAACTGGGATATCTTGACTTAACAGATATTTTCGATCAAACAATTTACTGAGATATTTCAGTGTAATGGATATTTCTGATCAGCCAAGTTATTGAAATATTTCAATGTAATGGATATTTCCGATCGGCCAAGCTACTAAAATATTTCGACTTAATGAATATTTCCGATCAGCCAAGTTGCTGAGATATTTCGTCCTATTAGATATTTCCAATCATCCAAGATATTCACTGTTTTGTTTCATGCTAAAAGGTATGTTTGGACATTGCTTAATGCGTGGCACATGGGGATATTAGAAAACTGCGAAAACTGAAAAATCAGCATATGTTTGGGGAATATCAAAAATCAGCGAATTGACACCAGTGAGAGATAATTTTATTATTGCTATCAAAACGAGCAGTTCGAACTTTACTTTCAATCACCAGCCTCAAAACCTTTTTTCACAGGTATATCTTGATTTCGGAAAACAATTTATTTCTGCGTGTATGAACATGTTTGAAATTTTGATACATGAAGAGCAGATTTAATTTAATGTTATCCAAAAACAATTTCTGTGACGGTAGGTACCAGCACAAAGAAACAATACTTTTACTGAGTAAAACCATTTTGCTGAACATGCAAACTTCTTGCAATATCGCAAAATTTGAAAGTTAAGAATTTTTCGTCATTGATTAAGAAATTGTTTGCTTAGTTTAGCAAAGAGAAGCTCAACAATTGTCAATGTGTTTTCAAAAATAAAATTTTGCTTTTCTATGAATTTTAAGATGAATTTTTAAATCAATAAAATTTCAATAATGAAGAGCAAACCCGAAAATTTGCATTTTTTCCGGAATGAACTGAAATATTTTCTCTCCGCACACATATTTCCTTTTTTGTAACAGTTTCACTACAACAAATTCCCTTCAGCCCTACTGCTTAACCAAAAATCTGAAGGTATCATGTCTAAATAAAAGCAGACCAGTTTTCGGATCATATAGCACAGGATATAGTGAAAGTAAGAGAAAAAAACATTTTGCCAAAACCTCTTAACCATTTGCGCAGTACAGAGTTTTATAGTAAATGTAAGTAGAAAAATATTTAGAATTATTTTCATAAATTCTATTATATTAGATTGATTACTCTGGAATTTAGAAATCGTTAAAGAAGGAACGCATTGCAGAAAGACCAGGAATGAACTGAAATATTTTCTCTCCGCACACATATTTCCTTTTTTGTAACAGTTTCACTACAACAAATTCACTTCAGCCCTACTACTTAACCAAAAATCTGAAGGTATCATGTCTAAATAAAAGCAGACCAGTTTTCGGAACATATAGCACAGGATATAGTGAAAGTAAGAGAAAAAATCATTTTGCCAAAACCTCTTAACCATTTGCGCAGTACAGAGTTTTATAGTAAATGTAAGTAGAAAAATATTTAGAATTATTTTCATAAATTCTATTATATCAGATTGATTACTCTGGAATTTAGAAATCGTTAAAGAAGGAACGCATTGCAGAAAGACCAGCAAAATTGTATAACCTAGTATAAGTGTTACAGTTGTAACTTGTTTTCATCAACGGCTGCAAAAATAATAAAACACCTAATCGTTTGACTATTGCTGTTTAAGATCTAAGGGACCGATTCAAGCAACAGAAGAAATACATTTCTTGTTTTTTACAAGCCCTGCCGAATAAGTTATAGTAAAAGCGCTACAGACATTCAAATTAAAGTTTATCATTGAAATTTGATAAACAAAATATTAATTTATTAAATCTTAACATTAAAATTTATTAAATCAGGAGTCGTTGTTTGAAAAGCTCAGTTACGCGTGATAATGGTGAAAACTGTGTGGAGCATTAATTCAAGATCAAAAGCACGCGCAAGAAAGAAGACAACTGATTTACGTGGAAGTCAGGACATACCAGAAATTTACAAAATGTTTTATCCGTTTTTGTTCGCCTTACAAGTTTTGGGCATAACTGCTTTGAGTTCGCGGAAATTTCGTCGAACTGGTATCTTGGGTCGATGTATTACATATTTTCCAATGATCGTTTGGAACCTTGTTTGTGTTTACATAACGTGCTTTTACTTTCACTTTTACTTAACAATACTAGCAAAGAAATCTCAGACAAAACTTTCTTTAGTCGTAACTGACGCTAGTGGTTTACTAATTAGAATTTACATGCTGTTTAAAATGCAGAATCTGCAAGCCACTTTTCGTAGCTTAACAAGCATTTGTGAGATCTCGGCTGCTCCGAAACGTCTGATTCGTACGAAGAATATTGTTTATGCAATTTTTTCATTCTTTTTGCTTTATCAGTTCTTCTTGACCACGTTAATGTGGTCATGGGCAGTGAAGGTCAAAAGTGTAAAAGCAGAATTTTTGAGCAGCTTATTCTCTTTATTCCTCAGTCCTACTGACGGAAATGTAAAATTGGGAGTGTGTATACATGTGTTTTGTCGAATGATTACAATCAGACTAATGCCTCTTATTTTTACGATTTACTATGCATGGTGTTGTTGGCTTCTTAAAAGTTCGTTTAAAAATATATGTTACCAGCTGCACCGGATTTCTCGACATAATACACAAGATTTCTTGACCTTCATGAAAGTGTATAATCATTTAGTATGCGAAGTTTCGTCTCTAGACGAAGCTGTTTGCATAGGAGCATTCCTCGTCGCAGGAAGCCTCTTTATAAGCACGTTTGTGTCAAGTTTTGATCTCTTCTTTCAAGTGGTACCTACTGAATTCCAATGTATAACTGTGGCTCATATAATATATTATGTTCTCCTTATAAACATCATGCTGTTGTGTCCAGCACAAGTACACGAAACAGCAATAACAGCTCAGAAAATATTTCATAACTTTGTTGCTCAAAAAGATAAATGTCCATCGCATATCATTTCGCTAGCCATCAATATGCAACTCAACGAACCTATCCTTACCTTAGGTGGAATGATATCTTTGAGAAAAAGCGAGTTACTAAAATCTTTAGGTGTAACAATCACTTATGTTACGCTTTTTGCTACAATTAAAGAAGTAAGTTAAATCAGTATGGCTGACCGATGAAAAGTTTGCCGTAAAGTGGAGATAAAGGCATATCCAGTACAGTATTCTGCTCATAGATGACGCTGAAAATCGCACTGTTTTTTACGACCCCTTTTTGTGGGGGTCTTAGTTTTGTGAGCGAATTTTGTGAAGTCTTTTCCTTATCAGATGGTGATTTTTGGAAAGGTATTTTGCCGCCAACTAAGATTGTTAGTATCTGATTTCTGATTTACATAAGTTTGCTGATAGAGAAGTCAATAAACTGTATTGTAAGTGATTTAAATAATTACTGACACCCTAAATGAAAGTCTGTAACCGCTCATTTATTAGTTTTTGTATGAAAGCTTTTAATATTCAAGAATCAGCTAGCAAAATCATGCTATGCGTTGATTATGATACGCTTTCCAACATACCAGAAATCAATACTCAAGTTATGAGGATGATGGTGTGGAATAAATCTCGCTCTTGTGTCCTGACCTTTGGCCCCATTTCGATGATATTAAACAGAATCGGTTCAGTATACCTCTGAAACAACATACTGATGTTTTGTCGCAATAGAAGCATTTTTAGTCAAGTTATGAGGATAATGGCTGTGGAATACACCTCACTCCTGTGCTCTGACCTTTGACCCCATTTCGTCTATTTTCAATAGGGTTCGTCCCCAGGTGGTCCGCTATCGCATACTGAAATTTCATCGAAATCAAACCGGACGGACGGACAAAGCTGGAGCATATACGCCAGAAAAGGTAATGCTAACATCTGGTGTAGTTTGCCTGATCGCAATTTTCATTCAGCTGTCATTTTCCTTTAAGCTATAAATTGATAAAGAATGGTGATTCATGCACAGGGGTTTACAGTTGTGTAACGGACCCCCTCCCCCAATTACTGTTTTTTTTTACTTCTATATTATTTGCTGTGTTTAACAGCCGTTTTAACAAATCAAAATCTTTGGAACCTACAATAATTTTTCATAAAATCAAAATTATTACTCAATACGGACATTTAACGTGGACCAGGAACATCAAACAAAGATCCTCACTCTTTCCACGCTTTATAAGTAAGTCACGGAAAAATTCTCATTGGCCGCCACCGGGAGTCGAACCCAGGGTCTTCCAGTTACGCGCCGGATACGAGAGGTGACTGCCGGAATGTGCCCCGACCCGGCAGACCCACAAAACTGGGAGTTAGAGACGACGGGTGCTGGCCAGAGAAATTCGGAAGAACCGCACCAAATCGATGGGCCACATCCGCAAGGAGTTTCAACAAGCATCCGGGAGTGTTCGTTTTGATGAATACCATCCGTAAGGAATCCCATCTGCTCGGTTATCATGGATGTGCTGCCGCTCACAAGCTTTTGATCACCAAGTTCAATAGCGCTGCTCGGCTAACGTGGTGCAAAGAACGTCGACAGTGGACCGTTGAACAGTGGAAACAGGTTCTCTGGAGCGACGAATCAAGGTTCATCCTCTACCGTTCGGATGGCAGAGTCTGAGCTTGGTGTCTGCCTGGAGAACGCCTCCTGCCGGAATGTATTGTGCCAACTGCGAAGTTCGTCGGCGGTGGAATTATGCTATGGGGGTGTTTCTCCTGGTATGGCACGGGACCCTTGGTCGCAATTCCTGGTAGACTCATCGCCGAGACCTACTGCACCATTTTGGATGACCATGCGCTTCCTACGTTGTGGCAGTTTTACGGGGTAGACCCATGTTACTTTCAGGATGACAATGCCACCTGTCATGTTGCGAGGTCCAACTTGTCTTGGTATGGGGACAATGAAGTTAATCGAATGGACTGGCCTGCGCAGAGCCTGGACCTTAACCCTATCGAGCACCTCTGGGACGAGTTGGAGCGTCGACTTAAGGGGTGCCCCCAACGTTCGAAATCGGTGAAGGAACTGACCTGTCTTCTCCAAGCCGAGTGGAAGAAAATACCGCTAGCCGTCGTACAACGCTTGGTTGAGAGTATGCCCTGGAGGGTCGCAGCTGTAATCGCCGTTCGTGGAGGCTCCACCAACTATTGAAGGTGAATAGACTCCGTTTTCCTTTGCCATCACAGGTGTCAAATTACTTATTGATAGATAGTGTATAAAACTAAAATTTGTGTTTTATCTATTACCAAATTTTCATTCTATGAAGAAGCTCTTCAAATTGAATACATTGAATTAAAGATATAATAAAAATTACAGATATCTTTATCGGGATGGTCTGGGGTTTAGACAAAATGTATTCGTGCGCTATGGGTAGCTTCATTTCCATCCTTTGAAGGATTGAACTTATAGCTCATGTATACACTACTCTCCTACACTTTAGGGCTCTCACACAGCTATTTCTCAAAGGCACGAGGCAAATAAGGTTTCTACGTTTAAGAATGTACTCTCATAAGTCAGGGACAAAGAGAAAATTCATTTTTGCAGTTCCCACTACTAAAAGTAGTGCCGGTATGTAAATTCCGGGTAAAAAAAGTGCCGGTAGGAAATACCAGGGAAAAAGAAGTACCAGGATGCCATACCGGAGTATACCGGCCCATTTCGAGCACTGGTTAAAGGGTTTGTAACGTGCCTTCCTTAGACGTGACGCACATATCAAGAGGGCAAAGTCGCAGCGATAAGCATCGCCGGTGTAGTTTAGTTGGGAGAATAACTGGCTCCGGAGCAAGCAGGCGTGAGTTCGAATCATACCAACAGCAAAATGGGCTTGTTTCACTGTAGGTTTGAAAACTGGGTCAATGGTTGCACAAAATGATATGGAAGTTTGAAGAAACAGCTGCTTTGGACGTCAAACCTGGCCGGAGACGAAAGCCAGTCGACAAGCAGACCCCGGATGATGTAGTTATAGCGTTTGGGACAGACAGGATGTCAATGCCGTATGAATCAGTACAGCACAAGATATAGCTGTCAGTCATTTGGCACGGCTTCAGTCACGTTCCACAAAATTTTAAGGGCTCTTATCATTACAATATTTCCGCTTGTAAGCGCTTGTTCCCCCCTGACCGAGGTATACGAGAAGCATTGGTACAGGTTGAACTGGGCGACGGATGGCCATGGAACATTCTGTGCGCAAACTAATCGTATTTCCCTACGCTTGATGCTGTTAATACACACCAGATATGGAAACGGGTCACGGGTCAACGGGTCAACAATTTCTTGCGGGTCCAACGGGTCGGGTCAAGGTGTTACCCAATTTTGACCCGGTTTTATTCCCGTTTTGTTTTTGAAAAAAGAAAAATCAAAAGAAAAATGCACGTTGTGGAATTCTGTAGTCGATAGTGGTGCCCACGGAGTGAATAATGATTTGCCATGAAAAAATATTGTTGTCTCTTTCTTAAAGAAACGAAGATTTCCACCTAACGACGTCGGACAACACACCGACTCCATATCGTAAAAAGATATTTCCTTTGCGTTCTTTTACACTGCGATTGTCCAGGGCAAGGTACAGGCAAACGCCATTCGCCTGCTTCTCAGCTGATTCACTCTCTCCGTGCGAAGTTCACTGTATGACTAAGAGTTACTTTTCACATCGCATCTTTTACATTGAGCATTCAGAGGTTTTCGATCGATGTGCTAACATCCCATTTCCATTGCATGTCATGTAGAAATTAACTCCTTATTTGTTAATATGGATGGATTTAATTTTAAGGAGGTTGAGATAGGCGTCGAGGCCAACAAATACGTGCTTGTTGATAACCACAAGGGGAAGAGTGAATGCTGAAAATTATTTCGTCTCATTAAGGAACCGGTGAATAATTCTGTTTTGTTTGCTCTTGCTTGTTCGAAATGTGGAAAGTGTATAATTACAAAGAAAGATGTCGACAGTGTAATAAAACATTATGCAACCAAAAATCTAACGGACTATATAAAAGTATGCGCACCTCAATCAAAGTGTGGAAAGAGTGAACAATCTAAATACATTTAAAAAAATACATTTGTGTAATCGTAAATAATGATACCCATTTGTAATATACTCCATGGTCACGGTCATAGTCAGCCATTACTTCTGGATTGCGCAAAATAGTGGCACTAAAATTTAGCAAGTAACCAAATTTTGTTATTAAAAAAGGATTTTAGTTATTAAATATCAAGCAGTTATTGGGATGAATATATATATTACTTTTATATGTGTGTATACACTGAGTGGCCACTTTATTATGACCACCTGGCAGTTTTAAGCAAATGATTTATGGCTGCACGCTGTTGCCACCAGAAGGCGAGGCTAGTATAAAAAGGGAAAGCTTAGTGCTTGCGACAGTAGTAGAAGTGATTTTTGGGTGACAAGATGGGTAAAAGTGCGATTTAACGGACTTTCAACGTGGGATGATTGTAGGAGCTCGCAGCCGTGGAGCGAGTATCACCGAAACCGCCGCATTCGTGAAATGTTCCAGAGCAGCTGTTGTTAAAGTGTTGAAAGACTGGACTGTCAGCCAAAAAACTGGGTCTCTACGTGCAACGTGTGGTCGTCATCGACTAGCAGCTGCTCGGGAGGAACGGACAGTGTCCAGACTGGTAACAGACAACAGAAGGGCAAATTACAGACCATCTTAATCAAGGATCCTTCTCAAATGATCTCTGCACGCACTGTTCGCCGCACACTGCATCGGATGGGATATGGCAGCCGAAGGCCTGTTCGAACACCTTTGCTGTCTGCAGTTGACAAGAGAAAACGTCTCCAATTCGCAAAGGAGCAAAAGGATTGGGCAGTCGATAATTGAAAACAAATTATGTGGTCCGATGGATCACGTTTTCAGTTGCACCATGCCGATGGCCGAGTGAGAATTTGGCGGAAACAGCACGAAAGCGTGGACCCCAAATGCATTGCTTCAACCTTTCAAGCTGGTGGAGACAACGTTACGGTTTGGGGAATGTTTTCCTGGCATGCTTTGGGCCCTTTTATTCGTGTTGATCAATGTCTGACTGGCACATCATGTCTAAACATCGTTGCGGACCAAGTGCATCCTGTCCTGTGCATGGTTTATCCCAATGGCGATGGCTACTTTCAACAAGATAATGCGTCCTACCATAGTGCTCGTATTGTACATGATTGGTTTCAGGAACATGCCGGTGAGTTTACTTTGCTTAGGTGGCCCCCACAATCTCCAGATCTCAACCCCATTGAGAATTTGTGGGATGAAGTTGAACGAGCCAGCAGACAGCGGATCCACAACCCTGCTACCTCACACTCCTGGAAAGTGCTATTCATCAAGGATGGTCTCAGATTCCACAAACCACCTATCAACATCTCGTGGAGTCCATGCCACGAAGAATCGACGCAGTATTAAAGGCAAAAGGTGGCCCAACGAAGTGCTGAAGGGGTGGTCATAATAAAGTGGCCACTCAGTGTATATATATATATATACAAAAATTGAGTTTTGAATTTATAGTTCAAAGCAGATTTGCTCCGGTCAGTTACGGGTCCTGGTCGGGTCCAGTAATGGGTCCGAAATGTTTGACCCATTTCCAACTGTGATACACACAGCTACGGAATTTAGGCAGCAGATAAACCACACAGCGTTCGCGAGGTTCCATTCCATTCTCAAAATATCACCGTTTGGTGTGGCTTTGCAGCGTAATTTATCGTTGAACACTTCTTCGAGAAAATCGCTATATACTCTGACAATGGCCAGAGATGTGCTTCTCTTTTAGCGAAACAAGTGCTTTCAACACTTGAACAGCTTGTCTCAATTCAACAGTTTTTACGCCGGATTGTTCTCCTCACAAGCAACGCATGGGAAGCCAGGCACATTTTATCAACAAAAGAATAATCATCCTACAATTTTCTGCAACTTGGGAAGCGTCCTCACTGAATCTGAGTACGTTCGACTTTTGGCTTCGGGGACAAGTAAAAAACATCATCTATCGTGGTTACATAGCAAACTTGGTCTACCTTAAAACGGAGGATAGCATAGGCATGTTGTGGTGTAACTACAAAATGTGTTTTCTGTATTTTTCTTTACTGTAATAATCTACCACTTATACCCATGAATGCGAGTTTTTTAAATATTTTTTTGATTTTTGCCAATGAAATTCCTTCGCCTCAGGAGTTTTCATATTACATTGAAATCATTCATTGTTTCACTTGTGGCGCCCTTGCGAATATGACTTTAGCTATAGACACCGAGTATTTCGTGTTGCTAAGAGCGGTGAATTTAAACATTCGAAAATTATATCCAACAGCCGTATTTGCTTAGGATGAATTTAAATCGGTTATGTAAAGTTAAGGCTCTGATCAGTCGGATTTTTATTATCTTGGCACTTGGCGATAATGGACTCGCCTGATTTTGGGGGTGCAGCAAGCACTTCCACTGTCTAAACAGATGTGATTCGCAGCAAGAAGGGGAGCAGGCGAAGGGTTCCGTAGTAATCTCACCCTAAAAAGGAATTATTGTGGAAAGCGTGGCAGTAAACATTGCTTGATCTAAAAGGGGAAAGGGGGCTTCTTTGTCTCTTAAGTGATCCTTCTTAAGGGAAAAGTGAGTTCTCTCTCCCCAGCGATTATGTCCCCTGCAAGCTGTATGAGACAATGGGGGAGACAACAAATGAGGGGGATGAACAAAAGGATAGGTCTTTAAATCTTAGCTCCGCAAGGAGCAAGTGACTGGGGAAGTTTTCGTCGGTTGTCTTTGAGCATCGGAAATCACCTCCTTCGACACGTCGCACCCAAAAGGCTTGCACCCCCGCAAAATAGGCGATTCCATTATCATCAAGTGCCAAGTAAAAAAATAAAAAAATCCGACTATATATTTGAACACGGCAGTCGACCTGCGTATGCTTTAGGCGTTGGTATTGCATTAGGTAAATGATTTTACACATTTTCGTGCATACCCATATTCGCAGATGGTAAGAGGCTACTGTATCTACCATCTATTTTTTGTTTGGTTGCATCTTCATTAACGTTTTATCCATACAGAGTTATTTTACAAAAGGAATAGTTAAGAAAATTTGTTTCATACCTTCAAAAAAGACCCTTCTTAAGCCAATGTCAATATGTATGGATGGCACACGCTTTGCCATTTTGGCTGCATACATATTTTATGTGATGCTAGGCACAAAAGACATGCCACTGAATTTATGAAGAGGTAATGCGTATTTCTTACTCCAGAATATTGAAATGACATGGGATATCTAATTGGGTTGTGAGAAATTTCTCAGAATTTCGTTCGTGAAAAATTGACTTGCAATAACTAATCCGTTGAAATGTTGTTTTACCTTTCTGGCACTAACACGCAGTGGAAAGTTGTAGTTGTTCGATTTTCATATAAAATTATTTTTAGTTGCGTGAACTGCTAAACGTACAAATTGATTACTTCGCCCTGCGAGTGCATTGTGTTTCTTGGTAATAGCAGGTATGAAGGAAGATAGGAAGAGTGGTCTATTCCCAGATTGTTTAGGGCTCTTTAAACTTTTATGATGCTACAAAAACAGATACTACTGGATTTCCGAGCTTTGTTTTGACAACCGGAGCACCGGAGCAATATATTTCACATTTTAATGACTCAGAAGAATTAAACAGATAAAAAGGAAGATGCAGGAGGGGATAAAACAAGTAAAACACAATCAATGAAATAGAATGATTCAACAGAAGACGCGGGTGAACAGATTGCTTTTCTAGCAATAGAATTTTAAATTTTGAATGGACCATAATATTCTTCAAATATATGGACTTTCTAGAAAATACTAAAGTAATGGGAATGTGTCCACAGACAAATAATACCACGTACCTCTTTCTGGTACGCGTATGATTCTACCACATAAAAGGAAAATTTCATAAAAGAGTTGGGAAAACACGGATATCTCTGTTCGAAAAGAAGTTTTTCCGATACTGCGCAAATGCAAAGGTAAGTCTGTTGTTTATTGTGAGTTTAGCTTCTGTATAGGATACCAAGATGGAAGTGCCCACAGTGTGAAGGTGGTCGCTGCTGTTGTGATGGCAGACAGAGCTGTCAGCTGCAAATATTCCAGTCATCCCGCGGGAAGGTCGATTTCACTGTTCACTCGATTATCAAGTCATTCATCCCAACCGCGTAGGTTACAATATTGCGACAAAACAATAATGCTTATCAACATACTAATCATGCAACGATGTATAATTTTTTTGTAAGTATTATACCATGATCCGCGTGTTCTCCTGACCTGTCTCTTATCGAATTTGCTTTGGACTTCATGTGTCTTCAAGTTAGCTGGTGTTCGTCCAGTTCAGACTGGCAGCAGTAATGCGACCAGCAGAATGTCGCATGAATTGCAGACAATCTTATCAGCAGCATGTTTTGCAGTTTGGAGTCAGGCCATCATCTATAAACATATGCTACAAATCTCAATCATTTTACGCACCCTAAGAATCCATGTGAGGGTTGGGATACTCATAGCTTTATACCGAGCAGATCTCTGTTTCGTAATTTCTGTGCCAGATACCTGTAACTCATCTTTCATTTACAATCTCTGTTTCGTGATTTCTATGCCAGATACCTGTAACTCATCTTTCATTTACAATCTGTGTTTCGTGATTTCTATGCCAGATACCTGTAACTCATCTTTCATTTACAATTAACAGGCGCTGGTGCGCATAAAAAGTTCTGAGGTGTAGCCCTTTCTTAATTTTGGCCTAGAAGGTACTGATGAACATCAAGGGCTGTGATGTGTAACATAGCGCTTATGAGGATCAAAGGTTGTTAGGTGTTACCTGTTCTCAATTTGTTGATAAACAGGCGATAATGAGGATCGAAGGCATTGAGAAAAAAAAAACATTTAAAATGTGTTATAAAAAAATTGCTGAAGAGCATAAAAGGCTGAGAGGTGTAACTCATCTTTTATTTGGGGCCACGGGTGGCCTAGTGGGCAACGTTCCTGACTGCCACAGAAAGGGCCTCAGGTTCTATCCCAGGCAGATACAAACGCTCGACCCACTAAATATCCGTCGTACGTCGGATGGGCACGTTAAGCCGTCGGACCTCGGGTACTCCCCCCCCCGGTAATAAATAAAGGCGTCTTCCTCCCCCTTTCTACTTCGCTTCCGTGTCACTTTTCTAATGGACGCTCTAGCCCAAATCTCCTAGTTTCCTATTTCTAAGGGTTGTTTAAGACCTGGGGTCAGACACTCCCTTCCTAAAATCCTCTACATATATGATCATATGATCATTTGAACATCTTTTATTTATGATTAACAAGAGCTGATGAGCATCAAATGTTCTGAGGTGCAACCCATTCTAAATTTATCATTCAAAGGTACTGATGAACATCAAAGGCTGTGAGGTGTAACTTATCATTTATTTAAGATTAACAGGCGCTGATTTAGAACCAAAGGTTGTCACACTTGTCCTTGATTTGTGATTAAGGTTGAGACACCCTTCATTAAATTGTCACACCTGCCCTTAATTTATGATTAACAGGCACTAAAGAGCATCAAACTGTGTGAGAAGAAATTCATTTCAAATTTGTAATAAAAATGCTGAAGAACATAAAAGACTGAGAGATGTAACTCATCTTTTATTTATGATTAATGGACGCTCATGAGCATCAAAACTCCGAAGTGAAATCCATTCTACACTTATGAATAACAGATACTGATGGGCATCGAAGGCTGTGAGGTATATGCCATTTCAAATTTATGGTTAAAAGGCACTGATGAGCATCGAATGCTGTGAGGTATAGTCCATTTCAAATTTATGGTTAAAAGGTACTGATGAGCATCGAAGGCTGTGAGTTAAACCTATGTCAAATATACTGTATGGTTAAAAGGCACTGATGAGAGGCAAAGGCTTTGACGGAGCCGGTTCTAGCTCCTTCCTAGAACCAGTGGCCCTAACTTAAGACGAACGACTCGCTACATTCTGAGATGCCAGTGTGGAGTCATTAAACTCCGAAAGAAAATGCTGCTGAGCTGCGTATTAACCACAGATCTTGTTTTTGTTTTTAAATTAAGTTGTACTTACTTCAGAACAACCAAAATTTCCTGAAAGGGCAATTCAATCCAAGAAAACTGAAGCAGCAAAGTACGCAATGTTCAAATGGATCATATTTTGTGAATTGAACATTCCTGCTTTGTTTGTAATAGATATTTCTTTCTTTGCTTACAAGGCCATGTCATATCTGGCATGTATGCATACACTGTCGTATCAGAATAATATGACCACCTACCTAATTATGGGAATAACCACTCTTGGCCCGGAAGACAGCGGTGAGACGGCGTGGCATGGACGCAATGAAACTCTGGAAGGTTGTCAGAGGCACACGTGACCATTCGCACTGCAGAAGCGCATGGAGGCCCCGGACATGACGTGGTTGTGGGTCGGCACGTGAAACCTGTAGATCCAAATAGTCCCACAAGTGCTCTATGGGATTGAGGTCGGGAGATTTCACCGGCCAAGGGAGAACCGAGACATAGCTGTCGTGTTCTCGGAACCAATCACGCACCCCCTTAGTGACATGGCTCGGCGCACTGTCCTGTTGGTTGACATCATCACCACTAGGGTAAACGTCCAACATGAAGGGATGCATGTGGTCAGCGAGAATGGAGAGATAGCCATTGGTCTTTCAAGGACCCATCCAGTGGTACCAGCGGTCCCAGGCCATACCAGGAAAAAACATCCTCTAGACATGCACACTGTCACCCCTGGCCTGTGCATGACCGACAAGCATGTCCGGTTATTGGTTCTCGTGTGTATGACTCCGTAGCCGCCCCTGCCCGTCATTTCTGCGGAGTAGAACTCTCGATTCGACGAAGATGGCAAGCTTTTTCCACTCTTCTACTGTCCAATGACGGTATTCCCGTGTGACCTGCTGGCATCGTTGCCAATGGACCTATGTTAACATGTCGACTCCGGAGCATGCATCTATCCATGCTGTTTTGAGTTGTCTGCAGTCTTTGTATATCTCTTTTAGTTAAGGTCCACGTCTCTGCACCATACGTAAGCACTAGAAGGATGCACTGATCAAACACTTTTCTTTTAAACCATAATGGCATATTGCTCTTGAAAATTATACTGTTGCTTCCAAAAGCTCTGATACGACTTTGTATATGTAAAGGATAATCATGTAAGGTAAGGTAGTTCTTAATTAAGTTCCGTTTCCTTGGAAACTTATTAGTTAATATCGCACTTCTGTTCAGAAATTAAGAATCATGTTTCTCATTCTACCAAATGGATCAAATGCATATTTGTCTTCCCGATGTTTTCAGTTACGTCTGGTATTAGTAATAAACTTCTTTGATTAAACCAAAAGCATTCATCTCTTTTCCTGTACCATTATTGCCATAAGGAAAGAAGCACTTACCTGCTTTTGTATGTTGAACATAATAAGATGGTGACTAATACTTTTGCGAAAACTTTGCATTAGAAGCACTATAGTTGCTTGAAATCCGACGTGTGCCTTACTGTCAGGGACATTGCTAGTGTTGCAGCTGCCAATATTGAGAAGGTGTAGCAATGAGCGTCATTACCGACATTAACACGAGAGCGCATTGCGAAGATGATAGTAACATACAAAACGTATTTCCTGTTGTAAATAAGGCAATGTGGAAAGATACTGAACCAAAGAAATTGAAGAAGTTAACCAATTATGCGACAAAGATACTCTTTGACATCTTCAGTTATAGGTTGAAAACCAGGAATAACTGCTAATGCCAGGCGTCACGAAAAGTTTCGGAAATTGAAAACCTTTCCTACATGATTAACGGACACACAGAGAAATGGTAACCGGAGGTGATATCCAGACTGCGAAGAAATCGCCAACAGGAAAAGAAAGAAGAGATGCTGAAAGTCAAAGAAAGATCCATTACACTAGAAGAGTGAATACTTTCAGTCAAGAGGAGTTATCAACTTCTTCTCTAACTAACGGCTCGCATGAAACGACGGGCAGTGATTTTAAAGCCAGACAGCGCTTGAAAGATCCTCGTCAAAGCACCCTAATTTTGCGTGGAACAACGGACAGTGATTTTGAAGCTAGAGTGTGCTTGAAAGGTCTTCGTCAAAGTGCCACAAGTTCGCATGAAACAATGAACACATATCTTGAAGCTAGACAGCGTTCGAAAAGTCCTCGTCAAAGCACCTCAAGTTCACATGAAACAACGGGCAGTGAATTTGAGGCTAGACAGCGTTCGAAAGGTCCTCGTCAAAGCGCCCCAAGTTCACATGAAACAACGGACAGTGATTTTGAACCTAGACAGCGCTTGAAAGTTCCTCGTCAAAGCCCTCGAAGTTCAAAAGAAACAACGTTCAGTTATTTTGAAGCTAGACAGCGTTCGAAAGGTCCTCGTCAAAGCACCTCAAGTTCACGTGAAACAACGGACAGTGAATTTGAGGCTAGACAGCGTTCGAAAGGTCCTCGTCAAAGCGCCCCAAGTTCACATGGAACAACGGACAGTGATTTTGAACCTAGACAGCGCTTGAAAGTTCCTCGTCAAAGCCCTCGAAGTTCACAAGAAACAACGTACAGTTATTTTGAAGCTAGACAGTGTTCGAAAGGTCCTCGTCAAAGCACCTCAAGTTCACATGAAACAACGGGCAGTGATTTTGAGGCTAAACAGCGTTCAAAAGGACCTCGTCAAAGCGCTCCAAGTTAACATGGAACAACGGACAGTGATTTTGAACCTAGACAGTGCTTGAAAGTTCGTCGTCAAAGCCCTCGAAGTTCACAAGAAACAACGGACAGTTATTTTGAAGTTAGACAGAGTTCAAAAGGTCCTCTTCAAAGCGCCCCAAGTTTACATAGAACAACGGAAAGGGATTTTGAAGCTAGACTGCGTTCGAAAGGTCCTCGTCAAAGAGCCTCAAGTTCACATGAAACAACGGGCAGTGATTTTTAAGCTAGACAGCGTTCGAGAGGTCCTCGTCAAAGCGCCCGAAGTTCACACGGAGCAATGGACACCGCTTGAAAGATCTTCCGTCAAAACTCGCCAAATTCAGTGCTCCAGTAAAGGCCTGCTTACGCACAGATGTGTGAGGCCCCGCTGAATCTATGGTCGCTTCTGCTACCGCGGAGGACTTGGGCATACTGAAGTGCGCGAATACCCTCAAGGCAATCGATAGGAATTTAATTAGAAGAGAAAAAAGGAGGATGGGTCATGTACTGATGGACAAGAATCATGAAAGGAGAAACCCCCATTGCGCACAATATATTTTAATGGGTGTAAAGATGACAACTTGGTGTGTCACAACAAAAGTATTAAAACACTGAAGGAAAAACACATTAATTTAGTAGAAGAATTCGGACCCAAATATTTAAAACATGTGATATCTGTGGGCTTAAGAGAATAATATACAAAGAAATAGCTAAGTATATCTCAAACCATTCTGCAAGATTTGACACAAGAGGAGAGGAGAACCAAACTTCAATCTGGGTCTGATGGTACACCTGGAATTCAGGGACCGATGAAAGGGCGTCATACAGCGTATTGAGGAACATGGTCGGAGACTATTGCATTGTTCTGTATGCATGCTACACAGTAACGGACTGCCCCTCTCTCACTCGTTTCAGCAGTTGCCCAGAACAGTATTCCGGTTCCATTGGGATGTAATCGACACACAATGAAAAAGCCTCTCAGTGACGAAATTCAAGAAAATACAGGTCACTCCTCTTGATATTGGCAAATAGCATTTTAGTACAAGTACGAGAAATCAACAGTACATGTACGACATATGTACCGCTGTCTCCATCGTAGAAGTTCAGCTCTGTCTAGAACAGAGAGCACCCAGTCACACTAGTGGTCCCTTCAAACAGAACAAATGATGATCAAATGATTATATGTAGATGATTTTAGGAATGAAGTGTCTGACCCCAGGTCTTAAACAACCGTTAGAAATAGGAAGCTAGCACATTTGGGCTAGAGTGCCCGATAGGAAGGGACACGGAAGCGAAGTAGAAAGGGGAAGGAAGACGCCCTTATTTATTACCGGGGGCCAGTACCCGGGGTCCGACGGCTTAACGTGCCCATCCGACGCAAGGCGGATATTTAGTGGATCGAGCGTTCGTACCTGCCTGGGATCGAACGTGAGGTCCTTTCAGCGGCAGTCACGAACGTTGCCTACTAGGCTACCCGCGGCCCCACTTCAAACAGAATCCTCGTTTCTACGTATAAACAGAACCCACCAAAGGCTTTGTGTTTCTATCAGGGCCAGATTAAAGCGGAGGGGTCTAACAAGATTATAGCCTAGGGGCCCACTATTACCAAGGGCCCATTAGGTATGCCATTACATCGAAAATAATACACAGCTTATACATACACTGCCGGACAATTGCTAAGGACGGATGAAAATAGCAACGATAGCAACCATAAAATGGAAGACAGGAAAATGTGGAAATTAGCATAAGTGCGGGATGCAGTAAGACGTCTTGTGCGTATGCAAATTTTGGATTGCCGAACTTGTTCGTGACGTCATAGCGCTGATAAGAGATATAAAGGATTTGACGCGTATTGACCGTTGTTGTTCAAATGCAAAGTTGAAAGGGAAAGAATCAATTGACGAACTTGCAATTTTCAGTATGTCTTCCCGACATCACTTAGATGATTTTACGCGTGGCCGTATTATTGGCAAGATTGAAGAAGGGCAAAAAATAACAGATGTTGCCAGGGAGTTCGACGTCAGCCACAGTGTTGTTTCAAGGCTTTGAAAATCATTTCAAATAAATGGAGAGTGTAGCAAACGTCACGGGGGAGGTCGTGTTCGCAGTACGACACCTGCAGAAGATCAGTACATAGTGCTATCAACAAAACGACACCGGAGCAGCACAGCTAGTGAGGTAGCAAATCAGTTTATGGCTGCTACTGGCAAGCGGATCTCCCGAAAAACTGTCGCCAGACGTTTGCATGAAAGAGGACCATATGCCCGCCGTCCTGCTGTGTGCATCCCAATGCCCAGACGTCACCGTACCGCCCGTTTGCAATGGTGCCATCAACATCGCAATTGGATTGATAACGACTGGTCTGCTGTCCTCTTCTCAGATGAGAGTAGATACAGTCTATCGTCTGATTGTCGACGACAACTGATCTGGCGTGATAGTGGTACTGCATATTGTCCAGGAAACATACAGGAAAGGGACCGATATCCGACATGTAGTGTCATGGTATGGGCTGGCATCATGATCAATGGCCGTACGTCCCTCTATGTGCTTCCAACTGGGACTATGACTGGCCAACGATACATTAATGATGTTCTGCTACCTCATGTTCGCATGTTCCGTGGTGCTGTCGGTGATAGATTCATTTTCATGGACAACAACGCAACATGTCATCGAACAGTCGCTGTCCAGGAGTGTCTTGAGAGCGAGGATATTCAACGCCTCGTATGGCCAGCACGTTCTCCAGATCTGAATCCCATTGAAAATGTACGGGATGCTTTGGGGAGGAGTCTTGCTGGTCACCAATGTCCTCCAATAAACAAGGACACCCTCATCCGTTCACTGACAGAGGAATGGGATAAATTACCCCAACAGCTGTTTCATAATGTTGTGCAAAGCATGACACGACGTATGGAATCTTGCATCGCCCTCCATGGTGGCTATATCCTGTATTGACATCTTACGCCGGAACGCCTGCGGACGGTAATTGCATTTTTTTTCACATTTACGTATTCTGCACAAAATGGCCTGTTTGTCCCTTGAACACGTTCCAAAGCCTTTTGGATTTCAGAGCACAATAAATTGTCTTTCTTGTAATGTCCTGGCATTCTGACATTATTTTATTTCACTTGGCATCCAATCACACTTACTTTTTTATGCGCTATATAGCCGTTTATGATCCGTCTTTAGCAATTGTCCAGCATAGTATACATACATATACACTGGTGGAAAGTGAAAACAGAACACCAAGAAGGAACTGGCGGATGATCATGAAATTTACATATGTTAATGGGGTCGAGTTTACGTAGGTGTGATGCTAATTTAGGGTCCAACGGGTGAGCGCTTACGCCACAGCACGGCATAATATGCAAATTATCGTCGGTGGTATTTAAGGAGCACGGCGAAGTGAATGTAATCAGTCGTCGGCGTACGGACACGTGCGAAGACCCTGAAGAAGCTGCAATGCCTGGACATGGAAGACGTGTACGATTTCAGCAGTTATCGGACTTTGAGCGTGGTCGTCTAGTCGGACTCCGCGAGGCCGGGTGGTCGTATCGTCGTATTGCGGAGCGAATTAGACGGGAAGTATCGGTGGCGGTACGATTGTGGCGTAGATGGTTCGAGGAATATTCCCACACGAGAAGACGTGTAACCGGGAGTCACAGACGGACTGATGAGCGGACCGATCGACGCATAAGAAGAGCGACGTTGTCAAGCAGAACATCCACTGCGACGCAAATCCGAGCTGCCGTTGCACCTGAGGTGACTGTGCGAACAATCCGTAACCATCTACTGGATGCAGGACTACGTGCACGTGTGCCTCTGGTATGTGTACCTCTGACTCCAGCCCACCGTCAGGAAGGGCTGCAGTGGTGTGGCCAACGTCTGCACTGGAGAACGCAATGGCGATCTGTCGTGTTCAGCGATGAAAGCAGATTCTGCTTGGGAGCTTCCGATGGCCGTATGCGTGTTCGCAGACGCACAGGGGAGCGTGTCCACCCTTCTTGCATCCGCCAGCGACACACAGGGCCTACACCTGGTCTCCTGGTGTGGGGAGCGATCAGCTATCACTCCCGTACACAACTAGTGTTTGTATCGGGTACGTTAAACAGCGCCTCCTACATCAACAACATCATTCAGCCCGTTGTTGTGACATTTGTAAGGTCGGTCCATCGTGGTGTTTTCCAGCGAGATAACGCACGCCCACACACGGCACGTGCAACGCAACATGCACATCAGGGTGTGAAACAACTTCTATGGCCTGCACGTTCACCGGATTTGTCCCACATTGAGCTCGTGTGGGATTTTATGGGACAACGAGTTATCCTGTCTTCACGGCCAGCCACGAGCATCCCCGAATTTACGCGTCCAGGTTGAGGATGCTTGGAACTCAACACCCCAAACTTATATCCAACATCTGTACGACAGACTCCATACCAGAATTGCATAGTGTGACGCAGTTCATGGTGGTTCAACCTCGTACTAACCATGTTACATGGAAATGTTATTTTTCAGTTTACCAGCAAATACAACTGTATTTTGCCATAATGTTTTAATTACGTTATCCTCTGTATTCCGTTATTATGTTGTATAAATTTCGTTGGTATCAGACGTCTCCTTCTTGGTGTTCTTTTTTCATTTTCCGCCAGTGTATGTGGGGAAGGAATTCTTGATCGAAGCACAATTTCTCTCCGAGGATAAAGTTGAAACCAAAAATTCTTCAAAACAGCTCCAACTTGTTGGAAGCTGGAGCGATCTTGTTGCATGACAACGGATCATGTCATGGTGCAGCGTCAGTAAGGGAGCTTTTGTCGAAATATGGCTGGAAAACTTTATTCCACCCACCATACAGCCCTGATCTCAGTCCACTCGACTTCGATCGTTTCCCAAAGTTAAAAAATCGGCACTGTGGTATCCGCGACGAATCGGTGGACGAACTGTCGTTGGAGGTGACCCGAGTAATACGACAGCTGAACAAAGATGACTTACTACAGCGAATCCATGACTTACCTCTTCGCCGGCAAGCTGTAATTAGCAAAGGAGGGGAGTACATTGAACGGCAGTAAGGTATATTTTCTCTGTTACTTCACACTTTTCTCAAAAATGGACAGTGTGCACAACTTTTGTTATGACCCCCGTATGCATATAGTTTTTGCTTGAGTTAGCATAAGGCCTACCAGCGAAAAATATGGCGTGTCACCGGGAATTCTCTCGGTATCCCTGTGGCTCAGTCCGCGTCTGCTTAAATCACTTGATTTTCTCATATTGCACGTATCTACGCTTCATACATGACAGAATACGGCTATCCGGGTAAGTCGGAGAGGATGTGTGATATGAGATACGTTTACCGACTAAAAAAAAAAAAAAGCTTAAATAAGAAAAGTTGTTTTGGTTCTTGTTCTGCACAAGTGACAGGAATATCTTAATGTGGCGTGAATGGACGTACGCATTCTCGTCTCTCTCGCTCAAACTTACTGGCTCTCATAGGAACAGCGTGGGAAGTATTTTTGCTTCTAGAAAGTTCCATGCCTTCGTTCTCAAAGACATCGCCCTTTCCACGTTTTATCAACACACAGCAACCGAAAAATTGTTATTTTAAACAAAGAGCGATGTCTTTGCTTATTCACTGATAGTATTTGAAGGATTCTTTTAGTCTTTGCTTATTCACTGATAGTATTTGAAGGATTCTTTTAGTCTTTGCTCTTTCACTGATAGTATTTGAAGGATTCTTTTAGTCTTTGCTTATTCACTGATAGTATTTGAAGGATTCTTTTAGTCTTTGCTTATTCACTGATAGTATTTGAAGGATTCTTTTAGTATTTGCTTATTCACTGATAGTATTTGAAGAATTCTTTTAGTCTTTGCTTATTCACTGATAGTATTTGAAGGATTCTTTTAGTATTTGCTTATTCACTGATAGTATTTGAAGGATTCTTTTAGTCTTTGCTTATTCACTGATAGTATTTGAAGGATTCTCACTTTCCCCCTTCGTTTTCGATTTAGAATTTTGACTTGAAGCCATGCGCTAGTCTTTGCTTATTCACTGATAGTATTTGAAGGATTCTTTTAGTCTTTGCTTATTCACTGATAGTATTTGAAGGATTCTTTTAGTATTTGCTTATTCACTGATAGTATTTGAAGGATTCTTTTAGTCTTTGCTTATTCACTGATAGTATTTGAAGGATTCTTTTAGTATTTGCTTATTCACTGATAGTATTTGAAGGATTCTTTTAGTCTTTGCTTATTCACTGATAGTATTTGAAGGATTCTCACTTTCCCCCTTCGTTTTCGATTTAGAATTTTGACTTGAAGCCATGCGCTAGTCTTTGCTTATTCACTGATAGTATTTGAAGGATTCTTTTAGTCTTTGCTTATTCACTGATAGTATTTGAAGGATTCTTTTAGTATTTGCTTATTCACTGATAGTATTTGAAGGATTCTTTTAGTCTTTGCTTATTCACTGATAGTATTTGAAGGATTCTCACTTTCCCCCTTCGTTTTCGATTTAGAATTTTGACTTGAAGCCATGCGCTACAATTGTGAGGAAAATGAAAGATGATATACCAAAGTTCAAAGTGTCTGTAATGATTCCCCTGTGAGTTGTGGTTGGCGGCGCGCGCACACACACACATACTTTTATTATTACAGATAAAAGCAACATGAGAAATAACGCTGATGTAAAAAAATTACGGGGGTAGGGGAGGGCAGAATGCGTCCTCATTCTACGAATTACTTCCCTGCGTCTGATCAATATCTATAGGACAGTCATAATGTAGAAACCAAAGGATATTTATTTTCTAAACTCACACACGTTTGTTCTTAAATAAAAACATGTAAAATAATCATTACAAGTGACACAGAGGGAAATTTATTGCCGTTAAAATTTCGTAGTATCGCTTATTCTGGAATTGTTGACTGAATATAACTGTTACTTTCTTTGTTTGCTTTTCTTCCAACGTGCAATGAAATAAATGCAGTTCCTACGGCGTTGCATGGTTACATTTCCCAGTGGCAGGATTCGCGTGATAGGGGACGCCTCAACTGAGTGAAATATAATGTATTTTGTTATCACGGGACCTGGAGTGTTTATCCTCAAATACGTAAAGTATACCTGTTTTTCTAGATTTAACGGGAAAACATCCTGCTTCACTTCGTAATATACGCGCATACATACTTTGACTTCGTCAAAATAAGACGAACATTTAAACAGCAAATTTTCTTCGTGAAGTCGCTTACACGACGCTTTAAAAATTTATTTAAAAAATGCGTTCGAAATCACTATTTTCTTGCTAATGGTAGGTGACTTGCTTTAGCCTAAGTGGGAAATTATCGAGTTTAAGAAAAAATATATTTTCAACACATCCAGAGGAACTCCGAAAATCAACTTGTGCCAAGCCCAGAACTCCGTTCTAAACATCATCAAGCCCGAAATAAATTTACCCACTGATTTTGATGATATGCTGGAAGGTTACCTTTAGGATCAAACGAAGCATTTTTGAAGACATTGTAAATTTATTTCAAGTGAGTAAAACTCTAGAACGTAATGACTGTTTGTTTATGGAAGCATTAATGAGTTGTATACGTATAATTCCGCTTCAAAAAAGTTTAACGAAAATTCTGATATCAGATTTTAAGAGTAGTATGTGTAATGATAACTACATACTATTTGGAAACATTTTGAACTCTCAAACTGTGTTTAAGAGAAGTACTGTTTGTTCAAGTAAGAAGCTATTAAAAAAATTCTAAAAACACAATTTGAGACTTGCATGTGCAAGGATAACTACATACTATTTGGAAACATTTTGAACTCCCAAACTGTGAATAAGAGAAATACTGTTTGTTCAAGTAAGAAGCTATAATAATTCTAAAAACAGATTTTAAGTGCAGTTCGTTTAATAACTACACTATTTGGAAAAATTTTGAACCCCCAAACTGTGAGTGAGAGAAATACTATTTGCTCAAGTAAGAAGCAATAAAAAATCTAAAAACAGATTTTAAGAGCAGTATGGGTAATGATAATTGCATACTATTTTGAAACATTTTAAACTCCCAAACTGTGATTAAGAGAAATACTGTTTGTTCAAATAAGAAGCTATAAAAAAATCTAAAAGCACATTTTGAGACTAGCATGTGCAAGGATAACTACATACTATTTGGAAACATTTTGAACTCCCAAACTGTGAGTAAGGAAAATAGTGTTTGTTCAAGTAAGAAACTATAAAAATTCTAAAAACGGATTTTAAGTACAGTGTGTTTAATAACTACATACTATTTGGAAACCTTTTGAACATCCAAACTGTGAGTGAGAGAAATACTGTTTGCTCAAGTAAGAAGCAATAAAAAATCTAAAAACAAATTTTAAAAGTAGTATGTGTTAATGATAACTGCATACTATTTTGAAACATTTTGAACTCCCAAACTGTGAATGAGAGAAATACTGTTTGTTCAACTAAGAAGCTATAAAAAGTTCCCCTTTATGTAAGCAGAAGAAATTGCATCAGTATCATCTTTTGGACGTCACACCTTGAAAATATTTCTTTGAAAGTAATCTGCATTAAGAAATGTGCAATTTTAGCAACAACGAAATAGTTTCCTGTTTTCTGTAGCTGCTACGTGTTCTAAATCCTGATAGTTGGAAAAAATGGTCTAATGGCAAAGAACAAAAGTGAAAAAAGAAAATTAACAAAATTATACTTGCTTACGACCTTACATACTCTCGAAACAAAATGTTAACATCATTCATTTTTCATTACAGTCATACTTTTCGAAAGGTAATAATGCAAAGATTAATTCTATTTTCGAAAAGAAATCTGCAGTAGCCTTAGTAAAGCTTTATACTACAACTCAGAGAAAAAAATGTAGATGTCTCAGTCAGTCCATCTAAAAAAGAATCTTAGAGATATCATTCTATGAAATGTTAAAAATATCAACATTACAATATAAAAGTGCTTTGATCAATGAAAAGAATGTTGACTCTTAAAAAATAATTTCCTATTATTATTTGTTTTAAGATATCTTGCCATAACGTACAGTAAATGCATGTTTCTGAAGTACTGCAAATTTAGAATGTATATGAAATCGTATGCAAACTGAAATCCTAAAAGTGAGGGAAAATAATACTGACAGAAAATTGCAATAATTTTGAAAACATGTGCAACGTATACAACTTTTATACAGAAAGCACCCATAAAATTTTAGACAGATTAGTATTTGTGCATGATACTTTTACGAAAGATTGAAGAACTCTGCTAGTCTGATTTATACACTTATTTACGTAAGACCACTGAGATTGTAAAATTCATGCAGCAATTGAGAACTGCACATCTCACGAAGCGAAACTGAAAGAATATGAAAGAAGGAAATTCAATGATTAACTCCTCCGCAAAATATGTCATGAGTATGCGGATTTAGTATGCTTTTGATTACTTATATAAAGAAGAACAGAAAAAGAATGCCTATCATAGTTTTAGTGCTTAGTGAAAATCTTTTTGTGTGCGAACCATACGTACATGTATGTTAATCACAATAGATATTGCTTCCAAGTTCAGTTGTATATGTGGAAAATAAGGTATTCGTACCAA
Organism: Macrothele yani; assembly: GCA_039090855.1. Classification (NCBI taxonomy): domain Eukaryota; kingdom Metazoa; phylum Arthropoda; class Arachnida; order Araneae; family Macrothelidae; genus Macrothele; species Macrothele yani. Next base: position 114,941,326 of record CM077013.1, on the reverse strand, counting down.
GCTTTAGCAGAATTGCAGAAAAAGAGTTATCAGCAGACAGATTTCACAAAACACAAAATCATGCAAAGAGCAGATCTAGAAAGGCAACAAAACAAGAAAATGAACAAGTTTGCATGGGAAACTGATGTACAGTCATTTGCGCCCGAGCACAATGGTATTGTCCTTTTCCATGAGCGATATGAAATATCTCAAATGCGTTCACTGTTTTTACCTTTGCTAATACTCTTCCAATTTTGTGGCATTGACACATACAGTTCATGGAGAAATCGACGATGTGGCACTTCTCTTCGTTGTCTCAGATACTTCCCAGTAATCATCTGTAATCTTATGGCCATATATTTAATATACTTTTATTTTCACGTTTCTGTAGTAGTTATGGAGGTGAAACTTCAGTTAAAGATTTCTTTAGTTGCTGTCGACATTTGTGGATTATTCATTAGGTTGCTTGTGCTGATGAGATGGCGCAAACTGGGAAATGCTGTGAAAAACTTAACGGAAGTCTGCAAGTTAGGCCAATGTGCACACAATCTATCTTGTGCGAGAAGGTTAGTTTATATAGCATGTGTTTCCTTCCTGACAATGTTAATCTCCCTAAGAAGCTGGTATTGCCTAATAAATGCAGGGTCAGCAGGAATGTACCTGGAGTTTTCATACAGTCTATTTTATTTTATTTTAGAACCTACGCATGCCATTGTGACAGCTGTATCACTTTTCCACGGGATTTTCAAGTTAATTTCTTTGAGAATGATTCCCTTTGTTTTTGTAATTTATTACTCAGCTGTCTGCTACGTTCTGAAAGTGTCGCTGAGAAATGTTCATTACCGGCTCCAAAAAAGGAAATCAATTGACTTCACCTACTTTCTGAAAATGTACGATAGATTGAGCAACGAAGTTTCGTGTGTCGATGAAGCATTTCGTCTGGTAACATTTCTTGTTGCAGTGTTTTGCATTCTACAAACGTTCGTTACAATTTATGCAATATTTTTCGGTAGTACCACCAAGCAAGAGGTGGTTATGTGTGCTTTGGACATGATGCTTTATGCACTTGCGATTAAAACAATGATACTGTCTGCCGCAGGTGTAAACGAAGAGGCAAATGTCGTACGAAAAACGATTCATCACGAAGTAGCTCGAAATGAAAAGTATTCATTTCAATTTACTCTGCTCGCCTTAAACTCTCAGATGAATGAACCTGTTCTCACTTTTGCTGGAATGGTGACTTTAAAGAGGAGCACTATCTTAAATCTTGTAGGTGGTGTAATAACATATAGTGTACTTTTTGCCACCGTTCATAAAGTAAGTTAAGTGAGAGGTTCGTATTTTAATTCCTCAAATCACTCAAACTTAATGTTCCTTTATGAACTTCTATGCATTTGGAATCAAAGTTTAAGATATTTATTCATTTAACTCTTAAGAAGACACATGCGCAATTATGGCGGAATATTAACATTTTTGAAAAGATTTCATTGAAGGAGTAATTTAACGGCTGGCAGACCTGTTTAGATATACTAGAGTGAACATCTGTTATTTAGTATTCACTTTATTGATACAGAAAATATCTCGTCGACAATAAAAAAAAAATAGATAAAATACTTATTTTTTTTAAAAATGAAGAAGTTCTTCAACTTTATTTACGTTCTGCACCTTTCAACTCTGTTGTGCTGGTGTGAATCTCTCAGAAAATTGCTTCTAGAATGATCACATAAAACAGCGGGGAAAATAACTCTTTTTGTTTCGGGTTTTAACGACCACTATGCGCTGCTCTTAAATCTTTAAGCCGTGACCCGTCCCTACATTTAAGCCACTGGTTCCAGGGAAAGGAAAGCGCAGTGTTGCCATAGAGTTTAACCCGAAATCGGTAGATAAGAACAAAAAAATCAATAGATCTCATTTTTTTCTTGAAATGTGCTCCACATGTCAAATTTAATACAACATTGGATGCATTCTGAGTCCGAACGAACCTTCAAAACTGCTGATATTTCGAATAATACTAATATTCCACGCACATTCGTATTCAAAACCTTAATCCAAATTCCAACTAATATGAACATGGTTCACTTTTTTACATGATATCAGTAACGGTCAATTTTTTAAAACTAATAGAGAGAGAGAGAGAGAGAGAGAGACTCCTATTCACACACACACACACACACACACACACACACACACACACACACACACACACACAACCTTAATTAAAATTCAAACTGATATGAACTTACACAGTTTTATTAATGGCCAGTTCTTTAAAAGTAATAGAGAGAGAGAGAGTGAGAAAGAGACAGAGAGTAAGAGACAGAGAAAGAGACATAGAGGGTAAATGGGAGATTCCTATTCAGCACCTGAATCCAAATTCAAACTCCAACTAATACGAATCGGGTTCATTTCTCTTACACGATATCAGTAATGGTCAGTTTTTTGAAACTAAGAAAGAAAGAGAGAGAGAGAGGGAGAAAGAGAGAGAGAGAGAGAGAGAGAGAGAGAGAGAGAGAGAGAGAGAGAGAGAGAGAGAGAGAGAGAGAGAGAGAGAGAGAGAGAGAGAGAAAGAGAAAGACTCCTATTCCCACACATACACGAAACCTTCTCCAAATTGAAACTAATATGGACCTGGTTAACTTTTCTTACACAGTATTAGTAATGTCAGTTTTTAGAGAGAGAGAGAGAGAGAGAGAGGTGGAGAAAGAAAGACCCATTCACACACACTCACACAAAACCTTAATCCAAATTCAAACTAATAAGAACCTGTTTCACTTTTCGTAAACAGTATTAGTAATGGTCAGTTTGAAAGTAATAATAAAGAGAGAGAGAGAGAGAGAGAGAAATAGAGAGAGAGAGAGAGAGAGAGAGAGAGAGAGAGAGAGAGAGAGAGACAGAAAGATATATATGTATATCATCATCATCATAATCATTATCATCATTGTCAACCATTATCAATCCACTCCTGGACGAAGGTCTCTCCAAGCCTCTTCTACAACGGTCTGTCTTGTGCCAGTCTCCTCCATGTTACTCCCGCATACTTTCGAATTTCACCCACCCATCTCCGATGTGGTCTTCTTCTGGGTCTTTTCCTTTCCCTTGAAATTCAATTTAAATTTCGACTGTCCATCGATGGTCTGTTCTTCTGGCAAGTATGTCCAGCCCATTGCCATTTCAGGGATTTTACTCTGATCATGATGTCTTCCACTCTTGTCATTTTTCTGAGCCATGAGTTGACATTATCCAATATGGCATTAAAGAGCTTGGGAGATATAGTGTCACCTTGTCTCAATCCCTATCCAATTTTTATGGGTGCTGTATTCTCATATAGTCGAATCTTTGCACTTGCGTTTTCATAGATGTTATTAATAATATTAATGTATGCATATTCAATACCGCAAGATTTCAAAGCCATTGTAACTGCTGATGGTTTCACTGAATCAAAGGCCTTTTCATAATCGATAAAAGCCATGCATAATGGAAGTTCATATTCCCTCGCTCTTTCAATTAGTTCTCTCAGTACGTGGATATGATCTATAGTACTGTAGCCACTCCTGAATTCAGCTTGTTCTCTCGGTTGAACCATGTCCAGTGTCACCTTCAAGCTGTGTGAAAGAACTTTACTGAAGATTTTATAAACCACTGATAGGAGGCTGATAGGTCTGTAGTTCCTGAGATCCTCAATGTCACCTTTTTTTATGTAGCAAGATCATTGTATCATTGTTCCAATCTTCAGGAATTTTCCCTTCATTAAGGTATCGAGTGAAAACGTGGGTGAGTACTGTTTCAATTTCTTCACTTTCTTCTTGTATGATGTCTACGGTAATTCCATCTTCTCCTGGAGCTTTCCCCATTTCATGTTCTTGATTGCATGTGCAACTTCTGCTGGGAGGACTGGAAGAACTCTGGTACTGGTACTTTTCGTAATGTCTGGAGTACATGTATCATCCCTTTCATACAGTTTTGAGTAGAAATATTTCACTCTTGCAAATTTTCACCTCTACGTCTTGTTACAGAACCATCTCCTTTTCTCCGAGCCATAATCTGTTTTCTTCCCTTTCTGAGATGTCCCTTTGCTCTCTTCATGCTTTGGTTATTTTCGATTACTTTCTGCACTAGTTCACAGTTGAATTTCCTTACATCTTCAGGATACTTTTTGGTACTGTCTTGCATAGCTCTATATATTCCACTTTGGAAGTCACATTTTCTTTAGTTGTCCTCATCTCTCTTCTTTTTTGCATCAACATTTTGGTATTTCCTGATAATTTCTTCACATGCAACTAGTTCTTAGACCCAGCTAATTTTGTTGCTGTTTCCATAAAAGCTTTGGTTACTTTTCTGTTAACTTCCGAGATGTCCACTTCTTCTGTTATTAGACCTTCTAGAATAGAGAATCTGTTACTCAGTTCTACTTCGAAGGTATTATGATGCTTTTTAAGGTTGGTCACATCAATACACTTTGTTTGTTTGTCACATCAATACACTTTGTTTGTTTGTCACATCAATACACTTTGTTTGTTTTATGAGCTTGCCACGCTCGAGTTTAGCATTGAGGTGCATCTTACATCGTACCATCCTATGGTCACTACCTGTGTTGAACTTGTTTACCACACTGCAGTCTTCCATGACAAATTTCTTGTTGCACTTAATAAAATCAATTGCACTTGTCAATCCATTGGGATGCCTCCTTGGCCATTTCCTTTGCGTCTTTTTCTTGAAAAAGGAGTTCATGATGAAAAACCCTTCTGCTTCTGCAATCTCTACGAGAGTATTTCCCCGCTGGTTTCTGTTGCCGCGACCGAATTTACCTACTGAAGTTTCGTTGTGTTGTCGTTGCCCTATTTGTGCATTGAAATCTCCCACAATGATCTTCAAGTGCTGCTTGCCTTTATTATTTAAACGACGAATTTCCTCATAAAATTCTTTAATCTCTTCTTCAGGATGACTTGTGGTGGGTGCATAAGCTTGAATAATCTGAGACTGGTATCTTCTCGAGGGTTGGATAACAAGTCGCGCAGCTCTGTCAAAGGAACTTTCAACTTCTAGAACTTTATTCTTCAGTTTCTTGTTTATTATAAATCCAGCACCACTAGTTCTGCCAGTATTTGCTTCACGATAATAGAAGAGATGTGCACTTTTCAGTTCAATCAGATCTTCTCTTTTTCTCCTTACCTCACTTTGCCCGACGATGTCCTACTTGATCCTTTGTAGTTCCCCTTCCAATTCAAGGAGCCTTGAATCTGAAGATATGGAGCGTCCATTATACGTAGCGAAGGTCAGCATCAAAGGGCAGCCTAGTCCGGTCCTCCGGTGATTCTTAGCACCCTCTGCCTTATATATATATATATATATATATATATATATATTTGCTGATGACGTAGTCATTTTTGCAACTACTCCATCAGAGTTGCAGAGTATGACCCGGGAACTCGCTGACAAAAGTAAAGAAGTGTGATTAAAAATGAACTTTCAGAAGACAAAAGTGATGTACAATGCTTTTACAAGAAATGAAGATTTATCGATTGATGGGGAAAAGCTGGCTATAACCAATACCTACATTTATCTTGGACAGCAGATATCAAGTGAGGGTCACATTGATGAAGAAATTAATCGACGTATAAAACTTGCATGGAGAGCTTTTGGAAGAAACAGTATAATTTTTAAGAGCAATATGCCATTATGTCTTAAAAGAAAATTGTTTGATCAATGCATCCTTCCAGTGCTTACGTATGGTGCAGAGACGTGGACCTTAACTAAAAGAGACATACAAAGACTACAGACTACTTAAAGAAGCATGGAGAGACGCATGCTTGGTGTAACCAGGAAAGATAAGAAGAGGAACTCGTGGATCAGAAGAATGATAAGAGCGGAAGACATCATGATCAGAGTAAAATCCCTGAAATGGCAGTGGGCTGGACATACTGCCAGTAGAACAGACCATCGATGGACAGGCAAAGTTTTAGACTGGATTCCAAGGGACATGAAAAGATACAGAAGAAGACCACATGTGAGATGAGTGGATGAAATTCGAAAGTATGCGGGAGTAACATGGAGGAGACTGGCACAAGACAGACCGTTGTGGAAGAAACTTGGGAGACCTTCGTCCAGCAGTGGATTGAAAATGGTTTACAATGATGATGATGTAGATTGATTGATTGATCGATTCATCCTCTTAACCCAAATTTGAACTAAGAACTAATATGAACCTGGATCACGTGTCTTACATGGCATTCTTAATGGTCAGTGGTTTAAAACTAATAGAGAAAGAGAGAGTGCAAGTAGGAATGACATTGACCCTAACATCATTACGGTTGTGTCGGTCTCATTTGTTGTCATTCACAAAAACAAGTTAGTAAAATCATGCAATGCATTGATTATGATACGCTTTCCAACATACCAGAAATCATAACACAAGTTATGAGGATAATGGCTGTGGAATAAATCTTGCTCCTGTGCCCTGACCTTTGACCCCATTTCGATTATATTCAACAGAATTTGTTCAGTGTACCTCCGGAACAACATGCTAAAATGTTGTCGCAATGTAAGCAGTTTTAGTCAAGTGATGAGGATAATGGCTGTGGAATAAATCTTGTCCTGACCTTTGACTCCATTTTAATTATATTCAACAGAACCGGTTCAGTTTATTTCCGAAACAACATGATAAAGCTTTGTTGCAATCGAAGCATTTTTACGTAAGTTATGACGCATAAGGGCGTTGGAATGGATCCCTTCCTATGTCCTGACCTTTGACACCATTTCCAATATTGTTCATTCCCAGATTGTCTCCTACCACATACTGAAATTTCATCGAAATTAACCCATTTTTACGCGCGGACAGACGGAAAAAGCTGGAGCATGTACTCTTCTTCAACCGACGGTTGGAAAGCGTAAAAAAATATTAGAAACTTTCATTTTTTATTGAACACCCAGATCTTCTCATAATAGGTGAAACATTTGCCATAATCAAGGAAGTATCCTTAGTTAAAATATCTAACTATATACGTTTTTGTAATGTTTACGGTTTTGGTAAAATACTGGAGAAAATCTTTGTATAAGAGAGACTAAGAGACATTTGGATTAAAAAAAACATTCTTGATAACCAGTATGTATTTGGAAGTAAATCGATTTAGTTTGCAGGTAGCATTAGAATTTCAAGCACCGTTTGCTCCACCTCCTCAGACAAGTGCTGGTTTGAGTATTTATTATCAACTGAATCAGTGGCAGTGAAATGCATTCCAACAGCATTTATCCATCATTCACTTTTAATGAGCTTCCACAAAAAATAGTAAACCACTGTTCTAACTCTGATAACCGTATTAAACTGCTTGAAAAATTATGTTACAGTATCAGAGGTTCACCATAGAAATTATTTTAGTTTATATGAAAAAGCGTCTGTCCAAATATTACTCCGCAAGACAAAAATTAAGGCATAACACTAGAAAATTCAGGAGGTTGCCTTAAAACCGAAAACAAATCATTACATTCCTAAGATCTACGAAAAATCTATCAGCAAGTCAGTAGTCGGAATCAGTAGCACAGAACGACAGAGAGCGCTGTTAGACAAACGCACCACCTAATCTGGATCATTTGCGAAGATTAGTCAAAAGCTAGCACCTCATTCCATTTGGTCACTGGTTAAGCAAGAACATTAACTACAGCGCACTGCAAAAAAAATAATAATTCTGAAATTCACGAGCCACTTTCTTTTTTCTTTTTTTTTCATGGATTAACGAAGCATATTTCTGATACAACATTTTCCGTGAAATGACTGAAAGAAACTTGAATTTTACTGATTTTTCATATGACAGGAAAGTTATGATTTTTCTGAAACTTCTACCCAATTCCTTTCTTAAAATGGCGTTAAATTCCCATTTTTAAAATGTGTTAACGGAAAATTCTGAATTTTCAGAAATCTTTCTACAATTCCTTTTGCACACAGTATTAACGAAAAAACTCCATTCTCACTTTTTCCGTATCCATATGACGACAACATTCTAGCAATAGGAGCGATTCGCGAGAATACTTGAGGTTTGATTAACTGTTAAATTTCAATCGTCGGTCAAAGAAACTGATTTTGAAGCTCTGTAGTGAGATCGGATATTGTGGATAGCATATCGCATCAAATTTGGTTATTGTGGCACAGGGTATTTCTTCTCATCTCCCCCCATTCTGTGAACCAGCCATTATATATTGTTTTACCGTAAGATACCGGGCATCTACAACGGCCGTTTCATAAAAACTGAGAGTAGAATTACACAAAATAAAGAATTATAGGTACAGCAAAATATATGTTATTCTTTCTCAAAGTATCTTCTCTCCGGTGATATGTAACGGTCCCATCGTTTAGTCCACTTTTCAAAGCATGTGACGAAGGCCTTTTGTGGAAACTGCTTTAGCGACCCCTGTACAGCTTGGATTACGTCACCAGCTGTATTGAATGCTGCGCCACGGAACTTCTCCTTCATTGTTAGAAAAAACAAAACAAAAAAACAGAAATCGCACGGAGCGTAATCGCAGGACAGTAGGCAGACTGTGGCATGATTTCAATACTGCATTTCTTAAGGAACTAAATAAACAAATGCATCGCTCTTTCCACGTTTTACTAACACACAGCAACCAAAAAAATTGTTATTCGGTCACTGCTGGGGAATCGAACCACAGATCTCTCGATATCTAGCCGAGAGCGTTAGCCTTACACCACGTTGGCCAACTATCCACTGCACTACGTGTGTTTTTCTGTCAGCTTCTGACATCATAAATCCGTAAGATGGGATCAGCTACTGAAACGTCTCCATCTGGTGGGCACTAACGGCACTGGCTATATATTAATTATATCAGTTAAATCCAAAGGGCGAGATCCAAAGTGAAAATCGTCCAAATACGTGGCGTCAGTGAACAAACAAAGACATCGCTCTTTCCACATTTTACCAACACACAGCAACCGAAAAATTGTTATTCGGCCACTGCTGGGGAATCGAATCCCAGATCTCTCGATATCTAGCCGAGCGCGTTAGCCTTACACCACGGTGGTCAACAATCCACGGCGCTATGTGTGTTTTTCAGTCAGCTTCTGACATCGTAAGAAACTGTTGAACACAAGCAGCCACATGTGGGTGGGCATTATCATGGTGTAGGGTCCACTTGTCCACCAGTTCCGGCAGCTTAATCGATATGTGCTGCCTCAAACGCTTCAAGACTAAAAAGTAATACTCAGCATTGACAGTAATTTGAGGAGAAAAGGCATGCGGGTAGACTATGATCAAAGAAAATTATCATGATCACCTTCCCAGCTGATTTGGTTTGGAGAACGTTTTTCGAAGGAGGCAAGCCTGTGCGTTTTCAGACACTCGTTGTGCGCTTCGTGAGAGGGTCGGAATAGTACACCCATGCTTCATCGGTAGTTATAACTGTGTTTAGAAAGTTTGGATCCTTTGTAATCATTTATTTCCACTCATGACACACCTGAATTCTGGCTAACAATTATTCTCTCGTCCGGTGATGAGGTACCCATCTGAAACACGCACGATGCAACAGAAATTTTTCACGTAGAATGCTGAATGCCGACGTTTTTGAAATATTAGTTGACGCCGCTATGTCTTCACACGTCATTCTTCGATCTTCTTGCAGGATTGCCCAAACTGTGTTAACAATATGCTCTATAACAACACCTGCAGGTCGACTAGCCCTAGGAGCGAGTTCTTCCGACAAACGCCCTTTTTTAAAATCATGATGCCATCTAAAAACCGTTGACTCACCCAAACATTTATCTTTGTAAGCTTTTTTTCATTAAATCAACTGTTTTTGGAGCCGTTTTACCCAAACGATAGTAAAATTTTATTGCACAACGCATTTCACTTCTTAACTCTGAATCACTCACCTCCGTAGCTGTACCAAAGAATATAAACGCTTCGCGTGAAGAAGCTCAACTCTCGTAGAGATAATGTAAAACAGGCGACAGCAGCGCCACCATGTAATGCGGCCGCAGATGCTCTGCGGGAAAGTTAACATTCAGGCGCAAAAAGCGTAGGAGACACGGGACGGGAAGCCTATTTCACGGAAAGGAAGCTAAGCTTTGATCTGCGACTGTTTCCTTCGGTCTCATTGGGTCTACTAAAGCATTTTCTTTTTTGTTCTTTTCTGAGTATCCCTCCTGTCCCTTCTTTTGGTGAAACAAATATATACATTAGCAATTAATATTATTTTAAGGAAATTTTAGCAGTTTTATTCTCACTTTAAGCACCGTAGTAATACCAGGTTGCTTGGCATGAATTTCACATTTACAATATACCTTAAATGTCAAAAATGCTGAGGCTGGTTTTGAATTTCCATGGGATTCGTGGTACTTCGTATTAAAAATTGTTTGCATGGAATTTTCAGTAGCAAAACAAAGGAATGGGTTCCCACAAAACGTAAACATTAGGTACCCAGCAAAAACAGTCTTGCTGGGCCAGCACTGTCCGCCAATTTCCCAGTAGTAGCCATAATAGTATAAAAGAAAAAAAAAATAAAGACAACCGCAGTTTCCCAAAGCTACAATTTTTTTTTCTACCCTTCCGAAGTTTGTAAATTAAACGCACTGCGCTGGGGAAATTTTCTCAACAGATCTGAAAAACATTCGTTCGTATCTGAGTAGGTTCGAACCTGGGCCGCTGGCGTGATAACTGAGCTCTCTACCGACCGGACTAATTCGTCACGTTCGAGTGTATGCTTAAAGCTGTCTGTTTGGTATGCAATGTGTAATCGAATGCTTCCCTCTTTCATTTTACAATATTGCGTAGTATTTTTCATAAAAGTCAGTTTCATATAATTGATAAATTAATTTTTTCAACGTAACGATAGCTTTTTTTTCAGCAAACGTTGTTTTAATGGTTTTCCAGGATATTTGTTTCAAACGGTTTCAAATTTGTTCTTGTTATTCATCCACTCAATTCCATGAATTGTTATTCATCGGAATGGAGTGGGTGTATTTCATGGCTGTAATATAAACGCAGATCTAGATGAGAACAACAAAACCTTTGAACAAAACGCCAACACAAACAAGCGTTTATATTCTTTGAACACAAACACGCATGCTCAGTCTAACTCAGTCTGCTCGGCATCTTGCGGCATCAGCCTGTAATGTTGGCTTCTGTGTAGTAATTCTTTGCCGCATAATATAGTGGCGCTAGTTACGTCTCGCTGAGCCTTACCTTCTTATAGTTAGATATTCTTTGGCTGTACGACGAAACGCAGACGTAACTTTAAACAACTGCGCAATAACAAATCCAGAATCGTCTGCCGCTGCTAATAACTGTTGCCACAGATACTCCCTTAATTCAGTTAGTCGTCTGCGTGGCTATTTTCCCCCTTCGGACTGTTGCCAACGGAAAAAAATACTCTCAGCTTTTCTGGAACGGCTTTTGTAAATTATTGTACAGGTGATCGTACGCTGTCAATGTACCAGTCTCTGGAGTGCTTAAAAGAAAAGCTATTGTAGCTATCAAGAGTAAATTTTATATTTAGATGTTTTATAAAATAATTATAAAACAGTAAATTTCGCCATTTCTTAAAGACACACGAAAAGTTTTGTCAGTTAAGAAGAAAGATCTCAAATTCCAAAGCATTCTGTTGCTTCGAAATATCACATTCAAAAACATTTTTTTTGAAAAAATAATAACTTGTGATTAGTCCGCCTACAGAAAAAATTAAATTATTGCAAACGTATTCAAAAAAATAATGAGCTCCAACAGAACATAAAATGACTAAATCACTTGAATTAATGAGAAAAAAAAAAGAAATATATCATCGCAAGCTTAGTTTCACATTGAACGTGAAGCAACTCTTCCAAATTCCAAAACATTCTGTTGCTTCGAAATAACACATTGAAAAACAATTTTTTTTTAAAAATGATAATTTGTGATTAGTCCGCCTACAGAAAAAACTAAATTATTACAAACATATTCAAAAAAATAACGAACTCCAACACAACATAAAATGACTAAATCACTCGAATTAATGAGAAAAAAAGATATATATCATCGCAAGCTTTGTTTCACCTTGAACGTGAGTAACTCTTCCAGAGTCTTTGTTGTTCTAATTCGAAAACCGTCGATACGATCGCCTGCTAACGTTTCCATGACAACATGAATGAGCGTATAGAGGGGAATGGACCATTGCATGTGCAACGCTTTGCTCAGAAAAGAGAAAGTCATAGGACATTCTGGCGCAGTGGTTAAGACGCGCGGCACGTAGAGACCCACTCGACTAATTTCTAACCCAGCCACTGGCGCGAAAGAATTCTCTGGCGTATGGGGCTGAAAATCTCAGCGTCTACGACTTTACGAAATTTCTGTACAAATACGGGAAAACTTGAAATGGAATTTTCTGAGCTAAATGGAATTAGTGACTGGGAAAAATCTGTCAAAATACGAAAGTTACAAAAAAGAGCACTTTAAAAAAACGGGGATTTCGTTGAAAGACGGACACAATTATCGGCAACTTTGCTGCACGTTATTTTCAGAAATGGTCCGTGAATTCACACCACTTATTTTTCACAGTATGGCTGCTGGAAGAACTGCATCCAGTCTACAGGTATGGCTTCTACATTGTATTTTTTTTTTTTTTTTTTTTGGCAAATATTCGAGGCCACACACACAAAAAAAATATTGGTCATTCGTTACTGTTGTTATTTTTTTGTTGTAAGAATTCTTTATGCAAGATACTTGAAACCTTTGAAAAATATTGTTCGGAAGGAATATTAAAGCCAGTTTGGTTTCATGTTACGCAGAAAGTAAAAAATAGAAATTCTTTCTCCGCTTTTAAACACAAACAATATAATTTCCATTGTCTGAAAGTTCGAACGTTTATCCAAATTTGGTGGCGCAGTGGAAGGAGCTATTGCCTATTTTTCCACTAGATGGTGCCAGTCAGTGGCGTATCTTGGGTCGGAGACCTGGGCTATCCCCCCTCCCCGCAGTACTGTTTTTTTTTAAATTGCGAAGTTTGAATTTTTTATTGCTATTATCATAGTAAATGATTATAAGGATTAGGATTTGAATACTTTATTTGTGCATGAACTCCTTTCTTCTTTCCTTGTGAACTTGAATGTTACGTTTTCATAAAAGTCTCTTCCGAGTACTTTTTCATATTTAAAAAGAATGTTTTTATCTATTGGCAAATCAGCTAAGTTGCTCGAATGTACATGTCCTTGTGTGGCTCTAAGATATATTTTGATTCTTTTTAATGTAGAAGAACTTCTTTCGGCAGTTGCAGTTGTTGTTGGAAACTTTAATATTAGGTATGCTAATTTGTACACCTCACTAAACACTATGTCCAATTTATTCAACTTTATGTGACAAGTAATGTCTCTTATTGATTTGTTTTTGTATTCATCAAGGGAATAGAACACCTTCAGTTTATTTTTTAGTCGAGCTGTATGAAAATTTGAATCATAGAGTTCTTTAAGTTCTGACAGTAGATGTTCAGGGAAGCTTTCACAAAATTTATCAAAACAGTTCAAATCCAACAAAACCACGAATTTAAGATATAATATCACTGATTTTAATTCCTTGACACTTCACACGAAGTGAAACAACTCTCGCGAAACACGTGTTGCTACAGGCGGGGAAGTATGCGGATGACTGAGGTTGTCGAAGTCCTCTCTTTTCTGAGCAAACCGTTGCGCAAAGAAATGACCCATTCCCCTCTATACGCTCATTCATGTTGTCATGAAAACGTTAGCAGGTGATTTTATCGAAGGTTTTCGAATCAGAACAACGAAGACCCTGGAAGCGAATCTGCACGTGTTTTTTTCGCAGCGAAAGCATCGAAATATCTTAATACCGTTTATAATTGACTTTTATTTGTGCATTTTCTGGGCTTCGCAGCTAGCCTCGAACATACGCCATTGCAGAATTAGCTACATAACTGTTCGGAACAGTCGATCATGTATTAATGTCGGACAATTGCAGAACACTCCGTAGAAGTCGCACATACGGTCCCTTATGTGACGACTCCTGTTCGAACAATGAGAAGAGTTGTAGGAAAAGGTTCTCCTGTGTTTGTAATCCCTTCTATCCTGAAGAAACTTGAAGTTTGTCGACAATTTTACAGCTTTATTCAGCATTTTAGCATCGAATATTTCGTTTTACACTTACGGAAAAAAATCCCAACACCAAGAAGGGGTTGTGTTAGATGAAAGACAGTTGGTAGGCGGTTAGAGTACATCTGTAAGATGACGTCCATGCAAATTTCGCGCTCGGCGCATACGTGTGGCGCTAGTAGCGCCCCTCGGAACATGCAAAGCTGGTTTGCTGTAAATACGCGTTGTAACGTTCGTGAGCGTTAGTTATCGTTGAGATTCGACCTAGGGTGTTGATGTTAGTCAAGAATGCCTTAAGAAGACGAAGAAGCTATTATCAACAGCTCACGGAGTTTGAATGTGGTCGTGTAATAGGGCTACGAGAAGGTGGATTTTCTTTCCGCAATATTGCAGAACGACTTGGCAGGAATGTAGCCACTGTGCATGATTGTTGGCAGCGGTGGTCAAGGGAAGGTACTGCCACAAGAAGACCAGGTTCCGGCCGGCCGCGTGGCACTACTGAGAGGGAAGACCGCCGTGTACGGCGTATGGCCGTGGCGCATCGTACCGCGTCTGTGGCAGCAATTTGAGCTGCGGTTGCCACCACAGTGACAAAACGAACTGTTACAAATCGGTTACTTGAAGGACAGCTCCGAGCCAGACGCCCTGTAGCGTGCATTCCACTTACTGCCGTTTGCGACGTCAGTTGTGTCAAACTAGAGCTCATTGGAGCACGGAGTGGAGATCTGTTGTGTTTTCTGATGAAAGCCGGTTCTGCCTGGGTGCCAGTGATGGCCGTGTGTTGGTTAGAAGGGGGCCAGGTGAGCGCCTGCAACCAATCTGTCTGCGGCCGAGACACACTGGACATACACCTGGAGTTATGGTCTGGGGAGCAATTTCCTATGACAGCAGGAGCACTCTCGTGGTTATCCCACGCACCCTGACGGCACAGTTGTACGTCGGTCTGGTAATTCAACCTGTTGTACTGCCATTCATGAACAGCATTCCAGGGGGTGTTTTCCAACAGGATAACGCACGCCCGCATACCGCTGTTGTGACCCAACATGCTCTACAGAGTGTCGACATGTTGCCGTGGCCTGCTAGATCACCAGATCTTTCTCCAATCGAGCACGTATGGGACATCATTGGACGACAACTCGAGCGTCACCCCCAACCAGCATTAACCGTCCCTGTATTGACCGACCAAGTGCAACAGGCATGGAACTCCATCCCACAAACTGACACCCAGCACCTGTACGACACAATGCCTGAACGTTTGCGTGCTTGCATTCAACATTCTGGCGGTTACACCGGTTATTAATGTACCAGCATTTCACATTTAAAATGGCTCTTCTCGCGCTTACATTAAGCTGTGATCTTGAAACCTTAATCGATTAAATATGTTACCTATACAAATGTATTGCCGCCATTTCATTCCTCTACAACTATTTTTCGTGGTGTTGGGATTTCTTTTCCGTCAGTGTATTTTCAATTTGCTGTTAGAAATTCTGATTCAACGGTTTCTAAAACGTCATTCAGATCAGAAAAATGTTTGATTTTGCATGCCGTACAGCATTGTTCAGTAATATTTCTTTAATTTCCGCTTTATTTACCGGGTTAATCATCGGTATTTCGCACTTAATCCGTTTACAATATTGGTTCTGAAATATCCGAAGACCTCGATCGGTGGATGAAAACGGCTTCGTAAAATTTATCATGAGTGACTAAAATGTGTGTGGTATGGGACCTTGCTGGGCAGTGGATTTGAGGGACACTCAGGAGAGCGGTACGAGGTCACATACACTAACACTCAGATCGCATGGGATATTATGAATATGCCGCCAGGTGGCGCAGTGGTCTAAGAGATAGCCTCTGATCATTCGTCCGAAAGGGAACCGCGATCGAATCCCGGTGAGACATGGATGTTTTGTTTGTCTTACGGCACTGGCTCTCCCCCTTCCCTGGAACCAGTGGCACTTAATTAGGGACGGGCTACTGCTTATAGCCCATTGAGTTGCTCACGGTGGTCGTTAAACCTCCAATCGAGAAAAAAATTATTATGAATATATACTACACATCTAAAGGACATCGCTATATTTTTTGCTTTTGCCAAAAAGTACATGACAGCACTTTTTCAGCTTATCTAATGAACAAGCAATTTTTAATAAATTAAATACTGGTTAAAATATTCTCTTCAGTCGCTACACATTAAAATGAAATCTTGTATGTATATTTGTAGCAATAGATCTTATGATTTTTTTGCACTAGATTTCATTTTTCTCTCGTGAGAGTTCCTTTAATCCAACTATAGGGATGCCCCAAACCTCACATTTTAGGCACTCATGAAAAATTTTACGAATCCGTTTTCATCTACCGGTGAAGGTGTTCGAATACTTCAGAACCAATATTTTAGACAGACTAAGTGCGAAATGCTGACGACTAACCCGGAAAATAAAGCAGAAATTAAAGAAATATTCCTCAACGATGCTGTATGACATGTATTAGTTGTACAAATAAGTTTTAAAGCGTTTCAAGACAAGGCAACATGTAATTTGAGAGAAAACTACAATACTTTACGAATTAAAATATGCGCCGTCATTATCTATCTCCTTCCGCTATCGGTCGGGCAGCTGAAGGATTCCAGACATGAAAAATACACTGAAGTGCCAGAAAAACTGGTACAGACGAGCTTATGCAAAATACATAGCAACGTCACCTATGCGCGTACTCGGTTGCGTCCGCCAGTGCGTATATAAAGCGATAGACATCCTTGCTAGCTGTCAGAGCTGTTTTCGGCATGAGAATGACAAGTAATAACGATTTAAGCGATTTTCAACGCGGTGTCATAGTTGGCGCTCATGAGATGGGCCATAATAATTTCGGAGGTAGAAACGAAGTTCGAATTTTCACGGACAACAATTGCAAGGGTGTACCGTGACTACAAGAATTACGGCAAAACCTCCATCCTACGATACCAGTGTGGCCATAAGAAAACATTGGGTGAACGTGACGGTCGGCTGTCAAGGATCATTTCACGCGATAGGCGTGCAACACTCTCACACGTATCACCGGAATTCAATGCTGGAGCCTCAACAAGCATCAGCGTCCGGACTGTGCAACGTATCCTGCACGATATGGGCTTTGGGAGCCGACGCCCAACTCGATTCCCCTTGATGGGTGCACGACAAAGAGCTATGCGACTCGCTTGGGCACGGTAACACTGCCACTGGACACTTAATGACTGGAAACAAATAGCCTGGTCTGACGATCGCGTTTCCAACTGTATCGGACAGATGGAAGGATTCGTGTTTGGCGCAAACCCCATGAAGCCGTGGATCCCGCCTGTCAACAGGGAACTGTACCGTCTGGTGGTGGGGGGGGGGGTGTCCGTAATGGTATGGGGTGTGTTTAGCTAGACTTCACTGGAACCCCTGGTACGTCTACAAACGTCTGTGACCGGCCAACACTATGTGCGCATCCTTTCTGACGAGGTTCACCTGTTCATGTCCTGCATTCATGCTGATGGGTTGGCCTGTTCCAACAGGACAGTGCACCTTCACACAAGTGTCGGGACGGCGCATTATGGTTAGAGGAGCATTCATCTGAGTTTGGGGTTTTGCCATTCCCACCCAAGTCCCCAGATCTGAAAGTGATAGAACACATTTGGGATGCCATGCAACGCGCTATCGAACACATTAATCCGAGACCTCGGAATACACCCGAATTATGGAACTCTCTGCAGGAAGTATGGCGTGCATTGCCTACAGCATATTTCCAGAAGCTAATGGAGTCCATGCCCCGTCGTATTTTTGCAGTCCTGCGCTCCCGTGGTGGACCTACCAAGTATTAGACTGGTGTACCAGTTTTTCTGGTACTTCAGTGTACTTCGTCGTATGATGCGATAAAGTCGTCAACCCATTTTTGCACTTCGTCACATGTCCGGAATCGTACAGCAGAGAAACCATGTTGCATCGATCAGAACAAATGATAGTCTGAAGGGGCTATGTTGGGACTATACGCCGGGTGAACCAAATCTTCCCAGCCAAGTGTCAATAACGTTTCCTTGACCGATTTCGCGACATGCGGCCTAGCTAGCGTTATCATGCAGTAATTTCACGAGACGCAATCCTTTGCCTGTGAATGGACGTTTCCGACAGATTTCCTGGTTCAATCACAGCAATTGTTGGTTGTAGAGATCAGCAGAAACAGTTTGACCCTGTTCCCATAGTTCATAATAGAACACACCCTTCATATCCCACCAGATGCACAGCAGAACTTTCTTGGAGTGAATACTGCGTTTCGGTGTCGAAGTCGTTCCTTCACCCTACCCAGTGTTTATTTGCGTTTGGGATTGCCGTACCATATCAACTTTTCATCACCCATAACGATTTTCCACAGGAAAGACTTCCTGTGCTGTTTATTCAACAGATTCAAACACTTCATGACAAGCTCATCCTTGTTCCTCGGGCTGAGGTCACGTGACACCGATTTTCCTTCCTTCTGAATCTTTCCCATTGCGCGTAAACGAGGGAAATTATTAATTGAGTTACTCCCAGTTGTTCATCTAGGTCTTTTTTTGCGTTTGAGACGAATCTTCATCCTGCAACGCTTGCAGTTATTCATGTGCAACCTTCTGCGGGGCGCCGCTACGTTTTCGACCGCTAACATCAAAATCACCTGCTTTAAACTTTCCGAACCGAAACTCATGCGTTCTTTTCGATACAATATTCTCCCCGAGAACAGAACAGATCAATGCAGATGCTTTTGCAACCCTTTTTCCTTGATGAAATTCGTAACGAATGCAGTGTCGAATAAATGCAGTATAGCTTCCATCTTTCACTTACCGATGTGCAAGTGCGTTTGACTGTTGGGCAAACTTCTGTGTCACATTTTGTACTTTGGACCATTTACGGTCACATGACAGCAACGCGGGGGAATGTCGGATATGTAAACTAGCGGTATATGTCACACAAAAAAAGCTTTAAAACGTATTTGTACGCCTAATGATATCAAACATTTTTTGATCTGAACAACGTTAAGAAGCCGTTGAATCAGAATTTCTAACAGCAAATTGAAAATGAAACGAAATATTCGAAGTTAAACTACTGAAGAAAGCTGTAAAATTCTCAACAAACAACCACTTTCGTCAGCGCACAAGAAATCACGGTCAGCGGAGTCACCTTTTCTAACAACGCTTTTTATTGGTCGAACAGGAGATGTCACATAAGGGACTGTATATGCTTTTACTACGGAGTGCCTCGCAACTGTCCGACATTATACCTGACCGGAACAGTCAGGGCAGTACAGAGAAGCTAATAAAAAAATAAGTAAATAAATAAAAATAACCAGTTTTTTAGACAACTATTATTGATGCTCATGGCTATAATGCTCATGGAACATTGTTTCACATTTGGACATCGCAAACAAAAAGAACACCTGATTATTAAAAAATCTCATCTTATTTTCCCCTGTGATTATTGACACGCTTTCACCTATATGTAGCAGTCTTGAAAAACATCTATATTGTCAACTAATATAAAAAAATCTTCATTTCTTCTGTGGCATTTTAGCTGCTGTGGATATTTCGTTTACAAGTTCTATCACAGTCGCATCACTTTTAAAATTCTTTTCTTTCCTTTTGCTTTTTACACTCCCATCCATGTCTTCACAAATTTTCTAGTACCTTCCGTTTAGGTGACTCCATTTAAGTAAACCTATGTCTCACATGTGGACATCATCTCTTTACCAAATATTTGTTCATAACAATGTAGTCTAGCTCGTTTGACCTTTTAAATTTGAACTGAACCCTCCGTCTAATTCCATCTTCATTTAAATTGTTTTCTGTTTCTTTATTTTATGTCTCATGCCCGACTTTAATGAAAGCCGACCATAAGGGATTCATAAAGAATTATAAATACACAGTTGGTGTGGATTAGGAACATCAAATAGAAGTCATCGCTCTTTCCACGTTTGTAAGTGAGTCACGGAAAAATTCTCATCGGCCGCCACCGGGAATCGGACCCAGGGTCTTCCAGTTATGCGCCGGACATGCTTCCACTGCACCACGGCGGCCTCGAAATTCCCCAGACTCACATACGACAAACTGTCAAACCACCTGGCAGGTTGCTTTCTGTGGAGTTCCACACAATGTTGGCGGCAAAAGATAAACAGTAGCAACTGAACAAATAACTAGAATAACTTCTAGTTATTTGTTCAGTTGCTACTGTATATCTTTGGTAAATCCCCAGCATTGTGTGGAGCTCCAAAAAGCAACCTTCCAAGTGATTTGGCAGTAAGTCGTATGCCAGTCTGGAAAATTCGAGGACGCTGTGGTGCAGTGGTAGTATGCCCGGTGCATTCGCGGAAGACCCTGGGTTCGATTCCCAGTGGCGGCCGACGAGAATTTTTCCGTGACTCACTTATAAACATGGAAAGAGCGATGACTTCTATTTGATGACACAAAGAATTGTTAAGGATTCATTTATTTTTTCTTGAATCACATTTAAACACAACTTTTACTCAATTTCATACCATTTATTTAATCTAAAGATTTATCTAAAAGTATGATAAGAAGCACGATAAACGAATTCCTGGGTTAAAAAGAAACAAAGAACACCAGGTTAAATTATTTCTCACAGATACACTATTCAAACTATATTTCATGTGGATCCAAGAGACAAAATTTCATAATAAGTACTTATAAGTTTTAGCAATATTCTTTCACAACTTTCATGCATATCTTTCAAAACATCTTTGCTAGAGGAGGGAGGGGTGCATGATATAAGATTTGTTTACTCTCCTTTAAATTTAAATAATTCTTTAACGATACTCAAATGTTTTTTATGAAAAATCACACTCAACAAAAATGTGTTCAGTATTCTCCGCAAAAGACCACAATATTTACAATACGGATCATTTGACAGATGAATTTTATGTAACCATTTACAATTAGGAATAATGTTATGTGCAATTTTAAAATTTAGATCACGTATGTGAGTAATTAATTTAATCTGAAGTTGTTGTTTCCAAATGGAATTTATAAATGGAGTATTCATTATGATTTCTAATTTTGTCTGTTTTTTTAATTTTAAAGCCTTACAGATATCTCTTAATTTATTGACATGAGTGATATTTTCTAGAATAGATATTTCATTCATTTTTTACGCTTTCCAATCGTAGGTTGAAGAAGTGTATGTGCTCCAGCTTTGTCCGTCCGTCTGTCGGTACGATAACTCGCGTAAAAATCATTCGATTTCGATGAAATTTTAGTATGTAGTAGGGGACCACCTGGGGACAAATCCTATTGAAAATGGACAAAATGGAATCAAAGGTCAGGACATAGTATCGGGGTCCATTCCATCGCCCTTATCCCATATTATTAAAGGAGCAATTCTTGTATGTACGTAAATTTGATTTTCAAAACAGCTCTAAGGATTTTGATGAAAGTCGATAACCTACCGTTTTCTGCTACTAGAAATCGATTTAGCTTGATCTCGACTTTAGGAAAATTCGTTTACTGGGTTAAATAACCACCCCGAATCACCACGTTTTTAGTGTTATGGCGTCGTCCCATTAATGTAACCCATGCTTAGAAATCTTATGACGTCACAATCTCGCGATTGAGATGTTGGCGCGCGGTCACGCCATCTGTCTCATTACGTCACGCGTTGTGTGTGGATCCTATTAAAGTTTTATGACGTCACACTCTTTCGAGCAGATAGTCGCGATTCCCATTTGCCTCATTACGTCACGCGTTGTGTGCGTATGTTAATCCGCACGATAACTCGCGTAAAAATCGTTCGATTTCGATGACATTTTAGTATGTGGTAGAGGAATACCTGAGAAAGAACCCTGATGAAAGTGAACGAAATGGGGTCAAAAGTCAGGACATAGGCGCGGGATCCATTCCACTGCTCTTATGCGTCATAACTAACGTAAAAAAAGGTTCGATTTCGATGAAATTTTAGTATGTGGTAGGGGACCAACTGGGGACAAACCCTATTGAAAAAGAAAATGGGCGAAATGTTGTCAAAGGTCAGGATAATAGGAGCGGAAGCACTTCCATCGCCATTATGCGCCATAGCTTACGTACAAATGCTACGATTTGGATGAAATGTTAGTATGTTTGTAGGGGCCTGCCTGGGGACGAATCCTATTAAAAATGGGCGAAATGGGGTCAAAGGTTTGGACACAGGAGCGGGATCTATTCCATAGCCCTTCTGCATCATAACGTACGTAAAAATGCTTCGATTGCGACAAAACTTTATCATGTTATTTCTCAGGTACAGTGAATCTGTTATGTTGAATATCATCGAAATGGGATCAAAGGTCAGGGCACAGGACCAAGATTTATTCCACAGCCATTATTCTCATAACTTGAGTAATGGTTTCTGGTATGTTGGAAAGCGTATTATAATCAATGCATTGCATGATTTTACAAACTTGTTTCCCATAGCTTACGAAGATCTTATTCTTAACGGTTTTCTTACTGTTTACCCTAAACATTCAACTCAATACATTCATTCCTGCGACGTTTGAATTCTTTCTTCTAGGTTTGGTGACTGGCAAAGGTGTAAGCAGTTTTCAGCACAGGAATATGCACTGAAATATACTTTTCAACGTTCTTCGCGCCATCCTCTCG
The DNA here is from genome assembly GCA_039090855.1 of Macrothele yani. Taxonomy (NCBI): domain Eukaryota; kingdom Metazoa; phylum Arthropoda; class Arachnida; order Araneae; family Macrothelidae; genus Macrothele; species Macrothele yani. Next base: position 114,918,650 of record CM077013.1, on the reverse strand, counting down.
CAGAGTAGATGAGTTGTTTCCTTTAAGGTATCCCATCTATCCTGAGTTCTGTTTCTTACTTCCTCTAAACAAGATCCAAAACATTCTGAACACCTACCTGATAAGATCTTGGTTCCCCACGTGATACCAAAACAGCTCTTTCCCGGCAAGGATGAACGTTACAAGATTTCTAAAGGTATCGTGTGGTACATGGTACCAATACGTTACCAGAAGATCCTTTAACTCTTGTAAGTTACCTGGTTAAGCCGCAGCAGATCAGATTTGCTGTTCAAACACAAACCACAGATGCTAGTGTTTGGGGAATCTGGAGAGCAGGGTAACACCTGGAAAACTTCCTCATATTTCGCGAACCATCCTCGAACAATCCGGGAAGGGTGATAAGGCGCATTATTCTGCTGAAAGAAGATTACTAGAGGGGACAACCGTTGCTATGGAAGGATGTACCTGATCTGCAATGATGTTGAGGTAGGTGGTAGGCTTCATAGTTCCCTGCACATGAATAACTGGACCCCGGGTTTCCCAACGGACCACTGCCCTAAGCATAACATTTCCCCCACCGGTTTGTTTTCGTCCCGAGGTGCATCCTCGTGCCAACATTTCCCAGGTAAACGACGAACATGTACCCAGCCGTCCACATGGTGAGGAAGAAAATTAAATTTATCGGACCAGACAACCTCCTTTAAATCATTCAAGGTCCAGTTTTGATGCTCACATGCCTATTGTAGGTGCTTCCAATGATGAAATAAGGTTGCATGGACAATCGAAGCTACCCTTCGGCTACGCAGCCCCATTGTCAGCACAGTCCGATGTATTGTGTATTGTTGCACATTATTCCCGTCACCAGCATTCAAATTACCTGCGAATTGCGCCATAGTATCTATTTTTTTGGCTCGTAACATACGGGATAGCCTTCACTCGCCTTTAGCATCAATGAGCAATGGTCAGCTCCCACCGTGCCGGAGGTTCATGGTTGTCTCTCATTGGACAACTTTGGGCCATCCTTGTCTCGTTCTTCTGTTTTTTTTTCCGGTTTCCTAGGACTGTCTGCAGAGATTGGAGACCACTTGCCTCGATCCTTGGGATTACCTTGCTTCCAATCCACCGATCTCTCTCCACCGAAAGGAGTCTTCTAAGTGATGGTGCGGAGCCACCGTTTAAAGGCCCTTTACGGCGTTTCACTAACAGTCCAATTAAAGCTTCAATTGCCGCACCATACTCAGAACAACGTTTATCGAGGTTGCGTGCCTCCTAGCTCAATGACGTGCGGTCGTCATTTACATATTTCCATACGCGCTAGAACATTGCTGCTTGGGTACGTCGACATAGCTTTTACTCTTGCGCATGTCACTGAAAATTCTTTATAATCGGTCTTCTCGTTTTCGACATATTCTCAAATTTCCATTTGCTACATTAAAATTGGACACGAGTTTCAATATATACTGTATACACAGTCGTATCAGAATAATATGAACATCTCCAGAATTACGGTGTATCCTCCCAGGCGCGTCACAGAGTGCACGTAACAAGGTCCACCGCACGGAGATATGAACGGCCGGCCGGGACAGACGAGTCATAGTGCGTGACGTGAGCACGATGGACAGAGATAGTGATTTGACGGACATCCAAAAATAAATTATCATCGGTCACCGTGCCGAGGCGGGAATATCTCTGAAACAGTAGACTTCGTTGGCTGTTCGTGAAGTGCTGTGGTAAGGGTGTACCAAGAATGGACTGCTGGCACACAGTGTACCTCCCGACATTATAACTGTGTAGCTCCAAAGGCCATCGACCCCAGAGAAGAATGTCGCCTCCGTCGACTGGTAAAAGGCAATCGACAAGCAACAGTGCAGCAATTGACCATGAAAATGAATGCTGGGGCACAGGTATGTGTCCCCGATAACAGTAGAGCAAACCCTGATGCGCATGAGTCTCTGGAATCGACGCTGCGTGAAGGCGCCCATGTTAAAGCAACTACGCCTGAAGTTCGCATGGGACTAGCGTCATTGGACAGTGGAAGAGTGGGAAAAGCCTGCCTTCTCCGACAAATCGCGGTTTCTACTTCATACAAGTGACGGACGGTGGCGAATACAACGTCAAGCACACGAGAACCAACACCCGTACACGCTTGTCGGTCAAGTACAGTCTAGCGGTGGTGGTGTGCATGTCTGAGGGATATTTCCCTGGTATAACCTGGGGCCGCTGGTACCAATGGATTGGTCCCTGATCGCCCACGGATATCTCTCCATCCTATCTCACCACATTCATCCCTTCATGTTGGACGTTTACCCTGGTGGGGATGGTGTCTACCAACAGGACAATGCGCCCTGCCATGTTGCTAAGGAGGGGGTGCATAAATGGTTCCAGGAACACGACAGCGACGGCACCGTTCTCTCTTGGCCGGAGAAATCGCCCGACCTCAATCCCATAGAGCAGTTGTGGGATTACACTGAGTGGCCATTTTTTTATGACTACATGACAGTTTTACGCAAAAGAGCTATGGCTACACGCTGTTGCCGCCAGGGGAGAGGCTAGGATAAAAAGAGAAAGCTTAGTGCTTGCCACAGTAGTAGAAGTGATTTTTGAGTGACGAGATGAGTAAAAAAGCCGATTTGACGGACTTTCAACGTGGGATGATTGTAGGAGCTCAGAGCCATGGAACGAGTATCACAGAAACCGCCGCATTCGGGAAATGTTCCAGAGAAGCAGCTGTTAGCCGCCCCGGTGGCGCAGTGGTCTAAGGCGCTGGCCTATGATCATTCGTCCGTAAATGGTCCGGGTTCGAATCCCGGTCAGGCATGGATGTTGTGTTTGTCTTACGACACTGGCTCTCTCCGTTCCCTGGAACCAGTGACCCGAAATTAGGGACGGGCGACTGCTTATAGCCCATTGAGTTGCTCACGGTAGTCGTTAAACCTCCAATCAAAAAAAAAAAAAAAAAAAAAGCTGCTGTTAAAGTGTTTAAAGACTGGACTGTCAGCCAAAAAACTGGGTCTCTACGTGCAACGTGTGGTCGTCATCGACTAGTGACTGTTTGTGTGGAACGGAGAGTGTATAGACTGGTAACAGACAACAACAGAAGTGCTACAGTGCAGCAAATTACATACCATCTTAATCAAGGATCCCCTCAAATGATCTATGGACGCACTGTTCGCCGTACACTGCATTGGATAGGATATGACAGCCGAAAGCCTGCTCGAACACCTTTGCTGTCTACAGTTAACAAGAGAAAACGTCTCCAGTTCGCACAGGAGCACAAGCATTGGACAGTCGATAATTGGAAACAAAATTATGTGGTCCGATGAATCACGTTTTCAGTTGCACCATGCCGATGGCTGAGTGAGAATTTGGTGGAATCAGCACGAAAGCATGGACCCCAAATGTATTGCTACAACCCTTCAAGCTGGTGGAAGCAAAGTTATTGTTCGGGGAATGTTTTCCTGACATGCTTTGGGCCCTTTAATTCGTGTTGATCAACGTCTGACTGGCATATCATATCTAAACATCGTTGAGGACCATGTGCATCCTATCATGTGGATGGTTTATTCCAATGGCGATGGCTACTTTCGACAAGAGAATGCGTCCTGCCATAGTGCTCGTATTGAACAGGATTGGTTTCAGGAACATGCCGGTGAGTTAACTTTGCTAAGGTAGCCCCCACAATCTCCAGATCTCAACCTCATTGAGAATTTGTGGGATGAAATTGAACGAGCCATCAAACAGCTGGATCCACATCCCTGCAATCTCACACTCTTGGAAAGTGTTATTCATCAAGCATGGTCTCAGATTCCACAAACCACCTATCAACATCTTGTGGAGTCCATGCCACGAAGAATAGATGCAGTATTGAAGGCAAAAGTGGCCCAACGAAGTACTGAGGGGGTGGCCATAATAAAGTGGCCACTCAGTGTATTTGAATCGGCAGGTTCGACCCTTCGACCCACAACCACGCCACCTCCTAGACCTAGGAGCTCTGCAGCAGTCCGAATGAGCACGTGTTCCTCCGGCAACCTTCAAGGGCCTCATTGCGTCCATGCGACGTCTTCTCATAGTTGTGATCCGAGCCAAGGGTTGTTCGAGGATGGTGCTGGATGTCAGTTTGTGGGATGGAGTTCTATGCCTGTTGCACTTGGTCGGTCACTACAGAGACGGTTAATGCTGGTCGGGGGTGACGCTGGAGTTGTCGTACAATGATGTCCCATACGTGCTCGATTAGTGAAAGATCTGGTGATCTAGCAGGCCACGGCAAGATGTGGACACTCCGTAGAGCATGTTGCGTTACAACAGCGGTATGCGGGCGAGCGTTATCCTGTTGGAAAACACCCCTGGAATGCTGTTCATGAATGGCAGCACAACAGGTTGAATCACCAGACCGACGTACAACTGTGCCGTCAGGGTGCGTGGGATAACCACGAGAGTGCTCCTGCTGTCATAGGAAATTGCTCCCCAGACCATAAATCCAGGTGCATGTCCAGTGTGTCTCGGCAGCAGACAGGTTGGTTGCAGGCGTTCACCTGGCCTCCTTTTAACCAACACACGGCCATCACTGGCATCCAGGCAGAACCGGCTTTCATCAGAAAACACAACAGATCTCCACTCCGTCCTCCAATGAGCTCTTGCTTGACACCACTGACTTCGCAAACGGCAGTGGTTTGTAGTAAGTGGAATGCACGCTACAGGGCGTCTGGCTCGGAGCTGTCCTTCAAGTAACCGATTTGTAACAGTTCGTTGTGTCACTGTCGTGGCAACTGCAGCTCGAATTGCTGCCGCAGACGCGCTACGATGCGCCACGGCCATACGCCGTACACGGCGGTCTTTCCTCTCAGTAGTGCCACGTGGCAGGCCGGAACCCGGTCTTCTTGAGGCAGTACCTTCCTTTGACCACCGCTGCCAACAATCATGCACGGTGGCTACATTCCTGCCAAGTCGTTCAGGATTATTGCGGAAAGAAAATCCACCTTCTCGTAGCCCTATTACACGACCTCGTTCAAACTCCGTGAGCTGTTGATAATAGCTTCTTCGTCTTCTTAAAGGCATTCTTGACTAACATCAACACCCTACGTCGAATCTCAACGATAACTAACGCTCACGAACGTTATAGCGCGTATTTACAGCAAACCTGCTTTGCATGTTCCGAGGGGCGCTGCTAGCTCCACACGTATGCGCCGAGCGCTAAATTTGCATAGACGTCATCTTACAGATGTACTCTCACCGCCTACCAACTGTCGTTTATCTAACACAACCTCTTCTTGGTGTTGGGATTTTTGTTTCCGTCAGTGTATGTAGTCGAAGATGTGGTTGTTCTCGCTCTCTAGCAGCTAACTGCATGTTTTTGTTGTTATTTTAAACAGTTGTGACGTACTACAGAGGTAAAGCACGTGTCAAGACGACACATATTCAGCGATACATTCTGTCCATGTATCTTAACAGGGAGAGCAACTTACTCTGGAGTGAAGGGGCGCGACTTTGATCTCCGTTACGGACAAGCTTGTGTTTTCACATTGGCGTCGTTGGGTTCTTCGAAAACTTTTGTGAGTTTGTTCCACATAACGTCTAGCATTAATAAAAAAATTCGTTCTTCGCTTCAAAAAAAAAAAAAAATTAGCAGGGAAAGGGTGTGACGTACTACAGAGGTAAAACACGTATCAAGACCACAAATCTGCAGCGATACATTTCGTACGTGCAGCTTAGTTGGGAGAGCAACTTACTCCGGAGTGAGAGGGGACGTCAGGGACAAACTTGTGTTTTCACACAGGTTCTCTAAATAAGCTTTGCAATTTCGTCCCATAGAGGCAACAGCCATTTGTTGGCTCCTTCTCCTAAAAGTTGGTTAAAGAGTATATATCTTCGCAAAATATTAAAAAACAATATATCTCAAAGTATTTTAAAATATGTCACAGCATCAGAACTGAAAGACATGTCTCTTTTTGAAAACATGCTTTTTTTCTCCTTCTTAGTCATAAAAAACTTTGACGTGATTATTTACCATGTAACAGTCACAATTTTAAAAACTATTTTTCGTGCCTTTGTACAATCAAGAAGGAAAGCTATCATGTTGTCGCAAATGAGATATCGAATTTTGCAGACTCATGCAGCAGGTAATTTAGAAATTAACATATAGTGCGATGTGACTTGTGATATGTTAATTTACTGTAAAGTGCCAAGGCTGCAGCCTATAAAACACTGATAACATTTCGTCAGTTAATATCAATAACAAACAAGATATCTGAGCCCAATTCGCGTCATTTTCTTATACGAATTTAAATTTGGGCAGCATGCATCGTAGTGAGCTCGCATCAACAATACAGCGTTTCGGGAAGGCACTGTTACTGAACGCAAGAAACAACGTTGGTTGGCTAAATTTTGGTCCGGCGACATGAGCTTCGAAAATGAACCACGTGGTAGACCAAAAGGAGGAAAATGAACCACGCGGTAGACAAGAAGGGCAAAAATGAATCACGCGGTAGACCAAAAAAGGAAAATTAACCACGCGGTAGCCCAAAAGGAGGAAAATTAACAACGTGGTAAACCAGAAGGGGTAAAATGAACCACGCAGTAGGCCAAAAGGTGCAAAATGAACGATGCGGTACGAGGGCAGGAACCACGCGGTTGACCAGAAGGAGGAAAATTAACCACGCGGTACACAAGAAGGGCAAAAAAGAATCACGCGGTAGACGAAAAAAGGAACATTAACCACGCGGTAGCTCGGAAGGGGGAAAATGAACAACGTGGTAGACCAGAAGGAGGAAAATGAACGATGCGGTAGACCATTAGAAGGAAAGTGAATCACGCGGTAGACCAGAAGGAGTAAAATAAGCCACACAGTAGACCTGATGGAGGAAAATGAACCATGCTGTAGACTATTAGGAGAAAAGTGAATCACGCAGAAGACCAAAAAAGGAAAATGAACCACGCGGTAGCCCAGAAGGAGGAAAATGAACAACGTGGTAGACCAGAAAGGGGAAAGGAACCACGCGGTAGACCGGAAGGAGGGAAATGAACGATGCGGTAGACTATTAGGAGGAAAGTGAACCACGCGGTAGACCAGAAGGATTTAAACTAACCCCACGGTAGACCAAAATGAGGAAAATGAACCACGCGGTAGACCAGAAGGAGAAAAATTAACCACACGATAGGGCAGAAGGAACAAAATGAACCACGCGGCAGACCAGAAGGACATATAGATGATGTCCAGTGGGAAATCTTGATTGAATCTGATCCACATCAAACGGTACGAGAACTTGGCGAGAAAAACAGAGTACGCTATGCAACAATTTCCCGGAACTTAACGGCCTTAGGTAAAATGAAAAAGATGAATAAATGGGTTCCACATGAGTTCGCGAAATAGCACAAAGCACGACAATTTAGTATCTGCTCTTAGATACTTTTCCACGACCAAACAAACAGCATTTTAAGGCGCCTTGTTAGGTGTGATGAAAAACTTATGCTGGTGACAGCAGCAACTTCTCATGGCACGTAACAAGAAATCTAGACATCCGCCGGCGTTCGGCGAAATCGCTCAACCGCGATGAATCCGAAAACCTGCACTCCATCCTACGAAATCAGTGGTCAACGTTTGATGGTCCGCAGTTGGTGTGATTCACTCCTTCTTGTTACAACCAGGTCAAACCATCGCGACCCATAGGTATGGTCAAGAATTTAAGACGTGTGAAGACATAGCGGCGTGAACTGATATTTCAAAAACGTTGGCATTCCACATTCAGTGCGACAAGTTACTGCTGCGTCGTGTGTGTTCCAGGTGGATACCTCATCACCTGACGGGAGAACATTTTTTAGCCAGAGTTCAGGTGTGTCATGAGTGGAAACAAATCATTGCGAAGGATCCAAATTTTCAAAATATAGCAGTAACTGCCGATGAAACATGGGCCCACTATTTCGACTGGCTCAAGAAGCGCGCAACGAGTGTCTGAAAACGCACAGGCTAGCCTTCTCCGAAAAAGTCCGCCAAGCTAAATCATCTGAGAAGGTGACGATGATAATTTTCTTTGATCACAAAGGTGTAGTCTACCAGCACGCCATGCCTTTCCTCCACAAATTACTGTTAATGCTGAGTATTACATTTCAGTCTTGAAGCATCGGTGGAGACACATATCGATTTAGAGACAGGAGATGGTGGGCAACTGGACCTTATACCATGATAACCCCCGTCCACATGTGGTTGCTTGTGTTCAACAGTTACTTCCGAAATGCTGTATCGAAACCATGCCAGAGCCTGCCTACAGTCTTCTCCTCGCCTTGGGCGATTTCTGGTCGTTTCTAACAATGAAAGAGAAGTTCCGTGGCGCAACATTCAACGCAGATGCTTACGTTATTCAAGCTGTACAAGGGTCGCTAAAGCAGCTTCCAAAAAATGCCTTCGCCACGCGTTTTGAAAAGTGGTCTGAACGATAGGGCCTGCATTTCGCCATGCAGCTATGAAAAAATAACCACGTGGTAGCCCAGAATGAGGATAATGAACAACGTGGTAGACCAGAAGGGGGAAATGATCCACCCGGTAGACCAGAAAAAGGAAAATGAACCATGTGGTAGACCATTAGGAGGAAAGTGAAACACGCGGTGGATCAGAAGTAGGAAAATTAACCACACGGCATACCAGAAGGAGGCAAATGAACCATGCGGTAAAGCAGAAGGAGCAAAATGAACCACGCGGTAGACCAGAAGAAGATATACATGATGTCGAGTTGGAAATCTTGATTGAATCCGATCCACGTCAAACGGTACGAGAACTTGGCGAGAAACATAGCTATGCAACAATTTCCCGGCACTTAACGGCCTTAGGTAAAGTGAAAAAGATGAATAAATGGGTCCCACATGAGTTCGCGAAACAGCACAAAGCACGACGATTTAGTATCTGCTCTTATTTACAAAATATCATCCGAGGGAATACATTTTGAGAAAGAATAACATATATTTTGCTGTACCTATATTTCTTCATTTTGTGTGATCTCACTTTCAATTTTTATAGAAGGGCCGTTGTACATAGAAAACTTTCAGCTAAATATAGCCGGCATTAGTAATTCGCAGGGGGACCCATACTTCTCATGATAACGCGAGACCTCATGTTGGACGCCAGAATTCGCAACAGTTGAAGTACGAACCTGATCCGCCTTATTCACCAGATCTGTTCCCCTACGGACTATATTTGTTCATAACGGCATGCTTAATATTTTTTGGCAAAAGCGTGTTGTTTCTTTTGGTGACTGTTTTGATCATTAAAGTTTATCTTGCACCGTATTTCTGGTCTTTGAAGTTGCCATCAATGTTCCAACATTTCGTCTGCAACATCCTAAAATGATTCACACACACACACACACACACACACACACACACACACACACACACACACACACACACACAAAATGCCGTCTTCACTACTGCATCACATAGCATGGAAGTGTTAAATCTGCTTCTAAGTAAAAAAGATTCACCATGTAAAAATACGTATATCTGATAATATCAGGTAACCACAAAAATGTTTACCGTTTTCAGAGGGAACAAAAGAAACACCTTGTAATGATTGTATTTGCGGAGAGATGGCGTTCCGTATATCGTCAGCTGAAATCCCAAGATGCCCTGCGCAAATGAATCACATGAGTAAGCAGTTCAGTAGTGGAAAGACGTGCGAATACAACGGCAGTATCAGTGGAGATTATTCGTGGGTGTTTGTTACACGAATTTAAACTGGGTTCATTTGCTGCAGAAACAACTCGTCGCATTTATTTAGCATTCGGGGCAGGTGCTCTGAAGGAACGCACAACACGGAATTGATTTCGAAAGCTCAGAGACGGAAATGATTTCGAAAGCTCAGAGACGGAACCCTTTGAGAAAAGACCAGGAGTAGTCATGATGTCAGACTTGATACAGAATCCCTGAAAGTTTGTATTAAGCAGGACAGCAGATAAGCAGGGCAAGAATTAGCCCAGTCATATGGTGTTAATGATGAAACCTTCCGAAGACATCTGCAAGCAATAGGTAAGGCACTCACATTGTCTAAGTGGGTCCTCCACGAATTGTCTGCAGTAAACAACAAATTCGTGTCTCAGCTCGGCTTACATTGCTGTCTCGCTAAGACAAGGAACTACAGAGTATAGATAAAGGAACTAGTTTTTAATAAGGTGCTTACAGTGATGAGAAGTAGGCCCAGAGCAACATCCTAAAACGTTCCAGACATTGGTTGTCCACCAGTGACTAAATTCCTCACACATCGAAGCCAGCACTATATCCACGTAAAGTTATGTTGCGTGTATTGTAGGCTGCCCGTGGTGTTACTCATTATGAACTCTTGCAAGGCGGCGAAACAATCATCGCTGTGGTGTACTATGAACGACTGAAATGTGTGCTTGAGGACCTCGAAAAAAAGGAAGCAGCACTGGTCAACAGAAAAGGAGTTCTGTACCCTCATGATAACACTCGTGCCCACTCCGCTTCATCGAGCAGAAACACTATCAAAGAACTTGGCCGGGAGTTTCTATATCATCCAGCTTGCACACACGACATCTCTCCTTCAGACTATCACTTGTTTCTTTCACTAGACAATCATTTGAGTGGACACGACTTCTCCAATTTTGACGAGTTGAAGGCTGCCCTCCAAAACTTTTAATCTTCCCATGACCCGGCATGTTGTTGCAGGGGTATATATAAATTTTTAAAACATTGGAAGATTGTTGTTGATGACCATGGTAATTATTTTGATGAATAAATTGCTTTTGTACTACGTATGTGTTAAACTGTGTCTCAGTCTCCCAAAATGGCCAATACTTTTTGTGGTTACCTGATATGCATACACGTTTATACAGTATTATACACCGATGATCCATTACATTATGACCACCTACCTAATAAGCTGTAGGACCGACCCCTTTTAGCCTGCATAACAGCGACTACTCGGCGAGGCATTGATTCGATGAGGTGGCGATAAGTATCCTGGGGTATCCGGTACCATAATGAAAATAGCTGGTCTCCCAGTTTCCGTGCATTTCGGGGTCATGGTGATTTAAAGCAAACCCGCTTTTCCAAGTCAAACGACAAATGTTCGAGTGGGTTCATGTCAGGTAAATTTCGAGGCCAGGACATTAATTGAAAGTTTCCAAAGTGTTCCTCTAACATCTCCTTGACGATTCTGGTAGTGTGGCATAGCCGCATTATCCTGTTGGTAACGGCCATCATCAGCAGGGACCACACAGTTGCCATGAAAGGATGAACGTGGTCCGCAACGATGTTCAGATCAAAGTACTTAGAAGGAGGAGAGGTAGGTCCATCGCAACCGCGCCGTCTTCTCGCTTCTCTTCCTTGCGCTGTGACGTCACGGTGGCCATAAGCGAAGCTGTAACGCGCACGGAGCCATACCAAGAAAGTGTCGTGTGCTCTGTGAACTTTCAATCGAAATAACAGAGCTAGTTTTTGAGCAAATAATTTTTAAAGTTAAAATTGTACAAACATCCAACTATTTTTCAAAATAGAGTAAAAAAAAAAAAATATATATATATACTGGGAAAAAACGGGAATATGATATGAATACTGTTCGACGCTTGTTTGCTGAATATCTTTTTTTTTTCGAAAGCACACTGCAATGGCTCTTTGGAGCTGGGAAATCTACATTTCATTACGTGGAATCAGTCATTTACCAATTTTATAAAATTAGCAATTTGTTTTCTTTCACGAAAAAAATACTGTACAGCTTTGCTTACGTTGTTAGATTGCATCTAGGGCGCTAAAACTAATTCTCTGTCTCATGGGACCTCTTACGTTTGCATGGATCATTTTATTTTATGAAACAACTTTAATTTCGAGTTATTACGTTCCAGCAAAAGATCAAATATCTGGCGAGTGATGGTTCCACACTACACAATGTTCCGCGATCAAATATATGATTTCGGAGAAGTTTAATTAGATGGGGCACATCGGCAAACATCCATATTTTCCGATTTTCATTTACTGGATTTGGAAAAGACAATATTGGGGTTATTCCAAGTTGCCACCAAACCTTGATAAATAACCCGATTGCTCAACGGCTCGAATTATGTCAGTTAAAAGCTTTTGATCCATTTGCTTATCAAAGGAATAATACAGTATATGGTTGTTTCAAGCTTTCCATAAGCCTCTCAGTATAACTACTGAAACGTTACTATGCGGTCCTAAAATTATAGATGCAGCAGCATCATAACAATATCGGCAATCAACGCTCATTTCACCAAAAGATAAAACTCAAACTTTGTCGAATTCGGTTGGGTGTATAACATTGATTTTCATCACCTTTAAAACGGGCTCAATTAAACCATCGGTAACACAAATTTACCACACCACCGTTTCAGAGAGGAAATGCTTGGAAGCAGTATGTGCATTTTATTTTTGATGAAAACATATGCTTTTCGAGAAATAGCATGCAAAACAAGTGCTTGACTTATACGCATCTTCTTCATTCCATTTTGCTGGTCTCTTTTTTGACACAAGAGTTTGAATTTGCACTTCAGTGAAACAATGGCCAAGCAAATTTATGATAGCTGGCCACCTTTCACTGTTGCTCAGCAAATTTATATTCTTGCATTTGTGTTTCAGAATATTAATTTCCGTTTTCAGGCTTCTTTTCTCAAAGCAAAAGCATTGTTTTACCATTACCAACTGTTTTCTTACGTTTGATAATTCTTCCCGTAGTGAATTAATTTCACCCTTCAGTTGCATTATATTTTTGTTCAGACATTCGCACTTCTCACATAACGTTGACGGTATGATAAATGTTGGTCAGGAATGATGTCACTTTCATTGTGACCTGTGATTTGACGTTTAATTGGAGATATACTTTCAATTCGATTTAATGCATTTTTTTCTTCTGACCTCTCCGACTCCGATCTTAAACCGTTCACTTCGAACAGAAGTTTGCTCCTCCATCTGCTAAGGCATATTTTTTGTAGGCACGGCATCTTTTCTCATTTTTTTCTGGAAGGCAAGTTCAGCAATTCATTTCTAAGATCTCGCTCTTACTTCGAGACATCAAAGTGTTGTGAACACCTTGGAGCTTTCTTTTTTCTTTTTTTTTTTTTTGATTTGAGGTTTAACGACCACCGTGAGCAACTCAATGGGCTATAAGCAGTCGCCCGTCCCTAATTTAGGGTCACTGGTTCCAAGGAAGGGAGAGAGCCAGTGCCGTAAGACAAACACGACATCCATGCCTGACCGGGATTCGAACCCAGACCCCTTACGGACGAATGATCAGAGGCCTGCGCCACCGGGGCGGCCATTCGAGCTTTCTTTGCATCGAATACATCCTTTCGACAGCATTTCGCTACCCATTGCTTCAAGAAATTTCTATCCGATGGGAAAACATGGTATGTAACATCTAACTTCCTTTCCTTTGAATTGTTATTACGACAAAGTGCAACAGCGTATCCAGGTGTTTACGAAATAGTTGTACACAGAAAACAAAGGAAGAAAAAAAAAATGAATGAAACGAAAAGCAGGTCTAAAATTGACAAAGAAATGCAGCGAGTAATCGACACTACAGCACAAGCTCCGAATGACTCCGAATGCTCAGGAGATCGTTTATGGCCACTGTGACGTCACTCTCCAGCTAGTAGGATGACAGCTCGCCGGCAGCACGGAAACAAAGGCGATTGGACCTACCTCTCCTCTTTCTAAGTACTTTTGATTCAGATACCTGAACATCGTTGATTGTGCTGTTGGGAAAATTGGGCCTAAAGTCCCCCCCCTCCCAAAAAAAAACATTGCCCACAGCATAACTCCGTCGCCGCCAGCCTGTTTCAGCCGAACAATGTATCCGGGTGCCATGGCCTCCATTGGTAATCGGAGTATCCGCGTTTGGCTGTCGACGTGATTCACAGGGAATCCTGATTCGTCAGACCAGGCCACTTTCTTCCAATCATCCTCGGTCCAATCTCGATGATCTTGGGCACATTTCATGCGTTGTCGGCGATGACGTGCGGTGAGCATGGGGATCCGAGTGGGTCTTCGATTACGCAGGCCAATGTGCAGAAGGATGCTGTGAACTGTGTGTTGTGACACTTTGCCCTGATCACCACTGTTGTAGCTGCGGGTAATTTGTCGCACTGTGGCACTGCGGTCGCTGTGAACAATGTGCGATAGCCTCCTCTCCCCTCTGTCATCAATGACCTGCGGACGACATACAGCTGGACGACGGTTCGTCGTTTGGCTATCTGTGCACCACTTTTAATACGTACTCACTGCAGCGGCATGTGAACAAACCACAAGCCGCGCCGTTTCCGAAATCGTAGTTTCGAGACAACGTGCCATCACAATTTGTCCTTTATCAAACTCAGATAAAACGGCAGTTTTATCCCATTCTGACTCCGAACACCCTACTAACCGAAAGCCGGTCCTCGGGTTGTATATGTACAGCTCTGTGAACTTCGCCAGCGCCACCGCTCAGTCTCCAGGTACGCTGATTTCTGTAGGCTGGGGGGTGGTCATAATGGAATGGTTCATCGGTGTATATCCATAACAACTGGATATGCTTGAAATATTCAGTTAATTACATTAGCATTATAGTTAATTAATGAAACCCTCTAAGTATAATCAACTTGAGGGACACGTGAGACTGACCACAATTTAACTACACAACACATGTGAAGCAAAATCAGCACCGCTCCTGCCAATGCACCACTCACTTGGACGGTGAAAGCGAGAATTGACCCGATTCCAGTAATTATTATCCTTTGTTTCCCCTCCGGTGATGAAGCAAAATCAGCAATGACCCTCCCAATGCAACACTCACTTGGACGGTGAAAGGGGGAATTGACTAAATTCCAGTAATTATTATCCTTTGTTTCCCCTCTGGGGATATTTGTTTCCCCTCCGGTGATGAAGCAAAATCAGCACCGATCCTCCCAATGCAACGCTCACTTGGACGGTGAAAGGAGGAATTGACTCGATTCCAGTAATTATTATCCTTTGTTTCCCCTCTGGGGATATTTGTTTCCCCTCCGGTGATGAAGCAAAATCAGCACCGATCCTCCCAATGCACCACTCACTTGGACGGTGAAAGCGAGAATCGACCCGATTCCAGTAAATATTACCCTTTGTTCCTGTCCGGTGATGAAGCAAAATCAGCACCGATCCTCCCAATGCAACACTCACTTGGACGGTGAAAGGGGGAATTGACTCGATTCCAGTAATTATTATCCTTTGTTTCCCCTCTGGGGATATTTGTTTCCCCTCCGGTGATGAAGCAAAATCAGCACCGATCCTGCCAATGCACCACTCACTTGGACGGTGAAAGGAGGAATTGACTCGATTCCAGTAATTATTATCCTTTGTTTCCCATCTGGGGATATTTGTTTCCCCTCCGGTGATGAAGCAAAATCAACACCGATCCTCCCAATGCAACGCTCACTTGGACGGTGAAAGGAGGAATTGACTCGATTCCAGTAATTATTATCCTTTGTTTCCCCTCTGGGGATATTTGTTTCCCCTCCGGTGATGAAGCAAAATCAGCACCGCTCCTGCCAATGCACCACTCACTTGGACGGTGAAAGCGAGAATCGACCCGATTCCAGTAAATATTACCCTTTGTTCCTCTCCGGTGATGAAGCAAAATCAGCACCGATCCTCCCAATGCAACACTCACTTGGACGGTGAAAGGGGGAATTGACTCGATTCCAGTAATTATTATCCTTTGTTTCCCCTCTGGGGATATTTGTTTCCCCTCCGGTGATGAAGCAAAATCAGCACCGATCCTCCCAATGCAACACTCACTTGGACGGTGAAAGGGGTAATTGACTCGATTCCAGTAATTATTATCCTTTGTTTCCCCTCTGGGGATATTTGTTTCCCCTCCGGTGATGAAGCAAAATCAGCACCGATCCTCCCAATGCAACGCTCACTTGGACGGTGAAAGGAGGAATTGACTCGATTCCAGTAATTATTATCCTTTGTTTCCCCTCTGGGGATATTTGTTTCCCCTCCGGTGATGAAGCAAAATCAGCACCGCTCCTGCCAATGCACCACTCACTTGGACGGTGAAAGCGAGAATCGACCCGATTCCAGTAAATATTACCCTTTGTTCCTCTCCGGTGATGAAGCAAAATCAGCACCGATCCTCCCAATGCAACACTCACTTGGACGGTGAAAGGGGGAATTGACTCGATTCCAGTAATTATTATCCTTTGTTTTCCCTCTGGGGATATTTGTTTCCCCTCCGGTGATGAAGCAAAATCAGCACCGATCCTCCCAATGCAACACTTACTTGGACGGTGAAAGGAGGAATTGACTCGATTCCAGTAATTATTATCCTTTGTTTCCCCTCTGGGGATATTTGTTTCCCTCCGGTGATGAAGCAAAATCAGCACCGCTCCTGCCAATGCACCACTCACTTGGACGGTGAAAGCGAGAATCGACCCGATTCCAGTAAATATTACCCTTTGTTCCCCTCCGGTGATGAAGCAAAATCAGCACCGATCCTCCCAATGCAACACTCACTTGGACGGTGAAAGGGTAATTGACTCGATTCCAGTAATTATTATCCTTTGTTTCCCCTCTGGGGATATTTGTTTCCCCTCCGGTGATGAAGCAAAATCAGCACCGATCCTCCCAATGCAACACTTACTTGGACGGTGAAAAGGGGAATTGACTCGATTCCAGTAATTATTATCCTTTGTTTCCCCTCCGGTGATATCCCCATTCCATTACTCTCCTAGTCCTATCTAGAATTGTCCCCAAGAAATCAATTTTAATGTGCGTGAGCCCCATCCATCTTCTTTTCTGCTTAGGAGCAGGTGACCTGTTTTCAACTTTCAGATGGCGAGAGTGAGAGTCTTTTGCTCAGCTTGCTTGTAGAGTATTTGTGTACTCCTTATCCACTGATTTTCTATCAACATTCTTCCACTAGCACGCTAGGATTCCCTTGCGCTGTTGCAAGTTTGTCCTGTATGCTATCATTTCCATTCCTCCATTCCAGAACAGTGCGCAGCAGATTTTTTCTTCCTCGCTAAATACGGAATACCATTAAATTGTGTTACTTTGTTGTCCAAGTGATCACCTTAAGTTGTTTTTTCTTGATGGAAGGTTTAACGACCACCGTGAGCAACTCAATAGGCTATAAGCAGTCGCCTGTCCCTAATTTAGGGTCACTGGTTTCAGGGAAGGGAGAGAGCCAGTGCCGTAAGACAAACACAACATCCATGCCTCACCGGGATTCGAACCTGGACCCCTTCAAGGACGAATAATCATAAGCCAGAGCTTAGACCACTGCGCCACCGGGCAGCTTTTCACTCCTTCATTAAATCTGAGAACATTATTAAATTCTGTTCGTTCAAAACGATTGATTTTGCTTTGAATTACCGTTATACCAAACAAAAGTTTCTGATTTGCTCCTTAAATCGGAGATCTCGCTAATTACGGTCTTGTTATAAGCCGATTTGAGACGTACTACACAGGTGAAGCATGTGTTAAGACGACAAATCTGCAACGATACATTCCGTCAGTGTAATTTAGTCGGTTAGAACAACTGGCTCCGAAGGGAAGAGGCACGACTTCGATCGCCGTCACCGACAAATATGTGAATTTCACATTGGCGCCGGAGCGTAAAAATGGATCTACTGTCCATTGGGTTCCTCGAAAAATGTGTGATAAATTGTTCCACACATTTTCTGGAATTAATTAAAGGTTCCTTCTACGCACTTTAAAAAAAAAAAAAATTAAAAGGGAAGTGACGCGACGTACTACGCAGGTAAAGCACGTGTGAACACAACAAATCTGCAACGATATATTCCGTCGGTGGCGCAGTGGTCTGAGCAATGGCTTCTGACCATTCGTTCGAAATATGTCCGCGTTCGAATCTCCGTGAGGCAAGAACCTCGGTGAGGTCTTACGGCTATGGTTCTCTCCCTTCCCTGGAACCAGTGGCCCTAAATTAGGGACTGGCGACTGCTTACTGTATAGCCCACTGATTTGCTCACGGTGGTCGTTAAACCCGCAAAAACATATATATATATTCCGTCGGTGTGGCGTAGTCGATTAGAGCACCTCACTCCGGAGCGAGGAGTCGGCAAATCTACCACCATTACCTGCAAATTTGTGTTTTCACAGGTTCCACTCTATTTAACTTTTCTACTTCAGCGAACTAACTCTTCCTGTCTCATTGAATGTGCTTTTTAACAAAAGCAGTATTCAAATAGCTACTTGATCTTTATTGGAACTACACTGGGATCTTTTTTCCCATTTTCAATAGGGTTTGTCCCCGGGTGGTCCCTTACCACATGTTAAAATCTCATCGAGATCAAACCATTTTTGCGCGAGTTACCGTGCTGACGGACAGACAGACTGAAAAAGCTGGAGCATATACGCTTCTTCAACCTACGCTTGTAAAGCGTAAAAAATACAAGTACACTAACATTTCTACATTACTTTATCCCAAATACATGTACCAAAAATAAGCAACTGTTTACAAAAAAATTACATAACACAAAGATTTTTTTTTGTTACGCGATACGAAACAAACTTGCCATTTTTACTACTGCTGTAAAATTTTTGAACATAAAATACAAATTCTGAAGCTTACTAATCATTACAAGCTGGTTCCGATTGCAAAGGAGTGTACTTTTGCTGAGTGCAGGGAGGAGGAGGAGGAATAACTTTCCTCCTGGCTCACAGTGAACAATGATGGCTGAGGGATGAAACAAGAGGTGGTACTGCCGTAGTAATAATTCGCAAAATCTTAGCCTCGCAGGGAACACGTGACTGGAGAAGTTTTTGCATTTTGTCTCTGAGTATCAGAAGTCACCTCCATTTTCTACACGTCGCCCCCCAAATTAGGCGATTCCATTATCATCAAGTACCAAGTTAAAATGAACGGATTATACTTAAACTTTTCACCACCATAAAAAAAGTGGAGGGAAGGTTCTTCGGATTTTTCACGTTTCGGATTTTCGACACTCTACTCTATACAGGGTGTCCCGGAACTCCGTGTACAAACTTGGAGGAGGTAGAGAACAGCATTAGGAACCAGAATTAAATAAGAGAAAGCATGGCGGAAACGATAGGCGCCGCTGTACACGAGCTCGCAAGGTCAGCACGTGTGGCTTCCTCATTGTAGACGCGGACTGCGTGCGATTAACATGAATCGTTTCACACACGCCGAGTTGACGGATATGCATTTCGTCTATGGCCTAACCAACGGAAATGGACGCACTGCTGGTCGGTTGTATCGGGAAAGATATCCAACGAGGCGCCAACCAAATCATCAAATGTTCGCTCGGGTACATCAGAACCTTGCGGAACGTGGATCCTTCACAGCAACGATGCAGGATACCGGGCGGTCGCGAACAGCACGAACACCCATATTGGAAGAGCGTCTGATGCATGCTGTGGACCGAAATCCCGGGAGCAGTGTACGGGGTCTTGCTGCTGCCGCCGGAACGTCTCGATCAACTGTCTGGCGCGTTCTGGAGGGCGAAGCCTTACATCCCTTTCATCTTCAGAGAGTTCAATTAATGCAGCCGGATGATCACCCACAACGTGTCGCGTTTGCACAGTGGTTTCTGCACCAAAGTGTGGCCGACCCGTAATTTCCCAGTTCTGTTATGTTCAGTGATGAAGTAACCTTTTCACGTGACGGGGTGTTCAATACGCACAACGCGCACATGTGAGCCGTAGACAACCCACACGGAACCCGACCACGAGCCGCACAACAACGCTTCACTGTTAATGTGTGGGCGGACATCGTGGCGGACAGTTTAATCGGGCCATACATCTTACCACCTCAACTGGACGCTCGCAAGTATCTCGTTTTTCTTCAGGAGGTTCTTCCAGAAATGCTGCACGATGTCTCCGCACATCTTCGACGCGGAATGTGGTTGCAACATGATGGGGCGCCATCTCATTACGCAAGGTGCGTACGTGACCATTTGGACCTGACATTTGGAACCAAGTGGATTGGGCGTGGTGGTCTCGTCGAATGGCCCTCCAGATCACCTGATTTATCTCCTCTTGATTATTATCTCTGGGGTGCCATGAAGAGCATTGTGTACGACACGCCAGTAAATTCTGAAATGGACCTGGTGGCACGAATCTCCATCGCTGCTGTTACGATCCGCGAAACGCCAGGTATCTTCGACAATGTTCGCCAATCCATGTCGCGTAGGTGTCATGCGTGCATCCAGGCCAATGGGCGCAATTTCGAACACCTCCTGTGATGCTTGTGAGTCCTCCATTGTACTCTTTTGTTGTGTAATAAAGCGTTTCAAACTGCTTTCTGTATTGTGGCCTTACTGTGTCTTTGTGTCTCTTTCTCACGTGAGGGTGACGTTTCCGCCCATGCTTTCCTATTTAATTCTGGTTCCTAACGCTGTTCTCTACCTCCTCCAAGTCTGCACACGAAGTTCCGGGACACCCTACATACAGGGTGTTTCAAAACTAACGTAACAAACTTTAAGGGGTGATAAAACACACCGAAACAGGCATTTTTCTTCATTGAATGCATGGTCGCAAGTTCCGCGGTTAGGCGCTGGAGGGCGCTTTCCGTTTCCACCCACACTGCAGTCTTTTGCAACGCATAGACAGGTATGGCACAACAAGTCAAAACAAAGCTGTATTGTAGACAAAATAAAAAAAAAAAAAAAACGTGACAACACAAAAGTACATCAAATTTGCAAACATTAATAAGTAAGTACTGAAATTAATAACAATTACAAAAGCTGCTCAGAAGGGCGACCGCCACTTCTGATTCACGCTCCGCATCGTTGACGTAAAGATGCCCGCATGTTGTGGAAAATACCAGGCATTTCCCAGACAGCTGCAGCTGCGACTAAAAGTCTGGCGACTAGTTCCTCATTGCAATCAATGGAAGTGTCGTACATTACTGACTTAAGATGTCCCCATAAAAAGAAATCCAGAGGGGACAGATCTGATTATAGTGGGGGCCGAGCGATGGGTCCACCTCGGTCAATCCATTGGCCTGGAAATGTGGCGTTCAAGTAATCACGCACCTGTGTGCTGAAATGAGCTGGCGCTCCATCCTGCTGAAACGACATTTTGTGGCAGACGGCTGCTGGTACATGCTTGATCAATTCAGGCAAGACTTCTTGAAGAAAAATAAGGAACGTCCTCCCATCCAGACGTTCCGGTAAAAGATATGGTTCTTTGCGTTGTGAAAGACGGGGTGTGTGGTGAAACGGAAAGCGCCCTCCAGCGCCTAACCGCTTAACTTGCGACCATGCATTCTTTGACGAAAAGTGATTGTTTCGGTGTATTCTATCACCCCTCAAAGTTTGTTCCATTAGTTGTGAAACACCCAGTATGTATATAGTACAACCTACGTCCAATAAGTTCCAGGACTGACCGCGTAACTGGCGTAACAACAGTGGGATAAAAATATCACGTGTATGCAAGAAGACAGCAGTCCTTGGCCAATCAGCAAGCAGCTGGAAACCGGTTTATACAGGTACCGACAGGCAGCAGACGGGCGATAAAGGAGTCATAGCAAGCGCTCTCGTCTCATTTTAATTTTATTTTAGTCACGGAAGAGCAGAGAGTAAACATCCGTTTTTGTTGTAAACTTGGTAAATCAGATAATTAAAACTTACAGAATGTTAGAAGAAGCATATGGAGACATATCATTATCATTCAGTAGAGCTGTCGAATGGTATGCACGGAATGTTGATGATGAACCGAGATCTGGGCGATCCTCCAGTGTGCAGACAGCGGAAAAAATTGAAGAGGTGCGGAATCTATTAAGGAAAGGTCTCCGAATTACAGTGCGACTTTTGGCCGAGTGGGCATCAATAAGTGTATTTGTCATGAGATTCTACGCGAGGATCTGGGAAAACGAAAACTTAATGCCACATTGGTAACCCGCATTCTGAATGATGACCAAGACTTTTGGCCAAGTCGGTGGGCATCAGTAAGTCTATCTGTCATGAGATTCTACGCGAGGATCTGGGAAAACGAAAACTTAATGCCAGATTGGTACCCCGCATTCTGAATGATGACCAAGACTTTTGGCTAAGTCGGTGGGCAAAAGTAAGTCTATCTGTCATGAGATTCTACGCGAGGATTTGGGAAAACGAAAACTTAATGCCAGATTGGTACCCCACATTCTGAATGATTATCAAGACTTTTCGCTGAGTCGGTGGGCATCAGTAAGTCTATCTGTCATCAGATTCTACGCGAGGATTTGGGAAAACGAAAACTTAATGCCAGATTAGTACCCCTCATTCTGAATGATGACCAAGACTTTTGGCTGAGTCGGTGGGCATCAGTAAGTCTATCTGTCATCAGAGATTCTACGCGAGGATCTGGGGAAACAAAAACTTAATGCCAGATTGGTACCCCGCATTCTGAATGATGACCAAGACTTTTGGCTAAGTCGGTGGGCATCAGTAAGTCTATCTGTCATGAGATTCTACGCGAGGATCTGGGAAAACGAAAACTTTATGGCAGATGGGTACCCCGCATTCTGAAAGATGACCAAGACTTTTTGCTGAGTCGGTGGGCATCAGTAAGTCTATCTGTCATGAGATTCTACACGAGGATCTGGGAAAACGAAAACTTTATGCCAGATGGGTACCCCGCATTCTGAATGATGACCAAGACTTTTGGCTGAGTCGGTGGGCTTTAATAAGTCTATCTGTCATGAGATTATACGCGAGGATCTGGGAAAACGAAAACTTAATGCCAGATTGGTACCCCGCATTCTGAATGATGACCAAGACGTTTGGCTAAGTCGGTGGGCATCAGTAAGTCTATCTGTCATGAGATTCTACGCGAGGATCTGGGGAAACGAAAACTTAATGCCAGATTGGTACCCCGCATTCTGAATGATGACCAAGACGTTTGGCTAAGTCGGTGGGCATCAGTAAGTCTATCTGTCATGAGATTCTACGCGAGGATCTGGGAAAACGAAAACTTTATGCCAGATGGGTACCCCGCATTCTGAATGATGACCAAGACTTTTGGCTGAGTCGGTGGGCTTTAATAAGTCTATCTGTCATGAGATTATACGCGAGGATCTGGGAAAACGAAAACTTAATGCCAGATTGGTACCCCGCATTCTGAATGATGACCAAGACGTTTTGGCTGAGTCGGTGGGCATCAGTAAGTCTATCTGTCATGAGATTCTACGCGAGGATTTGGGAAAACGAAAACTTAATGCCAGATTGGTACCCCGCATTCTGAATGATTATCAAGACTTTTGGCCAAGTCGGTGGGCATCAGTAAGTCTATCTGTCATGAGATTCTACGCGAGCATCTGGGAAAACGAAAACTTAATGCCAGATTGGTACCCCGCATTCTGAATGATGACCAAGACTTTTGGCTGGCCAAGTCGGTGGGCATTAATCAGTAAGTGTATCTATCATGAGATTCTACGCGAGGATTTGGGAAAACAAAAACTTAATGCGAGATTGGTACCCAGCATTCTGAATGATGACCAAGGCTTTTGTCTGAGTCGGTGGGCATCAGTAAGTCTATCTGTCATGAGATTCTACTCGAGGATCTGGGAAAACGAAAACTTAATGCCAGATTGGTACCCCGCATTCTGAATAATTATCAAGACTTTTGGCCAAGTCGGTGGGCATCAGTAAGTCTATCTGTCATGAGATTCTACGCGAGCATCTGGGAAAACGAAAACTTAATGCCAGATTGGTACCCCGCATTCTGAATGATGACCAAGACTTTTGGCCAAGTCGGTGGGCATCAATCAGTAAGTGTATCTATCATGAGATTCTACGCGAGGATTTGGGAAAACGAATACTTAATGCGAGATTGGTACCCCGCATTCTGAATGATGACCAAGGCTTTTGGCTGAGTCGGTGGGCATCAGTAAGTCTATCTGTCATGAGATTCTACGCGAGGATCTGGGAAAACGAAAACTTAATGCCAGATGGGTACCCCACATTCTGAATGATGACCAAGACTTTTGGCTGAGTCGGTGGGCATCAGTAAGTCTATCTGTCATGAGATTCTACGCGAGGATTTGGGAAATCGAAAACTTAATGCCAGATTGGTACCCCGCATTCTGAATGATGACCAAGGCTTTTGGCTGAGTCGGTGGGCATCAGTAAGTCTATCTGTCATGAGATTCTACGCGAGGATTTGGGAAAACGAAAACTTAATGCCAGATTGGTACCCCACATTCTGAATGATGACCAAGACTTTTGGCTGAGTCGGTGGGTATCAGTAAGTCTATCTGTCATGAGATTCTACGTGAGCATCTGGGAAAACGAAAACTTAATGCCAGATTGGTACCCCGCATTCTGAATGATGAACAATACTTTTGGCCAAGTCGGTAGGCATCAATCAATAAGTGTATCTATCATGAGATTCTACGCAAGGATTTGGGAAAACGAAAACTTAATGCCAGATTGGTACCCCGCATTCTGAATGATGACCAAGACTTTTGGCTGAGTCGGTGGGCATCAGTAAGTCTATCTGTCATGAGATTCTACTCGAGGATCTGGGAAAACGAAGACTTTATGCCAGATGGGTACCCAGCATTCTGAATGATGACCAAGACTTTTAACTGAGTCGGTGGGCTTTAGTAAGTCTATCTGTCATGAGATTCTACGCGAGGATTTGGGAAAACGAAAACTTAATTACAGATTGGTACCCCGCATTCGGAATGATGACCAAGACTTTTGGCTGAGTCGGTGGGTATCAGTAAGTCTATCTGTCATGAGATTCTACGCGAGGATTTGGGAAAACGAAAACTTAATGCCAGATTGGTACCCCGCATTCTGAATGATGAACAATACTTTTGGCCAAGTCGGTGGGCATCAGTAAGTCTATCTGTCATGAGATTCTACGCGAGTATCTGGGAAAACGAAAACTTAATGCCAGATTGGTACCCCGCATTCTGAATGATTATCAAGACTTTTGGCCAAGTCGGCGGGCATCAATCAGTAAGTGTATCTATCATGAGATTCTACGCGAGGATTTGGGGAAACGAAAACTTAATGCCAGATTGGTACCCTGCATTCTGAATGATGACCAAGACTTTTGGCCAAGTTGGTGGGCATCAGTAAGTCTATCTGTCATGAGATTCTACTCGAGGATCTGGGAAAACGAAAACTTTATGCCAGATGGGTACCCCGCATTCTGAATGATGACCAAGACTTTTGGCTGAGTCGGTGGGCTTTAATAAGTCTATCTGTCATGAGATTATACGCGAGGATTTGGGAAAACGAAAACTTAATGCCAGATTAGTACCTCGCATTCTGAATGATGACCAAGACTTTTGGCCAAGTCGGTGGGCAACAGTAACTCTATCTGTCATGAGATTCTACGCGAGGATCTGGGAAAACGAAAACTTAATGCCAAATTGGTATCTCGCATTCTGAATGATGACCAAGACTTTTGGCCGATTCGGTGGACACCAGTAGGTCTATGTATCATGAGATTCTACGCGAGGATCTGGGAAAACGACAACTTAATGGCAGATTGATACCTCGCATTCTGAATGATGACCAAGACTTTTGGCTGAGTCGGTGGGCACCAGTGAACGTATGTGTCATGAGGTTCTACACGAGAATCTGTGAAAACGAAAACGTAATGCCAGATTGGTACCCCGCATTCTGAATGAAGACCAGAAGGAGATTCTTTCGTCCGTCTGTTCCGATCTGCTGGGCAATGCAGCTGAGGATCCTGATTTTTGCTCCAGAATTATTGCAGGAGATGAAACATGGTGCCTGCAATTTCATCCACAAACCAAGTGACAAAGCGCTGAATGGAGAGGTACCCACTCACAGTATCATGCAGACATTACATGTGTCCGAGCAGCCGTGACAAAACATCTTGCGAACATCTGAGAGAGTGCCTTTCAGAACTGTTTTCAGAATCTTCAGAAACGCTGGAAACTGTGTTGATTCCGAAGGGCGGTATTTTGAAGGTGGCCGGCATTAATTGATTGGGAGTTGGGTACTTTTATATATTCTTGATTGCGTCAGTCCTGGAACTTTACGGACGTAGGTTGTATATCAACACAAAAATTCATCAAAGGCATAGTCTTTAATGGGGCAAGGCTGCACTAATCTACGCTCACTTTACGCTGCTCATTTCACATCATATTGACGAAGTCAAATGCACGACATATGCAAATCGTATGCGTCACGATTGCGTAACCATGTTTATCGTGCTAGCAGCCTTCAGCTTTAAGAGCATTTGTAAATTTGCTTTCATAGTGTTAAGACTCCTCCACGAGTAATTCCGTTCTGGGAGTGCTGTATAGTTGCCCTTTCCGAAGAAGGTTATTCGTATACAGTAATCTAGAAAAGGTGCAAAGAAAATGGTTGCGTGATTTCTAGAAATGACATATGTCAAGTAATTAATGGTGCAAAAGAGAACCTTGCAAATTGTTTTAGCGGTGCACGAAAGCCACGAAACCTGTACCAAAGAGAACCGCTGAGGTGGTGCGAAAAATCAAGTCTCTTGTAAAGGAAGGGAATCCAGCAACGGAAAAAAGATTTGCACAGCATATACGGCAGTGGCCAAAATTGTGAAAACCTTTTCGAAATAGTGTATTTTTTAGGATTAATGGCTCATAACAACACTTTTTTGTGGAGTAATACCAAAAAATTATATATCAATGGAAATATAATTTCATCAAGAATGTAATGCAATAACTTTTATGAAGGATTTTGTATTATAACAGCAGGTATGAAGAAGAAAAGTGAAACGCATGGAAAAAATGAGAACCAAAATTCTCACCATGTCAGTTAATACTTAGTTGGGTAACCTTTAGCGTTAATTATGGCCTCACAACGCCTTCCCGTGAAGTATCCAAAGTTTTTTTAGTTCTTCAGCTGTTATAATGTGAAGCCAAGATTGAATTATTGCTTCTATTAATTGGGTTTTATTGCTGGGTTGCTTCTGACTAACAAGTTTCTTTAGTCGGCTCCATAGATTTTCGATGGGGTTAAGGTTTGGGCTATTCCCAGGCCATTCCAGCTGTGGAATATGATTATCTTGAAACCACCTTTTGCACACAGCAGTAACATGACATGGAGCTGAATCCTGTTGAAATATAAATGCTTCATTATCTTAGAAAAATCACGTGCGAAAGGCTTAAGTTGGGCTCAAGTATTTCATTAATGCATTTTTGCCATTTATATTCCCATCAATCATGCAAATTCTGCCCACACCTTTTGATGTCATGCAATTCCAGATCGTAACACTAATTTGTTGTTTCACGGTACATGTATTAATGCAATTAGGATGCAAATCTTTTCCGATTATTCTCCTACGTATTTTATGCCATCACTACCAAACAGGGAGATTTTGGTCTCATCACTCCAAATAACACTGTCCCATTATTCCCTGTCCAGTTGACATGGGTTTTAGCCCAGTTTAATGTTTTCAACCTTTGTTTGAGAGATACAAATGGCTTTTTTTTTTGTGGAATTCTAGCTTGTAGACCGAATTTCAGCAGTCTGCGCCGAACAGGCCTTGCACTCAACTTCACATTGCATTGCGCCATTTCATCTTGTATACACACAGATGATTTTCTTCTGTCTCCTAGGCACAGTCTCTTAATTCTTCTATCATCACTTGTGCACCTTTTCCTGTATTTACCAGTCTGGTTTTGTAGTGACTGAGTCTCCTTATACCTCTTCAAAAATTTAGAAATGCCACCTTTGGTTAAGTTTCCACCAATTTTTCTTCTAATTTCTTCATAACTGAAGCCTTGTTCAATTAATAGTACCATTTTACATCGTTTTCTGGGTGGCCAGTTAACTCTTTGCGCCATTTCTTTTATTTTTTTACGTTTTATAAGCTCACTAAATGAAAGAACACACAAGAAAAGAAAAAAAACCCAACTTGATAGCAATCACATAAAACACTGACAAATGTCCTCCTCTCAGATCCAATACATGACATCAATAGCTGAATCCTACTCTGACTTGATTGGCTCATTGCCAAAACAAGATGACACGTGATTGGCTCATTGCCAAAACAAGATGACACCTGATTGGCTCTCTAAACACTCATGCTCATTGTCTACATTCAAATGAAGGAAAGCTGCTGCCTATCAACCTCAGCAAAGTTGTGCTTACTTTTTCAGGTTATTTGGCTATAACTTTACGTAGAATACAGATAATTAAACAAACTTTGTTGTATTACATTTTTGATGAAATTACCTTTCCATTGATATATAATTTTATCGTATTACTCCAAAGAAAAGTGGTCTTATGAGCCATCAAACATCAAGAATACACTTTTCCTAAAGGTTTCCACAATTTTGGCCACTACTGTAGGTGTCTCACAGGCAACTGTAAACGTTATCAAATCTGAGCTACACTAGAAAAGCGCTTTAAGCCTAACGTCCACAAGCTCCTTCCGCGCCACATTTAGGAGCAGATGATGAACTGCACGAAACTATATGATAGACACCTAGCAAGGGACTGGTGGAAGTTTGTAGTCACTTTGGATTAAGCATGAATATACCTCAGTGACGCAAACAAAATCCGGGCAATCAAGAGAAGGGTGCTAAGGCATACCCGGAATGAGCACCTGAACGAAAAAAAAAGTTTATCACGTGAATTTATGGTTGTGGCAGGTTATCGCTATAACGGCAAGTTAAAGCTGCTAAAGGTTACGAATATCGCAAAAATGAATGCAGATTAGTATGAGACAAACACTCTTGACTCAATTTACCGCAAAGAAATTCCATCCTTATTGGGTGATATGTTTTCAAATGTATGGATCCACCAAGATAAGACTTCCAGCCATAAGGCTAAGTCCACTGTGGCATACATGCGGAAGATGGAAGCTGAGACTGGAATTCGCGCTAGACCATTCACCTCAATTCCTGTCAAATCTCCAGATACCTTTCCCATGGATTTCTGCGGCTTCTGGTTAATTACACGAGCCTTCAACAGTAGACGACCCAAAACAATTAACAGTCTCTGGAAAACTTGCAAAGAGGAATAGGAGAGAATTGATCTTGTGCGTCTGCAAAGGAGCTTGCTACACTGGAAGTTGCGCTGCAGAAAGATAGTACAGGAACATGGTAAGTACACTGAACTCAACAGAAGTTGGCGCTATGGTATTTCATAACTGTATGATTCTACAAACTTTGTCCCAATAGATGTGAAACAACCTCTGTGTACATCGTTCTTATCTTGTCAAACCTACACACGTCATTCAACTTGACCTCATGACTGTTGCCAAATAACATTCAGCGAGCGAGAAAATTAAAACGTTAAGATTGAAACGTTTAAAGAGAATGAATTCAAAATTTACATGGGGAAAGAAACTGAATCTTAAAGTTAAAAATAGAATATATGTCAAAACTGTTTTAATTATTAAAGTTTATTTTGCATCGTATTTCGAGTAGTTGAATTTTCCATCAGTTTTCTCACATTTCGTCAGCAACAACCTAAAATTATTCAAACAAGTTAGTAAAATCATACAATGCAATGATTATGATACGCTTTCCAACATACTAGAAATCATTGCTCAAGTTATTACTCAAGTTATGAGGAAAATGGCTGTGGAATAAATCTCACTCCTGTGCCCTGACCGTTGATCCCATTTCGATGATATTCAACAGAACTGGTTCAGTATACCTCCGAAATAACATGATAAAGTTTTGTCGCAATCGAAGCAATTTTACGTAAGTTATGATGCATAAGGGCTATGGAATAGATCCCGCTTCTGTGTCGTAACTATTGACCCAATTTCGCCCATTTTTTAATAGGATTCGTCCCCAGGCAGGTAGGTCCCTACAACATACTAACATTTCATCCAAATCGAAACATTTTTTTTTTTTTGATTGGAGATTTAACGACCACCGTGAGCGACTCAATGGGCTATATGCAGTCACCCGTCTCTAATTTAGGGTCATGGTTCCAAGGAAGGGAGAGAGCCAGTGCCGTAAGACAAACACAACATCCATGTCTCACCGGGATTCGAACCCGGACCCCTTTCGGACGAATGATCACAGGCCATCGCTTAGACCACTGCGCCACCGCTTGGGAATGAACCCATTTTGAATATGGTTCGTTCCCAGGCGGTCCCCTATCACATAGTAAAATTTCATTAAAATCGAACCATATTTACGCAAGTTATGGCACATACGTGCAATGGAATGGATCCCGCTACTACGTCGTGACGTTTGACCCTATTTATCCCATTTTCAATAGGGTTCGTCCCCAAGTTGTCCTCTACCACATACTAAAATTTCATCGAAATCGAACCATTTTTACGCCAGTTATCGTGCGGACAAACTGACGGACGGACAAAGCTGGTGCATGTACGCTTCTTCAACCTACGGTTGGAAAGCGTAAAAAACAGTGCAGCCTTCACTATTGCATAATACGGTACTTATATTTTTCAACCTCAGATAAGTAAGTCTTCCTGTCTAGCTGAATGCAGAGATGGAAAACGCTCACGGGTCAGCGGGTCACCGGGTGGACAATATGTTGCGGATCAAAAGTGTCGGGCCAAGGTATTCCTGACCCGATTTCGACCCTGTTTTATTTCCGTTTTATTTTTAATCGAAAAAAAAAAGATTTCAAAGAACCCTTCAGAAATCTTTGAAACAATACTTCAGAGCAGCAGAGTATGGATCCAACAACTTTCTGGGATTAAAAACGAACTTTCAGAAGACAAAACTGATGTACTTTTGCAAGAAATGAAGATTTTTCGATCGATGGGAAAAAGCTGGAGATAACCGATACGTCCATTTACTTTTGTGCAGCAGATATCAAACGAGGGTCACATTGAAGAAATTAATTGGCTTATATAACTTAGTTGGAAAGCTTTTGGAAGAAGCAGTACACAATTTTTAACAGCAATATGCCATTTTGTCTTAAAAGGAAAGTGCTTAATCAATGCTTCCTTCCAGTGCTTACGTACGGAGGAGAGACGTGGACCTTAACTAAAAAAGACATACACTTAAGAGCAATTGAATACGAGATACCTGTCTAGTAACGTGTAGCACCACCTTTCGCCCTGATGACGGCGGCGGTTCGTCTCGGCATGGACTCGACAAGACACCGGAAGCGTTGGGAAGCCATACGGATCCACAACCCCTGAACAAGCTCCCACAGTTCACGAAGATTTGATGGAGGGGGGTCAGAGCCTCGAACATCTCTCTCGATGGCATCCCAGATGTGCTCGATGGGATTGAGGTCAGTTGACCTAGCTGGCCAAGGAAGCGAGGTCACGTCGGTGGAGTGTTCATCCAACCATTCAGATACAATTCGGAAGCTGCATTGTCTTGTTGCAGGATGAGGTCCCCAGTGGGATGTTGAAGACGCACAAACGGGAGCAAATGGTCGTCCAGGATACCCCGGTAATGTTGACCTATGAGGGACGATGTCACACGTACCAGGGGTCTCATTTCAGTCCACGCAAACAGTCCCCAGACGAGAATGCCACCCCTACCAGCTAGAAGAGCACACTGCTGAAAAGAAGGATCCATCGCTTCATGTGGTTTGCGGAGTACTCGTATCCTGCCATCCGCATGTACCAACGGGAATCTCGACTTATTAGTCCAGGCAACATTTTTCCACATGTCTAGGGTCCAGTGGCGTTGTTGCCGCGCCCATGCTAATCTTTGCACCCTGTGATGTGCGGTAAGCAGCGCTACCCTGGTGGGACGATGGCTTCTGTACCTCATAGCGAGGAGATGGTTCTGGATGGTGTGGCTGCTTACACGTTTTTGGGCACCAGCGTTAAATTGCCGAGTAATTTCTTGCACTGTGGCCCGTCTATCCGCTGTTACAATGCGAGATAGCAGACGATGACCCCGCTCATTCACACGCTGTTGTCCACGGCAGTTGGCCCTTGCAGGGATGGTTTTACCGGATTCGATGTACTCACGTTGCACCCGTGGCACAGTGGTTCGTGAAAATCTTAGTGCCTGCACGACTCCAAAATGCTTGATTCGTTTCGAACTCTGGCTGAATGTTCTTTGTAACAAAAGCCGAATCGATGCAACTATTTGATCTTTATTGGAACTGTTGTACTCGGATCTGTGGTTCAGGTCCTTAAATCATCTGTGGAAGTACAAAAGAGTCACGCACTTTTTTTCCTGATGTTTATTGGAGCTGTTTTACTCGGATCTGTGGTTCAGGTCCTTAAATCATCAGTGGAAATGCAAAAGAGTCATTCACTCTTTTTGTTGACCTTTATTGAAACTGTTGTATTTGGATCTGTGGTTGAGGTCATTATTTCATCAGTGGAAATGCAGAAGAGTCGCTCACTTTTTTCCTGATATTTATTGGACCTGTTTTACTGGGATTTGTATTTCAGGCCGTTAATTCATCAGTGTGAATGCAAAAGAGTCACTCACTCGCTTTCTTGATCTTTATTGGAACTGCCTTACTTGGATCTGTGGTTTAGGTCATTAATTCATCAGCGGAAAAACAGAAGAGTCACCCACTTTTTTCCTGTTCTTTATTGGAACTGTTTTTCTTGGATCTGTGGTTCAGGTCGTTAATTCATCAGTGGAAATGCAGCAGAGTCACCAACTTTTTCCTTGTTCTTTATTGGGACTGTTGTACTCAGATCTGTGGTTCAGGTCCTTAAATCATCAGAGGAAATGCAGAAAACTCATTCACTCGTTTTCTTGATCTTTATTGGAACTGCCGTACTTTGATCTGTGGTTCAGGTCGTTAATTCCTTAGTGAAAGTGCAGAAGAGTCACCCACGTTTTTTCCTGATCTTTATTGGAACTGTTTTACTGGGATCTGTGGTTCAGGTCGTTAATTCATCAGCGGAAATGCAGAAGAATCACCCATTTTTTTCATGTTCTTTATTGGAACTGTTTTACTGGCATCTGTGGTTCAGGCCTTTAAATCATCAGTGGAAATGCTGAAGAGTCACTCACTCCTTTTCTTGATCTTTATTGGAAGTGCATTACTGGGATATGATGTACAAATGCAGAAGTGCTACCCAATTTTTTCTTTAATTTTATTGGAACTGTTTTACTGGGATCTGTGGTCCCTGTCCTTAAATCATCAGTGGAAATGCAGAAGAGTCACCTACCTTTTTTCTTGATCGTTATTGGAACTGAGGTACTGAGATCTGTGGTTCAGGTCTTTAAATCTTCAGTGGAAATGCAGAAGAGCCACCCACTATTTTACTTCATTTTTTGTAAAGTGTCTCCTCTGCTGAAACGCCTTCCGATTGAGTTTCGGCCTTTGTTTTAATATCTCGGAAAAGGCTGTTATTAAAATAGCTGTTTAAAAACGAAGCTTTTCGTTTAGTGCAGTTTGTGTGTGTTCATGTGTCTACGTGTGCCCGATCGGTTTTTCTGTTTATTATCAACATTGCTCAGTTAACTCATTAGCTCCACTTATACTTCTTTGATATCATGGTCTGCTGGCCAGCCCACGGGACAGCTAAAAACGCAAATGTCGGCTTTAATCAGTGCCCCTTCCCCTTTCGAATTTTGCAAGAAGCTTGGCTCATCTTGTTGATTTTGCTCTATACCTTTTTCTTTCAGTTAGAAGCAATAAAGCGGAAGTATTCTAGCTATTGCCCAGTTACCTAAAGAATATAACTGAAATGCTAATGAAGATTTACTGGGCATGTTTTCATTTTATCTGTCTAGAAGATTTTGGAATTCCCTATGAGCAAGACTTGGACCATTGCGCACTATGGTCTTAGTGCTTTCGATGCATCAGACTAAGTTGCACGTTGCCAAAGATTCGCTCTACCACTTTTCCAAGATGAGCTTAAGATTTCGTGAAATGAAGATTCAGTCTATGGCACTAAATTGATAACATACAATTCCAATGTCAATAGCGTATGATGAGGAGTTATACCTTTGCGCAATTGTGGCCTAAGTCCTCATGATTCAAAATTCCTGCTTCATGTCGTAGGATGAGCATTTAGACCATTGCGCAAACATGGTCTTCATCGCACTGACGTATGATGATGAGTTAGACCATTGCGCAAACATGGTCTAAGTCTTCATCGCACTATCGCATGACGAAGAGTTAGACCCTTTCGCAAACACGGTCTAACTCTTCATCCCAAGGAATTCTTATGCCACTGACATACGATAGAAATTTAACCTTCGGGCAACTATGGTCTAAGTCATCATCTCACGAAACTCTTAGCTATCCACGGAAAGAATGATCAAATGAATTTTTTGACATCCTACAATTCAGTTTGAATGCAGTCGTCATATGTGGAATTTAATTTAGCGCTTGTGTTTTTATCGAATTTATTTGATGTTAAATTTAAATGTAATTTATCTTGTCGATTTTTGAATTCCTTGCGGAAAAAAATTAGGAAATTTGCGCTTAGATCTTCAGATTAAAACCTTACATCATCGCTGCAAGTTTCAAGTATTAATTCCATACTTCGCTTCATAAGGTAGGCCTTAATTGTCTGAACTCTAGTTTCCGCGAGACATGGTTATTTGTATTTTTGAGATTTGATTTCATTCCCTTTCTGAGTGATATTCGATTATCTTTATGCATGAAGTATGACTCATATAAAAAAATCAGTTTTGAAAATGCTTATATCTGTGTTCCTAAAAGAACAGAAATCTATTATTCTTTTACAATTAACTTTACTCGAAACGTTCTGCACTTGAGTGAGCTGCCTGTGGCTTTAACGTGGTACAGACTTTTTAAAGTTAGAAACAGAATTCTAATGGTATATAAAAATAATATCTTATTGTTATTAAAACTGGTTTATATGGTACTGCTGTGCGCTCTTGCGTTACAACAGACAGTACACCATTAGATTTTCAGTTTGCTGTAAACATCTGAATTCCTCACTCTACAGCATTCAATGCACAATATTTGGACTTCAAAAGTTGCAAACCCATGGGATCAACTTTTCCATTAACGATTTAGCTCAATGAATGATATAATCTTGAACTGCATTATTAAAACCAAACGTTCACAACTTTTGTTTTTCGCAAAATGAAATTGGTGCATTGTTAAACATTTTTGAACAAAATACGATCAAGGATTATTTTCATAGACGCAAAAATGTTAAGGAGACTACCAAAGAAACATCGCAACTTATGTGTGAGAGGAAAGGAGTTTCATCTTCGGTATTGTAGTTATTGGTAACATAATTTCACGGAAAGAGAGAAATAAGGTTACTATTTATGGTAGTAATCAAAATCTTCATAAAATTAGCCAAATCTTCAACAAAGTGTAGAACAGAATTCGATAATTGTATTTCACGTTTGGAACCGTGAATTCTCACCAATTACGGGCACCACCGATTGTTCTAAGGAAACTTAAACTAATTTATATATAAAGGATGATTTTCCACTTAACTACCAAGAAATATTTGTCACTCAAAAATATTGACCATAAAACTGCTCACTGAAAGATCCTGTGGGACGTCATAAAGAACTTTGCTTCGAGAGTACAACCTCAATGATCCTGTGGGACGCCATAAAGAACTTTGCTTCGAGAGTACAACCTCAATGATCCTGTGGGACGTCAGAAGGAACTTTGCTTCGAGAGTACAACCTCAATGATCCTGTGGGACGCCATAAATCATTTGCTTCCAGAGTACAACCTCAATGATCCTGTGGGACGCCATAAGGAACTTTGCTTCGAGAGTACAACCTCAATGATCCTGTGGGACGCCATAAAGAACTTTGCTTCGAGAGTACAACCTCAATGATCCTGTGGGAAGCCATAAAGAACTTTGCTTCGAGAGTACAACCTCAATGATCCTGTGGGAAGCCATAAAGAACTTTGCTTCGAGAGTACAACCTCAATGATCCTGTGGGACGCCATAAAGAACTTTGCTTCGAGAGTACAACCTGAATGAATATCTCTCACCTTAAGCATGTGGTATTAGTTGGAAAATTTCCTTCTCGGAGGGGAAGAGAATAGGTGATGGGTCGGATGAGTACGTTTTGGTCCTTTCATTCCGTTTTACACTCTTCATTTCTAGTAAAATAAATATCTTCATAGAAGGGAAACTAGGCTCAACAAAAAATAGATGCTAACGCTTTAAAATAAAATATATACATATTGGTTCTTCATATGTTAACTCTGTTACTCAAAGGAGTTAAAATACTGTTTCACTTTTACACTTTCCATATGGGCAAAAAGTATGTCGAAGTAAGCTTCGAAGTATGTCACGGAGAAATTGAATGTTCTAATACAGGGATGGCCAAACGGTCGATCGAGAGCTCTCGTACGGTCGATCGTTTGCTTTATCGCGCTGGCGTATGTTGTTCCACACGAACTGCCTGAGACCAGCTGATAGGATGAATCAGTCAGATTCCCCTCCCCAACCCTAACCGCTGCGCATGGTCATCGCGCATCTGCAGTCTGTCGCATGAGGCATGCTGTTATCTTCCGCTCAGCTATTCGTCAATCGCAACGCCTACACTTACAGGAAGGCCGATCTGTCAGCATTCTTAATTCTGCATAAAAATTAGTTTACTTATTGAATGCAGATATAAGTTAAGTTATTAAGCTCTGTTTACACATCAAAAATGAGTAGAGCTAAGAGACCCAAAACGTATCATTTCCACACTGAATTGGAGGAAGCTTATTTCTTCACAATGTCTCGTAACAAGTGTTTGTGTTTAATATGTCTGTCTTCAGTTGCCATTCCTAAAAAAGGAAATCTAGAAAGGCATTTTTCGAGTGTGCATAAATCGTACCAAAGTGATTATCTTGCCAACAGTGAACGGTAAATAAAGAATCTGTAAGTAAAATTATATAATTTGTTTGAAAAATAGTGTTTCACAAATAAAAAATGATTTAAATACTATTTTTCTGCATTTGTTTCCAAACTTACAAAACCATACACACTAACAAAACACTTGTGATATAGGCTTATTCCTATTTAAATATGCCTATATCATTTCGGTAAACCATAGTAGATTATAGTAGGGAATAATAGCTTAAGGTAGATCTTGGTTCCTCAAAGCTTGGCCTTTACATCTATTATTTCTTTAATCCTGTGTATCTTAAATGAAGTTGGACTAATGTATCAGTAAACTATATAACATTTTATTGAGCAGGAGTACCTGAAACTACAGAGAGATTCTTTAACAGAATTAAAATGCTAGGCTAACTACATGGTAGTAAGTCTGCATTCAGGAAATTTACGTGTAATTTTATTTTGGTGCACAGTAATTCAAGGGCAAAGACAGCGATTCGGCCCCTTTGGATCATCAAGGAGAAAATGTTGACACGCTACTGTGTTTGCTAGTATCCTCGCTATATTCGTTTCTCATAAAAGAAAACAAAATGGCTCATGCATTCGAAACGAATCCACTTCAGCTACCCTAATTTAAAAGTGGCATTCTGGCGGTCAAATGACCACAGACCTATACACCTCGGTGATCGTCCATGTTGGAGGAGAGTTATGGTTCCAGAAGAAACTTGGGTGGTGTCGTTTGTCCTGCCTTTCCTGCTGTAAACTCAATGACCCCAAATTAGGGTCAGCTAACTGTTTACAGCTTTAGATGCTCAAGGTGGTCATTGAACCTTGAAGCATAAAGGGGAAAAAAACTGGTAAATAACATTTATGCTATATGATTTCGAAAATCGTGCTAGGAATAGAGCTGCTGTTGCTGTTTTCAGTTTTGGTTTTTAACATTCCCTATGTAGACATACGGAGCTGGGTATATCTAATTTAGAGCCACTGTTTCTAGGAAAGAAAGAAAACCTACGTAAGAAGGACAAACAAAATGTTCATCCCTTGCCTTGGTACCGGAACACAGATCTAACAGTTCGAGATATCAAGACCCCGCGCCCTAGAGTACTTGAAAGATTACACAGCATTCAAATTATAGACTTCCAGCATGATACGACG
Organism: Macrothele yani; assembly: GCA_039090855.1. Taxonomy (NCBI): domain Eukaryota; kingdom Metazoa; phylum Arthropoda; class Arachnida; order Araneae; family Macrothelidae; genus Macrothele; species Macrothele yani. Next base: position 114,880,901 of record CM077013.1, on the reverse strand, counting down.
CCCAACAACTCAAGAAAATTTCTTCCATTTTATATATATATGATTTTTTAAACTATTGTTGTTATACATTCTATTGTTGTAACTTTTAATTGTTCAAATTTCTAACGAGGAATACATTCTATTGTTGAAATTGTTCAAATTTCTAACGAGGAATACATTCTATAAACCCACGTCCGTCCCCAACCTGATGCTCCGCAGCTCTTTCTGTCCCGCAGAATACAAAGCAGCTATCTTCCGTTCTCGAATTCAAAGAGCCTTCGCCGTTTCTTCTGATACCCATTCTAGACAACACGAAATTGAAAGCGTCATCAAGCTAGCCACTGATGCAGGATATTCATTGAATCAGATACGTAGCTTTATCCAAAAAGCCAGAGCCAAACATTCCGGTCTTCCTGCGCCGCAGCTACCTTATATAGGTTCAATTCCCTACATTCCAAGTGTGTCTTACAAACTCAAAAACGTCCTCAAGAAGATGGACTACGGTGTCGGCATAAGGTCCCCTGCATCTTTACATACTATACTAAAGAGAAATAGTGAAAAACCACCTTTCTCCTGCGAAGCAGGCGTTTATGCGATCCCCCTACAGTATCCGAACGGCTCTAAACGATACTACATTGGAATTACCAAGCGTTCGTTTGGAATCAGAGTCAACGAACATAAAAGGGACACAAAATACGGTAAAGTAGCCACGGCACTATCCAGAGAAGTAAAATTCAAGTCAGCTACTCCCATGTGGGATGATATAAAGAAATTAGCTAGCTACTCTACCCCTAAATGTACAGCCATTCGGGAAACCTTGGAGATCATTACCAACAGCGATGCTTGCAATGATTGTGTCTCGCTCGAGTTGCCACGAATTTGGAACCAATTCTTCAAGTAACACCTTTTCTCTACCAGGATCCCGCGTGCAACCAACGTGATGCCTCGTATCTTTAAATGAATATAACGTCGCATCTATTTATTGTCAAGTTCCCGCGTTCAAATTGTTAAGCGTTCTATTTTTCGGTTTGCAGTTTCTATCTAACTTCCTTGAAAAAGCCATCTGGTTGATGTGCGAAAGCTTGGAAACGCTTATGTGTTTATTTTCTACGCCAATAAATCGGATCACTAGTACAGCGTTACTATTTAATACTTTTTAATTGTTCAATTTTTCATTACCAGCTAAAGAATTAATCAGCTTAATGGATTGCTGATCCTTAGTAAGTACCGCATTATTGCGTTTCTACTTTCGGCTCCAAAGTTGGCACATCTCATTTAGGGCACATAGTTCCCACATATTTTTAGGCAAGAACAGGTATCCCACCCTGAAGAATACGGGAAGCTTTCAATAATCCCTAAGCCTTATATATTAGTTTGACAAAACTACGCCATATCACCTTTGGACGTAGTGAGCATCTGTTTATTTTATCTGCAAAGTTAGTTCTTGGCAGTAATGGTTATCGTCTTCATAACGACGTTCTTCATATCTAACAATGTCCATTTGGAGCTCTACATCACCGCCGTCTAGATAGCCACTTGTTATGGGCAATTTAACATCACAACGAGCGGCTAAAACTTTTTCCAGATTAGTGTTTGGTTCCGACTTCTGTCTGCATAGTGATAGAGTCAACCAATGGTGTTGCAGATTTTAGCCGTTCGTCTTGAAGTCACGTAGAAACCGCTCAGGCCTGGTAAATATTTAAATGGCAGTGACTTCATCGTTCGTGTTTCCCGATTCCAAAAATGATAGAGGAACTTCATGATGACTCATAATATGAATATTTAAATCTACACAAATATATGTGTACACAATGGTGTCTAAAATAAAAGTATGAATTTTCAGGGGGAAATAAAGAAAACCACGAAAGAAAATGTAGAGAAATTTGGGCTGAAAATACACAGAATCATAAGGTTTATTTTTCACATAATCATAAGTGAGTGAAGTCTAACTGAATGTTTTTTTTTCAGTTAAGAGTTTTAAAAGAAAAGATGCGATTGCAAACATGTAAAAAGCAACTAAAAATACTGTAAAATTCATGTACCAAATATTGTAAGATTAACCTCTAGACAACGCCAAAAGAAATGTAACGTACCAGGAGATGTGACGTACCTGCCAGAAGGACGCACACGACATAAAGGCAGATAGGAATCAGAATAAAACGTCCGCGTAGCTCAATTGGTAGAGTGACTTATTCCGGAATGAGGGGATCCGGGTTCGAATCCTGGCGTGGACAGAAATGACGGAGAAATTTACTTCGTTATAATGGCGCCCGAACTATCCGGATGACAAGACCGTTCAAAAATCTCGCATTGGTGTGATGTTTTTTCCACACCGCGAGATAGAAAAAATAAGAGAATCCCTTCTCCAGCACTTAAAAAAATAAAAAAAAATAAGGGGGAGATGATATAACATACCAGGAGATGTGACGTACCTGCCAGAAGGACGCACACGACATAAAGGCAGATAGGAATAAGAATAAAACGTCCACGTAGCTCAATTGGTAGAGTGACTTATTCCGGAATGAGGGGATCCGGGTTCGAATCCTGGCGTGGACAGAAATGACGGAGAAATTTACTTCGTTATAGAAATTTTAAAATCCAATTTTCAGAAGCAGAGATTTTGGAGAAAATACAGCATACATTTTCGTCACCTGGCAGTGACACCATGAATTGTTTCAAATTGAAAATCTACGTAAAAATGACTTTTGTGGTAAAAGGTATCGGAAGAAAAACAGAATTTTTTAAACTTTTTTTTTTATTTTTTTTTTGGAAGCAAATGTATATATATATATTTTTAATTTAATAGCATGTGCATTTACGCCCCCTAGCGACGAGATGGATCATCAATTTCACAATTCAGGCTTTCGACTTCAAAAAAAAAAATTTTGAAATGGGACTAATAGTTGCTGAGATATGGTGCCCACAGATGGACGGACATAATGGTACTGTAAGCACGTACCTTTTTCAAAAGACGTTTTAATGAGCATACTAAATACCCTCTTCAAAAGAAGCCATTTGAAAGTTGCCTTACGATACTACTTTGTGATTGATGTTCATATTTCCTCTATTTGTTGTCTAAGTAAATATTGTTCGTGAAAAGATGCTGTAGTGGCGATAACACCCATGGTACGGTTACAACAGCGGCATAACTAACAAAACGTGCGTCCCCTCCCCGGAAGATTTACTCCAACGCCCCTAAGAACACAAAGGAGAATATGTTTTTCGCGGTGTATGTGAGGGGAGGAGGTAAGAAAGTCAGGAAGAGTATCTGGAAAGTAAGGGGTACGTAGAACCCTGTACTTTTTAACCTTTTAAGTACTTTTTGGAGGAGAGGTATATCATGCACGGTTATAATCAGCCAGCTGGGATGAACACGATGCACGGACCGGCGTATGAGCATAAATAAATATTTTATAGGAACAAACAAATTCGGTAAAATATAGTTAAATGATTAAGGTTAATAAGACTTAAAATAGCATAACTATACTAATGATCCGAACTTCTTATCGCAGAATAAAAATCAAAGTTTCCAAGCTTTTTGCACATCAACCAGATGACCTTTTCAAGGAAGGTAGAGAGCAAACTGCAAACTGCATATTAGAACACTTCAACAGTTTGAGCGCGGTGGCTTGACTAGACTATAAATGAATCAGTGCAAATGTAATTATTCATTCGAAGAAACGAGAAGTCATACTACATCGGAATGACCAAGCGTTCGTTCAGAATTTGACTCAACGAACATAAAGGAGACACAGTGGACGGAAAAAGTAACCACTGCCCTGTCGAGAGATGTCAAGTTCAAGACCGCTGATCCTATGTGGAATGATATACAGAAATTAGCTTTCTACTCCACACCTAAATCAAGTTCCATTCGCGAAACTTTGGAGGTCATTACCAACAGTGAGGCTTGCAATGATAGTGTCTCTCTAGAATTGCCACGAGTTGGGAATGCTGTGTTTTCTCCCACGATACCGCGTGACCAACTGACATGACGCCTCTTCTGTTCGAATGAATAATTACATTCGCATCTATTCATTTATTGTCTAATCAGGTCACCGCTCTCAAATTGTTGAAGTGTTCTATTATTCAGTTTGCAGTTTGCTGTCTACCTTCCTTGAAAAAGCCATCTGGTTGATGTGCGAAACTTTGATTTCTATTCTACGCCAAGAAATTCGGATCATTAGTATAGTTACACTATTTTGAGCATAATTAGTGTACAGTTCCTATTTATTTATTAATAAGACTTCATAATCACGCATTTTACTTTCACTTGTTTCTGAAGTACTTGTTTTTTGTAAATGTCTGCTTCTGAACTTTGAACAGTTGGCGTGCTAAACAAATCATGATTCTTTTCATCAGCAACGGCACTTGAGCTTAATTGACTCTGTGCTGCAAAAAGAAATGGCCGAGTTTTGGAAAAATCTTCGTGCTGTCCTTCTTTTTTTTCCGATACAGTACTCCGCTTGGACTTGTTTGTGACATTTTGCAAATAGAGGGCGTTCGCTTGTATATTAAAGTTTACATACAGGGAATGAAGTAAACGTACTCTCTATAAGGAAGAACTAAAAGCGTACAATTGTTTTGTCCAAAACTAAAATAAAGCACTTTAAGAAATCACCATCTTATACATTGCAGATCTACGGCTGCTGTGAATAAATGTTGTCTTCTGTCATGTACGTAATTCTAGGTGACTGTTTTCCCCTTTCTCCACGGGAAATCACCATGTCACCTCGTACTTTTCCTTAGCAGCGCAGAGGGGTAGGGGAATTGGAGAGCGATCGTATTATTTACAAACCATGGCAGAGCAATGGTATCACAACCCAGAGCCAAAGGGCCGTATAACTTCAATCCGTAGAACATCCAAGGTTATAAAAGTGAAACCTGACATTTATTCCGGCAAAGCTAAATGTATCTTAGAGGGAAATATGAATCTTTGGGTTAACTATTTGTTTGTTTTTGTACGTGTTTGGATTTTTTCATAAAACTCTGATTGGAAGCTGCAATACGTCCCTTCGTCACCTACGCTCCCTCGTAGCTGCGGAGGCAGTGGGAATGGCAGTTACGCCACTGGGTTATAACACAAGGAAATACATGAAGGATCAGGGTGCTGTGAATAAGGACTCCTGCATATCCCTCAAAGAAAATCTCTGCTTAACTGAAATTATTAAAAAAATCCCTAAACAGTTTTGCTCGTATTGTATTCAATTTTGCTTTCATTGTATTTAAATCTTTTACTCGTTAATTATGGATAAAATATGTGATATTTACATGTACACGGCCTCAACAGAAAGTACTTTAATAGACTTTCAGCTTTTAAGGTGAAGTACTTTTCTCAGCGAAACTATATTTTCTTCCAACATTAAAAGTAGCGGTATGCATCGCACTGTGCTATTAGCAAATTGCGTCTTGAAATAAATTTCAATTATGAATATTAAGAACACTTTTCAGGGTGCATACAATAATGGTACAGACTTTTCGCCGCAGATTAAAAAAACAACAACAGAAAACCTGGATAATCTTCGAAAATTACTAATCTTGACAAGTACAAATACACTTACGGACAATAAAATTTGCGCACCTAGGAGAAAACATGCTACAATCGCGAAACTTTGCAAATAGCCAGAGTGCGTGTTGGTATGAAATGGTCCACGTTTGGTGCGACTGCGCATGACCGCACAACCTGTAATGGCGCTGCAAGCACGAACCGACAGCCTTACATACCGGCGTGTAGTCGATGCCCCATGAAAGCGAAAAGCACTGGCCGACGCAAGCAAAGGAAAGAAAGAAACGAATGCTGGGTAGATGCCAGAGACGTCGATTTACGCAACTTAAAGACTTCGAGAGGGGCCTGATCATCAGGCTGAAAACCGCAGGGTGGTCGGCGCGCCGTATAGCCCGCCACGTGGATCGTACTGATCATACCGTACGACTGTGTTGGGAACAGTGGACACGTGACGGCACTGCCACACAGCGTAACGGCTCCACACGGACCGGCGTGACCACCGTTAGAGAGGATCGGCGGATCGTGCGCCAGGCACGAACGGATCTCACGGGGACCCTGTCCACTATACAGGTAGATGTAGCGGCTCCTGTGTGCCCACGAACCATTTCCCGACGCCTTGCGATCCCAACGCACTTTACGCGTGCTGCCATTAACACCGGAACATCGCCGGCTTCGTGTGCAGTGGTGCCAGGCCAGAGTGACGTGGAACGCCACAGACTGGTGGCGTGTGGTGTTTAGCGATGAGTGCCTCTTCGTTTCGGGGACAGATGCTCATCGCGTCCGGGTGTGGAGGTCCCTATGTCAACGGCACAATGCCAACCTATCGTAGCCATAGCCTGCGATAGCCGATCAGCTGTAGCAGTTATACGTGGATCATTGACGGGCCAGCGGCATGTGGATGAGGTCCTACGGCTCTATGTGTTTCCATTTCTGGCCGGGATTCCAGGTGCGCTATACAAGCAGGATAATGCCCTCCCGCACACGGCTCTGGTTACCCAGATGTGCCTACGTCATGTCCAGACTCTTCCATGACCTTCCCGCTGCCCGGAAATGTCATCTATCAAACATGTGTGAGACCAGTTGAAACGCCAGCTGCCGCCGTGCTGCACAATCCGGGATTTGGTGCAAACCGTCCAACACGTGTGGGCCATTAGGCGTCCGTTCGGCTCCACAACACCAGGCGTCTGTTCGCCTCCATGCTGAACTGTATTGCAGCATGTATCGCAGCACGAGGCGGTGCGACGCGCTGTCGAAAATGACCGTACTGCGTGCCACAGATCCCTCTGCAATTGTCCTGCAGATCTGTTTCTGCCATCATGTGTATCCTTCATCTGTGTCATTACGTTCATAAAATTTCAGTTCAATCCGATTCTTCCGTCTTGGTGCGCAAATTTCATTGCCCGTGAGTGTAACATGAATACCACGTAACTATGAATTCGTTGCTTTTCTTTGATGTTTGCTAAATCATCACACGTGCAAATATCATGATTGCCAAGTAACAATGAGCTGCAATCCTAGAAAAAAATTGACGCACTCCGATGAAATAATCTGCGAATCGTGAAAGCCGGCGTGGAAATATTTCTTATAAGAAGCGGACTGAAGATTCTCAGGCAATGAACGTCCAGGTCATTCCCTAATCATATTTAAATCACGCACCCAATGGCATAGATGAGGGATATCAAACGCTCGCTAAGAACATTGTGAGTGCATTTCCTGCAGTTTTCGTTAATCATGCACCGATGACGCCTTAGAAGACCCTGCGAACAACTGAGAACATTTGAGAGAAACCGCATCGTGGGACTCTAGGAAGCACGCTGGTCGTGCCGACGAATCTCCTATTCTCTGAGCCGTAGTGATACACAGTGAGACAAGATTGGCAACAGGGGGTAAGTAAGTGCAAGCACGCATGCACTCAGAGAAGATTTTTATCGGCCCAGATGGACAATGGATGTAAGAATCGTCTCATAATCCGAGAAGCCCGATTTGCTCCGGCACCTTCTCTGTGCACCATCGAGTGAGATGTAGCGGCCTATACGCATGCGTCATCACCTACTATTGCTAAGCGACTTTTGCAGGCAAGACTCCTTTCTCGCCACCCCTTGCAGTGTCTTCCATTAACCAACCCTACACAGGAGACTCCGCCTTGAGTGGCATCGTTCCCTGGAATCATGATCGGTTACCGAATGGTGTCGTATGGTTTTCAGTGGAGAATCCCGCTTCTCTCTTGGAGCGGATGACTAACGTATTTACATTTAGAAGCGGGCTGGACAGCGTTCACGTCCGGATTCCGTTTTGGAGAGGTACACTGTCATGGTAATAGGACAGTTAACAGCACTGCAATGCGATCAAGAGATTCTGCGACCCATTGTTTTGCCTTTCCCGGAACGTCTGCCAGGGGTCATTTACCAGCAGGACAAAGCCCAGATACACACGGTTTGCCTCTCCAGGTCGGAATCCACCCGAGCGGTCTGAGAGATGGCTTCTGACCATTTGTCTGATATGAGTCCAGGTTCGAATTCCAGGTGAAGCATGGTTGGTGAGTTTGCAGAGCGGCTGGATCTCTCCTTTCCTCCGAACCAATATTCCTAAATTAGGGACGGACTACTCCATTGAAGTACTCACGGTGGTCGTTAAATTCCAAGTAAACATTGCAGAACGGAAAATAAATATCTGATATGTTTCGAATAAAAAGTTCAATATATTTCCATAAGGGTTTTTATCTTTGGGTGACACCCTGCCTTCTGTAAAAGGAAAACAGAATCTCTCCTGTGCTCTTTTATTATTTATTATAATTTTTTGGAGTGGAGAAGGGGAAGGTTTAGTTACCACCGTGAGCGAATCTAAGAGCTATGAATAGTCCCTGCTACGTGAATTTGGTCGGTTTGTTCTAAGGAGTGGAGAGAGCCAGCGACATAAGACAAGCGCACCGTCCCAAGCCCTGTCCGGGACTTAAACCTGGACACATCTCGTTCGACTAACCAAAAACCTGAGATTTCGACCACTCGAGTGACATTTGCGTGTTCACTCGAGATGAAATTTGATGCTTAATGCTTCTTGTTCTGTCAGTATAATGAGAATACAGTCCTTGGCCATCATTTCGTGTAACCGTGTGGACCCACAATATTTGCAAACACCTCGTTGTTCCTGCAACGAGTACACGCACACAAACACAAACAAAGAAGCCCAGCGTCTAAGATAACCCAACAGCAACTGCGGAACACATCAACAATAAAGTAAAAATATCAACATTTACCACAATCAAAGGTTTATTATATATCGACTATAGTTTCGCAGAGCTTCTGGCTCGGCTTCATCAGGACGAATGGAGCGTAAACATTCAAATCATTGTGACATCATCAGAATTCTGACGGTCACGGTTTTTGGTAAGTTGTTTCCACGCGCTTGAGAGAAATGGAGTCGACGTCATGTCGTTGACAAGCAGCAAAGAGTTCCGGTATATGTGAAAAGCTTCTAATACATTAACCTTTATCGTTGAATCAGGTTTATCAATGAGCATAGCGTTTCCGAACAGAAATTTATGGTTGTTTTCGTGACAATGCTGGGCTATAGACGACTTCTTCAGTTCACAATTCCGTACGTAGGTCTGGTGTTCCTTCACACGGAAAGTTAAAGCCCTGCGGGTCTGTCCTATATACGAAAGTCCACATTCACAAGGTATCTGATAAATTTCCCAGGAATTTATATCTTTGACGTAATCTTTGGATCCGAAAAATTTATCTTGTTTATGGGTTTGGTAGACCACTCAATACGACAGAATTGGGCGGTTATCCCATTTGCTCCACAGATTTGCTTCGGAATTTCAAGAATTCTCAAGAATTTTAATTTTAAAGTTATTTTCAAACCCATAAAGAAAATAAATTTTTTCGGATCCAAAGATTACGTCGAAGATATAAGTTCCTGGGGAATTTATCAGATACCTTGTGAATGTGGACTTTCGTATATAAGACAGACCCGCAGGGCTTTAACTTTCCGTGTGAAGGAACACCAGACCTACGTACGGAATTGTGAACTGAAGAAGACGTCTTTAGCCCAGCATTGTCACGAAAACAACCATAAATTTCTGTTCGGAAACGCTATGCTCATTGATAAACCTGATTCAACGATAAAGCTTAATGTATTAGAAGCTTTTCACATATACCGGAACTCTTCACTGCTTGTCAACGACATGACGTCGACTCCATTTCTTTCAAGCGCGTGGAAACAACTTACCAAAAACCGTGACCATAATAATTCTGATGATGTCACAATGATTTGAATGTTTACGCTCCATTCGTCCTGATGAAGCCGAGCCAGAAGCTCTGAGAAACTATAGTCGATATATAATAAACCTTTGATTGTGGTAAACGTTGATATTTTTACTGTATTCAACACCACAAGTTTGTAGTCATAAATTATACATCAACAATAACTTCCGATGACTCTTAGCTACGCATTAGAGATATGTAAATCGATGTCCCCTGACCACGTTACACTTTTCTGATTGAAGAGTGATGTTTGGCACAGGAGTTTGAATAATAAGGCAACGTGCTTGTGACGTGTACTTCTAATTTCACCTTCCTTCTGAGTTTCTGTGTAATTATGCGAATTTGATTTCATCTCGTTAAACGTTTTCTGTGTTAACTACACTTTTCTCCCTAAGAGTTTTGAAAGTTGGAAGTAGTGGCAGTAAGTCAATGGCCCGATGTGTAAGTGCAGTTTTCAGTGTATAGGGTTCAGAGCGATAACAGCGACGTACGAGGTGAGATAAGAGCGAATGATAAAATTATAAGAGCCGTTTTACGAACAGATATATGTCGAGGACGCTTTGTTAAGCGACAGTGAGCTAACATCTTGATAATTGCGTCTTGTCAAATTAGCGAGTTACTATGTATTTGAAACGTTTGATTTATATCATCATTTGGTTATTGGGTAGTTCCTGCAAAGAGTAGACACACACAATGAGAATATAGCTTGATATGTCTGTCTACTGAGTAAAATTTGAACATTGAAATAAGAAGTAGCTCTGATGATTCTCTAGTTTGGACCATGTTTTTGATCTAGTGCTATTCAAGTCTATAGTTAAGATGGACATACTGCATTTGCAATTTCTTGAAGCAACGATCCGAATTGAAATTTAAGAGTTCCAGAAGTGACATTTAAGTCGACAAGTGATATTTAAACCATATAGTTTTACAGTAACTAACCCGTAAAGTTCTACATGCTGGAAGACAGACTCAAGTGAAATGATTAGAAACATGATTTTATTTTTATTTTATTTATTTTTTTTTTTTTGATTGGAGGTTTAACGATCACCGTGAGCAACTCAATGGGTTATAAGCAGTCGCCCGTCCCTAATTTAGGGTCACTGGTTCCAGGGAAGGGAGAGAGCCAGTGCCGTTAAACAAACACAACATCCATGCCTGACCGGGATTCGAACCCGGACCCCTTACGGACGCATGATCAGAGGCCAGCGCCTTAGACCACTGCGCCACCGGGGCGGCATTTTATTTTTGATTGGAGGTTTAACGACCACCGTGAGCAACTCTTTGGGCTATAAACAGTCGCTCGTCCCAAATTTAGGGCCAATGGTTCCAGAGAAGGGAGAGAGCCTGTGCCGTACGACAAACACAACATCCATGCCTCACCGGGATTCGAACCCGGACCCCTTTCGGACGAATGATCAGAGGCCATCACGTAGACCACTGCGTCAGCGGGGCGGCAAACATGATTTCACTCGGTGAGTAGGATCATGTTACGCACGACACTTAAAGAAATAATTCCAATTGCAGCAAACTGATGCAAAATCTCTAGTTTGTCCTACTGATCCGCTCGGGCCTTAAGTTGGAGAGCCCGGCCTGACCCGTGGACAGACTGGTTCAGACATTCAGGTTTAAAGCCGAGCCCGTTTCACGGTCTCATCACGCGTTTTCCATTCCTTATTGCAAACAGTGCAAAGCTTTCTCAAGAGAAGCAAAGCTTGAGTACTGAGCTGAACTACCTCAGTTGTAAACGGAATGTCAAGTAGAGAGACGTGCCATATTTCTCATAGGAATTCTTCAAACAGATGAAGTTTAGACATGACTTTCTACTTCTGTTTCAAATGTAAAAGCATATTTTCTTCCACACTTAAAAAAAAACATGGAAGTCTAGATCTCAAATACATAAACATTATTACACTTCGAACTTCATCATCTCCGTGGTGGCAATGAATTGCACCACAAGCTTAGCTGGTTTCATAAAGCTGAAAAGCCTGTTTATGTAACATTTCTCGAAAAAGCCACATATTTTAGTCTCTAGAGCCAACGAAGTGAAGACGGAATTTAATTTCAATTCTCATAACGTTAGTTGTTTGAATTGAAACTGTTTGAATGGAACTTTATCGTTAGGTTCACTTAGCTGTGGATCACTGAAAACTTAGCTCACCTAAGTTTTAACTTAAGGAAGTAAACTGGCTTCGCTGTGAAACTTCGAACTTCTCAGTTCCAGCAGCTCAAAGCCTTAACTAACATACACTAGTGATCGCTGAATTAGATCAAAAATTCATAATTCACGTATTCTCGTAAGTGTGATGACGTGGTCAATGGTCTATTGACCACGTCATTTCCGAGAGGGCTAGTCCGATAAATCGTTCCGTTTACCTACTGCTTCATTAGCACCTTACACAGTGTGAATGGCGCAGTAGGTAGTAAAAGTCGGAGCGTGACGAGAAAACGGAAGGATTTATCGGACTTTGAGAAAGGATAGATTGTAGGAGCTCAGAGAACGGGTGTCTCGATTGCCCAAACGGCTGAACTAGTGGGTTGTTCGCGAACCGCCGTAGTTGAAGTGTATCAGGACTGGCGTGAAGATGGTAAAACAACGACCAGGAGGTAAAACATCTCAGGACAGCCAAAGGTTTGATGTGAGAGGCGAACAATGGGTCAGACGACTCGTACAATCCAACAGACGCAGCACTGTTCAACAGTTGGCTATCCAATACAACAGAGGTCAACCTCCAATACAACAGAGGTCAACCTCCAATACAACAGAGGTCAACCTCCAATACAACAGAGGTCAACCTGGAACAGTATCTGTCCTGACCATGCGTTGCACGCTCCCACGTATGGGTTGTCACAGCAGGCTCCCCCAACGACATCCTTTCTTAACCACGTATGCGTTGTCACAGCAGGCTCCCCCAACGACATCCTTTATTAACCACGTATGGGTTGTCACAGCAGGCTCCCCCAACGGCATCCTTTCTTAACCACGTATGGGTTGTCACAGCAGGCTCCCCCAACGACATCCTTTCTTAACCACGTATGGGTTGTCACAGCAGGCTCCCCCAAAGACATCCTTTCTTAACCACGTATGGGTTGTCACAGCAGGCTCCCCCAAAGACATCCTTTCTTAACCACGTATGGGTTGTCACAGCAGGCTCCCCCATCGACATCCTTTCTTAACCGCGTATGGGTTGTCACAGCAGGCTCCCCCAACAACATCCTTTCTTAACCACGTATGGGTTGTCACAGCAGGCTCCCCCACCGACATCCTTTCTTAACCACGTATGGGTTGTCACAGCAGGCTCCCCCAACGACTTCCTTTCTCAACCACGTATGGGTTGTCACAGCAGGCTCCTCCAACGACATCCTTTCTTAACCACGGTTCATCGGTGCAAAGATCATGCAGGTTGGCTGTCGGATGACTGGCAAAAAAGTGTGCTGGTGTGACGAGTCTCGTTTTTTATTCCACTCCGTGGACCGTCGTGTAGGTATTTGGCGCAAACAGAATGAGGCTCTCGATCCATCCTGCATGGTCTCCGCAGTGAAAACCGGTGGAGGGGGTTGTATGGTGTGGGACATGTTTACCTGGCAGGAACTTGGACACCTGGTGCATGTTTGACAACGCATGACAGGTTCCCACTACTGTAAATTTCTTGCTGACTCTGTAAACTCACCAACGTTGCACTCTTCCGCGAATGGAGACGATGTCTTCCAAGATGACAAAGCGCCGAGCCACAGGTCCAATGTGCAGCAACAGTTTGAGCAACACAGTTCAGACTTTCGCCATATGGACTGGCCTCCGAAGTCTCCTGATATCAATCCCATGGGTAGTGAAATTCCTATGCACTATGGAACGCCACATGAGGCGTCTGGATACACCAATAACCTCCATGCCTGTATTGAAGGCCGCATTACACACAGCTTGGTTGGCCATACCTCCCAACTGCTTCCTATATTTTACTGAATCGATGGCACGTGGGATAGCTGCTGTGCTGAGGGCGAAAGGAGGACCTATGCGGTATTAGGTAGGTGGTCATAACTCAGTGATCACTCAATGTAATTTACTTCAACAATACGGCTGTAGGGGTTCAGAGAAAAAGGCCACTTACGAGTCCCAAATCTTTTAGTATTGAGACATTCACCATGTCAGCAGAATAAATCTGTCACTTCAAATATTCACCATCAACAAGCCATTGTACCTCAATCATCGAATACAACTCCTCTCATACAACAGTTTTTCGTGTCACGAAGATATTTCTCGCTCAAAATATCTCCCTAACAGTGCAATGACGACTACAACCTGCGCTGCATTACTCTCTCTCTCTCTCTCTCTCTCTCTCTCTCTCTCTCTCTCTCTCTCTCTCTCTCTCTCTCTCTCTCAATATAGAACGTCGTTCATAAAGTATTCGTGCAAGATTACATATAGATCATAATATAAGTTGCCCCTTTATGATTGCCTTTCAAACACTGCGCATTCACCACCTACACAGTCACCACCTGTGCCTTTCAAATACTGCAGTTATGAACATCTACCTAATACTGCATAGGTCTCAGTCTTATCTCTCCAATCTTTAATTACGTGAGTTGCACTTTAACCTGTAGCCAACTTCAGATTCATTGAGAGAGAAACTCTGGCGTTAAGCTTAGAAAATATTAAACGGGAGTGTACCAAATTTACATAAGAATACAGGAACTGAAAAGGAAGGTTAAATTAAACATATACATCATACCTTTAAAAATTAAACCGGTTCACTTCATACTCTCATCTTACAGCCCGGCTTTTTGATTTTAATAGTAATTCATCAACGCACACTGTGGTGGATGTAATTCCATGTCTTCCGTCCACTCAATGATATTCGCTATTCGCCATCTGATTATTTAGCAAGACAGTCTTCATACTTTGAGTCGAAACACATTTTCTTTAATCCAGGATCAACTTGCTTAACATCCTAGTACAGGCCCGGCCTGGACCGGGCCGAACCCGGTATTTTATACTATTCGAAAAATAAAGCCTTTTTGATCTATCCTTTCGCACATTCAACGAAAGAGTATCAAGAAATGGTTACCGCCTCGGTGGCGCAGTGGTCTAAGCGATGGCCTCTGATCATTCGTCCGAAAGGGGTCCGGGTTCGAATCCCGGTGAGGCATGGATGTTGTGTTTGTCTTACGGCACTTGCGCTCTCCCTTCCCTGGGACCAGTGACCCTAAATTAGGGACGGGCGACTGCTTATAGCCCATTGAGTTGCTCACGGTGGTCGTTAAACATCCAATCACAATCCAATCACAATCGCAAGAAATGGTTTTCCCAACACAAACAGTAATGTCGAAGTAAGTAGTAAACATGTAACACAGTTCTTAGTTCAGTATTCGATCCACGAGCGTAGAATCTTTGGGAAACGTGTCTCCTTAACTTTTTCTTAAGTAGGAGCCACCCCTTTCAATTTCACTTCCTTTGCCACGTAACATACTATGCTCCTATACATTTTCCAGTTCCCGAAGTTATATGCTTCTACAATTTAAATAATAATTTGGAGTAATTGAGTATTTTTTTGATACCCCCTCCTTCCTCCCAACCCGAAAAAGAAATTTTACATACGTCTCTGTAACAGGAACAACACACTTCAAATGATTGCCTGAAACTATAGGCAGCTGGTATGGATACATTAAATATCAGCCGATTATTGTATTTGTTGAATTTTTGAGGAGGTAACCATAGCCGATAATTTATTTCGTGGATTCGGGAGCAGCTTTTTTTCCTGATTAGGAGTTTTACAAAAAAACACAATAAGCTATACGCAGTTCAACACAATTGGATGTATGTACTCAGCCGCGCCGCCCCGGTGGCGCAGTGGTCTAAAGCGCTGGCCTCTGATCATTCGTCCGTCTGAGGTCCGGGTTCGAATCCCGGTGAGGCATGGATGTTGTGTTTGTCTTACGGCACTGGCTCTCTCCCTTCCCTGGAACCAGTGACCCTAAATTAGGGACGGGCGACTGCTTATAGCCCATTGAGTTGCTCACGGTGGTCGTTAAACCTCCAATCAAAAAAAAAAAAATGCACTCAGCCGTCCCTAATTTCCTAATTTACGGCCACTGGTTCCAGGGAAGGGAGAGAGCCAGTGCCGTAAGAAAAACACAACATCCATGACCAACGGACCTATCTCGGAGGAATGATCAAAAGCCAGCGTTTAGACCACTGCATCACCGGGGCGGTTTGGGAGGAGCTTAGAGCCATAATTTCCAAGATTTTCTTCTAAAGTTCTAGATACACGAACTGAAACCCTGAATTTACTGCGCAGCGGGATTTAGCGCAAAGCTTAGGTGATTTTACCGTTACTCGAATAAAACTGAAGAAAGCCAGACCGAGGGCGCCTGGGGCTTATTTCAGTGAGGCGTGCTTTCGAACCCTTAACTTCGTCAACGGAAAATATCCCCCAGATGCTTTTCCTCCGATGCCCAGGAAAAGGCAGAAACATTTCAAGATTTGCGGGGGAAAACAGCGGTTTTTTTTTTGTAGATATGCTATTGCTCAAGAGGGAACAGCCCAAACTTTGAGAGTAACTGGAAATTTTACTGCGGATTTACACTAAAGTAAGAACGCTGTACCACTTTGTATTTGACATTTTTTTCCTAAGTTGCTTCGTTTCAGCTTTCCAATTAGGGCAGCCTTGGGGGTCATCCACATATCTCTTATACATATCGTATCATCGCTTATTGATGCCCGTTAACTGTTATTCTGTACCATTTCGTTTTATATTATATACACTGCCGGACAATTGCTAAGGACAGATGATAATAGCAACGATAGCAACCATAAAATGGGCCGCCCCGGTGGCGCAGTGGTCTAAGGCGCTGGCCTCTGATCATTCGTCCGTGAGAGGTCCGGGTTCGAATCCCGGTCAGGCATGGATGTTGTGTCTGTCTCACGGCACTGGCTCTCTCCCTTCCCTGGAACCAGTGACCCTAAATTAGGGACGGGCGACTGCTTATAGCCCACTGAGTTGCTCACGGTGGTCGTTAAACCTCCAATCAAAAAAAAAAACAAAAAAACCATAAAATGGAAGGCAGGAAAATGTGGAAATTAGCATAAGTGCGGGATACAGTAAAACGTGTTGTGCGTATGTAAATTTTGGATTGCCGAACTTCTTCGTAACGGCATAGCGCTGATAAGAGATATAAAGGATTTGACGCGTATTGACCGTTGTTGTTCAAACGCAAAGTTGAAAGGGAAAGAATCAATTGAAGAACTTGCAATTTTCAGTATGTCTTCCCGACATCACCTAGATGATTTTACGCGTAGCCGTTTTATTGGCAAGATTGAAGAAGGACGAAAAATAACAGATGTTGCCAGGGAGTTTGACGTCAGCCACAGTGTTGTTTCAAGGCTTTGGAAATCATTTCAAACAAATGGAGAGTGTAGCAAACGTCACGGGGGAGGTCGTGTTCGCTGTACGACACCTGCAGAAGATCGGTACATAGTGCTATCAACAAAAAGACACCGGCGCAGCACAGCTAGTGAGGTAGCAAATCAGTTTATGGCTGCTACTGGCAAGCGGATCTCCCGAAAAACTGTCGCCAGACGTTTGCATGAAGGAGGACTATACGCCCGCCGTCCTGTTGTGTGCCTCCCATTATCCAGATGTCACCGTACCGCCCGTTTGCAATGGTGCCATCAACATCGCAATTGGACTGATAACGACTGGTCTGCTGTCCTCTTCTCAGATGAGAGTAGATACAGTCTATCGTCTGATTGTCAACGACAACTGATCTGGCGTGGTAGTGGTACTGCATATTGTCCAGCAAACATACAGAAAAGGGACCGATATCCGACATGTAGTGTCATGGTATGGGCTGGCATCATGATCAATGGCCGTACGTCCCTCTATGTGCTTCCAACTGGGACTATTACTGGCCAACGATACATTAATGATGTTCTGCTACCTCATGTTCGCATGTTGCGTGGTGCTGTTGGTGACAGATTCATTTTCATGGACGACAACGCAACATGTCATCAAACAGTCGCTGTCCAGGAGTGTCTTGAGAGCGAGGATATTCAACGCCTCGTATGGCCAGCACGTTCTCCAGATCTGAATCCCATTGAAAATGTGTGGGATGCTTTGTGGAGGAGTCTTGCTGGTTGCCAATGCCCTCCAATAAACAAGGATACCCTCATCTTGCACTGACAGAGGAATGGAATAAATTACCCCAACAGCTGCTTGATAATGTTGTGCAAAGCATGACACGACGTGTGGAATCTTGCATCGCCCTCCATGGTGGCCATATCCCGTATTGACATCTTACGCCGGAACGCCTGCGGACGGTAATTGCATTTTTTTCACGTTTACGTATTCTGCACAAAATGGCCTCTTTGTTCCTTGAACACGTTCCAAAGCTTTCTGGATTTCAGAGCACAATAAATTGTCTTTCTTGTGATGTCCTGGCATTCTGACATTATTTTATTTCACTTGGCATCCAACCACACTTACTTTTTATGCGCTATATAGCCGTTTATGATCCGTCCTTAGCAACTGTCCAGCAGTGTATATATAGTAAACACCTTAAAACTGAAAGCTGGGGAAACTGATTTGGAGAATTTAAGACAAGAGATCTGACAACCGCAGGGAGATAAGAAAAAGGAATATAGAACTATGGCAAGCTGTTATCTATGGCTTCATCAAGGGCTAGATAACACCTTTCAATCCTCTATAAAGACGAAAAAGGTGTGGCTTCATCAAGGCACCTCTATAAAGACCAAAAAA
Source organism: Macrothele yani (assembly GCA_039090855.1). Lineage (NCBI taxonomy): Eukaryota > Metazoa > Arthropoda > Arachnida > Araneae > Macrothelidae > Macrothele > Macrothele yani. The sequence continues at coordinate 114,862,404 of CM077013.1, read as the reverse complement.
GTGTGGATTTTGCACCATCCAGTCTGCTGCAGAACAGCAAAAGGCTAACCGGAAAAACATGCAAATAAAATGCAAAATGAAATTAAAAAAAAATAAATTAAAAAAAAATAAATTAAAATATAACCCACCCCGAAACAAACAACACCTCCCGGGCCCCGCAAACACCAACAACTCCCCAAGAAAAAATAAATAAATAAAAAAATAAAAAAAGAAAACTAAAATTTGAAATTTGTGAGAAAAAATAAAGCACTCAAAAAAATAAAAACGTTCCCCTAAGCAGACTGAAATGATCAAAGGTCGACTGACCGCACTCAAATAGAATCCTTTGATTGACGCGATAAAGTACGTGTGGTACAAAGACATTTCAAGTTAATACTGCAAATACCTCATCGAGAGTATGTTTGCTACATTGTATTCTGTGCGTTATAAAAAACAAAGGGCGTCACACAATGTACTGATTTCGGCTTTTTTGGGGTTTTAAAGGATTTAAATATTCATCTGTGGTGTCGTTTTTTAGGTTCTTTTTAGATGTATGATGTCGTTTTTTAGTTTTCCAGTTTTTTCATTTTATTTCATTTGTAAGCATTTCATCTGTGGTGGCGTTATACCTATGTATGTATGTATGTATGTATGTATGTATATATGTATGTATGTATGTATGTATACACACACACACATAAACATACACACACACACACACATAAACATACACACACACACACACATAAACACACACACACACACACACACACACACACACACACACATAAGCATACACACACACACACATATATATATATACTATGTTGACAAAAGTCATCGGACACCCAGAAAAGAAACACAACATAGCATTTATTGACATGCAATAGTACGGTGTCGGTCCATCTTTGGCCTAAGTCACGCTTTTCTGAGCTCCATGTTTTGTGCCTATTTGGTGTGTTTTATCGTGTGGCTCGTCATTTTCCTTTTGTGTTCCTTCAAGCTGAAGGTTTGTTCTTTGTGTTGGTACATCTCCCAAGTTGGTGAATAGTTTATTTTTTCTGTTATTATTATTTGAATTCTCGACTGAGCTGGTCGATTTTTCAGGTAGCCCTCGCCATTAACAATGGCAGCGGCTGCTGATAAGAGCGATGTCCCCGCCCATATCATCGGGGCATTTTCTGCCGCCTCATCCTCCTCCTCGATACGAGACCAATCTCCTTCAATGCTTGAAGTGACGTCACCCAATCACTAGAAGTGAAAAGTAACTCCTCTGCTACAGCTCAAGCTGCTTGCCCTGCTTCGACCAGTGACGTCGTGCAGCGCAACCCTCTATTGCTTTAAGTGAAGACATAGATTTGTCTGACAGCGCTACTAATTTACCTTCTACTTCATCTCAGTTCAAACAGCCGTTTGCAGACAGCCGCGTTGCGTCGCAGCCCTCACGCTTGAGTCCTGCTCCTAGGACATACTCTGCCGCTCTTACTGGAACAAAAGCTCCTTCTAAGTTTGTTGCAGAAGTCCTACCAGACTCGTACGTCAGTGTTGATGGCACTACTGCCACCATAGATATTCCCGAAGATTCCCCAGCGGGAAAACAATTCTATTCTACAATGGACTTCGGAGTGTGTTTTGATGCGCTCCCAGACGCAAAGTCGAAAGAATATAGTATGGCTCTCAAGCAGATACTTCCAGCTGGAGCCAGTATTACTCACATGGCTCGAAAACCTCGAGCTGTGTTGGTGTACTTTGCTCTTAAAGAGCATGCGGATCTTGTATTGACAGAAGGTTTGTCCCTCAAAGACGTCCATCTTCCATCAGAACCTGTCTCTCATCGTCCAATCCAGGTTACATTTCATCCGGTCCCACCTGAGGTATCAGACGTTGCGCTGTGCACTGTACTCAGTAAGTTCTGCCGAGTTGTTTGACCCGTTACTACTCTTTCAGATGCGCCGAAAGATGCAGACGATAAATCCATAGGGGGATTTCCTCGAAGTGCAAGAGTGATCTTTCCATCTGATGAACACTTTCTCTCCTGCCCAAAGGTGCTCAACGTTCGTTGTGGACAGCAACGTAGGAGAATCGAAGTGACTACCTCTCTCCACTGCACTTTTTGCCACGGAGAGATCGTGTGCATTGCCCACATCTAGCATTACAGGCTCCTAATAATTTTCCTACAACTTCTGGCTCTCTTCTGAGCCGAGCAACATTATCTTTCGCTGCACAGAAAGCTTCGGAATCAAAACTTTCACAAAAGTCGATTGCAGGAGTTGGTCTACGCGTGTCTACGGACGCTCCTTCCTTCGACCAGCAACTGGATTTTCCCTCACTTAATTGTTCGCTTCCTATGCGTCGTCATTCTGTAGCAGAATCCCCTTCAGGGGGTTTCTCCAGTGCCCTTATTATCGATACTTCTAATTCTGCTGATGACGGATTTTCTGGCCACGTATCTCGGGTTGATAAGAGCTCGACTGAGCCTTCGATGAAACGTTGTGGATCATCTCGAAGACGCCCCCACGGAAGAAGCAGACTGCCGCATCACCCCGTACCTCTCCCAGTACTGGTGGTGCCTCTCGTAAGAATTCACCATCGAAGGCTACTGCCTCTTCTGTCCAGGCCGACGAGGAGCCTCCTCTTAAATTTGAGGATCTCGTCGAATACCTTAAGGATGGCTCGGTTCCTACTGGGCCGATTACATATGAAGATTTACATCAATACCTGTCACATAAGACAGACTACTCCACAACGCATGCTTTACTCTCAAAGTACGCATCGTTTCTCCCACTAGTGCTTGATCAGATCCAACTCCTTAATCAATGCCTCTCCCGCCTTCGCAAGGAACATCCGTGGGCTAAAACCTATTTTAATTGACTCAAATAATTTCCTCCTGTCAAGGTTCTTCAGCAAGCATTCATGGAAAAAGGTCGTCAAGATTATATCACTTAATTGCAGAGGATTTGCATCCCCATTTTATAAAGCCTTGGTACATGAAGACCTCACTCCGTAAGGAGTAGATCTTCTTTTACTACAAGAGACAAATTGCCAATCCACTACGATATTCTCACGATGGCGCCAGTGGAACTACACATTTCACCATGCCTACCAACTATTACCCCATAGTGGTCTAGCTATAGGTATCCGTCATACTTTCAACTCCATTATCACCTCTTTTTCTGTTCGAAACTTATGTCGAGACATATTACAGTGTGCATCATTCATCATAGCTTCAACATATTATCATATATTTAATATTTATATCCCAAGCTCTTCAACCTACTTGACAATACTTTTTACTCGCCTTCGTCGTGCTTTGTCTCGCATTCCCTCCATAGATCATGTTTTAATTGGAGGGGATTTCAATTGCACTCTGAATCCTACCCTGGACCGATCTCCTTCCACCAGAGAACGCCGTGTTAACTTGGTGAATTTTCTCCAGTCAGTGGTCTCCGACAACTCATTCATTGAAATTCATCGTCACTTCCATCCTTCATCGACTGTACATATTTGGCGCTCGCAACATAATCAAAATCCGTACACAGCTGGTCTTGACAGATACTACGACTCATCTACCCTTCTTATAGCTGTGACAGAATCTAGTATCACTCCTACAGCTTCTTCTGACCATTGCACCATCGTTCTCATTGTTCAAGCTGTTCCAGCACAACCCCGAACAATTCGTCGGACTCTTGACGACACTCTTCTTACAGATCCAGACTTCTGTACTACAGTACGCTCTTTCCTTGAGGACAAACGACCTCAACTTCAATCAGTTCCTTGTGGTCTAACCTTTTGGTTGGAGATTAAACAGCAACTCATTCTCCACGTTCGCAAACTTTCTTTTAAAGCAAAAACGCTTCAGAACATGCGTCTCAACCATGTCCGTTCCATGCTCTATATCCTAAGCATAAGTGATCCTCTCTTCTGCCACTATCAAGAAGAACTGCGACCAATCCTACTTCCTCTGGCTCAACAAGCTCTACGAAGTCTCCGGCTACAACATCTATCGCCAGACGCATCCAATTACGAGTTCCTTACATCCAAGGAAAAAACATGAACAGCATCGAATTCACTTCGGCACCTTCGCCTCCCATCTGGAGAGGTGTCTGATGATCCACTCACTCTATGTTCCCAAGTCCGAAAGTACTATATAGAGAAGTTCTGTGAATCTCCTCCGCCATCCTCTTCAGCTTTGGCATCACTTCTTTCTAACCTACCACACGTTCCTCACCATCTTGCCTCTTCCCTCCTCCTTCCTCCCACGTTCTGTGAACTATCCTCTAAGTTTTCTTCTTTAAACTCTAGTGCCGAACCGTGTCCGGAAGGTCTCATTTTCTTCTTCTATAAAACCTTCCTACCTCTCCTTCTACCATTTCTCTTTCCTGCACTTTCTGCTGCTTTCAATCACTCCCCTCTACCAAGACAATTCACAGTAGCATATGTTGTCCTATTCCCTAAGAAAGGTGATCTCCTTGACCTGGGGAATTGGCGCCCTATCTCCTTCTTAAATCTAGATTATAAATTTTATACTAAACTTCTTTCCCAACGCCTTAACCTCATTCTCACTCACATTCTTTCTCCCAATCAAACTTACACAGTTCCCGGCTGTTAACTCTCTCATAATATGCATCTATTTAAAGATCTAATCCATCTTGCCCGATCTCGCTCTGAACCCCTCGCCCTTCTCTCTCTTAACCAACAATCCGCTTTTGATAATATCTCACATTCCTATCTATCGGCTGAACTCCTTCACTTCGGGTTTCCTCGTCCCTTCGTCTCTCTTCTTTGCTCACTCTATCAAGACGCCGTTCTCCAGGTCAAGCTGCCCACCTTTCTCACAGCGCCTATTCCCTTCCGCCGGGGAGTGCGGCAGGGTTGCCCACTCTCCGGACAACTCTTTGCAATTGCAATTGAACCATTCATCCGCTCTGTACAATAATTATTTAAAGCAGTTCTGCCACCACTCTCTGCCTGCACAAGACATCATGCCACTACCTCTGTCACATACGCAAATGATATCACCATCTGCATCCGTCATGATTCACAGTTTTCTTGTCTCCAACGTCTATTCGCAGCTTATGCCTCATGCTCCGGTGCAGCGCTCAGCTCATCTAAAAGCACTGGATTATGGTGCGGCTCATGGGCACATCGTGTAGACAACCCTTTGGGAGCAAGCTTGCTTGCTTCTGGCTCAGCTCGTCCCATTTCCTCTCTCTCGGTATCAGCTCTTTATCGGTTCCTCTCTATGTCCCATTCTTCTCCTCCTCACCCCATTCCTGATGTTCCCCCCGTTGCCACTGCTACGGTGTGGTCCGCCGCCCTGTCTCCTCTTTCTGCTCCTCTAGAAATTAATACCCATTGGTTTTCCTCCATCGCCGTCTTCCTGTTCCCTCCGTTCTTTTCCGAATGTCTCTTCTCGATTCCCCTCTTTGCCCTTTCTGTGCTCGGGAGGCTGATATCTCTTATGTCTACCAACACTGTGTTGTATTACTCCCAATGCTGAACTTGGCATTTACTATCGCCCAATGTTCCATTAAAGCAGATCTTACATTTGATGCATATCGGACTCTTCTGTTACAGAACTCTCCCCCAGTCAAGCTTCCATCAGTCTGTGCCTATATTTTTATTTTAGTGAAGCATATAATCTACGTGTTTCATTAATGCTGCAGAGATTTGACTACTCCTCTGACTGTGCATGAAGCTTCTACGGCATTATTATGCCACTTCCGCGATCGCCTGACATCTCGACTGCTAGAGTATTCCGTTGCTGTTACCCAGTGTCGGTAGAACCAGTTCCTTGCCACCTGGTCACCGGCTGCCTCATGGTTTGCCAGCTCGCCAGCGTCATTGTACCTGACGGTCGGCAGATTTGATATTTGACCTTTTTGAATCAGAAATACACATATTATCTCAACAATCTGTTTATAAGATCTTTGCTCAACTACGAAATTTACCACACTGATTTTATTTTACAAAGAGCTATAAGAGTTTACACAGTAAATTGTTTTTATGACACTCATCTTGTATTTTTCTTTAAATTGACGTTCAAGTTTAGTTCGCCTTTTGGTTACATTTCGATTATAAATAATTGCAGTTAGTCATTAGCATAGTGCTGTATAAACATATAAATTGTTTCTGTCATTTTATTTGTAACCATCGTTCTGCTCCTTTTGTTTGGAGACGCTACGTGTGGTTAGTCTCCTAGTAGTGATTAGTGTTGTAGGTGTTTCCATTGTACAAATGTTCAAACTATATTCACCAAGAGTTTGCTTATTTTCCTGATATCGTTTCTCTACTTCATTAATTGCAAAGTGTTGCTTCTTGTAATTTTGTTCTATTTTGTTTCCCGAACATGTTTGCACTGTGCTGTATAATTGTACATAGTTTTAAAAATATTGCGGAACAAGTAATTCATCTTATGTGCATCAGGATGTCCAAGTTTAGTTATATCCTGTTATTCAACATTCCATTGATTTGTCTGATAATCAGTTTTTCAGTTGCATAGCACTGTACATCCTTGTAAATACGTTGTGTTAAAACTCACTGACATATTGTACCTTCTTTCAAGAGACATGTTGACTCATGATTCTTACTATATTTATTTTTGCACAAGTTAGTCAATTGCACGGTGTTGTACTTATGAGTAATATATTTTGAAAAACATTTTACCTATTTTGTTCGTTTGTGTGAGGTGATGCTTTGTACTATAATTCTCCAATTACTAAATAAAGATAGTGAGAATACATTACAGCTTTATTCATCGTGTGTTTTCTTATTCTACTTAAATTTTCTATCTCGTCAACAGAATAGTGTTACATTTCTGTATATGGTCCTATTTTGATTCCTAACATGTTTACTCTGTGCTGTATATTTGTACATTGTTTTTGTATATTGCCGAACAGGTAATATATTATATTTACATCAGGAAGTCTAAGTTTGTTCTTCTCCTGATATTCATCATTCCATTGATTTGTCTTATGATCAGTTTGTCAATTGCTTTGTACTGTACATTCTTGTAACTATGGTGTGTTAAAACTCACTGTCTTATTGTCTCATGAAGCTCTCAATATTTTCTTGAACACGTTTGTTAATCGCACAGCGGTGCACTTATGATAAATCAGGTTTGTTAAAATCCTTCCTAATTTGGTTCTGTTGTGTTTGGAGATACCCAGACATGCTTGTCGCTTATCATTGATCACGAACTGTGTGTTTGCTCCATTTTTCAACTTGTGCACTATGCTGTATATTTGTATATAGATTTTAGTGGTTTAACGATCTTGGATCGTATTTTATTTAAATTGAGACGTCCTTATTAGTTCGTCTCTTGATTTCTACCTTGAATAAAGATATTTTGAAACCACCTTTGGCCTTAATGAATGCACTGACTCTTCGAGACACGCTTTCGACAAGGTTTTGGAACACAGCGATAGGTATGCGCTTCCATTCAGTTCATAATGATGTCACTAACTGTGGCTTAGTAGTAGGCCTTGGTTCCAAACTTCTTATGCGACACTCTAATTCACCCCATAGGTGCTCTATGGGATTAAGATTAGGGATCCGTGCTGGCCAGTCCACACACGATACGGAATTATTGTTAAACCAGGCAGTGACATTCCTTGTTTTATGGCTCGGTGCATTATCCTGCTGGTACCGACAAGGCTTAGCTCCACAGAGTTGGTAGGGCATAATTGTACAGAATATCGAGGTAGACGTGCTGATTAACAGGTTTGTCCCCAATAACCAATGGGCCGGGACCATAAAACGATGAACGTCCTCACACGAGTACACTGTCAGCTCTAAACGTGACCGTAGGAACAGTACACTGTGGTAATAAGCATTTTCCTCTGCTGCAGCGCTACCTACACACGGCCATCTGACTGATGGATCGTGTAAGTGGATTCATCAGTCCATAGAACCGGTTTCCATTGATCTACAGTCCACGATAAATCTTCTTTACACAATGCTAAACGACGAGTAGCATTCCGAGTGGAGATGAAAGGCTCATGAGCAGTCGCATGACCACGGTAGACCATGGAATAAAGTTCTCTACGTGTACATACCGAGGTTCCAACATTTTTACTCACCTGTACTCTGAGGTCTAGCACAGTGTTGTGCTGATTAGCTGTAACGACTCTCCTGAAGCTTTGACGTCCTCCATTACTGATTTTGTTTGGTATGCCGGCACGTTTTGCTGCTTCAGGCACGCCATGTGTCTTCCACTAATTCAGTACGTCCGAAAAACAGTTGACCTGGTTATGTTTAATCGCCTCTCGGTTTCTCTTATGGGCAACCCACTAATATACCACCCAACAATCCTTCCTTTCTCAAAGTCAGTTATCTCCCCCGGAACATTTTCAATCAACCTCCCAGTGCGATATGATCTCGGTAAGCTGTAAGTTTGTTTTTATACCGTTTGCAACTGTACTGCGCATTTTAACAACACAGCGGATCCGTTCATTTGCTTTTGAAAGAGTGTCCGGTGACTTTTGTCAATATAGTGTATATACACTCACGAACAATGAAATTTGCGCACATAGAAGAAAGCATGCTACAACCGCGAAACTCTGCAAATAGCTAGAGTGCGTGCTGGTATGCAAGTGATCCACGTTTTGTACGAGTGCGTATGACCGTACACCCTGTCGTGGCGCTTCAAGCACAGACTGGCAGACTTATAAACCGGCGTGTATTCGATGCCCCATGAAACCGAAAAGCACCGACCGACGCAAGCAAGAGTACAGAGGGACAAGAATGCCGGGTAGACGCCAGTGAGTTCGATTTACCAAACGTACGAACACATAGAGACCGGATCATCAGGTTGAAAACGGCTGGGTGGTCGACGCGCCGTGTAGCGTGCAAAGAGGATCGTTCAGACAATACAGTCCGACTCTGTTGAGAGCAGAGAGCACATGACGGCACTGCTAAGTAGCAGTGCGGCTCCGGACGGACCAGGATGCCCACCGGTACAGAGGATCGACGAATCCTGCGCCAGACACGAGCGGATCCCACGGACACCCGGTGTACTACACAGGCACATGTAGCGGCTCCTGTGTGCCCACGAGCCATTTCCCGACGCCATGCGATCCCAGAGCTCTTTACGCGTGCTGCCATTAACACCGGAACATCGTCGGCTACGTGTGCAGTGGTGCCAGTCCAGAGCGACGTGGAACGCCACAGATTGACGATGTGTGGTGTTTAGCGATGAGTGCCGTTTCGTTTTGTGATAGATGATCAGCGCCACACCTATCCCACTGCAGACATTATGATCTGGGGAGCCAAAGCCCACGATAGCCGATCGGCTGTAGTAGTGGTACCTAAATCACTGACGGGTTAGCGGTATGTGGGTGATATCCTTCGGCTCTATGGGTCCCCAATCCTGGCCGGTATTTCAGGTGCCGTATACCAGCAGAAAAATACTCGCCCGCACACGGCTCGGGCTGCCCAGAACTGCCTACGTGATGTTCAGACACTTCCATGGCGTGCCCGCTCCAAGGACATGTCCCCTATCGAGCATGTGGAGGACCAGTTGAAACGCCAAATGCCGAGGTGCCGCACTATCCGGGATTTGGAGCACACTGCCCAATATGTGTGGGCCAGTCTTCTACATGACAACATCAGGCGTCTGTTCGCCTCCATGCCGGACCGCATTGCAGCATGTACCACCGAACGAGGCGGTGGGACGCGCTATTGAAGATGACCGGACTGCGTGCCACACATTCCTCTGTAATTGTCCTCGAGCTCTGTTTTTTTCATCATGTGTATCACTCATCTGTATCATTACGTTCATAAAATTTCAGTTCAATCCGATGCCTCCTTCTTGGTGCGCAAATTTCATTGTCCGTGAGTGTATATATATATGTATATATATATATATATATATATATATATATATATATATATATATATATATATATATATATATATACGTATGGGCTTCAGCCCTAAAGTTCCCCCGGTGGGTGCGCCAGTGCATATGGTGTTGGGATGGTATGACGGTTGTTCACCACGACATACTTGTTCATCACGCTGTCTTCGAACAAGTATGCGAACATCATGGTGCACGAAGTTGAATTGAGACTCGTCAGGAAACACGACGTGTTGCCAATGAGCGCACCAATGTCTGTGTTTGAGACCCAATTGAAGTTGAGGGTCAAAGAAATATGTAGAAATAGGATGCTAGTGACCATTGGTTGAGGGTCAAAGAAATATGTAGAAATAGGTTGCTAGTGACCAGTCCTCCGTTAAGCAGAGGACGTCGAACTGTGTTGGAGGACAAAACCTGACCTGCGACAGTGTTCCACTGCTGCGCGAACACCATTGGTGTCACTTTGCGATTACTCAATGCCATGCGATAGTGTCTGTCATCCCGGGCAGTCGTGCGATTTCGTGTTCCATTTCCCGGATTTCTGTGCGTCCGAGCCTCATCTGTCCACTGATGTCACGTGAGCATCACTATACTGGCATTTCGTACCGAACGAGTGGCAATTTTGCCGTAGGAATGTCCAGCTGCCCTCACACCAACATGCCTTCTTCAGTAAAAGTCTGTCAGGTGTTCACAATGCGACCCTCTTCAGCGACCGGCATAATTAAGACACAAGAAGCAGGCTTTCGAGTCAATGTCGGCTCTTCACTAATTGCAACGTCCCATTCGAGCCAGCACTTTATGTTCCCGACTGGACAGTTCAGAAGTCGCTGCTGCGAAATCTCATGCGCATTTTCTCTGACGTTTTAATCATTTGCATGTTCCAACCTGTTGTACATATCCTGTAAGTTTTAAGGTAATAGCAGCAGTCCTAAATGGTGTCGCAATTTTCACAAGCAGTAATGTACAGAAATCAAAAAAAAAAAAAAAAAAAAAAAAGGCACTCGCCTTAACTTTGGAACAGTTTTTTTTTTTTTTTTTTTTGATTGGAGGTTTAACGACCACCGTGAGCAACTCAATGGGCTATAAGCAGTCGCCCGTCCCTAATTTAGGGTCACTGGTTCCAGGGAAGGAAGAGAGCCAGTGCCGTAAGACAAACACAACATCCATGCCTGACCGGGATTCGAACCCGGACCCCTTACGGACGAATGATCAGAGGCCAGCGCCTTAGACCACTGCGCCACCGGGCGGCTTGGAACAGTTTGCCGCATATAAAAAAAATAAAGTATCGGTTTTTTTTTTGATTGGAGGTTTAACGACCACCGTGAGCAACTCAATGGGCTATAAGCAGTCGCCCGTCCCTAATTTAGGGTCACTGGTTCCAGGGAAGGGAGAGAGCCAGTGCCGTAAGACAAACACAACATCCATGCCTGACCGGGATTCGAACCCGGACCCCTTACGGACGAATGATCAGAGGCCAGCGCCTTAGACCACTGCGCCACCGGGCGGCTTGGAACAGTTTGCCGCATATAAAAAAATAAGGTATCGGTTTTTTTTTTGATTGGAGGTTTAACGACCACCGTGAGCAACTCAATGGGCTATAAGCAGTCGCCCGTCCCTAATTTAGGGTCACTGGTTCCAGGGAAGGGAGAGAGCCAGTGCCGTAAGACAAACACAACATCCATGCCTGACCGGGATTCGAACCCGGACCCCTTACGGACGAATGATCAGAGGCCAGCGCCTTAGACCACTGCGCCACCGGGCGGCTTGGAACAGTTTGCCGCATATAAAAAAATAAGGTATCGGTTTTTTTTTTGATTGGAGGTTTAACGACCACCGTGAGCAACTCAATGGGCTATAAGCAGTCGCCCGTCCCTAATTTAGGGTCACTGGTTCCAGGGAAGGGAGAGAGCCAGTGCCGTAAGACAAACACAACATCCATGCCTGACCGGGATTCGAACCCGGACCCCTTACGGACGAATGATCAGAGGCCAGCGTCTTAGACCACTGCGCCACCGGGCGGCTTGGAACAGTTTGCCGCATATAAAAAAATAAGGTATCGGTTTTTTTTTTTGATTGGAGGTTTAACGACCACCGTGAGCAACTCAATGGGCTATAAGCAGTCGCCCGTCCCTAATTTAGGGTCACTGGTTCCAGGGAAGGGAGAGAGCCAGTGCCGTAAGACAAACACAACATCCATGCCTGACCGGGATTCGAACCCGGACCCCTTACGGACGAATGATCAGAGGCCAGCGCCTTAGACCACTGCGCCACCGGGCGGCTTGGAACAGTTTGCCGCATATAAAAAAATAAGGTATCGGTTTTTTTTTGATTGGAGGTTTAACGACCACCGTGAGCAACTCAATGGTCTATAAGCAGTCGCCCGTCCCTAATTTAGGGTCACTGGTTCCAGGGAAGGGAAAGAGCCAGTGCCGTAAGACAAACACAACATCCATGCCTCACCGGGATTTGAACCCGGACCCCTTTCGGACGAATGATCAGAGGCCATCGCTTAGACCACTGCGCCACCGGGGAGGCAGGTATCGTTGGAAAGGACTCGAAAGGAACTATCATATGATGCGAAGAAACGTGCTAATTAGGCTAATTAACATACTAATTAGCTCTCTATCTCCGAATTTTTCCATATAAGAGGTATGTTATTTTACGCGCATTTTATTCAGCACATACTAAAACCCTTAAATTCCAAATTTCATGCAAATCGCCCAATACATACATGTACAGTGAGTTACGGAAAAAAGATGCCGCTTATGTTAAACTGCGGAATTCGTTTTTGATTTGTGTCATTTAAACTAGAACAGAAACAATTATTCGGTGTTGCAACAGTAAAACATAAAGATGCCCAGATAATATGAGCCGGTATGCAAGTACAGAACTGGTATATTAAGGGAATTATGAATTATGGAATATGATCATGAAAAAAATGTATTATGACCATGTCTGATTAATAGCACATTCGATGCGAAATATGTTTAACCCCTAAGTCCAAAGTTACGGCGTGATAGCATAAAATCTTGCTGAGATATAAGCGGAAACTTAAGCGTACATAATTAATAAGCGAAAACTTAAGCATAGAAAACTTAAGCTAAGGGGCCGTGCATAAAAAAACACATTTTCCTCTACTTACTGTAAAAGCGTTTACCTCGCAGTATTTGGAAACGCCTAGGAGAAAGTGTTTCTACGTGACACTTATACCGAATGTTTTTGCAAGGAAGGAAACCATGGGATGCGGAATCAGTTATTATACCATTACATTCAAAATTGCTACTTTTAATGATGAACGATATAAATTAATGATTTTGCACAAGCATAACTTAACTTACGACGTTGTTCGTGAAGTTACATATTTTTTTTTTATTAGTTGCATAGCTGACTCATGTATATCGTTCCTGATGTCCCACAATGCCGCACAGCTTGTCTAGTGCTATGTCTCCTCAGGATAAAACACAGCAAATACCTAAGCAGAGCTACCGTTAGTTTAATTCAAGCTGCAGGTCAAACTAGATGTTACGCTACATTTCCGTAGGTGAATGTGTGGACAGTTAACTTTCGCAGAAATAAGGTTTTTACTTTTAACTAAATATATTTCAGTGAACTCCAGAAACCAGTATCAATGTTACAAATAAATTATAATTGACTAGGTCAGTGATTCCCAAAGTGTGCGCCGCGGCGCCCTGGGGAGTTGCGTCTTCCTCACAGGGGCGCCGCGAAATATTACAAAATGTTCATAATTTTATTTCCATTTTCAGTTTTTTTTTATTATTAGAGGTTTAACGACCACCGTGAGCAACTCAATGGGCTATAAGTAGTCGCCCGTCCCTAATTTAGGGCCACTCGTTCCAGGGAAGGAAGATAGCCAGTGCCGTAAGACAAACACAACATCCATGCCTCACCGGGATTCGAACCCGGACCCCTTTTGGACGAATGATCAGAAGTCATCGCTTAGACCACTGCGCCACCGGAGTGGCCCATTTTCAGTTCAATCTGATAGGACGCGACAACTAGCGGACATGGTGCAAACCCGTAACTCACTTGGCAATAATTGTTATCAGAAGCCTGTACAAATGGTTACTAGATGGCACTCTACAATAATGTTACAAGCGTGAGGTGTCCCCTTCCCCGCATGAATGCCGCCCGACGGGCGCACGTGTGTGTTCCGCGCGGCCGCTACCGGAAGTAACCTGAGCTTTCGCACCAACCCCCGTGCTTCTGATAAACATTTCTCCCTCGTTCTCCGAGCGTCTAGAAATGAGACTCTCAGTCCAGATTTTTTGAGAAGGTCACCAGATCCTTTAAATATGCTCATCCGTTGTCATTTGCGACTCATTGCGGTGATCAACAGGCTCATCCATCCCACTAATTATAATTAGTTGAATTTTTTCAATACAATATTTTTGTGATCTTCAATACGTGCTTTATTTATTTTTATCTAACTGTACTTGTTAGAATTGTGTACTTTTTAGAATTTGATATAGGGCGCCTTGCTAAAACCTGGATTCAGCAAGGGCGCAGAGAATCGAAGAAGTTTGGGAACCACTGGACTTGGTGAAAGCCCGCCAATAACAACGGGGGAAAATAGGATGATTATTGTTTTTAATAATCAGATATTGTTTTTTTGGTTGTGATGTCCAACGGTGAAAGTATGTTTCATGAACATTGCAGAAATAAAAAAAGCAATTAATAAGTAGGAACCGTACACCAATTATACTCCAAATAATATAACTATACTAATAATCCATAATTTCTTTGTGTAGAATAGAAATAAAACTTTCAAGTTTTATTTCTATTCTACGCCAAGAAATTCGGATAATTAGTATAGTTATACTATTTGGAGAAAAAAACAAAAACATTATCGGTTCAGGCGGGGATTCGACAATTAAAATCGGCAACCGCTCGCATTTTCCCAGTGTTTGTTCGCCACACATCAGATGCTATAGGAAGTTCATGAAATATATATATAAAAAAAAAGCTACAGCCAGTTGTAGTACTTCTGAAATTTTTCTGTCAAATCGTTTGAAAGCAAGCCTTTTTAGTGGTTCCCGTACTTCAAAACCTCTCATAAAAGGCATAGTGGCCCTAAAGCGCGCACTGTTTCATGTACTGTAAAGAAAAAAACAAGTTTGTAAAATCATACAATGATTGATTATAACACGCTTTCCAACATACCAGAAGTCATTACTCAAATTATCACTCAAGTTATGAGAATAATGGCTGTGGAATAAATTTCAGTCCTGTGCCCTGACTTTTGATCCCATATCGATGATATTCAACAAAACCGGTTTGGTATACCTCCGAAATAACATGATAAAGTTTTGTCGCAATCGAAGCATTTTTACGTAAGTTTTGATGCATAAGGGCTATGGAATAGATCCCGCTTCTGTGTCCTAACCTTTGACCCCATTTCACCCATTTTCAACAGAATTTGTTCCCAGGCAGGCCCCTACAACAAAACTAACATTTCATCCAAATCGAAGCATTTTTACGTAAGTTATGACGCATAATGGCGATGGAAGTGATTCCGCTTCTATGTCCTGACCTTTGACCCCATTTAGCCCATTTTCAATAAGGTTTGTCGCCAGGTGGTCCCCTACCACATGCTAACAATTATCGAAATCGAACCTTTTTTACGTTAGTTATGACGCATAAAAGCAGTGGAATGGATCCCGCTCCTATGTACTGACCTTTCATCCCATTTCGTTCACTTTAAATAAGGTTCCTTCCTAGGTGATACCCTACCAGATACTAAAATTTCATTGAAATCGAACGACTGATACGCGAGTTATCGTGCGGACGGACATACGCACACAGCGCGTGACGTAATGAAGCAGATGGGAATCGCGACCATCTGCTCGCAAAAGTATGACGTCATACAACTTTAATAGGATCCACACACAACGCGTGACATAATGAGACAGATGGCGTGACCGCGCGCCAACATTCTCAAACACGAAATTGTGACATCATAAGATTTCTAAGCATTGGAAATATTAATGGAACGAAGCCATGACACTAAAAACGTTATAATTTGGGGTGGTTATTTAACCCACTAAACGAATTCTCCTAAAGTCGAGATCAAGCTAAATCGATTTCTAGTACCAGAAAACGGTAGGTTAACGACTTTCATCAAAATTCTTAGAGCCGTTTACAAAATAAAATGTACATACATGCATACCAGAATTGCTACTTTAAGGTGGACTTCAAGTAATTTTGCTTCCTATAATTCTAATGGAAAAACTTCTGTACATATTTTCTTCACAATTAATGCGTTCCCAAGAATGAAAATTTGAATCAAATAATTAATGCGTTCCCAAGAATGAAAATTTCGATTAAAATAGCTTCATTTCATAACTTGGAATACTTAATATTTTCTAAACCATAACCGTAATAATATTTTCTAAATCATAACCGTAATTATGCAATCTAACATTTATTTGTCCACTGACGTCATCAAAGTACAGGTCGCGCCATCTTTTTTCTGGTTTCAACACCACCAAAGGAAACGTTATTGTTTTTTAATATAATTATGCTTATGTTTTAGAAACTGTTAAGTATTCCAAGTTGTAGAATGAAGTTATTTAAATCGATGTTCAAATTTTCATCCTTGGGAACACACTAATTGTGAAGGAAATGTGTACAAAAGGTTTTTCATTGAAAATATAGGAAGCAAAATTGCTTGACGTCCACCTTAATAGTGTGGGATAAGGGCGATGGAATGGATCCCGATCCTATATCCTGACCTTTAACTCCATTTGTCCCATTTTCAATAGTGTGCCTCTCCAGGTGGTTCCCTACCACATACTAAAATTTCATCGAAATCGAACCATGTTTACGTACCTCATGACGCATAAGGGCAATGGAATGCATTCCGCTCTTATGGCGTGACCTTTGACCCCACTTCACCCATTTTCAATAGGGTTCGTCCCCTGGTGGTTCCCTACCACATACCAAAATTTCATCGAAATCGAACCATTTTTACGTGAGTTATCGTGCCGAAAGATGGACGGAATGACGGACAGACAGACGGACGGAAAAGGCTGGAGCATATACGCTTCTTCAACCTACGGTTGGAAAGCGTAAAAAAAGAAATCACGCAGATGGCAAGCAATTACGCTCCTGTTCTGGCCCTTGTCAGATAGCAGAAAAGTGTTAAAATAATAAAAGCAACTTCGGAAACTTAGAACTCTGCAGTTACAAATATTAAAATGTTATGGTAGTTCATGCGCTGAACCGCAAAAAATATGCTTTCTTTCCTTTCCTTTTTTTCTTTCTTTTTCATTTCTTCTACAAATATAAATAAAATAATTTCTGGTTATACTCTGCGAAAAAAAATCTAGTTATATTCTGAGAATTTCGTAGTTTAAGGAAAAAGGAAAAAAAAGTTCCCAATCATGTTTCTTTAGCATACGCATGAAATAATAAAAAGACCCTGTTACCTACTCTATTAGAATTCTCAATTTTCAGACTTAAATGAGAAAATAAACTGGTTTGACAATCTAAAATAAACATTTTATAGGTTCGCAAGGGAAATCTTAAAATTAAATTTCACACGATAGGATTCTAAATGAAAAATTCAAAGATTTGATCATGGAACGTAATGCATCTGTGACGTCAGTTCAGAATGATTTAGATAAGGTGGCGTCACACCAGAAGCTGTTAAAAATTGGTCTTTGTTTCTATGACAACAAGAAAAGGGGTACACACGTGCGCTGTACACGACAAAATGGGACAAACGTTCATACGTTCAAACAAAGAAAATGATATTGTTTTAGATTGTCACGTAGAATTGATATCAGAGGTGCAAATTTAAATTACAAGACATAGCGGTTCCCATTTATTCGTGTGTTAAGCCCGATAACTATGAAAGCAAAGTGAGTTTTTGAGATGAAAATCAACAACTAATAAATCATTTCGAATAGATCGCACACTTTCGTAACATTTTGTGAAAGCCATTTCCAAAGAAAGGGTGATCATTGGGTTCCTCATATGTTCCCAAGGTGTTCCGAATGTGTATGTGTTATCGATGTTCTCCGCATGTGTTAACAATACTCTCTCCTCCACAAAATGTTTTATGATAGAAGACAATATTTTTACATAACACATTCGGAACACTTCGTGGAAAAAGTATGGAACACTGTAAATATATATAAACACATGGCAAACGCATTTTCTAGAATTACTTTCTCGATGTGTTCCGAATGAGTTGTCAATCTTTTCTCATCAATTTGGAACACATTGATGAGCTATATATTCCGAAATGCCACGGGCAGCTAGAAAAGAAATTATCGAAGTAGGGCATGGCTCAAGAGTCTGCATCATTTAATTGTACTAATGCACTAATTTACTTAAATAGTGGGTTTTGGTTTAGTGAAACTTGACATCAAACATGTCATGTGTCATTTGGTGCACATGGACATTCATCTGCTATCCATTCAGTTGGTTAACATCAGCGCCAGTCCATCTATATCCCATGATATTTATATCAGAGTACAGCATAAACTATAATATTTGCAGGTTTATTTCATTAGGTCGAACCAGTCCTTGCCCGAATTTCGACTACGTGTTTTGGACCAATTCTTCATGTGTGGCCGTGCCTGACTCGAATTTGGGCTTTTCAGCTGGTTTTCGTAATACGTGACCAATGACAAGCAGCATGCAGTTTTATACGTATTTACAGTTACACTTGATATTTATTAGGTGTACAAATACGTTTTAAAGCGTTTTTGTGTGACGTATACCGCTAATTTACATATCCAATTTTTATTTACTGCATGACAACGCTAGGCCGCATGTCGCGAAATTCCCCCGCGTTGTTTTCGTGTGACCGTAACTGGTCCAGAGTATAAAATATGACACAGAAGTTTGTCGAACAGTTAAACGCACTTGCACATCGGTAGATGATAGATGCCAAGCGATACTGCATTTATTCGACACTATATTCGCTACGAATTTTATCAATGTAAAAGTTCTGCAAAAGCATGTGCATCGATCTGTTCTGTCCTGGAGGAGAATATTGTATCGAAAATCACGTATGTGTTTTGGTTTGGACGGTTTAAAGCAGGTGATTTCGATGTTGCCGTTCGAGAAAGTAGCGGCGCTTCGCAGAAGGTTGCACACGTGGAACTGCAAACACTGCTGGATGAAGATTCGTCTCAAACGCAAAAAAGAACTAACTGAACAACTTGACGTAACTGAACAAGCCACTTTCAATCGTTTACTCTCAATGACAAAGATTCAAAAGGAAGGAAAATGGGTGCAACATGACCTGAGCCAGAGGAGCAAA
Source organism: Macrothele yani (assembly GCA_039090855.1). Taxonomy (NCBI): domain Eukaryota; kingdom Metazoa; phylum Arthropoda; class Arachnida; order Araneae; family Macrothelidae; genus Macrothele; species Macrothele yani. The sequence goes on along the minus strand of CM077013.1, from coordinate 114,843,271 downwards.
GATGAGCGTGCCGTCAAGTGTTTGAATCTGTTGAATAAACAACACAGAAAGTCTTTCCTGTGGAAAATCGTTACGGGTGATGAAACGTGGATATTGTACGACAATCCCAAATGCAAAACACAGTGGATAGACTCCCATTAAGTAACGATTTCGACACCGAAACGCGATTTCACTCCAAGAAATTTCTGCTGTGCGTCTAATGGGATATGAAGGGTGTACTCTATTATGAACTATTGGGACGAAGCCAAACTGTTACTGATGATCGCTACAAGCATCAATTGCTGCGACTGAACCGGGAAATCTGTCGGAAACGTCCATTCACAGCCAAAGGATTGCGTCCCGTGAATTTACTGCATGACAACGTTAGGCCGCATGTTGCAAAATCGGTCAAGGAAACGTTATTGACGCTTGACTGGGAAGTTTTGGAGCACCTGGCGTATAGTTCTAACATAGCCCCTTCAGGCTATCCTTTGTTCCGATCGATGCAACATTGTTTGTCTGCTGTTCGGTTCCGGACATGTGACGAAGTACAAAAATGGGTTCACGACTTTATCGCGTCACGTGACATAGCATTCTTCATGGCTGCAATTCTTCAGCTGCCCGACTTTTTTCTTTTTAATTGGAGGTTTAACGACCACCGTGAGCAACTCATTGGGCTATAAGCAGTCGCTCATACCTAATTTAGGGTCACTGGTTCCAGGGAAGGGAGAGAGCCAGTGCCGTAAGACAAACACAACATCCATATCTCACCGGGATTCGAACCCGGACCCCGTTCGGACGAATGATCAGAGGCCATCGCTTAGACCACTGCTCCACCGGGGCGGCCTGCCCGACTCTGGCGGAAGGTGTTTGGTAATGGCGGTGCATAATTTGATTCGTAAAGGTGTTGTTTTCTCTTAAATTACATGTTGCCTTGTCTTAAAACGCTTCAAAACTTATTTGTACACCTAATACATCCTCATTTTCTATATTTGTGCCTTCCAAATATTTGAAAAAAAAATAATGATGACACTGAATTTTCGTTGTAGTGAGCACATCTTTTGAATCCTTTCTGACGCGAATTACATTTTTCAAAGTTATTCAAAGTCAATACAACCAGTTAAAAAAATCAACCGGATGTTTACAATCGATAAAACATCCAGAATAGAAACAGCTACATTACTTCCGACAGCGGCTAAAACGTATGCTATAAAAATTAACGAATGGCGCACAAAAATAGAAAGAAGAGAAAGAAATGTGATACAACTCTACACCTTCTAGCGGAAGAATTTTGCATAATAGTACTGTTGGAAACAGGCTTAAAATATTCTTCATGAAAAAATCTATGCTAAGGAAGAATAACCTTTTACCTACGTCGCCCGCAAACAGAGAAGGAGAAAAAAAGATAAATGTATTGGTTCGCGGTTTCGAACACTATTACGTCACGAAACGCGTCATAAAGTAGCAATTAGTTGTCACTAGGCATATTTACCGTCGGTGCTCAATGTGCTCTCCGTCAGCCACAATACACACTTGGACTCTAGATTGAATCTCACGCTGCACATTTTGCAGCATGTCAGGTGACACGCTGGAACAAATATCAGCTATACGGCGTCGAAGGTTCTGCAACGTTGTCGGAGGGGTCTGATACACCTGTTCTTTGAGGTAGCCCCACAGGAAGAAGTCCAACGGGGTGAGGTCCGATGAGCGTGCAGGCCACTCTACGCAACCACCATAGCCGATGATTTGTTGCTAGAATGTCTCGAACAGGTACCTTCTTACGTTTCTTGGCTGGTGCGGAGGGTCGTCGTCATGTTGGAACCAAACATTCCGCAGTTGAGGCAACGGCAGGTTGTCCAAAAGATCGGGTAATGCGTACTGTAGAAGCTCCAAGTATCGGGCTCCCGTTAACGTACCCTCGTAAAACAGAGGTCCAATGAGGCTGTCCTTGAAAACGGCGCACCAAACATTAATGGACCACAGCACCTGATGAAGAACTGGTAAACCACGTGAAGGATTTTCCAGCGCCCAGTAATGGATATTCTGCCTATTGTAGACAACATTAAGCCTAAAACACGCCTCTTCTGTCCAAATAATGTCGGCAAGGAACGTTGGCTGGACCTCTAATTTGTTCATGACGAAGTTACACCAGTCGTAACGTCGCTCAGCATCCCCTGGCTGTAGTGCTAGCAACGGTGTTGGACGGAACGGATGAGCACCTGATTGCCGCAGGATTTCCTATACGCGGCTTTTTGAGAGGACACACTCGGCACTAACCCCTCTTGTGCTGCTCTCAGGATTGTTGAGGATGCATGCTAAGACATCCTCTGGTTGCACTTGACGGCCTACAGCAGCTGGTCTGCCGGATCGAAGTCGGTTGGTCACGCAGCCCGTTTCCCTAACCTATTAACAGCATTGAGGATGTTCTTCCATGACGGATGCCTTCCTTGCATTGCGACCACATTCACTGTATAGGAGCAATATCTCGCAATACTCATCATTGGAATATATCTTCATGACCGCGAGATTTGACATACACCTCGGGAACTCTCTTTTATATCTGCCGAAAAGTTATTACGTTCCATACTTATTTGCATATCACAGAAATTTCATGCAACTAGCATACCAATCGTGGGTTGAGTTGAGTTGGTTAGTTGATGCGAGACGAATTGTCACGATCGCCACCGAGTCCACTCGTTTCTTACAGACAGTGACTGTAGCATGGACCCGACGAGGATCGAACCAAGGTTCCATCGCATGCGAAGAGCGCGCGCTACCACTGGGCCACGAATTGGGCTAGCGCTTTGCGGAAGGCGATATTACCTCCTTGCAGACGCGTTTCGTGACGTAACAGTGTTCGACGTCGCGAACAAACAAACGAGCGTTGTACGCATTCTATTCTTAGCATTCATGTGCGCAAGGTGTCTTTTCGTGTTAAATCGATGTTGCTCTACAACTCTTTAATTGATTATTTTCCAGTATCTCGTATAGTTTTCGAGATCGGCAAGCTAACTCCTGTCTTTGCCGCTAGGAGGCGCTGCAAGCGGTATCATCGAATAGCGCATAGTCACTTTACTAGACCTAGACACCGTTTTTATGGCTATAGCTGTCGACGTTCAAAAGTTACGGGGCTGAGAAATGACTTTATTGGGCACCCTGTATAGTATATATATATATACACTGACGGAAAAAAAATCCCAACACCAAGAAGAAGTTGTGTTACATAAACGACAGTTAGTAGGCGGTGAGAGTACATCTGTAAGATGACGTCTATGCAAATTTCGCGCTCGGCGCATACGTATGGCGCTAGTAGCGCCCCTCGGAACATGCAAAGCAGGTTTGCTGTAAATACCCGCTGTAACGTTCGTGAGCGTTATTTATCGTTGAGATTCGACGTAGGGTGTTGATGTTAGTCAAGAATACCTTTAAGAAGACGAAGAAGCCATTATCAACAGCTCACGGAGTTTGAACGAGGTCGTGTAATAGGGCTACGAGAAGGTGGATTTTCTTTCCGCAATATTGCAGAACGACTTGGCAGGAATGTAGCCACTGTGCATGATTGTTGGCAGCGGTGGTCAAGGGAAGGTACTGCCTCAAGAACACCGGGTTTCGGCATGCCACGTGGCACTACTGAGAGGGAAGACTGCCGTGTACGGCGTATGGCCGTGGCGCATCGTACCGCGTCTGAGGCAGCAATTCGAGCTGCAGTTGCCACCACAGTGACACAACGAACTGTTACAAATCGGTTACTTGAAGGACAGCTCCGAGCGAGACGCCCTGTAGCGTGCATTCCACTTACTCCAAACCACTGCCGTTTGCGACGACAGTGGTGTCAAGCAAGAGCTCATTGGAGGACGGAGTGGAGATCTGTTGTGTTTTCTGATTAAAGCCGGTTCTGCCTGGGTGCCAGTGATGGCCGTGTTTTGGTTAGCAGGAGGCCAGGTGAGCGCCTGCAACCAAAGTGTCTGCGGCCGAGACACACTGGACCTACCCCTGGAGTTATGGTCTGGGGAGCAATTTCCTATAACAGCAGGAGCACTCTCGTGGTTATCCCACGCACCCTGACGGCACAGTTGTACGTCGGTCTTGTGATTCAACCTGTTGTGCTGCCGTTCATGAACAGCATTCCAGGGGGTGTTTTCCAACAGGATAATGCTCGCCCGCATACCGCTGTTGTAACCCAACATGCTCTACAGAGTGTCGACATGTTGCCGTGGCCTGCTAGATCACCAGATCTTTCACCAATCGAGCACGTAGGGGACATCATTGGACGACAACTCCAGCGTCACCCCCAACCAGCATTAGCCGTCCCTGTATTGTCCGACCAAGTGCAACAGGCATGGAACTCCATCCTACAAACTGACATCCAGCACCTGTACCACACAATGCATGAACGTTTGCGTGCTAGCATTCAACATTCTGGCGGTTACACCGGTTATTAATGTACCAGCATTTCACATTTAAAATGGCCCTTCTCGCGCTTACATTCAGCTGTGATCTTGAAACCTTTATCGATTAAATATGTTACCTATACAAATGTATTGCCGCCATTTGATTCCTCTACAACTATTTTTTCGTGGTGTTGGGATTTTTTTCCGTCAGTGTATATATATACATATAAAGATACTTTGCGGACACCATATATATATAGAGAGAGAGAGAGAGAGAGAAAATTATTTCAATGGGAAGCAGATATATATTTCCCATTGAAATAATTTTCTACATCCCTAATCCTCAAACTTTGGCTTAATCATTTCTTTCATACTGCTGATCGAATATCATATACGTACATACATTTTTTTTATTCATATCAAGAAATTCCTGTTTATTTGGAGGCATGATTGATACAAAGGAATGTCATAAATTATTCCCTCTTTATATTGCTTTTGATTAGTATGCACCGTCTCCAAACACACCCCGTTTTATCTCAAAAACTAATGCTGTCTAAATGAAGAAAACTGGGTTCATTTTTAAAGAGTTCATATTTTAAATTTCATTTTTTTAGTTCCTGGTCCACGTCGGGTGTCTGTATTAACTATTTGTTCGCCTTCTGATTGTTTCTTTAGTTGCTGCTTGCCATCTTTGCTAAATCTCCAGCATTGTGCGGGACTCCAAGAAGCAATCTGCCAAATTGGCTGGGTAGTAAATGTGTGTGAGTCTGGAGGAATTCGAGGTCGCTGGCTGTGGTGCAGTGGAAGCATATCCGGCGCGTAAGTGAAAGACCCAGGGTTCGATTCCCGGTGGCGGCCAATGAAAAATTTTCCGTGCCTCGCTTACAAACGTGGAAAGAGCGATGATTTCATTTTCAGGTTCTGTCATTTCACCAGCTCCGGGAATGTATCTTCTTTTTTTCAATATCTCAAAAGCAGTTGCGGTTCAAATGAAAGAAATGGATGTTCATTGTAATTTATGTGCACGGCGAACGAATTGAGGTTTTTGAAATTTCAAATTTTCATACGAGCGTTGCCATCCAACACTGACCACGTTCGTACACGTTCATTTTTTAATATATCTAAAACCATTGAAGTTCAAACAAAGAAATTTGAGTTCACTCCGTTTTATGCGTTTTACTAACAAATAGCGATCTTGCAATGAAGTATGCATGCAGGGTGTTTCCGCAGCTTCTTCACACACAGTTTGTTTTGAAGAACTTTTTAACTATTGTAGTTTAAAAGTTTAAAATGGTACAAATTGCGTTTCATACGTTTTACTAACGAATGGCTGCTGTAAAACTTCCGTGGTGAGGGGACACTTCATTTTACGATATTACCTTTCCTCTCCCCCCCCCCCTCCCCCAAAAATATTCTTGCGGCTAAAACAAAGAAAATGGAAGTCTTTCCTTTTCGGACGTAGTACTAACGAATGGCCATCTTAAAAGTACAAATTTCCTGGAAGAGAGACTGCCCCATTCCTGTTATCCACCTACACTTTGTTTTTATTAAAACACATAAAAAAAGCTTCTGTGGTCTGAACGAAGAACACGGCGTTCACTCCGATTCACATGATTTTCATGGTTATCTTGAAAACTTAAGTTTCCATGTTCTGGTTCAAAACGATGAAAATGGAGTCCTTTTCGGTTCATACGATTTACTAACCAATTTCTATTTGAAAATTTGAAATCTTAAATTTACATCACGGGGGAAAGGGGTCATCCCACAATATTATTCTTTAAATATCTCAAAAATTATTGCGGATCAAATGGAGTTGATTCAGGTTCATACGCGGTACAAACGAATGGTGCCTGAAACTTTCACAAATTCTGTGGGGGAAGGGTGCTGGTGAAATGCACCTCACAAGACGAATATCGCCTGTCGTTAAAGCATGCGCAGTTAACGGTGGGGGTTGGTCTGCTCGAACAGATTTTTCGAATTCGTCTCACAAATTCATAATGGAGTTGATGTTCGGCTATCGAGAGGTCGATTCGAATGTGGTAAACTCTCTAGAACGTTCATGGAGCCAATTAGTCGCCTCTTAGGGCATATTCGGTGTGGATTAGCAAGTAGTAAAAAAACAACCAAAGACACAAAACAGGTGTACGATGTGTACACTTCCGTCGTGCAGGTGACAGAACTTTCGGTAAGTACGAGGGACCGCATGAAAGCTGCGGTCTAATATTCGGTGTTTTGTAATGAACAGGTGAATAAGATATGGAAATCGATGGCATAGCCTATTTTTAGCAAATCTTTTGTGAAAAAGATCGTGCCTACGTTACCGGTTTGTCTGTCCGTTCATCCATCTGTTGACTGCATATCTCTACAACTATTAGTCCGATTTCAAAAATCCTCTTTGCATAGGGAAACTTGAAACGTGCGAACGATGATCCTTCATTTCGTTTCTATGTACGATGCACAATGTCACCGCTAGAGGGCGTGAATGCAGAAGATGTAGAATTAAAAATACATTTTATTCCATATACACTGATGAGCTATTAAATTATGTTCACCCCCAGCCTATAGAAATGAGCGCACCTGGAGAAATAACGGTGGCGCAAGTGAAGTTCACACAGCAGTATATATACAACCCGAGGAAAGGCTTTCGGATAGCAGAGTGCTCGGAGTCAGAATGGGAAAAGTTGCCAATTTATCGGAGTTTGATAAAAGACAAATTGTGACGTCACTGCGGACCGGAACTACGATCTCGGAAACGTTGCGCTTGTGGGTTGTCCACCTGCCGCTGTAGTGAGTGCGTATCAAAAGTGGTGCGCAGATGGCCAAACGACGAATCGTCCAACAATCGTGTGTTGTCCGCAGCTCATTGATGCCAAACGAGAGCAAATACTCTTGAGCATTGTACACAGCGACGGCAGGGTCATAGTGCGACAAATCACCAGCAGCTACAACAGTGGTGATCGGGACAATGTGTCACAGCACACGGTTCATCGCAGCCTTTTGCGCATGGGCTTGGGTAGCTGAAGACCCAGTCGGATCCCCAAGCTCACTGCACGTCATCGCCAGCAACGCATGAAATGGCCAGAAGATCGTCGAGATTGGACCGTGGATGATTGGAAGAAAGTGACCTGGTCTAACGAACAAAGATTCCTGGTGCAACACGTAGACAACGGAGCGCGGATACGCCGATTACCAACGAAGGCTGTTGCGTAGAAACAGCCTTCGATTACCAACGGATGCACTGTTGCGTAGAAACAGGCCTCCGGCGGCGGTGTTATGTTATGGGTGATGTTATTTTAGGACACTTTAGGCCCCATTATCCCAATGGCACAATCTCTGACAGCTATCAGGTATCTGAACATCGTTGCGGAACCAAGTTCACCCATTCATGGCAACTGTGTTCCATGCTGGTAATGGCCATTATAAACAAGATAATACCCCATGCCACACTGCCAGCCTGACCTCCAAATTCCCCTGACTTAAACCCACTCGAACATTTGTGGTTCGACTTAAAACAGCGGTTTCGCGCTGAATCACCACCACTCCGAAATGTACGGGAACGGGAGGACCTGCTGTTGATATTATGGTACCAAACACCCCAGGATACCTATTGCCACCTCATAGAATCGATGCCTCGCCGGGTTGCCGCTGTTTTGCGGGCTAAAGGGGTCTACAGCTTATTAGGTAGGTGGTCGTAATGCAATGACTCATTGGTGTATAGTCACTTTTTCAAGTTGCGCGTAGCTTTTTCGCTATGGGTAACTTGAAAAGTGAAAAAGTAAATTGCCTTTTCCCCGATATCTCAGCTTCTATAACTCGGATTAGAAAAATTCTTTCTGCGGCGGACACAGTTCCTGATGGGAAATCGTATGCATATAAATTCTAATTTTTATTCAAAATGGTTTGTCCAGTAAGGGGCGCAAGGGTTGATTTCAGTTTCTGATGCATTTGCAGCAAAATCTGAGCTCCTAAAATATCGATTGAAACATTTCCTTTGTGGACCTATACCACTCACGTCGATAAACCTTTTTGGAATATTTTCTTCTTAAAATAATGCATGGTTTCTCCGTCAGAAGGCGTAGATGTACATCCTATTTTTGTCTATATCTCTGTTTCCGAGAGTCCGATTTGATTGAAAAAAATGCCTTCGTGGACCAATACCGCTCACATCGCAAACCTTTCGACAATAACTTCTTAAAATAATGCATGTTTTTCCGCCATGGGGCGTAGATACAGCCTAATTATGTCCATAGCTCTGCTACTAATAATCCGATTTGAAAAATTCCTTCTTCGTTAGTGAGCGTTTGCGCTTAAAAATGTTTCTCATATAATTTCAAATTTTTCTTAAAGCACAAGTATTCCACCAGAGGGCGTAAGCTCACGTTTTCGTTTATGGCAATATTGTTACGACTTTGGGGTACAGTAATTAATTGGATTAGCAGGTTTTGCAAGAGGCGGGAACAGCGTTAATTTTCATTTGAAAATCAACAGCTAGTAGTTTCCTCCATTGTAAAAGAAGAAAAGAGATAAGAGCCCCTTTCCTTCGAAGGGAGAAATCTGAAGTGGAAAATGGGTCGTTTGGTGTGGGGAACGTAATGCTCCCTCCCCCCCCTACGCGCGGCTGTGAAGTTGGGTGGCCATGTAAGTGTGAGATAGTGCGATGTTTGGAGGAACCGTTAGAGTGTCACCAGATCGGAAAACTCATGGCGTTTGCTAATCCGAAACTTGGCAGGACAAAGAAGTGTTGGTTAGGTTATGTGTTTCCGTACAAATCGGTGAGCGGACCCACCGCATATTCCAAATGCAGAGGCATGCATTTCTTCGCTCTTCATCGTGCCGAAAGCTTTTAGGAAACAATAAGGCTGACAAGAGAGTTAAAACAGACCCATAACGAAAAAGCAAGGAATTTGTTGACGAAATGTGAAGAAGCGAAAAAGATTAGTCTAGTACAAAGCCGTGAAGGAAGCTAGACTTAGGGAGCCGGATCTGGATTGATCCAGCTCGCTGTTAGCGGCAGAAGAAATGCTTCTGCCCGAAGTCGACTAGCTATACAAACAGCGGCCGGGTGGTTGACGTTACCACGAGCAAAAATAGGAGATAGAAAGTTGCCTCTTTTCCTGGTGCTAGATTGCAAAAAGGTCGTGGATGTAAGTTTCAACAGAAAAAGTCAGCAGCATCCCGGAGGACACACGAAGTAAAGGAATTGCAGCCCGGAGTGACTGAGGTGCACGACCGGTGATGTAAGGCGAATCATCTTTGGACAGACGGACGGATCACCTGGGACGAACAGACGGACGGATCCTGCTATCACGTAAGCGGCTTCGTTCCACCTCGACATTGGTGCGCATAAATGCGTACCTGGCTTCATGCAGGTGAATGAACAAAGGTGTGTGCACGAGAGTAAATGCAATACATTTATACTTTAACATAGTGGCGGCCCGTGGGTTATTCAAATGGGGGTTCACAATACATAAATTGTAATTAGATTTTCAGTTACGACATAACGTACAGGTTAAAATACATTTCTGTTTCTACAAGTAAAAAAAAAAGCAATGCAACTAAAATAAAAAAACAAGCGTAGAAAAACTGTAACATTCGACTTTGTACAAAGGAAGATTCTATTACAATAATGCTTCGAATTTACTTCGAAGGCAAACTTTCAAAGGGAATATTTATTACTCAACTGCCATTTTTGTAAATTAAGTCAACCCGCCTGTTTCTTTTTAAGGCAAACAAATCAATAACATTTTCGTTGTATTCAGGTATGTCATTTATCATCTTTTTTTCAATTGAGAGCATGGCTAGAGCGCTCAGTCTGTCCTCACTCATGATGCTTCTTAAAAATGTCTTAACTCATTTTAAAGTTGAGAAGCATCTCTCGGCCTCAGCAGTTGTCATTGGAATAGTAGAAATAATTAGCAACAGTTCATAGGTCTCCGAGAACGTAGTGTGCAAGTTATTTTCTGTAACGAACTGTAGAAGACTAATGACACTATTCATATTTCTGAAATCTGGTCTTCTGTAAATTACTCTTTTCAGTTTTCAGGCGATCCTTCTGTAACATGCGATAAACATCTGTTGTTTGCTGAACAAGCTGATTTGGAAACTTTTTCTCGTACTCCTGAAATTTTTCGGCTTGGAGGAGAGAAACAGCAGAGTAGTGAGTTATAAAAGAAAATCTATCTTTTACTTGATTCGTGATAACATCACATATCTCTTTAGCTGCCACAGTTTTATTTATGTGAATATTTTCTGTCTTCCTTTTCTTTGATATTTCCTTTGTTTCTGATATCTTCATGGTCATTGTTTCAATTCTTTTCCTTTCTTTTTCCATTGACTGCTGGAAAGTGTTTACATGCTTTCGAATGAGTGCTGCATCATTTAGTGTTTTCTGAAGCTGGTGGTATAACACATCCACATGGGACATAACATTGTGAAAAACTGTAAGCCAAAACCCAAATACCTAGTCTTCCAACATACGCTGAATAGCCCCTTCTTTATTTATTGCTACAACTTGTTTCGATGATGACTCTATTTTTTCCATGCATTCAGTTAACTGTTCCCTGTATTCATGCACTGTATTGATGGTTCGACTCTTGAAATTCCACCTGGTGGCTGAACCATGATTTATCGTTTTTCTAACAGTTTCATCTAGAATAGCAATCCTCTGTGGAAAGTTACTGTAAGAGTTAGTAATGTCACTTAGGTTGGGAAAACATACTCGAACTTGTTGATTCCGACTGGTTGCTTGGCCGACAATTAGCTGATTTGCATAGCAATGCACAAAATGTGCATTCGTATAGGTACGTTTAATAATAGCCTGAACACCTGCGTGGTGACCATTCATCACGTTTGTACCGTCGTAGCTCTGGGATATCAATTTCTCGGCTTTGTCTGCAACTTTTTCCAAACTAGCTTGAATACATCCAGCAATAGATTCTGCATCATGTCCAGGGAGATTAGTGAATTCCCAGAATCTCTCAACTGGTTGTTCGTTACCTAAAATGTATCGGAAAACGACAACCAATTGGGAAGCAGATGAAACATCAGTAGTTTCATCAGCTATCACAGCTACATAACTTGCTTTTGAGATTTCATTTTTTATGTGGTTCTGGCAAACAGTGAGTATACAGTCTAATAAATCGCTTTGTATTTCTGTTGATGTTCCTTTAAAAACAGTGGCATTACTGAGATGGTTTTTTGGAGTTTGGAGATGCATCAAGTTCCGCTGAGAAGTTTAAAAGACCTCTCAAAACGCCTGGATTTAATGAATCATCACGTTCATCATGTCCTCGAAGTGCGAGCTCAAATGCGCCGCGAAACAGAATACAGTCAATAATTTTGGAAAGAACATAACGATTTTTGGTTACTTGCTCATTGTGTTTTTTAACATTCGAACGAAATCAACTGTCAAGCTGTTGGCGAATATCAACCTTTCCCAGCAAACTAAACTGTAATGTGGAGTTTAAATGTGATTTGGAGCAGTGATGTTTATTTATTGTTTGAGTTAGATGTGATAAATCACCAATACCGTAACTCACCCAACTTGAAACACCACTTTGTTTTGCAAACAAGAGACAGTGAAAACAAAAGAGCGTGTTAGTTCATTCACATCCACAGATATTTCTCATATAAGTGGGGTTTTAATTCCCTTTTGAAATCTCTAGTTTTACATTTTGTCACCTGGATCAGCTTAAGCCTAGGTGTTGGCCTGAGCATTTTAATTAAAATTTTTCTTTCCAGCGGTAACGTTGAAAAGTTATATTGCATTAGCTGAAAAACACTGATTTCACTAAGTGCCATCTTAACTGTTTACACATGTTCTTACACACAACAATAAAACTAACCTATAAAAACTAATAAACATATTAATAACTGATTAAAAAACTACAGTAACCACTTGTTGCCGCAAACCAAGGAAGAATCCGGACGAATAACAAACTGCCAATTCATCTGCGTGAGCTTCTGCACACTGAAGACTGTGCTAATTGAAAGCTTATGAGCGGCGCTTATTCCTCAAACACGTGCCTCCTCTTCCCACCGGACAAACTGGTTTTCAAGTAGTTTCTTCTATCGCACGTGCGATCGACATAAGGCCGGCCGATTTGTGCTGCTAATTTTCGAATTTTATACCATTACAGTCGCGTCTTGCCAGGGTATTTAGAGAGAGGAGGGGAGGGGGAGTGGAGCACGTCCCGAAATTGGCACAACCTGGAAATGTGTTCACTGTTTTATTTTATTAAACTTGTTGTATTTTAATTTCTTTTTTTCTTTTTCTGTTTTGAGGGTTCACGTGCACATGTGCAGCAATAGAGGAGCCGTCACTGCTTTAACAAGATGAAAGCCCGTCAATATTGACGAAGGAAAACAATATATAAAGAATAAATTTTTAAATCACTCATTTATTTTGTTTTTTTATTTGATTACAACATTTTTTGTGAACGTTCGTTCATCATCTAAAATCTCACCTTCATCTGGAGTGGTGTCACAAACATACGCGAAACAATGTTTCATCAAAGTGAAGCAGCTCTGTTCAAATGTGAAAGTATGCTTTATGAACATTAAAACAAACAAAAAGTATATTGGCTGAGGCAGGGACTTGACAATTAAAAAAGCAAAAGCTCTTTCCGCTGCGCCACAAATGTGAGACAAACGTTCAAACCCTTAGACAAATGAAATTATATCATTCCAGATTAGATTTTCCACAACATACTTATTTTACGCTATAAAAAGTGCTAATTGCTTTGTCAAAAGTCTTGCAGAAGACAATATGAAGACCACATGGAATAACGAAAATGTACGAGCTCCCGCATGGAACGTGAGCGTAGTCGCATGCAGAATGCAATAATGATACCTGAGTTATTGAATTAAACGTTAAGGAATTCGAATTTAAACATAGGCAGACGGGCAGCGTAGCAGTAAAGTTGCACCTTGATGGAGTTGCAGAAAGGATGGGATTTAATAAACCTGAAGCAAATCGATTATAAAGAACATGCGTAGGTTTGGCGGTAAAGATATAGCATAAAGAGCAAGTAGTTGTGAGTCTGATTATTTTGGGTGTGATTTGTTGTTCTCTGTCTGCAGCACAGAGTGGAGCAGCGCTGTCGAAGTGATACATCAGCTAAGAAATTTTACACTCGCAGGCACTCGGAATAGTTGGTACCGACCTTGTTCCATCACTGCTCAAACGATAAAGGGAAGAGATTATTCTAAGCTAGTAGCGTGGTAAGTCTGAGAGCACTCGAGGAGTTAGCTCAACTCGGACCCAAGAAGTTCTACGTAGTTCTGGTACGGAACCCAAGAAGACGCAGTAAGAATTATTTTTCCTACTTTAGTTAGGGTTTTCTAACTGTGTTTTTTATTTAAATTATACATTATGATGGTCCCCCTGACCAAGGAGCCAAATAAAAAGCGTAGTCCGCAGTTTAAGACATTTAAATAAACAAAAATTAATAACTATAAGTTTTACACTAACATCGGAAGCACAGCCAAATAGATATTTTGATTGCAACCGAGTTTTTTAGTATTTTATTGTGTTTAGTGAAACATGAATATAATCTTGATTTATTATCTTTGAAATATTTGGTTTTATTTGTCTTCTTTCCAATAACGAACTTGTGTTCCTAACAAACTTACTGACCAGTACTCCATTTTATGTTTAAAATATATTCGGTTGGGCTTCCGAATCAGAACATGTTTCTGGAAGGAAGAATATTAAAGAAAATTTGGAAGCATCGTTAAAGAATCAGTGAAATTATTTTTAAAATATAGCTGTGCTCAAAATAAATCTTATTACGAGCTAGCCACAAGGCAGCAATAACTATCGCGCAAAGTAAAATACCGTTCACAGTCCAGGAGTTTTTTTCTTAATTAACTGCATCAGTTTATCAATTCACATGATTACGAGATTAATAAAAACACAGGAGTTGATCTTGATCGAAAGATGTGAAGAAATGCAAACACATCTTTTCCAATCTTCGGCTGGACTTCCGAATTAGAACGCTTTCAAGTAGCCTATTTCCCGATTTCGAGTGTATCGTTCCGCTTTGTTTACAAAGAACCTGATCACACTCAAAGGGAAAGAAAGTAGTTCACAAAACGATACGGAATTTCTTCATTATTTTCATCAAATAAATCTTATGGCAATAGAAATAATTATAGGCACTTATTTGATTATGTGAAATTATAATACTTTTATTTCATACCACAGGTTTATACATCATAATTCGTAAAAAAATCCATATAAATATAATTTCTCTTTAGAAAGAAGGTCATTATCTTCAGCTCACTTAATATCTGTTTTTGAAACATTAGAACCGTCATAACATACAAAATCCGAATAAATACTACTGGGAAATTAAGCGCCCATCATAGCGATTTTCAGTTCTCGAACAAAAATTTGAAACCGATTCCCAAGAAAAAAGCACCCTAGCTTCAGTTAGGAAAAAACAACAGAAAAAACGTAGTATTAATATGCGGTATATTTATTTCATAAAATATATTAACAACGGCCGTTCCTAAGAACTGAGAGTGAAATCACACAAGATGAAGCAATACAGGCACAGCAAAATAGATGTCATTATTTCTTCAAAGTATCTTCCATCGGATGATATGCAATAATTCCATCGTTCAGTCCACTTTTCAAAGCATGTGGCAAAGGCATTTTGTGGAAGCTGCTTTAGCGACCCCTGTACATCTTGAATAACGTCAGCATCTGTGTTGAATATTTCGGCATGGAGCTTCTCCTTCACTGCAGGAA
Organism: Macrothele yani; assembly: GCA_039090855.1. Classification (NCBI taxonomy): domain Eukaryota; kingdom Metazoa; phylum Arthropoda; class Arachnida; order Araneae; family Macrothelidae; genus Macrothele; species Macrothele yani. The sequence goes on along the minus strand of CM077013.1, from coordinate 114,828,145 downwards.
ACGACCGGAAATCGCACGGTGCGAGCGCAGGACTGTATGTAGGCTGTGGCATGATTTAAATGCTGCATTTCGTAAGAAACTATTGAACACAAGCAGTCACATGTGGGCGAGCATTATAATGGTGCAGGGGTCCACTTACCACCAGTTCCTGTAGCTAAATTGATGTGCCGTCGCAGACGCTTCAAGACTGAAATGCAGTACTCAGCATTGACAGTAATTCGTGAAGGAACGTCATGCTAGAAAACTACAACTTTATGATCAAAGACAATTTTCGTCACCTTCCCAGCTGATTTAGTATGGCGGACGTTTTTCGAAAGAAGAGAACCTGTGTTTTTCCAGACACTCGTTCCGCGCTTCGTGAGGGTGTCGAAATAGTGGACACATGTTTCGTCGGCAGTTATTACTGTGTTTAGAAAGTCTGGATCCTATGCAATCATTTGTTTCCACTCATGACACACCTGAATTCTGGTTAACAATTGTTCTCTCGTCAGGGGATGAGGTACCTTATCTAGAAAACACACGACGCAGCAGGAATTTCTAGCGTAGAATTGCGGAATGCCGACGTTTTTGAAATATTAGCTGACGCCGCTATGTTTTTACACGTCATTCGTCGATCTCCTTGCAGGATTACCCAAACAATGTTAACAGAACGCTCCGTAAGAACATTTTGTGGTCGACTAGGCCTGGGAGCGAGTTCTGCAGACAAACAGCTTTTCTGAAATCATGATGCCATCTAAAAATCGTTGAATCACCAAAACCTTTATCTTTTTATTCTTTTTCCATTGAATCAACTGTTTCTGGAGCCAATTTCTCCAAACGATAGCAAAATTTTATCGCACAACGCACTGCATTTCTTAACACTGAATCACTCACCTTCATAGTTGTATGGCGAAATGCAAGCAAACAACTGCGCAGTAACAAAACCAGAATCGTCTGCCACGGCTAACAACTGTTACCATAGATACTTCCTGAATTCAGTTAGTTGTCAGCGTGGTTTATGTTTTCCCATCGCACGTTTGCCAACTCAAAAAACATTACTCTGTCTTTATGGAATGGCCTTTGCCCAAATAAAAAATAGTCACTAAGCCGTATATTAAACTTATAACAAAATTCTAATAAGGATCTGCATAAAATTTATTGGGAACTACTTTCTTTCACGTTGAGTGTGATCAGGTTCTATGTAAACAAACCGGAACGATACAGTCGTAATCGGTAACTACTTGAAAGCGTTCTAAAGATCCGGTTCCTAAAACGCCTGGTTCTAAAAAACCAGCTAAAAATTCTAAGAAATGTGTTTTGTATTTCTTTGCAGCTTACGCTCAAGATCCATTGCTATGTTTTTATTAATCTTGTAATCATGCGAACTGATAAACTGATACTACTAACTAAAAGTTTCTCTTCCAGATAAATTGTATCCGTAAAATTTTAAAACAATCCTCTTCAATGGACGGTCTTTCACTTTAACGACGCTTCTAAATTTCCTTTAACATTGCTCCATCCAGAGACGGATTTATTGACAAACCCCCCATGCAAATAGTTTACAGAAATTATAATTCCTAAATCTTTACAGTTCATACGCTGTATTGCTTATTGAGCTTTTTACGGTCCTCATTCTAAAAACAATCATCATGCATGTGATGGATGCATAAAATTGTGTTGTCTTCTCCACTGCACTCATACTCCATACAAAGACAATGAAAACTATTTCTCGATACCTTATTCTCTTTTATATCATTTTCAAATAGCGTACTTAAAGCCTGGACCACTTTGGGAGATGTTGCCATCTGTACAGATACATGTAGTACACACGCCAATCCAACGCAGTATTAGGCAGAACAACCTACCGGATAACAGGTCAAATCAATTTTGACCTTCAGAATGGAAATTATTCCAATAAGCCTTGACTCGAATTAGCTTTGAAAAGTTCTGGTGGAATATTTGCCTCTTTATATTGAATAGCATCTTCCAATTTGCGCAGATTAGACCGCATTGTATCTAAACGTCTGGTGTCTTGTTTGACTTCGTCAAACAAATTCTCTCTGAGACTGAGATATGGGACAGTCACAATACAACATTCTATCTTTCTGGGACAGTCAGAACACGATTATTTAGCCTTCACGACCATTTCCCAATCATTTAGGGTCCATTACACCAATTATGCAGGAAATAGTAGCACTATACCAGTGATCCGATTTATTGGCGTAGAAATATACACTGGTTTGCAAAAATTAAGGACGAAGAGGAGAAATTAGCATAACAGCGGAACGAGCAGGCAGAACGGACCAAAAGACCACTCAGGAGATAGACTAGGGTCCGGTACGGTAGGGCATGCGTATATATGCCGCATGACGTAGGGAGGGGGTCGGAATGGTATAGAGCACACGGGCGGTGTACGCTCAGCAATTTGGTAAAAGCTATTGCACGATGTACATCGGTTTGAACGACGTCGAGTTGCTGCCACCGTGTGACATGACCAACAGGCCACCCAGTAGACGACGTCTGGATGACGTCATTGGGAAGTTGGAAGAAGATCGAAGTGTGACTAGTGTGGCCGAGGAGTTCGGGATCGCTCACAGCATCGTTTCACGAGCTTGGAGAGCATTTCAATCGACAGGAACAGCAGTCCGAGAGTTTAGGAGTGGCCGTCCACGAGGAACCAAGTGGGCGGACGACCGGTATGTTGTCCTACAGGCGAGATGAGACAGACAGAAGACAGCGGGAGAAATCGCAAGTCACATGCAACAGACAACTGGACGTCCGTATTCGCGTATTACCGTGGCCAGGAGGCTGCACAAAGGTGGTCTATTTGCACGACGACCAGTACGGTGTGCGCCATTAACGCCTGCTCATCGGAGACGGTGGTTTCTGTGGTGCCAGGAACACAAGAACTGGACACATCAGCAATGGGGTCGAGTTCTCTTTGCTGATGAGAGCCGATTTAGTCTGACGAGAGATTCTGGACGTATACACATCTGGAGAGGGAAGGGAACACGCAATAACACCTCCAACATCATCGAAAGGGACCGGTTTGGAGGTGGCGGAGTTCTCGTTTGGGGCAGTACCATGCTTGGTAGCCGTAATTACCTCCACATCTTCCAAGGAGGTTCATTCACTGGTGTCCGCTATTGTACCGAGGTTCTCCTGCCTCACGTGCGTCTGTTTAGAGATGCTGTGGGTCCTGAGTTCCTCTTCATGGACGACAACGCTACACCTCCTCGTAAAGTGGCTGTCGCAGAGCTGTTGGAGAGTGAAGATATTCAACGCATGGATTTGCCCGCAAGGTCCCCGGACCTAAATCCAATCGAAAACGTGTGGGACCTTCTCGGGAGATGCTTGGCAGCACGTCACCAGCCGCCAGCAACGATTCTGCAGCTGCGATTGGCGTTACAAGAGGAATGGACCGCGATGCCTCAACAGCTCATTGACAACCTCGTTCTCAGCATGGACAGACGTTGTAAATCATGCAACGTAGTCAGGCGTGATCACATCCCCTACTAAAGACTGGATTTTTCTTGGCAGCCGCCTGTCACATGGACGTTTCTGTCTTCTGTCCAGTTGTGCTCAAAGCTACCTTTTCAATAAAGTGCCTTTGTATTCTTTGGATTCCTTGTTTGGACGGTTTTGCTCACTTGTCCCATATTCTTACATCTTGGAGATCTTATGGTATGATTTGAGTCGATGTGTAATACTTCTGCACGACGTTACATTCGAAAAACCGTCTCGTCCTTAATTTTTGCACGCCAGTGTATATACATAAGCGTTTCCAAGCTTTCGCACATCAACCACATGGCTTTTTCAAGGAAGTTAGACAGAAGTAAGAACAGTTTCTGGGTAACTTCCTTGAAAAACGCAACCTGGTTGATGCGCGAAATCTTGGAAACGCTTATGTGTACATTCCTAAACCAATAAATCAGATCACTAGTATAGTGTTACTATTTTCTATACCGTTCGGTGTTATCTCTGATTGAAATCGTCTGTTCTCTGACACCGTGCTACGTTTATTTGTTTGTAGAAATCTTGATGTGCTCCTTAAACCTTGGGAGTTTACCAGCCCTTTCCGACAAGAGGTCAATTTATCACTTACGTGTTTTTGTTAATTAACAAAAAAATTTGGGGTTTTGGTTAATTAACTTTTGTTAATTAACAAAACCCCCGAAGCAATCGTGAGATCGAACTGAGATCGTCTGTTTTCAAATTTGTGTATTATTACTAACTATTACAGCTTTTTTGCATTCCATTGGTAGCAACAGTTTTCCTAAGACACCCTCACAAATCGTTCCTTTTGATGTAATCCCATATTCAAACTCATAGTACGTATTTTATAGCAAGATTAAGAAAGATTACCCCCGTGTATCTCCATATAGTGACTTTTCAGTAGCAGTTAATAATTTGTGGAAGGACAACGGGATAAGATACTTTAAAAAAACATTATTTTGAAAAGTTTGTAAAGCATATTCAAATGCGTTTTTGCACAGGTACCCCAAAGGACTGATCTACAAGTTAGTATGGAATACATATTTGTAGCAAGTAAGTATTTGGAATATATACTTGGAACAAGTATGTACACTGAAGAGCAATTGAATTAGAGATATCTGTCTAGTAACGTGTAGCACAATGGTTCGCATTGATGAGGGCGGCGATTCGTCTTGGCATGGACTCGACAAGACACCGGAAGCGTTGGGAAGCCATACGGATCCACGACCCCTGAACAAGCTTAAACAGTTCACGAAGATTTGATGGATAGGGGTCCGAGCCTCTAACATCTCTCTCAATGGCATCCCAGATGTGCTCGATGGGATTGAGGTCAGGTGACCTAGCCGGCCAAAAAAAGCGAGGTCACGTCGTTTGTGTGTTCATCCAACCGTTCGGATACAATTCGGGAGCGATGGCACGGTGCATTGTCTTGCTTCAGGATGAGGTCCCCAGTGGGATGTTGAAGACGCACAAACGGGATCAAATGATTGTCCAGGATATCCCGGGAACGTTGACCTGTGACACACGTACCAGGGGCCCCATTTCAGTCCACGCAAACAGTCCCCAAACGAGAATGCCACCCCGACCAGCTTAAAGAGTACCTTGCTGGCAAGAAGGATCCATCGCTTCATGTGGTTTGTGCCGTACTCGTATTCTGCCATCCGCATGTACCAACGTGAATCTCGATTCATCAGTCCAGGCAACATTTTCCCACATGTCTAGGGTCCAGTGGCGATGTTCCCGCGTCCATGCTAATCCTTGCACCCTGTGATGTACGGTCAGCAGCGGTACCCTTGTGAGACGATGGCTTCTGTACCCCATAGCGAGGAGATGATTCTGGATGGTGTGGCTGCTGACACGTTTTTGTGCACCAGCGTTAAATTACCGAGTGATGTCTTGCATTGTGGCCCGTCTATACGCTGTTACAATGCGAGCTAGCCGACGATGACCCCGCTCATCCACACGCAGTTGTCCACGGCAGTTGGCCCTTGCAGGGATGGTTTTACCGGATTCAATGTACTCAGGGTGCACTCGTGGCACAGTGGCTCGTGAAAATCCCAGTGCCTTCACGACTTCCGAGATAGAGTGACCCATTCGTCGGGCCCCGATAATTTCCCCACAATCAAATGCGCTTAGATCCTTCGTCTTACCCATACTGCGTCCGACTCTTACTGATTCCCGTCGCATCACTCCTTCTGTTGTCGGATCGCTCCATACGTCATGTCGTTTCCGTTTACAGGGCCGCCCACAGCGCCACATTTGCATAACGCCAGTTGTCTCTAATTCAATTGCTCTTCAGTGTAGATGTTAAAGAATATTATAACCTCACAATTAAAACACAACCATACAATAAAAATTGAAAACTGTAGCTATAAGATGGCACTGCAAGTTTGTGGGTTACGGGCGGTGGGCATATCCCAGCCTCATGCGAAAGTAATATTTGCTGTTTTGCGTGCACGTAGATCAAACAGTAAATATTTGCGAACGGGTCTGCTTTGAGCACATCAGATAGTGCTCAGAATTGGTCAGTGGTTACTTGAAAGCCTTATTTTGTAAAGTATCAAAGTGGCATTATAGAACATGGGTTTTTGAAAAATCTGCAGGGAGGCGACGCTCGTAACATTTTAGCCAATCGTAGTTCATCAATCACGTGGACAGTACAAGATGCAGCAAACTTTTGACACGTGTGAATTGCATGACGTGTTATACACTGTAAAAATTTTATCAAATTCGCGAGCCACTTTCGTGATTTCTCTTGTGAATTAACGATACAACCAATTACTGATACAACCTTTTTCGTGAAATGACGGGAAGAAACCTGCATTTCACGGATTTTTCGTATTCAAAGAAAATTCTGAAATTTCAGAAACCTTTCCACAATTCCTCTCGTATATTAACGAAAAAAACTCCTTTCTCACTTTTTTCCTATTCATGTAAAGAAAACATTCTGGCAATAGGAGCCAATCTCTTCTATTACTGCCGTTTAATACTTGAGGTTGACTAACTGCTAAATTCCAATCGTCTGTCAAAGGAACTGATTTTAAAGATCTGCAGCAAGATCGCACAGTATGGGTAGCATATCGCATGAACTTTGGTGGTTGTGGCACAGATTATTTCTTCTTCTCTCCCTCATTTTGTGCAACAGCTATTATTCATTGTGTTACGGTAAGAAGCCGGGTATTTAAATTAATGTACATGTGATTGTACGATGTCTATATAACAGTCTGTGGAATCCTTAAAACAAAAGCTATTACGCAGTCGTATCAGAATGATACGACCATCCCCGGAAGCGAGGTGTACCAGTCCAGGCGCGTCACAGAGTACACGTGACAAGGTCGACCACAAGGAGATATAAGGGGCCGGCCAGGACACACGAGCCGTAGTGAGTAACGGAGCACAATCGGGATAGTTGGTGATTTGACGGACGTTCAAAAAGGAATGATCATCGGCTACCAAGCCAAGTGTAGAAGCATCTCAGAAACAGCAGACTTTGTGCGCTGTTCGCTAGATGCTGCATTAAGGGTGTACCAAGAATGTACCGCTGGCACACCGAGTACCTCCCGACGTCATAACTGTGAAGCCCTAAAGGCCATCGACCCCAGAAGAGATCGTCGCTTCCGACGACTGGAAAAGGGGGCAATGGACGACGCGCAACAGTGTTGGAATTAAACACGCAAATGAACGCTGAGGCACCCCAGTAAGTGTCCCCGATAATTGTAGAGCGAACTCTTTTACGCATGGGTCTGTGGAGTCGACGCTGCATCAAGGCGCCAATATTAAATCTGTTCCATCAACAATGACGCCTGCAGTTTTTATGCGACTACCGTCATTAGACGGTGAAATTGTGGGAAAAGGTTGGATTCTCCGAGGAATCGAGGTTTCTACTCCACAGAAGAGACGGGCGTTGGCGGATACGGCGTCAGACAAACGAGATCCAACACCCGGATACGCTTGTCGGTTAAGCACAGGCTGGCGTTGGTAGTGTGTTTGTCTTTAGGATGTTTTCCTGGTGTGATCTGGGACCGCTGGTACCATTGGATGTGTCGCTCAACGCCAATGTCTACCTGTCCATCCTCGCTGACCATATGCATTATTAGGTAGCTAGACATATTATTCTGATACGCGCGTGTATAGCTACCAAGAGTAAATTTTATATTTAGAAGTTTGGTGAAATAATACTATAAAACAAAACATTTCACCTTTCCTTGAAGATAATTGAAAGTTATTTTCAGTTAAAAAATGTGTCAAGTTCCAAAGCATTCAGTTGCTTCCAAACATCTCGTTGTAAAACTACTTAACTTCTAATAAGCTCTCCTACAGAAAAATAAAATGAAATCATTAAAATGGTATTACAAAAAAGCTCCAATAGAAAACAAAATGACTAAATCACTCGAATAAAAAAAATGAAGAAAAAAATTATGGTTGCTCAATTAGTTTTACCTTAGACATGAGTGAGATTTAGGAGACTTTCTAGCTCAGCGGTTATTTTAGCCCCAACCAAATTAACATTGGCCCAATTCAAGTACCTGCGCAAAAGGGATCTTTGGCGCAAGAGCTTAAAAATTCAGAGTCTTCGATTTTGCGAAATTTCTGTATAAATACGAAACGATTTGAAGCGCACTCTTCTGAAATAAACAGAATTACTGACTACAGAAAATCTGTGAAAATACGGAAGTTGTAGTCACTTGTTAGAATCTTTGATATTTCGCGTCTTTGGACGGCACTTCTAAAAACGGAAATTTCGTTAAAAGACGGAAACTTACCGGTAATTTTGGTGCACGTCATTTTCAGAAATTTTCCGTGAATTCATACCACTTTTATTTTACAGTGTACGAGTAGGACTATCCAAGTATTGAAGAAACACAGTTCTTTCAACAGGGCGCTATACAAAGTATAAATCAAGCAAAAGCAAACGCAAGACTAGCATATTCATATGGTGACCAAGGGGTTCACGTTCGATTCCACTGCAAAAAGTACCTAGCTGATGTAAAAACATGTTCTGAGTAGGGAAGAAGTGGTTTTTTAAAATATTTAATGTTTTTTGTGCGTGTAATATACAGTACTGCTAATGTTTAAAAAGTAAATACCATTTTTGTTCTTTTTCTTTTTAGGTATGGATGCATTTGACCTCCTAACTCCGGCCACTCGCCTGGTAAAACTCAGTTATTACACAGAAGCCGTTTTAAAAATAATGTTCGGGGCGATCGTTTTTTTGGGTTTAGGCCTTGCTCGTGTTGCTTATCTGTACAACAAAAATCAATCCGAACTCAAAATTCGCCGTGTTAGGGAGATACAACCTAGCACTCATTTGTTGACATCATTTACACTCCGAATCATGAGAGACAACAGAGCAGGTTGCTCTTTAAATTGCTTTCGTTTGAGAGCTTCCAGTGACCCTTATCTTAGATACAGGGGCCCTATAGAGCCTCTTGTTACTGAGATTTTGAAAAGTTTACAAGTTTTTCAGACGGACGAAATTGTGTCATATGATGAAAGTACACAACTATGGAAATTGAATTGAAATTAAAGTCTTCCAGTAACACATTTTTTCTAATGTTTCATGATTCTTCATTATTTGTTTAGCACATACTTACGTAAATCATTAAAATTATAACCTAACTTATTTTTTCAAACTAAATTTAGTGAAATAATAAATTTGGTAAAACTCGTCCAATCAAAATGCATAAAAAGAAACAACACCGTGTTTTTGTGCTTGTGTGTGTGTGTGTGGGGGGGGGGGGAGCGGTCCTCGTAAGTATTTGCATCAGAAAAAGAGACTTTTCAAATCCTTTTCCTGGATATGGCATTGCTGTGGCGAATATAAATACACTGAGATGCCAAATTGTTACGTACTTTTGTCCTCGTCACAAAAATGGATCACTGCAACGCGTAACCCATCACGTGATCATACACTGAAAAGCAATTGAATTAGAGATGCCTGTCCAGTAACGTGTAGCACCAACTTTTGCCGTGATGACGGCGGCGATTCGTCTCGGCATGGACTCGATAAGACACCGGAAATGTTGGGAAGCCATACGGATCCACGACCCCTGAACAAGCTCCCACAGTTCAGGAAGATTTGATGGAGGGAGGTCAGAGCCTCGAACATCTCTCTCGATGGCATCTCAGATGTGCTTGATGGGATTGAGGTCAGGTGGCCTAGCTGGCCAAGGAAGCGAGGTCACGTCGGTGGAGTGTTCATCCAACCATTCGAATGCAATTCTCGAGTGATGGCGCGGTGCATTGTCTTGTTGCAGGATGAGGTCCCCAGTAGGATGTTGAAGACGCACAAACGGGAGCAAATGGTCGTCCAGGATATCCCGGTAACGTTGACCTGTGAGGGACGATGTCACATGTACCAGGAATCCCATTTCAGTCCACGTGAACAGTCCCCAGACGAGAAAGCCACCCCCACCAGCTTGAAGAGCACCTTGCTGGCAAGAAGAATCCATCGGTTCATATGGTTTGCGTGGTATTCGTATCCTACCATCCGCATGCACCAACGTGAATCTCGACTCATCAGTACAGGCAACATTTTCCCACATGTCTAGGGTCCAGTGGCGATGTTCCCGCGTCCATGCTCATATTTGCACCCGTGATGTGCGGTAGGTAGCGGTACCTTCGTGGGACGATGGCTCCTGTACCCCATAGTGAGGAGATGGTTCTAGATGGTGTTGCTGCTTACGCGTTTTTGTGCACCAGCATTAGATTGCCGAGTGATTTCTTGCACTTTGGCACGTCTATCTGCTGTTACAATGCGAGCTAGCCGACGATGACCCAGCTCATCTACACGCTATTGTCCACGGCAGAGGGTGCCCGATGAATAGGTCACTCCATCTCAACTTCCGAGATCGAGTGACCCATTCATCGGGCACCGACAATTTGCCCACGATCAAATGCGCTTAGTTCCTTCGTCTTACCCATACTGCGCCCGAATCTTACTGATTCCCGTCGCATCCCTCCTTATATTGTCGCATCGCTGCATACGTCATGTCGTTTCGGTTTACAGAGCCGCCCACAGCGCCACATTTGCATAACGCCGGCTGTCTCTAGTTCAATTGCTCTTCAGTGTAGTATGAGCTATAAATCAGACAGAACAGCTTGTGGAACGTCTGTTAGCGTTCTGTTGAGTGTCGGAATGAGAAAACGAGTGATCCGATCTTTTTTATACTTTGAACGTGGCATGATTAGTAAGGCTAGCCTTTTATTATTTCTGTTTATAAATTTTGGCTTTCTGTTAAGATATGACGAAGACAAACGTGATGACACACGGATATCTTGAGCTCGCCCCGCTGTTGAAGGAGGGAGGGAGGAAACTCGAAGGGCGACGGAAGCGTCCAATTAAATGAGGTACGGAGCCCAGAGTCTCCTACCCTTTCATACAATAAGACATCAATAGCACCTGGACATTTGAAGTGACATGAGTGTGTTATGTTGTTTCTCCTCAGAATATATCTTTTGGTTTAGCTAGCCATAAAGAGACGAAACTGTACAAGTACAGTGGAAGTGACTTCAGACTTAAAGTAACTTACAATTTAAGGATGCATGTCCCAAGTTATATCATTAAGTATGTGTTTGCACATCATTAGAATCTAGCATTCAAAATTTTCAATATCACCCTCCAGATCTGATCATATTTAACACCAGGGCGAATCCTTTTTAGGATGCCCCAGTCCATTAGGTGGCGGTCACAGAAGAGATATTAAGACAAATTTCGCAAGGAGAAGCACATTGCGGCAAACCGCGACTTCAGTTCTTAATACATATTGATGCCAGGCGTTTATCGGTTGGAGCATCTCCCAAACGCCCATCCTCCTGGGATTTTCACATACAACCGTAGCAAGGGTCTACCATGAACTGTGCGACAAGCAAAAAATAACTGTGGACGACAACGCCGGGCGGATGAACAGCATCAAAGGAGACTCGCGTTATAGTCGTCTGCGAACATGGACCGATACGTGCGGCATTCGGTGATTTTCCTTTGCACACCGATATTGAATTCTGCAGGAATGTGTCTGGTTGTGACCTATCCGTTCGCTTACGCGCTTCCTTCCAGTCTCTTTCAAGGAGGATAGAATAAGGGGAGGGAGCACGTGCTCTCACCGGTGAAGCCAAATGAGTTGTGTGGCCGCTATGTTACATAACCTTCAGTTGCTCATTTTTGCTTTCTAAGTTACAAAAGATTTCAGTCTTTTTTATTTCCTGTGAGAAAGATGTTTGCTTGTGACTGATTTATGGAATTGTTTATTTGAAGTCCAACTTACATTAAAAGCTGATGGGAGATTTACTAGCAAACGAAGATCGAGAACTTGTGATGGAATAGCTAATCATTTCCAGTACGAACTAGATATTTATCCGGTTTTCAGTAACTAATGAAACGTTTTATTAAAATTTTATAAAAATCAGAGCACAATAAAATCAGGGATTTTTTTTTTTTGTTCTTAAAGAATTTGTAAATTTTCGCGTTTATTATTGGTACATAGTCATCTATCAACGCAAACGGATTTTATTGTGCTCTGCAAACGCTTTTTAGTTTTGTATATTTTGTAGTCTTCGTTTAAATTTTGTAAATTATCAAAGTTTAGCAAGAACTGACGTTTTTAAGGTAAATACTTCGTTGCGTTTGTGTTTTCAGAAATATTCACTCGATCACATGAAATAAATCAACGTGCTTTTTTTTTACGTTGGAGTATGTGAACTACTTCATGCATTACTTTAAACAGCATGCACTTTTCGTGTGGTAAATTAAGGGGATTTTTGTCGTACGCAGCGGTAAAACGTGACGTAATATTGCTTTGAAGGAAAAGAAAACAGTGGTGTTATTATAGGCTATATCCATAAATATACATGATATTTTCTTCTTTTCGCGAGAAGGTTTTAAAAGTGTTAACCTGCCTAACGTTGTTCGGTACGCAATTCGATGGGGAAGGAGTCAGAAGGGTAACACAAGATGGCTTCCGCTCAGGAGCGTTGGCTTCAGAGCTTTACATAGGGCTTGCTTGTTATTATCCCTCCCCTTATTCTATCCTCCTTGGTATCTTTTGACCCTATAATCGACCAGCTGTTTTCGTTTACATGATTGCCGATTGACAATTTTACTCTGTTGCTCGTTAATTCGTTAATGTTTGAAATACAATATTATTCATAAGATACGCTTGTGTTCTGCTTGGAAAACTTTAGGCATATAGTTTTCAAAAAGGCACTGCCAGTTTATTGATATCTTTTTAAGCACTATAACTAGAAGTTTCAATGCGGCGCTTTTTCATTATCGAAATGGGAAATTTCTATAGCTATGATTGTCTCACTAAAATAATTACCATCCGCAATTTTTTTATAACCATGAGGTTATTTAACGACTATAAATTTACACAAGATCTGAGGCTTTAAAAAATCATTCGCAGTTCGATCAAGTGTAAGAAAAATTTATATATGCAAATGTATGCACAAGGTGTCAATAAATGTCTGTGAATTTTGTCGTAACGCGAAATATGTATGTGAAAGGTGCGGTAACTTGAACGATGGAGTCAAGTACATGAGCGAACACGTCTGTAAGTGTCTTTGTGCAGTGAGGATAGGTATGGAACAACACGTTGTCGCGGACATGATTTAGGTGCAAAGCAAACATAATGGAACGAAAAAGCCATAAATCCATATCAAGTTCTTCTAGACGAGATATTACTTGCTGCGTTGAATCACCACCGTGTTCGCCTGATCTGGCACCGAAGACTACTTTTTGTTTTTCTGGATAAAATTATTGCTGAAAAGGAAGAGACTTGTTGACATTTTAGATATTCAAACTGACATACGACGCAGATGCAGGCGATAATATAGATGGACTTTTCCCATAACTTCCGGCAGCTATACAAACGACGCCAAAAGTGCATTGTATTACAGGGGAGAAGGATTCATTTGAAGGAAAACTAAGTCAGTTTCTTTGAATATTACCTAATATTCATTTTGCACCGTGCACTAAACCGAATTTTATTGACGCAGTTTGTACATAAAATGTCAGTCGCAAGACCACATTCGTCCAAAGGGTGTCTTAACACATACACGCAAAAGTTGGATCGGACCGAAGTCTGTATGTATGGAAAACTAAATTTCTTTTGTTGTCCTGAATGTTACAACTTTCTCTTCGGCATGAACTCAGTGCAAGTCTTAAACGCTTTAGCTCATGTAGCTAAGGTTTTGTGATTGCGTTAAGAAACTCATTAAACAAACAACTGTTTCTCCGAATTAAGCAAAAAATTACAGAATTAACAAATTGTTAAACCTGTTTGTTTATTTTTTGTGTAACTTTATAAAAGAATGTCTCGGATCGGAATTGCAAAAGCAAATAAAAAAAGATAATATCGCATTTTCGGTTGCAGTACATCTTTTGAATCCTTCCTACACGAAAAATACACCGATCAGTCTAAACATTAAAACCACCTCTGAGTTATGCAAATAAGCTGACGCACGGCCAATCATCGTCACGTGCCAAAGTCAGGAAACAGCGGAGCTATTAATAGTAGGTTGCTCATCATCATCATCATTGTCAACCATTATCAATCCACTGCTGGACGAAGGTCTCCCCAAGTTTCCTCCACAACGGTCTGTCTTGTGCCAGTCTCCTCCATGTCACTCCCGCATATTTACGAATTTCATCCACCCATCTCCCATGTGGTCTTTTTCTGGGTCTTTTCCTGTCCCTTGGAATCCAATCTAAAATTTCGGCTGTCCATCTATGGTCTGTCCTTCTGGCAGTATGTCCAGCCCATTGCCATTTCAGGGATTTAACTCTGATCATGATGTCTTCCACTCTCGTCATTTTTCGGATCCACGAGTTCCTCTTCTTATCTCTCCTGGTTATACCAAGCATGCACCTCTCCATGCCTCTTTGAGTTGTCTGCAGCCTTTGTATGTCTCTTTTAGTTAAGGTCCACGTCTCTGCACCATACGTAAGCACTGGAAGGATGCATTGATCAAACACTTTTCTTTTAAGACATAATGGCATATTGCTCTTGAAAATTTGCTGTTTCTTCCAAAAGCTCTCCAGGCAAGTTTTGTACGCCGATTAATTTCTTCATCAATGTGACCCTCACTTGATATCTGCTGTCCAAGATAAACATACGTATCTGTTATCTCCAGTTTTTCTCCATCAATCGATAAATCTTCATTTCTTGTAAAAGCATTGAACATCACTTTTGTCTTCTGAAAGTTCATTTTTAATCCCACTTCTTTACTCTTGTCAGCAAGTTCCTGGATCATACTCTGCAGCTCTGATGGGGTAGTTGCAAAAATGACTACGTCATCAGCAAAACGAAAGTGGGTTAGATAATCTCCATTAATCTTTATCCCTTTGTTTTCCCAGTTCAGTGATTGAAAGACATTTTCCAATGTGGCATTAAAGAGCTTCGGAGATATGGTGTCACCTTGTCTCACTCCTTTCCAATTTTTATGTGTGTTGCATTTTCAAACAGCCGAATCTTTGCACTTGCATTTTCATAGATGTTATTAATAATATTAATGTATGCATCTTCAATACCGCAGGATTTCAGAGCCGTGGTAACTGCTGATGGTTTCACCGAATCAAAGGCTTTTTCATAATCGATAAAAGCCATGCACAATGGAAGTTCATATTCCCTCGCTCTTTCAATTAGTTCTCTCAGTACGTGGATATGATCTATTGTGCTGTAGCCACTCCTGAATCCAGCTTGTTCTCTCGGTTGAGCCATGTCCAGTGTTACCTTCAAGCGGTGTGAAAGAACTTTAGTGAAGATTTTATAAACCACTGATAGGAGGCTGATAGGTCTGTAGTTCCTGAGATCCTCAATGTCACCTTTTTTATGTAGCAGGATCATTGTAGCATTGTTCCAATCCTCAGGAATCTTCCCTTCATTAAGGCATCGAGTGAAAATTTGGGCGAGTACTGTTTCAATTTCTCCACTTGCTTCTTGTATGATGTCTATAGTAATTCCATCTTCTCCTGGAGCTTTCCCCCGCTTCATGTTCTTGATTGCATGAGCAACTTCTGCTGGGAGGACTGGAAGAACTCTGGTACCTTTCATGATGTCTGGAGTACGTGTATCATCCCTTTCATATAATTTGGAGTAGAAATCTTTCACTCTTGTCAAAATTTCGCCTCTATTTCTTGTTATAGAACCATCTTCTTTTCTCAGAGCCATAATCTGTTTTCTTCCCTTACTGAGATGTCCCTTTGCTATCTTCAGGCTTTGGTTGTTTTCAATTGCTTTCGTCACTAGCTCACAGTTGAATTTCCCTACGTCTTCAGTGATACTTTTTCGTGTTGTCTTGCATAGCTCCATATATTCCACTTTGGAAGTCACATCTTCTTTAGTTGTCCTCATCTCTCTTCTTTTTTGCATCAACATTTTGGTTTTTCCTGATAATTTGTTCACATGCAACTTGTTCTTAGACCCAGCTAATTTTGTTGCTGTTTCCATAAGAGCTTTGGTTACTTTTCTGTTAACTTCAGAAATATCCACTTCTTCCGATGTTAGGCCTTCTAAAGCAGAGAATCTGTTCTTCAGTTCCAACTTGAAAGTATTATGGTGTTTTTTAAGGTTGGTTATGTCAATACATTTTGTTTGTCTTATGAGCTTGCCACGTTCCAGTTTAGTGTTGAGGTGCATCTTACATCTCACCAATCTATGGTCACTACCTGTGTTGAACTTGTTCAGCACACTGCAGTCTTCGATGACGAATTTTTTGTTACACATAATAAAATCAATTTCACTTGTCGTCCCAATTGGATGTCTCCATGTCCATTTCCTGTGTGGCTTTTTCTTGAAAAAGGAGTTCAAGATGAAAAATCCTTCTGCCTCTGCAAACTCAACGAGAGTATTTCCACGCTGGTTTCTATTGCCGTGACCGAATTTACCTACTGAAGTTTCATTCTGTTGCCGTTGCCCTATTTTTGCATTGAAATCTCCCATAATTATCTTCAAGTGCTGCTTACCTTTATTATTTAGATGACGAATTTCCTCATAAAATTCTTCAATTTCTTCTTCAGGATGACTTGTGGTGGGTGCATAAGTTTGAATAATCTGAGCCTGGTATCTTCTCGATAGTTGGATAACGAGTCGTGCAGCTCTGTCAGAGGAACTTTCAACTTCTACCACTTTATCCTTCAGTTTCTTGTTTATTATAAATCCAACACCACTAGTTCTGCCAGTATCTTACTATAGAGTAATTAGTAACTATCAAAGATGGTCTGCAGTTCGAACCGTCGACAAGGCGTGGGCATGCAACACCTCATTGATACCAGAGTTAGCTCAGGCTATCGCGTCTTATCCGCAGCAAAAGGAGGGCCATTGTGGCTGACATTACCATAATTTCAGTTGTGGTGAAGGACCCAATGTGTCGGAACACGCAGTTCATCCTACGCTCTTGGATATGGATCTCCGCAGTCCAATTGCCTATGCTCACAGCCGGTTACGATCGCCAACGCTTGCAGTGGACACGTAATGATCGGTATTGGACCCCAGAAGACTGGAAGTGTGTATCATGATCAGACGAATCCCGTTTTCTGTTACAACAAGTTAACGGACGAGCTCGTGTGAGACATTTACTGAAGGAAGCCTTCTAACCCGAATGCTTTGCGGGGCGGATCTAGGCGGCTGGAGGAAGTGTGTTGGTCTCCTCAATATTTTCTTTGGGAACACTTGGACCCATTTTTTTTAAAGCGAACTCTGACAGTTGTCACGTACCTAAAAATCTTGGCTGACCAAGTACACTCTCTTTTTATGGCAACAGTATTTCCTGGCGGAGATGGCGTCTTTCAACAAGATGCCACCTCCCCCAGGAAATTGTTCATGCCACACTGTGAAGAAGGTTCCGGAATGGTTCCGAGAACAAGATGAGGAATTCCATATATTGCTATGGCTCCTCAAATTCGCCGGACATGAATCCTATCGGGTATTTGTGGTTTGAGTTAGAGAAACGGGTACGAGCAGCATCACCCCAAACACGTAATTTACGGGAAGTGCGGGATCTTCTGTTGCAGTCATGGCAGCAAATATCACCTACCAATATTTCGTTGAATCTATGCCTCATAGATGAGAGCTCTTTCCGCGGCGAGAGGAAGATTTATGTTATATTAGGTAGGTGGTTTTAATGTTAGGCATTTCTTTAGGTAGGTGGTTTTAAAGTCAGTGGATGTATAAAGCCGACGAGACAAGCGGATGTATAAAGTTGTGACTTCCGCATAAATTCCGAAAGTCACAACTTTAATTCACTCTTATTGGGTACGATATACTGTATATGAGATTTCTGAATTACAGTACGGTTTATGGAAAAACATTGTTTACAGTCCGTACAACAAAGAGAAGACATACAATTACAGTTCAGATCGTTACAAACGTCAACCGTATTCGCGTTGAAGCAATGTCAAGGGATGTAATGAAAGGCGAAGGCTCGTCTTGTAGGAACTCAGATTGAGAATAGACATATTTGATCAAATCGTTGTATACAGGAGCTGAAACCTGGAAACGAGCAACCGATTGCACCCTTATAAGATTCTATCGATTTTTTAATGCTCCAGCCAGACAGTGATATGATTGCATGAGTGACATATTTAACAAAGTTCCTGCATGACCGGAGAAATCCCACATCCAGATGTTGAATGAGTGAATCCGAAAAACCTTATAGGTATTTTTTGCGGTTAAAGGTGACGTCATGAAATTTCTTGATCCGCGTGTTAAAATTTAAAGACAGATAGCTAAGTAATGGATAAAGGTCCATTCCATCCCGCAACTGAGTGTGTCATTTTGATCTTAGTCGTCTTGCAAACATAGCGGCAGTGTGTGACATAATGATCGTGACGTTTTGATGTCTTCATTTTGATTACATGAGAGGAATCGACGGTTCCTTACTTCACGATCTGTTCTAACCTCCTTGGGTGAGATAATGCAGTTTCATCACGCAGCAGGACATCACGAACCGTAAGGATTCTGGTGTTAAGAAAATGTGGACTACTTCGTGTTCTCAGCGGTCAAAATAAAGTTGCCGAATGTGGCTACTTCGGATGTCAAAAAAACATTGCTCTCAAAGAAAATAATACAGAAAGTTAAAACAATCCTGAAGACGATTTGTAGTCAAGGACATTTCTACTAAACTTCTCGCCACCTGCTATCTGTTCTAATAAAAAGTAAACCCCATGAACTCCCTATGAATCGACCTAGGAAACACAAAAGAAATTCCCCAAGGCCATCTTCTAATCTTAGGGAAAGTGGGGTAATAGCCACTCGGGATTGATGTTACTATGTTAATTAATTTTATGCGAGCAACTAATATATATGCCGCCCCGGTGGTGCAGTGGTCTAAGCCATGGCCTCTGATCATTCGTCCGAATGGGGTCCGGGTTCGAATCCCGGTGAGGTATGGATGTTGTGTTTGTCTTACGGCACTGAATCTCTCCCTTCCCTGGAACCAGTGACCCTAAATTAGGGACGGGTGACTGCGTATAGCCCATCGAGTTTCTCACGGTGGTCGTTAAAAATCCAATAAAAAAAACAACTAATATATGCGCTATTTTTAGTTGAGGAATCGCTTAGAATGGCCGAGCGATATTTAAAACACAGGGTCGTTCAAAAAGTAGCAACACTTATTTTGCATCTTATTTTGCATGAGGCAGAAGTTAAATTCAGTAAACATACTTACACTTACATACTATTCTTCTTCTACCTGAATGCACCGGTCCCACCTTTCTATCCATTTCTGGAAGGTGCGTTTGAAGCCCTCCTCAACATACTGTTCAGGACACCAATCACAGCAGTATTAAGGTCGGAATTTGATGCAAAAAAACGCTCACGAACTTGTTTAATCGCTTCAGGGAACACGGCGCCAGGTCCAGTGAATACGGTGGGCGCCATCACTTCGATGCCTAAATCTTAGATAATCTGCTCGGTACGCAAAGCACGACCTAAGGCATAATCGTGTTGCAAAAACCAATAAATGTGTGCATATTCTGGGCGTTTGGGGGAAATATATTTCTTTACAGGACTTTTTTTTTTTTGGTTGGAGGTTTAACGACCACCGTGAGCAACTCAATGGGCTATAAGCAGTCGCCCGTCCCTAATTTAGGGTCACTGGCTCCAGGGAAGGAAAAGAGCCAATGCCGTAAGACAAACACAACATCCATGCCTCACCGGGATTCGAACCCGGACCCTGTTCGGACGAATGATCAGAGGCCATCGCCTTAGACCACTGCGCCACCGAGGCGGCTTACAGGACCTTTGAGGACTTCAGAATATTAGATACCGGTAACAGTTCTTCCTTGTGAAATAATTATTGTAACTCAACTATTCAACCGTTTTCTCACAATAGTCAACTGTTTTCTCACAATGTCATCAATGGAACTAAGGAACAACTACATCCCATGTAATCTACATGGTCAATGGCGAAGGCCTACCGCAGCGTGGCGTATCTTCCAGACACTCTTCACTTTTAACAAATTTCTTGTACCACTCAAAAACTTGTGAACGGGACAAAGCATTTTCATTACAAGCTGTAGTAATCACCTCGTGCGTTTCTGGGGCGGTTTTATTCAAAACACACACAATTTTATAGCCGCTCTTTGCTCCAGTTTTAAATTTCTACTGGGTTACAGAAACACTTATGAGCTCTACACCGTCTACTTCAAGAATGAACTAGCGAGCGCTGTTACGACGCGCCGTCACGTGACTGACCTCTCAGGTGTTCCGTCACAGGCGGCTGCAGTTTTGTGTGGGGAACTGTTTTGGCGCTATGACATCAGCCTCGCTACCTTTTGAACAATCTACGTAAAATTTTAATATTGACACTCCCGTAACATTCTTTATTTTATTGAAAATTCCTTATGTAAAACAATTCTAGCATAAAATCATAAAACTAATTGGTAGGGAAAATTTGATAAAAGATATTACACTGGTTTCCATAAATTAAGCAGCAAATGAAAACATCGCGATAACGCAAAAAGTAGGTAACCGATTCGAATGAAATTTGGTGGTAAACTTTATCAGACCAAATGCAACAACTAAATGTAAGAACATGTTATGCAAAGCATTTACATTTTGCATGAGTGATGTAAATATGAAAATACAGAAATATAAGTATCAAGATGAAATAGGAAAAGGTACTACAATACGGAGTGTGGTCACCCTGAACAGCAATACAGTCCCGACAGCGACGTTCCATGCTGTTAGCAGTTCCGTGGGTAGCTGCGTCTATTGTTCGAGCAAGGCAGTGAGGAGTCCCTGCGGCGTTTGGGGAGTGTGCTGAAGGGCAGCACCACGCCTCCCGAGAGCATTCCAAACACGGTCAATGGGATTCAGATCAGTGGAGCGTGCTGGCTACTCCATACGAACTATAGCCTTCTCTTCCAAGTACTATTGCACGAGACGAACTGTGTGAGGGCAGGCGTTATTCGCCTGCAGTACAAATTTATCGCCGATTGCGGCCACATACAGACGAGCAATAGGGTTCAGAATGTCGTCTCTACACTGCTGAGTATTGAGGTTTCCATGTGGCAACACTTAGAGGTCGGTACGGCTGCCTAAAGAAATGCTCGCCCACACCAGAACACTACCACCACCACAGGCGGATCTTTCCTAGATATTAGAGGGAAGATAGTGAATACCGGCCTCTCTCCAGATGCAAATTCGGCGGGAATCACTATGTAAACAGTATCGCTACTCATCAGTGAACAGAACGGAGCTCAACTGATTTTGAGTCCAGTTCGTATGTATTCGTGCCCAACTGAAACATTCCCTTCTGTGGTAGGGTGTGAGGAGCACGCACAATACTGGTCGCAAAGCATACAGTTCTCCTGCATGTAACGTTTTACGTACCGTCGAAGTTTATACCGTCCGTCTAGTAGCGGCCGCATGCACAGATTTGAGATGAGTCGGTGGAGACGTCCTGTTCCGCCATGCGGAAAGCCACAAATACCGGCCATCCGCGGAAGTCGTCGCCGTCGGCTTAACTTCGCTGTACCTTCGGGGAGCTGAACCCGTGGCTTGGAACTACTGCCACATCCTGCTGATCACAGAACGATCGACATTGAGCCATCATACGACGTCCACCTGCCGTTGCCCTGCTTCGAGTTGGCCTATATAGCCCTGTAGCGTAACTTCTCTTGTAAATGACGTCTTGAAGCGATGTTAGCAATATCGCTATCTCGAAACCTTGTAATCCACCGACGCACATGAATTGACGACTCCCTCCGAAGCAGCTGGTTTTAAGCTCTTGAGCATTTGCATAAAGCGCTGCCAGGGCACTCATTTGCCTTCCATACATCGATGATGCATGCCTTCGCCCGTAACATATGCAAATTTCGTGCAACTCGAACTATGTATTCCCAGTTATTGTGATTTCTCGGTTTGTTGCTTAATTTATGGAAATTAGTGTAAATAATAATTTGACGGTATTCTTCCAAGTTTTTTTTTCCAAATCTGTTCACTGCTAAAGCACTTTTCTGTTTAGAGAAAAGTGCTTTAGCAGTGCTTTTAGCGCCAGAACTATGAACGACAAAAAAAAAAAAAAAAATCCACGAGTATATGTAAAGTGTTTTGGGTGATCAATGATGTCCGGTCTTAAAAGAATTTTTAAATCGGACTTTTAGTAGCAGAATAATCGGTAAAAAAGAACTGAACATCTGTACACCTAGAGTGAAATTGCGCATTGTTTTAGACAGAAAATGTTTCAAAATGTTTATCAGTCAGCAGCATCTGACTGATAAATGATTTTTCAATCGGGAACTTAACGCACTGACGTCGGTCTGTAAATACGGAGTAAATGAAGACGCGAACTTATGTTCTCCAGTGCCAACTTTGAACATAAAGACAAACTTAAATTATATGCAAAATATTGCGAACCATAAATACTCTGACAAAAGAAAGCATTTCCCAAATCGGTTTATTAGAAGTAAGGACAGCTAGAAAAGTACAATATACCACTACGCCCGCTAGCGGAAAAACTATTCACTGTTTTAAGCAAAATGAATTCCTAAAAGGTTTTTCGTAGTGATCACAAAACAGTTTTTTCAATCGGGTTTTCAGAAGCACTGATGCAAATACGTGAGAAATAGGAATATTTACTGGCGCACCGTACCCTAACACCTAAAATCGTTCGTAATCAAAAATTAGAAATTGTATGAAAAACATTTTCCACCAGGAGCTCAATCCGATGCAAAAAGAATTTTTTCAATCGGACCCTTTGAAGCAAAGATATGGGGGTAATCGCAGTTCAGTTTTATGATTTCCCTAACGGAAAATGCTGTGCATTTCTTTAAAAAAATCAGTGTAACACAAACTAACTTCGTTATAAATTATATCGATGAGAGGAAAAAGTTTTTTCTTTGGATATTTTGAAGTAATGATATGAAACAAAACGTACAGTGAATTCAACTGCATCTCCATTTACATCATCTAACGGCGAAGTCATGCATTAAGCAATGTAAAAAATCAGGAGGGCTTGGATCATAATTCTCACATTTCTTGCTTCCCAGTGAAAAAATAATTTTTCAAATAGAGCTAATACACTGGCGGAAAGTGAAAAAAGAACACCAAGAAGGAGACGTCTGATACCAACGAAATTTATCAGCATAATAACGGAATACAGAGGATAACGTAATCAAAACATTATGGCAAAATACAGCTGTATTTGCTGGTAAACTGAAAAATTACATTTTCATGTAACATGGTTAGTACGAGGTTAAACTGTCACGAACTTCGTCACACTGTGCAATTCTGTCATGGAGTCTGTCGTACAGATGTTGGATGTAAGTTTGGCGTATTGAGTTCCAAGCATCAGCAACCTGGACGCGTAAATCGGGGACGGTCGTGGCTGGCCGTGCAGACCGCATAAGTCGTTGTCCCATAAAATTCCACACGTGCTCAATGGGGGACAAATCCGGTGAACGTACATGCCATGGAAGTTGTCTCACTCCCTGAAGTGCATGTTGCGTTTCACGTGCCGTGTGTGGGCGTGCGTTATCTTGCTGGGAAACACACCGATGGACCAACCTTACAAATGGCACAACAACGGGCTGAATGATGTTGTTGATGTAGGAGGTGCTGTTTAACGTATTCGGTACAAACACTAGTTTTGTACGGTAGTAATAGCCAATCGCTCCCCACACCAGGAGACCAGGGGTAGGCCCTGTGTGTCGCTGGCGGATGCAAGAAGGGTGGAGACGCTCCCTTGTGCGTTTGCGAACACGCATACGGCCATTGGAGGCTACCAAGCAGAATCTGCTTTCATCGCTGAACACGAGAGATCGCCATTGCGTTCTCCAGTGCAGACGTTGGTGACACCACTGCAGCCGTTCCTGACTGTGGGCTGGAGTTAGAGGTACACATGCCAGAGGCACACGTGCACGTAGTCCTGCATCCAATAAACTGTTGCGGATTGTTCGCACTGTCACTTCAGGTGCAACTGCAGCTCGGATTTAAGTCGCAGTGGATGTTCTGCTTGACAACGTCGCTCTTCTTATGCTTCGATCGGTCCGCTCATCAGTCCGTCTGTGACTCCCGGTTCCACGTCTTCTCGTGTGGAAATGTTCCGCGGACCATCTACGCCACCATCGTACCACTACCGATACTTCCCATCCAATTCGCTCCGCAATACGACGATACGACCACCCGACCTCGCGGAGTCCGACTAGACGACCTCGCTTAAAGTCCCATAAATGCTGAAATCATACACATCTTCCATGTCCAGACATTGCAGGTTCTTCAGGGTCTTCGCACGTGTCCGTACGCCGAAGACTGATTACATTCACTTCGCCGTACTCCTTAAATACCACCGACGATAATTTGCATATTATGCCGTGCTGTGGCGTAAGCGCTCACCGATTGGTCCCGAAATTAACATAACATCTACGTAAACTCGACCCAATTAACATATGTAAATTTCATGATCGTCCGCCAATTCCTTCTTGGTGTTCTTTTTCACTTTCCGGCAGTGTATTTGCAGAGCCGTGGTGTCCACTACCGGGGGGATACAGTGATAACAGAAGTACCAACTATTTTTTACAAAAGACGTGTTAAAAATACACATTCGCTATTGCACATGCTGGTCTCATTTTGCAACGCGAGTTCGCCGTTCAGAGATCAGAGCTTGGATTCCGTCCACGAGAAACCTCTCAATTTTCATGCGCTGCCATATACGCATCGCTTGTTGCAGTTCAGAGGCAGGACGACTTTTTTCCATTTAATCCTCATTGTTTTATTTTACAGCTTCGTTTTTTCCGGTGTTTTTTTATCCGTTTGTCAATCTTATTCGTTCAGCTTTGCTTACCTGAAGCTCATACCAAAGCCCTAATTGTTTCCCTCGCAGTGTTCCTTTGAGTGAGCGAAAAGATGGAAATGAGCCCAAGAAGTAGGATTGGTTCATCTCTATATTGCGCGGCTGCTGATTACTTGAAAACACCTCATGAGATCTCCAATGTTCCTGTTAACATTTCCTAGGAATAAATAGCAAAACTCTACAACAGTAATCCGATTTATTGGCCTAGGAATATATAAATAAGCTTTTCCACGCTTTCGAACATCAACAGATGGCTTTTTCAAGTAAGTTAGACAGAAAATGTAATCTGAATAATACAACGCTTTAACAATTTAAACGCAGCGACTTCACTTGACAATAAATAGATACGACGTCAGACTCATTTAAAAATACGAGGTATCAAGTTAGTGTGCCCGCGGTATCTTGGTAGGGAGAAAGTGTTACTTGAAGAACCGGCTCCAAATTCGCGGCAACTCGAGTGAGACGTTATCATTGCAAGTATCACTGTTGGTAATTATCTCCAACGTTTTCCAAACGGCTGTACATCTAAGGGTAGAGTAGGTAGCTAATTTCTTTATATCATACCACATAGGAGTAGCGGACTTGGATTTGACTTTTATGGATATGGTAGTGGTTACTTATACTGAAGAACTTTTCGCAACGAAACAGGTTTTTATGAAATCCCTCTACAATATCTGGACGGCTCTAAACAATGCTACATTGGAATGACCAAGCGTTTCTTTATAATCATAATACGGCAAGGTAACCACTGCGAAAATACGGCAAAGTAACCACTGCGGTATCCAGAGAAATCAAACTCAAATTTGCTACTCCGATGTGGGATGATATGAAGAAAGTAGCTGCCTACTCTATCCCTAAATGCAAAGCCATTCATGAAACCTTGGAGATCATTACCAACAGTGATACTTGCAATGATAGCATCTCACTCGAGGGGCCACGAATTTGGAGCTAGTTTTTCAAGTAATGATTTCTCTCTACCAGAATACTGCGAGCACAAATAATAAGACACCTCGTATCTTTAAATGAGTATAACGTCGTATCTGTTTATTGTTAAGTTAAGTCACCGCGTTCAAATTGTTAAAGCGTTCCGTTATTCAGAATGCAGTTTCTGTCTAACTTCTTTGAAAAAGCCATCTGCTTGATGAGGGAAAGCATGGAAACGCTTATTTATATACTAACGTACGGCTCGCCTTAGGACGGTTGTTTTTAAGCTTTAAATAAATAATAATATATAGGAGATGGGATATAAGGTCAGGTGATGCGTAACATCACAGCCTCTCCTTGACAAATGTCAACCCCGCCTTCTCGCGGTCCATCCTGTTCCCACTAAACGGGCTCTGACGACCGCCAATAGCGGTAACACTATACCATGGGGATTAGAGGTAATGCTATACCACACTCACCAACCCGCTTGGCCAGCGTGGTGAGTTATGGCCAAACCCCTACAAAATGACTTCACAACTTAAATCTTGGCCCTCAGTCTCCGGCAGCTGGAATGTACCTGGCCAAGGCAGCGGCCAGTGCGACATGAAGGCAGAGGGTGCTAAGAATCCCCGGAGGACCGGACTGGGCTGCTATCTGATGCTGACCTTGGCTACGTATAATGGACGCTCCCTATCTTCTGATTCAAGGCTTCTTGAATTGGAAAAGGAACTACAAAGGATCAAGTGGGACATCGTGGGGCTAAGTGAGGTAAGGAGAAAAGGAGAAGATCTCATCGAACTGAAAAGTGGACATCTCTTCTACTATCGTGGGACAGATACTGGCAGAACTAGTGGTGTTCGATTTATAATAAACAAGAAACTGAAGGATAAAGTAGTAGAAGTTGAAAGTTCCTCTGACAGAGCTGCACGACTCGTTATCCAACTCTCGAGAAGATACCAGGCTCAGATTATTCAAACTTATGCACCCACCACAAGGTATGCTGAAGAAGAAATTGAAGAATTTTATGAGGAAATTCGTGATCTAAATAATAAAGGTAAGCAGCACTTGAAGATAATTATGGGAGATTTCAATGCAAAAATAGGGCAACGACAACAGAATGAAACTTCAGTAGATAAATTCGGTCACGGCAACAGAAACCAGAGTGGAAATACTCTCGTTGAGTTTGCAGAGGCACAAGGGTTTTTCATCTTGAACTCCTTCTTCAAGAAAAAGCCACACAGGAAATGGACATGGAGACATCCAAACGGGACGACAAGTGAAATTGATTTTATTATGTGTAACAAAAAATTCGTCATAGAAGACTGCAGTGTGCTAAACAAGTTCAACACAGGTAGTGACCATAGATTGGTGAGATGTAAGATGCACCTCAACACTAAACTCGAACTTGGCAAGCTCATAAGACAAACAAAATGTATTGACATAACCAACCTTAAAAAACACCATAATACCTTCAAGTTGGAACTGTAGAACAGATTCTCTGCTTTAGAAGGCCTAATATCAGAAGAAGTGGATATTTCTGAAGTTAACAGAAAAGTAACCAAAGCTCTTATGGAAACAGCAACAAAATTAGCTGGGTCTAAGAACAAGTTGCATGTGAACAAATTATCAGGAAAAACCAAAATGTTGATGCAAAAAAGAAGAGAGATGAGGACAACTAAAGAAGATGTGACTTCCAAAGTGGAATATATAGACCTATGCAAGACAGTGCGAAAAAGTATCACTGAAGACGTAAGGAAATTCAACTGTGAACAAGTGAGGAAAACAATTGAAAACAACCAAAGCCTAAAGATAGCAAAGGGACATCTCAGTAAGGGAAGAAAACAGATTATGGCACTGAGAAAAGAAGATGGTTATGTAACACGAAATAGAGGCGAAATTTTGACAAGAGTGAAAGATTTCTACTCCAAATTAATGAAAGGGATGACACGTGTACTCCAGGCATCATGAAAAGTACCAAAGTTCTTCCAGTCCTCCCAGCAGAAGTTGCATATGCAATCAAGAACAAGAAGCGGTGAAAAGCTCCAGGAGAAGATGGAATTACTGTAGACATCATACAAGAAGCAAGTGGAGAAATCGAAACAGTACTCGCCCAAATTTTCACTCGATGCCTTAATGAAGGGAAGATTCCTGAGGATTGGAACAACGGTACAATGATCCTGCTACACAAAAAAGGTGACATTGAGGATCTCTTGAACTACAGACCTATCAGTCTCCTTTCAGTGGTTCATAAAATCTTCACTAAAGTTCTTTCACACCGCTTGAAGATAACACTGTATAATGAATTAGCTTTATTTACTTTCCGCTAAGCTAATTATTATGAATGATTCTCTTCCTTCCAGCTAGCTAATGATATACTTGTACTAAGCTTCAAAATGATGAATTCAAAAAGGTGTTGTTACTAGTTAATTACGAACGTAAACAAAGTCTCAACGTTTTTTTATAGTAAGCAATAAAAGTTATAAACCTAACAGCCAGACAGAGGTCTGACAAAAACTATGAATTGAGAAAAACTGAACTTACTGAAAACTTCTTTATTTCAACGAATCTTGGTCAACTAAGGCACACACAACACTTGTAGAACAATAATGAATAATCACTCCTCGCATTATACACGCTCTCGCTTAACGACCACAAGCTCTCCTCATAACAACACCAAAGCTCACCTCATAACAACACACACGCTCCCCTAAGTCTCGATGAACGCGCCTATATACTAGCTACCACCACGTCATGACTTACACTCATTGCCAGATCTCATTCAGCGGGTGAAATAATATTTCGTTCAGTAGGAAGATAATTTACATAGTAAAATAAAATAACCAGAGATAGTAAAATCAAAAGGAAAGTGAATATAGAGTATACGTTACAACTGGACATGGCTCAACCGAGAGAACAAGCTGGATTCAGGAGTGACTACAGCACAATAGATCATATCCACGTACTGAGAGAACTAATTGAAAGAGCGAGGGAATATGAACTTCCATTGTACATGGCTTTTACCGATTATGAAAAAGCCTTTGATTCGGTGAAACCATCAGCAGTTACAATGGCTCTGAAATCCTGCGGTATTGAAGATGCATACATTAATATTCCTAATAAAATCTATGAAAATGCAAGTGCAAAGATTCGGCTGTTTGAAAATACAACACACATAAAACTATGAAAGGGAGTGAGACATGGTGACACCATACCTCTGAAGCTCTTTAATGCCACATTGGAAAATGTCTTTCAATCACTGAACTGGCAAAACAAAGGAATAAAGATTAATGGAGATTATCTAACGCACCTTCGTTTTGCTGATGACGTAGTCATTTTTGCAACTATCCCATCAGAGCTGCAGAGTATGATCCGGGAACTTGCTGACAAGAGTAAAGAAGTGGGATTAAAAATGAACTTTCAGAAGACAAAAGTGATGTTCAATGCTTTTACAAAAAATGAAGATTTATCGATTGATGGAGAAAAGCTGGAGATAACAGACACGTACGTTTATCTTGGACAGCAGATATCAAGTGAGGGTCACAGTGATGAAGAAATTAATCGGCGTACAAACTTTGCCTGGAGAGTTTTTGGAAGAAACAGCATAATTTTCAAGAGCAATATGCCATTATGTCTTAAAAGAAAAGTGTTTGATCAATGCATCCTTCCAGTGTTTACATATGGTGCAGAGACGTGGACCTTAACTAAAAGAGATCTACAAAGGCTGCAGACAACTCAAAGAAGCATGGAGAGGTGCATGCTTGATGTAACTAGGAGAGATAAGAAGAGAAACTCGTGGATCCGAAAAATGACAAGAGTGGAAGACATCATGATCAGAGTTAAATCCCTGAAATGGCAATGGGCTGGACATACTACCAGAAGGACAGACCATCGATGGACAGCCGACATTTTAGAGTGGATTCCAGGGGACAGGAAAAGACCCAGAAAAAGACCACATGGGAGATGGGTGGATGAAATTCGAAAGTATGCGGGAGTGACATGGAGAAGACTGGCACAAGACAGACCGTTGAGGAGGAAACTTGGGGAGACCTTCGTCCAGCAGTGGATTGATAATGTTTGACAATTATGATGATGATGATATAGGAGATGTTGCCCGTCGAATAACGGAGTAAAATATTTAATTGAAGGAGATTGGAAACAAATACGCCAGATTTTTGTAAGGAAACATAGTAAAAACTTATATAGTATGAACTCATTCATGTTTGAACTAAAAATTATATGCTATTTACACTGGCAGAAAGTGAAAAAGAACACCAAGAAGGAATTGGCGGACGATAATGAAATTTACACATGTTAATGGGGTCGAGTTTTCGTAGGTGTGATGTTAATTCCGGGGCCAGCCGGTGAGAGCTTACGCCACAGCACGGCATAATATACAAATTATCGTCGGTGGTATTTAAGGAGTACGGCGAAGTGAATGTAATCAGTCGTCGGCGTACGGACACGTGCGAAAACCCTGAAGAAGCTGCAATGCCTGGACATGGAAGACGTGTACGATTTCAGCAGTTATCGGACTTTGAGCAAGGTCGTCTAGTCGGACTCCGCGAGGCCGGGTGGTCGTATCGTCGTATTGCGGAGCGAATTGGATGGAAAGTATCGGTAGTGGTACGATGGTAGCGTAGATGGTCCGAGGAACATATCCACACGAGAAGACGTGAACCCGGGAGTCACAGACGGACTGATGAGCGGACCGATCGACGCATAAGAAGAGCGGCGTTGTCAAGCTGAACATCTACTGCGACGCAAATCCGAGCGGCCGTTGAACCTCAGGTGACATTGCGAACAAACCGCAACCGTCTACTGAATGCAGGACTACGTGCACGTGTGCCTCTGGTATGTGTACCTTTGACTCCAGTCCACGGTCAGGAACAGCTGCAGTGGTGTCTCCAACGTCTGCACTGGAGAACGCAATGGCGATCTGTCGTGTTTAGCGATGAAAGCAGATTCTGCTTAGGAGCCTCCGATGGCCGTATGCGTGTTCGTAGACGCACAGGGGAGCGCCTCCGCCCTTCTTGCATCAGCCAGCGACACACAGGGCCTACCCCTGGTCTCCTGGTGTGGGGAGCGATCAGCTATCTCTCCCGTACACAACTAGTGTTTGTACCGAGTACGTTAAACAGCACTTCCAACATCAACAATATCATTCATCCCGTTGTTGTGCCATTTGTAAGGTCGATCTATCCTGGTGTTTGTCACCAAGATAACGCACGCCCACACACGGCACGTGAAACGCAACATGCACTTTAGCGTGTGAGACAAATTCCATGGCCTGCACGTTCATCGGATTTGTCCCCCACTGAGCACGTGTAGGATTTTATGGGACAACGACTTATCCGGTCTCCACGGCCAGCCACGACCATCCCCGATTTACGCATCCAGGTTGAGAATGCTTGGAACTCAATACCTCAAACTTTCGTCCAACATCTGTACGACAGACTCCATGCCAGAATTGCACAGTGTGACTTAGTTCATTGCGGTTCAACGTCGTACTAACCATGTTACATGGAAATGTTATTTTTCAGTTTACCAGCAAATACAGCTGTATTTTGCCATAATGTTTTGATCACGTTATCCTCTGTATTCCGTTATTATGCTGTATAAATTTCGTTGGTATCTGACGTCTCCTTCTTGGTGTTCTTTGTTTCACTTTCCGGCTGTGTATTTCCGTTTTTCAAAAGACCTCCCGATAAATAACGTTCTGTGTAAAATATTTGTTGTTTAAGGTGGACATTAAGTGAAAATGCCCCGCGATACCTTCAATGGAAAAATTTTGTTACCTAGGTTCTCATACAAGAAATGCTTTGTGACTTCCGGAAATTCGCACACATACGAAGAAGGCACTGCACTATAGGTACTAGCTTTTTAAAGTTAATTTCCGTGAGATGGTTGAATTATATTTAAGTTAAATTTCCGTGAGATGGAGTAGTGTTGCTTATCGTTAATAGGTAGCGCTCTAGGTACGTCAAGTACTGAAAATGTGGCATATTCTTGCTTTTTTTTCTTGAATATTAAAGTTTTTCATACACCCAAAAAATAGCTGAGCGGTCGTAGACTTTAGTTTAGGATGCCAGTAATTATTTAAATCATTTACATTACAGTTTATTGGCTTTTCTACCCTCATACTTTTGTAAAACAGAAATCACATGCTGGTACTAGATCTGTGATGCTGACGGAAGGTTTTCCAGGAAACGAATCATTACCACCTCCCCCGCAAAGCAGAGGGTGGAGGAATGATATCTGCACCCCACGCTTTGCCCTCAACGAAGGGTTTCTCCGGCAGTTGGGGGAAAGAGTAATTACGTACGAAATCCATTGTGGTGACTCTTCACGAATAGCGTCTCAGAGTAGAATCGTTTCGGGACGCGAGAGGAATGTTTGGCCCTAACAATACGCTACTCATCCACATTTCCGTTTATGTTTTCCATGAAAGAAATGCAATTGTGAAAAATGAAAAGAAAAGCAATTAGAAAAATATGATGAATTCAGTAAAAGTAAGATACAGTGGCTCACCGAGGATTTCTTTATGGGGTGGCCCAAAATATTGAAGATGCAAATAAAAATATCCCAGAGAAAACATCTCCCAAACCATTGGAAAGCGATAAAAATATATCAGCTATACTAAAGCGCGATTCTGATTGTTCGTAAAATACACTTTGTATATTTAGAAACATGTACCAATATATTTAAAAATAAACAGCCAAGGAATGAGGAACCAAGTGATATCTAATGGAGAGGGCCAAGGAACCTTGCTCACCCACATTGAGTAGGTAACTGACAAATGTATGATATAAAAATTTTGGTAGTTTAATTAATCAAGTAACGTATCATATACTGCAGAACAGATTTAAGTGAAAATTTCGCCAGTCACAAGAACTGGGTTCAGTCGGATATACACGTGATCATTAGGTGGAGTGATGTGACGACACTCTCCCGACAAGAAGGCGTTGTTTAGCAGAGGAGTTTAAACAAAAAGGAAACCTGCTCGAGAACAGATTCAAGAGTAATAATTAGGCGCACCTCGAGACATGGTCTCACTGGGAAGTACACGCGGTGATTTGGTTCATTCATGTGACGACACTTTATAGAGTAGAGGGCGTTCCTTTACACATGAGTCTTAATAAAAAGGCAAAGTGCAAGAGATAAGATTCAGGTGCAGATGACGCCAGCTTGAAAAAAGGGTCTCACTCAGGGGTACGTGCGGTGATTAGATTGAATGACGTGACGACACTCGCCTGACAAGAGGACGTTCTTTGGTACAGGAGTTTGAATAAAAATGCAACGTGCAGGAGAATACATTCGAGTAAAAATCACAACCACCTGGAAACATGGTCTCACTGAATGTACGAGCGGTGATTAAGTTGAATCATGTGACGACGCTCTGCTTACTAAAGGGCATTGTTTGGCACAGGGGTTTTGATAAAGAGACAACGCGCTGGTAAAGGGATTCAAGTGATGATGACGCCAGCCTGGAATCGTGGTGTCATAAAGAGATACGCTCGGTGATTAGGTTGAGTGATGGGACGGCACTCACCCGAGTATGGCTGTTTTTTATTACAGGGTTTCGAATTGGAAAGTAACTTCCATGAGAACCGATTCAAGTGAAAATCACCTCGGCCAGGATACATGGCTTCACTAGGAGGTACGAGCAGTGATTCTTTTGAATGATGTGACTACACCCTCCTGAATAAAAAACGTTGTTTAGCACAGTTATTTAAATAAAGAGGACGCGTGCTGGAGAAAAGAGTCAAGAGAAGACGACGCCTGCTTGGAAACAACTTATCATTTGGAGGTACGCGCGGTGATTAAGTTGATTTATATGACGACACTCTCTTAACTATAGGCCGATTTTTGTAGCAGCAGTTTAGAGAAAAAACACCAAAGCACGTTATTCGAGAACAGATTCCGGTAAAAATTACGCTCACATACTGTATAAACATGATCTCACACAGAGGTGCGCGTGGTAATCAGGCAGAATGATGAGACGACACTCTCCAGAGTAGAAAACATTGTTTGACACAGGTGTTTGAAAAAGCCAAATGCCCGGGAACAGATTCAAATGGAAATAACGCATGTCTGGGAACATGCTCTCACCTGGAGGCACGAGCGGTGATTAGGTTGAATGGCGTGACGACACTCTCGTGACTGTAGGCCGTTATCTGGCACAGGGGCTGAACAAAAAAAAGACCGTCTTCTCGTGAATTATCTGGCTCAGGCGTTTAAAAAGCAACCAATTCAACAACACGTTGAATTGAAAATTACGCCAGCCTGGAAATATCGTCTCATTCAGAAATACGCCCGGTGATTCGGCTGAATGATGTGGCGGCACTTTCTAGATGATAGGGCGTTATTATGCACAGGAGTTTGAATAAAAAGTCAAAATGCTGTAGAACAGATTCAAGGGAAGAAGTCGCCCGCCTGGAGACAGGGTCTCACTCTCAAGTACGCGTGGTCATTTAGTTAAACGATGGGGTGATGCTTTCGTTGTAAAGGAGTTTGAACGAAAAAGCAGTGCAATGGACAACAGATTGAAGTAAAAATGACGCCCGCTCCAAACACAGAGTCACTCTAAGATACTCGCGTTGCTTAGGGTGAATGGTGTGACGACACTCTGTTTAATAGAGAGCGTTTTTCGGAAAATGGTTTTGAGTAAAAATCAATGTATTGGAGAATAGAATACAATGAAAATGGGGCTCACCTGGAGACATCGCCTTACTCGAAGTACGCGTGGTAATTAGGTTGAGTAATGTGACGACACTTTCCCGACCAGAAAACGCTGTTTGGCACAGGAGTTTAAATAAAACGGCAACGTGCTCGTCAACAGATCTAAGTAAAAATGACACTTGACTGGAAACATGGTCTCACTCGGAAGTTCCCGTTTTTATTAGGTTGAATGATGTGACGACACCTTTCCGATTAAAGAGCGTTGTTTTGTACAAGAGTTTGAATAAAAAGGTAATATTCTTGAGAACGGATTCAACTTAAGAAGACGCCCGCCTGGAAATATGGTCTCACTCTAAGGCACGTGTTGTGATTGGTTGAATGATGCAAGAACAGTCTTCTTAATACACTGAGCTGTTTGCCCTATGATTTTGAATAAAATGTGAACGTGTTGTAGACCAGATTCAATTGAAAGTGACGCCATCTTGGAAACATGTTCTCACTTGGAGGTACGCGCGGAAATTATGCAGAATGATGAAACGACAAAGAAACATTTTTTGACACAGAAATTGGAGTAAAATGCAAACTTCTGAAGAAGAGATTTAGGTGAAAGTTACGCTTGACTGGAAACATGGTCTCACTCGGTGGTACGAGTGATGTTTCAATTGTATGATGCGACAATAGGCCAGTTTTGGAGACAGGAAAATGAACAAAAAGGGCCATCTATTCGACAACTAATTCAAGTTAAAATTACGCACGCCAAGAAACATGGTTTAACTTGGAAGCACGCGCGGTGATTAGATTGGATGATGTAACGACAGTATGCTTAATAAAAGGCGTTGTTTGGCACATGAGTTTGAATAAAAAGGCAAAATTCTCGGGAACATATTCAAATGGAAATGACGCATGTCTTGAAATATGCTCTCATCTAGATGTACGAGTGACGATTAGGTATAATGATATGGCGACACTCTTCTGTCTAAAAGGTGTTGTTTGGCACAAGAGTTTGAATAAAAGTACAACGTGCAGGAGAAGAGATTCAAATAAAAATGACTCTTGTCTGGAAGCATGGTCTCACTTGGATGTACGCGCGGCGAATAAGTTGAATGATGTGACAACACTGCTTACTAGAAGGCCGAAGTCTTGCACAGGAATTCGAACGCAAAGCCACGGTGCAGGAAAACAGATTCAAGTGAAAATGACACACGTTTGGAAACATAGTTTCACTGTGATCTACTCTCGGTGATTGCACTGAATGCTATGACGACATTCTCCTAACTAAAGAGAGTTTTTCGGCACAGGGGTTTGAATGACGAGGCAACTTCCTAGAGAACAGATTCAAGTGAAGAAGCCACCAGTACAGAAACATGGTGTCACACCGAGTTAGGCGCCGTGATTAGGTTGAGTGATGTGACGACATTCTCCCGAATGACAATCATTGTTTATTGTACGTGTTTGAATTAAAAGGAAACTTGTAGAACGGATTAGAGTGATAATGACCTCCGTCAGGAATGATGGCCTCACTCGGATTTACGCGCGGTGATAAATCTGAATTACGTCGCGACACTCTTCTGACTGAGTGTGGCTGTTTAATACATGTGTTTGTATAAAAAAGAATCGCCCTGGAGAACAGATTGAAGTGAAAATGATGCCCGTCCCCGAATACGCTCTCATTCTACGGTACGCGCGGTGTATAGGTTGAGAGATGTGAAAACACTCTGCCGACTAAAGGGCATTGTTTGCCATAGGGGTTTCGATAAAACGGCAAAGCTCGAGAACAGATTTAAGTGAAAATGGCGGCCGTCTCCAAACATGGTCTCACTTAGTCACTTTGTGGTACTCGCAATGATTAGGTTGAATGATTTTAGACAATCTGTTGAATTCAGGGGTTTTTTCTCACATGAGTTTGAACAAAGTGTCAACGTGCAGGTGAACAGATTAAGAGTAAATAACATTCGCTAGGAAACGTGGTCTCACTCAGTGGTACGCGCGGTGATTAGACTGAATGTTGTGACGACACCCTCTTCTCTAGAGGTCGTAGTCTTGCACAGGAATTTGAAGAATACGGCACTGTACACGAAATCAGTTTGAAGTCAAAATGGCTCCCACCTGCAAACATGGTTCCATTCGGATGTACGCGCGGTGATCAGGGCCGGCTGGACCACAGGGGCAACCGGGGCGGTCGCCCCGGGCCCCGCGCCTTCAAGGGGCCCCGCAGTTTAGAAAGCAAAATAATTTTCGGAAAAAAATTTAACTACATTTTTTTTGTAACTTTTGCGGCGCAAGGCCCTTAAAAATATATTTTTGAAGATTTTTTGTTTGTTTCCAATCTCCCCATTTTTGAATACGTTATCCCCCCCCTGTTCGTCGTACGGACACTAAGATTTGCAGATTCGAAATGATTTTTGTAACCACCTTAATCTTTTCCGCATTCATGAAATAGCAAATTAAATTTCACCATTTTGTGGTCCTCTACTTTTATATATCCAACAATTTGTGTGAAAACCTGATACTTAAATACACTGACGGAAAAAAATCCCAACACCAAGAAGGGGTTGTGTTAGATAAACGATAGTTGGTAGGCGGTGAGAGTACATCTGTAAGATGACGTCTATGCAAATTTCGCGCTTAGCGCATACGTGTGGCGCTAGTAGTGCCCCTCGTAACATGAAAAGCAGGTTTGCTGTAAATACGCGCTGTAACGTTCGTGAGCGTTAGTTATCGTTGAGATTCGACGTAGGGTGTTGATGTTAGTCAAGAATGCCTTTAAGAAGACGAAGAAGCCATTATCAACAGCTCACGGAGTTTGAACGAGGTCGTGTAATAGGGCTACGAGAAGGTGGATTTTGTTTCCGCAATATTGCAGAACGACTTGGCAGGAATGTAGCCACTGTGCATGATTGTTGGCAGCGGTGGTCAAGGAAAGGTACTGCCTCAAGAAGACCGGGTTCCGGCAGGCCACGTGGCACTACTGAGAAGGAAGACCACCGTGTACGGCGTATGGCCGTGGCGCATTGTACCGCGTCTGCGGCAGCAAATCGAGCTGCAGTTGCCACCACAGTGACACAACGAACTGTTACAAATCGTTTACTTGAAGGACAGCTCTGAGCCAGACGCCCTGTAGCGTGCATTCCACTTACTCCAAACCGAAGCCGTTTGCGACGTCATTGGTGTCAAACTAGAGCTAATTGGAGGACGGAGTGCAGATCTGTTGTGTTTTCTGATGAAAGCCGGTTCTGCCTGTGTGCCAGTGATGGCCGTGTGTTGGTTAGAAGGAGGTCAGGTGAGCGCCTGTAACCAACCTGTCTGCGGCCGAGACACAGTGGATCTACACCTTGAGTTATGGTCTGGGGAGGAATTTCCTATGACAGCAGGAGCATTCTCGTGGTTATCCCACGCACCCTGACGGCACAGTTGTACGTCGGTCTGGTGATTCAACCTGTTGTGCTGCCATTCATGGACAGCATTCCAGGGGGTGTTTTCCAACAGGATAACGCTCGCCCGCATACCGCTTTTGTAACCCAACATGCTCTACAGAGTGTCGACATGTTGCCGTGGCCTGCTAGATCACCATATCTTTCACCAATCGAGCACGTATGGGACATCATTGGACGACAACTCCATAGTCACCCCCAACCAGCATTCACCGTCCCTGTATTGACCGACCAAGTGCAACAGGCATGGAACTAAATCCCACAAACTGACATCCAGCACCTGTACGACACAATGCATGAACGTTTGCGTGCTAGCATTCAACATTCTGCCGGTTACACCGGTTATTAATGTACCAGCATTTCACATTTAAAGTGGCTCTTCTCGCGCTTACAGTAAGCTGTGATCTTGAAACCTTAATCGATTAAATATGTTATCTATACAAATGTATTGCCGCCATTTCATTCCTCTACAACTTTTTTTTCGTGATGTTGGGATTTTTTTTCCGTCAGTGTATTATATTTCCTATACAAAAATATTCGCAATGCGAAAATATTCGCTAAGTAGGTATCTTTTTATCATTTTGTGAATAAGCTGTTATAAGAGTCACAATGCAACCTAAACCTCTTTTCCGGGAAAAAAAATCGTAGATTTTAACACTTTTTACTCTCTTTCTCTCTCTCTCTCTATCCCTATCTTTTTCTCTCTCTCTTCCCTCCTGTCTATTTCTCTCCATCTCTTTTCTCTCTATTTCTCTCCATCTCTTTTCTCTCTATTTCTCTCCATCTCTTTTCTCTCTATTTCTCTTCATCTCTTTTCTCTCTCTCTCTTCCCTCCTGTAATTTTCAGAAACGACTTTATTAGAATATGATATTTATTTTTTAGTGCCCACAATGAAATTGTGCTCTGGGCCCTGCAATGAAATTTCGCCCAGGGCCCCGCAAGAGTTCCGTCCGGCCCTGGCGGTGAATAAATTGAATGATATGACCACACTCGTTTGACTAACAGTTTGTTTCGCACCGGGGGTGGGGGTGG
Organism: Macrothele yani; assembly: GCA_039090855.1. Taxonomy (NCBI): domain Eukaryota; kingdom Metazoa; phylum Arthropoda; class Arachnida; order Araneae; family Macrothelidae; genus Macrothele; species Macrothele yani. The sequence goes on along the minus strand of CM077013.1, from coordinate 114,789,313 downwards.
GGGGATGAATAAAGAGGCAACGTGCTCGAGGAGAGCTTTAAGTGAAAATGACGCCTGTGTGGAAACATGATCTCACTCGGCACACTGTTAAAAATTTCACAGTTAGATTATGGGCAACGGCCGGCAACTGGGGCCCAGCTGTTGCCCGTAAAACTACGGCTTGCCCGTTTTTGTGAAAGCCCATGAAATTACAGTCTGAACCGTAAATACTAAGCCCAGAATCTGAAGAGCAACGTCCGTAAAAATACAACATGACCGTATTCATTTAAGCTGTAATTTGAAAGGCATTACCCATAAAAATATGTTTGACCGTATTTAGCTAAGCCGTAATTTGAAGCGCAATACCCGAAAAAAATAAGTTTGACCGTATTTACTTAAGCTGTGATTTGAAAGGCAATGCCTGTAAAAGCAATGTTTGGCCGTTTTCAATTAAGCCGGAATTCGAAGAGCAATTCCGCAAAAATGTAGTTTGATTGTATTCAGTCAAGCGGTAATCTGAAATTAAAAAGTCTGACCTTATTCATTTGAATTTCAAAGCAATCCCTGTAAATATGAAGTTTGGCCATATTCAGTTAAGCCTCACGGCGAATAGTCACCGACTTTTACATAAATGCATTTTTTGTGGAAGAGTGCAAGTAAATGCATGTTTTTTGTGGAAGAGTATGCAAGTAAATGCATGTTTTTTGTGGAAGACTGTACAAGTAAATGCATGTCTTTTGTGGAAGAGTGTGCAAGTAAATGCATGTTTTTTGTGGAAGAGTGTGTGAGTGTGAAATTGTTGGATACTTACATTATTACTGAATCAGTTCAGTTCTAAATGTGAGTAATGATATTTTCATATTTTAAAATCAGGTTTATTACAATATGATAAATAATGACATCAGTTACACACAGATTTGTTTAACATTAGGCTTTACGAACTCTGTACACACAGTTGGTTGAACAATACTTACGTTTCTTTTAGACATGTTTTAATTGGGGAATTATTTCTAAAGCACAGTTGGTTGAACAATACTTAGTTTCTTTTAGACATTTTAATTTGCACATACGTACTTATGTAGTATTTGCATGAATGAATACAAAGGGCAGTTATGTAGCAAAGATATGTACAGGCATATTCTTGTATTTATATGTTGTATCAATGACAAACAGAAGTACGAACTGGCATCCGAGTACATTGCGTCTATAAGGGTATTCAGTCCACAATGGTGTCAAAGTTGGTTTTTCATGTAGGTTTTGGCTAGTATTACATTTGACATAGGGTTGAATCATGCTTTTCCTGTTTTCATATTCACTGCCTTGTGTGCTGGTTCATTTTACATTCTACTGAGCACTGTGTTGTCAGTGTTCCCAGAACTTTTACTGTCTTGTTTCCCATCTCTAATTTTTGGATATTTACCTACTTTTCACATTTTTAGTAAAATTATGTCAAAAACTGGAATACTGCTTTTGAAAGATCACATTGCTTCCCCATAATTAAGGTATCAGAAAGAAAAGAAAAAAATACTTGATTGGAAGTGAGAGCCTTTGAACTTGATAGGGCATAATTTCAAATCTCAGACCCCCACCCAAAGAAGAAACACTTGTTTAGACCCTGATTCTAACTGAGTCATTGTAGAACATTAAATGCATATCAATATTTCTAAAATATTAAATTTTCCTGTTTGGAATGTTTTAGAAATGACTTCAGTGATTAAACCTGTTCTTTCATTGTTGTGTTGCCACAAGGAAACCATTTTGGAGCACAAATATTTTTTTGGAAAGCTATTAAATAGTTGTATTTATAATATCTTGGCAATACTTGAAGATACTGAAACAATTTTTATTGATGTACAAATCAGGTGTTTAGTGACAAAGGAAAAGAACACGGCAGAGTCTTTAAATTTCTCAAAAAACAATTTCATCGTGTCATTTTGTACCAATTTCAGCACTATCATCTTAAAACATGAAATACATGCTTTGCATATTGAACATTTTGAATAGACCTTTAAAATAGGAATACAAAACTTGTAAAAAAAAATTCATATTTTTTAACTTAAAAAAAGAAAGTGGCTTCTGATTTATCTTAAAATATAAATTTTCTTGGGCATCCAGGTTGTACTACCTGGGTAGGTAAATAATTTATGTATATACCCAGCTGGGCATGTAACATTTCAGATATTTTCCAAGCCCTGCTTAAAGTGACATAGGTGAAAGATTTCACTCGCAGAAATTTAGAATGTAATCAATTTTTTTTACATTAAACTTTAATTACTACATTTGCAAAGCAAAGAAACTGCTCATGATATATTTTCACTGTCATTTTCTTGGCCAGCATTTACCAGACTCAGTAAAAAAAGAATAACAGTCGAAACTTGTTATAATGAAATTCAAGGGGGACAAAAAAAAATTGTAGCAACGTATTGTTCTTAAAACATTACAAATTTTTCATTAAAAAGTTAGTATGTACTACAGAAATTTTCATTACGCATAAGATTGCAATGCTGTAAAAGTGAAATAGTGCCCACAGAGACAAGCAAAGGTAATTTTTTTGTAATTGGAAGTTTTTGCTAAAGTATAATGAAATATATAAGCTTTAATTAATATGTGTGTATGAAATTGTGTACTGTATATATTTTTACTTATACATATCAGGGCTTGAAAAATACCATGCCTGGGTCGTATGAATCATTGACCTGGGCAGGTAAATAAATAATCTAGTTGCCCTAGGTGCCAGACTGGGCAACTAAATCTAAAAATGAAGTTCAGAATATAATTTTCTACTACAAGAAAAAAGACAGTCATCGCATGTCATGTTGCTTTTCACTGCTAATCACTGGAAGTTGTATTATTGTTACGCAGTGCCAAGGACAGAAGAATATCACTTCTTTAATTATATTATGCTTTAGGTCCATAAATTGGAAGCATATGGCAATTTTGCTCCAAATGTTTAAAGTCAGCGACTGAATGCATGCCTCTGATGGAACTAGCCTCCTGTGTTTATTGACAAAGGGTTACAACTTCATATTTTTCATATTTTAATGTGTTTCCTATTTTTTCAGAAATTTCATATTTTAAATGTGTTTTAAAGATTTTTATTGTAATATGGACCTGTGAGTCCGACACTGTGAAGAGAAGCTCCGATAGGCCTAATGCATCGCTCCAGTGAAGATGTAAAGCTTTGGTCCGTTAAAAGGAAGGTTCGTTGCTGTGTGGAAATGACGTGCACAAGAGTACAAGAGAAAGAGGACTTACGTTATTGGCAGAAGAGCAATAAATGTTGTAGTGATACGCTACAGAAAATAGGTGCACAGCAGCCACCCTTTATTTTGTTGTATCCTGTACGTTGTTGGCAGAAAAAACCGGATAAAACCTGTTCGATTTGCAAAAGATACATATGAGTAAGATAGAAACTCGCGTGCGAACAAGCTATTAACAGGAGAACCAAAAGTGCAGTGACACAGCAAATCTGTTCAAACCAAAACCGAAATTTATATTTCCCCAGTTTTCTGTACAATATAGAAAAGCATATTAGTGCTTTCGGTAAATGTGTGCTTCAGCGCCCTAATCTATTTCGTTGGAAAAATTTAATTGTGGGTGAAAAGTTCGATGCACACAATTTTTTAAGCATGGAAAATAATAGGGAAAGGTGAAAAATTATATTATTTTTAGATAAAAAGGAAATAATTTTTCCGAAGTATTAACCTGCGTGAAGGTGCTGTGCGACGGAGCGGAGTACGAGTTGGCAGCAAATGCGCGGAAGAATACGACAACAGTAGGGTATATTTTTCGGAAGAGTGTCGTGTAATCGTGCGCAAAAGAAGTAGTTCAAACCTGTTTTATTCATTTTTGAGAAAGATATGTGCAGAATGTCGTTATTAGTGGTTTCACAGTGTCTCCGAATGGAAAGAAATTAAGGAATGTAAAATAATTTATGTACGACAGAAGTTTTGAGGAAGACGTTTTGGTTCCGGTTGAACCCAAAGTCTTAGTTTTAATTTGGAAGATGTGCACAGGTAGGTGATTTCTTCAAGCACTTCATTTGCAGTTCTGCTGTTATTCAGTACATCGTAGCTCACATTTTTTTCCCTCGTGACACGGATATTTTTCAAAATAAACAATTTTCTTCAATTCATATATCGTACTATGGCAGGGAGACAGCTTCTTGTATTGTGGCGGATAATGAAATTTTAAGCCCTGACGAAATCCGAAATGACTGACGATTTTGTACTTCCGCTTACTCAAAATTACCCTTCAAAAAAAAACAAAAACTTACAATGCTGCGCAAATTCAACCTCTTTCTTTCTGCGTATGCCTACAAGACTTTTCGATGACTGCGTACTGCTGAACCGCTTCCTTCTTAATTCTTCCGCCCGTTACTTGCCCTTCTCAACGAAGCTTCCATTCACCGGACTCCACCTTGATGCCGTTGCCGCTCTCTTGTCCTATGCCTACCACACGTACTCTTCCAAACCATCGCACTCCCAGGTAAATACTTCGGAAAACTTATTTCCTTTTATCTAAAAATACTATATTTTTGCACCTTTTCCCATTATTTTGCATGCTTAAAATATTGTATGTCACACTTTTCCCACATAGTTATATTTTTCCGACGAAATAATTTAGACGCTAAAGTACACATTTACCAAACTTTCCATTTCGGATCAGGGAATCATATGCGAAAGAATGAAAAATTTCACAACGTCTGCTTTAAAAACAATTACAAAACATGAACAAACTATATTGTGTAGCATATGAGTATAACATGGTTCGCTCTCCTGGCAAGAAGGTACTTGCTTGGACTTGTAGTCATCCGCACGTGAATTGCACGGCGAAGAGAATCTTCCTTTCAACAAAGCAAATCTTCACATCGTTGCCGTAGTGATGTGTTAGGCCTACCACAGCGTCGCACTCACAAGTCAATGTTACAAGTTTCCGACAAAATAATTTAGGACGCTAATCTACACATTTACCGAATAATCTGCCAATGATGAAGCTTGGAGTGCCATTTCAGGTGGATTCAGTAGTTTTAAAGAGTTTGTAGAAATCAATGAAAATGCATTATCGGGGAATTGAGGGATATTCAAGAAATAGTCAATGAAATTCAGGATGATGATGAAGAGACATAACGAAGAATTAACAAAAGATCCCCAGACTATCACGAAAGCAGTAGAAGCTTTGAAAACACTGTCACTACATACAACTCACCGATACATCTAATTGCTACACATTCCTGTTTCAACAAACTTGAAAAAACTGTTTTCAATGAGAGGCAACAGCAGAAACAGTCTTCAATTTTACATAACTTTAAAAAGCCATAAATATAAACACGGTATGTAATTAAAATTTTGAGATCATGTAATTTACATTTTTGAGTAATTTAAGCTTTTAAGTGTTAAATTTAACTAAATAAATTCAATCATTAATATTTTTCTTATTTTGCATGTTATTCTCATGTTAGTTACATTTTAAACTTAATTTTGGCTGGAATTACACTAACTTTTACTTATGCTGCGCTCTCATTTATACGTGCTTTGGTTTGTGCTGACATATATGTGAGATATTACTGTATACATGTGATAATGAGGTGATTATAGATATAATTAAAAAATATATATATTTCGGCTCTTCTGGTTTCCAATTACATTTATGTAATTTATGTGTTGAGTGGTAAAAAGAAGGCACAGTGGAAATTTGCTAATGATGTTTGTATATATGCAGATTTCCATTGTTTGCTTCTTCCTGCTGAAAACTAAGCTAGGGGTGCCTATGAGTTAACTGAATATGCCATAGTCACAAAATGATTGATAGTTATATACTAAGGAATGTGAGTAAATGATATTCCTAAAAGCAATCAAAACCATGTAGCAGTCAGGGAGAATCACAAATGTGTTTCCTGAACGAAAATGTGACATTTCATCACATGAAACTTTTTTACCACCTCTAAATTGAGGCCATTGGTTCTAGGGAAGGAGAAAGCCAAAGCTGTTATGTTATGTAAAAAACAGGGTTTTTTTTAAAGGTTTTAACGGCTAATGTGAGGAACTAAATGGGATATAAGCAGTCCCTGTCCCTAATTTAAGAGTCACTGGTTCCAGGGAAGAGAGAACGCCAGTGCTGTAAGACAAACACAATATCCATGCCATACCGGGATCCAAACCCGGACCCACTTGGACAAACAATCATAAGATGGTGCTTAGACCACTGCACCACCGGGGCGGCAAAACTAATGCCTCATATGGGACTCAAACCATATGTTAAATTGTGACTGCTAGCCAAAAACCTTGATGTACAACCAACTCTGATACCAGTACGGCTTGAACATCCTCTAGACCAATGGTTCTCAAAGTGGGTTACACTAAAATAATAGGGGGGGGCATATTGTTAGCAACCATACCGAGTCACATAGCGAACCAATTTTCAAAACAAAATTAATCTGAATTTATGGCTAGTGCTGGTAGGATGTGTGGTGAAGTTTAGCATATTTAGCTGAAATTTCTGAAAAATGAACTAGTGGAACTTCTCATTACAGGGTGAAAACAATCTGTTCTATGTTGAAAAAACAAAACACAAGCAATGACGAAAAAACTTTATGAGAAAACCGAATTACAGGGAACAGCTCTGACCAATTTTCATAACTGAATTCATTATCGTCAGAAAATGAGCAAAAAATTGGAAACTTGATGTTAAACAGCTAATAATCGTCCATCTCTGCACTCTCCAAACTTTTACAAGGCAGTATTTCCCATTCCCACTGAATGAACTAGTTACTCATTCACATACAATGCAGAAATGTGTAATCTTCTATTGCCAAATAAAGAACTTATGAGACATCTTTTAACTCTGGTTGGTTTGAAAAGCATTTGTTCTTTGAAATCACCGACTAGTTTTTGGATTCCAATGGAAAAAGAATTTCCAACATTGTCGAGCTCTGCCTTAAGTATTTGTTGCCTTTTACAACTACATATTTATGTGAAACTAGTGTTTTATCCTTAACCACCATATAAACTAAATATTGAAATAAGCTGGATGTTGAAGATAACTTGTTTGTACATAAGCAAGAAAACTCCAAATATTGATGAACTTTGCAAGAGTAAATGAGCTCATACATCTTATTGATACTAAACAAATGACTTGACCAGTTTTATTTGATTTTTTAGCCATTTGTGCAATTTCTGTGACATCAGTGTATGTAATTTTAGCAAATATACGTGTGTATTTGTATTTTTTATATATTTTATACCCACATAAACACACTGGAATAAACTTTTCATTAAAGAATATGCCTGTACATATCTGTACTCCAGAGCTAATCTTCGTATTCATTGGTGCAAATATAATACTTCACAAGTTCTTAAGTACATGAGCAAATGAAAAGGAGTCTTAAAAAAACAAAGTATTGTTCAGCCAGTTTGTGCTTTAGAAATAATTCTGTCTAAATTCAGAAGTTGAACACTATGCCGTAAAAAAAAAGAGCACAAAACGGTACGACAATACTTATGCGTGTTATATTGCAAAGTGGAATTCATTTCAGACTACAAACATACGAAAAGAATGCTGCCCTACGTAATTCCCAAATCAGCATGTACAGATCGAATTTATTCGACATCCTAGTCAACGCTAGGTATATACCTGGCGATAAAGACTTGCACAGAAAGTAAAGCACTGTATCATATTGATAGTGAAACATATATGGATGTGAGAGTTATGCTCCTACCCCAGTCAAATGAAATCTTAGCTACTACATAGATTTTCCTGTGTGACAATACTTCAGCCACCCTCGTTTGGTGGTGAAACTTTTAAAATTATATATATATATGTACACAGTTCGTGAGCTTAATATCAAACAAAAATGTGTGTAATTGATTTCGTTACTTTTACATATCATAATAAACTTAATTTAAAAAAGTGTCTACTCACATGTTTTCTTTCTTTAACATGGCGTCTTTCCGGCACATGTTCGTGACTTCATGTTCGTCAGTTAGGGCAGGGTTGCCAGATTTTTCTGACATAAAAAGGCCAGGGCTAAGTGAAAAAAGGCCAAAAAAGGCCTGAAATAAAGGATTTCCTAATTTTCTTGACATAAAAGGCCTAGGTAATATTTAATAAACGCCTTAGACAAAATGTACATGAAAATAATTATTTTATAAAATTTTAATTTTGTTTATTTACTTTAAATAATAATTTTTTTGATTTGCATGTTATGAAAATTAAGTTAAGCAGCAATATGGCATTTTCATACATTTCTTTATTCCTGTAATTAGGTACAAAAATAGATTTTAAATATATTTCACTCATATAAATGCAGAAATAGGAAAATATGCAAAAAAAAAAAAAAAAAAAAAACTTTTGTCGAGTTAGGTCAAAAATGAATTAATTCTGTATAACTGCTCTGACAGCAAAAATTTTGGCCTACTATTTTAAGAATTTTATCAGAATTTTAAAAGTAAGCAATTTAATTAAAATCTAATTTTCAAGATTTCGTCGAAACAATCTTCTTCTGTTTCCTTTTCAGAATTAATGATGCTCATAGAACCATCACCAACACTGCTGGAGGGAGCATTATACATCTGAGAAGAAAACAATTCCTTCATCCTTGATGTGACATTCTTATCTTTGCAGCAGTTTCCCATGGAATATAAATGAGTTTTGATTCTCAAAATAGAAGAAAGGGTGTTAATATTAAGCTTATTCCTAAGTTCATTTTTAGCAATAGCAACATGAGAAAAAATTCTCTCAACAAAAGCATTGCTGAGGGGAATGCTGTGTGCCCGCAGAACAAAGTCTGAAAGCTCTCTAAAACATTTTTTTCCAATTGAATTTTCGTAACACTTGACCATTGTCCAAAAAGAAATAGGGTCCAAAGGAATATCTTTTGTTTTACTTTCACTCTTCCAGTCCACTAAGACTAACTTTTCATATTGTGATTCAAGTTCCACTACATCAACATTTTCGCCAAATGTAGGTGAAATTACAGGAAGTTCACTAAATTTCTTCCTAGTAGATTGGTTCAAGCACTCCGTTGGGCATAAGTATGATAAAGCCACTAAATCTTTTATATTGTCACCCACTCTTAATTTCAGCTGGTTTGAAGCTGCTTTTAAAAAGTCAAAGCATCTCCTTCTTATTTGAAATTCTTTATCCCTATTCAATCTGATTCTATGCAACTCTACTTCAAATTTTGCACCGAAGTTTACTTGGTCTAATTGCATATATGGTGCACTGGAGTCGCCTTCTGGGTAAATTCTGGTATTCAAACATCTGTAAAGTTGCTGTAGGTCACTGAAGACTTTGAGTGGATTTGCATTTGTTGCTTGGAATGCTGCATTTGTCATTTCAAACTCTTGAATAATAGGAAGGACAAAGGTTAGATAGAGAAAATTGCTTTCATCTAAAAACATATTGTTTAGAATTCTTGCATGAAAGTTTCTATGCTTTTCAGAAATAGCCATAAAATAGGCTTTAAACTCATGCCACTGTGATAAGATATAAAAAATACATTTTCCTTTAACCAACCACCTAGTATTAATGGGGGTTATTAATTTTGAAGGCTGAACAAAGTTGGAATTCATCACCTTGAACAAATTCTCAAATTCTTCTCGTCGAAGAGGGCTGCACTTGAACCATCTGGCTACTTCTGCGATAAGGAAATCTAAATTTGAAGGTAATGTTTTGAATGCGTATTCACAACATAGAGCAAGGCTGTGACAAGTGCACTTTACAACAAACATTCCTGCTGCGACGTCTCATGCGAGAAAGGAGAGAATTTTTCACTCCACAAATATTGCTGGCGCCGTCAGATGAAAAGCCAATACAATTACGCATATCAATACCATTTTTCTCCATAAATGCTGATATGACTGTAAAGAGTGCTTCACCTGTTGTAGAGGTAACAGAAAGGAGACATAAAAACTCATTTCTAATACAGTTTCCTTTTTCGCTAAAAAATCTGACGCACAAACACAATAGTTTCGTCGTAGAAATATCTGTTGATTCATCTACAAGAAGGGAAAATTTTGAACATTGAAGTTCTTTCACTAAATCTTCGAACAATGCTACACTAACAACGTTATTTATAATACTTGAACATTTTGTACGATGAAGTTTGATGTTTTCTAATGTACTCCCTTTGCTGAATTCTCTAACAATATCCATTTGATGATCAACGGCCCTAAGGCTGCAATGGCATGCCATAGCAACACTATATTTTATTTCGAATGTCTTTGTAAGGTCACTGCTTTGTGGCTTTGATGCATTACATATTTTCTTTAAGGAGGCCACTTTTGTTACAGAACTAACAGCTTTTCTATGCTTAACACATTTTTCATGTGCACTGAGATTTGACTTTTTCAGTGTTTTAATACAACACTGACATACTTTACAAAAGCAGTACCCATCTCTTCCCATATTCAACCATTGGAATTCTTCTTCCCAGTGAGGTTGATACTTCCTATCTTTATTTAAAGTACTTATACTCATAAAATTAAAGTTTGTTTACTCTTCATACAGTTTATTACCAATGTGTTTTCTTCTCTTAAAGGTTATACATAAAAACAAAATATAGCAAACTTACTGAGAGCACTAGACACCATTGTGGTTAAATACATAAACAATAATAAATCTTACAGAAACTTACTCAACTTCCGGTTTTAAAAACTTACTTAATCCCTTACTCAACTTCCCGTTCCCGCACAGAAATGAGAAGTTTAAACCATAGGTTTATAAACACTATGTCTCCGTCCGCCTTTCAATTATCTTAGTGCTTCGTCCATTCAGTTTTGGTTTAAAGAGTTCTTGCTCTAGGAAAAAGCAATCGCGCACACACTAGCATCACCTAGCATCTTAGGTAAAATTCTTACAATTTGAAAAATGCCAAGATGTCAAGAAAATCTTTGGCAAAACTAAAGTTACAATAACCCACTTCACAGGTAAAGAAAAAGGCCACAACATAAGAAAAAAGGCCAGGCCTTTTGTTAAGAAAAAAGGCCTGGCTGCTCAGAAAAGGGCCTCGGAGGCCTTAAAAGGCCTGATCTGGCAACCCTGAGTTAGGGATGGGCGATATTTATCAATATCTCGAAATATCGATATTTTTGTCCGATATTTCGATCAATAGTATTGATATCCAAGTTACGATATATCAGAAAATCACTATATCGGTGCGATATTCAATATATCAGCCTATGGCTGATGTGATTTAACTTGTGGAATTAAATCTGTGTTCTTTCCTCTGGCATGTCACGAAAATTATGTTGCTTGAGGACTATCAAACTGCGATCTCATTATCGAGATTCACATGATATTATGTCACCTTCCGATTTCTAGAACTCTACAAGGAAAAATATCTGCTTTGTTGAAAACCTCGATGGTTGAAAATTTTAACTATTAGTTGACAGTAGGCACCCAGAAAAAAAATTTAACGAACGGTTGATAGCAGATTGTTCTTTTGCCTATGAGTATTATGTTTGAAGTAAACTGGCACTTTGACCAAAATTAAATACATACCAATGACACACAATTTAAAGTTAAGCATTTTTTTTGTTAGTGATAAAGTAGGTAGATCTTAACAGCTGGGTAAGGAAATGCAAAACAGCTTTTCGAGAGTTTTCTTGATGTCTTACAAGTTATGTAGTATAAAGTTTGTTGTAATTCAGGCTATATATATATCAGACGTAATTTTTTTTATCATCCTTTGATAATTATCTTGTTAATACATAGTGAAACTTCCTGAAGTAATTATATAATTTGGTAAAAATATGAGCATAACAACTTTCGTCTTGATCTGCTGATTTTTCCACACTTACAGCATGTTATTTCCTCTGATTGTCCATTCGTTTTTTTGTTGTCTAGGAGAGACAGGCTTTCATACATTAATTAGTAAATATATTCTTGATGAATTTGGATTATGATATTTTTTATGTTTTTCATACATTATTTAGTATAGCTTTCATTAATTAATTAGTAAATATATATACTTGATTAATCTGGATTACGATATTTTTTATGTTTTTATTTTTATAATCATATTTTAATGGAGGACTAATAATCGTTAGCACTTTTTTAAATATCTTTCTGGAAAAATAATTGCTTTCTATGAAAAGGCCATCACAAATTATTCGTACTCTAATTACTGTTTTTAACAAAAATGTCACTTGTAAACATATTATAAGCACTTTAATTTTTTTGCTTATGCCATGGGAACTATTTTTGCTTACACCATAGAAGTAATTATATCTGTATACTCCATTAACATTGTGTTCTGTCTTAAACGATTAAAAAAATAGCAAACATTGTTCACACCTTCTGAAAAATATAAATGTATACAAAATGCTCTTAAAATTACAATGACAAAGTTTTTTTAAAGATTTTTTTCTATAACATTTCCTTGCAAGCTGATATAATGTTAACTTTGACATTCGCATCCCAATAAAAATAGTTATTCTTTCTATAATTCAGTTATTCCCATGTTAATTGATGGTTAAGATTTCAGTCTGCTGGGATTAATAAGTACTTTTGTTTTTTTGTCATTTATGCCATACTGAAGCTTCAACTTACCTTTCCTCGAAATGTTGGAAATACATATTACTCATAATCTCACATTTATGAAAAACTCATGAAAACATTCCTTTGCAACTGGGATTTTTGGAAACTTCTTTGCAGAAACCATATCCCTGCTCGTCGAGCAATGCTCACACATGAAACAAGAAAATCCCCTTTTGGGTTTTGGAAAGTATATTCAGCATTTCTGCAGATTACAAGCTCACTTCTGTTGCATGATTTTTTTATTTATCTTTGCATCAAAACTTTCTGCTATATATTTTTTTTATTTTAGGATCTGAAAAACAATATTTTATGTGTTTTTCATATCCCTAAAAATACAACTTGAGAGCTGCAATCTTGCATAAAGATAGTTTTAAGCTATTAAATGTAATAATAAAGGACAAATAAAATTGCTCCCTTTTAGCAGGAGAAAGCAGCTCTCGAAAAAAAATTCAGCTGATGTTTCTAAGAAATTATCTGAGAAAACTGGTAGGATATTTATTCCCCACATTCACTGCCAAGCTTGTGTATTATAATTAGTTATTACTTATTACCAAAACAATTTTTTAAGGTAAAGAATATTTTTATGTCTTAAGAGACATATATGGTTGAGTCGTCATTAGACTATGTAAATGCTATCTGTGGAGAGTAGTTACTCAATTATGTTTGCTCATGCTGATGAAACAATCCTGTTGGCAGAGAGCAAAAGTGAGCTGCAGCGTATGTTGTCCCACATGTATGAAGTTTGTATGAATTTCAGACTTAGTATATGTAAGGAAAACCCCAAAGTTATGTTTTTGACAGATGAATTGTTGGTATTAAATCAAACAGATCAGTCTAAATGGCAAAGAGATTGACCAGGTAAATCAATTTACATATTTAGGAAGCATGTTTGACAGGGAAAACAAATTAGGTGGCAAAATTAGTAGGCTAGTAAATTCATCTTTGAAAGTCACAGCTGCTTCAGGAGGATTTTGAATAAATGATGAATGATAGGTTCTCAAAAAAGTCCCTAATAGTTGTGTGTGAAAAAGTTCAGTAATTGTTCCTACTCTGATGTGCAGCAGTGAAGGCGGAGTACTGCAGATGAAACATAGGAGGGATTTGTGAGCTGTAGAGATGTGTTACTTATGGGGGTGGGGGCAAGATATGTTTTGATCATGTGAGGAATGAAGATGCTTTGTAGATGAGTAGCGTGAAGCAAAATATTGTTTGTAAGGTGGGGATAAATATTCTTGGGTGGTTTGGAGAATGAGTGGTGAGATGATTACTAGGAGAATTTATTCTGCACAAGTGACAGGAAGAAAATGTAGAAGATCAAGGGAGGACCAGATTCAGGAATTCCTGCATGAGAAAAAGAGAATAAATGTGAAGTACAAATGGTCTTGTGTGTGATGGATGTCAGTGAAGCTCAAGTTGTGAACTGAGATCACTGTAAATGCAGATGTTTGATACATCAAGAGTAAATAAAATGTAGTTCCATAGTTTTAAACTTTAATCCAGCAGATAAGCTCTCATCAAGAAACTAACCTATGATCTTAGAGAACAGCTTAGTGATATATATGCCTGTAAAGAGAAAATCCCTCATCTACAACAAGTTAAATATACCTAGAGGTGAGAAATTAGTACTTATTTTTGTGTTGTTTTGGTGTTAATAAGTGAAACATTAAATGCTATATCCCATTTGAGTTCAAAACTGTAAAAAATTTTTTTAAATCTGCTGACTTCCTTTTTTAATTTTAAGGATAATCTCCACCAATGAGCATTTAAAATGTAAAAAAAAAAATGATATGATATTGAAGATAGCTCCTCAGGTGTTTTAGACTTGATAAAGAATACTTTAGGTATTTATTGCGTACAAGTTTTTAATGGAGATGAGAAATCCAAAGAAATGGACTGAGAACTGGAAAAAATGCTTGAAGTGAAGTGGTGTGTGTGTGTGTGTGTGTGTGTGTGTGTGTGTGTGTGTGTGTTGATCTCCATGAGCATCTAAAGTTGTTCCCGAATGTGTAGAGCTTGATTCACCATAAGCAGACACATGTCCCTAATTTAGGGCCAGTGGTTCCATGAAAGACAAGACAGGAACAACTTCTTTATGTATTTTACCACTTGGTAGGCACATTTTCCATGATTATTTAGATACTGAATAGTTTCCATGACATTTAATGAACATTTCATGACTGAATAGATTTTATTCATGACATTTAATAAATAGATTTCTTGACTGAAAAGATTTCATGACATTTAATTGCTAAAACCTGGAAAGGGCGACATCTTTGTTTATTCACTGACGCCACATATTTGGAGGATTTTCACATTTAATGAACAGTGCTTCTTATTTTGAAAATTTGACTGTTTTCTAGCAGTTTCTGAGGAAGAAGTAATCTTTTTGTATGAGAATTTTCCTGATATTAATGCTGAATCAGTTGTAGCAGGTATAAAATCATATACAATTTTTGCAAACTTGATCAAAAGTAAAACCGATGGGCGCAATGCAAGGTATTCATATAATCTGAGCATTGTTTCAGCAAATATATTAATATAGTCTTTAATGGTAGTCTAAGAACTCCCTTCCTACAGCTAGTGTCAAACATTTGGCACAATGTATTGCCTTTTAATCAAACCAAGAACTCATATTTATGAGTACAAATGCAATTTTTACATTGCACATTTATTAGATTTTAGCGGGAAAAGAATTTTGAAAAAAGTAACTTTGTATACTGTAAAGAAACACTAGAGAAATCAAATGAGGAAGAGCACTGCACATTAAAACTTTTCTGGACAACAGAATTTTGTTAATGCCATTCCGTTTAAGAATAACAGTTTTCACAAAAAAAAAAAAATACGTTCGCAGTTTTTATCAAGAGAGAAATAGACATAATGACAAAATGGATAATACTGGGCAAATTAGGCCGAAACCTGTTAACAAGGTTTATTGTATTTTCAGTTGTTTTTTTTTTTTTACAAAAAATAAATAAATAAATTATGTGTGTATCTACAGTGTATATGCACACTAACTTTGAAATAATATATTTTAATGTATGTGTGCAAACTTCTTCAAAATTGCATTAAAAAGCTCTAGCCATTTACTTCTCAACAGTATTATGACTTTGCAGAACATTCCGCATTAGAAATTGCAATAATATGCTGTGATTACAGGCTAAGGGGGTAATGTTTCAGACAGAAGTAACCCAGTGATTTTGTTTTAGGCATTTTACTCCGCTTTTGTACTTGAATAAACATTTCGAATAATCGAATAATGGAAAAACCTTAACATGTGTAGAATAATCTAATCAATGAGACTTCTTTACCCAATTGCCTGTGGTTTACTGGTCTTCCATGTAGCAAAATATTTCTTCCACAAATTCCATTTCAAGTGTGTTTTTTATTCATATATATTCTTTAAAGAGATGTTGAGTGTGCTTAACAGGAAAGTTGACATCCAATTTGTTTACTTTCAAATGGTAACCAAAACCTTCAAATATCGTTGGTGACAGTTGATACTATCCACCGCCAAAGCCCCCATCCCCATTAGTGGAAGGGGAGTGCAGATGTTATATAAACAGAAAAGTGCACAACACTTTTATGATCGCTTTTTTGACTAATTTTGTCTCGCGGTATCAACAATCTTGCATAGGTAGCAATGTTAAGTAGAGAGAATCATGATAACATGTTTTGTTAAAGAAAACAGTTTCCGCATTTATGTTCTGTAAATTTATGTGACAACTTCCTGCCCTTTGGCCACTTTCATCCCATCTGTGCTCTGCCCCTTCATTAAGAAATGCAACAAGGGGCATATATAGATTTTTTTGTGGGTGTGCCAATGAAATGAAAAAATTAAATCCACCAGGACAAAATAAAAGAATGAGAATAGAAAAAAAAAATTGTAACGTAAATTAATGAATTTTTTTATTAAATTAAGCATTTTTGTTTCCAATGTAAGGCACATTTTAACAATAAATAAAACCCATTTAAACACTTTTGGGGGAGTGGGCATAAATATATGCCCCCTTACATTACATAAATGTATAAAACATATAATATAAATACGCCCTTACATAACCATGGCTACGATGTAAACAACCCTGATGTTGGCTTTCCAGCTCAGCATACAAGATATATTTTTAGCGAATTTTTATGAATTATAAAATCGTAAAATATTAATTCCGCTGTCGAAAATATTTATTTACGTAACAAAACAACGTAAAAGGGCAAAATAAAAGCACTAAGTTTTTAACGAGTTTTAAAGTCGTAAAACCCATGGCGTCGGTCTTGTAAAAAAACGTTAAATATCAATTCCGCTATCGGAAATAATTATTTACACAACAGAACGACTGAAATGGCAAAATAAACGCACTACGTTTATTTCCAAGTACAGCGACTGTCTTGTAAAAGGTACGAAATTAGTAATATACAGTACTTTTCTGAGATATCACTATTTTAATGGTATTAACAAAACTTGATTGCAGCTATATTTTCAAGCTGCAGGATATTTTTATATTCTTAGATCGTTTTAAGAACCCTGGAACTAAAGTATAAATTTCGTGTTTTAGAAAGAAAAAATTACTGTAAAAATTCCTTGTGACTTAAGTTATACAATTATTTTACGTGAATCGTGTGATTTCTATCATTATGAAATCGACTGTTTATGTAAACCTTATGAATATGAGCACGCACGTTCGAAATTTGCTAAAAAGGCCTACGCCGAGGCCTAGGGACCTAAAATTGTTTTTTTTTTTTTTTTTGTCTGATAAAATGTGCAACATTATTGTGATGGTGAGTCGGGTGATGTATTTTTTTTTTTTTTTACCTACGAAAAGTAGCAGGAGGCTGTGCGTTGCATCCCGCACTGCTACATCACATGTAATGTTGAATGAAAGAGTGGTAAGCGCTTCCGATGGAAGACAAACTGGAATGTACTGTTCGGATCAGTTGGGATTGGTAGCTGCCACCAGTCGAGACTTCGTTTTCGACGAGCTAAGTGAAGAATGACTAATTTTACAACATTCAACACATGATATGGAGTACCTATGTACAAGGAGATTTATTTACATACAGTGCATCAGGGGTGCACAACGATTTGCTTCTCTTGACTTATACGGTTCACTGTAATAATAATGCGTACACTCTTTTGAACGTAAAGTGATCACTCCTCTAGGTCTATTTAGAACACAGTTCTTATCGTAAACAAGCCGTCACAGTTCGGTTGACAAGACGAAGACACTGTCCGTCCTTCTCTTTCGCTCCAGAGAGTCACAGTAGTTACAGCGAATAAATGAACAAGATCAGATGGAATAGTTTACCTCTCTCTGGTATAAACTGGTGCATTCAGCTTGTTAATGCTACCTTGAGAGACACAGTTGCCAGGATTACTTTGCTGCTACTGAACCGCAGTTCAGGTCCTCTAATTTCTAACCGCAGTTACTATTTCAAACCTAGTGACCCTCGTCCCTATTTGAATCAAATTCTGATTACCTCAGCCATCAGAGCACCATTGACTTCATCCTTACACTATTACGGGGCATTCTCGCGAGAGAATGCCCCGAATATCTGCTCTTTCTGCAACTCGCTCTCTTCTCCGTGAGCATCTCTACAGCTTTGGGCCAATCAGAGCGGTACGTTCACGCGGAACGCTGACCTCTGCCCCCATAATTCTTATGCAACTGTCATATCTCTCTGCAGAGGACTCGTCCTTCTTCTTCGATGCTGTCTTCGCTACTAAGACCTCTCTGCCGAATAATTCAAAATGGCTTCCTCCCGTCCATTTCCTACTTTCCAACTCATTTTCTATATAAATCTGATTTGGGACGTATGTGTGCTTCTCACATCGCCACAATTATAAATTTTACTTTTTATGTAAACCTTATGAACATGAGCACTGAACATGACTTTTATGTAAACCTCATGAGTTTGATTAAAATTTGCTAAAAAGGCCTACGCTTAGGCCTAGGGACTTAAAATAAATTATTTTTGTCTTAAAACTAAATCTTTGCTTTTTCTGTGACACGGATAAATCAAAATGCAATTTGAATGTGATCCCTTAGCGTTTCGGTGGTCTGTCTGCCAACCTTGTACCATGCTTGAACAGATCCTGTAATGAAATCCAAAGTTTTCGATAAACTAACCCTTCGGTGAAATGTACTATTCGATCAAGTGACCCTTCGGCGAAATGAACGTTTCGATCAAGTGATCTTTCGGCGAAACAATCTTTTCGGTGAAGTGATTTTCGGTCAAGTGATCCTTCGGTGAAGTAAACGTTGGGCAAATGAACCAGACACGGTGTTTTGCCGTGAATGTGGGTGAGTTTCCTTCATGACGGTCACCTAGGAGCTCTTAGGTGCATCATTTTCACATCATTCCGTTATCCAGTGCCTTTCCTTTATACACAACTATGTGTATAAAACAACGACCCTCAGTAGATAGAGTATCGTCACATTATTCAACCTAATCACCGGGAGTACTTCCGTGTGAAAATATGTTTCAAGGTGGGGGTCCTGTTTACTTTAATCTTTTCTCCAGAACGTTGCCTTTTTATCTAAACCCTGGGCCAAACAACAACTTTTAGTCAGAAGAGTGTCATCTCATTATTTAGCCTAATAAAGCCGCTTACCGCCGAAGGAGCTCATGTTTCCACACAGGCGTCATTTTCACTTAAAGCTGTTCTCGAGCACGTTGCCTCTTTATTCAACTCCCCCCCCCCCCGTGCGAAACAAACTGTTTAGTCAAACGAGTGTGGTCATATCATTCAACTTAATCACCGTCAGGGCCGGATGGAGCTCTTGCGGGGCCCTGGGCGAAATTTCATTACGGGGCCCAGAGCAAAATTTCATTATGGGCACTAAAAAATAAATCTCATATTCTAATAAAGTCGTTTTTGAAAATTACCAGAGGGGAAGAGAGAGAGAGAAAAGAGATGGAGAGAAATAGACGGGAGGGAAGAGTGAGAGAAAAAAATAGGGATAGTGAGAAAGAGAGAGAGAGAGAGAGAGAGAGAGTAAAAAGTGTTAAAATCTACGATTTTTTCCCCGGAGAAGAGGTTTAGGTTGCATTGTGACTCTTATAACAGCTTACTCACAAAATGATAAAAAGATACCTGCTTAGCGAATATTTTCGCATTGCGAATATTTTTGTATAGGAAATGTAATACACTGACGGAAAAAAAATCCCAACATACATCACGAAAAAAAAGTTGTAGAGGAATGAAATGGCGGCAATACATTTGTATAGATAACATATTTAATCGATTAAGGTTTCAAGATCACAGCTCATTGTAAGCGCGAGAAGAGCCATTTTAAATGTGAAATGCTGATACATTAATAACCGGGCCAGAATGTTGAATGCAAGCACGCAAACGTTCATGCATTGTGTCGTACAGGTTCTGGATGTCAGTTTGTGGGATGGAGTTCCATGCCTGTTGCACTTGGTCGGTCAATACAGGAACGGTTAATGCTGGTTGGGGGTGACGCTGGAGTTGTCATCCAATGATGTCCCATACGTGCTCGATTAGTGAAAGATCTGGTGATCTAGCAGGCCACGGCAACATGTCGACACTCTGTAGAGCATGTTGGGTTACAACAGCGGTATGCGGGCGAGCGTTATCCTGTTGGAAAACACCCCCTGGAGTGCAGTTCATGAATGGTAGCAAAACAGGTTGAATCACCAGACCGACGTACAACTGTGCCGTCAGGGTGAGTGGGATAACAACGAGAGTGCTCCTGCTTTCATAGGAAATTGCTCCCCAGACCATAACTCCAGGTGTAGGTCCAGTGTGTCTCGGCCGCAGACAGGTTGGTTACAGGCGCTCACCTGGCCTCACTCTAACCAACACACAGCCATCACTGGCATCCAGGCAGAACCGGCTTTCATCAGAAAACACAACATATCTGCACTCCGTTCTCCAATGAGCTCTAGCGTGACACCACTGACGTCGCAAACGGCAGTGGTTTGGAGTAAGTGGAATGCACGCTACAGGGCGTCTGGCTCGGTGCTGTCCTTCAAGTAACCGATTTGTAACAGTTCGTTGTGTCACTGTGGTGGCAACTGCAGCTCGAATTGCTGCCGCAGACGCGGTACGATGCGCCAAGGCCATACGCCGTACACGGCGGTCTTCCTTCTCAGTCGTGCCACTTGGCCAGCGGGAACCCGGTCTTCTTGAGGCAGTACCTTCCCTTGACCACCGCTGCCAACAATCATGCACAGTGGCTACATTCCTGCCAAGTCGTTCTGCAATATTGCGGAAAGAAAATCCACCTTCTCGTAGCCCTATTACACGACCTCGTTCAAACTCCGTGAGCTGTTGATAATGGCTTCTTCTACTTCTTAAAGGCATTCTTGACTAACATCAACACCCTACGTCGAATCTCAACGATAACTAACGCTCACGAACGTTACAGCGCGTATTTACAGCAAACCTGCTTTGCGTGTTCCGAGGGGCGCTACTAGCGCCACACGTATGCGCCGAGCGCGAAATTTGCATGGACGTCATCTTACAGACGTACTCTCACCGCCTACCAACTGTCGTTTATCTAACACAACCCGTCCTTGGTGTTGGGATTTTTTCCGTCAGTGTATTTAAGTATCAGATTTTCACACAAATTGTTGGATATATAAAAGTAGGGGACCACAAAATGGTGAAATTTAATTTGCTATTTCATGAATGCGGAAAAGATTAAGGTGGTTACAAAAATCATTTCGAATCTGCAAATCTCAGTGTCCGTACGACGAACAGGGGGGGATAACGTATTCAAAAATGGGGAGATTGGAAACAAACAAAAATCTTCAAAAATATATTTTTAAGGGCCTTGCGCCGCAAAAGTTACAAAAAAAATGTAGTTAAATTTTTTTTCCGAAAATTATTTTGTTTTCTAAACTGCGGGGCCCCTTGAAGGCGCGGGGCCCGGGGCGACCGCCCCGGTTGCCCCTGTGGTCCAGCCGGCCCTGATCACCGCGCGTACATCCGAATGGAACCATGTTTGCAGGCGGGAGTCATTTTGACTTCAAACTGATTTCGTGCACAGTGCCGTATTCTTCAAATTCCTGTGCAAGACTACGACCTCTAGAGAAGAGGGTGTCGTCACAACATTCAGTCTAATCACCGCGCGTACCACTGAGTGAGACGACGTTTCCTAGCGAATGTTATTTACTCTTAATCTGTTCACCTGCACGTTGACACTTTGTTCAAACTCATGTGAACCCCCTCCCCCTGAATTCAACAGATTGTCTAAAATCATTCAACCTAATCACTGCGAGTACCACAAAGTGACTAAGTGAGACCATGTTTGGAGACGGCCGCTATTTTCACTTAAATCTGTTCTCGAGCTTTGCCGTTTTATCGAAACCCCTATGGCAAACAATGCCCTTTAGTCAGCAGAGTGTCTTCACATCACTCAACCTATACACCGCGCGTACCGTAGAATGAGAGCGTATTCGGGGACGGGCATCATTTTCATTTCAATCTGTTCTCCAGGGCGATTCTTTTTTATACAAACACATGTATTAAACAGCCACACACAGTCAGGAGAATGTCGCGACGTAATTCAGATTTATCACCGCGTGTAAATCCGAGTGAGGCCATCATTCCTGACGGACGTCATTATCACTTTAATCCGTTCTACAAGTTTCCTTTTAATTCAAACACGTACAATAAACAATGATTGTCATTCGTGAGAATGTCGTCTCATCACTCAACCTAATCACGGAGCCTAACTCGGTGTGACACCATGTTTCTGTACTGCTGGCTTTTTCACTTGAATCTGTTCTCTAGGAAGTTGCCTCGTCATTCAAACCCCTGTGCCGAAAAACTCTCTTTAGTTAGGAGAATGTCGTCATAGCATTCAGTCCAATCACCGCGAGTAGATCCCAGTGAAACTATGTTTCCAAGCGTGTGTCATTTTCACTTGAATCTGTTTTCCTGCACCGTGGCTTTGCGTTCGAATTCCTATGCAAGACTTCGGCCTTCTAGTAAGCAGTGTTGTCACATCATTCAACTTATTCGCCGCGCGTACATCCAAGTGAGACCATGCTTCCAGACAAGAGTCATTTTTATTTGAATCTCTTCTCCTGCACGTTGTACTTTTATTCAAACTCTTGTGCCAAACAACACCTTTTAGACAGAAGAGTGTCGCCATATCATTATACCTAATCGTCACTCGTACATCTAGATGAGAGCATGTTTCAAGACATGCGTCATTTCCATTTGAATATGTTCCCGAGGATTTTGCCTTTTTATTCAAACTCATGTGCCAAACAACGCCTTTTATTAAGCATACTGTCGTTACATCATTCAATCTAATCACCGCGCGTGCTTCCAAGTTAAACCATGTTTCTTGGCGTGCGTAATTTTAACTTGAATTAGTTGTCGAGTAGATGGCCCTTTTTGTTCAAACTCCTGTCTCCAAAACTGGCCTATTGTCGCATCATACAATTGAATCATCACTCGTACCACCGAGTGAGACCATGTTTCCAGTCAAGCGTAACTTTCACTTAAATCTCTTCTTCAGAAGTTTGCATTTTACTCCAATTTCTGTGTCAAAAAATTTTTCTTTGTCGTTTCATCATTCTGCATAATTTCCGCGCGTACCTCCAAGTGAGAACATGTTTCCAAGATGGCGTCACTTTCAATTGAATCTGGTCTACAACACGTTCACATTTTATTCAAAATCATAGGGCAAACAGCTCAGTGTATTAAGAAGGCTGTCGTTGCATCATTCAACCAATCACATCACGTGCCTTAGAGTGAGACCATATTTCCAGGCGGGCGTCTTCTTAAATTGAATCCGTTCTCAAGAATATTACCTTTTTATTCAAACTCTTGTGCAAAACAACGCTCTTTAATCGGAAAGGTGTCGTCACATCATTAAAACTAATAACCAGGGGAACTTCCGAGTGAGACCATGTTTCCAGTCAAGTATCATTTTCACTTAAATCTGTTGACGAGCACGTTGCCGTTTTATTTAAACTCCTGTGCCAAACAGCGTTTTCTGGTCGGGAAAGTGTCGTCACATTACTCAACCTAATTACCACGCGTACTTCGAGTAAGGCGATGTCTCCAGGTGATCCCCATTTTCATTGTATTCTGTTCTCCAATACATTGATTTTTACTCAAAACCATTTTCCGAAAAACGCTCTCTATTAAGCAGAGTGTCGTCACACCCTTCAACTTAAGCAACGCGAGTACCTTAGAGTGACTCTGTGTTTGGAGCGGGCGTCATTTTCACTTCAATCTGTTGTCCACCGCGCTGCCTTTTCGTTCAAACTCCTTTACAACGAAAGCATCACCCCATCGTTTAACTAAATGACCACGCGTACTTGAGAGTGAGACCCTGTCTCCAGGCGGGCGACTTCTTCCCTTGAATCTGTTCTACAGCTTTTTGACTTTTTATTCAAACTCCTGTGCATAATAACGCCCTATCGTCTAGAAAGTGCCGCCGCATCATTCAGCCGAATTACCGGGCGTATTTCTGAATAAGACGATATTTCCAGGCTGGCGTAATTTTCAATTCAACGTGTTGTTAAATTGGTTGCTTTTTTAAACGCCTGAGCCAGATAATTCTCGAGAAGACGGTCTTTTTTTGTTCAGCCCCCTGTGCCAGATAAAGGCCTACAGTCACGAGAGTGTCGTCACGCCATTCAACCTAATCACCGCTCGTGCCTCCAGGTGAGAGCTGTTCCCAGACATGCGTTATTTCCATTTGCAATATGTTCCCGGGCATTTGGCTTTTTCAAACACCTGTGTCAAACAACGTTTTCTACTCTGGTGAGTGTCGTCTCATCATTCTGCCTAATTACCACGCACACCTCTGTGTGAAATCATGTTTATACAGTATGTGAACGTAATTTTCACCTGAATCTGTTCTCGAGTAGCGTGCTTTGGTGTTTTTTATAAACTCCTGCTACAAAAATCGGCCTACAGTCAAGAGAGTGTCGTCATATAAATCAACTTAATCACCGCGCGTACCTCCAAATGATAAGTTGTTTCCAGGCAGGCGTCGTCTTCTCTTGACTCTTTTCTCCAGCACGCGTCCTCTTTATTTAAATAACTGTGCCAAACAACGTTTTTTATTCAGGAGGGTGAAGTCACATCATTCAAAAGAATCACTACTCGTACCTTCTAGTGAAGCCATGTATCCTGGCGGGCGTGATTTTCACTTGAATCGGTTCTCAAGGAAGTTACTTTCCAATTCAAAACCCTGTAATAAAAAACAGCCATACTCGGGTGAGTGCCGTCCCATCACTCAACCTAATCACCGAGCGTATCTCTTTATGATACCATGATTCCTGCCTGGCGTCATCATCACTTGAATCCCTTTACCAGCGCGTTGTCTCTTTATCAAAACCCCTGTGCCAAACAATGCCCTTTAGTAAGCAGAGCGTCGTCACATGATGCAACTTAATCACCGCTCGTACATCCAAGTGAGACCATGTTTCCAGGTGGGTGGGATTTTTACTCGAATGTATTCTCCTGCATGTTGCATTTTTATTCAAACTCCTGTACCAAAGAACGTCCTCTTGTCAGGCGAGTGTCGTCACGTCATTCAATCTAATCACCGCACGTACCCCTGAGTGAGACCCTTTTTTCAAGATGGCGTCATCTGCACCTGAATCTTATCTCCTGCACTTTGCCTTTTTATTAAGACTCATGTGCAAAGGAACGCCTTCTACTCGGGAAAGTGTCGTCACATGAATGAACCAAATCACCGCGTGTACTTCCCAGTGAGACCATGGTTCGAGGTGCGCCTAATTTTACTCTTGAATCTGTTCTCGAGCAGGTTTCCTTTTTGTTTAAACTCCTCTGCTAAACAACGCCTTCTTGTCGGGAGAGTGTCGTCATATCACTCCACCTAATGATCACGTGTATATCCGACTGAACCCAGTTCTTGTGACTGGCGTAATTTTCACTTAAATCTGTTCTGCAGTTTATGATACGTTACTTGATTAATTAAACTACCAAAATTTTATATCATACATTTGTCAGTTGCCTACTCAATGTGGGTGAGCAAGGTTCCTTGGCCCTCTCCCTTAGATATCATTTGGTTTCTCATTCTTTGGCTGCTTATTTTTAAATATATTGGTACATGTTTCTAAATATACAAAGTGTATTTTACGAACAATCAGAATCACGCTTTAGTATAGCGGATATATTTTTTATCGTTTTCCAATGGTTTGGGAGATGTTTTCTCTGGGATACTTTTATTTGTATCTTCAATATTTTGGGCCACCCCATAAAGAAATCCTCGGTGAGCCACTGTATCTTACTTTTACTGAATTCATCATATTTTTCTAATTGCTTTTCTTTTCATTTTTCACAATTGCATTTCTTTCATGGAAAACATAAACGGAAATGTGGATGAGTAGCGTATTGTTAGGGCCAAACATTCCTCTCGCGTCCCGAAACGATTCTACTCTGAGACGCTATTCGTGAAGAGTCACCACAATGGATTTCGTACGTAATTACTCTTTCCCCCAACTGCCGGAGAAACCCTTCGTTGAGGGCAAAGCGTGGGGTGGAGATATCATTCCTCCAATCTCTGCTTTGCGGGGGAGGTGTTAATGATTCGTTTCCTGGAAAACCTTCCGTCAGCATCACAGACCTAGTACCAGCATGTGATTTCTGTTTTACAAAAGTATGAGGGTAGAAAAGCCAATAAACTGTAATGTAAATGATTTAAATAATTACTGGCATCCTAAACTAAAGTCTACGACCGCTCAGCTATTTTTTGGGTGTATGAAAAACTTTAATATTCAAGAAAAAAGCAAGGATATGCCACATTTTCAGTACTTGACGTTCCTAGAGCGCTACCTATTAACGATAAGCAACACTACTCCATCTCACGGAAATTTACCTTAAATATAATTCAACCATCTCACGGAAATTAACTTTAAAAGCTAGTACCTGTAGTGCAGTGCCTTCTTCGTATGTGTGCGAATTTCCGGAAGTCACAAAGCATTTCTTGTATGAGAACCTAGGTAACAAAATTTTTCCATTGAAGGTATCGCGCCGCATTTTCACTTAATGTCCACCTTAAACAACAAATATTATACACAGAACGTTATTTATCGGGAGGTCTTTTGAAAAACGGAAATACACAGCCGGAAAATGAAACAAAGAACACCAAGAAGGAGACGTCAGATACCAACGAAATTTATACAGCATAATAACGGAATACAGAGGATAACGTGATCAAAACATTATGGCAAAATACAACTGTATTTGCTGGCAAACTGAAAATAACATTTCCATGTAACATGGTTAGTACGAGGTTGAACCGCAATGAACTAAGTCACACTGTGCAATTCTGGCATGGAGTCTGTCGTACATATGTTGGATGTTAGTTTGGGGTATTGAGTTCCAAGCATCCTCAACCTGGATGCGTAAATCGGGGATGGTCGTGGCTGGCCGTGGAGACCGGATAAGTCGCTTTCCCATAAAATCCCACACGTGCTCAATGAGAGACAAATCCGATGAACGTGCAGGCCATGGAATTTGTCTCACACCCTAAAGTGCATGTTGCGTTTCACGTGCCGTGTGTGGGCGTGCGTTAACTTGCTGGCAAACACCAGGATGGACCGACAACAACGGGATGAATGATATTGTTGGCACAACAACGGGATGAATGGCACAACAACGGGATGAATGATATTGTTGATGTAGGAAGTGCTGTTTACCGTATTCGGTGCAAACACTAGTTGTGTACGGGAGCGATAGCTGATCGCTCCCCACACCAGGAGACCAGGAGAAGGCCCTGTGTGTCGCTGGCTGATGCAAGAAGGATGGAGGCGCTCCCCTGTGCGTCTACGAACAGGCACACGGCCATCGGAGGCTCCCAAGCATTATCTGCTTTCATCGCTAAACACGACAGATCGCCATTGCGTTCTCCAGTGCAGACGTTGGAGACACCACTGCAGCCGTTCCTGACCGTGGGCTGGAGTCAAAGGTACACATACCAGAGGCACACGTGCACGTAATCCTGCATCCAGTAGACGGTTGCTGTTTGTTTGCACTGTCACCTGAGGTTCAACGGCAGCTCGGATTTGCGTCGCAGTGGATGTTCAGCTTGACAACGCCGCTCTTCTTATGCGTCGATCGGTCCGCTCATCAGTCCGTCTGTGACTCCCGGGTTCACGTCTTCTCGTGTGGGCATGTTCCTCGGACCATCTACGCCACCATCGTACCACTACCGATACTTCCCATCCAATTCGCTCCGCAATACGACGATACGACCACCCGGCCTCGCGGAGTCCGACTAGACGACCTTGCTCAAAGTCCGATAACTTCTGAAATCGTACACGTCTTCCATGTCCAGGCATTGCAGCTTCTTCAGGGTTTTCGCACGTGTCCGTACGCCGACGACTGATTACATTCACTTCGCCATACTCCTTAAATACCACCGACGATAATTTGTATATTGTGCCGTGCTGTGGCGTAAGCCCTCACCGGTTGGCCCCGAAATTAACATCACACCTACGTAAACTCGACCCTATTAACATGTGTAAATTTCATTATCGTCCGCCAATTCCTTCTTCGTGTTCTTTTTTCACTTTCCGCCAGTGTAAATAGCATATAATTTTTAGTTGAAACAAGAATGAGTTCATACTATATAAGTTTTTACTATGTTTCCTTACAAAAATCTGGCGTATTTGTTTCCAATCTCCTTCAATTAAATATTTTACTCCGTTATTCGACGGGCAACATCTCCTATATCATCATCATCATAATTGTCAACCATTATCAATCCACTGCTGGACGAAGGTCTCCCCAAGTTTCCTCCTCAACGGTCTGTCTTGTGCCAGTCTCCTCCATGTCACTCCCGCATACTTTCGAATTTCCTCCACCCATCTCCCATGTGGTCTTTTTCCGGGTCTTTTCCTGTCCCTTGGAATCCAATCTAAAATGTCGGCTGTCCATCGATGGTCTGTCCTTCTGGCAGTATGTCCAGCCCATTGCCATTTCAGGGATTTAACTCTGATCATGATGTCTTCCACTCTTGTCATTTTTCGGATCCACGAGTTCCTCTTCTTATCTCTCCTAGTTACACCAAGCATGCACCTCTCCATGCTGCTTTGAGTTGTCTGCAGCCTTTGTATGTCTCTGTTAGTTAAGGTCCACGTCTCTGCACCATATGTAAACACTGGAAGGATGCATTGATCAAACACTTTTCTTTTAAGACATAATGGCATATTGCTCTTGAAAAATATGCTGTTTCTTCGAAAAGCTCTCCAGGCAAAGTTTGTACGCCGATTAATTTCTTCATCAATGTGTCCCTCACTTGATATCTGCTGTCCAAGATAAACGTACGTGTCTGTTATCTCCAGCTTTTCTCTATCAATCGATAAATCTTCATTTTTTGTAAAAGCATTGAACATCACTTTTGTCTTCTGAAAGTTCATTTTTAATCCCACTTCTTTACCCTTTTCAGCAAGTTCCCGGATCATACTCTGCAGCTCTGATGGGGTAGTTGCAAAAATGGCTACGTCATCAGCAAAACGAAGGCGCGTTAGATAATCTCCATTAATCTTTATTCCTTTGTTTTCCCAGTTCAGTGATTGAAAGACATTTTCCAATGTGGCATTAAAGAGCTTCGGAGATATGGTGTCATCTTGTCTCACTCCCTTTCCAATTTTTATGTGTGTTGTATTTTTAAACAGCCGAATCTTTGCACTTGCATTTTCATAGATGTTATTAATAATATTAATGTATGCATCTTCAATACCGCAGGATTTCAGAGCCATTGTAACTGCTGATGGTTTCACCGAATCAAAGGCTTTTTCATAATCGATAAAAGCCATGCACAATGGAAGATCATATTCCCTGGCTCTTTCAATTAGTTCTCTCAGTACGTGGATATGATCTATTGTGCTGTAGCCACTCCTGAATCCAGCTTGTTCTCTCGGTTGATCCACGTCCAGTGTTACCTTCAAGCGGTGTGAAAGAACTTTAGTGAAGATTTTATAAACTACTGATAGGAGACTGATAGGTCTGTAGTTCCTGAGATCCTCAATGTCACCTTTTTTATGTAGCAGGATCATTGTACCGTTGTTCCAATCCTTAGGAATCTTCCCTTCATTAAGGCATCGAGTGAAAATTTGGGCGAGTACTGTTTCGATTTCTCCACTTGCTTCTTGTATGATGTCTACAGTAATTCCATCTTCTCCTGGAGCTTTTCCCCGCTTCATGTTCTTGATTGCATGTGCAACTTCTGCTGGGAGGACTGGAAGAACTTTGGTACTTTTCATGATGTCTGGAGTACACGTGTCATCCCTTTCATATAATTTGGAGTAGAAATCTTTCACTCTTGTCAAAATTTCGCCTCTATTTCGTGTTACAGAACCATCTTCTTTTCTCAGTGCCATAATCTGTTTTCTTCCCTTACTGAGATGTCCCTTTGCTATCTTTAGGCTTTGGTTGTTTTCAATTGCTTTCCTCACTAGTTCACAGTTGAATTTTCTTACGTCTTCAGTGATACTTTTTCGTACTGTCTTGCATAGCTCTATATATTCCACTTTGGAAGTCACATCTTCTTTAGTTGTCCTCATCTCTCTTCTTTTTTGCATCAACATTTTCGTTTTTCCTGATAATTTATTTACATGCAACTTGTTCTTAGACCCAGCTAATTTTGTTGCTGTTTCCATAAGAGCTTTGGTTACTTTTCTGTTAACTTCAGAAATATCCACTTCTTCCGATGTTAGGCCTTCTAAAGCAGAGAATCTGTTCTTCAGTTCCAACTTGAAGGTATTATGGTGTTTTTTAAGGTTGGTTATGTCAATACATTTTGTTTGTCTTATGAGCTTGCCATGTTCGAGTTTAGTGTTGAGGTGCATCTTACATCTCACCAATCTATGGTCACTACCTGTGTTGAACTTGTTTAGCACACTGCAGTCTTCTATGACGAATTTTTGTTACACATAATAAACTCAATTTCACTTGTCGTCCCATTTGGATGTCTCCATGTCCATTTTTTGTGTGGCTTTTTCTTGAAAAAGGAGTTCAAGATGAAAAACCCTTCTGCCTCTGCAAACTCAACGAGAGGATTTCCACGCTGGTTTCTGTTGCCGTGACCGAATTTACCTACTGAAGTTTTATTCTGTTGCTGTTGCCCTTTTTTTGCATTGAAATCTCCCATAATTATCTTTAAATGTTGCTTACCTTTATTATTTAGATGACGAATTTCCTCATAAAATTCTTCAATTTCTTCTTCAGGATGACTTGTGGTTGGCGCATAAGTTTGAATAATTTGAGCCTGGTATCTTCTCGAGAGTTGGATAACGAGTCGTACAGCTCTGTCAGAGGAACTTTCAACTTCTACAACTTTATTCTTCAGTTTCTTGTTTATTATAAATCCAACACCACTAGTTCTGCCAGTATCTGTCCCACGATAGTAGAAGAGATGTCCACTTTTCAGTTCAACTAGGTTTTCTCCTTTTCTCCTTACCTCACTTAGCCCGACGATGTCCCACTTGATCCTTTGTAGTTCCTCTTCCAATTCAAGAAGCCTTTAATCGGAAGATAGGGAGCGTCCATTGTACGTAGCCAAGGTCAGCGTCAGATAGCAGCCTAGTCCGGTCCTCCGATGATTCTTAGCACCCTCTGCCTTCATGTCGCACTGGCCGCTGCCTTGACCTGGTACATTCCAGCTGCCGGAGACTGAGGGCCAAGATTTAAGTTGTGAAGCCATTTTGGAGGGGTTTGGCCATAACTCACCACGCTGGCCAAGCGGGTTGGTGAGTGTGGTATAGCATTACCTCTAATCCCCATGGTATAGTTATACCGCTATTGGCGGTCGTCAGAGCCCCTTTAGTGGGAACAGGATGCACCACGAGAAGGCGGGGTTGACATTTGTCAAGGAGAGGCTGTGATGTTACGCATCACCTGACCTTATATCCCATCTCCTATATATTATTTTTTATTTAAAGCTTAAAAACAACCGTCCTAAGACGAGCCGTACGTTAGTATATAAATAAGCGTTTCCATGCTTTCCCTCATCAAGCAGATGGCTTTTTCAAAGAAGTTAGACAGAAACTGCATTCTGAATAACGGAACGCTTTAACAATTTGAACGCGGTGATTTAACAATAAACAGATACGACGTTATACTCATTTAAAGATACGAGGTGTCTTATTAGTTGTGCTCGCAGTATTCTGGTAGAGAGAAATCATTACTTGAAAAACTAGCTCCAAATTCGTGGCCCCTCGAGTGAGATGCTATCACTGCAAGTATCACTGTTGGTAATGATCTCCAAGGTTTCATGAATGGCTTTGCATTTAGGGATACAGTAGGCAGCAACTTTCTTCATATCATCCCACATCGGAGTAGCAAATTTGAGTTTGATTTCTCTGGATACCGCAGTGGTTACTTTGCCGTATTTTCGCAGTGGTTACCTTGCCCTATTATGATTATAAAGAAACGCTTGGTCATTCCAATGTAGCATTGTTTAGAGCCGTCCAGATATTGTAGAGGGATTGCATGAAAACCTGTTTTGTTGGGAAAAGTTCTTCAGTATAAGTAACCACTACCATATCCATAAAAGTCAAATCCAAGTCCGCTACTCCTATGTGGTATGATATAAAGAAATTAGCTACCTACTCTACCCTTAGATGTACAGCCGTTTGGAAAACGTTGGAGATAATTACCAACAGTGATACTTGCAATGATAACGTCTCACTCGAGTTGCCGCGAATATGGAGACAGTTCTTCAAGTAACACTTTCTCCCTACCAAGATACCGCGGGCACACCAACTTGATACCTCGTATTTTTAAATGAGTCTGACGTCGTATCTATTTATTGTCAGGTGAAGTCGCTGCGTTTAAATTGTTAAAGCGTTCTATTATTCAGATTACATTTTCTGTCTAACTTACTTGAAAAAGCCATCTGTTGATGTTCGAAAGCGTGGAAAAGCTTATTTATATATTCCTAGGCCAATAATCGGATTACTATAGTAGAGTTCTGCTATTTATTCCTAGGAAATGTTAACAGGAACATTGGAGTTCTCATGAGGTGTTTTCAAGTAATCAGCAGCCGCGCAATATAAAGATGAACCAATCCTACTTCTTGGGCTCATTTCCATCTTTTCACTCACTCAAAGGAACACTGCGAGGGAAACAATTAGGGCTTTGGTATGAGCTTCAGGTAAGCAAAGCTGAATGAATAAAATTGACAAACGGATAAAAAAACACCCGAAAAAACGAAACTGTAAAATAAAACAATGAGGATTAAATGGAAAAAAGTCGTCCTGCCTGTGAACTGCAACAAGCGATGCGTATATGGCAGCGCATGAAAATTGAGAGGTTTCTCGTGGACGGAATCCAAGCTCTGATCTCTGAACGGCGAACTCGCGTTGCAAAATGAGACCAGCATGTGCAATAGCGAATGTGTATTTTTAACACGTCTTTTGTAAAAAATAGTTGGTACTTCTGTTATCACTGTATCCCCCGGTAGTGGACACCACGGCTCTGCAAATACACTGCCGGAAAGTGAAAAAAGAACACCAAGAAGGAATTGGCGGAAGATCATGAAATTTACATATGTTAATTGGGTCGAGTTTACATAGGTGCTATGTTAATTTCGGGACGAATCGGTGAGCGCTTACGCCACAGCACGGCATAATATGCAAATTATCGTCGGTGGTATTTAAGGGGTACGGCGAAGTGAATGTAATCAGTCTTCGGCGTACGGACACGTGCGAAGACCCTGAAGAAACTGCAATGCCTGGACATGGAAGATGTGTATGATTTCAGCAATAATGGGACTTTAAGCGAGGTCGTCTAGTCGGACTTCGCGAGGTCGGGTGGTCGTATCGTCGCATTGCGGAGCGAATTCGACGGGAAGTATCGGTGGTGGTACAATGGTGGCGTAGATGGTCCGAGGAACATTCCCACACGAGAACACGTGGAACCGGGAGTCACAGACGGACTGATGAGCGGACCGATCGACGCATAAGAAGAGCGACGTTGTCAAGCAGAACATCCACTGCGACGCAAATCCGAGCTGACGTTGCACCTGAAGTGACAGTGCAAACAATCCGCAACCGTCTATTGCATGCAGGACTACGTGCACGTGTGCCTCTGGAATGTGTACCTCTAACTCCAGCCCACGGTCAGGAACGGCTGCAGTGGTGTCACCAACGTCTGCACTGGAGAACGCAATGGCGATCTGTCTTGTTCAGCGATGAAAGCAGATTCTGCTTGGTAGCCTCCGATGGCCGTATGCGTGTTCGCAAACGCACAGGGGAGCGTCTCCACCATTCTTGCATCCGCCAGCGACACACAGGGCCTACCCCTGGTCTCCTGGTGTGGGGAGCGATTAGCTATTACTACCGTACAAAACTAGTGTTTGTACCGAGTACGTTAAACAGCACCTCCTACATCAACAACATCATTCAGCCCGTTGTTGTGCGATTTGTAATTTTGGTCCATCGGTGTGTTTCTCAGCAAGATAACGCACGCCCACACACGGCACGTGAAACGCAACATGCACTTCAGGGTGTGAGACAACTTCCATGGCATGTACGTTCACCGGATTTGTCCCCCATTGAGCACGTGTGGGATTTTATGGGACAACGACTTATCCGGTGTCCACGGCCAGGCACGACCGTCCCCGATTTACGCGTCCAGGTTGCTGATGCTTGGAACTTAATACGCCAAACTTACATCTAACATCTGTACGACAGACTCCATGACAGAATTGCACAGTGTGACGAAGTTCGTGGCGGTTTAACCTCGTACTAACCATGTTACATGGAAATGTTATTTTTCAGTTTACCAGCAAATACAGCTGTATTTTGCCATAATGTTTTGATTACGTTATCCTCTGTATTCCGTTATTATGCTGATAAATTTCGTTGGCATCAGACGTCTCCTTCTTCGTGTTTTTTTTTCACTTTCCGCAAGTGTATTAGCTCTATTTGAAAAATTATTTTTTCACTGGGAAGCGAGAAATGTGAGAATCATAATTCATGCCCTCCTGATTTTTTTACATTGCTTAATGCATGACTTCGCCGTTAGATGATGTAAATGCAGATGCAGTTGAATTCACTGTACGTTTTGTTTCATATCATTATTTCAAAATATCCAAAGGAAAAACTTTTTTTCTCATCGATATCATTTATAGCGAAGTTAGTTTGGTTACACTGTTTTTTTAAAGAAATGCACCGCATTTTCCGTTAGGGAAATCATAAAACTGAACTGCGATTACCCCCATATCTTTGCTTCAAAGGGTCCGATTGAAAAAATTCTTTTTGCATCGGATTGAGCTCCTGGTGGAAAATGTTTTTCATACAATTTTTAATTTTTGATACCGAACGTTTTTGGTGTTAGGGTGCCAGTAAATATTCCTATTTCTAACGTATTTGTATCAGTACTTGTGCTTCTGAAAACCCGATTGAAAAAATTGTTTTGTGGTCACTACGAAAAACCTTTTAGGAATTCATTTTGCTTAAAACAGTGAATAGTTTTTCCGCTAGCGGGCGTAGTGGTATATTGTACTTTTCTAGCTGTCCTTACTTCTAATAAACCGATTTGGGAAATGCTTTCTTTTGTCAGAGAGTATTTATGGTTCGCAATATTTTGCATATAATTTAAGTTTGTCTTTATGTTCAAAGTTGGCACTGGAGAACATAAGTTCGCGTCTTCATTTACTCCGTATTTACAGACCGACGTCAGTGCGTTAAGTTCCCGATTGAAAAATCATTTATCAGTCAGATGCTGCTGACTACGGAAACATTTTGAAGCATTTTCTGTCTAAAATATTGCGCAATTTCCCGCTAGGTGTACAGATGTTTAGTTCTTTTTTACCGATTATTCTGCTACTAAAAGTCCGATTTAAAAATTCTTTTAAGACCGGACATCATTGATCACCCAAAACACTTTACATATACTCGTGGATTTTTTTTTTGTCGTTCATAGTTCTAGCGCTAAAAGCACTGCTAAAGCACTTTTCTCTAAACAGAAAAGTGCTTTAGCAGTGAACGGATTAGGAAAAAAAAAACTTGGAAGAATACCCTCAAATTATTATTTACACTAATTTCCATAAATTAAGCAACAAACCGAAAAATCACAATAACTGGGAATACATAGTTCGAGTTGCACGAAATTTGCATATGTTACGGGCGAAGGCATGCATCATCGATGTATGGAAGGCAAATGAGTGCCCTGGCAGCACTTTATGCAAATGCTCAAGAGCTTAAAACCAGCTGCTTCGGAGGGAGTCGTCAATTCATGTGCGTCGGTGGATTACAAGGTTTCGAGATAGCGATATTGCTAACATCGCTTCAAGACGTCATTTACAAGAGAAGTTACGCTACAGGGCTATATAGGCCAACTCGAAGCAGGGCAACGGCAGGTGGACGTCGTTAGATGGCTCAATGTCGATCGTTCTGTGATCAGCAGGATGTGGCAGTATTTCCAAGCCACGGGTGCAGCTCCCCGAAGGTACAGCGAAGTTAAGCCGACGGCGACGACTTCCGCGGATGGCCGGTATTTGTGGCTTTCCGCATGGCGGAACAGGACGTCTCCACCGACTCATCTCAAATCTGTGCATGCGGCCGCTACTAGACGGACGGTATAAACTTCGACGGTACGTAAAACGTTACATGCAGGAGAACTGTATGCTTTGCAACCAGTATTGTGCGTGCTCTTCACACCCTACCACAGAAGGGAATGTTTCAGTTGGGCACGAATGCATACGAACTGGACTCAAAATCAGTTGAGCTCCGTTCTGTTCACTGATGAGTAGCGATACTGTTTACATAGTGATTCTCGCCGAATTTGCATCTGGAGAGAGGCCGGTATTCACTATCTTCCCTCTAATATCTAGGAAAGGTCCACCTATGGTGGTGGTAGTGTTCTGTTGTGGGCATGCATGTCTTTTGGCAGCCGTTCCGACCTCTATGTGTTGCCACATGGAAACCTCAATACTCAGCGGTGTAGAGACGACATTCTGAACCGTTATGTGGCCGCAGTCGGCGAAAAATTTGTACTGCAGGCGAATAACGCCCACCCTCACACAGTTCGTCTCGTGCACCAGTACTTGGAAGAGAAAACTATAGTCCGTATGGAGTAGCCAGCACGCTCCCCTGATCTGAATCCCATTGACCGTGTTTGGAATGCTCTCGGGAGGCGTGGTGCTGCCCTTCAGCACACTCCCCAAACGCCGCAGAGACTCCTCACTGCTTTGCTCGAGCAATAGACGCAGCTACCCACGGAACTGCTCGACACCATAATTAACATCATGGAACGTCGCTGTCGGGACTGTATTGCTGTTCAGTGTAACCACACTCCGTATTGTAGTACCTTTTCCTATTTCATCTTGATACCTATATTTCTGTATTTTCATATTTACATCACTCATGCAAAATGTAAATGCTTTGCATAACATGTTCTTACATTTAGTTGTTGCATTTGGTCTGATAAAGCTTACCACCAAATTTCATTCGAATCGGTTACCTACTTTTTGCGTTATCGCGATGTTTTCATTTGTTGCTTAATTTATGGAAACCAGTGTAATATCTTTTATAAAATTTTCCCTACCAATTAGTTTTATGATTTTATGCTAGAATTGTTTTATATAAGGAATTTTCAATAAAATAAAGAATGTTACGGGATTGTCAATATTAAAATTTTACGTAGATTGTTCAAAAGGTAGCGAGGCTGATGTCATAGCGCCAAAACAATTCCCCACACAAAACTGCAGCCGCCTGTGACGGAACACCTGAGAGGTCAGTCACGTGACGGCGCGTCGTAACAGCGCTCGCTAGTTCATTCTTGTAGTAGACGGTGTAGAGTTCATAAGTGTTTCTGTAACCCAGTAGAAATTTAAAACTGGAGCAAAGAGCGGCTATAAAATTGTGTGTGTTTTGAATAAAACCGCCCCAGAAACGCACGAGGTGATTACTACAGCTTATAATGAAAATGCTTTGTCCCGTTCACAAGTTTTTGAGTGGTACAAGAAGTTTATTAATAGTGAAGAGTGTCTGGAAGATACGCCACGCTGCGGTAGGCCTTCGTCATTGACCATGTAGATTACATGGGATGTAGTTGTTCCTTAGTTCTATTGATGACATTGGGAGAAAAAAGTTGAGTATTGTGAGAAAACGGTTGAATAGTTGAGTTACAATAATTTTTTCACAAGGAAAAACTGTTACCGGTATCTATTATTCTGAAGTCCTCAAAGGTCCTGTAAAGAAATATATTTCCCCCAAACGCCCAAAATATGCACACATTTATTGGTTTTTGCAACACGATTATGCCTTAGGTCGTGCTGTGCGTACCGAGCAGATTATCTAAGATTTAGGCATCGAAGTGATGGCGACCCACCGTATTCACTGGACCTGGCGCCGTGTCCCCTGAAGTGATTAAACAAGTTCGTGAGCGTTGGTTTGCATCAAATTCTGACCTTAATACTGCTGTGATTGGTGTCCTGAACAACATGTTGAGGAAGGGCTTCAAACGCACCTTCCAGAAATGGATAGAAAGGTGGGACCGGTGCATTCAGGTAGAAGAAGAATAGTATGTAAGTGTAAGTATGTTTACTGAATTTAACTTCTGCCTCATGCAAAATAAGTGTTGCTACTTTTTGAACGACCCTGTGTTTTAAATATCGCTCGGCCATTCTAAGCGATTCCTCAACTAAAAATAGCGCATTTATTAGTTTTTTTTGTTTTTTTTTATTGGATTTTTAACGACCTCCGAGAGCAACTCAATGGGCTATAAGCAGTCGCCCGTCCCTAATTTAGGGTCACTGGTTCCAGGGAAGGGAGATAGCCAGTGCCGTAAGACAAACACAACATCCATGCCTCACCGGGATTCGAACCCGGACCCCGTTCGGACGAATGATCAGAGGCCATCGCTTAGAACACTGCGCCACCGGGGCGGCATATATATTAGTTGCTCGCACAAAATTAATTAACATAGTAACATCAATCCAGAGTGGCTAATACCCCACTTTCCCTAAGATTAGAAGATGGCCTTGGGGAATTTCTTTTGTGTTTCCTAGGTCGATTCATAATGAGTTCATGGGGTTTACTTTTTATTAAAACTGATAGCAGGTGGCGAGCAGTTTAGTAGAAATGTCCTTGACTACAAATTCTTGTCACTCCGTCTTCACGATTGTTTTAACTTTCTGTATTATTTTCTTTGAGAGCAATGTTTTTTTGACATCCGAAGTAGCCACATTCTGCAACTTTATTTTGACCGCTGAGAACACGAAGTAGTCCAAATTTTCTTAACACTAGAATAGTTACGGTTCGTGATGTCCTGCTGCGTGATGAAACTGCATTATCTCACCCAAGGAGGTTAGAACAGATCGTGAAGTAAGGAACCGTCAATTCCTCTCATGTAATCAAAATGAAGACATCAAAACGTCACGATTATTATGTCACACACTGCCGCTATGTTTGAAAGACGACTAAGATCAAAATGACACACTCAGTTGCGGGATGGAGCGGCCCTTTATCCATTACTTAGCTCTCTGTCTTTAAATTTTAACACGCGGATCAAGAAATTTCATGACGTCACCTTCAACCGCAAAAAATACCTATAAGGTGTATCGGATTCATTCATTCAACATCTGGATGTGGGATTTCTCCGGTCATGCAGGAACTTTGTTAAATATGTCACTCATGCAATCATATCACTGTCTGGCTGAAGCATTAAAAAATCGATAGAATCTTATAAGGGTGCAATCGGTTGCTCGCTTCCAGGTATCAGCTCCTGTGTACAACGATTTGATCAAATATGTCTATTCTCAATCTGGGTTCCTACAAGATGAGCCTTCGCCTTTCATTTCATCCCTTGACATTGCTTCAACGCGAATACGGTTGACGTTTGTAACGATCTGAATTGTAATTCTATGTCTTCTCTTTGTTGTACGGACTGTAAACAATGCTTTTCCATAAACCGTACTGTAATTCAGAAATCTCATATATACAGTATGTCGTACCCAATAAGAGTGAATTAAAGTTGTGACTTTGGGAATTTATGCGGAAGTCACAACTTTATACATCCGCTTGTCTCGTCGGCTTTATACATCCACTGACTTTAAAACCACCTACCTAAAGAAATTCCTAACATTAAAACCACCTACCTAATATAACATAAATCTTCCTCTCGCTGCGGAAAGAGCTCTCATCTATGAGGCATAAATTCAACGAGATATTGGTAGGTGATATTTGCTGCCATGACTGCAACAGAAGATCCCGCGCTTCCCGTAAATTACGTGGTTGGGGTGATGCTGCTCGTACCCGTTTCTCTAACTCAAACCACAAATACCCAATACGATTCATGTCCGGCGAATTTGAGGAGCCATGGCAATATATGGAATTCCTCATCTTGTTCTCGGACCCATTCCGGAACCTTCTTCACAGTGTGGCATGAAGAATTTCCTGGGGGAGGTGGCATCTTGTTGAAAGACGCCATCTCCGCCAGGAAATACTGTCGCCATAAAAAGAGAGTGTACTTGGTAAGCCAAGATTTTTTGGTACGTGACAACTGTCAGAGTTCGCTTTAAAAAAATGGGTCCAAGTGTTCCCAAAGAAAATATTGCAGAGACCAACACACTTCCTCCAGCCGCCTAGATCCGTCCCGCAATGCATTCGGGTTAGAAGGCTTCCTTCAGTAAATGTCTCACACGAGCTCGTCCGTTAACTTGTTGTAACAGAAAACGGGATTCGTCTGATCATGATACCCACTTCCAGTCTTCTGGGGTCCAATACCGATCATTACGTGTCCACTGCAAGCGTTGGCGATCGTAAACGGCTGTGAGCGTAGGCAATTGGACTGCGGAGATCCATATCCAAGAGCGTAGGATGAACTGCGTGTTCCGACACATTGGGTCCTTCACCACAACTGAAATTATGGTAATGTCAGCCACAATGGCACCTCTTTTGCTGCCGACAAGACGTGATAGCCTGAGCTAACTCTGGTATCAATGAGGTGTTGCATGCCCACGCCTTGTCGAAGGTTCGAATTGCAGACCATCTTTGATAGTTAATAATTACTCTATAGCATGAGCAACCTACTATTAATAGCTCCGCTGTTTCCCGACATTGGCACGTGACGATGATTGGCTGTGCGTCAGCTTATTTGCATAACTCAGAGGTGGTTTTAATGTTTAGACTGATCGGTGTATTTTTCGCGTAGGAAGGATTCAAAAGATGTACTGCAACCGAAAATCCGATATTATCATTTTTTTTATTTGCTTTTGCAATTCCGATCCGAGACATTCTTTTATAAAGTTACACAAAAAATAAACAAACAGGTTTAACAATTTATTAATTTTTGAATTCTGTAATTTTTTGCTTAATTCGGAGAAACAGTTGTTTGTTCAATGAGTTTCTTAACGCACTCACAAAACCTTAGCTACATGAGCTAAAGCGTTTAAGACTTGCACTGTGTTCATGCCGAAGAGAAAGTTGTAACATTCAGGACAACAAAAGAAATTTAGTTTTCCATACATACAGACTTCGGTCCGATCCAACTTTTGCGTGTATGTGTTAAGACACCCTTTGGACCAATGTGGCCTTGCGACTGACATTTTATGTATAAATTGTGTCAATAAAATTCGGTTTACTGCACGGTGCAAAATGAATATTAGGTAATATTCAAAGAAACTGACTTAGTTTGCCTTCAAATGAATCCTTCGCCCCTGTAATACAATGCACTTTTGACGTCGTTTATATAGCTGCCGGAAGTTATGGGAAAAGTCCATCTATATTATCGCCTGCATCTGCGTCGTATGTCAGTTTGAATATCTAAAATGTCAAAAAGTCTCTTCCTTTTCAGCAATAATTTTATCCAGAAAAACAAAAAGTAGTCTTCGGTGCCAGATCAGGCGAACACGGTGGTGATTCAACGCTGCAAGTAATATCTCGTCTAGAAGAACTTGATATGGATTTATGGGTTTTTCGTTCCATTATGTTTGCTTTGCACCTAAATCATGTCCACGACAACGTGTTGTTCCACACTATTCTCACTGCACAAAGACACTTACAGACGTGTTCGCTCATGTACTTGACTCCATCGTTCAAGTTACCGCACCTTTCACATACATATTTCGCGTTACGACAAAATTCACAGACATTTATTGACACCTTGTGTATACATTTGCATATATAAATGTTTCTTACACTCGATCGAACTGCGAATGATTTTTTAAAGCCTCATATCTTGTGTAAATTTATAGTCGTTAAATAACCTCATGGTTATAAAAAAATTGCGGATGGTATTTCTTTTAGTGAGACAATCATAACTATAAAAATTTCCCATTTCGATAATGAAAAAGCGCCGCATTGAAACTTCTAGTTATAATGCTTAAAAAGATATCAATAAACTGGCAGTGCCTTTTTGAAAACTATATGCCTAAAGTTTTCCAAGTAGAACACAAGCGTTTCTTATGAATAATATTGTATTTCAAACATTAACGAATTAACGAGCAACAGAGTAAAATTGGCAATCGGCAATCATGTAAACGAAAACAGCTGGTCGATTATAGGGTCAAAAGATACCAAGGAGGATAGAATAAGGGGAGGGATAATAACAAGCAAGCCCTATGTACAGCTCTGAAGCCAACGATCCTGAGCGGAAGCCATCTTGTGTTACCTTTCTGACTCCGTCCCCATCGAATTGCGTACCTAACAACGTTAGGCAGGTTAACACTTTTAAAACCTTCTCGCGAAAAGAAGAAAATATCATGTATATTTATGGATATAGCCTATAATAATACCACTGTTTTCTTTTCCTTCAAAGCAATATTACGTCACGTTTTACCGCTGCGTACGACAAAATCCCCTTAATTTACCACACGAAAAGTGCATGCTGTTTAAAGTTAATGCATGAAGTAGTTCACCAACTCTAACGTAAAAAAAGCACGTTGATTTATTTCATCTGATCGAGTGAATATTTCTGAAAACACAAACGCAACGAAGTATTTACCTTAAAAACGTCAGTTCTTTCTAAACTTTGATAATTTACAAAATTTAAACGAAGACTACAAAATATACAAAACTGAAAAGCGTTTGCAGAGCACAATAAAATCCGTTTGCGTTGATAGATGACTATGTACCAATAATAAACGCGAAAATTTACAAATTCTTTAAGAACAAAATAAAATCACTGATTTTATTGTGCTCTGATTTTTATAAAATTTTAATAAAACGTTTCATTAGTTACTGAAAACCGGATAAATATCTAGTTCGTACTGGAAATGATTAGCTATTCCATCACAAGTTTTCGATCTTCGTTTGCGAGTAAATCTCCCATCAGCTT
Organism: Macrothele yani; assembly: GCA_039090855.1. Taxonomy (NCBI): domain Eukaryota; kingdom Metazoa; phylum Arthropoda; class Arachnida; order Araneae; family Macrothelidae; genus Macrothele; species Macrothele yani. The sequence goes on along the minus strand of CM077013.1, from coordinate 114,746,544 downwards.
TTAATGTAAGTTGGACTTCAAATAAACAATTCCATAAATCAGTCACAAGCAAACATCTTTCTCACAGGAAATAAAAAAGACTGAAATCTTTTGTAACTTAGAAAGCAAAAATGAGCAACTGAAGGTTATGTAACATAGCGGCCACACAACTCATTTGGCTTCACCGGTGAGAGCACGTGCTCCCTCCCCTTATTCTATCCTCCTTGAAAGAGACTGGAAGGAAGCGCGTAAGCGAACAGATAGGTCACAACCAGACACATTCCTGCAGAATTCAATATCGGTGTGCAAAGGAAAATCACCGAATGCCGTTCGTATCGGTCCATGTTCGCAGACGACTATAACGCGAGTCTCCTTTGATGCTGATCATCCGCCCGGCATTGTCGTCCACAGTTATTTTTTGCTTGTCGCACAGTTCATGGTAGACCCTTGCTACGGTTGTACGTGAAAATCCCAGGAGGATGGGCGTTTGGGAGATGCTCCAACCGATAAACGCCTGGCATCAATATGTATTAAGAACTGAAGTCGCGGTTTGACGCAATGTGCTTCTCCTTGCGAAATTTGTCTTAATATCTCTTCTGTGACCGCCACCTAATGGACTGGGGCATCCTAAAAAAGGATTCGCCCTGGTGTTAAATATGATCAGATCTGGAGGGTGAAATTGAAAATTTTGAATGCTAGATTCTAATGATGTGCAAACACATACTTAATGATATAACTTGGGACATGCATCCTTAAATTGTAAGTTACTTTAAGTCTCAAGTCACTTCCACTGTACTTGTACAGTTTCGTCCCTTTATGGCTAGCTAAACCAAAAGTTATATTCTGAGGAGAAACAACATAACAGACTCATGTCACTTCAAATGTCCAGGTGCTATAGATGTCTTATGGTATGAAGGGGTAGGGGACTCTGGGTTCCGTACCTCACTTAATTGGCCGTTTCCGTCGCCCTTCGAGTTTCCTCCCTCCCTCCTTCAACAGCGGGGCGAGCTCAAGATATCCGTGTGTCATCACGTTTGTCTTCGTCATATCTTAACAGAAAGCCAAAATTTATAAACAGAAATAATAAAAGACTAGCCTTACTAATCATGCCACGTTCAAAGTATAAAAAAATCGGATCACTCGTTTTCTCATTCCGTCACTCAACATAACGCTAACAGACGTTCCACAAGCTGTTCTATCTGATTTATAGCTCATACTACACTGAAGAGCAATTGAACTAGAGACAGCCGGCGTTATGCAAATGTGGCGCTGTGGGCGGCTCTGTAAACGGAAACGACATGACGTATGCAGCGATGCGACAATATAAGGAGGGATGCGACGGGAATCAGTAAGAGTCGGGCGCAGTATGGGTAAGACGAAGGATCTAAGCGCATTTGATCGTGGGCAAATTGTCGGTGCCCGATGAATGGGTCACTCCATCTCGGAAGTCGAGATGGAGTGACCCATTCATCGGGCACCCTCTGCCGTGGACAATAGCGTGTAGATGAGCTGGGTCATCGTCGGCTAGCTCGCATTGTAACAGCAGATAGACGGGCCACAGTGCAAGAAATCACTCGGCAATCTAATGCTGGTGCACAAAAACGCGTAAGCAGCCACACCATCCAGAACCATCTCCTCGCTGTGGGGTACAGAAGCCATCGTCCCACGAAGGTACCGCTGCCTACCGCACATCACGGGTGCAAGTATTACCATGGGCGCGGGAACATCGCCACTGGACCCTAGACGTGTGGGAAAATGTTGCCTGGACTGATGAGTCGAGATTCACGTTGGTGCATGTGGATGGTAGGATACGAGTACCGCGCAAACCATTCGAACCGATGGATTCTTCTTGCCAGCAAGGTGCTCTTCAAACTGGTGGGGGTGGCTTTCTCGTTTGGGGACTGTTCACGTGGACTGAAATGGGACCCCTGGTACATGTGACATCGTCCCTCACAGGTCAACGTTACCGGGATATCCTGGACGACCATTTGCTCCCGTTTGTGCGTCTTCAACATCCTACTGGAGGACCTCATCCTGCAACAAGACAATGCACCGCGCCATCGCTCGAGAATTGCATTCGAATGGTTGGATGAACACTCCACCGACGTGACCTCGCTTCCTTGGCCAGCTAGGTCAACTGACCTCAATCCCATCAAGCACATCTGAGATGCCATCGAGAGAGATGTTCGAGTCTCTGACCCCCCCCCCCTCCACCAAATCTACCTGAACTGTGGGAGCTTGTTCAGGGGTCGTGGATCCGTATGGCTTCCTAACGTTTCCGGTGTCTTGTCAAGTCCATGCCGAGACGAATCTCCGCCGTCATCACGGCAAAAGGTGGTGCTACACGTTACTGGACAGGTATCTCTAATTCAATTGCTTTTCAGTGTATGATCACGTGATGGCTTACGCGTTGGAGTGATCCATTTTTGTGACGAAGTCAAGAGTACTTAACAATTTGGCATCTCAGTGTATTTATATTCGCCACAGCAATGCCATATCCAGGAAAAGGATTTGAAAAGTCTCTTTTTCTGATGCAAATACTTACGAGGACGCCCCCCCACACACACACAAACACAAAAACACGGTGTTGTTTCTTTTTATGCATTTTGATTAGACGAGTTTTACCAAATTTATTATTTCACTAAATTTAGTTTGAAAAAATAAGTTAGGTTATAATTTTAATGATTTACGTAAGTATGTGCTAAACAAATAATGAAGAATCATGAAACATTAGAAAAAATGTGTTACTGGAAGGCTTTAATTTCAATTCAATTTCCATAGTTGTGTACTTTCATCCTATGACACAATTTCGTCCGTCTGAAAAACTTGTAAAGTTTTCAAAATCTCAGTAACAAGAGGCTCTATAGGGCCCCTGTATCTAAGATAAGGGTCACTGGAAGCTCTCAAACGAAAGCAATTTAAAGAGCAACCTGCTCTGTTGTCTCTCATGATTCGGAGTGTAAATGATGTCAACAAATGAGTGCTAGGTTGTATCTCCCTAACACGGCGAATTTTGAGTTCGGATTGATTTTAGTTGTACAGATAAGCAACACGAGCAAGGCCTAAACCCAAAAAAACGATCGCCCCGAACATTATTTTTAAAACGGCTTCTGTGTAATAACTGAGTTTTACCAGGCGAGTGGCCAGAGTTAGGAGGTCAAATGCATCCATACCTAAAAAGAAAATGAACAAAAATGGTATTTACTTTTTAAACATTAGCAGTACTGTATATTACACGTACAAAAAACATTAAATATTTTTACAGATCACTTCTTCCCTACTCAGAACATGTTTTTACATCAGCTAGGTACTTTTTGCAGTGGGAATCGAACGTGAACCCCTTGGTCACCAGATGAATATGCTAGTCTTGCGTTTGCTTTTGCTTGATTTATACTTTGTAGCGCCCTGTTCAAAGAACTGTGTTTCTTCAATACTTGGATAGTCCTACTCGTACACTGTAAAATAAAAGTGGTATGAATTCACGGAAAATTTCTGAAAATGACGTGCACCAAAATTACCGGTAAGTTTCCGTCTTTTAACGAAATTTCCGTTTTTAGGAGTACCATCCAAAGACGCGAAATATCAAAGATTCTAACAAGTGACTACAACTTCCGTATTTTCACGGATTTTCTGTAGTCAGTAATTCTGTTTATTTCAGAAGAGTGCGTTTCAAATCGTTTCGTATTTATACAGAAATTTCGCAAAATCGAAGACTCTGAATTTTTAAGCTCTTGCGCCAAAGAACCCTTTTGCGCCGGTACTTGAATTGAGCCAATGTTAATTTGGTTGGGGCTAAAATAACCACTGAGCTAGAAAGTCTCCTAAATCTCACTCATGTCTAAGGTAAAACTGATTGAGCAACGATAATTTTTTTTCTTTTATTTTTTTTCTTCGAGTGATTTAGTCATTTTGTTTTCTATTGGAGCTTTTTTGTAATACCATTTTAATGATTTTATTTTATTTTTCTGTAGGAGAACATATTAGAAGTTAAGTAGTTTTACAACGAGATGTTTGGAAGCAACTGAATGCTTTGGAACTTGACACATTTTTTAACTGAAAATAACTTTCAATTATCTTCAAGGAAAGGTGAAATGTTTTGTTTTATAGTATTAATTCACCAAACTTCTAAATATAAAATTTACTCTTGGTAGCTATACACGCGCGTATCAGAATAATATGTCCAGCTCCCTAATAATGCATATGGTCAGCGAGGATGGACAGGTAGACATTGGCGTTGAGCGACACATCCAATGGTACCAGCGGTCCCAGATCATAGCAGGAAAACATCCTAAAGACAAACACACTACCAACGCCAGCCTGTGCTTAACCGACAAGCGTATCCGGGTGTTGGATCTCGTTTGTCTGACGCCGTATCCGCCAACGCCCGTCTCTTCTGTGGAGTAGAAACCTCGATTCCTCGGAGAAGGCAACCTTTTCCCACTCTTTCACCGTCTAATGACGGTAGTCGCATAAAAACTGCAGGCGTCGTTGCCGATGGACCAGAGCTAATATTGGCGCCTTGATGCAGCGTCGACTCCAAAGACCCATGCGTAACAGAGTTCGCTCTACTGTTATCGCGGACACTTACTGGGGTGCCTCAGCGTTCATTTGCGTGGTCAATTCCAACACTGTTGCGCGTCGTCCACTGCCCCCTTTTCCAGTCGACGGAGGCGACGTTCTCTTCTGGGGTCGATGGCCTTTAGGGCTTCACAGTTATGAAGTCGGGAGGTACTCGGTGTGCCAGCGGTACATTCTTGGTACACCCTTAATGCAGCATGTCTGCTGTTTCTGAGATGCTTCTACACTTGGCGCGGTAGCCGATGATCATTCCTTTTTGAACGTCCGTCAAATCACCAACTATCCCGATTGTGCTCCGTTACTCACTACGGCTCGTGTGTCCTGGCCGGCCCCTTATATCTCCTTGTGGTCGACCTTGTCACGTGGACTCTGTGACACGCCTGGACGGGTACACCTCGCTTCCGGAGATGGTCATCATTCTGATACGACTGCGTAATAGCGTTTGTTTTAAGGATTCCACAGACTGTTATATAGACATCGTACAATCACATGTACATTAATTTAAATACCCGGCTTCTTACCGTAACACAATGAATAATAGCTGTTGCACAAAATGAGGGAGAGAAGAAAAATAATCTGTGCCACAACCACCAAAGTTCATGCGATATGCTACCCATACTATGCGATCTTGCTGCAGATCTTTAAAATCAGTTCCTTTGACAGACGATTGGAATTTAGCAGTTAGTCAACCTCAAGTATTAAACGGCAGTAATAGGAGAGATTGGCTCCTATTGCCAGAATGTTTTCTTTATATGAATAGGAAAAAAGTGAGAAAGTAGTTTTTTTCGTTAATATAAGAGAGGAATTGTGGAAAGGTTTCTGAAATTTCAGAATTTTACGTATAAAGACATTTAAAAAACGGCAATTTACCGCTTATAAAAGAAATGAATAGAGGAAAGGTTTCTGAAAATTCAGAATTTTCTTTGAATACGAAAAATACGTGAAATGCAGGTTTCTTGCCTTCATTTCACGAAAAAGGTTGTATCAGTAATTGGTTGTATCGTTAATTCACAAGAGAAATCACGAAAGTGGCTCGCGAATTTAAGAAAATGTTTTACAGTGTATAACACGTCATGCATTCACACGTGTCAAAAGTTTGCTGCATCTCTTTCTGTCCACGTGATTGATGAACTACGATTGGCTAAAATGTTACGAGCGTCGCCTCCCTGCAGATTTTTCAAAAACCCATGTTCTATAATGCCATTTTGATACTTTACAAAATAATGCTTTCAAGTAACCACTGACCAAAGCTGAGCACTATCTGATGTGCTCAAAGCAGACCCGTTCGCAAATATTTACTGTTTGATCTACGTGCACGCAAAACAGCAAATATTACTTTCGCATGAGGCTGGGATATGCCCACCGCCCGTAACCCACAAACTTGCAATGCCATCTTATAGCTACAGTTTTCAATTTTTATTGTATGGTTGTGTTTTAATTGTGAGGTTATAATATTCTTTAACATCTACACTGAAGAGCAATTGAATTAGAGACAACTGGCGTTATGCAAATGTGGCGCTGTGGGCGGCCCTGTAAACGGAAACGACATGACGTATGCAGCGATCCGACAACAGAAGGAGTGATGCGACGGGAATCAGTAAGAGTCGGACAAGTATGGGTTAGACGAAGGATCTAAGCGCATTTGATTGTGGGAAAATTATCGGAGCCGGACGAATGGGTTACTCTATCTTGGAAGTCGTGAAGGCACAGGGATTTTCACGAGCCACTGTGTCACGAGTGCACCCTAATTACATTGAATCCAGTAAAACCATCCCTGCAAGGGCCAACTGCCGTGGACAACTGCGTGTGGATGAGCGGGTTCATCGTCGGCTAGCTCGCATTGTGACAGCGTATAGACGGGCCACAGTGCAAGAAATCACTCGGTAATTTAACCCTGGTGCACAAAAACGTGTCAGCAGCCACACCATCCAGAATCATCTCCTCGCTATGGGGTACAGAAACCATCGTCTCACGAGGGTACCGCTGCTGGCCGTACATCACAGGGTGCAAAGATTAGCATGGGCGCGGGAACATCGCCACTGGACCCAAGACATGTGGGAAAATGTTGCCTGGACTGATGAATCGAGATTCACGTTGGTACATGCGGATGGCAGGATACGAGTACGGCACAAACCACATGAAGCGATGGATCCTTCTTGCGAGCAAGGTACTCTTTAAGCTGATGGGGGTGGCATTCTCATTTGGGGACTGTTTGCGTGGACTGAAATGGGACCCCTGGTACGTGTGTCACAGGTCAACGTTACCGGGATATCCTGGACGATCATTTGATCCCGTTTGTGCGTCTTCAACATCCCACTGGGGACCTCATCCTGAAGCAAGACAATGAACCATGCCATCGCTCCCGAATTGTATCCAAACGGTTGGATGAACACACAAACGACGTGACCTCGCTTTTTTGGCCAGCTAGGTCACCTGACTTCAATCCCATCGAGCACATCTGGGATGCCATTTAGAGAGATGTTAGAGGCTCTGACCCCTCTCCATCAAATCTTCGTGAACTGTTTGAGCTTGTTCAGGGGTCGTGGATCCGTATGGCTTCGCAACGCTTCCGGTGTCTTGTCGAGTCCATGCCGAGAGGAATCGCCGCTCTCATCAATGCGAACCATTGTGCTACACGTTACTAGACAGGTATCTCTAATTCAATTGCTCTTCAGTGTACATACTTGTTCCAAGTATATATTCCAAATACTTACTTGCTACAAATATGCATTCCATACTAACTTGTAGATCAGTCCTTTGGGGTACCTGTGCAAAAACGCATTTGAATATGCTTTACAAACTTTTCAAAATAATGTTTTTTTAAAGTATCTTATCTCGTTGTCCTTCCACAAATTATTAACTGCTACTGAAAAGTCACTATATGGAGATACACGGGGGTAATCTTTCTTAATCTTGCTGTAAAATACGTACTATGAGTTTGAATATGGGATTACATCAAAAGGAACGATTTGTGAGGGTGTCTTAGGAAAACTGTTGCTACCAATGGAATGCAAAAAAGCTGTAATAGTAACAATACATAAATTTGAAAACAAACGATCTCAATTCGATCTCACGATTGCTTCTGGGTTTTTGTTAATTAAAAAAGTTAATTAACAAAAACCCCAAATTTTTTTGTTAATTAACAAAAACACATAAGTGATAAATTGACCTCTTGTCGGAAAAGGCTGGTAAACTCCCAAGGTTTAAGGAGCACATCAAGATTTCTACAAACAAATAAACGTAGCACGGTGTCAGAGAACAGACGATTTCAATCAGAGATAACACCGAACGGTATAGAAAATAGTAACACTATACTAGTGATCTGATTTATTAGTTTAGGAATGTACACATAAGGGTTTCTAAGATTTCGCGAATCAACCAGGTGGCTTTTTCAAGGAAGTTACCCAGAAACTGTTCTTACTTCTGTCTAACTTCCTTGAAAAAGCCATGTGGTTGATGTCCGAAAGCTTGGAAACGCTTATGTATATACACTGGCGTGCAAAAATTAAGGACGAGACGGTTTTTCGAATGTAACGTCGTGCAGAAGTATTACACATCGACTCAAATCATACCATAAGATCTCCAAGATGTAAGAATATGGGACAAGTGAGCAAAACCGTCCAAACAAGGAATCCAAATTATACAAAGGCACTTTATTGAAAAGGTAGCTTCGAGCACAACTGGACAGAAGACGGAAACGTCCATGTGACAGGCGGCTTCCAAGAAAAATCCAGTCCTTAGTAGGGGATGTGATCACGCCTGACTATGTTGCATGATTTACAACGTCTGTCCATGCTGAGAACGAGGTTGTCAATGAGCTGTTGAGGCATCGCGGTCCATTCCTCTTGTAACGCCAATCGCAGCTGCAGAATCGTTGCTGGCGGCTGGTGACGTGCTGCCAAACATCTCCCGAGAAGGTCCCACACGTGTTCGATTGGATTTAGGTCCGGGGACCTTGCGGGCAAATCCATGCGTTGAATATCTTCACTCTCCAACAGCTCTGCGACAGCCACTTTACGATGAGATGTAGCGTTGTCGTCCATGAAGAGGAACTCAGGACCCACAGCACCTCTAAACAGACGCACGTGAGGCAGGGGAACCTCGGTACAATAGCGGACACCAGTGAATGAACCTCCTTGGAAGATGTGGAGGTAAGTACGGCTACCAAGCATGATACTGCCCCAAACGAGAACTCCGCCACCTCCAAACCGGTCCCTTTCGATGATGTTGGAAGTGTTATTGCGTGTTCCCTTCCCTCTCCAGATGTGTATACGTCCAGAATCGCTCGTCAGACTAAATCGGCTCTCATCCGCAAAGAGAACTCGACCCCATTTCTGATGTGTCCAGTTCTTTTGTTCCTGGCACCACAGAATCCCCCGTATCCGATGAGCAGGAGTTAATGGCGCACACCGTACTGGTCGTCGTGCAAATAGACCACCTATGTGCAGCCTCCTGGCCACGGTAAAACGCGAATACGGACGTCCAGTTGTCTGTTGCATGTGACTTGCGATTTCTCCCGCTGTCTCCTGTCTGTCTCATCTCGCCTGTAGGACAACATACCGGTCGTCCGCCGCCGTGGTTCCTCGTGGACGGCCACTGCTAAACTCTCGGACTGCTGTTCCTGTCGATTGAAATGCTCTCCAAGCTCGTGAAACGATGCTGTGAGCGATCCCGAACTCCTCTGCCACACTAGTCACACTTCGACCTTCTTCCAACTTCCCAATGACGTCATCCAGACGTCGTCTACTGGGTGGCCTGTTGGTCATATCACACGGTGGCAGCAACTCGTCGTCGTTCAAACCGATGTACATCGTGCAATAGCTTTTACCAAATTGCTGAGCGTACACCGCCCGTGTGCGCTATACCATTCCGACCGCCCCCCTCCCTACGTCATGCGGCATATATATACGCATGCTCTATCGTACCGGACCCAGGTCTTTCTCCTGAGTGGTCTTTTGGTCCGTTCTGCCTGCTCGTTCCGCTGTTATGCTAATTTCTCCTCTTCGTCCTTAATTTTTGCACACCAGTGTATATTTCTACGCCAATAAATCGGATCACTGGTATAGTGCTACTATTTCCTGCATAATTGGTGTAATGGACCCTAAATGATTGGGAAATGGTCGTGAAGGCTAAATAATCGTGTTCTGACTGTCCCAGAAAGATAGAATGTTGTATTGTGACTGTCCCATATCTCAGTCTCAGAGAGAATTTGTTTGACGAAGTCAAACAGGACACCAGACGTTTAGATACAATGCGGTCTAATCTGCGCAAATTGGAAGATGCTATTCAATATAAAGAGGCAAATATTCCACCAGAACTTTTCAAAGCTAATTCGAGTCAAGGCTTATTGGAATAATTTCCATTCTGAAGGTCAAAATTGATTTGACCTGTTATCCGGTAGGTTGTTCTGCCTAATACTGCGTTGGATTGGCGTGTGTACTACATATATCTGTACAGATGGCAACATCTCCCAAAGTGGTCCAGGCTTTAAGTACGCTATTTGAAAATGATATAAAAGAGAATAAGGTATCGAGAAATAGTTTTCATTGTCTTTGTATGGAGTATGAGTGCAGTGGAGAAGACAACACAATTTTATGCATCCATCACATGCATGATGATTGTTTTTTAGAATGAGGACCGTAAAAAGCTCAATAAGCAATACAGCGTATGAACTGTAAAGATTTAGGAATTATAATTTCTCTTAACTATTTGCATGGGGGGTTTGTCAATAAATCCGTCTCTGGATGGAGCAATGTTAAAGAAAATTTAGAAGCGTCGTTAAAGTGAAAGACCGTCCACTGAAGAGGATTGTTTTAAAATTTTACGGATACAATTTATCTGGAAGAGAAACTTTTAGTAAGTAGTATCAGTTTATCAGTTCGCATGATTACATGATTAATAAAAACATAGCAATGGATCTTGAGCGTAAGCTGCAAAGAAATGCAAAACACATTTCTTAGAATTTTTAGCTGGTTTTTTAGAACCAGGCGTTTTAGGAACCGGATCTTTAGAACGCTTTCAAGTAGTTACCGATTACGACTGTATCGTTCCGGTTTGTTTACATAGAACCTGATCAAAGTCAACGTGAAGGAAAGTAGTTCCCAATAAATTTTATGCAGATCCTTATTAGAATTTTGTTATAAGTTTAATATACGCCTTAGTGACTATTTTTTATTTGGGCAAAGGCCATTCCATAAAGACAGAGTAATGTTTTTTGAGTTGGCAAACGTGCGAAGTTAAAACATAAACCACGCTGACAACTAACTGAATTCAGGAAGTATCTATGGTAACAGTTGTTAGCCGTGGCAGACGATTCTGGTTTTGTTACTGCGCAGTTGTTTGTTTGCATTTCGCCATACAACTATGAAGGTGAGTGATTCAGTGTTAAGAAATGCAGTGCGTTGTGCGATAAAATTTTGCTATCGTTTGGAGAAATCGGCTCCAGAAACAGTTGATTCAATGGAAAAAGAATAAAAAGATAAAGGTTTTGGTGATTCAACGATTTTTAGATGGCATCATGATTTCAGAAAAGCTGTTTGTCTGCAGAACTCGCTCCCTGGTTTAGTCGACCACAAAATGTTCTTACGGAGCGTTCTGTTAACATTGTTTGGGTAATCCTGCAAGAAGATCGACGAATGACGTGTAAAAACATAGCGGCGTCAGCTAATATTTCAAAAACGTCGGCATTCCGCAATTCTACGCTAGAAATTCCTGCTGCGTCGGGTGTTTTCTAGATAAGGTACCTCATCTCCTGACGAGAGAACAATTGTTAACCAGAATTCAGGTGTGTCATGAGTGGAAACAAATGATTGCAAAGGATCCAGACTTTCTAAACACAGTAATAACTGCCGACGAAAATTGTGTCTACTATTTCGACACCCTCACGAAGCGCGCAACGAGTGTCTGAAAAAACACAGGCTCTCCTCTTTCGAAAAACGTCCGCCATACTAAATCAGCTGGGAAGGTGACAAAAATTGTCGTTGATCATAAAGTTGTAGTTTTCTAGCATGCCGTTCCTTCACGAATTACTGTCAATGCTGAGTACTGCATTTCAGTCTTGAAGCGTCTGCGACGGCACATCAATTTAGCTACAGGAACTGGTGGTAAGTGGACCCCTGCACCATGATAATGCTCGCCCACATGTGACTGCTTGTGTTCAATAGTTTGTTACGAAATGCAGCATTTAAATCATGCCACAGCCTACATACAGTCCTGCGCTCGCACCGTGCGATTTCCGGTCGTTTCCTGCAGTGAAGGAGAAGCTCCATGCCGAAATATTCAACACAGATGCTGACGTTATTCAAGATGTACAGGGGTCGCTAAAGCAGCTTCCACAAAATGCCTTTGCCACATGCTTTGAAAAGTGGACTGAACGATGGAATTATTGCATATCATCCGATGGAAGATACTTTGAAGAAATAATGACATCTATTTTGCTGTGCCTGTATTGCTTCATCTTGTGTGATTTTACTCTCAGTTCTTAGGAACGGCCGTTGTTAATATATTTTATGAAAGAAATATACCGCATATTAATACTACGTATTTTCTGTTGTTTTTTTTTCCTAACTGAAGCTAGGGTGCTGTTTTATGTGAACCTGTTTCAAATTTTTGTTCGAGAACTGAAAATCGCTAAGATGGGCGCTTAATTTCCCAGTAGTATTTATTCGGGTTTTGTATGTTATGACGGTGCTAATGTTTCAAAAACAGATATTAAGTGAGCTGAAGATAATGGCCTTCTTTCTAAAGAGAAATTATATTTATATGGAATTTCTTACGAATTATGATGTTTAAACCTGTGGTTTGAAATAAATGTATTATAATTTCACATAATCAAATAAGTGCCTATAATTATTTCTATTGCCATAAGATTTATTTGATGAAAATAATGAAGAAATTCCGTATCGTTTTGTGAACTACTTTCTTTCCCTTTGAGTGTGATCAGGTTCTTTGTAAACTAAGCGGAACGATACACTCGAAATCGGGAAATAGGCTACTTAAAAGCGTTCTAATTTGGAAGTCCAGCCGAAGATTGGAAAAGATGTATTTGCATTTCTTCACATCTTTCAATCAAGATCAACTCCTATTTTTTATTAATCTCGTAATCATGTGAATTGAAAAACTGATGCAGTTAATTAAAAGTTTCCCTTCCGGACAAATTCCATTTGCAAAAATAAGAAAAAAACAACAACTCTTGGACTGTGAACGGTATTTTACTTTGCGCAATAGTTATTGCTGCCTTGTGGCTAGCTCGTAATAAGATTTATTTTGAGCACAGCTATATTTTAAAAATAATTTCACTGATTCTTTAACGATGCTTCCAAATTTTCTTTAATATTCTTCCTTCCAGAAACATGTTCTGATTCGGAAGCCCAACCGAATATATTTTAAACATAAAATGGAGTACTTTTCAGTAAGTTTGTTAGGAACACAAGTTCGTTATTGGAAAGAAGACAAATAAAACCAAATATTTCAAAGATAATAAATCAAGATTATATTCATGTTTCACTAAACACAATAAAATACTAAAAAACTCGGTTGCAATCAAAATATCTATTTGGCTGTGCTTCCGATGTTACTGTAAAACTTATAGTTATTAATTTTTGTTTATTTAAATGTCTTAAACTGCGGACTACGCTTTTTATTTGGCTCCTTGGTCAGGAGGACCATCATAATGCATAATTTAAATAAAAAACACAGTTAGAAAACCCTAACTAAAGTAGGAAAAATAATTCTTACTGCGTCTTCTTGGGTTCCGTACCAGAACTTCGTAGAACTTCTTGGGTCCGAGTTGAGCTAACTCCTCGAGTGCTCTCAGACTTACCACGCTACTAGCTTAGAATAATCTCTTCCCTTTATCGTTTGAGCAGTGATGGAACAAGGTCGGTACCAACTATTCCGAGTGCCTGCGAGTGTAAGATTTCTTCACTTCTTGGGTCCGAGTTGAGCTAACTCCTCGAGTGCTCTCAGACTTACCACGCTACTAGCTTAGAATAATCTCTTCCCTTTATCGTTTGAGCAGTGATGGAACAAGGTCGGTACCAACTATTCCGAGTGCCTGCGAGTGTAAGATTTCTTAACTTCTTGGGTCCGAGTTGAGCTAACTCCTCGAGTGCTCTCAGACTTACCACGCTACTAGCTTAGAATAATCTCTTCCCTTTATCGTTTGAGCAGTGATGGAACAAGGTCGGTACCAATTATTCCGAGTGCCTGCGAGTGTAAGATTTCTTAACTTCTTGGGTCCGAGTTGAGCTAACTCCTCGAGTGCTCTCAGACTTACCACGCTACTAGCTTAGAATAATCTCTTCCCTTTATCGTTTGAGCAGTGATGGAACAAGGTCGGTACCAACTATTCCGAGTGCCTGCGAGTGTAAGATTTCTTAACTTCTTGGATCCGAGTTGAGCTAACTCCTCGAGTGCTCTCAGACTTACCACGCTACTAGCTTAGAATAATCTCTTCCCTTTATCGTTTGAGCAGTGATGGAACAAGGTCGGTACCAACTATTCCGAGTGCCTGCGAGTGTAAGATTTCTTAACTTCTTGGATCCGAGTTGAGCTAACTCCTCGAGTGCTCTCAGACTTACCACGCTACTAGCTTAGAATAATCTCTTCCCTTTATCGTTTGAGCAGTGATGGAACAAGGTCGGTACCAACTATTCCGAGTGCCTGCGAGTGTAAGATTTCTTAACTTCTTGGGTCCGAGTTGAGCTAACTCCTCGAGTGCTCTCAGACTTACCACGCTACTAGCTTAGAATTATCTCTTCCCTTTATCGTTTGAGCAGTGATGGAACAAGGTCGGTACCAACTATTCCGAGTGCCTGCGAGTGTAAGATTTCTTAACTTCTTGGATCCGAGTTGAGCTAACTCCTCGAGTGCTCTCAGACTTACCACGCTACTAGCTTAGAATAATCTCTTCCCTTTATCGTTTGAGCAGTGATGGAACAAGGTCGGTACCAACTATTCCGAGTGCCTGCGAGTGTAAGATTTCTTAGCTGATGTATCACTTCCATAGCTCCATGGCGACAGCGCTGCTCCACTCTGTGCTGCAGACAGAGAACAACAAATCACACCCAAAATAATCAGACTCACAACTACTTGCTCTTTATGCTATATCTTTACCGCTAAAACCTACGCATGTTCTTTATAATCGATTTGCTTCAGGTTTATTAAATCCTATCCTTTCTGCAACTCCATCAAGATGCAACTTTACTGCTACGCTGCCCATCTGCCTATGTTTAAATTCGAATTCCTTAACGTTTAATTCAATAACTCAGGTATCATTATTGCATTCTGCATGCGACTACGCTCACGTTCCATGCGGGAGCTCGTACATTTTCGTTATTCCATGTGGTCTTCATATTGTCTTCTGCAAGACTTTTGACAAAGCAATTAGCACTTTTTATAGCGTAAAATAAGTATGTTGTGGAAAATCTAATCTGGAATGATATAATTTCATTTGTCTAAGGGTTTGAACGTTTGTCTCACATTTGTGGCGCAGCGGAAAGAGCTTTTGCTTTTTTTAATTGTCAAGTCCCTGCCTCAGCCAATATACTTTTTGTTTGTTTTAATGTTCATAAAGCATACTTTCACATTTGAACAGAGCTGCTTCACTTTGATGAAACATTGTTTCGCGTATGTTTGTGACACCACTCCAGATGAAGGTGAGATTTTTAGATGATGAACGAACGTTCACAAAAAATATTGTAATCAAATAAAAAAACAAAATAAATGAGTGATTTAAAAATTTATTCTTTATATATTGTTTTCCTTCGTCAATATTGACGGGCTTTCATCTTGTTAAAGCAGTGACGGCTCCTCTATTGCTGCACATGTGCACGTGAACCCTCAAAACAGAAAAAGAAAAAAGAAATTAAAATACAACAAGTTTAATACAATAAAACAGTGAACACATTTCCAGGTTGTGCCAATTTCGGGACGTGCTCCACTCCCCCTCCCCTCCTCTCTCTAAATACCCTGGGAAGACGCGACTGTAATGGTATAAAATTCGAAAATTAGCAGCACAAATTGGCCGGCCTTATGTCGATTGCACGTGCGACAGAAGAAACTACTTGAAAACCAGTTTGTCCGGTGGGAAGAGGAGGCACGTGTTTGAGGAATAAGCGCCGCTCATAAGCTTTCAATTAGCACAGTCTTCAGTGTGCAGAAGCTCACGCAGATGAATTGGCAGTTTGTTATTCGTCCGGATTCTTCCTTGGTTTGCGGCAACAAGTGGTTACTGTAGTTTTTTTTTATCAGTTATTAATATGTTTATTAGTTTTTATAGGTTTGTTTTATTGTTGTGTGTAAGAACATGTTTAAACAGTTAAGATGGCACTTAGTGAAATCAGTGTTTTTCAGCTAATGCAATATAACTTTTCAACGTTACCGCTGGAAAGAAAAATTGAAATTAAAATGCTCAGGCCAACACCTAGGCTTAAGCTGATCCAGGTGACAAAATGTAAAACTAGAGATTTCAAAAGGGAATTAAAACCCCACTTATATGAGAAATATCTGTGGATGTGAATGAACTAACACGCTCTTTTGTTTTCACTGTCTCTTGTTTGCAAAACAAAGTGGTGTTTCAAGTTGGGTGAGTTACGGTATTGCTGATTTATCACATCTAACTCAAACAATAAATAAACATCACTGCTCCAAATCACATTTAAACTCCACATTACAGTTTAGTTTGCTGGGAAAGGTTGATATTCGCTAACAGCTTGACAGTTGATTTCGTTCGAATGTTAAAAAACACAATGAGCAAGTAACCAAAAATCGTTATGTTCTTTCCAAAATTATTGACTGTATTCTGTTTCGCGGCGCATTTGAGCTCGCACTTCGAGGACATGATGAACGTGATGATTCATTAAATCCAGGCGTTTTGAGAGATCTTTTAAACTTCTCAGCGGAACTTGATGCATCTCCAAACTCCAAAAAGCCATCTCACTAATGCCACTGTTTTTAAAGGAACATCAACAGAAATACAAAGCGATTTATTAGACTGTATGCTCACTGTTTGCCAGAAGCACATAAAAAATGAAATCTCAAAAGCAAGTTTTGTAGCAGTGATAGCAGATGAAACTACTGATGTTTCATCTGCTTCTCAATTGGTTGTCGTTTTCCGATACATTTTAGGTAACGAACAACCAGTTGAGAGATTCTGGGAATTCACTAATCTCCCTGGACATGATGCAGAATCTATTGCTGGATGTATTCAAGCTAGTTTGGAAAAAGTCGCAGACAAAGCCGAGAAATTGATATCCCAGAGCTACGACGGTACAAACGTGATGAGTGGTCACCACCCAGGTGTTCTTCAGGCTATTATTAAACGTACATATACGAATGCGCATTTTGTACATTGCTATGCAAATCAGCTGATTGTCGGCCAAGCAACCAGTCGGAATCAACAAGTTCGAGTATGTTTTTCCAACCTAAGTGACATTACTAACTTTTTCAGTAACTCTCCACAGAGGATTGCTATTCTAGATGAAACTGTTAGAAAAACGATAAATCATGGTTCAGCCACCAGGTGGAATTTCAAGAGTCGAACCATCAACACAGTGCATGAATACAGGGAACAGTTAACTCAATGCATGGAAAAAATAGAGTCATCATCGAAACAAGTTGTAGCAATAAATCAAGCAGGGGCTATTCAGCATATGTTGGAAGACTAGGTATTTGTGTTTTGGCTTACAGTTTTTCACAATGTTATGTCCCATGTGGATGTGTTATACCACCAGCTTCAGAAAACACTAACTGATGCAGCACTCATTCGAAAGCATGTAAACACTTTCCAGCAGTCAATAGAAAAAGAAAGGAAAAGAATTGAAACAATGACCACGAAGATATCAGAAACAAAGGAAATATCAAAGAAAAGGAAGAGAGAAAATATTCACATAAATAAAACTGTGGAAACTAAAGAGATATGTGATGTTATCACGAATCAAGTAAAAGATAGATTTTCTTTTATAACTCACTATGCTGTTTCTCTCCTCCAAGCAGAAAAATTTCAGGAGTACGAGAAACAGTTTCCAAATCAGCTTGTTGAGCAAAAAACAAATGTTTATCGCATGTTACAAATGGATCGCCTGAAAACTGAACTAGGAATAATTTACAGAAGACCAGATTTCAGAAATATGAATGGTCTTCTACAGTTCGTTACAGAAAATAACTTGCACACTACGTTCTTGGAGACCTACGAACTGTTGCTAATTATTTCTACTATACCAATGACAACTGCTGAGGCCGAGAGATGCTTCTCAACTTTAAAATGAGTTAAGACATTTTTAAGAAGCATCATGGGTGAGGACAGACTGAGCGCTCTAGTCATGCTCTCAATTGAAAAAAACAGATGATAAATGACATACCTAAATTCAACGAAAATGTTATTGATTTGTATGCCTCAAAAAGAAACAGGCGGATTGACTTAATTTACAAAAACTGCACTTGAATAATAAATATTCCCTTTGAAAGTTTACCTTTGAAGTAAATTTTAAGCACTATTTTAATAGAATCTTCCTTTGTACAAAGTCGAATGTTACAGTTTTTCTACGTATGAGTGCTTGCTTTTTCCTTTTAGTTGCATTGCTTTTTTTGTTACTTGTAGAAACAGAAATGTTTATTAACATGTATGTTATGTCGTAACTGAAAATCTAATTACAATTTATGTATTGTGAACCCCCATTTGAATAACCCACGAGCCGCCACTGTGTTAAAGTATAAATTTATTACATTTACTATCGTGCACACACCTTTGTTCATTCACCTGCATGAAGCCAGGTACGCATTTATGCGCACCAATGTCGAGGTGGAACGAAGCCGCTTACGTGATAGCAGGATCCGTCCGTCTGTTCGTCCCAGGAGATCCGTCCGTCTGTCCAAAGATGATTCGCCTTACATCACCGGTCGTGCACCTCAGTCACTGGGGGCTGCAATTCCATTAATTCGGGTGACCTCCGGGATGCTGCTGGCATTTTCTGTTGAAACTTACATCCACGAGCTTTATGCAATCTAGCACCAGGAAAAGAGGCACCTTTCTCCCTCCAATTTTTGCTCGTGGTAACGTCAACCGCCCGGCCACTCTTTTTTTAGCTGGTCGACTTCGGGCAGAAACATTTCTTCCGCCGCTAACAGCGAGCTGGATCAATCTAGATCCGGCTCCCTAAGTCTAGCTTCCTTCACGGTTTTGCACCAGACTAATCTTTTTCGCTTGTTCACATTTCGTCAACAAATTTCTTGCTTTTTCGTTATGGGTCTGTTTTAACTCTCTTGTCAGACTTATTGTTTCCTAAAAGCTTTCGGCACGATGAAGAGCTAAGAAATGCATGCCTCTGCATTCGGAATATGCGGTGGGTCCGCTCACCGATTAGTACGGAAACACAAAACTTAACTAACACTTCTTTGTCCTGCCAAGTTTCGGATTAGCAAACGTCATGAGTTTTCCGATCTGGTGACACTCTAACGGTTCCTCCAAACATCGCACTATCTCACACTTACATGGCCACCCAACTTCACCGCCGCGCGTAGGGGGAGGGAGCATTACTTTCCCCACACCAAACGACCCATTTTCCACTTCAGATTTCTACCTTCGAAGGAAAGGGGCTCTTATCTCTTTTCTTCTTTTACAATGGAGGAAACTACTAGCTGTTGATTTTCAAATGAAAATTAACGCTGTTCCCTCCTCTTGCAAAACCTGCTAATCCAATTAATTACCGTACCCCAAAGTCGTGACAATATTGCCATAAACGAAAACGTGAGCTTACGCCCTCTGGTGGAATACTTGTGCTTTAAGAAAAATTTGAAATTATATGAGAAACATTTTTAAGCGCAAACGCTCACTAACGAAGAAGGAATTTTTCAAATCGGATTATTAGTAGCAGAGCTATGGACATAATTAGGCTGTATCTACGCCCCATGGCGGAAAAACATGCATTATTTAAAGAAGTTATTGGCCAAAGGTTTGCGATGTGAGCGGTATTGGTCCACGAAGGCATTTTTTTTCAATCAAATCGGACTCTCGGAAACAGAGATATAGACAAAAATAGGATGTACATCTACGCCTTCTGACGGAGAAACCATGCATTATTTTAAGAAGAAAATATTCCAAAAAGGTTTATCAACCTGAGTGGTATAGGTCCACAAAAGAAATGTTTCAATCGATATTTTAGGAGCTCAGATTTTGCTGCAAATGCATCAGAAACTGAAATCAACCCTTGCGCCCCTTACTGGACAAACCATTTTGAATAAAAATTAGAATTTATATGCATACGATTTCCCATCAGGAACTGTGTCCGCCGCAGAAAGAATTTTTCTAATCCGAGTTATAGAAGCAGAGATATCGGGGAAAAGGCAATTTACTTTTTCACTTTTCAAGTTACCAATAGCGAAAAAGCTACGCGCAACTTGAAAAAGTGACTATACACCAATGAGTCATTGCCTTACGACCACCTACCTAATAAGCTGTAGACCTCCTTTAGCCCGCAAAACAGCGGCAACCCGGCGAGGCATCGATTCTATGAAGTGGCAATAGGTATCCTGGGGTGTTTGGTACCATAATATCAACAGCAGGTCCTCCCGTTCCCGTACATTTCGGAGTGGTGGTGATTCAGCGCGAA
This sequence comes from Macrothele yani, assembly GCA_039090855.1. Classification (NCBI taxonomy): domain Eukaryota; kingdom Metazoa; phylum Arthropoda; class Arachnida; order Araneae; family Macrothelidae; genus Macrothele; species Macrothele yani. The sequence goes on along the minus strand of CM077013.1, from coordinate 114,726,379 downwards.
ACCGCTGTTTTAAGTCGAACCACAAATGTTCGAGTGGGTTTACGTCAGGGGAATTTGGAGCTCAGGCTGGCAGTGTGGCATGGCGTATTATCTTGTTTATAATGGCCATTACCAGCATGAAACACAGTTGCCATGAATGGGTGAACTTGGTTCCGCAACGATGTTCAGATACCTGATAGCTGTCAGAGATTGTGCCTTTGGGATAATGGGGCTTAAAGTGTCCTAAAATAACATCACCCACAACATAACACCGCCGCCGGAGGCCTGTTTCTATGCAACAGTGCATCCAGACTCCATAGCCTTCGTTGGTAATCGGCGTATCCGCGCTCCGTTGTCTACGTGTTGCACCAGGAATCTTGGTTCGTTAGACCAGGTCACTTTCTTCCAATCATCCACGGTCCAATCTCGACGATCTTCTGGCCATTTCATGCGTTGCTGGCGATGACGTGCAGTGAGCTTGGGAATCCGACTGGGTCTTCGGCTACCCAAGCCCATGCGCAAAAGGTTGCGATGAACCGTGTGCTGTGACACATTGTCCCGATCACCACTGTTGTAGCTGCTGGTGATTTGTCGCACTATGGCCCTGCCGTCGCTGTGGACAATGCTCAAGAGTATTTGCTCTCGTTTGGCATCAATGAGCTGCGGACAACACACGATTGTTGGACGATTCGTCGTTTGGCCATCTGCGCACCACTTTTGATACGCACTCACTACAGCGGCAGGTGGACAACCCACAAGCGCAACGTTTCCGAGATCGTAGTTCCGGTCCGCAGTGACGTCACAATTTGTCTTTTATCAAACTCCGATAAATTGGCAACTTTTCCCATTCTGACTCCGAGCACTCTGCTATCCGAAAGCCTTTCCTCGGGTTGTATATATACTGCTGTGTGAACTTCACTTGCGCCACCGTTATTTCTCCAGGTGTGCTAATTTCTATAGGCTGGGGGTGGGCATAATTTAATAGCTCATCAGTGTATATGGAATAAAATGTATTTTTAATTCTACATCTTCTGCATTCACGCCCTCTAGCGGTGACATTGTGCATCGTACATAGAAACGAGATGAAGGATCACCGTTCGCACGTTTCAAGTTTCCCAATGCAAAGAGGATTTTTGAAATCGGACTAATAGTTGTAGAGATATGCAGTCAACAGATGGATGAACGGACAGACAAACCGGTAACGTAGGCACGATTTTTTTCACAAAAGATTTGCTAAAAATAGGCTATGCCATCGATTTCCATGTCATATTCACCTGTTCATTACAAAACACCGAATATTAGACCGCAGCTGACCAATCCTTATCTCAGCAGCAGAGCAGAGGACAGGAAACACCTCATCTGGTCTGATCAATGACGGGAGGTGCGTGTATAGAGTAATCCACACTAAACGATGAACTGAGCTTGCCCAGGCAGGTGGAGGTGGTGTAACAGGATGGGTGCGTTTACATAAGCTTTCTTGCGGTTCCTCGTACTTACCGAAAGTTCTGTCACCTGCACGACGGAAGTGTACACATCGTACACATGTTTTGTGTCTTTGGTTGTTTTTTTTTTACTACTTGCTAACCCACACTGCATATGCCCTGATAGGCGATCCATTGATTTCCTATTAGCCGCAAAAATAATTTTTGAAATATATCTGAAATCAGAAAGTTCGATGTGCACGGACATACAAAATTAATACACTAGCACTGTTTCTTACAGTACGTTCTAATAATAGGAAGCGATGGCTTTTTAAAAAAGTGTAAAAACCTTTTACCCCCCCCCCATTTTTTTTTTTTTTAATCTGACGGATGAAAATTTCTGAAGGGATAAGAGGGGGGGGGACCCCTGAACCTTTCAGCGCCCAGGTCTCCGAAAGATCTAAAGTCTCCTTTGGCGATGCTCAGTAAGAATCCCCATTCCCACGACTGAACGAGCATGTGTTCGCAGATTTGAAGCAATAGTCGTTTCGCGGTACCTCCCCCCCTAGCGCTCCCTCTCCTGCTCTACGATGGTAACACGCATCCTGTGACTGCTCAGCTAATCAGACCTGGAATCACATGCGTCCCTTCTGATTCGCCCAGGTGGTTTTCAAGACGGCTTGCTCGATTGCTGCATGCTTTGAAGAGCGGAGAGTTTTTGGTGTCTTTTTGCGAAGGTCTCTTGGAGAAAAAAATTTTTCATTACAGAAGGGAAAAATGGGCGCATACCCTCGCGCAGAAACGACTGGATGTTGTGTGGGTTTTTGATGACAGGTCTGGCATGAACTGGGAAAGAGATTAGAGCTGGTGGCTGATAGCCTAAAATGAACTCATTTCTCGTCCATAACCACGAATTCTCAAGACGTGTGCCGTGGTCCCAGGTTGGGCCAGAAACGGGATTCCCGCTCCTTAGTGGTTCTTGAAACATGAAAATAACTCGTTGAAATTCAAATTAATCCTGTTGTCGGTCTTCAGATCCATTTGGGAGGGTGTCCCAAAGACTGAAGGAAACAGCAAAAGTCTGAAAGATTAGTCTGCAACACGCTTGTGGGAAGCGAGTGCAAAAACAAGTTAGTAGAATCATGCAATGCATTGATTATGATACGCTTTCCAACATACCAGAATCATTACTCAAGTTATTAGAAATAAATCTCGCTCCTGTGTCCTGACCTTTCACCCGATTTCGATAATAATATTATACAGAACCCGTTCAGTATACCTCCGGAACGACATACTAAAGTTCTGTCGCAATCGAAGCATTTTAGTGAAGTGATGAGGATAATGGCTGTGGAATAAATCTCGCTCCTGTGTCCTGACCTTTGACCCCATTTCGATTATATTAAACAGAATTGGTTCAATATACCTCCGGAGCAATATGCTAAAGTTTTGTCTCACTCGAAGCATTTTTAGGTAAGCTATGACGCATAAGGGCAACGGAATGGATCCCGCTCATATGTCCTGACCTTAGACCCAATTTCGACCATTTTCAGTAGGGATTTTTCCCCTAGTGATTCCCTACCAGATACTAAATTTTAATCGAAATCGAACCATGTTTACATAAGTTACGACGCCTAAGATTAATAAAATGGATCCCGCTCCTATATTCTGACCTTTGAACCCATTTCGCCCATTTTCAATAGTGTTCGTCCCCAGGTGGTCCCCTACCACATACTAAAAGTTCATCGAAATCGAACCATTTTCACGTGAGTTATCGTGCGGACGGACAGACAGACAGAGAGACGGACAAAGCTGGAGCATGTACGCTTTCCAACCTACGGTCGTTTTTTTACCCTTTTCACACTACGGTTGGAAAGCATAAAAAGCGCATACCTGAACATTGTTCCTCCAAAAAGGGTTAATAGGTCTGTACGGAACTATTGCAACTCAAACAAGTGCGCCAAAGAAGTACTGAAAAAAAGTTAGTAAAATCATGCAATGCATTGATTATGATACGCTTTCCAACATACCAGAAATCATTACACAAGTTATTACTCAAGTTATGAGGATAATGGCTGTGGAATAAATCTCGCTCCTGTGTCCTGACTTTTGACCCCATTTTGATTATATTAAACAGAATTGGTTCAGTATACCTCCGGAACAACATACTAACGTTTTGTCGCAATAGAAGATTTTTAGTCAAGTTATCAGGACAATGGCTGTGGAATAAATCTCGCTCCTGTGTCCTTACCTTTGACCCCATTTCGATGATATTAAACAGAATTGGTTCAGTATACCTCCGGATCAACATACTGAAGTTTTGTTGCAATCTAAACATTTTTACATAAGTTGTAACGCATAAGCGCAATAGGATGGATCCTACTCTTGTGTCCGGTCATTTGACCCCATTTTGCACATTTTTAATAGGTTTGCCCCCAGTGGCCCTCTACCACATTCTAAAATTTCAGCGATATCAAACCATTTTTACGCAAGTTATGACGTATAAGGGCAATGTAATGGATCCCGCCCTATGTCCTGACCTTTGACCCCATTTCGCCATTTTCAATCGGTCCCGGACGATTCTTCCAACGGCGATAGGTCCAATGCCGATTCGTCCAAAGGAACAATTGGTCCAATGCCGATTCGTCCAAAGGGACAATTGGTCCAATGCCGTTTGGCCCAATGGACTATTCGTCCAATGCCGGTTCATCCAATAGTACTATTGTTCCACCCCGATTCGTCCAATGGTATCATCCTACCAACGGTAAACTTATTTTATTCCCCAGAAAAGAATAATTATTTAAATTATTCTGCTCTTAAGGATATTCTGCTATATCCTTTTGAAAGATAATTTCCGTATATTTGGTAATTGCAAACATTTTACATATACCTGGTAAAAGGTACTCAATGGAGCATTTCTCAGCTGTATGCAAAGTCCCTAGCCCACAGGCATTTTTAGAAGATATAAACTTACAACCTAGATATTTGGTATTTGTAAACGTTTTATAAAACCTAATGAACGGCACTCATCGGTTCATTTCTCAGCTCTTTACAAGGCACTTAGGCCGCGGACCTTTTTAGAAGATTTTAAGTTACAACCTAGATATTTGGTATTTGTAGATATGTTATAAAACCTAATAAAAGGCAGTCATCGTATCCTTTCTGAGGTCTTTACAAGGCACCTAGGTCGCGGGCGTTTTAAAAAAAATTAAGTTACAACCTAGATATTTGGCATTTGTAAAGATTTTATAAAACCTTATAAAATGCACTCAACGGATTATTTCTCAGCTCTCTACCAGGCACCTAGGCTTAGGGCCTATGAATTAATATGTCGTGCTTAAGTAAAAGCGCAGTATTATTAACTTGGTTTGATATGTAAACGTTATGAATCTGACATCGGTAAAATAAAAACTGTTAAAAAGGCCCAGGCCTAGAGCCTATGAATTAATATTTCATGCTTAAGTCAAAGCGCAATATTATTAACTTGATTTGATATGTAAACGTCATGAATATGACCTGTGTTTCTTTCAGGCATACAGCCAGGGGTGCGAAGCCCTCCCGGAAACGATCATCTCCCCCCCGAGCCATTTTAGGTTACCGAGCCCAATTTTAATAAATTCAGATTATGATGAAAAACGAAGTTTCGTTTCTTTTTATACTACAAATATTTCTCCAATTATATTTTTTTAAATATTGTTCAAATGGCACTAGTTATAGTTTATTTTATTAAAAAGTGTATTACGACACATGGTATTCTTCAAAATATAGTAAGTATAATAATCATACCTAGTTGTAAGTTACTACATTTTTTGAATCGTGATTCAGGAACAAGAGTGCGTTGTTTGCATTTTAATAGATAAAAAATTCAATCCTGAGGACCCCCTCCCCGTCCTGAAATGTTTGAAGTAATTACTGTATTAATTACTATATCAGGTATGTATATAGAATTTTTCTTCGTGGGAGGGGGACGAAAAGAGGAAGTTTTTGAAAACTACCGTCTGGAACAAAATTAAAGTTAAATGAAAAATTGAAGAAAAATTAAAGTATTTTTTTCTAACGAAAGTTGATACATTTTTATTGAATTACGGCATTTTTCTCTAATGAAAGTCACATTTTAACCAAAAAACAAAAAAAATGAAACATTTTCCGTGGGGGGGGTTGTCTACTCAAGATGCGCCCCTGTACTAGATATATAGTAATTACTTCTATATATATATATATATATATCATCATCATCATCATTGTCAACCATTATCAATCCACTGCTGGACGAAGGTCTCCCCAAGTTTCCTCCACAACAGTCTGTCTTGTGCCAGTCTCCTCCATGTCACCCCTGCATACTTTCGAATTTCATCCACCCATCTCCCATGTGGTCTTCTTCTGGGTCTTTTCCTGTCCCTTGGAATCCAATCTAAAATTTCGGCTGTCCATCGATGATCTGTCCTTCTGGCAGTATGTCCAGCCCATTGCCATTTCAGGGATTTAACTCTGATCATGATGTCTTCCACTTTTGTCATTTTTCGGATCCACGAGTTCCTCTTCTTATCTCTCCTGGTTACACCAAGTATGCACCTCTCCATGCCACTTTGAGTTGTCTGCAGCCTTTGTATGTCTCTTTTAGTTAAGGTCCACGTCTCTGCACCATACGTAAGCACTGGAAGGATGCATTGATCAAACAATTTTCTTTTAAGACATAATGGCATATTGCTCTTGAAAATTATGCTGTTTCTTCCAAAAGCTCTCCAGGCAAGTTTTGTACGCCGATTAATTTCTTCATCAATGTGACCCTCACTAGATATCTGCTGTCCAAGATAAACGTACGTGTCTGTTATCTCCAGCTTTTCTCCATCAATCGATAAATCTTCATTTCTTGTAAAAGCATTGAACATCACTTTTGTCTTCTGAAAGTTCATTTTTAATCCCACTTCTTTACTCTTGTCAGCAAGTTCCTGGATCATACTCTGCAGCTCTGATGGGGTAGTTGCAAAAATGACTACGTCATCAGCAAAACGAAGGTGGGTTAGATAATCTCCATTCATCTTTATCCCCTTGTTTTCCCAGCTCAGCGACTGAAAAACACCCTCCAATGTGGCATTAAAGAGCTTCGGAGATATGGTGTCACCTTGTCTCACTCCCTTTCCAATTTTTACGTGTGTTGTATTTTCAAACAGCCTAATCTTTGCACTTGCATTTTCATAGATGTTATTAATAATATTAATGTATGCATCTTCAATACCGCAGGTTTTCAGAACCATTGTAACTGCTGATGGTTTCACCGAATCAAAGGCTTTTTCATAATCGATAAAAGCCATGCACAATGGAAGTTCATATTCCCTCGCTCTTTCAATTAGTTCTCTCAGTACGTGGATATGATCTATTGTGCTGTAGCCACTCCTGAATCCAGCTTGTTCTCTCGGTTGAGCCATGTCCAGTGTTACCTTCAAGCGGTGTGAAAGAACTTTAGTGAAGATTTTATAAACTACTGATAGGAGGCTGATAGGTCTGTAGTTTCCGAGATCCTCAATGTCACCTTTCTTATGTAGCAGGATCATTGTAGCGGTGTTCCAATCCTCAGGAATCTTTCCTTCATTAAGGCATCGAGTGAAAATTTGGGCGAGTACTGTTTCGATTTCTCCACTTGCTTCTTGTATGATGTCTACAGTAATTCCATCTTCTCCTGGAGCTTTTCCCCGCTTCATGTTCTTGATTGCATGTGCAACTTCTGCTGGAAGGACTGGAGGAACTCTGGTACTGGTATCTTTCATGATGTCTGGAGTGCATGTATCATCCCTTTCATATAATTTGGAGTAGAAATCTTTCACTCTTGTCAAAATTTCGCCTCTATTTCTTGTTACAGAACCATCTTCTTTTCTCAGTGCCATAATCTGTTTTCTTCCCTTACTGAGATGTCCCTTTGCTATCTTTAGGCTTTGGTTGTTTTCAATTGCTTTCCTCACTAGTTCACAGTTGAATTTTCTTACGTCTTCAGTGATACTTTTTCGTACTGTCTTGCATAGCTCTATATATTCCACTTTGGAAGTCACATCTTCTTTAGTTGTCCTCATCTCTCTTCTTTTTTGCATCAACATTTTCGTTTTTCCTGATAATTTATTTACATGCAACTTGTTCTTAGACCCAGCTAATTTTGTTGCTGTTTCCATAAGAGCTTTGGTTACTTTTCTGTTAACTTCAGAGATGTCCACTTCTTCCGATGTTAGGCCTTCTAAAGCAGAGAACCTGTTCTTCAGTTCCAACTTGAAGGTATTATGGTGTTTTTTAAGGTTGGTTATGTCAATAGATTTTGTTTGTCTTATGAGCTTGCCACGTTCAAGTTTAGTGTTGAGGTGCATCTTACATCTCACCAATCTATGGTCACTACCTGTGTTGAACTTGTTTAGCACACTGCAGTCTTCTATGACGAATTTTTTGTTACACATAATAAAATCAATTTCACTTGTTGTCCCATTTGGATGTCTCCATGTCCATTTCCTGTGTGGCTTTTTCTTGAAGAAGGAGTTCAAGATGAAAAACCCTTCTGCCTCCTCTGCAAACTCAACGAGAGTATTTCCACGCTGGTTTCTGTTGCCGTGACCGAATTTACCTACTGAAGTTTCATTCTGTTGCCGTTGCCCTGTTTTTGCATTGAAATCTCCCATAATTATTTTAAAGTGCTGCTTACCTTTATTATTTAGATGACAAATTTCCTCATAAAATTCTTCAATTTCTTCTTCAGGATGACTTGTGGTATATATATATATATATATACAGTAGTGACCAAAATTGTGGAAACCTTTTGGAAATAGTGTATTTTTGAGGTTTGATGGCTCGTAACACCACTTTTTTTTTTTGGAGTAATAGCATAAAATATTATATATCAATGGAAAGATAATTTCATCAAGAATGTAATGCAATAACTTTTATAAAGGATTTTTTTTTGATTGGAGGTTTAACGACCACCGTGAGCAACTTAATGGGCTATAAGCAGTCGCCCGTCCCTAATTTAGGGTCACTGGTTCCAGGGAAGGGAGAGAGCCAGTGCCGTAAGACAAACACAACATCCATGCCTCACCGGGATTCGAACCCGGACCCCTTTCCGACGAATGATCAGAGGCCATCGCTTAGACCACTGCGCCACCGGGGCGGCATAAAGGATTTTGTATAAGAACAGCAATTATAAAGGAGAAAAGTGAAACACATAGAAAAAAATGAGATGTACAAAAATTCTCACCAGGTCAGTAAATACTTAGTTGGGTAACCTTCAGCGTTAATTCCGGCCTTACAGCTCCTTCCCATGGAGTGAACCCAGTTTTTTAGTTCTGCAGGTGTTATAATGTGTAACCAAGATTGAACTATTGCTTCTATTAATTGGGGTTTATTGCTGGGTTGCTTCTGACGAACAAGTTTCTTTAGTAGGCTCCATAGATTTTCGATGGGGTTCAGGTCTGGGCTATTCCCAGGCCATTCCAGCAGTGGAATATGATTATCTTGAAACCACTTTTTGCACATAGCAGCAACATGACATGGACCTGAATTCTGTTGAAATATAAATGCTTCATTATCTTGGAAAAGATCACGTGCGGAAGGCTTCACTTTGGGCTGAAGTATTTCATTAATGTATTTTTGGCCATTTATATTCCCATTAATCACGCAAATTCTACCCACACCTTTTGATGTTGTGCAACCCCAGATCATAACACTAACTGGGTGTTTCCCGGTATATGTAATGCAATGAGGTTGCAAATCTTCTCCGATTCTTCTCCTTACGTATTTTATGCCATCACTATCAAACAGGCAGATTTTGGTATCATCACTCCAAATAACACTGTCGCATTGTTCCGCTCTCTAGTCAACATGAGTTTTAGCCCAGTTTAGTGTTTTCAACTTTTGTTTAAGAGATACAAATGGCTTTTTTCGTGGAATTCTAGCTTTTAGACCAAATTCCTGCAGTCTGCGCCGAACAGTCCTTGCACTTAACTTCACATTGCATTGCGCCATTTCATCTTGTATACACCCAGAAGATATTCTTCTGTCACCTAGGCACAGTCTCTTAATTCTTCTATCATCACTTGCTGTTATGCACCTTTTCCTGCCTTTAATAGTCTAGATTTGCAGTGACTGAGTCTCCTTATACCTCTTCAAAAATTTAGAAATGCCACTTTTGGTTGGGTTTCTACTAATGTTTAATGTTTCTTCTAATTTCTTCATAACTGAAGCTCACTTAATAGTACTATTTTACATCGCTTTCTGGATGACCAGTCAACTCTTTGCGCCATTTCTTTAATTTTATTATGTTTTACAAGCTCACTAAATGAAAGAACACACAAAAGAAAAAAAAATACAACTTGATGGCAATCACATAACACACTGACAAATCTCCTCCTCTCAGCTCCAATACACGAAACCAATAGCTGAATCCTACTGTGACCTTATTGCCTCATTGTCAAAACAAGATTACACCTGATTGGCTTTCTAAACACTCATACTCATTGGCTACATTCAAATGAAGGAAAGCTACTTCATATCAACCTAAGCAAGTTGTGCTTCCTTTTTCTGGTTATTTGGCTATAACTTTTCATAGAATACAGGTAATTGAACAAAGGTAGTTGCATTTTGTTCTTGATGAAATTATCTTTCCATTGATACAGTGGCGAACAAAAGTATCTGGCGAAACACTTTTTCGACCATAATGTTTTTTCTGCTGGACCAAATAGAGTCATTTTGGGATATGATATGTGTTATTCAGTTGTAAAAATGACACTTATGCAGATGGATTGGAAACCTTAACACAGATCAGGTACCGAGCTTAATCGCAAAGATCATACAAATTGACCAACAAAGTAGGTATGTATCACATTCATTTAATGCAACGATAACAGAAAACAAGTACGAGAAAACGACAAAACAATAACTAATATTTAGTGGGATAACCATGAGACTTAATAACAGATGCACAACAGGCCGGCATTGAGTTCACTAGCTTCTCGACGGTGACCTGCGGAATTCGCGCCTATTCTGCAGACAGCTGGTCGAACCTCTGGGCCCTATTCCTGCAGGTTTTCTTCGCACATCGTCTCTCCAGCTCCTCCCACATGTGCTCGATAGGGTTGAGGTCTGGAGATTGACTTGGCCAGTCTAGAAATGTGACCTGTTGATGCTGGAAGGCTGCCTTTGGTACTCTGGAGGTGTGCTTTGGGTCGTTGCCTTGCTATATGATGCATCCGGGTGGCATGTTCTGGTTTGCCCATGGAAAGACATCGTTGATGAGCATGTTCATGTAGCTCTGGCCGGTCATTCATCTATCAATCTTGATGATTGGGCCCATTCCATTGCGAGAGAAGGCGCCGTAAACCATGAGTGATCCTCCTTCGTGCTTGACAGTCGGCTGAATGAACTGGGGGTTGAATCTTTGGCCACACGGACGTATTACGTATCGGATGCCATCACTTCCGAACAATTTGAACTTGCTCTCGTCGGTGAAAAGCACCTTACTCCAGTCCACCGTGGTCCAGTGTCGATGACGGCGTGCGAACGTGACTCTGGCTCGTCGATTCTTGACTCCGATGCGTGGTTTCTTGGCGGGGCGTCTTCCATTCAATCCACCAACAATGAGACGATGGGAGATGGTCATTCGGTTGACGTTCAGGTTGTTGCTGTCGCGGAATTCGGTGGCGATGTCCACAGCAGTCAAGGGGGGTCAGCACGAGATCGACGGAGGATGCGTCTTTCCTGACGCAACGTAGCGGAACGAGGCCTACCACATCGCGGACTGTTCTCGGCGGTCCCAGTCTTCTTATAACGTTGCAATCTAGCTGAAATGGACTGGAGTCGGATCTTCAGGGCCCTCGCAATGTCGGTGACGTGCATTCCGGATTTCAGCATGTTCACGGCCGCCTGGCGAACGCCAACAGGGATCTCCGCCTTTTCACCCATTTCTGAAAACCTAAGGTTGACTTATTATCACACTACACATCACAAAACCTACAAAAATCACAAGAAAAACATTAATACATGCAGCAACCAAATGGGTAATAATTGGCAACTCTTGAATATGGCCCATTTCGAAAGACAAATTCGCTCTGAGCAAAATACAAGCTACGCGGCAATGTAACCCACGAATAAACACATATCTTATCCCAAAATGACCCGATTTGGTCCAGCAGAAAAACAATTATGGTCGGAAAAGTGTTTCACCAAATACTTTTGTTCGCTACTGTATATAATTTTATGGTATTACTCCAAAACAAGTGGTGTTATGAGCCATCAAACCTCAAAAATGCACTTTTTCCAAAAGGTTTCCACAATTTTGGCCACTACTGTACATATAGCAAATGGAAAACTTGCCACCTCTAAGGTTCCATTTGCCCCCCAAGCCAAAAAGTCCTGAAAGAAACACTGAATATGACATCGGTTGAATAAAAACTGTTGAAAAGGCCTGGGTCTGAACCCGACCATATGTTTCCATTGTCCAGTAGGCGGAACCCCACTGCATGCTACAAACAGAAACGGAAAACTAGTATTTTATACAGACACTTGACGTGGACCAGGAACATTAAACAGAGATCATCGCTCTTTCCACAAATTCAGAATTTTTCCGTGACTCACTTATAAACGTGGAAAGAGCGATGACCTCTGTTTTAGTATTTTATATTATTTAATGCAAAAAGAGAAACATTCAAGTTGATTGAACGGCTCGTACATTAGTAACTCCATACGGCAGCAAGGACAGTATAACAAGAAAACGCGACTCCGGAAAAAAAAAATCTGTAACCACAATATTACGCATGAAACGTAACATTATTTTACATTCTCTGGACTACCGGTACTTTCGTATAACTTCGGAGATAGAATCAGAACAGATGAAATTTGTATGGCACGAGTAGCACTTCGGACAAATCAGACGGGATTGGACCAATCATTCTATTGGACGAATCGGCATTAGACCAATCGTACGATTGGCCGTATCGTACCTTTGGATCAATTGTCCCTTTGGACGGATCGGCATTGAACGAACTGGCAACAGTGTCTGTAAGAACATGGTTGATCGATTGGGCAAGCAGAAGTTCCCTTGTCACAATCAGGGAGGCCGCCGCGGTGGCACAGTGGTCTAAGCGATGGCCTCTGACCATTCGTCGGAAAGGGGTCCGGGTTCGAATCCCGGTGAGGCATAGATTTTGTGTTTGTCTTACGGCACTGGCTCTATGCCTTCCCTGAAACCAATGACCCTAAATTAGGGACGGGCAACTGCTTATAGCCCATTAAGTTGCTCACGGTTGTCGTTAAACCCCCAATCAAAAGAAAAATACAGTCGAGGAGTGGAGCGATGCGTTAAGTTGGCAACAGAAGCATCTTCTGCTGTTTACAAAAAGTACAAAGGGATGGATTTATTAGAGTACATTTGGAAGCACGACAAATAATGCCAGCCATCGAAAGTAAATCAGATTGCAGGGTAAAAATTTAAAAAGAACAGGAAACTCAAGATTAAAAGAGCAGAACAGAAAATTGATTTGCCCTAATGGATGGATGGTTGGGTTGGGCACGGGTGGAACACGCTGTGCAGCCACCTTCTCATGATGAGTTCTGGGATTTTTCTGAAACATGAAAAATGTGAAGAGCCGGTGTGCAGTGTGTACTACTGCTTGCACAATATGTTGTGCTTTCAGTGCAGTAGTGCACACACTAACACAACTAGGAAACAAATCAGATGGTGAACACTAGGTGTCAAAATATTGCAATTTTCCTTAAACATGGAGCATTGTTGCATTAAATTGGAACCATAAGATATTCAATATATATATATTGAAATTGGCACCTATGTGTGCGTGTATATATACTGAGTGGCCACTTTGCTATGACCACGTGAGAGTTTTAAGCAAATGAGCTATGGCTGCACGCTGTTGCCGCCAGAGGGCGAGGCTAGTATAAAAAGGGAAAGCTTTGTGCTTGCGACAGTAGTAGAATTGATTTTTGCGTGACGAGATGGGTAAAAAATGCAATTTGACGGACTTTCAAGGATGATTGTAGGAGCTCGGAGCCATGGAGCGAGAATCAGCGAAACCGCCGCATTCGTGAAATGTTCCAGAGCATCTGTTGTTAAAGTGTTTAAAGACTGAACTGTCAGCCCCAAAAACTGGGTCTCTACGTGAAACGTGTGGTCGTGATCGACTAGTGACTGCTCGGGCGGAACGGAGAGTGTCCAGACTGCTAACAGACAACAGAAGGGCAATAGTGCAGAAAATTACAGACCATCTTAATCAAGGATCCCCTCAAATGATGTTTGCACGCACTGTTCGCCGTACACTGCATCGAATGGGATATGGCAGCAGAAGGCTTGTTCCAAAACCTTTGCTGTCTGCAGTTAACAAGAGAAAACGGCTCCAGTTCGCACAGGAGCACAAGGATTGGACAATCGATAATTGGAAACAAATTATGTGGTCCGATGAATCACGTTTTCAGTTGTACCATGCTGATGGCCGAGTGAGAATTTGGAGGAAACAGCACGAAATTATGGACCCCAAATGCATTGCTACAACCCTTCAAGCTGGTGGAGGCAACGTTATGGTTTGGGGAATTTTTCCTGGCATGCTTCACGCCCTTTAATTCGTGTTGATGAACGTCTGACTGGCACATCATATCTAAACATCGTTGCGGACCAAGTACATCCTGTCATTTGAATGGTTTATCCCAATGGCAATGGCTACTTTCAACAAGAGAATGCGTCCTGCCATAGTGCTCGCATTGCACAGGATTGGTTTCAGGAACATGCGGGTGAGTTTACTTTGCTTAGGTGGCCCCCACAATCTCCAGATTTCAACCCCATTGAGAATTTGTGGGATGCAGGTGAACGATCCATCAGACAGCTGGATCCACAACCCTGCAATCTCACACTGATGGAAAGTGCTATTCATCAAGCATGGTCTCAGATTCCACAAAACACTTATCAACATCTCGTGGAGTCCATGCCAAGAAGAATCGACGCAGTATTAAAGGCAAAAGGTGGCCCAACGAAGTACTGAGGGGTGGTCATAATAAAGTGGCCACTCAGTTTATAAAATTTTACATACCCGGAAGTATAAAAATTAACTGAAGAGTAGGTGAATTCTACCTGTGTAGATGCCTAGATACATACATAGTGCTTCCTAATAATTATCTAGTAGATTTACATAGGAACATTTATAGTTTCTTGCAGTCATTTTGATAGTATAAACAAGTGTTGTAAATGTTGTTAAATAAATAGGGATTTTGTTTTTGTTTTTCGCTTAAGGGAGATTCCATTGCAGCAGAGGATTTTAAAGTAAAAATTTTTGTTTCTTTGAAGAAAGTAATATTTATGTAAAGAAAAATTATGGTGTAGGCAGGGTGTCACTTTGTAAGTAAATAATACTTAGGGCGTAGTATTAATTTTGTCTGAAGGTAGGGTGCTAGACCAAAAATATAAGCTTTAAAGTTTTCTGTGTTACCTTGATTTAGTTTAGGCACAGCTAAGCGTCCAGTAATCCCAACAAGCTCAGTTAACTAATCACTTAAAGAAGATTAGTTAATTGAGCTTGTTGTAATTACTGGGTATGGCAGTGCAGAAATCTTCTGTTTTGTAAAATTCTAATCATCAGAAAGAGGTGAACTTAATGTTTTGATACCTATCAAAAGTAGAAAAACCTCGTGAGAAATAGTGTTGAAAATGTAAGAGGTAAAAAATGATTGATATCCATTGCTAGTAATCAGTTGACCTCTCTACCATGATCAATCATAGCATAACTTTACTACGTTTCTTGAATTTTGGCCTGCTATACCTGTATTTTGGCCAGGTGATTTGGGTCAGTTATTCTAAGGCAAAAGAGTTGGTCAGTTTTTTATTTTATTTTAATGTTGCAGTACTGACTTTACATATCATAAATCTTTTTGTTTTATTATTCTGATTGTGTTTCAAATAAATGATTTTTGAAATAATAGTATTTCAAAAATCATTTTGAGATGACTCGGCATTTGGTTGCACATGTGTCTGTCATAAAATCTGATTGACACATACATCCCACAACGCTCTGACGTTGGTCTAGAACATCTTCTCTGGGGTTATCAGTCGGCCACATCTGACAATGTCAACATCATATACTTTTTATACACTAGACCCATTATGTTCAAATTTACACGAGTACAAGAAATACTTTCTTACTAGTGTGCACATTGCTACACATGTAACAAGTACAAAAGTTGTGGTTCGTGACAGATAACAATTCTCCAAGCATTTGACAACGAAATTGTATTTACGTATGTACGCCACCATCCAAACAAAAATATGAGTTTACTGTTTATATACAGGGTGATTGTAAACTCCTTCAACAAAACAAAAGGGGTGATAGTGCACATCAAAATCAACAATATTTGCAATATAACCTAGGGCACCATTCCACTCCTATTTACAGAAAAGAGTGAAGTTACATATCCACGTTGAGCCTCCAACAGTAAAAACAAAGAGATATATCTAACTTATGAGTTGAACAATTTCAATCGCATCAGAAAACGACTCAAAGGAGTTGCTCAAACTGGCACCCAAGGGTGTCGTTGCACAGCCTATACCGACGAATGAAGGACTGTTGCACCCTCTCGTAGACTCCGAGTGTGGTGTTGATCTTGTCCGCAGCAACAGTGATTCGCAAGACCAGATCTTCCAGGAAGTCCACTGGTGTCTCGTACACCGATGTTTTCATGTACCCCCAGAAGAAGAAGTCCAGTGGATTAAGGTCCGGGGAGCGTAGAGGCCAAGCCACAGGTCCACCGCATCCAACCCACCGCCCGGGATATGTTGCATTTAGGAAGTTTCGTACCTCGGTGGCAAAGTGTGCTGGGGCAACATCATGCATAAACTACATGTCCCTCCGTGTGGTGAGCGGAACTTCTTGCAACAAACCAGAAAGCACTTGCTCTAGGAACACGCGGTCCGTTGCGCTGATCAGACCCTCTGGAAAGAGGTAAGGTCCCACCAAACAATCACTTAAGGATGCCTGCCCAGATGTTGACGCCAAATCTCTGCTGGTGTTTACGAGGGTCCGTGACGTGTGGACTTTCTTGTGCCCAAGCATGCTGATTGTGACTGTTGAAAATGCCAGATGCATATTAGTCAATCCCTCGTATGTGTAGTCCTCCATGCACTTCACAAATACGTCAGTTATCATGTGATGTTCGCACGGTAATATCGCTGAACGGGTTCGCCTGCGTTTTTAAAAGTTTACTCCTCATCGTCTACGCACGTGTTCAGCGCACCTGATTTGCATCTTGTGCTTCTCATGCACTGGTTGGAAGTCCGTGTGCCTCTGGGCGTTTTCGGAACTTGCTCTTTTGTGGCACTAGCAGTGGAATGCGGCCTTCCGTTCCTTTGCAAATATTGTTCGTCTTGATATGTACTATCAGTCACCGCTCTTGTTTTGTTGAAGGAGCTTACAATCACCCTGTATATTTTGTGTTTACCCTTATAACGCCAAAACTCTGTTATATACGTTCAAAGTTTTGTTACCCTTCTCTCCCAGGATACCTGCTAAAATCGATAAAGCCTGGGTCGGTTTTTGGGACACCAGGCCGCTTCTTCTTTCAGGATAGCACCACTGATTTCTTCCTACTAAAATGTTTTATGTTTATTTTTGGTTGATTTGCTCCTCTTACGTTCCCTTAGCTTTACTGCAACAAACTAAAATCGTTGAGCTTGTTAGGTTTAGCTTCACTTGAACTTCAGGCTTGAAGCTTTAGGAAGTCTATTGTAGACCTAAAGCTTATTGAATTGAAGCTTTAGGCTTGAAGCTTTAGCAAGTCTATTGTAGACCTAAAGCTTATTGAATTGAAGCTTTAGGCTTGAAGCTTTAGCAAGTCTATTGTAGACCTAAAGCTTATTGAATTGAAGCTATTGTAGACCTAAAGAGCTTATTGAATCTTGAAGCTTCAGCAAGTCTAGCTTGTAGACCTAAAGCTTATTGAATTGAAGCTTTAGGCTTGAAGCTATAGCAAGTCTATTGTAGACCTAAAGCTTTTTGAATTGAAGCTATTGTAGACCTAAAGCTTATTGAATCTTGAAGCTTTAGCAAGTCTAACTTGTAGACCTGAAGCTTATTGAATTAGCTTCAAGTCTAGCTTGTAGACCTGAAGCTTATTGAATTAGCTTTCGCCGCCCTGGATGTGCAGTGGCCTTAGCGCTGGCTTGTGATCATTCGTCCGAGTTGGGTCCGGGTTCGAATATCGGTGAGACATGGATTTTTTGTGTTTGTCTTACGGCGCTGGCACTTGCTCCAAATTAGGGACGGACCCTTATAGCCCACTTAGTTGCTCACGCAGGTTGTTAAACCTTCAATTAAAGAAAACAAGTTAGTAAAATCATGCAGTGCATTGATTATGATACGTTTTCCAACATGCCAGAAATCATTACTCAAGTTATTACTCAAGTTATGAGGACAATGGCTGAAGAATAAATCTCGCTTCTGTGTTCTGACCTTTGACCCCATTTCGATGACATTAAACAGAATTGGTTCAATATACCTCTGGAACAACGTACTAAAGTTTTTCGCAATCTTTTTACGTACGTTATGACTCATAAAGGTGATGGAATGGATCTCACTCCTATGTCCTGATCTTTGACCCCATTTCGCCCATTTTCAATAGGGTTTGTTCTCAGGTGGTCTCCTAACACGTACTAAAATTTCATCGAAATCGAACCATTTCACGCGTGTTATCGTGCGGACGGAAAGATAGGCAGACGGACGGACGGAGAGACGGACGAAGCTGGAGCATATACGCTTCTTCAACCTACGGTTGGAAAGCGTAAACAAATATAGAATTAGCTTTCCTTGAAGCCGGACAGCTCTCTTTACTGTTAGCCGACGCTGCAAATAATTTAATTACACATATAATGTACTGCCATAATAACGTTCACGGTATAAATTGTTACACATGGTGCAAGTGCGTGTGTGTGTGTGTGTGTGTGTGTGTGTGTGTGTTTGTCGTGTTTTGTTATGTGATGCATTCTGGATGTACACAGCAAGGTCAAGAAATGGTAAGTACATGAATATTTCTATTTTTCTGCATACACCTGCAAACTTGTGCTATACCGCAACCCAAAGCTGCATGGACATAGATGCAACAATACTGAACCTCCTTTGGGACTGAACCTCAGAGGAAGTACCTGCACATACGCGCTTTGATTTATTACAGGGCCCATTTCCTGATCTTTTACAAGAACAAGGCAAAAATTCCGCTTTGAGGGACAGATTCATTTATTTTGAATCAGGGCCAATGCGGGAGGGGCAGGGTTCTGCATGTGCATGCTTATTAGATATAGTTAATTAACTTTGGCAATATTTCGCACCTATAATCGTGTATACCGAAAATTAACGCGCTTGTGTATTTTTGTGTCGCGAGTGTTTTAATGTGATCTTGTTCATATGTATTTTCTTTTTTGCATTCTCTAAGCGATTGTGTATGATATCACCTGCTGTTCTATTTAGTGTGGTAATGAGTAGTATTCCTTGATCATATCGTCCGGTAGGGACTGTCGGCTTGCGTCGTCCGACGGTAAAGTGTCGGTACTGTGTGCTGCCCACATAAGAGGGGCAATTGTCTATGCGCCTAGAGAGCGCCCTATCTGTTTGAATCACAAAGAAAGTAATTAAATGCCGTGTTGTGCATCTGAGAATCATCTGTTATTTGCGAAAGTGAATGTTGTTCTGGCTGGTTGGGATTGAATGTACCGCAGTAAGATCCGGACCACTACACTCAGTCACGAATTGGTAATTGCGGGTGAACCACATCACAATTCTCTGATCCCCAAGTTTCGCTTTTTTTTTATTGTTGTTGATATTTTTTTTCCACACGGTGGATTCACCCAAGCGCTTTGGGTCATTCTCCCAATTTTCATTTTTTATGTTCTGGCATGAATCTTTGAGTGCAGCGGTGCACATGAGATTCACACCCGGTGCAGCTGCCAACAAAATTGTATGTCAGGTTCCATGCACCGTTACCTTAAGACTCGGCAGGACCTCTGCTAGTGCCGTCTAACAAAATGAACATCCCCTGAGTATTGTGATCAACATAACTTACATTTGTTGTCATGACACATCATCCACACTTTGCCAGAAACCTTGTTGGCAACAGAGGCGTAACTAGGGAGCGAAATAAGGGCGGCTGGCCACAGCACAACTCAAGGGAGAGTGCAAACATAACTGTGTGTAATCTGATAAAAACTGGAATTGAAATGTTTGCATCAGTTTCGGATATACTCGTATGTTTTTGATGCCATACGTTGCCATTTGTCTATTTACAGTATTTTCTTGTTTCACTAGTTTTCTTAACCTGGCTGTTTAAAACTGAGATATCTTCCTCAAAATTCTCAGGGAATGTTAGCTGCACACATTCAGAAATGAGGCCCGATTATACTTACGTTGCAAGGTAAGGACATCGTTCACATTGTTAAAGATTCTCTAATGATATTTTATCACTTCTGCGACTGGGAACTACAATGACAGCTGCATTCGGTTCGTTTGATGTAGTATCCTAAGGCCTAAACTATGAAATAGTTGGGAATCTCACTTCTCTCTTCCCTTTCTGTATTTTTACAATTCGAAATGCCACAACGCGTCCAGTTCGAGTTCAACCCCTCCACCCGGCCCCCAGAACATCCTTGATGTAAAGATGAATGAAATGCAGAACACTCCCTCCCATTTCCTAACTTTCCCGACTCAGTTAAAGACGGTGAATAATAGCTGGTAGAAATAACATGTTTCAAAAATAGCTGGTAGAAATAACATGTTTCAAAAAAAGCTGGTCGAAATTTATCCATGAAATACCATGTCGCCGCCCCAATGGCACAGTAGTCTGAGCAATGGCTTCTGATCATTCGTCCGAGATGGGTCCGGGTTGATGTTGTGTTTGTCTTACGGCACTGGCTCTCTCCCTTCCTTGGAGTCAGTGGCTTTAAATTAGAGACGGGCGACTGATTATAACATACTGAGTTGCTCATGGTGGTCGTTAAACACCCAATCAAAAAAAAAAAAAAAAAAACATTCCATGTATTCCTAAATAAAAAAATATTGCATATATTTCTATGACAATTTGTTAAAGCATATGTACTTGATTAAAGCAAAAAAATAGCTATTTTGCAATGGGTGCATTGAATTCGGAGAAAACTTGTTGCTTCTATTAAGAAATCAAACCTCTTATTAAAATAAACTGAAATTGAATGGGCCCTAATCAGTTCAAGTGTCACAACACAACCTTATCCGCATTCATTTCGTCAGAACTCAGAATACAGAACTGGCAGTAAATTTCGATCATCGTTTCCGGGTTCTAGCATTTGAAAGTACAACGTAAATGGAATGAAAATTATTATTAAAGCCGGAGGAAAAGTATCTATATTGGAAAATTTTGTTGCATTCATACGCAATGCAATTGCTGTTTGTGGGTTAACCCACAAATAGCAATTCCGAATGTGGTTCTTTGTATTATCAGTGATCTTCATCCACGGAGAGGATTTCACTTACTTCCTGTTTTCGGAAAGTCCTACAATGAATTCCACACCTGGTGATTTCGTCTACAATTATTTAGTCTTCGGTGATGTAAAAGCATAGAAGGAGAAATCATTACATTGGGTGGTTTCGTTTTTGAGTGTATTTTCTCTTGCTTTTGCATTCCGTTATTAAACACTATCCAACAAAGAAGGAATTTTCAAATCTGACTCCTAGAAGTAAAGATATTGACAAAAATAAGATATATATCTACGCCCCTGGCATAGAAACCATGCAGTATTTCAAGAAGAAAATGTTCGTAAAAGGTTTGTCGACATGAGTAATATCGTTCAACAAACGATTTTTTCTTCAATCGAGATTCTAGAAGCTCATATTTTGCTGCAAATAACGGAAATTAAGATTTACCCCACCTGGTGGCCAAACCATTTTTTACAAAAATTAGAAATTATGTGCAAAGGATTTCCCATCAGGAGCTGTATCCGGCGCACAAGGACTTTTTCAAATCGGAGAATAAGAAGCAGAGATATAGGGGGAAACTAATTTACCTTTACGCTCCCTAGCGGAAAGTCTATGAATAACTTGAAAATTTTGAAATTTTATGAAAAACATGTCACACTAGAAACACTATCCAACAAAGAAGGAATTTTTCAAATCGGACTCCTAGAAGTAGAGACATTGACAAAAATAAGATGTACATCTACGCCCCCTGGTGGAGAAACCATGGAATATTTTAAGGAGAAAATATTCCGAAAAGGTTTATCGATGTAAGTGGCATCAGTCCACGAAAATATTTTCAATCGATATTTTAGCTCAGATTTTATGGCAAATACATCAGAAGCAAAAATTTACACTTACGCCCCCTAATGGCCAAAGTATTCTTTTCCAAAAATTTGAATATTTATGCAAAAGATTTTCCATCAGGAGGTGTATCCGCTGAAGAAATGAGCTTTCACATCTGAGTTTTGGAAGAAGAGTCATCGGGAAAAATGTAAATCACTTTTACGCCCCAAGCGGAAAATCTATTCGGAATTTTAAAAAGTAACTATATCTAACATACTCTTCGACATAAATGGAATCGAAAGATAAAAGATTTTTTCAATCGGATGTTTAGAAGCAAATATGTGGAATAAAACGTATTTTTGAATTCGACATAATCTGCATTTAGGCCCTCTAGCGGCGAAATTGTACATCGTAAAATAAAACGAAATAAAGGATCGTCATTCGCATATTTCAAGCTTCCCAATGCAAAAATATTTTTTCAAATCGGACTAATAGTTGCAGAGATATCGTGGGTACAGACGGACGGACGGACAAACCGGTAACATAAGCACGATCTTTTTTTACAAAAGACGTGCTAAAAAGACGACACACACACACACACACACACACACAGAGAAAGTAATAATCTGTGCAAAGTAAAAGCAACTGAAACTACAGGTAAAAAAGTCTGAGGGGTACGGATCTGATTCCCTTGGATACTCTAAGTATTACTGTAATGATTCGAATTGAGAAATTTAGTATTTTTGGAACAAGACAAAATATTTGTATTTCTTTGAAAGGTAGCACACACACAATCACCTGGTTTATGATGAGAATTTCAAGGAATATTTAGCATTTATATATAACAATGCATATGCAAGTAATGGGAATTTTAAATATTGAAACGTATAAAAGACTTCGTATGGCACAAAGTTAATTTACCCATGACTTGGGAACTTTTGTGCATACATACTATAAGCTTCGACTAAAATGACATTGATAAGAAATCTACTTTAGGAAAATGATAAAATTACCTTTCTCGATTTTTTTCATTCATGTTCTCATGCCTGATAACTTTCATTGATTAAAATTGGGAAGGACAACTGTAAATGCAAAGCTGCATTTACAGTTGTCCTTCCCAATTTTCTTCAATGAAAGTTCTCGACGGAGCAGGTACAGTCATCAGCCTAGCTTAGAGGTGTAAGTGTATATTTCTATAATAAGGGGCATTTGCAGTAATATCTACACATCTAAAACCTCGAAAAAAAAAATTATTCCGGGAGCAGATACCGATCGGCACGAAAAAAATTTCGGGAATACCTTTTGGTAAAAATAATGTATACTTTTTTCTATAGGAGCATAGTTGTATATCTTACTTTTCTAAATATATCTTCTTCCAATAGTCCGATTTGAAAAACTCTTTCTTTGCCGGAGAACATTTTCAGTGCAAAATGCTTTGCATATAATTCCAAATTCTTCACAAACATGTTTGCCGCTAGAGGTCGTAAGATCGTGTTTCTGTTAACAGCATATTTGTAGTAATATCTGCCTTTAATGGCCGGATTAAAAGAATCGTTTTTTAGTTAGATACTACTAATTGCGACAACGTTTTGTGTGCATTTCCTGCCCAAGGTAATATATAAGTTTTACGCTTAGGGATCAAATGTTTTATCTGTTTTCCCGATATTCCTCCTTCTAAAAGACCGATTAAAAACATTCCTTTAAAACCCGATGCCATTCATCACGTAAAACACTTTGCAAGCATTCTTGAGTTTTTTATCTCGCAGTTCTGGCGTTAGGTGGCGATAGCGAGTATTTATGCTCGCAACCATATCTCCGCTTCTGAGAATAGTGTAGACAAATTTCTCTTTTTACTCCATGCCATTTGATGCAGTAAAGATGGACAACATTATTCTCTTTAAATAACACACATTTTACCCGCTAGGGGCGTAAATATCAAAACTTTTTCTCGCTACCTCTACTCCCAAGGGTCGTATCTGAAAACATATTTTTCATTAGCATAGCTTTGTTACGAAGAAAGTTTTAAGCATATTTTCTATTTTCCCATTATTCAAAATTCTGCAGCCAGAGTGTGTCGTTATATACATACTGTATATCTATTCGAAGGAGTTAATTCGATTGTAAGAATCCCTTTGAAAAATCAATTTTTGAGATAGATACTCTCCAATATGTTGGGTGTTTTGAACCCATTTCCTTCTTAGCGTAACACAACGGTTTTCCCCTTAGGGGCGTAAAGTTGTATCATGCTGTCCGATATTTATTTCCTTTTAACTGTTCGATTTGAAAATCGCTTTACCTCAATCTTTCATCATCCATGAGAAGTCTTGGTGCACAATTACTGATTTTTAGTAACATAGTTTTCAGCAGATAATGTGTATCAGCAACTATTTCTATTTCTACATATTGCTACTTCCCTGGTGGCCTTCCGCCCCGAATCAATTTCGAGACACCACGCACAGGATGAAACCGAAACAGTCGAGTTCGACCTCTGGATCTGAGAACAGTAAAGAAGAGAGTGTGCAAATAAGAAAAACTTCCTCTGGAGAGCCAATTAATCGATAAAAAGGACAGCAACATTTAATAACTCAAAAGTAAATACAAGATTGAAAAGGATCGATAATGTTCAGATACACTGTATGATACGTGAATCATTAACATGTCAAACAAAATGCCGGTCGGTCCCTAGGCAACGCGTTACGAAAACGATCGTACTTCTTAATTATTGCGAGTAATAAATTTATACGTCATAACTCTTAATTGTGTCACCGACAAATACAACATCCATGCCTCACCGGGATTCGGACGAATGGTCATAAGCCAGCGGTTACAGCACTGCGGCACAGGGGCGGCTGTAACTTTCAGTAATGCTTACAAATGCCAAAAATTTCCACTGCTCTTCAACACTGATCCCGCTACATAGGGGCGGATTTATGCTGTAGGGGCCCGTCTCACTAAACCTTTTTGGTTTGAGACACAACCGAGTTCCAGGTATATTTACTGCAATTTTTAAATGGACTATAATCAATTTCAACATTATCAAATAATTCTATTATTATTCTATATTGCAACAAAGAGAAATTATTTCATTTACTAACAAACACATCATCATATTTATAAGAACTTCATCCTGGTTTTAATTGCAGTAAAAGTTTCTATGACTTCATCATAATTGACAAAATTCAGTGCATTACTCTCTATGTACAATATTGAAAAACTATCCTTAAGTACTCATGAGAAAGTGTTGATCGTAGATAGTTTTTAACTCTTTTATTAGCACTAAATGCTCTTTTACCACTTGCATTAGATACTGGTAAAGTAAGGAAAATTTTAAGAATGGTTTCCACATTTGGAAATGTCTCTTTCAAACCGTCACTGTCCACAAGGAGTCTGTAGCAATATTACGGCCGGAGTGAGGATTGATCTCGATCCGTGAAATTCACAAAACGACGGAAGTGCTGCAGTTCATCACAAAACAGTTTTCCACCTATGCCATTTGAATATACCTCGGAAATATTGCTGAGGTCACATTTCGTAGAATAGTCATGTTCATCAGCAAAAACTCCTTTGAATAGGTCGAATATACGGTATATCCTAACTTTGCTTTGCTTTTCTACAGTTCAACTACCAGACTTTCACAGATAGCATTCAGTATCTCTACTAGAATCTTTTCTTTTCCCTCCAGATGAACTTCAATGTCTGTACTTTCATCAGCAAAGCTCTTTTTCTCTATTCTGCTTTTGCAACTCTCATCATTGTCTGGTTGCTCCACAGATGTAGACAAAGTCGAGGCTCCCATGTCAGTGTCAGAATAGTGGTTACATACGTCATCAAAGAAGAGTTTCAGAGACTGATTATTGGGTTGTCGAGAAAGTCATGACGTATTTTGACACCCGATGGCGGTTGGGCGGTTTTGGAAGTATTAGAGGCATGCGCAGCTCTCTTATCGCTATGGCATTCGACAGGTGCCAGTTCTAGCTGCAGTCTAAAAGGAATAGTGAGCGATTTTTTTTATTAGAGGTTTAACGACCACCGTGAGCAACTCAATGGGCTATAGGCTGTCGCCCGACCCTAATTTAGGGTCTTTGGTTCCAGGGAAGGGAGAAAACCAGTGCCGTAAGACAAACACAATATCCATGCCTCACCGGGATTCGAACCAGGAGCCCGTACGGACGAATGATCAGAGGCCATCCTTTAGACCACTGCGCCACCAGTGAGCGATGTGGTTGATTTGCAATGAGCGATTTGGTTGATTTGCAGTGAGCGATTTCGTTGATTTGCGGAGATTTGACATCTAGTTGAAGATGGAAGACCAAACTGTGCATTTTCGCCATATTTTACCGTTTTACTTCCGTAAAAAGAAGAACGCGCGTCAAGCTTATGAAAAGTTGCGTAAAGTGTACGGTGATAATTCTCTACAAGAATGTCAGTGCCAGCGGTGGTTCGCAAAAATCTGAGATGGTGATTTTGACCTCAACGATGCTCCTCGGTCCGGGAGGCCCTCCGAGGTTGAGGACGACCAAATCAAGGCATTGATCGAGTCAAACCCACGTTACACTACACGAAAGATTCCAAACACATTGCACATCCATCGTTCAAGCGTTCACGACCACCTGAAGAAGCTGGGATACGCAAGCAAATTCCATGTGTGGGTTCCTCATGAACTCAAAGAAGCTCAATTGACGGCGCGTACAAACATCTCCGATATGCTCATTCATCGTGAGGAAAACGATCCTTTTTTGAAGCGACTGATAACTGGTGATGAAAAGTGGATTGTGTACAACAATGTACTGCGCAAACGGTCTTGGTCCCGACTTGCTGCTTCGCCTTAAAAGACATCCAAAGCAGACATTCATCAGCGGAAGGTTCTGATCTCAGTGTGGTGGGATTTTAAAGGTGTCTTATTTTTCGAGCTCCTACTACGGAACCAAACAATCAATTCGAATGTGTACTATCGGCAATTGAACAGTTTGAACGAATCCATCATCCAGAAACGGCCAGAGCTCGTTCATCGTAAAGGTGTTGTGTTCCATCACGACAACGCGAGACCACACACATGTTCGATCACTCGCCAAAAATTATTGGAGCTTGGATGGGATGTGTTGCCACACGCAGCATACTCGCCTGATCTTGGGCCGTCAGACTTGTTTCGCTCTTTTCAACAGTCCTTGCGTGGATAACGTTCGATTCTGATGAGGCTGTAAATTAGCACCTTGTATAGTTTTTCGCCACGAAAGACAGGTTCTTCTGTGAACGAGGCATTCTGCAGCTAACTGACAGATGGCAAAAGGTTATCGAACAAAAAAGGCATTATATCATTTATTGTTCTTTCTATCAATAAATGACCTTTGCAATACTTGGCTAAAATACGTCGTGACTTTTCCGACAACCCAATTATAGATCTACTGCCATCTTTAAGTTTCCATCTTCTTTCTGCTAGGATTTGCTGACTTTGTTGATTCGCTGCTACAGCCGGTCTCACATCATGAAGACACTTTCATATTTGACAAACTATTTTTGCCAATGATTTTGCCTCTGTTTTGGCAGAAGGCTTTTCAGTTTCACACTCAAAAACTTTAGTCAATGCTTTACAAATCTCACTATAAGTTCCTCGTAAGGCTAGTACAGCATCAGCTCTTGGTGACTACGAGTATCATCAATCAACTGTTTCACAATGTGTTGATGTGGTTGAAGGTGGGTTTTAAGTTTTTTCCAACAATGAGTGGAATCCGAAAAAAACGTATGTACTTTTTGAACAAATCAAAGTAAGCTTCAGCGTATCTGCAGCATTTAGCAGCATTATTGCCTACTAAATTCAATGAATGGCTTGAGCATGGTACATAAAATGCTGTGGGACCTCTGTCAATTATTTTTGCTTGAAGGCCAGCATATACGCCTGACATGTTCAAGGCATTGTCATAGCATTTGTCTCTACAGTTTTTTATATCTAAACCTATACCTGAAATCTTTTTCGAAACAGTATCTTTCAAATAATCCGCTTTGTGAGATTTTATGGGCAAAAAACCAAAGAATCGCTCAAATGTTTTCTCATCAGCTGTTACATACCTCGAAACCAAAGTTAGTTGGCCCACAGGACTTGTGTCAGGAGTAGAATCGGCGATAATTGAAAAGTACCGTGAATTTTTAACCTCCTGACAAAAAACCTGAAGTTTTTAAACCATTACATTTAATACAATGTATCTTATATGTTTGGTGAGACAAATAGTTTGTTCTCCCCGAACCACAGTGCTCATACTTTTCAAAATGATCTTTCAGAAAGTCATCTAACTCTGCAAGATACTCCATACAAGTTAAAAAATTACCCTTATTTACATTTTCAGAGCATTCAGTTTTTCTGTGACCTCTAAGTGGATGACCGAGTCTTGCAAGTAGTTTCACAGTGGCCACTACTCGATATAGTACTTGCCTCCATTAGCCCTTCTCTTTTACAATCAGAGTCAATAGTTGAGAATCAACTCTCCCAAATAATTTACTCCTTGTAAGAATATTGACCATGGTTGTCAAGTGAGACTTCGAAATTTCATGATTTCTTGAAACTTCTTCTGTACGGGACCAATCAGAAATCCATCAAGCTATGTGATTGTTTATGGTCGGGAAAAGATTTACACTCCCATAGCAGTACACAGACTTAGAAGTTTAAGAAAAAAAAATCTTTTATTTTGTTCCATTTGTCGCAACACAGGATAACTGCCACACAGGAAAACTGCCACACGAGTTTCATTCAGGGGCAAGGTACAAATTGCTATTCTTCCGAGGAACACTTTGAATGTGTGGCAGTTTTCCAAGTTTTCGAATTATGTGTGGCAGTTTCCCAAGGTGCCTAACGATGGAAAGGAGCTCTTTTATTTGTCTGAATTTTCATGCAGGTTCATACTTAAGGCAACTGGCAACAGAAGTTCGAGGTGGGGGAGGAGGGGGGTATAAAGATTTCCGTTACCTGGCCTATATTGAGAATTGAATTGGGAACTCCAAACAAATTTCGAGAACACGTTCTATGTAAGCCAAGAGAAAATTGCTGTGTTCAAAAAAGGACAATATGGTGGTATATTTTAATAATGCTGCACTTTTACTTAGACACTAAATATTTACATAACAAGCCAAATTTGTAATATTTTTCTTTTACTTAATTAATCAATAGGCTCTACACCTCGGCCTTTTCAACAGCTTTTAATCAGCCGAATTCATATTCATAACGCTTACGTATCAAATCAAGTCAATAGCATTCGCTTTTACTTAGGCACTAAATATTAAAGTCTTAGGCGACAGGCATAGGCCTTTTTAAACAGTTTTTATTCTACCAGTGTCATATTCACAAGGTTTACACACCAAATCAAGTTAATAATATTGTCCTTTTACTTAGGCACGTAATATTTATTCACAGGCCTTAGGCCTAAGCCTTTTTTATAGTTTTACTTTATCATTGCCATATTCACAACGTTTACACACCAAATAAATGTAATAATATTGCGCTTTTACTTAGACAGGAAATATTAATTCATGGGTCCTGGACCTAGGCCTTTTTGACAGTTTTTATCCTATCAATGCCATATTCACAACGTTTACACAGAAAATCAAGATAATAATATTGGGGTTTACTTAAGCAAGAAATATTAATTCATAGGCCCTAGGCCTTTTCAGTTGTTTTTACTTTATCAATGCCATATTCACAACGTTTACACAACAAATAAATGTAATAATATTGTGCTTTTACTTAGGCACGAAATATTAATTCATTGGCCCTAGGCCTAGGTCTTGTTAATAGTTCTTACTCTATCAATGCCATATTCACAACGTTTACGCACAAAAAATAAATGTAATAATATTGCTCTTTTACTTTGGCAGGAAATATTCGTTCATAGGTTCTAGGTCTGGGCCTGTGAATAAATATTTCGTGCCCAAGTAAAAGCGTAATATTATTAACTTAATTTGATGTTTAAACGTTGTGAATATGGCATTGGTAGAATAAAAACTGTCAAAAAGGCCTAGGCATAATGCCTATGAATTAATATTTCCTGCCTAAGTAAAAGCGCATAATTATTACACCTATTTGTTGTGTAAACGTTGTGAATATGGCAGTGATAAAGTAAAAACTATTAAAAAGGCCTATGCCTGTTGCCTATGACTTTAATATTTAGTGCCTAGGTAAAAGCGCAATGCTATTGACTTGATTTGATACGTTAGCGTTATGAATATACAGTCGGCGGATTAAAAGCTGTTAAAATGCCGAGGTGTAAGGCCTATGAATTAATTAAGTAAAAGAAAAATATTACAAATTTGACATGTTATGTAAATATTTATTGCCTTAGTAAAAGTGCAGCGTTGTTACAAAATCTCCCCTTATTGTCCTTTCCTAAACACAACAATTTTCGCTTGGCTCACATAGAACGTTTTCTCGAAATTTGTTTGGAGTTCCCAATTCAATTCTCAATACAGGCCTGGAAACGGCCATCTTTATCCCACCCTCGAACTTCTGTGGACAGTTGCCCTAAGTATGAACTGACATGAAAATTCAGACAAACAAAAGAGCTCCTTCTCATCGTCAGGCACTTTGGAAAACTGCCACACATAATTCGGAGATTTGGAAAACTGCCACACATTCAAAGTGTTCCTCGGAGGAATAGCAATTTTTACCCGGCACTTTAATGAAAAGCGTGTGGCAGTTTTCCTGTGTGGCAGTTTCCCTGTGTGGCGGTTTTCCGATGTGTGGCAGTTTTTTAAGTTGCTGAAAAATGTGTGGCAGTTTTCCTGTGTGGCAGTCTTCCTGTGTGGTGGTTGTCCGCCAACCCCATTTGTCTTCAAAGTATAAAAGTTATTTTCATTTATGTCCCTGAAATACGTTTTCCCAGAGTCAGAAAATACTTTCCTCAGATTTTTTAGTTCTCCCTTACTTTCTGGTTTGTTTCTAATAAAATAATCTATCATATCAAAGGTGGGGTTAGAAGGCTATAAAGCTATATCAGTAGGATAGTATGAATTAAATGCATATTAGGACAAAGTCCTCTACAGTACTGTTACACACGTTATAGTACATGTGCCCAAAAACGACAGCCGCCCCGGTGGCGCAGTGGTCTAACGCGCTGGCCTCTGATCATTCGTCCGAACGGGGTCCGGGTTCGAATCCCGGTGAGGCATGGATGTTGTGTTTGTCTTACGGCACTGGCTCTTTCACTTCCCTGGAACCAGTGACCATAAATTAGGGACGGGCGACTGCTTATAGCCCATTGAGTTGCTCACGGTGGTCGTTAAACCTCCAATCAAAGAAAAAAACAAAAAAAAACGACAAGTTGACTTCAATGACAATAGCATATTTATATCTTAACCTAAGAATATCTCGGCATATACAACATATTTGCACTAACTTTTGAAAGCTAATGTAACTTACAGCCAGTTAGACATAAAATCAGCAATGTGGTATATGGAGCAACACACGTTGCGCTCACCTTATTTCGGCTTCAGTCCTACTGGTATTCAAAAGTCTGGCGTAAACATACCTATTACATTTCAGTTCAATCTTGCTACTTGTCCCGTTTCCACTCTTGCTGTTGCACTACCCCATTAAAAGATATGCAATGTTAAAGTAAATTTTTCCGTCATTTTAGTCCACGCAGGGGATCGAACCCGCTTATTCCGGAACAAATTGCTTTACAAACTCAGCTCCACAGACGTTCGTTCTTACTGCTATCTGCCTTTATGTCGTGTGCCTCCTGTGGGGCAGGCACCCCACATCTCCCCCTCCCGAAAGAGGGCCGGGGGCATGGCCCACGGGTCAGCCGTGACTATGAATTGTCGCAGGCAGCCATCCGCTGTAGAACGTGCACTTGAGAACTCCCAGTCAATCTGGTGTGTGGACTGCAACATCACACACATTTTATTTTTCGAAGCGCTAAAGAAGAAGGGATTCTCTTAATTTTTGTATCTCGCGGGGTGGAAAGAACATCCCACCATTGCGAGATCTTGAACGGCCGGGTTATCAGGGAAGTTCGGGCGCCATTATAACGAAGTAAATTTCTCTGTTATTTTAGTCCACGCCGGGGATCGAAACCGAGTCTGCTTATTCCGGAACAAGTCGCTCTACCAACTGAGCTACGCAGACGTTCGTTCTTGCTGCTATCTGCCTTTACGTCGTGTGCGTCCTGCGGGCAAGGCACGTCACACAGTTCAACATAAACATGAACAACTGCACAATTCTAAAAGAAGGGTGTGATGAGTTAAAATCATTATAAGACTGTAGTTAAGACTAGACTACATAGACGCTGCTAGAATTTCAGCAATTGAAGTATTTCACTGTTCGATGTCAAATATTGTGAAGTATCAAAATGAAAAGAGTCAACCAGTCGTTCCCCGCTTGTCCGGACATGTTTCAGGCTACCCTGTGCCCATCTTCAGCGGTCGGGTTCAATAGATACCGATCCGCTTTTATTGCGCTGACTGCCTCCGTGTCACCAGTCGACTCATCGCCCATTGGTCCTGTGTCCGTACGTAGGTTGGTCTCGTGATTTTCGACGTATCTTATTGTTTCACCATCTGGTGATCATTTTATGTAATTTAATTAGTCATCGTTATTGGATGAGACATTTTCAATAAATTTAGTTTTTATGTTCTTTTCTTCTGTTTCCTTTTCTTTTGTTATTAAGTACCGCCAGGCAAACGGCAATTCAAGTGGTGCCTGTTCATTACAATTAAATCTCCTGATTTTTTGTATCACAATAGACTCAGAATACAAAATCTTCTTATGTGTATTATGCGTAGTATATATTTTTGCATTTTCCCACACGGGGATAGAATTATTATTAATGCAATAGGTAAGAAGAGATGTTTGTTGTTCACCCTTTTTCCAATTTCTTTTGTGTTCTTTCATTCTTGTCTGTAGTCGTTTTTTAGTACTACCTATGTAGATATTATCAGTATTAGCGGTATCAATATTCTTCGTAGTTATACCGTATTCACCTGCTTTATGCATAATTACGTTATTACTGTAATCTGCAGTAAGGAATTTATTGTTATCGATTACAATATCGGCGAATCTTTTATTCACTTTATTGCATTCCTTTTTCAAAATGCTGCTTAACTGTGGTATATATAAGATAAACGCCCACAAAACTGTGTGATATTCTGAACGTTATTTTTACTCTTAGGTCTATTAATATTGATTTTATACTTTCTATACATTTTCCAAATGTATCTTTTATCATATCCAAATGCTGTGGATGTTTCCAAAATGCACTTCATTTCTGAATGTTCCAAACTGCTATTCGACGTATGGGAAACGGCTCTTCTAATATATGAATGAAACGCAGTAGAATTACTGGTACGTAAGAATCTTTTCTGTATAGTGCATAGTTAATACGTTCTTGGTGTTTACGAAAGAGAATGTCAAGGAAAGGTAATTGCTCATTATTTTCTTTCTCGACAGTAACCTGTATTGTTGGGTAGTGTTCGTTATATTTTCCAATAAACTTCATTAAACCATCTTCTGAATATTGCCAGATGACAAGAATGTCATCCACATATCGAAGGAATATCATCGGCAAGTGCTCTTGTCCTTGTTTAAGTACTTCGTTTTCAATACGACTTCTGACAACAGACCCGAAATTGGATTCCCCTTATGGGATCCAAATTTCTGTCTGTATATTACTTGATTATATCTGAAATAATGGTTTTCTGTATTTAGGTTGAGTGCAGATATACACCGCTGGACAATTGCTAAGGACGGATCATAAACGGCTATAAAGCGCGTAAAAAGGTAAGTGTGGTTGGATGCCCAGTGAAATAAAATAATGTCAAAATGCCAGGACATTACAAGAAAGACAATTTATTGTGCTCTGAAATCCAGAAGGCTTTGGAACGTGTAAACAGGCCATTTTGTGGAGAATACGTAAACGTGAAAGAAATGCAATTACCGTCCGCAGGCGTTCCGGCGTAAGATATCAATACGGGATATGGCCGCCATGGAGGGCGATGCAAGATTCCACACGTCGTGTCATGCTTTGCACAACATTATCAAGCAGCTGTTGGGGTAATTTATCCCATTCCTCTGTCAGTGCACGGATGAGGGTGTCCTTGTTTATTGGAGGACATTAGTGACCAGCAAGACTCCTCCCCAAAGCATCCCACACATTTTCAATGGGATTCAGATCTGGAGAACGTGCTGGCCTTACGAGGCGTTGAATATCCTCGCTCTCAAGACACTCCTGGACAGCGACTGTTCGATGACATGTTGCGTTGTCGTCCATGAAAATGAATCTATCACCGACAGCACCACGGAACATGCGAACATGAGGTAGCAGAACATCATTAATGTATCGTTGGCCAGTCATAGTTCCAGTTGGAAGCACATAGAGGGACGTACGGCAATTGATCATGATGCCAGCCCATACCATGACACTACATGTCGGATATCGGTCCATTTCCTGTATGTTTGCTGGACAATATGCAGTACCACTATCACGCCAGATCAGTTGTCGTCGACAATCAGACGATAGACTGTATTTACTCTCATCGGAGAAGAGGACAGCAGACCAGTCGTTATCAGTCCAATTGCGATGTTGATGGCACCATTGCAAACGGGCGGTACGGTGACGTCTGGACACTGGGATGCACACAACAGGACGGCGGGCATATAGTCCTCCTTCATGCAAACGTCTGGCGACAGTTTTTCGGGAGATCCGCTTGCCAGTAGCAGCCATAAACTGATTTGCTACCTCACTAGCTGTGCTGCGCCGGTGTCTTTTTATTGATAGCACTATGTACCGATCTTCTGCAGGTGTCGTACTGCGAACACGACCTCCCCCGTGACGTTTGCTACACTCTCCATTTGTTTGAAATGATTTCCAAAGCCTTGAAACAACACTGTGGCTGACGTCGAACTCCCTGGCAACATCTGTTATTTTTCGCCCTTCTTCAATCTTGCCAATAATACGGCCACGCCTAAAACCATCTAGGTGATGTCGGGAATACATACTGAAAATTGCAAGTTCGTCAATTGATTCTTTCCCTTTCAACTTTCCGTTTGAACAGCAACGGTCAATACGCGTCAAATCCTTTATGTCTCTTATCAGCGCTATGACGTCACGAACAAGTTCGGCAATCCAAAATTTGCATACGCACAACACGTCTTACTGTATCCCGCACTTATGCTAATTTCCACATTTTCCTGCCTTCCATTTTATGGGTTTTTTTTTTGTTTTTTTTTATTGGAGGTTTAACGACCACCGTGAGCAACTCAATGGGCTATAAGCAGTCGCCCGTCCCTAATTTAGGGTCACGGGTTCCAGGGAAGGGAGAAACCAGGGCCGTGAGACAAACACAACATCCATGCCTCACCGGGATTCGAACCCGGACCCCGTTCGAACGAATGATCAGAGGCCATCGCTTAGACCACTGCGCCACCGGGGCGGCCCAATTTATCGTTGCTATCGTTGTTATTGTCATCCGTCCTTAGCAATTGTCCGGCAGTGTATTACTGTTAACTTCATTCTCTGGAATTCCAACTGCAATCAACTTCTTACTTACAAGATTAATAGCTTCATGTGTGGGAGTGTTCAGGTATAATGCAACAACATCAAGCTAACCATTATACAGTCACCAATCTCTATATTTTTTATTTTCTCTATGGCTTTTATAAAATTATTCACTATATATTCGTGATCTTTAAAGAAGGGGGTAAGATATACAAGCAGAGCTTTTTCAAGATTAATGGTAGGTGCAATACTTTTGTTAACTATAATCCGAATAGGGTAGCCCTATGCTATCAACTTCATGTGTTTTAAGTTTTCCAAATATACTGGGTATGGAAGATCCTACTGGTAGATAGGACTTGTTCATGACTTGCAATGGAAGTTTGCTGTGATATTTTAACATTGCTAATTTCCTAATTATTGTATCAGTGGGGTCCTTTCTTATTACTTCGGTGTCTAGTTTTTCCATAGCCTGCTGCATCTTTACATGAAATTCGTTTCTATTAACTATCACAAGCTGCTTGGATTTGTCAGCCATAACTATCTGACTATCATCATATTTTTTTAATTTAAGCAGTTCTTGGCGTTCATATTTGATACTGTTTCGTTGTTGAGGATTATCTTTTAAAGTGCTAATCGTCATTGCTAACTTAAACCTCACTGGATTTTGACGTTCCTCGGGCAAATTTGAAACAATCTCTTCAAGGTGTGACAATAAGACTTCAGCTTTTGCAATATCTTGTTGGTACGCATATTTAAGACCTCTATTAAGTCCCTTAATCTGTAGTTCATTCAATACAACTTGTGATTTGTTTAGATATAGATTACTATAAAGTGGCAAATTCACATGTCTACACTGCTGGCCACCCAAACTGCAACACCAAGAAGGAAGCACCCGATTGGCCTGAAATTCGCAGCATGCGTTGCCCGCGAGAGGACATGCAAACGATTAGCATTGCAGGGCATATGCAAATCATGTGCGCCCGGCACGCCACCGAGAAGCACTATAAGAAGGGTTCACAGAAGGCGGAGTGTAAGTAATGGAAGTGTGTTGTGCTGCCGGACCTGTGCGTGGGAAGCTTCCTGATGCCTCGTTGCAGAATACGGCAGTCATTCCAGCACGTTTCGAAGTACGACAGAGAACGAATAGTGGCTTATCGCGACAATTTTTATCGTACCGATACATCGGCACCCGTGTGGGACGACATCCAGCCACAGTGATGCGAGTATGAATTCGGTGAGTGCAGGAGAGACGGACGGATCGACGTGAGCGATTGCCGCAGCCGCGGCACACCACCGAACGGGAGGACCGGCATGTTGTGCTGCGAGAATTGACGGCTGGCACCACTACATCACGAAAGTTAGCGCAGGAATTAGGGTGTGCTGCGCAACAACCTGTGTCAGCACGTACCGATCGACGTCGTCTGCAGGAGCGGGGACTTGTCGCACGGCGCCCATTGCTCCGATTACCACTGACGTTACACCACGGGCGAATGCGGCGGCAGTAGGCCTTTGAACGCTGCACCTGGACTACGGAATGGCACGACATTGTGTTCTCCGACGAATTCCGCTTCTGCCTGCAACACCCCGGTGATCGGATCCTCGTGTGGCTGCACCGCGGCGAGAGACTGTATGACGCCCTCATTATGAATCGCCATACCGGTCCGTCGCCTGGCGTTATGGTTTGGGGCGCAATTGAATACGACACCCGCCCCCTTCTGGTACGCATCGCCTGTGCACTCAACAACTACCGCTACATCTCTGACGTTTTGGGGCCTGTAGTCCTCCCTTACCTGCAGGAACTGCCAGCGGCCACGTTTCAACAGGACAATGCTCGCTCGCACGTGGCACGCATCGTGCAACAATTCTTCACGGCTCACCAGGTGTCACTGCTGCCGTGGGCCGCCTGTTCTCCCGATATATCGCCATCGAACACGTCTGGTCGCAGATCGGCAACCGAGTGGCCCGGCAAGCACCACCCGCGGCTACGCCTGATGAACTGGGACAACGTGTGGAAGCAGCCTGGACCGACATACCCCAAGCCCACATCCAAAGCCTCTTTCGTTCGATGGCGCGGCGTTTAGCGGCCGTTATTGCCAACCATGGGGGCCACACGAACTATTGATGTCTGCGTGTTCCGCAAGTCTCACGGGCCTGTGAGCTAAATCGTTTCATCTTTGTATCTGTTGTTATGTGTCCAGTAAATATGGCTATGCTATCTCGTGTCCTTCTTGGTGTTGCATTTCGGGTGGCCAGCAGTGTATTTTCAAGCCTTGAGAATACCAACCTTTTAAGTTTTTGGTCATGTTGAAGTCTATACGTCTGGTGTCATGTAGACTTTTTGAAGTTCAATATCAAATTCTTTTTGATATTGAACTTCAAAAGTTCAGTATCAAATTCCTGAAGATGGGCACAGAGTTCCCTGAAACATATTCGGGCGAGCGGCGAACGACTTGTTGACTTTTTTAATTTTGATACTTCACGATAATTTGGCATCGAACAGTGAAATACTTCAATTGCTGAAATTTTAGCTGCTTCGATGTAGTCTTGTCTTAACTATAGTCTTAGAATGATTTCTAGTCTTAATAGTCTAGTCTTAACTACAGTTTTAGAATGATTTTAACTCATCACTCCCTTCTTTTAGAATTGCGTAGTTGTTCGTGTTGAACTGTGAACATTGAATATCTTTTAAGGGTGTGGTGCAACAGTGGACACGAGACAAGTAGCAAGATTGAACTGAAATGTAATAGGTATGTTTACGCCAGATTTTTGCAAACCAGGGGGACTGAAGCCGAAATAAGGTGAGTGCAACGTGTTGCTCCATATACCACATTGTTGATTTTATGTCTCACTGGCTGTAACTTACATAAGCTTTCAAAATTTAATGCAAATATATTGTATATGTCGAGATATTCTTAGGTTAAGATATAAATATGCTATTGTCATCGAAGGCAATATGTCGTTTTTGGGCTCATGTACTATAACGTGTGTAACAGTACTACAGAGGACTTTGTCCTAATATACATTTAATTCATACTATCCTACTGATATAACTTTATAGCCTTCTAGCCCCACCTTTGATATGATAGATTATTTTATCAGAAACAAACCAGAAAGTAAAGGAGAACTAAAAAATCTGAGGAAAGTATTTTCTGACTCTGGGAAAACGTATTTCAGGGACATAAATGAAAATCACTTTTGCCGCCCCGGTGGCGCAGTGGTCTAAGGCGCTGGCCTCTGATCATTCGTCCGTCTGGGGTCCGGGTTCGAATCCCGGTGAGGCATGGGTGTAGTGTTTGTCTTACGGCACTGGCTCTCTCCCTTCCCTGGAACCAGTGACCCTAAATTAGGGACGGGCGACTGCTTATAGCCCATTGAGTTGCTCACGGTGGTCGTTAAACCTCCAATCAAAAAAAAAAAAAAAAGAAAATCACTTTTATACTTTGAAGACAAATGGGGTTGGCGGACAACCACCACACAGGAAGACTGAAACACAGGAAAACTGCCACACATTTTTCAGCAACTTAGAAAACTGCCACACATCGGAAAACCGCCACACAGGGAAACTGCCACACAGGAAAACTGCCACACGCTTTTCATCAAGGAGCCGGGTACAAATTGCTATTCTTCCGAGGAACACTTTGAATGTGTGGCAGTTTTCCAAGTCTCCGAATTATGTGTGGCAGTTTCCCTAGGTGCCTAACGATGAGAAGGAGCTCTTTTGTTTGTCTTAATTTTCATGTCATTTCATACTTAGGGCAACTGTCCACAGAAGTTCGAGGGTGGGATAAAGATTGCCGTTTCCAGGCCTGTATTGGGAATTGAATTGGGAACTCCAAACAAATTTCGAGAAAACGTTCTATGTGAGCCAAGCGAAAATTGTTGTGTTTAGGAAAGGACAATAAGGGGAGATTTTGTAACAACGCTTCACTTTTACTAAGGCAATAAATATTTACATAACATGTCAAATTTGTAATATTTTTCTTTTACTTAATTAATTCATAGGCCCTACACCTCGGCATTTTAACAGCTTTTAATCCTCCGACTGTATATTCATAACGCTAACGTATCAAATCAAGTCAATAGCATTGCGCTTTTACTTAGGCACTAAATATTAAAGTCATAGGCAACAGGCATAGACCTTTTGTATCATACCAGGAGATGTGACGTACCTGCCAGAAGGACGCACACGACATAAAGGCAGATAGGAATCAGGATAATAATGACGGAGAAATTTACTTCGTTATAATGGCGCCCGAACTATCCGGATGACCCGACCGTTCAAAATCTAGCAATGGTGTGATGTTATTTCCACACCGCGAGATAGGAAAAATAAGAGAATCCCTTCTCCAGCACTTCAAAAAAAAAAAGAAAATAAATAAATAAATAAATAAAAATAAGGGGGAGATGATGTAACGTACCAGGAGATGTGACGTACCTGCCAGAAGGACGCACACGACATAAAGGCAGATAGGAATCAGGATAATAATGACGGAGAAATTTACTTCGTTATACTTTTTAATAGCTTTTACTTGATCACTTCCATATTAACAACAAATAGATGTAAAAATTAAGCGCTTTTACTTAGGCAGGAAATATTAATTCATAGGCATTAGGGTCCTTTTACCAGTTTTTATTCTACCAATGTCATATTCACAACGTTTACACAGCGAATTATGTTAATAATATTGGGCGTTTACTTAGGCGCGAAATATTAATTCATAGTCTCTAGGCCTTTTTAATAGTTTTGACTCTATCAATGCCCTATTCACAACGTATACACAGCAAATCAAGTTAATAATATTACGCGTTTACTTGGGCACGAAATATTTATTCATAGGCCCAGACCTAGAGCCTGTGAAAGAATATTTTGTGCCTAAGTAAAAGAGCAATATTATTAAATTTATTTTTTGTGTGTAAACGTTGTGAATATGGCATTGATAGAGTAAGAACTATTAACAAGACCTAGGCCTAGGCCTAATGAATTAATATTTCGTGCCTAAGTAAAAGCGCAATATTATTACATTTATTTGTTGTGTAAACGTTGTGAATATGGCATTGATAAAGTAAAAACTACTAAAAAGGCCTAGGGCCTATGAATTAATATTTCTTGCTTAAGTAAACCCCAATATTATTATCTTGATTTTCTGTGTAAACGTTGTGAATATGGCATTGGTAGAATAAAAACTGTCAAATAGGCCTAGGCCTAGGACCTATGAATTAATATTTCCTGCCTAAGTAAAAGCGCAATATTATTACATTTATTTGGTGTGTAAACGTTGTGAATATGGCAATGATAAAGTAAAAACTATTAAAAAGGCTTAGGCCTAAGGCCTGTGAATAAATATTACGTGCCTAAGTAAAAGGGCAATATTATTAACTTGATTTGGTGTGTAAACCTTGTGAATATGACACTGGTAGAATAAAAACTGTTTAAAAGGCCTATGCTTGTCGCCTATGACTTTAATATTTAGTGCCTAAGTAAAAGCGAATGCTATTGACTTGATTTGATACGTAAGCGTTATGAATATGAATTCGGCTGATTAAAAGCTGTTGAAAAGGCCGAGGTGTAGGGCCTATGAAATAATTAAGTAAAAGAAAAATATTACAAATTTGGCTTGTTATGTAAATATTTAGTGTCTAAGTAAAAGTGCAGCATTATTAAAATATACCACCATATTGTCCTTTCCTGAACACAGCAATTTTCTCTTGGCTTACATAGAACGTTATCTCGAAATTTGTTTGGAGTTCCCAATTCAATTCTCAATATAGGCCAGGTAACGGAAATCTTTATAACCCCCCCCCCCTCCCCTCCCCCACCTCGAACATCTGTTGCCAGTTGCCTTAAGTATGAACCTGCATGAAAATTCAGACAAACAAAAGAGCTCCTTCCCATCGGTAGGCACCTTTGGAAACTGCCACACATAATTCGAAAACTTGGAAAACTACCACACATTCAAAGTGTTCCTCGGAGGAATAGCAATTTGTACCTTGCCCCTGAATGAAACTCGTGTGGCAGTTTTCCTGTGTGGCGACAAATGGAACAAATTAAAAAAGATTTTTTTTTCTTAAATTTCTAAGTCTGTGTACTGCTATGGGAGTGTAAATCTTTTCCCGACCATAAACAATCACATAGCTTGATGGATTTCTGATTGGTCCCGTACAGAAGAAGTTTCAAGAAATCATGAAATTTCGAAGTCTCACTTGACAACCATGGTCAATATTCTTACAAGGAGTAAATTATTTGGGAGAGTTGATTCTCAACTATTGACTCTGATTGAAAAAGAGAAGGGCTATTGGAGGCAAGTACTATATCGAGTAGTGGCCACTGTGAAACTACTTGCAAGACTCGGTCATCCACTTAGAGGTCACAGAAAAACTGAATGCTCTGAAAATGTAAATAAGGGTAATTTTTTAACTTGTATGGAGTATCTTGCAGAGTTAGATGACTTTCTGAAAGATCATTTTGAAAAGTATGAGCACTGTGGTTCGGGGAGAACAAACTATTTGTCTCACCAAACATATAAGATACATTGTATTAAATGTAATGGTTTAAAAACTTCAGGTTTTTTGTCAGGAGGTTAAAAATTCACGGTACTTTTCAATTATCGCCGATTCTACTCCTGACACAAGTCCTGTGGGCCAACTAACTTTGGTTTCGAATTATGTAACAGCTGATGAGAAAACATTTGAGCGATTCTTTGGTTTTTTGCCCATAAAATCTCACAAAGCGGATTATTTGAAAGATACTGTTTCGAAAAAGATTTCAGATATAGGTTTAGATATAAAAAACTGTAGAGACAAATGCTATGACAATGCCTTGAACATGTCAGGCGTATATGCTGGCCTTCAAGCAAAAATAATTGACAGAAGTCCCACAGCATTTTATGTACCATGCTCAAGCCATTCATTGAATTTAGTAGGCAATAATGCTGCTAAATGCTGCAGATACGCTGAAGCTTACTTTGATTTGTTCAAAAAGCACATACGTTTTTTCGGATTCCACTCATTGTTGGGAAAAACTTAAAACCCACCTTCAACCACATCAACACATTGTGAAACAGTTGATTGATGATACTCGTAGTCACCAAGAGCTGATGCTGTACTAGCCTTACGAGGAACTTATAGTGAGATTTGTAAAGCATTGACTAAAGTTTTTGAGTGTGAAACTGAAAAGCCTTTTGCCAAAACAGAGGCAAGATCATTGGCAAAAATAGTTTGTCAAATATGAAAGTGTCTTCATGATGTGAGACTGGCTGTTGCAACGAATCAACAAAGTCAGCAAATCCTAGCAGAAAGAAGATGGAAACTTAAAGATGGCAGTAGATCTATTTATTGTGTTTTCGGAAAAGTCACGACGTATTATAGGCAAGTTTTGCAAAAGGTCATTTATTGATAGAAAGAACAAAGATCAATCAATGATATAATGCCCTTTTTGTTCGATAACCTTTTGACATCTGTCAGTTAGCTGCAGAATGCCTCGTTCATAGAAGGACCTGTCTTTCGTGGCGAAAAACTGTACAAGGTGCTAATTTACCGCCTCATCAGAATCGAATGTTATCCACGCAAGGACTGTTGTAAAGAGCGAAACAAGTCTGACGGCCCAAGATCAGGCGAGTATGCTGGGTGAGGCAACACATACCATCCGAGCTCCAATAAGTTTTGGCGAGTGAGCAAACATGTGTGTGGTCTCGCGTTGTCGTGATGGAACACAACACCTTTACAATGAACGAGCTCTGGCCGTTTCTGGATGATGGATTCGTTCAAATTGTTCAATTGCCGATAGTACACATTCGAATTGATTGTTTGGTTCCATAGTAGGAGCTCGAAAAATAAGACACCTTTAAAATCCCACCACACTGAGATCAGAACCTTCCGCTGATGAATGTCTGCTTTGGATGTCTTTTAAGGCGAACCAGCAAGTCGGGACCAAGACCGTTCGCGCAGTACATTGTTGTACACAATCCACTTTTCGTCACCAGTTATCAGTCGCTTCAAAAAAGGATCGTTTTCCTCACGTTGAATGAGCATATCGGAGATGTTTATCATCATCATTGTCAACCATTATCAATCCACTGCTGGACGAAGGTCTCCCCAAGTTTCCTCCACAACGGTCTGTCTTGTGCCAGTCTCCTCCATGTCACTCCCGCATATTTACGAATTTCATCCACCCATCTCCCATGTGGTCTTTTTCTGGGTCTTTTCCTGTCCCTTGGAATCCAATCTAAAATTTCGGCTGTCCATCTATGGTCTGTCCTTCTGGCAGTATGTCCAGCCCATTGCCATTTTAGGGATTTAACTCTGATCATGATGTCTTCCACTCTCGTCATTTTTCGGATCCACGAGTTCCTCTTCTTATCTCTCCTGGTTACACCAAGCATGCACCTCTCCATGCTTCTTTGAGTTGTCTGCAGCCTTTGTATGTCTCTTTTAGTTAAGGTCCACGTCTCTGCACCATACGTAAGCACTGGAAGGATGCATTCATCAAACACTTTTCTTTTAAGACATAATGGCGTATTGCTCTTGAAAATTATGCTGTTTCTTCCAAAAGCTCTCCAGGCAAGTTTTGTACGCCGATTAATTTCTTCATCAATGTGACCCTCACTTGATATCTGCTGTCCAAGATAAACATACGTATCTGTTATCTCCAGTTTTTCTCCATCAATCGATACATCTTCATTTCTTGTAAAAGCATTGAACATCACTTTTGTCTTCTGAAAGTTCATTTTTAATCCCACTTTTTTACTCTTGTCAGCAAGTTCCTGGATCATAATCTGCAGCTCTGATGGGTTAGTTGCAAAAATGACTACGTCATCAGCAAAACGAAGGTGGGTTAGATACTCTCCATTAATCTTTATCCCTTTGTTTTCCCAGTTCAGTGATTGAAAGACATTTTCCAATGTGGCATTAAAGAGCTTCGGAGATATGGTGTCACCTTGTCTCACTCCCTTTCCAATTTTTATGTGTGTTGTATTTTCAAATAGCCTAATCTTTGCACTTGCATTTTCATAGATGTTATTAATAATATTAATGTATGCATCTTCAATACCGCAGTATTTCAGAGCCGTGGTAACTGCTGATGGTTTCACCGAATCAAAGGCTTTTTCATAATCGATAAAAGCCATGCACAATGGAAGTTCATATTCCCTCGCTCTTTCAATTAGTTCTCTCAGTACATGGATATGATCTATTGTGCTGTAGCCACTCCTGAATCCAGCTTGTTCTCTCGGTTGAGCCATGTCCAGTGTTACCTTCAAGCGGTGTGAAAGAACTTTAGTGAAGATTTTATAAACCACTGATAGGAGGCTGATAGGTCTGTAGTTCCTGAGATCCTCAATGTCACCTTTTTTATGTAGCAGGATCATTGTAGCATTGTTCCAATCCTCAGGAATCTTCCCTTCATTAAGGCATCGAGTGAAAATTTGGGCGAGTACTGTTTCAATTTCTCCACTTGCTTCTTGTATGATGTCTATAGTAATTCCATCTTCTCCTGGAGCTTTCCCCCGCTTCATGTTCTTGATTGCATGAGCAACTTCTGCTGGGAGGACTGGAAGAACTCTGGTACCTTTCATGATGTCTGGAGTATATGTATCATCCCTTTCATATAATTTGGAGTAGAAATCTTTCACTCTTGTCAAAATTTCGCCTCTATTTCTTGTTATGGAACCATCTTCTTTTCTCAGAGCCATAATCTGTTTTCTTCCCTTACTGAGATGTCCCTTTGCTATCTTTAGGCTTTGGTTGTTTTCAATTGCTTTCCTCACTAGCTCACAGTTGAATTTCCTTACGTCTTCAGTGATACTTTTTCGTG
This sequence comes from Macrothele yani, assembly GCA_039090855.1. NCBI lineage: Eukaryota > Metazoa > Arthropoda > Arachnida > Araneae > Macrothelidae > Macrothele > Macrothele yani. Next base: position 114,681,420 of record CM077013.1, on the reverse strand, counting down.
CTGTCTTGCATAGCTCTATATATTCCACTTTGGAAGTCACATCTTCTTTAGTTGTCCTCATCTCTCTTCTTTTTTGCATCAACATTTTGTTTTTTCCTGATAATTTGTTTACATGCAACTTGTTCTTAGACCCAGCTAATTTTGTTGCTGTTTCCATAAGAGCTTTGGTTACTTTTCTGTTAACTTCCGAAATATCCACTTCTTCCGATGTTAGGCCTTCTAAAGCAGAGAATCTGTTCTTCAGTTCCAACTTGAAAGTATTATGGTGTTTTTTAAGGTTGGTTATGTTAATACATTTTGTTTGTCTTATGAGCTTGCCACGTTCCAGTTTAGTGTTGAGGTGCATCTTACATCTCACCAATCTATGGTCACTACCTGTGTTGAACTTGTTTAGCACACTGCAGTCTTCGATGACGAATTTTTTGTTACACATAATAAAATCAATTTCACTTGTCGTCCCAATTGGATGTCTCCATGTCCATTTCCTGTGTGGCTTTTTCTTGAAAAAGGAATTCAAGATGAAAAATCCTTCTGCCTCTGCAAACTCAACGAGAGTATTTCCACGCTGGTTTCTGTTGCCGTGACCGAATTTACCTACTGAAGTTTCATTCTGTTGCCGGTGCCCTATTTTTGCATTGAAATCTCCCATAATTATCTTCAAGTGCTGCTTATCTTTATTATTTAGATGACGAATTTCCTCATAAAATTCTTCAATTTCTTCTTCAGGATGACTTGTGGTGGGTGCATAAGTTTGAATAATCTGAGCCTGGTATCTACTCGATAGTTGGATAACGAGTCGTGCAGCTCTGTCAGAGGAACTTTCAACTTCTACCACTTTATCCTTCAGTTTCTTGTTTATTATAAATCCAACACCACTAGTTCTGCCAGTATCTGTCCCACGATAATAGAAGAGATGTCCACTTTTCAGTTCAATGAGATCTTCTCCTTTTCTCCTTACCTCACTCAGCCCGACGATGTCCCACTTGATCCTTTGTAGTTCCTCTTCCAATTCAAGAAGCCGTGAATCAGAAGATAGGGAGCGTCCGTTGTAGGTAGCCAAGGTCAGCATCAAATGGCAGCCTAGTCCGGTCCTCCGGGGATTCTTAGCACCCTCTGCCTTCATGTCGCACTGGCCGCTGCCTTGTCCAGGTACATTCCAGCTGCCGGAGACTGAGGGCCAAGATTTAAGTTGTAGAGTCATTTTGGAGGTGTTTGGCCATAACTCACCACGCTGGCCAAGCGGGTTGTTGAGTGTGGGATAGCATTTCCTCTGATCCCGATGGTATAGTTATACCGCTATTTGCGGTCGTCAGAGCCCCTTTAGTGGGAACAGTATGCACCACGAGAAGGCGGGGTTGACATTTGTCAAGGAGAGGCTGTGATGTTACGCATCACCTGACCTTATACGCCCCGTCAATTAAACTTCTTTGAGTTCATGAGGAACCCTCACATAGACCTTGCTTGCGTATCCCAGCTTCTTCAGGTGGTCGTGAACGCTTGAACGATAGATGTGCAATGTGTTTGCAATCTTTCGTGCAGTGTAACGTGGGTTTGACTCGATCAATGACTTGATTTGGTCGTCCTCAACCTCGGAGGGCCTCCCGGACCGAGGAGCATCGTTGAGGTCAAAATCACCATCTCAGATTTTTGCGAACCACCGCTGGCACTGACGTTCTTGTAGAGAATTATCACCGTACACTTTACGAAACTTTTCATAAGCTTGACGCGCGTTCTTCTTTTTACGGAAGTAAAACGGTAAAATATGGCGAAAATGCACAGTTTGGTCTTCCATCTTCAACTAGATGTCAAATCTCCGCAAATCAACGAAATCTCTCACTGCAAATCAACCAAATCGCTCACTGCAAATCAACCAGATCGCTCACTGGTGGCGCAGTGGTCTAAAGGATGGCCTCTGATCATTCGTCCGTACGGGCTCCGGGTTCGAATCCCGGTGAGGCATGGGTGTTGTGTTTGTCTTACGGTACTGGTTCTCTCCCTTCCCTGGAACCAGTAACTATAAATTAGGGACGGGCGACTGCTTATAGCCCATTGAGTTGCTCACGGTGGTCGTTAAACCTCTAATAAAAAAAATCGCTCACTATTCCTTTTAGACTGCAGCTAGAACTGGCACCTGTCGAATGCCATAGCGATAAGAGAGCTGCGCATGCCTCTAATACTTCCAAAACCGCCCAACCGCCATCGGGTGCCAAAATACGTCATGACTTTCTCGACAACCCAATCATCAGTCTCTGAAACTCTTCTTTGATGACGTATGTAACCACTATTCTGACACTGACATGGAAGCCTCGACTTTGTCTACATCTGTGGAGCAACCAGACAATGATGAGAGTTGCAAAAGCAGAATAGAAAAAAAGAGCTTTGCTGATGAAAGTACAGACATTGAAGTTCATCTGGAGGGAAAAGAAAATATTCGAGTAGAAATACTGAATGCTATCTGTAAAAGTCTGGTAGTTGAACTGTAAAAAAGCAAAGCAAAGTTAGGATATACTGTATATTCGACCTATTCAAAGGAGTTTTTGCTGATGACCATTCTACGAAATGTGACCTCAGCAATATTTCCGAGGTATATTCAAATGGCATAGGTGGAAAACTGTTTTGTGATGAACTGCAGCACTTCCGTCGTTTTGTGAATTTCACGGATCGAGATCAATCCTCACTCCGGCCGTAATATTGCTACAGACTCCTTGTGGACAGTGACGGTTTGAAAGAGACATTTCCAAATGTGGAAATAATTCTTAATATTTTCCTTACTTTACCAGTATCTAATGCAAGTGGTAAAAGAGCATTTAGTGCTCATAAAAGAGTTAAAAACTATCTACGATCAACACTTTCTCATGAGTACTTAAGGATAGTTTTTCAATATTGTACATAGAGAGTAATGCACTGAATTATGTCAATTATGATGAAGTCATAGAACCTTTTGCTACAATTAAAACCAAGATGAAGTTCTTATAAATATGATGCTGTGTTTGTTAGTAAATGAAATAATTTCTCTTTGTTGCAATATAGAATAATAATAGAATTATTTGATAATGTTGAAATTGATTATAGTCCATTTAAAAATTGCAGTAAATATACCTGGAACTCGGTTGTATCTCAAACCAAAAAGGTTTAGTGAGACGGGCCCCTACAGCATAAATCCGCCCCTATGTAGCGGGATCAGTGTTGAAGAGCAGTGGAAATTTTTGGCATTTGTAAGCATTACTGAAAGTTACAGCCGCCCCTGTGCCGCAGTGCTGTAACCGCTGGCTTATGACCATTCGTCCGAATCCCGGTGAGGCATGGATGTTGTATTTGTCGGTGACACAATTAAGAGTTATGACGTATAAATTTATTACTCGCAATAATTAAGAAGTACGATCGTTTTCGTAACGCGTTGCCTAGGGACCGACCGGCATTTTGTTTGACATGTTAATGATTCACGTATCATACAGTGTATCTGAACATTATCGATCCTTTTCAATCTTGTATTTACTTTTGAGTTATTAAATGTTGCTGTCCTTTTTATCGATTAATTGGCTCTCCAGAGGAAGTTTTTCTTATTTGCACACTCTCTTCTTTACTGTTCTCAGATCCAGAGGTCGAACTCGACTGTTTCGGTTTCATCCTGTGCGTGGTGTCTCGAAATTGATTCGGGGCGGAAGGCCACCAGGGAAGTAGCAATATGTAGAAATAGAAATAGTTGCTGATACACATTATCTGCTGAAAACTATGTTACTAAAAATCAGTAATTGTGCACCAAGACTTCTCATGGATGATGAAAGATTGAGGTAAAGCGATTTTCAAATCGAACAGTTAAAAGGAAATAAATATCGGACAGCATGATACAACTTTACGCCCCTAAGGGGAAAACCGTTGTGTTACACTAAGAAGGAAATGGGTTCAAAACACCCAACATATTGGAGAGTATCTATCTCAAAAATTGATTTTTCAAAGGGATTCTTACAATCGAATTAACTCCTTCGAATAGATATACAGTATGTATATAACGACACACTCTGACAGGAGAATTTTGAATAATGGGAAAATAGAAAATATGCTTAAAAATTTCTTCGTAACAAAGCTATGCTAATGAAAAATATGTTTTCAGATACGACGACCCTTGGGAGTAGAGGTAGCGAGAAAAAGTTTTTATATTTACGCCCCTAGCGGGTAAAATGTGTGTTATTTAAAGAGAATAATGTTGTCCAACTTTACTGCATCAAATGGCATGGAGTAAAAAGAGAAATTTGTCTACAGGATTCTCAGAAGCGGAGATATGGTTGCAAGCATAAATACTCGCTATCGCCACCTAACGCCAGAACTACGAGATAAAAAACTCAAGAATGCTTGCAAAGTGTTTTACGTGATGAATGGCATCGGGTTTTAAAGGAATGTTTTTAATCGGTCTTTTAGAAGGAGGAATATCGGGAAAACAAATAAAACATTTGATCCCTAAGCGTAAAACTTATATATTACCTTGGGCAGGAAATGCACACAAAACGTTGTCGCAATTAGTAGTATCTAACTAAAAAAGGATTCTTTTAATCCGGCCATTAAAGGCAGATATTACTACAAATATGCTGTTAACAGAAACACGATCTTACGACCTCTAGCGGCAAACATGTTTGTGAAGAATTTGGAATTATATGCAAAGCATTTTGCACTGAAAATGTTCTCCGGCAAAGAAAGAGTTTTTCAAATCGGACTATTGGAAGAAGATATATTTAGAAAAGTAAGATATACAACTAAGCTCCTTGAGAAAAAAGTATACATCATTTTTACCAAAAGGTATTCCCGAAATTTTTTTCGTGGCGATCGGTATCTGCTCCCGGAATAAATTTTTTTTTCGAGGTTTTAGATGTGTAGATATTACTGCAAATGTCCCTATTATAGAAATATACACTTACACCTCTAAGCTAGGCTGATGACTGTACCTGCTCCGTCGAGAACTTTCATTGATGAAAATTGGGAAGGACAACTGTAAATGCAGCTTTGCATTTACAGTTGTCCTTCCCAATTTTAATCAATGAAAGTTATCAGGCATGAGAACATGAATGAAAAAAATTCGAGAAAGGTAATTTTATCATTTTCCTAAAGTAAATTTCTTATCAATGTCATTTTAGTCGAAGCTTATAGTATGTATGCACAAAAGTTCCCAAGTCATGGGTAAATTAACTTTGTGCCATACGAAGTCTTTTATACGTTTCAATATTTAAAATTCCCATTACTTGCATATGCATTGTTATATATAAATGCTAAATATTCCTTGAAATTCTCATCATAAACCAGGTGATTGTGTGTGTGCTACCTTTCAAAGAAATACAAATATTTTGTCTTGTTCCAAAAATACTAAATTTCTCAATTCGAATCATTACAGTAATACTTAGAGTATCCAAGGGAATCAGATCCGTACCCCTCCGATTTTTTTACCTGTAGTTTCAGTGCTTTTACTTTGCACAGATTATTACTTTCTCTCTGTGTGTGTGTGTGTGTGTGTCGTCTTTTTAGCACGTCTTTTGTAAAAAAAGATCGTGCTTATGTTACCGGTTTGTCTGTCCGTCCGCCTGTACCCACGATATCTCTCCAACTATTAGTCCGATTTGAAAAATTATTTTTGCATTGGGAAGCTTGAAATATGCGAATGACGATCCTTTATTTCGTTTTATTTTACGATGTACAATTTCGCCGCTAGAGGGCCAAAATGCAGATGATGTCAAATTAAAAATACGTTTTATTCCACATATTTGCTACTAAACCTCCGATTGAAAAAATCTTTTATCTTTCGATTCCATTTATGTCGAAGAGTATGTTAGATATAGTTACTTTTTCAAATTCCGAATAGATTTTCCGCTAGGGGCGTAAAAGTGATTTACATTTTTCCCGATGACTCTTCTTCTAAAACTCCGATGTGAAAGCTCATTTCTTCAGCGGATACACCTCCTGATGGAAAATCTTTTGCATAAATATTCAAATTTTGGGAAAAGAATACTTTGGCCACCAGGGGGCGTTAGTGTAAATTTTTGCTTCTGATGTATTTGCCATAAAATCTGAGCTAAAATATCGATTGAAAATATTTTCGTGGACTGATACCACTTACATCGATAAACCTTTTCGGAATATTTTCTCCTTAATATAATCCATGGTTTCTCCACCAGGGGGCGTAGATGTACATCTTATTTTTGTCAATGTCTCTACTTCTAGGAGTCCGATTTGAAAAATTTCTTCTTTGTTGGATAGTGTTTCTAGTGTGACATGTTTTTCATAAAATTTCAAAATTTTCAAGTTATTCATAGACTTTCCGCTAGGGAGCGTAAAGGTAAATTAGTTTCCCCCTATATCTCTGCTTCTTATTCTTTGCTTTGAAAAAGTCTTTGTGACCCGGATACAGCTCCTGATGGGAAATCCTTTGCACATAATTTCTAATTTTTGTAAAAAATGGTTTGGCCACCAGGTGGGGTAATTCTTAATTTCCGTTATTTGCAGCAAAATATGAGCTTCTAGAATCTCGATGGAAGAAAAAATCGTTTGTTGAACGATATTACTCATGTCGACAAACCTTTTACGAACATTTTCTTCTTGAAATAATGCATGGTTTCTATGCCAGGGGACGTAGATATATATCTTATTTTTGTCAATATCTTTACTTCTAGGAATCCGATTTGAAAAATTCCTTCTTTGTTGGATAGTGTTTAATAACGGAATGCAAAAGCAAGAGAAAATACACTCAAAAACGAAACCACCCAATGTAATGATTTCTCCTTCTATGCTTTTACAACACCGAAGACTAAATAATTGTAGACGAAATCACCAGGTGTGGAATTTATTGTAGGACTTTCCGAAAACAGGATGTAAGTGAAATCCTTTCCTGCATGGTTTCTATGCCAGGGGGCGTAGATATATATCTTATTTTTGTCAATATCTTTACTTCTAGGAGTCCGATTTGAAAAATTCCTTCTTAGTTGGATAATGTTTAATAACGGATTGAACTCGAACTGGACGCGTTGTGGCATTTCGAATTGTAAAAATACAGAAAGGGAATAGAGAAATGAGATTCCCAACTATTTCATAGTTTAGGCCTTAGGGTACTACATCAAACGAACCGAATGCAGCTGCCATTGTAGTTCCCAGTCGCAGCAGTGATAAAATATCATTACAGAATCTTCAACAATGTGAACGATGTCCTTACCTTACAACGTAAGTATAATCGGGCCTCATTTCTGAATGTGTGCAGCTAACATTCCCTGAGAATTTTGAGGAAGATATCTCAGTTTTAAACAGCCAGGTTAAGAAAACTGGTGAAACAAGAAAATACTGTAAATAGACAAATGGCAACGTATGGCATCAAAAACATACGAGTATATCCGAAACTGATGCAAACATTTCAATTCCAGTTTTTATCAGATTACACACAGTGATGTTTGCACTCTCCCTTGAGTTGCGCTGTGGCCAGCCGCCCTTATTTCGCTCCCTAGTTACGCCTCTGTTGCCAACAAGGTTTCTGGCAAAGTGTGGATGATGTGTCATGACAACAAATGTAAGTTATGTTGATCACAATACTCAGGGGATGTTCATTTTGTTACACGGAACTAGCAGAGGTCCTGCCGAGTCTTAAGGTAACGGTGCATGGAACCTGTCATACAATTTTGTTGGCCGCTGCACCGGGTGTGAATCTCATGTTCACCGCTGCACTCAAAGATTCACGCCAGAACATAAAAAATGAAAATTGGGAGAATGACCCAAAGCATGAGGCTTGGGTGAATCCACCGTGTGGAAAAAAATATCAACAACAATAAAAAAAAAAAGCGAAACTTGGGGATCAGAGAATTGTGATGTGGTTCACCCGCAATTACCAATTCGTGACTGAGTGTAGTGGTCCGGATCTTACTGCGGTACATTCAATCCCAACCAGCCAGAACAACATTCACTTTCGCAAATAACAGATGATTCTCAGATGCACAACACGACATTTAATTACTTTCTCTGTGATTCAAACAGATAGGGCGCTCTCTAGGCGCATAGACAATTGCCCCTCTTATGTGGGCAGCACACAGTACCGACACTTTACCGTCGGACGACGCAAGCCGACAGTCCCTACCGGACGATATGATCAAGGAATACTACTCATTACCACACTAAATAGAACAGCAGGTGATATATACACAATCGCTTAGAGAATGAAAAAAAGAAAATACATATGAACAAGATCACATTAAAACACTCGCGACACAAAAATACACAAGCGCGTTAATTTTCGGTATACACGATTATAGGTGCGAAATACTGCCAAAGTTAATTAACTATATCTAATAAGCATGCACATGCAGAACCCTGCCCCTCCCGCATTGGCCCTGATTCAAAATAAATGAATCTGTCCCTCAAAGCGGAATTTTTGCCTTGTTCTTGTAAAAGATCAGGAAATGGGGCCTGTAATAAATCAAAGCGCGTATGTGTAGGTACTTTCTCTGAGGTTCAGTCACAAAGGAGGTTCAGTATTGTTGCATCTATGTCCATGCAGCTTTGGGTTGCGGTATAGCACAAGTTTGCAGGTGTATGCAGAAAAATAGAAATATTCATGTACTTACCGTTTCTTGACCTTGCTGTGTACATCCAGAATGCATAACATAACACAACACGACAAACAAACACACACACACACACACACACACACTTGCACCGTGTGTAACAATTTACACCGTGAACGTTATTATGGCAGTACATTATATGTGTAATTAAATTATTTGCAGCGTCGGCTAACAGTAAAGAGAGCTGTCCGGCTTCAAGGAAAGCTAATTCTATTTTTGTTTACGCTTTCCAACCGTAGGTTGAAGAAGCGTATATGCTCCAGCTTTGTCCGTCTCTCCGTCCGTCCGTCTGCCTATCTGTCCGTCCGCACGATAACACGCGTGAAATGGTTCGATTTCGATGAAATTTTAGTACGTGTTAGGGGACCACCTGAGAACAAACCCTATTGAAAATGGGCGAAATGGGGTCAAAGATCAGGACAAAGGAGTGGTATCCATTCCATCACCTTTATGAGTCATAACGTACGTAAAAAGATTGCGAAAAACTTTAGTACGTTGTTCCAGAGGTATATTGAACCAATTCTGTTTAATGTCATCGAAATGGGGTCAAAGGTCAGAACACAGAAGCGAGATTTATTCTTCAGCCATTGTCCTCATAACTTGAGTAATAACTTGAGCAATGATTTCTGGTATGTTGGAAAACGTATCATAATTAATGCACTGCATGATTTTACTAACTTGTTTTCCTTAATTGGAGGTTTAACAACCTGCGTGAGCAACTAAGTGGGCTATAAGGGTCCGTCCCTAATTTGGAGCAAGTGCCAGCGCCGTAAGACAAACACAAAAAATCCATGTCTCACCGATATTCGAACCCGGACCCAACTCGGACGAATGATCACAAGCCAGCGCTTTGGCCACTGCACATCCAGCGCGGCGAAAGCTAATTCAATAAGCTTCAGGTCTACAAGCTAGACTTGCTGAAGCTTCAAGTGAAGCTAAACCTAACAAGCTCAACGATTTTAGTTTGTTGCAGTAAAGCTAAGTGAACGTAAGAGCAGCAAATCAACCAAATATAAACATAAAATATTATAGTAGGAAGAAATCAGTGGTGCTATCCTGAAAGAAGAAGTAGCCTGGTGTCCCAAAACCGGCCCAGGCTTTATCGATTTTAGCAGGTATATTGGGAGAAAAGGGCAATAAAACTTTGAACGTATATAACAGAGTTGTGGCGTTATAAGGGTAAACAAAAAACATACAGTGTGATTGTAAGCTCCTTGAACATAACAAGAGCGGTGACTGATAGTACATATCAAGACGAACAATATTTGCAAAGGAACCTAAGGCCGCATTCCATTGCTAGTGCCACAAAAGATCACGTTCCGAAAACGCCCAGGAGGCACACGGAGTTCCAACCAGTACTTGAGAAGCACAAGATGCAAATCAGGTGCGCTGAACACGTGCGTAGACGATGAGGAGTAAACTTTTAAAAACGCAGGCGAACCCGTTCAGCGATATTACCGTGCGAACATCACATGATAACTGACGTATTCGTGAAGTGCATGGAGGACTACACATACGAGGGATTGACGGATATGCATCTGGCATTTTCAACAGTCACAATCTGCACGCTTGGGCACAAGAAAGTCTACACGTCACGGACCCTCGTAAACACCAGCCGAGATTTGGCGTCAACATCTGGGCAGGCATCCTTAAGTGATTGTTTGGTGAGACCTTACCTCTTTCCAGAGCGTCTGATCAGCGCAACGGACGGCGTGTTCATAGAGCAAGTGCTTTCTGGTTTGTTGCAAGATGTTCCGCTCACCACACGGTGGGACATGTAGTTTATGCATGATGTTGCCCCAGCACACTTTGCCACTGTGGTACAAAACTTCCTAAATGCAACATATCCCGGGCGGTGGACCTGTTGCTTGGCCCCCACGCTCCCCGGACCTTAATCCACTGGACTTCTTCTTCTGGGGGCGCATGAAAACATCGGTGTACGAGACACCTGTGGACTTCCTGGAAGATTTCGTCTTGCGAATCACTGTTGCTGCGGACAAGATCAACACCACACCCGGAGTCTACGAGAGGGTGCAACAGTCCTTCATTCGTCGGTATAGGCTGTGCAACGACGCCCTTGGGTGCCAGTTTGAGCAACTCCTTTGAGTCGTTCTCTGATGCGATTGAAATTGTGCAACTCATAAGTTAGATATATCTCTTTGTTTTTACTGTTGGAGGCTCAACGTGGATATGTAACTTTACTCTTTTCTGGAAATAGGAGTGAAATGGTGCCCTAGGTTACATTGCAAATATTGTTGATTTTGATGTGCACTATCACCCCTTTTGTTTTGTTGAAGGAGTTTACAATCACCCTGTATATAAACAGTAAACTCATATTTTTGTTTGGATGGTGGCGTACATACGTAAATACAATTTCGTTGTCAAACACTTGGAGAATTGTTATCTGTCACGAACCACAACTTTTGTACTTGTTACATGTGTAGCAATGTGCACACTAGTAGGAAAGTATTTCTTGTACTCGTGTAAATGAGAACATAATGGGTCTAGTGTATAAAAAGTATACGATGTTGACATTGTCAGATGTGGCCGACTGATAACCCCAGAGAAGATGTTCTAGACCAACGTCAGAGCGTTGTGGGATGTATGTGTCAATCAGATTTTATTACAGACACATGTGCAACCAAATGCCGAGTCATCTCAAAATGATTTTTGAAATATTAAATATTATTATTTCAAAAATCATTTATTTGAAACACAATCAGAATAATAAAACAAAAAGATTTATGATATGTAAAGTCAGTACTGCAACATTAAAATAAAATAAAAAACTGACCAACTCTTTTGCCTTAGAATAACTTACCCAAATCACCTGGCCAAAATTCAAGAAACGTAGTAAAGTTATGCTATGAATGATCATGGTAGAGAGGTCAACTGATTACTAGCAATGGATATCAATCACTTTTAACCTCTTACATTTTCAACACTATTTCTCACGAGGTTTTTCTACTTTTGATAGGTATCAAAGCATTAAGTTCACTTCTTTCTGATGATTAGAATTTTACAAAACAGGAGATTTCTGCACTGCAATACCCAGTAATTCCAACAAGCTCAATTAACTAATTTTCTTTAAGTGATTAGTTAACTGAGCTTGTTGGGATTATTGGGTGCTTAGCTGTGCCTAAACTAAATCAAGGTAACACAGAAAACTTTAAAGCTTATATTTTTGGTCTAGCACCCTACCTTCAGACAAAATTAATACTACACCCTAAGGATTATTTACTTACAAAGTGATACCCTGCCTACACCAATATTTTTCTTTACATAAATATTACTTTCTTCAAAGAAACAAAAATTTTTACTTCAAAATCCTCTGCTGCAATGGAATCTCCCTTAAGCGAAAAACAAAAACAAAATCCCTATTTATTTAACAACATTTACAACACTTGTTTAAACTATCAAAATGACTGTACGAAACTATAAATGTTCCTATGTACATCTACTAGATAATTATTAGGAAACACTATGTATGTATCTAGGCATCTACACAGGTAGAATTCACCTACTCTTACAGTTAATTTTTATACTTCCGGGTATGTAAAATGTTATAAAGTGAGTGCCCACTTTATTATGACCACGCTCTCACTACTTCGTTGGGCCACCTTTTGCCTTCAATACTGCGTCGATTCTTCTTGGCATGGACTCCACGAGATGTTGATAAGTGGTTTGTGGAATCTGAGACCATGCTTGATGAATAGCACTTTCCATCAGTGTGAGATTGCAGGGTTGTGGATCCAGCTGTCTGATGGCTTGTTCACATGCATCCCACAAATTCTCAATGGGGTTGAAATCTGGAGATTGTGGGGGGGCCACCTAAGCAAAGTAAACTCACTCGCATGTTCCTGAAACTAATCCTGTGCAATACGAGCACTCGGGCAGGACGCATTCTCTTGTTGAAAGTAGCCATCGCCATTGGGATAAACCATTCAAATGACAGGATGTACTTGGTCTGCAACGATGTTTAGATATGATGTGCCAGTCAGACGTTCATCAACACAAATTAAAGGGCGTAAAGCATGCCAGGAAAACATTCCCCAAACCATAACGTTGCCTCCACCAGCTTGAAGGATTGTAGCAATGTATTTGGGGTGCATGCTTTCGTGCTGTTTCCGCCAAATTCTCACTCGGCCATCGGCATGGTGCAACTCAAAACGTGATTCATCGGACCACATAATTTGTTTCCAATTATCGATTGTCCAATCCTTGTGCTCCTGTGCGAACTGGAGACGTTTTCTCTTGTTAACTGCAGACAGCAAAGGTATTGGAACAGGCCTTCGGCTGCCATATCCCATTCGATGCAGGGTACGGCGAACAGTGCATGCAAAGATCATTTGAGGGGATCCTTGATTAAGATGGTCTGTAGTTTTCTGCACTATTGCCCTTCTGTTGTCTGTTACCAGTCTGGACACTCTCCGTTCCGCCCGAGCAGTCACTAGTCGATGACGACCACACGTTTCACGTAGAGACCCAGTTTTTGGGGCTGACAGTTCAGTCTTTAAACACTTTAACAACAGATGCTCTGGAACATTTCACGAATGCGGCGGTTTCGCTGATTCTCGCTCCATGGCTCCGAGCTCCTACAATCATCCCACGTTGAAAGTCCGTCAAATCGCATTTTGTACCCATATCGTCACGCAAAAATCACTTCTACTACTGTCGCAAGCACAAAGCTTTCCCTTTTTATACTAGCCTCGCCCTCTGGCGGCAACAGCGTGCAGCCATAGCTCATTTGCTTAAAACTGTCACGTGGTCATAGCAAAGTGGCCACTCATTGTACACACACACAGACATAGGTGCCAATTTCAATATATATATATATATATTGAATATCTTATGGTTCCAATTTAATGCAACAATACTCCATGTTTAAGGAAAATTGCAATATTTTGACATCTAGTGTTCACCATCTGATTTGTTTCCTATTAGTATTAGTGTGCGCACTACTGCACTGAAAGCACAACATATTGGGCAAGCAGTAGTACACACTGCACACGGTGCAGCTCTTCACATTTTTTGTGTTTCAGAAAAATCCCAGAACTCATCATGAGAAGGTGGCTGCACAGCGTGTTCCACCCGTGCCCAACCCAACCATCCCTCCATTAGGGCAAATCAATTTTCTGTTCTGCTCTTTTAATCTTGAATTTCCTGTTCTTTTTTTAATTTTTACTCTGAAATCTGATTTACTTTCGAAGGCTGGCATTATTTGTCGTGCTTCTTACCGTACTATAATAAATCCATCGCTTTGTACTTTTTGTAAACAGCAGCAGATGCTTCTGTTGCCAACTTAACGCATCGCTCCACTCCTTGACTGTATTTTTCTTTTGATTGGGGGTTTAACGACAACCGTGAGCAACTCAATGGGCTATAAGCTGTCGCCCATCCCTAATTTAGGGTCATTGGCTTCAGGGAAGGCATAGAGCCAGTGCCGCAAGACAAACACAAAATCCATGCCTCACCGGGATTCGAACCCGGACCCCTTTCCGACGAATGGTCAGAGGCCATCGCTTAGACCACTGTGCCACCGCGGCGGCCTCCCTGATTGTGACAAGGGAACTTCTGCTTGCCCAATCGCTCAACAATGTTCTTACAGACACTGTTGCCAGTTTGTTCAATGCCGATCCGTCCAAAGGGACAATTGGTCGAAATTTACGATTCGGCCAATGCTACGATTGGTCCAATGCCGATTCGTCCAGTAGAATGATTGTTCCAATCCCGTCTGATTTGTTCGAAGAGCTACTCGTACCATACAAATTTCATCTGTTCTGATTCTATCTCCGATGTTATACGAAAGTACCGGTAGTCCAGAGAATGTAAAATAATGTTACGTTTCATGCGCAATATTGTGGTTACAGATTTTTTCTTTTTTTTCCGGAATCACGTTTTCTTGTTATACTGTCCTTGCTGCCGTATGGAGTTACTAATGTACGAGCCGTTTAATCAACTTGAATGTTTCTCTTTTGCATTAAATAATATAAAATACTAAAACAGAGGTCATCGCTCTTTCCACGTTTATAAGTGAGTCACGGAAAAATTCTGAATTTATGGAAAGAGCGATGATCTCTTTTTAATGTTCCTGGTCCACGTCAAGTGTCTGTATAAAATACTAGTTTTCCGTTTCTGTTTGTAGCATGCAGTGGGGTTCCGCCTACTGGACAATGGAAACAATTGGTGGGGTTCAGACCCAGGCCTTTTCAACAGTTTTTATTCAACCGATGTCATATTCAGTGTTTCTTTCCGGACGTTTCGGCTTGGGGGCAAATGGAACCTTAGAGGTGGCAAGTTTTCCATTTGCTATATGTACAGTAGTGGCCAAAATTGTGGAAACCTTTTGGAAAAATTGTATTTTTGAGGTTTGATGGCTCATAACACCACTTCTGTTTTTGGAGTAATACCATAAAATTATATACAGTAGCGAAAAAAGTATTTGGCGAAACGCTTTTCCGACCATAATTTTTTTTTCTGCTGGACCAAATCGGGTCATTTTGGGATATGATATGTGTTGATTCGTGGGTTACATTGCCGCGTAGCCTTGTATTTCGCTCAGAGCGAATTTGTCTTTCGAAATGGGCCATATTCAAGAGTTGCCAATTATTACCCATTTGGTTGCTGCATGTATTAATGTTTTTCTTGTGATTTTTGTAGGTTTTGTGATGTGTAGTGTGATAATAAGTCAATCTTTGGTTTTCAGAAATGGGTAAAAAGGCGGAGATCCCTGTTGGACCTCGCCAGGCGGCCGTGAATATGATGAAATCCGGAATGCTCGTCACCGACATTGCGAGGGCCCTGAAGATCCGACACCAGTCCATTTCAGCTATATTGAAACGTTATACGAAGACTGGGACCGCCGAGAACGGTCCGCGATGTGGTAGGCCTCGTTCCGCTACGTTGCGTCAGGAAAGACGCATCCTCCGTCGATCTCGTGCTGACCCCCTTGACTGCTGTGGACATCGCCACCGAATTCCGCGACAGCAACAACCTGAACGTCAACCGAATGACCATCTCCCATCGTCTCATTGTTGGTGGATTGAATGGAAGACGCCCCGCCAAGAAACCACGCATCGGAGTCAAGAATCGACGAGCCAGAGTCACGTTCGCACGCCGTCATCGAAACTGGACCGCGGCGGACAGGAGTAAGGTGCTTTTCACCGACGAGAGCAAGTTCAACTTGTTCGGAAGTGATGGCATCCGATACGTAATACGTCCGTGTGGCCAAAGATTCAACCCCCAGTTCATTCAGCCGACTGTCAAGCACGAAGGAGGATCGCTCATGGTTTACGGCGCCTTCTCTCGCAATGGAATGGGCCCCATCATCAAGATTGATAGATGAATGACCGGCCAGAGCTACACGAACATGCTCATCAACGATATCTTCCCATGGGCAAACCAGAACATGAAACCCGGATGCATCATATAGCAAGGCAACGACCCAAAGCACACCTCCAGAGTACCAAAGGCAGCCTTCCAGCATCAACAGGTCATACTTCTAGACTCGCCAAGCCAATCTCCAGACCTCAATCCTATCGAGCACATGTGGGAGGAGCTGGAGAGACGATATGCGAAGAAAACCTGCCGGAATAGGGCCCAGAAGTTCGACCAGCTGTCTGCAGAATGGGCGCGAATTCCGCAGGTCACCGTCGAGAAGCTAGTGAACTCGATGCCGGCCTGTTGTGCATCTGTTATTAAGTCTCATGGTTATCCCACTAAGTGTTAGTTATTGTTTTGTCGTTTTCTCGTACTTGTTTTCTGTTATCGTTGCGTTAAATGAATGTGATACATACCTACTTTGTTGGTCAATTTGTATGATCTTTTCGATTAAGCTCGGTACTTGATCTGTGTTAAGGTTTCCGATCCATCTGCATATGGGCCATGTTTACAACTGAATAACACATATCATATCCTAAAATGACTCTATTTGGTCCAACAGAAAAAACATTATGGTCGAAAAAGTGTTTCGCCAGATACTTTTGTTCGCTACTGTATCAATGGAAAGATAATTTCATCAAGAACGAAATGCAACTACGTTTGTTTAATTACCTGTATTCTATGAAAAGTTATAGCCAAATAACCAGAAAAAGGAAGCACAACTAGCTCAGGTTGATATTTAGTAGCTTTCCTTCATTTGAATGTAGCCAATGAGTATGAGTGTTTAGAGAGTCAATCAGGTGTCATCTTGTTTTGGCAATGAGGCAATAAGGTCACAGTAGGATTCAGCTGTTGAGTTCGTGTATTGGAGCTGAGAGGAGGACATTTGTCAGTGTGTTATGTGATTGCTATCAAGTTGTTTTTTTTTGTTTTTTTTTGTGTTCTTTAATTTAGTGAGCTTGTAAAACATAATAAAATTAAAGAAATGGCGCAAAGAGTTGATTGGTCATCCAGAAAGCGATGTAAAATTGTACTATTAAGTGAACAAGGCTTCAGTTATGAAGAAATTAGAAGAAACATTAAACATTAGTAGAAACTCAACCAAAAGTAGCATTTCTAAATTTTTTAAGAGGTATAAGGAGACTCAGTCATTACAAAACCAGACTGGTAAAGGCAGGAAAAGGTGCATAACAGCAAGTGATGATTGAAGAATTAAGAGACTGTGCCTAGGTGACAGAAGAAAATCTTCTGGGTGTATACAAGATGAAATGGCGCAATGCAATGTGAAGTTAAGTGCAAGGACTGTTCGGCGCAGACTGCAGGAATTTGGTCTAAAAGCTAGAATTCCACGAAAAAAGCCATTTGTATCTCTCAAACAAAGGTTGAAAACACTAAACTGGGCTAAAACCCATGTTGACTAGAGAGCGGAACAATGGGACAGTGTTATTTGGAGTGATGATACCAAAATCTGCCTGTTTGATAGTGATGGCATAAAATACGTAAGGAGAAGAATCGGAGAAGATTGGCATCCTCATTGCATTACATGTACCGTGAAACACCCAGTTAGTGTTATGATCTGGGGTTGTATGACATCAAAAGGTGTGGGTAGAACTTGCGTGATTAATGGGAATATAAATGGCCAAAAATACATTAATGAAATACTTGAGCCCAAAGTGAAGCCTTCCGCACGCGATCTTTTCCAAGATAATGAAGCATTTATATTTCAACAGAATTCAGGTCCATGTCATGTTGCTGCTATGTGCAAAAAGTGGTTTCAAGATAATCATATTCCACTGCTGGAGTGGCCTGGGAATAGCCCAGACCTGAACCCCATCGAAAATCTATGGAGCCGACTAAAGAAACTTGTTTGTCAGAAGCAACCCAGCAATAAACCCCAATTAATAGAAGCAATAATTCAATCTTGGTTACACATTATAACACCTGCAGAACTAAAAAACTGGGTTCACTCCATGGGAAGGCGCTGTAAGGCTGGAATTAACGCTAAAGGTTACCCAACTAAGTATTAACTGACCTGGTGAGAATTTTTGTACATCTCATTTTTTCTATGTGTTTCACTTTTCTCCTTTATAACTGCTGTTCTAATACAAAATCCTTTATGCCTCCCCGGTGGCGCAGTGGTCTAAGCGATGGCCTCTGATCATTCATCCGAAAGGGGTCCGGGTTGGAATCCCGGTGAGGCATGGATGTTGTGTTTGTCTTACGGCACTGGCTCTCTCCCTTCCCTGGAACCAGTGACCCTAAATTAGGGACGGGTGACTGCTTATAGCCCATTGAGCTGCTCACGGTGGTCGTTAATCATCCAATAAAAAACAACAACAAAAAAACCGCCGAGTGGAAGTGTGCTCGAAACACCTAGAAAACACGCGCGATGTATGTGTCGTCAAGAACATTGTTACGTTCGATGAAAAGTGGATCTATTTCCGTTATCCTAACACACAACGGCAGTGGTTGATATCGGGCCAGCTTCCTGAACCTGTTGTCGAACGTGGGCACTTCGAGCACAAGGTGATGCTCTGCGTCTGGTAGAATTTCGAGGTGATAATCCATTACGAATTTGTTCCAGAAGACGGTCAGACCATCAACGCCGACTTCTACTCTGAACAGCAGGAGCGGGTGTATGCCGTTTTGGACGGGAAGTATCCGGCACTGGTGAACACAAAAATCCCTCCCTCACATTAGGACAACGCTTAGCGCATACCGCGCAGACGACTGGGGCAAAACCCCAGGAACTTAAGGGCATGGAACTGATGCCACAGCCAGCATAGTCCGGACTTTGCCCCGTCGGATTATTACCTGCTCTGGTCCATGGCTTACTTCAATCGTGGGCGGCACTTCGACAACCAGGAGGAGGTAGCAGCTGGGGTGAAGGAGTTCTTCGCCTCGAAGGACAAGAACTGATACCGCAGCGGAATCGAAGAACTGGCAGGTAGATGGCTAAAGATGGTGCAACACGATGGCCTATACTTTGAATGCTAGCCTGCTTTCGTCGTAAAGATACGTATGAAGACATAAAGTGAACCAAATATTGCAAAACTCTGAACTCACCCTTTGTAAAAAATAACGATTAGTGCCTGCATAATGGCCCGCCACAGCGCATGGATACCACGCATCGAAGACGGTATATCAAGAGCGAAGCTGATACACCCCAATTGTGGCAGTGGATTGCTGTTGCATTAAGTAACCTCCACGGACTGTGAGGATGCCTCGACATCGGATCCGTGCACAATGCGAACAGGTGAGCAAGTTTCAGAGAGGGCGTGTAATTGGGCTGAGGGAAGGCCGTTCGTTAAGTTGCCGTATCGCCAGGCTTTTGTGTCGGAGTGACGTAGCAACCGGACGATGTTGGCCCAATGGGTCGAGAAGGTCACAGCACAGCGGCACGCAGGCAATGGACGGCCGAGGGCTACGATAGAACGCGAAGATCGAGTAATTGTGAGAGCTACACGAACAGAACGGAATTCGTCGTCTACAGGTATGGAAGTGGGCAACCGGACCATTGCCAGAAGACTTACGAAACAGGGACTATATTTGAGGAGGCCATACGGCCGCCTACCAGTGACAAGCGAGCATCGCCGGCACCGGTTGCAGTAGTGTCAGGTCCGATCAGCGTGGGATAATATCCAGTGGCGTCGTGTTGGCTTCAGAGATGAGTCACGGTTTGCACTTTTCGCCGATGAGCAGCACATAGTGTCTGGAGACGAGCCGGCCAGCGCACGGATCCTTCCTTTACCGTAGAACGGCTCACGGTTCGCTCACCGGGAATGACTGTTTCGGGAACCATTTCCTACGATAGTCGATCACCATGATAGTCCTCCGTACCACCCTCACGTCTCAACGGTACGTCGACAACATTCCACGACCTGCTGTGTTGCCATTCCTGTCGCAGGATCACTGAACAATTTTTTAGCAGGATAATACCCGGCTACACACGGTACGGCTCTCCCATGCCTGCCTCCGTAATATCGACACTCTTCCATGACCTGTCCGATCGACCGACCTCTCAGCGATAGAACATGATCGGGACATGATGGGACGTCACCTACGCCCATCCCAGAATGTCCGCGAACTGGCCTCCAATTTGGACACCATCTGGCATGCTACACCTCAGGACATACGCTTATCAAATAATGTTGAGACGACACCTGTCTGAACGGTACGTCGACAACATTCCACGAACTCACGGATTGTGGAATGTCGCCAACATTCCACGATCCGTGAAATGTATGCGTCTATGCCACGCCGGGTAACCGCTTGTGTCCGAACCATAGGGGGCGCTACACTCGTGTAGCTGTTTTATCCGATTAAACTGCCCAGCTGCTCTGGAATTGTAATCATTCGCTTTCCTATACATGTGCATTGCATATGCCAATTTTCATCTTTATTGGAAAATTCCTTCTGAGTGCTTCGTCCTTTTTTTACGCTTTCCAACCGTAGGTTCAAGAAGCGTATATGCTCCTGCTTTTTCCGTCCGTCTGTCTGTCGGCACGATAACTCACGTGAAAATGGTTCGATTTCGATGAAATTTTAGTATGTGGCAGGGGACCACCAGGGACGAACCCTATTGAAAATGGGTGAAGTATGGTCAAAGTTCACGCCGTAAGAGCCGGATTCATTCAATTGCCCTTATGCGTAATAACTTGCGTAAATATGGTTCGATTTCAATGAAAGTTTAGTATGAGGTAGGGGACCACCTGTGGACGAACGCTATTGAAAATAGGTGAAGTGGAGTCAAAGATCAGGACATAGGAGCGGGATGCATTCCATTGCCCTTATGCATCATAAGGTACGTAAAAATGGTTCGATTTAGAAGAAATTTTAGTAGGGGGTAGGGGACCACCTGGAGAGGAACCCTACTGAAAATGGGACAAATGGAGTCAAAGGTCAGGACATAGGATCGGGATCCATTCCATCGCCCTTATCCCACACTATTACGGTGGACGTCAAGTAATTTTGCTTCCTACATTTTCAACGGAAAACCTTTTGTACACATTTCCTTCACAATTAGTGTGTTCCCAAGGATGGAAATTTGAACATCGATGAAAATAACTTCGTACTATAACTTGGAATACATAACATTTTCTAAAACTAAGCATAATTATATTAAAAAACAATAACGTTTCCTTTGGTGGTGTTGAAACAAAAAAGATGGCGCCACCTGTACTTTGATGACGTCGTGGACAAATAAATGTTGAATTCAACGAGATAGAAATACATAGAGTGCTTCTGTGATTAGTTCTCTGCTGTGGCAGCTGAAGCCAACGAGGGGAGAGCCCGCCATCTTTGATGAGGTACAAATTCTGCGTGTGTCAAAGAGTCACCTCGGTTCTTTCAGTTGCTCGGCGATCGTGTTATGATTTGTGAATATTCATAATTATCAGCACATTTTGGATAATTATTTCAACAATAAAATGTCATTTACTCCACTTTTGGAAGGTTAGCCCTACATTTCACAAGTAAGCATTTTTAAATAAGGTTAAGCTGTAAATGCTCAGTTAATCAAACGCAGAAAATAGGACATCTAATCCGTGTAGCTGGTGATTAAACCAGCAGATGAACCATTTCAATATCTGTGTTATCTTAAGACTTTTTATTCCTTATATTTTGTAAACAGTCGTACTCAATGTGAACACTGAATCATGTTTATGGGAAGGTGAGGTTAATTGTGAGTTACCAACTTTGAGGCTTTTTGGGAACAATTTTTACTTTTGCTAGTGTTTTTTTTTTTTTTTTTTTTTTTTACATATACTTGAGGATGTTTTGCAAATGGCATTTGTATATATATTCTAGAATCTGTACAGTGTACTTGCAACTTGTCTGACAAGACAACAAATATTTCAAAATCTTAGGAAGCAGCAATTTCTTTTTATGTGATAAAGATCATGTACCCATGGCTAATGCCCATTAGATAGCAAATACTGGTAAAGCAATCAATTTATGGTTACTTAAATTGCAGAAGTAATAATTGTGATTGGTAATATAAATTTATTGCTTGCTGACACCTGTCAGGAAACAATCTAGTATTTTATCTGAAAGCACAGGGTCACCCAGTTTGTGTTCTAGGCATTTGTCTCTGATTAGTGATTAATCTGTAGTATTACTGCAACAAAGTGAGAGTGCGGAGCTTGAAAATTTCTTGACAGAATACTCTTTATTTGTGAATGTGTTAGTACTATGTGTGTGGTTTTTGGGTAGCAAAAATACAGGCAATATTTATTTAAAACTGAAAATAGGAAACAGGGAGTACAATGGTACCTCAAAAATGCAAATAACATAAATTATTTATGAAAACTGGCACAAACGATTATGAAATGACAATTGAAAAAAATTATGGAATAATACAAAAGAAAGGGACTAGCAACATTTTGTAATAACAACTTGCATTTGATTTTTGCGTGATAGGTGGTGTTTTTTTTTTTTTTTTTTTTTTTTGAAGAATGTGACCTCTGATTCATGATGAATGTACAGTCAGTATGTCCATGTATAAATTGCCAGTTATTCCTATTGCATCAACCATATATATGAGAGGTTAGTATTTAACAAATATCACTCACGTAAATCAATCTTTCTTTGAATTGAACAAGTTGTGCCTGTATTTCTCTAAAATACAAATCAAACGCACTTGTATTTCCAGCAAGACTGTTGAAGGAACCCACAAAATAACAACACAAAATATAAACATTTGCTCGCCAAACTTTTTTGCACATCATGAATGCAAATCAGTGGTTGTTAATTTCTCACTTCATATTAATAAGAGGCTGTTCCCTTAAAATTGAAACAAAAAAAAAAAAAAAAAAAACTATGTGCAGTACATCTTAACAATTGCCAAAATGTGTACAAATATCAGGTGAAAACTACAAAATTTCAGCTTTGGGACAACAAAAAACTAGGCTTCTTAAAAAAAAAGTAAAATATGAAAGTGCAAATAAAAAATATTAAATACTTAATACTGAAACAAAAAAAATACAATTTTTTGTCCGATAAAAAAATTAAAGTCCATAATCTGAATTTTTTGGTCACTCAGCCCAGAGCTTGAAAAATATCTAAAATAATACATGCCCAGAGAAAATTTACCTGCCCAGATATTAAAAGCAGGATGTGTAGAAAGATTTTTCTTTTGATACCAAAAATTACAAGTCTTTTTAGGTTGAAAAAGTACATAAAACTATTTTTAGCTACTCGGTACTGGTGTTGCTAACTGTAAATAGCATTTGGAGCATCATATTGCCCCAATGTCTGTCTATACCTAGGTCACAGGGGAGTTACAGAAGTGATATATATATATATATATTATATTTGTATATTTTTTTTTTGCTTAGGTATCTTTATAGAATATATATATATATATATATATATATATATATATATATATATATATATATATCTGTAACTACAACATATATTAGGTCACCAAGTTTATTTAAACTGCACTTAAGAATAATTATTTTCAATTCTTTTTCTTACGGATAAACCTTGGAAGATAGTTAAATAATACATAGCAAATAAACATATGTAGATACATAAATAAAATAATTTTCATCAAAAAAAGGGTTTGCCTATTCCTGCTGTTAAAATACATCAAAAAGTAAACTGACAATAAAAAATACAGAAAAAAGGTAAGTAATGTTTATACGTAATGTTTTATATATATATATAGAGAGAGAGAAAGAGAGGGTGGGCGACATCATAACCAGGTGTATATATATATATATATATATATACTGTATGTATGACTTTAACTAAAAAAGAAAAGCAGGATGTGTAGAAAGATTTTTCTTTTGATACCAAAAAAGACATGCAAAGAATGCAGAGAACTCAAAGAATATATATATATACAGAGAGAGAGAGTGAAACCACTGAAATGGCAATGGGCTGGACATGTTGCCAGAAAAACAGACCACCGATGGACGACTGAAATTTTGAACTGGATTTCGAGGGACAGAAGACTCATGGGAGATGGGTGGATGAAATTCGAAACCATGCCGGAGTAATATGGAGGAGACAGGCTCAAGACACACAATTGTGGAAGAAACTTGGGGAGACCTTCATTCAGCCGTGGATTGATAATGGTATATATATCATCATCATTGACAACTATTATCATTACAATATATGTATACTGTATATAATCAATATATATATATATATATATATATATATATATATATATATATATATATATATCATTATCATCATTGTCAACCATTATCAATCCACTACTGGATGAGGGTCTCCACAAGTTTCTTCCGCAACTGTATGTCTTGAGCCTATCTCCTCCATGTTACTCCGACATGCTTTCGAATTTCAGCCACCCATCGCCCATGGGGTCTTCTGGGTTTTTTTCGGTAACACTTAAGCTATGATTTAACTTTGGGGCTCCAGATGTTTTTCCCTAAAGAGTGGTTTGGGGTTCCTGAGTTGTTTTATTCTATGTCATTTTTGTCTAGAACCATGAAAGTGGGTTACTTCTGGTTAATTCTATGTTTATTTTTACTACGTCTAATTCCTGCAGCAAGGTGCAGTGTTGATGTGGTCTAATTACAACATGAGTGTGATTTACTTCTTTTTACTGATATATGTATAACATCAACCATTATCAATCCACTGCTGGATGAAGGCCTCCCCAAGTTTCTTCCACAGTTGTCTGTCTTGAGCCTATCTCCTCCGTGTCACTCCTGCATGTTTTCGAATTTCATCCATTCATCTCCCATGGGGTCATCTTCTGGGTCTTATATATACATAGAGAGAGAGAGAATTATATTGTGTGAAGTATTTAGTGTATGTGCTGGAAGATACCTTTATTATGGTCAAGTTACCACAATTGCCTTGCCTACCCACAAATAAGGCTTACAGATCTGTGTTGTCGAATGTCAAGGCTAACAAACAGATTAGAAACATGCTCAGTGCTAAGGACTTTTAATTTTTATTAAATAAAAACCAGGTAAGTAGTAGTTTTCTTCTGATTATATAAGATAGGGGCAGTGGGTAAAAGTATTTTAATATTGGTACCTCTTGGCTGTGTAAACTCATTGTTTGTTTTCCGTTTTTCTTCGAACTTTTTTTTTTTTCATTTAAAACTCTCATAAAATATTTGGCGTCTATGTATTTGGAGTGATAAGCTGTGGGATGATTCAGCATTCTCATGGTGATGACCCACGAATATCTAAGATTTTTACCGAAATTGCGGATTGACTGCAACTGTATTTTTTTATTTCTTTTTTTTTTTTTCATTTACTCTATTACCGCTGACTTATATTTCACTGAAAATTGGTTCCAAATAATTTGTGAAATGTCAAAAAATTACGGCATGAGATTTTATTCAACGAGAGTAAGCTGCATCCATTAAAATATCATTTTCTTTTTAAAACACTATTGCCGCCAACTAACAATGAAAAGCGTTATTTGATACGTTAAAGTTTCAGTCTCACCCCCTAGGTGTTTATAACAACATTTCTGAGTTATATCCTTATTTAACATCAAACCATATATTACGAGAACTCCCTTTCTTAACACGGAACGGAAATCGTTCTGTACCTCATCAAACATGGCTGCCACTTGTTTCCGGTGGCTTCACCCGTTCCCCGACGTAAGCGCTCTACGTACTTCTATCTCGTTGGTTGAATTGCATAATTACGGTTATGGTTTAGAAAATATTATTACGGTTATGGTTTAGAAAATATTAAGTATTCCAAGTTATGAAATGAAGCTATTTTAATCGTTGTTCAAATTTTCATTCTTTTTTTTTTTTTTTTTTTTTTTGTTGGTTGGAGGTTTAACGACCACCGTGAGCAACTCAATGGGCTATAAGCAGTCGCCCGACCCTAATTTAGGGTCGCTGGTTCCAGGGAAGGGAGAGAGCCAGTGCCGTAAGACAAACACAACATCCATGCCTCACCGGGATTCGAACCCGGGCCCCGTTCGGACGAATGATCAGAGGCCATCGCTTAGACCACTGCGCCACCGGGGCGGCATTGTCATTCTTGGGAACGCATTAATTGTGAAAAAAATGTGTACAGAAGTTTTTCCATTGGAAGTATAGGAAGCAAAATTACTTGAAGTCCACCTTAAAGTAGCAATTCTTGTATGTATGTATGTATGTACATTTTATTTTGAAAACGGCTCTAAAAATTTTGATGAAAGTCGTTAACCTACCGACTTCTGGTACTAGAAATCGATTTAGCTTGATCTCGACTTTAGGAGAATTCGTTTAGTTGGTTAAATAACCACCCCGAATTATAACGTTTTTAGTGTCATGGCGTCGTTCCATTAATGTTTCCAATGCTTAGAAATCTTATGACGTCACAATATCGCGTTTGAGAATGTTGGCGCACGGTCACGCCATCTGTCTCATTACGTCACGCGTTGTGTGTGGATACTATTAAAGTTTTATGACGTCATACTTTTGCGAGCAGATGGTCGCGATTCCCATCTGCTTCATTACGTCACGCGCTGTGTGCGTATGTCCGTCAGCACGATAACTCGCGGAACAATCTATCGATGTCGATGAAATTTTAGTATCTGGTAGGGTATGACATAGGAAGGAACCTTATTTAAAGTGAAAGAAATGGGGTGAAAGGTCAGCACATAGGAGCGGGATCCATTCCACTGCTGTTATGCGTCATAACTAACGTAAAAAAGGTTCGATTTCGACGAAATTTTAGTATGTGGTAAGGGACTACCTGGCCACAAACCCTAGTAAAAATGCGCAAAATGGGGTCAAAGGTCGGGACATAGGAGCGGAATAACTTTCATCGCCATTATGCGTCATAACTTACGTAAAAAAGCTTCGATTTGGATGTAATGTTAATATGTTGTAGAAGCCTGCCTGGGGACAAATTCTGTTGGAAATGGGTGAAATGGGGTCAAAGGTTAGGACACAGGAGCGGGATCTATTCCACAGCCCTTATGCATCATAACTTTCGTAAAAATGCTTCGATTGCGACAAAACTTTATCATGTTATTTCTGAGGTATACCGAACCGGTTCTGTTGAATAGCATCGATGCCGGCCCGGTGGCGCAGTGGTCTAAAGCGCTGGCTTCTTATCATTCGTCCGTAAGGGGTCCGGGTTCGAATCCCGGTCAGGCATGGATGTTGTGTTTGTCTTACGGCACTGGCTCTCTCCCTTCCCTGGAACCAGTGACCCTAAATTAGGGACGGGCGACTGTTTATAGCCCATTGAGTTGCTCACGGCGGTCGTTAAACCTCCAATCAAAAAAAAAAAAAAAAAAATCATCGATATGGGATCAAGGGTCAGGGCACAGGACCGAGATTTGTTCCACAGCCATTATTCAAATAACTTGAGTGATAACTTGAGTAATGATTTCTGGTATGTTGGAAAGCGTATTACAATCAATGCATTGCATGATTTTACGAACTTGTTGTAGCCGCCCCGGTGGCGCAGTGGTCTAAGGCGTTGGCCTCTTATCATTCGTCCGTAAGGGGTCCGGGTTCGAATCCCGGTCAGGCATGGATGTTGTGTTTGTCTTACGGCACTGGCTCTCTCCCTTCCCTGGAACCAGTGACCCTAAATTAGGGACGGGCGACTGCTTATAGCCCACTGAGTTGCTCACGGCGGTCGTTAAACCTCCAATCAAAAAAAAAAAAATATCATCGATATGGGATCAAGGGTCAGGGCACAGGACCGAGATTTATTCCACAGCCATTATTCTAATAACTTGAGTGATAACTTGAGTAATGATTTCTGGTATGTTGGAAAGCGTATTACAATCAATGCATTGCATGATTTTACGAACTTGTTGTAGCCGCCCCGGTGGCGCAGTGGTCTAAGGCGTTGGCCTCTGATCATTCGTCCGAAAGGGGTCCGGGTTCGAATCCCGGTCAGGCATGGATGTTGTGTTTGTCTTACGGCACTGGCTCTCTCCCTTCCCTGGAACCAGTGACCCTAAATTAGGGACGGGCGACTGTTTATAGCCCATTGAGTTGCTCACGGCGGTCGTTAAACCTCCAATCAAAAAAAAAAAAAAATCATCGATATGGGATCAAGGGTCAGGGCACAGGACCGAGATTTGTTCCACAGCCATTATTCTAATAACTTGAGTGATAACTTGAGTAATGATTTCTGGTATGTTGGAAAGCGTATTACAATCAATGCATTGCATGATTTTACGAACTTGTTGTAGCCGCCCCGGTGGCGCAGTGGTCTAAGGCGTTGGCCTCTGATCATTCGTCCGAAAGGGGTCCGGGTTCGAATCCCGGTCAGGCATGGATGTTGTGTTTGTCTTACGGCACTGGCTCTCTCCCTTCCCTGGAACCAGTGACCCTAAATTAGGGACGGGCGACTGTTTATAGCCCATTGAGTTGCTCACGGCGGTCGTTAAACCTCCAATCAAAAAAAAAAAAATCATCGATATGGGATCAAGGGTCAGGGCACAGGACCGAGATTTGTTCCACAGCCATTATTCTAATAACTTGAGTGATAACTTGAGTAATGATTTCTGGTATGTTGGAAAGCGTATTACAATCAATGCATTGCATGATTTTACGAACTTGTTGTAGCCGCCCCGGTGGCGCAGTGGTCTAAGGCGTTGGCCTCTGATCATTCGTCCGAAAGGGGTCCGGGTTCGAATCACGGTGAGGCATGGATGTTGTGTTTGTCTTACGGCACTGGCTCTCTCCCTTCCCTGGAACCAGTGACCCTAAATTAGGGACGGGCGACTGCTTATAGCCCATTGAGTTGCTCACGGTGGTCGTTAAACCTCCAATCAAAAAAAAAAAAAAAGAACTTGTTGTAATTGTTGTTTTGCAAAGAGTGCATAAGTGAGATCTGCAATAAGCAAAACCTTTAGCAAAGTAAAACGTAAAATAATTGTCAAAAATTTGAAATTTCACCTGTTGCATGTTACGTGGGTTAAATGAGCCAATTCTTTGCTTGTTTTATCGTGATCGCTGTTTTAAATTTTTGCAACTTCCTCTGATGCTGTGGTTAAGATGTTTCTTGATGCAAAATAAACACTTTTTAAGATTTTCTGAACGAAGAGACTGAAAGATGGCGAAGGGAAGCTACAAGACAACATTTGCCCAGCAGATGAAAATTTGGCAAGCGTGTGTGTAAAGAGGAGAGTGGGAGGTACTTAAAAAAATCAACTGAAAATTTTTAATTTTTGGTTGCATTTTACTACCTCCCACTCCCCTTTCTCCTGATTTCTTTTTCAGATTGGTCATGCAAACTCACCTATCTGAAAGAGAAACCAGCCGCCCCGGTGGCGCAATGGTCTGGCGATGGCCTCTGATCATTCGTCCGAACGGGGTTCGGGTTCGAATCCCAGTGAGGTATGGATGTTGTGTTTTTCTTACGGCACTGGCTCTCTCCCTTCCCTGGAAGCAGTGACTCTAAATTAGGGATGGGCGACTGCTTATAGCCCATTGAGTTGCTCACACGGTGGTCGTTAAAATTCCAATAAAAAAAAAAAAAAAAATCCTTTATAAAAGTTATTGCATTACATTCTTGATGAAATTATCTTTCCATTGATATATAATATTTTATGCTATTACTCCAAAAAAAAAAAAAAAGTGTTACGAGCCATCAAACCTCAAAAATACACTATTTCCAAAAGGTTTCCACAATTTTGGCCACTATTGTATATATATATATAGAAGTAATTACTATGTATCTAGTACAGGGGCGCATCTAGAGTAGACCTCGCCCCCCCCCCCCCCCGGAGAATGTTTCATTTTTTTGTTTTTTGGTTAAAATGTGACTTACATTAGAGAAAAATGCCTTAATTCAATAAAAATGTATCAACTTTCGTTAGAAAAAAATACTTTAATTTTTCTTCAATTTTTCATTTAACTTTAATTTTGTTCCAGACGGTAGTTTTCAAAAACTTCCTCTTTTCGTCCCCCTCCCCCGAAGAAAAATTCTATATACATACCTGATATAGTAATTAATACAGTAATTACTTCAAACATTTCAGGACGTTGGGGGGGGGGGTTTCCTCCGGTTTGAATTTTGTATCTATTAAAATGCAAACAACTCACTCTTGTTCCTGAATCACGATTCAAAAAATGTAGTAACTTACAATTAGGTATGATTATTCTACTTACTATATTTTGAAGAATACCATGTGTCGTAATACACTTTTTAATAAAATAAACTATAACTAGTACCATTTGAACAATATTTAAAAAATATAATTGGAGAAATATTTGTAGTATAAAAAGAAACGAAACTTCGTTTTTCATCATAACCTGAATTTATTAAAATTGGGCTCGGTAACCTAAAATTTCTCGGGGAGGGGGGGGATGATCGTTTCCAGTAGGGCTCCGCGCCCCTGGCTGTATGCCTGAAAGAAACACTGGTCATATTCATGACGTTTACATATCAAATTAAGTTAATAATATTGCGCTTTGACTTAAGCATGAAATATTAATTCATAGGCTCTAGGCCTGGGCCTTTTTAACAGTTTTTATTTTACCGATGTCAGATTCATAACGTTTACATATCAAACCAAGTTAATAATACTGCGCTTTTACTTAAGCACGACATATTAATTCATAGGCCCTAAGCCTAGGTGCCTGGTAGAGAGCTGAGAAATAATCCGTTGAGTGCATTTTATAAGGTTTTATAAAATCTTTACAAATGCCAAACATCTAGGTTGTACCTTAAATTTTTTTTAAAAGGCCTGCGGCCGAGGTGCCTTGTAAAGACCTCAGAAATGATACGATGACTGCCGTTCCTTTCAAAATAAGTACATCGATAAGAACTCGAAAATTCGAAATATCAGCAACAGCAGGAACATTTTTTTTTTAATAATAGGAGAAAGTAAAATATCAATTGACAATACAAAGTAGTCGCTTTAAGGATTGATTTGCTTCAGTCCGTGAAAACCAAAACTGAAAATCCAATTACGTTTTCGGGGCCCTTAAAATAGCGAGGCCCTAGGCGCGCGCCTAGTGCGCCTAGCCGGAAATCCGCCACTGAGCATCGCACTATACTATTCGCAAAATTTGACCCCTGAGCTGAATTTGAGTGCTGAAAAATGTCCAATGAACCCATATATCTTTCCGCCGTGAACTTGCCTGCTTCTTCCGAGCTAGGCAGAAGGGCACCATAAATCCTGCAAGCCTTACCACCTTCAGCCAACTAGCAAACAAACACCCACAGAGTCGCTCGAACTGTAAACTTAGGCACCAACTGCATCTGAAAAAGGGGAAAGTGCGGATGATAATGAAGCTTTACGGTGGTCACCTGTGCTCGAGATAAACCTCTTTCCCCAGAAGGAATCTTTTCGATATTTTCCAGATGTAATTTTGCACGGACAGGTAAACTCCCACAGATTTCCAAGTAGGCTAAAAGCGAGGAAAGAGAAAAGACGAAGAAGAAGCAAATAATAAATAAATAAATAAATAAGTACATAAAGGTTACAGAATTGGAATGCATTTTACCCTGCATCTAGCATATCCCACAAATACATAACATATCAAATACAGGGGGGGCGGGAAATTGCAGTTTTTTACATACATCTTCATCATCATCATTCCCAACCATTATCAATCCACTGCTGGACGAAGGTCTCCCCAAGTCTCCTCCACAACGGTCTGTCTTGTGCCAGTCTCCTACATGTCACTCCCGCATACTTTCGAATTTCATCCACCCATCTCCCATGTGGTCTTCTTCTGGGTCTTTTTCTGTCCCTTGGAATCCAATCTAAAATTTCGGCTGTCTTTCGGGCAGTATGTCCAGCCCATTGCCATTTCAGGGATTTAACTCTCATCATGATGTCTTCCACTCTTGTCATTTTTCGGATCCACGAGTTCCTCTTCTTATCTCTTCTAGTTACACAAAACATTCACCTCTCCATGATTCTTTGAGTTGTCTGCAGCGTTTGTATGTCTCTTTTAGTTAAGGTCTACGTCTCTGCATCATACGTAAGCACTGGAAGGGTGCATTGATCAAACACTTTTCTTTTAAGACATAATGGCACATTGCTCTTGAAAAATATGCCGTTTCTTCCAAAAGCTCTCCAGGCAAGTTTTGTACGCCGATTAATTTCTTCATGAATGTGACACTCACTTGATATCTGCTGTCCAAGATAAACGTACGTGTCTATTATCGCCAGCTTTTCTCCATCAATCGATAAATCTTCATTTCTTGTGAAAGCATTGAACATCACTTTTGTCTTCTGAAAGTTCATTTTTAATCCCACTTCTTTACTCTTGTCAGCAAGTTCCTGGATCATATTCTGCAGCTCTGATGGGGTAGTTGCAAAAATGACTACGTCATCAGCAAAACGAAGGTGAGTTAGATAATCTCCATTAATCTTTATCCCTTTGTTTTCCCAGTTCAGTGATTGAAAGACATTTTCCAGTGTGGCGTTAAAGAGCTTCGGAGATATGGTGTCACCTTGTCTCACTCCCTTTCCAATTTTTATGTGTGTTGTATTTTCAAACAGCCGAATCTTTGTACTTGCATTTTCATAGGTGTTATTAATAATATTAATGTATGCATCTTCAATACCGCAGGGTTTTAGAGCCATTGTAACTGCTGATGGTTTCACCGAATCAAAGGCTTTTTCATAATCGATAAAAGCCATGCACATACATATACATGCTTACATACATATACATGCTTAAACAGTGCTACCTGGAAATGCTACAGGAAACAGTGTTCCGTTCCCTTCTGAATGAAGATGGCAGTTTCCCCTGTTATTTCCAACACGATGGGGCTCCATCACATTACGGAGAAACAGTTCGTCAATGGCTAGATGTTCAGTTCCCTGGTCATTGGATTGGCCGGCGTGGTCCTGTGGAATTGCCACCCAGATTACCCTACCTCACACCACTCGACCTTTATCTGTGAGCTCATCTAAAACACCTGCGTATGCTGAGAAAATCCGCGACAAACATCACCCTCAGCAACGCATCCTGGAGGCCTGTAACCGTATTTCTCCGGATATTCTCGTGTGGGTGAATAAGGACTGTATCAAGCGCCTTCAGCTACATTAGAAAACATCAAATAGCTGCGCATCACAGGGTACTTTAGAGGCTGTCATTTCAAATTTCTGTGTTGATAGCTTGTGAACCACAGCACATATGTCAAATCTGATTACGGCAATCAATTTCTGAGAAAATTCTGGTCTTGTTTGATATGCGACATGACCCTCTTACCATTTGAAAAATTTGGCCTTGATCCAATATCGTGGATTTCAAGATGGCGGCCATGTTCCGAAAATAGCCTAAAAGATAGGCCCCGTCACCGATTCTTTGCTGGGTTATTCGGATATTTCATTTTCAATTTCGTTTCTGAAATACAAGGGTGTCCTGCGACTTTTGACTCACCCTGTATTTTGAATTCTGTTTGAATTCTTACGCCTTCTAGTAAAAAGTTATGCCCCGAGAGAAACCTTAAAGCAAGAATCATCATTCTTACATTTCAAACTTCCTAATGCAAAAAGAATTTTCCAAGTCGGACTAATACACGTAGTTGTGGAGATATGCTACCTCTAATACCTTTATAGCCGGCAGTTAAAAATCATTAAAAATTATTTCTTTGAGTGTTTCATAAATAACGTTGCTACCAAACTTTTCCCAGAAAATATAATACTCGCCCATCAGTCCCCCACTCTGATTTCGAAGTCTAGCGACGTTTTGTCCTCAAGTCTTGGGAGTCCTCAAGTGTAGCGCGGATACTGTGTATTAAAAAAAATGCGATTTTTACTATAGCATTCTCCTTTTTAGCTGATTTTTCTTTCTTGTAAAATCTGCTTTGGAAAATTCTTTTCATACTGGAGAATGATTCAAAAGCCATGTCATCTTTCTCGCTTTTATCGCAGGACATAAGAAGCTTTCCATGTTGGCAGAAATAGTGTTTCATCCAGCATCTCCATTCTCGAGTGCTAACTATTCAACACAGTGCGCATACCAAAGTTTTGTTCTTTAGTTACATTCTTTCCTTCTATTTTTTGTGAAAATTGCAACATCATGAAGGTCTACCAGTATTAGCTTAAAACTAACAGGATATGTACAACAGGTTGGGATATCCAAATTATTAAAATATCAGTGAGTTCATAATTACAGGGTCTGTACAACAGGTTGGATATGCAAATTATTTAAATATCGGATATTTAATAATTTAAAAATAATATATAAATTAATAAATATCCGTGTTCGGAGCAGCGCTCTATGAACTGTTGGGGGTAAGATATAAAGACTGGATCAACCGATATGTTGTAATCAGTGAAGACCCTACAGTGAGCCAAAAAGCTATTTCTTGTGTCTTACTACGGCCCGTCGCCGAAGAAGCTCCCATTATGAACACCCTACAGACTCTGAGCCAAGAAAGATTCTTGGAATGAGTGAAGCTGGATTTTTCTTTAGCGAATTTATAAAATTACGCCAGTTAATTTTATAACTTTGCGGTAAATTACAGGACGAAACGCTCATGTCTTTTCCTCGAACACAACTCGACGTCGTCTGTTTAACAGAGGACTGGTCGCTAGCAGCCCATTCTGGGCATTCCTTTGATCCTCAAATACAGACGCCTTAGGCTTTGTCCTCCAGCACAATTCGATTACGTCTGCTTAACAGAGGACTGGTTGCTAGCAGCCCATTCTGCGCATTCCTTTGATCCTCAAATACAGACACCTCAGGCTTTGTCCTCCATCACTGTAAAACTTCGTCTGCTTAACAGAAGACTGGTCGTTAGCATCCCATTACTGCGCATTCCTTGAGACGTCTGTGGTTGAGGGTCAAAGGAATGCGAGACGTTTCCATCCGGAATTGAAAATCCAAATGTTGGATCTGCTTCGTGATATGAATTGTGCAGAACTGGATGACGTTTAAGACCTGAGCCTAGTCTTCAGTGATCTCACGGCTGTGAAGATCTGTGAAGGTTTCAGGAAAATGGGGGGGGGGGGATAAGCCAACACTCCTTTGGTGGCCGAAGAAGCTGAGCCTGCCTAAAGGGAAGGCCAAATAATGCAGGAGGAGAATGCACAGGGAAAGGTTGGTCCTTCGACGGAGGCAACTCCTGAAAAATGAATATAACCTGACCGACGCAAAGTATCGGAGACTAATGATTGCACCAAAGACAGAGAATACTGGAGGCAGCTGTGCGAGACTACCCCAGTAGGGGATCCCTTCGCTATCCCGTACAAGGTAGCAAAGGGCTCCATCAGCGGCCCACTGTTACTGACATCTGTCAGAACAGAAAGTGGCACTCACATCGCCACATGGAAGAGACAGTGGTGGGTCTCCTAAACCACCACTTCCCGTTCGATGAGGAGTCGGGGGACTCTCCAGAGCAACATGCGATTAGAGAAAGCTGCACTTTCCCACCTGACACTGAGGTTTGGGTAGGAGCTGCCATTCACAGCCTTAACACCTGTAAGGCTTCTGGTAAAAACCGTTTGGATTTGTCCATTATCCGCGAAGTCTTCGCGTCCAATCCGAGGTACTTTCTTGTTGAAAAACCTTGAAACGGCGTATTTTCCTTCCATTTGGAAAACCGTGGTTCTCAATCTCTTCAGCAAAAAAAATAAGAGCAGAGCAGATCCCGCGGCGTGAAGGCAGATTTGGCTGCTCTCCGCCTGGAGTAAGGTTTTGGAATAGGTCCTTGTGATCCGAGTTGCTCATTTCCTTGTCGGCCAGGGAAAGCTCTCCAACCGCCAATTTAGTTTCACACCAGAGAGGTGTACTAACCAAGCGCTAGTCAGCCTCACTTAACAGGAAAAGTTGAATAGACGACGGGCGTCTATTCAACTTGAGGTGTGCCGTCAACAGTGTCTGGTGGCCACTGGCCCTTGACCGTCTGAAAAGGCTTGTATTCCCCAGGAAATTGGTCCTGTTGGTTAGCGATTTTCTCTCACACAGAACGATTGAGTTTGAAGTTGGTGGAATGAACTTTAGCAGAGAGTACGATAAGGGCTGCCTGCAAGGTTCATTCTCTGGTTTCTCTGGCCCCTTGTGGTGGAACGTAGTGGCTCATACAGCACTCGCACTTCCTACGGAACACGGAGTGCAGATTCAGCACTGAATTTCATGACTTCATCTCATAGTCTCTGCACCGGGCTGTGAAAGAGCGGAAGGTTTATACCTCTCTTTCACAGCTTGATAGCTGGAGCAAGGGATGTGTTGCTTCGCTTCCAAAAAACCCGACGCTATTGGCTATAGCAAAAATGGGGGGAACGGTCAGTCCCTCCCAAGTGTCGTTTTAATGAGCATATGATCAGGGCAAATTGTAT
Organism: Macrothele yani; assembly: GCA_039090855.1. NCBI lineage: Eukaryota > Metazoa > Arthropoda > Arachnida > Araneae > Macrothelidae > Macrothele > Macrothele yani. Next base: position 114,645,235 of record CM077013.1, on the reverse strand, counting down.
GAGCATATGATCATACAATTTAGTATATTTTAGATACTAAATTGTCAGGACTCCCTCACCTGCGTTTCTTGAAAGATAGGTGTTCCACGACCCTGAACTGGATCAATGGAATGCAGCTGACTGGTCCAGCTAAAATAATTATATAAAAACGTGAAGTCGAAAGAATTCTAAGGTATGCGTGCTCGGTATGGTGGTCCGACACGATTAGAATGAACACTGGTTGAATCAAATTCAGCTTAGAGCGCTCTTAGGCATCACCTAATGTTTCCCTACGACCTATACAGCAGTAGTACAAGTGCTAGCTGGGTGTTAGTCGCCGGACTTGGTGGTGGCGTGTGAGGCAGCAATGCAGTCCCTCAGATTCGGTAATGACGCTGACCATTTTCGGTCGACCTACGTAGAAATGTCGAAGATTGACTGGGCTTGCCTCAATACCGAAGAAATATGCCCTACATGGGACAAAACTTTCTCCATAGGGACGGGGATAGAGCTGTTCACGGACGGCTCCAAATTCGGTGGAAGCGTTGGTGCAGGGTTCTGCGAGCTCTCGGATGACAACGAGACTTTCGCGGAACAGTTGAAACTATCGCCCAACTCCTCGGTCTTCCAGGTAGAACTGTTGGTGATCAAAGAGGCTTTGCGGTAGGCTCTGCTCAGCACAGCGGCATTGAATGCGCTTGATCAGTGGGCGGTGATCAAAGAGGCGTTGCGGTGGCCATGACAGCCAAGCAGCATTGAAAGCACTTGATCAGTTAAGGTGTAAGGCCCCTCTTGTCAGGGAAGTAGAGTCTCTACTCGAGGCTGCAGGCAGTACGTTGGTTTCTTTCCACTGATTCCGAAGCCATGTCGGAACCACTGGAAACGAGCGTGCAGACCATCTGGCAAAGGAAGCGGCAAGAAAAGGGATCTTTGACTTTCAGCTGCAAACGCCACTGCAAAGCGTGCGGACTCATCTGAAAAAAGCCACGATGGTGGATTGGCAGCATAGGTGGGACGAAGGGGATACCAGAAGGAGAACGTACCGTATCTTTCCCCGAGTCTCTACCAAGCGTGTTGAATCTGATGAGTTCCTAAATCAGGTACTCACCGGCCATGGTGTATTCGCCGAACCGCTGGATCCTGATAGGATTGCTCGCGCAACGCCGTCACAATCAAATCTTTAGAGACAGTTCAGTTTATCCCTGCGGAGCCCGCATTCGGAGGGTGCAAGTACAGTCATCAGATAGCTTACTTTGTTCACAAAATGAACGGAAACTGTACACCAAAAACCGAAATAGAAATATCAGCAACATCATTTACTCATTTCTTTTAGTTACGGAAAGTGATTGAGAAAAATTTATTTTGGGCGGTTTCTACGACAACCGTTTGCATCTCGATATGGCTATATGCATTTTTTGCAGCCGCCCGTCCTATATTTAGAGCCAATGGTTCCATGGAAGTGAGCAAGCTACAGTACCGTAAAACAAATGCAACATCCTTGCCTCATCGATAAGGCCCATTAGGGGGGGGGCTGCAGCTTCGGGCCCCGCATTTTCGAGGAGCCACAGAATATGAAGCATTCTTGAAGAATTTATAGAGCTCCACAGTTTTTTGTTTTTTTTTGTTTTTGCAGGTTGCACAGTGAAAACTATAAGACTTGAGGGAGATACGCGTACCGTCAAGGAAAGGATAAAGGTGAGAAAAAAAGGGAGAGAGAAAGGTTTGTTCTCTTTCTTTCTCTCGCACAGCATCAGTATTTTCAAGTTACGCCGGATTAACCATCAGGATACGTGCCATTATTTGTGCGGAAATGCCGGGAACTGTTTCCATGAGAGAATGTAGCGCTACATTCAAACCATTTTACTTCAAAGTATTGATGCATAATGTTGGGGGCCGTTTAATTAATCAGCCGTAAGGTGGAGCTTTCAAACCAAGTGTGCAAATATGTGTGTAAATACATCAAGTTGATGGGAATGAATTAATTGGGTAAATTGTGTTAAATGAATTAAGAGTATTAATTGTTAGAACTTTCTGGAAATCATAATAAAGTGTTTGCTGATAGCGAGGAAACTTTAAGGGAGAGAAAAATATCAGCGTAATGGCTGGTAAACGAAGGCAGCAGTCCCAGGCAATAAAGCTCTTTAAAAGCGGAGAGAGGAGCGTCTTACAAACGAGAAAGAAAACAAGAGGCGTGGTGGTGGGGGTGGGGGTGGGCGTTAAAGCCTATCCTTGAAAGTACAGCGTGCGAGAGGTCCTGAAGAGAACGCTATTCTCTTCAGGCGAAATAAACAGTAGCGGAACACAGACGCCATTGCCAGCCATCTCTGTTCGAAACCAATCCATTTATCAATGACAGAAGAAAAGGATCTCAAAATAAGTTTATGCGATTTCGGTTAAAAGGAGTCACAGAAATAAACGTTCCAAATACGTTGCGCTCGGCATCTGCATATTGCATCTGCACTAAAAGCAATTTGTAATAAATTAGGTACGTGCAAATCGCAGGAGCAAGCAAGGGAAAGATGTGCCGAAAACAGTCAGTCTTGAAACAGCTCCGAAAGAAAGCAGGAACACTCGGTTTGCAGGTCTAGGGGACCCTGCGTGGATTTAGGATGGAAGCCGGCGGAAGAAAGACCGACTGCGGGAAATATGTCCCAGAGGCCCAGGTAATTGGTCTATGAGTGGCGTAGTATGCCAATACAGCCACTTGATTTGATCAAAAGTGAAGTTGGTCTGTGTCTACGGAAGTACAGACGGAGAGTCCCTATCAGAGTTGGAAACGGGTCAAACATGTTGGCCGACCTACCCGGACCCAGCTGTCATATAATTGGACCCAACCAGACCCAAAGAAATCGGCTTTAATCTATAAATTCCAATATATTATCATCGTCATCATCATCATTGTCAATCATTATCAATCCACTGCTGGATGAAGATCTCCCCAAGTGTCTTCAACAACGGACTGTCATGGTCCAGTCTGTTCCATGATATCTCCCACGTGGAATTGTTTCTGGGTCTTTTCCTGTCCCTTGAAATCCAGTCAAAAATTTCGGTTGTTCATCGGTTGTCCGTTCTTCTGGCAATATATCCAGCCCATTGCCATTTCAGGGATTTTACTCTCATTGTGATGTCTCCCACTCTTGTAATTTATGCATTAATTAAACACTTTAGCTTTAAGACATAATGGTACATTGCTCTAAAAATTGTACTGTCTCTTCCAAAAGCTCTTCAACCAAGTTTTTTAAGCCAATTAATTTCTTTGTGTGAATGATAATGGTGAAAGATTAATTGAACTCTACATTGAGAGTGGTTTGTGTGTATCTAATACGTTTTTCAACAGCAAGTATATCCACACATATACTTGGGAAAGGAAAATCGTACTCTTGGTCAAAAGAGTGCGATATATTTTGTTGACTACGATCAGTGTCACTTAGGTTTTGACACTCGTTTGATGAGAAGTGCGGATGCTGGTTCTTATCATTACTTGGTAGTTGCACGAGCAAAACTGAATGTTGGTTGGAGGAAAAGGAATATGAAGAGGCCCAGGATGGAAAGAATAAAGGTTGAAAAGGCTCCCTGAAAACCATCAGCGATATTCTGACCTACTCAGATAACGACTGAAGGAACTGAAGTCTTGTGAGAGGGATGTAGAAAAGAAATGGGAATGTTTTAAAAACTGTGTTATCCCTGCTGCTGAAGAGGTCTGTGGCACCACAATAGTGGGTAACAATAGAGGAGATGCTTGGTGGAATAGTGATGTTGAAGAGGACGTAAAGAGAGAAAGAAGGAAGTCTATTTGGGGATGTTGCAAGGCAGTGTTTCTGTGAATGAATATCGCTGTAAGCAGAAGATAGGAAGAAGAAGGTGGAAAGGCATGAATTGTGTTTTTGGAAAGATAGGAGGATTTTCTGGAAGTACACGAGACTCCGGAAAAGTAGGGGAAATAAAGTTGTAAGTTGTGTAAAGAATAGAATCGGGGAAATGATTTGGGAACCCAATGAGTTCAGTGAAATATGAAGTGAATATTTCTGTGAGCTATTAGATCAGGAAAGCAAAGATGATTCTGAAGCAGAAGCAGGAGGGATCTCAAGAGAAGAGGTCTGTAAAGCTCTAAAATCTCTCCAGAACGGTAAGGCTCCGGAAGTTGATGGCAAAACTGCCGAGATGTTGAAATATGGTGGTGACTCTGTAATCGACTGTTTAACTGAAATTTGCCAGTTGTGCTGGGAGTTAGGAATTGTTCCTCGAGGCTGGAAGGATGCTATTATTGTCCCCTTGTACAAGGGAAATGGTGATCAGACTGACTGCACGAACTGTCGCGGTATTAGACTACTGAGTGTGCCAGGGAAAGTGTTCGGCAAGGTCGACGTTATTGTAAAAGTACGGGGTCTTACATCAGAGAAAATGTGGGATGTTCAGAGTGGTTTTATGCCTGATAAAAGCTGCACTAACCAAATTTTTGCATTACTCATGATGATTGAAAAGTGCCTGGCTGTTGGTAAGAAAGTTTTTGTTGCCCTCATAAATTTAGAGAAAGCATACGATCGAGTAAATGGACACTTTTGTAGAAGTTATTGAATAAATATAGTGCTATTGGGAATCTATTTAATAGTGTAAAAGCCATGTATGGTGGCAGTACAGTTTGTATACCAGTGAATGGTGTTTTATCAAAATGATTTGCTATTAGTGCTGGAGTCAGACAAGGTTGTGTAATGTCACATGGCTGTTTAATATATTTACGGATGCGTGCATGCGTGATGCTGAAATAGATAATACTGGTTTATGGCTTGGTGATATTCGTGTGTGCAGATTACTGTATGCTGATGACACTGTCCTGTTGGCAGACAGCAAAGGTGAGTTGCAGAGTTTTTTGTCAGAGTTTTTTGTACGAAGTTTGCATGAAATTCAAACTGAGTATAAATAAGGGAAAGGCCAAAGTTATGGTGTTTGAGAGAGAAGTTGGTAGTACTGAATGTAATGTAAGTGTAAATGGCACAGTAATTGGACCAGGTGAATGAGTTTGTGTAATTTAGGAAGCATGTTTGACAGAGAGAACAAATTGGATGGTGAAATTATTAAGCGAGTGAATTCTTCGTTGAAAGTTATAACGGCTTTGGGAGGTGTTCACAGGAATGATGGGTTCTTAAGAGAGTCCCGCATGGCTGTGTATGAGAATGTAATTGTTCCTGCTCTGATGTAGGGCAGTGAAACCTGGGTACTACAGAAGAAACATAGAAGTCGTTTTTGTGCTGGAGAAATGCGTTACTCACGGGGTGTTTCTGGAAATACACGTTCTGATTTTGTGAGGAATGAAGTTGTGTTGTAATTGTGTAATATGAAGCAACATGTTGTTAGCAAGGTGGAGAGTAATATGCTTCGGTGGTTTGGCCATGTTGGAAGAATGAGTGATGAGATGCTTACTACTAAGAAAATCTTTTTAGCGCAAGTGGCAGGAAGGAAAGGCAAAGGAATGCCAAGGAAGTCGGGGAGGATCAGATTCAGGAGTGTCTGCATGAGAAAAAGATTATGAGTATGAAGTATAGAAAGTCTTGGGTACAGCGTGTGATGGATGTCAGTGATGCCCAAGTTGTATGTCAAGATCGCTGTAAATGGAGGTTTGATACAACAACAATAAGGAAAAATCATCTGGTAGTTTGTATTTCTTTTTATAGCTAACGTATGAATATCAGAGAACAGCTTAGTGACATGATACAAGGTTTGTTCGGAAAGTAATTAGACCACATTTCCTGGGCCAATCAGAAGGGCCGGAGCGCGACGTCTCCGGGCGTGACGGGTGGCGGGATATGTTAGGTAAACGATCGATGTCTCGTCAGTTGGCTCTGAGCTGTTACAGAGTGAGGATCGCTTGCGAAGTGGACAGCTGTGTGAGCGTCGCGTAACGGTCAAAATGCAGAAGAGTGTCGAACAGCGGAACGCAGTAAAGTTTTGTCTGAAACTTGCAAAATCCGCGATCGAGACGCTTGCTATGAAACAGAAAGCCTACGGGAAGGATGCTTTATCAAAAGCAGAAGTGTTTCGGTGGCACAAAACGTTCACAGAGGGAAGAGAGAGCGTCGAGGATGAGCCACGCCCACGGCGCACTTCAACGTCTCACACTTCGGACAATGTGGAAATAGTGAAAGCGGTTTTGGACTCTTACCGACATCTGAGTGTTAGATTGGTAGCAGAGCACATGGGACTCGCAAAATCCATTGTGCATGAAATCATCACGCAAGAATTGCAGATGCGGAAAGTTTGCACCAAATTGGTTCCTAAGGTTTTGACCGATGAATAGAGGAAGAACCGTGTGTCGATTTCCCGTGAGTTTGTGGACCGTGTGAGGAGTGAAACTGGTTTTTTTGGAGAAAGTAATAACAGGTGATGAAACGTGGGTCTTTGAGTACGATCCGGAGGCGAAAAGACAGAGCTCAGAGTGGCACACTCCCGAGTCTCCTCGACCGAAGAAGGCTCGAATGTGCAAATCGAAGCTCATTGTCTACCTTGACTGTAAAGGTGTTGTCCATAAGGAGTTCGTACCACCCGGACAAACGGTTAACGCTGCATTTTACGTGGAAGTGTTTCAACGGCTAAAGAACAGAGTTGCGCGCGTCCTCTCGGAGATCACCAACACTTGGGTTCTTCACCACGATAATACGCCGAGCCATGCGTCGCTGAGAGTGAGAGAGTTTCTGGTGAAACACAGTGTGGCAACGCTGCCCCAACCTCCCTATAGCCTGGACTTGGCTCCGGCTGACTTCTCTTTGTTTCCCCGGCTCAAATCCAGCCTGAAAGAACACCATTTTGGGACTGTTGCAAACGTGCAAACTGCCACGACGAGTGCTTTGAAAGCGATCCCTGTTCCCGACTTCCAGGCAAGCTATGCGACGTGGTAGAACCGATGGCATTGATGTTGATGTTCTATTGATGTTCAAGGATGTTATTTCGAGGAATTTTAATGTTATGTAAGTTATAACGAAGTAAATTTCTCCGTCATTTTTGGTCTACGCCGGGATTCGAACCCGGATCCCCTCATTCCGGAATAAGTCACTCCACCAATTGAGCTACGCGGACGTTTTATTCTGATTCCTATCTGCCTTTATGTCGTGTGCGTCCTTCTGGCAGGTACGTCACATCTCCTGGTACGTTACAAAGTATAACTTTAATTAAACGTCTGTTATTGAATGAGTCTCATTACTTTCCGGACAGATCTTGTATGATGATATGATCAATGTGACCTTTGCTTGATATCTTTTGCCCAAGGTAAATGTAGGGATTGGTTATCTCCAGCTTTGTCCCATCAATTGATAAATCTTCATTCTTTGTAAAAGCATTGTACTTCAGTTTTGCCTTCTGAAAGTTAATTTTTAATTCCATTTATTTACCCTTCTCAGTAAATTCCTGTGTCAAACTCTGCAGATCTGAAGTATTATTTCAAAGAACTCTGAAGGGTTCTTTGAATTTATTATTTTTCAAAAAGTAAAACGGAAATAAAACCGGGTCGAAATTGGGTCAGAAACACCTTGACCTGGCCATTTTGACCCGCAGGAAATTGTCGACCCGTGGACCCCGTGACCCGTTTCCATCTCTAGTCCTGATATAAATACCAAAGCTTGGAGCAACATGGCGGAGGACTCGTTGGTGGCCACTAATATGTTACCCGGCAAGGTGAGAAGATTTGCCGGAGGCAAGTAAAAACGTCCGTGATATGATTTACTCAGCCTGTACATAAAGAGTCCTGAAAGAAGAACGGTCCTATGGAAAGTCCTGGACGGACGGACGTACTTTCCGTAGCAGCGAGACGCCATGCCAAAGCCAGATTCGTTAGAAGCTGCTACACCAAGGAGGGCTAATGGACAGCCGGATGGAATTGCTGTTGTACACTTTCGTTTAGTCTTCTGAGGAATAAGGAAACCTGGGGGTCCTGTGTGTTTCCTCCCCCATCCTGGAGAGCCAAGATTGAACAACAACCCATTTTCGCAAGACAACTGCGCTCTCAACCTGTGAATGTCATCGTGTGAAAACAAATTGTCCTCCATCCTCGTGTTAGTGTGTGTGTGTGTGCGTTGGGGTGCGCGTTTTCGTCATGAATCAACGGTGCACTATAAATTAGTGCTCGTGCATTTCAGCTTGTCTCTACCACTTTAATTGGATATACAGATATCACGCTACACAAACTGCAAGTAAAAAAATAATTTTTATTATTTTGACTGTCACCGGGAAGAAAAGACAAACTCAGAATCATGGGCTCTCATAGCTTAATTTTCAGGAGAGGTAAAAAAAATCGTAACTACAAATACAACGTGCAAGTACCATATATGCAAATTTCTCTGTGCCTTTTTGTTATCTGACCCCTTTTACCACACTCTCAACAACAACAAAAAAAATTAATTAGAAACCAGAAGTCCTTAAAACAACATGGAATGGAAGGATAAGTGAAATTAGACGGCATGTGAGGACAACAAGGGTATTGGTCGCTCATTTGATCCTTTTTGTCACTTGTGTCACTTGCTCCGCGAAACCCCGCACACAACTCAATTGGTCATCAAGAATGAAAAAATACCCTCAAGGCAAATTTCTGGGAAAGCTTTCGAGGTATTTTTTCAGCTTCTGATGAATTTTTAATTTTTTCGCCTTTCATACTGGTAATTTCCAGAAAAAAAATGTGTGTTGTACGTATGTACGCAGACGCGTAACTAGGACGGGGTAGGCGGGGAGGCTGCCTCGGACGCAGCTCAAGGAAGGGCGCTAAAATCGCTACTTACAGTCTGATTAAAAGTGAAAGGTTTTTTTCGTGTCGTACTTTGCCGTTTAGCCATTCACAGAACATGTTTTGTCAGTTTCGGTACCCTTGGCAGCTTAAAATTCTAATTTCTTCGTCAGTATTTTGTGGCTTACCCAGGATGCCGAAATGCCTGGTTACGCCTCTGTATGTACGCTGTTCTCCAAAATGCAATGGAAAATTTCATTATTATTTTGCACTGTAAATTTTGCTTTTTCTTCTGGAAAGTACCAACGTTTTCACTCTTTTTTCTGCATAAAAACACATCCAGAAGTTCTAAAGAAAAATGCGCAATCAGAATTAATTTGATAACGAAAATCTCTGTAGCACCTTTCTAAGTACATAAAGGGCATGATCCAGTTTCCAGGAACGGGCAAATGCCCCATCTTGCCCCTTCTATAGGCTCCCATGCTCAGAATGTAAGACTCAAGCTTACGAGAACTCTTTAAAATTGAATGAATTAGGAACTGAATTAGGCAGTCAGCAGTTCCGCAGTTTGCAGCTAAAAATCGAGGCTGCAAGTTATGTTTACGTGGACTATTCAGCAGTGACGTCTTCTTTATCTTTTATTTTTTAAAATTATTTAAATATATCTGTCGTCTTGTGCAACCCCTGAATCCGATGGTGTTATTTCGAGTGTCAGTTAAATTAGCAATACTCCAGCATGCAGAAAAAACTAATGCATTAATTTTTGTTACTTGTTAATGATTTCTAGGATTTTATGGAAATGGATCGCGAACGTTGCGCATGTGCTGCCATCCATGGGATTATAAGATAAGCTTTGTTAAGAAGATGTCACCTACGTGTTGATACGGCAATACTTTACACTGGAAAAACTTCCCTTATTTTTTTATTTATAAATTTTTCGGATATACATCGCTTTGGCCTCATAAGGTTGAGCCTGGTCTGCTTTATGAATTTTAGGAATTTTATGCTTGACAAATTCTGTGGCTTGATTCTGTTCGGGGGTGGCAAAGTGAATTTAAATCTTGGGTAGACATCTGAAATATGGTCGGGTTTTTTAAGTAGATTATAAAAAAGTAGATCTGGCACTATACACATTGGATTTTACATTGAATATCGTGCCAGATCAGTTTTCCACATGTAGACAAGTAAAGTACCGTCGGATAACACTGGAAGAGAGCTTTCACCTGATGCGAAGAAAACATGCTAATTAGCTATCTATCGCTGAATTATTCCACATAAGGGGTATGTCATTTTACGCTTATTCGATTTAGCACATGGAAAACCACCTAAATCTTAAATGTCATCCAAATCGGATGATGCATAGCGAAGATGTTTGCAAACAAAGTTAGAGGGGCCACCCATATATATCTGGGGAACATACCTGGAATGTTTCTTTCCCTCCAAGAAGAGCGATAGTGCTTGAAAATTTGCATCTTGCAGGAACTTTCGACAAACTGAGTAGAGTACAGATGAGCAAGGGCTCTGACTGTTATATGTACAATAACCTGGGTTATATGTACAAGGCCCTGACTGTTGTATGTACAATAACCTCCATTCAGGAACAGGATTCATTTACTCTTGCCGTTAATTTTTTTATAACAACTTTATTTATTTGCGCTAATGACTTGAATTAGTGTTGGAATAAACAGTATGCATTTTTCGAACAATGGAAAACCCGAATTTGTGCAAGCTGAAATTTGTTTTGAATATTCTTGTATCCGATCATTACATTTTCTCGAGGCACTGAGTATTCGCGTATCACTGAAAGGTTGTTTCATAATAGAAAATTGAAGTAGAACCACGAAGTCGGATTTCTTCGGATGAAATCAGGTTCCAAAGGATCCGCACAATGTAGTGTTTAAGTACTGTAGATAAATGTAAACACAAAACAAATCTCGCCATGTCGGTTTGAAAACAAACCTGGTAAATAAACAAAATAGGAAGATAAGAATTATTGAGTCTATAATTAAAGATATCACTGATATATTCATGATGATTATGGGAATAATTTGTTTTTTTTTTTTTTTTTTAGAAGAAGGATTGCAAGTTACCATAGGCAATGTTCCTAGTGTTCCTATGTTAATTACTGTAGTTACATTAATTTGCTCTCGTCAATGATGTTTCCATGTGTCAATTCCTGGCAAAACAGCGTTTTTAGCACGTCTTTTGTAAAAAAAAGATCGTGCGTATGTTTACCGGCTTGTCCGATCGTCCGTCTGTGGACACCATACCTCTGAAACTATTAGTGCGATTTGAAAAATTATTTTTGCATTGGGAAGTATACATGATATTCTTTCGCGGAATCACGAAATTACGCTTTTTTGTCATCATTTGGGTCATTATCGAGATCGATGCAAAACTGGCAAAAAAAAAATTAGGGAGGATTGGCCGAAACGGGAGGAGAGTTCGTCTTTACAATTTCCAGAAACGGAATTTAAACGGAGTGCAGATTCTTCTGGTAATTGTTATTTTTTTTCCTCGTGATGTTATTTCTGTTTAATATTGCTAAATATCGTTTTGTTGCAAAAATGTTTGTATTTCAGTAGGCAACAGCTACCGGAAACTCAAGTTAGACGACTTAAAAATTCCACTGTAATCTTCAGCCATGAGATTGTTTCGCGTATTCGAGGAATTCTGCCTTTTCCGTTATCATTCGGGCCATTCACGGGATCAATGTACAACTGAACAGAAATTTTTTTGGAGATTGGTGGGGTGGTTCTTCGAAACTTTGGAAAACGGAAAGTAGACGGAGGGAAGTTTTCTTCTGTAGTAATTTTTTTCCCGTGATGTTCCCACTCACCTGTGTTGTTGTTAAATGTTATGTCTCCCCCCCCATATATTTGTGTGTGCATTTAAGCTTGATAAGGGAGGGGGGAAATTTCGGTAATTGAAGTGACGAAGTTTGAAAACTTGTTAAGAATTGATGCATGATTCTCAAAAGCAGGGCCGTATCTACCGAGATGGAAAAGGACTGCAATAGCCCTCCCAGAAGGGTCATTCCGAGGGCGCGTAAATTCATGTTGGGGGGAGGGGGGTACAAATCAGAAATTGTAACTAAAAACGAAAGTTACATCCTTCAGTATTATCTTTTTAAGGACTTTGGTTAGTCTCATACAGTATTCCATGCCCAGTTAACCACGGTACAGAGTGACATACACCACGAGGTCTGAACATGTCATATCCATGAAGAAAACTTTGCAAAACAGTGAATAGGGGGCATAGAAAACAATATGCTGATATGTCTAACCTCTATGACCTTTCCGAACATGTTTTTGGGATTAAGAGCTAATTAATCACCTGTGCTCTGTCGCAGAAAGTTATTTGATGTTTCAACCTTGAACGGAATTTTTTCAAGACCTACCTCTAAAACTTACTGCTACGTTCAGTGTCCGATACTCATTCGTTCTGTGCTGGCTTGTTTTTCGTTCTGCATTTCTATGGAGTGTTATGTTGTCGGCGTTCACATAACTTTTGTACTTTACTTGGTATTTACAACTTGTGATTCTTGGGTATTTGCCTAGTTTTTTCATTCTTAATAAAATTATCTTAAAAGCTTCAAGTGCCATTTTTGAACTATCATAATACTTTTTTATAACGGCGGTGTGTGAGAAAAAAACACCTATTATTTAAAAGGAAGTCGAAGGGGCGTAATTTTAAGTCTCGCCCTCTTAGATAAGAAAAGTGTGCTACGGTCCTGGTCAAAAGTATCCATCCTCTCAAAGTTAACACCATTTATCAAAAAGTGTGAAAGCTTTGATATCAGCATTCATGGTCCTCATGCTGAAGGCTCTTGCAGCACGATAAATAAAATACACTGGTTTCTATAAATTAAGCAACAAACTTAAAAATCGCGGTAATTGGGCATATATAGTTCACATTGCACGAAATATGCATATGTTACGGGCGAAGGCATACAGCATCGATGTAAGGAAGGCAAATGAGTGGCGCTGGCAGCGCTTTATGCAAATGCGCAAGAGCTTAAAACCAACTGTTTCGGAGGAAGTCGCCAATTCATGTGCGGTGGTGAATGGCAGGATTTCAAGAGAGCGATTTTGTTAACATGGCTTTGAGACGTCCTTTACCAGCGGAGTTACGACAGAGAGCGATAGGTCGACTCCAAGCAGGGCAACGGCAGGCGGACGTCGCAAGATGGCTCAACGTCGGTCTTTCTGTGGTCAGTAGGATGTGGCAGCAGTTCCGAGACACGGGTGCAGCTTCCCGAAGGTACAGCTAAGGTAGGCCTAGGGCGACGACCTCCATGGAGAACTGGTATTTGCGCCTTTGGCACGGCGGAACCGGACGGCTACACCGACTCATCCCAAATCTGTGCTTGCCAGCAGCCAACGAACTGAACGGTATCAGCTTCGACGGTACGCAGAAGGTTACATGCAAGAGGACAGTATGCTCAGCGGACCTGTGTTACGCGTGCCCCTCATCCCCCGTCGCCAGAGGAAACGTTTAAGTTGGGCAAAATCAGTGGAGGTCCGTTCCGTTCGCTGATGAGTCGCGATACCGTTTACAGAGCTATACTCGCCGAGTTTACATCTGAAGAGAGACCGGTACTCGCTATCTTCCTTTTAATATCCAGGAAAGGGACACCTATGGTGGTGGTAGTGTTATGGTGTAGGCAGGCATATCGTTAGGCAGCCGTACCGACCTCTATGTGTTTCCCCACGGAAACCTCAATGCTGAGAGGTATAGAGACGACATCCTAGACCGCATTGTTCATTCGTATGATGCCGCAATTGGCGATGCATTTGCATTGCAGTCGGATAACACCCGCCCTCACACAGCTCGCCACGTGCACCAGTACCTGGAGCAGGAGTCTATGGTCTTATGGAGGGGCCAGCGCTCTCTCCCGATCTGAATCCCATTGAGCATATCTGGGGTGCTCTCGCGAAACATGTTGCTGGCCTCCAGCCGCCTACCCGAACCCCGCAGAGGTTCCTCACCGCTTTGCTCGAGCAATGGACGTAGCTACCCACGGGACTGCTCGACACCATAATCAACAGCATGGAACGTCGCTGTCGGGCCTGTATCGCTGTTCAGGGTAACCACACTCCTATTTCGTGTTGATACCAATATTCTGTATTTTCATATTTGCATCACTCATACAAAATGTGAATACTTTGTATCACATGCTCTTACATTTATTTGTTGCATTAGGTCTGGTAAAGCTTACCACCAAATTTCATCCGAATCGGTTGCATACTTTTTGAGTTATCACGATTTTTCCATTTGTTGTTTAATTTATGGAAACCAGTGTACTTGGCATCGGAGGGCACACAAAAAAAAAAAAAAAAAAAGAAAGAAAAGACAGAATGAAATGGGAAAAAAAGTTATCAACAGACAGAAAAATTAAAAAATTGATATTGTGCAGCTGTAGTGTCAAAAAAAGACAAATATGGCTGTGCAACTTGCTGAGAAGAGAGCAAGGCTTACTCGCAAGAGGAAACTGAAAAACGAAACAAAACTGTGTTTGAAGCAACGTCTTTTAAACCCATCCTGTTTTGTTTGGAATTCAGTGATTTTATGTTGTGAATACAGCGAAATATTTACATAAATTTTGTTAAGTATCCATAAATAAATTACAGTGGACAATTCCGTCTTGCTCATGCGTCTGTATTCACACTTTCTCACCACGCGTTCTGATTATTCACCAGGTTAAAGTTCGGCTTTTTTCTTCTTCGTCAGTCTCATGTTCAGCTTTTTTTTCTGAGATGTGAGAATGATGATCCTTTCATTCCCTTTTTTTTTTTTTTTTTCTTCATTTCACAACTTCGCCACTAGAGGGCGTAAACGCAGATGATATCGAATTCAAAATACATTTTATTCCATATATTTGCTTCTAAATATTCGATTGAAAAAATTATTTCTTCTTTTCGATTGCTATTTGTATGACGAAGACTATTTCAGGCACAATTTCTTTTTCAAGTAATGCATAGATTTTCCGCTACGGGGAGTTAAGGAAAATTGTAGTTTCCTCACTATCTCTTCTATTAATAAAAGTCCGATTTATAAAACTTCTTCCTGCATCCCAAACAGCTTCTCGTGGGAAAGGTTTTGAATATATCTTTAACTTTTGGTAAAGACTGGTTTGGCCAACAGGGTGCGTAAGATTTATTTCTGCTTCTGATGTATTTGCAGCAAAATCTGTGCTTCTGAAAACTCGATTGAAAAAGTTCTTCCGTGGACCGATACCACTCACCTTGGAAAATATTTAGAAAATACCTGCTGCTTAAAATAGCGCATATTTTCCCCGCCAGATGGTGTAGGTGTATATTTTATTTTTGTCGAAATCTCTACTTGTAAGAGTCCGATTTGAAAAATTCGTTCTTGGTTCGAGAGTTTCTTTCTCGTACATTTTTTAACGCCCAAGTTTGCCATTAGAGGGCGTAAGATCACGTTTACAGCAATATCTGCGGAACTAAAATCCCGACATAATAAATTATTTTTCGGTCAGATGCTACTAACTATGAAAACTCATTGTGTATAGTTTATCCCAAAATAATGCACAATTTCACCGCTAGGGGACGCCAATGTTTTTCTTAATATCTCTGATTCCAAATGTGTAATTTAAAAAATTCGTTCAACACCGGATGCCATTTACCTTGTGGAACACTTTAGGTTAGAATTTGAGGAGATTTATAGTTCACAGCTCTATCGGTAGGTGGTGCTATGTACTTCTGTTTGCAGCTGTATCTTCGCTTCTAAAAACCCTATGGAGAAATTACTTTTTTTTTACTGTATGCCATTCACGACAACAGAAATGAGGAATATTATCCTCTTTAAATAATGCGCAGATTTCCCGCTAGGTGGTGTAAGGGTCAATACTTTTTTTCGCTATTTCTGCTTGCGGGAGTCGTATTTGAAATGTTTTTTTACCTTAGCATAGCTTTTTCCATGAAGAAGATTTTCAGCATATTTTACGACGCAAAATTCTTGCGCTAGAAGGCGTAGAATTATATCATCTGTATTTTTTTCATTTTACTGTTCGATTTGAAAATCTGTTTGTCTCCGATATCATTCGGCTGTGAGAAAATTTTTGTGCGTCATTTGTTAATTTTTGTAACATATGTTTTAGCCGCTGTTCGAAGTAATGTGGCTGTTCCTATTTCTGTATGTTTTATCGATTGTAAAAATCTGGTTGATTATTTCTAACTGGTTGCATTGACTTTGAATACATTTGAAAAATTTAATTCGCGTCAGAAATGATTCAAAAGACGTGCTCATTACAACCGAAAATTCGGTATCATCAGTCTTTTTATTTCAATATATTTGGAAGACACACACACATACAGAAAACGAAGATGTAAATATCAAATGCAGAATGATTCACATAAAACTATCACATTTCACGTTCGTTTAATTTCAGCAGGAATAAATCGTAATGGCCCGTGTTAGTGTCAAGCGACGCAGGGCATCTGTGAGATTCTTCTATTCTCACGAGAGGGCGCTGCTGTTCAGGATGTGGTAGCTGTCGTCGCCAGATTGCCTCACTCACTGTGAAGATGTAGTGCAAAAAAAGATACTCAAAAAATATAGGTTGGATAAAAAGTCGTTAGCGAAATTTTGGGAGAAACGGTCAAAGGTAGACCTAAAAATGAACTAGAAGGTTGCCGTACATAATTCAGTCGACCCACATATAACGAGCTCGCACAATACCAAGTTTAGCATAAACCAAAGTTGCTATTGAAACTCCATGAACTTCGTAATATTTTCATTTCTTATTTTAACCGCATATTGCGAAAAATAATTTTTGGAGCAACCGCATGTAACGAACTTCAGCATGGTTATCAGGAAAAAAAATGTGGCACTCATCCAGTTTTTAAAACTTCCACTTTCACTGGAAAACAAGGAATTATCTGCTGTTGAGATGACACCCCGTGGTTTCGCTTTACGATAGAAAACCACGCACGAAAGAGAAAGAAACCACGCACGAAAGAGAAAGAAACCACGCACGAAAGAGAAAGAAACCACTCACGAAAGAGAAAGAAACCACGCACGTAACCCCGTGGTTTCTCTTTTTTTTTTTTTTTCACTGGAGGTTTTTTTTTTTTTTTTTTGATTTGAAATTTAACGGCCACCGTGAGCAACTGAATGGGCTATAAGCAGTCGCCCGTCCCTAATTTAGGGTCACTGGTTCCAGGGAAGGGAAAGAGCCAGTGCCGTAAGACAAACACAACATCCATGCCTCACCGGGATTCAAACCCGGACCCCTTTCGGGCGAATGATCAGAGGCCATCGCTTAGACCACTGCGCCATGGAGGTTTAACGACCACCGTGAGCAACTCAATGGGCTATAAGCAGTCGCCCGTCCCTAATTTAGAGTCACTGCTTCCCGGGAAGGGAGAGAGCCAGTGCCGTAAGACAAACACAACATCCATACTTCACCGGGATTCGAACCCGAACCCCGTTCGGACGAATGATCAGAGGCCATCGCTCAGACCATTGCGCCACCGGGGCGGCTGGTTTCTCTTTCAGATAGGTGAGTTTGCATGACCAATCTGAAAAAGAAATCAGGAGAAATGGGAGTGGGCGGTAGTAAAATGCAACCAAAAATTAAAAATTTTCAGTTTATTTTTTAAGTACCTCCCACTCTCCTCTTTACCCACACGCTTGCCAAATTTTCATCTGCTGGGCAAATGTTGTCTTATAGCTTCCCTTCGCCATCTTTCACTATCTTCGTTCAGAAAATCCTAAAAAGTGTTTATTTTGCATCTAGAAACATCTTTACTACAGCGTCAGAGGAAGTTGCAAAAATTTAAAACAGCGATCACGATAAAACAAGCAAAAAATTGGCTCATGTATCCCACGTAACATGCAACAGGTGAAATTTCAAATTTTTGACAATTATTTTACGTTTTACTTTGCTAAAGGTTTTGCTTATTGCAGATCTCACTTATGCACTCTTTGCAAAACAATAATTACAACAAGTTTGTAAAATCATGCAATGCATTGATTGTAATACGTTTTCCAACATACCAGAAATCACTACTCAAGTTATAAGAATAATGGCTGTGGAATAAATCTCGGTCCTGTGCCGTGACCCTTGATCCCATATCGATGATATTCAACAGAACCGGTTCGGTATACCTCCGAAATAACATGATAAAGTTTTGTCGCAATCGAAGCATTTTTACGTAAGTTATGATGCATAAGGGCTATGGAATAGATCCCGCTCCTGTGTCCTAACCTTTGACCCCATTTCGCCCATTTCCAATAAAATTTGTCCTCAGGCAGGCCCCTACAACATATTAACATTACATACAAATCGAAGCATTTTTACGTAAGTTATGACGCATAATAGCGATGAAAGTGATTCCCCTCCTATGTCCTGACCTTTGACCCCATTTTGCCCATTTTCAATAGGGTTTGTGGCCAGGTGGTCCCCTACCATATACTAAAATTTCATCGAAATCGAACCTTTTTTAAGTTAGTTATGACGCATAACAGCAGTGGAACGGATCCCGCTCCTATGTACTGACCTTTCACCCCATTTCATTCACTTTAAATAAGGCTCCTTCCTATGTAATACCCTACCAGATACTAAAATTTCATCGACATCGAACGATTGTTCCGCGAGTTATCGTGCGGACGGACATACGCACACAGCGCGTGACGTAATGAAGCAGATGCGAATCGCGAGCATCTGTTCGCAAAAGTATGACGTCATAAAACTTTAATAGGATCCACACACAACGCTTGACGTAATGAGACAGATGGCGTGACCGCGCACCAACATTCTCAAACGCGATAT
This sequence comes from Macrothele yani, assembly GCA_039090855.1. Taxonomy (NCBI): domain Eukaryota; kingdom Metazoa; phylum Arthropoda; class Arachnida; order Araneae; family Macrothelidae; genus Macrothele; species Macrothele yani. The sequence goes on along the minus strand of CM077013.1, from coordinate 114,626,753 downwards.
TGTTACGTCATAAGATTTCTAAGCATTGAAAACATTAATGGAACGACGCCATGACACTAAAAATGTTATAATTCGGGGTGGTTATTTAACCCACTAAACGAATTCTCCTAAAGTCGAGATCAAGCTAAATCAATTTCTAGTACCAGAAGTCGGTAGGTTAACGACTTTGATCAAAATTCTTAGAGCCGTTTTCAAAATAAAATGTACATACATACATACAAGAATTGCTATTTTAAGGTGGACGTCAAGTAATGTTGCTTCCTATACTTCCAATGAAAAAATTTCTGTACACATTTTTTCACAATTAATGCGTTCCCAAGAATGAAAATTTGAACATCGATTAAAATAGCTTCATTTCATAACTTGGAATACTTAATATTTTCTAAACCATAACCGTAATAATATTTTCTAAACCATAACCGTAATAATATTTTCTAAACCATAACCGTAATAATATTTTCTAAACCATAACCGTAATTATGCAATTCAACCAACGAGATAGAAATACATAGAGTGCTTCTGTGATTGGTTCTCTGCCGAGGCAGCTGAAGCCAACGCGGGGAGAGCCCGCCATCTTTGATGAGGTACAAATTCTGCGTGGGGTTCCTGAGTTGTTTTATTCCATGTCATTTTTGTTTAGAACCATGAAAGTGGGTTACTTCTGGTTAATTCTATGTTTATTTCTACTACGTCTGATTCCTGCAGCAAGGTGCAGTGTTGACGTGGTCTAATTACTACATGAGTGTGCTTTTTTACTTCTTTTTACTGATAAATGTATAACATCAACCATTATCAACCTACTGCTGGATGAAGGCTTCCCCAAGTTTCTTCCACAGCTGTCTGTCTTGAGTCTGTCTCCTTCGTGTCACTCCTGCATGATTTCGAATTTCATCCATTCATCTCCCATGGGGTATTCTTCTGGGTCTTATATATACATAGAGAGAGAGAGTGAGAATTATATTGTGTTAAGTATTTAGTGTATGTGCTGGGAGATACCTTTATTGTGGTCAAGTTACCACAATTGCCTTGCGTACCCACGAATAAGGCTTACAGATTTGTGTTGTTGAATGTCAAGACTAACAAACAGATTAGAAACATGCCCAGTGCTAAGGACTTTTAATTTTTATTAAATAAAAACCAGGTAAGTAGTAGTTTTCTTCTGATTATATAAGATAGGGGCAGTTGGTAAAAGTATTTTAATATTGGTACCTCTTGGCTGTGTAAACTCATTGTTTGCTTTCCGTTTTTCTTCGAACTTTTTTTTTCATTTAAAACTCTCATAAAATATTTGGCGTCTATGTATTTGGAGTGATAAGCTGTGGGATGATTCAGCATTCTCATGGTGATGACCCACGAATATCTAAAATTTTTACCGAAATTGCGGATTGAGTGCAACTGTATTTTTTATTTTTGTGTTTCTTTTTTTTTTTTTCATTTACTCTATTACCGCTGACTTATATTTCTCTGAAAATTTGCTCCAAAAAATTTGTTAAATGTCAAAAAATTACGGCATGAGATTTTATTCAACGACAGCAAGCTGCATCCATTAAAATATCATTTTTTTAAAAAACACTATTGCCGTCAACTAACAATGAAAAGCGTTATTTGATACGTTAAAGTTTTAGTCTCATCTCCTAGGTGTTTATAGCAACATTTCTGAGTTATATCCTTATTTAACATCAAACCATATATTACGAAAACTCCCTTGCTTAACACGGAACGGAAATCGTTCTGTACCTCATCCAAACATGGCTGCCACTTGTTTCCGGTGGCTTCACCCGTTCCCCGACGTAAGCGCTCTACGTATTTCTATCTCGTTGAATTCAACATTTATTTGTCCACGACGTCATCAAAGTACAAGTCGCGCCATCTTTTTTCTGGTTTCAACACCACCAAAGGAAACGTTATTGTTTTTTAATATAATTATGCTTAGTTTTAGAAAATGTTAAGTATTCCAAGTTGTAGTATGAAGTTATTTTAATCGATGTTCAAATTTCCATCTTTGGGAACACACTAATTGTGAAGGAAATGTGTACAAAAGGTTTCCCATTGAAAATATAGGAAGCAAAATTACTTGACGTCCACCGTAATAGTGTGGGATAAGGGCGATTGAATGGATCCCGATCCTATGTCCTGTCCTTTAACTCCATTTGTCCCATTTTCAATAGGGTTCCTCTCCAGGTGGTCCCCTACCCCATACTAAAATTTCTTCGAAATCGAACCATTTTTACGTACCTTATGATGCATAAGGGCAATGGAATGCATCCCGCTCCTATGTCCTGACCTTTGACTCCACTTCAACCATTTTCAATAGCGTTCGTCCCCAGGTGGTCCACTACCTCATACTAAACTTTCATTGAAATCGAACTATATTTACGCAAGTTATTACGCATAAGGGCAATTGAATGAATCCGGCTCTTATGGCGTGACCTTTGACCCCACTTCACCCATTTTCAATAGGGTTCGTCCCCTGGTGGTCCCCTACCACATACTAAAATTTCATCGAAATCGAACCATTTTTACGTGAGTTATCGTGCCGATAGGCGGACGGACGGAAAAAGCTGGAGCATATACGCTTCTTCAACCTACGATTGGAAAGCGTAAAAAAAGGACGAATCACTCAGAAGGAATTATCCAATCCAGGTGAAAATTGGTATATGCAATGTACATGTATAGGAAAGCTGGGCAGTTTAATCGGATAAAACAGCTACACGAGTGTAGCGCCCCCTATGGTTCGGACACAAGCGGTTACCCGGCGTGGCATAGACGCATACATTTCACGGATCGTGGAATGTTGTCGACATTTCACAATCCGTGAGTTCGTGGAATTATGTCGACATTCCACAATCCGTGAGTTCGTGGAATGTTGTCGACGTACCGTTCAGACGGTTGTCGTCTCAACATTATTTGCCAAGCGTATGTCCTGAGGTGTAGCATGCCAGATGGTGTCCAAATTGGAGGCCAGTTCGCGGACATTCTGGGATGGGCGTAGGTGACGTCCCATCATGTCCCGATCATGTTCTATCGCTGAGAGGTCGGTCGATCGGACAGGTCATGGAAGAGTGTCGATATTACGGAGGCAGGCATGGGAGAGCCGTACCGTGTGTAGCCGGGTATTATCCTGCTAAAAAATTGTTCAGTGGTCCTGCGACAGGAATGGCAACACAGCAGGTCGTGGAATGTTGTCGACATTCCACAATCCGTGAGTTCGTGGAATATTGTCGACGTACCGTTCAGACGGGTGTCGTCTCAACATTATTTGCCAAGCGTATGTCCTGAGGTGTAGCATGCCAGATGGTGTCCAAATTGGAGGCCAGTTCGCGGACATTCTGGGATGGGCGTAGGTGACGTCCCATCATGTCCCGATCATGTTCTATCGCTGAGAGGTCGGTCGATCGGACAGGTCATGGAAGAGTGTCGATATTACGGAGGCAGGTATGGGAGAGCCGTACCGTGTGTAGCCGGGTATTATCCTGCTAAAAAATTGTTCAGTGGTCCTGCGACAGGAATGGCAACACAGCAGGTCGTGGAATGTTGTCGATGTACCGTTGAGACGTGAGGGTGGTACGGAGTACTATCAGGGTGATCGACTATCGTAGGAAATGGTTCCCGAAACAGTCATTCCCGGTGAGCGAACCGTGAGCCGTTCTACGGTAAAGAAAGGATCCGTGCGCTGGCCGGCTCGTCTCCAGACACTATGTGCTGCTCATCGGCGAAAAGTGCAAACCGTGACTCATCACTGAAGCCAACACGACGCCACTGGATATTATCCCACGCTGATCGGACTTGACACTACTGCAACCGGTGCCGATGATGCTCGCTTGTCACTGGTAGGCGGCCGAATGGCCTCCTTGAATATAGTCCCTGTTTCGTAAGTCTTCTGGCAATGGTCCGGATGCCCACTTCCATACCTGTAGACGACGAATTCCATTCTGTTCGTGTGCCTCTCACAATTATTCGATCATCGCGTTCTATCGTAGCCCTCGGCCGTCCACTGCCCGCGTGCCGCTGTGCTGTGACCTTCTCGACCCATTGGGCCAACACCGTCCGGTTGCTACGTCGCTCCGACACAAAATCCTGGCGATACGGCAACTTAACGAACGGCCTTCCCTCAGCCCAATTACACGCCCTCTCTGAAACTTGCTCACCTGTTCGCATTGTGCACGGATCCGATGTCGAGTCATTCTCACAGTCCGTGGAGGTTACTTAATGCAACAGCAATCCAGTGCCACAATTGGGGTGTATCAGTTTCGCTCTTGATATACCGTCTTCGATGCGCGGTATGCATGCGCTGTGGCGGGCCATTATGCAGGCACTAATCGTTATATTTTTACAAAGGGTGAGTTCAGAGTTTTGCAATATTTGGTTCACTTTATGTCTTCATACGTACCTTTACGACAAAAGCAGGCTAGCATTCAAAGTATAGGCCATCATGTTGCACCATCTTTAGCCATCTACCTGCCTGTTCTTCGATTCCGCTGCGGTATCAGTTCTTGTCCTTCGAGGCGAAGAACTCCTTCAGCCCAGCTGCCACCTCCTCCTGGTTATCGAAGTGCCGCCCGCGATTGAAGTAAGCCATGGGCCAGAACAGGTAATAATCCGACGGGGCAAGGTCCGGACTATGCTGGCTGGGGCATCAGTTCCATGCCCTTAAGTTCCTGGGGTTTTGCCCCAGTCGTCTGCGCGGTATGCGCTAAGCGCTGTCCTAATGTGAGGGAGGGATTTTTGTGTTCACCAGTGCCGGATACTTCTCGTCCAAAACGGCATACACCCGCTCCTGCTGTTCAGAGTAGAAGTCGGCGTTGATGGTCTGACCGTCTTCTGGAACAAATTCGTAATGGCTTATCCCCTCGAAATTCTACCAGACGCAGAGCATCACCTTGTGCTCGAAGTGCCCACGTTCGACAACAGGTTCAGGAAGCTGGCCCGGGATCAACCACTGCCGTTGTGTGTTAGGATTACGGAAATAGACCCACTTTTCATCGCACGTAACAATGTTCTTGACGACACATACATCGCGCGTGTTTTCTAGGTGTTTCGCGCACACTTCCACTCGGCGGTTTTTTTTTTTTTTTTTTTTATTGGATGATTAACGAACACCGTGAGCAACTCAATGGGCTATGAGCAGTCGCCCGTCCCTAATTTAGGGTCACTGGTTCCAGGGAAGGGAGAGAACCAGTGCCGTAAGACAAACACAAAATCCATGCCTGACCGGGATTCGAACCCGCACCCCTTTCGGACGAATGATCAGAGGCCATCGCTTAGACCACTGCGCAAACGGGGCGGCTGATAATTTCCAAGTGCTAGTTATCGGATTTGCCTGTACAGCCTGGCACACGGCCTCCAAATCCACAGTTCGCCTCCCACGTGACCTTGGCTGATCATCGAGGTTTCCGTCACCTGAGCGAAATTTCTTAAATCATCTGGTTGCGGTGCTGTGGTCCACGGAGCCTTCCCCTTTCGCATTACAAATGTTTCGTGTTGCTTGAGCAGCGTTATGTCCGAGTTCAAACTCGTAAAGCAAAAGTTCCCTAATTAGCCGATTGTGGATGTTCATTTTTTAGGCGTCCCAACCACAGAGTGCGACTTGAACTAGTTTAAACACGTGACATGGCCGTCGCATACAGCTTGTTCGTTTATTCAAATATTGCAAAACTTTCGACTCACCCTCTGCAATCAATGGCATTTTCGACCCTGGAACGATTTTCTCGGGGCGCTTCGTTTTCTTTTCGTTTTTTGTTTTTGTTATTGTTGCAAATAGTGTATTATTTTGTTAGCTATAGCTCTTAATTAGCAAGTATTATTCACCTCCGATTGATTGAAAAATGGTTTATGTTTGACCAGTTTTAGCCTGACATCATGTCCAAAAATAACCCTATTTTTATCTGCCCAGTTATAATGAAATTCGAATATACCGAATGTTTTTGAATCCCCCATGTGTTCTACTGGAACCTAATATGATCATCCGGAGACTATTTGAAATTTTGGTAAAGAGAATTCTCATGCTTGCGCCAAAACAAGCAATAAAATGTTGACTTAAAATAAGCTCGTCATAAATAATTCGAAAGAAGTTATGAAATATTAACGTGCGCGTAAAAGCTATAAGTCGGAGAGTACGAAATATCTAGCGAAGCCAAGTTACATAAAAGAAAATGTGGCACTGAAAAAAAAAATGGGCGTAGTTGAAGCATTGTTGCTTAAAGTAGCATAATTTATTGTATTCCTCCTGGCGGCCTTCCATTCCCCGAAATCCACGCTTGCTTCTCCATCGTCCTGCGTCATGTTTGCATCCGTAATTTGTCCATGATTTGCGCGGAACAAAGGCTCATTAAAGATTGTCCACGGCGTAAACAAAGGTTTTAATATCCCGGATTGGATTGGATACGGACGATGAAAAGTGAAATGTAAAAATCACATTTCTCTCAGGGCACTTTCCCACGAAACAAAGTTCATAAAATTCTCTTCTTTTTCACCGTGCGTCAAGAGACGGGGAATGACGTCATAGAAGCTACCTGGTGAAGGTAACCCTGACCTCATTACAGAAATGCGACTTAAAAAAAAAAAAAAGATTCCCTCGAAAGTATGCTAAAACTTTCTCGCTTTTTGAGGGTGGAGTTTGAGCCCCATTTACCAGTTACATTCTTGTAGTTATCGCTCACTGGATTGCATTGGGTCTGAACGCGTTACACACTTTATTTAATTTTTTATCTTTTCCTCAACGAAAGTTATCTTGTCAGCTTAAAGACAAAGGAAAGCTAAAGAAGATAATGGCTTTTAAATGGTTTATGGAACGATCGGTAAACAGTGTTCGCGACTTGTTCCCTTTCTTTTTTTCGTTACGCCGCAGTCATGCAGAACCCCCGTATTCTTTCATGCACAAGTTTTCCTGAAAATCTACAATTCTTGTTTTGCGTGAGTTTTATAGAAAAGGACACCTAGAAAAACAAGTGTTATCGTGCTCTACAGCAGACTTATTATCTTACACTACACAGAAGAAAGTGAAATGTAGTGATGGGTCGGTACATTCGTATCCGTTACAATGTAACGAGTACAGAAGATCGGTACTTCCGTATTTCCGTCGATACCTTACATACCGATTTACAGGTAGTCGTTCCTTGGACCTAGTTACTAGTGATGGATCGTAACCGTTAAAATGGAACGAGTACAGAAGATCGATACTTCTTCTGTACTGTTCCTTCTTCTGTATTTTCCTTTTTTAGAAGATCGGTACTTTTTATGTACTGTTCCTTCTTCTGTACTTTCCTTTTTAGAAGATCGGTACTTCTTCTGTACTGTCCTTTTTAGAAGTTCGGTACCTCTTCTGTACTTTCCTCTTTTAGAAGATCGGTACATCTTCTGTACTGTTCCTTCTTTTGTACTTTACTTTTTTAGAAGATCGGTACATCTTCTGTACTTTCCTTTTTTAGAAGATCGGTACTTTTTCTGTACTGTTCCTTCTTCTGTACTTTCCTTTTTTAGAAGATCGGTACTTCTTCTGTACTGTTCCTTCTTCTGTACTTTCATTGTTAAGAAGATCGATTTTTCTTCTGTACTGTTCCTTCTTCTGTACTTTCCTCTTTTAGAAGATCGGTACATCTTCTGTACTGTTCCTTCTTTTGTACTTTACTTTTTTAGAAGATCGGTACATCTTCTGTACTTTCCTTTTTTAGAAGATCGGTACTTTTTCTGTACTGTTCCTTCTTCTGTACTTTCCTTTTTAGAAGATCGGTACTTCTTCTGTACTGTTCCTTCTTCTGTACTTTCATTGTTAAGAAGATCGATTTTTCTTCTGTACTGTTCCTTCTTCTGTACTTTCCTTTTTTAGAAGATCAGTCATTCTTCTGTACTGTTCCTTCTTCTGTACTTTCCTTTTTTAGAAGATCGGTACTTCTTCTGTACTTTCCTTAGACCTGCTTACTAGTGATGGATCGAAACCGTTACAATCTAACGAGTACAGAAGATCGGTACTTCCGTATTTCCGTCGTTGCTTTTTATTTCTGGGGACAGGTACCGATTTACAGCAGTCGTTCCTTGGACCTGCTTACTAGTGGTGGATCGTAACCGTTAAAATGTAACGAGTACAGAAGATCGGTACTTCTGTATTTAAGTCGTTACTTTTTCTTTCTCGGAACAAGTAGCGATTTAGAGCAGTCGTTCCTTGGATCTGCTTATTATTAGTGATGGATTGTAACCGTTAAAATGTAACGAGAACAGAAGATCGGTACTTCTGTATTTCGGTAGTTACTTTTTCTTTCCCGTGACAAGAACAAATAATTCACAGCAGCCATTCTTTGGACCGGGTTACAGAAGTCATTACAACAGTTGTTCTTTTTTTTTTTTTTTTTTTTTTTTTGGAGGCTTTTTTTAAAATTATTTAATGGACTCGGTTGATAGATACAATGACATATACAATATAAACATTTTGTGTTTCGATGTCAGAAATGTACATACGATGTGCACATTGAATACAGAATGCCGGGTGATCAAATGATCATACAGTATGTAGAGGATTTTAGGAAGGGAGTGTCTGACCCCAGTTCTTAAACAACCCTTAGAAATAGGAAATTAGGAGATTTAGGCTAGATTGCCAGATAGGAAAGTGACACGGAAACGAAGTATTAGAAAGGGGAAGGAAGACGCCCTTATTTATAAACGGGGAGCAAGTACCCGGCGTCCGACGGCTTAACGTGCTCATCCGACGCACGGCGGATATTTTGTGGATCGAGCGTTCGTACCAATCTATTTGGGCGAATGATCACAAGCCATCGCTTAGCTTACTGAGCTACGGAGGCGGCACAGTAGCTATTCCACGGATCTGATTATAGGAAGTATTTATTTTTCGGAAACAAGAACTGGTTTACGGAAGTAGTCGAGAAAATAAAAAGCTGAGTCGCTAAAAATGATGATAATAATATATAACTATTATTATTATTTTGTTATTGCTTAATAGCAAAGATAATGTGAATTTTTAACATAAAATTTCTGGTCAGAAGTGAAAGAGCGGTTGGAACAGTACTTTAAGTAACAGACAGTGTTGAAACTTAAACACTTTTTCTTCGTTAAATTTAGGGCTACTGTTTCCAACAAAGGGGAATAACCAGTACCGTAAAACAATGAGCATCCATCCCTCACCGGGATCGAACCCGGCCTGAACCCATCTCGGACGGATGGTCAGAAACCTGCGCTTACACCATTACGCCACCGGGGCGACGCACTACCTCACCCTGCCGAAGTGGCTCAGCGGTCTAAACGCTGGCTTCTGATCGTTCGTCCGAGATGATTCCGGGTTCGAATCCCAGTGAGGCATGGATGTTGTGTTTGTCTTGCGGCACTGGCTCTCTTCCTTCCCTATAACCAGAGAGGGGGAATTGTTACAGCCCATTGGGTTGCTCAAGACGGCAGTTACACCTGCAATCAAAGAAAGAAAACAAAAAAGAATAAATAAAATAAAACTCCAATTAGGATAATAGGAAAATATATGTATTCCTGATTAGAGCTTCTTTTCTTAGTATTATACATATATATACACTGAGTGGCCACTTTATTATGACCACCCCATCAGTACTTCGTTGGGCCACCTTTTGCCTTTAATAATGCATCGATTCTTCGTGGCACGGACTCCACCAGATGTTGATAGGTGGTTTGTGGAATCTGAGACCAAGCTTGATGAATAGCACTTTCCACGAGTGTAAGATTTCAGGGTTGTGGATCCAGCTGTCTGATGGCTCGTTCAACTTCATCCCACAAATTCTCAATGGGGTTGAGATCTGGAGATTGTGGGGGCCACCTAAGCAAAGTAAACTCACCGGCATGTTCCTGAAACCAATCCTGTACAATACGAGCTCTATGGTAGGACGCATTATCTTGTTGAAAGTAGCCATCACCATTGGGATAAACCATCCACATGACAGGATGCACTTGGTCCGCAACGATGTTTAGATATGATGTGCCAGTCAGACGTTGATCAACACGAATTAAAGGGCCCAAAGCATGCTACGAGAACATTCCCCAAACCATAACGTTGCCCCCACCAGCTTGAAGGGTTATAGCAATGCATTTGGGGTCCATGCTTTCGGGCTGTTTCCGCCAAATTCTCACTCGGCCATCGGCATGGTGCAACTGAAAACGTGATTCATTGGACCACATAATTAGTTTCGAATTGTCGATTGTCCAATTCTTGTGCTCCTGTGCGAACTGGAAACGTTTTCTCTTGTTAACTGCAGACAGCAAAGGTGTTCGAACAGGCCTTCGGCTGCCATATCCCAACCGATGCAGTGTACGGCGAACAGTGTGTGCAGAGATCATTTGAGGAAATCCTTGATTAAGATGGTCTGTAATTTGCTGCACTGTTGCCCTCCTGTTGTCAGTTACCGGTCTGGACACTCTCCGTTCCACCCGAGCAGTCACTAGTCGATGACGGTCACACGTTGCACGTAGAGACCCAGTTTTTTGGCTGACAGTACAGTTTTTAAACACTTTAACAACAGCTACTCTGAAACATTTCACGAATGCGGCGGTTTCGGTGATACTCGCTCCATGGCTCCGAGCACCTACAATCATCCCACGTTGAAAGTCCGTCAAATCGCATGTTTTACCCACCTCGTCACCCAAAAATCACTTCTACTACTGTCGCAAGCACTAAGCTTTCCCCTTTTTATACTAGCCTCACCCTCTGGCGTCAACAGCGTGCAGCCATAACTCATTTGCCTAAAACTGTCAGGTGGTCATAATAAGAAAAAAACAATATATATATACACTGCTGGACAATTGCTAAGGACGGATCATGAACGGCAATATATAGCGCAAAAAAAAAGTAAGTGTGGTTGGATGCCAAGTGAAATAAAATAATGTCAGAATGCCAGGACATTACAAGAAAGACAATTTATTGTGCTCTGAAATCCAGAAGGCTTTGGAACGTGTTCAAGAGACAAACAGGCCATTTTGTGCAGAATACGTAAACGTGAAAAAAATGCAATTACCGTCCGCAGGCGTTCCGGCGTAAGATGTCAATACGGGATATGGCCACCATGGAGGGCGATGCAAGATTCCACACGTCGTGTCATGCTTTGCACAACATTATCAAGCAGCTGTTGGGGTAATTTATCCCATTCCTCTGTCAGTGCACGGATGAGGGTGTCCTTGTTTATTGGAGGGCATTGGCGACCAGCAAGACTCCTCCCCAAAGCATCCCACACATTTTCAATGGGATTCAGATCTGGAGAACGTGCTGGCCATACGAGGCGTTGAATATCCTCGCTCTCAAGACATTCCTGGACAGAGACTGTACGATGACATGTTGCGTTCTCGTCCACGAAAATGAATCTATCACCGACAGCACCACGGAACATGCGAACATGAGGTAGCAGAACATCATTAATGTATCGTTGGCCAGTCATAATCCCAGTTGGAAGCACATAGAGGGACGTACGGCCATTGATCATGATGCAAGCCCATACCATGACACTACATGTCGGATATCGGTCCCTTTCCTGTATGTTTGCTGGACAATATGCAGTACCACTTCCACGCCAGATCAGTTGTCGTCGACAATCAGACGGTAGACTGTATCTACTCTCATCTGAGAAGAGGACAGCAGACCAGTCGTTATCAGTCCAATTGCGATGTTGATGGCATCATTGCGAACGGGCGGTACGGTGACGTCTGGACAATGGGACGCACACAACAGGACGGCGGCCGCATAGTCCTCTTTCATGCAAACGTCTGACGACAGTTTTTCGGGAGATCCGCTTGCCAGTAGCAGCCATAAACTGATTTGCTACCTCACTAGCTGTGCTGCGCCGGTGTCCTTTTTGTTGATAGCACTATGTACCGATCTTCTGCAGGTGTCGTACTGCGAACACGACCTCCCCCGTGACGTTTGCTACACTCTCCATTTGCTTGAAATGATTTCCAAAGCCTTGATTGAAACAACACTGCGGCTGACGTCGAACTCCCCGGCAACATCTGTTATTTTTTATCCTTCTTCAATCTTGCCAATAATACGGCCACGCGTAAAATCATCTAGGTGATGTCAGGAAGACATACTGAAAATTGCAAGTTCGTCAATTGATTCTTTCCCTTTCAACTTTGCGTTTGAACAACAACGGTCAATACGCGTCAAATCCTATATATCTCTTATCAGTGCTATGACGTCACGAACAAATTCGGCAATCCAAAATTTGCATACGCACAACACATCTTACTGTATCCCGCACTTATGCTAATATCCACATTTTCCTGCCTTCCATTTTATGGTTGCTATCGTTGCTATTGTCATCCATCCTTAGCAATTGTCCGGCAGTGTACAAATATATATGTGTGTGTGTGTATAATACCTAAGTACCGTTGTCGGTATTTGGACTCGTTACAAAAAAGTACCGATTTTGCCCATCCCTTGTGAAATGTATAGTCGAACCGGTGGTGGCGCATTGGTATGAGCGCTGATTTTTGACCATTCGTCTGAGATGGGTCATGGTTCGAATTCCGGTGAGGCATCGATGCTATGTTTCTCTTACGACACTGGTCCAATCCTTCCCGTTAGGGACGTCGCTAGACATCGAAATCATGGTGGGCGATTTTTCCTTTTTTTCATTTATTCAAAGTTTAAGGACCACCATGAGTAACTCAATGGGCTATAAGCAGTCGCTTGCTCCTAACTTAGGGCCACTGGCTCCAGGGAAGGGAGAGAGCCAGTGCCTTAAGGCAAACACAACATCCATGCATGGCCAGTATTCGAACCCTAACCAAATTCGGGCGAATGGTTATAAGCCATCGCTTAGAACACTATGCCACCGGAGCGACTGTTTTATTTACGGAACACTAAACCTAAGAATATTAATTATTTTAACTACAAGCTGTGAAGGATCTCTAATCATTGAATTTGGAACTGTCTTGGTGTTTTTTTACATTTTGGAATACAAAAGCATTCAAAGTTTGGTGTCTTTTTTTACGCTTTCCAAATGTACGTTGAAGAAGCGTATATGCTCCAGGTTTGTCTGTCTGTCCGTCCGTCTGTCCACACGATAACTCGTGTAAAAATGGTTCGATTTCGATTAAATTTTAGCATGTGGTAGAGGACCACCTTAGGACGAAACCTATTGAAAATGAGACAAATGGGGTGAAAGTTCACGACATAGGACCGAGATCCATTCCATTGCCCTTATGCGTAATAACTTGCGTAAATATGGTTCGATTTCAATGAAAGTTTAGTATGTGGTAGATGACCATCTGGAGACAAATCCCGTCGAAAATATGTTAAGTGGGGTCAAAGGTTCAGGACATAGGATCGGGATGCACTCCATTGCCCTTATGCGTCATAACTCGCGTAAATGTGGTTCGATTTCGATGGAAATTTTAGTATGTCGTAGAAGACCAGCTGGGGACGAACCCTATTGAAAATGGGTTAAGTGGGGTCAAAGTTTCAGGATATACGATCGAGATGCATTCCATCACATCTTATTAAAGGAGCAATTCTTGTATATACACTAATGGACAATTGCTAAGGACGGATGACAATAGCAACGATAGCAACCATAAAATGGAAGGCAGGAAAATGTGGATATTAGCATAAGTGCGGGATACAGTAAGACGTGTTGTGCGTATGCAAATTTTGGATTGCCGAACTTGTTCGTGACGTCATAGCGCTGATAAGACATATAAAGGATTTGACGCGTATTGACTGTTGTTGTTCAAACGCAAAGTTGAAAGGGAAAGAATCAATTGACGAACTTGCAATTTTCAGTATGTCTTCCCGACATCACCTAGATGATTTTACGCGTGGCCGTATTATTGGCAAGATTGAAGAAGGGTGAAAAATAACAGATGTTGCCAAGGAGTTCGACGTCAGCCACAGTGTTGTTTCAAGGCTTTGGAAATCATTTCAAACAAATGGAGAGAGTAGCAAACGTCACGGGGGAGGTCGTGTTCGCAGTACGACACCTGCAGAAGATCGGTACATAGTGCTATCAACAAAAAGACACCGGCGCAGCACAGCTAGTGAGCTAGCAAATCAGTTTATGGCTGCTACTGGCAAGCTGATCTCCCGATAAACTGTCGCCAGACGTTTGCATGAAGGAGGACTATACGCCCGCCGTCCTGTTGTGTGCATCCCATTGTCCAGACGTCACCGTACCGCCCGTTCGCAATGGGGCCATCAACATCGCAATTGGACTGATAACGACTGGTCTGCTGTCCTCTTCTCAGATGAGAGTAGATACAGTCTATCGTCTGATTGTCGACGACAACTGATCTGACGTGGTAGTGGTACTCCATATTGTCCAGCAAACATACAGAAAAGGGACCGATATCCGACATGTAGTGTCATGGTATGGGCTGGCATCATGATCAATGGCCGTACGTCCCTCTATGTGCTTCCAACTGGGACTATGACTGGCCAACGATACATTAACGATGTTCTGCTACCTCATGTTTGCATGTTCCGTGGTGCTGTCGGTGATAGATTCATTTTCATGGACGAGAACGCAACATGTCATCTAACAGTCGCTGTCCAGGAGTGTCTTGAGAGCGAGGATATTCAACGCCTCGTATGGCCAGCACGTTCTCCAGATCTGAATCCCATTGAAAATGTGTAGGATGCTTTGGGGAGGAGTCTTGCTGGTCGCCAATGCCCTCCAATAAACAAGAACACCCTCATCAGTGCACTGGCAGAGGAATGGGATAAATTACCCCAACAGCTGCTTGATAATGTTGTGCAAAGCATGACACGACGTGTGAAATCTTGCATCGCCCTCCATGGTGGCCATGTCCCGTATTGACATCGTACGCCGGAACGCCTGCGGACGGTAATTGCATTTTTTTCACGTTTACGTATTCTGCACAAAATGGCCTGTTTGTCCCTTGAACACGTTCCAAAGCCTTCTGGATTTCAGAGCACAATAAATTGTCTTTCTTGTAATGTCCTGGCATTCTGACATTATTTTATTTCACTTGGCATCCAACCACACTTACTTTTTTATGCGCTATATAGCCGTTTATGATCCGTCCTTTGCAATTGTCCAGCAGTGTATATGTAAATTTTATTTTGAAAATGGCTCTAAGGATTTTAATGAAAATGGTTTACCTACCGTTTTCTGGTACTAGAAATCGATTTAGCTTGATCTCGACTTTGGGAAAATTCGTTTAGTGGGTTAAATAGCCACCCCGAGTTACCACGTTTTTAGTGCCATGGCGTCGTCCTATTAATGTTTCCTATTCTCAGAAATCTTAGGACGTCACACTCTCGCGATCGACTCGCGATTGAGATGTTGGCGCGCGGTCACGCCGTCTGCCTCATTACGTCACGCGTTGTTTGTGGATCCTATTAAAGTTTTATGACGTCACACTCTCGCGACCATCTGTCTCATTACGTCTCGCATTGTGTGCGTATTACGCATTACTTCGAATTTCTTCTAGAACGAAAAGCGAGTTGTGCCACTTGCTTGGAGTTGATGCGTAGTACAGTATAAGCAGCGGAACGCTGATTTCGCATGTTTTTCCCTTCAAAATTTAAACTTAATACAGCATTTTTTTGTTACATTTTTGAATAGTCACTTGATGACGAGCGTATCCGCTGTGCTAAAATATGATTAGTTCATTTTTATTAATTACTATTAACAGAGTGTCACGTGGATGGTAAAACAATATAAAAAACATGGCTGGTCGACCCCCTACGAAACGTGCACGTTTCAACTTTAATAATAATAAGAAGAATACGGCACTGTTGGAACAAGAACAAGCGGAAGAAGTAAATATGGAACAGCTTGGACATTTAAGAAGCAATGGTTTCCGATCACATCCCAGTCTCGAAACACATGACCTTCCATTGGAAGAAGATCAGCCAACACAAAGACCATTCTGAGCAGCTAAGATAAGGAGCATGAAAATAATGTCCGACGTTATTATAACCATCAATGAATCTATATCGGAAGAAAACCTCGATCAAATGCGGCGAATAAATAAACAGCGATGAAGAACCAATGTTACCATGGGGTTCGATGAAGAACCCCATGTCAACATTTATTGTTTGGTGTTTCATGTTTAGAAATAATAAAAGCAATTTTAAAAAATTTCTTACGCTAACACAAATAAAAAATTATCATTCATCTTTGTTTTGATGTTTATTCTAAATTAATTTGTCTCGAATTCGTCTATCATTATTATTCTTGATGGTTTAGACTTAGCATTACAATACTTGGAAATAACATATCAAATTATAAAATGTTTTGTGCCCTCATTCCTTCTTTACCCGAGCGATGCTCGGTGTTCCTGATATTTGCCCTTATGCGTCATAACTTGCGTAAAAACTGTTCGATTTCGATGAAATGTTAGTATGTGGTAAGGGACCATCTGGGGACGAACCCTGTTGAAAATGGGTGAAATGGGGTCAAAGGTCAGGGCATAGGATCGGGATCCATTCCATTGCCCTTATACGTCATAGCTTATGTAAAAATGTTTCGATTGAGACAAAACTTTATCATGTTTTTCCAGAGGTATACTGAACTGGTTCTGTTGAATATCATAGAAATGGGGTCTAAGTTCAGGACACAGGAGTGAGATTTATTCTACAGCTATTATTAAATAACTTGAGTAATGATTTCTGGTATGTTGGAAAGCGTATTATAATCAATGCGTTGCTCGATTTTACTAACTTGTTTTGTTTGGTTGGTTGTTTGTTTTGTTAAAGTCCCGTCCATCCATTTTCAATAAAATTAGTAAAACCTGAAGAGTTATAAAAATATGTGGTGTTAATTCACGGGAAATTTCTGAAAATAACGTGCAACAAAGTTGTCGGTAAGTGTACGTCTTTTAATGGAACTTCTGTTTTTAGAACCGCCCGTTTATTTTAACTTCCGTATTTTGACAGATTTTCCGTAATCCGGTTTATTTCAGAAAAATCTGTTTCAAGTGTATCCGTATTTTGACAGAAATTTTGCAAAATCTCTCCCATGCTGTTTGAAACTTTCAGCACTTACGCGAGAGAATCCTTTTGCGTAGGTTGTGGGGATCGAGCCGAGGTCGTTTGGGTTGAAGCCACACAGCTTAACCACTGAGCCAGAAAGTCACGGGAATCAGACTCACGTTAAGGGAAAAACTAATGGGGAGATGATGCATTTATATTTTTCATTAATGCGAGTGATTTAGTCATTTTATTTTCTATTAGAGCATATTATTTTTTGAATACGTTTGTAAAAATTTTATTTTTTTATGTAGGAGGTCTTTTTACAAATAACGCAATTTTGTCATCGTGATTTATCGAAGCAACAGAATGATTTGGAGTTTGAGGGTTTTTTTTTTTAAGTGACAGGAACTGAACAGCTACATGAGCGGAACAAGTCAGTACGTTGTAGCTCCATCTCTGGCTCGGATAGAAGGGGTTACAGGCATGGCACACATGGACACAATTCACTGATGCTGTCCTGAGGTATTATACCATGCCAGGTGGTGTCCAAATTGCGGGTCAGTTTGCAGACGTTCAGCGATGGGCGTAGGTGGCATACCATCATGCCCCAAACATGTTCGATCGGTGAGAGGTCTGGCGATCGGGCTGGCCATTGAAGAGTGTCGACATAACGGAGGTAGGGCTGGGAGAGCAGTGCTGTGTGTGGTCGGACATTATCCTGTTGAAAAATTGTTCGGTGATACTGAGACAGGAATGGCAACACAGCAGGTCTTAGAATGCCTTTGAGCCGCGAGGGGCGTACCGAGGACTAAATAAGGCGTCCGGCTATAGTAGAAAATTGCTCCCCAGACAGTCACTCCCAGTGTGTAAGCCGTGTGTCGTTCGACGGTAAAGGAAGGAACCCTGAGCTGGCCGGATCGTCTCCAGACACCTATACGCTGGTCATCGATGCAAAGTGACTCATCACTGAAGACTACACGACGCCACTGGGCACTATCCCCACGTTTATCACGCCGGCCACCAATGCAACCGGCGCCGAAGATGCTCTCTAGTCAGTAGTACGCGGCACAGTGGCCTCCTCGAATATAGTCCCCGTGCCGCAAGTCGTGTAGCAACTGTCCAGATGGCCACTTGCGTCCCTGTAGACAACGCAACATGTCCACGGATGGTTGAGAGCGATAAATTCGGTTGTGTTCTTGCGGCTTTCACAAATTGCTCAATGCTCGCTTTCTGTTGTTGTCTTCAGCCGTTCACTGCCAGCGTGCAGCTGGTTTGGGTCCTCCTCGACACACTAGCGCCAATATTGTTCATTTCCCGCGTCACTCCCAACCAAATACCTGACGGTACGGTAACTTGAACAACCGGCCTAATTCAGCCCAATGATACGTCCTCTCTCAAACTCGCTCATCTGCCCTCATTGTGCACGGATCCGACGTCGAGGCATCTTCATCCGACGTCGGGTCCGGGCAGTTTCGTCTTCTGTAACTGCCTGGACCCGACCTGGACAAATATGCTTTGAACTGTAATATATATATACAGGGCGTCCAAAAAGTCTATCCACAGTGGGTACCTTAGGCTATATGGGAACCAAGCAAATGTGTATGTGTCACCCAAATGAAACTGAGACTGTCCGTTTTTTGCCGTAAAGGTTTATAGGTTGGAATACCCGAACATTCAGGAACAAAGAGTTATACATGGGCTACATATCCGCTACAGATAGTCGCCTTGTTGGTTAAAGCAAGGGTCCCAGCGAGGCATGAGATTGTGAATACCCTGAGCGAAGAACGTCCGTGCCTGGCTGTGGAACCAGTTTTCAACGACGTCCCGGACCTCAGCGTCGTTAGCGAACCGGCGGCCCTAGAGAGATTCTTTAAGTGGCCCGAAGATGAGATAGCCGCAGGGCGACGGATCGGGGAAGTAGGGGGGCGAGGACCTTCCAGCGGAGGCTCCGCAGCTAATGTTGGCACACTGTTGCGACATGCGGGGGTGCGTTGT
Source organism: Macrothele yani (assembly GCA_039090855.1). Lineage (NCBI taxonomy): Eukaryota > Metazoa > Arthropoda > Arachnida > Araneae > Macrothelidae > Macrothele > Macrothele yani. Next base: position 114,607,861 of record CM077013.1, on the reverse strand, counting down.
CGTGCAGCAGAATCACCCCATTTGACAACATACCAGGTCGCTTACGCTTCGTGACTGTTTTGAGGTTGCGTAGCGTATTGCAGTATGTGGCTGCCTTGACCGTACTGCCGTGCGTCCTGCTAATTCAACAGCAATGCCCCATTCTCATCGAAGAAAACCGTGAGCACCACTTTTCCAGCTCTTAAGGAGGACTGAGCTTTTTGGGGGCATGGAGAGTCAGGATGCCGCCATTCCATACTCATCCATTTTGTGGCTGGACCGAAGTGGTGGCACCAAGTTTCATCTGCGGCCACAATCCAGGAAAGAAACTTTCCCCCTTCTGCGCGGTAATGATGCAGATGCTCCAGGCAAGCAGCTATTCGCCGAGTCTTCTGATCCTTCTGGAGATGCTTGGAGACCGATTGTGCGCAAACCTTGCTGTATCACAATCGGCGATGGGGAATGATGTGTACACTTCATTTACTCACGGACAATGTTGCCGCAAGCTCGCGGGTGGTGATTCGGCGATTCTCCTTTACAAGGTTGTCCACGGCAGCAATCGATTCCATGGTGATGGTCACGTGTGCTTGCTCAGGTCTCGGCATGTCCTCCGTGCTCATACGTCCTTTAACGAAATTCACTACACCAGCTGTACACCGTGACTGGCACTCATTTTCGTAGATATCCTTCATGCGACGATAAATTTTGGCTCCACTAACTCCTTCTGCCGTCAAAAATTGCATAACTGCTCGCATGGGCCTTTTTGGACGAATCCATGTCACGACCCTACGTAGTCAACTTGCCTCCGCAAGTGCAAACAGCACACTGACACATGCCGCCGGCAACAGCGTGCTTCTCCCGGCGCAAATGCACGGCTCTCTGTAATTATACCTCGACGCTATTACTCGAGTCTCACTTTCATTTGGGCGAATCTTGTGTTATGGGAACGTATGATTTACTTACTTACTTCCAGGAAGTGTTGAAACTGTCGTCCTTCATTTGCAAGAAACTACCTAACTGTTTTACACATGCTTTCAAACACATCTGCGAGAGTCAAGAAGTCCCTCTGTAACGTACCAGGAGATGTGACGTACCTGCCCGAAGGACGCACACGACATAAAGGCAGATAGGAATCAGAATAAAACGTCCGCGTAGCTCAATTGGTAGAGTGACTTATTCCGGAATGAGGGGATCCGGGTTCGAATCCTGGCGTGGACAGAAATGACGGAGAAATTTACTTCGTTATAATGGCGCCCGAACTATCCGGATGACCCGACCGTTCAAAATCTCGCAATGGTGTGATGTTATTTCCACACCGCGAGATAGGAAAAATAAGGGAATCCCTTCTTCAGCACTTCGAAAAAAAAAAAATAAAAATGAAGGGGAGATGATGTAACGTACTAGGAGATGTGACGTACCTGTCAGAAGGACGCACACGACATAAAGGCAGATAGGAATCAGAATAAAACGTCCGCGTAGCTCAATTGGTAGAGCAACTTATTCCGGAATGAGGGGACCCAGGTTCGAATCCTGCCGCGGATAAAAATGACGGAGAAATTTACTTCGTTATACCTCCTCATAGATGTTAAGGCTGTTCCACCTAATTTCGATGGTGTTCATTTAAAAGTCAAAATTTTTGAATCAAGCAATTTGCTGTATGTTTTATCCCAGCTTTTGCTGTTTTCTTGGTATCTAACATATCAAGCTTCAGAATATGTTTCACAGCGACACCAATTTTCACAAGTTTATGATGAGTTGAAAGTTAACGAAATGTGATTGTTGTTTTCATCATTGCCCCTTAGAAGGAAGGGACACTTTTCCTTCGTATTGCATGACGAATCATTTTTCAGTCAACGGGCACCACTATCGAGTACAAAATTCCACAGTGGACAATTTTCTTTGAATTTTTTTTTTTTGCTTCTTTAAAATAAAACAGAAATAAAATCGGGTCGAAATCGGGTCAGGAGGAACACCTTGACCCGACCCGTTTGACCCGCAAGAAATTGTCGACCCGTTGACCCGTGACCCGCTTCCATCTCTGGCGAGGCTCCCATGGGCTGTGTCGGACCTCTATTTAGTCATTGATCAATTTTTTTTTTTTATCATTTGCATATTCCGCCCTGAGGTCCTTGCATGCGGGGTTTCATCAGGATCGAACAACTTTCTCGGGGTGTTGCGTTTTTTTTTTGTGTTTTTTTTTTTTTTTTTCGGCAAAGAGTGTATTTTACTTTGGGTTCCATGTCTTGAAGTGCTTAAGAAACTTTGCGTTGTGAAAAAGAATCTACTAATATATTTTATTTTTGTTCTGCGTTATCTTTGTTTATATTGCTTCGGGAGAACAACCATCATGAGCAACTCTAAGGGGTGTAGACAGTCACTGGTATTTGATGGTTGATAGCTTCAGGGATGGGAGAAAACCAGCGCAGTAAGAAAAACGGACCACCCATGCCTCGTCTAGGGCTTGGTTGAATCCGGGTCCAGAAATGACGGCTAGCCAGAAAACAAAGAATCTGACAAATTACCCGGCTTTTATTTTGGTGGTGGGGTGGGGTGGGGGGGGCTAACGATCCCCACAAGTGCCTAAGGCTCTTCAGAGTTGCCCGTTCCTAATTTTAATAAATCGGTTTCGGGGCAGGAAAACCCGGAGACGTAGTATGAACACAATGCCTATACCCTTTCCGAAATTCGTACTGCAGCAGTATTGTTTTCTAAGTACTGTCTGATTCTATAATCAGGCAGTAAATGAGTATCAATGTGGGACAGCGTATTATGTGTACAAATACATTTTAAAGCGTTTTAAGACAACGCGTCATGTAATTTGAGAGAAAACAACAATACCCTTACGAATCAAAATATGCATCGTTATTATCTATCACCTTCCGCCATCGGTCGGGTAGCTGACGGATTCCAGCCATGAAGAATACTTCGTCGTGTGACGCGATGAAGTCGTCAACCCATTTTTGCACTCTGTCACATGTCCGGAACCGTAGAGCAGACAAAAAATGTTGCATCGATCGGAACAAATGGTAGTCTGACGGGAAAACTTTCCAGACTAGCGTCAATAACATTTCCTTGACCTATTTTCCAACATGTAGCTTAGCGTTGTCATGCAGTAATTTCAAGGGGAAACGCAATCCTTTGCCTGTGAATGGACATTTCCGACAGATTTCCTGGTTCAATCGAAGCAATTGTTGCTTGTAGCAATCAGCCGTAACAGTTTGATTCTGTTCCAATAGTTCATAATCTACACTGCTGGACACCCAAAATGCAACACCAAGAAGGACACGAGATAGCAAAGCCAGATTTACTCGACACATAACAACAGATACAAAGTTGAAACGATTCAGGTTACAGGCCCGTGCGACTTGCGGAACACGCAGACACCAATAGTTCGTGTGACCTCCATGGCTGACAATAACGGCCACTACACGCCGCGGCATCGAACGAAAGAGGCTTTGGATGCGGGTTTGGTGTAGGTCGGTCCAGGCTGCTTCCACACGTTGCCACAGTTCATCAGGCGTAGCAGGGAGTGGTGCTTGCCGGGCCACTCCGTTGCCGATCAGCAACCAGGTGTGTTCGATGGGCGACATATCGGGAGATCAGGCGGGGCACGGCAGCACTGACACCTGGTGGATAGTGAAGAATTGTTGCACGATGCGTGCCACGTGCGGGCGCGCTTTGTCCTGTTGAAACGTGGCCGCTGGCAGGTCCTGCAGGTAAGGGAGGACTACAGGCTCCAAAACGTCGGAGATTGTGCGGTGGCTATTGAGTGTACCGGCGATGCGTACCAGAAGGGGTGCGGGTGTCATAACCAATTGCGCCCCAAACTATAATGCCAGGCAACGGACCGGTATGGCGATGCATAATGCAGGCGTCCTACAGTCCCTCACCGCAGTGCCACCACACGCAGGTCCGACCATCGTGGTGTTGCAGGCAGAAGCGGGATTCGTCGGAGAAGACAATGTCGTGCCATTCCGTAGTCCAGGTGCAGCGTTCAACCGCCCACTGCCGCCGCACTCGCCGGTGGTGTAACATTAATAGTAATCGGAGCATTGGGCGCCGTGCGACAAGTCCCCGCTCCTGCAAACGACGTCGAACGGTTCGTGCTGACATAGGTTGTTGCGCAACACACCCTAATTCCTGCGCTAACGTTCGTGATGTGGCTGTGAGAGCCGTCAATGCCCGCCACACAATATGCCGGTCCTCTCGTTCGGTACTGTGCCGCGGCTGCGGCAATCGTTCACGTCGGTCCGTCCGTCCCTCCTGCACCCACCGAATCCATACTCGCCTCACTATGGCAGGATGTCGTCCCACACTGGCGCCGATGTCTCGGCACGATAAACCGCTGTCGCGATAAGCCACTATTCGTCCTTTGTCGAATTCCGAAACGTGCTGGAATGACTGCCGTATTCTGCGACGAGGCATCAGGCAGCTTCCCACGCAGAATTCTGACAGCACAACACATTTCTACTACTTACTTTGCACCCTTCTTATAGCGCATCTCGGTGGCGTGCCGGACGCACATGATTTGAATATGCTCTGCAATGCTAATCGTTTGCATGTCCTCTCGCGGGCGACGCATGCTGCGAATTTCAGGCCAATCGCATGCTTCCTTCTTGGTGTTGCATTTTGGGTGGCCAGCAGTGTAACACACCCTTCATATCCCACCAGACGCACAGCAGAACTTTCTTGGAGTAAATATTGCGTTTCGGTGTCGAAGTCGTTGTTTCACCAAGACCTATCCAGTGTCTTTTTGCTTTTGGGATAGTCGTACCATATCCACTTTTCATCACCCGTAACTATTTTCCGCAGGAAAGACTTTCTGTGTTTTTTATTTAACAGATTCAAACACTTCGTGTCACGCTTATCCTTGTTCCTCTGGCTCAGGTCATGTAGCACCCATTTTCCGTCCTTCTGAATCTTTCTTATTGCGCGTAAACGATTGGAAATAGTTTGTTAAGTTACCCCAGTTGTTCAGCTAGTTCTTTTTGCGTTTGAGAGGAATCTGCATCCAGCAATACTTTCAGTTTCTCATGTGCAACCTTCTGCAGGGCGCCGCTACGTTCTCGATCGCTAACATCAAATCCACCTGCTTTAAACTGTCTAAACCAAAACTTACACGTACCTTTGATACAATATTCTCTCGCAGAACAGAACAGATCGATGCACATGCTTTTGCAGCACTTTTTCCTTGATGAGATTCGTAACGAATGCAGTGTCGAATAAATGCAGTATGGCTTGCCATCTTTCACTTACCGATGTGCAAGGGCGTTCGACTCTTGGGCAAACTTTTGTGTCACATTTTATACTCCGGATCAGTTACGGTCACATGACAGCAATGTGGGGGGAATGTCGGATATGTAAATTAGCGGTATACATCACACCAAAAACGCTTTGAAACTTATTTGTATACCTCTAGAGCCTAGTGCTCGTCCAGGAATATCGTCGAGCGCAAAGTTTTCGGTGATGATAATATGACTGCATGGGCTGGCGTTTTATTGGGCAGCTGCCCCGACCGCTATGTGGTACCACACGTTACCCTACTTTATGTGAAAGATGTCCTTCATCCCCAAGTTAGAACTGATGCTTGCGCAGTCTGTCTGGATTTCCTCGTAATGGACAACAGCGCCCACCCGCATAGTGCACGACTCGTGGACATCTGACTACTAGACCAAGATAGTCAACGGACAGCGTGGTCGGCTGACTCCCCTAATCTTAATCCGATAGAGCATCGCTGGGGTGTCATTGGAAGACAATAACTTCCCACCATCCATTTTTCAACGCACTTCAGAAACTGCTATCTATTTTCGTACGGGAGTGCCTATTATTTCCCCCGCTGCACTGGACCATTTGATTGAGGGCATTAATCGTTCGAACCGAGTGTGCAACCGTGTCAGAAACGACCACACCTAATATTGACCCCCTTTTTGTATTTCGAAAGCTCACCCTCTCTTTAGGTCATTATCTTCTGATCCTGTTTTTTTTTGTAGCTTCAGTGTACATATTTTACCTCATTATCGTCTGCATGATACGTAATAAATCACTACCTTACCTTGAAACAATTTGGTGTAGAACTTTACGTCAGATTACTCTAGTACTTACGTGACCAATAAGTATGATGTTGTTTTCTTGTTAATAAACTGATAGATAGATGACCTTTCAAAATGTTTTTCTTCCACGGTAACAGATACTCCCTCAAAAAGATTGCTGAGAAGCGTTCGGATGATTTACTCTCGGATTAAATACTGTTCTATGAATCTCTCGATCTGTGTTGATTATTTTCCTTTACGTGGAAGAAGTGTAACCTCTTTGTGCCCCTTGTTCTCAAATAAAAGTTAAATTCCGGACTGAATACTTCCTTTGGGCCGTGGTTGCCTTCCAGCAGGAAAAATACGGAACCACTAGATCTTCTCATAAGATAATGGACAAGAACAGCCTTGTGTTAAGGGAACTCCTTTTACGAACAACAATAGATAGACCACTCCCCATCTCATCTTGTTTGTTTACCGTGATTGATCTGCCGAGAACCACCGAAGAAGGGGAGCGTGATGTTTTCCTTTTCCTTTCTTTTTTCTTTACTACATTCATCACTGTTAGGCGAGTCATCGGGTATAGTAGGTGGAGTAAGGAAATTCCTACTCCCGAAATTTCTTATTCAGGAATGCTTGGGAATTATGATGCTGGGATTTTATTATTATTATTATTTTTTTTTTTTTTTTTTTGCTGTTCATGTACAGGGGATTTTTAGCACGTCTTTTGTAAAAAAAGATCGTGCTTCTGTTATCGGTTTGTCCGTCCGTCTGTACCCATTATATCTCTGCAACTATTAGTCCGATTTGAAAAATTCTTTTTGCATTGCAAAGCTTGAAATATGCACAAATGATGATCCTTCATTTCGTTTTTTTTTTACGATGTACAATTTCGCCGGTAGAGGGCGTAACTGCAGATGATGTCGAATTCAAAAATACGTTTTATTCCACATATTTGCTTCTAAACATTTGATTGAAAAAAAAATTGTATCTTTCGATTCCATTCATATCGAAGAGTATTTTAGATATACTTTTTCAAATTACGCATAGATTTTCCGCTATGGGGCGTAAAAGAAACTTACCTTTTCCTCGATAACTCTTCTTCTAAAACTCCGATTTGAAAATTTTTTCTTCAGCGGATACATCTCCTGATGGAAAATCTTTTGCATATAATTTCAAATTTTTGGTAAAGAATACTTCGGCCACCAAGGGCGTAAGTGTTAATTTTTGCTTCTGATGTATTTGCCAAAAAATCGGAGCTTCTAAAATATCGATTGAAAAAATTCTTTCGTGGACTGATGCCACTCACATCGATAAACCTTTTCGGAATATTTTCTTCTTAAAATATTCTACAGTTTCTCCGCCAGGGGGCGTAGATGTACGTCTTATTTTTGTCAATAACTCTACTTCTAGGAGTCCGATTTGAAAAATTCCTTCTTTGTTGGATAGTGTTTTCCATGTGACAAGTTTTTCATATAATTTCAAAATTTTCAAGTAATTCATAGACTTTCCGCTGGGGGGCGTAAGGGTAAATTGCGTTTCCCCCTATATCTCTGCTTCTAAATCTCCGATTTGAAAAATTCTTTCTGCACCGGATACAGCTCCTGATGGGAAATCGTTTGCACATGATTTCTAATATTTGTAAAAAATGGTTTGGCCACCAATTGGCGTAAATCTTAATTTCCGCTTCGATATATTTGCAGCAAAATATGAGCTCCTAAATTCTCGATTGAAAAAAACGTCGTTTGATTTGAAAAATTCCTTCTTTGTTGGATAGTGTTTTCCATGTGACATGCTTTTCATATAATTTTAAAATTTTCTAGTAATTCATAGGCTTTCCGTATGGGTAAATTGCCTTTCCCCCTATATCTGTGCTTCTAAATCCCGATTTGAAAAATTCTTTCTGCACCGGATACAGCTCCTGATGGGAAATCGTTTGCACATAATTTCTAATTTTTGTACAAAAATGGTTTGGCCACCAGGGGGCGTAAATCATAATTTCCGTTTCGATGTATTTGCAGCAAAATATGAGCTCCTAAATTCTCGATTGAAAAAAACGTCGTTTGTTGACCGATACTACTCATGTCGACAAACCTTTTAGAACATTTTCTTCCTAAAATAGTGCATGGTTTCTACGCCATTTGACGTACATGTGTATCTTATTTTTGTCAATATCTCTACTTCTAGGAGTCCGATTTGAAAAATTCCTTCTTTATTGGATAGTGTTTCTAGTGTGACATGTGATTCATATGATTTCAAAATTTTAAAGTAATTCATGGACTTTCCGCTAGGGGACGTAAATGTAAATTGCATTTCCCCCTTATATATCTGCTTCTAAGTCTCCGATTTGAAAAATTCTTTCTGCGCCGCATAGAGCTCCTGGTGGGAAATCGTTTGCACATAATTTCTAATTTTTGTAAAAAATGGTTTGGCCACCAGGTGGCGTAAGCCTTAATTTCTGCTTCTGATATATTTGCAGCAAAATATGAGCTTTTAAAATATCGATTGAAAAAAAGTCGTTTGTTGACCGATGCTACTCATGCCGACGGAGCGTAGATATATATCTTATTTTTGTCAATATCTCTACTTCTAAGAGTCCGATTTGAAAAATTCCCTCTCTGTTGGATAGTGTTTCCGATGCGAAATGCTTTTCCTATAAATTAAAAATTTACAAGTAATCATTGACTTTCCGCTAGGGGTCAGAAAGGTAAATTGCGTTTTCTACGTTATTTCTGCTCCTAAAGCTCCGATTTCAAAATTTTCTTCCCGTATCGCATACAAGAACTGATGCAAAATATTTTTCACATAATTTCTAATGTTTGGTAAAGAATGGTTTGGCCACCAGGGGTCATAAGCTTCTGATGTATTTGTAGCAAAATCTGGGCTCCTGAAAACTCGACTGATTTTTTTTTCTTGGACCGATACCGCTTATAGGGATAAACCTTTTGAGAATACTTTCTTCCTGAAATAATGCATGGTTTTCCCACCGGGGGACGTAAAGTCACATCTTATTTTGTCGATATCTCTGTTTCTAAGCGTTCGTAAGCTCACGATTCCGTTTACAGCAATATCTGAGGGATGAAAAACCCGATTGAAAATCTTTCTTTCGTCAGATCTATTGTTTTCCATACCGGTTCCATTGACTGTGAATAGCTTTGATAAATTTAATTTGCGTCAGAACGGATTCAAAAGACGTGCTTATTACACCCGAAAATTCGGTGTCATCTTTCTTGTTTATTCATGATACCATTTCTTCTCTTTGCAGGGTCCGTAGATAACATCGTTTGGAATATTGGCGCCACTCATCTGGTAGAGGAAGGTGTAGAAAATTATTTAGTAGCACCTCGTAAGAATTTCCAGCCCCTGCCGATAAAATGGACACATACACTACTGAACAAAAGTATTAATTGTGAAACAAATGACGAAGTCAACTTCTCCATCATTTTTATGCCAGGGGTGGGATTCGAACCCACAACTCTCAAATCCGGAGTTCCACTATGTGGCAGCGCTCGTGACTCGAGGCTGCACATTTAGATGGAAAATTCATTCCCGAGTTCATTTATTTATTTATTTATTCATTTTTATTAATTTCGTGTAATTTTTGAGGAAAGAGTACCTTTTTATTTACTTTTTATTTATTTTGCAATTAGCCCTACTTTCGGGCGATGATTCTTTTTTTCTTCTTCGTCCCCCTCTCTCCGCACAAAGACAGTTTTGGCGTCACCATGGACGGACCGACATTGTGTAGTGTATGTTTTATGGGGCAATAGAAGTGTCCTCCTTGTCTAGCATCCACAATGCGTGTTGAGTCGAAGTCAGACTTTTTGGAACCGAAACTAACAGTTTTATTGGGTTAGGATTTATGGCCCGGTGGTTGTATCACGCGACTTACGTAACTTGAAGAGCGGTTCTCAGAATTTTCGCGGGAACGGGTAGCAATTTCTACCCCCTAACGAATGGATGAACCAAATGTTAATTCTATGACCAGTAAGATTTAAACTTGGGAATTTAATTCAGGGAGGCTTGCCTTTGCCAGCTAGTGATTGGATGATTGGGTATTTTGAGGTAATGTGGGTCTTCTTGGGTATTGTCGAAACTTTTCCAAGGGAAGAGAAGAACTTCGTCACTTTTACATTTTTTTACGGCGTGCTTCACTTTCACTTTTTTATTCCTTGTGACTTGTCACTTGGTGTTTTGCCGTGAATGTTGGTGACTCTTCTTCATGACTGTCACCTAGGAGCTGCTATGCTTTGCTTTTTGCCTGCATTCCGTTCCGAAAACCTGGTCATCACCATGATTTATCAGAGACTGGCAACTTAATCGCTGTCAAATACTACGGCAGGACTAAAATCATCCGTAAACAGCGTACCGTTTCCCGACGTGGATGGAGGATCTCAACCGAGGTGTCAAAGAAAGGGACCCTGATCAGGACGATGAGGGCCCACATTAATTATGACGGACCGGGACGTCCAGCACAGACCAGTACCCTTGGTGGAAGAACAGCGTTTTAGGGACGATAAGTGATGACAAGAAAACTGGACTTTCATGTGGTTCCATTTCTTCCGTGTGGTATGAGAGTAGCAGCGCGACATCTAGAAAGATTGGGAATTTAAGGTAGGGAATCCATCCTATTCTTTCTTTTGGTGTCCTCTCATAATATGTGTTTATCGATCAGTGCATACGAAAGTCTTCCGTTAGAACTAGTGTTTTGTTTTATAAGCGAGTAGTTACTGAGTACGAGTTCCTGTCAGAAAGCCGGTATCATTTGTTGCTAGTATCGTGTGTTATTTTAGCCATGTGTTTATACAAATATAAATGGTTAAAAGGTGACTGCAAGTTTAACACCTACTTAGAACAACTTACATACTTGAAGTAATGAACACAGGGTCCTAAGCTATTGTGTGTGTATCTTTATTATTATGCCAAAACATAACTGATAAATTGTTTTGTATGTTAATTTGCCTACGTACTATCATGAGTGTTTCGTTAGTTGCAAATTGTGTGTTCAACCCTGGATTTTTGGAGATAATGTATATTTTACGGCAGGAACTCGGAAATTATTTCATTTATACTTTTTTTTAATTCTAGACGTTCACGAAAACATTGCGGCACGCAGCGGACCCTTTCACTCCCAAAGGAAAATCTGCTGTGTGAATCACAACGCCACGTCAGTGGATCCTGAAGCTGCGTCAGCCCTAAATCAGGGAATCGCAGAATCACAATCTGGTTCGCAATATTACGCCGGGTGAACGCAATTCGGAACCCGCCCGATAATAACTATACTACATTGGCATGTACTCTCATTGCTATCTGCCTTTATCTCATGTGGGTCCTGCGGGGCAGGCACGTCACAAACATTTCTACAGTAGTGGAAATTCCATCGTTACGACGCAAAGGAAATAACGTGAACGTTTCAATGTGCGGGAAGGACCCAGTAGTGTACAGTGTTGAAACTGGTTGACAAGTGGGCCGCGGGTAGCCTAGTGGGCAACGTTTGTGACTGCCACTAAAAGGACCTCAGGTTCGATCACAGGTCCCCCGGTAATAGATAAGTACGTCTTCCTCCCCCTTTCTACTTCGCTTCCCTGTCACTTTCCTATCGGGCACTCTAGCCCAAATCTCCTAGCTTCCTATTTCTAAGGGTTGTTTAAGACCTGGGGTCAGATACTCCCTTCCTAAATTCCTCTACGTATGATCATTTTGGTTGACAAGTTTGAGAAGACTGGCAGCGTTTTGGATGCGAGAAGAGGTCATAGGAGGCGACCATCAGTGAGAACGCCTGAAAAGATTGCGGAGGTTCGTGGTGTTGTTTCGAAGTCCGAAGAAAAGTTTACGTAAACTTTCACAGCAGATGGAGATGTCATACAGTAGTGTAAGGAAAATCTACCGAAGTGATTTGTCGGCCTATGCATACAAAATTCAGTTCAGCCAACCACTCACCACGAGACGCTTGTGGTTTGCCCAAGATTTCAGTGCTGTACTGGAAGTGGAACAAAATGTCATGCAAAGAACCTGCTTCAGTGATGAGGCACACTTTCATCTAGACGGATATGTGAACAAACAAAATAAAATGCAAGAGTTTGGGCTTTACAGAATCCACACATTGCTGTTTAAAACCATTTACATGCACAAAGAGTGACTGTTTGGTGTGCGATGTCTGCGTCTGGAATTTTTGGCCCAGTTCCCGTCTTGTTTTGTAGGGGTATCGATATGGATCTATGTTGGTTCCAGCTGGATGGCGTCAGGCCTCATACGGCAAGGATCGTCTTGGAGTATCTGGAGCAGGTGTTAGACATCCGTGTACTGTCTGATCGTTACCCCGAAGTGTGTGGTAAAAGTATAGCGTGGCCACCAATGTCGGCTGACCTTAACCCCTGCGACTTTTTCCTTTGGGGCTATCTGAAAGATAGAGTGTTTGCGAGCAACCCACGAACACTTCCTGATCTGAGGCAAGCCATCGAAACCGAAATCTCTTCCATTTCGGAAGATACGCTATACAGTGTTGTTCGTAATTTCTGGTCAACGCAAGAAGGACATATAGACATCATCATCATCATTGTCAACCATTATCAATCCACTGCTGGACGAAGGTCTCCCCAAGTTTCCTCCACAACGATCTGTCTTGTGCCAGTCTCCTCCATGTCACCCCTGCATACTTTCGAATTTCATCCACCCATCTCCCATGTGGTCTTCTTCTGGGTCTTTTCCTGTCCCTTGGAATCCAATCTAAAATTTCGGCTGTCCATCGATGATCTGTCCTTCTGGCAGTATGTCCAGCCCATTGCCATTTCAGGGATTTAACTCTGATCATGATGTCTTCCACTCTTGTCATTTTTCGGATCCACGAGTTCCTCTTCTTATCTCTCCTGGTTACACCAAGTATGCACCTCTCCATACTGCTTTGAGTTGTCTGCAGCCTTTGTATGTCTCTTTTAGTTAAGGTCCACGTCTCTGCACCATATGTAAGCACTGGAAGGATGCATTGATCAAACACTTTTCTTTTAAGACATAATGGCATATTGCTCTTGAAAATTATGCTGTTTCTTCCAAAAGCTCTCCAGGCAAGTTTTGTACGCCGATTAATTTCTTCATCAATGTGACCCTCACTTGATATCTGCTGTCCAAGATAAACGTACGTGTCTGTTATCTCCAGCTTTTCTCCATCAATCGATAAATCTTCATTTCTTGTAAAAGCATTGAACATCACTTTTGTCTTCTGAAAGTTCATTTTTAATCCCACTTCTTTACTCTTGTCAGCAAGTTCCTGGATCATACTCTGCAGCTCTGATGGGCTAGTTGCAAAAATGACTACGTCATCAGCAAAACGAAGGTGGGTTAGATAATCTCCATTAATCTTTATCCCCTTGTTTTCCCAGCTCAGTGACTGAAAAACACCCTCCAATGTGGCATTAAAGAGCTTCGGAGATATGGTGTCACCTTGTCTCACTCCTTTTCCAATTTTTATGTGTGTTGTATTTTCAAACAGCCTAATCTTTGCACTTGCATTTTCATAGATGTTATTAATAATATTAATGTATGCATCTTCAATACCGCAGGTTTTCAGAGCCATTGTAACTGCTGATGGTTTCACCGAATCAAAGGCTTTTTCATAATCGATAAAAGCCATGCACAATGGAAGTTCATATTCCCTCGCTCTTTCAATTAGTTCTCTCAGCACATGGATATGATCTATTGTGCTGTAGCCACTCCTGAATCCAGCTTGTTCTCTCGGTTGAGCCATGTCCAGTGTTACCTTCAAGCGGTGTGAAAGAACTTTAGTGAAGATTTTATAAACTACTGATAGGAGGCTGATAGGTCTGTAGTTTCCGAGATCCTCAATGTCACCTTTCTTATGTAGCAGGATCATTGTAGCGGTGTTCCAATCCTCAGGAATCTTTCCTTCATTAAGGCATCGAGTGAAAATTTGGGCGAGTACTGTTTCGATTTCTCCACTTGCTTCTTGTATGATGTCTACAGTAATTCCATCTTCTCCTGGAGCTTTCCCCCGCTTCATGTTCTTGATTGCATGTGCAACTTCTGCTGGAAGGACTGGAGGAACTCTGGTACTGGTATCTTTCATGATGTCTGGAGTGCATGTATCATCCCTTTCATATAATTTGGAGTAGAAATATTTCACTCTTGTCAAAATTTCGCCTCTATTTCTTGTTACAGAACCATCTTCTTTTCTCAGTGCCATAATCTGTTTTCTTCCCTTACTGAGATGTCCCTTTGCTATCTTTAGGCTTTGGTTGTTTTCAATTGCTTTCCTCACTAGTTCACAGTTGAATTTTCTTACGTCTTCAGTGATACTTTTTCGTACTGTCTTGCATAGCTCTATATATTCCACTTTGGAAGTCACATCTTCTTTAGTTGTCCTCATCTCTCTTCTTTTTTGCATCAACATTTTCGTTTTTCCTGATAATTTATTTACATGCAACTTGTTCTTAGACCCAGCTAATTTTGTTGCTGTTTTCATAAGAGCTTTGGTTACTTTTCTGTTAACTTCAGAGATGTCCACTTCTTCCGATGTTAGGCCTTCTAAAGCAGAGAACCTGTTCTTCAGTTCCAACTTGAAGGTATTATGGTGTTTTTTAAGGTTGGTTATGTCAATAGATTTTGTTTGTCTTATGAGCTTGCCACGTTCAAGTTTAGTGTTGAGGTGCATCTTACATCTCACCAATCTATGGTCACTACCTGTGTTGAACTTGTTTAGCACACTGCAGTCTTCTATGACGAATTTTTTGTTACACATAATAAAATCAATTTCACTTGTCATCCCATTTGGATGTCTCCATGTCCATTTCCTGTGTGGCTTTTTCTTGAAAAAGGAGTTCAAGATGAAAAACCCTTCTGCCTCTGCAAACTCAACGAGAGTATTTCCACGCTGGTTTCTGTTGCCGTGACCGAATTTACCTACTGAAGTTTCATTCTGTTGCCGTTGCCCTATTTTTGCATTGAAATCTCCCATAATTATCTTCAAGTGCTGCTTACCTTTATTATTTAGATGACAAATTTCCTCATAAAATTCTTCAATTTCTTCTTCAGGATGACTTGTGGTGGGTGCATAAGTTTGAATAATCTGAGCCTGGTATCTTCTCGATAGTTGGATAACGAGTCGTGCAGCTCTGTCAGAGGAACTTTCAACTTCTACCACTTTATCCTTCAGTTTCTTGTTTATTATAAATCCAACACCACTAGTTCTGCCAGTATCTGTCCCACGATAATAGAAGAGATGTCCACTTTTCAGTTCGATGAGATCTTCTCCTTTTCTCCTTACCTCACTTAGCCCCACGATGTCCCACTTGATCCTTTGTAGTTCCTCTTCCAATTCAAGAAGCCTTGAATCAGAAGATAGGGAGCGTCCATTGTACGTTGCCAAGGTCAGCATCAGATGGCAGCCTAGTCCGGTCCTCCGGGGATTCTTAGCACCCTCTGCCGTCATGTCGCACTGGCCGCTGCCTTGGCCAGGTACATTCCAGCTGCCGGAGACTGAGGGCCAAGATTTAAGTTGTGGAGTCATTTTGGAGTTGTGGAGTCTATATATATAGACATATAGAAGAACATATCGAACATATTGTCATTTAAACTCCCAGACCTAGGGGACATCCCCCAGATACTGTCAACTTTGTTTCACTTTTAGTTATTTCATAATCTTTGTTGTAAATGGTATCGTGAATAAAAAATCACCAGAAGGGGAGCGTGTTTTCTTTTATTTTTTTTTTACTACATTCATCACTGTTAGGCGAGTCACCCAGTAGCGTAATTAGCACAACGTGCACCCTCCCGCAAAATTTACTTCAGCGCCCCTAAGCAAAATTTTCCCCCCACGATTTGGAACACGGGAGAGGATGCGCTTTTCGCGGTGTGTGTGTGGTTCGGAGGGAGTCAGGAAGATAGGGAGAGCGTCTGAAAAAGTAAGGGGGTGCCTAGACTCCTGTAGTTTTAGCTTTTTGAATAATTTTTGGAACAGAAATACTGTGGAAGGTTATTAATCAGCCAATCAGGATTAATACGGCGAGCGGACCGATGTACAGAACATGAATATGCATTTTATCGCAAGGAACGAATTCAGCAAAATATATTTAAATGGTTAAGGCTAAGAATTATAAAAGACTTTACAATCACCCGTTTTACTTTCACATGTTTCTGAAGCGCTCAGGTTTTGTCAAATGACTACTTCTAAACTTTGAACAGTTAACGACCTAAACAAATTACCACTAATTTCATGAAAAACGTCACTTGAGCTTAACAGGTTCAGCGTAAAAGGAACTCCTTGGGTTTGGGAAGTTTCTTTGCGCGCTCTCCTTCTTTCTTTTCTTTTCCTCCGATACTGTGCTCCCCCTGGACAATTTTCAGTCATTTTGCAAATGGATGTCGTTCGCTTGTATATTCAAGTTGTTACACAGTGAATGAGATAGACATGCTTACTATAAGGAAGCACTAAAAGCAATAGCAACGTTTAATTGTTTTTTTGAAAATGAAACAAATCATTTGAACAAATACCCCTCTTATACACGCAGATCTGCGGCTGCTGGGGGTAAACGCGCCGGTCGTGTTCGTATTCCCAGGTGACTGACTATTTTCGCACATCCTTGATTCCCATATCGCTTCGCACTTTTCTCCGGCAACACTGATTGATGGCGATTGGAAAACGATCGTATGATTTACAACCCACTATAGAGCGATCGTATGACATGCTGGAGCCAAAGGGCGGAAAACTTCAATCTGTAGGGCATCCAAAGTTTTAAAAGTGAAACGTGACATTTATTTACCTGCAAAGCAAAATATATCATATAGGAAAATATTAATCTTTGGGTAAATTATTTGTTAGTTTGTTTGTTTTTGTGCGTGCTCGAATTTTTTCATAAAACTATAACTGTTAGCTGTAGTACGCCCTTTCTTTACCTGCGCCCCTCCCCCCACCGCAACTGTGGGGATGGTAGTTACGCCACTGGAGTCATCAAAGTATAGTAGGTGGAGTAAGGAAATTCCTACCCCATGAAATTTCTTATTCAGGAATGCATGGGAATTGTGATGCTGGATTTTTTTTTTTTTTTTGCTCTTCATATATATAAAATGCTTTGAAGTGATAATACTAAGAATAATAATCAGCGCTTTACGTTATTATTGTTTCTAAACTCGTCAACTAAAATAGATTTTATTTTGAGATTGTTTTGGGCATGTTGCTCGACATGACAGAAAACAAAGTTTTAATGCTATTGTTTTGCCATGCACTTTGTCGTATGGATTCACAGCAGGGATATATGCACACACATCGAACACTCCACTAACATTCCTCGAATTTAAAAGTAGACTTTCATCCAGCATTATCCTCTGCTGGATGAAGGGCTCCCAAGTTTCTTTCACAACTGTTTGCGTTTACCCAGTCTCCTGAAATTATTCCTGTATGCTTTCGAATTTCTCATTCACCCATCTCCCACATTCTTCTGGATCTTTTTCGGTCCCTTGGTATCCAGTCTAGTATTTCGGTTGTCCTTCGGTGGTCCGTTCATCTCAGGGGCGGATTTCCAACTGGGCGCACTCGGCGAGCACCTAGAGTCCCAGAGCTTGAGGGGGCCCCGAAAATGTATAATTCGGTTGCCAGTATTTTTAACAATTCAATCCTTAAAGCGACTATTTTATTTGTATCGTCAATTGATATTGAATTTTTTCATATTAGTAACTTACACTATATTGACAAAAATCACCTGACACCCCTTCAAAAGCAAATGAACGGTTCCGCTGCGTTGTTAAGATGCGTGGTACAGCTGCAAACGGTATAAAAACAAGCCTGCAGCTGACCGCGATCATTTCGCACTATGAGATTGAGTGAAAACGTCGCGGCGGGAGAGAACTGACTTTGAGAAAGGTACGATTGTTGGGTATTATATTAGTGGGTTGTCCATAAGAGAAACCGAGAGGCGTATAAACATACCCAAGTCAACTGTTTTGGATATACTGAATAAATGGAAGTCACATGGAGCGCTTGAAGCAGCAAAACGTACCGGCAGACCAAAAAAATCAGTGATAAAGAACGTCGAAGCCTCAGGAGAATTGTTACAGCTAATCGACGGAGTACTGCGCAATACCTCAGTGTACAGGTGAGTAACAATGCTGGAACCTCGGTATGTACACGTACCATTCGCAGATAACTTCATACCATTCGTTACCGTGGTCGTGAGGCTGCTCATAAGCCTTTCATCTCCACTCGAAATACTATTCGTCCCTTAGCATGGTATAAAGAACATTTATCGTGGCTTGTAGATCAATGGAAACGGGTCCTATGGACTGACGAATCCAGATACACGATCCATCAGTTTGATGGCCGTGTGAGGATATGGCGACAGCTGGGGGAACGCTATTTACCATAGTGCACTGTTCCTGCGGTCAAGTTTGGAGTTGGCAGTGTACTCGTGTGGCGGTGTTTTTCGTGGTATGATCCCGGCATATTGGTTATCGTGGACAATCGGGCCGCGGGTGGCCTAGTGGGCAACGTTCGTGACTGTCACGGAAAGGACCTCAGGTTCGATCCCAGGCGGGTACGATCGCTCGATCTACTAAATATCCGCCGTGCGTCGGATGGGCACGTTAAGCCGTCGGACCCCGGATACTAGTCCCCTGATAATAAATAAAGGCGTCTTCCTTCCCCTTTTACTTCGCTTCCGTGTCACTTTCCTATCGGGCACTCCAGCCCAAATCTCCTAGCTTCCTATTTCTAAATGTTGTTTATGACCTGGGGTCAGACACTCCCTTCCTAAAATCCTCTACATATGATCATTTGATCATATCGTGGACAATCCTGTTAACCAGCCCGTCTACCTCGATATTCTGGACAATTATGCACTACCAACTCTGTGGCAATGCTATGGAACCGAGCCGTGTTGGTACCAACAGCATAATGCACCGAGCCATAAAGACTGTTACGGCGTGGTTTGTTGATAATTCAGTATCGTGTGTGGAATGGCCAGCACAGAGCCCTGATCTTAATCCCACAAAGCCCATATGGGATGAATTAGAGCACCGCATAAGAAGTTTGAAGCCAAGGCCTGCTGCTAAGCAACAGTTAGCGGCAGTATGTTGTACTGAATGAAAGGGCATACCTGTCGCTGTGCCCCAAAACCTTTTCGAAAACATATCTCGAAGGGCCAGTGCATGCGATAAATCCAAAGGTGGACCGATGCCGCATTAATGTATATCAATAAATGCTATGGTGTATTTCTCTTCTAGGTGTCCGGTGACTTTTGTCAATATGGTTTATATTTTCCCTTGCTGTTGTTGATACTTCAAATTTTCGAGTTCTCATGGATCTTCTTGTTCTGAAAGGAACAATTAAAATCATTTAGCCTTTTTTTAGTGGTAGGAGAAGGAAGAATTCATGCTTCCCACACTTTTCATTGTTTAAATATAATATTTAACTGGGTATATATGTTTTACACGCAATGTGCTGATAAATTTAGCGAAATTCCATTTTCAGCGCCTTTAAAAGGGCGTTAAGGAACTGGCAACTGAAAAAGTGCTGAAGTAATCCGTTTTGCCTAATGTATCAAACTCAAAAATAACATTTACTGTAATTGAAGCAGTCTCTTAGTAGCGTAAAGCTAAAATTTACTGTTTATTTCTATATTGAGAACTCCTCGCGTGAAATTTATGAACTAGTAGTGAAATTTAAAATGGGAAAATTTTAATGAATTTTTATGTCCCATCATTCGCAGAAATAATTTTAAAAAAATCTGTGAGAACCAAATTTTGTGGCTTTCAGCGCCTCTAGCAGGAATTAACGAACTAATTGGAAAATTTAAATATTTGAAAAGGAACACTTCAGCAAAATCTGAGAGACACAAAAATATTTTTTCCTTTAAGTTGAATAGTTTCTTCACAACAGAACTTTAATTTTTTTACTTTTCGACTTTGACAGCTCTGAACGGTAAATTCATGAAGTATATGAGATATTTAAAGTGCCAAATTCAAAAACATTTGGTTTCCTATAAGCCGCAAAAATATTTTTTTAAATACAGGTAGATCTCGGTATACGCGGTTTCGCTATCCGCGTTTTCGGATTTACGCGATTCAGTGGTGCCATCTGTTAACACTACGAGGAAACAATAATTACAGTACAATAATGGGTTTACGCATCTTGACGCGCATCTTTCGATGTTTTTTTCAAGAAGTGAGTGCTCTCTCAGATCAGATCAGAAGAGCTGTAAAGATTGCGTGTGAGTGGATCCACGATGTCAGGCAAAAGGAAAGAAAGAAGTGTGTCTTTCGAGGGGAAGAAGCGTGTGCAAAGGTCGTATTCGTTAGAAATAAAGTTAGAAGTTCTGGAACGCTGTGAGAAAGGTGAGCGTATTGTTGACATTCAACGTGCTTTGGGACTTAGTGAATCCACTGTGGGAACTATTCGTGACAATGCGGAATCAATTCGAAAAAAGTGCTCAATCTTCAACCAACTTGAATGTAACTAGGTTGACTAAATATCGCTCGGAGGTGATGGAAAGAATGGAGAAGATGCTAAGCCATTGGGTTGAGCATCATAACCAGCAGCACATGCCTCTTAGTGGAGCAGCTATTCAAGCTAAAGCTAAGAGTTTGTATACAGATCTGACGAAAGAAGAGAACGACTCAGCTTCTTCCTCGACCAGTTCAGGTTGGTTTGATCGTTTCAAGCATCGTTTTGGGTTCCACAATATAAACCTGACAGGGGAGGCTGCCGCGGCAGATGACTGCAACATCATCAGAACCTTCTGATGTGATGAAGCAGAAGCTTACTACTTTATTTAAGATGTGAAATTGGACTTTCTAAATTACAGTGGACTGTAACGTTACACGTGTTTTAACTGTTACGTTATTCAGCATTAACATTAAGTAAGTGCTGTACGTACACACTATATTTTCAGGCCACTACGTACATCAAACAAAGATCCTCGTTCTTTCCACGTTTATAAGTGAGTCACGGAAAAATTCTCATTGGCCGCCACCGGGAGTCGAACCCAGGGTCTTCCAGTTACGCCCCGGATATGCTTCCGCTAAACCACAGCGGCCTCGAATTCCTCCATACTCATCCGGCGCGTAACTGGAAGACCCTGGGTTCGACTCCCGGTGGTGGCCAATGAGAATTTTTCCGTGACTCACTTATAAACGTGTAAAGAGCGAGGATCTTTGTTTGATGTTCCTGGTCCACGTTAAATGTCTGTATTAATTATTCATTCGCCTTCTAATTATTTCTTCAGTTGCTGCCTACCATCTTTGGCGAATCCCCAGCATTGTGCGGGGCTCCAAGAAGCAACCTGCCAAATTGGCTTGGCAGTTAGCGTGTGTGAGTCTGGAGGAATTCGAGGCCGCTGTGGTGTAGCGGAAGCATATCCGGCGCGTAACTGGAAGACTCTGGGTTCGAATCCCGGTGGCGGCCAATGAGAACTTTTCCGTGACTCACTTATAAACGTGGAAAGAGAAAGGATCTTTGTTTGATGTTCCTGGACCACGTTAAATGTCTGTATTAATTATTCATTTGCCTACTACTTACATATTTACATAGTATGTACGTATTATATTTTGATTTTCTGTATTTAAATTAAGTTTCAGAAAGATAATATTGTTTGTTTGTAATCTAAATACTGTTGTCGGAAAAGTCATGACGTATTTTGGCACCCGATGGCGGTTGGGCGGGTTTAGGAATTACTAGAAGCATGCGCAGCTCTGTTATCGCTATGGCAATCGACAGTTGCTAGTTCTAGATGCAGTCTAAAAGGCATAGTGAGCGATTTGGTTGCTTTGCGGAGATTTGACATCAAGTTGAAGATGGAAGACCAAACTGTGCATTTTCGCCATATTTTACTGTTTTACTTCCGTAAAGGGAAGAATGCGCGTCAAGCTTGTGAAGAAATGCGTAAAATGTACGGTGATAATGCTCTACAAGAGGTTAGTGCCAGCGGTAGATCGCAAAATTCCGTGCTAGTGATTTTGACCTCAACGATGCTCCTCGGTCCCGGAGACCCACCGAGGTTGATGACGATCAAATCAAGGCATTGATCGAGTCAAACGCACGTTACATGACACGAGAGATTGCAGACACATTGCACATCCATCATTCAAGCATTCATGATCACCTGAAGAAGCTGGGATACGCAAGCAAGCTCGATGTGTGGGTTCCTCATGAACTCAAAGAAGCTCAATTGACGGCGCGTATAAACATCTGCGATATGCTCATTAAACGTGAGGAAAACGATCCTTTTTTGAAGCGACTGATAACTAGTGACGAAAGGTGGATTGTGTACAACAATGTGCTGCACAAACGGTCTTGGTCCAGACGTGCTGCTTCGCCTCAAACGACATCCAAAGCAGACATTAATCAGCGGAAGGTTCTGGTCTCAGTGTGGTGGGATTTTAAAGTGGTCGTGTTTTTCGAGCTCCTACCACGGAACCAAACAATCAATTTGAATGTGTACTGTCGGCAATTGGACAGTTTGAACGAATCCATCACCCAGAAACGTCCAGAGCTCGTTCGTCGTAAAGGTGTTGTGTTCCATCACGACAACGCGAGACCACACACAGGTTTGATCACCCGCCAAAAATTATTATTGGAGCTTGGGTGGGATGTGCTGCCACACCCAGCATACTCGCCTGTCCTTGCGCCGTCATATTTCCACTTGTTTCGCTCTTTTCAACAGTCCTTGCGTGGCATAACCTTCAATTCGATGCGACTGTAAATCAGCACCTTGTACAGTTTTTCGCAACAAAAGACAGGTCCTTCTATGAACGAGGCATTCTGCAACTCACTGAGAGATGGCAAAAGGTTATCGAACAAAACGGGCATTATACACTGACGGAAAAAAATCGCAACACCAAGAAGGGGTTGTGTTAGATAAACGACAGTTGGTAGGCGGTGAGAGTACATCTGTAAGATGACGTCTATGCAAATTTCGCGCTCGGCGCATACGTGTGGCGCTATAGTAGAGCCCCTCGGAAGATGCAAAGCAGGTTTGCTGTAAATACGCGCTGTAATGTTCGTGAGCGTTAGTTTTCGTTGAGATTCGACGTAGTGTGTTGATGTTAGTCAAGAATGCCATTACGAAGACGAAGAAAACATTATCAACAGCTCACGGAGTTTGAACGAGGTCGCGTAATAGGGGTACGAGAAGGTGGATTTTCTTTCCGCAATATTGCAGAACGACTTGGCAGGAATGTAGCCACTGTGCATGATTGTTGGTAGCGGTGGTCAAGGGAAGGTACTGCCTCCAGAAGACCGGGTTCCGGCCGGCCACGTGGCACTACTGAGAGGGAAGACCGCCGTGTACGGGGTATGGCCGTGGTGCATCGAACTGCGTCTGCGGCAGCAATTCGAGATGCAGTTGCCACCACAGTGACACAACGAACTGTTACAAATCGGTTACTTGAAGGACAGCTCCGAGCCAGACGCCCTGTAGCGTGCATTCCACTTACTCCAAACCACTGCCGTTTGCGATGTCAGTGGTGTCAAGCTAGAGCTCATTGGAGGACGGAGTGGAGATCTGTTGTGTTTTCTGATGAAAGCCGGTTCTGCCTGGGTGCCAGTGATGGCCGTGTGTTGGTTAGAAGGAGGCCAGGTGAGCGCCTGCAACAAACCTATCTGCGGCCGAGACACACTGGACCTACACCTGGAGTTATGGTCTGGGGAGCAATTTCATATGACAGCAGGAGCACTCTCGTGGCTATCCCACGCACCCTGACGGCACAGTTGTACGTCGGTCTGGTGATTCAACCTGTTGTGCTGCCATTCATGAACAGCATTCCATGGGGAGTTTTCCAACAGGATAACGCTCGCCCGCAAACCGCTGTTGTAACCCAACATGCTCTACAGAATGTGGACATGTTGTCGTGGCCTGCTAGATCACCAGATCTTTCACCAATCGAGCACGTATGGGACATCATTGGACGACAACTCCAGCGTCACCCCCAACCAGCATTAACCGTCCCTGTATTGACCGACCAAGTGCAACAGGCATGGAACTCCATCCCACAAACTGACATCCAGCACCTGTACGACAGAATGCATGAACGTTTGCGTGCTTGCATACAACATTCTGGCGGTTACACCGGTTATAAATGTACCAGCATTTCACATTTAAAATGGCTCTTCTCGCGCTTACGTTAAGCTGTGATCTTGAAACCTTAATCGATTAAATATGTTACCTATGCAAATGTATTGCCGCCATTTCATTCCTCTACAACTACGTATTTTTTCGTGGTGTTGGGATTTTTTTCCCGTCAGTGTATCATTGATTGATATTTGTTCTTTCTATCAGTAAATGATCTTTGCAAATCATGGCTAAAATACGTCATGACTTTTCCGACAACCGCAATATATAACCTGATTATTTGAAAACTGAATTTGTGAATGAGTGAGAATCTAACCCTATATTGTTCTCATAAAATGCCTCCCGTTTAATGCGAATTCGGTTTACACGGCGGTTTCGCGGAACGTATCTAACACGTATACCGAGATCTACCTGTATCTCTAAAAACAGAAAGCTCGATCTGCAAGGGCAGACAAAGTTATTACACTAGCACTGTTTCTTACAAAACGTTCTAATATTAGGAAGATAGAATGGCATTTTAAAAAACAAAAACACTTTTTTCTGGACTGTACTGGTTTCGTTGTTGTTGTTGTTGTTAATCTGACTGATGAAAATTTCTGAGGCCATAAGAAGGGGAGGGGCGGGTGGGATCTTTTAGCGCCTAGGGTCCCAAAAGATCTGAAGTCGCCTTTGGCTCTTCTAGCAATACAGTATGTTCAGCTCATTGCCACATCGCGTATTTTTATTTTGATTATATCTTCCACTCTGTTCATTTTTCTGATTACCGAGTTCCTGTCCTTGTACTTTCTGGTTACACGGAGTATGCACATCTCCATGCCTCTTTCAGTTGCCTGTAGCCTCGGTATATCTCTGCTTCATATGTAAAGACTGGAAGGGTGCATTGATGAAGCACTTTTTTTAAAGACACTAGGTGAAAGTCCGTTAAGAATGACTGGATAATATACGATATGTAGAGTAATTTTCAAATCATTAATCGATGTTCAGACATATTTTCGGTCCTATTAGCAGTACGTGTCTTTTCTGACTTATCTTCTTCACGTTTGCAAATCCTGTTTTGCATAAAAATTTTATTCCTTTCACTTTTTTTACGTACAATTGTTTTTTCCTTCGAAGTGGCATGGTTAAACAAACACAGCAAAAATGACACAGCTTCGCAAACATCATTTCGCCGGAATTGTCAACCAATGTGTCCGACTGTCTCTCTCCGGTGATGCCATCTGACGAAATGAAAATGTTCTCCCAGTTGTTCAAAACTTTCTGCGCTGCGAGCTAGGAAAGCGCAAGGCGGAAGCCTATATTTACAAAGGCATCCAAGTATGCCAGCGGAAAACGCTGAACTTTAAAATCGTCGCTACGTCATTTGCGTCATTACCAGTTTGATTGTAGCCTGTCCTTTTACCCAGTGAGAAGAAATCCCTAAAAATAGCTGAGACACCATGGCAGCAGGTCACAAGACCAGAATTTTACTGTACGATTAACTGCAGGGTGATTCACAATGATGTATACAGTTTCCAGGTGCTGTAAAACAGTAACAGTTGAAGATACGGACCCCATCTACGAACCGTTAGGTAGATGTACTCATAAAGTTTGTATCCCGCTACTGAGGGAAGTGTGAATTTCAAGAATTTGCAGCAACAATTTAAACTTCAATTACCACATTAATATACTTTTAGACAGTTTTCTAGAGAACAAAATTCCTACTTCTTTCATTAAAAGAACTTTAAGAAAAATTATTCTGAGTAATAGAGTAAGGTTGACAGATCTGCTTTAATTTTCTACACAGTTAATAATATGATTCTGACCGATGAAAGCCTTTTAGAAGTTGGCTAGAGGATGGTATTAACTACTAAAAGGAACTTTAGGGCTATGGATAAGAAGGTCCTATTAAAAATAAAAATAAAAATAATATAGATAAAATCACAAAAAAACTTAAAAATCTGCTTATATAAGAAAATAAAAATAAATATAAAAGAAAACTAGTTATTCACTCACCAGAATAGCTATACTAAAAATAGTGAAACTAACATTAAAATTAATAGGATTCTGAATAGTCTATAGAAGCTCACTAAGGTGATTAAATACATGCAAAGGTTATTAAATACACTACTTGTGTATTTCATGATATTTCTCATGTATTCTGGAGAGTTTATTCTACTCTTTCTGATCATACAGGTCCACAATCTTAATTATATATATTTTTTCTCCGGTTGAAATTCTCCGCGAGTAGGATTTTTTCAGAGTGTGGAGGCCTTCAGCCCCACCCACACTGCCACCCCAGCGAATTGGGAGGGGCAGGGGTGTTTGGAAGTTTGGGTAGAAAAGTCGGCCATGTTTCCTCTAGTGTGAAAGAAGCAAAGTTGCATAAGAGGTAAGCTCTCTTCTTTGTCTTTTGGTTTTTAGGTATTCCGGGTTCAATATTTGAACTTCTTGAACATTTTTTCTTTTCTTGCTTTAAGTTTTTAGGCACTAGCAAGTCTATCAACTTTTTTGCGTATTTTAACTCTTACTTTTCTTGGTATTTTTGCGCGTTTTTTAGGGAGCTAAGGCTAAGCAGCCGCCCGATTCGTTGTACTTGCAGTCTGCGCTGTATTTTCAATGCAGTTAAGGACTTATTAACTACTTAATTATGCACTTAAAGCACTTCTGAAATACTTTGTACATATTGCAACTAATTGTTTATGTTATAATGAATTAGCTTTACAATCTTTCCGCTAAGCTAATTAATATGAATGATGCTCTTCCTACCAGCTAGCTAATGATATACTTGTACTAAGCTTCAAAATAGTGAATTCAAAAAGGTTGTTGTTAGTTAATTATGAACGTAAACAAAGTCTTAACGCTGGTTATTTATGGTAATAAAAAGTTATAAACCTAACAGCCAGACAGAGGTCTGACAAAAACTATTAATTGAGAAAGACGTGCTACGTACTTACTCCAACTTCTTTATTATAAGACTCTTGGTCAACTAAAGCACACACACAACTTGTTTTACACTAATGAAGAATCTCTCCTCGTATTATAAACGCTCTCCGTAGACAACAACGCTCTCTCATAACAACAACAAAAGCTCTCCCTAAGTCTCGATGAACGCGCCTATATACTAGCTACCACCACGTCATGACTTACACTCATTGCCAGATCTCATTCAGCGGGTGAAATAATATTTCGTTCAGTAAGAAGATAATTTACATAGTAAAATAAAATAACCAGAGATAGTAAAATCAAAAGGAAAGTGAATATAGAGTATACGTTACATCATCTCCCTTAATTTTTCGTTTTTTTTTTGTTTGTTTTTTTTCCTTCTTTTTTGTTTCCGAAAAACCTATCAATTTTGGAGTGTAAGTCTTACATTTCGTTGAATGACGTTTCTCGACCTCTTTTTTGTTTTGTGTTTTGGTGGTAGCCGTATTTACATTCTCAAACTTGGCATGACAAATTGAAATCTGTGTTCGTCTGTGAAACGTGTAGTGTGGAACAAAACAAACCTGCATCGGCATACCTTCCTTTTATTCTGCCTAGCAGGAATCACTTTTTTAATTTCAAATGACGTTCTCATTATTCGGTGAATACATACCAACTGTATCAGCAGCGAAGATTGCCTGGAGCTGCCTAACAGTAACAATTTTATTATTTTAATTTCAAATTTCGTGCGCATTATTCGTTGAATACATACCCACTGTATCAGCAGCGAAATTTACCTGAGCTGCCTAACAGTAACAATTTTATTATTTTACCCCTAAGCACATAGATATATATAAAAAAAAGTGGATTAGTAGATGGACATAGAAGAAATATAAAAAAAAAAACACACATATATACACAAAAAAGAATGCATAGGCCCACACGAAAAAAAGAAATTCTGACACGCCAACTGGTCGTGCAGGAAAAACAACAAACTGAGAAAAGAACCTGTCCACGAGAACTTACTTATCTCGAGGACGCATAAAAAACTCTAGTGCGATAACGTTTTCCAGGCCTAATCGGACTGGTAAAATCAGGTGGCTTGGATCTCTTCAGGGACTGTAATGGATCTGGAACATCAGTCTGCTGTCGGTCAGGAAATCCCGGCGGCTGACGGGAACGGTCAGGAATGGCGGAAATCCGTCGGTCCGAAACAGCTGAAGTCTGTGGGTCCAGAAATCCCTGCGGCTGAGAAGAACGGTCAGGAACGTCTGAAGTCAGGCTGTCCGGAAATTCTTGCGGCTGAGAGGAACGGTCAGGAACGTCAGAAGTCTGGCGGTCCGGAAATCCTGGCGGCTGATAGGAACGGTCAGGAACGTCAGAAGTCTGGCGGTCCGGAAATCCTTGCGGCTGATAGGAACGGTCAGGAACGTCAGACGTCTGGCGGTCCGGAAATCCTTGCGGCTGATAGGAACGGGCGCCCCCAGGCTTGTGATATGGAGTCCCTTTGTGCTGGGGCCCGTTGTGTCCTTCCAGTATTCTCTTGGACGGACGTGGGTCCGGCCACATTGTTTGCTTTCGCTTACGCCCACGTGGTATGAGAGTAGCAGCAGGTATCGGCCCTGTTTGCCCTGAACGTAGGTTCCAGGGGCGAAACCCGGGCGGATGCAAAAATTTCTGCCGTCGTCGCTGTTGCGGCGAAGCAGATTGGGGAGACAAGTGACGTTTGCGCCCAGCCTTTGGTGGTGCTGGACTGTTTGTAACATGAAATTTAGTGTTCATAACTGATAAGTCAGAAATGTCCGAAGCCTCTGAGTCGCTGCTGTAATTCAGTGGTCGTGCAGGGCGATGTTTAGATTTGCCTATAGGAATACTTTCTGACGAGGTATTCAAAGAAGAAGTAGCCCGCGTTGGTGCAGAGTTATCCGGAAACGGCGCAGCAATAGTCTTGGCAATGGTTGGAGGGAAAGGAACGATACTAGTATTCGAAGAACTCGATTCGAGCCTTGGTCTCATGGGAGAATCAGGTTGCGTGTTTGGAAACCCGTCTTGAGGAGGGGAGGGTGAAGGAAAAATCACTGGAGATTCTTCAAAAATGTTTGTTGGTTCGTCCAAAATTTCGGGCGGTTGATCGTGAGATATAGACTCTTGAGTCTGTGGAACAGAAGGTTGAGTAGGGTTGATTATGAAATCGATATTCCGTTCATGATACTTGCGACACTGATCAACGTGTACGTATTGAAATTGGTTGTCAGGTTTCTCCAGAACAATATTATTTTCAAAGATATTTGCCACCCGATATGGACCTTCGTAGCTGGGTGCAAATTTCTTCACTAAAGTATGCGAAACAGAAGACTGGAAGTGCGTTTCCACGAGAGTGAGATCTCCAACGACAAGATCTGGTTCCCTACGCCTAGAATTCTAATATCTTGCTTGAGCCGCTTGTGCTCCTAGCATTGCAACACGAGCCTTTTCTGCCATGATTCGTACTGATTGCGGAGTTGGTCGCTGGTTTAGTTCGTCGATAATTTCCGTTAAATTTTCAAAAGGGGTTTTAATTTTGCGACCCAGAAAAAGTTCTGCAGGAGTAATTTTAGTAGACTCGTTGACAGACGAGCGGAGGGCGAACGCAAAAAGCTCCAAATGGTCATCCCATCTTTCATGATGATCCATTACAAAAGTCGCAATCATTTTCACTAGCGTGCGGTTAACGCGTTCCGCAGGATTACTCTGGGGATGATATGGGGAAATGAATTTATGTTTAATGTTTAGTCTCGCACACATTCTTTCAAAAATGTCAGAAATAAATTGAGGACCATTATCCGAAACTACTTTATTAGGTGCACCATATCTAGAGAATACTTCATTAACTAAGACATTACAAATAACTTCTGCCGTAGCGGCTTTAATGGGAAAACTTCAACCCATTTAGAAAAATTATCAGTTAGTACTAAAACGTAACGAGCTTTATTTTTAACAGATAATGGATAAGGTCCCAATAAATCTATTGAAATAATATCAAACACATGAGAACTTGAACTAGATTTCAAGTGACCGGCCGGTCTTACATTACGGTAATTATTAATCTGACACAAGTGACATGATTGAACGTATGCGAGCACACTTTGGTACATGCCAGGCCAATAGGCAACATCCCGCAATTTACAATGGGTCTTGCGAATACCTAAATGGCCTGCAAGAAGTTTGTTATGAAATTCGTTTAAAAGAGCCATTCTAAGGGTTCGCGGAATACATGGGCGAAACTCTGCCCTAGTAGTCCTAGACTTTGTATAGTAAAGAAGACCCTCTATCACTTCAAAATGCTGTGACCTTCCAG
Source organism: Macrothele yani (assembly GCA_039090855.1). Classification (NCBI taxonomy): domain Eukaryota; kingdom Metazoa; phylum Arthropoda; class Arachnida; order Araneae; family Macrothelidae; genus Macrothele; species Macrothele yani. The sequence goes on along the minus strand of CM077013.1, from coordinate 114,577,544 downwards.
CCAGAGAAGGATCACTTTGTAGGGGCGAACCCGCAAGCAAAAAATTATAGATATCCCCAAAATCTGGATCATTTATTAATTCTGCCATTATCTGCTCTCTGGATGTTATATCAGCTATTAGAAGTAAAGGCTGACATCCAGGAGTAGCTTCAGTGGGGACCCCACTAATTGGAACGCGAGATAATGCGTCCGGTAATTGATTCTTATGACCTGGCTGATATGAAATTTTGATATTGCTCTCTTGTAACTTCAGAGCCCACTTCATAAGTCTTTGAGATAGGTGCTTAGCAGAATTCAAATACTGAAGGGCAGAATGATCCGTAATTATGTTAACCGTCAATTCATTAAGATAACATTGAAATTTATTCAGCGCATACACAACAGCAAGACATTCACGTTCCGTAGCTGAATAATTGCGTTCAGCTTTAGCTAAAGTACGAGACGCAAAAGCTATTGGATGCCCAGCTTGTGACAAAACGCAACCGAGACCAACTCCGGATGCATCAGTATAAATATCAAATTCCTTAGTATGATCCGGGAAAGCCAACACCGGAGGCTGAGTCAATGCAGACTTCAGTGTTTTGAATGCAGCGTTAACCTCAGGTGTCCAAATAAACTTCTTGTATTTACGTTTTAAAGCATACAATGGCTCACATATTGTAGCATAAGCGGGGACGAACTGCTGATACCATCCGGTCATTCCCAGAAAGCGGGATAGTTCTTTTGCTGTTTTAGGCCGAGGAAAGTCAACAATAGGCCTAATTTTTACATTATCAGTAAATAAGCCGTGGGGAGTGATTTTCAACCCCAGATATACAATCTCGTCCCTCGCTATCTGGCATTTACTAGGTTTTAACGTCAAGCCAGCATTGTATATGAGTTGGAACACCTGTTTGAGCAGAGAAAGGTGCTCGTCAAAAGTCTCTGATGTAATAATAATGTCATCCAAATAGACATGCACATGGGGACCCAGGACAGGTCTGAGAACCGTATCCATAAGCTTTTGGAAAGTAGCAGGTGCAGAAGCTAGTCCAAAAGGCATACGTAAATATTCATAGGCCCCAAAAGGAGTCACAAAGCCTGTTTTATCGACAGAGTCCGGATGTACTGCTACCTGCCAATATCCACTCGCCAAATCCAAGGTTGACATCCATTTGGTTGACGACAGGTCATTTAAAATATGCGACATGTAGTGGATAATTGATCGTTTTTGTGACTTGGTTGAGCTTGCGGAAATCTGTCACGAAACGAAATTCATCGGATTGTTTCTTTGGAACCAAAAAGGCAGGAGCAGCCCAGGCGCTTGTGGATTCCCTGATTATGCCCTGCTTAATCATTTCAGAAATTTGACGTTGCATTTCCTGTTTCTTATGTGGAGCACAAGGGTAAGGTTTCGTCGCAATTGGTTTCGAACCATCAGTGTTAATGACATGATAAACCACCTGTGTGAAACCAGGTTGATCCGAAAATAAACCAGGGCTTTCCTGTAAAAGGAGAGAAAGCTGGTCTCGTTGCCTCTCATTCAACTGGTTACTCAATAACAAACTTGTTATATCTACAGGAGCCGTAGGAATCATTTCGACAGGTTCCGGAAAGGAAATCACATGTTGTACAAAATTCAAAGTTATTTGAAACTTATGTATAAAGTCCATTCCCATTAGACATTTCACAGGTAGTTCGTCTATAAGCAGGAAAGAATGCGTGAAACGAGCTTTTCCCAGCCCTAAAGATAATGTGACAGTTCCTGCGATACTGAAGATTTCATTATTTGCACCTCGCAAATACTGCGTTGCAGGCTGAACGTGTATTGCAGGAAAAGTGTCAGTGCAAAACTTTGTATTTAGGGCTGATATTTCAGAACCAGTGTCGAACTTTGTCTCGACAATAATATCTTCAATGGTAGAATAATAATAACAACGTTTCGCACAATAAAATGTTTATTATACATCGACTATAGTTTCGCAGAGCGATTGGCTCGGCTTCCTCAGGACGAATGGAGCGTAAACATTCAAATCATTGTGACATCATCAGAATTCTGACGGTCACGGGTTTTGGCGAGTTGTTTCCACGCGCTTGAAAGAAATGGAGTCGACGTCATGTCGTTGACAAGCCGTGACGAGTTCCGGTATATGTGGAAAGCTTCTAATATATTAAGCTTGAAAATCGAGTCCGGTTTATCAATAAGCGTAGCGTTTCTAAACAAAAAGTTATGGTTATTTTCGTGACAATGTTGAGCTACAGACGACTTCTTCAGTTCATAGTTCCGTACATATGTCTTGTGTTCCTTCACACGGAAGCTTAAAGCCCTGCGGGTCTGTCCTATATATGAAAGTCCACATTCACAAGGTATCTGATAAATTCCCCAGGAGTTTAAGTCTTCGATGTAGTCTTTTGATCCGTAAAAAATCATCTTGTTTATGGGTTTGAAAATAACTTTGAAATTAAAACTTTTAAGGATTTTTGAAATCGCGAAGCAAATCTGAGGAGCAAATGGGATAACTGCCCAATTCTTTTGTATTGGGAGGTCTATAGGCATGAGCGTGCAGACAGGCTTTGGTTTTCTAAACTTTTGGACAGCTTTGTCTATAACGGAAGGGCTGTATCCTCTGTGTGCTGCAATTCGTTTAAGAAAATCAAGCTCTTTCTGTAAGGAATCCTCAGTTGAGCAGATATGTATTGCACGATATACGTATGTGATGAAGGCCGAGATCTTTTGTTTCCACGGATGATTTGATTTTGCATGAGGGGGTAAGGAAACAGCAAATGGTTTTCGATAAACTGTTGTACTAAAGGATCCTTGAGAGCGTGACACAAGGACATCGAGGAATGGTAAGCAGCCATTATTCTCAGTCTCATATGTGAACTGTATATGGGGATCGATTGAATTGATAAGTTCAACTAATTTAGGTATTTCCGAGTTCATGCCATTTTGTTCTCTGGAATGAACAAAATGGCATGAACTCGGAAATACATAGTATATAGTATATAGTCTCGATGAACGCGCCTATATACTAGCTACCACCACGTCATGACTTACACTCATTGCCAGATCTCATTCAGCGGGTGAAATAATATTTCGTTCAGTAAGAAGATAATTTACATAGTAAAATAAAATAACCAGAGATAGTAAAATCAAAAGGAAAGTGAATATAGAGTATACGTTACAATGTAACATAACCTTCACAAAGCATTTCTTTAGTTTATTATTGTCTTTATTTTATTCTCGTTTTTGTGTAGTCAGAAGTAGTGGAGTAGTGGGGTTTTATAATCCAGTTTTCTTTCAAGAATCTGTGCTTTAAGAACTTGTAATACTTTTGTATTGATATTCAGGTTTGAATTCTCTCTCAGGCGAACTTGACTATTTGTTAATTACTGAACATTATTTCTAGTTCATTAGGTTACTCTTACAATTTGAGTTTTCTATAATCATCTTCTTTCTGTTTAATAGTAACAGATGAAGGGCATGGGTCGGGCCAGGAGAGTTTTGGATGCAATCTAAATTGTTAACTAAAGCTAGGTCATACAACTCTGCGGAGGACATGACATATATATTTATATTTTTAGGTGGGTTAATTACTTGCATCCATGACTTTGCAGAGACCCATTTCCAAATAGGTCTTTGTGGAAGTGAGAAAATGCAGAGTTTTTGCTGGTCCTTGATAAAGCCAAGGCTCAGTATTCTCGACACTTTCTTCATTCAGTTGTTCTTTTTTTCTTTTTACTCACACCGGTCAATACATACCCTTTTCTATGTTGTACTTGGTATGAGTTAAAAAAATTTTTTAGCTTCAGTTTCTTCTTAATAGAATGTGAATTCTGAATTTTCATAACTAATGCGTTGCGCGTTTTGATCTTCAGGATGTTCTGCAACTTTCGTTTTAAATTGTAAAGTTTTTCTTATGTATTCGGCTTTGCTCTTTAGTATATATATACAGGGTGATTGATAAAGAAGTATACAGTTTCAACACACTATAAAACAATGTAAGATATTTTATGTTACCTGTAACAGAATTGTAGGGGAATGTTTCAAGTTCTTTTAGAGACCGCCCCAGATGTTTCATGTGTGCACCCTTAGTCACATGACACACATCGAGCCGGTAATCCATTTCCGCTCAAACGCGAGGTAGGATATCTGAATTTTGAGAAAGAAGCTGAAAACGTATGGAATCATTTTCAGCTTCTTTCTCAAAGTTCTCCAGACAGTGGGTTGTGAAATCTACACTTTACACTCACCTTCCGCGTTTGATTTTCCTGGGCTTCGTTGAATGGCGGTGCAAACACTATCTACGACTTCTTCGATACACGCGGTCGTCCAGGACTTTAAAGTTTGCACAAATAGCCCGTAGTTTCAAATTTTTTATGCCAATCCTAGATAAATTTTCTGGTTTGAGGTTCTTTTCCGAATCGTAATCGAAAATGCCGTTGCACAATTTTTACAGTTTCCGTTGTGTTCAATTCAAGAACACAAAACACCTTCTCCACTGCAGACGCTACCATTTTCACAGACTAGTTACGTGACACACGCGCTGTCGCCTACGCCACTTCCCTCAGTAGCGGGACATACACTTTATGAGTACATCCACCTAGCGGTTCGCAGTTGTGGTCTATATCTTCAACTGTTACTGTTTTACAGCATCTGGAAACTGTATGCTTCTTTATCAATCACCCTGTATATATAAATATGATTGGAACAATGGATATTATTTACTCACCTTCGTTTTTGCTAATAACGTCGTCATTTTTGCAATTACCCCTTCAGTGTTGCAGAGTATGATCAAGGAACTATGTGACAAGAGTAAAGAAGTCTGGTCAAAAATGAACTTCCGGAAGATAAAACTGATGTACAATGCTTTTTCAAGGAATGAAGATTTTGCTATTGATGGGGAAAAGCTCGATGCAACCGATACCTACATCTACTTTGGATAACAGATATCAGGCAAGTATCACATTGATGAGCAAATTAATCGGCGTATAAAACTTGGCTGGAGAGCGTTTGGAAGAAACAGTGCAATTTTCAAGAGCAATCTGCTATTATGTCTTAAAAGAAAAGTGTTTAATCAATGCATCCCTCCAGTTTTTACACACGAAGCAGAGGCATGGACCTTAACTAAACAAGTTAGTAAAATGATGCAATACATTGATTATGATACGCTTTCCAATATACTAGAAATCATTACTCAAGCTATTACTCAAGTTATGAGGAAAATGGCTGTGGAATAAATCTCACCCCTGTGCCCTGACTTTTAATCCATTTGGATGATATTCAACAGAACTGGTTCAGTATGTCTCCGAAATAACATGATAAAGTTTTGTCGCAATCGAAGCAATTTTACGTAAGTTATGATGCATAAACGCTATGGAATAGATCCCGCTCCTGTGTCCTAACCTTTCACCCCATTTCGCCCATTTTCAATAGGATTGGTCCCCAGACAGGTCCCTACAACATACCAACATTTCATCCAAATCGAAACATTTTTACGTAAGTTATGACTCATAATGGCGATGGAAGTGATTCCGCTCCTATGTCCCGACCTTTGACCCCCATTTCGCCAATTTTCAATAGGATTTGTGCCCAGGTAGTCTCCTACCACATACTAAAATTTAATCGGAATTGAACCTTTTTACGTTAGCTATGACGCATAATAGCAGTGGAATGGATCAAGCTCTTATGTACTGACCTTTGACCCCATTTCGTTCACTTTCAATAGGGTTCCTTCCCAGGTGTTCCCCTACCACATACAAAAATTTCATCGAAATCGAACGATTTTTACGCACGTTTTCGTGCTGACGAACATACGCACACAACGCGTGACGTAATGAGGCAGATGGGAATCGCGACCATCTGCTAGCAAGGTGTGACGTCATAAAACTTTAATAGGATGCACAAACAACGCGTGACGTAATGAGATAAATGGCATGACCGCGCGCCAACATCTAATGTGGCGACGCCATGACACCACACTACAAACTTGGTAATTCGGGGTGGTTATTTTACCCACTAAACAAATTTTCTTAAAGTCGAGATCAAGCTAAATCGATTTCTAGTACCAGAAAACGGTAGGTTAACGACTGTCATCAAAATCCTTAGAGCCGTTTTCAAAATAAAATTTACATACATACAAGAATTGCTCCTTTAAGGTGAATGTCAAGTAATTTTGCTTCCTGTACTTCGAATGGAAAAATTTCTGTACACATTTTCTTCCCAATTAATGGGTTCCCAAGGATGAAAATTTGAACATCGATTAACATATCTTCATTTTATAACTTGGAATACTTAATATTTTCTAAAACATAACCATAATTATGCAATCCAACATTTTTTTATCTGCTGACGTCATGAAAATACAGGTCGCGCCATCTTTTTTCTGGACAATTAATGCATTCACAAGGATGAAAATTTGAACATCAATTAAAATAGCTTCATTTCATAACTTGGAATACTTAATATTTTCTAAGAAATAACCATAATTATGCAATCCAACATTTGTTTGTCTACTGATGTCATCAAAGTACACGTCGCGCCATCCTTTTTCTGGTTTCAACACCACCAAAGGAAAAGTTATTGATTTTTAATATAAATATGGTTCTGTTTTAGAAAATATTAAGTATTCCAAGTTATAATAAAGTAATTTTAATCGATGTCCAAATTTTCATGCTTGGGAACACATTAATTGTGAAAAATATGTGTACAAAAGTTTTTCCATTGGAAGTATAGGAAGCAAAATTACTTGACGTCCACCTTAATAATATGGGATAAGAGCGATGGAATGGATCGCAATCCTATGTCCTGACCTTTGACCCCATTTCGTCCACATTCAATAGGGGTTGTCCCCAGGTGGTCCTCTACCACATACTGAAATTTCATCGAAACCGAACCATTTTTACGCACGTTATGCGCATAAGGGCAATGGAATGCATCCCGCCCTTATGTCCTGACCCCACTTCACCCATTTTGAATAAGTTTCGTCCCCAGGTGGTCCCCTACTACATAGTAAAATTTAATTGAAATCGAACCATATTTACGCAAGTTATGATGCATAAGGGCAATGGAAGGATCCCGCTCCTACGTCGTGACCTTTGACCCCATTTATCCCATTTTCAATAGGGTTCGTTCCCAGGTGGTCCCCTACCACATACTAAAATCTCATAGAAATCGAACCATTTTTACGCCAGTTATCGTGCTGACGGACGGACGGACGGACAAAGCTGGTGCATATACGCTTCTTCAAATTTCGTTGGAAAGCGTAAAAAAGGCATACAAAGACGGCCGATAACTAAAAGCAGCACGGAGAGATGCATTATTGGTGTAACCAGGAAAAATCAGGAAAATGACAAGAGTGGAACGCTTCATGATCAGAGTAAAAGCGCTGAAATGGCAATGGGCTGGACTTGCTGCCAGAAGAACGGACCATCGATGGTCCAATTTTTTAAACTGGATTCCAAGGGGCAGAAAAAGACCCAGAAGAAGACCACACGGGAGATGGATGGATGAAATTCGAAAACATGCCTGTTTGACATGGAAGAAAATGACTGAAGACAGACAGTTGTGGACAGTAAACCAAGGGTAATGTCAGTATTTCTTAACAGTAATGTCTGTAATTCGTAAAGCTGATAATAAATGTTATTTGTTCCCACGGATTCTCCGTTACAGTATAGCATGGATTTTTTCACCGAAATCTTGCTTGACCGTAATACCATTGAAAATGTTAAAATAAATAAATAAAGCAAAAGGAACCGATTTGAAGCGTTTTTTTTCTTCCGAAAAACACCCTCTGAAATACATTATGCAAACAAAAGTTTTCGAACCCCTAGGCTGAACGAAAATAGGAGAATTTGTTAAAGGCATTTTCTTTAATTACTATAGATTGAAAACAGATTGATTTTCCATTTTGAAGCAATTAATATAATTTACTGTATAAAATTTTGTTTTGAAAATTTACCATCTTCATAAATTCAAAAAAATAAGTAAAAGCTACGTTTTGTAGGTCTGTTGTATGAATGGAACGTGCACATTCAGAGGTTTTGAGTTATAATGTGAAAAAGCCCCTGGTAAAATGTTGTTCCTCGTGAAAATTAAGTGTTCTTCACTTGAACCACAGTGAGCACCTTGTTTCACACACACACAAGCAAAGTGAAACGTCATTTGTGTGTGTGTGTGTGTGTGTGTGTGTGTGTGTGTGTGTGTTTGTTTGTTTTGTTTGTAATTTATTTATTGCCGAACTTTATTCTTGATCGCTCTTTATTCAGATTCCCATTTAGACTCGAAGAGAAAATAACCAACATTTAAAAAAAAGATCACGTCAATTGATCTTTTGTTATTAACAAACGCAAAAAAAATAAATTCTAGTTTGTTGGGAGTCATCACTTTTAGGAATATTGAGAAAAAGAAAAAAAAAAAACATCGAGAGAGTACCCTGGTACTCTTTGTAGATAATTTATGATACGCATCTTTCACATGCCAAGACCTTTGTGAGTGTGAAATAAACGAGCGATTTGAGAGTATACATTGATTTACTTACAACACATTGCATTTTTTCGCGACACTCACGACCACACAGAGCCACAGTCCGGTACACTAAGTGGAATTCAATCATAACAACAAACAGAAATGTTTACTAAATCCTGACATTGAGCGGTATTTAGATAGGTGATAATGAATGTCGTCGTAAATACAATGAAAGAAGGTATATGAGTCGTAAAAATAAATGCTTACTAAACTATGACGGTGGCAATTTTCGACTGTTTTTTTTTTAAAACAGTATTTATTTTTATTATTATTACGAGGGTTGTACCAAAAGTAATTAAAAGTGGGCATAACTTTTTTATTAGCAGACAGAGGTCGTTCAAATTGCATGTGTTGGTAGAGTAACTCTTTCTCTATACAAAGGTACTACTCAATATAGTCTCCATCACAAGCGATGCATTTGCGCCATCGGAGAACCCAACTCTCGAATCCTCTTTGAAAAAATTCAGGTTTGGACTGTTGTTCCCACTTCTTCACAGCCACTCTCACCTCGTCTGTGTCATCAAAATCGTTGTCTACGGAGGCTGTCGTTCATTGGACGGAACAGGTGGAAGTCGGAGGGCGCCAGATCTGAGCTGCACGGTGGATGCGAGACCACCAATGAGCCTAAGTTGCTGATTTGTTTCCAAAGGTGTGTGTGGTCTTGCACTGTCATGGTGAATGTGGATCCTTTTCAGATTCTTGTTCGGTCTCTTCCTCCTTACGTCTTCTCTAAGCTTCTTTAGTGTCTAAATGTACAACTCGCTGGTCACGGTACGGTCACGTTCCAGAAATTCAAGGAGTAATTAAAGAAAATGCCTTTAACAAATTCTCCTATTTTCTTTCAGCCTAGGGGTTCGAAAACTTTTGTTTGCATAATGTGTTTAGAGGGCGTTTTTCGGAAAAAAAAAACCGCTTCAAATCGGTTCCTTTTGTTTTATTTATTTATTTTAACATTTTCAATGGTATTACGGTCAAGCAAGATTGTCATCTAAAGAAAATAGTCGCCATTACTTTCTGTGATGATAGCTGGCTCTTGAACTTCTTAGGCCTTCGTGAAGAGGTGTGACGCTATTACATTGATTGATTATTCGTTTTCGGATCGAGAGAATACGCCCACGTTTCACCCCTTGTCAGCAGATCAAAACACAAACGTGTTTTCATTGACTTCAAACGCTCCCAGAAGGTCAAAGCAGACTTCCACCTTTCTGTCCTTCAAATCGGGTACCAACTGCGAGGTACCCACTTTGCACACATTTTCCAATACCCTAAGTCTTCCACCATCTTTTGTATGGCATTGTGACCACAATCCAGTTTTGCAACCAGCTCACGATTGTGATTCGTCTCTCCGGGAGACTCAATTCATCCATTCACTGACGATTCGTGTCAGTGGTCGCTGATGATGGTCTCCCACTGCGTGGTTTGTTTTCAATGCTAGTTTCCTCTTCTTTAAACTTCTTCATCTGTCTGTGCACATTGCTTTCGTCAATGGTGTCATGTCCGTAAACATTCTGTAGTCTTCTGTGGATGTCGGACATCCTGCATCCTTCCTTCGTCAAGAACTCAATGACGGCACGTTGCTTCTGCTTAGAATCCATTATTTACTTGCAATGATCAAGAAGGGTTACTGTAGAGGAAGAGTTACTCTGCCAACATGTGCAATTTGAACAATCTCTGTCAGTTAATATAAACGTTATGCCCACTTTTGCATTACTTTCCGTACAACCTTCGTATTATTACACTCATCGTCAAACAAATAGTTGCACCCAGAAAGACCTGTCGGATTTTAATGAAATTCGGGAAGAAGGTAAAGGTTGCCAGGAACAATAAATGATTAAACATTGAGACTGATATGGACAATATTTATTGAGCTACACTCCAATAAGTAGTGTATAACAGTATGGGGTCGGACCACCATGTTTGCTCACACAGCATTCCAGACGTCTCGGCATGGAGTTGTACAGGCTCCTAGTGGTGTCGTGCGATAAGCCATCCCATGGAGTTTGAATTTTCACACGCAGTTCCTGCAGATTATGCTGTACGGGTGGAGTGTGGATAGGGCGTCCAAAAGCATGCCACATATTTTCAATCGGCGAAAGATTCGGCGATGCGTCTGGCCATGGCAGAGTATCAGTGCCTTGAAGGCAAGCTCTGGAGACAGCAGCAGTATGCGGAGGAGCGTTGTCCTGTTGGAAAATCGCACCCGAGTGAGCGTTCGGAAAAGGTAGGGTCACTGGTTGCAGAACCACATTGACGTAACGTTGGGCGGTCAAAGTGCCTGCAATGAACAACAAAGGTGATCTGGCATCGTAGGCAATTGCACCACACACCATGTCACCAGTCCTTCTGGACGTGTGACGCTCGTCAATGAACTTGGCGCTGACCCCGGTGCATTCACACACAGATTCGGTGGTCGTCTCCACCAAGACAAAAGCGCGACGCGTCACTGAAGATCACCCGCTGCCATTCTGAGTGGCTCCATTACAGTCTGGCACGACACCATTGCAGTCTTTGACGACGATGCTATGGTGTTAAGTGCAGTCGTCGTAACGGTCTACGTGCGTGTAGTCCTATGTCGTGCAGCAGTCTGCCAATGGTGCTGGCACTAATCGAACGATGCATGGAGGGCACCACTGCTCGCTGAATATCCGCAACCGTGGCTGTTGGGTCACTCCGCGCATGTCGGACAACCCGTCGGTCCCCTCTCTCTCTCTCTCTCTCTCTCTCTCTCTCTCTCTCTCTCTCTCTCTCTCTCTGTGTGTGGTTCGTCCAGGTCTCCCAGTTCCTTCCTGATCGCTGCTGCGTGCCTTGTTCTATCCACTGCCGCCAACAGCGTGCTATGGTGATATTCGCACGACCAGTATGGCGCGCAATACGGCGATAAGACGCTCCCACTTCCCGGTGCCCGACGATGCGGCCCCTTCTCGAACTCCTCCAACGGCTCAAATTGCTTCCAAACTCTTTTTTGAGGAATACTCCACTTGCAAAGAATGCAAACAACGCATCAACACGAGTTAGAAGGGCAAGCGCGCGCGCAACGGGACGACCTTATGTAGCCGATCAGGCACAACGCTACGACCTATGCTTGCTTGCGTTACCTGCGCTGTCGAACGTGATACTTGAATCATTTGCATGTCTCACGATGTCAAACCTACCCAGTAAGTTTCATTCGTGTTGGTTGCTTCCTTCTGGGTATAGGTATTTTTTTGACGATGAGTGTATATTATTCATATTTAGCCGAACAATTAGACTTTATATCTTGAGGTTATAATTAAAAAATAGCCCTGACAGCGATGTAATGTGATGTAGCTACGAAAGTTCATCTGCGCATGCTCAAGCTAAAATATGACCTCAAGATATGAAGGCTAGATCACAAGTGTATTTGTGAGAGGGATTTGTAACTCTTGGCCTAGGCTAGGATATTTACAGGTTACACCGCATCATATTATACATCGTTTTAAATCTCTCGTAAATAGCAAGTGATCCCCGTCACCCCCAGGAATCGAGAAGAGGTCAAATTTCGCTACGATGCACCGTTTCCATAGCATGAAAAATGAATTTTTTTAATGGCTTCTATCACATTTAGCATCAGGTTTTCCTAATTTAGGCAGATTGCAAATAGTTAGTGTTACGTTAATGTCAAACGTGATGATATAATGTTCGGCTGTAGTTTAGTAAAATATAATGTTGGTTAATAATGAAGCTAACTATTGTTGCGTCACTTCAAGGAACAGCATGCGGCAAGAACAGATTTCAGCAGTGGCTTTGACAACTTTCGTTATCCATTTCCGTTACATCGAAATTTTTAGCCTGGAATTCAATGCGTTTCGTATTGTGAACTTACTTTACTACTGTCAGGAAAGCTGCATTGTATAAAAAAGCTGGGTAAAACTACCAAATTATACATTCCGCACCACTCCTTTTGTTTTTTAATTTATTGTACCATTTTTATTTTTTATTCGGCAACAAATTGTATTTATCAACAGAGCTCACAGTACAAAGTATAGCAGCTACGTCACTAGCCACGACTTCGCGGACAACTGAAATCTGCGTATGATCAAGGAGGGGCTTTCGGGAAAATAGCCTCAGGTGAGTGTTTATTTCATAGAAACTAATTGATGTGGAAACAGTCTGAGATTCCCACATGTGTTGATTTTAATATACGGCAAATCTACGATCTGTTCTGTGCCCAGTGGATAAGGGATTGCGTGTACAATAGATTAAGCGTTTCACAGCAAAAACTCCAAGCTGAGTTCAGAAAACTTATGTATGTAATGAAGAAAAACGATTGCTTTGAGTAGGGAATGGGGAGCTACAGCTCTGTAGCCCCATAGCACCAGCCGCCACTGACTAAAAGGTGATGACGATGAGCCAAACATGAAACGTTCAGATTATATTTTTGGAATGGAATGTGCTTTGTATTGTTTCGTGATTCATGATATATTATATAACAACAAAAGGAATTTTCTTCAATTACAGCAATAAAATTTAATCAAGTATTATTCTAAACATTTTCCTAATTATAGGAATCTCGATGTTATATGAGGTCTAACACTGCTACTGAATTTAACACCGAATAACACGCTCTTCAATAAATGTTGAAAACTTATTTAATTTGTTAATAATCAAGTTTAAAATACTTCGCAATATGTCGAAAATTTATCAAGTACAGATTATGACGCTTTACTTTAGGATTTAAATTGATGCCTCGTTTACCTAAAGGAACGGTATTTTCCGAATAGTGCTAAACACTTTAGAACTACATCACAATAAACTTGCTAAAAAAACCTAAATAGCATAATACAGGGTGATTCATAAAGAAGTATACAGTTTCAACGCACTATAAAACAAGAACAATGTAAGATATTTTATGTTACCTGTAACAGAATTGTAAGGGAATGTCTCAAGTTTTTTTAGAGACAGTCACAGATGTTCTATGTGTGCACCCTTAGTCACACGACACACATCGAGCAGGTAATTCATTTCCGTTTCCAGTTTCTGTTTCCAGTTTCCAGATGCTGTAAAACAGTAACATCTGAAGACGCGGACCGCAACTGCGAACCGTTAGGTAGATGTACTCATGAAATTTGTATCCCGCTACTGAGGGACACAAACTTCCCTTCATGTTGATCTAGCGGAGCTGAAACAGCGTATCACAGCCACTATCACTGCACTTGATTCAGATATCTTACCTCGCTTTTGGGCGGAAATGGATTACCAGCTCGATGTGTGTCGTGTGACTAAGGGTGCACACATAGAATATCTGTGACTGTCTCTAAAAGAACTTGAAACGTTCCCCTACAATTCTGTTACAGGTAACATAAAATATCTTACATTGTTCTTGTTTTATAGTGCATTGAAGCTGTATACTCCTTTATGAATCGCCCTGTATTTTAAAATGTACCTTTGCCATAGTTATTTTAGAACATGGAATATTTAGCTTTACAAAATGTGCCTAAAATTTATTTTAGCCAAATAAAGCCAAAATGTAATGTAGCGGAACTACTTTTTAAAGTCGAAGTTTAATCTGAAGTTCGACTTTTTTAAATCTACTCAGTTTCTAGGTTTATTCCATTTTTTAATAAGCTGAGAATTAACCCGTGAATGAAGGTAATAAACCTTATGAATTTTGTACAGTAATAAGATACACGCCCTTACCAACAATTCGCACTATTCACGTCTTTTAACCGAAGTGTTCTGTTCCTTTCCGTCTGTTGTAAAATGTAAAAGGACAAAGAAATAAGTGCGCCTGGTACTCCAGATGGCAGCATCATCAACCAAACTTGCTTAAGGCAACAACCGCCGTTTCTAAAGGGCATGTTCCAATTGGAAGCACTTCCAAAAGGTCGTCTGCACAGAAAGCAACATTGCTGTCTCCGTGAAAGCGTGTAGTCGCGCTTCGTACGAAGTTTTCAGTTCACTTGAGTTATTGTTTCCAATGGATTTCGTTGGCAAATCAGCATAGTAACTGTGCTCTTTCGCTGCATTTAAAAATCAGGACCAATCACCATTACAAGAATTTTCGTGCGGGAAAAATTTCTCTCAAACTCGGATCCCATTTGGTTAAATACCAACAGCTGCAGAAACGATACAGGTGAGTCAACAACATTTTTTTTCTTGTTATTGTTTATTATTTGTTTCTGACCAGTTTTCTAGATCGGTTGATAAATCTGTTTCTCTGAGGCATTCTTCGAAAGACGGTTTGTTGTAGAAAATTATCAATCAGTGCGCTAAAAAAAGAGAAATTTGATTTTTCTTATCTTCCTATATTTCTTCAAAATGTGTTTAGAAACAGAATTCACTCCACTTCAGGTTATAATCAGTGCTAAAAGTGAATAAAAGGCATTTCACTTGGGAACACGCACTTTTGTAGCAATGCCAAAATAAGTGAGCCGAAAAACAGAAAATTCATATCAAAGAGTTTTATGTACGTAATATCGTAATACAAATTTAAGATAGATGGGTATTTAAAGTTTCCAAAAGCAGTGTTCGGTAAAAAACGGAAAAGTACTGATGGACAGCGATTGTGAAGTTAGAATGGAGCAAGTTGGTAATGAAAGCAAACAATAAAGTTTATATAGTCCGGAAGTACATCTGCATTGAAAGTTAGAATTTTAATAACAACAAAAGGGAACGTGATAAATATCAATGCATGTTAATACAAACTTAGAACTTAGATGCATGGTACCTTTCCGTCTGAAAAATGTAGTCTTTGAAAAGTGAATGCGGTTGTACACCTGAAATTAATCTTTGATTTTTTAATTTAAGCATTAGGCTGCAGTATCTGGGTCAACGTTAATTTAAGTCAGAACAGTACGTTATCTTTAAAAATTGGAATCAGTTATTTGTGGTCTTTAAATTAAAATAATATCTGTAGTCTTAGTTAAGATTCTTAAAAGTCTAAGAAAGAGAAACTTGATCAAAACTGAGAGGCACATTTTGCTGGATATTGATACAATTCTTTTTACAGAAGAATGTAGTCAAGAAATACTATTACGGTGTGGTGCCATGAAGTTAGAGTATTGCTTATATTTCTTGTGTCAAAAATATTAATTAAGCATGGAGTCATTATTTTAGAATATGAATTAAGAGGCACACAGCTATTTGTCGTGTGACTAAATTCATTTCCCAAGATTCTAACTTCATGAAAAAACAATACTTTGTGACAAAAAATATACACAATACTCTAATTTCACGGCACCACGTTGTATTACTATTTCTCAACTGCAATTTTCAATAAACTAAATTTCACATTAGAAAGGAATTTTAGCAAAAAAACTGATAAGTTATGGAATTCGATGAAATCCGTCGGAAATACCGGAAGTTTGCATTAGTTATCTGTCAAAGCACGTACGTCAGGCTTAAAGATAAGAAGCATTCCTGCTTGAATATACTTAATCGCTAAGCTTAAGTGCATTGTAATAATTTGAATATTTTATTCGATCGCAGAAGAAAGGTATTTCTGTGTAGAAGAAACATATTAAATATTTCAGAGGGCATATTTCTATAATTTAATAATTCTTTTTGTTTATTAAATTTAGCTTACCACATATATTTTAGAGTTACATTAAGTGTTTAGATAGCATTCCACGTGATATTTCGGTACTCAAACAGAATGCTGCATAAGTTTTTGGACAGATTGTTGATAGTTCCACAGCAGTTCAGTGAAATTGTTTGAAGAGTTTAGATTGAATGTATACTTCTACGGACGAAAACATCGAGTACGTTTGATCATCCATGCGCAAAAGATTTGTTAAGTCGTTATTCTTCTCACAGGGAGAAAATTCGGGATAATTCTCTTTTCTTAAATCGTATCATCATCATCATCATCATTGTCAACCATTATCAATCCACTGCTGGACGAAGGTCTCCCCAAGTTTCCTCCACAACGGTCTGTCTTGTGCCAGTCTCCTCCATGTCACTCCCGCATATTTACGAATTTCATCCACCCATCTCCCATGTGGTCTTTTTCTGGGTCTTTTCCTGTCCCTTGGAATCCAATCTAAAATTTCGGCTGTCCATCTATGGTCTGTCCTTCTGGCAGTATGTCCAGCCCATTGCCATTTCAGGGATTTAACTCTGATCATGATGTCTTCCACTCTCGTCATTTTTCGGATCCACGAGTTCCTCTTCTTATCTCTCCTGGTTATACCAAGCATGCACCTCTCCATGCTTCTTTGAGTTGTCTGCAGCCTTTGTATGTCTCTTTTAGTTAAGGTCCACGTCTCTGCACCATACGTAAGCACTGGAAGGATGCATTGATCAAACACTTTTCTTTTAAGACATAACGGCATATTGCTCTTGAAAATTATGCTGTTTCTTCCAAAAGTTCTCCAGGCAAGTTTTGTACGCCGATTAATTTCTTCATCAATGTGACCCTCACTTGATATCTGCTGTCCAAGATAAACATACGTATCTGTTATCTCCAGTTTTTCTCCATCAATCGATAAATCTTCATTTCTTGTAAAAGCATTGAACATCACTTTTGTCTTCTGAAAGTTCATTTTTAATCCCACTTCTTTACTCTTGTCAGCAAGTTCCTGGATCATACTCTGCAGCTCTGATGGGGTAGTTGCAAAAATGACTACGTCATCAGCAAAACGAAGGTGGGTTAGATAATCTCCATTAATCTTTATCCCTTTGTTTTCCCAGTTCAGTGATTGAAAGACATTTTCCAATGTGGCATTAAAGAGCTTCGGAGATATGGTGTCACCTTGTCTCACTCCCTTTCCAATTTTTATGTGTGTTGTATTTTCAAACAGCCGAATCTTTGCACTTGCATTTTCATAGATGTTATTAATAATATTAATGTATGCATCTTCAATACCGCAGGATTTCAGAGCCGTGGTAACTGCTGATGGTTTCACCGAATCAAAGGCTTTTTCATAATCGATAAAAGCCATGCACAATGGAAGTTCATATTCCCTCGCTCTTTCAATTAGTTCTCTCAGTACGTGGATATGATCTATTGTGCTGTAGCCACTCCTGAATCCAGCTTGTTCTCTCGGTTGAGCCATGTCCAGTGTTACCTTCAAGCGGTGTGAAAGAACTTTAGTGAAGATTTTATAAACCACTGATAGGAGGCTGATAGGTCTGTAGTTCCTGAGATCCTCAATGTCACCTTTTTTATGTAGCAGGATCATTGTAGCATTGTTCCAATCCTCAGGAATCTTCCCTTCATTAAGGCATCGAGTGAAAATTTGGGCGAGTACTGTTTCAATTTCTCCACTTGCTTCTTGTATGATGTCTATAGTAATTCCATCTTCTCCTGGAGCTTTCCCCCGCTTCATGTTCTTGATTGCATGAGCAACTTCTGCTGGGAGGACTGGAAGAACTCTGGTACCTTTCATGATGTCTGGAGTACATGTATCATCCCTTTCATATAGTTTGGAGTAGAAATCTTTCACTCTTGTCAAAATTTCGCCTCTATTTCTTGTTATAGAACCATCTTCTTTTCTCAGAGCCATAATCTGTTTTCTTCCCTTACTGAGATGTCCCTTTGCTATCTTTAGGCTTTGGTTGTTTTCAATTGCTTTCCTCACTAGCTCACAGTTGAATTTCCTTACGTCTTCAGTGATACTTTTTCGTGCTGTCTTGCATAGCTCTATATATTCCACTTTGGAAGTCACATCTTCTTTAGTTGTCCTCATCTCTCTTCTTTTTTGCATCAACATTTTGGTTTTTCCTGATAATTTGTTTACATGCAACTTGTTCTTAGACCCAGCTAATTTTGTTGCTGTTTCCATAAGAGCTTTGGTTACTTTTCTGTTAACTTCAGAAATATCCACTTCTTCCGATGTTAGGCCTTCTAAAGCAGAGAATCTGTTCTTCAGTTCCAACTTGAAAGTATTATGGTGTTTTTTAAGGTTGGTTATGTCAATACATTTTGTTTGTCTTATGAGCTTGCCACGTTCCAGTTTAGTGTTGAGGTGCATCTTACATCTCACCAATCTATGGTCACTACCTGTGTTGAACTTGTTTAGCACACTGCAGTCTTCGATGACGAATTTTTTGTTACACATAATAAAATCAATTTCACTTGTCGTCCCAATTGGATGTCTCCATGTCCATTTCCTGTGTGGCTTTTTCTTGAAAAAGGAATTCAAGATGAAAAATCCTTCTGCCTCTGCAAACTCAACGAGAGTATTTCCACGCTGGTTTCTGTTGCCGTGACCGAATTTACCTACTGAAGTTTCATTCTGTTGCCGGTGCCCTATTTTTGCATTGAAATCTCCCATAATTATCTTCAAGTGCTGCTTACCTTTATTATTTAGATGACGAATTTCCTCATAAAATTCTTCAATTTCTTCTTCAGGATGACTTGTGGTGGGTGCATAAGTTTGAATAATCTGAGCCTGGTATCTTCTCGATAGTTGGATAACGAGTCGTGCAGCTCTGTCAGAGGAACTTTCAACTTCTACCACTTTATCCTTCAGTTTCTTGTTTATTATAAATCCAACACCAGTAGTTCTGCCAGTATCTGTCCCACGATAATAGAAGAGATGTCCACTTTTCAGTTCAATGAGATCTTCTCCTTTTCTCCTTACCTCACTCAGCCCGACGATGTCCCACTTGATCCTTTGTAGTTCCTCTTCCAATTCAAGAAGCCTTGAATCAGAAGATAGGGAGCGTCCATTGTAGGTAGCCAAGGTCAGCATCAAATGGCAGCCTAGTCCGGTCCTCCGGGGATTCTTAGCACCCTCTGCCTTCATGTCGCACTGGCCGCTGCCTTGGCCAGGTACATTCCAGCTGCCGGAGACTGAGGGCCAAGATTTAAGTTGTAGAGTCATTTTGGAGGTGTTTGGCCATAACTCACCACGCTGGCCAAGCGGGTTGGTGAGTGTGGGATAGCATTTCCTCTGATCCCGATGGTATAGTTATACCGCTATTTGCGGTCGTCAGAGCCCCTTTAGTGGGAACAGGATGCACCACGAGAAGGCGGGGCTGCCTAATGAGCACAAAATCACTTATATCGTTACTGGAGTTTATACATCTAACGCCATCTAACCCTTTCGTCTCTTTAATTTGTACTTTCCGTCAATGAAAGATCCTCTTGACTTCATCAGATCAATAAGTGTATTTTCATTCAATTCGTTATGACATCAGTGACGAATAATTCACCATTCATCCTCAGAAAGCTAGAAGACTTCAACTAACAACTATGAAGATTACTGTGCCTAAAACTTTTAGTATATGCTCTAAAATTTAAATCGCACAAAGTTTCATTCAAATAATTTCATCAGCCATATCTAGAGTGATGAAATAGTTAATAGTAAGTACATTCTGGTGATAATGAATTTTTGAAAAGTGCTGTTATGGAAAGGGAAGAACGCTGAAAAGAACGCATCGATCGCTAAAAGTTCTACGATATTAAAGATTTTTTCGTTTTGCTTTAAGAGAATAGCAATGGAAACGGTATTCAGCTGTATCCAACTCTTTCTACTAAAGCCTGTATCCAACTCTTTCTACTGAAGCCTGTATCCAACCCATTCTACTAGAACCAGTATCCAACTCTTTCTACTTAAACCTGTACCCAACTCCTTCTAGTTAACCATGTACCCGACTCTTCCTACTGAAGCCTGTATCCAACTCTTTCTACTGAAGCCTGTATCCAACCCTTTCTACTAAAGCCTGTATCCAACCCTTTCTACTAAAGCCTGTGTCCAACTCTTTTCTACTGAAGCCTGTATCCAACCCTTTCTACTAAAGCCTATATCCAACCCTTTCTACTAAAGCCTGTGTCCAACTCTTTTCTACTGAAGCCTGTATTCAACTCTTTTTACTGAAGCGTGTATCCAACTGTTTCTACTGAAGCCTGTATACAACTCTTTCTGCTGAAGTCTGTATCCAATTCTTTCTACTGAAGCCTGTGTCCAACTCTTCCTACTGAAGCTCGGAAAGTGATGCTTCCTTCAGAACTTCGTACTTCTGTGAAGTTGGATTTTCGGTGATGGTACAATTAAAAACCAAATTTCAGAACAATCTGCAATTGTGGAACTCTTTGCGCCCAAAAATAATTCGCATCAACGTTCACTTCAATGCCGTTATCAGCAGAAGCAGAAACAATGTGCACCATTGGTACACGTGTCGTTATGAGAAATAAATAATTTTGTCAAATAATATTCAATAATAAATGAAAAAAAAAACAGCAGTGAAAATAATAAAATTAAAAATTGGATCAGTTTTTTTTAAAATTGTATACAATAAGGAATTAAAAAAAAACCAGTAGTAAAGCCTAATTGAATGAAAAAATAGTTTTTCCCTCATTTTTATTAAAGCTTGTTGGGTCGCGAATGTTGGTCGTTCAAAAAACTGGGTCGCCGTTCTAAAAAGTTTGGGAAGCACAGAATTAAAGATACACGTAACAATTCCGAATAAAAGCTACGGCTATTCTTGCAGTGAATGCGTGTTCTACTTACAGGCATGTAGTTAGTTTGATAACAGTTTAAAATCTGTCCTATTCCGTATGGAAAAATCGGAAGCACAGGATACTCAGATTCTTCCTACAGTAGAACTACGAGTAGAGGTGTCAGTTAACTACATTTGATATCCGAATCCCTCTTCAGAAGGAAAAAACGAGAATCAACTTCCTCAACAAACGGTTTAGATTTAGAGCAGCGATATTTGAAAGATAACACAGCAAGAATGCCACTTTAATGCCATATAATTGCCTCTTTTCCGATTTGTTTTGGAGTTCACAAATATTGCTTACCGATGACTACCATGATTTCGTGGGGTAAGGGTAGAAATAAGATTACGAACGTATCACCGTTTCTCATTAATTTTCTTGCATAGGAAAATAGTCTGGGGTTCAATTTGCACTCAGAATGCAGCCGAAAAACTGGCCTGCATTCTAAACAGTTTTAAAAGCTATGCTTGATTTCACGTGGCCGATCAGTTTTTTTACCGTCGGTGATGGCGCCTTTCGCGCTGTCTTTTTGCTTTTAATCTCTTTTCTGATTTCCGCTTGAAGAAATGCTACTAACGACAACATTAAGAGATTTCCACTTCATCGCGTGTTTTGTCTTTAGACATATTAAATGCATCAGAAAATGGCGTGCTTATATTAGATCTTCAAGTAGTCTGATAATTTCGCTTTTCATCTAGCAGAAATGAATATGACCAGAGATACTGATACACATTTTTGCTTGTCTTTTCCACAAATATGAGGCATACATTTTCCGTGCAAACATTTAGTCCAACATCGAGTTAATGAACACCATTATTTTTACACATGAGAACAAGATCATATAATTTAAACAAGCATAGCCTGCACAATGTATCTACAATTTCCGCTCTTCACGTGTTTTTCATTTTTCCACCTCAACACTCACGTCTTAGCTTTGCATTTTCATTTGAGTGCCTGTCAGCGCTACCAAAACATACAAGTTGTTCGAGCGAACTAATGTGTCGCTTTGTAGGAGAAAATGGAGAAATAACCACATTTACATAAGAAACAGAATCTAAAAAGGAAGGTTAAATTAGAGATGTACTTCACACAGAATTATTATTTTAATTAACAGTTCGACCGCAAGAGTAACTGATAGTTTTAAATATAAGTATACACTGAAGTGCCAGAAAATTTGGTACAGACGAGCTTATGCAAAATACATAGCAACGTCACCTATGCCCGTACTCTGTTGCGTCCGCCAGTGCGTATATAAAACGATAGACATCCTTGCTAACTGTCAGAGCTGTTTTCGGCATGAGAATGACAAGTAATAACAATTTAAGCGATTTTCAACGCGGTGTCATAGTTGGCGCTCGTGAGATGGGCCATAGTATTTCGAAGGTAGAAACAAAGTTCGGATTTTCACGGACGACCATTGCAAGGGTGTACTGTGACTACAAGAATTCCAGCAAAACCTACAACCTACTATACAAGTATGGCCGTAAAAAGACATTGGGTGAACGTGACCATCGTCGGCTGTCAAGAATCGTTTCACGCGATAGGCGTGTAACACTCTCGTAGGTATCATTGGAATTTAATGCTGGAGCCTCAACAAGCATCCGTGTCCGGACTGTGCAACGTACCCTGCACGATATGGGCTTTGGGAGCCGACGCCCAACTCGAGTCCCCTTGATAGGTGCACAACACAGAGCTATGCGCTTCGCGTGGGCACGGCAACACCACCACTGGACTCTTGATGACTGGAAACAAGTAGCCTGGTCTGACGAGTCGCGTTTCCAACTGTATCGGGCAGATGGAAGAATTCGTGTGTGGCGCAAACCCCGTGAAGCCATGGATCCCGCCTGTCAACAGGGAACTGTACCTGCTGGGAAGTGGGGCGGGGGGCGTCCGTAATGGTATGGGGTGTGTTTAGCTGGACTTTACTGGGACCCCTGGTACGTCTACAAACATCTGTGACCGGCCAACGCTATGTGCACATCCTTTCTGACGAGGTACACCCGTTCATGTGCTGCATTCATGCCGATGGGTTGGGCCTGTTCCAACAGATCAATGCACCTCCACACAAGTGTCGGGATACCACATTATGATTAGAGGAGCATTCATCTGAGTTTGGGGTTTTGCCGTTCCCACCTAAGTCCCCAGATATGAACGTGATAGAACACATTTGGGATGCCATGCAACGCGCTATCGAACACAGGAATCCGAGACCTCGGAATACACCCGAATTGTGGAACGCTCTGCAGGAAGTATGGTGTACATTGCCTACAGCATATTTCCAGAAGCTAGTGGAGTCCATGCCCCGTCGTATTTCTGCAGTCCTGAGCTTCCGTGGGGGACCTACCAAGTATTAGACTGGTGTACTAATTTTTCTGGCACTTCAGTGTACTTCTATAGTGTTATTTAATACGTAGTTGAATTTTGTGATTTTTCCCCTAGAAACATTCGGAGCCATAGAACGAATGAAAATGTTCTTTGGTGTACAACCGCAAACCTTCTTTGCACATGATAGGCCATATACTGTCTTTTCAACTTAGGGTGCTCGTCACAAGGGGCGTGTGAGTCGTACAGAAACTCCAGTTTTAAAACAGATTATTCTCCGTCTTTTCATATCTGTATGACTCAATATTCAGAATTATTACACTGCTGGCCACCCAAAATGCAACACCAAAGAAGGACACGAGGTAGCAAAGCCAGATTTACTGGACACATAACAACAGATACAAAGATGAAACGATTGAGCTTACAGGCCCGTGCGACTTGCGGAACACGCAGACACCGATAGTTCGTGTGGCCCCATGGCTGGCAATAACGGCCGCTACACGCCGCAGCATCGAACGAAAGAGGCTTTGGATGTGGGCTTGGGGTATGTTGGTCCAGGCTGCTTCCATACGTTGCCACGGTTCATCAGGCGTAGCCGCGTGTGGTGCTTTCCGGGCCACTCGGTTGCCGATCAGCGACCAGACGTGTTCGATGGGCGACATATCACGAGAACAGGCGGGCCACAGCAGCAGTGACACCTGGTAGGCCGTGTAGAATTTTTTCACGATCCGTGCCACGTGCGGGCGCGTTGTCCTGTTGAAAAGTGGCCGCTGGCAGGTCCTGCAGGTAAGGGAGGACTACAGGCTCCAAAACGTCGGAGATGTAGTGGTGGCTGTTAAGTGTACCGGCGATGCGTACCAGAGGGTGCGGGTGTCATATCCAATTCCTCCCGAAACCATAACACCAGGCGACGGACCGGTATTGCGATGCATAATGCAGGCGTCATACAGTCTCTCGCCGCGGTGCCTCCACACGCGGATCCGACTTTCGTGATGTTGCAGGCAGAAGTGGGATTTGTCGGAGGAGACAATGTCGTGCCATTCCGTAGTCCAGGTGCGGCGTGCAACGGCCCACTGCCACCGCACTCGCCGGTGGTGTAACGTCAATAGTAATCGAAGCAATGGGCGCCGTGCGACAAATCCCCGCTTCTGCAGACGACGTGGAACGGTACGTGCTGACACAGGTTGTTTCGCAACACACCCTAATTCTTGCACTAACGTTCGTGATGTGGCGGTGCGAGTCGTCAATTCCCGCCGCACAACATTCCGGTCCTCTCGTTCGGTGGTGTGCCGCGGCTGTGCGATCGCTCACGTCGGTCCGTCCGTCCCTCCTGCACCCACCGAATCCATACTTGCCTCACTGTGACTGGATGTCATCCCACACGGGCGCCGATGTCTCAGTACGATAAACCGCTGTCGCGGTAAGCCACTATTCTTCCTCCTTCGAACTCCGAAACGTGCTGGAATGACTGCCGTATTCTGCGACGAGGTATCAGGAAGCTTCCCACGCACAGGTCCAACAGCACAACACACTTCCACTACTTACACCCAGCCTTCTGTGCACCCTTCTTATAGTGCTTCTCGGTGGCGTGCCGGGCGCACATAATTTGCATATGCCCTGCAATGCTAATCGTTTGCATGTCCTCTCGCGGGCGACGCATGCTACGAATTTCAGGCTAATCGGATGCTTTCTTCTTGGTGTTGCATTTTAGGTGGCCAGCAGTGTAGTTACGACCGTGTTTGTGTAATTTATAAATTATTTGCTTGCTTTTCTGAAAATCGCAAAATTGATATGTTTGTTGAGGAATTTTCAAATGGAGCAAATACGTAATGTGTACAAGTCCTAAAAAAATTATTCTTTGAAAAAAGCTCTATTTCTTCCTTTAAGCGGAATAAAGTCAGCTTTGTTTGCCAGAAAAAGAGGCAAAGCTTATATTATATTATTATTACAAACTATAAAATCTTTGAGTATTAAGTCTTTTCACTTTTCAGCTATGTCTTTGAGTATCATCCCTATTATACTGTATTTCTCTTCTGACTGTAAAACTTTATGCCCGTCTCGAAGTACTTTTACTCTGACTTTAATGAACACCGTACCAGTGGAGATAGTATTTATAGATATTGCAGAACATAAGTCACCGCACTTGTGCCTAGTTGAGCATTTTAAAAGGTAGCCGAAGTTTTGTGGGAAAACAACGGCAGTGAAATAATTGGTTATCCTAAATTTTATTCCACTACTTTGTGCAATTCACAAACATGGAACGCTGTAGTCATAAAGAAATGCCATCAAAATCTGTAGCTCCTGAGTGTGGCTTGTCTGGAGCTGCAAATTCCCTTTCAGTACATTCCTTTAACTTATTATAAAATCAATTTTTCAACTTTAGAGAGCATCTATTTTTGCCGGTTGGGGATAAAACGTGAAGTGTGCGTAGAAATTGTTTGTTTGTTAGTGAATGTCAGTGAGCAATGTCAGTTGCTTTGAAGTGAACCATCGGTACAAAGCAGAAGAGTAAAAGGGCCAGAAAAACTGCGTACGTTTTAGTGAGTGGTATAATGTACCTCATGTTTGCTGCGCACATACATGTACACACACACACACGCACATGCTCGCCCACATCTGTTTATCTCCGTAACACATGCACTCTGGTTTCTCTCTCACACATGCACGCTGGTACTCTCTCTTTGATGTACAAATACACATATTCTCTCTCGTGCGTACAGAAACACGTGCGATGAATGAAGATGTGATGCAGTTGTGCAATGTGAATCAAAATGTTGTTAGCAGAGTGAAGACTAATATTCTTCGGTGGTTTGGCCATGTTGATAGGCTGAGTGATGAAATACTTGAAATGTTTTTAGACCAAGAACAAATGTTTTTTAGACCAAGTGGCAGGAAGGAAAGCTAGAGAAAGGCTAAGGAAGTCATGGGAGGACCAAATTCAGGAGTGTCTGCATGAGAAAAAGATTATGAGTATGAAGTAAAGAAGGTCTTGTGTACATCGTATGATAGATGTCAGTGAAGCCCGAGTTGTGTGTCAAGATCGCTGTAAATGGAGAAGTTTGATACGGCAACAGTAAGCAAATAATCAGTTAGAAATTTGTTTGGTAATTTGTAATCTTTGTGAAGCTAACCTCTGAATCTCAGAGAACAGCTTAGTGATATGTATGTGTATATGCGTACGCAATCACACAGTCGCTTCTACTTTCTGCATATCTCTCTCTCTCTCTCATTCTTTCACACACACGCTCGCCTTCTCTCTCATTCCTTTTTTATTCTTTGAATGACGCACATTCGTTTTTCCGTTCTAAAACTCTCTATGTCGAATACGTATCGCTCCCTCTTCCTCTTTTTCTCTTTGACATACACTCGCTCCCTCTTTCTCTTTCGCTCTTTGACACACACTCGATCACTCTTTCTCTTTAGCTCTTTGACACACACTCGCTCTCTCTTTCTCTTTCGCTCTTGGACATACACTCGCTCTCTCTTTCTCTTTGATACACACACACACACGCACGCACACACAAACATTCACTCACTCACTCCTCTTTCTTTTTGATTTGACCGACACACCTCCCTCTTTCTCTTTTCCTTTTTAGTATTATTTATCTCTGTAACACACACACACACACACACACACACATACACACACATACGCACCACGCACAAAAACTCTCCCGAATACATGTACGCAACCGCTGTCACTCTCTTTTTTTTTTGCTTTCATGCGTACTCTATCTCGCTTTCTCACATACACTCTTGACTCTTTGACTCACATACATTCTTCATATTCTGTGTCTTTCTTTCTAAGACATACGCACAGTTCCTGTCGTCCACTCCATCAGGACGACGCTCGGCCTCATACCGCGAACGACCCTGGCAAAACTGCAGGAACTTGAGATCATCGAACTAATCTCGTAAGCATACACTTTTATTGTGTGCATTTGTCACACAAATAACACACTCTCTATATCTCCCCTTCTCTGTCCCACACATCTCTCTGTTTTCCTCTCTCACGTATATGTACAGAGTATGATTAGAAAGTTTTGAAATATTTGCATAAACGCAAGTGCTGCAGCGGGTATGTCACGTGTTTAAACTAATTCAAGTCGAGCCCTGCAGTCAGTCAAAAGGGATATAAAGTGGTATTGTTTGCTGTAAACAGCGTTGCATGTCGTCTTTCTGTCTGTGATTTGGACGCCTAAAAGATGAACTGCCACAAACGGCTAATTGGAGAACTTTTGCTTTACAAGTTTGAACTCGGCCATAACGCTGCTCAAGAGACACGAAAAATTTGTCATGCGAAAGGGAAAGGTTCCGTGAACCACAGCAACGCAACCAGATGATTCAAGAAATTTCGCTCAGGTGACAGAAACCTCAACGATCAGCCAAGGTCAGGTAGACCCCGTACTGTGGATTCGGAGGCCGTGCGCCAAGCCGTAGAGGCAAATCCGACGACTAGCACTGGGAGATTATCGGACGAGCTGGACATATGACAAACCACCATGGTTTGTCGCCTTTAAGTCCTCGGCAAGGTCTACAGGAGCTGCCGCATTGTCCCTTACGAACTAACGCCAGCTGAAGCCAACCGCCGAGTGGAAGGGTGCACGAAACTCCTAGAAAACCCCAGCGATGTACGTTTAATCAAGAGAAGTGTTACGAGCGATGAAACGTGGGTCAATTACATGCGATGAAAAGTGGGTTTATTTCCGTAATCCTAATACACAAAGGCAGTGGTTGAGCCAGGGCCAGCTTCCTGAACCTGTTACCAAACGTGGGTTCTCCGAGCACAAATTGATGCTCTGTGTCTGGTGGAATTTCGAGTGGATAATCCATTACGAATTTGTTCCAGACGATCGAACCATCTACTACTACCTCTACTCTGAACAGCTGGAGCGGATGTATGCCGTTTTGGAGAAGTACCCGGCACTGGTGAACAGAAAGTGTTCTCTCCTCCATCAGGACGACGCTCGGCCTCATACCGCGAACGACCCTGGCAAAACTGCAGGAACTTGAGATCATCGAACTAATACCACACCCAGCATATAATCCGGACCTTTCCCTGCCGGATTGTTACTTGTTCCGGTCCATGGCTCACTTTCTTTGCGGGTGGCACTTCAACAAGCAGGAGAAGGTGGCAGCTGGGGTGAAGGAGTTCTTCGCCTCGAAGGACAAGAACTGGTACCGCTGCGGAATCGAAGAACTGGCAGACAGATGGCTAAAGACGCTGCAACACGAGGGCCTATACTTTTTATGATAGTCAGCTTTCGTCGTAAAGGTGCGTATGAAGACATAAAGTGATCCAAATATTGCAAAATTTTCTACCCACCTTCTGTATACGCACGCACACACACACACACACACACACACACACACACACACACACACACACACACACACACACACACGCACACACGCACACAGTCTCTCTTTCAGCGCTAGTCACAGATCTTTTTGTTCCTTCCCTGTTACTCACACACACACACACACACACACACACACACACACACACACACACACACACACACACACACACGTATATATATATATATGCACTATCTACCAACAAGTAATTGGACACCCCTACTATCGACAATATCTGCGGTCCTGATACACGTCACGGCCGCCGCCGTTAAATATCGTGTGGGAAACAACAACGCAACCAGTCGCATGCAAGATGCCACGCAGTTCGGAGCTCTCTGATTTCGAGAAAGGTGTAATCGTCGGGTATCACAGAAATGGCCGGTCCATACGTGACATATCCAGCAAGTTGAAGTACCCAAAATCGACAGTGGCCTACGTTATTGGCAAGTGGAAGATGAGAGGTGACTGCCGGAATGTGCCCCGACCCAGGCAGACCCACAAAAGTGGGAGTTAGAGACCGACGGGTGCTAGCCAGAGAAATTAGGAAGAACCGCACCAAGTCGGTGGGCCACATCCGCGAGGAGTTTCAACAGGCCTCCGGGAGTGTTCTTTCGATGAATACCATCCGTAAGGAAGTGCATCGGTTCGGTTATCACGGACGTGCTGCCGCCCACAAGCCTTTGATCACCAAGTCCAATAGCGCTGCTCGGCTAACGTGGTGCAAAGAACGTCGACAGTGGACCGTTGAACAGTTAAAACAGGTTCACTGGAGCGACGAATTAAGGTTCACCCTCTACGGTTCGGATGGCAGGGTCTGTGTTTGGCGTCTGCCTGGAGAACACCTCCTACCGGAATGTATTGTGCCAACTGTGAAGTTCGGCGGCGGTGGAATTATGCTATGGGGGTGTTTCTCCTGGTATTGCACGGGACCCTTGGTTGCAATTCCTGGTAGACTCAACGCCGAGACCTACTGCACCATGTTGGATGACCATGCGCTTCCTACGTTGTGGCAGTTCTACGGGGTGGACCCATGTTACTTTCAGGATGACAATGCCACCTGTCATGTTGCGAGGTCCACCATGACTTGGTATGGTGACAATGGGGTTAATCGAATGGACTGGCCTGCGCAGAGCCTGGACCTTAACCCTATCGAGCACCTCTGGGACCAGTTGGAGCGTCGACTTAAGGGGCGCCCCCACCGTCCGAAATCGGTGAAGGAACTGACCTGTCTTCTCCAAGCCGAGTGGAAGAAAATACCGCTAACCGTCGTACAACGCCTGGTTGAGAGTATGCCCCGGAGGGTCGCAGCTGTAATCGCCGCTCGCGGAGGCTCCACCAACTATTGAAGGTGAATAAACTTCGTTCTCCTTTGCTAGCACAGGTGTCCAATTACTTGTTGGTAGATAGTGTATATATATATCACAAACACTTTTGCTCTGTACTCATGTACAAGCACGCGCACTCATGGGGTATGCATGATTTATAGCTCGTGGGTAGAATCACGCGACTTCAGGGATCAAAATAACCGAAATGTGTTTACTTTTTTCCATATTAAATCTTTTTTTCAGAATGGCCGTTGATAACTCTCAATAACAGCACGAAAATCACTATGAATTAATATCTGCGCAAATATGTACATCATGAAAAAAATGAAATATAAATGCTACCAGATATGAGCTTACATATCTAGACAAAACTTTGGAAATGCTGGTTTGATTCCTTCCTGTATTTCCAAATTTTCTGAGGGTTTGGCTACAGGGTAAGCACGTAAATAAGCCGCTTCTATGTCGAAACAAGAAAGATGTCATTGTATTCTCTGTTCTAATGAGCACGTCTTTTGAATCCACTCCGAGACGAAAAGAATTTTCTAAACCGGATTTTTAGAAAAAGAGAAAATTAGCGAAAAACGAAAGTGTATTTACGAAAAATTGCACATTATTTAAAATACACAGTGTTTTTAGAGGTCAATTCGACCAGTTACACATGGAATTGTTTTCAACCGGATTTCTAGAATCTGTAAAACCTTTGCAAACTAGAAATATCAACCGACTCCCACAAGCGATGTGCTTTGCGAAAAGTCAAATATTACTCAAAATATGTAAAACTTCGAAAGAGAACAAATCGTGGAAGCCTGTTTAGCAGGAGCGTCTGAAACCATAACAGCCAAATTATTCGGTGTTTCAAGAGCAACAGTTTCCACGATCGTGACTGCGTACACAAAGCGTAGCACATCGGCGAAGAACAATAGTGGGCAAAAAGAAAGATTGAATGGGAGAGGGACCGTCGAACAATAACAAGGACGGTATCCAAACAACACAGAACTACTGCAGCAAAAGTGAGAGCAGAGCTCAATATCCCTCTGGAAGACCTTCTGGAATGACAGGAGCCGTCGAACACTAACAAGGATTGTACTCAAACAACACAGAATTAATGCAGCAAAAGTGAGAGCAGAACTCAATATCCACCTGGAAGACCCTATGGAATGAGAGGGACCGTCGAACACTAACAAGGATTGTATCCAAACGACACAGACTACTGCAGAAAAAGTGACAGCAGAACTCAATATCCACCTGGAAGACCCTATGAAATGAGAGGAACCGTCTAACACTAACAAGGATTGTATCCAAACGACACAGAACTACTTCAGAAAAAGTTACAGCAGAACTCAAGATCCACCTGGATGACCCTGTGAAATGATAAGGGCCGTCGAACACTAACAAGGATTGTATCCAAACAACACAGAATTACTGCAGCGAAAGTAACAACAGAACTCAATATTTCCACATACAAAGTCCGCCGGAAACTTCACAAAGCCAACGTCCATGAAAGATTTGCAACTGCTAAACCCTTAACCACAGAAACCAACTCTACAATGCCGAATAAATGGTGTCATGAGCATACATCCTGGACAGCTTATGATTGGAAAAGCGTGATGATATCCGACTAGTCCCTCATGGAGAATCCCCAAGGAAGCGTACAATTTGGAATATCTGGTTCCAACTGTCAAACATGGGAGCGGATATGTGATGATTTTGGGGGCCATATCCTTTAATTCGGGTGCCACCTCATTACCCTACATGGTCGAGTTGCTATCAGCGAGTACTTTGACATTCCAGATGATCAGGAACATCCTATAATCTAAATGTTGTTTCTCAACAATGATGTCATTTTCCAAGACGGTAATGCGCCTACGCAAGTAACCAGAACAGTTTGTTATTGGTTTGAGGAGCACCAAGGTGAACTTCAACATCTGCGCTGGCTAAGTCATCTCACCTGACTTGAATTACATCGATCCACAGTGGAAAGTTTTAGAGAGCAGGGTGAGAAACAGTCTCCCTCCTCCAACATATCTGAAACAATTGGCTGATGTTCTGATCGACAAATGGTAAAACACTGAAGACTATTCGAAAATAGTATGAATCTTTTTCCATAAAGTTGATAGATGTATTAAAGGCAGATGGTGGACACCTTACTAATAAATACATATCTCCTGTTTCCCAGGTGTTCACATTATTTTGATCAATCTCTGTATACTTACATATCTAGCGGCAAAATGGTTATTTTTGAATAATTAAAATTTGCATACGAAATATTCCTCACTGTAGATGATATCCAATGTAAGAAAAAAATATTTGTCCTTTTTGAAGTAGAGGTATTGAGAAAAATTCAAAATTAATTTACGTTCCCTGGTGGGAAAACTGTGAATTACTTGAAGTGGAAACTACACGCAAAATTGTCTTCGTGGAAAATAGTATCTACGTCTCTAGGGGCAAAATGGTTATTTTTGAATAATTAGAAATTGTATGCGAAATATTCCTCACTATACATGATACCCAATGTAAAAAAATTATATATGTATTTTACTTTTTAAAGCAGAGGTATCCATAAGAACTCAAATTGAATTTACGCTCGCTAGCGGGAAAACTGTGAATTATTTGAAGTAGAAACTGTAAGCAAAATTATCTTCGTGGAAAATAGTAACGGAAGAGAGCAGAATTTTTTCCAACGGGTGTTTATAGAAGCAGTGAATAAAATATATTTTGGGTATAACAGAATTTGCACTTATGTTCCACAGAAGAGCGTTCATTCCTCGGAAACGGAATAAATCGTGAGAATCCTCACTGCTGCGAGAACGGCGATACAGAAAGAGTTTTCCAAATCGGACTAAATATTGCAGCGGTGTGGCTACCAACCACCCCATTGGCTCAGTGGTCTCAGCAGAAGATTCAGCTGGAAGCGCCTGGGAAGATCACCCATCGTAAAGCAGGTTTTTTTTTCCTTTTTAAATGGCCAATATTGTAAATAATTAATGTATTTATTTTTAAAATCAACAAATATTGAAGACTCGTGCGACATTAATCACTGAAACGATGATAATTTTCCGTCTTTAGCACGATTTAATGATTAAAAGATGAGAAATATATACAATTAAAACCATGAGCACTTTCGAGGCAGCGGCTGCTCTTCTTCAGATATCTTCAGCAGAAAAAACAAACATCTGAAGAAGAGGCAGCTGCTGCCTCGAAAGTGATCCTGGTTTTAATTGTATATATTTCTCATCTTTTAATCATTAAATCGTGCTAAAGATGAAAAACTATCATCGTTTCAGTATTTATTTTTGTAAATATATATAGTATTAAATGCACAGATTTACGTAATAACAACTAAAATTTGCTGTAAATTTGGTGATAAAATGTTGTTTTATCTTCAGCAGAAAAAAACAAAATAGAGGTAGGCTCGTTTATGATTGAGTTGTCAGTCTGGAACGTAGGAATACAACTTGCAGATTGGAGAGTTGAAATCAACTAGTCGAGTATAGTTCCATAGCGTTTATTTAATTTTTCATAGCCAACACAGGTCACACAATTTTTACAAATAATGATGGATGCATTGCGAACACAAAGCAGATCGATATACAAATTACCCAACGTGGTGCTCTGTCTTCTTGGGCTTCTTACATTCCTCATCACTTACTCTTGCCTTTCGTTTCGATTTTCTTCACTTTTGTTTGCGTTCATTCTGCGAATTCTGCGGCATTGTCGAAAGGTTAACCCGTTCTCATCAAAACAATTTTTTTATTTTAGTTTAAACCACTGCGGTATCTTCTTTATACACTGAATGGCCACTTTTTTATGACCACCCCCTCAGTACTTCGTTGGGCCACCTTTTGCGTATAATACTGCGTAGATTCTTCGTGGCATGGACTCCACGATATGTTGATAGGTGGTTTGTGAAATCTGAGACCATGCTTGATGAATAGCACTTTCCAGGAGTGTGAGATTGCAGGGTCGTGGATCCAGCTGTCTGATGGCTCGTTCAACTTCATCCCACAAATTCTCAATGGGGTTGAGATCTGGAGATTGTGGGGGCCACCTAAGCAAAGTAAACTCACCGGCATGTTCCTGAAACCAATCCTGTACAATACGAGATCACTATGGCAGGAAGCATTATCTTGTTGAAAGTAGCCATCGCTATTGGGATAAACCATCCACATGACAGGATGCACTTGGTCCGCTACGATGTTTAGATATGACGTGCCACTCAGACGTTGATCAACAGGAATTGAAAGGCCCAAAGCATGCCAGGAAAACATTCCCCAAATCATAGCGTTGCCTCCACCAGCTTGAAGGGTTGTGGCAATGCATTTGGGGTCCATGCTTTCGTGCTGTTTCCGCCAAATTCTCACTCGGCCATAGGCATGGTGCAACTGAAAACGTGATTCATCGGACCACATAATTTGCTTCCAATTATCGACTGTCCAATCCTTGTGCTCCTGTGCGAACTGGAGACGTTTTCTCTTGGTAACTGCAGACAGCAAAGGTGTTCGAACAGGCTTTCAGCTGCCATATCCCATCCGATGCAGTGTACGGCGAACAGTGCGTGCAGAGATCATTTGAGGGGATCCTAGATTAAGATGGTCGGTAATTTGCTGCACTGTTGCCCTTCTGTTGTCTGTTACCAGTCTGGACGCTCTTTGTTCTTCCCGAGCAGTCACTAGATGATGACGACCACACGTTGCACGTAGAGACCCAGTTTTTTGGCTGACAGTCCAGTTTTTAAACACTTTAACAACAGCTGCTCGGAACATTTCACGAATGCGGCGGTTTCGGTGATACTCACTGCATGACTCCGAGCTCCTACAATCATCCCACGTTGAAACTCCGTCAAATCAAAATTTTTTCCCATCTCGTCACCCAAAAATCACTTCTACTACTGTCGCAAGCACTAAGCTTTCCCTTTTTATACTAGCCTCGCCCTCTGGCGGCAACAGCGTGCAGTCATAGCTCATTTGCTTAAAACTGTCAGGTGGTCATAAAAAAAGTGTACACTCAGTGTATATTTGAATAGATCTCGTCGAGAGCTTTAAAACTATACCACGCACAGTCGTTTTGCACTCACGGTTGTCTAGATAAACTGCGATATTGTCAAAAGTGTTCACCTGTTCACAAGATTTTTTTTTAAATGTTAAGTTCAAACCACTGCGAAATGTTCTTCATATATATTAGAATAGATCTCGTCGAGAGCTTTAAAACGATACCACGCACAGTCGTGTTTCGCTCACGGTTGCCGACATAGACTGAGTCAAATGCGGGGGCACCTCTAGAAATATTGTATCACTTTCCCGCGCACAGGGAGCGACGAGAGCGTCGCACGCACGATTTATTGCGCCATACGCGAATTAGACTCAACGCTGTTTACGAATATGCTAACGCAGTTGGTGTGCGGCATGAATTTTTAACGCTATAATGATTTCAATTCAGACCTATTTTTGTCACCGGCGGTTGGTCAAAGTCCCTTCATACTATCTGCGGTGTTAGGCTACGTCAAAAAACTGGAGGCTCAGAAACAGAGAAAGCTGAGAGCAGACACGAGAAAAGAGACTTTGACTCATCATTAAAGCAAAGGTTGTGCTTTGTTCTGTTCTTACTATTGCCTGATATCATTAGTAATTGTAAGAAGTGAAAGCGACCGTGTGAGAGAGGGAAGTACATACCTCGATTGGGCCACAAACAAAAACCCGCGAAAATTTTCCTATCTGTAAATTTTTCTATTAAATTCATCCATCTGAATAAAAGGAATCAAACTTTATTTTGAAGGAATTTATCTGGACATGAAATTTAAGAAGCATTAAGCTGGTTTCCTTAGAAAGCCGGCATTCGCACGTCATAAGAATAGTGTTGATTCTTTCGTTCGTTCTTGTTCCCAGTTTGTGATTTTAAAATTTAGGTAAAATTATTTTAATGGAAAATGTTTAGAAAGCCTTGCAATGCGAAGAAGGGGTAGCGCAGAGCCCATTTAAATGGGCGGGAGGGGCTAGGGGATGCGGCCTAGGACCCCGCATTTTCAAGGGGCCTCAGAATTTTTGAAGAGTTTACAGAGTTCTACAGTTTGTTTAGGCGATAGCACAGCAAAAACTATAAAAAAACTGCCTTGTGAAAAAAAACCAATTTCATTTCTTTCCGGTCTTTTAGGATTCCGCTAAAAGTCTAGACTGTACTCGATCCTAGTACATCCTCAAATATTTCGAAAGCATTGCACAGACAGGTGTATTTTTTACACATCTGTATTTGGGGGAAATTTTAATACATTAACAATTCGTTTGAATCATGATATTTGGATTATATTTGTCCACTGCTTCGATATAATTATAACAAGCTGAACCGGGGGGAGGTGGTTAAAGCAG
Organism: Macrothele yani; assembly: GCA_039090855.1. Classification (NCBI taxonomy): domain Eukaryota; kingdom Metazoa; phylum Arthropoda; class Arachnida; order Araneae; family Macrothelidae; genus Macrothele; species Macrothele yani. The sequence continues at coordinate 114,541,265 of CM077013.1, read as the reverse complement.
AAGTGAACTGGTATCTATTATTCAAAATGCATTTTTACATTTTCTTGGTAACATTGGTTCATCCATGAAACATGAGATACACACTACAATATGGCGGCGATATTTTCACGGCTTCCTCTCCATATTTTGGGAATGTTTTCTCTTGGATATTTTTAATTGGCCACATATAGTCAAATCCTGAATGTGCCACTAATACTGGGGTCCCAAAATGCTGCCCACTGCAGGGACAACTGAGATGGGCCCCCTATCTCCTCAAATGTGCTCTGGGGCAGCTTTGTAAGTCTCGAAGTTTCGAGTTTGCTTGTGCGCACACAAAGCCTATCTCTCTCTCTCTCTCTCCTTTTTTTTTTTTTTTTTTTGGACCGGAGCAAGCAGCCGCACTGAGTGGTCTAAGCTCTGGCTTCTGACAGGTCGTACGGACAGGGTGAGGAAGCGATAGTACGTTGGTCGTTCATCATGCGACCCTGCATCTCTCCCTTTCCTGGAACCAGTAGCCCCAATTCCAGGAAAGGGAGAGATCCAGGGTCATTGGGACGGGCGACAGCGTGTAGCCCTTAGAGTAGCGCACGGCGGTCGTTAAACCCTGAAACGGAAGAGAACAAAAGAGACATAATATCCACAAATGGGCGGACAATGATATTATAAACACGTTCATTATTTTCAAAAGGATTGCTGAAAATAATTTGCTATCGTGGCCACGTACATATATATATATGCGAAAATAATAATTCTTCAATAATTTATCTGACGTATTTGCAAAGATACACATTTCATGATATGCATGAGGTTCAGTGGCGTAACTAGCAGAACGTGCCCCCCCCTTCAGCACCTCTAAGTACAATAATTTTCTTAGGAATGAGGGAGGATGCCTTTTTTTGCGGTGTGTGTTAGAGGGGAGGGGGAGGGAGTCAGGGAGAGTGTCTGCAAAAGTAATGGTGGTACCTGAAGCTTTTTAACTTTTAAGTAAGATTTTACATTACGTGTAATGGCTTTGTTCAAAACTAAAATACATCACTTGAAGAAATCACCCTCTTACACATGGCAGATATGCGTCTCCTATGAATAAATGTTGATGCCTGTCAGGCACATAATCATAGGTAAATGACGGTTTTCCCACATCCTCCACGGGGAATCTCACTGTGGCCTCGCGCTTTTCTTCAGCAGCGCAGAGAGAGGGCGACTGGAGAGCGATCGTATTATTTACAACCCATTGCAGAGCGATCGTATTATTTACAACCCATTGCAGAGCAATCGTATTACAACCCGAGGTTAAAGAGCCGAACACTTTCAATCTGTAGGACATTCAGTATTCTAAAAGTAAAACTAGGCATTTATTTAGACAAAGCTAAATATATCTCAACGCAAAATATGAACCCTTAGATTAATTATCGTGCGTGTTCGAATTTCTTCATAAAACTATAACTGGCAGCTGCAGTACGCCCCTTCATTACTTCCCCCCCCCTCCGCCGCAGTCGCGGGGTCTGCGGGGGTGGTAGTTACGTCACTGATTTGGTTATTCTGTATAGTAGTGATGCATCTGATAAGGGAGCCGTAGTGTGTTCCCCTTGGTTAATATGATTTTACAGAAATCTAATAAGTAACATAATAAGAAAATTTTATAACGAATATAAACTTCTAGTTTTCCGAAGTATATATTGGGGAAGCTTTGTTGAATTCAACGTTTATTCATATAAATCTCTGAATCACGTCTCAGAAGATTAAGCCAGTTTGATAAACTGGGCTACAAGGGCTCAACACGTACAATTAGAAAAGTAGCAATTTAATTTAATTTGACATTTATTGATGCAATCCCTTAATCTCAAAAATGGGTAATGTTAGCCTTTTTATTCTATCACAAGATAAATAAATATAACAGAAGGTTAAGGAAGATATATATAAACAGTAAAAATAAATAAAAGGCTACACGTTAACGTTATTATAAATACAACAGACTGTGAATACTCAAGAGGCGCATATAGCGTATTAAATCCGTTTATTTTTGTGGTGTAGTAAATACAAAGATTCTCCAACCTTTCGCACTCCACTGGGAGGCTTTTTCAAAGCAATGGTAGACATAAAAATTAAAGAATTTATTACGTAAATAAAACATATTTAATGGAAATGAAATCCTCGATCCCGTTATCACAAATAATATCAAGTTTCAAGGAGAGACAGTGTGAGAAAGAAAAGGCGGGTGTGTACGCTATGCAGTTGGTATATCCTGACAAAACGGAAAAGATATACAGGGTGTCCGAAAAGTCTTTCCCTGATTACAAACGTCATTTATATCTGCTGTATGTACGTTACAGCTGTGAAACTGGTGCCAAAATGTTGGAAAACTAACCAAGTTTTTTTTTGTTGCTGGTTTCCGCAACGTGGCTGTAGTGTAGCAGTGTCAGCGTCCAGGAAACCGGAAATGTTCACAAATCAGGAAAAAGCTCAGTGTGTCTTCTGGTATCACGACACCCGGTCACCAATAAGAGTGCAGAGGAACTTTCAAACAACGTATGGAAAGAAGCTGCCCGATGTCAAGAGCATTAAGTCGTGGTACGACAAGTTGAAGATTACAGAATCTGTTGCTGACTTACCGAGAACTGGCCGACCATCAACCTCAGCTGAAAAAGGTGGAAGCAGTGAGACAGTCTTTGGTGCGAAGTCCCTAGAAATCAGTGCGTAGGGCCTCACGTGAATTACAGATCCCAAAAAGTTCTGTTCATGATTTGCGAATATTTCCGGTTTCCTGGACACTGGCACTGCTACACTACAGCCACGTTGCGGAAACCTGCAACAAAAAAACTTGGTTAGTTTTCCAACATTTTGGCACCAGTCTCGCATCTGTAACGAACATACAGCGGATATAAATGACGTTTGTAATCAGGGAAAGACTTTTCGGACACCCTGTATATCGGAATGACAAAGCGATCCTCGGACACTAGATGTAAAGAACACGTGCAAAGTGTCAATCGGGACATGCAGAATACAGTCCTCGTCAGAGAAGTCATGCATTCATCGGCCGCTCCTCTATGAAATAGCATTACAAGAATTGCCCCATACACGAACTTTAAAGAGACTGCCATCAGGGTAAGCAATCGAAATCCTATGCAGCAAACTAGCGTGCAATGATATATAGTTTCTACTGAACTACAAATGGTTTGGCATGTGTTATTAAAAAATGGAAACACATCGCGACGCACAGTATATTACCTGATAAAAATTCATGTAATATGCTTGTGATGTCACCCACATTATTTTCAAAAATCATCTTTGTTCCTTACGTGTTCCAATTCCCTGCATTTTTATGTCTACCACTGCCTTGAAAAAGCCTCTCAGGGGAGTGCAAAAGCTTGAATCTTTGTGCTTACTACACCACAAAAATAAACGGATTTAATACCCTATATTACACCTTATATGGTTAAAATTTTCAAGAGCAATATGCCATTATGTCTTAAAAGAAAAGTGTTTGATCAATGCATCCTTCCAGTGCTTACGTATGGTGCAGAGACGTGTACCTTAGCTAAAAGAGACATACAAAGGCTGCAGACAACTCAAAGCAGCATGGAGAGGTGCATGCTTGGTGTAACCAGGAGAGATAAGAAGAGGAACACGTGGATCCGAAAAATGACAAGAGTGGAAGACATCATGATCAGAGTTAAATCCCTGAAATGGCAATGGGCTGGACATACTGCCAGAAGAACAGACCATCGATGGACAGCCGAAATTTTTGATTGGATTCCAAGGGACAGGAAAAGACCCAGAAGAAGACCACATGGAAGATGGGTGGATGAAATTCGAAAGTATGCGGGAGTGACATGGAGGAGACTGGCACAAGACAGACCGTTGTGGAGGAAACTTGGGGAGACCTTCGTCCAGCAGTGGATTGATAATGGTTGACAATGATGATGATGATGATGGTTAAAATAGCAATTTTGCGCATGTACAGAATTTTTTAAACCGTGATTTATTTCGAATACCATTCGGAGTACCAAGGAAAGTTTTTGAGCTATTTTCATATACGTATTTTCCAACCCATTACGAAAGCGTTCATACCGACAACACAAATGATTAGAGTTTTCCTTTCTACAGTGTAATTATCCAAAAGTCTCCAGCGGAACGGCCGTAAATTAGGTGGTAAAAATGTTAATCCCTTCTGTTCCCCGGTTTTGAAAGGATGAATGTAAAATAAAAAATAACCTTGATTGCTTAAAACAAACACAACATAAGTATAAAATCTCCAATAACTACTAGTACTATAAATAAATAAACAAACAAGGTGTTATGGGGGATATAAGCATTCGTTAAAAACGTGTCGTGTATGAGTGGAAACTCATTTCTCAGACAGGTGAAAACTTTTAGTTCTGCCGCCTTTTTTCTGGAAGTTAGTTTGTGAAATGGTCCAGTGTTTCTAAATTTCACTTATTGTGATAATTAGAGCAAAAGCTAGTGAGGTCAATCTGTTGCTATTGTTACCACTGCCTGAGGCGAAATAAATCGACACGCATTAGTTTTATGTCATAAAGTACAGATTCCAAATTTGGCTAGCGTAGGTTTTCTTCAAACGCCGTTTCGGGGTTGCACGTAGGAGGACCATAACACATGTTAATAAAAACAAACTTTGTTACACTTTTCCTTAATCCCCCCACTCAACGCACGAGAAACTTAAGAGCAGTTGAGGTTGCAAAACAACTGACAACTGATTGAGACAAGAATTACAATTCTGGAATAAGTCGATTAATATTTCAGTTACTTAAGACGTGTTGACAACCCTTCGAAATATTGCTATTTGCAAAAGAAAACGTGTTATTATTCATTTATTACCCTTGTGCATTATCATTTTTAACCCTTTAACCGGCTGGAAACAATTAACTCGGGTTAGCAAAATAAGCTGAAATCATCTCGAACGAATATATTCGCTGTCTAAGAAGTGGCCTAAGACGGCTGGAACGAGTGAACCTGCGGGTGACATCCCGTTTCATCCTCTGCTCAAAATCGTGCCGATTTATCCTCGGGTTTTAACAGGAGTGGTGTTCGACCCCCCCCTCTTACATTGTCCCAGTAGCTTAATAAACTGTGTTATTTGAGTTCGTGTTATTTACTGGTTATTTAGTTAGTTTGCTCAGACTTTTAGCCGCATATTGCGCACGAGGAGGTAGTCTGACTCCGTTATCCAAAAATTATTATCGTGGTTTCTGAGACCACTCCGTCTTTTTTTAATTTTTCTTGTCACAAATGCAAGAAAAATCTTTGTCAGAAAAATGCAGTGGAAATAGCTGTGATTGGTAACACTTTGTCAATTTTAAGAACTTATATAACATATTAGTACAGTTCCACTGTGTATGCCAAAGCACGTAAGCATTCAATTAGTGTCTTCTTTCCGTTTTCGAAATCATGAACCGTTTTCTCAATTATTTTATCCAAGTTTATACACTGAGTGGCCACTTTATTATGACCAGTACTTCGTTGAGCCACCTTTTGCCTTTAATACTGCGTCGATTCTTCGTGGCATGGATTCCACGAGATGTTGATAGGTGGTTTGTGGCATTTGAGACCATGCTTAATGAATAGCACTTCCAGGAGTGTGAGATTGCAGGGTTGTGCATCAAGCTGTCTGATGGCTCGTTCAACTTCATCTCACAAATTCTCAATGGGGTTGAGATCTGGAGATTGTAGGGGCCACGTAAACGAAGTAAACTTACCGGCATGTTCCTGAAACCAATCCTGTTCAATACGAGCTCTATGGCAGGACGCATTATCTTGTTGAAAGTAGCCATTGCCATTGGGATAAACGATCGACATGACAGGATGTACTTGGTCCGCAACGATGTTTAGATATGATGTGCCAGTCAGACGTTGATCAACACGAATTAAAGGGCCCAAAGCATGCCAGGTAAACATTCCCCAAACCATAACGTTGCCTCCACCAGCTTGAAGGGTTGTGGCAATGCATTTGGGGTCCATGCTTTCGTGCTGTTTCCGCCAAATTCTCACTCGGCCATAGGCATGGTGCAACTGAAAACGTGATTCATCGGACCACATAATTTGCTTCCAATTATCGACTGTCCAATCCTTGTGCTCCTGTGCGAACTGGAGACGTTTTCTCTGGTTAACTACAGACAGCAAAGGTGTTCGAACAGGCTTTCAGCTGCCATATCCCATCCGATGCAGTGTACGGCGAACAGTGCGTGCAGAGATCATTTGAGGGAATCCTTGATTAAGATGGTCTGTAATTTGCTGCACTGCTGTCCTTCTGTTGTCTGTTACCAGTCCGAACACTCTCCGTTCCGCCCAAGCAGTCTTTAAACACTTTAACAACAGCTGCTCTGGAACATTTCACGAATGCGGCGGTTTCGGTAATACTCGCTCCATGGTTCCGAGCTCCTACAATCATCCAACGTTGAAAGTCCGTCAAATCGCACTTTTTATCCATCTCGTCACCCAAAAATCACCTCTACTACTGTCGCAAGCACTAAGCTTTTCTTTTCATACTAGGCTTGCCTTCTGGCGGCAACAGCGTTCAGCCAAAACTGTCAGGTGGGCAAAATAAAATGGCTACTCAGCGTATATATTTGTTTGTCTTTTTTTTATTTTGTAGGCATATTAAGTTCATGTTCTTTTCTTTGAATGTCTTAGATCTGCGCGCCTTCTTTTAACTTAATCAAAAGTTCTAATATAGTTGGATGTGATTTTTTTACACATTTATTTAATCTGTAGGGCCCCGATTCTACGGAATTTGTCGTTCTCTGACGCTCTTTATAACAGTTCCATATTCGACCAATAACAGGGTTGTCCATCCAGTGATCTACCATACAATTATTAAAATTTTGAACAGCATCATTTGTGGGTTCATCCTCCAATACGGCTAAAAATTCATCGTCTACACAAGTGGGTGGAATGAATGCAAGAGCTGCAAACATTCGTGCATGACGTTTGATGTCTTATTTGTTTATGCATTCCGATGTTAGTCCTAAATTTTGAGCTTTACGCCATAGAGATTGGTTGTAATGGTAATTACATCCTTTGACTTCTCTGGAGATAATGTCTGTGTCGCCATAGAGATTGGTTGTAATGGCAATTACATGCTTTGACGCGATCTGGAGATAATGTCTGTGTTGCATCGCGACTTCAAAATCAATTTTCCAAAAAGGTGGAGACCATTGTGGGAAATGGTTCTACAGTAGAGTAAGTAAACTTGTGTAAGTTTTCTCTTTTTTCTTTGACGCCGCTTCCAAAATTACTCTTGCTAAAGAGTATCGAAACACTGCGCAATCATTCTACTCACCAACCTGTTATGTCAGGTGAAGGACTCGACTCAAGGACTCCCCGCCGTGAACCGATTTAAGCCGTAGTCCGCTGTGAACCGGTTTAAGCCGTAGTCCGCTGTGAACCGGTTTAAGCCGTACTCCACTGTGAGTACTCCCCCACTGTGTGCAGCAGGGGACGAATCGCCAAACCTGTTAAAACCCGAGGATGAATCGGTACTTACTTAGGCAGACACTAATCCTTTCTGACTGATTACCTTCTAAGCGAGCTATAACGATGTCGACAAACCTAATACAAGAGAGAGAATATGTTTAAGTAGCTTGTTTCTATCCAGAGGCATGATGTCCGTGTAGTGGGGGAACTAGCCATTTTCCATCATGCATTCAGTCATGGAACAGAGAATAAAGGATGGAGCACTATCACCTGTAACGGTAATGCTGAGGTGACTGGGTAAAGGAATTACTTTGCTGTAAGTTTCGTGAAACCAGCTATATAAACGGCTATATAAGCCACTATTTCCAAAAGACAGGAAAAGACTCGGGAGATGGGTGGATGAAAGTCGAAAGCATGCCGGAGTAATATGAAGAGGACTTGCACAAGACAAACTGTTTGTAAAAACACAATTTTTTTCCGGTGGCGAGGATCGAACCTGCGCTCCCTCACTCCGGAGTAAGTTGCTCTTCCGACTAAGCTACACGGACAGAATGTATCGCTGCAGACTTGTCGTCTTGACACGTGTTTTACCTCTGTAGTACGTCACACGTTGTGGAAGACACTTGGGGAGACCTTCATCCAGCAGTGAATTGAATAATTGACAATGATGATGAGCCGCTATATAAATATTTTTTACTGGTAGCGTAGAAAAGTTTGAGCACCATGTGGTTCAGATACATCAGTCGCTTAAATGATTAATCGCTGTTTAAAAATGAAAATGTTGTGCTTTTATTTGTCAGTATGCATCCATTTTTCAGTAAATTGAGATCCGTGGGACAGCTGTTCGACTAAATATCAGGTAAAATTTTCCCTAGAAAAAAAAACACCTCCCCTCCATCAGACAGAAACACGATTGGCAGCAAAAACATATTAACACCCCCTCCCATCGCAGAGTGGTCAGATGTGTAGCATTCTGGCTTGAGTCCGGGATAAAACATGGATGATGCGCTTGTCTTAAAGCGCTGACTCCCTCTCTTTGCTGGAATCACTTACCCTAAACTAGAGATAGGCGACCGGCCATACTTTCTAGAGCTGATTATGGTGGCCGATAACACGAAAAAACCTTTCATGCCCGAAAAAAAAACACATATCTGGATGATGACTTCCAGTAAATATTTAAATGACGCATGTTCATATGGTGTTAATTCATGATAATATCTTTTGAAAGAAAGAGATTCTTAATGAACGAAAATTTAATTACTTGACTTACCTCTCGAAAGCTGAAGAGGAGGACGTACAACAGCACGTTACTTCCGAGTTCCTTTGTTAAAAACAAAGGAAGTGCAAAAAATTGACGATTACAGTGCATTTAAATCTTAAACATTGGATCAAACGCAAAATGCAGTTAATCTTAACTACTGTTTGTAGTGTTGGCATTTAAAAGCAATGATTTTAACCAAATCGTAAAGAAATAAAGGCTCTGTACTTTGTCTTGCTCTTTTTCCTGGGAAAAAAAGCGCGTGTTTTTTAAGAAAAAGTAAAATCCTTCACGGAATATACGCAGTTGTTATCTGTGAAAATTTGAGCATCACATTTTAGAAAAGAGGTGACTGTTATCCTTGGAAATTTAGGCAACACGCCCTTCAAAACCGGAGCGCATATTAACTATCGCGTTATGAATGGTCCCTCGTTACTGGAGGTTTCAAAATCGCTTTATTCTAATTTATCATAAGAAAACATAAGAGGGAGACGTACAGTATTGGGCATCTCACTGGGAAATAATACAAAACTGTTAAAAACATGATGGTATATACATTGCAATGACAATGGGGATGAATAACAAAATGCTGCAAGCAAAGCTTATTGAATAAAAAAATTGCAGAAGTGACAAAGAGAAACACATCGTGTCACATGACATTGGCTGGGCATGATTTACAGGATAACACAGGCGAAACAATAGTACACAATTAGAAAAAGAACAGCACAAACACCGCCGTGAAGGTAAAACATTACATACATGAGATAAAAACACAGCGTGCACAATTGTGCAAGTTATTTAACGAGGGCACCAAAGCAACATAATACAGGCGGGGTGAAAGTAAGTAATGTACACGAGTAAGCATGAAAATACACTGAGATGGCATTAGCATTCACAATTCAACGGTAGTGTGGATTGCACGAGTCGTAGAGTGGAGGAGGGCCACCAGGGTGCCACGGAACTCAGCAAAGGAGGTGTAGAATGTCCTAGGGTTCTGATAGGTGTAGCAGTCCAGAATCAATCGCAAACCATGGAGCGGCCGGCGCCCAGGTAGCATAGAAGGTGGCTTCTCGACGACTGGAAGAAGCCGACTGGTACTCCAGGCGGAGTCGAGAAAGCAATCGATCTTGAAAATGGCACAAAAGTGCTGCGCTGGCCTGGTGTAAAGAGACCGGCGAGGAAATGCTGCGGAGTTGTTGAAGGTATACGTAAATAACGTGTTTAACCAGCACGAAAAGATAGGCACATACTGAAGGAAGAGTTGTAGGTGGATGAGCCCGCAGAAGAAGATGTCTGTAGGCAGTGAACGGAAGATCTTGAGAACAAGAGCGACTGGCCATCCGGAAAGCCTGGTGGAGGAGAGGCATCAGGATGGGACAGTAAAGGTAGACGTGAGAAACGTCTGCCTCCTGTGCGCAGAAGGAGCAGAGAGGGGAGGAGAGAAGAGACATGCGAAAGAGAAAATACGGAACAGGGAGGCGATTATGCAAAAAGAGCCAGTGGGTATTAATTTCAAGAGGGGCAGATAAGGGTGAGCGGGCAGCGGCCCAGACAAGAGGAAGAGAAGCAGGGGGAACCTCCAGAATAGAAAGCGGTGAAGGGGTGGCAAGGTGCACTAGAAAACGATAAAGAGATTTAGAGGAGAGAGAGGAGAGAGGAAGAACCGAGTTTGTGAGTCGGAGGAAAAACGGCAGCGGAAGAGGGGCAGAAAAGACAGAGACGAGACCGGTGGGGGAGACAAGATCAGGGAAAAGCGAAAGAAGTGCAGTTAGCAGAGAGTCATAGACCAAATGGGCGGATGGGGACGAGAGAATAGCAGGGGGGAGGCCAGAGAGAGGGCGCCAGGATAGATCCGAGTTAGTGAGGTCTTGTACAGTTACTACACCTGCTCGGAGCCAAGAGGGGAATGAAAAACAGGGGAGATGGGGGGGATGAACAAGGGAGTTGAAGAAGAGGGGTTCAGAAAGAAGCTCTAGAGTTGAAGAGGGAGGGGAGCGAATGAGGGGGAGAGAGCGAAGGTGAGTGAGGGCTTCAGAATATGCAGGTGGGAGTTTGGAGGGGGGGAAAGGACAGCAATCCATGAGAACTAAAGAAAGAAAAGAAAAATGTGGGTTACGCAAGGAGGCAAGAACGTCACGTACCTGAACTGCGGAAGCCACTGGAGCCGTGAAAAGGTGAATGAAGTTGATCACTCGGCTTGCTTTGTAGCACAGCGGGACATCAGGTAGGCCAGCACCACCATAGGAGGGAGGAGCACAGAGCTTGTGGACGTTAATCCAGTGATGACCCGCCCACATTACTCGAGTAAGGCAGCGTGTAACCTCCTGGAGACAGAAAAGCGGGGTCGTAGATGCAATCCAAGAATGCTTGCAGATGGACAGAAGGTATGTCCTGGTGAGATTTGCACGCTGGTAGTAGGACGTACAGAACTGCGCACGACACCAGAATGCAGCTGTGCGGAGGAGGCGAGGATGGAGTTCCGAGCGAGTTGCACTGGATGTAGCTTGTGGTGCGCCTAAGTGCACACCCAGGAAGCGTTGGGTAGTGGATGACCATGTGGCCCCCCATGGAGCATCCAAGCGATTGGACCACGATCCGCACCACAATCCAGTGCTCTTAGAAGTATTCAGTTCAGCTGCAGAACATGAAGCATATGCGGAGAACAAACGACGAAGCAGTTGGAACTGTGAGTCGCTACGAATGCAGACGGTGATGTCATCTGCATAAGCAGAGTAAATGACTGAGTGATGCCGTGAGCTGGCAACTGGTGGTGGAAGTTGTGCTAGAAGAGATGTTTGCAGAGAGCGTAGAAAAGGCTCGACGGCAATCGCAAACAGTTGACCAGAAAGCGGGCAGCCCTGACGAACTCCCCTTTTGAAGGGAACATGTGCTGTGAGAAAAGATGCCGTCTTGACATGGAAAACGGCGTCCCGGTAGAGGGAGAGAAGAACGGAGACAAATTGTGGAGGAAAGCCAAAGTGTAGCAGGGTTTGTGTTAAATAGGCGTGTGAGATATTATCGAAAGCGGAACGGAGGTCTAAGGAAAGGAGAGCAAGAGGTTCAGAATGAGTCTTGGCAAGATGAATGAGATCGCGAAGAAGTTGAACATTGGAGGAAAGAGAACGGCCAGGAACAGTATAGGTTTGAGAGTCAGCAAGGATGTGAGGGAGGATAGAGTTTAGTCGACGGGAAAGAAGCTTAGTATAGAGTTTATAATCTTGATTGAGAAGAGAAATGGGGCGCCAATTTCCCAAGTCAAGAGGGTCACCCTTCTTGGGAAATAGGACCACATGTGCGTCCGTGAAACTCCTCGGGAGGGGGAGCAGTTAAATGCAGCAGAAAAAGCGGAGAGGAGAAAAAGGCAACAAAAGAGGCAAGAACGCACGGTAAAAAGGAAAAGAGAGGCCGTCCGGACCCGGAGCGGCATGGGGGTTAAGGGAAGAGAAGGTGTCTGACACCTCCGTGGATGTGGGTGCAAGAGACAGGGTGTGAGCAAGATGAGACGGAACTTGTGGTAGGTTATTGAGAAGATGGGGGAGAGCAGAGGGAGAAGGGGAGGAGTTTCACTGAACTTGGTGGTATAGAACTGACGAACGTGAGAGCAAATCGCTGCCGAATCGGATGTGATTTCGCCAGAGGGGAAGCGAAGATGACGAAGCGAGGTAGAAGACTTACGTGCAGATTCCATTGATGTTAGAAAATCATAGGTGCATTCCTCCGGATTGAGATGTTTAATGCGCAGACGTAAAAGTGCTTGCTGCGCAAGAGGTTTCAGCAAAGCCTGGAGCTCCGCCTGATATGCTGGAAAAAGCGGATCTGATAACCCAATCAGTGTGAGCATCTGCCTGGCGTGATCGAGGCGCATCTGACTAGAAGTCTTCATGGTGAAGGAAAGTTGCTTGATATGTAAGAGGAGCTGATGCTTGACACGAAGCCAATACGTCAAGGTACAGGGTGCGGAATGCAACCCTGCGCGACGAGCAGCGAGAAAAGAACGGACAGAGGCACAAAATTCAGGATCAGTGAGGAGATTGGAGTCAAATGTCCACGGACGAACAGTCCGAGGGAGTGACGCCGCAACAAACACTGTGAGGGTGACCGTGCAGTGGTCTGAGGAAGCAGTAGGTTGATGTTGCAACTCGGTAATAGACGCAAGAAGCGGTGTGGAAACGTAAACCCGATCCAAGCGTGCAGTTGATGGAAGCTGACTCCCAGACGAGCGCCACGTGTGTGAGGTCTCTTGTGGATGAAGGCGCCTATAAGCATCGGTGAAGGAGAAATCAGCAACAAGGTCATGGAGTAGTGCGACGAGATCCGTCCGACGCTCTCGTGACGAAGGAGAGCGATCCAGAGCCGGGTCAAGGGTGCAATTGAAGTCTCCACCCAAGAGCACACGATCCGAAGGTGAGACTTTCGAGAGAGCTTTACGGAGTTTGGTGAACAAGATGGATAAATGAATAGAGGTGCATGGAATATACACATTAAAGATGTGAAATCGAGCTCCGCCAACTGTGAAGGAGACTTGCTGGAGTAAATCTCGGCATAAGTTCTGCACTGAGAGTGCAGTGAGGGTGGATCGGAAATGTTGATGTATTCCGATAGCAAGTCCACCATGAGATGAGTAGCGGAAAGCATGATGGAACACATAATCGCTAGCAGGAGGATGCTATCATTGTTACCTTGTATAAGTGAAAAGGTGATCAGACTGCCTGCAAGAACTATCGTGGTATTAGCCTACTGAGTGAGCCAGGGAAAGTGTTTGGTAAAGTCATTATTGAAAAAGTACGGGGTCTTACATCAGAGAAAGTGTAGGATGTTCAGAATGGTTTTATACCTGGTAAAGGCGGCACTAACCAAATTTTTGCATTACGCATGATGATTGAAAAGTATCTCTCTGTTGGTAATATCTCTCTGTTGTCCCTCGTTACTGGAGGGATGCTATCATTGTTACCTTGTATAAGTGAAAAGGTGATCAGACTGCCTGCAAGAACTATCGTGGTATTAGCCTACTGAGTGAGCCAGGGAAAGTGTTTGGTAAAGTCATTATTGAAAAAGTACGGGGTCTTACATCAGAGAAAGTGTAGGATGTTCAGAATGGTTTTATACCTGGTAAAGGCGGCACTAACCAAATTTTTGCATTACGCATGATGATTGAAAAGTATCTCTCTGTTGGTAAGAAGGTTTTTGTCGCCTTCATAGATTTAGAGAAAGCTTACGACCGAATAAATAGGAAACTTTTGTGGAAGGTATTGAGTAAATATGGTGTTACTGGGAATCTACTTAATAGTGTAAAAGCCATGTATGCTGGCAGTAGAGTGTGTATACCAGTGAATGGTGTTTTATCAGAATGGTTTTCTTATGGTGAAGGAGTCAGGCAAAGGTTGTGTAATGCCAATATGGCTGTTTAATATATTTATGGATGCGTGCATGCGTGATGCCAAAATAGATAATAGTGGTTTATGTCTTGGTGATATCCTTGCATGCAGATTGCTGTATGCTGATGACACTGTCCTGTTGACAGAGAGCAAAAGTGAGTTGCAGAGTATTTTGTCCGGATGCACGAAGTTTGCATGAAATTCAAACTGAGTATAAATAAGGGAAAAAACAAAGTTATGGTTTTTTAGAGAGGAACTGGTTGCACTGAATGCAATGTAAGTCTAAATGGCACAGTGATTGACCAGGTGAATAAGTTTGTGCATTTAGGAAGCATGTTCACAGAGATAACAAATTGGATGGTGAAATTAGTAGGTAAGTGAATTCTTCATTGAAAGTCATAGCTGCTTTGGGAGGTTTTCACAGGAATGATGGGTTCTCTAGAGAGTCCCACATGGCTGTGTATGAAACTGTAATTGTTCCTACTCTGATGTATGGCAGTGAAACCTGGGTACTGCAGAAGAAACATAGGAGTTTGTGTGCTGGAGAAAGGCGTTACTTACGAGGGGTTTGTGGCAAGACGTGTTTTGATCGTGTGAGAAATGAAGATGTGTTGCAGTTGTGTAATATGAAGCAAAATGTTGTTAACAAGGTGGAGACTAATATGCTTTGGTGGTTTGGCCATGTTGAAAGAATCAGTGACGAGGTTCTTACTAAGAAAATCTTTTAGCCCAAGTGGCAGGAAAGAAAGGCAGAGTAAGTCCAAGGAAGTCATGGGAGGATTAGATTCAGGAGTGTCTGTATGAGGAAAAGATTATGAGTATGAAGTATAGAAATTTTTGTATACGGCGTGTGATAGATGTCAGTAAAGCCCGAGTTGTATGTCATGATCGCTGTAAATGTAGAAGTCTGATACGGCAACAGTATGTAAATAATCAGTCAAAAATCAATTTGGTATTTTGTATTTCTTTGTGGAGCTAATCTCTGAATCTCAGAGAACAGCTTAGTGATGCGTATGGATATTTAAACTTCACATCCTGGAAAACGGATATTATTCATAGAAATTTTAATATCACATCTTGAAAACAGGAGATAACATTTTCCATTAAAATTTAAACAAAGTATTCTGGCAAACAAGAGAGCAAATTATTCGTGAAAATTTAAACATCATACTGTGGTTAAAACAGGAATACTTTCCGAAGGAAAAACATCATTGCAGTTACGTTTTAAAATCTTCATTGTATTTAGTTTCTTATTTAAAATATCTGATTTCGTCTTTTTGTTTGTTTCACGGCACTGGCTCTCTCCTTTCCCGGAACCACTGGCTCTAGGAAAGGAGCCAGTGTTCCAGTAAAGTGAGAGAGCCATTGAGTTACTCACTGGCTTAGGGACGTGCGACTGCTCATAGCACATCGAGTTGCTCACCATAGTCGTCCTCCTCTCAAAATAAAAAAAAATAAAATAAAAGGATGTGTGATAATTTCCCTTGCATTAAACGGTTCTTCCCAAGAGTAGTTTTTACAATTTTTATTTTTTGCATGAATAAAAATTCAGCTCCTTTTATGACTGCGCACGCAGCAGAGTATTTCTTTTTAATTTGAAGGTTTAACAACCACCGTGAGTAACTCAATGGCCTATAAGTAGGTGTCCTTCCGGAATTTAAGGCCACGGATTCCACGAAAGAGAGAGAGAGAGAGAGAGTGAGAGAGCCAGCTCCCTAAGACAAGTACAACATGCATGCTTTACGGGATTCGAACCCGGACCCATCTCAGCATAATGGTCTCAGCAGCCAGTGCTTGAACCACTGCGACATCAGGTTGGCGCTGCGGAGCATCGCGAAACTACTGTAATTCAATTTACAAACAAGATTTACCTAAATAATTTATAAAAATGTCTAACAAGTTTATATCAAACAATTCAGCAAATTAACTGGAAAGTGTATTTTGTTGGTTTAAATAACTAAAGTAGAAAAATATTATTTTGTGTGTGTGTTTTAATACTCACGTTTTTTTTATTTCGTATACACTGTACCACATTTTCCCATTGTAGGTAATTTGCCGCTGACGTTAGAAGATCGTATATCAGAGTTTCTAAAACATAGTGAGTCATGTTTTACAATTTTGTTGTTGCAACATATTTTGAAGCGCACATGAAAATTCAAATTATCTCGAACGCTGCGAACAATACATTCGGGTAACGTGGGGTGTGTGTGTTCATCAGCGGTTGCTCACTCACAACCGAGGATAAATTTTCAATTTAAAAGTCTTGTCTGTGGCCCTTTATGACCACATGTAGCTATGAAATTTTCTCGCTTGTTTATTCACACTAAAAAGGTGCATCAATGTTACATGATTCATCGCAAGTAATAAACGCCACAATTTCGGCCCATATAATGTTTCGATATTGGGATGAATATTATTCTTTTAAATTTTTTTTTTAAACAAACGAATTTTTCAGCCGAAGCTGTGCTTAATACCATATATACAGAACCAGAATTGGAAACGGGTCAAAAATTTTGCACCGGGACCCGAACGTCACATAGCTGGACCCGACCCTGATTCGTAACTGACCCGGACAAATCTGCTATGAACCATAAATTCGAAACTCAATTTATAATTATATATAATCATATGTATATGCATATTATATGTATAATTTACTAATTTACTGATATACTTATACAGGGAGTGTTGAAACTGTTGTGCTTTACAGAACCTAACTGTTGTACACATGTTTTCAAACACATCTGTGAGAGTCAAAAAGTGCTGCAGTAATGTTAAGGCTGTTCCACTTAATTCTGGTGGCGCTACAGCAAATATTTTGAATTAAGTAACTTGTATGTTTAATTTCAGTTTATGCTATTTTGTTGATAACATATCGAGTTACAGAATACACTATATTGACAAAAGTCACCGGCACCTAGAAGAGAAACACAACATAGCTTTTATTGACATACATTAATACAGTGTCGGTCCACCTTTGGCCTTAATGCATGCACTGACCCTTCGAGACACGCTTTCGACAAGGTTTTGGAAACACAGCGATAGATATGCGCTTCCATTCAGTACATAATGCTGCCACTAACTGTTGCTTAGTAGTAAGCCTTGGTTCCGAACTTCATATGCGGCGCTCTAACTCATCCCATATGTGCTCTATGATATTAAGATCAGGACTCTGTGCTGGCTAGTATACACACGATACAGAATCATCCTCAAACCACGTCGTAACAGTCCTTGCTTAATCGCTCGGTGCATTATCCTGCTGGTACCAACAAAGCTCGGTTCCATAGTATTGCCACAGGGTTGGTAGGGCATAACTGTCCAGAATATCGAGGGTGACGTGCTGGGTAACAGGTTTGTTCACGATAACCAATGAGCCGGGACCATACCACGAAAAACACCCCCACGCGAGTACACTGCCAACTCCAAACCTGACCGTAGGAGCAGTACACTGTGGCTAATAGCGTTCCCCCGGCTGCCGCCATACCCACACACGGGCACCAGAAGTGTGGATCGTGTATCTGGATTCATCAGTCCATAGGACTCGTTTCCATTGATCTACGGTCCACGATAATGGTTCCTTACACCATGCTAAACGACGAGTAGCATTCCGAGTGGAGA
The DNA here is from genome assembly GCA_039090855.1 of Macrothele yani. NCBI lineage: Eukaryota > Metazoa > Arthropoda > Arachnida > Araneae > Macrothelidae > Macrothele > Macrothele yani. The sequence continues at coordinate 114,523,604 of CM077013.1, read as the reverse complement.
TGAAAGGCTTATGAGCAGCCCCACGACCACGGTAACTCATGGAATGAAGTTCTCTGACAATGGTACGTGTGCATACCGATATTCCAGCATTTTTACTCACCTGTGCACTGAAGTCTTGTGCAGTACTCCGTCAATTAGCTGTAACGACTCACCTGAGGCTTTGAAGTCCTCTATCACTGATTTTCGTTGGCCTGCCGGTACGTTTTGCTGCTTCAGGCACGCCATGTGTCTTCCACTTATTCATTACATCCTAAGCAGTTGACTTGGGTATGTTTAAACGCCTCTAGGTTTCTCTAAAGGACAACGCACTAATATAACACCCAACAATCTTTCCTTTCTCAAAGTCAGTTCTCTTCCGCCGCGACATTTTCACTCAACCTCACAGTGCGATATGATTGCGATCAGCTGCAGGCTTGTTATACCGTTTGTAGCTGCACCGCGCATCTAAACAACACATCGGATCCTTTCGTTTGCTTTTGAAGAGGTGTCTGGTGACTTTCGTCAGTATAGTATATGTTTCATAGCAACACCAACTTTCACAAGCTTGTGATGAATTGAAAGTTTCCAAAATGCGGATGCTGATTTCATCATCGCCTCTCAGAAGGAAGGTAAACTCACAAAATCAATATTCATATTTTGGAAACTTCGTGCTCATCACAAGCCTGTGAAACATATTCTGGTTCCATAGTGAGACGGAACACCTTCTAGCATTCATTCTGTCCCTTTTTGTTTTCCACAAGCACGTATTTGTTGATCTCGACGTCTTTCTCAATCTCCTTAATATTAAATTCATCCATATTAGCAAATAAGGAACTAACCCTGACACGACATGCAATGGGAACTTGATGTGAGCACGCCAAACAAAAACCTTTGAATGCTCAATGCAAAAGATGCGATGTGAAAAGTTAGGCTTACAATGTGACACGCGGATTGTGAGAGAGTGAATCATCAGAGAAGCAGGCGACAGGTGTTTTTGCTTGTGTCTTGTCCGGAAAATCGCACTGAAAACAAACGCAAAGGAAGTATCGTTTTACGATATGGTGTCAGCTTGTCTAGCGTCGGCGCCGTATCGTCAATCGGTGAAAATCTTCGTTGCTTTAAGAATGGGGTGACAATAATTTTGCATGACAAATCCTTTTTCTCTCTGCTGGCACTAGTATGGAGCACAAAATTCCACAGAGCGCATATTTCTTTGAGATACTTGTTTTTTTCTTTTCAAAAATAAAACGGAAATGAAACCGGGTCAAAATCGTGTCAGGAACACCTTATCCCGACACATTTGACCCGAAGAAATTTTTGGATTCATTGATACGCGAATCCGTGACCAGTTTCCATCTCTGCACTGAAACTGATCTTATGCAGTTTTCCTGAAGTTTTTTAAACATCTGATACTTGGAGAAACTATTAACTTCTTTATAGCTGAATTTCTGGCTTATTATGTAACTTTCTAATTAGTCCCATTTCCGATTATAAAATTAGTGAGAGTTTAACCTAATGTTGCGTAAAAATTCATCTCGTGTTAAGCAGAAATTAGCTGGCCCAGTGGCCGAGTTGTTTGAAGCGTGGCTCTTGACCATTCGTCGGAGATGGTCCCAGATTTGACACTCAGATGAGAGATGGGCATGGGCGTCCGCTGCAACTTTTCCAGGGGTGGGGGACAAACTGGTATACTCCCACTATCATAATTATTGCTTAAATTTATAGTAACCCTGAGCCCTTATATGGCATAGTGAGGGTTGGGTCAGGCGAGTGCAGAAAGCCCCTACAATTAGGGGGTGGGTTCAGAGCACTGTTAGCCCCTGCCACCAACCCGGAAATGTTTTGAAATTACACCAATTTCAAAAGGAATTTTGAGGCGATAACATGAAATGGGAACTTGGGCACATCTTTCTTTCTATAGTCAATATTTAGTATTGAAATAACGGACACTAATAATAAATATGTCATTTACCAATTACTAGCCACTAATTATTCATATCTGAGTCAAAAGTTTAACCTTACTGCAGGCTTCTTCCTAAATTTAATAATCAACTTGATACAGTCTTTTTGTATGAAAACATTAACTTGGAGTTACATAAAACGATTGTTCTACTCCATTGTCCTTCATTGAGTATAAGTATACCCCCCCTTCCTTTTTTTTTTTTTTGGTAGACATTGATCTTTTTATGTCCTCTTCAATTTTCTGTTTCTTGCACTTTAAAAGAGCTACTATGGAATAAAAACTGCCAACGTCTTGGGTTTTGTCCAAAGCTATCAATCACATTTTCAATGCGTTCATGTTTATTTTCAAAAACCTTTTCTCAATGAACACTCATCATGCACAGTCCAGATAAACGTTCCTCTGCCATTGTTGACCTTAACCAGGTTTTTACCCTTCTCATAGTACTGAAGAACCTTTCCAATGTGCAGGTTGTTACTGGTATTGTTAGAACAATAAGAATAGCCTGTGGAACAGAAGGAAATAGATCAGTGTGTTTGAGCAAGCCTTGAAGAAGTCCGTCTTCACATCCATCATCTTGTTTCTTCCTTCCTAATCACATTTCAAACCAAGTGACTGCTTCAGCTTCTAAGTTCTCAATTTCATATAGCTTAATGATCTTTACAAGATGCTTCATGAATTCTTCCTTTGTAAGATTCGCCATTTGTAGTGGATGAAGTGAAAAGAGGCTAAAAGTTTGCCAATTTTCAGCAGTAAATCGGCTTTCCAATCATGATGTGATGGAGTCTAAATATGGCACATAGACTGATCAACGAAAATATTCTTCTATTATTGATACACCAACATTGGAACAGAATTTTCGTCGGCCACACTGTCTGGGATGGGTTATCTGAATGTCCAATTTTTCTGCCAGTTGTTCGACTTTCTAAAACATTTCCTTGAATTGTTGTTCTGCTTTTTGTCTGTGGCCGTGGAATGCACTTAAGAGTTCCTGGACATCATTATGCACTTTCATTACATCAAGCTGAAGAGCTTCGAGAGCTTTTGTTACAGATTCCAGTCGTGCTAAATAGGTTGACATTATAATCAGACAGATGAGAAATAATGCTGTACTTGAAGCAGATTCCAACTGGTGAGCTTCTCCGCGTGTTTTACCTGAAGCTGTAGTAGCCAGTATACATAACTGATCGAAAATCTTTTCAAAGTTATTGGAAAAAAACTGTAATACTTTTATATTTTACAGTCCAGCGTGTTTCACTTAGTAATGGCACACTTGTAATAAGATATCTTCTCTTTGGACTCTCACGAAAAAACTTAAATTCTTATCCCCATTGCTTGCCAAATCAGAGAATTTTCAACTAAAACTCACACAGCTTGACCTTTGAACGAAATTCGTTGCTTCTTCGTGACGATTTTCTAATTTTAGGACTTTATCCTGACTTTTACCCTGTTACAGTGGCCTGATCCAGGCGGGTTCAAGTGACCCGTCCCCCCCCCCCCCACAGCAGACGCTCATGGAGATGGGCAATATATCTGTCCGATGACGCTGGCTATGCCTTGAATTAGGAAAAAAAACGACGACCGCTTACAGCTCTTCTAGCAGTTGTTTAGCGGCACCGCTGGCGCATTGGGGTAGTGACCTTGCATTAAAAAAAGAACGACTGCTTACAGCTCCTACAGCAGTTGTTTAACCGCACCACTGGTGCAGTGGTGGCCTTGAATTGCAGTGCTGTAGTGGCCTTGAATTAGGAAAGGAACGACTGCTTACAGCTCTTCTAGCAGTTGTTTAGCCGCACCGCTGGTGCAGTGGTGGCCTTGAATTGCAGTGCTGTAGTGGCCTTGAATTAGGAAAAGAACGACTGCTTAAGCCCTTCTAGCAGTTGTTTAGCCGTACCGCTGGCGCAGTGGTGTAGTCGCTTTGAATTAGGAAATGAACGACTGCTTACAGCTCTTCTAGCAGTTGTTTAGCCGTACCGCTGGCGCAGTGCTGTAGTGGCTTTGAATTAGGAAAAGAACGACTGCTTACAGCTCTTCTAGCAGTTGTTTAGCCGCACCGCTGGTGCAGTGGTGGCCTTGAATTGCAGTGCTGTAGTGGCCTTGAATTAGGAAAAGAACGACTGCTTACAGCTCTTCTAGCAGTTGTTTAGCCGCACCGCTGGTGCAGTGGTGGCCTTGAATTGCAGTGCTGTAGTGGCCTTGAATTAGGAAAAGAACGACTGCTTAAGCCCTTCTAGCAGTTGTTTAGCCGTACCGCTGGCGCAGTGGTGTAGTGGCTTTGAATTAGGAAATGAACGACTGCTTACAGCTCTTCTAGCAATTGTTTAGCCGCACCGCTGGCGCAGTGTTGTAATGGCATTGAATTAGGAAAAGAAAGACTGCTTCCTAACAGTTGTTTTGCCACTCCACTGGCACAATGTTGTAAGCGCTGACTTCTGACCATTCGTCCGAGGTGGGTCTGGCTTTCTAGCTACAGATAAATAAACATCCTTTAGACAGTAGTTCACAGTGTATCACGACAGAATTACCCTTTCCCTGGTACGATTTTCCTTCAGTGAATACAGACTTTTGCTTTCTTAGCCATATGTTATCCCCACTCGTAAACTCTTAGTGTTATCTCTTCGTCGTGCCATTTGGCGCGTTTTTGCATTGACTGGCAATGCATGTAGGCCTACATTTGTTTTGTACATAGTTTTGCAAATATTTTAATGTTTGTCTGTTGTTTGTATTGTATTTTAATAGAGTGTAGGGTTCGTGGAATACGACTGTCTGAACTCTACACAGAACAGTCTCACAACTTCACCTATAGTTAAACAGCAGTCATTCAAAAACTTCAGTAAGTGTTACTTACGATAAGTCTTTACTCAGCTAAACATCCTTTAGCACAACTCAATCTTCAACAATGTTAGTGAACTAATCCAATTTACTTGTGAGGGAATGTTTAACGAAAAAAAGAAAACACCAACACTAAATATACGTAGTGCGATCAAAAAGTTCCGAGACTAAGTACGTAGCGCGCCAACAGATGGCAGTACGCGGATGCGCGAGCGGCTTTCGAGGGCAGTGACCTTCACGAGTCATTGTGCAGAGTGGCGTCGTTCTGTGAATATCGGGAGCTGTGCTACACGATATTTGGTGACCACGCGCAGAACACAGCTGCGATTTCGGTATGGACTGCAAATTAGAGCAGCGAGCGAACATAAAATTCAACGTCAAACTCGGCAAAGCGGGAACGGAGATGCATGAAATGTTGTGGCCGGTTTGTAGCAATGAAGCAATGAGTCGTGCGAGGCGTTTTGAGTAGCACTCGCGCTTCAAGGGTGGCAGAACGGCACTGGAAGACGACAAGAGGTCAGGGCGACCGTCCACGAGCAAAATCACGAATATGTTGACAAAATTAGGGAACTGGTGCATGAGGATCGCCAGAGAAACATTCAAGACAATGCTACCATCGTCAATGTGTCATACGGAACAGTGAAATAAATTCTGACGCCGGTTTTGAACATGCACTGCAATGCTGTAAAGTTCGTGCCAAAGATTCTGAATACCGAACAGAAGGATCTCAGTGTTGAACTTTGTCAAGATCTTCGTCAGCAGGTGGTGACCGAACCAACGTTTCTGTCGCGGGTCATCCCTGGGGACGAGACTTGGGTTTACGGTTACGACCCGGAGACCAAACAATAGTCGTGGCAATGGTCGTCATCGCCATGTCCGAAGAAGGCCCGACAGGTCCGGAGCGTAACCAAAAGCATGCTCATCGTGTTCTTCGACATTCGTGTGGTTGTGCACCGTGAATTCGTCCCCCAGGGCCAGGCGGTCACCGCCTTTTTTATTGCGATGTTCTGCTGCTACTTAGGGAGGAAATTTGCCGCAAAAGACGTGAAATGTGGCGCAGGAGAGATTTGCTGCTCCATCACGACAATGCAACAGTTCACAGTGCGTTAGCAACAAGCCAGTTTTGCAGCCACAACAGCATGACTACCCTTCCTCACCCGCTTTACACGCAGGATTTGGCCCCCTGCGACTTCTTTCTGTTCCTAAAGATGAAGATGAAGCTGAAGTTCAAGGGTCGCCGTTTTGAAACCGTGGACAAAATCCAGCGCGAATCGCAGACGGTGCTTGACACGATTCACGAACAGGACTTCCAAGGAGCGTTCCAACAGTGGCAAAAACGCTGGCAGCGGTGTATCGCTGCCATAGGAAACTATTTTGAGGGACATCATAGCCAGACTTACGTAACGTAAGTACTTTGTTATATATCGGCCTAGTCTCGGAACTTTTTAATCGGACCATAATACGCAGACGTGAAGATATCACAACTTCAAGTAACTCAATTTCGCAGCTTCGTCATACTACCAACATCTCCCCATACTACTGCCGCTCAAACATTATATAACGTTAAGTTCTCATCGGATACATATACACACGTCATACGTTCTAACTTCAAGGTGTTGCCAACCATTCTCGTGCGCGTGAGATGTCACTTTAACTTTGAAAGCTCAAAGGAGAACGAACTCAAATGTACATAGAGAAAGAAACTAAAACAGAAAGTTAAATTAGAGTATACTTCACAAAAGATGTGTTTGATCTGGGTTTGAATCCTAGTGAGGAATGGATGCTCTGTTTGTCTTACGACACTGGCTCTCTGCTTTCTCTGAAACCAGTGATCCTAAATTAGGGACGGGGACTGCTTATATCCCATCGAATTAGTCATGGTGGTCGTTAAACCCCCGAACAAAAACAACCACTACAAAAAATAAATGCTCATGGTTGGGTTGTCGTTTCCCCTTCCCTCCAAAGAAACTAACAGAAATTGGATCTGTTGAACGAGAACTGCTTAGGAGCTATAAGCAATAAGCCGTTCCTAGTTTAGAACCACTCGTTCTAAATAAGGGAGAGATAGTGACGTAAGACACGCATATCTCCCATGCTTTATCCGGGGTTTTTTTCTGTTGTTGTTGTTGGGAGTTTTTTTTTTTTTTTTTTTTTGATTGGAGGTTTAACGACCACCGTGAGCAACTCAATGGGCTATAAGCAGTCGCCCGTCCCTAATTTAGGGTCACTGGTTCCAGGGAAGGGAGAGAGCCAGTGCCGTAAGACAAACACAACATCCATGCCTGACCGGGATTCGAACCCGGACCCCTTACGGACGAATGAGCAGAGGCCAACGCCTTAGACCACTGCGCCACCGGGGCGGCTGTTGGGAGTTCAACGACCACCGTGAGCAACTCGATAGGTTATAAGCAATCGCCCGTCCCTGATTTAGGGCCACTGGCTCCAGGGAAGGGAGAAAGCCAATGCCGTAAGACGATCATGACATCGTTGTCTCACCGGGATTCGAACCCGTACCCATCTCGGACGAATGGTCACAAGCCAGCGCTTTGACAACTGCTCCACTGGGGCGGCTCTTTATCCACGACTCAATCCCAGTTGCACTCAGATGAACGGTCAATTAGCCAGCGTTTAGGCCACTCTGCCACGATGGAGGAAGTTGGTGTGTTTTTCTGTTGGGGTGACTCTGCCTCCTCCCTGGAACTAATAGACCTGAATTAGGAACGGAAGACAGCTTAAAGCGCTGCGATTGCTCACAGTAATCGCCAAACTATGCAGCAATATAATGTACTCATTGTCAAAAAAATAGTTGCCTCCAGAAGAACCTGTCGGATTGCACTGCTATTTGGGAGGAAGGTAAAGATTAACAGGAACAATAAATTATTAAACATTGAGACTGATACGGGGAATACTTATTGAGCTATGCACCAATAAGTAGTGTCTCTCAGTATGGCGTCGGGCCGCCATGTTTGCTCACACAGCATGCCAGCCGTCTCGGCATGGAGTTGTACAGGTTCATAATGGGATCCTCTGATAGGCCATCAAATGCAGCTTGAATCTTCTCACACAGCAGCTGCAGATTGTGCGGTAGGAGTGGAATGTGGATAGCGCGTCCAATAGTATCCCACACATTTTCAATCCGTGATAGGTCTGGCGATGCGGATGGCCATGGCAGAGTGTCAGTGCCTTGAAGGCAAGCTCTCGAGACAGCAACAGTATTTAGACGAGCGTTGTTCTGTTGGAAAATCGCACCGGAGTGAGCGTTCAGAAAAGGTAGGGCCACTGGTTGCAGGACCTCAATAACGTTACGTTGGGCTGTCAACGTGCCTGTAATTAACACCAATGGTTATCTGGCATCGTATACAATTGACCCCAAACAATGACACCAGGCCTTCCGAATGTGTGACGCTCGACGACAAACAGTTGATATTTGCGCTGACCACGATGCCTAAACACACGAATTCGTTGGTCGTCTTCTCCAAGACAAAAGCGGGACTCGTCACTGAAGATCACCCGCTACCTTTCTGCTTGGCTCCATGACAGTCTGCATCGACACCATTGCAGTCTTCGACGACGATGCAATGGTGTTAAGAGCAGTCGTCGTAAGCCGCCCCGGTGGCGCAGTGGTCTAAGGCGTTGGCCTCTGATCATTCGTCCGTAAGGGGTCCGGGTTCGAATCCCGGCCAGGCATGGATGTTGTGTTTGTCTTACGGCACTGGCTCTCTCCCTTCCCTGGAACCAGTGACCCTAAATTAGGGACGGGCGACTGCTTATAGCCCATTGAGTTGCTCACGGCGGTCGTTAAACCTCCAATAAAAAAAAAAAAAAAAAAAAAAAAACAGTCGTCGTAACGGTCTGCGTGCGTGTAATCCTACGTCGTGCAAACGTCTACCAATGGTGCTGGCACTAATCGGACGATGCATGGAGGGCACCACTGCTCGCTGAATATCCGCAACCGTGGCTGTTGGGTCACTCCCCATGTCGAGCTACCCGTCGGTCCTCTTTCTCCGTGGTTCATCTAGGTCTCCCAGACCACTCCTGTCGCTGCTGTGTACCTTGTTCTATCCACAGCCGCCAACAACGTACTGTGGTGATATCCGCAGGACTAGTATGACATGCAATACGGCGATAAGACCATCCCACTTTCCTGAGCCCAACCATGTAGCATCTCTCGAACTCCTCCAACTGCTCGAATTACTTCCAAACTTTTCTCCGAGGCATACTTCACTTGCAAAGGGCAACCAGCACAAAAACCCGAGTCATAATGGCAAGCACACGCAACGGGACGTCCTAATACAGCCAGTCATGCACAGCGCTACGACCCCACCTTGCTTGCGTCATATGCGCGGCCGAGCGTGATACTTAAATTATGTGCATGTCTCACGTTGTCAAACCTACCCACTAAGTTTCATTCCTGTTGGTTTCTTTCTTCTGGATGCAACTATTTTTTTTGACGATGAGTGTATAATTCGAATGCAGTGGGAAATTCCGATGATAACAGCTAGAACGTTTTCGAGAAATTTCAACGAAGGTAAGCTGAAATTCGAGGCAAGTAATAAATGCAGGAAATATGTACATATGTACAACTTGCATTTTATAACACAGCCGACAAATTCAACGTTGGTGGAGACCTGCGAATTTTCATGCTGATCCTAATCTAGTATAGCAGCCAGAAGGATCAAAGTCCAATTAAATTGTGATTGTGTGGTTCATTATTCTTTGAATGATATTGCAATTTACCTGTGGAATAAAGATAGGAAAATAGGATTTAACATGTTGTTGAGGGTAGCAATATCTTGTAAAGTATGTTTTAAACGTTGTTGTTTAATGCTAATGTGTTGCTGAGAAGGGAGACAGTTAATTTTGGTTGTATTTCAATTTTATAATTATTGGTGCAACTGTTTTCCTCTTTACCTCAAAATAGAGATTTTTTTTTATACACCTACTTTCAAAAACGGAACTCTCTCTTTATAATGCACAAAGCAGCCATTTTTTCTTTCTCACATTCGACTTTCCGGTACCTTTCCGTGAAAGCGTTGTGCAAGAAAGAAGTTTATTGTGTGTAATTTTAGTAGACGACGCTGCTGTAGGTAACTGTTGGACTACCCCCCTACCCTCCATCCAAGAATCATTTGTCGTACTTGGAAGTAGTTTCAGCAGTGACATAGAAATGGTACTTTTGCGCGCACCGTTAAACCCAAGCTTCTGAGCATCTTGAGGAGAGCTATAGTATTCCTGCGGAAACAGTCACAGCTATTCCAAAAATGCCAGTACCGTGATTCACTGTATACCGTAAGTTAATATATTTAAACTTATTTTATTAGAGTTAAAGAACTGGACAAGTGCTTTCTACCAAGCCTCTGGAATTTATATATCCAGTCATTCTCATTTTCTAACAAAAATGCAAATATACACAACGGATCACGTTACCCCTCTATTCAGATTACTTACTTCACTGCAAAGTCCTTTACAAGGCAGCTGGAAACATATTCATTGGGTACATGACGTCATTTATTAATTATTTCTTTTTTTTCATTTAATGTACTTCAAACATTTCCCTTATTAAATCAAATTGTATTAGTTGTTAACGTTCTCTGTTTGTATCTGCTACGGTTTGATATAATCTTTACGAAAGAAGAAATTAAATGTGCCAACAGAAAATTATGTTTTTCTGTCTTTTAAATAAATAAACACCGTTAGACATGACATCGACACGTCGTTGAGCCTCAGATGGAGTTAATTCATATGGCACTTCGCACCATCAACTGTATAAATTTTCGAGCTTTTTCATAATGTCGGAGGTGGTGAGTTTTTAAATTCCAACTTCAGCCGACGTTTAACTGTTGCTGGTTTTCGGATTTTGCTTTAACAGCCGTGAATACAAGGCGTCTGAATCAAACACAGAGTTCTTTTTGAACCTTTTTTCCTTTCCTAGTTCATGTTGCCAGACACAAACTTCTGGAACTGGATTTGGTTTGTCCGAATGACTCAACACCTTCGACGTAGACTTTGTTTATTTTTCGGAATGCTTTAGCCTCTTTAAATCCTAGCTATCATCACATATGGACCTAAATACTATTAGGTGCTTGAATTAGTTCCCGCTGTTTTTTGCCACACAAACACCTGTGTATTACCACAAAACGGTACAGGATAGTCTATTCAAAATAGTGTCCGTTGGCAGCTACGACCCTTTCCCATCGTTGGGGTAACAAATGGATTCCGCGGTAGAAAAATGCAGGTTCTTTCGAGGTGAACCATTCATCGAGCCATTTTTGGATATCCGCGACAGAAAAGAAGTGCTGCTCTGACAGGCCATGTTGTAGCAACCGGAACAAATGGAAGTCCGAGGGAGCAATGTCCGGGGAATAAGGCGGGTTTGCTAAGAAGTCCCAGCCAAGTGCCTCCAAGAGTTCCTTCACGGATTTGGCGACATGACGTCTAGCGTTGTCGTGTAGAAGAATAACCTTGTCATGTGGGATCCAGTTTCCGAGCTTCTGGATCATTTCCCATTGCCTTTAAACCTTTACTAACCATTGACTCATTGACCCGTAGTGTTTCAGACAACTCGTGGAGCGTCTGACATGAATCCTCGTCCAATAAGGACTCCAATGCGCCATCTTTGAACTTTTTCGGCTGCCCAGAGCGCTCTGTGTCCTTCACGTCATATTCGTTGGCTTTGAAGCGTCGGAACCACTCTCTGCATGTTGTTTCCGATAGGGCATGTTCCCCATAGGCCTGCACTAGCAAACGATGACTTTCCGCTGCAGATTTCTTGAGATGAAAGCAGAAGAGTAATACTTTCCGCAAATGCTCCATTTTTTGGTACGAAACTCGACATCGTGAATGCGATACAAACTCGTGTTCTATGCCCTCCGATCGCGTGTGACACACTGCTTCGCCCAGACTACGGACGGTACGTGCGTGCGCAAGGGAGGTCACGTGTGTCCCGGGTCACAGCGCACCACTGCTGCGCTCTATTGGGCAACAGCGGGAATTAATTCAAGCTTCTAATATTACGTACCTTATTATCCATAGCCGATGTGAAGCACGTGGTTGGTGTGCTAATTTATAATAATTTCTTTGTGGACACACTGATGAATCTCAACCATGCCACGATTCTTCCAATTATAACTCCTTCGGTAGGTGAAACATCTGAATTTAGTCTTCATTCATGTAAAGTCGTAAAGCTTTAAGGAGAGTTTTAAAGGGAGTTTGATTGTGGAATATTGGTGGTCGTGAGCATGGCGTGATTTTAGACTGTTTTTTAGATTTTAATGGTGAAATGTTTTAGACCAAGTTTTAACTGGTTGTACAACAGCTGCATATGAACAACAATGGATTAGGAAATGTTACCGGCATGTACACATACTTAACATTTAGAGTGTAGAAATTAACGTGCAATAATGTACATGAATGAATAATAAATTCAGATGTTTCACCTACCGAAGGAGTTATAATTGGAAGAATCGCGGCATGGTTGTGATTCATCAGTGTGTCCACAAAGAAATTAAATAAACACACCAACAATATGCTTCATATCGGCTATGGATTATAAGATACGTAATAGCATTTAGGTCCATATGTGAAGATAATTTTTCTAACTATAGAATTTTCGGTGTGAATTAACACTATATGGCCCAAAAACACAAATTTTGGGTTCATATAAGATATTTACTCTTGGTTATCAGTACTGGCACAACGTATTCAAGATTTAAAATTTCGTGAGCATTTTGTACAGTGCTATAGAAATTCAGTGCACGTTACGATACACTTGCAACATACATTATCCGGTTCCTCACGAAACGAGCGGTTATACGATTTGCTACAGCGACAACCTAGCTAAATTAGATGCAAAATTAGCGAAATAAAACGATGAAACGATGCATCTTTTCAATAAAACGATGAAACGGTGCATCGTTGAAACTAAAACGATGAAACGATGCAAAATTAGCGAAATAAAAGAACGCAATGCAAAAAACGCAATTTCTTTCCGGACACCCCAATATTTTCTTGAAGTTTTCGCCACCTAGCGGAGAAATAGAGATTAACGGTCTTCTTGATATCGAAAGCAGAAAGAATCCACAAAAAAAAGGGACTTTTAGTAATGCACTGCATTAAATGGAGACATATTTTTTAGTCTACGAAATCAGAATGGTGGATAACGCCCTCAACAGTTGCAACCTTTCTAGTTCGAATTGAGATATTGTGGAACCGAAAATCTAAATTTACTCCACCAAGCGGGAAGAGTTTGCATCAGGAGCTTTGAAAAATTAAAAAAAAATGTGATCATTCCTACAGCGACAAGGTGGAAAAGAATTTGCTGGTAGAAGAGGGGATGTAGTTTAAAATGCAGATATACTTTGAAACCCCTAAAAGGGAAAGAGTCCATCTAAGGAATCAAATTTTTATATCGTCAGTGATCGGAAATAGCGTGCTATTGTAGCATGACACTTTTACTGTAGCGCGAGAGGTACACTGGTGTGCAAAAATTAAGGACGAGACGGTTTTTCGAATGTAACGTCGTGTAGAAGTGCTCCACATTGACTCAAATCATACCATAAGATCCCCAAGATAAAAGAATATGAGACAAGTGAGCAACCCCGTCCAAACAAGGAATCCAAAGAATACAACGGCACTTTATTGAAAAGGTAGCTTCGAGCACAACTGGACAGAAGACAAAAACGTCCATGCGACAGGCGGCTGCCAAGAAAAATCCAGTCATTAGTAGGCGATATGATCACCCCTGACTGCGTTGCAGGATTTACAACGTCTGTCCATGCTGAGGACGAGGTTGTCAAGGAGCTGGTGAGGCATCGCGGCCCATTCCTCTTGTAGCGCCAATCGCAGCTGCGGAATCGTTGCTGGCGGCTGGTGACGTGCTGCTAAGCGTCTCCCGAGAAGGTCCCACACGTGTTCGATTGGATTTAGGTCCGGGGACCTTGCGGGCCAATCCATGCGCTGAATACTTCACTCTCCAACAGCTCTGCGACAGCCACTGTACGATGAGGTGTAGCGTTGTCGTCCATGAAGAGGAACTCCGGATCCATAGCACCTCTAAACAGACGCACGTGAGGCAGGAGAACCTCGGTACAATAGCGGACACCAGTGACTGAAACTCCTTGGAAGATGTGGAGGTCAGTACGGCTACCAAGCATTATACCGACACAAACGAGAACTCCGCCACCTCCAAACTGGTCCCTTTCGATGATGTTGGAGGTGTGATTGCGTGTTCCCTGCTCTCTCCAGATGTGTATACGTCCAGAATCGCTCGTCAGATTAAATAGGCTCTCATCCGTAAAGCGAACTCGACCCCATTGCTGATGTGTCCAGTTCTTGTGTTCCTGGCACCACAGAAACCGCCGTCTCCGATGAGCAGGCGTTAATGGCACCCACTGTACTGCCCGTCGTGCAAATAGGTCACCATTGTGCAGCCTCCTGGCAACGGTGAAACACGATAACGGACGTCCAGTTATCTGTTGCATGTGCTTTACGATTTCTCCCGCTGTCTGTCGTCTGTCTCTTCTCGCCTGTAGGACAATATACAGGTCGTCCGCCGCCTTGGTTGCTCGTGGACGACCACTGCTAAACTCTCGGACAGCTGTTCCTGTCGTTTGAAATGCTCTCCAAGCTCGTGAAACGATGCTGTGAGCGATCCCTAACTCCTCGGCCATACTACTCACACTTCGACCTTCTTCCAACTTCCCAATGACGCGACCTCGGGTAAAGTCATCCAGATGTCGTCTAGATTGCCTGTTGGCCATATCACACGGCGGCAGCAACTCGACGTCGTTCAAACCGATGTACACCGTGCAACAGCTTTCGCCGAATTGCTGAGCGTACACCGCCCGTGTGCTTTATACCCTTCCGACCTCCCCCTTTCCCCTACGTCATGCTGCATATATACGCATGCCTTACTGTACCGGACCCTAATCTATTTCTTGGGTGGTCCTTGGGTCCGTTCTGCCAGCTCGTTCCGCTGTTATGCTAATTTCTCCTCTTCGTCCTTAATTTTTGCACACCAGTGTAGTATAGCTACGAACACAAAAATGTGGGTGTAGCACTAGCATGCTACAAAAAAAAGAACCTTACGCGAAAATTGCGGTTCAAATTGCGTTACCTTAAAAAAGAAGCGAAGTAAATGTGCTACTCAAATCACGTGATATTACGAGGTCTTCTGAAACGCTATTACAATGCGATAGAAACTGAAATAAGACATCTAAGTGTGTTCTGTCTAGAATCACGCAGCAGAGGTTGTGAAAATAAAGCTCTTTAACTGGTAGTGAGATTCGAACCCAAGTCACTCTCACTCCGGAGCTAATTATTTTCCCGACTGAACTACACAGACTTTGGATTACGGCTGCAACATGCCGTTTTAACTCTTGCGTCTCCTCAGCGGTACTTTGCAAATATCCTTCCCGCTTGAGAAAGCAGGGCACGAAATCTAAGGCTTTGGTGCCATCGCGAGAAGAATCAAAATGCTTTCTTCTACAGTAACTCTTCAAGAAGAGTTCACTGTAGAAGAAAGAAATTTTGCTTTATTAATTCCAGATGACGTGTGAAAGAAGCATCATGCATTTTTCTCGAACCTCACGGTCGGGAGATTTATTTTTACGTTCGAGCGCCAATGTGAAAATACCCTAAAGTGCCAAAAGTCATGAGATACGTACCTACTATCGTGTAGGACCTCCTCTAACCCGGCGAAGTGCAGCAACTTGGCGTGGCATCGACTCCACAAGGAGCCGGAAGATTTCTGGAAAGATGTTGAGCCATGCTCTCTGAATAACCGTCCACAGTTTTCTGGTATTTGTAGTTGCAGGACCTTGGGTGCGAATGAACCTTTCCACCACGTCCTATAAGTGCTCTAAGGGTTTAATTCGAGCAAACGTAGTTGCCACATCATCCGTCGAAACTGTCCAGAATGATCCTTGAACCAATATTGGACAACTTGGGCTCGATATATGGTGCGTGGTCCGCTTGCAAAATCCCTTCGTTGTTGGGGTACATGAAGTCCATGAAGGTCTGCAAATGATCACCCCGAAGAGCAACAAAGCAGCTGCCGGTTAGTGACGTGTCTACGACGAGCATATTACACAACCTGTGCCACGTAAAGACACCCTACACACCTATGGAACCACCACCAGTTTGCACAGTGCCTTATTGACAGCTTGGGTCCATGTCCATGGACTCATAAGGTACCCGAACCCTACCATCATCTCGTAACTACTGGTAGCATAGCTCATCGGATCACGTCACATGTTGCCACTCTTCCAGGTTCCAATTACCGTGTTCACGAGTCCAGATGAGGCGCTGTGTCCTATGTCATGGTGTTAACAAAGGCATTCTGGTGGGTCTTCTGCTTCTATATACCATAGACGCTAACTTACGCTGGCCGCCCCGGTGGCGCAGTGGTCTAAGGCGTTGGCCTCTGATCATTCGTCCGTAAGGGGTCCGGGTTCGAATCCCGGTCAGGCATGGATGTTGTGTTTGTCTTACGGCACTGGCTCTCTCCCTTCCCTGGAACCAGTGACCCTAAATTAGGGACGGGCGACTGCTTATAGCCCATTGAGTTGCTCACGGTGGTCGTTAAACCTCCAAACAAAACAAAAAAATAACTTACGCTGCACTGACCTGATAGATATGTCTCTGGTACCTCCTGCATTGAATGTGGATGTTATTTGAGCCAGCGTCGCTTGTCTGTTAGCATGGGCAATCTTGGTCAGACGCCGCTTGTCACAGTCATTCAGCACCTATGGTCGGCCACTGCGCTGTCCATTGTGGGTACTAATGTCTTCCATGGGGTATTCGCGGTACACACGTGACACTGTGGATCGAAGAATGTTGAATGTTCGCACAACTTCGGAAATTGAATGTCGCATCCGTCTGGCTCCCACTACCATGCCTCGTTCAAACTCTGATAATTCAAGTCGGCTTTGCCATAATCCTACTATCAGTTGTTCAGTCTGACTCACGTGATTGCACCTCGCAACTGATAAGATAAAGAATTGTGGCGGGCGTCGAAGCTTCTATACGACAGCAGCACGAGTTCAAAATTTGCATACTGCTATCCAACGACTTTTGGCACTTCAGTGTAAAGCATCACTTACACAAAATATCTCGCTGGTATCAACACGGATCTCAATCGTATGAGAACAAAAAGTATTCGTCGATCAGATATATGTTAAATCCACCCCTATAAATCCACAGATTTCTGAGCTCCTTGGATACCCTATTGTAATACCTAAGTTTGTAAAAGCTGTCTGGGAATTTAATTTCTCCAGAATTCCAAGATCCAACCCGCATCTTCTGTTCCCAGGACTTCAAGGAGAGATCACCTGTCAAGTCTTCTGTTCCCAGGACTTCAAGGAGAGATCTGCTAAAAAGAAGTACATCTCCTTCTTTATCACCTGATGAGAAAAAAAAAACAGATGCTGCCTTCGCAAAACTAAAACAAAACAAAAATGCTTTCTCGTATAAAACGTAGGCGTTAACCTTTGGCGCTTCACATTCTCGCTACAAGCAGGGTGATCCTCTTCCTGCTTTCTTCAGTGTGTTAGCACCTTCTCACTTTCTCGTAGCGAACGTAGGCATTATCCTGCTTGCTGCCTTCTTTGGTGCTTCACATTCTCACAGCAAATAGGGTTACCCTCTTCCTGCCTTCTTCAGTGTGTTAGCACCTCGCTTTCTCGTAGCGAACGTAGGCGTTATCCTCTTTGCTGCCTTCTTTGGTACTTCCCATTCTCGTAGCAAGCAGAGTTACCATCTTTCTGCCTTCTTCAGTGTGTTAGCACCTGCTCTCTTTCTCGTAGCGAACGTATGCGTTATCCTGTTTGCTGTCTTCTTCAGTGTGTCAGCACCGTCTCGCTTTCTGGTAACGAACGTAGGCGTTATCCTCTTTGCTGCCAATTTGGTGCTTAACCACATTCTCGCAGCAAGCACGGTTACCCTCTTCCTGCCTTCTTCAGTGTGTTAGCACCTCGCTTTCTCGTAGCGAACGTAGGCGTTATCCTCTTTGCTGCCTTCTTTGGTACTTCCCATTCTCGTAGCAAGCAGAGTTACCATCTTTCTGCCTTCTTCAGTGTGTTAGCACCTGCTCGCTTTCTCGTAGCGAACGTATGCGTTATCCTGTTTGCTGCCTTCTTTGGTATTTCACTTTCTCGCAGCAAGCAGGGTTACCCTCTTCTTGCCTTCTTCAGTGTGTTAGCACCGTCTCGCTTTCTGGTAACGAACGTAGGCGTTATCCTCTTTGCTGCCAATTTGGTGCTTAACCACATTCTCGCAGCAAGCGCGGTTACCCTCTTCCTGCCTTCTTCAGTGTGTTAGCACCTCGCTTTCTCGTAGCGAACGTAGGCGTTATCCTCTTTGCTGCCTTCTTTGGTACTTCCCATTCTCGTAGCAAGCAGACTTACCTTCTTTCTGCCTTCTTCAGTGTGTTAGCACCTGCTCACTTTCTCGTAGCGAACGTATGCGTTATCCTGTTTGCTGTCTTCTTCAGTGTGTCAGCACCGTCTCGCTTTCTGGTAACGAACGTAGGCGTTATCCTCTTTGCTGCCTTCTTTGGTATTTCACTTTCTCGCAGCAAGCAGGGTTACCCTCTTCTTGCCTTCTTCAGTGTGTTAGCACCGTCTCGCTTTCTGGTAACGAACGTAGGCGTTATCCTCTTTGCTGCCAATTTGGTGCTTAACCACATTCTCGCAGCAAGCACGGTTACCCTCTTCCTGCCTTCTTCAGTGTGTTAGCACCTCGCTTTCTCGTAGCGAACGTAGGCGTTATCCTCTTTGCTGCCTTTTTTGGTACTTCCCATTCTCGTAGCAAGCAGAGTTACCATCTTTCTGCCTTCTTCAGTGTGTTAGCACCTGCTCGCTTTCTCGTAGCGAACGTATGCGTTATCCTGTTTGCTGCCTTCTTTGGTATTTCACTTTCTCGCAGCAAGCAGGGTTACCCTTTTCCTGCCTTCTTCAGTGTGTTAGCACCTTCTAGCAGAAAGTTGGAGCTAATTCTCTTTCTGCTCTCAGTATTTTTCCATTGTCGCAACTGCGACGTACTACAGGGGTGAACTCACGTGTCAAGACGACAAATCTGAAGCGTGACATTCTGTCCGCGTAGGTCAGTTGGGAGAGCAACTTACTCCGGAGTGAGGGGACACGATTTCAATGCTCGTCGCGGACAAACCTGTTTCTTCACACAACTTTTAGTTGCCATGTGGACATGCACTTCTGGGTATTACATTCAGTGGACTTGCAGGATGGAACCAAGGGGAGCCATGATACGTTTGCATTTTTATTTTTTCCAATTGCCTTGCAAAACTTGTTAGGTTACTCATAATTTTGTTTAAGTTTTTATCAAGTCTTTTTGCTTTTATTGTTTGGAGAAGTCTGAGCTCACCACTTAACAAATTCATTTTTTGGCACAGAGAGCATCTTGCTAGCGAATTCCTTGAGCCGGCAATATTTAAAATTTAATTTTTCATTACTTTTTTTGGGAGAATTTGTTAGTTAGTTATTTTAGGAGTGGAGAGAGTTAATTATTTTTATTTTCTCTATTTTATTTAAAGTCTATTCATTTCCTTTCTATGTACACTACATTGACACAAGTCACCGGGCCCCCCTTCAAAAGCAAATGAACGGATCTGATGCGTTGTTAAGATGCGCAGTACAGCTGCAAATGGTATAAAACAAGCCTGCAGCTGACCGCGATAATATCGCACTGTGAGGTTGAGTGAAAATGTCGCGGAGGGAAAGAACTTACTTTGAGAAAGGAAAGATCGTAGAATGTTATATTAATGGGTTGTCCATAAGAGAAATCGAAAGGCGTTTAAACATACCCAAGTCAACTGTTTTGAATGTACTGAATAAGTGGAAGACACGTGACGTGCATGAAACAGCAAAACGTACCGGCAGACCAAAGAAAATCAGTGATAGAGGACGTCGAAGCCTCAGGAGAGTCATTACAGCTAATCGACGGAGTACTGCACAAGACCTCAGTGCACAGGTGAGTAAAAATGCTGGAATATCGGTATGCACACGTACCATTGTCAGAGAACTTCATTCCATGAGTTACCGTGGTCGTGCGGCTGCTCATAAGCCTTTCATCTCCACTCGGAAGGCTACTCGTCGTTTAGCATGGTGTAAATTACATTTATCGTGGACCGTAGATCAATAGAAACGGGTCCTATGGACTGATGAATCTAGATACATTATCCATCAGTCTGATGCCCGTGTGTGGGTACGGAGGCCGCCGGGGGAACGCTATTAACCACAGTGTACTGTTCCTATGGTCAAGTTTGAAGCTGTCAATGTACTCGTGTCGGGGTGTTTTTCGTGGTATGATCCCGGCCCATTGGTTATCGTGGACACACCTCTTAACCAGCGCGTCTATCTCGATATTCTGGATAATTCCGTCCTACCAACCCTGTGGCAATATTATGGAACCGAGCCTTGTTGGTACCAGCAGAATAATGCACCGAACCATAAAGCAAGGTTTTCAAAATCGCTTTATTCTAATTTATCATAAGAAAACATAAGAGGGAGACGTACAGTATTGGGCATCTCACTGGGAAATAATACAAAGTTGTTAAAAAACATGATGGTATATACACTGCAATGACAATGGGGATGAATAACAAATGCTGCAAGCAAAGCTTATTGAATAAAAAATTGCAGAAGTGACAAAGAGAAACACATCGTGTCACATGACATTGGCTGGGCATGATTTACAGGATAAGACAGGCGAAACAATAGCACACAATTAGAAAAAGAACAGCACAAACACCGCCGTGAAGGTAAAACATTACATGCATGAGATAAAAACACAGCGTGCACAATTGTGCAAGTTATTTAACGAGGGCACCAAAGCAACATAATACAGGCGGGGTGAAAGTAAGTAATGTACACGAGTAAGCATGAAAATACACTGAGATGGCATTAGCATTCACAATTCAACGGTAGTGTGGATTGCACGAGTCGTAGAGTGGAGGAGGGCCACCAGGGTGCCAAGGAACTCAGCAAAGGAGGTGTAGAATGTCCTAGGGTTCTGATAGGTGTAGCAGTCCAGAATCAATCGCAAACCATGGAGCGGCCGGCGCCCAGGTAGCATAGAAGGTGGCTTCTCGACGACTGGAAGAAGCCGACTGGTACTCCAGGCGGAGTCGAGAAAGCAATCGATCTTGAAAATGGCACAAAAGTGCTGCGCTGGCCTGGTGTAAAGAGACCGGCGAGGAAATGCTGCGGAGTTGTTGAAGGTATACGTAAATAACGTGTTTAACCAGCACGAAAAGATAGGCACATACTGAAGGAAGAGTTGTAGGTAAGGATTGTAACGGCGTGGTTTGACGATAATTCCGTATCGTATGTGGACTGTCCAGCACAGAGCCCTGATCTTAAACCCATAAAGCACCTATGGGATGAATTAGAGCACCGCATAGGAAGTTTGGAACCATGACCTACTACTAAGCAACAGTTAGCGGTAGAATTATGTACTGAATGGAAGCGCATACCTATCGCTGTGTTCCCAAACCTTGTCGAAAGCAAGTTTCGAAGGGTCAGTGCATGCATTAAGGCCAAAGGTGGACGGACACCGAGCTAATGTATTTCAATAAATGCTATGTTGTGTTTCTCTTCTAGGGGTCCTGCGACGGTTGTCAGTATAGTGTATATTAAACAGGCTTTACTCTCTTTGGCAATATCAATGCTTCACAATTGTAAAACTTTAAGGTCGTTTTTGCTGTAATTGTTTAAGTTTTAAATTGTCATTTATTGACTTAAGTTGCTAGTTGAGAATTAAGTTTTAACTCGTTTCTGACAGAAAGATGAAAACTTATCTAAGCATTTGCGGTCTCTAACAAAACCCTTTCAAGTAAACGCTACAGAGTAGAGAAATCAGCAGAAACAGTAATTACAAATCAATTTTCGTTATATTTCATCAGATAGGCATGCCAAGACGAACACTTTAAAGATAATTCACAAATACCAAGAAGGGGATATTGTTAACTGTTGTGGCTCACACGTCGCGAAACACTCTTGTTCTAAGGGAACGGGATTGCAGTGTTTAAAAGGTCACTTTTCCTTTTCCGTCCTTCAAACACATAGCGTTTTCTTACTATCACAAATCACCTCAACAAGTGACAGTTCTCCAATGCACACCTGTGCCGATTGAAGGGAGATTTTCAATTCACACCGCCATCGTCCCATTTGGAAGAGGAATTAGTCCGCACCAAGCTGTTCTGCAGTAAAAAAGAGCCACACACTTAAAAACCATTCCTCGTGAATAATGTATAACCACCACATTTTTTTTTATTTTAACATTCACATCATTACTGTCTATTATCTTAACATTCACATCGTTATTGTCTATTATTTTAACATTCACATCATTCTTTTGTGCCATTTCTTAGTGTATTTCATCATTTTGTGCGCATTCTTATTATAGCTTTTTATTGAATGCATTGGATACGACTTCCCCTGTGCAATCAAGGGTCGTTACGTTACGTTTTGTTTCTGTCTACTTTTTCATTCTCTGATGTCATTATAATGGATTCACACTTGGCTGTTCCGCTATGCTTTTTACTCACTACCTTCACTGTTAGTATCGTTATTTTCCAACAGATATAAATCCACCAAGTCGAACTATTAACCCTCTATTTTACTCACTACCTTCATTGTTGGTATCGTCATTTTCCAACAGATATAAATCCAACAATTCGAACTATTAACCCTCTATTTTACTCACTACCTTCACTGTTAGTATCGTTATTTTCCAACAGATATAAATCCAACAATTCGAACTATTAACCCTCTATTTTACTCACTACCTTCACTGTTAGTATCGTTATTTTCCAACAGATATAAATCCACCAAGTCGAACTATTAACCCTCTATTTTACTCACTACCTTCACTGTTGGTATCGTTATCGTCCAACAGATATAAATCCAATAGTTCGAACTATTAACCCTCTATTTTACTCACTAACTTCACTGTTGGTATCGTTATCGTGCAACAATTATAAATCCAACAATTCGAACTATTAACCCTCTATTTTACTCACTACCTTCACTGTTGGTATCGTTATCGTCCAACAGATATAAATCCAATAGTTCGAACTATTAACCCTCTATTTTACTCACTTCCTTCAATGTTAGTATCGTTATTTTCCAACAGATAGAAATCCACCAAGTCGAACTATTAACCCTCTATTTTACTCACAACCTTCACTGTTGGTATCGTTATCGTCCAACAGATATAAATCCAATAGTTCGAACTATTAACCCTCTATTTTACTCACTACCTTCACTGTTAGTATCGTTATTTTCCAACAGATATAAATCCACCAAGTCGAACTATTAACCCTCTATTTTACTCACTACCTTCACTGTTGGTATCGTTATCGTCCAACAGATATAAATCCAATAGTTCGAACTATTAACCCTCTATTTTACTCACTACCTTCACTGTTGGTATCGTTATCGTGCAACAATTATAAATCCAACAATTCGAACTATTAACCCTCTATTTTACTCACAACCTTCACTGTTGGTATCGTTATCGTCCAACAGATATAAATCCAATAGTTCGAACTATTCACCCTCTATTTTACTCACTACCTTCACTGTTGGTATCGTTATCGTGCAACAGATATAAATCCAACAATTCGAACTATTAACCCTTTATTTTACTCACTACCTTCACTGTTGGTATCGTTATTTTCCAACAGATATAAATCCAACAATTCGAACTATTATCCCTCTATTTTACTCACTACCTTCACTGTTAGTATCGTTATTTTCCAACAGATATAAATCCACCAAGTCGAACTATTAACCCTCTATTTTACTCACTACCTTCACTGTTGGTATCGTTATTTTCCAACAGATGTAAATCCAACAATTCGAACTATTAACCCTCTATTTTACTCACTACCTTCACTGTTGGTATCGTTATCGTCCAACAGATATAAATCCAATAGTTCGAACTATTAACCCTCTATTTTACTCACTAACTTCACTGTTGGTATCGTTATCGTGCAACAATTATAAATCCAACAATTCGAACTATTAACCCTCTATTTTACTCACTACCTTCACTGTTGGTATCGTTATCGTCCAACAGATATAAATCCAATAGTTCGAACTATTAACCCTCTATTTTACTCACTACCTTCACTGTTGTTATCGTTATTTTCCAACAGATATAAATCCAACAATTCGAACTATTAACCCTCTATTTTACTCACTACCTTCACTGTTGGTATCGTTATTTTCCAACAGATATAAATCCAACAATTCGAACTATTAACCCTCTATTTTACTCACTACCTTCACTGTTGGTATCGTTATCGTCCAACAGATATAAATCCAATAGTTCGAACTATTTACCCTCTATTTTACTCACGACCTTCACTGTTGGTATCGTTATCGTGCAACAAATATAAATCCAACAATTCGAACTATTAACCCTCTATTTTACTCACTACCTTCACTGTTAGTATCGTTATTTTCCAACAGATATAAATCCAACAATTCGAACTATTAACCCTCTATTTTACTCACTACCTTCACTGTTAGTATCGTTATTTTCCAACAGATATAAATCCACCAAGTCGAACTATTAACCCTCTATTTTACTCACTACCTTCACTGTTGGTATCGTTATCGTGCAACAATTATAAATCCAACAATTCGAACTATTAACCCTCTATTTTACTCACTACCTTCACTGTTGGTATCGTTATCGTCCAACAGATATAAATCCAATAGTTCGAACTATTAACCCTCTATTTTACTCACTTCCTTCAATGTTAGTGTCGTTATTTTCCAACAGAAATAAATCCAACAATTCGAACTATTAACCCTCTATTTTACTCGCTACCTTCACTGTTGGTATCGTTATCGTCCAACAATTCGAACTATTAACCCTCTATTTTACTCACTACCTTCACTGTTGGTATCGTTATCGTCCAACAGATATAAATCCAATAGTTCGAACTATTAACCCTCTATTTTACTCACTACCTTCACTGTTGGTATCGTTATTTTCCAACAGATATAAATCCAACAATTCGAACTATTAACCCTCTATTTTACTCACTACCTTCACTGTTAGTATCGTTATTTTCCAACAGATATAAATCCACCAAGTCGAACTATTAACCCTCTATTTTACTCACTACCTTCACTGTTGGTATCGTTATCGTGCAACAATTATAAATCCAACAATTCGAACTATTAACCCTCTATTTTACTCACTACCTTCACTGTTGGTATCGTTATCGTCCAACAGATATAAATCCAATAGTTCGAACTATTAACCCTCTATTTTACTCACTACCTTCACTGTTGGTATTGTTATCGTGCAACAAATATAAATCCAACAATTCGAACTATTAACCCTCTATTTTACTCACTACCTTCACTGTTGGTATCGTTATCGTCCAACAGATATAAATCCAATAGTTCGAACTATTAACCCTCTATTTTACTCACTACCTTCACTGTTGGTATCGTTATCGTGCAACAAATATAAATCCAACAATTCGAACTATTAACCCTCTATTTTACTCACAACCTTCACTGTTGGTATCGTTATCGTCCAACAGATATTAATACAACAATTCGAACTATTAACCCTCTTAACAAAACACATTTGTGAAACGTTTGCTTGCTTTAACAAAAGCGTTTTCCGTATATCTCTATTCTTACAATACTTATCGTTCTTACAATCTCTTATCTCTCTTCACTTAACTCATAGCATATCGTACTCTGCACATAGCATTCTTGTTTTATTTACCTTTTGTTAAACTTTCACTCACTGTCAGGATGACAGCTTTAAAAACTCTTTGGGAGACAAAATGTGTCATTAAGCCAGAATAACGTTTAATGCGATGAAAGAAAATGTACATGAGAAGAAGAAATTCAAAAGGAAGGTTAATACGTAACACAATGTACAAAACGTGCAATCTTTCTGCATCGCCACTATCACATTTAATATTGTTCGTCTATTTATTTTGCTCTGACTCACTGTCAGCGTTGCCATGTACAAATTGTTCGAGGAAGTAATGTACCGTTCAGTCAGAAAATGTTTAACCAAGAAGTAACCAAATTTATTAAGAAAACAGAAATTCAAAAGGAAGGTGAAACACGTCAGACATTGTAAAAAAGTAGCATATAAGACTTTCCTAAAAGGGAATTCTGGAGAAAGTGAAGATTCTTGTTATAACAGAAAATTCGAATTCTGAAAAGTGTCTGTGGGTTATCACAACAGAATTCATAGCGTAAGTTCTTGAGACAAATTCTTCTATCATGTTACCGTTCCCTTCTGCGGCCTTCCTTTTTTTAATAGGGCAGGAACAGAAATGAATTATGTGTAGAATTCATTTGAAATATATAGCGACTAATAGAATGTTGTTCCAACGAGAGATAAACATTTTGATTAGTTTTCGCATACTTCAAATTATCTTGCTGATTTTTACGATACCCAACCCACAGATGTCACACATTCCGTCCAGAACGTGACAGTACTGCGGAATTTCCAAGGTGTCAGAGCCGTTTTCCTTGTCCGAAAGGAATGCTTTTCGTCCGTCTCTTCCAAGGGAAGCAAATATATTTAATTTAAGGTTACACACAATGTCCGGGAAGTTTGAAAATCTGGTTTTCCTCAGTGCATAATAACGATGAATGCGAGAAATTTCGTTTTTTTTTATCGCTATTTTTATTACTCGTGATATTTATTTTTGTCTTTTCCGTTGAAATTTGTAGACACGGAAAACTGGTCTTCACATTTCTTATTTCAAGAACACACGCCTTCATCATGCAGACTTCCCAGACAAAAACGGGTTATATATACTTCCTATTCCGACAATATATTTGTCAGACGCAGACCGGCTATTTTAACGTTTTGTATCAAAGGAAAAGGCCAAGTTGGAAAACAAAGAGAGATTTCGAAAACTGGTTTCTGATTATAGCTTAACCATTCGATTAAATCGAAAGCGATTCTTCATAGAACGACAATATCTCATTTAATTTATTTTACTTAAGCTTTTCCAATAAGAACCCTACAAGATTTTGTATAGGTTATCAGATAATTTGAAACATGTGGTAATTTCTATGCCGGCATAAAAAAGCGAGGTATACAATTTCGTCTGAATTGTTATTACAAAAGAAACTCAACTGCATATAATTGTACTAAGACATTTTTGGCGTGAATTAGAAATTATTCATAAATCATAAGATGATTATAGTTTGACAGTTCCATTTAGTGTTGGAAAAAATTATTGATCCAGAAAAAGCTTTGTGGTTCTGGGATATTTTTCTCGCATATCGGCAGTTCGAATTACTTTGTTGTGTTGACCAGTGTAACGCTTGGCTGCCAGTACCGTTGCGCGTTATTACCTGTAGTTTTGGTTTTGTTTGTTCGTTCCTTTCTTTCTTTCTTTAAAAACAAAAATTGAAATATGATCACGCAGTTTTTGCATAATAAAAGGGATGCTGATATTTTATATAAATGGGCGAACCAAGTAACTTGAAAATGTATTTACGGGAAATTTTTTAATTGCGTCTGGAAGAGTAGTTGATGGGTATGATTTCCCTGTGATGCATTATCCATGTTGGTATTAGCATAGTTGCTAATTACCGTACTTTGTGATCATACAATCAGCAGATTATCTGTTTAAAATGTTATAAATTTTGGTTCTACGGATTATACGCAGATGTGGATAAAATGCCACTTTATAAACACAAAAAACAAACGTTTTCTCGGCACTTTGATTTTTAAAAAAATCCGCTTGGTATAGAAAATTTAAAGGGTTACTTAAAGAATAATTTGTTATCTTACAAAATTTTAAGATTTTAATACGGTTGTTGTATTGTTTAATGGTTAACGGATTAGCTAGCTACATGGTTAATGTTCTGAGATAGATTCTTTGCACAAAAGTCAAACTTTTGGGACAAATAACCAAAAGGCACGCAGAAAGAACAGCTGCTGACTTAGTAATTGTAGCAATTTATTCTCCGAAGTCTTGTTTTTCAGGGCATCAATATAATCCACTACAAGAATGTAACTTTGCTGGTATCAACCAGATATCAATCTTATAATAATGACACCTGTTCGTTGATCACACACACACACACACACATAATCGTCATCATCATCATTGTCAACAATTAACATTTATCAATCCACTACTGGATGAAGGTCTCCCCAAGTTTACTCCACAACGGTCTGTCTTGTGCCAGTCTCCTCCATGTTCCCCCGCATGCTTTCGATTTTCATCCACCCATCTCACATGTGGTTTTCTCCTGGGTCTTTTCCTGTCTCTTGGAATCCAGTCTAAAATTTCAGCTGTCCATCGATGGTCTGACCCTCTGGCAATATGTCCAGCCCATTGCCATTTCAGGGATTTTACTCTCATCATGATGTCTCCCACTCTTGTCATTTTTCGGATCCACGAGTTTCTCTTCTTATCTCTCCTGGTTATACCAAGCATGCACCTCTCCATGCTACTTTGAGTTGTCTGCAGCCTTTGTATGTCTCTTTTAGTTAAGGTCCACGTCTTTGCACCATATGTAAGCACTGGAAGGATGCATTGATCAAACACTTTTCTTTTAAGACATAAGGCATATTGCTCTTGAAAATTATACTATTTCTTCCAAAATCTCACCAGGCACATATATATATATCATCATCATCATCATCATTGTCAACCATTATCAATCCACTGCTGACGAAGGTCTCCCCAAGTTTCCTCCACAACGGTCTGTCTTGTGCCAGTCTCCTCCATGTCACTCCTGCATATTTACGAATTTCATCCACCCATCTCCCATGTGGTCTTTTTCTGGGTCTTTTCCTGTCCCTTGGAATCCAATCTAAAATTTCGGCTGTCCATCTATGGTCTGTCCTTCTGGCAGTATGTCCAGCCCATTGCCATTTCAGGGATTTAACTCTAATCATGATGTCTTCCACTCTCGTCATTTTTCGGATCCACGAGTTCCTCTTCTTATCTCTCCTGGTTATACCAAGCATGCACCTCTCCATGCTTCTTTGAGTTGTCTGCAGCCTTTGTATGTCTCTTTTAGTTAAGGTCCACGTCTCTGCACCATACGTAAGCACTGGAAGGATGCATTGATCAAACACTTTTCTTTTAAGACATAATGGCATATTGCTCTTGAAAATTATGCTGTTTCTTCCAAAAGCTCTCCAGGCAAGTTTTGTACGCCGATTAATTTCTTCATCAATGTGACCCTCACTTGATATCTGCTGTCCAAGATAAACATATGTATCTGTTATCTCCAGTTTTTCTCCATCAATCGATAAATCTTCATTTCTTGTAAAAGCATTGAACATCACTTTTGTCTTCTGAAAGTTCATTTTTAATCCCACTTCTTTACTCTGTCAGCAAGTTCCTGGATCATACTCTGCGGCTCTGATGGGGTAGTTGCAAAAATGACTACGTCATCAGCAAAACGAAGGTAGGTTAGATAATCTCCATTAATCTTTATCCCTTTGTTTTCCCAGTTCAGTGATTGAAAGACATTTTCCAATGTGGCATTAAAGAGCTTCGGAGATATGGTGTCACCTTGTCTCACTCCCTTTCCAATTTTTATGTGTGTTGTATTTTCAAACAGCCGAATCTTTGCACTTGCATTTTCATAGATGTTATTAATAATATTAATGTATGCATCTTCAATACCGCAGGATTTCAGAGCCGTGGTAACTGCTGATGGTTTCACCGAATCAAAGGCTTTTTCATAATCGATAAAAGCCATGCACAATGGAAGTTCATATTCCCTCGCTCTTTCAATTAGTTCTCTCAGTACGTGGATATGATCTATTGTGCTGTAGCCACTCCTGAATCCAGCTTGTTCTCTCGGTTGAGCCATGTCCAGTGTTACCTTCAAGCGGTGTGAAAGAACTTTAGTGAAGATTTTATAAACCACTGATAGGAGGCTGATAGGTCTGTAGTTCCTGAGATCCTCAATGTCACCTTTTTTATGTAGCAGGATCATTGTAGCGTTGTTCCAATCCTCAGGAATCTTCCCTTCATTAAGGCATCGAGTGAAAATTTGGGCGAGTACTGTTTCAATTTCTCCACTTGCTTCTTGTATGATGTCTATAGTAATTCCATCTTCTCCTGGAGCTTTCCCCCGCTTCATGTTCTTGATTGCATGAGCAACTTCTGCTGGGAGGACTGGAAGAACTCTGGTACCTTTCATGATGTCTGGAGTACATGTATCATCCCTTTCATATAATTTGGAGTAGAAATCTTTCACTCTTGTCAAAATTTCGCCTCTATTTCTTGTTATAGAACCATCTTCTTTTCTCAGAGCCATAATCTGTTTTCTTCCCTTACTGAGATGTCCCTTTGCTATCTTAAGGCTTTGGTTGTTTTCAATTGCTTTCCTCACTAGCTCACAGTTGAATTTTCTTACGTCTTCAGTGATACTTTTTCGTGTTGTCTTGCATAGCTCTATATATTCCACTTTGGAAGTCACATCTTCTTTAGTTGTCCTCATCTCTCTTCTTTTTTGCATCAACATTTTGGTTTTTCCTGATAATTTGTTCACATGCAACTTGTTCTTAGACCCAGCTAATTTTGTTGCTGTTTCCATTAGAGCTTTGGTTACTTTTCTGTTAACTTCCGAAATATCCACTTCTTCCGATGTTAGGCCTTCTAAAGCAGAGAATCTGTTCTTCAGTTCCAACTTGAAAGTATTATGGTGTTTTTGGTTGGTTATGTCAATAGATTTTGTTTGTCTTATGAGCTTGCCACGTTCAAGTTTAGTGTTGAGGTGCATCTTACATCTCACCAATCTATGGTCACTACCTGTGTTGAACTTGTTCAGCACACTGCAGTCTTCTATGACGAATTTTTTGTTACACATAATAAAATCAATTTCACTTGTCGTCCCAATTGGATGTCTCCATGTCCATTTCCTGTGTGGCTTTTTCTTGAAAAAGGAATTCAAGATGAAAAATCCTTCTGCCTCTGCAAACTCAACGAGAGTATTTCCACGCTGGTTTCTGTTGCCGTGACCGAATTTACCTACTGAAGTTTCATTCTGTTGCCGTTGCCCTATTTTTTGCATTGAAATCTCCCATAATTATCTTCAAGTGCTGCTTACCTTTATTATTTAGATGACGAATTTCCTCATAAAATTCTTCAATTTCTTCTTCAGGATGACTTGTGGTGGGTGCATAAGTTTGAATAATCTGAGCCTGGTATCTTCTCGATAGTTGGATAACGAGTCGTGCAGCTCTGTCAGAGGAACTTTCAACTTCTACCACTTTATCCTTCAGTTTCTTGTTTATTATAAATCCAACACCACTAGTTCTGCCAGTATCTGTCCCACGATAATAGAAGAGATGTCCACTTTTCAGTTCAATGAGATCTTCTCCTTTTCTCCTTACCTCACTTAGCCCGACGATGTCCCACTTGATCCTTTGTAGTTCCTCTTCCAATTCAAGAAGCCTTGAATCAGAAGATAGGAGCGTCCGTTATAGGTAGCCAAGGTCAGCATCAAATGGCAGCCTAGTCCGGTCCTCCGGGGATTCTTAGCACCCTCTGCCTTCATGTCGCACTGGCCGCTGCCTTGGCCAGGTACATTCCAGCTGCCGGAGACTGAGGGCCAAGATTTAAGTTGTAGAATCATTTTGGAGGTGTTTGGCCATAACTCACCACGCTGGCCAAGCGGGTTGGTGAGTGTGGGATAGCATTTCCTCTGATCCCGATGGTATAGTTATACCGCTATTGGCGGTCGTCAGAGCCCCTTTAGTGGGAACAGGATGCACCACGAGAAGGCGGGGTTGACATTTGTCAAGGAGAGGCTGTGATGTTACGCATCACCTGACCTTACATCCCTATATATATATATATATATATTCTATTAATAAGATACCTAAGCAAAAAAATACATATATAATTTTGACTCACACCAAGTACAACATAGAAAAGGTTATGTATCTACCTGTGTGAGTAAAAGGAGAAAAGATAAAAAAATAAAATATAACAACTGAATGTAGAAGGTGTCGAGAATACTGAGCCTTGGCTTTATCAAGGACCAGCAAAAACTCTGCATTTTCTCACTTCCACAAAGACCTAGTTGGAAATGGGTTTCTGCAAGGCCATAGATGCAAGTAACATTCCCACTAAAATTGTTTTAAAAAATATATATATGTCATGTCCTCCGCAGAGTTGTATGACCTAGCACTAGTTAACAATTTCGCTTGCATCCATGAACCTTCCTGGCCCGACCCATGCTCTTCATCTGTTACTATTAAACAGAGAGAAGAAGATTAAAGAGAACTCAAGCTGTGAGAGTGACATAATAATTAGAAATAATTTTCAGCTATAACGAAATGCCAAGTTCATTTGAGAGAGAATTTAAATATATATATTTTTTAAAACAATTTTAGGTGGGAATGTTACTTTTGCATCTATGGCCTTGCAGAAACCCATTTCCAACTAGGTCTTTGTGGAAGTGAGAAAATGCAGAGTTTTTGCTGGTCCTTGATAAAGCCAAGGCTCAGTATTCTCGACACCTTCTACATTCAGTTGTTATATTTTATTTTTTTATCTTTTCTCCTTTTACTCACACAGGTAGATACATAACCTTTTCTATGTTGTACTGTGTGAGTCAAAATTATATATGTATTTTTTTGCTTAGGTATCTTATTAATAGAATGTGAATTCTGAATTTTCAAAACTGCTGCGTTGCGCGTTTTGATCTTCAGGTTTTTTTGCAACTTTCGTTTTAAATTCTAAAGTTTTTCCTTAGTCTTCAGTTTTGCTCTTCAGTATATATATATATATATATATATATATATGATATATATATATATATATATTTTCAACAGACTTTACCTCTTTTACAATATCAACTTAAAAAAAAATCTATACGCAATTTCTACAACTCCACTAACTCCATCCCCTATACCTTCAATGTAGTCATTTTATGTTGCTTGGCTCACTGTCAGGGTTGCCAAATTTTGAAATCTGCCCTGGAAAATAATGTGTTGTTCAGTGAGAAAATGGTCAACCGAGAAGTAACTATTTACATAAGTAAACAGAGATTCAAAAGGAAACTTACGGAGAGGTATACGTCATAAGCCATATTTATATTACTAGCACAATCATCATCTAAAGAGATACTTAAACACAAGAACCCAAAACGCGTGAGTGCCGTCCCGATGGCGCAGTGGTCTAAGCGATGGCCTCTGATCATTCGTCCGAAAGGCGTCCGGGTTCAAATCCCGGTGAGGCATGGATGTTGTGTTTGTCTTACGACACTGGCTCTCTCCGTACTCTGGAACTAGTGACCTTGAATTAGGGATGGGCAACTGCTTGTAGCCCATTGAGTTGCTCACGGTGGTCGTTAAACCTGCAATAAAAAATGCGTGAGCGAACCATTACCCGTTATTTCGTTTTCAGCACCTCTTTCGGGTAAAAAACATTCGTACTTATGCAATCACGAGGTTTGTGTGTCTGTAAGTGGAAACACCTATGAACCGAAAGTTTTATCTTTGTGTTTGAAACTCTGTTAGTGAGAAAGAAGGTTCATACGTCTTGGTTCTTTTCCCAAGCATAATTTTGTAGCTAGGATCGAAGTATTAATGTTGATGCTATTGTTCTTGATACATATTTCATTCCTGCCGCCCCAGTGGCGCAGTGGTCTAAGAGATGGCTTCTGATCATTCGTCCTAGAAGGGTCCGGGTTCGAATCCCCGTGAGGCATGGATGTTGTGTTTGTCTTACGGCACTGGCTCTATCCCTTTCCTAGAGTCAGTGGCCCCAAACTAGGGACGGGCGACTGCTTATAGCCCATTGAATTGCTGAGGGTGGTCTTTGAACCCTCAATAAAAAAAAATGTTTATCATATTTTATTCCATGTCATTGTTTCTGAACATCGCCTCTCTGGTACCCGAGTGGTACGAGGTGCTGGCTTCTGTTCATTTGTCTGAGATGGTCCCAGATGGACCATTGGTGGTGCTTGTCGGATGGCGCTGGCTCTCTCTCCTTCTCCTTGAACCAGTGGCCCTAAAGTAATATTTTTTCGTTTCAGGGTTAACGACCACTTCCTTGAGCAATTTTAAGGGGTGAAAGCGGTCGTCCGTCCCTAATTTGAGGCCAGTTGTTCCAGGGAGGGAATAGGACCAGCGTTTTAAGGCCAGCTACCCAACCAGCATCCGGGACACGGGCCCGGTTCTACTGGTGGTGAACGGTAAGAACAGAGCGCCTAGACGCCACCAGGGAGGACCCTAAGTTAGGGATAGGCGAATGCTTTAGCTCTTAGAGTTATCTAGGCAAATCAATTTTTCTAATCCAAGTAATTTATTTTTTCTAATCCAAGTAATTCACTTTTTCCACAATAGTGGGCAAAAGTGAATAATTTTTCTTGCTGTCACTGCTTCTAAAGTCGATTAAAAAAAACGAAACTTGCACTCGCATAATTTTCACAGTAAGGAATATTTTGAATGTATTCTTTAATTTTCATAATGCACAGTTCTTTAACTAGGTGGAGTAAGTGTGAATTTCTATTTGCCACTTTATCTCTGCTCATAATTGAAAAAATTATATTTGCACTGGACGTAGTTCATTGTGATGAAGGCTGCACACGCACACACACACACACACTGCACGCTTTAAACAACGCGTTATTTTCCCTCTAGAGAGAGCATACGTATATTCTGCTTACCCTTGCTGTCTTTGTTTCTAAAAATTACTATTTGAAAAACTCTTCTTACGTCTCATAGTATCCATCATGGAGGGCAGTTTGTTTTGTGAAAAAAAAAAAAAATAGTTCAAAATTCAGCCGCTAGGGTGAAATTTGCGCTGCTGTCCTATTAATTTGCATATTGCGTAGGTTATCAAACGAATTTTGGTTATAAGAGGAAATTCGTAAAACGTTTTTCGTAAATCTTCGAAAGGTAAAGAGTCACGGTGCTCACTTTACCTGATCGCGTCGTTCCAACACTTCTGTCTGAACAGAACAATCTTTATGCAAGATTGTGTACCCCTCTTCTCGAATTAAATGTGTAAACCTTACTGCAGCAACATTTTTCGAACGATAGAGTGAGAGAGTGGTTAGCCGATAATGTTCAACGTCGTGTCCGCCCCGATCGCCAGATCTGAACCCCTGTGACTTTCAGAGCTCGCTTAACAAAATACTCAAAAAGCCTCGCTTATTAAGGCAATGTTTCCAACTCAACTGTCTTAAAAGACAGAATTTCAGAACAAGTGAGACAACTCCACTCAGGTCAGTTGCGTTCCACCGTTTTCGAGTGTGTTGTTCAGCGAATCCAGTTTTTAGAGCATGGGGATGGAATACAAATAGAACTGCATCGATGATTTAATTTTTAACTTCCTTAGATAACCCACGCATTATGCAAATTAAGGGAAGCGCTAAATTTCACCCTAGCGGCAGAATTTTGAACTATTTTTTTTAATCGAAACCTCATACTCAGGAAAGTGTGTATAATAAATTTGGTTGAGATTTGTCTAATATTTATTGCTACAGAGAGCTCGGAACATTTTTTTAATTGTGATCATCCTATATATTTGGATCTGAAACCACAGCTTTGATTCTAAAAACTTCTATCGAGCATTTTTTACGTGCATTTTCTGCTTCAAATGATGCACAGTTTATCTACCAGAAGGCCCAGGAGTTTCTTTCTATGTAAATCGGTTTCTGAAAATTAGATCAAAGAAAAAGCGTCTCAGCTGGCAGACACTAATATGATATTTTGGTCATCGATGAGCTTTAAGGCTCTACGAGACCCGCCATTTTGTATTGCTACTTTCTCTTATTAACCAACGGGCAAGCGTATTTCACAAATTGCTCGGGCAATTTTGCACATTTGGAACACCGTTTGTGGCTAACGCAATATATATGAAAAATAAAGAGTTCCCTGGTTTAAGATTTTCATTTTGGACCCTTCAAGTATTTTTTATTAATTAACAAAACTATGGAAGACGCCTTGGTACGACTTTCGTTGCAGATAAAAGATGAAGGGAAAGGTCAATAAAAATTTCGAAACCAGGGAACTCTTTATTTATCACATATCTTGCGTTAGCCACAAACGG
Source organism: Macrothele yani (assembly GCA_039090855.1). Classification (NCBI taxonomy): domain Eukaryota; kingdom Metazoa; phylum Arthropoda; class Arachnida; order Araneae; family Macrothelidae; genus Macrothele; species Macrothele yani. The sequence continues at coordinate 114,487,770 of CM077013.1, read as the reverse complement.
TGTTCCAAAATGTGCAAAATTGCCCGAGCAATTTGTGAAATACGCTTGCCCGTTGGTTAATAAGAGAAGGTAGCAATACAAAATGGCGGGTCTCGTAGAGCCTTAAGCAGTTGCCGCTCAGGTGGGAAATCATACACTACAAGAAGCGAGACAAAACTAATAATTTTTTATCTCTGCAAGAATATTTTCTGTCCGTCTAATAGAAACAGAGATATCCTGACGAATGCAAGTGCACATTTGCACCAACTCTCTGGAAAAGTGCGAAAAATAAATATACGCAAACACAGGAAACAGTTTGGTTGCGCTGATATTTAATTCGATGCAAAAGAAATTTTGACAGTTTTAGCGTTATATCTTCAAACGCAAACGAACGGGCCGACAAATGTGCTTTTAATGATACAATTTAGTTAAAGCAAATGTAGTAACACCGATGAGGGATCTGTGACGTATATTATAAATTAATTTTCTTTTTAGTTTCTATGTAAATCTTGAGTTTATTCTCAGTTATATTTCACTCTTAACGTGATATCTTTTCTCTCAAACGAATACGTTTGGCAACACTATTGAGGTTGAATGAACGTGACGTATGCTTGAATTAAGATAAGAACGAGAGATAAAAACGACGACAAAACTGTGGTTAAGGAGACTGTTATTAAAGCGAGCGTTGTAAGAGCGAGCGTTGTTAAAGAGAGCGTTGCTTGGAGAAGTGTTGCAAATTGAGCGTTGTGTTAAGAGCTGTGTGGTGTGTGGAGAGTTTTAATGCAATATGCTATGCTATGTTACGATGTGTTGGCTACATCCTTGAATAAAGCATCTTTTTCGTAAGTTTGACTTCTGTTGTTTACATGTTTCGTCTGGCCGTTAAGGTTTAATTTAGGAACTGTTTCATCTTATGGGCATGTTTTTTTAAAATAACGTAGACTTCTACGTCATAGATCATAAATTCATCTTTATCGCTGAAAATAAGAAAGACTCTCACTTGAACGCAATTACCCGCGTGCGGCTTATTATATCGTAATAGCAGCCAGCAGCATTAGAACCATTCGTCGAAATATTTCCACGAAATTTGTTTTCCCTTAGACAACCATCCTTTTTACTGCGACTGTGGGCGTGAGGATGGGTTAAGTTGGCATGCCCGCAAACAGCAATAACAGCGAGACTCCCAAGTTGCCGCCCAGAGACGCCCACGGGAAACGTATGTCTCTGTGGAGAACAGATCCCTTGGCATATTGGCTTCAATTTTTCGGTCACACCTTTCGAAAGTTACTCGCTGTCAAAACGTTTTCAGTATCCCTCATAAGCGAAAGGTGCGCAAGACAGACTTTGAGGAGTTCCTCGGTAATCAAAGGTGCGCACTCTCTCACCGGAACTCAGCGATTACGCCCATTTGACGATCCCTGAAACACCAAACACTTTCACTGTGAGAAATGATGACGGGTAGCAAATTGCGCTTAAAGTCCGCCGAAAGACATGTTTTTAAAGTGTGCTACCCCTTGAAAAATGCCTTTCATGAAAAATAGAACATTGATTAAACAGAGTAGAACAAGAAAAAATCTTTAAACAAGAAAGATGACACCGAATTTTCGGGTGTAATGAGCACGTCGTTTGAATCCGTTTTGACGAGAATTAAATTTTTCGAAGCTATTCATAGTCAATGGAACCAGTATGGAAAGTAATAGTATCTGTCCGAAGAAAGAAGTTTTTTCAATCTAAACGGATTCGTGAATTTGCACCCTCTAGTTGCAGACTTCTACATTAGGAAAAATTTTAATTTATGTGAGAAACATTTCGCACCAGAAACGCTATCCAACAAAGAAGGAAGTTTTCAAATCGGGCTCTTAGGAGTAGAGACATTGACAAAAACGAACTATACATCTACGCCCCCTGAAAGAGAAAGCATGCATTATTTTAAGAGGAAAATATTCCAAAAAGGTTTATCGACGTGAGTGGCATCAGTTCACGAACGCATTTTTTCAGTTGAGATTTTAGAAACTCAGATTTTGTGGCAAATACATCAGAAGAAGAAATTAACACTTCATGTGGTGGCCAAACCATTGCTCACCAAAAATTAGAAATTATATGAAAAACAAATCCCATCGGGAGCTGTATCCGCTGAAGAAATGTTTTTTGAAATCTGAGTTTTAAAAGTAGAGATATTGGAGAAAACGCAATTTCATTTTACTCCCCCTAGCGAAAAATCTATGCCTAACTTGAAAAAGTAGCACTACCTAAAAGACTCTTCGACATGAAATTAATGGAAAGGTAAAAGAATTTTTTCAATCGCATCTTGGGAAGCAAATATATGAAATAAAATGTATTTTGAATTTGATATCATCTGCATTTACGCCCTCTAGCGGTGAAATTGTACATCGTGAAAAAGAAACACGAAATGAAGGAGCATCAAGTGCATATTTCAAGCTTCCCAATGCAAAAAGAATTGTTCAAATTGGACTAATAGTTGCAGTGATATGGTGTCCACAGAAGGACGGACAGACGGACAAACCTATAGCATAAGTAGCAAATAGTAACACTGTACTAGTGATCCGATTTATTGGCATAGGAAATAAACACATAAGCGTTTCCAAGCTTTTGCGCATCAACCAGATGGCTTTTTCAAGGAAGTAGACAGAAACTGCAAACTGAAAAATAGAACGCTTGACAACTTGAACGCGGGAACTTGAAAATTAATAGATGCGAAGTTATATTCATTTAAATATACGAGGCATCACATTGGTTGCACGCGGGATCCTGGTAGAGAAAAGGCATTACTTGAAGAGAACATACAATACATGCTCAATGAGATTGAGGTCAGGGAATCTGAGTGGCAACTCCAATCGGAAATATCGTACACTTCGAGGAAATTGTTGACAAAATTAGTTGGATATGGTCGGGCATTATCGTCCATAAGAACTTAATCTAGACAGACGCCTTTCCTGAATGGCCTGATATATCGGTCCGGGATCTCGTCTCTGTATTCCAGGATAGTAACAGATAGACTCTTAAAGAAGTTCAAACCTATGCCTCGATTCGTCAGAATTCGTGCCCTGACCATAACGCCACCACCACCAGAGATGTTAGCGGGACTGTTGTGCGTCCCTGGTTCTTTCTAGATAAGCATATGTCGCTTATAAATACTTAAGCTGAATCGTTATTTATATGTGTAAAGAACATTCACCAGCTGGTCTGGAATCCAAATGCGTTTGCTGGCGACTCCGGACGGCAGAGGTTATAGTTAGGGCAGTAATTTTATTGCGGAAAAAAAGGCAAAATTCGCGCGGAGGTCGCGAGGAAAAAAAAGGCAAAATTCGCGAGGCTGTCGTGGGATAAATCATGAAATTTCGCGAAAACTTCGGGGCCCATGATATACACTAACATTTCCAAGAAAAAAAATTCCAAGTTACGAAAAAAAGAAAGTCTTACCGAATCACGAAAGACCACGTGTGCACTCTTCAGCAGAGTGCATGTGACTTTAAATTACCCGTCAAGCTTGTTCGAAAAGAGTATCTTCGTAACGAACAATCTTGAGTTGTAATTCAAGGTTTAAAGCTCTGATTTGGATTTTCGAGTAGGATTACTTTGCGGTATATTTTTAGCGTAAATTCTAACGAAGGAAGTATTAAAATTATTTAATTATGAAAAATACAGTAATCAAAAATATATAACAGAAATTAGGCAAAAATAGCTAACAATTCTGAAATTCGCAGATATACTTGATATTCGCGAAATTACAGAAAAAACCCTAAAATTCGCGAAAAAAAATCGCGGAAATTTGCGCCGCGGCGGAATTACTGCCCTAGTTATAGTGACACAAATAACTGGTCTCCTTCGATAAAGACATTGCTGACAAAATCTTCTACAAACAGGGTGCATTGAAACCCTCGTTCCTATAGCAATGCAAAGCCAATTTACATATGCAAATACTGCAGGATCCTTCGCCTAGAGAAATTTGCATGATGTACTATCTTTTATTCAGTGTATTATTATACACAAATCTACAACTATATCATCATCATCATCATTGTCAACCATTATCAATCCACTGCTGGACGAAGGTCTTCCCAAGTTTCCTCCACAACGGTCTGTCTTGTGCCAGTCTCCTCCATGTCACTCCCGCATACTTTCGAATTTCATCCACCCATCTTCCATGTGGTCTTCTTCTGGGTCTTTTCCTTTCCCTTGGAATCCAATCTAAAATTTCGGCTGTCCATCGATGGTCTGTTCTTCTGGCAGTATGTCCAGCCCATTGCCATTTCAAGGATTTAATTCTCATCATGATGTCTTCCACTCTTGTCATTTTTCGGATCCACGAGTTCCTCTTCTTATCTCTCCTAGTTACACCAAGCATGCACCTCTCCATGCTTGTTTGAGTTGTCTGCAGCCTATGTATGTCTCTTTTAGTTAAGGTCCACGTCTCTGCACCATACGTAAGCACTGGAAGAATGCATTGATCAAACACTTTTCTTTTAAGACATAATGGCATATTGTTCTTGAAAATTATGCTGTTTCTTCCAAAAGCTCTCCAGGCAAGTTTTGTACGCCGATTTTTTCTTCACCAATGTGACCCTCACTTGATATCTGCTGTCCAAGATAAACGTACGTGTCTGTTATCTCCAGCTTTTCTCCATCAATCGATAAATCTTCATTTCTTGTAAAAGCATTGAACATCACTTTTGTCTTCTGAAAGTTCATTTTTAATCCCACTTCTTTACTCTTGTCAGCAAGTTCCTGGATCATACTCTGCAGCTCTGATGGGGTAGTTGCAAAAATGACTACGTCATCAGCAAAACGAAGGTGGGTTAGATAATATCCATTAATCTTTATCCCTTTGTTTTCCCAGTTCAGTGATTGAAAGACATTTACCAATGTGGCATTAAAGAGCTTCGGAGATGTGGTGTCACCTTGTCTCACTCCTTTTCCGATTTTTATGTGTGTTGTATTTTCAAACAGCCGAATCTTTGCACTTGCATTTTCATAGATGTTATTAATAATATTAATGTATTCATCTTCAATACCGCAGGATTTCAGAGTCATTGTAACTGCTGATAGTTTCACCGAATCGAAGGCTTTTTCATAATCGATAAAAGCCATGCACAATGGAAGTTCATATTTCCTCGCTCTTTCAATTAGTTCTCTCAGTACGTGGATATGATCTGTTGTGCTTTAGCCACTCCTGAATCCAGCTTGTTCTCTCGGTTGAGCCATGTCCAGTGTCACCTTCAAGCGGTGTGAAAGAACTTTAGTGAAGATTTTATAAACCACTGATAGGAGGCTGATAGGTCTGTAGTTCCTGAGATCCTCAATGTCACCTTTTTTATGTAGCAGGATCATTGTAGCGTTGTTCCAATCCTCAGGAATCTTCCCTTCATTAAGGCATCGAGTGAAAATTTGGGCGAGTACTGTTTCGATTTCTCCACTTGCTTCTTGTATGATGTCTACAGTAATTCCATCTTCTCCTGGAGCTTTTCCCCGCTTCATGTTCTTGATTGCATGTGCAACTTCTGCTGGGAGGACTGGAAGAACTCTAGTACTGGTACCTTTCATGATGTCTGGAGTACATGTATAATCCCTTTCATATAATTTAGAGTAAAAATCTTTTACTCTTGTCAAAATTTCGCCTCTATTTCTTGTTACAGAACCATCTTCTTTTCTCAGTGCCATAATCTGTTTTCTTCCCTTACTGAGATATCCCTTTGCTATCTTTAGGCTTTGGTTGTTTTCAATTGCTTTCCTTACTAGTTCACAGTTGAATTTCCTTACGTCTACGTTTCTGTATATTATCCTTTAATCAAAAGCTCCCATTAAGCGACTGATGAACCTGAACCACATGGTGCCAAAATTTTTGTGTTCCTCCCCAAACATATACACTATATTGACAAAAGTCACTATACACCTAAAAGAGAAATACAGTATAGGCGTTTATTGACATACATTAGTACGGTGTCGGTCCACCTTTGCCCTTAGTCCATGCACCGACCCTTCGAGACAGGCTTTCGACAAGGTTTTAGAACACAGGGATAGGTATGCGCTTCCACTCAGTACATAATGCTGCCGCTAACTGTTGCTTAGTAGTAGACCTTGGTTCCAAATTTCCTATGCGGCGCTCTTATTCATCCTACAGGTGTTATATGGGATTAAAATCAGAGTTCTGTGCTAACCAGTACACATACGATATGGAATTATCGTCAAACCAGACCGTAACAACCCTTGCTTTGTAGCTCGGTGTATTACCCTGTTGGTACCAACAAGGCTTGTACTATCCTGCTTTTACCAACAAGGCTCGGTTCCATAGTACTGTCACAGAGTTGGTATGGCATAATTGTCCAGAATATCGAGGTAGACGTGCTGCCTAAGAACTTTATTCACGATAACCAATGGGCTGGCACCATACCACGAACCCCTCCCCCCACACACACACACACGAGTACACTGCCAGCTCCAAACTTTACCGTAGGAACAGTAGACGGTGATAAACAGCATTCCTCGGGCTGCCGCCATTCCCATACACGGCCATCAGATAGATGGATCGTGTATCTGGATTTATCAGTCCATAGGACCCGTGTCCATTTATCTGCGGTCCACGATAAATGTTCTTTACACCGTGATAAACGACGAGTAGCATTCCGAGTGGAGATGAAAGGCTTATGAGCAACCGCACGACCACGGTAACCCATGGAGTGAAGTTCGCTGCGAATGGTACGTGTACATACCGAGGTTTCCGAATTTTTACTCACCTGTACACTGAGGTCTTATGCAGTACTCCGTCGATTAGCTGTAACGACTCTCCCGAGGCTTCGACGTCTTCTATCACTGATTTTCTTTGTTCTGCTGGTACGTTTTGCTACTTCAGGCACGCATTGTGTCTTCCAGTTATTCAGTACATCCAAAACAGTTGACTTGGGTATGTTTAAACGCCTCTCGGTTTTTCTTGTGGACATCCCACTAATGTAACGCCCAACAATCTTTCCTTTCTCAAAGTCAGTTTTCTCCCGCCGCAACATCTTTCACTCAACCTCACAGTGCGATATGAACGCTGTCAGGCTTTTTATACCGTTCGCAGCTGTACCGCGCACCTTAACAACGCAGCGGATCCGTTCATTTGCTTTTGAAGGGGTGTCCGTGACTTTGGTCAATATAGTGTATGTTCCCATACCATTCCTGTCAAGACGGCAAAGTTGAAGCAATAAGCTTCGTCGGTATAGTTTAGTAGGGAGAACAACCGGCTCTGGAACGAGGATTTAAATTCCACGCCCTGAAAAATGAGATTCTTTCGCTATAAGCTAGGAAAAAGCTAAGACTCCGGATGTGCCGGTTCACTCATTCCAGCCGCGTTCGGCCCATTTGTAAGACCCATCCGGTAAAAGGGTTAATTTTTAGTACTAGTGAACATCCTGGACTATTAACACGCATTAAATTAGTGCCCGTTTTGGGGGCTTTTTTTTGGGGGGGGAGGTCTTAACTTTTGTTTCAAGGAGTCATCATCTTGAAAAAGTGACCCTAAATTAGGGACTGCTTTACCTTATTTAGTGTTACTGCTTCAGAGGGTGACTCCGTGGATTCTTAAACCTCGAAAGAAACAAACAGAAAGAGGCTATTCGGTTGATGTTTTTGTTGCAGATATTTTTGAAAATTGGTTTCTTCTTCGATTGAGTCAAATACGATTAACAGCAGCATAGCAGGCGCTATGCAATTTATTGATTCGAAAATAATCATTGCATCTAACCATTCTTTCATAGCAGGTATGTTTTACGGTTGCTACTCTGTCAGCAGACGATATTATGCTTTTGAAACTTCCAAGAAGGCGCTTTATGCCTTAAATGGTTCATTGTAGTCGTTATATGTATTTAGTATATTGAAATTACAAATCTTAAAGAAAAATCTAATGAAACTTTCAGATTGGAACTGAGAAAATAATTCTCTGCACTAGAAAGTTTAACAACAGAAGAAATAGACATCCCTGAAGTTAACAGAAAAATTACCAAGGTCTCGAAACAACGACAAGAATACGTGGTACTAGTTACTTTGCTATGTTAATTTAGTTAGTTCTTGGTTAAACATTTTTTCTTTAAACGGCTAAAACTACAGCTAAAGAAGTTCAAACTCCACCGTTCTTTTAATCTATTTTCTACGCAGAATTCGTATTGTTCTGAAATATTTGTTTCGATAAATATACAAAAGTGTCGCGTTTAGACGAAACTACATAGAGCTTTCTTCCTAAGCATGATTTTGTTTTCTTTTTTCGCAAATGCATTAGTTGGTAAGTTTTCGTTTAGCAGATAGCTTGTTTGTTCACAGGGATGCGTAGAACAAAGACAAAGAAAAAACCGTAGGAAAGATATATGCGCTAACTAAAAGTGGAAAAACTCTTCGACATTCAGCTACTGTAAGAAATATTATAACAACAAAACAAAGCATGTTTGTCAAGCCGTAAAACCAGCCTCACATAAAATCCTGTGGTTATACACTGGTTATATTTCCTAGATCACAATGTTTCCCACCAAACTGTCGCGACATCTTTCTGCATGAACTGGTTGTGGTTGGCATTGCAGCTAATTCGGACATCTTTTTCTGCAAGAACTGGTTACGGATAGTATTTACATCGTTCCCAATATGCGAGATGGCAACATTTGTTTTTAGTTTAATCCGGCAACTTCTGATATCGTGTGTCACGTGCTGTGAAGAAACGAAAAAAAACAAACTACGCTATGTTAAAAGCCCCAGAAGAAAAATCCAGAAAATTTTGGACTTTATCAATTATCTAAAAGCAGTATTTTTATTTAATGATGAAAGCATTGCTTATGAAAAAGAAACAAAAAGGTTCCAAGAATGTTTCTTGAGTTGACGAAGAAATGAATTTTGGATGACAGAGACACTTACTAGTAATCTAAGTTAGTATCTGATATATTTAGTCCGGGGTGTTTTCTGCTCTCAAGCAACCATCGATGTCAAAAGTCTCTTAATTTTGATAATCCTCACAGATAAGGAAAGCGATTTACTAATTGATTGATTCAGGGTAAGATATCTCTAAAGCAATAATGCAAAAATAAGGACACATTATCTGAGTCCTCCATGTTTTAAGCCATTTCTTCTGTAGTCTGAATATATTTTAAAATTGTTAAGCTTTGTAAAGCTATTGCGCACTTTCCTTCTTTCTCTGGATAGCGATGTAAAATACAAAATACAACAGCGTTGATAAACATCAGCAGAATGAGGTGGATTTAAATAAAATTGTGAATTTAATTTTTCGATAAATTGAAAAAATCATTTGTCGACGGGGTTTACAAGAATTTCTAGTTTTTAACTAAAATGTACAGTGCTAAACAAATTTGGGAGATGTGAATCCGTTTATTAGTGTAAACATGGCATGGATGTTAAGTCAGATAATATCCAAAAACGTAAGACATTTCGTCGCCATGAATGTTAAGTCAGCATCCATGTCATATTCACACCAATAAACGGATTCACATCTTCCAAATTTGTACTGTACAATGGTGTAATCCGTATTTCATTCATTGATGTGCAGTGCTAATTCAATTTTTGATTAGTTTCTTAAAAGAAATCTGAATATTTCTGTTAATGAACCTAAAGTTATTGAAGGCGTTTTTGCTTCAACATAAAAAAAATATTAGTAAAGAAATATCGTACGTGAAGGATGCAAACATCTTCACGTGAGCGATGAAAAATCTTCATTGTCAATCCTTCTCAATCCACTGCTGGATGAAATTCTGCCCAAGTCTTTTCCACAAATCTTTGTCTCGAAAAATTATTTTCCGTCATCTAAATACACTGACGGAAAAAAAATCCCAACACCACGAAAAAATAGTTGTAGAGGAATGAAATGGCGGCAATACATTTGTATAGGTAACATATATAATCGATTAAGGTTTCAAGATCACAGCTTATTGTAAGCGCGAGAGGAGCCATTTTAAATGTGAAATGCTGGTACATTAATAACCGGTGTAACCGCCAGAATGTTGAATGCAAGCACGCAAACGTTCATGCATTGTGTCGTACAGGTGCTGGATGTCAGTTTGTGGGATGGAGTTCCATGCCTGTTGCACTTAGTCGGTCAATACAGGGACGGTTAATGCTGGTTGGGATAAGGGCCCTGGAGTTGTCGTCCAATGATGTGCCATATGTGCTCGATTGGTGAAAGATCTTGTGATCTGGCACGCCACGGCAGCATGTCGACACTCTGTAGAGCACGTTGGGTTACAACAGCGGTATGCGGGCGAGCGTTATCCTGTTGGAAAACACCCCTGGAATGCTGTTCATGAATGGCATCACAACTGGTTGAATCACCAGACTGACGTACAACTGTGCCTTCAGGGTGCGTGGGATAGCCACGCGAGTGCTCCTGCTGTCATAGGAAATTGTTCCCCAGACCATAAGTCCAGGTGTAGGTCCAGTGTGTCTCGGCCGCAGACAGGTTGGTTGCAGGCGCTCACCTGGCCTCCTTCTAACCAACACACGGCCATCACTGGCACCCAGGCAGAACCGGCTTTCATCAGAAAACACAACAGATCTCCACTCCGTCCTCCAGTGAGCTCTAGCTTGACACCACTGACGTCGCAAACGGCAGTGGTTTGGAGTAAGTGGAATGCACGCTACAGGGCGTCTGGCTCGGAGTTGTCTTTCAAGTAACCGATTTGTAACAGTTCGTTGTGTCACTGTGGTGGTAACTACAGCTCGAATTGCTGCCGCAGACGCAGTACGATGCGCCACTGCAATACGCCGTACACGGCGGTCTTCCCTCTCAGTAGTGCCACGTGGCCGGCTGGAACCCGGTCTTCTTGAGGCAGTACCTTCCCTTGACCACCGCTACCAACAATCAAGCACAGTGGCTACATTCCTGCTAAGTCGTTCTGCAATATTGCGGAAAGAAAATCCACCTTCCCGTAGCCCTATTACACAACCTCGTTCAAACTCCGTGAGCTGTTGATAATGGCTTCTTCGTCTTCTTAAAGGCATTATTGACTAACATCAACACACTACGTCGGATCTCAACGATAACTAATGCTCACGAACGTTACAGCGCGTATTTACAGCAAACCTGCTTTGCATGTTCCGAGAGGCGCTACTAGCGCCACACGTATGCGCCGAGCGCGAAATTTGCATAGACGTCATCTTACAGATGTACTCTCACCGCCTGTGTGTCGTTTATCTAACACAACCCCTTCTTGGTGTTGGGATTGTTTTTCCGTCAGTGTATTTCATCTACCTATCTTCCATATGGTTTTCTTCTGAGCATTTTTCTTTCCCTTGTATCCAATTTAGTACATATTTCAGTTATCCAAAGGCGGTCAGTTCTTTATAATATCTTGAATGCCTTTCGATATTTTAGCTTAGATCATTGAAATAATACTAAATGTTTGACACAAAATTTATTTTTCCATTAACAGTTTCAAGAACCGACATAGCCAGAAACGGAACTCACAACAGTTTATTTGCTTCTTTGTTATCGAATTAAACTTATCACAATTCTTCTGTGAACAACTGACACAGCTTTCTTGACTCGTTCACAATATCAAATTCAATATATAAAAATATCAAGATAGCATGCATCAAACAATCAGTAAAGCATCTCTCGTCGTACTACCTCGCCTCACCCCCCCCCCCACACACGAACTTACCTTTGCCTCATTATCAGTTGTTGCCGAAAAATAAAATGAAATTCGGGGAAGTGACGTGCCGTTCAGAAAGAAAACCTAACGGAGAATTAACGTAATTTCCCTAAGAACAAATACTGTAAAATGAAGGTAAGATTAGGGACCACTGTGACGTGCCTGCCACGGAGGACACACGCGACATAAAAGCAGATAGCAGCAAGAACGAACGTCTGCGTAGCTCAGTTGGTAGAGCGACTTGTTCGATTCCCAGCATAGACCAAAAATGACGGAGAAATTTACTTCGTTATAATGGCGCCCGAACTTCCCGGATGACCCGGCGCTTCATGATCTCGCAATGGTGTGATGTTCTTTCCACACCGCGAGTTGGGAAAAATAAGAGAATCCCTTCTGCAGCGCTTCGAAAAAATGATTGTGTGTGACGTTGCATTTCACACACCAGATTGACTGGGAGTTCTCAAGTGCACGTTCTACAGCGAATGGCTGCTTGCAACGATTCATGGTCACGGCTGACCCGTGGGCCATGCCCCCGGCCTTCTTTCGGTGGGGGGAGAGATGTGTGACGTGCCTGCCCCGGAGGACGCCCACGACATAAAGACAGATAGCAGCAAGAACGAACGTCTGCGTAGCTCAGTTGGTAGTGCGACTTGTTCCGGAATAAGGGGACTCGGGTTCGATTCCCGGCGTGGACCAAAAATGACGGAGAAATTTACTTCGTCATACCACGTCATATCTTCTATAAATATATTAAGCCCACTGCCATTTGAGGGTCCTTCACTTCGAGACCGGTGTAATACACATTTATCATTTTCCTGATTCATAAGTTCCTTTTTGTATATTTCCTGATTGCACCAAGCTTGCATTTTTTCTTGATTCTTTGAGTTTCTCGCAGCCTCTGGATGCCCTTTTTAGTTGAGATCCATTCATGTCTCTGATTCGTAAGTGAAAACTAGAAGGGTATATTGATTAAAATTTTCTTTTAAGACATTATTGTAAATTGCCCCTGGAAATTGTTCTGTTTCTTCGAAATGCACTCCAGACAAATTTTATACTCCCCTCGATGAAATATAGTCACCTAGACATGTTAACCTCCGATGTAGGTGATCAATGGTGTGTCTGAACACAAGATTTTTTAAAACACGTAGATCGTAGAATTTTGAAATGTGAGATTGAATTTAAAGAAGAGAGTCTGACTGCAGACTGTGAACATCCCGAATTTACATGGAGGCTTTGTATTGTAATGCACTCATGAGACCAACACCAACGCACTTATTTTGCGTGATTTCATACGTAGACCATCCCGTGCTGTTGCAATAGTTAAGCTGTTACAGTGTACAGGTCATTAAGTTAAGCATAGATTTTCCGCTAGGGGCCGTAAACCTAAATTGCGTTTTCCCCGATATCTGTACTTCTAAAGCTCCGATTTGAAAATTTTTTTTCTTCAGCGGGTACCTCTCCTGATGGAAAATATTTTGCATATAATTTTTAATTTTTGATATAGAATTTATTGGCCACCAAGGGGCGTTAATTTCTTCTTCTGATGCATTTGCCACAAACTCTGAGCTTCTAAAATCTCGATTGAAAAACTTCGTACGTGAACCAAAGCCACTCACGTCGACAAACCTTTTCGGGACATTTTCTTCTTAAAATATTTCATGATTTCTCCGTCAGGTGGAAAAGATGTACATATTGCCAATATCTCTGCTTCTAATGGTCCGATTTGAAAAATTCTTCCTGTATCGCATACAGCTCCTGGTGGGGAAATGTTTTCTATATAATTTATAATATTTGGTAAAGAATGGTTTGATACCCAGGGGGCATAAGATTAAATTCTTCCTTTTGATGTATTTGCAGCAAAATCTGAGCTTCTGAAATCACAACTGAAAACATTTCTTTCCTTGACCGATACGGCTCACAGAAAAACCTTTTGAGAATACTTTCTTCTTAAAATAATGCATGTTTTCCTACCAAGGGTAGTAGATGCATATCTTATATTTGTCGATATCTCTGCTTTTAAAAGTCCGATTTGAAATTTCTTTCCTTGTTGGAGAATGTTTCCGCTGAGAAATGTTTCTCATATAATTTCAAATTTTTCTTAACGCACAAGTCTGCAAGCTGAGGGCGTAAGTTCACGATTCCGTTTACAGCAATATTTGCAGTAATAAAAACCCGATTGGAAAACTTTTTCTTCGGTCAGATACTACTCTTTCTCATACCGGTTCCATTGACTTTGCAGAGCTGTGATGAATTTATCGCGTCAGAACGGATTCGAAAGACGTGCTCATTACGCAGAAAATTCGGTGTCATCTTTTTTTTTTTTGTTGTTGTTGTTGTTCGGGAGCTTAACGACCACCGTCAGCAACTCGATGGGTTATAAGCAGTCGTATGTCCCTAATTTAGGTTCACTGATTCGAGGGAAGGAAGAGAGCCAATGCTGTATGACAAACACATCATCCATGCTTTACTGGGATTTGAACCTTGACCCAACTCGGGAGAATGATCAGAAATCAGCGCTTATGCCACTGCGCCACCAGGGCGGCCCACTCATTGTTTACCAGTGCCGCATTTAAAGCTTTTGAGGCCCTAAGCCAAATTTTCTATGCGCCAAACCCGGCCACCCATATTTGAATTTGCCCCTATAAGATTTTCTAATAAACTTATCTTTGAGTTAAGAATACAATAATTGCTAGTATAATTTAATTGTTAAATAAGTATTATTTAAATAAAAATTATTTTAATTTAACTTGTTATTAAATTAAACGTTATAAACAAATATTTGTAAACATAGACAAAAAGGTTCATGCTTATCCAGGAACGACACTTTACATTTTGAAACCTTAGACTTACATTTGAAACCGACATACGATGCATTCTTATAACATGTCCCGCTCCAGGACGATGAAAATTTTCAAGTTTTCAAAAATTATCTGACTTACCATCCTTGTCACATTTACGCCAAAAATCGGATTGTCATCTTCAAAATTTGTATTATATGGCGTAATCCCGTATTTCTTTCATGATTTATCTGCTTCTCCGGGCAATCACGGGATAGGATTATTAACCTCCAGATTCGCTAAACATGAATGCCGGTTGCTTCGACTAGCGAATCCTGTGATGGTTAAATTCAAATTGATCGGAAACTTGAAACTTGGTCGTTCTGGGTGGTGTAGTGGTTAGCATACCTAGGTGTTTTCTGGGAGACGCGGGTTCGCGTCCCGCTCCAGGACGATGAAAATTTTCAAGTTTTCAAAAATTATCTGACTTACCATCCTTGTCACATTTACGCCAAAAATCGGATTGTCATCTTCAAAATTTGTAATAGTATTTCTTGTTTGGATTCTTTAAAATCGCATTACAACAAGAAAAATTAATAAAGTCTATAAAATTTAATTGTAAAGTGTTTTGGGAAATGATATAAACTGACACATTGTTTTACAAATTTGATTTATTTGTATTAAGAAAAATGGAATATTCGCTCCGTTTTTCTGGACGGCCTAGGTGGCCTAGTGGTAAATCCGCCGCTGTTGTACACCCACGGCGCAGTTCTTCTGGCGCTGGACGAGCCTCAGCTTCCAGCTAAGTTGGTTCTTCTGTTGAAACAGATTGACGATAGCTAAGTTACTGCTGATCACATCAAGACAGCTAATATCGGATACCACATTACTGCGTCGACTTAAGCAATACATCTTACATGGTTGTCCAAATAATGTGCCTATTGAAGTAAAACCTTCATGTCACTGCATGAAAGAAATGTCCATTGCGGACGACGACATTTTTTTTATCTCTGGAGTGTTTATTCCCGACATATTTTAGAAGTTTTTGCTGAACGAACTGCATACGGTGATCAGGGTATGCTTGCGATCAAAGCTATGGCCCGTTCATCAGTTTGGTGGCTTCACAATGACAAAGTTATGGAAGTCAAAGTCCGGAACTGGATTTCCTGTCAAAAGAATACTTCCCTGACTTATTTTAAGCAGATTCCTTGGCCTATTTCTTAGACCCCGTTTAAGGATTCATACTGATCACGCAAGACCGCTGGAGGGTCAAACCTTGCTGGTTATAATAAATACCGGTTCTAAAGTGGCTGGAAATTGTTCTATTTTCACCCACATTCTGTTTTGCCTTTTCTCAGATGCCTGCATCTGCCCTCCTTCCGGCCACTATCACGTTTCTTTCAAAGTCGCTTAAATCACCACCCTTTCCTATAGTACGATGATTTGCGTTTCGTACACGTCTGAAACCTTTGCAGTGAGCAGTATATAATGCCATCTGGACATCATAGTTTCGTACGTAAATGAGGATAGCACGTGTCTGATTGCTATTCGGTGTTTTCAATAATTTCCTACTTCAATTAAATTTTTTGTTGATACAGGGTTTACCTGTTACTCATTAATCATGCTCTTTTTTTTTATTGTAGGCTTACAAAAAGTTATGTATTGGTCCCAAGTAACACATACAACTTGAATTCATACATTGGTCGTGGTTAACAGATACATCTCGAATTCAGACAAATACAGTATTGTGCGTCACAGGGTACGAATATTATGCATTACATACATTACATATCACTAAGCTGTTCTCTGAGATTCAGAGGTTAGCTTCAAAAAGAAATACAAACTACCAGATATTTTTACTTACTGTTGCCGTATCAAACTTCTACATTTACAGCGATCTTGACATACAACTCGGGCTTCACTGATATCCATTACACGCCGTACACAAGGTCTTCTATACTTCATATTCATAATCTTTTTCTCATGCAGACACTCTTGAATCTGATCCACCCATGTCTTCCTTGGCCTTCCTCTGCCTTTCCTTCCTGCCACTTGGGCTAAAAAGATTTTCTTAGCAAGCATCTCATCACTTATTCTTTCAACATGGCCAAACCACCGAAGCATATTGGTCTCCCCCTTGCTAACAACATTTTGCTTTACATCACACAACTGCAACACATCTTCGCCGCCCCGGTGGCGCAGTGGTCTAAGGCGTTGGCCTCTGATCATTCGTCCGAAAGGGGTCCGGGTTCGAATCCCGGTCTGGCATGGATGTTGTGTTTGTCTTACGGCACTGGCTCTCTCCCTTCCCTGGAACCAGTGACCCTAAATTAGGGACGGGCGACTGCTTATAGCCCATTGAGTTGCTCACGGTGGTCGTTAAACCTCCAATCAAAAAAAAAAAAAAACACATCTTCATTCCTCACACAATCAGACCGTGTCTTGCCACAAACCCCCCATAAGTAATGCATTTCTCCAGCACACAAACGACTTCTGTGTTTCTTCTGCAGTATCCCAGATTTCACTGCCCTACATCAGAGTAGGAACAATTACAGTTTCATACACAGCCATGCGGGACTCTCTAGAGAACCCATCATTCCTGTGAAAACCTCCCAGAGCAGCTATGACTTTCAATGAAGAATTCACTCGTCTACTAATTTCACCATCCAATTTGTTCTCTATGTCAAACATGCTTCCTAAATACACAAACTCACAGTGCCGTTTATATTCAGTGCTAATAGTTCCTCTCTCAAACACAATAACTTTGGTTTTTCCCTTATTTATACTCAGTTTGAATTTCATGCAAACTTTGTGTATCCAAGACAACATGCTCTGCAAATCACTTTTGCTCTCTGCCAACAGGACAGTGTCATCAGCATACAGCAATCTGCAAACACATGGATATCACCAAGACGTAAACCACTATTATCTATTTTGGCATCACGCATGCATGCGTTCCATAAATAAATTAAACAGCCATGGTGACATTACACAGCCTTATCTTACTCCTGCACCAATAGTAAACCATTTTGATAAAATACCATTCACTCGTACACAAGCTCTACCACCAGCATACATGGCTTTTACACTATTAAGTAGATTCCCAATAACACCATATTCATTCAATGCCTTCCACAAAAGTGTCCTATTCACTCGGTCGTAAGCTTTCTTTAAATCTATGAAGGCAGCAAAAACTTTCTTACCAACAGCCAGATAATTTTCAATCATTATGCGTAATGCAAAAATCTGGTTAGTGCAGCCTTTACCAAACATAATTATGCAATACATCGAAATCATCAAAGTACAGATCGAACATGTGATACAGTATGCCAGATTTGCCAATAACAGAGAGAGCCAGTGCCAATAGAAAAACATCCATGCCTTACTCGGGATTCGAACTCAGACCTCTCCGTTGGGTGAAGGATCAGAAGCAATCGCTTAGACCACTGCGCCACCGGGGCGGCTATGCTCTTTTTCCATTGCCTAAAGTTTATTGTTCAATCGGTGCTCTGTTGTCCAGTGGTAGCTTAATCTTTTCTTTTTGACGTAGGACTACATCTAACACCGCGGATAATATGGGGCGACTTAAGGCCGATCGTCTTTGACAAAACTAAGTACCAATTGAAATCGTTATAGCATTGAAAATGCGTGCCGCACACTAATCGTGTTAGTGTATTCGTAAACAGCATGGAGTCCAATTCGCGTAATGCGCAATACGCCGCCCCGGTGGCGCAGTGGTCTAAGCGATGGCCTCTGATCATTCGTCCGTATGGGGTCCGGGTTCGAATCCCGGTCAGGCATGGATGTTGTGTTTGTCTTACGGCACTGGCTCTTTCCCTTCCCTGGAACCAGTGACCCAAAATTAGGGACGGGCGACTGCTTATAGCCCATTGAGTTGCTCACGGTGGTCGTTAAACCTCCAAAAAAAAAAAAAAAAAAAAAAAAAATGCGCAATACATCGTGCACACGACGTTCCCCTCGCTCCTTGTGCTTGGGGGAGATGACGCAATACTTCTGAGTGTGCCGCCGCGTTTGACTCAGTTTATCTCGGCAGCCATGAGGGCAACCCGATTGTGCGTGGAATTGTTTTAAAGGTCTCGACGAGATCTATTCAAATATATATAAAGAACATTTTGCAGTGGTTTGTATTGAACATTTTAAAAAAATATTTTCTTGTAACCGGTGAACACTTTTGATAATATCGCGGTTTATCTGGACAACCGTAAGTGCAAAACGACTGTGCGTGGTATCGTTTTAAAGCTCTCGACGAAATCTACTTAAATACGTAAGGAACATATTGCAGTTATTTAAACTAAATTTAAAAAAAATTGTTTTCGTGCCAACGGGTTAACATTTTCGACAATGCTGCGGAATTCGCAGAATGAATGCAAGCAAAAGTGTAGAAAATCAAAACGAGAGGCAAGAGCAAGTGATGACGAATATGAGAAGCCAAAGAAAACAGAGCACCACGTTGGGTAATTCGTGTATCGATCTGCTTTGTGTTCGCAATGTATCCCGCATTATTTGTAAATATTATGTAAGCTACTTTTCATATCATAGACCTGTGTTGGCTATAACAAATTAAATAAACGTTTTGAAATCACACTCGACTAGCTCATTTCAACTCTCCGATTTGCAAATCGTACTTCTACGTTCCAAACTGACGGCTCAATCAGAACTCATCCTACCTGTATTTTTCTTTTCTTTTCCGCATTTAAAGGTCTTTATTTGTTATATATTGTAACATATAACAAATAATTTCCTGCCTTGCTTTCTTTTGCCGATTCAAATTTACTGGATGCTCAAACGTTTTCTAAGGGCTGCATATTCACTCTGCAGCACAAACAAGTGAGAAATAATTGCTGCTACTTCCTTTGTGAAGTCAATTCTGAGCAGCGTCTTTCAATTAGGAAAATTAATACATCGAATGAGACAGATGTCGGTACACAGGCTTACAACTTCTCATTACAGAACAGAGAACAATGAACTGCAGAGCGTGTGTGGTAAGGGTGTCTGTCTGGCTCCTCAGTCTCACTAGGTCACTAAACCGGTAATGTCTTCCTGCTTGACCATACCTGCATTCTTCGTTTCAAAAACGAAAGCTCAAAACAAATTTTAAAAGGGTACATTTCGCAAGCTTCATGTCGCAATCGATGAAGCCTGTTTAGTTAGAAAATAAAAGCACATTTCTTAAAATATTTTTTTTTTAAGTTTCTGAGCTCCGTTTCTACCAGCACGATTATGTAACAAATAAAAAACACACGGCATTGGTGAAAAAAAAAAACAGCTAATAGACCTAATATTTTTTTTGTTGTTAACATGCTTTCTCATGTTTATTTCTTGCTCCAAATGAACTTCCGCTGGAAATCGCCGCGCCTGAATGCAGTTATATAAAAACATAGCCAGCCAGATACTAAAACTGAAGAAATCAGAGAGACGCATTTTTTTCGCTCGCACCACAATGTGATTACACACACACACAAAAAAAAAACTTGCTAAGTAACGCGTAACAGTATCAGAAAACATGGAAACGCAAAAATTTTACAAATTTGATATTTCGCTTTTATTTCATTCTCTTGCTTATATTGAACTGAATCCTTATATGGTTTCATCTGTTCCCCGAATTTGAAAGTCATTCCTTTATTTATACGAAGCTGAGTTATAATACGGTTTCACCTGTTCCCATGATTTTGAAATCATTGTTTTATTTATAGGGAGTTGAATCCTAATACGATTTCACATACACTGATGCTCAAAATAACCTAGGCTGATGACTTTACCTGCACCGTCTTAGTGTAGACCTCGCAGGGAAATGCGGAACTCTCGAATAGTTTAAGATTAATAGGATCCCTGACGGCGTTCCGACAGCTAGCCCGTCAGTCACCGGAAACCACAGTCTTCCACTCGGACAGATTCGGTCTAGAGACCAGTGAGGATCTGCCTCCCCCACGGGACCGGTACCTTACACCCTTCTGTCACAACCCGTGTGTGCAACGTGCTATGGGCAGTTGGGGCAAGCAACTTTTCGATAATTATCACATCTCGTGGCCGGGAGATCGCCCGCCAACGCGAGTTTTTGGAACAAAAGTCCTTTATTTGGTATCAATAAAACAAAATACATGCACATTACATTGTGAGGGTCGCATGCACCCCTCTCACAAATATTCAGACACTAAATCACATTGAAAATATTTACATGGTCCACAGCGCTAGGGCCAGTGCTGTGGTGATGACCCCGGGCCAGGGTCACCAAAAATACCTTGGTCAATAGACCCAAAAAGCTCAATATCGAGAGCAACGTACCTCCGAGGGTACTACCATCTGTCAACCATAGTTGACCCGGCTTTTCCTTTGCTCAAGTTCCCTGATAAGACTGGGACACGTCTTACTGAAGCTGGAGTGAGAGACGTCCAACGTCAGGCGGAACTTGGCATTCGCAACAGTGCAGTTGCTGCACTTCGGTGCGGCTGCACACTGGTGGTGCTGGTGCCCAACTTCACCGCAATTGCCGCACCTTGCTTCTGACTCGGGGCAGTTGCCTCGGAAATGGCCGAAGCCATTGCACCGAAAGCACCTGGCCTTCCGCAAAAATTCCTTTAGGCGGAGCACTGACCAACCCAAGTTCAGTGTCTTCCGCCTCACCAAGTGCTGCAAGGCCTTGGGCTCCACGTCTGCCACCCAGTGGACTCTACCTCCCTTGCCCTTGATGGGAAAACAGGCTTTAATCCCGTTCTCGAGTTATGGGTTCTGCCCGCGAACCGCCTCCTCGAACTCTTTCCCTGAGAGATCCCCGTCGACCCCATAGACTATCAACCGGGGTTGTCTCTTTCGTGTTGCCGTGGGAAGTGTGCAATCCTTGGTCAACGGATTGCTACTCAACTCCTGGGCAAGGCGGTCGAGCTACCCGGGAAGGGAAAACTCCACCGCGACCCCTCCTTTCCTAATGCTCCGAATGGTCTTGACCCCTATCTGCAGTTTAGTTGGGTTGACTGCAGTCTTCAGGGTCTTCTTCGCGTCCTCTGAGGGCGCACTCTCGACTGTCTTGTAGACCAAAAGCACGTGTCTCTTGTCTCCCAACTTTTTCTTATTTTTATTTCCAATCGGGGCGGGCGAAGACCCTTTCGCCGTGCTAGCCCCTTTCCTAGCCACTTCGGCGTAGGATACCACTTTGGCGTCGGCTTTGCAGCTCGAATCCTGCCGAACGGGCAGCCTGCCTTCAATATAAGCCACCCGATCTGCTTGCTCGTAACAAGCCATATTAATACTCTTCAGGGCCGCTTTCACCTTTTGTCTCCCTGAGGAAGTGACCCGCGAGTCCTTGAGAACGGACTCTACTTCCCCAATGAGGGTGAAAATGCAGCTCATGAAAGAATCAGGTGTTAGCACCGGGGGTGTCCTGGGATGCTGGTAGCCCTCCAATGGTGTCTCTGGAGGACCAGCGGACGACCCCTCAGGAGCACGAGAGGGTTAGGGCTGCGGTGGTGTTTTACCCTTCCTTGCCATGGGCGGAACTGGCAAGGACGTGCTTACACCTCGGACAGGCTGAGGGGGCTCAGATTTAGGAGAGGCTCCCTTCGTGGGTGTAGTGGCTTTAGAACCCTTCGCCCCGGGAAGAGTCTTTGAAGGTCTGATTCTGGGGCTTGGCCTCGGAAGTGGGGCAAGGCCCCTTAGTACCACCGACAGGGCTAGGTGGACTTTCAGCCGCTACCTTCACAGACCGGGATGACCTGGCCGTTTTAGGGGCTGACCCCTTGGTATTCACTTTACCCTTCTGGGTAGTTGACATCTCAGTGAGAGAGATGAAAAATCACAAAATTCTTCTAAGTACTGAGTGGGCACCCTGGGATACTCCCACTCAAGTCTAACCTCAGAATCCGGGCGCTCGGGCTTTGGGCTGACAAGGGATCAAAGAGTCCCTTCGTCAGCGGGGCTGGAACGACGTCGACGTACCCGAATCTGATGTTAGAGTTTCTATGCGGGCTGAACGGAACTTCGCCCTTACAAGGGTGTTTTTTTCTAAATCCCGTCACTGCTCTAATTGATAGGTAACATAATGATCATCTATTCTGAAAAGAAAAAAATCGCGAGATCGGGATGAAACCCCGTCTCGCGGTTGAAATCGTCAGTTCTGCTTAACAATGCAGTATTGCTCAACCAAGTATCGCAAATAACTCTCCCCCGGTCGGCATAAAAACGATCGGCCATACTCAAAATAAAACGATAATCTGCAAAAACATATATACTACCTACTTCCAAATGCAAAAAACATTATACTATTGGGTTGGTACGAATTAAATGTCCCGCAAAGGACCAGCACGCGTGGACGGCGAGAACGGAAAAATAGGACAACTTGCCTACACCAAATAATCCCCATCAGCATCGACACATAGTTGCCATCTGTCCGGTAAGGCCATGATTCCGGAATGAAAAAAATCTTGTACCTTGGACCCGAAGAAGTCATCAACTGCACGTTGAACTTCGTTGTCTTTCGTAAAATGTGTCCCGGACAGGAAGTGATCCAGGCGACGAAACAGATGATAGTCTGTCGCAGACAAGTTCGGGCAAAATAGGCAGTATGACGCAGTGCTTCATATCCCAAGGCACTTAGTGTCAGCATCGTTCGTTGTGCGACATGAGGGCGGCCGTTGTCCTGGAGCTTAAGAATATCGTGTCCGTTAACCCAAAGCCGATTGTTTCTGCAGAAATTTTCGGTGCATCTGGTGTAATTCAGCACAAAAACGTTCTGCGCTAAGAAACTGCGATGAATTATCCCGGCTGTGGACCACCAGACAAGGAGCATCATCTTCTTGGTGTGTACTGGCGGCTTTGGATGCCGTCCAGCAGGCTGTCCCTTGTTTAACCATTGTGCAGATCGTTTCCGATTACAATAAAGGACCCACTTCTCGTCGCAGGTGACGATTCGATGCAGTAGAGGCTCCTGTTTATTCCTGGCAAGCAGCGACATGCAGACTTCCAAACGCCTAGTCTTGCTGGCAGAGGTCAACTCATGCAGTAGCCGCATGTCCAACTTTTTGACCTTACCCAGCGCAGCCAGACGCCGAACAACTGTCGTACGGTAGACCCCTACCTCTGCCGTTAACTCACGGCACGTTTTTCGGGGGTCCGCTTCAACCACACGTAGCAGAACATCATCAGAAGCAGTAACATGTCGGTGACAACGTGCTTCTTTCTGCAGGTTCGTATCTCCGCTTCGAACCTTTACAAACCATCGCTGAATGGTTCGTTCGTTAGCTGTATTCTCCCCAAACGCTTTGTTAACGTTTCGAGCGGCAATTCCTACAGAATGGCTCCGTTTAAATTCATACAGGAAGATGACTCAAATCCGGTGTCTGCATGTTTCCTTTGCAAGCCACGTTACATCCAAACGGACCACGCCTAAACCTTGTTCTTCACACACGTGCTAGCTATTTATAGTAGCTCTGTGACGTAATATACGCAACACCTGTATGTGGTTCCATTCTGGTGTGGTGGGGGCCTGTCTCCATTGCTCGTTCGCGCCGGACATTTCATTTGCACCACCCCGATCCAATAATTCCAGGACTGACCTCATAACTGACGCAACTGTAGTGGAATAAAAATATCACGTATATGCCAGAAGACAACAATCTTTGGCCAATCAGCGAATAGCTGGAAACCGATGTATACCGGTACCGACAGGCGGCAGATGGGCATTAAGGGAGAAATAGCAAGTGGTCTCATCCCGTTTCATTTTGGCCATGGAAGAGTGTAGAGCAGCTACTGAAACTTACAGAATGTTAAAAGAAGGGTATGGAGACAGAGCATTATCCCTCAGCACAGTTTTGAATGATATTCAGGGTTTCATGACGAGCGGGAATCCTTTGATAATGATTCGAGGTCTGGGGGCGACCCTCTAGTATGCTGACAGCAGAAAAACAATCGAAGAGGTGCGGAATCAGTTAAAGAAAGATCCCCTAATTAATTTAAACTTTTGGCTGAATAGGTGGGCATCAGTACGTCTTATCTGTTATGAAATTCTACACAAGGATCTGGAAAAACGAAAACTTAATGCCAAATTAGTACCCCGCATTCTGAATGATAACCAAAAGGAGGCTCGTTTATCGACCTGTTCCGATCTACTGAGCACTGCAGCTGAGGATCCTGATTTTTGATCCAGAATTATTGCAGGAGATGTAACATGGTGCCTAAAGCATGATCCACAAACGAGCGACAAAGCGCTAAATGGAGAGGTACCCAATCACAGTATTATGCAGACATTACATCTATTCAAGCAGCGGTGACAAAGCAACTTGCAGACATCCCACAAAGTGCCTTTCAGAACTGTTTTCAGAATCTTCAGAAACGCTGGAGACTGTGTGTTGCTTCAGAAGGGTGGCATTTTGAAGGTGACAAGCGTTAATTGTGAGTATGGTGCTTTTTTATATTTTTATTGTGTTGGTCCTGGAACTTTACCGACGTAGGTTGTAGCTGCCGATGTACGTAAAATTACTTACTAAAAATTGGGGACCGTGCAAATTTCGGTAAACCTGAGACTATCCCGCATCTACTTTTGCCACAGGTAAGCCGGAATTTGCAAGTTTGGATTGCGTTAAAAAGACACGTGAGTCCACTCATATCTTGTAGCTGTTCTTGGTAATCGTTGTTTTAACTTTAGTGGCAAACGAGCTGATTATGTTCCAAAAACATCATACGATCATTTTCAGAAGAGAAGAGCGACTGGAAGACTGAAAGCAGACCATTCCCAAACAGAAGTTTGCCGAGCACATTGAATGTTCCTCAACATATCCTGTCAAGGTATTGGAGATATCCTGTTAAGACTTCGAAGATGTCATGTAAACACTCTGGAGATGTTCTGTCAAGACTCTGGAGATATCCTGTCAAAACTCTGGAGATGTCCTGTCAAGACTCTGTCGATATCTGGACAAGACTTTGGAGATGTTCTTCAAGACTCTAGAGATGTCCTATCAAGACTCTGGACACAGTTTCATCAGACAAGACTTTGGAGATGTTCTTCAGGACTCAAGAGATGTCCTGTCAAGATTCTGGAGATGTCCTGGCAAGACTCTGGAGATATCCTGTCAAGACTCTGGAGATGTCCTGTCAAGACTCTAGAGATGTCGTGTCAAGACTCTAGCGATATCTCGACAAGACTTTGGAGATGTTCTTCAAGACTCTGACACAGTTTCATCAGACAAGACTATGGAGATGTCCTGTCAAGACAATGGACACAGTTTCAACAGACAAGACTATGGAGAAGTCCTGTCAAGACAATGGACACAGTTTCAACAGACAAGACACATTTGTCGTCAACCAGGACAAGCCGTCCCAGGGCCACAACCACTGCATACAATCACTATGTGAGTTTGACTGCCAGACGGCAGAGAGAGGCCGCTAGACAACTCCCTCTAGAGCTTGCAGCCGCAACAGGAACGAGGTTTCAAGACATACCTTTTATAGAACACTTTGTGAGCAATGCCTTAATGGAAGGAAACCAGTTAGTTCCCTGCAATCCCTCTAACGTCCGCCGCTCGGCGATATTGTTTATGGTGGAGTTACTAACATGATATTTGGAATCCAGACCAGCGAGCTATGTTCTTTTCACAGATGAATCGATATTCAGCGTATGTGCTGATTCGAGACATATTCTCATCTAGAAAGAGCCAAGAACCTTATTCCCTCTAACTTCAGAGGAAAGGACTAGAATGATGGCAGTACCGTGATAGTCCGGGCAGGAATCATTATGAACAGACAAACATATCTGTAAATCTTTCAGACTCTGTTACTGCCTAGAGGTACAGAGAAGATACCTTGAACTCATATGTTAGGCTATTCAGGGAAGCAGTTAGTAAAATCATGCAATGCATTGGTTATGATACGCTTTCCAACATACCAGAAATCATTACTCAAGTTATGAGGATAATGGCTGTGAAATAAATCTCGGTCATATGCCCTGACCTATAATCCCATTTCGATTATATTTAACAGAACCGGTTCAGTATACCTCCGAAATAACATGATAAAATTTTGTCGCAATTTGAGCATTTTTACGTAAGTTATGATGTTAGGGCTATGGAATAGATTCCGTTCCTGTGTCCTTAGCTTTGGCCCCATTTCGCCCATTTTCAACAGCATTCGTCCCCAGGCAGGCCCATACAACATACTAACATTTCATCTAAAGCGAAGAATTTTTACGTACGTTATGACGCATAATAGCAATGGAAGTACTTCCACTGCTATGTCCTGACCTTTGACCCCATTTCGCCCATTTTCAATAGGGTTTGTCCCCAAGTGGTGGGGCAATAGGGTTTGTCCCCTACCACATATTAAAATTTAATCGAAATCGAACATTTTTACGTTAGTTGTGACGCATAAGAGCAGTGGAATGGATCCCGTTCCTATGTCCTGACCTTTGACCCCATTTCGTTCACTTTAAATAGGATTCCTTCCCAGGTGATCCCTTTCCACTTACTAAAAGTTAATCGAAATCGAACGATTTTTACGCGAGTTATCGTGCGGACGCTCATACGCACACAACGCGTGACGTAATGAGGCAGATGGGAATCGCGACCACCTGCTCGCAAGAGTGTGACATCATAAAACTTTAATAGGATCCACACACAATGCGTGACGTCATAAAACTTTAATAGGATCCACACACAATGCGTGACGTAATGTGACAGATGGCGTGACCGCGTGCCAACATCTCAAGCGCTAGATGTGACGTCATAAGATCATCCCCAGTAGTCCCCTACCATATAATAATATTCCACGAAATCGAACCATTTTTACGCACGTTATGAAGCATAAAGGCAATGGAATGCATTCCGCTCCTAAATCCTGACCTTTGACCCCACTTCACCCATTTTCAATAGGATTCGTTCCCAGGTGGTGCCCTGCAATATACTAAAATTTCACCGAAATCGAACCATATTTACGCAAGTTTTGACGCATAAGGGCAATGGAATGGAACCCACTCCTATGTCCTGACCTTTGACCCCACTTAACTCATTTTCAATAGGGTTCATTTCCAGGTGGTCCCCTGAAATATACTAAAATTTCATCGACATCGCACCATATTTACGCAAGTTATGACGTATAAGGGCAGTGGAATGGATCCCGCTCCTATGCCGTGACCTTTGACCCCACTTCACCCATTTTCAATAGGGTTCATCCCCAGGTGGTCCCCTACAATATGCTGAAATTTTATTTTCACCGAACCATATTTACGTAAGTTATGACGCATAAGGGCAATAGAATGGATCCCGCTACTGTGCCGTGACCTTTGACCCCATTTCGTCCATTTTCAATAGCGTTCGTCCCCAGGTGGTCCCCTACCATATACTAAAATTTCATCGAAATCGAACCATTTTTACGCGAGTTATCGTCACGACAGACGGACGAACAAAGCTGGAGCATATACGCTTCTTCAACTTACGGTTGGAAAGCGTAAAAAATGAGTGCGATCTGCAGTGAGTAGAACATTTAACGAATGGAAAAACTAAATAAAGTAACCGCCAAAAGTTTGAAATTTCGTTTGTTACATGTTACGTCGGATATATTAGGCAAAAATTGCTTGTTTTCTGCTGATCATGAGAGCTGCTCTAAATGTTTCCCAACTTCCTCTAATACTGTGGTTAAGATGTTCCTACATGCAGAATAAACCCTCAGATTTTTAGCACTTCTTTTGTAAAAAAAAAAAGGATCGTGCTTATGTTATCGGCTTGTCCATCCATCCGTCCGGTCGTCTATGGACACCATATCTCAGCAACTATTACTCCGATTTGAAAAATTATTTTTGCGTTAGGAAGCTTCAAATATGCGAATGGCGATCCTTCATTTCGTTTTCGCCGCAGGAATGCAGATGATATCGAATTCAAAATACATTTTATTCCATGTATATGTTTCTACACCTCCGTTTGAAAAAATTATTTTACCTTTCAATTCCATTTATGTCAAAGAGCATTTTAGGTTTTTCAAGTTACACATAGATTTTCCGCTAGGGGGCGTAAACGTTAATTGCGTTTCCCCCGATATCTTTACTTCTAAAACTCCGATTTCAAAATGTTTTTCTTCACCTGATACAGCTCTTTATGGGAAATATTTTGCATATAACTTCTAATTTTTTGTAAGGGGTGGTTGGTAAAGGGTGATTTTTGGTAAGTCTTAATTTCTGTATTTGCCACAAAATCTGAGCTTCTAAAATCTCGATTGAAAAAATTCGTTCATGGACGACACTACTCACGTCGATGAACCTTTTCGGAATATTTTCTTCTTAAGGTGGTTACACCTAAAATCTCTGCCTTATGTTTCCACAGGTAAAACTTTGGTACATATTTTCTTCGCAATTAATGTATCTCCAAGGATGAAAATTTGCACATCAATAAAACTAACTTTAAGTTATAGCATGGAATACTTAATGCTTGCTAAAACATAATCATAATTAAGCAATCTAACATTTTTTTGTCTACTGACGTCATCAATGTACAGGTCGGGCTATCTATTAACAGGTCTGAACATTACTCACAGAAACATTATTGATTTTTAAAATAATTATGGTTACGTTTTAGCAAGTAGACCTATTAAGTATCCCATGCTATATCCTAGAGTCAGTTTTCTCGACGAGCAAATTTTCAGAAGAAAATATGTAAAAAAGATTTACCATTCGAATCATAAGGCAAAGATTTTAGGTGGAACCACCTTAAAACATTGCATGGTTTCTCCGCCAGGGGGCGTAGATGTATATCTTACTTTTGTCAATATATCTGCTTCTAATGGTTCGATTTGAAATATTCCTTCTTTATTGGATAGAGGTTCCAGTGCGACATGTGTTTCATATAATTTCAAAATTTTCAAGTAGTTCATAGACATTCCGCTTGGGGGCGTTATGATAAATTACGTTTACTACGATATCTCTGCTTCTAAAACTGCGATTTGAAAAATTCTTTCTGCACCGGATACAGCTCCTGATGGGAAATATTTAACATTGTTTCTAATTTTTGATTAAGAATGATTTGGCCACCAGGGGTACGTTGTTGTGTATCTTATTTTTGTCAATATCTCTACTTCTAAGAGTCTGACTTGAAAAATTCCTTCTTAGTTGGATAGCGCTTCCTATGCCTTCAGACTCAGATTAAAAACCACGGCAAGAAACTGAAAGCCGTTCAAACTTGGTCCAGCGGAAGTCGAATTTGCTACAGAAAAATCGTGACGGAGAATAGCAATACGTTGTCTAACTGTGCTGTATTTGGAAACATTCTATAAACACCTCAGAAGCACTGATAAGATCTTGATGCTGGAATGTGCGTGCGTTAGGGGAAAATCAGGATGGCGTCAAAGAATGACGTGTGTTTCCATGACTGCTAGAAGGCCCCAGAACATAACGATTGTTGCTATTTAAGATGTGCTGTTTCCTTGCAAGTAATCTGAGGTTCAGCGATGAATTGCTGCTGATATGTTTTGAGCACGTAAACAACTTGACTCGAAGCCTGCAGGGAACAAACAAAATCAAACGAAATGGAGAGTGAGAGATATTTATAACTGAAGTAGGTAGTAAATACGGAGAAACTGTGGGCTGGAAAGTTATAAGAATTGTTCCTGATAAATTATTCTTCAAGACGTTCATGCAGGAAGTATAGTCAAATACGATTTATTCTTTACGGAACAGAATTTCTGATTTTACAGACATGCAAACTGAATCTTTTCGTTCTCTCTATTCCTTTATTGCAGTTGTTTTTAAAGTTTTCCGTCTCAGGACGCCTTTACACTTTTAAAAATTATTGAGAATCCAAAATAACTCTTTTTATATGGGTTATATCTATCGATATTTACTTTACAGAATATTAAATCTGATACTATTTTTTTTGCATGTTTAACCACTAATTAAATAAACCCATTACATGTTAATATAAATAACATTTCAAGAAACGCATATAGCTAATTAAATCTGTTTATTTTTTTGGTGTAATAAGCACAAAGATTTGCCAAGCTTTCGGACTTTGCTGGGAGGTTTTGTCAAGGCAATGACAGACATAAAAATACAGGAAATTGGAACACGTAAGGAACAAAGATGATTATTTGAAAATAATGTGGGATTCATAGTCTGATGTATTTAAAATAACATAAATAACATTTTTTATAAAAAATAACCGCTTTTGTTTTTATTGAAAGTTAAGCGACCACCGTGAGCAACTCAGTGGGCTATAAAGTTTTCCAATTTAGAGCCACTGACTCCACTCAAGGGAGAGAGAGCTAGTACCGTAAGACAAACACACAACATCAATGCCTTACCGGGATTCGAACCCGGACCCTTCACGGACGAATGGTTATAAGCCAGCGTTTAGACGATTGCACCACCGAGGCAGCAATTAACTGTTTTCAGAAACAAATAAAACAAGAAAGATGACACCGAATTTTCGGGTGTAATAGGCACGTTTTTTTAATCCGTTCTGACGCAAATTAAATTTATTAAAGCTATTCAAAGTCAATGGAACCGGTATGGAAAACAATACTATCTGACGGAAGAAAGAAGTTTTTCAATCGGGTTTTTAATCTCTCAGATATTAATGTAAACAGAATCGTGAGATTACGCCCTCTGGTTGAAGGCTTGTGCGTTAAGAAAAATATGAATTTATATGAAAAACATTTCGCACCGGAAACGCTCTCCAACACAGAAATAATTTTTCAAATCGGACTCTTAGAGACAGAGATATCGACAAAAATAAGATGTGACTTTACGTCCCCTGGTGGGAA
Organism: Macrothele yani; assembly: GCA_039090855.1. Classification (NCBI taxonomy): domain Eukaryota; kingdom Metazoa; phylum Arthropoda; class Arachnida; order Araneae; family Macrothelidae; genus Macrothele; species Macrothele yani. The sequence continues at coordinate 114,456,623 of CM077013.1, read as the reverse complement.
AACCATGCATTATTTTAGGAAGAAGGTATTCTCAAAAGGTTTATCCATATGAGCGGTATCGGTCCAAGAAGAAAAAAATTAGTCGTGTTTTCAGGAGCCCAGATTTTGCTACAAATACATCAGAAGCAGAAATTAATCCTTGTGCCCCATGGTGGCCAAACCATTCTTTACCAAGTATTAGAAATTATGTGAAAACTATTTTCCATCAGGTATGCTATACAAAAAGAAATTTTCAAATCGGAGTTTTAGGAGCAGAAATAACGCAGAAAACGCAATTTACCATTGTGTCCCCTAGCGGAAAGTCTATGATTTACTTGAAAATTTTAAATTTATAGGAAACACATTTTTCATCGGAAACACTATCCAACAAAGGAGGTGTAACTGCTGAAGAATTTTTTTTTCAAATCGGAGTTTTATAAGAAGGGTTATCGGGAAAAATGTAATTTATTTTTACGCCCCATAGCGGAAAATCTATGCGTAATTTGAAAAAGTAACTATATCTAAAATACTCTTCGATATAAATGAAATCGAAAGATAAAAGAATTTTTTCAATCGGATGTTTAGAAGCAAATATGTGGAGTAAAACGTATTTTTTAATTCGACATCACCTGCATTTATGCCCTCTAGCGGCGAAATTGTACACCGTAAAAAAAACGAAATGAAGGATCATCATTCACATATTTCAAGCTTACCAATACAAAAATTATTTTTCAAATCGGACTAATAGTTGCAGAGATATCGTGGGTACAGACGGACGGACGGACAAACCGGTAACATAAGCACGATCTTTTTTTACAAAGGACGTGCTAAAAATTAGTGAGGACAGTGGCATTGTTTTACATTTTTACAAATCTTTTTAATGTCTGGTTTAATAGAAGATAGCTTGCGATATGTTTTTTTGGTTGAAGTATATTAAGTAAATCAGGCCTCATGGAGAAAAATAGTTGGAAAAGTAAGAGGTATTTTAATAGCCTTTTCAGATATTGTAAATATTATTCTTTGATACTACACCAAAACTGTACACGTCATAGTTTCTTAAAGGTGAATTGCAATGTGGAATTCTACTATACACCAATGAACTTTTCATACTCTGTTATATTAAAATCGTATTTTTCAGTACTAAGAGCACAGTAAACGTATTGATACAAAACTGAGTTAATCTCTGAAATCTCACATATTTATACACTAAAATTATTACCTTAGAAATTTCTAAAAAAAAAACACAAGAAGAATACACAAGTACACATTCATTAACTTTCAGGGTAATGATGCCATCAGCAGAGATGGAATTGGGTCATGGGTCAACGGATCGACAATTTCTTGCGGGTCAAACGGGTCGGATCAAGGTGTTCTTGACCCGATTTCGACCAGGTTTTGTTTCCGTTTTATTTTTGAAAAGCAAAATAATAAATGTTTTTCAAAGAAAAATGCGCATTGTAAAATTTTGTGCTTGATACCGGTGCCCTCGGGCTGAAAAAATGCTTAGTCATGCAATATGAAGGAAGAGTATCAACAGAAGGAAGAGTCCCTTCCTTCTGAAGGGCAATGATGAAAACAACATCCACATTTTGGAAACTTTCAACTCATCATAAGCTTATGAAAATTGGTGTTCCTGTGAAACATTTTCTGAAGCTTGATATACGTATTATTAAGAAAACAGCAAAAACTGAAATTAATCATACAAGTTACTTAATTCAAAACATTTTGACTGTAGCGCAGCGGTCTCAAACTCAGAGCCTTGGAAGGGCCACTTTCCAATTTTGAAGAAACTTAGGGGGCTGCATGAATATTGATAAATTTCTAATAAATAAATATCTACTTTACAAAACTACACCAATAGCTTGGCACTAGAGTGGAAAATTATTTCTAAGTATCGGTAAATATTAAAAATATATACGTCATCAATCACTGAGAGCAATCAAGTTTGGAAACAATTATTTTTTATTAAAATTTGAAACAATCACATTTTACCAACTGACCACAGTACTTGGTACAGAAAATATTACGTGTTCTTATCAGAAACTTCGGGTCGCTTTTCTGTCACTATCTTTTCGATATTTTCCATAATATCCTTTGAGCATGCTACTTTTAAAAGTGAGCATAAGTGACTGTCACTTAACCTATACCTTTCAAGACATTTCATTTGATTCATTCTTGAAAACAACTATTCACATGAGTATGTTGTTCCGAACATAAACAGAACCCGTGCAGCTAGGTATGAATGTTTAGATACTTGTTCTCTGAAAGTAACTCGTAAAACTCTGTTGTGTAGAATTTTTCTTCTAGAAAAGAATCATACTGAAAGTCTATTAATTCAAGCTGAAGTTCTTCAAGCGCGTTTTCAACATTTTAGGAAAATGGAGACTTTAATACATTTAGAAAATATTTTCCATGTTTTTAAAACATTCAAACGGCCTTTTAACATAGCTATCTTCGTAGAAAATTCACCAAAGCTGATTTATTCTTGCGTGTGAAGCAACCGATGCAACCCGGAAGAAACTAGCCACCAGTTGAGCGGGAGGGAGCTTTTCAAGTTCGATCAGTGTTGCCAGCGCTTGATTTCAATTTTGCGCAAATAAAATACTCCCTTTTCAGACGACGTCACTTCCGTACAGCGACACGGCGGCCAGCGCTCTTGGATTCGTAGACAGTACGTTGGGGGTGACATCTGTACCTTTTTTGCATTCCTTTCGACGTAACAATATGCATGCTTAATACAATTATATTCTTCGTAAATAAACTTGGAACTTATAAAGAGGATGGCTTTGTCAAGCATTACTATGCTTGTATTATATTTAATACACTATCTATCAACAAGTAATTGGACACCTGTGATAGCAAAGGAAAACGAAGTTTATTCACCTTCAATAGTTGGTGGAGCCTCCACGAGCGGCGATTACAGCTGCGACCCACCGGGGCATACTCTCAACCAGGAGTTGTACGACGGCAAGCGGTATTTTCTTCCACTCGGCTTGGAGAAGACAGGTCAGTTCCTTCACCGATTTCGGACGGTGTGGACACCCCTTACGTCGACGCTCCAACTCGTCCCAGAGGTGCTCGATAGGGTTAAGGTCCGGGCTCTGCGCTGGCCAGTCCATTCGATTAACCCCATTGTCCCCATACCAAGCCATGGTGGACCTCGCAACATGACAGGTGACATTGTCATCCTGAAAGTAACATTTGTTCACCCCGTAAAGCTTCCACAACGTAGGAAGCGCATGGTCATCCAAAATGGTGCAGTAGGTCTCGGCGTTGAGTCTACGAGGAATTGCGACCAAGGGTCCCGTGCCATACCAGGAGAAACAACCTCATAGCATAATTCCACCGCCGCCGAACTTCACAGTTGGCACAATACATTCCGGCAGGAGGCGTTTTTCAATCAGACGCCAAACCCAGACCCTGCCATCCGAACGATAGAGGGTGAACCTTGATTCGTCGCACAAGCGAACCTGTTTCCACTGTTCAACGGTTCACTGTCGACGTTTTTTGCACCACGTTAGCCGAGCAGCGCTATTGGACTTGGTGATCAAAGGCTTGTGGGCGGCAGAACGTCCATGATAACCGAGCAATGGGCTTCCTTACGGATGGTATTCATCGAAAGAACACTCTCGGATGCCTGTTGAAACTCCTCGTGGATGTGGCCCATCGATTTGGTGCGGTTCTTCCGAATTTCTCTGGCCAGCACCCGTCGGTCTCTAACTCCCAGTTTTGTGGGTCTGCCGGGTCAAAGCACATTTCGACAGTTATCTCTCATCTTCCACTTGCCAATCACGTAGGCCACATTTGTGTACTTCAACTCGCTGGATATGTCACGTATGGATCGACCATTTCTGTGATACCCGACTATTACACCTTTCTCGAAATCAGAGAGCTCCGAACTGCGTGGCATCTTGCATGCGACTGGTTGCGTTGTTGTTTCCCACACGATATTTAACGGTGGCGGCCGTGACGTGTACCTGGACCACAGATATTGTCGATTGCAGGGGTGTCCAATTACTTGTTGTTAGATAGTGTATATTATAATATAACAAGAAATAGAGGCGAATTTTTGACAAAAGTGAAAGATTTCTACTCAAAACTATATGAAAGGGATGATACGTGTACTGCAGACTTTACAAAAGGTACCAGAGTTCTTCCAGTCCTCCTAGTAGAAGTTACACATGCAATCAAGAAAATGAAACGGAGAAAAACTCCAGGAGAAGATGGAATTACAGTAGACATCATACAAGAAGCAAGTGGAGAAATTGAAACAGTACTCGCCCAAGTTTTCACTTGATGCCTTAATGAAGCGAAGATTCCTGAGGATTGGAGCAATGATACAATGATCCTGCTACATAACAAAGGTGACATTGAGGATCTCAGGAACTACACACCTATCAGCCTCCTACCACTGGTTTATAAATAAAATCTTCACTAAAGGTCTTTCACACCGCTTGAAGGTGACAAAGGACATGGCTCAACCGAGAGAACAAGCTGGATTCAGGAGTTCTCTCCACGTACTGAGAGAACTAATTGAAAGAGCGAGGGACTATGAACTTCCATTGTGCATGGCTTTTATCGATTATGAAAAAGCCTTTGGTTCGGTGAAACCATCAGCAGTTACAATGGCTCTGAAATCCTGCGGTATTGAAGATGCATACATTAATATTATTAATAACATCTATGAAAATGCAAGTGCAAAGATTCGGCTGTTTGAAAATACAACACATATAAAAATTGGAAAGGGAGTGAGACAAGGTGACACCATATCTCCGAAGCTCTTTAACTCCACATTGGAAAATGTCTTTCAATCACTGAACTGGGAAAACAAAGGGATAAAGATTAATGGAGATTATCTAACCCACCTTCGTTTTGCTGATGACATAGTCATTTTTGCAAATACCCCATCAGAGCTGCGGAGTATGATCCAAGAACTTGCTGACAAGAGTAAAGAAGTGGGATTAAAAATGAACTTTCAGAAGACAAAAGTGATGTTCAATGCTTTTACATGAAATGAAGATTTATCGATTGATGGAGAAAAGCTAGAGATAAAAGATACGTTTGTTTATTTTGGACAGCAGATATCAAGTGAGGGTCACATTGATGAAGAAACTAATCGGCGTACAAAACTTGCCTGGAGAGCCTTCGGGAGAAACAGTATAATTTTCAAGAGCAAATATGACATTATGTCTTAAAAGAAAAGTGTTTGATCAATGCATGCTTCCAGTGCTTACGTATGGTGCAGAGACGTGGACCTTAACTAAAAGAGACATACAAAGGCTGCAGACAACTCAAAGGAGCATGGAGAGGTGCATGCTTGGAGTAACCAGGAGAGATAAGAAGAGGAACTCGTGGATCCGAAAAATGACAAGAGTGGAAGACATCATGATCAGAGTTACCCCTGAAATGGCAATGGGCTGGACATACTGCCAGAAGGACAGACCATCGATGGACAGCTGAAATTTTAGAATGGATTCCAAGGGACAGGAAAAGACCCAGAAGGCGACCACATGGGAGATGGGTGGATGAAATTCGAAAGTATGCGGGAGTGACATGGAGGAAACAAGCTCAAGACAGACAATTGTGGAAGAAACTTGGGGAGACCTTCGTCCAGCAGTGGATTGATAATAATTGACAATGATGATGATGATGACTTGAAAAAAGGGTGATTTATTTTTATTTTGTAATCATTCATGCGAGCCGCCAAACAGTTAGTGCCGGGCCGCGAGTTTGAGACCACTGCTGTAGCTCCATCAAAATTTGGTGGAACAGCCTAACATTACTGCGGAGGGACTTTTGACCCTCGCAGATGTGTTTTAAAACATGTATAAAACAATTAGGTTATGTCTTGCAAATGAGGGACGACAGTTTCAATACTCCCTGTGAGTAAGTAAATTATACGCTCCCATGATACATTTGCTTGATTTCCACATAAGCTGAGATACCCACTGTGGGGTGACTTTTCGAAAGCCCTATGTATCCGGGTCAGTTACAGTTCCGGGTTGGGTCCAATTATGTGATGTCCGGGTTCAAAATGTTTGACCGTCTCCAACTCTGGTCATCACACGTCATGTCGCATCTGTAAAATTCAGCTGTGCAGTGGCGAAAAAAATGAAAAAATGGGAGTGAAAAAAGTAATATCCCAGTATTGTACCCCGCGGACTCCCTGTAAAAGTCTCAAAGGCCCCACTGAAAATCACCGCTTTAATATCACCATTTCATATCATATCACCATTTTCAGACAACCTATGGTCATGCTGACGTTTCAGTTTCCCTAGATTCCATTTCTGTGTATACATTTTTATTCGAGATGCATGGCTGTCCATGTCCTTCAATAACGAAGCCAAGATTCACCCTTCCAAAAAAATCTCTACATGTGTTAGATACCGAATTATTTAACTTTACTCAGCATATTTCAAGTGATGCTGACAATTTTTTATTTCAGTAGCGCTGGGAAGCAGTTTTAAAGCAATTAATTCTATTTTCACACTTATGGTCATTATTGCTCGTCTGAAGTTATGTTGCTTATGTGGAATCCAAATTCCTTCTTTCAATGTTATCTTTTTTCGATTCTGCACTGAAAATATCACAGAATGATAATTTTTGTCGTGTACCAGTGATGTAGTTCTAAATAAAACATGCCTTAGCGGTGGACGGATTAGGAAAGCGCAACACTTATCAATACCTTTAAAATTTTCAAAAGCCTTTTGTTTTCTTATTATTTAGTAATTTTTATTAAATTCCTATTACCAATCACTTTCATGAATTTATATTAAAAGTGCTTAATTCGAGGAAATCTATACATTGTACAAAATAAAATCCCCGGTAGGCGTCTGTCTGTTTGTTCGGGCTCATCTCGAGCGCTGGACGGATTTTGATGCGGTATTCACCATTCCATAGAGCATTTGTCGAGGAAGATTTAGGTGTGTGAAACATTAAACTATAGCAAAAGGGAGCCTAGCGGTAATGATTTTAGTGACAAGTCAAAGAAAAAACCGCGGTTCGCGTTCCTTCGTGGGTTCCACTGCCTAAACAACGATGCACGGCGACCGGTTTACGAAACCTTTTTTGCTCATTGGAAAAAGGCGCGAGGAGCATGCGCAGCATCCGGTCTGACAGCATGTAAGGCCAAAGACTAAATGCGTAGTTACATCAGACGCTGAAAGAATTGGTTTATCGGCGCTCGCACAGACTAAATGCGTAGTTGCATCAAACGCTGAAAGAGAATTGGTTTATCGGCGCTCGCACAGACTAAATGCGTAGTTGTTTCGTCCACAGGTATGTATCTCTTTGAGTATCTCTTTAATTAAAATTTAAATAGTGTATTAACATTATGCCGATACGAAAATCGAATATAGGTCGTAGTACATCGGACGCTAAAAGAATTTGTTTATCCCGTCATAATGAAACTTTCAAAGAAACATAATCTCGGTTGCCAAATGCCAGACAAAGAATGGTTTTACAAAGAGAAAGACAGTGACCTGTTGAACGTAATAATCGTCTCTCTTTAGATTCGCCGTAAATTCTAAACTGCTACCGTGCGTCGCTAGTTTAAAATAAAAAAAATGTTACGTGAGAGTCATACCCTAAGAATAGCAATTTTTTATTTAAACAGCATGACTCTGTCGTTCAGTACGACTCCTTTACTTAGAATACTCAATGTTAGTTATACTGGAGATACAAGTAACAATTCAATGTGACTAGTAGCCTTTAGGTGAATGTAGAATATTTCTTTTCTGTTACCCAGAACGCACAAGACTAAGGTCAGGGGTTTGCCTTTATCACAGCCGATGTATTACTGTATTCATCTAAACTGCTGCTAGTCATATCGTATATCATGGATCACGGCCGCACGTCTGTCGACACTAATAGATAATCATAGATGAAGCATTTTAGTTCATCCTATCCTGCACTTTTATTGTCAAACACATGTTCTGTAGCAGCATTATTTGTACTTTATGAAACGGATGAATACGGTATTAGTACATAACTATATTAACAGTAAAATCCATTTACAATAGGCTACTCACATTACGGCAGAGATAAATGTCATTGCAGTCTTAATGAGAAACTTGATATTGTTTTTGCTTGACTTCAGTATCAGGTGTAACTGCGTTGTGGAGCTTTGCAAAGTGTCCTTCCAATGTTTATCTGTCAGATGTGTTCTTGGATTTGATTTTATGTTCTTCATTTGATGAATGACTACTCCAATGAGAGAAGACATTGATACTTTCCTTCGGACACATATTTGGAATAAAAGTCAATTACTGTAGGAACATGTAAAAACTTGCATTTCACTGTAAAGTAACAATGCGAGTCCGCAAGCTCTAATTGTAGATAAGATGGAACACTTTCCGTGTCAACCAAGAAGGACGAAGAGAATATTGTCATGGAAATTTCCTTCTCTCTGAAGTCAGAAAATCTGTTTTTTGAACTCCCCCTCACAGATTTGAAATGCATTGTACATAATCATCTGAGCTCCATTTTCTATTTTTATTCACCACTAGGCTAATGCTGAAAACTGAATGCAGTTTTTATTTTGCAGTTGATGTTCCCAGAGGATTTGTTTGGTCCAAAAGCTTTCACATTGTCATAAAAATTATGAACAAGTTGACCTTTCCCAAGTAAACGGTAGTTCAGTTCATTGAGGTGACTACTAATGTCGACAAGGAATGCAAAGTCACTTAACCACTTCTCATCATGGACCTCGCGAATGGGTTTTCCTTTAGATTCCATGAATTGCTGAACTTCGTCCTTCAAATAAAAAGGCGCTTTCAGCATCTTCCCACGGCTCAACCAAAGTACTTCCGCGTAATATGCAACGTCGCACTATGTTCAGCTTCCAAATCGCTTTAACACTTTTTAATTTGTTTGTAGTTGAGACATTTTGACCGGATTAAATTCACCACTTTCATAACAACAACAAGTTCAAAGTTTGGGAAGGACTTCGCGCACAAATTTTCTTGGTGGATGATGCAGTGGAAAGCCATCATCTTAGTATTGCCGCTCTCCTTTACGTCAGATTTCATTGGTCACCTCTTCCTCCTTTCCAGTCATAGCAGGTATACCATCTATAGCAGATGTGTTGCTCAAGTCTAACCCACACTTTAGCCAATGTATCTCTTAGACTTGAATACAAATCTGAAGCCCATGTCATGTCTTTAAGAGCAACTACACTGGCTAATTCCTTTACAATCGTGAAGTTTCTATCAACGCCAAGAATGAAAATGGCTACTTCTGCAGTATCTGTTGATTCATTCCTCGCTACACTATAAAACACAAACTCCTCACACTTGGATTTGAAATTGCTGAACGCATGTGCTGCCTGATCCTCCACGCGCCTCACTCCGTCAATATAGGGCTTTCCACATTTTGCAATACTTTATGCTACCATGCAGCTAAAGCAAACACTGTTTTCAGACTGTTTGTTTACTTTGGAGAATAACAATTGCTAATAATACAGCTTGTCTTTTAATTCATTAACTTTTTCGCTCCGAAAATGTTAGTCCAATCCAAAATATTTCGCACTGTGCTTCGCATCATATTTCCTCTTGACGTTGTATTATTTCATTACCGCAACGGTCTCATTACAAATAAGTCAAACTCCTTTATTCTGGTGCTCAACAAAAAAGGGTGACTACTTTTCTTGAAAAATTGCACTTTGTCTCCAACTTTCCTCTTCTTGCTGTCAAAGCTCGCCATTGCGCACGCATTAAAAGGCCAAATGCGTCTGCTGACTGAAGTGTTCCACCCGGCTCAGGTCAACTACTCTGCGTCCTTCTTATTGCAAATCAATCACGAGCTTTACGTACACCTGCTGCCATCTTAACTTCAGGGTTACGCAAAAGTTCTCCTTCTGGGATCCATTCCTTTTTAATAGATAGTGGCTATTTTTAGTAATAGAATACATAGGCGGCAAAACGGAGGCGGACACTATCAGACACATTTCCCGTTTACCAGGCACTAGCAACCTTATTTTATGACTCCAATAGATGATAATTATATTTTGTTAAATTATGTAAAGAAAATTTTTTATGGTAAATTATGTTTTGAAAATCACAAAATTAGTAATATTATGTTAGCAATCATTGTCATTTTTGGAAACTCAATCTCCCCCATCCGTTTACACAAATGCTGTATTTATTTCCCATTGTGGGTTTCGGCACATACAAATCTCACTCCCCTAAATGAAATCAAAACTGCCACCCCTGATAGAGAATATTTCCCTAGCTGAAGTCAAATGGCTTGGCGGGAGGCCCAGGGCCCACGAGCCCCGGTTTGATGACCCCTACGCTAATGTGTGATCCGACTCTATCGTCTCCTCAGAATTTTTGTTTGTCTGTGTGTTTCTGCGCTTAATGATCATCATGTGGAACTTAATAGAACCTGTCTTTTATTTTAGGGTGCTGGTTCCATTGAAGAAACAAATAAACTTTGGCCATCAGACAAACACACTACCCATGCCTCGAACTCTGACCCAGCTCAGGCGAGTGATCAGTGGCATACGCCTCAGACCACTCAACCACCCAGGGAGTCTATCCTTTTACTGCATGCATGATCATTTAAACAAATTTCTTTGCACTGCTATTTTTTATACTTAGCCATGAAAAGTGCCTTAGCGCCGCTAAGCCTCTTTTACATCACTGATACGAACTGAAACGTATTACAGATGTTCACATATTTTTAGAACAATTTTTCAGCAATATAATTAATGTTTAAAATAAAATTATTTCTTTCTTAAATATTCTATCTTATAGCCCTTTATCTGGATATCAACCTATACCTAGACTTCTAAGATAACAGGGAGTTTCTTAAAATTGGTAGTGGCATTTTATTCCACTCCTCTACCACTGCTTTCCGTAGTCCAATCATTGTTTTAGGTCTGTGCTCTTTTTCGCAGTTCGAAGTCACAATAGCCCATTGGTGACGCATCAGGGGACTTTGAAGGAATATGAGCGAAAGGTACAGACTTGATACCAGTCTTTTTAGCAGTCCGAAGGCACAATAGCCCATTGGTGACGCATCAGGGGACTTTGAAGGAATATGAGAAAAAGGTATAGACTTGATACCAGTCTTTTTAGCAGTCCAAAGGCACAATAGCCCATTGGTGACGCATCAGGGGACTTTGAAGGTATATGAGCAAAAGGTATAGACTTGATACCAGTCATTTTAGCAGTCCGAAGGCACAATAGTCCATTGGTGACGCATCAGGGGACTTTGAAGGAATATGAGCAAAAAGTATGCACTTGATACCCGTCTCTTGTTTAGGTCTGAGCGCTCTTTTTAGCAGTCCGAGGGCACAATAGTCCATTGGTGACACATCAGGGTACTTTGAAGGAATATGAGCAAAAGGTATAGAGTTGATGCCAGTCTTTTTAGCAGTCCGAAGGCACAATAGTCCATTGTGACACATCAAGGGACCTTGAAGGAATATGAGAGAAAGGTATAGAGTTGATGCAAGTCTTTTTAGCAGTCCGAAGGCACAATAGTCCATTGATGACACATCAGGGGGCTTTGAAGGAATATGAGCAAAAGGTCTAGACTTGATACCAGTCTCTTTTTTCATGTTTTCAAGAGCTAGAGGGGTAGATTTTGATGTATGACTGGTAGCCTTATCTGATGAAGTTCTACTTTTTCGAGGCTGTGTGAATGAAGGAATGGTATTTCCTCTTTAAATATAGGAGTTAAAACATTTTTTTGGTAATATGTAGAATTAGTTTTAGCATTCTTTTCAATTTTTCTTAACTTTAATTTGCCATTGTACAAGAAACCAGCAATAATCATGAATCTTTTTACCAGCCATTTTAGCAGTCCGAAGGCACAATAGTCCATTGGTGACGCATCAGGGGACTTTGAAGGAATATGAGCAAAAAGTATGCACTTAATACCCGTCTCTTGTTTAGGTCTGAGCGCTCTTTTTAGCAGTCCGAGGGCACAATAGTCCATTGGTGACGCATCAGGGGACTTTGAAGGAATATGAGCAAAAAGTATACACTTGATACCCGTCTCTTGTTTAGGTCTGAGCGCTCTTTTTAGCAGTCCGAGGGCACAATAGTCCATTGGTGACACATCAGGGTACTTTGAAGGAATATGAGCAAAAGGTATAGAGTTGATGCCAATCTTTTTAGCAGTCCGAAGGCACAATAGTCCATTGTGACACATCAAGGGACCTTGAAGGAATATGAGAGAAAGGTATAGAGTGTATGCCAGTCTTTTTACCAGTCCGAAGGCACAATAGTCCATTGGTGACACATCAGGGGGCTTTGAAGGAATATGAGCAAAAGGTCTAGACTTGATACCAGTCTCTTTTTTCATGTTTTCAAGAGCTAGAGGGGTAGATTTTGATGTATGACTGGTAGCCTTATCTGATGAAGTTCTACTTTTTCGAGGCTGTGTGAATGAAGGAATGGTATTTCCTCTTTAAATATAGGAGTTAAAACATTTTTTTGGTAATATGTAGAATTGGTTTTAGCATTCCTTTCAATTTTTCTTAACTTTAATTTGCCATTGTACAAGAAACCAGCAATAATCATGAATCTTTTTACTGAAATTTTCGTTCGATTCTTGAAATCAAGTTTGTAAGTCTTTTTTCACACTTTTGTGGTAGTAAATCGACCTTTTTCTGTTACAGTCGTTTAGGTAGATGAATGCTTCATCAATAGTCACCATAAATTTCATCTGTCTAAGGCTAAGTGATTTACGTAAGAAAGTCTACACCGTGTTCTGCGCCCAGCCACGTGCCAAGGCAAAAGGCGGTGACCATTATGTGTTTCGGGTTTCGTTTTTTTAGATTCAAATCTTTGTCTATTATCTTGTTTACATTTGATACAGAGATTTAGTGATTACTCTTTGGGTCGATAGATTTTCGTTTTAAGACCAGAGACCTTACTTTTGAAGTAGACGTAAAAGTACGCTACTTCTTTGAATGTTCGTTTGTTTGTTTTTTTCCCCGTTAAAAGCAAATTCTTGATGATTTTTATCTCTACTATTAATAATATTGCTTATTTTACATTTAGAAATATTAATTCCATGATTTTCACAGCGTTTTTACAGAAAAGGAATATTTCTGTTCATAAAGAGCGAAAACCTTCTGTCCACAGCCTGTTTACGTCCGCCATTTCCTTAGCAGACGATTTTTAGCTACAGAAGATGTTTCTTTCGTGTTCATTTAACTCGCTATTGCTAGTTTCAATTCTTTGAACTTCTTTTATTTTCTGTAATTTCTTATCAAAAACATACTAAAAATGTGTGAACCCCCTCTTTAGTGATACTTAATAATAAGCAGTTAATTACTATATAAAAATATTTAAAAAAACGTAAAGATTTGTTACCTTCGATAACTGAATTGCAGGGATATTTTTTCAAGGATCTCTGCTACAGAGAATCTTTTTGTGATTTTTTTTTTACCTTTCCTATTTACGTCAAGGAAAATTTTGCCCAGCCTATCTTTTTCGGGGGCGGAACTTCTTGCATGTGATGAGTCGTAAATTAGGATCTGACTGCAATTCTGATTTTGATTTCCGTCTGTTTTTTGCTGCGTAGTTTTCAGCGATGGTTAAGGGCAATCGTATATCAAAAGGCAACCTATGACATTTGGTTGTACTCTAGCATTCTTCCCCTCTGATCCTAATTTCCATTTCTTTTCATCGTTGCAAAGGGAAGTGTCATTACGCCGTGTATTCCAACACGGAAACAAAGTATCTTAACAAATGCTATTCAGCAGTCGATGCAATGATAGTCATCATGTATAATGACCTCTCACCTCGTAAACAGAAACAGGAGGCGGAGACATGTTATTTCCTGGTCGCTCCAAAAGAAGCATTCAGCGTAAATAACACTGAACTGCCGTAATTTCTTTTTCTTTCCAACAAGAAACGGCGGAAACGAGAAAGTACTGACTGATCGCATAATTTAATGCCTTACTTCCAATGAAATACTACTTTAAGTATCATTTCAGCTCTTTTTATGGGATTTAAATCATGACCTATTGTGTTAGTCCCCACAATCAGCTTTGTAAAAAGCACGGAAATTGTCTCTAAAATAGATTATTTGATTTATATATGTTGTGGGACTCAGACAGGGACGGATTTGAGGATTGCACCTCTCAGTTTGCCGTCCCTATGCTTCCAGTCATGGGGCAACAATTTGTTTGTACAGTGAGACTTCCATTAACCGACACCTCCGAACAACGGTAGCCTCCGAGCAACTGCAAGTTTTGGTTGGTTGGTACCGAGTATCTTCCGTAGGATTAACATTACCAATAACCGCCAAACATTTTTTTTATTGGAGTTTTAACGACCACCGTGAGCAACTCATTGGGCTATAAGCTGTCTCCCGTCCCAAATTTAGGGTCACTGGTTCCAGGGAAGGGAGAGAGCTAGTGCCGTAAGGCAAACACAACATCCATGCCTCACTAGGATTCGAACGGAGACCCCTTTCTGGGCGAATGATTAGAGGCCATCGCTTAGACCACTGCGCCACCGTGGCGGCCCTCCGAACAATGAAACCTCTTAACAGCGATCAACAGACACTTCGGTACTTCGGCAAGAGGGAAAAGATAGGGACAAAGAATATTTATTGCTAAAGGTATAATGGATTGGATGACAGCTGGTACGGTGGTGTGCTCAAGTGAAAAGAAAAAAATTAGTTCTACGTGGGACGAGCTGAAGCTTCCATGTGTGTTTCGATTGTCCCAGGTGCTGCGGGAATGGTTGATAGAGCCTGGAATTTTGCCCCGTTGGGAGCGAACTTTCTCCGTTTGGTCCCTGTGGGCTCTGTTCCTGGTTTACAGCGCGCTGCCAGATAACTGCGCAGTTACGCTTCACTATCTATTATTTTTTATTTTTTATTTCCTATAGAATACCCTAACCGTAATCTCTTAGCTTGCTATTTCTAAGGGCTGTTTTATACCAGACGTCAGACACTGTATTCTTAAAATCCTCTACACCAGGAATTATTTTCTTAATTGCAGGGTAATTCAAAATGATTGTCCCGATTACAAATGACAATAACGTGTTTATGAAGATACATAGACAGCTGATATCCCTACACAAGAAAGAAGGAAGTTTAGAATTTTATTGGAACCTACTGCTCTGTTGCTATGGTCTTCCGAAAATTCTTCCGAAATGGCATGGTCATGCTAATTCTACCAATCCGTTTGATTGGTCGTTGTGGACAGGATGCCAGAGTTTTCTGCAAGTATTTCTCCGGACTGTATTCCTTCTGACTTTTTCTTTGTGTGGGTATGTCAAAGACCATGTGTATGTGCCACCTTTACCGAGAACACTGCAAGAACTAAAGATGCGCATTCAGCTTGCACTAGCATCAGTGACTACAGACATGCTTCGTAATGTATGGCGTGAAATGAATTACCGTTTAAATGTTGTCTGCGTGACCCAGGGGAGTCACATAGAACATTTGTAAGGTATGGAAATAAAATTCTAAACTTCCTTCTTTATTGTGCAACAATGTGATCTCTGTATCTATGTTCATAAACCAGGTATTGTCAATTGTAATCGGGGCAATCAATTTTGAATTTCCCTGTAATTATATTCAGACTTATTTAGCTGTCAGTATTTGGATATTTCTGAAGATATTTCTGAAGATGATTTGGAAAAATCATTGCAACGTTGCCTTTATTGTGCATAAGCTTTATATACTTATTCTGCTTTTGCAGTAACGCAACGTCCTAGCAATGTTAACTGAAGCCTAACCTCCGAACAACGGTTACCTCCTACCAATATCACTTTTTTTGGTCCGAGCCGTGACCATTGTTCAGAGATTTCACTGTATTACATTTATACTGATGTGATTCCAACGAATCTTTCTCTGTTAAAAATGTTGTTGTAGGTTGCACCAAAAAGCGGTGCTACGCCAGCTGTATCACTTTTGGGACAAAGGTAAATTTTTGTGCGATTCATGAAATATATTGATACAAAAATTTGGGGTCTAAATTAATTAACTATAAAAGGGGGACGGGTTCGATAAGCGTGAGTAAGTTATGATAATGTCTTAATTAAGTACTCGGCCAATTGCAAAATTAACTAGAAAAATTAATACGCCTAATTGGGGAAGTCTGGTAATGCGCTTTAGCTGGGTGGAAACAAAGGAATTGTAAGGTTGCCTTTGAAAGCCTACCCAGAAACAAAGCTGCATTCAGGCCCTCATAAATATGCCTTCTTTTAGGCGATTTACGTCAAAAAGCTTTTAGGCGACGCTCAAATTTTGGATATCGTCGGGTCGGAGGTCAGTAACGATGTCGGTCTAGGGTAGGCGATAAGCGCTCTGTACGGAAAGGGGAGAGCAATTCGAGGAAGTTGACCGCGAAAAAACAAGGCAGACACTTGACAACAGAAAGGAGCAATTTTTGTTTGCCGCCGAGAAGGGGCAGACGAGAAATAGTGGAGTTGGTTTTTGCAGTCCGCGGTGGTAAGACGGGAAAGGGGCTGACGTCCCGGAGAAATAAATAGCCGACGGTACCCGCTTCGCAGTGTTCAGACGATTCGGGAACGGGTAATAAAGAAAAACCTAGCGGTAACCATGTAGCCGTTGTAAGACCACCGAAATGTTTAATTGAGGGCGACCGCGGAATCAGGAGGAGGCCGCCCGGAAAAGCGATTCGACCGCTGTATAAAAGAGCGGCGCGATTTATTTGCAAGGGTCATACGCCGTTGTCAGAACGCTTAGCTCATCGGAAGTGTCTCTCATCGTATATACAGCTCCAGACAACCTCCCGATCGTGAAGCGAATCCATAGCGAAATGCTAGCAAGAAATTAGGAATGGAAATCTGGCACGCCGAATAAAGGAATTCTCCATCCCGCCTAGGAGTCCTGCAACGAAAGAGCTTTTGCCTCATCCAAAGAAGCGTGGAGGTCGCTAAACCCCGTGACACCGCCAGCCGTTACACGCGCCAAACTGAGAACGGATCCCTCTGCGGGGTTTAGAGTGCTAACTCTCTTCTATCCTGTCCCCATCCACCTCCATCGGGTCTTAGCGGGAGGAAGGAATGTTGGTTTGTTCCTCGAGGAAGGTGAAAGAAATGGAGCGCCCATCCTCCCGATGTCATGAAAGGTGAAAGGGCTCCTGGGTGCCTTAAAATCCTTACGTGTGTGGTGAAAACTTTAAGTTAACGACGATTTAAGTAATTCCGTAAACCGGCCGCGCGTCGTGCTGGTGAGATCAGCCATTCTTTAACATTGGATTACCTTGAATCTGCAAGCTATTTGTGAGTAATTTTTTTATTGTTATTATTTTGCATAGTTTGCAGACTAAATACCTGCGGATCCCAAATTTTTGAGAGCTCTGGTACGCCAAGCGGCAAAAGACTGTTTCACAGACTCTAGTGCACTCTTAAACTCTTTAAGAAGGAGAGACGATCTCCTATCTGTAAAGCCGGAGGCAACGCCCCAGCCGAAAAGTTTCGCCAATAATAAAAAGGGTTGAGTGTTTAAATCTTTCTCTCTGTTTTCTATAGGCTCTGGTATAAAGATTCCTGTCTAGGGCTGGCTCGTTCTCGCTTAACCAAACTAGCTCCCGGATGGTACGAACGCCATGCCATACGTATTAAAACAAAACTGCTCGGACACGCATCAATTGGTGGCGAGCGGTGGAATTCATGACCTCGCTCGGCGCGATACCGCATCAATATATAACATCGTGCAATGGGTGTATAATAATTGCATTACGTTTTTGAGTATTTCATGCATCACACAATAGTTTACATTTTCCTTAAAGGTGGTGCAGCTGGTGTAACACCACTTTTGGTGCCATCTACTACGAAATTTTTAACAGTGCTGCAAAGTGTGAAAAACAGCAATCGTTCTTAGATTGTATGTCGACAACCAGGATACTATTAAAAAGAAATATGACACCGAATTTTCAGTTGTAATGAGCACTTCTTTTGAATCCATTCTGACGCGATTAAATCAAAGCTATTCGAAGTCAAAGGAACCACTTAGGAAAAAAATCAACCGGTTTCTACAATTGATAAAACATCCAGAAATAGAAACAGCTACTTACTTGCGAAAGCTTCTAAAAAGTATGTCACAAAAATTAACAGATGGTACGAAAAAATTTCTCATAGCAAAACGTATCAGAGACAAAGAGATTTTCATATCGAACGGTTAAAAGAAGAAATACAGAAGGAAACATTCTATAAATTTAGACCTTCTGGCGGAAGAATTTTGCATAATGGAAAAGTTTAATACAGGGGTAAAATCCTCTTCGAAAAAGCTATGCTGACGAAAAATAACTTTTCTAATATATCTCCCGAAAGCAAAGATAGTGAGAACAAGTTAGTAAAATAATGCAATACATTGATTATGATACGATTTCCAACATACCAGAAATCATTGCTCAAGTTATTACTCAAGTTATGAGGATAATGGCTGAAGAATAAATCTCGCTCCTATGACCTGACCTTTACCTCATTTCGATGATATTCAACAGAACCGGTAAAGTATACTTCCGGAACAACATGATAAAGTTTGGTCTCAATCGAAGCATTTTTACGTAAGGCAATGGACTGCATCCCGCTCCTATGTCAATAAAGGCAATGGAATTCATCCGCTTAAAGGCAATGGAATGCATCCCGCTCCTATGTCCTGACCTTTAACCCCACTTCACCCATTTTCAAATTAGTTCGTCCCCAGATGATCCCCTACCACAAACTAAAATTTCATTGAAATCGAACCATGTTTACGCAAGTCATGACGCATAAGGGCAATGGAATGGATCCCGCTCCTATGTTGTGACCTTCGACCCCATTTGTCCCATTTTCAATAGGGTTCGTTCCTAGGTGGTCCCTTACCACATACTAAAAGTTCATCGAAATCGAACCATTTTTACGTGAGTTATCGTGCGGACAGACGGACAAAGTTGGAGCATTTACGCTTCTTCAACCTACGGTTGGAAGGCGTAAACAATAAACTAATCATATTTCAGCACAGCGGATAAGCTCGTCATCAAGTGACTATTCAAAAATGTAACAAAAAATGCCGTATTAAGTTTAAATTTTGAAGAGAAAAACATACGAAATTAGCGTTGCACTGCTTATACTGAACTACGCATCAACTCCAAGCAACTGACACAACTCACTTTTTGTTCTAGAAGAAAATAGAAGTAATGCGTAATACGCACACAACGCGTCACGTAATCAGGCAGATGGTTGCGAGAGTGTGACGTCATAAAACTTTTAATAGGATCAACAAAGAACGCGTGACGTAATGAGGCGGATGGCGTGACCGCGCACCAACATCTCAATAGCGAGTCGATCGCGAGAGTGTGACATCATAAGATTTCCAAGAATGGGAAACATTAATAGGACGACGTCATGACACTAAAAGCGTGGTAACTCGGGGTGGTTATTTAACCCACTAAACGAATTTTTCCAAAGTCGAGATCAAGCAAAATCGATTTCTAGTGCCAGAAAACGGTAGGCTAACCACTTTCATCAAAATCCTTTGAGCCGTTTTCAAAATAAAATGTACATATATACAAGAATTGCTCCCTTAATAAGATGTGTTGTGATGGAATGTATCCCGATCCTATGTCCTGACCTTTGACCCCACTTCACCGATTTTCAATAGGGTTCGTCCCCAGGTGGTCCTCTACTGCATTCTAAACTTTCATCGAAATCGAACCATATTTACGCAAGTTATGACGCATAAGGGCAATGGAATGGATCCTGCTCCTATGTCGTGACCTTTGAACCTACTTCACCCATTTTCAATAGGGTTCGTCCCCATGTGGTCCCTTTACACATACTAAAATTTTATTGAATCCGAACCATATTTACGTAAGTTATGACGCTTAAGACAATGGAATGAATCCCGCTCCTATGTTGTGACCTTTGACCTCATTAACCCCATTTTCAATAGGGTTCGTCACCAGGTGGTCCCGTACCACCTACTAAACTTTCATCGAAATCAAACGATTTTTACGCGAGTTATCGTGCTTACAGACGGACGGACGGACGGACAAAGCTGGAGCATATACGCTTCTTCAACTTACGGTTGGAAAGCGTAAAACAGGTTTTGACCTTTACGCTCCTAGCCGCAAATTTGTGCATTACTTAAGGTAACGCTCCACATCTCTATTGTAGCAAATGACATACAGTAAAAAAAAAATTCTCAATAGGGTTTTTAGAACTGGAGATACAGCTACCAAAATAGAGTGCGCAAACAGCTCCCAACGACAAAACTGTGAACTACAAAAACTCCTCAAGTACAAGCCCAAAGTGTTCCACAACATAAATAGCAACTGGTATTGTACGAATTTTTTAAATTGCACATGTAGAACCAGGGATATTGAGAAAAACATACTAAACATTGGTGCCCTAGCGGCTAAACTGTGCATTGTTTTGGGAAGAAAATACACACAAAGAGTTTTTATATTTAGTAGTACCTGAGAGAAAAACAAAATTCGGTTGGGTTTTTAGTTCCGCAGATATTATTGTAAAAGGAAACGTGAATTTACGTCTTCTACTAGCACACTTGTGCATTAAGAAAATTTTGAAATTATATGAGAAACATTGCGCACCGGAAAAGATCACAAAGAAATAATTTTTCAAATTGGATTCTTAGAGGCAAAGATAAAGATATCGACAAAATAAGATATACTTCTATGATCCCTGGCGGGAAAATTATATATTAATTCAAGAAGAAAGTATTCCGAAAAGATTTTCCGAAGTGAGAGGTATGGATTCACAAAAAAATTCTTTCAATCGAGTTTTCAGAAGCTCAGATTTTAATGCCAATACTTCAGAAGTAGAAATAAACATTTACGCCCCTTGGTGGCCAAACCGTTCTTTACCAAAAATTACAAGCAAAACATTTTCATCAGGAGCTGTATCCAATGCAGGAAGACATTTTGAAATCGAAGTTTTAGAAGCAGAGGTATCGGAGAAAACACAATTTACCTTTCTACCCCCCTAGCAGAACATGTATGCATTACTTGAAAAAAATGATTATTCATAAAATAGTCCTCGACGAAAATGCCATTGAAAGGAAGAGGAATGGTTTTAAACAGATATTTGGAAGCAAATATATGGAATAAGATGTATTTTGGATACGCCATGTTGCGGGGAAGTTGTGCATCATAATACAACCGGAATGCAAGGACCATCATTCTCACATTTCCAGTTTTCCAATGCAAAAATAATTTTCAAATCGGACTAATAGTTGCAGAGATATGGTGTCCACAAGCAGACGGATGGACGGACGAACCAAAAGATAGCAGGATCTTTATTTTTTACGAAGACGTGCTAAAAATTTGCAAATTATAGTTCTTGCCTTGTTCTTGCTTAACGATCATCAGAACGATACCAGTTATGTTAGTGTTGCGTTAACATTCAATGGTGTTTCAACATACGAGAATCCAAAACGTATTGAAATTACATCAAACACCGCAGGTGCTTATGTTTGATGGAAGCATTACGTGTAGAACGTATTTAAAACCTTCAATATTACTTTATTTGTAATTACAAGTTCGCTGCGATAGTTGAATCTCTTATTACAGCTGTAGCTTTGACCATTCTTTTAGGGAGGTACAAACTACAAACTTTGGAGAGGGGAAACTGCAATGTACTAAATTCAACTGATCTGTATTATTTGTCCCTACCAAATATGAAGAAATTCTAAAGTACGCTAACAAGTTCGTAAATCTCTTATGATATACACTATATTGACAAAAGTTACCGGACACCTAGACGAGAAACACAATTTAGCATTTATTGACATACATTAGTACAGTGTCGGCCAACCTTTGGCCTTAATGCGTGCACTGACCCTTCGAGACATGCTTTCGACAAGGTTTTGGATCACAGCGATAGGTATGCGCTTCCATTCAGTACATAATGCTGCCGCTAACCGTTGCTTAGTAGTAGGCCTTGGTTCCAAACTTCTTATGCGGCACTCTAATTCATCCCATAGGTGCTCCATGGGATTAACATCAGGGCTCTGTGCTGGCCAGTACACACACGATACGGAATTATCGTCAAACCACGCCGTAACGGCCATTGCTTTATGGCTCGGTGCATTATCCTGCTGATACCAACAAGGCTGGGTTCCATAGTACTGCCATAGAGTTGGTAGGACATAATTGTCCAGAATATCGAGGCAGACGTGCTGCTTAACAACTTTGCCCACGATAACCAATGGCCCGGGACCATACGACAAAAAACACCCACACACGGGTACACTGCCAGCTCCAAACTTGATCGTAGGAACAGTACACTGTGGTAAATAGCATACCTCCGGCTGCCGCCATATCCACACACAGCCATCAGACTGATGGATCATGTATCTGGATTCATCACTCCATAGGACCCGTTGCCATTGATCTACGGTCCCCGATAAATGTTCTTTATACCATGCTAAACGAAGAGTAGCATTCCGAGTGGAGATGAAAGGCTTATGAGCAGCCGCACGACCACGGTATCCCATGGAATGAAGTTCGCTGCGAATGGTACGTCTACATACTAAGATTCCAGCATTTTTACTCACCTGTGCGCTGAGGTCTTGTGCTCCGTCGATTAGCTGTAATGACTCTCCTGAGGCTTCGACGTCGTCTATCACTGATTTTCTTTGGTCTGCCGGTACGTTTTGCTGCTTCAGGCACGCCATGTGTCTTCCACTTATTCAGTACATCCAAAACAGTTGACTTGGGTATGTTTAAACGCCTCTCGGTTTCTCTAATGGACAACCCACTAATATAACATCCAACAATTTTTCCTTTCTAAAAGTTAGTCCTTTCCCGCCGTGCCATTTTCACTCAGCCTCCCAGTGCGATAGGATCGCGATCAGCTGCATCTTGTTTTTATACCGTTTGCAGCTGTACTGCGCATCTTAACAACGGATCCCTTCATCTTTTGAAGGGGTGTCCGGTGACTTTTGTCAATATAGTGTACATAATAAAAAAAATTGGCTCTCATTTCTTCATTCAGTGAAATTTACATCGAAATTGCAATTACGGAATTTCTTAATGAAAAAAAGAAAGATTCATTAAACTTTTTGACGAATCAACAATGAATTTTCGTCGCAATTTTAATTTAACAACGCTCATACTTTTTCTTTTTTTTTTTTTTTTTGGGTTGGAGGTTTAACGACCACCGTGAGCAACTCAATGGGCTATAAGCAGTCGCCCGTCCCTAATTTAGGGTCACTGGTTCCAGGGAAGGGAGAGAGCCAGTGCCGTAAGACAAACACAACATCCATGCCTAACCGGGATTCGAACCCGGACCCCTTACGGACGAATGATCAGAGGCCAACGCCTTAGACCACTGCGCCACCGGGGCGGCGCTCATACTTGAGTTCGTTTTTTAGAGAAATGTATAATTCTTGAAGATAATGAAAATTAAATAATCTTCAAAAGCAAAAATTATGTGTCGCATTTGCCCTAAGTTACGCGAATGATCAAGGCTAAGGTAATGGAAGCTGAATAGAACCAGGACGAAGAGGAAATATCATTGTTTCACAGATTCTGTCTTGAACTTATTATAACTCCTTGAATCCCCAGGTTTGACCTAAGAACTTTAATGCTAATGGCTTCGTACCGAACTGGCATTAGAAAGGTCGACTTCTGCCAGCAGGTGTTTTTGTGCTTCCAAAACTGTTTAATCGTTTCTATGCAGAGAACGTTCAGCTCCGGTTCATGGCCACACCGTGACCAAGAAGTTTTCTCGAGACACATAACATATTCCAGGACTTAATCCCACTTGCCATAAGCTCCAAGGTCTTTCAGCTCATATAATCTGGTGATTACATAATCCATCGGGTAAACTAGGTGAAAGTTTTAGAAAACGCAAGGGATAGCAGCAAACGAACGATAAACCAGTCGCATTTGTAATCAAGTGTGTCCAGGAATTCAAGTAATTATGGGCTCCACTTTCGTAAGCCAAGTGAGAACATGGATTGTGCCGCCTTGCGACAGGCGTTTCCTGCAAACCTAAGTAGAAGGTGGCAACGATTCAAACAGTGCCTTACACTGTCCGCAGTTGCCGCGCGTGTGTCTAAGCCGCAAGGCATGGAACTGCCCGGCGTGGATGATAGACGCAGGTTCACTGGAATGTAGGACAGGTGATACAATCAGCGAGAAAATTTATCATTTTCTGATCCAAGACACACGATTTTCATCCACGAAACGATCGTGAGACAATTTTCAATATTTGTGAGGATGAGGAACTCAACTTCTGAGCGCATTACTGATAATAAATCAGCTCTACTTAAAACTATTTGATGACAACTAGTTTCACGTCTATAACCTCAATCAAGTAATGCAATATATAATCTCACAAGAAAGGAAACCTTGAAAACTTACAATCCTACTTCCGCTTTGTTGCGTAAATCTAAGCCTATTACATTCACGACATATATTAATTTCACAGTGAAACAACGTACAAGACAGCATGATTTGAAATAAATGTTATTACAAAGGTTGATCTAACTCATATATTACATATTTACAAATATCGTTTTAGTTCACAATGAAAAAGAAAATGTTTGGCATCAAAAGACAAAAAGTATTAAATTCTTCTCAAGTCAATTTGAAAGGGGAAAAATTTGCCCTTAAAGCGGCTGATGCAAAAGTTTCCGCTGTTTTAAGGTGATAGGAGACAGGAACAAACCGGAAAACAGTACACATTTATTCAACAAAATATTGGCTGTTAGCATTAATGACCTTTTGCTATTTTTCAGGCAACAAATGAATGCCCCTGTGATAGAAGAACCCGAGTTTTGAGCTGAATAACGCAGTGACGAAATGTTCTTTTTTTTTTTTTTTTTTTGATTGGAGGTTTTACGACCACCGTGAGCAACTCAATGGGCTATAAGCAGCCGCCCGTCCCTAATTTAGGGTCACTGGTTCCAGGGAAGGGAGAGAGCCAGTGCCGTAAGACAAACACAACATCCATGCCTCACCGGGATTCGAACCCGCCGGACCCCGTTCGGAGACGAACGATTAGAGGCCATCGCTTAGACCTCTGCGCCACCGGGGCGGCACGAAATGTTCCACCTCTGGAACTGTGGTGAACCGCTGTTGTGCTAGGGTATGTTGCATAAAGTGAAACAGATGAAAGTCTGAGGGTGCAATACCCGGGAAGTACGCCGGGTTCGGTAAAACCTCCCAGTGTAACTGTTCAAGGATTGATTTCCGCTAATAGTACATTAAATCGTTCTTTTCTTTTTTCTCAGAAAAACAGTCAGCCAAAGAAAAAAACAAAAGGAAAGGGTTAAACCTACAGAGAAACAGAAAATGAGAGAGACACAAAAAGAAAGAAGTAGTGTGTCTGTAACATAAAGACAAGCATCAACATTATCCTCCGTTACATTTCATAAAGTCTACCCTAGAATAAGGCAAACACATGAAAGTAAACATATACGTGGTGACTTATTCAAAGCTTCAACGGCTTATACATACATACATACATACATATCACTAAGCTGTTCTCTGAGATTCAGAGGTTAGCTTCAAAAAGAAATACAAACTTCCAGATATTTTTTACTTATTGTTGTCGTATCAAACTTCGCCATTTACCTCGATCTTGACATACAACTCGTGCTTCACTGATATCCATTACACGCCGTACACAAGATCTTTTATACTTTATACTCATAATATTTTTCTCATGCAGACACTCCTGAATCTGATCCACCCATGTCTTACTTGGCCTTCCTCTGCCTTTCCTTCCTGCCACTTGGGCTGAAAATATTTTCTTAGTAAGCATTTCATCACTCATTCTTTCAACATGGCCAAACCACCGAAGCATATTGGTCTCCACCTTGCTAACAACATTTTGCTTTACATCACACAACTGCAATACATCTTCATTCCTCACACAATCAGATCGTGTCTTGCCACAAACCCCACGTAAATAACGCATTTCTCCAGCACACAAACGACTCCTATGTTTCTTCTGCAGTACCCAGGTTTCACTGCCGTACATCAGAGTAGGAACAATTACTGTTTCATACACAGCCATGCGGGACTCTCTAGAGAACCCATCATTCCTGTGAAAACCTCCCAGAGCAGCTATGACTTTCAAAGAAGAATTCACTCGCCTACTGATTTCACCATCCAACTTGTTCTCTCTGTCAAACATGCTTCCTAAATACACAAACTCACTCACCTGGTCAATCACAGTGCCATTTATACTTACATTACATTCAGTGCTACCCAATCCTCTCTCAAACACCATAACTTTGGTTTTTCCCTTATTTATACTCAGTTTGAATTTCATGCAAACTTCGTGCATCCGAGTCAACATACTCTGCAACTCACTTTTGCTCTCTGACAACAGGACAGTGTCATCAGCATACAGCAATCTGCACACATGGATATCACCAAGACATAAACCACTATTATCTATTTTGGCCTCACGCATGCATGCGTCCATAAATATATTAAACAGCCATGGTGACATTACACAACCTTGTCTAACTCCTGCACCAATGGAAAACCATTTTGATAAAACACCATTCACTCGTACACAAGCTCTACTACCAGCATACATGGCTTTTACACTATTAAGTAGATTCCCAGTAACACCATATTCATTCAATACCTTCCACAAAAGTGTCCTATTGACTCGGTCGTAAGCTTTCTCTAAATCTATGAAGGCAGTAAAAACTTTCTTCCCAACAGCCAGATACTTTTCAATCATCGTGCGTAATGCAAAAATCTGATTAGTGCAGCCTTTACCAGGCATAAAACCACTCTGAACATCCCACACTTTCAATGATGTAAGACCCCGTACTTTTTCACCAACAACCTTACCAAACACTTTCTCTGGCACACTCAGTAGGCTAATACCACGATAGTTCTTGCATTCAGTCTGATCACCTTTTCCCTTATACAAGGGAACAATGATAGCATCCTTCCAATCCCGAGGGACCATTCCTAACTCCCAGCACAACTGGAAAAGTTCAGTTAACTAGTCAATTATAGAGTCACCACCATATTTCAACATCTCTGCAGTTATGCCATCAACTCCTGGAGCCTTACCATTCTGAAGAGATTTTAGAGCTTTACACACTTCTTCTTTTGAGATCCCTCCTGTGCTTTTATCCCTCATTGTGATATCATCTGCATCTGTCTCAGAATCATTTTTGCTCTCCTGATCTAATAACTCACAGAAGTATTCACCCCATCTGTCACTTAACTCATTGGGCTCCCATATCATTTCCCCAATCTCATTCTTCACACAACTTACAACTTTGTTTCCCCTATTTTTCCTGAGTCTCGTGTACTTCCAGAAGGACTTTCTATCTAACCAAAAAGCCAGTTCATACCTTTCCACCTTCTCTTTCCTATCTTTTGCCTTACTGTGGCGAACCAGCATAGCAGCTTCACGCTTCTTACAGCGATATTCATCCACAGAGACTCTACCTTGCAACATCCCCAAATAGGCTTCCTTCTTTTTCTTTACTGCCTCATCAATCTCACTATTCCACCAAGCATCACCTCTATTGTTACCCACTATTGTGGTGCCACAAACCTCTTTAGCAGCAGTAACAACACAGTTCTTGAAACAGTGCTGTCAGGAACTAAAGTTGAGCTCGGGCCCGGGCTCGTTCAACGGCTTATGCGGTATAATAACACTGTTACTCACGTTGATTCGTAACTGTGTCGATAATGACTAGCCGACAAAGTATCATATTGTTTCACTATTTATTCCCAGTCTTCCAGTGTCCAGCTACAGGGTACCTGATAAAGATGAGTTCGGGCTCAATTTTAGAAGCCCGGGCCTGACCCGCTTTCTTTGATGACACGTGTTTGCTGAGCCCGGGCCCTCCCGGGTCCGGATTCTTGAAAAATTTTGCTTATCAAGGCTTGCATTTATGCATTATACACTGGCCAAAGATATGGCCCAAGCAAGGATTAGTTTAAAAATCATTAGTTTAAAAAGTTTAGTTCAGTAAATCCACTTCACAATATTAATATGTTTTTAGAAATACTACGCGTAAAGTCAAATGTTCTAAAATGTGGATTTAAAAATAAGGAAATAATCAACGTGCCCTTCGACCGTATCAGGGTAATCAGTAATTTTGGTGAAAGCCAAAGAAAAGAAAATCGTTTAGAAACAAAACATTCCATTCGTTATTTCTTTTTGATTTCAAAATTTACTTTTATTTTGAATAAATTGCATTATAAAACGTACAACGCCGTACAGACAGTTGTAAGTGTTTGAAATTTTGACTCTAGAAAACTAATATTTGCAATATAATTTACATATATGCTAATTGGTAAAGGTAGTTTAGAGTGATGTAGTAGAATATAAAAAAAGCATGTAGAGACATTTCCAAAATTAAAAAAAAAAGAACGTAAAATCATTCCAGACCAGATTATTTTGCATTTTGTAACATTAACAAAGCTTTGTGCTTAATAGTATAATAATCACAATATTATCATATGTGTGTGCAGTTTCCAGATTAAGTTCATCATGAAAAAAGAGAGAGAGAGAATTGCATCTAATGCCTCAGCGCTTCAACTTGATCTTCTTTTCTCTAAAACTCGACCTGCTGCACTAAAATCCAACGTCACCCCAAAAATCGCGGGGGTGAGGAAATTTGAAAAAATAAATAACAATACTTCTAACTGCACAATTTTAGAAATTAATACATAATTTTAAAGATAAGATTCTTGATTTTTAATAAAATACAAACAATGGGAATGTGATTTTTTCCCAGTTTTTCGATACTAGACCTCCTTAAACTAATCCTTGCTTGGGCCATAGTTTTGGTCAATGCATAATGCAAGTCTTGCTAAGCAAAATTTGTCTTGCAATAGCAGCTAGCTTAGGAAATTGAAAATTCTTCCACCATGGTAACAAATCCGCAATGAAATTCAACACGTGTAATTCAACCGGGCTCGGAAATTACACGTGTTGAATTAATTACAGTAATGAAATTCAAGACGTGTAATTCGGAGCCCGAGCCCAGGTTTTTCGGTAGTTAATGACTTCTGAGCCCGTCCGAGCCCGGGCCCGAGCTCATCTTTAGTTCCTGACGAGCCCGGGCCCGAGCTTATCTTTAGTTCCTGACAGCACTGTAGACTTTCCGGCTCTTCGCAGAAATTTAGTGGTTCCCGTATAGACGTGCAACTGCTAATACCGATCCTCTTCAATTGTCTGCACGTAGTTCGCTGAGACATGTGTTAGGAACAGCTTTCATTCAATGCGTCGGTCAGTTTCTGCACACAGGAAGTCCTGTTCCTCCATACAAGGCTTCTCAGACGACGGCTATCTTGTTCCTGACAGATTGTCGTTGCGCCACAGTTACGCCTCTTTGACAAGCACAATGTAGATTATTTTTGCCACCAACTAAAGACCCGAGATTTCTCACCTATTGAGAAAGCAGTCAGTTTTCAAAATCGTCACTCCAGCCAGATCGGCACCCACAATAAGCCCTTTGCCGAACTCCGAAAGATCCTTTGCTTTTCCCATTGTGACCAACATTACTAGCGATTACTGACGAGCAGCAGTCTTAAATAGTTGCCTGGATCATGTGGTGACGCACGTGACCACAAATTTTGTACATACGTTGCGCTGCGTAAGTGACATAATGACGAAGTAAATTTCTCCATCATTTTTATGCCATGAGCGGGATTCGAACGACAACTCTCTGCTCCGGAGCTCCGAGTGCTAATCCCTATACTACACTAGCATGTGCTCTCACTGCTATCTGCCTTCATCTCATGTGGGACCTGCGGGGCAGGTACGTCACATCTCCCCTACCCCCGAAGGAGGCCCGGGGGCATAGCCCTTGGGTCAGCCGGGACCATGTGTCGCTGTAGGCAGTCATCCCATGAAGAAATCCCAGACATTTTGGTGTATGGAACGTAACATCACACTGGTTTATTTTCTTTCGAAGCACTGAAGTAAGGATTCTCATTTTTTCTGTCTCGCGGTGTGGAAAGAACATCACACCATTACGAGAAACCTAACAGCCAGACCATCCCGGAAGTTTGGGCGCCAATATGATGTTTCCATCATTTTTATGCCAGGGGCGAGATTCGAACCCTCAACTCTCGGCTCCGGAGCTCCGAGTGCTATCAACTATACTGCACTGGAATGTGCTCTCACTGCTATCTGCCTTTATCTGATGTGCGACTTGTGGGACAGGCACGTCACAACCTATACGTATATTTGCATATTTGCATTAGGCTTTACAATTCTGTAGCCGGTGTGCGTAGTTCAGTACTATTAGGTACACAAATAAGTTTTGAAGCTCTTTTTGTATGTGACGCATACCGCTAATTTACATAACCAAAATTCCCCCGCGTTGTTTTAATGTGACCGTAACTAGTCCAGAGTATAAAATGTGACACAGAAGTTTGCCCAACACTCAAACTCACTTGCACACCGGTAGGTGAAAGATGGCAAGTGATACTGCATTTATTCGACACTGCATTCGTTACGAATTCCATCAAGGAAAAAGTGCTGCAAAAGCATGTGCATCGAACTGTTCTGTTCTGGGGGAGAATATTGCGACGAAAAGCACGTGTGAGTTTTTGTTTAGAAGGTTTAAAGCAGAGGATTTTGATGTTAGCAATCGAGAACGTAGCGGCGCCCCGCAGAAGGTTACACATGAGGAACTGCAAGCATTGCTGGATGAAGATTCGTCTCAAAGGCAAAACAAACTAACTCAACAAACTATTTTAAATCGTTTACGCACAATGGGAAAGTTTCAGAAGGAAGGAAAATGGGTGCCACATGACCTGAGCCATAGGAACAAGGATGAGCGTGTCATGAAGTGTTTGAATCTGTTGAGTAAACAACACAGAAAGTCTTTCCTGTGGAAAATAGTTACAGGTGATGAAAACTGGATATGGTACGACAATCCCAAGAGGAAAAAGCACTGGGTAGACCCCTGTGAAGCAACGACTTCGACACCGAAGCGCAATATTCACTCCAAGAAAGTTCTGCTGTGCATCTGGTGGGATATGAAGGGTGTGCTCTATTATGAACTATTGGAACAGAGTCAAACTGTTACTTCTGATCGCTACAAGCAACAATTGCTGTCATTGAACCAAGAAATCTGTCAGAAACGTCCATTCACAGGCAAAGAATTGCGTCCCTTGAAACTACTGCATGACAACGCATGTCGCGAAATCGGTCAAGGAAACGTTATTGACACTTGGCTGGGAAGTTTTGGAGCGCCCGGCGTATAGTCACAACATAGCCCCTTCAGATTATCATTTGATGCAACATGGTTTGTCTGCTGTACGGTTCGGGCTATGTGCTGAATTGCAAAAACGGGTTGACGACTTCATCGCTTCACACGATAAAGTATTCGTCACGGCTGGAACCCTTCAGCTGCCCGACCGATGGTGGAAGGTGATAGGTTATAACGGCGCATATTTTGATTCGTAAAGGTATTGTTGTTTTCTCGTAAATTACATGTTGCGTTGTCTTAAAACGCTTTAAAACTTATTTGTACACCTAATAGCTGCCCTGTTCGAAGTTTCTTCGTCGCTGATATCTAAGAATTTTTATTAATCTTCCAGTTTAACGGGCCAAACTTTTCCACTGTGGCGCAAAATATGCAAGTATGTCTGTCTACATTACCTGATATCTTGGGTTGGCACATACGTCCATGTCAAAGTGGTTAGAGGCGTGAGCTTTTGACTAGTCGAACTTGTTCGAGTCGAATATAAGGCATAGGTTTTGTGGTTTTCCTACGGCGCTGCTTATGTCCCTCCTACGGCCACAAATTCGATACGTAGGGTGTTTGTAATCTTGAATGCTGGTCATCGACCATGCTTAACTGTGCATGAAGGTCTACCGAAGTCTCTTCCATAACTTCTTGTATTGAAAAATTCCCTTTCGTATAAATCCGACCAGCTTCAGAACTTCACCAAGCCATGTCCCACGTTTCATATTCCTCGGTATCTAATCTAGTATTTTAGTTTTTTAACGGAGGACAATTCTTTCAGCAGTATCTTTATCCCATTGCAACTTCAGGTTCTTTATTTTTATCATGGTGTCTTCCACTCTTGTCATTTTCCTAATCCATGAATTCCTTTATCTTTCCTTTCCTTTCTTAGTTACACTAAGCATGCTCCTTTCAGTTGTTCACATCCTCTTTATGCCTTTTTTCGGTTAAAGTCCATGTTAAAGCCCTGCGGTGGATTTTGAAACGACCCTCAAGAAGGTGCTACGAGCGTTAATTTTGTACTTATCGGTCAGTGTCAGTGCTTTGCTTATGTGAGTGTGTTGTGTGTATCTCATGGTGACCAGAGTGTTCATCCTCATGGAGACTAGAGTGTTCATGGCGACCAGAGTGTTCGTCCATCATCAGTCTGATTCAAAAAATTCTGCAGTCCGTTTAAGTGAGTGTTGACCTAAGTGACTAACTGTTCCTTTGTGTCATTCTACAATCCATGTCTTTGATCCACAAGTACGAACCAGAAAGATGCACTGATCAAACATTTTTCTTTGAAAACATAATGTTAAAGTTCTTGAAAATTGTACTGTTCCCTCCAAATGAACTCCAGTAAAGTTCAATACGTCTATTAATTTCTTCTTCGATATGGCGCTTGCTTGATATCTGTTGTCCAAGATAGATGAAGGCATGAATTACTTCTAAATTTGCCTTATGTAAAAGTATTGTACATCAATTTTGTTTTCTGTAAATTCATTTTTCATCACGCTTTTGTACTCTTGTCAGCAAGTTCTCTGTAGCTCTAAGGATCATACCTGCAAAAA
Organism: Macrothele yani; assembly: GCA_039090855.1. Taxonomy (NCBI): domain Eukaryota; kingdom Metazoa; phylum Arthropoda; class Arachnida; order Araneae; family Macrothelidae; genus Macrothele; species Macrothele yani. The sequence continues at coordinate 114,423,942 of CM077013.1, read as the reverse complement.
TGACTATATTATCAGCAAAACGAGGATGGGTTAAATAATCTCCAAGAATCATCATCCCCTTGTCTTTCCAGTTCAATGATTGAAAGACAATATTTTCAGCAAAGCAAAGATGGGTTAAATAATCTCCAATAACCATCATTCCCTAGTTTTTCCAGTTCAATGATTGAAAGACATTCTGCCGTGTTGTACTGAAGAGTTTGGGAGACATGGTGCCACCTGTCTTATTCTCTTTACAATATTTATACGAGATATGTCCTCTAACAGCCGACCTTAGTACTTGTATTTTCATAGATGTTTTGAATAATATTAACACACGCATCTTCAGTTCTGCAGGATTTCAAAGACATTAGAATGGTTTGACGGAATGAAAAGCTTTTTCGTAATCAATAAAAGGCATACGTTCATATTTCTTCGCGCTTTCAAACAGTTCTCTCTGGACATTGAGTTGATCTAGCTTGCTCTGTTGGTTGAGTCACTGAAACAGATCTTTAAATCCCGAAGCGAAAAAACGCCCGATAACCTACACGGCCGTATCAGAATAATAGGACCACCTACTTAATAATGGGAATAACCACCGTTGACCCGGATGACAGCGGCGGGACTGCGTGGCATGCACAAAATGAGGACCTGGTAGGTTGCCCAAGGCACACGTGCCCATTCGGACTCCAGCAGAGCATGGAGGTCCCGCAGATGACGTGTTTGGGGATCGGCACGTCAAATCTGTCTGTCCAAATAGTCCCACAAGTTCTCTATGGGATTGAGGTCGGGCGGTATCGCCGGCCAACAAAAAACAGAGACATCCCTGTCATGTTCCTGGAACCAGGCACGCACCCTCTTAGTGATGTGGCACAGCGCATTGTCCTATTAGTAGGCAACATTACCACCAGGGTAAACGTCCAATAGGAAGGGATGCATGTGGTCTGCGAGGATGGAGAGGTAGCCATTGGCGTTCAGGGATCCATCCAATGGTACCAGCGGTCCCTGGTAATACCCGGAAAACATCCCCAGGACATGCACACTGCCACCGCCGGCCTGTACTTGATCAACAAACATGTCCTGGTGTTGGTTCTCGTATGTCTGACGCTGTAGCCGCTACCGCCCGTCACTTCTGTGGAGTAGAAACTTCGATTCGTCGGAAAAGGCAACCTTTTCCCACTCTTCTACTGTACAGTGACGGTAGTTCCATGTGAACTGCAGGCGTCGTTGCTGATGAACCAGGGTTAAACTGAGTGCCTTGAAGCAGCGCCGACTCCGGAAACCCATGCGTAACAGGGTTTGCTCTTCTGTTACCGGGGACACGTACCTGGGTGCCCCAGCGTTCATTTGCATGGTCAAATTGCTGCACTGTTGCCCTTTACCAGTTGACGTTCTGGGGTCGATGATCTTTGGTGCTGCACAGTTATGGCGTCGAGAGGTACTCGGTGTGCCAACGGTCCATTCTCGGTACACCATTACTACAGCACCTCGCGAACAGCACACAAAGTCTGCTGTTTCTGAGATGCTTCCACCCTTGGCGCGGTGGCCGATGATCATTCCTTTTTAAACGTCCGTTAAATCACTACCTCTTCCCATTGTGCTCACGTGACACACTACGGCTTATCTGCCCTGGCCGGCCGCTTATATCTGCTTCTGGGCAACCTTGTCACGTGCACTCTGTTACGCGCCCGGGCGAGTACACTGTGATTCCGGGGGTGGTCATATTATTCTGAAACGACTGTGTACTTAAAGAATGTTAAATCCCAAACCTGTAAATGCTACCAGATACCAGTCAGTAACGAGTTGTAACAAGTGCTAATGCATCGATGCATGGCGTTTGGACACTTACTGTGTAATAAGTGTAGCAAACTGCCTTCAGCCATTTTCACTTCTTTTGGTTCCTTCTTACTAATTATTTTCTAATGGTATCCCCTATTTTCTTTATTTTTCTGTTTCTCTGTTTTAACAGGTTCGTTTTTATCATCGCTGTTTCATTTCCTTGAGTGTTCACGGAGCCACAAATTTGTCAAGGGCAAAAATGAAAACACAAAACGAACTACGCCCGAGTTACGCATTACGCCACACCAAGCACAGCCTGTGTTGACGCTTCAGGTTTCCGAAGTGTTACGCCAATGAAATTGTTTGCGTGCTTCCGACCTAATATTGTAAAGGTCATATTTTTAAAATCTCATTTTCCTGACGGAAAACGACATCAGAAAACTTAGGTAGTATGTGGATTATATTGATTGTACTAAAACAACCAGATGAAAAGAAAGCAAGTTTTGCAACCCGACAGTTTGAAACCGAGATACTGGTAAATAAACATTCTAAATTTACAACTACTAACGGCATCGTTTTGTAAAACATTTTAGCCACCCCGGCGGCGCAGTGGTCTAAGCTCTGGCTTCAGATCATTCGCCTGAGATGCGTCCGGGTTCGTATCCCGTGAGGCATGGATGTTGTGTTTGTCTTAAGGCACTGGCTCTCTGCCTTGCTTGGAACTAGTGGCTCTAAATTAGGGATGGCCGATTGCGTATAGCCCATCGAATTGCGCACGGTGATCATCAAACCCCCAGTTAATATATATACATTGTATATATACACTGACGGAAAAAAAATCCCAACACCACGAAAAAATAGTTGTAGAGGAATGAAATGGCGACAATACATTTGTATAGGTAACATATTTAATCGATTAAGGTTTCAAGATCACAGCTTAATGTAAGCGCGAGAAGAGCCATTTTAAATGTGAAATGCTGGTACATTAATAACCGGTGTAACCGCCAGAATGTTGAATGCAAGCATGCAAACGTTCATGCATTGTGTCGTACAGGTGCTGGATGTCAGTTTGTGGGATGGAGTTCCATGCCTGTTGCACTTTGTCGGTCAATACAGGGACAGTTAATGCTGGTTGGGGGTGACGCTGGAGTTGTCGTCCAATGATGTCTCATACGTGCTCGATTGGTGAAAGATCTGGTGATCTAGCAGGCCACGGCAACATGTCGACACTCTGTAGAGCATGTTGGGTTACAACAGCGGTATGCGGGCGAGCGTTATCCTGTTGGAAAACTCCCCCTGGAATGCTGTTCATGAATGGCAGCACAACAGGTTGAATCACCAGACCGACGTACAACTGTGCCGTCAGGGTGCGTGGGATAACCACGAGAGTGCTCCTGCTGTTATAGGAAATTGCTCCCTAGATCATAACTCCAGGTGCAGGTCCAATGTGTCTCGGCCGCAGACAGGTTGGTTGCAGGCGCTCACCTGGCCTCCTTCTAATCAACACACGGCCATCACTGGCACCCAGGCAGAACAGGCTTTCATCAGAAAACACAACAGATCTCCACTCCGTCCTCCAATGAGCTCTAGCTTGACACCATTGACGTCGCAAACGGCAGTGGTTTGGAGTAAGTGGAATGCACGCTACAGGGTGTCTGGCTCGGAGCTGTCCTTCAAGTAACCGATTTGTAACAGTTCGTTGTGTCACTGTGGTGGCAACTGCAGCTCGAATTGCTGCCGCAGACGCGGTACGATGAGCCATGGCCATACGCCGTACACGGCGGTCTTCCCTCTCAGTAGTGCCACGTGGTCGGCCGGAACCCGGTCTTCTTGAGGCAGTACCTTCCCTTGACCACCGCTGCCAACAATCATGCACAGTGGCTACATTCCTACCAAGTCGTTCTGCAATATTGCGGAAAGAAAATCCACCTTCTCGTAGCCCTATTACACGACCTCGTTCGAACTCCGTGAGCTGTTGATAATAGCTTCTTCGTCTTCTTAAAGGCATTCTTGACTAACATCAACACCCTACGTTGAATCTCAACGATAACTAACGCTCACGAACGTTACAGCGCGTATTTACAGCAAACCTGCTTTGCATGTTCCGAGGGGCGCTACTAGCGCCACACATATGCGCCGAGCGCGAAATTTGCATAGACGTCATCTTACAGATGTACTCTCACCGCCTACCAACTGTCGTTTATCTAACACAACCCCTCCTTGGTGTTGGAATTTTTCTTCCGTCAGTGTATACATCATCATCATCATCATCATTGTCAACCATTATCAATCCACTGCTGGACGAAGGTCTCCCCAAGTTTCCTCCACAACGGTCTGTTTTGTGCCAGTCTCTTCCATGTCACTCCCGCATACTTTCGAATTTCATATATATATATATATATATATATATATAGTCATGGCACATAATTGTGACCACCTGCTACTTTGGTCGTCAACGGCGTGTAGCCAATGAAAGAAGTCACGTGTCGTGAGCTGGCTTAGAGAGTATATGAGGTGTGCTGTAAGCAATCTGAATACATATCACTTGTTGCTGCCATGGATAAAAGGTGCGATTTATCAGATTGGCAAAAAGGGATGATTATCGGCTTTCGGGCCAAGGGTGGCAGTATTTCTGAAGCAGCGCAGTTTGTGAACTTTTCTTGTGCTGCTGTGGTTAAAGTGTATCGTGATTGGAGGAATGGCATCATTGCGAATAAGCGCCGAGGAAACTGCAGAGCACCAGGTGCCATTGATGTGAGAGGTGAAAGTCGGCCTTCGAAGGTGCGTGACGGCTGATCGACACGTTACGGTGGAGCAACTCACTGTCTGAATGAACCTGGGGAGAAGCGGAAGTGTGTTTCAAACCACAGTTCAGCGAACCCTGCTGTGTTTGGGGCTCCGATGCAGACGGATAGTCTCTGCACCTATGCTAACGAAGGTGCATCGGCTGAAGAGGCTTACATTTGCACGGCAGTATCGGAATTGGACCTCCGCTGATTAGCAAAGCATTGTCTTTTCCGATGAGTCACCTTTTCTGCTTCATCGGACGGATGGACGTTGTCGTATTCGGCGAGGAACATCGGAGAGCATATGAAACATATATAGAACATATCAGGTTTCAAAATCCTAACCGCTGCTGCACACTGCGGTTAGGATTTCGAAACCTGATATGTTCAACCATTGCCGGCAGAATACAAGCTGGTGGGGGCGGCGTTATGGTCTGGGGAATGCTTTCGTGGTATTCTCTGGGTCCACTCATACCTGTGGAAGGCAGTATGGATCGAATTCGTCATGAATTCATTCTTGCAGACCAGATACACCCCTACATGCTGATTGTCTTCCCTGCGTCGGAAGGGATCTTCCAGCACGACAATGCGACGTATCACACAGCTAGAAATGTCCAATAATGGTTGGAAGAGCACGATGAAGACTTCAAAGTATTTCCGTGGACCCTAATTCCCCAGACTTAAACCCAATTAAACATCTGTGGGACTACCTCGATCGTGTTGTTCGCTCTATGGATCCTCCAACACACATACTCCAGCAGCTGTCAGATGCATTGCAGTCAGCATGGGTCCACATGCATGTGAACACCTTCCAGCACCTCACTGAATCACTCCCAGCCTGTCTAGCTGCTGTCCGCGCTGCACACGGCGGTTACTCCGGATATTAGCTGGTGGTCATAATAAAGTGACTCGACCGTGTATATTTTAGTCGTACTTTAATTTCATCATCTCACGATGAGAGGACTTTGAAATTGCACTCGCAAAAGTGAAAACAGAGTATCCAGTACGATCATAAATTTAGAGGGACATTTTGCATGAAGAAAACACCTAAAAGGGTAGAGGCATGTGGTGAAAAACTAACTTTTCGTCTGGATTTGTAGAAGCTAAGATATAGTTGAAAACAAGAATGCACACATGCTTCACCTACAGGCAAATATTGCATTATGGCAAATTCTGAAACATATGCAAAATGGTTCACTGGGCGATTGATATGAGCGAATGATATTCGACAACAAAAATATTTTTTCAAATCGGACTTTTAAAAGAAAATGCCGTTCGTTATGAGAAATTAAAAATTACGTGCAGAATGTTTTCCATCATAAATGCTACAGTACGGGGACACGAATTTTTCAAATCGGATTTCCAGAAGAAGAGATCTTGAGAAAGCTGTGATATTTGTTTACGCCCCTAGCGGAAAAAAACATGTATTGCGATTTTGAGCCGGAAGGCATAAAATGTTTAACGAAATGAGTGGTATCTGATGAAAAAAAGAACTTTTTCGATTAGGTTTTTAGACGCGTCATTCGTATATTGAAAATATATTGCAAACCAGACACACGCGCACACACACACACACACACATACACAAATCTGAACTTACATTCCCTAGTAGGAAAACAGTGCGTTATGAAAAATTAGAAATTATGTGTGAAATGTTCTTCGCCATAAACACTATCGAACGCACAAAGGATTTTGAAACCTGATATTTAGATGAAGACATTAAGAAAAAAATTAAAAGTATTTGCTCCCTCTAGTGGTAAACCTGGATTATTTCAAGAAGAAATTGTTTGTACAAATGATTTTCGTTGTAGGAGGTATCGAAGAGAAGAATACTAATTTCAATCAGATTTATAGAAAGAATAATATGAAATAACTAATATTTTGAATTCAATTACATCTGCAATTACGCCTTCTAGCGGCCAAGTTATGCTTCGGAAGAAGACAAAAAGGCATGGATCATCATTCTGCCAGTTTATGCTTCCCAGTGCTGGAAATAATTTTTATATCGTACTAACAGGAGCAGATACATTGTACACCGATCAGCCAAAAGATTAAAACAACTTACCTAAAATGATGTAGGTCCTCCTCTCCGTCAAAAGAGCTTTCACATGATGAGTCATAGGTTCAACGAGATGTAGGTAGGTGTCTCTTGATATTTGGTACCACAACTACCACAGAAGATCTCGCAGTTCCCGTAAATTTCATGTTTGGGGTGATGCTGCTTGTACCCGTTTCTCCAACTTAAACCACAAATGCTCGATTGGATTCATGTCCGGCAAATTTATGAGCCATAATGAATGGAATTCTTCTTCGTGTTTTTGAAACCACTCCTGAACCTTCTTCGCAGTTTGGCATGGTCTTTGTGAAAAAACACCATCATCTGTCTACGAAGTGGGCAGAAAGCCGCTGGAACGAGTGAACCTGCGCATCGGAAACGTTGCTTTGCCCTTGGTTTTGTCATTCAAAGTGGTCATTTAGTGGCACGATTGACACTAATATTTTCTGTCTGAATACCTGCTGAAAGGGATATGACAATATCGGCGATGGAGAGAGAACATTTTTGAGTCACATCCCAGCAAAAACACAAGTGTTGGGAAACTGCTGGCCACCAGCTGGCAGTGAAAGGTAATTGTTCCTTTGGGAAACATACGGTTATTTGTTCTCCTTTTTTATGGCTACTAATGGGAAATTGGCGGACAAGATTCGGCAAGACATCACTTACGTCGCGGCTAACACTGCCGGGAAACTAGCAGACAACATTAGGCTAGCCATCATTTATGGTACGTGCTTGCAGGGCCGCTTGTGGCAACCACGGTCCATGCTGGATAACTGATGGCCCTGTTCTGGCATATGACAACTGATGGGGTGCCAACTGTTGGCCTGAACTGCTGGCCCATGTGGTGGCCGCCGGGACATTTTATTGACTGTTGGGCAGCGGCAACATAGTGCTGGGCCACTGCTGGCATGAGTGCTGGCCCAGCAACACTGCTTTTGCTGGGATGTTTCTACCCTGTGGTGTGATGTCCGTGTCAGGGAGACTAGCCCTTCCACATCATTCCTTAGGTCACAGAGTAGAGAATAAAGAGCTAAAAGGGAGCGCTAATCACCAGTAACAGTTTTATGGTCAGTACAGCTGAGATGAAGGCAGAAAGAAATTGCTTTTCCGTAGCTTTCTTAAAACTCGGCCGTTATGTGAACATTTCGCTTTGGGGAGAGAAAAAAATTTGGGGCTACGTTTGCTTTAAGTACATCGACTACTTAAAGGTCTAATATAAGTCATGGAAGAGAAGTTAAAGAAAAGTTGTAAAAACATTAAACTGAACATATAAAAAATACTGTTGCACAATTCCAAGAGTTAAAGAAAGACACGGCCAGACTAACCCTCAAAGCATATATTAGATGTCGCTCACCTGTTACTAATTGAGAAAATGAAACAAAAAGGAAAAACATGCTTTTCCTCTGAATGGATTTCTTGTCCTGTTGGAGTAAGCGTGTGTGACGACTCTGCTTTTCTTCGTATTATCTAAGAATAATGATCTTTGGAGAAGTTCATCTTATGGCTCAAAGGAGCATAATTCGCGAATACAAAGAGTGAAAACTAAACCTTTATTCATCAGATATTTTCTATGAAGTTTGACTGAAACATGAAAGTAACGGCCTAGTTTCACGTGAATGGGTTCCCTGACTGTTCAAAGAAGCGTGTAAAAACAATTTTCTTTTTCAAACGGATTTTAGTCAAACTAAGTGGCGCTGTCTTCTCGAGATCGAGCCTTACAGTTTCTCCTCACAAGTAAATATCTTAAGTTTGAGCGTTCGTTCTAGACGTTTTCCGTTAAACTCTATAAGGTAGCGAAACTTCTTGAGTGTTCTTTGTGAATAACTTATCTTCTTTCTTTATCTTCATAATTTTAGACCGAAGTCTTTCCTTTCCATTTCATGCTGACTTTCTTCGCAACGAAGTGACATTCTTGGTCAGAAGAGATTCCTTCAGTTTTAGGAGTTCACTTAAAACCCGTCGAAACGTACACAAGTTGAACATCCCTTGTCTGAAAATACCAAAACCGAAAACCCGCGAAATCCGTTACTTTCGGGTAACGAAAGTAACAGGTCTTTTGATCTTTTCTTGTCTTTGGGCACCTCAATGATTACGACATGTGATCTCAGATACCTTGGGTCATGCTCTGATCCTCTGTTATGCTGTAGAGATACGCAAAGTGATTCTTTCGATTCGACTCACTAAAACAATTCATTCGCACTGATTTGTTCGTTGACACTGGCGGTCAACAATTTCTTCAGGGAATGACTGTCACTAATTGATTCTGCGAGGTGTGACAATTTAATTCCCGAAATGTACCTATAGAAAAAATGTATGCGTACCTATGCACTAAAGGTTGCTGTCACCTTCGAAGTATTTTTTTCCGCAGCTATGCATTTAGCTAAACGCTGTTGCAATTGCTGAACGTACACTTGGAACTTTGTTTCTGGAATACTCCTGAGCCCCTTAACCACTTTACCCTGGATATCAGAACCGTCTGAAAATCTTCTTCCTTTCATGGCAGTTTTTATGTTGGGGAAGACCTAGAAATCACAAGGAGATAAGTCATGTGAATAGGGTAGAGGATCGAATTTGGTAAATGATTTCTTTGCCGTTTGTTCCTGTTCAATGAATTTGATCTAGGGAGGATGGGACCTTGTCAGACCTGGCTGGCCTTTTCCCCCTGCTTCCTGGCTGGGCATCGTTTCAACTGCTTTATCTGTAGTACTGTTCTTTTTTTTTTTTTTGCTCAGCAAAATAAAATGAATTGAATTGAAGTTGTGAACACTGAGCGCATCATGGCTTGGGGGATTATCAGGCCACAGTTCAGCTCTCTTCCATCGAACTGAATCCTGTAACCTTTTCAGTACCTTTAAATAGCATTGTTCCTGTTCAATATATTTGTGGTGAACTATCCTCCATGTAATCAAAAAATAACATAAGCATGGTAAATTGCGAGCCAAAGTTGGAAACGGGTCAAACATTTTGGACCCGTAACCGACCGTCACATAATTGGACCCGACTCGGACCTGAGCTGGACAAATCTGCATTGAACTATAAATTCGAATATATCACCAACATCGCCATTGTCAATCACTATCAATCCACTGCTGGATGAAGGTCTCCCCAAGTTTCTTCAACAAAGGACTGTCTTGGGCCAGTCTGTTCCATCCACCCATTTCCCACGTGGTCTTTTTTTTCTGAGTCTTCTCCTGTCCCTTGGAATCCAGTCTAAAATTTCGGTTGTTCATCGCTGGTACGTTTACCTTTTGCTAGAAATATGTCCAGCCCATCGCCATTTTGTGGATTTTACTAATCATGATGTCTTCCAGTCTTGTCATTTTCCTTGTCGACGAGTTTCTCTTTTTAGCTTTCTTGGATACGCCAGGGATGCATCTCCCCATGCCTCTTTCAGCTGCTTGCAGTCTTTGTATGTTTCTCTGCTCCGTACGTTAGCACTGGTAGGATGCATGGATTAAATATTTTTCTTTTAAAACATAATGGCACATTACTCTTAGAATTTGCACTGTTTCTTCTAAAAGCTCTGCAACCAAATATTTACGACAATTAATTTCTTCATCAATGTGACCTTTACTTGATATCTTCTGTCCAAAGTAAATTGGTTATCTCTAGCTTTTCTCCATCAACTGATAAAGCTTCATTCCTTGTAAAAGCATTGTATTTAAGTTTTGTTTTCTGAAAGTTCATGTTTATTCCTATTTCTTTATCCTTCTCAGCAATTTCCTGGATCATGCTCTGCAGCTCTGAAGTATTATTTCAGAGACCTCTGAAGGGTTCTCTGAATTTCTTTTTCTTTTCAAAAATAAAACCGGGTTGAAATCGGGTCAGGAACACCTTGATCTGACCCGTTTGACCGGCAAGAAATTGTCAACCTGGTGAACCCTTGACCCGCTGACTTGTGACCCGTTTCCATCTCTGCTGCGAGCGCGATATGCGCGCTTTTTCTGGCTCTTATAGTCCTCGAAGACGCTTGACTTTTTCATGACATCCTCGCCATACGCCACTTACAATAGCTCTAAAGTTTTGTGACGTACCTGCCAGCAGGACGCACATGACATAAAGGCAGATAGGAATCAGAATACATGTCCGCGTAGCTTAATTGGTAGAGCAACTTATTCCGGAATGAGTGGACCCAGGTTCGAACCCCGGCGCGGATAAAAATGACGGAGAAATTCACTTCGTTATAGTTTCAGTAGCACCTTTAACGATCTTCACAAGGATTTGATGTTGCGGAAACTCAAATTTACAGGTAGGCGGTCTTGAACCCACATCCTTCTACTCCGGAACCAAAATATTTTCTATTTAAGTTACACCGACAAGTGCTTATCACTACTACTTGTCGTTTTGGCATGAGCGTCGCCGCTAGGGTAGGTGCGTCACATATATCCCCCCCCCCCCTTGGAGAAAGGCCAAGGAGAATAGGTAGGTTTCCGGGTCAGCCGCAAACCACACTTGAAAAGAGTGGAGCGAATATAGTGTGGAGCGAATATAGCACATGTCACGTATATCTCCCTTGAGAAAGGGCTGGAACTGAATAGTAGGTTTCAGGGTCAGCTGGGAAACACCGCTTGAAGGAGATCTCACTGTAGAAGAAGGAATTCTGACTAATTCCACACGATGTGTGAAACGAACATAGCACATGTTACGTATACAGCCCCCCCTCCTCTTGAGAAAAGGCTGGGACAAAATCGTAGGTTTCCGTGTCAGCCGGCAAGCATCTCTTGAAGGAGAGTTCACTATAGAAGAAGGAATTCTGACTAATTCCAGACGATGTGTGGAACGAACACAGCACATGTCACGTATATCCCCCTTGAGAAAGGGCTGGGACGAAATCGTACGTTTCCAGGTCAGCCGGCAAACCACGCTTGAAGGAGAGCTCACTGTAGAAGAAGGAATTTTGACTAATGGAATTATCCAGACGATGTGGGGAACGAACATAGCACATGTCACGTATATCGCCCCTTGAGAAAGGGCTGGGACGGAATAGTAGGTTTCAGGGTCAGCCGGCAAATAACGCTTGAAAAGAGCTCACTGTAGAAAAAGGAATTCTGACTAATTCCAGACGATGTGTGGAAGAAACATCACGCATTTTTCGAAGCGAAGAAGGAATTCTCGCTAATTCCAAACGATGTGGAAAAGGAACATCACACATTTTTTGAAGAATTAACTGCCAGTATATCCGTTTTTACGTTTGGGCACCAATGTGCATACCCAGAATTGCCAGGGGCGAGACTAGAACACACACACACACACACATCCTTATGCTCCGGAGTCGAATGCTCTCCCAGTTGCTTTACGCCGGCAAAGGCTTATCGCCGTTTTGACATGTGCGTCAGCTTTGTAGTACGTCACAATGTTAATGCGCTGATCAAAATTTCTATCACTCATTTTTACTTAAAAACTGACTTGCATTGCTTTATCAACTAGTAACTAAAAATTGGCTCTACTGGTTTGCGAATAACTCATGCACTACTGAAACATGTCCAGACACGCATAGGCGCAGGATTCTGCACCCCTCGCTACTAGGGAGACACCACGCGACAGTTCCTGGAATTAAATTGCCATACCTCGTAAGTCTGATAGAAGTCAAAGAACGTCACACTTCGTGTGTCGTTCTTTGACTTCTTCGGTGAAAGATTTTTGCAGAGAATGACTGTCGTGAATCTGTTCAGAATTCTGCAGAGAGTGACTGTCGTGAATCTGTTAAGAATCGGATCAGGTTGTGTACTTTGTTGAATCTTCTGCTTAATGAACGATTTTCAGTTTGCATCTATTTTTAAATCTTACGGAATGTAAATTAATTTAGGGTTTAGATTTGGTCCCATCCCTAAACTATCTCATTATATAGGTACTAGCCCTTAGACTGTGCTATGCACGGGTAAAAAAGCTGTGACTGAAATTTTTATAACACGACTCGTATATTAGAAGATTGGTTTGCACGCCATCGCCGTTGTCGTTCTCTATTTAAGCGACGTTTTCTTTTAGCTTTATCTTCTTCCATCTTGAACTACAAAGTATTAGAAGATTGGTTTGCACGCTATTGTCGTTCTCTATTTAAGCGACGTTTTCTTTTAGCTTTATCTTCTTCCATCTTGAACTACAAAGTATTAGAAGATTGGTTTGCACGCCATTGTCGTTCTCTATTTAAGCGACGTTTTCTTTCAGCTTTATCTTCTTCCATCTTGAACTATAAAGTATTAGAAGATTGGTTTGCACGCTATTGTTGTTCTGTATTTAAGCGACGTTTTCATTCAGCTTTATCTTCTTCCACCTTGAACTACAAAGTATTAGAAGATTGGTTTGCACGCTATTGTCGTTCTCTATTTAAGCGACGTTTTCTTTTAGCTTTATCTTCTTCCATCTTGAACTACAAAGTATTAGAAGATTGGTTTGCACGCCATTGTTGTTCTATATTTAAGCGACGTTTTCTTTCAGCTTTATCTTCTTCCGTCTTCTTTCATCTTGAACTACAAAGCATCAGAAGATTGGATTGCACGCTATTGTCGTTCTCTATTTAAGCGACGTTTTCTTTCAGCTTTATCTTCTTCCATCTTGAACTACAAAGTATTAGAAGATTGGTTTGCACGCTATTGTTGTTTTCTATTTAAGCGACGTTTTCTTTCAGCTTTATCTTCTTCCATCTTGAACTACAAAGTATTAGAAGATTGGTTTGCACGCTATTGTAGTTCTCTATTTAAGCGACGCTTTCTTTTAGCTTTATCTTCTTTCATCTTGAACTACAAAGTATTAGAAGATTGGTTCGCACGCTATTGTCGTTCTCTATTTAAGCGACGTTTTCTTTTAGCTTTATCTTCTTTCATCTTGAACTACAAAGTATTAGAAGATTGGTTTGCACGCTATTGTCGTTCTCTATTTAAGCGACTTTTTCTTTTAGCTTTATCTTCTTCCATCTTGAACTACAAAGTATTAGAAGATTGGTTTGCACGCCATTGTTGTTCTATATTTAAGCGACGTTTTCTTTCAGCTTTATCTTCTTCCATCTTGAACTACAAAAAATTTGAAGATTGGTTAGCACGCTATTGTCGTTCTCTATTTAAGCGACGTTTTCTTTTAACTTTATCTTCTTCCATCTTGACCTACAAAGTATTAGAAGATTGGTTTGCTCGCCATTGTTGTTCTCTATTTAAGCGATGTTTTCTTTCAGCTTTATCTTCTTCCATCTTGAACTACAAAGTATTAGAAGATTGGTTTGCACGCTATTGTCGTTCTCTATTTAAGCAACGTTTTCATTTAGCTTTATCTTCTTCCATCTTGAACTACAAAGTATTATAAGATTGGTTTGCACGCCATTGTTGTTCTATATTTAAGCAACGTTTTCTTTCAGATTTATCTTCTTCCATCTTGAAATACAAAGTATTAGAAGATTGGTTTGCACGCCATCGCCGTTGTCGTTCTCTATTTAAACGACGTTTTGTTTTAGCTTTATCTTCTTCCATCTTGAACAACAAAGTATTAAAAGATTGGTTTGCACGTCATCACCGTTGTCATTCTCTATTTAAGCGACGTTTTCTTTCAGCTGTATCTTCTTCCCTGTTGTACTACAAAGAAAAAATTTCACGGAAACGATATTTTTCTAAATTTCCATCACAGTGAATCAAAACTACTCCTGCAGTTATTTTCTTAGAACTTTACTTATTTCTTTTTATGAAATAAAAATAACGCTGATTTCTTTTTATAAAATTACTCTGCAATGCGAGAAAATTAAATAAAACACTACATAACACCTACGTAACAGAACAAACGCCGCATCCAGTTGTTCGAGCACGTGCTTATTGCCACAGATGAAGTCGTTTGTTTTACTAACTTCATTTTACTTTTCCAGTATTTCTCCTTGATTTTACGTATCGTGTGACAGCGGTGAGCTTAGTTACGATTTCGGCCAGTCGGAAATAAGCTCACCGCTGTCACACAATATGGATGACGCTGCAAGTGCTAAATGACGTCAGAGCGTTAAGGACAGACATACCTATTATATAGGTTTTACTACGTATGCAATTACTCCAGGCGCCAAAGGAAAAAAACAACATTACGAAATTCGAGGCACTTCCGTCTCTTGGCATTACGGATAACGAATACTTAACGTGTATCAATTCGACTTTCTTCGTGTCCTCTATTATGTTTCCTTACATTCTTTTCCTTGGCCTTCAAATTTCTGTATTTCCTGGAACCTCCTTCCCCATTGCTTTTACAATTGTTTTTCTTTCTCTGCTCTACTAATGTGGCATGGGCCATCTAAAATGACTCCCTTTTAAACGTTTTTCCCAATTCCAAGAAATTCCGCAATCTATTCGTTTTTCCTGTACCGGAGCTTCCAGTTAAGCATTCTAATTTCTGTTGTTTTTTTCAGTTGCTCTTCTCCATTTATATCTTGGTTGCACAAGTTTCTGACCCACATAATAGAGTTGTACTTATACAACTGCTCTGTACGTTTTGACTTTAATGAAGCTTTTTCGTAGCAGATTACCAACAACATCTCTTTCTATTTATTCCAACTTTATCTCACCCGATTCGTCAACCCTTTTACCAAGTTCCAATATTTTTGCAAGATTCAGCTATTCTTTTAATTAATATTTTAATAAAATTAAATTTCTATGCTAAATGCTAAATTCAGTAACAACTTCCTGCGCAACGTAAATCATTTCGACGAATGTCAAGATTTAAAATTAAAACAATATGCTCTCAACCTTAACTATTATTATGCCTTAAAGTTTTGTTCTATCTCAAGCGGAACATTCTGCTGATGAATTTGGTCTTATCTTTTTAGATGAATTTAAGTGCACTTGATAATGTTTTTTTCTTCTAAGTTCAAAAGAAACTTATAATAGGGAAAGGAATTTTATGTACCCGAGATTTTACAATGATTTGAGTTTGGCAAATTTGATGGTTTGAATAAATTTTCTCAAACCAAAGATTTTTAAGAGACGTTTTCACATGAAAATGCCATTTAGAAAAATAGAGCGCCTGTCTGAAAACTTTCTCAAACTTTCTCAAAATTTCTTATGGACTTTCTCAAACTGTCTCGCAGACTTCCTCAAACATTCTTATACACTTCCTCAAAGTGTCTCATAGACTTTCTCAAAATTTTCTCAAGGGATGTATTTAATTCTTGTTTCACTATCTGTAATATTGCTAGTAAAATCGCCGCATTTTCCAATTTTATATCGCACTGTTAAAACTTTTGTGGTAGGTTGCACCAAAACGTTGTGCTACACCAGCTGCACCACTTCCTGAGAAAAGATACATCACTGTGTGGTGCAAACAAAAGGGAAAGACATGGTGCTACCTTATACCATAAAGTGGTGCAACCTTATACCGTAACATGGTGCAAAGTTGCACCGTGTTGTTGGGTTTTGTTTGCACCACAGAATGGTGTATCTTTTCTCAGAAAGTCGTGCAGCTGGTGTAGCACCACTTTTTGGTGCAACCTACTACAAAACTTTTAACAATTTAGTTGAAAAATGTTTAAGAGATCTTTTCACATGAAAATGCCATTTAAGAAAATAAAGCTACTGTCTGCAAACTTTGTCAAACTTTCTCATAGACTTTCTCAAACTGTCTCATAGACTTTCTCAAACTTTCTTATAGACTTTCTCAAACTTTCTGATAGACTTTCTCAAACTGTCTCACAGACTTTCTCAAACTTTCTTATAGACTTTCTCAAACTTTCTTATAGACTTTCTCAAACTGTCTAATAGACTTTCTCAAACTGTCTCACATACTTTCTCAAAATTTCCTCAAGGAGAGTATTTAATTCTTGTTTCACTATCTATAATATTGCCAGGAAAATCGTCGCATTTTCCAATTTTACATCAGTTGAAAAATGTTGTTCCGAAAGCATTCAATCATGGAAAACGGTCGTTTTTGAAATGTATTCATTTTGTAAAATTTTAGCCTTTATAAGAACTCAGAAATCGTTATTTTCTAAATCCATTTTGCCATGCAGATATCAGGAAACGTAATTCTTTTATGATGTGTCTTGATAATTTTGTAAGTCATAGATAGCGTGATTTTAGATATGACGTCATTAAACTGAATTCTAATGTCTGAAAAAATATGTATTCATTGTATAATTTTAAATTGATATTACCTCGAAAAGGGAACACAAACTAAATTCACTTTATCTTGTTTTCCTTTATTTAGTAATCCTGAATATCTCAGCTGTGTTTTCAGACAGAAAAGAGCAACACAGACGACATAAAGGACACTGACAATGAATAAAACAGGTGTCGGAATGAGGTACGTAGACTATGACGTGAACTTTACAGTAATTTTTAACTTTTACACTTACACAATGTACACAAAAGTATCTGCATACCTTAATAAGATGATATCAAAGATAGATTATTAATGTGAACTTTTGCCGAAATTAATGAGCCAAAAGTTACAGCATTCAGGAAGGAAATACTAAATTCTCTGAGAATGACAATAATGTCAAAAAAGTATGTGTAAACGATAAATGCACAAACATTTCCGTACATATAATCATCTGCAAAAGTTTAAGATCACCTGTTGGTATTAGGAGATTTTTGACGATTGCGTCAGCTACTGTCTGTATTACTCAACTTGCTGTCGATATTGCATCATCCTACAGCGGCAGCTGTTGCTAGAGTTGAGGGAAGCGTGCGAACGTCAGTTTGCTTCTAGTTTTCATGCTGAGAGGTTTTGTACGAATTGTTTATATAGAAAAATGGGATCATTTGTCATTAACTCAGAGGGCACAAATAGTGACATTATATTACGAAGGTTAAACGTGACATAAGCAGAAAGGTGAATGTGAGCAAGACTGCTATTCATAATACGATGATGACTATGGAAACACAGGTGAATTTATTGATCGGAAGAGAACTGGACGTCCAAAGAAATGACTGGACGTCCCCACGTGATGACAATGCCATAATGGAATAGTTGCGCATTTTTCAAGGAGTTCGTGCAAGAAACTCAAGCCTTTTTACATTCAAAAGGGTCTGATATTAGTATTAGCACTGTTTCCCGACGTCTTAGGAAGGATTTTGGATTAAAGTCTTATAAACCTGTACATAAACCTAGACTCTGTCATGAGGAAGAAGAGACTACAGTTTGCGAAGCGTCATCAATCGTGGACTGCTGAAAATTGGAGCCAAGTTCTTTTTCTCAGATCAATCAACTGTGCGTCAATTTGAATCACGTGAAGCACATGTTCGACGACCAAAAGGCAAAAGGTTTGATGAAAACTGCACCTTTAGCACCGTGAGACATCCACCTATAGTCAGATGATGTGGGGTGCTATGTCAGCATCCGGAACTGCTTCATTATCCTTTTTGCTGGCAGGCACTACCATGATTGGTCCTTTTCAAGTGGAAATGTTACGAGAGAAGTTGTTAACTCATAAGAAAGTGCACAGATGCACAATCTTTATGCATGATGGTGCTCCGTGCCACAGATCAAAGGCAGTAATGAACTGCCGGCAGAGGAAAAACATAACTGTGCTTTGACTAGCCCGGTAATAGTCCCGACCTTAACCCCATCAAAAATTTGTAAACCGTTTTAAAAGACAAAGAAGTAGAGAAACATCCATCAAATTCTCAAGCTTTGGTTAACGCGATAAAGTACGTGTGGTGCAAAGGCATTTTAAGAGACTACTGCAAATCCCTCATTGAGAGTATGCAACAAATGATTCTGTCCGTTATAAAAAAGAAAGTGAGTGGCCGCACAAAGTACTGATTAAGGTCTTTTTTGTGTTCTAAAGAATGCAAGTATTCATCTGTGGTGTAATTTTTTCAAATATATCTGACTAGTAATTAGTTGTTTCTTTGAAAATCTTAATTTTCAATAAATTGATAGATGGTCTTAAACTTTTGCAAATGACTGTATATCGGAAGAAGCGTAGGACTGACGGAGAGATTTGGCGCAACAGTTTGACACAAATATCAGTGTTAAGTCCATTTTATTTGTTATGCTTATCGACCCAGGAGTAGAGATGTAGGCAGCAGCACAGACCAAAGTGATGTAGTGCACGACATCAAGAATAAAAATCTAGAAAAACTCAGAAATCGTTGTACGTAGTGGCATACCGGAAAAATTTCGGACCCCTAGAAGATATTCTCTCCCTTCGGAAAGAATATCTTCTAGGCTCTTTTACGAAAATCTATTAATTTTCAGTTACTGAAATTTTTAAATTCCATATTATTATGGACGTTTTAGTTATTCAAATTCTTTGGAACCTACAGGTATTTTTCGTAATAACCAAAATTATTGCCTTCTATTGCATAAAACACAAATGTGCACTTTGTAATTATAATTATTGCCCTAGTTTTATACCATTACAAAAACACTTACGCCGAAGTTTATTATATCATGCAACTTTTATTTCTTTAGAGAACTAAAGGCCAGCCTCTTTGAAATGTCTCACGATCCCACACACAAAACACCTAACTGCGGTGTGACAACATAAGTTTGTCCGCGACGGGCATCGAACATGGGTCCCTTCACTCCGTAGTAAGTCGCTCTCCCAACTGAGCTACGCGGACAGAATGTCTCGTTGCAGATTTGTCGTCTTGAAACATGTTTTCACCTCTGTTGTACGTCACACGGTGTCTAATGACCTTTTCCAATTTATTCGAAAATACGGAATGCAAGCAAAAACGAAATAATGAGTGACAATTAAGAATTATGTACTCTTTAATATATAGAAAATACATTAAACTATTAACTCTTAAATGTATAAATAACACACCTAATAACATAATGCCACAATGTTTTGCACATAGTATTTTTTTCTCTTGACTGTGTTATAAAACAATGACATATGTCTCTGCCCCCACCCTCCGAAGAACACCTTTCGGTTCATTATATTCGGAACGATGCGTTGTAATGAACAACTGTAATATATAACATTTAAAAAATTACATTCATTGAATTGATGTTTCTTTCACATTCTCTTGTTAATACGCATGTATAGGTACTATTGCTATGGCTATGAAAACCGACCTGCAGTTATCTGGAATACCTGCTTTTCCAAAACTAAAACCGCAAAAATGATTTTTAAACGTTTTACTTATTTAATGTAGAAAAAAAATACAAAAAATGACTTTCCTTTCTGATACTTCGTTCAAAGCCGCCGTAAAGAAACCTGGCTATTTCTTTAATCAGTTTCAGATGTAGTTTACGAAAAAACAATTATGAAATATTTTTCCTGAATTTAGAGGCCCCCTCAGCTGTGTGGTTCCCCCTGCAATGCGGGGTTGCGGCAGTTATTAGTACTCCCGTGGTCGTATGTATAAATGTTATTTTATGCCACCAACAGATAAAACTGTAGCAGCCCCGGTGGCGCAGTGGTCTAAGCGATGGTCTCTGATCATTCGTCGGAATGGGATCCGGGTTTGAATCCTGGTGAGGCATGTATGCTGTATTTGTCTTACGGCACTGGCTCTCTTACTTCTATGGAACCAGTGGTCCTAACTTAAGGGACGGGCGACTGCTTATAGCCCATTGAGTTGCTCAAGGTGGTCGTTAAACCTCCAAGAAAAAAACTTGCGCGTCAGGGAAAGCGAATGAAAAAACCGTACACTAAAAATAAAAGTCACGAGAAGATTTTTAGTGACGATTTCTTGAAGTGAAGATATCGTGGACATAAGTGGAGACATAAGTGTATGCTGTATTTGTCTTACGGCACTGGCTCTCTTACTTCTCTGGAACCAGTGGTCCTAACTTAAGGGACGGGCGACTGCTTATATAGCCCATTGAGTTGCTCAAGGTGGTCGTTAAACCTCCAAGAAAAAAACTTGCGCGTCAGGGAAAGCGAATGAAAAAACCGTACACTAAAAATAAAAGTCACGAGAATATTTTTAGTGACGATTTCTTGAAGTGAAGATATCGTGGACATAAGTGGAGAACAGCCAAAGCGATGGCGTCAGCCTGTCATGTTCTGATGCAGTAAAAGTTTAAAAAATAAATCCTTTACGAATTATGGTTAATCATGCTGGTTCTTATTTTTGATAGAAAGCAGAGACTTTTCGCATCAGCTATCACGAACAAAAAATAATCTCCAACCAGTTCACAACACAACGGAGGTATTTGCGCATGCGCACGTTTTTACAGCGGAAAATGTAAATGGCATGAGCGTCTATTGTCGCGTAACCAAGATTACGTTACCTTAGGGTGAACGCAGATCGTCTTCAAGCAGATGTCTGTTGAGTATGAAAGACATGCAGCGGACTTGGGAGATGATAGTGAACTTCGTCGACCATGAACTTCACGTGGAGAGACGTTCGAGACATTGCTCTTCCCTCTTATCGTACATCGTAACTGTAATCGATTAAGTGCATTGTCCCCGACGATATTGTTTCATTTGCTTCCTTCTTCCCATTCATTCTGTTCTAACGGTACCCTCTTTTTATTTTTTTCTGTTTCTACGTTTCAATACGTTCCTCTTATCATCGTTGTTTGATTTCTTTGGGTGTTCTCAAACAACCGGACATATGAACAAGGGCAACAAAAATATAATTAGAAACGATTCGGAAGGAGGCAAAGGAAGTAGGAATGACATAATTAATGTCCCTAATGTATTTAATGAGTGCAATTAAATTATCGCAAGACTGTTATCTACATTTACGTTCATAAATTAATTAAACGCGTTGTGTCTTCCTCAGAAGATCTACAGCCACTAGAACAAGACTATCATGGATGGAACTCGATATCTAAATATACTGCCGAAATTCTTTAAAAAAAATATTTAAGTTCTTGTTGATCTATGCCATTCTGAGGAATTACCTACTTAGGTAAACTCTGTTCTTCAAGTGACAAATTATTCGAAGTTTCATTTAATTGAAATTGCTAATCCTCGCGTCATAAATTCTGAAGCATTGGAAATTCGCTTCTAGCTAGCACCAGCGCAAACACACACACACACACACACACATACACATTTTAACACACAAGCGCTAACTGATCCACAAACTTTTTCCGAGCACAGGATTACTAATTGCTGGAAGTTTCTTTGCATGTGATACCAATCACAGTAAACCCATGTTACGGTTGTGCGTGAAACGTCCAGGAGTTCCGCCGTTTGGAAGATGCTCGAACTGCTACTCCTGGCCTCAACTATCATGCAACGTTCAAAGTCGCTCAGATCACTCGCTTGGCCCATTCAGACTCAATCGAACGGTAACTAATGCTCGGCGAGTTTGTCCACCTAATTTATACCGTATATCGTGCCGTTTCACGTGTTTTAATGAGACATTTATGTGACGAGGGAACTGATATCTCAGTATATATGATATACGCAAGTTAAGTCTTTATAATTTTTTCAAGGTCATTTCTGAAGGCACTTCACAAATGCATTCGCCGTTCTCCTTGTCTTACCTTTTTAAACGGCCGATGTACGTGAACCTAATGGTGCCCGAATTATTCTGCGGTCCCCAAAGAGAAATGGTGATATGCGACTGGGTTTTACGGAACTACGGCAAAACAACTACTTTGCCCCCCTCTCATCTCAACAGTGCCTGCCATAAACCTATTATTAGTGGTAAGCGCTACTTTCTAGTCTTTTTTCTCTGCCCCATGTCCTAAGACACGATGGGGATGCATTCCTTTGGCACGATTATCGTGCCACTGGGAAGAAACAAGTGGCTTCCTCTCTGTCCTTCCTTAAGTTATCAGCCATTGTTATAACAAATTTAGCAGATAATCAGACGGAAAAGTTCAGTGTGAATCATTCTCTTAAATGACAACTTTGAATAACAAAGCTAAGGACGACAACGCTTCCGGTGTGCAGTTTCACTCGTTCCAGCTGCATTCGACCGACCTGCATTAGAGACCGAACACGTTCTTTCCAGCGGATATCAAGGCATTTTGCTAAGCTCGAGTTAATTCGTTCGTTGTTGGGCATTCGGTGGATATATATAGAAAAAATTCTTTTGTTTCAGTCAGTGGTTGCTCTGACTTTTTTAAAGTTTTCGCCAACCCATTCGCCGCATTCAATTTTCTTTCGCCAATTTTTTTTTCGCTCTCCGTTAGAAATATAGAAACCATAAAAACAAAGTGTTTTAATAGTATAAAAACAATAGGTTATAGATTCTTCAGAATTAAGAAGTAGTATACTATGTTATAAATCCCGAATGCTAATAGAAAGAAATATGGACACTTATTTTCAATTTTAAATTTATTACTACCCATAAAATATTTAGACAAAGAATTATTGAGAGGATAAATTTCAAATTAGTTGAAAAATTGGGTATTATAAATATTTAACGGGAATTATCGAGGATAATTTATTAAGGTACATTATCTTCGTCAGGAGTTCTTGCGTCGTACTACTTCCACAGGTCTGGCGACCAAGCCATCCAGCATGATAATGATGGAACTTGAATGTATAAGTTATTCTCTGGAAAGGCAAAATCCTGAAGCAGCATTATCGCTAAGGAAAGAGTACAATTCTTGCCTCTCGAATTTCAAGGTCATTCAGCCGAATGCCGATAAAAATCTTTTGAAGGAAGAATTAATAGCCCTGGAAAAATTCAAAAATAACTCAGAAACAGTTCCGGTAAGAGCAGATAAAAGCAAGAAAATAACCCTAATTAAAAAAGCAGATTATTTGTTAAAAATGGAAGAAGAACTGAGCAAACCAATATATGAAAAATTGGATAGCGATCCGCTAGAAACGACGATTGCAAATTATAGAAAATTGCTCTTTTCACTTAAGAAGAAAAATATGATTTGGGTCAACTTGAAAAATTATTCAAAGATTACCCATCGTACTCCGCAGATGTATGGTTTGCTAAAACTGCATAAAGAAGGACAACCTATTAGGCCTATTATTGACTCAAAATATTCTCCTCTGTCCAATTTGCATTATTATTTACTGATACATCTATAGGAATCAGAATAAAACGTCCGCGTAGCTCAATTGGTAGAGCGACTTATTCCGGAATGAGGGGATCCGGGTTCGAATCCTGGCGTGGACAAAAATGACGGAGAAATTTACTTCGTTATAGATGTGCTCTAAATCCCGGACAGTGCGGCACGGCAGCAGCTGGCGTTTCAACTGGTCCCGCATATGCTCGACAGGGGACATGATCGGGGAGTGGGTAGGCCATGTAAGTGTCTGGACATGACATAGGCAGTCCCGGGAAACCCGAGCCGTGTGCGAGCGCGCATTATCCTGCTAGTATAGCGCCCCTGGAATCCCGACCAGGAATAGGAGCACATGGGGCCACAGGATCTCATCCACATACCTCTGGCTCGTCAATAATCCACGTACCACTACTAGAGCTAATCGGCTATCGTAGGCTATGGCTCCCCAGACCATAATGCCTGCAATGGCGGAGGTGTGGCGCTCGATAGCGAGGTTGGGATTGTGCCGTTGACCCGGGGACTTCCACACCCGGACACGATGATCATCTGTCCCCAAAACGAAGCGGCACTCATCGCTAAACAACACACGTCGCCAGTCTGTGACGTTCCACGTCGCTCTGGCCTGGCAGCACTACGGACGGAGCCGGTGATGTTTCTGTGCTAAAGGCAGCACACCTAAGAAGCGCTGGAATTGCAGATTCGCTTCCGCGAAGCTAAGGGAAATGGTTCGTGGGCACACAGAATCCGCTACATATACCTGTATAATGGACCGGGCCCCTGTGGGATCTGTTCGTGCATGGCACACGATCCGTCGATCCTCTCTACTGGTTTTCCTCTTGGTTCGTCCGGAAACACTTCGCCGTGTGGCAATGCTGTCACGTGTCCACTGCTCCCGGGCGGTATAGTCAGAACGATCCACGTGGTGTGCTATACGGCGCGCCTCTCTCAAAGTCCGTAAGTTACATTAATTTAAGTCGCTGGCGTCTACGCGGCATTCTTGTCACTCTGTACTCTTGCTTGCGTCGGCCGGTGCTTTTCGCTTTCATGGGGCATCGACCACACGCCGGTTTATAAGACTGCTGGTTCGTGTTTGCAGCGCCACCACTCAATGTGCGGTCATGCGCAATCGCACCAAACGTGGATCATTTGCATACCAGCACGCACTCTAGCTATTTGCAAAGATTCGCGGTTGTAGCATGTTTTCTTCTAGGTGCGCAAATTTTATTGTCCGTGAGTGTATTATAGGAACGTATAATTTACTCACTTATTTACAGGAAGTGTTGAAACTGTCGTCCTTCATTTGCAAGAAATAACCAAACTTTTTTACACAAGTTTTCAAATGCATCTGCGAGGGTGAAGAAATCCCTCCGCGGTAATGTTAAGGCTGTTCCTCCTAATTAATTTTAATAGCGTTAATTCAGAAGTCAACATTTTTGAATTAAGCAACTTGTTGTATGTTTAATTTCAGTGTTTTCTGTTTTCTTGATAACATATTAAGCTTCAGAATATGTTTCACAGCAACACCAATTTTCACAAGTTTATGATGAGTTGAAAGTTTTCACAATGTGAATGTTGTTTTCATCATTGTCTCTCAGAAGGAAGAGACACTCTTCCTTCTGAGGACACTTCCTTCATATTGCATGACAAATCATTTTGGAGTCCGAGGGAGCACAAAATTCCACAGTGGGCATTGATCTTTGAAAAAAAAAAAAAATTCTGCTTTTTTAAAATAAAACTGAAAGAGTCGAAATCGGGTGAGGAACATCTTGACTCGACCCGTTTGACCCGCTAGAAATTGTCAATCCTTTGACCCGTGACCCATTTCCATCCCTGACTGGTACAACAGTAAGGACATTGATCACAAGTTTCTTGTAAAAAGAATGTTGCATGAGTACTTTCGAGAAACAGCTATAAATTAACAAGTTGTAACCATTGAATTACTTTAAAAAATAGTTGCGCAATAATCACATAACATACCCCTTTCTAGCAAATATTTTTTTTCTAATTGCACTCCCTACCTGATTACATCTTGATTGAATGGAGCCATAAAGGTAATGTGAATGCAAAGCATTTTCTCATGTCCACTGAGAAAGGCCTTGATACTTCTCTGATAAACGTACACCATTTAACGAAAGGCAAAAATTCTTGGGCCGGTTTCGCTTACTAAGTAATGGGACCCATTATCTGTGCTTACCTCACCCGATGCCAGGCACTCAGAAACAAAGGGAGGCAGTCTGTGTTCTTGTGCTTTTGAAAGTTCGTCTTTTAATACCTTCACCACTGTCTGGAAAACAGCGAATGATTAATAAGCATCTTCATTACGGCCCGGCAATTCAGGTTAAAAAAAATGAAATAAACCTTTGTATGTTTATCGGCTAAGCGTTCATAGAGAGCCGGTCAGTTTTAACGAGGACTACATCCTTTCATACACAAGGATAGATCTTAAGCCTTATAATGCCGGTGCAAGGGAAGTAAAATCGCAGGCGACCTAATACGAATGAAAGGCAAGTATTTAATTTCGCCTTTTCTTCATTTTTGCATAATTCACCTCTATAACTATGTTGCTTTCCCGTACTGCAAGGAAAAACACTCTGTTGTGAGCAAACGATTGAAATAAAAAATGTTTCGTCGAGGAGCAATTTCTTCGTTCAATCGGGCAGTACATTCAGTCTTTCTGGAACACTGACTCTAAATAGAGCAGAACATGTCATTGGAATTGTTGACGAATTCACGTGCGCTTTAAAGTTACTTTTTGGGAGTAATGTTTTTATAAAGCTCGCGATAGTATTTATCTTTTTAGGCAACGTAGAAAATTTTTTAGCGTTCTGGGTGGTTAATTAATTTTTCTGCAAGACTTTTTCCACGTGTTCCTGCGCACATAAACGTGCAATAGAAAGAAAAAAAAAAAAAAGGCTGTTATGTTGTCATTTTTTTCTGCCGGATGTAATTCTGCTGACATGATGAATCCTTTTCAGATAATCGTATGGGAAAATTATGTTCGCACCAGGATAATGTAAATGATACTATTCATTTTCGATTGCACCATATGCGTAAATTGGTATTCGGAAATTGGTCTCTGTTTTCTAATAAACAAATTCTAAAATTACTTCTCATTTCAAAGTGTAAGAACGACTGAAAGATCGTTCACACATTTTTGTTTTTCTTGATCAACAGTTTTCCTGTTCGGCGGCGAAATATATTTTTATCTATTTGTTTGGCAAGATTTTTTATACTTCCGTACCATCAAGGTGGTTCCACCTATAAACTATGCCATATACCTCCAATGGTAAAAACTTCTGTAGACATTTTCTTTGCAATTAGTATATTCCCAAGAATGAAAATTTGCCCATCGATAAAAATAACTTTAAATTCTAGCATGGCATACTTAATATTCGCTAAAACTTAAGCATAATTGTATTAAAAATAAATATCTTTTCCTTAATGTAATCTTGAGACCAGCTAACAGATCGCGCGATCTATAGACAGTATGCATATGACGTCACAGCAAGGTAAACCGTTCTAGCAGACGCCCTGGTGACAAACCGGTGAACAAATACTGCTTGGATTTGCATTGTGGAGCGTTAAGAAAGATGGTGTTATGTGCTATTTTTGGCTGCGGTAACCGAAGTGGGAAAGATAATGATGTGTCCTGTTACAGATTACCATCTAAGTGAACGAAGTGGGATCAGAATTTTTTTTTTTTTATTGGAGGTTTAACGACCACCATGAGCAACTCAATGGGCTATAAGCAGTCGCCCGTCCCTAATTCAGGGTCACTGGTTCCAGGGAAGGGAGAGAGCTAGTGCCGTAAGACAAACACAACATCCACGCCTCACCGATATTCAAACCCGGACCCCGTTCGGACGAATGATCAGAGGCCATCGCTTAGACCACTGCGCCACCGAGGGCCGGCCATCAGAATTATAAAAGAATTTATTCAGAAGCGCCAACATTTGCGGTTATCACGTATCAGCAGAGTTGACAATGATGACCGGAAACGAAGGAACATTAGAGTGTGTAGTTTACATTTTATAACAAGTATGTTCATAAATTTACTGATGCGTTTTCTACAAAAACTCTATGAAGACCTTTAGACTGGAATTAACCTTTCTTTATGAATGACTTGCACGATTTCATTTGCTCGGGAGTGAAGGCGTTCGTGCAAAAAACGAAATAATTAACAATATCGCCGTGTTCTATTCCTGGCGAGACCTCAATATTGTTCAGGAAAATTTAATATGGAATTACATATGGGTCACCACAATTGCCCAATAACTTTAATTTATCACAATAAAACTATTTTTGATCACCAGATAACCCACTTACGTAGCCCATGTAATGCATCTTTGATTTCACTTGTACACCAGTTGCTCTGCGAGAAAGTAGCAGAGCCGCCCCCGGTGGCGCAGTGGTCTGGCCTCTGATCATTCGTCCGTAAGGGGTCCGGGTTCGAATCCCGGTCAGGCATGGATGTTGTGTTTGTCTTACGGCACTGGCTCTCTCCCTTCCCTGGAACCAGTGACCCTAAATTAGGGACGGGCGACTGCTTATAGCCCATTGAGTTGCTCACGGTGGTCGTTAAACCTCCAACCAAAAAAAAAAAAAAAAAAAAAAAAAAAGTAGCAGACGAAAAAGTGACGCGAACCGAGGTTTCGTGACGTCAATGCATACGGTCTATACATTGATGACGTCAGTGGACAAGTATGTTTGATGGCTTATTTAGGAATTAGAAATCAGCAGTACTTACAGGTCTGTTGACATTTTCAGCTATAGTATTGTGAGAACATTTAATCGAAGTGGAACAAATCATTCTAAGCATATCTCATAGATCGATTCAAAAATTTCGTTTAAATTCCGAAAATTAATAAACTTATTAAAAAATATTCAGCAGTAGTGTAGGTACCGCTGATTTCTTATTCCGAAATCAGCTATCAAACATTTGCTTGTCCACTGACCTCATAAATGTACAGGTCGCGCCATCTCTTGGCAGGTCTCAGCATTACCCGTGGAGATATTATTGAATTCAAATAATCTTTATTTACAGAAAATTTATTATTGCGTGCTGAAACTTTTGGCCCCTATGACGGCTTCTACTACATTTGTAAATGCCCGCTGAAATGTTTCACCATTCGCCCTTCAAAGCAGTGACCAAAACAACTTCCTTTGTAGAATGATCACTTTTTTCACGCACACGACGATCCAAATAAATCTCAGAGATTCTCTATAAAGTTCATATTAGGACTCTGGGTGGACCAATCCAACATTTCAACATCCATGTCATCAAACCAGTTGGCAACAACGCGAGCAGTTTGACATGGTGAGTTGTCCTGCTAGCAGAGGTATGGATCTTTCCCAAGGCCCATCCTTGCTTAACACTAACGATGATTTTATCTCATACTGGCGAAAACATACACCGAAGAGCAAAAACATTATGATCACCTGCAAAATATCATGTTGGTTCTCCACGTGTATGGACGCAAAAAGATTTCTAAAGACTTTTTTGAGGTATCTTGTACTAACATGTTACCAGTAGTATAATGAATTAGTTTTTACTGGTTTGTTGTGTGGTAATTAATTATGAATAAAGTCTTATGCTGGTTGTTAATGGAGACACTTAATGACAGAGACCCAACGGCCAGACAGAGGTCTGACAGTACTATGAACTGAGAAAAACGTACTTACTTAAAAACCTTTTATTAGGAAACTCCTGGTATCATCCAACACACACACTACTAGTCACACTAATCGTATCACAATAATGAAGAAGAACCTAATCACATAGGACGAAGCTCTCGGCACAAAATAACGTAGCTCTTTTCACATCGAACAAAACCTCTCCACATATGAACAAAAGCTCTCTCACGTAACACAAAAGCTCTCTCACGTAACACAAAAGCTCTCTCACGTAACACAAAAGCTCTCCTCGCACATAAACAAAAGCTCTCCTCGCACATAAACAAAAGCTCTCCTCGCACATAAACAAAAGCTCTCCTCGCACATAAACAAAAGCTCTCTTAGGTAACGTTGAACGCGCCTATTTATACTGCCTACCACCACGTCATGACTACACTCGTTGCCACATATCATTCAGCGGGAGAAATAACATCTCGTTAAGTAAGAAGATAATTTACATAGGAAAATAAAATAACGAGAGAGAGTAAAATCAAAAGGAAACTGAATCTAGAGTATACGTTACAGTAGATCCTTTATATATTAGCATTACACAACTTAACAAGAAGTGTGTATGTTTGTGTAAAACTCTTCACACGTTTTTCTTGAGTAGCTAAGGACATTTATATACGTTGAAGCATATTACATCTAATGTATGAGAACAATAATATCAGCGACCATTTGCAATAGGCTGACTTATTACTGACATAATAGTATCTGCAATCATCTGCTACAGGTTGACTTAATTTTTTTTATGTAAATGAAGAAAAGGTAATGATATGCTTTCCAACATATTAGAAATCATTACTCAAGTTATTACTCAAGTTATGAGTATAATGGCTATGGAATAAATCTCGCTCTTGTGCCCTGACCTGTGACATCATTTTGATGATATGAAACAGAATTGGTTCAGTATACCTCCGGAACAGCATGATAAAGTTTTGTCGCAATAGAAGAGTTTTACGTAAGTCATGACGCATAAGGGCGATGGAATGGATCCCGCTCCTATGTCCAGACCTTTGACCCACATCTTCCATTTTCAATAGGGTACGTCCTCAAGTGGTCCCCCACCACATACTAAAATTTCATCGAAATCGAGCCAATTTTACGGGAGTTATCCTTCGGACAGACAGACAGATAGACAGACGGACAAAGCTGAGCATATACGCTTCTTCAACCTACGGTTGGTAAGCGTAAAAAAGGTTTTATTTTTTTATCAATCTGGTGTTTAGACATGCGGATATTGTTGTAAATATGCTGAAAACGGAAACGGAAACTTACCTTGTGCATTAAAAAACATTTGGAATTTTTGGAATTATGTACAACAGTCCGCAATAGACACGTTGACCGACAAAGAAAGATTGTTTTAAATCGGGCTGTTAGAAGCAGAAATATTGAGAACAAGTTAGGAAAATCATGCACTGCATTGATTACGACTCGCTTTCCAACATACCAGAAATCATTACTCAAGTTACGAGGATAATGGCTGTGGAATAAATCTCGCTCCTGTGTCCTGAACTTTGACCCCATTTCGATTATATTCAACAGAACCTGTTCAGTAACCTCTGGAACAACATGTTAAATATTGTTTTTTATCGCAATCGAAGCATTTTTACGTAAGTTATGACGCATAAGGGCAATGGAATGGGACCCGCTCCTATGTCCTGACCTTTAACCCCATTTCTTCCATTTTCAAAAGTGTTCGTCCGCAGGTGATTCCTTGCCACATACTATAATTTCATCAAAATCGAACCATTTTTAAGCGAGTTTTCGTGGAGACAGCCAGACAGAGGGAAAAAACTGGAGCGTATGCGCTTCTTCAATCTACGGTTGGAAAGCGTAACAAATAGGATACATAAATGTTCTCAACCGGGTAAAAAAAGTATGTACTATTTTAAAAAGAAAATACGCGCAAAGATTTTTCGTAATGAGCGGTATCTGACCTCAAAGGATTTTTTACATTCTAATTTTTGGAGTGCAGATATAGTTACAAATGCTTCGGAAACAGAAACATACACCCAGAACTATACATATGTCCAATAAGTTCCAGGATTAACCGCATAACTGACGTAATAATAGTGGGATAAAAATATAACGTGTATGCCAGAAGACAGCAGTCCTTGGCCAAGCACAGAACAGCTGGAAAGCGGGTTATACCGGTAGCGACAGTCCGCAGACGGGTGTTACGGAGGTCATAGCAAGCGTTCTCGTCCCATTTCATTTTAACCATGGTAGAGCAGAAAGTAAACATCCTTTTTTGTTAGAAACTTGGTATATCATCCACTGAAACTTTTTTTATTGGAGGTCTAACGACCACCGTGAGCAACTCAATGGGCAATAAGATATCGCCCGTCCCTAATTTAGGGCCACTGGTTCCAGGGAAGAGAGAGAGAGAGTCAGTGCCGTAAGACAAACACAATGTCTCATGCTTCACCGGGATTCGAACCCGAACCCCTTTCGGACAAATGAGCAGAAGCCATCGCTTAGATCACTGCGCCAACGGGGATGAATACAGAATGCTAAAAGTAGCGTATGAAGACACAACATGATCCTGCAACAGTTTTCGAGTGGTATGCACGGTTTTGTGACGGGTGGGAATGTTTTGACGATGATCCGAGACCAGGGCGTCCATCCAGTGTGCGGACAGCGGAAAAAAATCGAAGAGGTGCGGATTCAAGATTGCCAAATAACAGTGAGACTTTTGGCTGAGTTCGGGGGCATCAGTCTGTCATGAGATTCTACGCGAGGATCTGGGAAAACAAAAACTTAATGCCATATGGGTACCCCGCATTCTCAATGGTGACCAAGATTTTTCGCTGAGTCGGTGGGCATCAGTAAGTCTATCTGTCATGAGATTCTACGCGAGGATCTGGGAAAACAAAAACTTAATGCCAGATGGGTACCCCACATTCTGAATGATGACCAAGACTTTTTGCTGAGTCGGTGGACATCAGTAAGTCTATCTGTCATGAGATTCTACACGAGGATCTGGGTAAACGAAAACTTAATGCCAGATGGGTACCCCGCATTCTGAATGAAGACCAAGACTGTTGGCTGAGTCGGTGGGCATCAGTGAGTCTATCTGTCATGAGGTTCTACACGAGGATCTGCAAAAACGAAAACTGAATGCCAAATCGATACTCTGCATTCTGAACGATGGTTCTTGTGCCATTATGACGAAAGACCACATACCGCGTTGTCAGTTAAACAGTTCCTAGCTCACTATCCAATCACTGTGTTGACACATGCGCAGTATTCCTCTGAACAATCACCCTGTGACTTCTTTCTGTTCCCCAGGACAAAACAGGCACTAAAAGGACACTATCATGCAGACATTACGTCGATACAAGCAGCCGTGATAAGAAAAAGAAACTTACGGACATCACTGAAAGTGAATTCCAGAACTGTTTTTAGGATCTTCAGAAACGCTGAAAACTCTGTGTTGATGTAGAAGTGCGGTATTTTGAAGGTGCGCAGCATTAATTGTGAGTATAATTCTTTTTTATATTCTTTATTGCGTCAATCCTGGAATTTTTCGGACGTAGATTGTACACTTTCTCGACGAAGTAGCGTAATAGTACCTAACAAAAAAAAATTAGAAATATATGTGGAACGTTTTTCACCAGGAACTATATATATCAGATGCAGAAGAGGTTTTATCGAACTTTTAGAAGCAGAGATATCAGAAAATCGCAATTCACCCTTACGTTCCCTAGCGGAAAATCTGCTCATTACTTGAAAAAGAAACTCTACCCAAAATAATGTACGTTATAAATGGTATCAAAACGGAAAGGAAAGATGTTTTTCAATCGGGTATGTAGAAGCAATTACATAGAACAAAACGTATTTTGAATTCGATAATATCTGCATTAACGCCTTCTGACGGAAAAGCTATGAAACTCAAAAGGATCCAAAAGCAAGTATCATATTTCTCACATTTCAGGCTTCCCAATGGAGAAAGAATTTCCCAAATGGGACTAATAGAAGCTGAGATACGGCGCCCAAAGACGAACAAAACGATACCGTAAGCACGTCCTTTTTTGCAGAAGACGTACAAAAAGGTGCCTCTGCTTGCTGAAATGCGTAATTGCAGCCAGCAATTACGCATTTCCAAAGTCCCCTTTAGTGAAGATTTACTGATAACATAATTATTCGACTACTGAAGTGCCAACCCCTACCAAATTAAGTTGTTAACTTAAACAGGTTTAAATATTCGATCAAAGGAATTGTTCGCCCATCATACATTTAGAGCTGTGGTTTCAGAGTTAACCACCTGAGGGTTTAAGGCGAAACCGCAGCCTCAGAACATTAGAATTAACAGCTATTTACATTATTCCTTAAGGTAAGCTATGCTTTTATTTTAGATGGCCTTGGTGTACAATTTGCCCCTTCAGAAACCTGTTAGCGTCGCATCCGAAAGAAAGTTTCAGTTATTTACTAAGAAAGCGTGAAATAGAACCTCAAGACTTTTGAAGTCGAAAATAGCCCAATAAAGAGAGACATGAAACCATCTAGAAGAATAGGTGCATTGTTCATAAGTTTTTTCGTGATTAAAGTTCTTGATTCTTTTATCGAAACTGCTTGGGTTACGTAGCATTTCTTCAATCATTCAAAATAATAATTATCAGGTATATATTTTCCGTAATTCTCCCTTTGCATGAATTATCTAAAGATTCAGTCAGCTTGCACTACCTATAATTTCAACGAGTGTACCCGAAGTGGCAATTCATTAACCTCAGGTCAACGTGGAAATAGTTTTTCTCCCTGTGATGTTGATTTCAGATTTTTTCGTAGTCCATAAATAATGAGCTCTATTTACTGGTATGCATTAAATCCAAGGTTGCAGACGATAAAGGGAGACAAGAATACTGCGCGAATTAAGGGTAAGAAAATTGCAGCTAATAAGAACCCTTCCAAATGTAATTTTTTTTAAATGGTATTAAACCTAATCGTGATTAATCTCTCTTTTAGAATAGCAACAATTTCTTGACTACGTTATCAGTTCAATAATTTCCGCTATTTCTGAGTTTAGGGCTTTTATTTGAATTTCTAAGTGATTATGCAGAAAAATGCAGCACACCTTCAAGGATATTTATATTCCATTTATCGGAATTGTTTATTTTAATCGAAAATGGACGTTTCTGCAGTGAAAATATTTCTCTATTGAATATTTCAACTTCCTTGAGAAGCTTTTGTTTTTTCTTCTTCAACTTCTCTTTTCTTATGAGTTCTTATATTAATTTTCTTTGCATAAACTTTACATCTAGCAATATTAAACAATACTCTTTTCTACATAGCATTTTCAGATGCATATGCAATATACGTTAGTAAAATTATGCAATGATTTACGATTATGATACGCCTTCCGACATACCAGAAATCATTACTCAGGTTATTACTCAAGTTATTAAGATAATGGCTGTGGAATAAATCTCGCTCATGTGTCCTGACCTTCGACCCCATTTCGAAGATATTAAACAGAACCGGTTCAGTGTACCTCCGAAACAACATAATAAAGTTTTGTCGCAATAGAAGCATTTTTAGTCAAGTTATGAGGACAATTGCTGTGGAATAAATCTCGCTTCCGTGCCCTGACCTTTGACCTCATTTCAATTATATTCAACAGAACTGGTTCCGTATAACTTCGGGTCAACATGTTAAATATTTTTTTTGTCGCAATCGAAGCATTTTTACGTAAGTTATGACGCATAAGGGCAATGGAATGGATCCCGCTCCTATGTCCTGATCTTTGACCCAATTTCTTCCATTTTCAATAGGGTTCGTCTCCAGGTAGTCCCTGACGACATACTGAAATTTCATCGAAATCGAACCAATTTTAATCGAGTTATTGTGTAGACGGCGGACGGACCGACGGACAGACCGACAAAGCTGGAGCATATACCCTTCTTCAACCTACGGTTGAAAAGCGTAAATAAAAGCAATTTTTAACTGACTTGTAGTCTGAAGAGTATAGTTTTTAAACGCTTATAGACAATGAATCATCATCCTGGAGCAAGATTTTGCTTGATCTCTAGGATAAAAATAAAAACCCATTTATTGACAATAAGCAAATAATTGACCATTACAATAAAAATGTATTAATGACCTAAAAATGTTGTGCGTAAGAATTTTTACATAACAATGCTGACATCTTTAAAGAACACGTATTCTCCAGTTTTATGCAAAACACTTGCATTGCTTCTGTAAATAAGAAATGTGAGCTTTCTTTCTCGCATCAAGTTTTGTATTATGTTAAAAAAAAAAAATTGGTGGACTTTGACGTTCGGGATTTTGTGGCTCAAGGACTTTGTCCAGCTGTAGAGAGCCAATAAAAATCAGAATTATGGAAACTGACAGCTTTGCCGTGGGTGCGACATCTTCCTCTTGCCAGCTAGTTGACCTCGAGTATGACGGCGAAAGTTCATTCTTGCGTTACGAAAAAGAAATTAACGATCGTAAAAATAATTTTATAAATTCTTGAACAATATGCGACCTTTCTTCTACCTCTTAGTCAGGTAACAACTTATTCAAAAACATCAACGCACTAAATAGGCTGCCACAGGATCCATTATCGTTGCTTGAGAACTCATATCTGTTTTAACGTTTGGGAATATGTAACGCAGTTTCCAGGAGACAATGGCATCGTGTTTATAAAAACATTTAATAAATGTTTACTGCGTTAATAAATTCAAATTCTTAAGCGGATGTACGATAGAATACCATGAGTTATTCCTATTACAATGAAGACCAATGTCACCGCTTTACAAAATGTTTTGATGATTACAAATATTCATAAAATTATTATTTTGGATTGGAGGTTTAACGACCACCGTGAGCAACTCAAGTGCTACAAGCAGTCGCCCGTTCTTAATTCAGGGTCACTGGTTCCAGGAATGGAAGAGAGCCATTGCCGTAAGACGAACACAACTCCCAGGCACCACCGGAATTCGAACCCGGACCCTCTACGGACGAATGGTCATAAGCCAGAGTTTAGACCACTGCGCCACCGAAGCGCCCGAGAAGCCATTTACCAACAACTCAAAAAACAAGAAAGATGACACTGAATTTTCGGGTGAAATAAGCACGTCTCTTGAATCTGTTCTGACGCAAATTAAATTTATCAAAGCTATTCGAAGTCAATGGAACCGGTATGGAAAACAATAGTATCTGACGGAAGAAAGAAGTTTTTCAATCGGGTCTTTAATCCCTCAAATATTGCTGTAAACGAAATCGTGAGCTTACGAACTCTTAGAAACAGAGTTATCGACAAAAATAAGATGTGACTTTACGTCCCTTGGTGGGAAAACCATGCATTATTTTAGGAAGAAAGTATTCACAAAAGGTTTATCCATATGAGCGATATCGGTCCAAGAAAAAAATTTTAGTCGAGTTTTCAGGAGCCCAGATTTTTCTACAAATACATCAAAAGCAGACATTAACGCTTATGACCCCTGGTGGCCAAACCATTCTTTACCAAACATTAGAAATTACGTGAAAAATATTTTCCGTCAGGTCTTGTATGAGATACAGGAAGAATTTTTCAAATCGGAGTTTCTGGAGCTGAAAACGCAATTTACCATTGTGCGCCCTAGCGGAAAATCTATGATTTACCTGAAAATTTTGAATTTATAGGAAAAACATTTCGCATCGGAAACACTATCCAACAGAGAGGGAATTTTTCAAATCCGACTTTTAGAAGTAGAGATATTGACAAAAATAAGATATACATCTACGCCCCTAGCGTAGAAACCATGTATTATTTCAAGAAGAAAATGTTCCTAACATGTTTGTCGACATAAGTAGTATCGGTCCACAAAAGACTTTTTTTCAATCGAGACTTTAGAATCTCATATTTTGCTGCAAATGCATCAGAAGCGGAAATTAAGACTTACGCCACCTGGTGGCCAAACAATTTTTTTACAAAAATTTGAAATTATGTGCAAACGATTTCCCATCAGTAGCTGTATCCGGTTCAGAAAGAATTTTTCAGATCGGAGATTTAGAAGCAGAGATATAGGGGAAAACGCAATTTACCTTTACGCGCCCTAGCGGAAAGTCTATGAATTACTTAAAATTTTTGAAATTATATGAAAAACATGTCACACGGAAAACACTATCCAATAAAGAAGGAATTTTTCAAATCGGACTCCTAGAAGTCGAGATATTGACAAAAATAAGATATACATCTACGCCCCCTGGCGTAGAAACCGTGCACTATTATAAGAAGAAAATGTTTCTAAAACGTTTGTCGGCATGAGTAGTATCGGTCTACAAACGACGTTATTTTTAATCGAGAATTTAGAAGCTCATATTTTGCTGCAAATGCATCAGAAGCGGAAATTAAGGTTTACGCCCCCTGGTGGCCAAACAATTTTTTTACAATAATTAGAAATTATGTGCAAACGATTTCCCATCAGGGGCTGTATCCGGTGCAGAAAGAATTTTTCAGATCGGAGATTTAGAAGCAGAGATATTGGGGGAAACGCAATTTACCTTTACGCCCCCTAGCGGAAAGTCTATGAATTACTCGAAAATTTTGAAATTATATGAAAAACATGTCACATGGAAAACACTATCCAACAAAGAAGGAATTTTTCAAATCGGACTCCTAGAAATAGAGATATTGTCAAAATTAAGATATACATCTACGCCACCTGGCGGAGAAACTGTGGAATATTTTAAGAAGAAAATATTACGAAAAGGTTTATCAATGTGAGTGGCATCCGTCCACGAAAGATTTTTTCCATCGATATTTTAGAAGCTCAGATTTTATGGTAAATACATCAGAAGCGAAAATTAACACTTACGCCCCCTGGTGGCCAAAGTATTCTTTACCAAAAATTCGAAATTATATGCAAAATATTTTCCATCAGGAGATGTATCCGCTGAATTTTTTTTTCAAATCGGAGTTTTAGAATAAGAGTTATCGGGGAAAATGCAATTTACTTTTACGCCCCCTAGCGGAAAATCTATGCGTAATTTGAAAAAGAAACTATATCCAAAATACTCTTCGACATAAATGGAATCGAAAGATAAAAGATTTTTTAAATCGGATGTTTAGAAGCAAATATGTGGAATAAACGTATTTTTGAATTCGACATCATCTGCATTTACGCCCTGTAGCGGCGAAATTGTACATCGTAAAAAAAAAAAAAAAACGAAATAAAGGATCATCATTCGCATATTTCAAGCTTTCGAATGCAAAAAAAGTTTCTCAAATCGGACTAATAGTTGCAGAGATACCGTGGGTACAGACGGACGGACAAACCGATAACATAAGCACGATCTTTTTTTACAAAAGACGTGCTAAAAATGATGAATGAGAGTTCTCACTTCTGCACATCGCCCCGAAGCCACTTGCTGCCGCCCCGGTGGCGCAGTGGTCTAAGCGATGGCCTCTCATCATTCGTCCGAAAGGGGTCCGGGTTCGAATCCCGGTGAGGCATGGATGTTGTGTTTGTCTTACGGCACTGGCTCTTTCCCTTCCCTGGAACCAATGATCCTAAATTAGGGACGGGTGACTGCTAGTAGCCCATTGAGTGGCTCACGGTTGTTGTTAAACC
Source organism: Macrothele yani (assembly GCA_039090855.1). Lineage (NCBI taxonomy): Eukaryota > Metazoa > Arthropoda > Arachnida > Araneae > Macrothelidae > Macrothele > Macrothele yani. The sequence goes on along the minus strand of CM077013.1, from coordinate 114,385,261 downwards.
TCCAATCAAAAAAAAAAAAAAAAAAACACTTGCTAAAACTCCTGTGAAAGCTCTTTAGTTTACTAAAAGTTGGGTTCCTCATTACTGTTTTTTGAATTTCAGTATTTTTGTGTTCTAAAACTTTTTATTATACCACATGCAAATAAATATTTTTAGATGAAATTTCAAAATTCCCTCCATTATACTAAAATTTTAGCAATAACTGTACAATTTTTAAAAACATAGATTTTTATTTAGAGTTTGTCCACAGCACTAAATGCATATACTGTAGGTATGTATTTGCTCATTTGTGAGTTCGTTTGATTGCGGCGATAATTATGGCTTTTGTTTTGAGTATTCTGAAAGAAATATATCTCTCTATGTACTGTATGTACCACAAATGAGTTTTTTGTTAAAAGTTAGGAGATTGTGTGTACCATTTCTTAACCTAAGTGCAAAAACGTGCTTGCTTTTAACATCCGAGCACGCTAAACATTTCCGTAATAGAAGGTTCCGTCTAGGAATTGTTTGCAACAAGGTTTTGAAAAATGAAAGTAAATGAGATAGATAGAATAGATACACAGATAGATAGTATGAGCATTCGTCCGAGAAGGGTCCGGCTTCGAATCCCGGCAAGGCATTGATGTTGTACATTATCTTACGGCACTGGCTCTGTCCCTTCCCTGGAATCAGTGACCCTAAGTTTGGAACGGCCGACTGCTTATAGCCCATTAAGTTGCTGACGGGGGTTGTTAAACCTTCAATAAAAAATAGATAGTATAACGTAATTGTCTTTTTCGTGCAGAGATATTGGTTATACGTTATGTCTAAACCATTACATAAGAATACGATGCAATAGTTCTTAATTAAATTTTTACGGCCAGACGAAACATAAGACAGAAGTCAACTTACGGGAATTCTTTTTTATTCCACCATTATATCAATAGAACAGATCGCACTTCGAAAGATAACGTAATTCACACCAACCACATATCCACATATCCACCACAGCAACTGTTATCTCGCCCTTTTATCTATCGTTCTTATCTCATTCATTCATACGTCTCTTTCACTCTGACCTCAATCGTGTTGCCAACCTCATTCTCGTTTGAGAGAGAAGATATCACGTTAAGTTTGAAAGTATAGGAGAGCAAACTAAAATTGACATAGGAAAAGGACCTAAAAATGAAAGTTAATTTAGAATATACGTCACAATAGATAGATAGATAGATAGATTTACATAAAAGAACATGAGTAATATCTATGGATATGATATCGAGACAGAACAAAATGCTAGGAAGAAGATACAGGTTCATCAGCCATCCATTGACTACAGGACAAAGTCCTCATTAGGAAATATGTTCACTCCGCATCGCAATGCATGTTTGGTACCAGAGTGCTATGATTGGCAAGCACCAAATGGTGTACAGCCTCGTGTGGTAACCTCCCCATTCCTGCTGGAGATCCCTGGTAAATATTTGAATGGTTTCTGGCTGTAGATTCCTTCTACAGATCTTCCGAGAACGTCTTATGCGTGTTCGAGTTCATTCAAGTTCATTGCAACCGAGTGAGTGCGTTGGCCATTGCATCCAACGGGTATCCAATACTCAATCCACAGACGCTGTATAGTGAGAACAGACGCTATCGCCCATAAAAATACATATGTCCCTACAGTACGACAGAACAGACGAACGTACCGAAGCATCACGTCATTGCGATACCATTTCCTGGTAATATCGACTGATCCATCACTTGCAGTTAGTTACGTCCGCTGACCATATTACAAGACCACACTTAACGCCGTGACCTCCAAATCTGTTCTGTTCATTAATATTCCTGGCATCATACGCTGTCCCACATTTTCTCCAGATCAATTGCCGTTTAAAATCTGACGAAAGTCAAAAGCGTCTTTCATCTGGGAACATTCCCTTGGCCCATTGATCTGAAGATCAGTCAACGTGAGACATACACCACTAAACGCGGGCTGTACGATGCGCCCTGGATGATGGTAGACAACATACGCGTTTCGAGTCATATAGTTTTGCTGCATTTAGACGTCTTGACGCGGTTTGGCGCGTAATTCGCACACGTGTGCTTCCTTGAAGACAATGAGCCAACTGGCCCTCAGTACTTTTCCGACTCCATTTTACTGTTATAGACAGATAACAGTCATTCATCTTGCTCGTTCTGGGGGAAGGACCTCCAGCAAAACATCATTAGAGCAGTTCTGTGTCTCCTGAACACTGACCAACTCAGCAAAACTCTGCTGTGTGCTATTCCAAACTCCCTGGCGACATCGGTCACAGTCCGGTCTTCTTCGAGTTTGCTGATAATTCGGCCTGAGGTAAAATCGTCCATATGATGTCTGCGAGATATTCTTTTGTTACCTCAGACGCGCAGTTTCTCTCTCAGTGGCCGAAACGCATGAAAAACACAATGAACTAAATGATATCCCATTCTTCCTCCTGGCTGTATACACCCTCGACAGCTGGCACGTGCTCACAGAAAATTTGCATGTAGGCTGCATCGAATATCTTCGCAAGTCACACTTCACTGTTGTGCATATATTAGTCAGCATTTTTATCCCCGTGACGGTCTGTAACTGTCAGATTTCATATTCGTCCATAAATTAGCGTTTTGAGCTCCATCAATTGATAGCCATAGATAAGGACTACTTAACTCTACGATGCTTAACCATTGCTGTTTTTCTCCACCATTCGCCGTGACGTAATGGATCAACTTACTGGGCTCCATCAATTGATATCCATAGCTGCTCTGCTGTTTTTGTATTGTCAAACTGTATCCTGAAGGACCGAAATGTACTATTTAAGAACGTGCAATCATACTAGGGACTTAGAACTTACTGAGTGTATTTTGTAATTTTGGATTCGATAACTTTCGTAACTTTAAACTTTCTAGTGGTGATGTGCGAGAATGTGTATGCGTCAGTAGGTGTGCAAGTCTTTGTAAACTTAGATGAAAAAGAAAATTAGATAATATTCGTTGATTAGTGATACCATTTTATTGGGTGCATGTGTTTATCCCATTTTGTACGATTTTGAACGAATTCCAAAAAGGCACGCTATGTGTCACTTATACCTTTTTCTACGGTTAAGTATTCTTCGCATTCATGTCCTTGATAGATGTGTAATCAACGTTCCACTGTATGTGACAATTTCGTTTCACTTGAGTCGAAAATGTTTGTAAAGTAACGTAAAAAAATTAGCTTTAACTTTACTTGTGCGTGTGATTTGTGTTTTGCACCCATTCCCCACCCCTCGAAAAAAAAAGCAATTGCTTGCGTTGGATTTGCCAGCTCTGAGAGGGAACTGGATCCATTTCTGAATACCTTGGTGACAAAGCTCATGAGTATGTTTGCCAATCTGCTCATAAAGAGAACACGCGTGTTTGGTCGATTAAAGCAGGAATCCCGTGTTTACTGTTTACTGAACAAACAATTGCTCAGCTTGAATTGAAACATGGCCACCCACCAAAGGGGGTTAGAAGTGGTTTCGGCTGCAGTGAAAGTTGTGAACACACGGTGCTTAATATAACCAGGTACTCAGCGGCTGTGTTTTCAGTGAAGCCATCTGCTTTCAAAATGAAAACGTCGTACGTAGCTGGGTGGTAGCAAGGCTCATGATGAAGAACTGGCTAGGTCTCACGCGCGTACAATTATCCGCGTCAGTTCATTTACACTCGAAGAAAACATTAAATTGTGCAACTACATAACTTAATGTTTACAGAAAAGGTGTTTTCAGGAAAAATAAATACTACAGTGTTCTATTGAAAAGAACAGTTTTACTAAAGATTCCTAAAAGAATAGAAAAGGACTTACTACAACAGAACAAGTAGAATTTAAAATGCTGTCTTGTCTTTCAAACACAACTTTATTATCTCTTTTAGACAGACATTCGCGGCCTTGTTTCTTCTTCTATATCAAAATTAAATATTTGTTTTCTTTCTACAGTTTCTCGTGAACCTGAATTGTTTCCTTAAACTGAAACTCAATAACGCAGATCTTATTTTGAAAGCAACGCACAGTAGCTTAGATCAAAATTTGCAAACTGTCTTCCATTTTAGGCAGAAAGCCGTTATCATTTCTCACCGTTAGTAGTTATTCGTAGCGCATTCTTACCTATAAACACCAACTCTCGATTCTATTTCCTTTTTATTTTTGCCTGCACTGAAACTCGGTACTACATTTTTCTCTTAAATTTATATTTAGAACCCTCCTTTTTCTTTTAAGCCTTATACCTATGTTATTTATTTTAAAAAGAAACTTTTAGTTTCGAAGGAAATAGAAGATATGCTGATATTTCTTCCCTCTGAAAAACAGCGACTTAGTTGATACTTTTAAGAAAATCTCAGGTTTTTTGAAGGAACTTAGGACTCTAATGCGTTATTAGGAAACTTAGGACCCTAATCCTAATTCTTTCTGTAGAAACTCACACGAACCTCATAGTTACTTCACAAACTCGTGACCTGCGTCTTTCTTCAGAAAGTTAAAACTCTTAAGCTTCCTCAAAAAAATCACGATCGCACTGCTTTCGTAGAACTCACAACGATGAGAAACTTTAGAAACTAAAGTTTATGTTCATTTCCTTAAAACGTTAAGGCTATTTTGTTTCCTTCTTAATTAACTACCATTCCGCTTTCTTCTAAAACTTAAGATTTTGCTATTATCTTAAAAAAATGTACTGTTATTCTGCTTTCTTTAGAAACTCACTTCGTTTTAGCCTCAAAAAAATCACGATCGCACTGCTTTCGTAGAACTCCCGACGATGAGAAACTTTAGAAACTAAAGTTTATGTTCCTTTCCTTAAAAAGTTAAGGCTGTTTTGTTTCCTTCATAATTAACTACCATTCCGCTTTCTTCTAAAACTTAAGATTTTGCTATTTTCTTTAAAAACATTTACTGTTATTCTGCTTTCTTTAGAAACTCACAGCGTTTTAGCTTTCATTAGAAACTCACACCTTGCTGGATTTTTTTACAATCTCACCACATTTCTTCGTTTTTTAGAAAATTAAGACTATTTTTCTTTCTTAAAAAATTCACGACATGCCGCTTACTTAAGAAATTCGCGACCGTGACACTTTGTTTAGGAACTTATGATCTTATTTCTTCTTTAGAAAGATTAAAACTATCTTGCTTTCTTAAAAGTTCACGAACCCGCAGCTTTCTTAGGGAATTCACTATACGTCTGTTTTTTTTTTTATTTTGAGATTCCATATCCTATTACTGTTTTTAGAAACTTAAGTTTCTGATGGTCCCTAAGAAATTCGTGATGAGGCTGTTTTCTTTAGAAACTCGCCTTCGTGCTATTTTCTTTAAAAATACATTGTATTACTAGTTTCTTTAGAAACTCTCAATATATATTAGCGTTTTCTTTGGAAATGTCCGAAACTGCTGCTTTTTTTAAATCTCAGTGTTTTTCTACTTTCTTTGTAAACTTTGGACGATAGTACACCCTTCGAAAGCTTACGACACTGCTATGTCATTCAGAAACTCTCGAACATGCTACATACATTCTTTAAAAATTTAGGACCCAGCTGCTTTCTTTAGAAACTCGTGATTTTGCTGTTTCCTTATATAAACGCATTACCTCATCATTTCTTTCTAACAGGTGCACGGAATTTCGTTACTTTCCTTAAGGAAGAAATCAGAGCCACTTTCTGTCCTTTGGGCGCTCAATCGTTGAACGTTCCGTAGATTAGGCAAAAAGTCAACTGAACTGTTTTCTGTATATAAATACTTCCAACAGAATTTTCCTTTGGTCTACAGTTGTTTCGTAATCTTTTGCCTGTTTCTAGGTACAGAGATTTCAGATTTTTTTGATAAACAACTTATCGCGAATCTTGTAGCATTTCTGTTCGATTTCCAAACATTTCGACATCTTTTATTCTCCGAAAAATCATTTGATAACATAAATTCTTGTGAAATTTCAGTTGGTAGTTGCTTTTGAAGCACGCAGACTTTCTTTGTAAAAAGGTTTAATTTACTGTTTTGCATGTGTGCTTGTTATCTCGTATAAAATAGCTCTTTAACATCATCCTTTTGAATTTAACCGACTCATTGGAAATAAATTTTTAATTTTAACTGCTGCATTTGAAATAAACTTTTAATTTTAACTGCTTCATTGGAAATAAGCGTTTTATTGTAAATGTTACACTTAGAATAAATTTTTAATTTTAACTGCTTCATTGAAAATAAGCGTTTTATTTTAAATGCTACATTTAGAATAAATTTTTAATTTTACCTGCTTCATCTGAAATAAAGGTCACACACAGATTTGAAATGTTGTAACTTTTGATTTTCAGTGGATGTAGCAAAAACGTTTGAGGTGGAAATTTGATGCAGTCGATGCAATGTTTAAGGTTAATTCAGTAAACAGAAACTGAGGAACTGTGTGAGAGAATAAACACGTTGTTATTACTAATTTTTTTTTAAGTTTCAGTATGTCCTAACGTAGTTCATCTGTATTTTACAATCCTCCGTTTTGCGTTTATGTCGAGTTTTTATAACTCACCTGAATAAAAGTAACCAGGGGCTACCAAAAAATGGTTAGCACGTATCCTTACGGAACTTCAGAAGTGGAATATTGATGAATTTGATGGTGCAAAAGACCGCCTGGGATTTTCATCTTCTCACCCTTTTCTTTTCTCTGTTGTTTGGGAGTTAACAACCCCCATGAACAACTCTGAGGAATGGAAGCAATCGCCATCCCCTATTTGGGGCTATTTGCTCCAGGTTAGGGTGAGAGCCAGCGACGTAATATAAATGCAACACCCCTGCCTCGTCCGGGACATTGGGCCGCGAATGGCCTAGTGTTCAACGTTCGTGACTGCCACGGAGATGACCTAGTGTTCGATCCCAGGCAGGTACGAACGCTCGAACCACTAAATATCCACCGTGCATCGGATGGGCACCTTAAGCCGTCGGACCTAGGGTACTGGCCTCCTGGTAATAAATAAGGGCTTCTACCTCGCATCTGTGTCACTTTCCTATCGGGCACTCTAGCCCAAATGTCCCATTCCTAAGGGTTGTTTAAGACCTGGGGTCAGACACTCCCTTCCTAAAATCCTGTACATATGATCTGATCTGATCATCCGGAACACGAAGCACGGCTCATTTCGGTCGACCAGCCAGAAACCGACTCCTCTGACGACAGGGCCAACAGAATGGCACGTATGGGGATTTTTAATTCACAGCTGACAACACACGATTATGTATTAAAACTGCAAAACCTTTGTGACGTATACTTCCAGATCTAACTTTCCCTTTGAGTTTTCTTTCCTGTACAGCATGTGTTATTTCTTGTAGCGATGCATCATCCGTGAATGATTCATTACAACGAATGACTCCTCCATTACTGCGACACACATACTGAAGTCGCAGCACGTTTAACTTCTTCCATTTCATTCACAGCGAATGGCACTTTACAGTGAATGGTGAATGGTTCGCTCTCACCGCTGTGAATGATCATTCAATCCGCCAATACTGCGACACACACTGAAGGGACAGCACGTTTAACTTTCTTCCGCCGTATGAGTTGAGAAACGAAATCCTGATTAGATCATTTAATCTCAATAAGATCATTCAATCCGCCATTACTGCAACACACACTGAAGTTGCAGTACATTTAACTTTCTCCCGCCCGTATCAGTTCGGAAACGATATCCCGATAAGATCATTCAATCAGCCATTACCTCAATACCCACTGAAGTAGCAGTACGTTTAACTTTCTCCCGCCCGTATCAGTTCGGAAACGAAATCCCGATGAGATCATTCAATCCGCCATTACTGCTACACACACTGAAGTCGCAGTACGTTTAACTTTCTCCCGCCCGTATCAGTTCGGAAACGAAATCCCGATGAGATCATTCAATCCGCCATTACTGCAACACACACTGAAGTCGCAGTACGTTTAACTTTCTCCTGCCCGTATCAGTTCCGAAACGAAATCCCGATAAGATCATTCAATCCGCCATTACTGCAACACACACTGTAGTCGCAGTACGTTTAACTTTCTCCTGCCTGTATCAGTTCGGAAACGAAATCCCGATAAGATCATTTAATCCGCCATTACTGCAACACACACTGAAGTCGCAGTACGTTTAACTTTTTCCTGCCTGTATCAGTTCGGAAACGAAATCCCGATAAGATCATTCAATCCGCCATTACTGCAACACACACTGAAGTCGCAGAACGTTTAACTTTCTCCCGCCCGTATCAGTTCGGAAACGAAATCCCGATAAGATCATTCAATCCGCCATTACTGCAACACACACTGAAGTCGCAGTACGTTTAACTTTCTCCTGCCTGTATCAGTTCGGAAACGAAATCCCGATAAGAACATTTAATCCGCCATTACTGCAACACACACTGTAGTCGCAGTACGTTTAACTTTCTCCCGCCCGTATCAGTTCGGAAACGAAATCCCGATAAGATCATTCAATCCGCCATTACTGCAACACACACTGAAGTCGCAGTACGTTTAACTTTCTCCTGCCTGTATCAGTTCGGAAACGAAATCCCGATAAGATCATTTAATCCGCCATTACTGCAACACACACTGAAGTCGCAGTACGTTTAACTTTCTCCTGCCTGTATCAGTTCGGAAACGAAATCCCGATAAGATCATTTAATCCGCCATTACTGCAACACACACTGTAGTCGCAGTACGTTTAACTTTCTCCCGCCCGTATCAGTTCGGAAACGAAATCCCGATAAGATCATTCAATCCGCCATTACTGCAACACACACTGAAGTCGCAGTACGTTTAACTTTCTCCTGCCTGTATCAGTTCGGAAACGAAATCCCGATAAGATCATTTAATCCGCCATTACTGCAACACACACTGAAGTCGCAGTACGTTTAACTTTCTCCTGCCTGTATCAGTTCGGAAACGAAATCCCGATAAGATCATTCAATCCGCCATTACTGCAACACACACTGAAGTCGCAGTACGTTTAACTTTCTCCCGCCCGTATCAGTTCGGAAACGAAATCCCGATAAGATCATTCAATCCGCCATTACTGCTACACACACTGAAGTCGCAGTACGTTTAACTTTCTCCCGCCCGTATCAGTTCGGAAACGAAATCCCGATAGGATCATTTAATCCGCCATTACTGCAACACACACTGTAGTCGCAGTACGTTTAACTTTCTCCTACCTGTATCAGTTCGGAAACGAAATCCCGATAACATCATTCAATCCGCCATTACTGCAACACACACTGAAGTCGCAGTACGTTTAACTTTCTCCCGCCCGTATCAGTTCGGAAACGAAATCCCGATAAGATCATTCAATCCGCCATTACTGCAACACACACTGAAGTCGCAGTACGTTTAACTTTCTCCCGCCCGTATCAGTTCGGAAACGAAATCCCGATAAGATCATTCAATCCGCCATTACTGCTACACACACTGAAGTCGCAGTACGTTTAACTTTCTCCCGCCCGTATCAGTTCGGAAACGAAATCCCGATAGGATCATTTAATCCGCCATTACTGCAACACACACTGTAGTCGCAGTACGTTTAACTTTCTCCTACCTGTATCAGTTCGGAAACGAAATCCCGATAACATCATTCAATCCGCCATTACTGCAACACACACTGAAGTCGCAGTACGTTTAACTTTCTCACGCCCGTATCAGTTCGGAAACAAAATCCCGATAGGATCATTTTAATCCGCCATTACTGCAACACACACTGTAGTCGCAGTACGTTTAACTTTCTCCTACCTGTATCAGTTCGGAAACGAAATCCCGATAACATCATTCAATCCGCCATTACTGCAACACACACTGAAGTCGCAGTACGTTTAACTTTCTCCCGCCCGTATCAGTTCGGAAACGAAATCCCGATAAGATCATTCAATCCGCCATTACTGCAACACACACTGAAGTCGCAGTACGCTTAACTTTCTCCTGCCTGTATCAGTTCGGAAACGAAATCCCGATAAGATCATTCAATCCGCCATTACTGCAACACACACTGTAGTCGCAGTACGTTTAACTTTCTCCTGCCTGTATCAGTTCGGAAACGAAATCCCAATAAGATCATTCAATCCGCCATTACTGCAACACACACTGAAGTCGCAGTACGTTTAACTTTCTCCCGCCCGTATCAGTTCGGAAACGAAATCCCGATAAGATCATTCAATCCGCCATTACTGCTACACACACTGAAGTCGCAGTACGTTTAACTTTCTCCCGCACGTATCAGTTCGGAAACGAAATCCCGATAAGATCATTTAATCCGCCAATACTGCAACACACACTGAAGTCGCAGTACGTTTAACTTTCTCCTGCCTGTATCAGTTCGGAAACGAAATCCCGATAAGATCATTCAATCCGCCATTACTGCAACACACACTGAAGTCGCAGTACGTTTAACTTTCTCCCGCCCGTATCAGTTCCGAAACGAAATCCCGATAAGATCATTCAATCCGCCATTACTGCAACACACACTGAAGTCGCAGTACGTTTAACTTTCTCCTGCCTGTATCAGTTCGGAAACGAAATCCCGATAAGATCATTTAATCCGCCATTACTGCAACACACACTGAAGTCGCAGTACGTTTAACTTTCTCCTGCCTGTATCAGTTCGGAAACGAAATCCCGATAAGATCATTCAATCCGCCATTACTGCAACACACACTGAAGTCGCAGTACGTTTAACTTTCTCCGGCCCGTATCAGTTCGGAAACGAAATCCCGATAAGATCATTCAATCCGCCATTACTGCAACACACACTGAAGTCGCAGTACGTTTAACTTTCTGCAGCCCGTATCAGTTCGGAAACGAAATCCCGATAAGATCATTCAATCCGCCATTACTGCAACACACACTGAAGTCGCAGTACGTTTACCTTTCTCCCGCCCGTATCAATTCGGAAACGAAATCCCGATAAGATCATTCAATCTGCCATTAATGCAATGCATTGAAGATGCAGCATGTGTAACTTTCTCCCGCCCATATGAGTTGGGAAAACGAAATCCCGATCAGATCATTTAATCCCAATAAGATCATTCAATCCGATATTACTGCAACGCACACTGAAATCGCAGCGCGTTTAACTTTCTTCCACTTGGAAAACGAAATCCCGGGTAGGAAAGTAATGTCGGGAATAGGTAAATGCCAATCGTTCTATGAGTGAGCTGTCAGCTTGGAAATAATGGTGAAGGTTCAGAATGGGAATGATACGTGCCACTCATTTGGATGGTGTGGCCGAATCGTTCGCTCGTGGCGAATCAATCATGGTGAACGGTGAATGGTAGAGCAGCGGCGCACCTAGGAATTCTTGCTGGAGGGGGCTGTATATATGTACTATATAGTATACGTACACAATGTGTGTAGATATATGTAGTGTATGCCAATAGTTTATATACGGTTGTGGCGTACATCGCTCTTTATCTCTTTGAGGCTTTGGGAAGAAGACACTATGTCAGACATTATGTCATTTTTTGAACATGTAAAATAATATTTTTGAATGTTTAATTTGTGACGTACATCGTTCTTAATCTCCTGGGAGGGTGCTTAAGCCCCGTGGGTGCGCCAATGTGGTAGAGAGCTGTCGTTATATTTTGGGCAGTTTGCCAAAAAGAGCTGTGGCCTTGAAAGCGCTTTGGTCGTAAACACGAGTTCCCTGCAAGGAATTTCTTACTCAAGGCGCGTAGTGACAACTTGGAAATTGAATGTTCAGTCTTTTGCAGTGTTCGAAGTGGGCAAGTAGGGCATACCGGTAGTTAACAAATATGGAAGTGAGCATACCGACAGTTAAAAAAAACATTATTTACCATCCGGTATGTAATAAAGTGGCTATAAAAATAATGTAATAATGAGGTAACACTGGACATGGCTCAACCGAGAGAACAAGCTGGATTCAGGAGTGGCAACAGCATAATAGATCATATCCACGTATAGAACTAATTGAAAAAGCTACGGAATATGAACGTCCATTATGCATGGCTTTTATCGATTATGAAAAAGCCTTTGATTCGGGGAAACCATCAGAAGTTACAATGGCTCTGAAATCCTGCGGTATTGAAGATGCATACATTAATATTATTAATAACATCTATGAAAATGCAAGTGCAAAGATTCGGCTGTTTGAAAATACAACACACATAAAAATTGGAAAGGGAGTGAGACAAGGTGACACCATATCTCCGAAGTTCTTTAATGCCACATTGGAAAATGTCTTTCAATCACTGAACTGGGAAAACAAAGGGATAAAGATTAATGGAGACTATCTAACCCACCTTCGTTTTGCTGATGACGTAGTCATTTTTGCAACTACCCCATCAGAGCTTCAGAGTATGATCCAGGAACTTGCTGACAAGAGTAAAGAAGTGGGATTCAAAATGAACTTTCAGAAAACAAAAGTGATGTTCAATGCTTTTACAAGAAATGAAGATTTATCGATTGATGGAGAAAAGCTGGAGATAACAGACACGTACGTTTATCTTGGACAGCAGATATCAAGTGAGGGTCACATTGATGAAGAAATTAATCGGCGTACAAAACTTGCCTGGAGAGCTTTTGGAAGAAACAGCATAATTTTCAACAGCAATATGCCATTATGTCTTAAAAGAAAAGTGTTTGATCAATGCATCCTTCCAGTGCTTACGTATGGTGCAGAGACGTGGACCTTAACTAAAAGAGACATACAAAGGCTGCAGACAACTCAAACAAGCATGGAGAGGTGCATGCTTGGTGTAACTAGGAGAGATAAGAAGAGGAACTCGTGGATCCGAAAAATGACAAGAGTGGAAGACATCATGATCAGAGTTAAATCCCTGAAATGGCAATGGGCTGGGCATGCTGCCCGAAGGACAGCCGAAATTTTAGATTGGATTCCAAGAAAAGACCCAGAAGAAGACCAAATGGGAGATGGGTGGATGAAATTCGAAAGTATGCGGGAGTGACATGGAGGAGACTGGCACAAGAAGGACCGTTGTGGAGAAAACTTGGGGAGACCTTCGTCCAGCAGTGGATGGATAATGGTTGACAATGATGATGATGATGTAATAAATTATAAACCCGTCACAAACTACGTAAAGAAATTGGGATGAAAGCTAAATTTTAACGCAAAAATCGGCAAATGACATTTTTAATGGATGAAATTGATAAATGATTAGCAGCTGAGACTGAAAGAGACCACAAACCCTTCAATGAAGGTTATTTTTAATTATTACATTAAAATTTTATACCAAAAACAAAATAACAGTTATGTGGAATGGTATGTATTTCGTTCGAAACCTCCTGATTATAATATGTGGATCTACGGTCGACACCATACCGGCAGTAGTTCTGTGCCACTTCGACCAATGTTCGTTTGAATGTTCATTCATAAAAGATGAATGAATACCCAAGAAAGAATGATTCATGCCGTAATTAATTTCTTGGTAACGCGTTTCACGTCTGAACGTTACGTTCTGAACCTCCAGTCTCGTTGTTACCTTTGGCAAAGCTGTCAGATAGCCAGTGAAAGATCACGATTTCGAAAGTTATAAAAGCGACTGTAACAAGAATTCAAGTGAATGTTGGCTTTGACAAATGCGTTACATTAATCAACCTCGAGAGATACTGAGTTGTACTACCAGTTATCACTGTTGTTCGTGCGTATTAACTCCTATTATATTGTTGTGGAAATTGTTTCATTGAGTGTACTACTTCAGCAGTTGTCTTCGTATGAATTTACACGGAGAGCTGTAAAAAGAAAAAGTAAGTGCTATTAATGACGTTGCATTCATCTAAAGTCTAGACTCTACCCTTATGAATTATTTTTGTTTGGTAGATTGAATATCCTTGCTACTAAGTAAGTTTGACATACACAGATATTCACGAACTCTTCATCTTGTGCTTTAACATGAATATCAATAGAATTTTTATGTTTTAAAGTTGCAGAAGTAAAAACATGTTTGCCAAAAAATTCCGCCAAGTTGGCAGGTAAAATTAAGGGCAAAAGAAATAAAAAACCCGAAGAATGCTATTGAGATTTCTCCAGCATTGTACCACAAAATCACAGCATTTTTGCTTTGTCATAAATACAACAGCTCTTTGTGGGAAAAGAAGAGGACGGCTCCATTAAGAAACACGTTTTATATTTAAAAAATTAATCACTCATGCAGTATGTTCTCTAACTACTAAACGCTCTGCTCATCATTTCTTTCTGAAGACTTCCACTTTTCTTCAAGACTTTATACAGAATTTTACTTCCTTAACGTGTTTCCTCCTGCAGATTTGCCGTCCAATACGGTACTACTCATTACGCATTAAATGCTTATCTATTCGTATGGAACAATAAACCTTTTTTTGCAACTTCAGTCTGACTGGCCGCCACAGTCGGGAGAGCTTATCCGAAAGGAAAAGTTATGCAGAAAAATGAAGATTATGGGATTAACGTTTCAGTTTTCTCTCGGAATTTGTCAAAAAAAGCTCACAGATGACCAATGTAGCATAAAGCTCAAAATTAAGTTGCACTGCGTTTTTAAATTCCGCGACTGGAAAGAAAATTGTATTCCCCTTTCCATCACCGCTGCAGTTAAGCCTTCGTTTCCCTTTTGCTCCATAACAGTTAAAAATTCACACCTGCTGCCAGCAAAAACATTTCGTGGAACAAACGACAAATGCGCAGTTCCGCATTGACAGTCTGACTTCATCACTTCCTTCCTGGTGGCGAACAACCTGTATACACATGCAGTTAATCCTTGCTTACGTGAAGCGGTATTTTGGTTTATGGATCTAATAAATAATCCAAGTTTTAAATATTTGGTCATAAATATGTAAGTTTTAAATATCTGATCATAAATGATATAATTCTTCTGAGGTTTTAATCGCAAGGCTTTAATCTCAGCTTTGTTTATAATTTCAGTATTTACCTACGAAGATTAATTACTCAGCACAGTTTGTTATTTCTGAGTACTTTCGTTATTATCATCAAGTATCATTATTAAACCAATGATCTGCCTAAGTTTCTTCCACAACTGTCAACCGTGAGTCAATCCCCTATATGCCACTCTGGCATTTTTTCGAATTTCGTCCCCCGATCTCCCACGTGGTCTGTTTCTGGGACTTTTTCTGTCCTTTGCTACCCAGTTTAATATTTCAGTTGCCCATCGGCGGTCAGTTCTTCTTGCAATATGTTGCCCATTGCCATTTCAGGGATTTTAGTCTGATCATGATGCCTTCCACTCCTATCATTTTTCCGGAACCACGAGTTCCTCTTCTTATTTTTCCAGTTTACTCAAAGCATGCAGCTCTCCATACTTCTTTCATTCGTCTGGAGCCACTGTATGTATTTTATAGTTACAATCTACGCCAAATAGCTAAAGCAATATAGACACCTACCCAATATGATGATGGTCCTCCACGTGGCGTGAAACAGCTGTTACCCGAAAAAGCGTCGAGATTTCTACAGGTATCTTGCTTTGTCTTGTACCAACACGTTACAAGCAGATCCTTTAACTATTGTACGATATGTGGCTGAGTCGCTGTAAATCGGATTTGCTGTTGCAACACAAACAACAGGTGCTCGACTGGTAGAACCTATGTACTCAAGATTTCCATGGTTGGGTGAGATTGAGACAAGATTAATACAGTAGACGCTACTTCTGTATCCAAGTAGGATGGTATTTCTATCCCTCGGGTAAAAATATTAGAGATGCGAACACCAAATCCAAATGAATTAGTCCCACAGATCCTCTTCAAGACGTTCATAATGTCGGGAATATAATCAATAGATCAAATGAAACGCAGATTAGAAGTTTCACGGGTTGGGGTTCTCAAACTTCTGCGCTTATAGTTCTTAATAAGGGTATTAATAAGAACTATAAGCGCAGAAAGTTGACTAGCTTGACTGTATGGATGATCGGATTGATACTGTACTGAACTGGATTGATATTTGGGGAATTTGGAGGCGACCTGGAAGTCTTCCTCGTGTTCCACGTACCATTCTCAAGCAATCCTGTAATGTGGCATGGGGCATTACACTACAGAAGGAAGGAACCACGAGAAAGGGTTTCACCGGGATTTCCGCTTTCCTTGTTCAGGGACATATCAAGCGAGCGTGGCAGGTTCTGCCGGACCAACAGATGGAAAATAAACTGTATCGTATTAAACCTATTCTTGGAATCTGGAAATCCTCGGAATCGTAGGGAGAAAGTTGTGCTTGCGCGTCTCCGCATTAGGCATTGTTTCACTCATCGCTTTTTGCTGTGTGGCCGCACTGCGACGATGTGTGAGACGTGCAATTGCCGACTCACTGTCACTCATCTTCTGTGTAGCTGTGTTTGTTTTCGTGATGTACGTTTTCACTTCTTTCATTCTCATTTGTTGACCGAGGACGCCGGTACGCTGCAGCTGCTCGTAGATTACTACTGACTTTTTTAAACGTATCTAGATTTTAGCCTTTCCATCATTCTCATTTTTTTTACTTTTACTGAATCAGCCAGATTTTAAGCATTATACCATGTTTTGAATAATGTTTATTTAATTGCCTTTTGTCTGGTGCTCTTTTGCCAAACATGGCCCTTGCGCCATAAAAATCACCGACCAACCAACCAACCAACCACCAGAAAGCAATACCGTTTCCACAAAAAGATATACCTGGTCTAAAATTATGTTTAGGTAGATGGAAGACGTCATAGTTTTCTGCACATGAATGACTGGACCAGGGTTTCCCAACAGATCATATCCCAAAGCATTACACTTCCTCCACCGGCTGGTTTTCGTGCCATGGTGCATCCTGGTGGCAACACTTCCCCAGGAAAACAACGCACATATACCCGGCCGTCCACATGGTGCAACAGAAAACGAGATTCGTCGGACCAGACGACCTTCTTCCAATCATTCAAGTTCCAGTTTTAGTGCTCGCGTCCCCATTGTGGGCGCTTTCGACGGTCAACTGAGGTTAGCTTGGGCAGTCAGAGCGGCTACGCAGCCTTGCTTTCAGCAGGGATCGATGTAATGTCGGGATCGATGTACTGCAGGGATCGATGTACTGCAGGGATCGATGTAATGCGGGATCGATGTACTCTCGTCACCAGCGTTCAAATTACCGGCCCTCTGTCCAACAGTGTTCCTTCTGTTGGCTCGCACTATACGGATAGTCTTCGCTCACCTGTAATGTTGACGTGTCGTGGTCGGCCCAAACCTTGCCGGCGATTCGTGGTTTTTTCTTCCTCGGACCACGTTTTCAAGGTACTAACCACGTCTGACCGTGACCATTACACGCGCCGACGTTTACCTGTAATTGCTTCGATTTGCATAAGGACGCGCTGGTAACAATTTAATATTTTGGTTCTTCGGCGTATGTCTCTGATCCATAAGTAAAAACTGAAAGGATGCATTGCCGAAGCTCTTTCCTTTTAACACATAATGGTAAATTGCTCTTGAATATTGTAATATATATACAGGGTTACAAAGAAAATCACACGCACACTTCAGTGTGTATATTCAAGGCCATATCAGAATAATATAACCACCCGCGGAATCACAGCGTGCCTGCTCAGGAGCGTCACAGAGTGCACACGACAAGGTCGACCACACGAAGATATAAGCGGCCAGCCAGATCTGATGAGGCATGGTGCGCAACGTGAGCACAATGAGCAGAGGTAGTGACTTGACGAACGTTCAAAAAGAAATAATCATCGGCTAATACGTCAAGGGTGAAAGCATCTCAGGAAGAGCAGACTTCCTGGTCTGTTCGCGAGGTGCTGTAGTAAGGGTGTGCCAAGAATGGACCGCCAGCACACCGAGTACCTGATGACGTCATAGCTCTGGAGCCCCAAGGCCATCAACCCCAGTGGAGAACGTCGCCTCCGCAGATAGGTAAAGGGCAATCGGCGCTCAGCTGTGCAGCAGTTGGCCACGCAAATGAACGCTGGTGCGCCCAGGTACAATACAATACAATTATTTATTGCACACATTTAAAACTTACAGTTATATGAAAATGCAATACACCAGGAGGAATCTGAACACATTGGTTGTAAGGCGGTTCCCCCTATCAGATGTAAGAAAAAGAATAAAACATATGGCATATATGAAAGCAAGAAAGATGGTTATAACAGAAGCACCATTGTTAGCAGGATGCTTGGAACTACAATTTAATGATAGGGTTGAGATTCGTTATGGAGATCAGGATGATTTACAATGTGATTTCGCAGAGACAAGGAAAATGTTTTGATATTTTCCAGGGATCTGATGCTCTCTGGGAGATTATTCCATAGGATAATGACTTTATACAGTATGCTATTTAAACCATAATTAAGTCTAACACACGGCTGACATAATTTGTTGTTAGCAACAGATCTGGTGAAGATAGAATAATCCAGATATTTGATGTCAGATTGAAAAATAGGCAGTTTAAGATGCATTATTTTAAAAACAGGATACCTAGTTTCAAGGTAAAAATTTCATGAATTTTTAGAATATTTAGTTTTAGAAATAATGGTTTTGAATGAGACATGTAATCTGTGTTCAGCATATAGCGAACAGATTTCTTCTGTAATTTGAGCAAGCATAACTTATTGTTTGCACTTATATTTGAACACCAAGACTCCAGACAATAGGAGAGATGGGTATAAATAAAAGCATAGTAAAATGTCTTTAGGATATTGATAGGGAAGAGATGCTTAATTTTACCAAGCAGACCAACCTGTAAGGAAACTTTTTTAAAACAAACTGAACATGCGTATTCCAGTTAAAGAATTCATCAAACCAAACACCAAGATACTGAACTTTGTCCACAAATTTAAGGGGGAGATCATTAATCCTGACTGGAAATTTATTTATGTCCTCTCTTTTACGAACGTTTCGGAAATATACGGCATTGATTTTTAGAATATTAAATGATAATTTGTTAGAGCATAACCAATGAGATAAATTTGATAGATAATTATTGATCATTATCTGTAACTTATGCAAATCATGATATTTTTGAAAAATGACAGTGTCATCAGCGTATAGCGAAGCATGAGTTGATTGCAGGCACAGAGGAAGGTCAATAATATATAACAGGAACAGTAACGGTCCCAACACCGAACCTTGAGGCACTCCACAAGAAATATTAAGTAGATCGGAGTTTATTTTATTTACAGTGACATACTGTTTGCGATAAGAGAGGTAGCTCATTGAGAGGGAAAGAATTTTGCCACGAAAACCGTATTTGGGTAATTTATGTAACAGAATGTCGTGATTTACCGTGTCGAAAGTTTTTTGGAAATCAATAAAAACACAAATACGTAGTATAATAACTGTCATCTAGTGCTTCCGAAATAAAGTTTACGTGTTCCTGATAACAGCAGAGCGCACCTTGTTGCACATGGGTCTCCGGAGTCGATGCTGCGACAAGGTGCCCATATTAACCGAGATCCATCGGCAACGACGCCTGCAGTTTACATGGTACTACCGTCATTAGACAGTGGTAGAGTGGAAACAGTTTGCCTTCTCAGACGAATCGAGGTTTCTACTCCACAGAAGTGATAGGCGATGGCGAATACGAAATCAGACACGCGAGAACTAACACCCGGACAAGCTTGTCGCTCAAGTACAGGCCGTCGGTGGCAGTGCGCAGGTCTGGGGGATGTTTTCCTTGTATAACCTGGGACCGCTGATACCACTGCATGTCCATCCTCGCTGACCACATGCATCCCTTCATATTGGACGTTTAATTGGTGGTGATGGTGTCTACCAACAGGACAATGTGACGAGCCTCGTCGCTTAGGGAATGCGTGACTGGTTCCAGGGACACGACATCGATGTCTCCGTTCTCTCTTGGCCGGCGAAATCGCCCGACCTCAATCCCATACAGCACTTGTGGAATTATTTGGATCGACAGGTTTGACGTGCCGACCCAAACCACGTCATCTCCGGGACCTCCGTGCTCTGCTGCAGTTCGAATAGGCACGCGTGTCTCGGGGAACACTAAAGGGCCTCGTGGCGTTCATGTTACGCCGTTTCACCGCTGTCATGCGGCCCAATGATGGTTATTCCCATTATTAGGTAGGTGGCCATATTATTCTGATACGACTGTGTACGTATGAAATCATCAACATTCATTCTCAATCCACTGCTGGATGAAGGCCTCTCCAGGTCTCTTCCTCAACTCTCTGTCTTGAGCAATTCTCTTCCATTCTCATCCGCATGTGCAAGGATCAAATCCAAGTATTTTGTGTGCACCCTGACCTCCAAATTCTCTCCACTTTATTCCCGTGGAATGTCGTGGAAGGTATCATTCGCTGGTCCCAGCTAGTGCCTTGTTTTGCTGAGAACTACGGGACATCATTCTGACTGGCTGGTGCAGGATACCTGCGATCCCTTGCCGCGGTGCAGTGAAGTCGATGCCACGACGGGTGCATGTGGTCATCGAGATGGAATGTGACGAAGAGATGTGTGGTCATAATGTGTATATTCCACAAAGATCTTCAAAATCGATTTCCCGTTTCTTTCTCACATTCGGGGATCTGCTGATGTCTTGATTCACGATGATTTTTTTTAATATTTGTTCTTTTTAGATTGCACTAACTTAATGACATCCGCGTACAACGCGCAACATATTATTCAGTTGATCGATTAATTAAAAATACTCGACAATAATCGCATTGCTCGTTGACCTTGTTCATTCTCAGAAGTAAATTTCTGTTTTCCTGTTCACCAAGGCCTTCGACGAAAGACGAACACAGGTCTCCTTTCATACTCTTTTAAAAGGGTGAAACTCATTTTACATTCCTTCAAAATTTCCATTGCAGTGACACACTTTTTTTCTTTTTAAATACGCATATTTATTTATTTATTTATTTACTTATTATCCCGAATATAACAAATGACTCTGTTATGTTGTAACTCCGGTCAGCCGAAGGACTTTAGCTAAGACGTCGAGGATCTTCACTTCCCGGTGAAGGCTTTATTATTCATGGAGCCCGGAACTGCTGTGAGAATCGTCCTTCGTTGCACCAAATGCCACCTCTATGTCCATTCCTGATCACGCTTTCACACGTTTTTGAAACTTCTTCTTCTGGCTGGCAGACGTTAAATCATGCGTGAGGTCCACAGTAACAACTGTATTATTCGAAAAGAAAAAAAAAGTGGTATTAATATGTAATTCGCTCACGTATTTAGCATTTAATGTGAACAACTTAATTCTCATTTCACGCAATAGATGATAGCGTTTTTTTTTTTTTTTTTTTTTGAGGAACTTAAAGGACACTCTCTTCGTTCTCATTTAAATTGCTTTTAATCATGCAGCCAGTTCACTTTTCCTCCTTAGCAATTTTAGAAGATGCAGTTGATAACTTTAATATTATAACACAGACACCAAAGAATGTCTTCATTCTCATTTAAATTGCCTTTTCCAGATCTAATTGTGAAGTCTGTTCATTTTCCCTCCTTAACGGTTTTTATGTTTTTGATATTCATCTTTCGGGTCACATGTAAATAAATATATAATAAAACATAATGTCACGACTTTAGTTAAAAACTGAAGAAACTGTTTCTATTTCAGCATTTAGTGGAAGTAGCTCAAAGTAAACCGGGAAAAATACGTCACCTACTTTTTTTTTCGGTAAATTAGTTGAATGAAATGTTGTAGATTTTAAGCATCAAAAGAAGTATTTAAGAAACTTGAGGGAACTACAAAATATCTTCGTAAATTTTACATTTTATCTCTATGAAAGAGACATGAAAGATGAATCTTGCAATTGTCTGTAAATTTTCCAGCAAATGACAGCAATACAACAACTCTAACATGATTCGACAAGCTTGCGTAACAAGAAGTGTGCGTGAATACAATCCTGGCCACCCAAAATGCAACACCAAAAAGGAAGCATCCGATTGGCCTGAAATTCGCAGCATGCGTCGCCCGCCAGATGACATGCAAACGATTAGCATTGCAGGACATATGCAAATCATGTGCGCCCGGCACGCCACTGAGAAGCACTATAAGAAAAAGGCGGGGGTGTAAGTAGTGGAAGTGTGTTGTGCTGCCGGACCTGTGCGTGGGAAGCTGCCTGATGCCTCGTCGCAGAATACGGCAGTCATTCCAGCACGTTTCGTAGTTCGACAGAGGACGAATAGTGGCTTATCGCGACAGCGGTTTATCGTACCGAGACATCGGCGCCCGTGTGGGACGAAATCCAGCCACAGTGAGGCGAGTATGGATTCGGTGCGGGCAGGAGGGACGGACGGACCCGACGTGAGCGATTGCCGCAGCCGTGGCACACCACCGAACGAGAGGACCGGCATGGTGTGCGGTGGGCATTGACGGCTCGCACCGCTTCATCACGAACGTTAGCGCAGGAATTAGGGTGTGTTACGCAACAACCTCTATCAGCACGTACCGTTCGACGTCGTCTGCAGGAGTGGGGACTAGTCGCACGGCGCCCATTGCTCCGATTTCCATTGAAGTTACAGCACCGGCGACTGCGGCGGCAGTGGGCCGTTGAACGCCGCACCTGGACTACGGAATGGCACGACATTGTCTTGTACGACGAATCCCGCTTCTGCCTGCAACACCACGATGGTCGGATCCGCGTGTGGCGGCACCGCGGCGAGAGCCTGTATGACGCCTGCATTATGCATCGCCATACCGGTCCGTCGCCGGGCGTTATGGTTTGGGACGCAATTGGATATGACACCCGCACCCCTCTGGTACGCATCGCCGGTACACTCAACAGCCACCGCTACATCTCCGAAGTTTTGGAGCCTGTAGTTCTCCCTTACCTGCAGAACCTGCCAGCGACCACGTTTCAACAGGACAATGCGCGTCCGCACGTCGCATCGTGCAACAATTTTTCACGGCCCACCATGTGTCACTGCTGCCGTGGCCAGCCTGTTCTCCCAATATATCGCTCATCGAACACGTCTGGTCGCTGATAGGCAACCGAGGGGCCCGGCAAGCACCACCCGCGGCTACGCCTGATGAACTGTGGCAACGTGTGGAAGCAGCCTGGACCGACATACCCCAAGCCGACATCCAAAGCCTCTTTCGTTCGATGCCGCGGCGTGTAGCGGCCGTTATTGCCAGCCATGGGGGCCACACGAACTATTGATGTCTGCGTGTTCCGCAAGTCGCACGGGCCTGTAAGCTCAATCGTTTCATCTTTGTATCTGTTGTTATGTGTCCAGTAAATCTGGCTTTGCTATCTCGTGTCCTTCTTGGTGTTGCATTTTGGGTGGCCAGCAGTGTGTTGTAACTACACTAATGATCCGAAATTTATTGTAGAATAGAAATAAAAGTTTCCAAGCTTTCGCACATCAACCAGATGGCTTTCTCAACGAAGGTAGACAGCTAACTGAAAAAACTGAATAACAGAACGGTTCAACAATTTGAACGCGGTGACTTCACAGTAACGAATAGATGCGAACTTGATCAGGTATTCAAAGACACGAGGAGTTATGCTCGTTCAGCACGCCGAATCATGGAAGGAAAATTAAGAGGTAATCATTGTTTGAAGAACTTGTTCCAAACTCGTGGCAACTGCAATGAGACGCTATCATTGCACGACTCGCTGTTGGTTATGATCTCCAAAGTTTCGCGAAAGACAGTAGATTTTGGGGTGGAGTAGGAAGTTAGTTTCTTTACGTCATCCCACATAGGAGCAGCGGACTTGAACTTGACTTCTCTGGGTAGGGCCGTGGTTACTTTGCCGTTCTTTATGCCCTTTCATGTTCGTTAACTCTAATTCTAAATGAATGTTTAGTCATTCCAATATAGTATCTCGCCGATCCGTCCGGATATAGTAGAGGAATGGCATAAACACCTGCTTCATTGGAAGGAGGGGACGTCTCAGTGTTTCCTTTAAGCATGGTATATAAAGATGTCGGAGATCTAATGCCAACACCGAGGTTCATCTTCTTGAGCGCGTTCTTGAGCTGATACATTTCGTATATAGGGAATTGATCCCAGATAGCGTAGCTGCGACATAGAAAGATTAGTACGACTGGTTTGGGTTTTCTCGATGTAGCGATGTACCAGGTTCGGGGTGTATCGGGCCTCATGGCCAGCTCGATAACGTTTCTCAATTCGCATTGCCTAGAAGGAACATCTGAGGAGACTGCAAAGGCTCTTCGGATTCCAGAACGGAATAAAGCTGTCTTGTAGTTAGCGGGACAAAATGAGTTTCGGAGCATCAGGTTAGGTATAGATGCGGGTATATAATAGACTTGTATGCGAAGGCGATTTTCAGGTAATTTACTCAGTGAAACATCCAGATAAGGCAAAGCGCCATTGCGTTCGAGCTCCATAGTGAAATTGATAGTAGGGTGAATATCATTTATTTTATCTAGAAAAACCGGAACGGTATCTTTTCCGTGAGGTCATATGAAGAACATATCGTCCGCATATCTTATCCAGGTGGCATGTCTTGGGATGATGTTGGTGAATATCTTACTCAATGGGGCGAAGTATTGCTTCCGCGAGGACGGCTGAAAGGGACGATCCAATCGGAGCGCCATTTATCTCTTTGTAAATTTGTCCTTGGAAACTGAAGTAGCTGGAATTTGAGACCAAGTCCATTAATTTGAAGATGCTGGGGCAGAACTCCTGGGACTCCGAATTAGTTATGGATTTTTTTAACGTTCCGATGGCTTCCGGCACAGCTACCGAAGGGTAAAGAGAAAAGACGTCAAAACTGCAGATAATCTCGCTTTGTTGGAGAGAAATTTGCTTAACTTTCATGATAAAGTCTACTGTGGAAGATATTATAAAGTCTGATTCGGGGAGATGATTAGCCAGAAATTTGGATAGTGCCTTCTCTAAACAGTACGTCGGTGCGGACCTCCTTGACACGATGGGTCTCAATGAATTATCGGGCTTGGGATGTCTAAGTCTTCCGAAGAGCCTCTGGATCCTGGAGGTAATTTGATGGCTTTCTTGAGATCGTCGGAAATAAACTCTTGCACTTGAGCAATCCAACAATTTAGAACTCTTTGCATTTGAGCAATCGAACAATTTATAGGGTCCTTATGCGGTACTGTGGATCCTGAATTGGAGATGAAGTCTTGGAGTTTTTGATTGTAATCTATAGCATCCATAATTACCATCTGGCCGGATTTGTCCGTTAGTGTTAATATTATGGAGTGATCACTTCTGAGGACCGAAATCGGTCTTGGAATTTTAAAGCTACTATGTGTTCGTTTAGAATTGTACCACGATCGTAACCGAGAGCAACAGAGTTGGCATAGTTCATCTTTGGCGTCCTTCGGAACTCGAGATATTACTCTCTTAAAATCTGAAATGACGCTTTTAGGATTCGGTCTTGTTTGGAAGCAGAAGTTAGGTCCAAGTTTCAAAACTTTATTTTCTTCTACTGTGAGCGTCCGGCTAGATATATTGACGAATGGAATGATGAAAGCTTTAGATTCTTGGTTCTGGGATGATTTCAAGAAATCTAGCTTCTTCTTGTGTCTGGAGCAGAAGGTAGATTGGATTCTTTCAACTAACATATCTACTCGGAGCGTTAGGTTGTTAAAAGTGATTGGGTCACAAAGACTATGTAACTTTATCTATAAAGAGTAGCACTTGTTTTCCAAGGACATAACGTCCTTTCTTTTCAGGTTTGCTCTCCTTGATAGAGTCTGGCGGAGAAATTTGTCGTTTTTCTTTTCGAACCATGTTCCTTCAACCGGAGTCTTAAAATTAAGGAACTTTGGGATTAAGCCTAACGTCTTGCAATCGGTTAGAAGTTCAAGGTGAGACCGTTGCTTTTCCAGTTTGAGTATCACCTGTCGAAATAGTTTAAAGGTGTTTCACTTGCTCGGAGAGGGCAGGCACTAATTAATAACAAGGAACAATGCACCAACTGTACTTAAATAGTATAACTATACCAGTGATCCGAATTTATTGGCGTAGAATAGGAATAAAAGTGTGCGATTCCTCTTTACTTCTAGGTTGTCAGACCAAGCAATATTTGTCAGTGAATTATAAACGCTAAAAACGTTACATACACTGAAGAGCAATTGAATTAGAGACAGCTGGCGTTATGCAAATGTGGCTCTGTGGGCGGCTTTGTAAACGGAAACGACATGACGTATGCAGCGATCCGACAATATAAGGAGTGATGCGACGGGAATTAGTAAGAGCCGGACGCAGTATGGGTAAGGCGAAGGATCTAAGCGCATTTGATCGTGGTAAAATTGTCGGGGCCCGACGAATGGGTAACTCCATCTCGGAAGTAGTAAAGACACTGGGATTTCTACGAGCCACTGTGTCACGGGTGCACCGTGAGTACATCGAATCCGGTAAAACCATCCCTGCAAGGGCCAACTGCCGTGGAAAACAGCGTGTGGATGAGCGGGGTCATCATCTGCTAGCTCGCATTGTAACAGCAGATAGACGGGCGACAGTGCAAGAAGTCACTCGGCAATTTAACGCTCGTGCAGAAAAACGTGTAAGCAGCCACACCATCCAGAACCATATCCTAGCTATAGGGTACAGAAGCCATCGTCCCACGAGGGTACCGCTGCTGATCGCACATCACAGGGTAAAAAGATTAGCATGGGCGCGGTAACATCGCCACTGGACCCTAGACATGTGGGAAAATGTTGCCTGGACTGATGAGTCGAGATTCACGTTGGTATATGCGGATGACAGGATACGAGTATGGCGCAAACCACATGAAGCGATGAATCCTTCTTGCCAGCAGGGTACTCTTCAAGCTGGTGGGGGTGGAATTCTCATCTGGGGACTGTTTACTTGGACTGATATGGAACCCCTGGTACGTGTGACATCGCCCCTCACAGGTCAACGTTACCGGGATATCCTGGACGACCATTTGCTCCCGTTTGTGCGTCTTCAACAACCCACTGGGGACCTCATCCTGCAACAAGACAATGCACCGTGCCATCGCTCCCGAATTGTGTCCGAATGGTTGGAAGAACACTCCACCGACGTGACCTCGCCTCCTTGGTCAGCTAGGTTACCTGACCGCAATCCTTTCGAGCACATTTGGGATGCTATCGAGAGAGATGTTCGAGGCTCTGACTCCCCTCCATCAAATCTTCGTGAACTGTGGGAGCTTGTTCAGGGGTCGTGGATTCGTATATCTTCCCAATGCTTCCGGTGTCTTGTCGAGTCCATGCCGAGACGAATCGCCGTCGTCATCAGGGCGAAAGGTGGTGCTACACGTTACTAGACAGGTATCTCTAATTCAATCACTCTTCAGTGTGTATTAGAAAAGGCTTGCTACGAAATGACACATATTGCCTTTTGGACGATATACAGTATACTGTATATAGTAAAAATAGTCAGGTGTTCAGACTTACTGATAATAAATTAAATGAATAATTAATATTTATGTGTGGGTTCTTCACAACTGCTCAACAAATTTCGACTTTTTTTCTTTCTGCTTCTTGAATGAAACGTCGTGTTCTTTATGGATCTTGGGTGTCTCTAAGTCTGAACCTGCTTTCAAAAATGTTCTACAACGCAAAGCTTCTGATCCTCGAATTATGTGTTTTTTTAAGATTTTTAAACATATTTAATCGGTGGTTACACCCCAATATTGCGCATCATTGGTATATAAATGAAGTTGGAAGTAAAAGCTTGTTATATGTTGTATAATATTTTAATACCTAAAAGTAAATTGGACTATGGCTGTACAAAGATTTTGCTAATTAAGCTAGCAGAATGGAGCAATCTAGTGATTCACAAAGCATATATAGTACTTAGCAAAATGTTTTTTTAATGAATGGAAGTCTCCCTCATAAGCTGCCAGCAGTAGTCAGCCAACATGTTGGGACTCTATTTGTACTGGTAATGCTTATCTCTGAGTGAGATGTCATGAGCAGTTTGAGCCGCTTGCTTCTGAGCAATGGGTCGAGATGCGTCTCGGTGTGAATCCCGAAAGAGGCATGGATGGTGTGATTTCCTTTTGGCTGTGACTTTATCCTTTCCTTGAAATTTAGTGGGCCTAAATTAGGAACGGGAGAATGTTTGTAAACCTAAGAGTTGCTCATGGTGGGCGTTAAATCCCGAAACACAAAAATCAAGCCTTTTGGAAAACGTATGAATGGAGAATGAAGGAAATGCACTTTTGCTACATGTTGAATCCCGTCATTCTGCAGACATAGAGCATCTCTCAACTAGCTGACGGTAGTTGAGAGATTCTGCAGGCATCGAGCATCTCTCAACTAGCTGACGGTAGTTGAGAGATTCTGCAGGCATCGAGCATCTCTCAACTAGCTGACGGTAGTTGAGTCATTCTGCAGGCATCGAGCATCTCTCAACTAGCTGACGGTAGTTGAGAGATTCTGCAGGCATCGAGCATCTCTCAACTAGCTGACGGTAGTTGAGTCATTCTGCAGGCATCGAGCATCTCTCAACTAGCTGACGGTAGTTGAGTCATTCTGCAGGCATCGAGCATCTCTCAACTAGCTGACGATAGTTGAGAGATTCTGCAGGCATCGAGCATCTCTCAACTAGCTGACGGTATTTGAGAGATTCTGCAGGCATCGAGCATCTCTCAACTAGCTGACGGTAGTTGAGTCATTCTGCAGGCATCGAACATCACTCAACTAGCTGACGGTAGTTGAGAGATTCTGCAGGCATCGAGCATCTCTCAACTAGCTGACGGTAGTTAAGTCATTCTGCAGGCATCGAGCATCTCTCAACTAGCTGACGGTAGGTGAGTCATTCTGCAGGCATCGAGCATCTCTTAACTAGCTGACGGTAGTTGAGTCATTCTGCAGGCATCGAGCATCTCTCAACTAGCTGACGGTAGTTGATCATTTTCCAAGAAAATTATCAACATACAATTTAAATACTTCCCTTGCTGCCTGTTCAATTACTTCGTGAGATTCACAGCAAAACTATTCTTCATCTTGAGTTCCCTCATCTGAGGACCAACAAAAATCCCTTTGATTTTTGCCACCCTGATTCGCCAAATTTTTGTAAGTAAAATATTTTGTTTTTAATTCTCTGTGCAAGTAGACTCGTAAAATAACAGAAGTCATTACTGCGTATTTTAAATAACGTTGCATCATAATTAAACAATATTGCACCATCCTTCTAGCACAACTTTTCTCGTTATGCCGCCAGAGTGCGCAGTCAAGTTTATTAAGAATCTAATCCAGTCTGTTTTGTTTGTTAAACATTACTAATCTTCCTCTTGACGATGATGATGATGAGTTACTACAACCAGCTTACAAAATAAATTTTAATGAAGTTCTAACAGCTGCAGAAACATCACTTAAATTCGGGGTAAAGTCAAGATGATGTTGATTGCATTGAAGTTTTATAAAGTCGTGGACGTAAAAGAAAAACAAACAAAACATAATGCTATAAAAAAAAGTTCACGGACTTTCTGTCTACACTGAGTTAAAAAAAGAAGGGGGGTTAGTCAGAATAGGGTGGGGAGAATGGAGTATGAGGGGATCGGGAGGAAATCACTCATGAGACAGAATGGATGACATATCGTTGATATCATTGTGACTGAGTGTCTGAGAGTTTTTCAGTTGCCAGAGATGCCCATATTACTTATAAATATGAAATGCTAATGCATGATTTTGTTGGATAACACAACTTACTAACATCACTATTTGCTCCCTATAAATAATGCTCTCAACATATTAAGACATCGTTAGCACGCATTAACTACTATCTACTAATACATTTAACACTATGTCGAATTAATGTTAGTATTTTTACTTCTGGACTTGTGCTTTTTACGAAGGCAGATCAGGTCTGGTCAGGTCATTTTGGCCTTTTTCCTGATCTCCCTAGCTGTTATATTCTACTGATTTGTTGTCTTGTAACTTAATGAGTATTTCGTATGTGTATGATAACAGCTAAACCAATAAGTTGAACTGTATTTAACTTTGCATTATAGGAACACCTACCTAATAGCACGTTGGTTCACATTTCTGTGCAATCTCGGCTAGCAGATCCCTAGGAAGAGATTCTACAAGGTGTCGAACATTATCCATGCGTAACTGGTAGGGGACCGCTTGGACGCGAACCCTATTGAAAATGGGTGAAGTGGGTCAAAGGTCAGGACATAGGAGAGGGATGCATTCCATTGCCCTTATGCGTCATAACGTGCGTAAAAATGGTTCGATTTCGATGAAATTTTAGTATGTGGTAGGGGACCACCTCGAGACAAACCCT
Organism: Macrothele yani; assembly: GCA_039090855.1. Taxonomy (NCBI): domain Eukaryota; kingdom Metazoa; phylum Arthropoda; class Arachnida; order Araneae; family Macrothelidae; genus Macrothele; species Macrothele yani. The sequence goes on along the minus strand of CM077013.1, from coordinate 114,355,168 downwards.
ATTGAAAATGGGTGAAATGGGGTTAAAAGTCAGGGCATAGGAGCGGAATCACTCTTCCATCGTCATTAGGTGTCATAACTTACGTAAAAGTGCTTCGATTTGGATGAAATGTTAGTATGTTGTAGGGGCCTGCCTGGGGACGAATCCATTTGAAAATTGGCAAAATGGGTTCAAAGGATAGGACACAGGAGCGGGATTTATTCCATAGCCCTATGCATCATAACTTATGTAAAAATGCTTCGATTGCGACAAAACTGTCGTTGAACGTGCCCTCTCGAGCTCCTCAATGTTCGCCCAGTTTGCTCGGTCCAAAAGAGCCCATTGCTCCCTACTCCTGTGTTTCGTGTGTGTTTAAGGGTATGTGCTACATTTCCTGCTACTTTTCCGAGTCAGAAAGTACATATTTACGTCGAATTTTATCAAACTATTACCTGACACCTACACCCTACTGCGTTTCTGAAGTGTGCGCCCAAGTACATGTTCCAGTGGCTGCTGTTCCTTTCCTGCATATCCTGTTCAAGTAATAGGCTGCCAGCAATCTTCCCAGATACTTTTCAGCACCAGTAAGTGAATTTTATACCGATATTCCTTCATTTTTCATCTCGGTGGGTATGTTTACATATGCCCATCGTGACTTGCCTTGACTTCCTTCTGTCTTCTCACCAGCATTCTATTTAGTTGTCTTCTGTGCTTATCTTCCTGTTACCTACACACCTTCCCGTTTACGTCACCCTCTGATAGTGGTCCTTGGGTGACGTCATCTTTACTGTGTTCACTCTGTCTCTCGCTGCTCTTCTAGTGTCGTCATTACCTTGCATCTTCCCGTCGTCTGCCTTCTTTACTTGCCTTTTGCCATCTCCATCATCTTACATTCTCGCGATTGTGCTGCTTTGCTTTACAGTTTCTGATATGTGCTATGTTTACTGCTTTTCTTCGACCAGTGACGCCTCCTCCGGATGTACTACTTGACAGTTCAACTCATCTCTCTTAGCCCGCTGTCACTGCCTTCCCATCGGATCATCTCTCAACTGCCTTGGGCTTCCGGGTTTTCTCGTACCGGCTCCGATTTAACAGCTCATTTATTAGAGTCCTCGTCACCGGGGAAGTCTTTCTTCGCTTCTTTAGCTCTCGGAATAAAATATTCCGCGCTTCCACATGCTAAACGTACATCTTACACTTCAGCACTCCATCAGATTATTCCATCTGATGCCATCACGAACATCGCACGAAAGCCTCGCTCGGTATTGGTTTATTTTTCTAATTCCGATCAAGTTGAGTTGGTTCTTTCTTCTCCAATTTCAGTCGGCGACCAAAGTTTGTTCGCAGTTCCTCTTGCTCATTGCCCTACTCTCGTTAGTTTATCTCCAGTTCCACCTGAACTCTCCAACGATTTACCGCATGCTTTCCTTTCTCAATGTGGTTTAGTTATTGGCCCTATTAAGACTTTGCCTGCTGCTTCAGGCGATCAAGGGAATCGTCCCTATTATAGTTTTCGACGTCAAGCTCTCGTTGTTTTTCCTGACGAACAGTCCATTGTTTCCTGTCCGACAGCTTTCCACGCTATCTGCGGTCCACACACTCGCACTGTCAATGTTTTTACCGCCTATCATTGTTTTTCTTGCAAATTGCCCGGTCACCATAGCTCTTCTTGTCCAACTCGGAATTTTTCGACTTCCATTCGCCCTTCTGCCTTGCCAGAATCGTGTGACTTTTCTTAATCTTCCACATCTTTGTCGACTTTTCCTTCTACATATACGCAGCTTCCGGTTTCGAGTGGTTTGTTCCCGGCCCCTGATTCTACTACTTCACGTGTTTCTCCGGATAATGTTTTTCCTGATCATCTACTAACGACAGCTCTCCTGGATGTTCTCCCTTCTGTTACTACTACACCACTTTGCACGCCTAGATCGAGCCCGTCATCTTTCCCAGATCTCGTTGAAATGCCCTCAGTCAGCCTCTCCGCCTCCATCTCCTGCTCCTGTCAGTCCATTGTCTCCATGTTCGACTGCGGTCTCTACTTCTATGGTTCCGCTCTTCGTCTCCACGGAGACAGCGTCTACCAGTTGCCTTATATCTCCTGCTTCCTCACCGCCCCAGTGCAACTTATCTGTTTCTCTGCCTCCAGATTCTACGTCATCTCATTTTCGTTTACCGACGGCTGATGTTGCTTCGTCTCCTGCTCGTCACCTCCAGTCCTCACTCCTAGATGATCCTGTTACAACTTCATGTTCACCACCGTGCTCCCTTCAAGCAAGTCTATTTTCTACAGGGCCCTCCACTGACAGCCCTGTAGTGTCTTCTGGGTTACACTTGCCTTCTGTTCATGTCTCCATTCGGCCTTTTTCTCTAGACACTTCTGCTTCGCCAACTCCTGCGTCGCCGGACGAAGATCCTACTCCTCCTCTTATCAGCTCTCTCATTCCGATCGTCTCTGTGAGTTCTTCACTCCCAGCAACTCTTGTCATGTCCATTGAACCTCCATCCTCCGACTCACAGTGTGCTGATTTGCCTTCTGACGTGTCATCTTCCTCTACAGCCGTTCGTGTTATCCTTCCATCAGCTTCAGCCACTGTTCCTGCCTCATCTATTGTTCCTGCCAGTGCTCCTTCACCTGTGCTTCATCATGCTCCATTGTTGCCTTCCTCGACTTCTGCTGATAGTATTTCCCTTACTTGTACATCTTCTACGGCTCAACGTTCCCGACGGCGGCGTAAGCCTCTTGCTCCAGATCCTCCTTCACAACAAGACTTTGCTTCTTATGGTGATTATTGCCGCGCTTATGAGCGTTGGGTGAAACGTGCTATGTATAAATATCCAGCCTTCTCGTTCCCTTATTCGCTAACACCAGTTCCTTATTATTCCAGTATCTTCCAGAGTGTGAGCCCTTAGACTCCTGCTTGACTTTTGCCATGCTTCATGTCCTGTGTATTTCATGTTCCTCAAAATATCTCTCTGTTTGAGAGAGTAGTGGCCTGCGCGCCCATAGTTCTTTTTCTTATGTTTTGTTCTCCTGAATGCCTCAAGTGTAAGCCTGTGATTTTGTCCACGTCTTTTTGGCCTTTTGCCCATGTTATGTACCCCCGTTTTATTGTACACTATTAGTTGTCTAATAAAGCGATATTGAACGGCAAAACTGTATCATGCTATTTCGTAGCTATACTGAACCGGTTCTGTTGAATATCATCGAAATGGGATCAAAGGTCAGGGCACAGGACCAAGATTTATTCCACAGCCATTATCCTCATAACTTGAGTAATGATTTCTGGTATGTTGGAAAGCGTATTATAATCAATGCATTGCATGAGTTTACTAACTTGTTCAATCTACGGTTGGAAAGCGTAAAGCGTGTTCTTATTTCCTTTCAACCCTATTAAACGAAAACATTTACTTTAAGCCCTTTCTCCTAGGCACGAAATTTTCTTTTAATCAGGGAGCGTTACTTGTGCTGGTGGCAGTGTCATGTTCATTATACGAGTATGTAAGTCTTAGGTTTTATTAATTTTATTATAAATGGGAACTGAAAATTTGCAAAAAGATGACTCCAAACAACAGATTCTTTTGTATTCCAGAAAGTGGAAAAACGTCACGACAGTTTATGAAGAAGTAAATTTCTCCGTCATTTTTATCCACGCCGGGGCTCGAACCCGGGTCCCCTCATTCCGGAATAAGTCACTCTACCAATTGAGTTACGCGGACGTTCGTTCTGACTGCTATCTGCCTTTATGCCGTGTGCGTCCTGCTGGCAGGTACGTCACATCCACCCCCCGAAAGAGGGCCGGGGGCATGGCCCGCGGGTCTGACGTGACCATGAATCTTTGCAGGCAGCCATCCAGGGTTCGAGTCCCTGTTCGGGCGCCATTATAACGAAGTAAATTTCTCCGTCATTTTTGTCCACACAGGGGCTCGAACCCGGGTCTCCTCATTCCGGAATAAGTCACTCTTCGGGCGCCAATATAACGACGAAGAAGTCTTGCCTTACTTCTACATTAATTTAAAACAGCAACATACTAAGAAATAGTTCCTAAATGAAAGAAACCTTAACGGCCAGACAAAACATGTAAACAACAGAAGTCAAACTTACGGAAAAGATGCTTTATTCAGGATGTAGCAAACACATTGTAGCATAGCATATTGCACTAAACTCTCCACACATTATCACAACACTCCTATCAATAATCAGTTTACAATCCAACGCTATCAAGCAATAGATTAGTCGTCGTTTTTATCTCTTGTTCTTATCAAAACTCAGGCATACGTCACGTTCATTCAACCTCAATTGTTGCCAAACGTATTCGTTTGAGAGAAAGATATCACGTTAAGAGTGAAGAATAACAGAATAAACTCAAGATTTACATAGGGAAAGAAACTAAAAAGGAAAGTTAATTTAGAATATACGTCACGAGTATGTATCCAAGAGGCGGGGACGGAGGGTTGTTTGCACAAATGCATTTGCAGTCTGTAGTAAAAAGCATTACAAATTCTTTCTTTCAGTGTTTCGTAAATAAAGTTGCTCTCAAGCTTCCCCTAGTGAAAATACACCAGGCCACCAACATTTACTAGCCAAGCTACTGGCTTATCTGTTAACCTGGAGTTAAGTTTTTTGAGGTGTAGCTTATCTCACATGGAAAACAAAATCTTTATTTTTCAGTGCAATTATTAAGGGCTTCTAGAAATGTAGCTGTAACCTCCGAGTACTTATTATCGTCAACCTCGGAGAATTTGTTCTCACTAACGGACAAATTCATCACTGTTCGCTCTGCTCGAGCTGCTGGTTTACTGAAAAGGAACAAAATAATTCTACACCTTATATTTGCATATAGAAACGTTTCTCCAGCTTGAGCGGTCATGCAAAACGATGGCGTCACTTTTCAGCAGCTATAAATACAGGCAACCAATTTTGAAATAACCTTAACCAAATTCACAACACGGTCACGGTTAAACCGAGGCCCGTGCTGAATACAAACTCAGTTTCATCTGCTTTCAAGATCAGTGAAGTGAAATTGTTATATGGATGAGATCGTGTTTCATGGTAAACTATGCTGTTGGATGTTCTTTCCAATTCTGAAAGCATTGTCTTTATTTGTTCAAATATTTGATTAGTTATATTCATGTAGAGAGAAATATTTGTTCACAAACACAATTCCATAGATTTTTTTGAATAAACGAGGTAGTAATGCCGTTGGATTATCGATGTGGTTCAGTAAATTGACCGATAACGATTGTTTTTTAATAAACTGGCCAGTACTTTTGCAGCAATTTTTTGATTCGCCACCCGTGACTAAGAAACGTTGTTACTTATTTTCCTTTGTAGACTTTGTTTCCATTTTGCGTAAACATAAGGGCTATTAGATGTCTTATTTTTTAAGAGAGCCACTGATCCCTGAAGAAATTCTCCGGATGAGGCAAAAAAAAAGGCATCCTTCTTGCCGAATTTTGAGGAAATAACTGCAAAGAGTAAAGTTTATAAATTTTTCAAAACCGTTCGCAAGCAACGTCAATCCATCATTCTACAAATCCTAAATTTTTGCTTTAAATGATATTACCGTGTGTAGTTCCTCGTAACAGTCAGACCAATCTGAATGTTTTAATGACTTCCCAGATGTGCCTAATAGGCAATAGATCAGGAGAATGGACTTGTTATCACAGCACGGAAGGGGCTTGCAGAGAAGGCTGTATGTGGTCTGGCATTTTCGTGGTGGAAGATGACGTTTTTTACTTCCTTTCTGTTTTGTTTTTCTTGTGATAGTTTGAAAAGTGGTAAGAGCACAGGGCGGAGAATAGTATACATACACTGCTTGAAGAAGGATCAAATTATCTTCGGTCGCTATGAGAGGTGATGAACTGTTCAAAGAGATACCACCAGGTGTCGCTGTTTCGCGACACCTGGTGTGATCTCTTCTGGGACATACGATGGGCGCAACAGACTGTGGAAACGTAACTCTTTCGCGCTGTGTTGTACCGCTATTTCAGACCATCCTAAAAAAAAAAGGAAGAAAGAACGTCATCTTCCTGCACGAAAATGCCGGACCACATAGAGCACGCTCTGCTCATCAACGTCGCCACACGCGGTTGCACCTACAGCTCTGTCCCAGTGTTAGTGTTTATCATCGCTGAAGGAAATACATACTTCGCCATTCGTCACGCTATTTATCACAATGTGGAATGCTTGCGGGTTTGAACGACTGTTCCTCCGTTTCTGGTACCGGCAAATATTCCGGCAATCTGCTGATCATTTCGATTCGTATTCACTCGACGACAATTGGTGTCAAACATGAAACACAATTGGTGTCAAACATGAAACACAATTGGTGTCAAACATGAAACACAATTGGTGTCAAACATGAAACACCTTTCTGTTTCACACAGTGGTGAACTATTCGCGTGTTACGTCCCAAATGCGTTACATTTCACCACCCAAAAGATCTTGCTCAACACATACGACCTCGCTGAGTTTATTAAATATCCTTCTACGACGAACAAACGGGATTTCTCTTGGATGGTATCCAGATTTACAATGAGGTTCGGTTTCTTCAATCTACACTGCGAACATTTCTCAATAACAACCGTTCTTGCTACTAGAGGAAACATCTCATCTGTCGCATTTTATATGTAGCCGGAACTCGCGGTTTCTCTCTTCATTTGTATATAACACTGTCCCGCACGTACATGCTACTTAGGCTTTAGAGAGGGGTAGACTTTCTTTTGTGATAAGAAATGTAAAGATATCGATTCCTTTTCAAGTTTTTCCGTCGAGGAGCCAGTAACCATGAGTTGGAGAACTGCATCGAATCTCGCAGAGTAAACATTGTCATTCGGTTCCTGTTGTTGCCTTCTCTTGTGGGTAACCCAAATTTGGAATAGGGACTCTTCTAAACTTTGGTGCCTGTGAGAAGGAAGGGGGGGGGTAATCGTTAAATGCTGATGAGCATATACGTAGGCCTTCCGAGGCTGTGTAAAATAATATTCGAATGTGGGAAAGATTTGGTTTCTTTTCCCTTTGCTTATCTCTTTTTCTTTTTTTCATTCAAACTGGGATTTGCCTTCTTATTCCTCTGCGTAAACATAGAACATATTATACCACACCTCTGTGGAGTCAAAACCAGTTATGCTCACATCCATCGCGCCATCCCTGTTGGCGGGAGGTCAAAGGCGTAGGTCTGTGGCTAATCTTTCGACCCGAGCTGAGTTCTGCATGAATCATGGTTCGAGTAAGGCCCGAGCTAGAGTCCTGCATGAAGCATGGTTTGAGTAAGGCCCAAGCTAGAGTCCTGCATGAAACCTGGTTCGAGTAAGACCCGAGCTAGAATCCTGCGTGAAGTCTGGTTCGAGAAAGACCCGAGATAGAGTCCTTCATGAAGCCTGGTTCGAATAAATCCCGAGCTAGAGTCCTGCATGAAGCCTGGTTCCAGTAAGGCCCGAGCTAGAGTCCTGCATAAAGTCTAGTTCGAGTAAGGCCCGAGCTAGAATCCTGCATTAAGTCTGGTCCGAGTAAGACCCGAGCTACAATCCTACATGAAGCCTGGTTCGAGTAAGGCCCGAGCTAGAATCCTGCATGAAGCCTGGTTCGAGTAAGACCCGAGCTTAGAGTCCTGCCTTAAGCCTGGTTCGAGTAAGACCCGAGCTACAGTCCTACATGAAGCCTGGTTTGAGTAAAGCCCGAGCTAGAGTCTGCATGAAGCCTGGTTCGAGTAAGACCCGAGATAGGGTCCTGCATGAAGCCTGGTTTGCGTAAGGCCTGAACTATTCGAGTAAGGCCTGAGCTAGAGTCGTGCATGAAACATGGTTCCAGTAAGGCCTGAGCTCGAGTCGTGCGTGATGCATGGATGATAGTGCGCCTGCTCTATGGTGCTGTTCCTCTCTCTTTCCTTGGACCATAGGACATAATTAACGGGTAGGTGACTGTTTATATTCTCAGAGTTTTCCACGGTGCATGGACGTTGCAAGACTTCGAAATCAGGGTGAGCGACTAGTAAGTGATTACCCTTTTTTCTGGGGCAAGTTGGATAACATATTTATTTACAAAACACTGAAAGAAAGAGTTTTTTTAACGCTCTTTACATGAGGCTGCAAAGAAATTCGTACAGTGTCCCCTTCCCAATTCAAACTAATTAATTTTGGAACTGTCTTGAAGTATTTCATTTTTCCAGTACAAAAGAACCCAGAGTTGGAGTCATTTTTGTTTCGTCTATCCATTATTTTAATAAAATTATTAAAACCTGAAGAGTTACATACTTCTGTAACAAACATAATACACTGCCAGCAACACCACTAATCTTTACGGACTAAAGGATAATTTTATACCTAAGTGAAAGGCTGGAAGCAAATCTTTGCGTGGATTAAATTTGAAGGAAATAAGGACACGCAGACAATACCTTACCCCTCCTTAACTCTCTTCCTTCAAGCCAGCAACCTTGTCTTGCACTCATTTCCTCTGCTTTCTCACTGCCCTGGTACAAGCTTAAGTGTGCTGGTAAAGCTGTAGACTCCACTTTCCGTGTTGAAATCCCCTGCTTAGTAGAACAAACAGAAGAAAAATTAGTAATGACCTCCCTCCGTAAATTCCTATCCATCCTCTTCATTCACTCTCCGCCCTTACTAACATGAAAGAAGACTATTGAAAGTCTCCTTTCATGCTAGTAAATATTGGAAGAGTAAGGGGACAACTAAATTGAAAGAAGACTAACTATTGGAAGAGTGAGAGGACAACTAAATTTTTATGGCCGTGCGAATGCTATTTTGATAACCATTCTACGAAGAAGTAGACAACGCACTTTCTGGGGGAGAAACTACAAATGGCTATACGACGAAACACACGAGACTCATTATTACTTGGCGAAGTCCAGATTGTAATTTAAAGTTAAGTGTATTAAAAAATAGCACAACTGAGTGAGGGAGGAGAATTTCAGCCAACCCTCACACCCCTTGGCGATGTCCCTGCCACCGTGCTCGTTAACCGCCCTCTCCATTACAAAAAAATAAAAAAGAAAAAAGAAGGAGAAAGAAAGAAATAGTTGTCATTACACACCCTAGAATAAGAAATCAGTGGCGCAGAGTGCTTTTCCACGCCGGTCTCCGCGTGCTCTGGGGCTCTGATTTTTGACTTTCCGTCTGAACTGGGCCCGGATTCTAGTGCCGGTTGGTGCATGGGCCACCCGGCTGCTTGCTGATGACGTTGGCTCTGTCCCTTTCCTAGTGCCAGTGGCTCCAAAATTACAAACGGACAGCTGTATTTCCTAACAGCGATCGTTAAACCCCGAAAAAAAAAAAAAGAATGTTGCGAAAACTTATTACTAGCAAAAGTGGGACTGACATATTTCTCGAATTTAAAAAATGTTGTCTGGATGCTTATTCGGCAGTTTTTGTTTTGGAAGCCGTCGGGTTAAGACAGTGTTTCCCAAAGTGAGGTCCACGGACCACTGGCGGTCCGCGGCGGCGTATCAAGTGGTCCGCAGGAAATTTCAGAAGAAAAATTAATGAAAAATGGGAGAATCTCTCTTCTTAAATTTTGAGTGCGTACCCGACACGAATATCCACAGCTCTCAGATACAGTATTAAACATCTTTTGTTCCAGACGACTTACAACTGTGAGTTTGGATTTTCAAATTTAGTCGAAATTAAGAGAAAGAAATAGATTTGATGTGGAAGCTACTGTACTACTCAAGCTATCAGTCATCAAACTAGATATAGATATTGGGTTGTCGGAAAAGTCATGACGTATTTCAGCCATGTTTTGCAATAGTCATTTATTGATAGAAAGTGCAAAGATCAATCAATGATATAATGCCCGTTTTCTTCGATAACCTTTTGCCATCTTTTAGTGAGTTGCGGAATGCCTCGTTCATAGAAAGACCTGTCTTTCGTGGAGAAAAACTGTACAAGGTGCTGATTTACAGCCTCATCTGAACTGAACGTTATACCACGCAAGGACTGTTGAAGAGAGCGAAGTCTGACGACGCAAGGTCAGGCGAGTATGCTGGGTGTGGCAACACATCCCACCCAAGCTCCAATCATTTTTGGCGGGTGAACAAACTTGTGTGTGGTCTCGCGTTGTCGTGATGGAACACAACACCTTTACGATGAAAGAGCTCTGGACGTTTCTGGATGTTGGATTCGTTCAAAATGTCCAATTTCCGACAGTACACATTCGAATTGATTGTTTGGTTCCGTGGTAGGAGCTCGAAAAGCACGACACCATTAAAATCCCTCCACACTGAGGCCAGAAATTTCCGCTGATGAATGTCTGCTTTGGATGTCGTTTGAGGCGAAGCAGCACGTCGGGACGAAGACCGTTTGCGCAGCACACTGTTGTACACAATCCACGTTTCATCACCAGTTATCAGTCGCTTCAAAAAGGATTGTTTTCTTCACGTTTAATGAGAATATCGCAGATGTTTATACGCGCCGTCAATTGAGCTTCTTTGAGTTCATGAGGAACCCACACATCGAGCTTGCTTACGTATCCCAGCTACTTCAGGTGGTCGTGAACGCTTGAATGATGGATGTGGAATGTGCTTGCAATCTCTCGTGTCGTGTAACGTGGGTTTGACTCGATCAATGCCTTGATTTGGTCGTCATCAACCTCGGTTGGGCTCCCGGACCGAAGAGCATCGTTGAGGTCAAAATCACGAGCACGGAATTTTGCGAACCACCGCTGGCACTGATGTTCTTGTAGATCATTTTCACCGTACACTTTACGCAACTTTTCACCAGCGTGACGCTTGACGCACGTTCTTCCCTTTACGGAAGTAAAACAGTAAAATATGGCGAAAATGCACAGTTTGGTCTTCCATCTTCAACGTGATGTCAAATCTCCGTAAATCAACTAAAGATAGAACTGGCACCTGTCGAAAGCCATAGCGATAACAGAGCTGCGCATGCCTCTAGTACTTCCAAAACCGCCCAACCGCCATCGGGTGCCAAAATACGTCATGACTTTTTCGACAACCCAATAGCTTGGTAAAAGATCACAAGCAGCAGCATCTCTCTCACAGATGTTTAGTTATTATTTTATTATTTTTGTTATTAATTACTGAATCTTTGTACGTGGTGTTTCAGAAAAGTATTGAAATCAAAGTATAATTGCCCATATCACAGTTTGCATATGATGTAACTTGAATAGTATGGATAAATTTTTTTTGACGTGTTTCATGAGCGTAGCTAGAATTTAGTTAGGTTGGGGGAAGGGAGGTGTTGCGATTTTCGGAGAAGGTTTAAGTAATTTCCGATAAACATTACCTGTTAAAAATCTTACTTTTTGACGTTTTGAGGAGGGTTTCAACCGCACAAAACTTCCTCCCCTAACTACGCCCATGCTGTTACTACATTGCCAATTATTAAATTAAGCGAATAATCACCTTTTCGTTATGCGACTGACAACATAAAAATCTTAACTCATCAAACTCTTTCTTCTTTTCTTTATCAAATATAGGTACTCTAAAAATTACTGTTTCAGATAGAGTTGGCAACCGACCGATAATGGTCGGAATTTTTGGCAAGTTTCTACCTAAGGCTGGTGGCAACAGCATAGAGGTCCTATTTGGGGGGTGGTATTATTTTTAAGTAAAAAAACTGCTGAAAATTTGCTGAAAAAAGCCTAAAATTTACCAAAAGAAACTGAAATTAACTAACGGGAGTAAATCGAGCCGGAGCTCATATCTATAACCCCGTCTATAAATCACGTAAATCGAGGGATACGTTCGTTGTGCGTTTCCTTGGAGCGGAGGGGGGGGGACGTTATCACTCACCCGCCCATGAGGGTGTCCCGTAGGTCTCAATATTATTAACTAGGTTTGGTAACCATAGTTTCACAGACAATATATTTTTAATTTCGACTTTCTCCCAGGGAAGTTACCCAAACTCCACTCCGGCTCACCCGTACTCCCACTTTGTGGTCCGCGGTAACTAAAGAAATGCTTAAAATGATCCATGAGTGACCAAAGTTTGAAAAAAACTGGGTTAAGAGATACAATGTAGTACAGAAAATTTTGAACTCGAAGAAAAGGTGTATTGATTCCTGCGAGAAATTTTGATCGGCAAATGAGTCCGGTTATTTCTTCCTGTGAGGGCTATCATAAATTAAACAAAAACTTGCTTACGTAAGACACTTTGTAACAAAGATGTCCCTTTAAGTTTCGCTTTAAGAAGGATTAAGAATTCTTCCTGTTGCATGTTGTGGTCTCATTCACTTACTACTAACCCAAAATGAGGCTGAAAAACTTCTATGAATAAGGCTATTCCTCGAAGGCTAAACTCGAAAAAGCGTTCCGAATGAATATCCCCGTGAAACAAGCAACCGGTTTCAAGCTTTGTAAAAACTTCTAGAATAAATGGTGACTGAGAAAATATGAAATAAAAAAAGAAAGAAAGAAAAATCCACCGTTACGGAGTTAGGAGAAATATGCCTCGGGTGAGGTAAAGAATGAAATAACGGGAAATTAAAGAAACCACTTTTAAACTCGCTGAAAAAGAAGAAAATTGGGAAAGCTCGTGGTGGAAGAGGAAGTGTTCCGTGTTTATAAAGCGTTTTGAAGAAGTGACACGCTGGATTAAAGAAAGTCGTGTTAAATTACTTCTACCGGAAAAAACAGAGTTTCATTTCTGATTGAGAATTGATTATCAACGGAAAATCCTACAATCCGCTATGACCAACTACGTAAAATATTGAAATGGCTAGTCAATGCCTTACGAGTTTCCCATAGAATTTGTAATACAGCAGATTTGTTATTTACATCACTTTATAAAACTTGCACGTAATTATTTTTGCAACTACCCTTTCAGAGTTGCACATATGATCCAAGAACTTGATGAAAAGAGTAAAGAAGTGGGATTAAAAATAAATTTTCAGAAAGCAAAACTGATGCATAGTGCTTTTACGAGAAATGAAGAATTTGCAGTTGGTGGGGGAAAGCTCGATGTAACCGATACCTACATTTACCTTGGACAACAGAAATCGAATAAATGTCGCACTGATGAGGAAATAAATTGGCGTATAAAACCTGACTGGAGAGCGTTTGGAAGAAGCAGCATCATTTTCAAAAGCAATGTGTCATTATGTCTTGAAAGAAAAGTGCTTAATCCTTCCAGTGATCCAATGCATCCTTCCAGTGCTTACGTGTGGATGTGGACCTTAACTGAAAAATGCATACAAAGACTGCAGACAACTGAGAGCAGCATGGAAAGATGCATGCTTGGAAAGGTAGGAAGAGGAACTCGTGGATAAGGAAAATGATAAAAGTGGAAGGCATCATGATTAGAGTAAAATTCCTGAAATGGCAATGGTCTGCACATGTTGCCAGAAAAACGGACCACCGATAGACAGCCAAAATTTTAGGCTGGATACCAAGGAGCAGAAAAAGACCCAGAAGAAGACCACATGGAAGATGGGTGGATGAAATTCCAAAACATGCCAGAATAACATGGACGTGGATGATTCAAGACTTATAGTTGTGAAGGAAACTTGGGGAGACCTCTGCGCAATACATTGTGTGCGCGACGCTCCCCTCGCTCCCCGTGCGCGGGGGAGATGATGCAATATTTCTGGGGGTGCCGCTGCGTTTGACTCAGTCTATCTCGGCAACAGTAGGCACAACGCGACTGTCCGTAGTATCGTTTTAAAACTCTGGACGAGATCTATTCAAATATGTATGAAGAACATTTCGGGGTGGTTTGAACTGAACATTTTAAATTTTTTTTTTTTTTTTTGTTAACCTGTGAATACTTTTGATAATATCGGGGTTTATCTAGACAACCGTGAGTGCAAAACGACTGTGCGTGGTATCGTTTTAAAGCTCTCGACGAGATCTCTTCAAATATATAAAGAACATATCGCAGTGGTTTAAACTAAAATTAAAAATAATTGTTTTCGTGTGAACGGGTTAACATTTTCGACAATGCCGCGGCATTCGCAGAATGAACACAAGCAAAAGTGGCGAACATCAAAAGGAGAGGCAAGAGCTAGTGATGAGGAATGTAAGAAGCCCAAGAAGACAGAACACCACGTTGGGTAATTCGTGTATCGATCTGCATTGTGTTCGCAATGTATCCAGCATTATTTGTAAAAATTATGTAAGCTACTTTTTACATCATGGACCTGTGTTGTCTATAACAAATTGAATAAAAGCTTTGAAACCATACTCGACTAGCTCATATCAACTCTCCGTTTCTGCAAGTCTTAGACCTACGTTCCAAACTGACGGCTCAGTCAGAACTGAGCCTACCTGTATTTTTTTTTCAGTTAGAACTAAATTTTCAAAGGAAAACAATTATCTAGAAATCTATAGAGAGGACTAATGATTGCCTTATGGCACTATTTTTTTTTGAGAGCATTCTTCCATGTTACATTCAATCATGATCATATTTTCAAAATTCTTTCACCGTTTAATTTTTGTCAAAATTTTCTCATAACTGAATTCATTTTACAATGAGCATTTAACAGTTCTCTTTCGTCGGGATCTAACAAAACTTTTTACCTGAGGGAATATGTGAGGTGTTATTCTGTTGATACGTATGATCTTATAGCAGACCGCAAGAATGAAATTCCAAGCCTAGTTTGGGCGTCTCTCCTCCATTCAAAATCAGTTGCAATATACCAGCGGTTCTTCAAGTGTGCTCCGCGAAGCTTTCCGTGAATAATCAATCCCTCGTGACACCGTCATGTTCAACAATGAAAATATTTTAAAAAATCCACTTACTTCCTCAATTTCCTTTTGCAGTTAAGGTGCATAAAGAGAGCTGAAGTACGTGCTTTTTTCATTGGTCACCGTTTCGGCTTGGAAGAATGGCAGAATGATGATCTATGGTTGCTTAGACTTTCATATATTTGATTTTACATATTCACAAAAATTAATGAAATTAACCTAGGCCTTCAAGGAAGGAATGCTACTGTTTTCATGGCCTCTGACAAAATTGCTGCTTTTAAAAGAAAGGCGCAGTTCTGGACTGCTTGTTTCCAAACCCGTGAGGTTGATAGCTTCCCAACACTAACGGACTTCCAGAAAGGGTTCGGAGGAAGTAGCTGTGAATATAACGAGATTTTTTAAGAATTCACCCAGCACCTACGAGAAATAAGTGATGCCCTCTTGCAGTACTGCCCAAATGCAATGCACGACAATTTCGAAAATTATCCGTTTCGAGTTAAAGACAAACCTTGCAACATGACTGCACACAAGTGAACCTGAGAATCTTATCAATCTGATATCGGGCACTTCTGAAAAGGCAGTGTTTCATAAGCTAGCATTGGGCGAATTTGGGTGCAGCGTCAAGAATCAGTACCAATGTTTATCACAGAAGGCGGTTAGAATATTCCTTCTCTTTGTCAATATCTACCTGTGCGAAACTGGCTTTTCAACCTGTGTTTCCACAAAATCCAAGTATCGCAACAGAGTGGATATAGAGCCGGACATGCGACTGCAACTCTCCCGCAAAGAGCTGGACGTGAGAAAACCTTTTAAGGAGAAGAAACAACTACTCTCGTTGCACTGAGGTCAGTAATTCAATAATTTGGCGTAGGACTACGTCTAACTCTGCGAATAGTATAGGGCGACTTAAGGCCGACTGCCTGTGACAAAAATAGGCCTCAATTAAAATCATTATGGCTCTAAAAATACGTGCCGCACAATAAACGTGTTAAGATATTCGTAAACAACATGGAGTCCAATTCGCGTACTGTGCAATACATCGTGCACGCGACCCTCTCCTCGCTCCCTGTGCGCGGGAGAGGTCATGCAATATTTCTGGGTGTGCCGCCGCATTTGACTCAGTCTATCTGGGCAACCGTGGGCGCAACACAAGTGTGCATGGTATCTCTCGACGAGATCTATTCAAATATATGAAGAACATTTCGCAGTGGTTTGAACTGAACATTTCAAAATCTGTTTTCTTGTGAACCGGTGAACATTTTTTAAAATAACGCGGTTTATCTGGACAACCGTGAGTGCAAAAGGACTGTGCTTAGTAACGATTTAAAGCTCTCGACGAGATCTATTCAAATATATGAAGAACATTTCGCAGTAGGTTAAACGGAACATTTAAAAAACTGTTTTCTTGTGAACCGGCGAACACTTTTGAAAATAACGCGGTTTATCTGGACAACCGTGAGTACAAAAAGACTGTGCTTAGTAACGATTTAAAGCTCTTGACGAGATCTTTTCAAATATATGAAGAACATTTCGCAGAGGTTTGAACTGAACATTTTAAAATCTGTTTTCTTGTGAACCGGTGAACACTTTTGAAAATAACGCGATTTATCTGGACAACCGTGAGTACAAAAGGACTGTGCGTAGTAACGATTTAAAGCTCTCGACGAGATCTATTCAAATATATGAAGAACATTTCGCAGTGGTTTGAACTGAACATTTAAAAAACTGTTTTCTTGTGAACCGGTGAACACTTTTGAAAATAATGCGGTTTATCTGGACAACCGTGAGTACAAAAGGACTGTGCGTAGTAACAATTTAAAGCTCTCGACGAGATCTATTCAAATATATGAAGAACATTTCGCAGTGGTTTGAACTCAACATTTTAAAAACTGTTTTCTTGTGAACCGGTGAACACTTTTGAAAATAACGCGGTTTATCTGGACAACCGTGAGTACAAAAGGACTGTGCGTAGTAACGATTTAAAGCTCTCGACGAGATCTATTCAAATATATGAAGAACATTTCGCAGTGGTTTGAACTGAACATTTTAAAAACGGTTTTCTTGTGAACCGGTGAACACTTTCGAAAATATTGCGGTTTATCTGGACAACCGTGATTTCAAAAGGACTGTGCGTAGTATCGATTTAAAGCTCTCGACGAGATTTATTCAAATATATGATGAACATTTCGCAGTGGTTTGAACTGAACATTTTAAAAACTGTTTTTTTTGTGAACCGGTGAATACTTTTGAAAATATCGCGGTTTATCTGGACAACCGTGAGTGCAAAAGGACTGTGCGTGGTATCGATTTAAAGCTCTCGACGAGATCTATTCAAATATAGAAAGAACATATTCGCAGTGGTTGAAACTAAAATAAAAAAAGTTGTTGTCGTGTGAACGGGTTAACATTTTCGACAATGCCGCGGAATTCGCAGAATGAACGCAAGCAAAAGTGCAGAAAATCGAAACGAGAGGCAAGAGCAAGTAATGAGGAATGTAAGAAGCACAAGAAGAGCGCGGCCCAACGAACTAGAGAGTATCGAGAACGCCTGAAAGCAGCAGCCGCCAAACAAAAATCCAACACACCAATCGAACCGGTACCATCTCGAACTATGCTTTGTGTTCGCAATGTATCCAGCATTATTTGTAAAAATTATGTAAGCTACTTTTCATATCATAGACCTGTGTTGGCTATGACAAATTAAATAAACGTTTTGAAACCATACTCGACAAACTCATTTCAACTCTCCGATCTGCAAGTCGTAGTCCTACTTTCTAAATAACGGCTCGATCAGAACTGGGCGACCTGTATTTTTTTTTTACAAGTGCTTGCCATGCATAGTAATAGCATTTCTTTCTTCTTTGATCTGTATTGGTTTTATTCTGAAAGAATACTAGAATATCAGAAACACTGTTACTTATGCTGTTAGCTAAATAAAAACCAGTACTTTTCAGAAACGAAACCAATGCTTCCCATATTTCTCAGAAGTGAAATTCTAAAATCCTCATTGCTTGTATAAACCCAATTTTGCACTGAATATAAACACGGGCATAGTAAAAAAATGTTGGTGCTCCGTGACCTCATCCTTGGGGAGGGGGGGGGGTAAATGGTTCCGCGCTGTCCAGTTTTTGAGAACAGCTGCAATATATTATTATCATAGCTTCTCCACGAAGAAGATGTCTCCGTATAGCAGATCTACCGTTGCCTTTTACTCACTGAATGAGCAATGACCGGATTGTCCGAAGTCTCTTCGCCGGGTGAACAATACGCTGTCTGTCCCTCATTCTTTTCATAACCTTGTGCGTGCGTCTGTGATATCTGAATAATGTGATTCTTCTCTACCATCGAGCGAGGCCACAAAAAAAAAAAAATGAAACAAAGACTTCGAATGAGTAGCTTTATTGAAGCTCAGAAACCTCACGATTTATTGGTGTTTCTCGGAAGTGAGCGGAAGCTTCTTCGCGCTTTTGTCCCTTTCTTTCGGCGAGAGCTGTTTTTTGTCTCGCGTTCTTGCTGAGGTCAAGGAATGTGTAGGCGGTCAATTGCTTCCTCCTAAGAGACGCCAGGCCGTAACAGCCTGCCCTTGAACTCTGCAGTGATTAAAGGGTTTGTGACCTCAAACACGGGGATCGTGCAGTCAACAAAGGCCGTTTTCCCTCTCTGGGGCTGACGGACGTAATTAAAAAAGGCATATGCGTGATGAATGTGCTTTAAGAACGAATAACTCTTATGTGAGACTTAATAGGCACGTGAGATTTTTTTCCCCTTCCAAATCGAAGGTAGGTGGCCCCACCCACCAATGACTTTAAAATGCCAAATGCGTTTACCATATTTCGTGACCGGGCTATCTGCGATTTGGTTTTCTCAAGTTTTATACCTCAGGGCTTCATAGAAAATTCTCTCAAAGTAATCACCAGTCATTAACGTCTTCAAATAAAAAGGATGCATTTAAAACAAAACGGTCTTAAATTTCATTGCCCAAAGCTGTTTTATAAAGGTGTGTGAGCAATGATTGTAAACTGCAGAGCTTCCACAGGCTTTTCTTTATTTTTTCTACTTCCGGGTACCACACCGAATTAAACGCGGATCAACCCACACGTCGGCATCAAATTCTGCCTAAGCAGCTCTTGCTGACAGATATAATTTTGTAGTGTTTAAATTTATTGTGCTTTCCAACATAAAATAATTCATCGTGCAGTGATCTAAGAGCTGGCTTCTCACCATTTGTCTGAGATACTTTCGGTTAGAATCCAAGGACAGGACTAATGTTAGTCTTACGGCACTGGCTCTCTCTCTCTTTCTCTCTCTTCCTTGGTCTGGAATTAGGGACGGGCGGCTATTTATAGCAAACAGAGGTACTTACAGTGGTCGTTAAACCCTAAATGAAAAAAAACATATACATATCGTACATGTACTATTTATGGCAAAACGTTCAAATAAAAAGCATTTTACGGGGACTTTCTGGAAGAATAACGGAAACCTATGAGGCAAGGAAAAATAGTGAAATATTTAAATCTATGATTTAACATACGAAAGCAAGTTATTAGATTGTGGAATAACTTTTTTACGGGTCTTATAGAGGTTATTTTTCATGAAAGTTGGTTGTCAAATTTTCGAACTAAAGCCTAGTTTGTCATCAGGACTATGTCACTGGAGTAGTTGCTGCCACTCAATTGGAAGAGTCCATCCGCAATTATCGTTAATTGTGGTACTTCTTCTTCTTGCTATTTCGATCCCTTCTTCTAGTTTCCTCTTTACTAAGTTTGACTGGTGGGCGATTATTTTCACTGAGTCCCAATTTATGGAGTGTCCACTTGCTTGTATATGTCTGTCTAGCCCTGTTTTGTTCCCAATGTTCCTAATAGCTGCTTGGTGTTCTTTCATTCGGACCTTAATACTTCTCCCTGTTTCTCCTATATAGCTGAGTCCGCAGTTACAGTCGATGCAGTAAATTACTCCTTCCTGCAATTGGATGTCCAATTCTTTCTGCTTTAAAGCTGGCAGGAATTTCTTTATTTTGTTATTAAGATCTGGAGCTAGCCTGATATTATATTTTGCTCCGATCCTTTTCAGTTTCTCGAAAAGTCCCTTGTGGTACGTAATTTTGCTGGTGAATTTGAAGTTAGTTTTTTCCTGCTTCTTTTTTGGCACTTGTTTAAATATTTTCTCAACATATGGGGAGGGGTAATTGTTTTCTGCCAATATTTCCTTTAATTCTTCTTTGTGAAGATCTTTCTGAGTAGCTGAAGAGACCAGGATTTCAATTTTTTCCAAAAATTGTCTCGCCGTATTTGATTTAATATAATCAGGGTGGAATGAGCAGAAGTCTAACATCTTTCCTGTGTTGGTGGGTTTTCTAAAAAGCTGGTATTTTCCCTCTCTTGAGGTCAAGGTTAAATCTAGGTAATTGATGCTAAATATTCACTCAGCTTTTTAGAAAACCCACCAACACAGGGAAGATGTTAGACTTCTGCTCATTCCACCCTGATTATATTAAATCAAATACGGCGAGACAATTTTTGGAACAAATTGAAATCCTGGTCTCTTCAGCTACTCAGAAAGATCTTCACAAAGAAGAATTAAAGGAAATATTGGCAGAAAACAATTACCCCTCCCCATATGTTGAGAAAATATTTAAACAAGTGCCAAAAAAGAAGCAGGAAAAACCAACTTCAAATTCACCCGCAAAACTACGTACCACAAGGGAATTTTCGAGAAACTGAAAAGGATCGGAGCAAAATATAATATCAGGCTAGCTCCAGATCTTAATAACAAAATAAAGAAATTCCTGCCAGCTTTAAAGCAGAAAGAATTGGACATCCAATTGCAGGATGGAGTAATTTACTGCATCGACTGTAACTGCGGACTCAGCTATATAGGAGAAACAGGGAGAAGTATTAAGGTCCGAATGAAAGAACACCAAGCAGCTATTAGGAACATTGGGAACAAAACAGGGCTAGACAGACATATACAAGCAAGTGGACACTCCATAAATTGGGACTCAGTGAAAATAATCGCCCACCAGTCAAACTTAGTAAAGAGGAAACTAAAAGAAGGGATCGAAATAGCAAGAAGAAGAAGTACCACAATTAACGATAATTGCGGATGGACTCTTCCAATTGAGTGGCAGCAACTACTCCAGTGACATAGTCCTGATGACGAACTAGGCTTTAGTTCGAAAATTTGACAACCAACTTTCATGAAAAATAACCTCTATAAGACCCGTAAAAAAGTTATTCCACAATCACTATGAATAGAGGTGCCATAAATGCATTTACAACTAAGTTATTAGATTTAACATACGAAAGCAAGTTATTAGATTTAACATACGAAAGCAAGTCATTAGATTTACCATACGAAAGCAAGTCATTAGATTTAACATACGAAAGCAAGTTATTAAATTTAACATACGAAAGCAAGTTATTAGGTCTTTTTTTTCGGTTTTTCAAAGAGCATACTGTCTCACAGTATATCTTGAAAATACATTTTACTAGCTACACGGACACTTTTTGTCATACATAATATTGCTCAAAGAAACAAACTGCACTAGGATTTTGGGAAACTGTAAATAATATTTTCTCCTAATATTTATAGCATTTTTCTACGCCCTGATGCTGTAGGTTTTCTTTTAATACATGGAAAATTCATCCCATGGATATAAGCAGAGATGTCTTAAAGGAAAGGATATAAGCATGGATGTCTTGTGAATGGTCAGAATACATGCGGCCTTCTGCAAAGAGCATCCGACTGCATGTAGCCATGACCATTCACATCGCAGTCACGAGTCGGACGGGGAACTGAATTTTGGCGACGGTGAATCTGCACTGCAGGCAGCCGCAGGACATCGCTGAGCTTGGCTGCAATGATGTCGTTGCGGAGCTGCTTCTCTGCAGAAATGACCCTATGTCGTCTTCAGCGATGAGTTCTGATTCTGCCTCGGTGAGACGATCGAAGTGCTTACGTCTAGAAAGGACGTGCACACAAAGTGGATCCAGCTACTGCCAGCAAGCAGGACTCTGCTTGATAACTTGGAATCCTCACCAATAGTTACAATAACCGGTTACCTATGATACAAATAACGACAAAGTGAAAATCTGGCGGCACGTGGTTGACGTTTTACTGAGCATGTTGTTGTTATTTCGGAGTGGCATCACGGTGACTATTTTCCAGCAAAATAATGCCCACCGCTAACACATCCCGAGAGTGCCTACAAGGGGTCTATATGCTTCCACAGCCAGCAAGATCTCTGGGCCTACTACCCATACAACATTCATGGGATGACGCTTGCAAGCCTCCCTTCAGCCGCCCAGGAATGCAGCTGAGTTATGGGACTAGGTACACAGTGCGTGGTCCAAGGTTCCGCAGAACACCATTGCAGGGATGTATCATTCCATGCCTGATTTTCATTGCTCAACATGGTGTCACCTGATGTACTTACTGCCTGCTGTCACGTGATACTGTCTTGTAGTCTATCAAGCTGATATATTAGGTGTGCAACTTAATTTTCGGTCCCTAACCGCAAGCTATTATAGAACGTCGGCAAATGCAAATAGCTGTGTGCCGTAGTGGCTGATTGCAGCGCCATCCAACAGCCTTCTAGGCAACCGTAACCGCTCACAGCTGTAGTGACAGAAGGGACGAAAGTTGACGGTGAAAGCAATGTTGTTCCAGAAGCAACATTTAAGGCACTGCCTCCTGTTCGCGTTTCAGCTGAAAAAAATGCCACGGAAGCCCATCAAAGGATTTGTGCTGCTTTGGGTGAGGTTGCTGTGTCCCACAGTACGTGTAAGAAGTGGTTCCAGCGGTTTAAGCAGGGAAATTTCGATCTCCGTGATGCAGAACGTCCGGGACAGCCACATAAATTTGATGAGGAGGAACCTGGAACAACTGTTGGACGCGGATCCCTGTCGCACACAGTTAGAACTGGCCCCGGAACTCGGAGTAACACGGCAGGCTATTGCAAAGCGCCTGCACAAACTTGGACGGATTCACATGGAGGGCCGTCGGGTGCCCCTCCAACTCACAGCTGCGAACAAGTCTAGGCGCTACGATGTTGCTGTGCCTTTGCTCTCCAGATTCAAGAAGGAGGATTTCCTCCATAAGGTTTTGACCTGTGATGAGAAGTGGATCCTCTACGATAATCCTAAGTGACGCAAATCGTGGGTTTATCCAGGTCAGCCTAAAACCAGTACCGCCAAACCGAATATCCATGCCAGGAAGTTGTTGCTGTGCATATGGTGGGATCAGCGTGGTGTCGTACACTATGAGTTGCTCAAACCTGTTGAAACGGTCAATGCTGAGCGTTATTGTCAGCAACTTATTCGTGTGAGTGACGCACTGGAGGCTAAAAGGCCATACACCGGCAAGGTCGGATCGGTCGGTCCCCTTGCTTCAGGATAACGCGCGTCCTCACACCGCGAAAACGACTTTAAAATCGATCACCGGCCTGTGATGGGAGATTTTGTCCCACCCGGCGTATTCTCCAGACTTTGCCTTCCGTCGGATTATCACGTCTCTTTCGCTCCCTGCAACATCACCTGAGTGATACGACCTTCACTTCTGTCGAGGAGGTCCACACAAGTATTGATGACTTTATCAACTCGAAACAGCCTTCGTTTTTCCTCAGTGACATTCGGCAGCTCCTCCCTGACCGATGGCTCAAATGTATCCAACACGACGGGGATTATTTCCCTGATTAGATGCGTATTCGATTTGCTATAATTTCCTGTCAAAGTGTCGTGCATGTGGCCGAGAATTAAGTTACACACTTAATACTACCTTGTAAATTGCGTTATGCATTAGTTTCTTCATATTCCAAGTCTCTGGTGATTTTTCGGGCTGAACGGATGACGAACTGACCTAAAGTCTGGCTTTTGAAAGTCAGTTCGAGAGACCACGGGTGCTATTCTCTTGAGAGAAATGTGTCTTGTGTTTGTCTTACAGAACTGGCTCTCTCCCTCCTCTAGACCTAGGACCCTCAAGTAGGTATAGATGACTGCTTACAGTCCTTCAGTTTTTCACGGTGGTCGTTAACCCTCTTCCCCCAAAATTACGGATCAGTTAGCTCACTCTTTCTGTATGGGGGAAATTTCAGTGTCACGAAATGCACGTTACATGTCTTCAGTTATTATTTTATTGTCTTGGGAGAGGTCAGAGGTGTGTGCTTCTTACTATCCGATGAAAATGACTGATATATGTTTGTCCCATGCAACCAGCTCTGACCTTTCCTTGAAGCCACTGGTCCACATTATGGCACAGTCGACTCCTAATAGCCTCAGATGCTCATGAAGGCTGTTAAACTACGAAACAAAAAATAATTGTTCGACGATTGATGATTTGTTTTATGCTATGCATCTTTGTCGACAGTAGGAAAGTTTGCGTCGCGGCGAAATTTGTTTTCCTTCTACATCCCTCGAAGTAAGGAGGTTTACCAGCTATCGACGATAGCTTTAATATGATGTATAACACGACGTGGTGTAAACATGTCGCTATCCTAGAAAAAAGTTACCCACCCCCTCAATAGCACACTTGCGATTCAGCTTGTCTTGAGGTCAGATTTTAGCTTGCGCATGCGCAGGTGAACTTTCGTAGCTACATCACATTTCACCGGCATCAGGGTCGTATCTTACTTTCGTCTAAATCTGAATAACATATAATAATAATAATAAATCTTGTTTTTGAAAAACTAAACAATCAAAATACCTGCTATTGCCGCCGCTATAGTTCAGTAAATATTTACTTTTATGACTCGCATATCAAACAGAAGTCATCGCTCTTTCCACGTTTTTATAAGAGAGTCACGGGAAAAATTCTCATTGTCGTAAACCATGATGTCTTTTTTCATGGTTTTACGACAATAACATTCATTAATGCATGCCACTTTAGTACCGCTCAATGTCAGAAATTAGTAAACCTAAGTGGAATTAAATCACAACAGCAAAAAATAGTTTGCTGTTATGATTTAATTCCGGTAAGTATGTACCGGACTGTAGCTCGGTACGATTTTAAGTAACGGGAAAAATGTGAAACGGAAATAAACGCATAATCTCGAATCGCTGGTTTACGCTTTCCAACCGTAGGTTGAAGAAGCGTATATGCTACAGCCTAGTCCGTCCGTCTGTCCGTCCGCACGTTAACTCACGTAAAAATGGTTCGATTTTAGTGAAATTTTAGTAACTTTATTTTTAAATACACCAGAGTTGAATAATTACGAAACGCATATAGCGTATGAAATCCGTTTATTTTCGTGGTGTAGTCAGCACAAATATTCGAATATTTGTGCTGACTACACCACGTAAAATAAACGGATTTCATACGCTATATGCGTTTCGAAATTTTAGTATGTGTTAGGTGACCACCTGGGGACGAACTCTACTGAAAATGAACGAAATAGGGTCAAAGGTCAGGACATGGGAGCGGGATCCATTCCAATACCCTTATGCCTTATAACTTGCGTAAACATGGGTCGATTTCGATGAAATTTTAGTATGTGGTAGGGGGCCACATGGGAATAAACCCTGTTGAAAATGAAAGAAATTGGGTCAAAGGTCAGGACATAGTGGTGGGATCAATTCCATTGCCCTTATGCATCCTAACTTACGTAAAAATGCTTCGATTGCGACTAAGCTTTATCGTGTTGTTCCGGAAGTATACTGAACCGGTTCTATTGAATGTCATCGAAATGGGGTCAAAGGTCAGGACACAGGAGCGAGATTTATTCCACAGCAATTATCCTCATAACTAGACAAAAATGCTTCTATTACGACAAAACTTTAGTATGTTGTTTCGGAGATATACAGAACCCTTGTAGATGTTCAATGTCATTGAAATGGGGTCAAAGGTCAGGACACAAGAGCGAGATTCATTCCACAGCAATTATCCTCATAACTTGACTAAAAATGCTTCTATTGCGACAAAACTTTAGTATGGTGTTTCGGAGATATACAGAAACCCTGGAGAGGTTGAATATCATCGAAATGGGATCAAAGGTCAGGACACAGGAGCGAGATTTATTCCACAGCCATTATCCTCATAACTTGAGTAATAACTTGAGCAATGATTTCTTGTATGTTGGAAAGCATATCATAATCAATACATTGTATGATTTTACTAACTTGTTTTATTTTGCACCCACGAAGATCTCGGCATACGGAAGATGCATAGCACAAATTATTTACAAAGAGTACCAGAGTACTCTCTCGATTTTGTTTTATTTCTATCTCTTGATTTTTTTCTCTTTTCACCGCGAGATTGTTTCGTGGTGTTGCTTTGTCAAAGATTCTCAGTTGTTGTTGTTTTTTTTTGGGGGGGGGGGGGGCAGTGACAAACTGCACAAGGGGCCTGATACGCAGTGTTAACACTGGTGCTCGAACGAGAGATGTGAAGCCCTCCGCTTCAACCATTCGGCAACGGGACAGTACAACCGATTATTTGAAAGACACCTTGCACATTTTGCATTTGATACTAATAATGTTCCCAATGAAATAATGTGTATTATGCCGCCTCCAAAGAAATTTGAGAATCGAAAAAATCGTCTAACGTGAAGATATAACCTTAATCATAGTTTCAAATAAACATTTAGAAATCAGTTTTCTCAGCCTGTTTCTATGCTTCCGACGACGAGAACAGAAATAACACTTACGCCATCTGATTAAAAAGCTGTGTATCATAAGATTTGCGGATAATATTGACCATTTACTGCTGTCTGATGTAAAAGTGGAATTTTCTAATGTTACTTTTAAGAGCTGAAATATCGTACGAAACACAAATACAAGGTGTGATCAAAAAAGTACCCAGACTGGATTCATTAAAAAAAGTACAAGATTTAACCGATTTGAAACTTAATCGCCTTCGAAGTATTTACATTCCGAAGTCGCACACTTAGCCCAGCGCTGTTTCCACTGCTCGGAGCATTTTTTGAAGTCATCTTCTGAAATAGCTAATACCTGCTTCGTCGCATTTTGTTGTACCTCATGATTATCTTAAAATCTTTTTACTTTCAGGTACTTGATTTCTGGGAAGAGAAAAAAGTAGCAGGGTGGGAGATCTGGCGAATAGGGTGCCCTCCAGACCATCGCAATGCGGTGTTTAGCAAGAAACTGCTGCACAAGTTGCGATCCATGGGTAGATAGGTGCGTTGTGGTGGTGGAGTTGCTACTAGCCACCATTAGGCAATCCCGGCTTTTGCGACGAACTACGTAGCTCTAACGCCGCAAAACTTGACAGCAGTACTCCTTGTTGATTGTCTGGCCAGACGGAGGGTGTTCAAAATGCGCAGTTCTCTCATGATTAAAAAATAAGTCAGCATTGTCTTGAGATTGCTGCGGCTCTGTCGTGTTTTTTGGGGTCTAGGAGAGTTCAGGGTCTTCCACTGCAAAGACTGCACCTTATCTTCGGGGTCATAGCAATAACCTCACGAGATTCATTACCATTTATGATATTTATAAAAAAGTTTTCGTTGTTTTTGACGCGCTCATGGAGATCACTGACTTGTTTGTTTTCAGCCGAGAGCAATTTTGGCACAAGTTTGGCTGAGACGCGTCTCATACCCAAATCTTCCGTAAGACTCGACTGAATTGAATCGAAACTAATGTGGGAGTCTTCAGATAACTCACGAATAGTGATTCGGCGACATTCCTGCACAGCTGTGGGCACATGTTCGACCTTGTTTTCGCTTTTGCAGGTTGCTGGCTTCCCACACCGTTCATCACTCTCAACAGTTTAACGATCCATCTTTGAAACGTCTTTACCACTCACAAACTCGCACATGAATCATAAAATGCTTCCCATGGACTTTCCGTAACTTTAAGTATGTGTCTTTGCAAGTTTCGTTAAGTTTTGGTCAAAATCAAATGCAAATTCGTTGATGAATTTTTTACGACATTAAAAATGGAACGAACAGCTCCACACAAGTACGAACAAAGCGCTACCGTAAAAAACCGTACAAGTACGCGAAACGTGACTTACGCAAGTTTCAAGGTCAACATGTGGCAGAGCGCTTCCTGCTGTGCCGCGAGATTCCGAACTCACGCAACTGGTCTGAATACTTTCTGATCACACCTCCTACAGCGTTACGCCATCTAGTGGTGAAAATCAGAAATGCTTAAATTATGAAACCTCGGCGTTGTAGAAAAAAATTTTTTTTTCTAGAGACAGAGAAAGAGAAAGAGAGAGAGAGAGAGAGAGAAAATGAGAGAGAGAAAATGAGAGAGAGAGAGAGAGAGAGTT
The DNA here is from genome assembly GCA_039090855.1 of Macrothele yani. Taxonomy (NCBI): domain Eukaryota; kingdom Metazoa; phylum Arthropoda; class Arachnida; order Araneae; family Macrothelidae; genus Macrothele; species Macrothele yani. Next base: position 114,327,305 of record CM077013.1, on the reverse strand, counting down.
AGAGAGAGTGAGAAAGAAAGAGAGAGAGAGTAAGAGAGAGTGAGAAAGAAAGTGAGAGAGAGAGAGAAAGAGAGAGAGAGTGAGAAAGAAAGAGAGAGAGGGTAAGAGAGAGTGAGAAATAAAGTGAGAGAGAGAGACAAAGAGAGAGAGAATGAGAAAGAGAGAAAGAGAGATCATACCAAACAAAAACCTATATTTACCTCATCTACAGGTAAAAGTGTGCTTCCGAAAATAATTTAAACCAAATTTGGAGATTTTCTTAATCGAAGTAAGAGCTAGCAAATACAAAAGCAGTTTATCTACTCCTGCGTACAGAAACAATTATTCCGCCATCTGGTAGGGTAAATGTGCATCACCAAAAAAAGATCAAAAGCATTTGGTCTGTAGTGTCATTGTTACAGCTGACAGTCACACAAAAATTTTTGCTTTTTTATTCAATTTATATATGACAAGATCCCGTCTGCACGATAGATCGAAGTGATACATCATTTTTTAATAAGCGTGAAAAGGCATACAAACAGAAGCAGATTTATCTTACTCATGTATGAGCGACTGAGAAGTCTTACCTGTCAAATGTAGTTTCTGACGCAGCATGTTAGAATAACGTATGTTAATCCGCAATGAATGCACGATAAAATGACTATGCACTTTCATTCACGTGGTTCTTGATTTCGTAAAATCAGTCTTAGATCATTAAAGTTCTTAAATCAGTCTTCATGATTGGATTTAAATAGGTATGTGATTAAAGCAATGCATCTTCCTGGCTTTTTTTACGCTCTGTTATACTTGAGAAAATTATTGGTGAGGTAATCATATGTTCTAAATATGGCGGAATTACTACATATCCATCAACCTTCTACAGTTGTTTACCGAATCTTCACTAAAGTACTGTCACATCTCTTGAAGGAAACACTTGAACTAGCTAAACCAAGAGAACAAGCTCGATTCAGGAGAGGCTGCAGCGCTATACATCATATTCATGTACTGTGGGAACTAATTGAAAGAGCGAATGAATAGTATGAACTCCCGCCATATAATGCTTTTATTGATTGTGAAAGGGCTTTTCATTCCGTGAAACCATCAGCGTGTTTTTGATATCCTTCGGTACGGAAGATGCATATTTTGATGTCATTAATGACGTCTATAAAAATATACAAGTGCAAAGGTTCGAGGACACAGCATGCAAGAAAATGGAAAAGTAAGTGAGATTAGGAGACTCCATGTTTCCCAAGCTCTTTAATGGCACATTGCAGAATGTCTTTCAATCATTGAACTGAAAAGACGAGGAGAAAGGATTAATCCACATCAAATAGAAGCCATTTCCCTTTCCACGTTTATAAGTGAGCCACGGAAAATTTTCTCATCGGTCGCCACCGGGAATCGCACCCAGGGTCTTCCAGTTACGCCCGGATATGCTTCCACTGCACCACAGCGGCATCGAAATTCTCCAGACTCACAAACGACAAACTGCCAAACCACATGGCCGGGTTGCTTCTTTAAAGCCCCGCACAATGGTGGGGATTCACCACAGATAAACAGCAGCAACTGAACAAATAACCAGAAGGCGAATGAATGACAAATACACAATTGGCGTGGACCAGGAACATCAAATAGAAGTCATCGCTCTTTCCACGTTTATGAGTGAGCCATGGAGAGCATATCCAGCTGCGGAAGCACATCCGGTGCGCAACTGGAAGACCCTGGGTTCGATTCCCGGTGGCGGCCGACGAGAAATTTTTCCGTGACTCACTTATAAACGTGGAAAGAGCGATGACTTCTATTTGATGTTCCTGGTCCACGTCAACTGTGTATTTGTCATCCATTCGGATTAATCCACATTCGTTCAGCACTTAGTCATTTTTGTAAGTATCCCATCAGAGCTACAGCGAATGATCCAGAAACTTGTTCACAAAAGTACCGTGAGACTAAATATGAACTTATAGAAAGCAAAATTTATGTACAATACTTTTACAAAGACTAAAGATTTAGAGGTTGATGAGGCAAACATACGTAGATGCACCTAATGCCTTCATGTGCCTTGGACAGTAGATATCGAACGAAGGCTACGTTTAAAAAGAAACGAATAGGAGAATAAAATTTGGCAGGAGTGTATTTGGAACAAATTATGCAATTTTGAAGCGCAGTTCACCATTATGTCTTTCAAGAAAATCGTTTAATCAATGCATCCTTCCAGTTCTTAATTATGGATCAGAAACATGGACCTTAAATAAAAAATCACATACGAAGGTTGCGCGAAACACAAAGATGTGGGGAGAGATGCTTATTTGGTGTAAACAGCAAATACAGGAGAAGGAACGCATGGAACAGGAAAGTGGCAAGAGTCGATGACATCATGCTAAAACGTAAAGACCTTCAGGTGGCAATCAGTTGGACACATTGCTAGAAGAACTGACATCCATTGCACAACTGAATACTAGACTGGATACCAAGGGACAAGAAAAGATCCAGAAAACAGACCATGGAAAACTAGACTGGATACCAAGGGACAGGAAAAGATCTGGGAAAAAGACTATGCGGGAGATCAGAGGGTGAAATTCGGAAGAATGACCGAGTGACATGATGAAAGAAAACTGCTCTAGACGGAGAGTTACGAAAGATACTTTGGGGCACATCCGTCTCACTGGTACTGAGACCGAATGATATGAAACGTTGGCTTCTAATCATTCGTCCGGCATGTGTACCAGTTTGAAACCCTGGTGAAGCATGGATGATATGTTTGTCTTACAAGGAACTAGCTCTCTATCCCTTCTAGAACCAGTGACCCCAAAGTTCTAGAACTAGTGACCCCCAAGGTAGCGACGGGTGACTGCTTGTAGCTCACTGAATAGCTCACGATGGTCTTTAATCTCCTCCCCCGCTAAAAAGGGTGATCTGCATCCAGCAGCGGCTTAAAACTGGTTGATGATCCCTGATTTTTTACGTCGTCGCGGTGTCCGTCCTTCTCAGTATTTGTTTTAGTTAATCCCTGTTATTTTCGTTCATAAATATTCGTAAATCAGGTTTCACCAGCTACGACAAATATGTCAAAGTAGTTACATACATTTCCCCAAATGCGATAAATCAATGTCAAATGAAATTTTGCACTCTAATTCCGGAGTTTTCGTAAAAGATATCTAACGTTTAGTCACTATTCATTTTAATGTTAAACTCATTAATAACATTTGCTATCGGAGTCGAATCTACAAAGGGAGCAGGGAGGTGTTCCTATAGAATGGACGTAAAAGTCTCAAATGCACAGCGTGTAAATAAAATTTACTGAAATGTGTAACTCAAAAAGAAAGTTATAGTCTATCTCCTTCCCTCTCCCACTCTCAGTATTCTTTAGTTTACATCAGTATTTTCTTTTTCTCTAAAGACTTTAATTACCTCGTAGCCAACCAGGGTACAGAGTAACCTGCTCTGTGCGATATGGGACCGTCTAGTGTGTGAAAGGAATTGTCCGAAACTGCTGAAAGGCATATATGACCTTTCTGAATACGCCGTATGGATGAAGATCCGATTTGTCATCTGTGCTGTATCGCAGAAATCGCATCTAACTACTTAACTTTAACGGACTTTTTCCAAGCCCTACGCCGAAAACATTTTTTCTATTTTTACGTTCATTATGTGGTCCACAGGCTTTCTATGCTGGTTAGTATTTAATTCTGCATTTCTGTGGAATGTTGTTTCGTAGGCGTTCACATAACGTTTACGTTTTACTAGATATTTATAGTCATTTTCGATAAAAATATTTCCAAAACCGGTGGGGAGATTTTTAAACGATCAACTTTACTACACTGCTGGCCACATAAAATGCAACACCAAGAAGGACACGAGATAGCAAAGCCAGATTTACTGGACACATAACAACAGATACAAAGATGAAACGATTGAACCTATAGGCCCGTGTGACTTGCGGAACACGCAGGCATTAATAGTTCGTGTGGCTCCCATGGCTGGCAGTAACGGCCGCTGCACGCCGCGGCATCGAACGAAAGAGGCTTTGAATGTGAGCTTGGGGTAAGTCAGTCCAGGCTGCTTCCACACGTTGCCACAGTTCATCAGGCGTAGCCGCAGGTGGTGCTTGGCGGGCCACTCGTTTGCCGATCAGCGACTAGACGTGTTCGATGGGCGACATATCGGGAGAACAGGCGGGCCACGGCAGAAGTGAAACCTGGTGGGCCGTGAAGAATTGTCGCACGATGCGAGCCACGTGCGAGCGCGCATTGTCCTGACGTCGGAGATATAGCGGTTGCTGTTGAGTGTACCGGCGATGCGTACCAGATGGGGTGCGGGTATCATATCCAATTGCGCCCCAAACCATAACGCCAGGTGATGGACTGGTATGGCGATGCATAATGCAAGCGTCATACAGTCTGTCGCCGCGGTGACGCCATATGCGGATCCGACGATCGTGGTGTTGCAGGCAGAAGCGGGATTCGTCGGAGAAGACAATGTCGTGCCATTGCATATTCCAGGTGCGGCGTTCAACGGCCCACTGCCGCCGCACTCGCCGGTGGTGTAACGTCAATGGTAATCGAAGCAATAGGCGCAGTGCGATAAGTCCCCACTCCTGCAGACGGCGTCGAACGGTACGTGCTGACACAGGTTGTTGCGCAACACACCCTAATTCCTGCGCTAGCGTTCATGATGTGGCGGTGCGAGCCGTCAATGCCCGCCGCACAGCCAGCCGGTCGTTTCGTTCGGTGGCGTGCCGCGGCTGCGGCAATCGCTCACGTCGGTTTGTCCGTCCCTCCTGCACCCACCGAATCTATACTCGCCTCACTGTGGATGGATGTCGTCCCACACGGGCGCCGATGTCTCAGTACGATAAACCGTTGTCGCGATAAGCCACTGTTCGTCCTCTATCGAACTCCGAAACGTGCGACGAGGCATCAGGAAGCTTCCCACGCACAGGTCCGGCAGCACAACACACTTCCACTACTCACACCCCGCCTTCTGTGCACCCTTCTTATAGTGCTTCTCGATGGCGTACCGGGAGCACATGATTTGCATATGCTCTGTAATGCTAATCATTTGCATGTCCTCTCGCGGGCGACGCATGCTGCGAATTTCAGGCCGAATGGATGCTTCCTTCTTGGTATTGCATTTTGGGTGGCCAGCAGTGTATGACGGAGGTGTGAGAAAGTAAAAACTGCGTACTATTTGAGAGGAGATGAGGGAGTTTTTGAACTCATAGTGTCGTAATTTCAAGTCTCGCCCGTCCAGACTATAAAAACATCTTGCTCCGGCGTTGTTTGCCATCTAACGCAATTTACTCTCCCTCTACGTCGAAAATATTTGATCTTGTAGAAAAACATTTTCTAAACTAAAAGTGTTGTGGTCTTCAGAAAAAAAGGCTATTTAATGAAGTGTGATTTCATTCAGATAGTTTTACGAAAAAAAAATAAAAGAAAAAATGCCTTCAAATATCCAAAAATGCATAAGTCACGCCTTTCCAAACATAATGCTTAATTTCTAATCTCCATTCCGTACGAGTCTAGCAACTGATCTCGAATTTTAAATTTTTGCCCAGCAAGTAATTTCAAATTAATTGATAAAGCCATCTTTCTCAAAACCTGCAATACTTTATATTTAAATCGGACTTGATGCACTAATTTCCTGCATCAATTTTGATTTAAATTCAAACTGTTCCTTCAAATTTTAATTCTAGTTGCTACACCTGTCTTTTGAATGCCCAGATTTTTAAATTCAGATTAATTTACTCTTATTTTGAATGCTTTAACATTTAAATACAAGTTGATGTAAATTGTCTAACCTTAAAGCAATTTTTCTGAATATAATTACTTCGAATTTCCTCATTCTTGTGATTTCAGATAAATAAATTACGTAAATATGAATTCCATACACAGATTTAAGGAAATCTGAAATTTCCTAAATCCTGTTGGAATACTTTGTTTATACGAGGGTTATTTCAGAAGTTTTGCTCACTGTCGGTTATCTCTTAAAAAACGAATTTATTTCACAACGTATCTTTACAGTCCGTCGAAGTAATCTCCATGTTTCTTTATGACAGTGGCCCAACGTTTGGGCAAGTATTGTATTTCAATCAGGACACCTCCATTGTTGAGGCGTCGGATATCCCGGATCACCTCATTAGAAGCATCTTGAATCATTTTCCGCAGAGTGGCTTCTTCAGTTTTGGGAGCAAGCCGTAGTCTGGTTAAAAACAAGGAATAGTCTTCACACAAAGCTTTGTGAATTTCGGTAATGGATTTTCCTCGCAAAGTTTCAATTTTAATGTATTATCGCTGTTCGCTACGCGAGAGGTGACCTGACGCACTTTCTTCCTCCATTTCTAGGCGAACATTTTCAGAACAGGAACAAATTAGCCAGTAAACGAAGACACACCTTTGCATACTGAAGTCTGACACACAACTGGCGCAACGATTGGAGCGATTGCCTCATCTACAGGCAGCGCCTGCGCAGTGTGCAAAACTTTTGAAATGACCTACGTAAAATAACTCTCTACTGTGTGCATGCAACTGATATGAAGTTTGAGTGCTGCCTAACTTTGGAAATTCAAAATCCCCATCGTTTAGTTTCACTTTTCCGAAACTCGCCTGTGTTTGTCTTTTTATGATAAAACATTAAATATGATGAGATGTATCCCGACATCCGTTTTGAGTAGTGGATTTGCTCATATACACTGAAGAGCAACTGAATTAGAGACTGATGGCGTTATGCAAATGTGGCGCTGTGGGCGGCTCTGTAAACGGAAACGACATGACGTATGCAGCGATCCGACAATATAAGGAGTGATGCGACGGGAATCAGTAAGAGTGGGACGCGGTATAGGTAAGACGAAGGATCTAAGCGCATTTGATCATGGGAAAATTGTCGGGGCCCGACGAATGGGTCATTCCATTTCGGAAGTCGTACAGGCACTGGGATTTTCATGAGCCACTGTGTCATGGGTGCACCGTAAGTACATCGAATCCAGTAAAACCATCACTGCAAGGGCCAACTGCCGTAGACAACAGCGTGTGGATGAGCGGGGTCATCGTTGGCTAGCTCGCATTGCAACAGCGGATAGACGGGCGTCAGTGCAAGAAATCACTCGGCAATTTAACGCTGGTGCACAAAAACGTGTAAGCAGCTACACTATCCAGAACCATCTCCTCGCTATGGGGTACAGAAGCCATCGTCCCACGAAGGTACCGCTGCTGACCGCACATCACAGGGTGCAAAGATTTGCATGGACGCGGGAACATCGCCACTGGACCCTAGACATGTGGGAAAATGTTGCATGGACTGATGAGTCGAGATTCACGTTGGTACATGCGGATGGCAGGATACGAGTACGGCGCAAACCACATGAAGCGATGGATCCTTCTTGCCAGCAGGGTACTCTTCAAGCTAGTGGGTGTGGCATTCTCATGTGGGAACTGTTTACCTGAACTGAAATGGGAACCCTGGTACGTGTGACATCGTTCCTCACAGGTGAACTTTACCGGGATATCCTGGACGACCCGTTGCTCACGTTTGTGCGTCTTCAACATCCCACTGGGAACCTCATCCTGCAACAAGACAATGCAGCTCCCGAATTGTATCCGAATGATTGGATGAACACTGCACCGACGTGACCTCGCTTCCTTGGCCAGCTAGGTCACCTGACCTCAATCCCATCGAGCACATCTGGGATGCCATCGAGAGAGATGTCCGAGTCTCTGACCCCCTCCATCAAATCTTCGTGAACTGTGGGAGCTTGTTCAGGGGTCGTGGATCCGTATGGCTTCCCAACGCTTCCGGTGTCTTGTTGAGTCCATGCCGAGACGAATCACCGCCGTCATCAGGGAGAAAGGTGGTGCTACACGTTACTAGACAGGTATCTCTAATTCAATTGCTCTTCAGTGTACATCACAGGCTTAGCCTATACAGGTATAAAAAGAATCACGTAGCCGGGAAAACATCATGGATAAGCATGGACAGTGGAATGAGTCGAATGATACAGCTTAGTCCACGTGGCACGATTACAGGATGCCATCTTAGCAATAAATCTGTTCAAAAAACTTCTGCTCTGCTGTACTTGCTGCTATCAAGTGTAAATTATGTTATTGTGACGCAAAAGCCCCAAGGAGTAACAACAGCGCAATCGCGACCTGGTTGGCCACGTAAACTGACAAAGCAGGACCGCAGAGTACAGAAGCAGGTGGTGAAAATAAATCGCCTACCATCGGCTGCAAGACTCACCACTGAGCTGCAAAATGTCTCTGAAAGTAACGCCAGCACTATAATGGTTCGTCGATATTTGAAGGGAAAGACTTTCCACTGCGGAGCTGCCACACACAAGCCTAACATCAGCAAGATCAGCGCAAAGCGTAGGTAGAAGTGGTGTAAAGCTCAGCGCCAGTAGATTCTGGAGTAGTACATTCCCGTTTTCTGCAGTGATGAATCACGCTTCTGGCAGTCTAAAGGAAGAGTCTGGATGTGGAGGATAACAGGCGAAGGCTCCCACCTTCTTGATTGTGTTGTGACATCCGTGAAGTTTGGTGTTGCAGGCAAAATGTTCTAGGGAACTTTTGCTAACCCAAAACATGAAATACTGCGAACATGATGCCTCCTCCACCAAACTTCACATTTTGGGGGAGGAGGCATCATATTCTCAGGCTGTTTTTCATGGTTTAAGATAAGACCCCCCCCTTCCCCCACTTCCAATTCACGAGAATCTTAACACTGCGGCCTGTAATAACATTCTCAACAATTCTGTGCTCCCAACACTATGGCAACAATTCGGTGATGTCTCTTACCTTTACCAACAGCACAATGCCCCTTCCACAAAGCGAGATCGTTGTAGAAATGGTTTGATGAGATGGATGTGGAAAAACTTGACTCGATATCAACCTTATCTAACTTCTTTGAAATTAATTGGAACGCCTACTGAGAGACATGCTGAACCGCCTGACATCGCGAACCTACCTGCTCATGTGGTAGAGTGGAAAGCAATTCCCACAGTAACGGACCAAAAATCTAGTGGAAATCCTTCCGAGCAGAGTGGAGGCTGCGACAGCAGCAAAGGATGTACCGACTCGATATTAATTCCTTTCCTATTACAGGGAGTTTGTGAATAGGCAAGTGTCTGGATACTTTTAATCAGATCGTGCATGTCTAAGACTTTCCAGCAGAGTGGAGGCAGTGATAACAGCAAAAGGTGGACCAAATCGATATTAATTCCTTTCCTATTACAGGGAATTTGTGAATAGGCAAGTGTCTGGATACTTTTAATCAGATCGTGCATGTCTAAGACTTTCCAGCAGAGTGGAGGCAGTGATAACAGCAAAAGGTGGACCAAATCGATATTAATTCCTTTCCTGTTTTCCTATTACAGGAAGTTTCTGGATAAGCAAGTACACTATCTGATAAAAGTATCCTGTCCGGATACCTTTTATCAGATAGTGTATATCTGAGCATTTCCAGCAGAGAAGAGGCTGTGATAGCTGCAAAAGGTGGACCAACTCGATACTAATTCCTTTCCTATTACAGGGAGTTTATGGATAAGCACGTGTCCGGATACTTTTAATCAGATAATGTATATCTAAGCCTTTCTAAATCCTTTTCTTTAATTCCTTTCCTATTACAGGGAGTTTGTGAATAGGCACGTGTTCGGATATTTTTAATCAGATAGTGTATATCTAAGTCTTTCCAGCAGAGAAGAAGCTGTGATTGCACCAAAAGGTGCACCAACTCGATATTAATTCGTTTCCTGTTAGAGGAAGTTTGTGGATAGGCAAGTGTCTGGATACTTTTGATCAGACTAGTGTATATCTAAGCCTTCCCAGCAGAGAAGATGCTGTGATATAGCTGCAAAAGGTGGACCAACTCGATACTAATTCCTTTCCTATTACAGTGAGTTTGTGGATAGGCAGATACTTTTTTATCAGATAGTGTATATCTAAGCCTTCCCAGCAGAGAAGAAGCTGTGATTGCACCAAAAGGTGGACCAATTTGATATTCATTCTTTTCCTATTAAAGGGAGTTTGTGGATTGGCAAGTGCCAGGATACTTTTGGTCAGAGAGTGTATTTTGCCTTTAAGAACAGCGATAAGAGATTTTTAAATTTTGGGGGATGTTATGAATACCTCATGCTTTTGCTTTATTCAGTTTAGGGTTACTTCGTTTTTGTAAATTTTAAATTTCTTTTCCAGGTTTTGACACTTGAGAACTCTACAGAGTAAGTATGGGTGAAGCCTGAGATATTAGGAAGCATGTTATTGGACTAGAGCGTCTGTACGGGAGAATGGACGCATGGCAAATGTGTTTAGGTGAGTTATGAAATCCATTTTAATTCTCATGAAATCAAAATCTCGGATTTGCGTATAATATAAAAACCTAGCACACGCACGCACACACACACATGCGCACTGTTTAAATCATATCTGCAGACACCTGAAACTTACGGAGAATCAGATACGTAAAAACTATTGCCAACATTTGCTGATCATTTACTTTTCATAAGATTAATATACTTGCAGTGTTTTGCAAGACATGTTTTGCAATTCTTCATTAAATGTAATTTACAACACATCCCATTCTCTAGCATATAAAAAATAATAAGGTTCGTCTTTCTTCATGTAAATTTTGCAGAGTGTTTGATTCTACTTAAACAGCGTATAAAACCTTGTTTATTTCAGAAAACCTAGCTTGCGTAGTATCTTTCTATGCTAAATATTTTTCTCTGATTCAGTTTCAATGCACAACTTTGCAATTTTATCCACACCGTACTGCTACACAAGCCTACTTCCTCGTTTAATACGATCAACGAGCAAAACATCGACTTTTGCACTTCTCGTTAATTAAGGTCCTGGTTTCCCTTGCAAATCATTGATAATTTTTTAAGATCATCATGAAAAAGGAAAGGTAGGGTTGAAGGTCATGAGAAATCGTGCATAAAAACTCCTCACTGCCCTTCGAACGGAGCTGCCAACACATATGATACACATTTCGAGGAATCGGCACACCGTTAAATCACATATTAGTCAAAACAAGGAACAGCCACTCCGTTAAGTCATTTGTTAATTGAATGAAGAAATATCCACTCCGCTAAATTACACGTTAGTTAAATCGAGGAATAGGCACGCCGTTAAATCACTTCTTAATTAAATCGAGGAATCAAGGCTCCGTTAAATCAAATGTTAGTTAAGTCGAGGAACTGGCACTCCCTTAAATCGCATAGGGTGCGCCAAAAAAAGTTTAATCATGTTTATCAGATCGCAATCTTGTCTTTAATTTACTACGCACTTGATTTAATTTTGCATCATATAATTTGCTTGTCATTGATTGACGACGAGATTATGTATACAGTTGCGAGTGGGTGATTAGATAATTCCAATCATTTTCTTTCTTTTATTTTGGTTTTCTCAATGCGCAGTCACCTGCACAAAATACAATTTTTTAGCAGCAAATAGTCCAGCTGTCCACTTGCACATTTCAAGATTTGAATCTTGCGGAATCTACCCTGGAAAAATCTGCACAGACTGCCTTAAAGCGAGTGCTGTGATTTCACGGGGGATTTATTTCCATAATGCAGTTAAACTTGCCCCACCCAGGAGGAATAGAAATCCGTTTATTCATATTATTACAAAGTGTGGGGTTATGATTTACATTATATTATCAAAAACTAGACGAAGCCCGTCGGAATCGACAATTTTTTTTTCTTTTTAGAAAAGAATAAACTCATATGAAACAACAAATGTAAATTTTATGTGATTGACAAATTCATTCAACCACTTCAGTAAAGACAACAATCCAGGTTCGTGATTTTTTTTATTTTTTTTTTTGACTGAAGGTTTAACGACCACCTTGAGCAACTCAATGGGCTGTAAGCAGTCGCCCGTCCCTAATTTAGGGTCACTGGTTCCAGGGAAGGGAGAGAGCCAGTGCCGTAAGACAAACACGACATCCATGCCTCACCGGGATTCGAACCCGCACCCTTCACGAACGAATGATCATAAGCCAGCGCTTAGACCACTGCGTCACCGGGACGGCCAGGTTCGTGATGAGCATCACGACTGGACCCTTTTTCAGTCGCAAAATGCGAGGCGGAAGTCCACTCATCTCGATCGTGTGCAAAATTACTACTGAATAGCACACTCTTTCACTCTCATCTTCAGTCACAACTGTGTTTGTAAATGTTGTTGGAACGAGATTCGCGTTGCATACTCTTCACCCGTCAGAACCGACGGTTAGTTTTTTTTTTTTTTTTTCTTGAAAAGAATAAACTCCTATGAGACAACAAATGTAAACTTTATTTGATTGACAAACTGATTCAACCACTTCAGTAAAGACAATAGTTCAGGTTCGTGATTTTTTTGTTTTTTACTGAAGGTTTAGCGACCACCATGAGCAACTCAATGGACTATAAGCAGCTGCCCGTAATATTTTCACTAACAATGATCAACGGAATGTTTATTTACATCTTTACATAATGGGAAACGTCTTACCTACGTGAATAAAATGGATCGAATGAATATTAAATTGTATATGTACATCACACAGTCCAACGGCATAACGCAATCAAGCCTTCGAGAGTGTTCGCTGTTCCGATGAGAAGAACTTTAATCCGAATGCCTGCTAGCCTTGCTTTGGCCAACGGTTCGCTCAGAAAAGAGACTTCGGACTTTGGACTATCTCAGTCCCTCATGCTTCCGCTTTCAGCAGCGCGTGAGGAAACCGCAGGCAATCGAATGTCAACCGCATGCTTCTCCCATAGATTTTATATGGGAACTTTGCTGCCCCACCACGCCCGAACCGTTGCCCCAATCTCATTTTTCTCTTCGATTGGCACATCTACATGGTAAGACCTATATTTTGATACCTCAATCATATCTTTAGGTGTAGCCGTTCTCTCAAAATAGGACTCACAGTAAAAAACGTTATAGAATTAATATATAGATAGTCGGACCCTATCAAATATTTGCAGAGATGCAAAGAATGGTTGCGCAAGAAGGTACGTATATAAAGCTGAGATGTTCTGTCCTGTTATCAGTAACATTGAAGCGGATTTGCTGCGCGGACGTGAACTTTCCGAATTACAGCGTGGGCTAGTCATAGGATGTCATTTCAGTAACGTTTCCATGCGGAACATCGCAGCTGCAGCTAAACTGGAAGTGATATCGTGAAGAGATGGAAGCAGGACGGTGCAATTACAGCAAAAAAAAAACGTTCAGCAAGGCCGCACAAACTGATGGAACGTGACATAAGAGCCATGGTAAGAAATGTTAAGAAACCTCGTTCTTCCTCTGCCGTTTCCACTGCTGCTGAAATAGGATATGCTTGTAATGGCTCAATTAGTACCATAATTATCCGCATAGAGTTGTACAGTGTGGGTTATTATGGTAGAGCAGCGTGTGATGGCTCGGTTAGTACCATAACTATCCCCAGAGAATTCCATAGTGTGGGTTATTATGGTAGAGCAGCGTGTGATCGCTCGGTTAGTACCATAACTATCCCCAGAGAATTGCATAGTGTGGGTTATTATGGTAGAGGAGCGTGTGATGGCTCGGTTAGTACCATAACTATCCGCATAGAGTTGTACAGTGTGGGTTATTATGGTAGAGCAGCGGCATACCAGCCATGCATCACTATTGTGAATACGAAGCTCCGTTTATAGTGGCGTGTCTCTGTTGTCCCGGGACTGTGGGCGACTGGAAAACTGGTCTTTGGCGACATGAGTCACGCTTTACTCTCTTCCAATCTGATGGGCGTGTTTGAATTTGTCGACAGCCCTGCGAGCGATTTTTCGGACTGCGTTCTCCCAATTTTTAAGTTCGACGGAGTCTCCATCGTGGTATGGAGTTGTTTCTCGCGAATGGGACTCGTCACGTTGGTTATTATATCACAAACCATAAACTCTGAAGTGTACCTCGACGTTCTTGGTAATTCTAACATACCAACAGGACCGTTGTCTATTCCAACACAAACGGGCTCCCTGCCACCCTGCACTGCGTGTGCAAGACTGGGCTCTTGAAAATCAAGCGGGACTGTTAGATTGGCATGCTCAGAGCCCCAATCTTAATCCCGTGGAATACCTCGCGGATGAACTGGAGCCACGGATACGAAATCGACCCCAACGATTGTCTTCGCTCTCCACTCTGGCAACAGCTCTGCAGGATAAATGGCAAGCCATTCCTGTCGAGACCTACTGGAAATAGGTAAATAGTATGTCTCGACGTGTTGCCGCTATCATACAAGCAAAAGGTGGAACGGCTACCTACTAATTACCAGTCATTTGTCCTAAAACATTGTGGTGTAGAGATGAGCTCCGGTCCGAGCTCGGACTGGCTCAGAATTCATTAACTACCGAAAAACCCGGGTCCGGGCTCGGAATTACACGTCTTGAATTTCATTACTGTAATTAATTCAACACGTGTAATTCCGAGCCCGGTTGAATTACACGTGTTGAATTTCATTGTGGATTTGTTACCATGGTCGAAGGATTTTCAATTTCCTAAGCTAGCTGCCATTGCAAGACAAATTTTGCTTAGCAAGACTTGCATTATGCATTGTCCAAAGCTAAGGCCCAAGCAAGGATTAGTTTAAGGAGGTCTGGTATCGAAAAACTGGGAAAAAATCACATTTCCATTTTTTGTATTTTATTAAAAATCAATTATTTTATCTTTAAAATGATGTATTAATTTCCTAAACTGTGCAGTTAGAAGTATTGTTATTTATTGTTTTAAATTTCCTCACCCCCGCGATTTCTGGGGTGACGTTTCTTTTTAGTGCAGCAGGTCGAGTTTTAGAGAAAAGAAGATCAAGTTGAAGCGCTGAGGCACTAGATGCAATTCTCTCTCTCTCTCTCTTTTCATGATGAACTTGATCTGGAAGATGCACACTCATATAATAATATTGTGATTATTATACTATTAAGCGCAAAGCTTTGTTAATGTTACAAAATGCAGAATAATCTGGTCTGGAATGCTTTTACGATCTTCTTTTTTTTAATTTTGGAAATTTCTCTACATGTTTTTTTTATATTCTACTACATCACTCTAAACTACCTTTACCAATTAGCATATATGTAAATTATATTGCAACGATTAGTTTTCTAGAGTCAAAATTTCAAACACTTGCAACTGTCTGTACGGCGTTGTACGTTTTATAATGCAATGTATTCAAAATAAAAGTAAATTTAGAAATCAAAGAGAAATAAGAAATACAATTTTTTGTTTCTAAACGATTTTCTTTTTTTTAGCTTCTACCAATATTACTGATTCCCCTGATATGGTCGAAGGGCACGTTGATTGTTTATTGATTTTCAAATTCACATTTTAGAACATTTAGCTTTATGCGTAGTATTTCTAAAAACATATTAATATTGTGAAGTGGATTAACTGAACTAAACTTTTTAAAGTAATGATGTTTAAACTAATCCTTGCTATGGCTATATTTTTGGCCAGTGTATAATACATGAATGCAAGCCGTGATAAGCAAAATTTTCCAAGAATCCGAGCCCGGGCTCGCCCGGGCTCAGCAAACACGTGTGATCAAATAAAGCGGGCCGGGCCCTGGCTGTAGGCCTTTGGACCCGGGCTCCTAAAATTGAGCCCGAACTCATCTCTAATGTGGTGTCCGAAAACCTTTGAAAATATAGTGTGCACACCACCTCTGTGTTCGAGTGGTCAACGTCGCTGATTTCTGGTTGAGATGTGCCTGCATTAGAGTCCCGGATGAGGCATGGGTGTGAGCTAGCCCTGCGGAGTTGACTCTTTCGCTTCCATGGAGCCAGTGGCTCAAATTCGAGACGGACGGACGCTTATAGCACAAATAGTTGCTCATGGTGTTTCTTAAATCCTTATATCCATCCTCCCCTGAAATATATATATGCAAAAATGAAGAGAAACCCGCAGTTCAGTTTATATTTAAATTCAGAAGGATGACAGTGATTCCTTTAGTTGTTGGGATCACTGTCGCTGAAACAAGTGGACAGTGTAAATCAAATTACCAAACCGAATTGTCTTGTCTGCTTACTATCGTTAAGTAATGTTATTTGTGCGTCGTTGGCGGATGTCTAATCGACTCGACAAGTTTGAGTAAGATTGCATGGGAAGTTCTATGGGATTGAGTAAGTTCTGTAGAACGGCCAAATGTTCATTGAGTAAGTTCCAGGGAAGCAGCAAGATCAGCTCAACGAACTGCAGCCCATCTAAGACGTGATTAACGAACATTGTCCGCTGCTGGCAGCAATACACACAACAACGTATTTCACGTCGTCGTTTAGCATGTGATCGTTTGAGAATCGAGATGGTTTTTCGGATAACTGATGGTACCAAAAACGCGAGGCCGTACCGGTGGCTCAGTGGTCTAAGCGCTGCCTTCTGACCATTCGTCCGAGATGGATCCGGGTTTCAATCCCTGTGAGGCATGGATGCTGTGTTTGTCTTACAGCACTGGCTCTCTCCCTTTCCTGGAACCAGCGATCTTAAGGACGGGCGACTGCTTGGTCGATGTGGCTGTGCGATCCGTCAGAGCCATGAGTACCAGCGTTCTGGATTGTGACAGGCAGTTAGAATCTCGTACGTCGGTATGTCCATTCCTCCACTGCCGACTGTCGCTATATTGTCCCTACCGTGTCCGAATGCTGTCCCGCTCAAGCACCGATGTCTGCATATAGCTCATTGAGTTTCTCAAGGTGGTCGTTAAATCCCCGAATTAAAAAAAGAAGCGAGTGCAGAATAGATATCCAGTAAAGCAATGACTGATAAGAAACCCAAATGGTAACTATCCGAACCATTCATCACCGCCTACCCGAAGATGTCATGTAAGGCAGGGGGTCCTATACTGTGCATACTGCTCATTCAAAGCCATAGGCATGCCAGATTACGGTGGTGCAACGAACGATCTGAATGGCTTGACGAATGGCGAAAGATCATCTTCAGCGAAGAGACCTGGTCCTGTCAAGAAGAGAACGATGGCCTCACTCACTTGTGGCTACGTACCGGCACGTCGTGGGAACTTCTGAGACGTATAACATAGCGACCTATACAGCTCCCACTGCTAAGATCCTGATGTGTGTGTGTGGGGGGGGGGAGGAGGCATTTTTTAAGACAGTGGTCATCTTTCATATTCATCAAGGGTAATTTTACCAACCAACAGTACGTCGACACCATTTTCCCACATTGGTGTTACTCTATTTTCTCATGGCATTCCGAAAGAAACATCTTCCAGCACGACAATGACAGGCCACACACAGTGCCAGTTGGTAATTAGCGTCTAAACGCCGTTCCTATGCTACCATGACCAACCCAGTAACCGGATGTACGGCTTATTGAACACATCTTCGACTTCATGAAACACCTGAGTACAGAAGTGATTGCAATGCATAGTATGACGGATCTTTAATGCAGTAAATCTGGAGTACAGTACATCAGAACATTTTTAAAAACCTTTTTGTTCACTTTCGTACCGTGTTAATGCTTCTATTCCAGCGAGAGGTGGCCGTATCTCGCACTGATGTTAACCTAATATCCACTTATCCCCTACACTAAAGTCTGCAAATGTGTGATCAATTGTTAATTACACTATTCACTTTCAGGACGTTGCTTTGTACGGTAAGCACGATTTTCTCTGTGTAGGACATAGCCGGTAAAAGTCAATGAGAAGTCAAACGAATTAACGCCGCGTCTTCTAACATAGACACTATGACGCGAACTTTCTTCAAAACAAAAATAAAAAGCAAGAGGAAAACTACTTCAGCCATCATAATGTGTGTCGACTTGTGGAATTTTGATGAGTCTTGTAGGGAATAACCCAAGTGGGTCTCAACATCGTCCACGTGATCTGCGATTTGATGAAGAAACTGAACATGAATTTGTTGTGGTTTAGATTTTCCTTGTGGTTTGCTGACGTACATCGGTACCAAAATAAAACACGTGAAAACAACAAGCTTTCAACGAAACCAATAAAGCTGCAAAAGCCTGGAAAAAGAAACAAAAATGTACCACGTGAGCTAAGCGTTCTTTGCAGAACGATCTGTTCACCAAAAAAATATTCAAAAAAATATACTGACTTTCCAAAATAAATCTAAAATTTCATGTATCACGAAGGAAAAATATGTTGACATAATAACAAACTATCGCGCTTTCATAAAAAATCGAGTTTAACTTATTGGTCGCTTGGACATAATGAATTTTCACTGGCTAGTGACTAACTTGGCAACATTCTTTCCCTCTTAATGAGCTACCTCTCTCATCGCAAACAGTATGTCACTGCAAATAAAATAAACTCCGATCTACTTAACGTTTCATGTGGAGTGCCTCAAGGTTCGGTATTGGGACCGTTACTGTTCCTGTTATTTGTATATTAATGACCTTCCTCTGTGCCTGCAATCAACAATCAACTCACGCTTTGCTATACGCTGATGACACTGTCATTTTTCAAAAATGTCATGATTTGCATAAGTTACAGATAACGATCAATAATGATCTATCTAATTTATCTCATTGGCTATGCTCTAACAAATTATCATTTAATATTCTAAAATTCAACGCCTTATATTTCCGAAACGTTCATAAAAGAGAGGACATAAATAAATTTCCAGTCAGGATTAATGATCTCCCCCTTAAATTTGTGGACAAAGTTCAGTATCTTGGTGTTTGGTTTGATGAATTCTTTAACTGGAATACGCATGTTCAGTTTGTTTTAAAAAAAGTTTCCTTACAGGTTGGTCTGCTTGGTAAAATAAAGCATCTCTTCCCTATCAATATCCTAAAAACATTTTACTATGCTTTTATTTATACCCAACTCTCCTATTGTCTGGAATCTTGGTGTTCAAATATAAGTGCAAACAATAAGTTATGCTTGCTCAAATTACAGAAGAAATCTGTTTGCTATATGCTGAACACAGATTACATGTCTCATTCAAAACCATTATCTCTAAAACTAAATATTCTAAAAATTCATGAAATTTTTACCTTGAAACTAGGTATCATGTTTTTTAAAATAATGCATCTTAAACTGCCTATTTTTCAATCTGACATCAAATATCTGGATTATTCTATCTTCACCAGATCTGTTGCTAACAACAAATTATGTCAGCCGTGTGTTAGACTTAATTATGGTTTAAATAGCATACTGTATAAAGTCATTATCCTATGGAATAATCTCCCAGAGAGCATCAGATCCCTGGAAAATATCAAAACATTTTCCTTGTCTCTGCGAAATCACATTGTAAATTACCCTGATCTCCATAACGAATCTCAACCCTATCATTAAATTGTAGTTCCAAGCATGCTGCTAACGGTGGTGCTTCTGTTATAACCATCTTACTTGCTTTCATATATGCCATATGTTTTATTCTTTTCTTACATCTGATAGGGGGAATCGCCTTACAACCAATGTGTTCAGATTCCTCCTGGTGTATTGCATTTTCATATAACTGTAAGTTTTAAATGTGTGCAATAAATAATTGTATTGTATTGTATTGTATTGTATTGTATTGATGGAAGAAAACAATTTCAATAAGAAAAATGACACCGAATTTTCGGTTGTAATGAACACGTCTTTTGAATCCGTTCCGACGCGAATTAAATTTATCAGAGCTATTCAAAGTCAATGGAACCGGTTTGGAAAACAACCAACCGCTTTCTACCTATAATCGATAGAACATCAACAAGTAGAAACATCTACTTAGTTCCACCAGCAGCTGAAAAGCATGTTACAAAAACTAAAAATTGTACTCAAAAATTTTTCGTTGGAAGAGACAAAGAAATTTTCAAATCCAACAGTTAAAAGAAGAAATATAGAAAAGGAACCATGATATGAGTCTACGTCTTCCAGCAGAAGAATCTTGCCTAACGGTAAAGTTGAATATAGGCGAAAAATATTCTACATGGAAACAGCTATGCTAAGGAAAAAGAGCTTTTCAAATACATCTTCTGGGAGCAGATAAAGCGAAAATTAAAATGTCGACCTTTACGCACCTACAGGAAAATCTTTGCATTATTTAAAGAGTATGATGGCCCACATCTCTGTTGTAGCGAATGGCATACAGTAAAAAAGATATTTCTCAATAATGTTTTTAGAAGTTGCGGTACAGCTGCAAACTGAAGTACACAAACACCACCTACCGACAGAACTGTGAACTACAAAACTCCTCATATACTAGCCTAAAGTGTTCTGCAAGGCAAATGGCATCCGGTGTTGAAAGAATATTTTTAATCGAAATTTTAAGAAGCTCCGATTCCGTTGCCAATGCGTCAGAAGCAGAAATTAACGCTTACGCCCACTGGTGGTCAAACTATTCTTTAACAAATATTAGAAATTATATGCAAACAATTTTCTATAAAGAGCTATATCCCCTGCAGAAATAATTTTTCAAATCCGAGGTATCGGGGAAAACGCAATTTACTTTTACGCCCCCTAGCGTATAATCTATGCATAACTTGAAAAAAGTGACTATACTTAAAATAGTCTTCGACATAAATGAAATCGAAAGGTAAAAAAAAATTTCTCAATCGGATGTTTAGAAGCATATGTATATAGAATAAAATGTATTTTTAATTAGACATCATTTGCATTTACGCCATTTAGCGGCGCAATTGTGCATCGTATAAAAAAATGAAATAAAGGATCATCACTCACACATTTCAAGCCTCTCAATGCAAAAAGGATTTTTGAAATCGGGCTAATAGTTTTTGAGATATGGTGTAAAACAAAAAAAGACATTAGATAATATTAGCACAATCTTTTTACAAAAGACGTGCTAATAAGAGGAACAGTAAGAATTGCATTTGAAAGATATTCGAAATGTGGCTTTACAGAAACTAAAGCATTAAATTTGCTTGCCATGGTATAAATAGAGTGCATCGTTAGAAACAGGAAATGTACATAAATATTTGTCATACTGACTGGTGTCCTACGCAGAAAACTTTCTTCCAATCCATACATTCGCAGTAAAGCTATGAACTCAAGTACGCATTTCAGCCCTACAGAAATAGAGCTGCGCATTATGAAAAATGCATATAGAGTGTAGAAAATATTTCCCATAAAACAAATTTTACTGCACAAAATTAATTTATAACCCCCGAAGATTTGCGATTCATCTCCACCATTGGAATTTTCTGTGTCGCGAAATAAAATTGGGAAGATCATTTGTGCAGGTGACTTTCTGCACTATCCATCAACATTCCGGGGACGCAAAGGTGTTTCATAAAGCGTTCATGGAGACTCTTTACAACTCCCACATAAGCTCTGTGAGACCCAAGTGAGACCTAGCCGTTTATGTGTGAAACCTGGCTTCACTAGTGAAGCCAGTGTATTCCAGAACACAGAGAATGGGAGCCACACTGTAAAAGAATTTCTGAAATTCACGAACTATTTCTCAGTGATTCCCTTCGCGAACTTAACGAAGCATATTCCTTTATTCAACCTTTTCCACGACACGACTCGGAAACACCTGGATTTCGCGGATTTTTCTTACGTGAATTGACAGAAATTCTCCTATTTATCTCTCTCGTGTTAATAATGGAAAATTGAATTGCTGGATTTCACGGACTTTTCATTTGTGAATTGGCAGAAATACTCCTGCTAATCTTTCTCGAGTTAATAATGAAAAATTGAATTGCAGGATTTCACGGATTTTTCATATGTGAATTGACGGTAATACTTCTGTTAATCTTTCTTGAGTCAATAAGGGAAAATTGCTGGATTTCGCATATTTTTCGTACGTAAATTGACAGAAATACTCCTGCTAATCTGTTTCAAGTTAATAACGGAAAGTTGCTGGATTTCGCTGATTTTTCATACGGGAATTGACAGCGCTAATCTTTCTGGAGTTAATAACGGAAAATTGTCTTTATTAAGAGGTATTATAGGAAACTTCAGAAAACCTTGTGATTCTGTTCGTATATTAGCGAAACATTTCTGTTCTATTTCCGTATCCATATGACGAAATATTTGCGGCCATAAAAGCAGTTCGCCGGAATACTTTAGGTTTGATCAACTATTAAATTGCAGTCGTCGTTGGCTGACCTGAACTTGAGGTTCTTCAGTGAAACCAGATATTGTGGATAGTGTATCGTATGATATTAAGCAGGACCTGAAAAGGTAAAATATATTCTATACATGCAAAGCTAATTGATTCTATACACATTTTCTCTAAAAGTGTTGGATTTTGGTCTTCAAAATTTTAAGAGAGAACAAGTTCTTGGCTATTATATGCTCCAGCTGTGATTTCGAAAAATTTGTCAGAATTATTTTTAAATTCAGTTTATCACAGTCGGTGCGAAATGTGAATACTTCCCGATTAAGATAAATGGCTTTTTTGAAATCAATCTAACATGTCATTTGAAATCATAGCTGGTGCATATACACTAAGTGGCCACTTTATTATGACCACCTGATAGTGTTAAGCAAATGAGCTATGGCTGCATGCTGTTGCCGCCAGAGGCCGAAGCTAGTATAAAAAGAAAAAGCTTAGTGCTTGCGACAGTAGTAGAAGTGATTTTTGGGTGACGAGATGGGTAAAAAATGCGATTTGACGGACTTTCAACGTGGGATGATTGTAGGAGCTCGGAGCCATGGAGCGAATATCACCAAAACCGCCGCATTCGTGAAATGTTCCAGAGCAGCTGTTGTTAAAGTGTTTAAAGACTGGACTGTCAGCCAAAAAACTGGGTCTCTACGTGCAACGTCTGGTCGTCATCGACTAGTGACTGCTCGGGCGGAACGGAGAGTATCCAGACTGGTAACAGACAACAGAAGGGCAACAGTGCAGCAGATTACAGACCATCTTAATCAAAGATCCCCTCAAATGGTCTCTGCACGCACTGTTCGTCGTACACTGCATCGGATGAGATATGGCAGCCGAATGCCTGTTCAAATACCTTTGCTGTCTGCAGTTGACAAGAAAAAACGCCTCCGGTTCGCACAGGAGCACAAGGATTGGACAGTCGATAATTGGAAACAAATTATGTGGTCCGATGAATTACGTTTTCAGTTGCATTATGCCGATGGCCGAGTGAGAATTCGGCGGAAACAGCACGAAAGCATGGACCCCAAATTCATTGCTACAAACCTTCAAGCTGGTGGAGGCAACGTTATGGTTTGGGGAAAGTTTTCCTGGCATACTTTTGGCCCTTTAATTCGTGTTGATCAACGTCTGACTGGCACATCGTATCTAAACATTGTTGCGGACCAAGTGCATCCTGTCATGTGGATGGTTTATCCCAATGGCGATGGCTACTTTCAACAAGATAATGCGTCCTGCCATAGTGCTCGTATTGTACAGGATTGGTTTCAGGAACATGCCGGTGAGTTTACTTTGCTTAAGTGGCCCCAATAATCTGCAGATCTCAACCCCATTGAGAATTTGTGGGATGAAGTTGAACGAGCCATCAGACAGCTGGATCCACAATCCTGCAATCTTACACTCCTGGAAAGTACTATTCATCAAGCATGGTCTCAGATTCCACAAACCTCCTATCAACATCTCGTGGAGTTCATGCCACGAAGAATCGACGCAGTATTAAAGGCAAATGGTGGCCCAATGAAGTACTGAGGGGGTGGTCATAATAAAGTGTTCACTCAGTGTATTACCTAATTGCGCTCAAAATTTTGAAAACCGGAACGCCATATAATTTGAGCAAATGTGTACAGAACGAATTGACATTGCAAGTATAGCATGGATTTTTTCCCGAGGTCCCCCTTAGGGTTATTGTGGTAACAGAAATCCCCCTTTCTGCTCAGTTGGTGTACCTGCTATTTTACATTGTGTTAATGTAAGAAACCGGTAATTAAAAAATCACACGGGAGATTGTATGATGTCATTATATCAGACTGTGGACCCCTTAACACAAAAGTTAATACAGCTATCAAGAGCAAATTTTATTGTAAGGTGTTTTGTTGAAATAATTCTATGAAGTAGTAAGTATAACTAAAGTCACTGTGAGTTTAAAGAAATCTCGAGTTCCAAAACATTCTGTTGCTTTGAAAAATCATTATGTAAGAAAATGCAATTTCTGATAAGTCCTCCTACGGGAAAAATAAAATTATTATAAACTTATCTATCTATCTATCTCCTTCCCCCATGGCGTTGAGTTCCGCAAATACAACAATGTACCCTCGAAGATTACTGGCAAATTAATGCAGCCGGCTTGCCATTTCTCTGCTGCACACGAGTAAAGGACAAAGTGCGTCCGAGCCGACTTCACAGGGAACTATTGTCGCATTCGCGTCCCCAAACGCAGGGAGTCTGCGGAAAACCCAGGAAAAACCGCAGACTAGGTGGCCGGCAGGACCGGGATTCGAACACCCGGCAGAAACGTTCAGCGCATAGCAACTTTACCAACTGCGCTATGCCGGTGGTTATAAACCTATATAGAAAAATAATAAGATCCTACAGACAATAAAACGACTAATTAACCGGCATTCATAGCGAAAAACATTTTATCTTCGCACGATTTAAATCATCTTCGTTTCTATCTTAAAAGTGAGCTAGTAGAAAGGGTCTTTCCAGCTCAGTCGGCAGCGTTCCTCACTGAGGTGCAACCCATCGCGAGCTTGTTCCCCACCTAGGGCAAGGGAAAGGATTCCTTCATTTCATATGTCAGGAAAAGTCCTGCAATGCGACTGTGCATTTAGGCTTAAATAAAATGGGCATGTAAGCTATTTCTGTATAGGGACTGAAAAAGTAAAAATCGAAGTTCTTCGAACCTACAGAAATTTCTGTATAAAAACGGAAAAACCCGAAGCTGACATTTCTGAAAAAGAAAACGGACAACGCAAAATCTACGAAAATACTGAAGTTTCCTTTATTAGAAACGGAAACTTTTCTAAACGGAAATTTCATTAAAAGCCGGAGACCTGCCGGAAACTTATGCTTCACGCTATTTTCAAGAATTTTCAGTGAATTCACACCATTAATTTTTCACATTGTGTTTTAGCAGGCAGGTAAAGCATGGGTAACGAGAGCTGATATCTTAATATTTTTATGTGCTTCACAATGGTATTAAAAACTACTCAACAACCAGGAATATATATCCGGGATTGGACGTCCAGTCCTATTCACCATATCCTCACAGAGCAAGTTCAAATGCGCTAAAAAACTAATACAGTTTAATAGATATCACAATGTAAGTCCATTGGTTTTTTACTTTTTCGTTTGATCCTTGAATTTGCCACCTATAACTAGAATCTAATTTTCATTGAGCGAAGCGAGGCCGAAGGCCGAGCGGAGCTCTCTTAACGAGACTGGAGACAATTTATTGTTTGGGCATTTGTTCGGGCATTTTTCACGAAAGTGCCAGATGACACATCCTATCACTATGATTTTTCGCATGCGATTGGACATCGTTTATATTCAGGTTTGGACGCTTTCCGATTCCCAAAATTCCGTGTCATTGAGGAATAATCGTCCAAAAACTTGCATTTTAGGGGTTTTTCCGAGTATTGAGAAGGAGTCGTTTGTTACCTATCTCCTCCAGAGATCTTCAGCCGATCGCGGTGATACTTGCCACAGAAAAAAAGGAAGAACATGGTAAGTGACATGGGGTTGTTATTATGGTGATTGGTCATGTCGTATAAAAATAATGACCATTAAAAAACAAACCAATTTTAATAATAATTGAAAAAATCCGCTCTCTATACGAGACTCGGGACAATTAGTTATTCGGGCATAGCTTCAACATGACATATCCGATCACCGTGTTTTTTGGCATGCGATTGGACATCGTCCATGTTCAGGTTTTGGTGCCTTCCGTTTCGCGAAATTCCGTGTCATTGAGGAATTCCAATTAAAATTGGTCAGTTTTTTAATGGTCATTATTCCTACAGGACACGTCCATTAACCATGACACCAACCCCATGTTACTAATCATGGATTTTTTCAATGATATTATGAATTCGCTCTCGGCTTGACATATGTAGTGTTGTCGAGAGTAAAAAAACTATATGGCCTTTTACTTGAACCGTTTCACGAAAGTCGGCTTATTAACATTAATTTAAAAAAATCGTTTGAATTGAAAAACGAAGAAACGGAAAGACTCCTTCTGTTAGCACAACACTTGATCTATAATAATAAAAGAAAGTTTGTGTGTGTGTGTCTTTCGCGATACAAAATGAAAAACGTTGTTTCCGATCTGAGTGTGTCTTTCCGCTTTGCTTACATGCAGCCAGATCACAAATAACGCGAAGGTGTGAAAGAAAGTAGTTCATGAAAAATTTTAGGCATTTCTTTTTTAGAATGTTTCGTACTTTTGTTCTGGAAGTCATAAATTTTACGCGTTCGTTTTTTAGAATTTGTTAAAATAAACGCCTTAATGAGCTTAGATTTCGCAATAGCTTCACACAGAATTTGTAAACTGTACCCGAGTTATCGGTTACCATTGGCGTCTTGTCCTAGTCTTATGTTATACTTACCGAGTACAGCCAAATTTAGTATACTATTCTAGTTCGCACTTATAAGAAGGAATTCTGCTTGATTCCAGACGATCTGTGGAAGACGCATCACATATTTTTGAAGAACTGAAGAAAGGAAGGAATTCTCATTAATTCCAGACGATGTGTGGAAAAAGCATCACACATTTTTCTCGAACCTCACGGCTATAAGATTCATTTATACGTTCGGGTGCCAATGTGAAAATAAGCCCATTTGCCAGTGATGGGATTCGAATCCACATCTGCTATCTCTAGAGTCGACTGTTCTACATATTAAACTACACCGGCGAAGCTTCTCGTTGCAACTTTGCCGTCTTGCGTCACCTCTGAGGTTGGAACGTCACGAACAAAAAATATGCTATTATCAAGTTAATTACCTCTCAAATTAGTTATATTATAAGCATAGAATGGGCAGTATCAACTAATCAAAATGGTGCATATGTTCACATGTATAGTTTGGTTGCGTGAATGAATGGGAGTTCACCGGAAATATCTGTCCCAAGTGCAGACACGGTTGAAGTTGTCCATGGGAAAGCAACCGCTCATAAAGACGGAAGCCAACTAACTTCACGACTGAGATTTGGCACGTTGTCACTCACGCAGCTAACAAGTTCCTTTGCAGCCGTGAGAAATACGAACACAGAAAGGTGGAATGAAAAAAAAAATAAAAAAAAAATACATGGAATAGCCATTTCGAGAGGAGTATCTAGGTCAGACCTTCAGCCACAATGGAATCGTGGCCTTTGGCTGTTTTTATTCGTCTCCATCTTTCTTTAACTCGCTACAGCCTCTAACCAAGCGATCGGGACACACCCTCCAACAAGTCGGTAATCACTGGTAATGACAATTTCTTTTTTCAGTTTGTTTTTATTTTTACTATGCAGGCCAGTCACGTTTATCTAGGTTGGTTTATGCCATGCTGCACGTTTGTGTGTGCCCTCCAAGTTCTTTGAATATGTTAAATGCATTATGTTCTGTCCGTGCCTATTGACTTTCGTAGCAAATTGAAATGCGTCCCAAACACACGGTTCTCTCTCTCTTTTCTGAAGAACCAGCTAAACTAGAAATTTCCATTTTCTTTTCAGTGAAGAGGACTACAGTGGTTCAGTCGATAAATATCCTCGAAATTTCCACTTTTGAAACGGATGTCTTACTCTCTCTCTCTCTCTCTCTCTCTGCCTGTCTCATTTTCTCACTTTATATATATATATATATATATATATATCATCATCATCATCATTGTCAACCATTATCAATCCACTGCTGGACGAAGGTCTCCCCAAGTTTCCTCCACAACGGTCTGTCTTGTGCCAGTCTCCTCCATGTCACTCCCGCATACTTTCGAATTTCATCCACCCATCTTCCATGTGGTCTTCTTCTGGGTCTTTTCCTGTCCCTTGGAATCCAATCTAAAATTTCGGCTGTCCATCGATGGTCTGTTCTTCTGGCAGTATGTCCAGCCCATTACCATTTCAGGGATTTAACTCTGATCATGATGTCTTCCACTCTTGTCATTTTTCGGATCCACGTGTTCCTCTTCTTATCTCACCTGGTTACACCAAGCATGCACCTCTCCATGCTTTTTTGAGTTGTCTGCAGCCTTTGTATGTCTCTTTTAGTTACGTTCCACGTCTCTGCACCATACGTAAGCACTGGAAGGATGCATTGATCAAACACTTTTCTTTTAAGACATAATGGCATATTGCTCTTGAAAATTATGCTGTTTCTTCCAAAAACTCTCCAGGCAAGTTTTGTACGCCGATTAATTTCTTCACCAATGTGACCCTCACTTGATATCTGCTGTCCAAGATAAACGTACGTGTCTGTTATCTCCAGCTTTTCTCCATCAATCGATAAATCTTCATTTCTTGTAAAAGCATTGTACATCACTTTTGTCTTCTGAAAGTTCATTTTTAATCCCACTTCTTTACTCTTGTCAGCAAGTTCCTGGATCATACTCTGTAGCTCTGATGGTGTAGTTGCAAAAATGACTATGTCATCAGCAAAACGAAGGTGGGTTAGATAATCTCCATTAATCTTTATCCCTTTGTTTTCCCAGTTCAGTGATTGAAAAACATTTTCCAATGTGGCATTAAAGAGCTTCGGAGATATGGTGTCACCTTGTCTCACTCCTTCTCCAATTTTTATGTGTGTTGTATTTTCAAACAGCCGAATCTTTGCACTTGCATTTTCATAGATGTTATTAATAATATTAATGTATGCATCTTCAATACCGCAGGTTTGCAGAGCCATTGCAACTGCTGATGGTTTCACCGAATCAAAGGCTTTTTCATAATCGATAAAAGCCATGCACAACGGAAGCTCATATTCCCTCGCTTTTTCAATTAGTTCTCTCAGTACGTGGATATGATCTATTGTGCTGTAGCCACTCCTGAATCCAGCTTGTTCTCTCGGTTGAGCCATGTCCAGTGTCACCTTCAAGCGGTGTGAAAGAACTTTAGTGAAGATTTTATAAACCACTGATAGGAGGCTGATAGGTCTGTAGTTCCTGAGATCCTCAATGTCACCTTTTTTTATGTAGCAAGATCATTGTAGCGTTGTTCCAATCCTCAGGAATTTTCCCTTCATTAAGGCATCGAGTGAAAATTTGGGCGAGTACTGTTTCGATTTCTCCACTTGCTTCTTGTATGATGTCTACAGTAATTCCATCTTCTCCTGGAGCTTTTCCCCGCTTCATGTTCTTGATTGCATGTGTAACTTCTGCTGGAAGAACTGGAAGAACTCTGGTACTGGTACCTTTCATGATGTCTGGAGTACATGTATCATCCCTTTCATATAATTTGGAGTAGAAATCTTTCACTCTTGTCAAAATTTCGCCTCTATTACTTCTTACAGAACCATCTTCTTTTCTAAGTGCCATAATCTGTTTTCTCCCCTTACTGAGATGTCCCTTTGCTATCTTTAGGCTTTGGTTGTTTTCAATTGCTTTCCTTACTAGTTCACAGTTGAATTTCCTTACGTCTTCAGTGATACTTTTTCGTACTGTCTTGCATAGCTCTATATATTCCACTTTGATAGTCACATCTTCTTTAGTTGTCCTCATCACTCTTCTTTTTGCATCAACATTTTGGTTTTTCCTGATAATTTGTTCACATGCAATTTGTCCTTAGACCCAGCTAATTGTGTTGCTGTTTCCATAAGAGCTTTGGTTACTTTTCTGTTAACTTCCGAAATATCCACTTCTTCCGATGTTAGGCCTTCTAAAGCAGAGAATCTGTTCTTCAGCTCCAATTTAAAGGTATTATGGTGTTTTTTAAGGTTGGTTATGTCAATACATTTTGTTTGTCTTATGAGCTTGCTACGTTCGAGTTTAGTGTTGAGGTGCATCTTACATCTCACCAATCTATGGTCACTGCCTGTGTTGAACTTGTTTAGCACACTGCAGTCTTCTATGACGAATTTTTTGTTACACATAATAAAATCAATTTCACTTGTCGTCCCATTTGGATGTCTCCATGTCCATTTCCTGCGTGGCTTTTTCTTGAAAAAGGAGTTCAAGATGAAAAACCCTTCTGCCTCTGCAAACTCTACGAGAGTATTTCCACGCTGGTTTCTGTTGCCATGACCGAATTTACCTACTGAAGTTTCATTCTGTTGCCGTTGCCGTATTTTTGCATTGAAATCTCCCATAATTATCTTCAAGTGCTGCTTACCTTTATTATTTAGATGACGAATTTCCTCATAAAATTCTTGAATTTCTTCTTCAGGATGACTAGTGGTGGGTGCATAAGTTTGAATAATCTGAGCCTGGTATCTTCTCGAGAGTTGGATAACAAGCCGTGCAGCTCTGTCAGAGGAACTTTCAACTTCTACAACTTTATCCTTCAGTTTCTTGTTTATTATAAATCCAACACCACTAGTTCTGCCAGTATCTGTCCCACGATAGTAGAAGAGATGTCCACTTTTCAGTTCAATGAGATCTTCTCCTTTTCTCCTTACCTCACTTAGCCCCACGATGTCAAACTTGATCCTTTGTAGTTCCTCTTCCAATTCAAGAAGCCTTGAAAAATGCGATTTGATGGACTTTCAACGTGGGATGATTGTAGGAGCTCGGAGCCATGGAGCGAATATCACCAAAACCGCCGCATTCGTGAAATGTTCCAGAGCAGCTGTTGTTAAAGTGTTTAAAGACTGGACTGTCAGCCAAAAAACTGGGTCTCTACGTGCAACGTCTGGTCGTCATCGACTTGATCCTTTGTAGCCTTGATCCTTGTAGTTCCTCTTCCAATTCAAGAAGCCTTGAATCAGAAGATAGGGAGCGTCCGTTGTACGTAGCCAAGGTCAGCATCAGATGGCAGCCTAGTCCAGTCCTCCGGGGATTCTTAGCACCCTCTGCCTTCATGTCGCACTGGCCGCTGCCTTGGCCAGGTACATTCCAGCTGCCGGAGACTAAGGGCCAAGATTTAAGTTGTGGAGTCATTTTGGAGGGGTTTGGCCATAACTCACCACGCTGGCCAAGCGGGTTGGTGAGTGTGGGATAGCATTTCCTCTAATCCCGATGGTATAGTTATACCGCTATTGGCGGTCGTCAGAGCCCCTTTAGTGGGAACAGGATGTACCACGAGAAGGCGGGGTTGACATTTGTCAAGGAGATGCTGTGATGTTACGCATCACCTGACCTTACATCCCATACCATCATCATCATCATTGTCAACCATTATCAATCCACTGCTGGACGAAGGTCTCCCCAAGTTTCCTCCACAACGGTCTGTCTTGTGCCAGTCTCCTCCATGTCACCCCTGCATACTTTCGAATTTCATCCACCCATCTCCCATGTGGTCTTCTTCTGGGTCTTTTCCTGTCCCTTGGAATCCAATCTAAAATTTCGGCTGTCCATCGATGATCTGACCTTCTGGCAGTATGTCCAGCCCATTGCCATTTCAGGGATTTAACTCTGATCATGATGTCTTCCACTCTTGTCATTTTTCGGATCCACGAGTTCCTCTTCTTATCTCTCCTGGTTACACCAAGCATGCACCTCTCTACGCTACTTTGAGTTGTCTGCAGCCTTTGTATGTCTCTTTTAGTCCACGTCTCTGCACCATACGTAAGCACTGGAAGGATGCATTGATCAAACACTTTTCTTTTAAGACATAATGGCATATTGCTCTTGAAAATTATGCTGTTTCTTCCAAAAGCTCTCCAGGCAAGTTTTGTACGCCGATTAATTTCTTCATCAATGTGACCCTCACTTGATATCTGCTGTCCAAGATAAACGTACGTGTCTGTTATCTCCAGCTTTTCTCCATCAATCGATAAATCTTCATTTCTTGTAAAAGCATTGTACATCACTTTTGTCTTCTGAAAGTTCATTTTTAATCCCACTTCTTTACTTTTGTCAGCAAGTTCCTGGATCATACTCTGCAGCTCTGATGGGCTAGTTGCAAAAATGACTACGTCATCAGCAAAACGAAGGTGGGTTAGATAATCTCCATTAATCTTTATCCCCTTGTTTTCCCAGCTCAGTGACTGAAAAACACCCTCCAATGTGGCATTAAAGAGCTTCGGAGATATGGTGTCACCTTGTCTCACTCTCTTTCCAATTTTTATGTGTGTTGTATTTTCAAACAGCCGAATCTTTGCACTTGCATTTTCATAGATGTTATTAATAATATTAATGTATGCATCTTCAATACCGCAGGTTTTCAGAGCCATTGTAACTGCTGATGGTTTCACCGAATCAAAGGCTTTTTCATAATCGATAAAAGCCATGCACAATGGAAGTTCATATTCCCTCGCTCTTTCAATTAGTTCTCTCAGCACTTGGATATGATCTATTGTGCTGTAGCCACTCCTGAATCCAGCTTGTTCTCTCGGTTGAGCCATGTCCAGTGTTACCTTCAAGCGGTGTGAAAGAACTTTAGTGAAGATTTTATAAACTACTGATAGGAGGCTGATAGGTCTGTAGTTTCCGAGATCCTCAATGTCACCTTTTTTATGTAGCAAGATCATTGTAGCGTTGTTCCAATCCTCAGGAATTTTCCCTTCATTAAGGCATCGAGTGAAAATTTGGGCGAGTACTGTTTCGATTTCTCCACTTGCTTCTTGTATGATGTCTACAGTAATTCCATCTTCTCCTGGAGCTTTTCCCCGCTTCATGTTCTTGATTGCATGTGCAACTTCTGCTGGAAGAACTGGAAGAACTCTGGTACTGGTACCTTTCATGATGTCTGGAGTACATGTATCATCCCTTTCATATAATTTGGAGTAGAAATCTTTCACTCTTGTCAAAATTTCGCCTCTATTACTTCTTACAGAACCATCTTCTTTTCTCAGTGTCATAATCTGTTTTCTCCCCTTACTGAGATGTCCCTTTGCTATCTTTAGGCTTTGGTTGTTTTCAATTGCTTTCCTTACTAGTTCACAGTTGAATTTCCTTACGTCTTCAGTGATACTTTTTCGTACTGTCTTGCATAGCTCTATATATTCCACTTTGGAAGTCACATCTTCTTTAGTTGTCCTCATCACTCTTCTTTTTTGCATCAACATTTTGGTTTTTCCTGATAATTTGTTCACATGCAATTTGTCCTTAGACCCAGCTAATTGTGTTGCTGTTTCCATAAGAGCTTTGGTTACTTTTCTGTTAACTTCAGAAATATCCACTTCTTCCGATGTTAGGCCTTCTAAAGCAGAGAATCTGTTCTTCAGCTCCAATTTAAAGGTATTATGGTGTTTTTTAAGGTTGGTTATGTCAATACATTTTGTTTGTCTTATGAACTTGCCACGTTCAAGTTTAGTGTTGAGGTGCATCTTACATCTCACCAATCTATGGTCACTACCTGTGTTGAACTTGTTTAGCACACTGCAGTCTTCTATGACGAATTTTTTGTTACACATAATAAAATCGATTTCACTTGTCGTCCCATTTGGATGTCTCCATGTCCATTTCCTGCGTGGCTTTTTCTTGAAGAAGGAGTTCAAGATGAAAAACCCCTCTGCCTCTGCAAACTCAACGAGAGTATTTCCACGCTGGTTTCTGTTGCCGTGACCGAATTTACCTACTGAAGTTTCATTCTGTTGCCGTTGCCCTATTTTTGCATTGAAATCTCCCATAATTATTTTCAAAGTGCTGCTTACCTTTATTATTTAGATGACAAATTTCCTCATAAAATTCTTCAATTTCTTCTTCAATATGACTTGTGGTGGGTGCATAAGTTTGAATAATCTGAGCCTGGTATCTTTTCGAGAGTTGGATAACAAGTCGTGCAGCTCTGTCAGAGGAACTTTCAACTTCTACAACTTTATCCTTCAGTTTCTTGTTTATTATAAATCCAACACCACTAGTTCTGCCAGTATCTGTCCCACGATAGTAGAAGAGATGTCCACTTTTCAGTTCGATGAGATCTTCTCCATTTTCTCCTTACCTCACTTAGCCCCACGATGTCCCACTTGATCCTTTGTGGTTCCTCTTCCAATTCAAGAAGCCTTGAATCAGAAGATAGGGAGCGTCCATTGTACGTTGCCAAGGTCAGCATCAGATGGCAGCCTAGTCCGGTCCTCCGGGGATTCTTAGCACCCTCTGCCTTCATGTCGCACTGGCCGCTGCCTTGGCCAGGTACATTCCAGCTGCCGAAGACTGAGGGCCAAGATTTAAGTTGTGGAGTCATTTTGGAGGGGTTTGGCCATAACTCACCACGCTGGCCAAGCGGTTTGGTGAGTGTGGGATAGAATTTCCTCTAATCCCGATGGTATAGTTATACCGCTATTGGCGGTCGTCAGAGCCCCTTTAGTAGGAACAGGATGCACCACGAGAAGGCGGGGTTGACATTTGTCAAGGAGAGGCTGTGATGTTACGCATCACCTGACCTTACATCCCACATCCCATATATATATATATATATATATATATATATATATATATATATATATATATATATTTCTCTCCATGGTTCTCTTCTTTGTCTCTTTTCTATCTATTCCATTGTATCTCTTTCTTTATTCGCTCCTTTCTTATTTCCCTCTCTCTGTCTCTCTTCTTTATTTCTCTGTTCGCCCTTTCTCTGTTTTTCTGTCGGCTCTTACTCTGCATTTTCTCTTCATTATCCCTCTCCTACTAACTCCTTTACCTGCCCTGTCTCTCTTTCAATCTCTATGTTGTCTCTTTATCAAACCATTTTTCTCTTTCTTTCTGGGTTTTGTTTTGCCTTTCTCTACTTGCCTGTCTTCTTTGTCTTTGCTCTCGCAGTTTTCGTGTTTGTCGTTTCCCTTCCCTCTCACTTTTTCTTTATCTCCGTACTCTTTATTTGATTCACTATTTGGCCTTTTCCCTTATTTTTCTGTGTCTCTGTTTTTTCTCTTTCCTTCTTTCCCTTGCTGAATGTATTCTTTGTTTCTGTCCATTTATCTCGCTCTCTCATTCTCCCTGTCTCTGTTTCCTCACTGTATATATGTCTCTCTTTCTCTCCAGCGTTCTCTTCTTTGTCTCTTTTTTTTTCTTTTCCATTATGTCTCTTTCTTTCTTTGCTCTTCTTTTATTTCGTTTTATCTGTCTATCTTTTCTGTTTTTCTGTTCGCTCCCTTTCTCACTCTTTCTCTCCGCTCTTTACTTTTTTCTTTTCTTTCTCCCTCTCCTACTAACTTCTTTATCTGTCCTGTCTCTCTTTTAATCACTATCTTGTCCCTTTATTTTTATCATTTACTTTTATTTTTTATTTCTTAATATTTCTCTGCCTTTCTCTCTTTGTCTTTGCTGTCGTAGCTTTCGTGTTTGTCCCTTCCCTTCTCTCTCCCTTTTTCTTTGTCTCCGTACACTTTCTTTCATTCGCTATTTGGTCCTTTTCTAGTTTCTTCCAATCTCTGTTTTGTTTTTGTCTTTCTTTGCCTCACCTTTCTCTTTCTTTCTTTCTCTTGTTGTCTCTATTCTTTGTTTTTGTCTTCTGTAAGTCCATTGCACCTGAAGAAATCCGAAATGTTGTGCTCACTCACTGTATCACGTGGTCGCGAAAATAAACTTTTCGTATTTTAACAATCAATCCCTGACATCTTTGCTGTCCTTTACCGAAATAGAAATTTTGTTTTACCTCTGTACTACACACATACGAAAGTAAGGCATTTGCCCTCCCAGCAATATTTTAGCTATCACGCAGCATTGCGATGAATATAAACTTTAAAGGGAAAACGTCGGATTTTTCACGATAAAAGAACTTCAAAGGTTTCACGATTCTTCCCACGAGATGGTAAACCTATACGTCCTGCTAACGCATTTCCGTACTTGACGTCTATCAGATCGGTGTCTATTTCAGACGAACACCGAAGTGTTACGCCATTTTTTTATTGTTCTGCTGACAAAATGTATTTTCCGCTTGCATGTGATATGTATCTATAAATGACCTGTGATCACGGTTCCTCTCCGCGTGAAGAGACTGTTCTAACTTTCAAGTGCTATCATGAAATTTTATTGCAACATAAGTATGTGAATATTGCCTCTGATAACCTTTGTTGTTTTGTTGTGTTTTTGCTGGGATCAATTGATCATACTTCTTGTTATATTTCTATTTTATGATGCATAAATTTACTAGACTCTTTTCGTTTTCAGGGATATTGATTTTAATATATGCAGCTATGATTACCTCAACTGTGTTTTGTGATGAAGTAAGTATATCACCTCATGATTACCTCAACCGTTCGCGTAAGTGTGTGCGTGTGAGTGTGTGTGTAAGGACCAACAGTTAAATAATAAGACTGGACTTACCACTGTATCTGTGAAGAATTTTAAAAGGAGCTAAGGTTATCAATTACGAAATAATTCCATTCTGCTGCGATACATGAATTCCATCATTGTTTCCAGATGTTGAAACCGTTCTTGAAGTCATTTTCCTGCAAGCTGTTTAGAACTACCGCTGTATGCTTCTAAACCTCCTCTACCGTATGGTAATACAGGCCTTTTAGGACCTTCTTCAGCCTTGGGAAAAGAAAGCGTTCGCAAGGGGCTAGGTCTGGCAAATACAAGGGTGTCCAAGAACTGCAATTGATTTTTTCGCTGAAAATTTCTTGACAGAAAGGGTTGCGTGTTCGTGTGTGAATGTGCGTTGTCGTGAGAAAAAATCCATTTATCGAGAAACAAATTTAGCCTCACTCGGTGAAATTTTTGCCTTAAACATTCGACATCTCGTAAGTAAAATGTCTAGTTAACAGTCTGTTTTGGTAAATCAAACTCTCGGTGTATTATCCCTTGCAATAAAAAAAATCAAAATGGTCTTCATTTCTGATTTTGGCATGTGTAACGTTTTGTGATGCCGTGAATCTGAAGATAGTCGTTTCATGTTCTGTTATTGAATCATATTGAAAAAAGTCATGTTTCATCTGTACTGGTGACATCTCTTAACCACTCTTCGTTATAATTTTTGCTGCAAGAGATTGGCGCAAGTTTTTTTCATCTGTTGCATTTGTTCATCAGCGAGGCTCTTAGGAAACATCTCCGCAAATGTTTTACGCATTCCCAAGTTTAGCGTCATAATAAAGAAGACAGTTTCTGTGCTCTAACAGTAAGACGACTATCATTGTTTTCTAAATTGCTCACCTTTTCCACATTTTTGTCTATGTCATTAGGCGTCGAGGGTAGCTGTCAAACTGCACTGTTTCCGTACCTTCTGAAACCTGTTTATACAATTGAAACACGCGTGTTCTCCACATGACTTCATTCCCGTAAATTTCTTTTAACATTTCGAACTCTCCTGATGGTTTCTTTCCAAGTTTTGTCAAATATTTCACGTTAATTCTTTGTTCAAAATACTTGCCATTCATTTTCGTGACAAGCGACAGAAACGCAGCCTTCTGAAACGTCTCACAACATCGGCACACTCTAGGTCTTTCGAGAAGATTCTGTAATAGGGTAGGGCTCGTATACGAACCAATAGGTTGTAGTACGAGACTGCAATCATTCAGTTTTTAGACCTTACAGTGTAGCCGGTCTCATTGTTTAGTTGTCGTACCTCGTATGTGCCTGGAGATGAAGTAAAGTACACTATATGATCAAAAGTATGGCCCATGGCCCATACTTTTATAACAGATGCACGTGGCCTGGCAAATATCATAGACAAGCATGATCAGTAGAACGGACAGCACGCCAGACCTGAGTGACTTTCAACTTGGTACAGTCATAGGATGCCATCTTAGCAACACATCAAGTTGGGAAATTTCGGCCCTACTGCAGCTACTTGGATCGACTATAAGCCATCTTATTGTAAAGTAGAAAGGCCTAGGAATAACAGCAGTGCAATTGTGACCTATTACACCACGTAAATAACAATCTTTATTTTTAATAACCTCTCAAGGTCATACAGTTCCACAGGTCGCATGACCCCAGAGAACACCCTTACTCTCTCGCTTCTTGAATTCATTTTTCTTTTACCTTTTTCTCCATCAGCAGTTCATCACGTGCTAACTTAGCTTTCCTCGGCGGTTGCTGTCCTTGAGGAAAGGGAAACACATTTTTATTCCCAACTGCGAGATGGCATCAACTTCGATAGCCTTAAACTCTCACCTTTCCTCACGAACATTTTCTCTCTTTTTCTTTTCACTGCCGGGGTGGAGAGTTTAGATAACACCACTTCGCCTATATTTACGAGAAACAGTAACAAAGAGGCTGTCACTTTAGATCAGTATAATCCTCCTATTCTTCTTTCTGAACTCCGACCACTTCAGCTGCCGGTGTGTATATGTCAGCCTAGCTCTCAGGAGGTGTTCTAGTTCATTTCATTGGTGTTACGTAAACATAGACCAAGTCGGAAGCTGTGCCGGCCAATGTGTTTTCCTTATGCCATGAACCAATCTCCAACTACGGTATTACATGGATATTACCCTGTTGAGACCAACATTAGTCGGTACCAAAACACTGCTACATTACAGGGAGTACAGAACTTTCAGATTCGGCGTTAGTAGCTTTCGTAAAATACCGAAGGTCCCAAGGGTATAGTGGTACAAACAGCACCATAGTATCACATTATGATCTGAAATTTTGTTCTTGGCACTATAGTACGTCCGTAGACGTTTTCAATGTATCCTCCACATCCGGTGTCGCAAATCTGATTTGCACAGTGTGTAACGTGATTCTTTACTCCATGCAACTCATTTCCCCCGCTCTAAGGAGTAGTTAGGCTGCTCTTTGTACTATGCAATTTTTCTGTTTTATTTACGATGAGAACCATATTGCACTGACAAAATTTAGAATCATGGTGTAACTGAAGCCCATTTTCACAGTTGATGCAGTATTTTTTTTCCCATTTTGGACTGTATTTAGTATCCAAGACTACTTGAAAGCTCTTGTATCTAACTGGAATCCGCTGGCTACAAGGGAGGTATTTTCCAGAACTATGTGACCAAAACAGTTGCCTTAACTAAAATTGACTTGCAACAGCAGTAGATGTAAAACTAGTATAGTGTAAGTACGTTGTGTGCACTGCTTGTAAGCTAATATTTTTTGTACGTTTGGTGTTCCCTCTACTACTCTCGGATAGACACAAATCTTTGTAAACCCATTTTTGTTTCAAGGTTTAAATATCACCACTTCCAGATTTCCGATATGCATTTTTTTTCAATTTTACCGATCCATCTATATCGTCCGCCCACGGCGGGTCGAGTCCAGTAACGACGACTGTGCGCTGTTGAGGGTTACTGGAAAATTAATGCAGCCGGCTTGCCAGTCGTCTGCTGCATAGGGATAAGGGACAACGTGTATTCGCGACCGACTTGACAAGGAACCATCTACCCATTCGTGTCTCCAGCCTTAGGGAGCCTGCGAAAATCCCGGTATAACCGCAGATTAGATGGCCGGCAGAACCTGGTTTCGAACACCCATCCAAAACGTTCGCCTCTCACACAAAGCACAGCGATTTAACCAACTGATCTATGCCGATGGTTTCAAGTTTATAGTTTCTCGGATCTTGAGCTAAACGTAGAATTCATCCACTAATATTTTGTGACGTACTAGAGATGTAAAGCACATGTCAAGACTGCAAAGCTGCAGTGATTAATTCCATCGGTTTTGCTTAATTGGGAAAGTATTCGGCTCCGGAACAAAAAGAATGCAGGTCGATCGCCGCCACCGGAAATTTGATTTTCACGATGGCGCCCGACTGAGGAAATGGGTCTACTGGACGTTGGGTTATTCGAAAAATGTGTGATGTTCGTTCCACACATCCTCTGGAATTAATGAGAATTCCTTCTTCTACAGAGAGTTACTTTAAGCATGGTTTGCGGTCGACTCGAAACCTGCGATTTCGTGCCTCCGCCTTTCTCAAGGGGGAGGACATACATATGTGATGTATAACACAGGTGAAGCACATGTCAAGACGGGAAAATTGCAGCCATAAATTTCGTCAATGTAGCTTAATTGGGAAAGCATTGGGATCCGGATTACAAGGATACTGTTTCGATCCCCGTTACCGGCAAAATTTATGTTTTCACAGTTTAGGAATACTGACTTCGCGGAACAGAGAAAAATGGAACCGTGGAACAATGATCTAAGTCAGTAGTTACCAACCTTTTCACATTCGCGGACCAGTAAAAAGTTGGGAAAATTTTCGCAGGCCGACGATGCCGAAATAAAACTTTTAGGCTATTTTCGAGCATTTAATCTCGTAATATCCTACATTATAATGATCACTGCGTACAGTCCATAATTTATATACCAGATTATTCCATGTCACCTATTTACAGCTATTTTATCATTAAATATGTTAGTATTCTTTAATGATTAATAGGTGCAATCCATAATCAATATAGCCCAATATTTTCCTCAATATAATTAGCACGTCTTTTGTAAAAAAAGATCGTGCTTATGTTACCGGTTTGTCCGTCCGTCCGTCTATACCCACGATATCTCTGCAACTATTCGTCCGATTTGAAAAATTCTTTTTGCTTTGGGAAGCGTGAAATATGCGAATGATGATCCTTCATTTCTGTTTTTTCTACGATGTACAATTTCGCCGCTAGAGGGCGTAAATGCTGATGATGTCGAATTCAAAAATACGTTTTATTCCACATATTTGCTTCTAAACATCCGATTGAAAAAACTCTTTTAACTTTCGATTCCATTTATGTCGACGAGTATTTCAGATATAGTTACCTTTTCAAATTACGCATATATTTTCCGCTAGGGGCGTAAAAGTAAATTACATTTTTCCCGATAACTCTTCTTCTAAAGCTCCGATTTAAAAAATATGTTTTCTTCAGCGGCTGCACATGATGATGGAAAATCTTTTGCATATAATTTCTAATTTTGGTAAAGAATAAAATCTGAGCTTCCAAAATATCGATTGAAAAAATTCTTTCGTGGACTGATGCCCCTCACATCGATAAACCTTTTCGTAATATTTTCTTCTTAAAATATTCCACAGTTTCTCCGCCAGGTGGCGTAGGTGTATATCTTAATTTTGTCAATATCTCTATTTCTAGGAGTCCGATTTGAAAAATTCCATCTTTGTTGGATAGTGTTTTCAGTGTGACATGTTTTTCATAAAATTTCAAAATTTTCAACTAATTCATAGACTTTCCGCTAGGGGGCGTAGAGGTAAATTGCGTTTCCCCCTATATCTCTGCTTCTAAATCTCCGATTTGAAAAATTCTTTCTGCACCGGATACAGCTCCTGATGGGAAATCCTTTGCACGTAATTTCTAATTTTTGTAAAAAATGGTTTGGCCACCAGTTGGCGTAAGTCTTAATTTCCGCTTCTGATGTATTTGCAGCAAAATATGAGCTTCTAAAACCTCGATTGCAAAA
Source organism: Macrothele yani (assembly GCA_039090855.1). Lineage (NCBI taxonomy): Eukaryota > Metazoa > Arthropoda > Arachnida > Araneae > Macrothelidae > Macrothele > Macrothele yani. Next base: position 114,286,171 of record CM077013.1, on the reverse strand, counting down.
AAGTCATTTGTTGACCGATATTACTCATGTCGACAAAACTTTTAGGAACATTTTCTTCTTGAAATAATGCATGTTTCTACGCCAGGGGGCGTAGATGTATATCTTATTTTTGTCAATATCTCTACTTCTAGGAGTCGTACTTGAAAAATTCCTTCTTTGTTGGATAATGTTTCCGATGCAAAATGTCTTTCCTATAAATTCAAAATTTTCAAGTAAATCATAGACTTTCCGCTAGGAAGCCCAAAGGTAAATCGCGTTTTCTGCGTTATTTCTGCTTCTAAAACTCCGATTTGAAAATTTCTTCCTGTATCGCATACAAGTCCTGATGGAAAATATTTTTCACATAATTTCTAATGTTTGGTAAAGAATGGTTTGGCCACCAGGGGGCATAAGTGATAATTTCTGCTTCTGATGTATTTGTAGCAAAATCTGGGCTCCTGAAAACTCGACTAAATTTTTTTTTTCTTGGACCGATACCGCTCATATGGAAAAACCTTTTGAGAATACTTTCTTCCAAAAATAATAGATGGTTTTCCCACCAGGGGACGTAAAGTCACATCTTATTTTTGTCGATATCTCTGTTTCTAAGAGTCCGATTTGAAAAATAATTTCGGTGTTGGAGAGCGTTTCCGATGCGAAATGTTTCTCATATAAATTCATGTTTTTCTCAACACGCACAAGTCTGTAACCAGAGGGCGTAAGCTCACGATTCCGTTTACAGAAATATCTAAGGGATTAAAAAGCCGATTGAAAAACTTCTTCTTTCCGTCAGATACTATTGTTTTCCATACCGGTTCCATTGGTTTTGAACAGCTTTGATAAATTTAATTTGCGTCAGAACGGATTGAAAAGACGTGCTTATTACACCCGAAAATTCGGTGTCATCTTTCTTGTTTTTTTCTGGGGTCAATGCGACGTCTGTTGCTAACTGCTTCGCCATGATCTTCTCAAGCCGTGGTGGTTTCTGCGTCCTTTCTTCAAGATGCAGTGCAGCATTAATACCCATTACCTTCCTGTACTTTGTTTTGATTTCCGAAAAGGGCTGAAAATATTTTCTCGCAATAAATACGTGGTTCAAAAAATTAACAACAATTTTAGAGCTTAGTCGCTGAGACTTGGATATTCTTTCTCCATAATACCCCAAAACTGAGTCAGAGATTTGAATCTGAATATCGATACCAGAAAGATGTTCACCAAAGCTTTCGTTTTCATGGTGAGTTAGCCTGCAGGAGTTAAGATCTTCTGTGAAGAGATGCGCGATCCAAGCTTTCTTTAATCGTCCGCGATAAGTGTTTAAAACATTTAGATCTGGATTTCCTACTTTGACTCTGTTTCGATTGAAAGGAAAAATAAATAAATTCACTCGTTTCTCACGGATCGGCAGAAAAACCCTCACGAATGCGGACCGGCCTGTGGACCAGCGGTCCGGAAACACTGGTCTAAGGTCATGTATGCGTGAGACGTAAGTTTAGAACGTTTGTGAATAATCAGATTAAGGTTCTGAGAGTCGGAAAAACAATTCTTGACATGCGAATCTCACTTTTAATAAAGTCTGATATCTATCCATCACTGTAGCTTTTTGTCTTCATCCAGTGCGACCTTGATCAAGAGGAAAACTTCAAACATCGTACTGGATGTTTTGGTATCAAAACCACAAAGCAAAACTCCCCTTTCGTTTATTGGATGACATCCAGTGCAAGGCAAAAGAAATCAAAAGATGTTTTTCGAATCGTGACCTCGGCAAGGACTTTTCTCGGAAGGTGTACTTCATTAACATCATTACCATTCTGCAGGGGCTAATTACACTTGACTGACTTGAAGTGATAATTGTGGCAAACAGCATGATCGCTTGGTTGTTTTGATTTTTATGCCCAACTGAATAACGGCCGAAGTTTATTTAATATAAAAAACAAAAAAGAATAAAAGGAAGAAAGAGAAGAAATGAAGGTCATGACGTTCTATGCTTCCCTCGCATTACCACGCCCGCCAGCGAAATCAGACGGAAAGTACTGATGCAACGTTTAATGGTAATTTGAAAATTGGTTAGCAATAACGGTCATATCAGATGAAGGAAAAAAATCGACAAGAATATTTGTCCATCCTCCTTATACGAAACTCCTGATACTATCAACATGATTTCTTTATTTTTTTCCTTTAGCCTGCTTTTTTTTTATTCTTCTTGCTGCATTTTCCTCTATGTTTCTTAATTGCCATGCACTTACAGTGCTGTTTGCAGACACTCAATATAAACGGATATTTTACTTCTAACATTTTTCGACCTAAATATCTTTCTTCATGATGTGTATAACGAAGTAAATTTCTCCGTCATTTTTGGTCTACGCCGAGATTCGAAACCGAGTCCGCTTATTCCGGAACAAGTCACTCCACCAACCTGAGCTACGCAGACGTTCATTCTGATTTCTATCTGCCTTTATGTCGTGTGCGTCCTGCTGGCAGGTACGTCACTTCTCCCCCCCGAAAGAGAGCCAGGGGCATGGCCCACGGGTCAGCCGTGATCATGAATCGTTGCAGGCAGCCATCCACTGTAGAACGTGCACTTGAGAACTCCCAGTCAATCTGGTGTGTGGAATGCAACGTCACACATTTTTATTTTTTGAAGCGCTGGAGAAGGGATTCTCTGATTTTTCCTATCTCGCGGTGTGGAAAGAACATCACACCAATGCGAGATTTTGAACGGCCAGGTCATCCGGATAGTTCGGGAGCCATTATAACGAAGTAAAGTTCTCCGTCATTTTTGGTCTACGCCGGGATTCGAACCCGAGTCCGCTTATTCCGGAACAAGTCGCTCTACCACCTGAGCTATGCAGACGTTCATTCTGATTTCTATCTGCCTTTATGTTGTGTGCGTCCTGCTGGCAGGTACGTCACATGTGTTTCTTTACAATTCATATTTTCCCCTAACGAAGCAATTTCAGTTTCCGCTTGAACAAAAGATCTTGAAACGTCAAAAACGAGTTAAAAAACCATGAAATTTTAAAAAGTATCTTTGGCTAAGTGCTTTTAATGACTGTGTCAGCATGACCAATAGCTTGCATATACGCATTGTAATGCTCTGCGCTGACTTTATCCGATTTCCGTTACTTCTGACGCTTCAATTACGATAATTACTTGAAGGTATTTAGTTTCGCTGAAGTTATTGTTTCTGCTATGAAACAGTGAACACCGTAAATTAACTTTCTGCGCATTTCATACGTCCTCGCTTCGGTATAATTTGTCCAAGTATTTATGATGTATTTGTCATTTCGAAATTACTACCCTCATTACTTTGCGGGCATTTTAATTTTGACAAAGTTACTATGTGACGTACTACAGAGATGAATAACTTGTCAAGGCGACAAACCTGGTGGTTCATTTCGTCAGTGTAGCTTAGTTAAGAGAGCAACTTTCTCCGGAGTGAGGTGGCTTGAGTTCGATCCCCGTCACGGACAAATTTGTTTTTTCACATTTGCTCTCGAACGTAAAAATAGATCAACTGGCCGCTGGGTTCTTCGAAAAATATGTGGTGTTTGTTCCACACATCGTCTGGAATTAATGAATAATTCCTTTTTCGCTTCAAAAAAAAAGTTACGAGGTAGAAGATGTAACGTACTACAGAGGTGAATCACGTGTCAAGATGACGAATCTGGCAGTACATTCCGTCCGTGTAGCTTAGTCGGAAGAGCAACTTATTCCGGATTGAGGGTACACCAGGTCGATGCCTGTCGCAGACAAAACCTGTGTTTTCACACAATGCAACTCAGTATGTCTTTGCAAACCAAATTTATGCGGAAATGAATCTAAATCGCCTGATAACAAAAATGTTGCACTCTTTCAAAGAATGAATTCTTCTTGGATAATTCGAAGACAAAGCGAGGTACTGGCTTGTGCCTGCCAATGCAGTCTCCCATTACATCTCACAAATGCTCGATGGGATTCAAAAAGAGGAATCTTTCGGCCAGGGGAACACACGAAATTCTTGGGAAAAGACGTGATACATACCGACCACTGAGAAACTTTTATTCACCACGTGCTGGTGGTCCTCCTTCTGAATTACATCACGTAAGCGGTTTGGCATAGATTCTGCAAAATGTTGGAGTACACCTATATCTACAGTATACGAGACGTGCATCAGACAGTCCTTCAACTGACTCTAGGTTTGTATCTTCACTATACCAGGTATTCACCAGACAGTCCTTCAACTGGCTCAGGTTTATATCTACAGTATACCAGGCGTTCACCAGACAGTCCTTCAACTGGCTCAGGTTTATATCTACAGTATACCAAACAATCCTTATACTGGCTCATGTTTATATCTACAGTATACCAAGCGTTCGCCAATAAGTCCCTCAAATATCTCAGGTTTATATCTACAGTATACCAGACAATCCTTATATTGGCTCAAGTTTATATCTACAGTATACCAGGCGTTCACCAAACAGTCCTTCAACTGGCTCAGGTTTATATCTACAGTATACCAGACAATCCTTATACGGGCTCAAGTTTATATTGACAGTATACCAGGAGTTCACCAGACAGTCCTTCAACTGGCTCAGGTTTATGTCTACAGTATCCCATAAAATCCTTATACTGGCTAAGGTTTATATCTACAGTATACCAGGCGTTCACCAGACAATCCTTCAGCGGGCTCAGGTTTATATCTACAGTATACCAGACAATCCTTATACAGGGTCAGGTTTACATCTGCAGTATACCAGGCGTTCACCAGACAGTCTTTCAAATGTCTCAGGTTTATATCTACAGTATGCCAGACAATCCTTATACTGGCTTAGGTTTATATCTACAATATACCAGGCGTTCACCAAACAGTCCTTCAACTGGCTCAGGTTTATATCTACAGTATACCAGACAATCCTTATACGGGCTCAAGTTTATATTGACAGTATACCAGGCGTTCACCAGACATTCCTCAACTGGCTCAGGTTTATATCTACAGTATACCAGGCAATCTTTATACTGGCTCAGGTTTATATCTACAGTATACCAGACAATCTTTATACTGGCTCAGGTTTATATCTATAATATACCAGGGGCTCACCAGACAGTCCTTCAACTGGCTCAGGTTTATATCTACAGTATACCAGACAATCCTTATACTGGCTCAAGTTTATATTGACAGTATACCAGGAATTCACCAGAAAGTTCTTCAACTGGCTCAGGTTTATATCTACAGTATACCAGGCAAACCTTATACTGGCTCAGGTTTATATCTACAGTATACCAGGCGTTCACCAGACAGTCCTTCAACTGGCTCAGGTTTATATCTACAGTATACCAGACAATCCTTATACTGGCTCAAGTTTATATCGACAGTATAGCAGGCGTTCACCAGGCAGTCCTTCAACTGTCTCAGGTGCATATCTACAGTATACCAGACAATCCTTATACTGGCTCAGGTTTATATCTACAGTATACCAGGCGTTCACCAGACATTCCTCAACTGGCTCAGGTTTATATCTACAGTATACCAGACAATCTTTATACTGGCTCAGGTTTATATCTACAGTATACCAGACAATCTTTATACTGGCTCAGGTTTATATCTACAGTATACCAGGCGTTCACCAGACATTCCTCAACTGGCTCAGGTTTATATCTACAGTATACCAGACAATCTTTATACTGGCTCAGGTTTATATCTACAGTATACCAGACAATCTTTATACTGGCTCAGGTTTATATCTACAGCATACCAGGCGTACTCTAGACAGTCCTTCAACTGGCTCAGGTTTGACGGAAGAGGACTTTACTCTATGGTCCGTTTTTCTAACATGCACCATTCATATATGCTTAACAGTGTTCAGATCCGGGCTAAGTGATGGACAGGGAAGACGGTGGAAGTCGCCGTCATGCTCGCTGTACATATCTAAAGCTATGGATAATAGCATTGTCGTCCATGAAACAGCCGTTTCCTGCTGGATAAAATATCAACATTGTAGGATTTATATATTCGGCAGCAATGTTCAGATAATCTTTGGAGGACGTCCAAACTTCCAGCAAGTAGACCCATTTTGTACCAACAAAAGTGGCCCCACTCCATGACACCACCTCTTTGAGTTGTGTTAATAAGGCAAGTTGGGAGCTGGATACATTGCTACATGGGTCTTCCTCCAAACCCTCTGCCTACCGACGGTACAGAAAAAGGTGTATCGCGACTCTTCAGACTACATGACTTTCTTCCATTATTTTCTTCCATGTGTCAAGTAACTCTGTTCCCAACACTACTGTAGATGAACTTTAACGCCACTGTAGATAAACTTTCGTTCTCACTGTGTTCATAACACCACTGTAGACAGTTTCCTGGTTCTTCGCAGAAATCAGTCGTTTCAATATAGGCATGCTACGGCCAACACCGAACCTCTTCAATTCCCTGCCCATCGTTCGCTGAGATATGGGTGGGGAACAGTACTTCATTAAACGCAAATGTCAACTTCGGCACACATTTCTCCGTTCCAGCCTTCTCAAGCAACGGCATTCTCGTTCGTGACAGATTGTCGTCGCGCCGCAGTTGCACCTCTTAATCAAGCCATGTGGGTTTGTTTTCTACTGATTATAAAACCAGGATAGCTCACCTTTTGAGAAAGCAGTCAGTTTTCAAAATCGTCGCTTAAGCCAGTGAGGCACCGACAATAAGCCCTTTATCTAACTCCGAAAGATCCTTTGTTTCTCTCTTTGCAATCAACATTACTGACCATTACTGACGAGCAGCAGACTTAAATACACTGCTGACCAACCAAAATGCAACACCAAGAAGGAAGCATCCGATTGGCCTGAAATTCGCAGCATGCGTCGCCCGCGAGAGAACATGCAAACGATTAGCACTGCACGGCATATGCAAATCATGTGCGCCAGGCACGCCACCGAGAAGCACTACAAGAATAGTGCACAGAAGGCGGGGTGTAAGTAGTGGAAGTGTGTTGTACTGCCCGACCTGTGCGTGGGAAGCTTCCTGATGCCTCGTCACAAAATACGGCAGTCATTCCGGCACGTTTCGGAGTTCGACAGAGGACGAATAGAGGCTTATCGCGACAGCGGTTTATCGTACCAAGACATCGGCGCCCGTGTGGGACTACATCCAGCCACAGTGAGGCGAGTATGGATTCGGTGGGTGCAGGAGGGACGGACGGGCCGACGTGAGCGATTGCCGCAACTGCGGCACACCACCGAACAAGATGACCGGCATGTTGTGCGGCGGGCATTGACGGCTCGCACCGCCACATCACGAACGTTAGCGCAGGAATTAGGGTGTGTTGCGCAACAACCTGTGTCAGCACGTACCGTTCGACGTCGTCTACAGGAGCGGGACTTGTCGCACGGCGCCCATTTCTCCGATTACCGTTGACGTTATACCACCGACGAGTGCGGCGGTAGTGGGTCGTTAAACGCCGCACCTGGACTACGGAATGGCACGATATTGTCTTCTCCGACGAATCCCGCTTCTGCCGGCAAGACCACGATCGTCGGATCCGCGTGTGGCAGCACCGCGGCGAGAGACTGTATGACGCCTGCATTATGCATCGCCATACCGGTCCGTCGCCTGGCGTTATGGTTTGGGGCTCAATTGGATATAACACCTGCACCCCTCTGGTACGCATCGCCGGTACATTCAACAGCCACCGCACCATCTCCGACGTTTTGGAGCCTGTAGTCCTCCCTTACCTGCTGGTCCTGCCAGCGTCCACGTTTCAACAGGACAATGCGCGCCCGCACGTGGCACGCTTCGTGCAACAATTCTTCACGGCCCACCAGGTGTCACTGCTGCCATGGCCAGCCTGTTCTCCCGATATGTCGCCCATAGAACACGTCTGGTCGCTGATCGGCAACCGAGTGGCCCGGGAAGCACCACCCGCGGCTCCACCTGATGAACTGGGGCAACGTGTGGAAGCAGCCCAGACAGACATACCCCAAGCCCACATCCAAAGCCTCTTTCGTTCGATGCCGCGGCGTGTAGCGTCCGTTATTGCCAACCATGGGGGCCACACGAACTATTGATGTCTGCGTGTTCCGCAAGTCTCACGGGCCTGTTACCTCAATCGTTTCATCTTTGTATCTGTTGTTATGTGTCTCGTAAATCTGGCTTTGCTATCTCGTGTCCTTCTTAGTGTTGCATTTTGGGTGGCCAGCAGTGTAGTTGCCCGGATCACGTGGTGACGAACGTGACCCCGTATTTTGCATGTACTCTGGGTACGTGACGTTTACGTACATCTGCATGAAGATTTCTGCGATTCAATGGGCTGTGTGTGTAAAACTATTTCTCCATAATGCGGGTCTTCCAACCCAAAATGTAAGGGAAGAACGATTCATCGTTCTTCCCGCAACTATATAGAAAAGTGTGTGCAAAGTTGGTTTCACGTCAGTTAACCAAAGATCATCTGGACCAAAGGGTCAAAGTGGACAGTGATCTTTTTTGGGGTTGTTTGAGGATAACCAGAACACATGTCTTCTCAGTGTGGTTATTGGAGATGAAACCTGAGTATTTCTTTATGACCCAAGGTCAAAAGTGCAGACTGTAGAATCACAAGTGGCACAAGACCACACTAAGAACTAAGGAGTTCGAAACACAGCGTTCCCCAGAAAAAAGTGATGGTGACGATTTTCTGAGATGTCAGAGAGATTATTCCTGATGATTTTCGTGAACAAAGTGACACTGTCAACAGTTCTTGCTATATTAAGACACTGAATAAGATCAATGAAGCTATCCCCTAGGAGCGACTGGGCCATTCCTCTTTTTTCTATACTCTTACAGCGCGATAATACCCGATGTCATACCTCACCTGAAACATCTCAGGCCATTGCTGAAATAACACATGTGTAGGCTGGACAGTATTCCTATGCGTGCCACACAACCCTGATTTGTCAGCTGCTGACTTTAACCTGTTCAGTCCCATGAAGCAAAATCTCGGTAATTAACACATGTTGGGTTGAATGATGGCGTAACTACTTGATTTCAGTTGAACACTATTTTGAATAGCACCATTACAATCAGCAGTTTTCAATGTATTTTCCACCAAATTTCATTAGAGTATCTCAGTGGACACAGGAGTTATTTGCATACATAATGTGACCAGATATGGCAGCAATGATTTGAAGACAAAATAGTGCGACGTCCGCAAATCGACAGCACATTTAGGGACAAGCATATACATACATAAATATCACTAAGCTGTTTTCTGGGATTCAGAGGTTAGCTCTACAAAGAAAAAACAAACTACCAGATAATTTTTAACTGATAATTTACTTACTGTTGCCGTATCAAACTTCTCCATTTACAACGATCTTGACATACAACTCAGGCTTTACTGACATCCATCACACGAACGCACACAAGATCTTCTATACTTCATACTCATGATCATTTTCTCATGCAGACACTCCTGAATCTGATCATCGCATAATTTCCTTGGCCTTCCTCTGCCTTTCGTTCCTGCCACTTGGGCTAAAAAAATTCATAGTAAGCATCTCATCACTCATTCTTTCAACATGCCCAAACCACAGAAACATATTAGTCTCCACCTTGCTAACAATATTTTGATTCACATTACACAACTGCAACATACCTTCATTCCTCACATAATCACTTGAAACGTGTCTTGGCACCCGCCTTCCACGTAAATAACGCATTGCTCCAGCACACAAACGACTCTTATGTTTTTTCTGTAGCACCCAGGTTTCACTGCCATACATCGGAGTAGGAACAATTACACTTTCATACACAGCCATGCGGGACTCTCTTGAGAACAGTTCATTCCTGTGAAAACCTCCCAAGGCAGCTATGACTTTCAATGAAGAATTCACTCGCCTACTAATTTCACCATTCAACTTTGTTCTGTCTGTCAAATATGCTTCCTAAATATACCAACTCATTCACCTGATGAATCACTGTGCCATTTAGACTTATATTACATTCAGTACTAACAGTTCATCGCTCAAAAACCATAACTTTGGTCTTTTCCCTTATTTATACTCAGTTTGAATTTCATGCGAACTTCGTACGTCGGGGACAACATACCCTGTAACTCACTTTTGCTCTCTGCCAACAGGACAGTGTCATCAGCATACAATAATCTGAACACACGGATATCACCAAGAAATAAACCAGTATTATCTATTTTTTGCATCACGCATGCATGCATCCATAAATATATTAAACAGCCATTGTGACATCACACAATTTTTTCTGACTCCTGCACCAATAGAAAACCATTTTGATAAAATACCATTCACTCGTACACAAGCTCTACTGCAAGCATACATAGCTGTTACCCTATTAAGTTGATTTCCAGTAACACCATATTTATTCAATACCTTTCACAGAAGTGCCCTATTTACTCGGTTGTCAAGCTTTCTGTAAATCTATAAAGGCAGCAAAAACTTTCTTACCAACAGCAGAGACAAGCATATATATTAATACTAAATATGAAAACAATACTAAATAATGTGAAACAATATAGTTTTAGATTCTTTTTTCATATTTAGTATTAGTATTAGGGACAAGCATATACTAATACTAAATATGAACAAAAAATCTAAAACTGTATTGTTCTGAAAGTGTGATATTATTATACATCAGAAAAGTAAAAATATTAAAAGGATAATCATTTAGTTGTAGAATATTGGTAACTTGTACTAACAAAGCAGAGCTGTGATGGAGAGAACATGCTTAACTAAAGTGAAATAATCTATCTCAGATGCACATGCTGAATAAATAGTAAACCGAATAATTCAAATTTTTTTCTGAGGTTCGAAATGATCGGAATTTTTTTACTTCACGAAAGTCAAAATTTGGGCGGCAAGGTTGTTTGAGTCCTGGCTTCGGACAGTTTGCCAAAATTGATGGAAATTCGAGTAATGGGTGATATATTTTCCTTACGGCACTGGCTCTCTCCCTTCCCTAGAACTAATGGCCCTAAATTGGGGACGGGTGAGTGCTGTAGTACTTTTTTTCTAGACCACTGTATGTTTTATTGTTGTTGTTTTTGTTGTTGTTTGTTTGGAGATTTAACTACCACAGTGAGCAACTGAATGGGCTATAAGCAGTCGCCCGTCGTTAATATAGGGTCACTGGGAAGAGAGAGATCCAGTGCCCTAAGACAAATATAGCATCCATGCATCACCGGAATTTGAACTCGGACCCATCTCGGACAAATGGTCAGAGGCCAGCGCTTAGACCACTGGGCAACCAGTGTGGATTGATAACATACACTATATTGCAAAACGTCATCGGGCACCTAGAAGAGAAACACAATATAGCATTTCTTGACATACATTAATACGGTGTCTGTCCACATTTGTCCTTAATGCATGCACTGACCCTTCGAGACATGCTTTTGACAATGTTTTGGAACACATCGATAGGTATGCGCTTCCATTCAGTACATAATACTGCCTTTAACTGTTGCCTAGTAGTAGGCCTTGGTTCCAAACTTCTTGTGCGGCGCTCTAATTCATCCCATAGGTGCTCAGTGGGATTAAGATCAGGGCTCTGTGCTGGCCAGTCCACACACGATACGTAATTATGGCCAAACGACGCCGTAACAGTCCTTGCTTTATGGCCGGTGCATTATCCTGCTGGTACCAACAAGGCTCGGTTCCATAGTATTGCCACAGAGTCGGTAGGGCATAATTTTCCAGAATATCGAGGCAAACGTGCTGTTGAACAGCTTTGCCCACGATAACCAATGGGCCGGGACCATACCACGAAAAACACCCCCACACGGGTACACTGCCAGCTCCAAACCTGACCGTAGGTACAGTACACTGTGGTAAATAGCATTGCTCCGGCTGCCGCCATACCCACACACGACCATCAGACTGATGGATCGTGTATCTGGATTTATCAGTCCAAAGGACCCGTTTCCATTGATCTACGGTCCACGACAAATGTTCTTTACACTATGCTAAACGACGAGTGGCATTCCAAGTGGAGATAAAAGGGTTACCGGTTACCCATGGAATGAAGTTCCCTGCAAATGGCACGTGTACATTCCGAGGTTTCAGCATTTGTACTCACCTGTACACTGTGGTCTTGTGCAGTACTTCGTCTATTAGCTGCAACGACTGTCCTGAGGCTCTGACATCCTCTATCACTGATTTTCTTTGGCCTGCCAGTTCGTTTTGCTGCTTCAGGCACGCCATGTGTCTGTCTTCCATTTATTCAGTACATCCAAAACAGTTGACTTGGGTATGTTTAAACGCCTCTCGGTTTCTCTTATGGACATCCCACTAATATAACACCAAACAATCTTTCCTTTCTCAAAGTCAGTTCTCTCCCGCTGTGACATTTTCACTCAACCTCCCAGGGCGCTATGATTGCGGTCAGCTGCAGGCTTACTTTTGTACCGTTTGCAGCTGCACCGCGCATCTTGACAACGCAGCGAATCCGTTCATTTGCTTTTGAAGGGATGTCCCGTGACTTTTGTCAATATAGTGTATATATATATATATATATATTATGTGCATCTTGAAGTAAGGTACACATACAGCTACGTGGTTGAGTGAATCCTCTTAAAAACGTGTATTGTCTTTCTATATTCTGTTGCTCACGTTTAAAATTAATTGCACCCCATGGTGGTGCATAAAATGTAAAACCAATTATATACAATTCAATTTTAATGTTCCACAAATATGCTACCTACATAAAATGATATAGGGGTATATAGTGATAGCAGCTCGTGGTGGATGTATATAGTGTGCAATGTACATAGAGACTTTATATTTAACCATTTTATTACGCTTTCTTGTTCAGCCTGTACTTCGCATCAAGGCTTCTTCTGTTTCTGTTTGTCAGTTGACAAATTAAACCCTCTTCCCCACCCCTCCGGAACTGAGTTTGTGGACTGGCCCTGCTGCTGATTTGATGATACAAGTTCTGATCTTCAAAAATTACATTTGTTATAATAGAAGGACACAACAACTCATTGTAAGGAACCTTAATCCATAGTGCCCTACAGGTTACAGTTGGCTTCGACACAACACTGGAAGAGATAGGCCTAAAAACGAACTTACATTGGATTACTGCTAGACCAGATACACCACGAGACATGGGTATATCGTGAATAGCAGCGCGTGATGGATGTATATGGTGTACATAGACACTTTATCACCAACCTTTGTATTATATTTTCTCGTTCAGTTTATACACTGGTGTGCAAAAACTAAGAACGAAGAGGAGAAATTTGCATAACAGCGGAACGAGCAGACAGAACGAACCGAAAGACCACTCAGGAGATAGACTAGAGTCTGGTACGGTAGGGAATGTGGATATATGCAGCATGACGTAGAGGGGGAGTGTCGGAAGGGTATAAAGCACACGGGCTGTGTACGCTCAGAAATTCGGTGAAAGCTTTTGCACGGTGTACATCGGTTTGAACGACGTCGAGTTGCTGCCACCGAGTGATATGGCCAACAGGCAATCCAGTAGACGACATCTGGATGACTTTACCCGAGGACGCGTCATTGGGAAGTTGGAAGAAGGTCGAAGTGTGACTAGTGTGGCCGAGGAGCTCGGGATTGCTCACAGCATCGTTTCACGAGCTTGGAGAGCATTGCAAACGACAGGAATAGCTGTCCGAGGGTTTAGCAGTGGTCGTCCACGAGCAACCACGGCGGCCGACGACCGGTATATTGTCCTACAGGCGAGAAGAGACAGAAGACAGACAGCGGGGAAAATTTCAGGACACATGCAACAGACGACTGGACGTCCGTTATCGCGTTTTACCGTGGCCAGGAGGCTGCACAAAAATGGTCTATTTGCACGACGACCAATACGGTGTGTGCCATTAACGCGTGCTCATCGGAGACGACGGTTTCTGTGGTGCCAGGAACATACGAACTGGACACATCAGCAATGGAGTCGAGTTTTCTTTACGGATGAGAGCCAAATTAGTCTGAGGAGCGATTCTGGACGTATACCCATCTGGAGAGAGCAGGAAACACGCAATCACACCTCCAACATAATCGAAAGGGACCGGTTTGGAGGTGGCGGAGTTCTCGTTTGGGGAGGTATCAGGCTTGGTAGCCGTACTGACCTCCACATCTTCCAAGGAGGTTCACTGGTTTCCTGCCTCACGTGCGTCTGTTTAGAGGTGCTGTAGGTCCTGAGTTCCTCTTCATGGTCGAAAACGCTACACCTCATCGTACAGTGGCTGTCGCAGAGCTGTTGGAGAGTGAAGATATTCAACGCATGGATTGGCCCGCAAGGTCCCCGGACCTAAATCCAATCGAACACGTGTGGGACCTTCTTTGGAGACGCTTGGCAGCACGTTACTAGCCGCCAGCAACGATTCCGCAGCTGCGATTGGCGCTACAAGAGGAATAGGCCACGATGCCTCAACAGCTCCTTGACAATTTCGTCCTCAGCATGGACAGACGTTGTAAATCCTGCAACGCAGTCAGGGGTGATCATATCCCCTACTAAAGACTGGATGTTTCTGGGCTGCCGCCTGTCACATGGACTTTTCTCTCTTCTGTCCAGTTGTGCTCGAAGCTACCTTTTCAATAAAGTGCCTTTGTATCCTTTGTATTCCTTGTTTGGACGGGTTTGCTCACTTCTCCCATATTCTTACATCTTGGGGATCTTATGGTATGATTTGAGTCGATGTGGAGCAGTTCTGCACGTTACATTCGAAAAACCGTCTCGTCCTTAATTTTTGCACGCCAGTGTATTTCGCATCAAGGATACTTTTGTTATGTCAGTTGACAACTTTCACCCCACGTCCCCACTGAACCGAATGTATAAACTGGTACCGATGCTGACTCGATGATACAGGTTCTAATCCTCAAGAATTAAATTTGTAATCAACCGAAGGGCATAACAGTTCGTAGTAAGGAACTTTGCTTCACAGTGCCTGCAAGTTACAGCTGGCTTCGACACAAGATTGGAAGTGATGGGCCTAAAAACGAACTTTCATTTGATTACTGCTGGACGCATGCAATTGTTACAGCGGAACTCGGGGTGTTTACTTTTGTGGACAGTAAACTAAATTTGGGGACTTTCCTCAAGAATTCGTGACCTATGGTTAGTTTATGCATACAGGCATTACTTTTGCAACATCGTATATTTCTATTTCTTCGACACTGAAGAGCCATGGAAGTAAGGATGCAAGAAGCAAGAACTGTTCCCCAAGATTTTTAAATATGAATTCCAGTGAATTTTTATGTATACTTTTGACTGCTACAGTGTTTAAGATGATAATACAATTGGTATTAAACATACGTTTGACAAAAGTGCTTTCTTTTTATTCTTTAGTTCGATGCTGCAAAGCCATACATGGAAGCATGCGCGAAGCAAGAACTGTTCGCCAACGTGCCTCCCCTCAATTTCACTTGTGAGGACAAAATTGCCGGCGGGTATTATGCAGATGTCGACACCGGTTGTCACATTTTCCATCTGTGCGCTCCCAGCAATCTCCCCATCCTCACGGACCATCCGTTCTGTTGCCATCCCGAACTGGTCTTTGATCAGAGGTTTCTGGTGTGCGACCGACCGGAGAACGTGGACTGTCCGTCCTCTGCGTCATATTACAACGACCAGTTTGACGGGCCGGTCAAAGTCCTAGAGCGCGAGGCTGAAACTCAGGCCCGCAGCAAAGAGAGGCAATCACGAGGCAGCGCTGAAGAACCGTTGCAGGAGGACGACGGAGATTTAAAACGACACAATTCCGATGTAACCTCGTCCTCCAGTCAAGGAACGGACAGAGACAATTTAGAAGTCAGTGCTCAGTTGGTAGACTCACCTGGAAAAGCGGTCACACTTCCACCAGCTTTCAGACAACGCTGAAAATCTCTTCTTCACAAATACTTACATATTTATGTGATTTCTGAAGACTTACAACAAGCACAATTCCATGAACTATACTTTAAAGATTCGTTGCAAAAGCCATTATGGGATGAATGACGACTGTTTTTAATATTCTATTGTTAGAGTATTCATTTCGCGTACAGAATATCTCTAAACTGAATATAGTAAATTTCGAAAGGAAGACTTGTCAACTTTCAAGAATTGAAATCCGTGAAGACTTTTCAGTGAATGTTCAATCCATATGTTTGATTGATTGACTGATCCAACCTTTTTGATTAAGGTGGACGTCTAGTGATTTTGCTTCCCATACTTCCAATGGGGAAACTTCTGTACACATTTTCTTCACAATTAATGCGTTCCAAAGGATGAAAATTTGAACATCAATTAAAATAACTTCATATTATAACTTAGAATACTTAATATTTTCTAAAACATAACCATAATTAAGCAATCCAACATTTGCTTGTCTACTGAAGTCATCAATGTACAGGTCACGCAATCTTTTTTCTGGCCTCACCACCACCAAAGGAAAAGTTATTGATTTTTAATATAATTATGGTTATGTTTAAAGTTGATGTATTATGTAAATTTGTCCATTTTATATGCTATAGTTATATATATATATATATATATATATATACAGTATTTCACGCTAATGACGATTAAAATTCATTCGGCAGTGGTCGCGCTGTAAAGCGCATGCTTCGCAATTTGCGAAAAAAAATCGTTCTGGCGATGGAAAAAATGTTTTGGCGAAAATATTGACGATTAGCTTTTTGTACTGTTATAACACTTTGGAGAATGAGTTGGCGTAAACTTTAAGAAAGCCAGAGTAACCCCTGCAATTGGTACACAATAATCTCATAGTACACTCTGTCATTAGGTTGCATATAAAAATTAAAAAAATCATTTGTATCTGCGAAATTATAGCGATGTATTGCAATACCTTTTCATTTTAATTTAAGAGATATTTGTATCTTAAAATTTTGTGACAGTTTGTTAGAGTGCATTTAGAAAACGCACTTTTAAGGCTCACGTGTGAGAGTCTGGTATTTTTCTTTTCTCTCTCACTCTTTTTCAGAAGTTATTACCAATTGAAATTCTACAGCGTTTATACCGAGACTATTTTCATTAGGCTGCTAGCAGAAAGAGTAGGGGCCGCTCCTGTGGCGCAGACAGCATTCTTTCAGGTTAGTTCCGGGTTCGAATCCCAGTGAGACGTGGATGTTGTGTTTGTCTTACGGGACTGGCTCTCTCAATTAACTGGAATCAGTGGCCATAAATTAGGGACGGAAGATTGCTTATAACTCACTGAGTTGCTTATGGTGACCGACAAACCCTCAAAAGAAGAAAGAAGGGGAAGAAAAGGTTGGAACGCCGTAGCGGGTGAAATTTGGATCAGGTAAATCAGAGCGTAGAGGCGTCACTACTTGGACTCACTCATTCAACCCCGATCCTTCCCCCTTTTTCTAGTGGATATTTAACGACCACCGTGAGCAACTCAGTGGGCTATAAGCCGTCGTCCGTCCCTGATTCAGGGCCACTGGTTCTAGGGAAGGGAGAGAGTAAGAGCTGTAAGAAAAACACAACATCCATGCCTCACCGGGATTTGAATCGAGACCCTTCTTGCAATGATAGCCATAAGCCATCGCTTAGACCACAGCCACCGGGACGACCATTTATCTCTTCGAAATGCCTTAGGTGATCCTTAGACGGAACTAACTTAGCTGGAATAGGGGAGGGACAAAAATGAAAAACAGTAAAATACACTGGCGGAAGGTGAAAAACGAACGCCAAGAAGGAGACGTCTGATACCAATGAAATTTATACAGCATAATAACGGAATACAGAGGATAACGTGATCAAAACATTATGGCAAAATACAGCTGTATTTGCTGGTAAACTGAAAAATAACATTTCCATGTAACATGGTTAGTACGAGTTTAAACCGCCATGAACTGCGTCACACTGTGCAATTCTGGCATGGAGTCTGTCGTACAGATGTTGGGGTATTGAGTTCCAAACATCCTCAACCAGGACGCGTAAATCGGCGATGGTCGTGGCTGGCCGTGGGGAGCGGATAAATTGTTGTCCCATAAAATCCCACACGTGCTCAATGGGGGACAAATCCGGTGAACGTGCAGGACATGGAAGTTGTCTCACACCCTGAAGTGCATGTTGCGTTGCACGTGCGGTGTGTGGGCGTGCGTTATCTTGCTGGAAAACACCACGATGGACCGACCTTACAAATGGCACAACAGCAGGCTGAATGATGTTGTTAATGTAGGAGGTGCTGTTTAACGTACCCTGTACAAACACTAGTTGTGTACGGGAGTGATAGCTGATCGCTCCCTACACCAGGAGACCTGGTGTAGGCCCTGTGTGTTGCTGGAAGATGCAAGAAGGGTGGAGACGCTCCCCTGTGCGTCTGCGAACACGCATACGGCCATCGGAGGCTCCCAAGCAGAATCGGCTTTCATTACTGAACACGACAGATCGCCATTGCGTTCTCCAGTGCAGACGTTGGCGACACCACTGCAGCCGTTCCTGACGGTGGGCTGGAGTCAGAGGTACACATGCCAGAGGCACACGTGCACGTAGTCCTGCATCCAGTAGACGGTTGCGGATTGTTCGCACAGTCACCTTAGGTGAAACGGCAGCTCGGATTTGCGTCGCAGTGGATGTTCTGCTTGACAACGCCGCTCTTCTTATGCGTCGATCGGTCCGCTCATCAGTCCGTCTGTGACTTCCGGTTCCACGTCTTCTCGTGTGGGAATGTTTCTCGGACCATCTACGCCACCATCGTAACACCACCGATACTTCCCGTCCAATTCGCTCCACAATACGACGATACGACCACCCGGCCTCGCGGAGTCCGACTAGACGACCTCGCTCAAAGTCCGATAACTGCTGAAATCGTGCACGTCTTCCATATCCAGGCATTGCAGCTTCCTCCGCGTCTACGCACGTGTCCGCACGCCGACGACTGATTAAATTCACTTCGCCGTACTCCTTAAATACCACCGACGATAATTTGCATATTATGCCGTGCTGTGGCGTAAGCGCTCACCGGTTGGTCCCGAAATTAACATCACACCTACGTAAACTGGACCCCATTAACATATGTAAATTTCATTCATGATCGTTCGCCAATTCCTTCTTCGTGTTCTTTTTTCACTTTCCGGCTGTGTATATCGTCTTGTGAAGTAAACATGAAACAAGAAGAATTTCGGTAAATGTTAAGGATAAACTGCAAACCTTGGTGGGTATGGAAAGGTATTCCAATACCAATACATTAAAAAAGAAGTGCAAACATAAATACGAAACTGTCATCCGTGAGAAAAATGAGAGGGTTAGCAAAATAACTCTCGGATGAAAATCTAAAAAAAAAACTGTTATATAACAAAAATGCCTTACGTTGAAGAAAAGACGTGAGATCATTTGCAGAATTTATGGAGGACAATATTTTGTGTGTTATCATGTATAGGGTTACGAAAAAGGAAAAGGAATTTAGGGGGACGGATAATTGAGACAACACTGTAAAATATTTTTTGAAATTCACAAGCTACTCCCCATGATTCTTTTCGTGAATTAACGAAGCATGTTTCTCATACCACCTTTTTCGTAAAACGACGGAAAGAAACATGAATTTTAGGGATTTTTCCGTACCTCAGAAAAATTCTGAATTTTCAGAAACCTTTCCTCAATTCTTTTCCTATATTGACGGTAAATTGCCTTTTTAAAATGCGTTAACAGAAAGTTCTGAATTTTCAGAAACCTTTACGTAGTTCCATACGTATATTAAACGGAAAACTCCGTTTTCACTTTTTCCGTATCCATATGGCGAGAAATTTCAGGTAATAGGTGCGATTCGGAGGAATACTTGAGATTTAATGAACTGTTCAATTTCAATCGTGTGTCGAAGAATCTGATTTTGAAGTTCTGCAGTGAGGTCGGATATTATGGATTGAATATCGCATGATTTTTGGTTATTATGGCCCAGGATATTTGTTCTCCTCTGCCCCATTTTGTGCACCAGCAATTATATATCGTGTAACTGTAAGAAACCGGGGACTTAACTTATTGTACAGGTGACTGCACGATGTCTATGTAACAGTCTGTGCACCCCTTAAGACAAAAGCTATCAAGAGGAAATTTTATATCTAGAAGTTTTGTGACGTAATACTATGAAACAGTACATTTCACTTTTTTTCTTTGAGGTTTAACGCCTACAGTGAGCAACTCAATGGGCTATAAGCAATCGCCCGTCCCTTATTTAGCGCCACTGGTTCCAGAGAAGGGGAAGAGCCAGCGCAGAAAGATAAACACAAAATCCATGTCACACCGGGAATCGAACCCACACCCATGTCGGACGAATAATCTGAAGCCGTCGCTTAGACCACTGCGCCAGCGGGGCAGCCATTTCACCTTTTCTTAAAGATAATTGAAAGTCGTTGTCAGCTTAAAAAGATCTCAAGTTCCAAAGCATTCTTTTACTTCGAAAAATCACGATGAAAAAAATACTTAATCTGTGATACGTCCTCCTACAGAAAAAATAAAATTATGGCTAAGCTATTAAAATAATAATAAGATACAAACAGAAAATAAAATGAATAAATCACTCGCATTAATGATAAAAAAATTCATCATAGGACGATTAGTTTTAACATTGAACGTGATTTGGGTTTCCGGGTGATTTTTTTTTTTTTTTTTTAGCTGGGTGGTTAAGACACGCCTTTTCTGTTGAACCAACCTAAACGATGTCGTTTCGATCCTGATCACTGCGAAGGGATTGTTTAATGTAACGGCTGAAAAGTTCAGTGTCTTCGATTCTGCAAAATTTCTGTGTAATTACGGAAAAGTCTAAAACGGGCTTTTCTGAAATAAACGGAATTATTGACAACGAAAAATCTGCGAAAATACCGAAGTTAAAAAAAAAACAAGTTAGTAAAATCATGCAATTCATTGATTACGAAATCATTACTCAAGTTATGAGTCAATCATTCATACCAGAAATCATTACTCAAGTTATGAGGATAATCGCTGTAGAATAAATCTTGCTCCTATGACCTGACCTTTGACCCCATTTCAATGATATTCAACAGAACCGGTAAAGTATACTTCCGGAACAACATGATAAAGTTTTGTCTCAATCGAAGCGTTTTTACGTAAGTTATAACGCATAAGAGCAATGGAATGGATCCAGCTCCTATGTCGTGACCTTTGACCCCATTTTTCCAATTTCAATAGGCTTCGTCCCCATGTGGTCCTCTACCACATACTAAAATTTCATCGAAATCGAACCATTTTTAAGCAAGTTTTGACGCATAAGGGTAATGGAATGCATCCCGCTCCTATGTCCTGACCTTTGACCCCACTTCACCCGTTTTCAATAGGGTTTGTCCCAGGTACCAAAATTTCAGTGAAATCGAACCATATTTACGACCAAAATTTCAGTGAAATCAAACCATATTTACGTACCAAAATTTCAGTGAAATCGAACCATATTTATGTACCAAAATTTTAATGAAATCGAACCATATTTACGTACCAAACTTTCAGTGAAATCGAACCATATTTACGTAAGTTATGACTCATAAGGGCAATGGAATGGATCCAGCTCCTATGTCGTGACGTTTGGCCCCATTTGTCCAATTTCCAATAGGCTTCGTCTCCAGGTGGTCCCCTACCACATACTAAAATTTCATCGAAATCGAACCATTTTTATGCGAGTTATGGTGCGGAGAGACGGACAAAGCTAGTGCATATACGCTTCTCCAACCTACGGTTGGAAAGCGTAAAAAACGAGCACTTTGAGAAACGGAAATTTCTTTAGAAGACAGACATTTGCCGACTACTTTGCTGGACGTTATTTCCAGAAATTTTCCGTGAATTTACACGACTTTATTTTTACAGTAAGCTTTGATATTGTGGTCAAAGAATTTCTGCTCCGATCCAGAGATTTCAGCGTTTGCAAACACTACAACTCTACAATTTATTTGAGGGTACGTGCAAACACACGAAACATGTCGGGGAAGGTCAGGGAGAGGGGAATTAAGGCTGAAAATATAAAACATAAAGAATTTGTATCCTAATCGGGAGATTTTTAGCGTTTACAAACGCTAGAACTCAACAAACTCTCTATAGGAAGCAATGGAAAAATCTTTAAAAAAGTGCATTTTGGAGTGAAATTCTAGGCAGCAAAAGTAACAATGAAAGAATAAATTTCCAGAGTGTGAAAGAAAAGAAAAATAGAATGAAAGCTAAAAGGTGAGAAAGAGAAACCGTTTTTAAAAATCACTGTTTGTATGTGAAAAGACCTGGGAAGTAATTCAAGAAAACGCAAGCTCTGCTATAAAATTCCAGACAGGTACTATGGAAATGGAGTTTGATGAGAGCGGGAAATGCAATACGACAAATAAAAAGATAAGAAACTGGGGCAAAGGTGACCTATCTTCCAGAACGTGACAAAAGAGCTACACAAGATATGCTGAAAACGTCTCCCTTTAAAAAATGGCGCAAGCGGAATGACTTTTTTTTTCTCATCGGAATTCTTGACTGGTGAAAATATGCAAATGCTGCGGTTCATGACAATCAATTTATGAAAATACAGCTCAGCTGCTAGCTGATATAACTCCCGACTTTGCTGTTTTTAATGTTGAAATATTAGAAAAGCGTATTAAATGTGCAAAAACGTAAAGAGTCGGAGAATAACAAATATAGAAAATGTTGCATTACTTCTGTGACTCAAAACTTGGGACATAAGAAAATCAGGGCAGAATGTGATAAGGTATTAAAAGTTAAATTGTGATTTCGCATGGTTTTATTTAGCTTAACACACCGTAGCAGAATCTCAGCAACGAGCGACGTGCATCACAGATTTTATGTTGTTCCCCCAGACAAAAATGACATCTCCAGAACCCTATTAAATAATCCCTTGCAGACAGACGACTTCCAATTATCATGAATGCAGGTTTTCCGTCTTTGGGAGAAATTCAGGATTTCAAAACTTTCCGAAGACGGAAGTTAGACGGAGTGAAGATGCCTCCCGTAATCAAAATTTGTTTCTCTCGCGTTGTTCTCTCTGTCCGGTATTGCTTCGGCTTGAAACTGGAGGCAATAATTTCCCAAAACGGAAGTTTGACTGAGCTCTGTAATCTTAAATTCTTTTTTTTTTTTTGCAATGGTCCCACTGCTCCGTGTGGTTGTTAAATTTATTCTATAAATATTTATCTTTCATCTTGAAAATGGAGGAGATTTTTCCAAAAATGAAAGTTGGACGGAGCGAAAATGTCTCCCGTAATTGAAAAATTGATGCAAAAATTTTCGACAGAGGAGGCTAAAAGATGTCATTTCTCCTGGTTTTTTTTCTTCTCTTTCTCTTCTTTTTCTCCGCGGTTTTTTCTCTGCACTGTATTACTTTTTTAAGATCATTTAAATACATAAATTATTGTATTAAATATCGAAAGTCGAGAAAAATTTTCAGAAACCGGATACGGAACATTGATTTCTCATGTAATCGTATTTTTTTTCTAGCGATGTTCCTCAGGTTTTGTGTTATTGTTAAATATAGTTTTATTCCACAAATATTTGTGTTACATCTTCGAAATGGAGGCAAAATTCTACGTAGAGAGGGCAGAGTGTTCTTGATCCTAATTACATATAATTAAAATTTCTGCGGTAACTAGGTTAGTCTGATTTTTTTCTTTTATGTCCAAGAAATATAAGGTGATCAGTTCTTTTCTTTCTCTCTCTCACTCTCTCTCCTTTTAAATTTCTACTCGTGCAAATTGTTATTGTTTTTCGCATCTAGTAATTATCGTGTTATCCTTGCCCATTGAACATCCGCAGATTATTTCGTGGTACCATGATAGCTGTCGCCGACTGATCAGAAAATTTCTGCAATATATGGAATTAATATATTTTAAACAACATATCTGTTATTTTTTTTTCCTTTTTTTGTGAAGCATGTGAGAAAAATATTTTAAAGTTATCAGGAGAGTGAGAACTAATCTGAAAAACAAAATGTTTGAAAAATTTAAGAAAAAATGTCCTCCTGTGTTAAAAGTTCGTAAAAATGTTTTAGTATAAATAAGCAGTAATAGAGAGAATGCAAACGATGTAAAAATAACCAGTAAAAGGGGAAAATGAAAAGATCACTGTCAAAATATGAAAACTAAGTTGAGTTCATTCAGTTTTTTATAGAACTTTTTTTGGCTTTTGCATCTTTCTGTTTTAAATAATATCGTAACGCTTCCAGAGTGAGAACTTCTGCACAAAAAGAACTGGTCTGCGAGGCGCTAATGCAGTGGTGGTCCCAGAGCTGCGTGGCCAAGATATTTGAGTAGTCGACGATACTTCTTTAGTAACCTCTCTTCAGCAAAATATACTACTTAGCATTTATGCGGAATGAAGTCCTCAATTAAGAATTTGAATGTTCCTAGTGTTTGCAGTATATATTTTGGGTTTTCAAATTTCAACGCGTACGTCTCAAAAATGAACCCAGCACTGCTGAGAGCGCTGTAGTTTGCTCACACTCATAACATATATTTTCTCATTTATCTGATGAACTCATGTTTTTCTTACCACTCCACTATACCTAATTACCTAATTGCCACATGTAACGATAGATATGTTCCATAATTTTCTTTTCATGTGGAATGGCAGATTCAGCTCACTCATGAAAGCCGCCGCAGGCGCTCATTACAGTAGCCAATTGAATTTTCTTTTTTGTATGCCGAAGCCTTTTCTGAGACAAATAGTTTAACAACGCAGCAGCTGTGGCAAACACTTCCTCGTCAAGTTTATTTGCGATTGGAAATTTCGTCTAAATTTGGTGTTCATTATTTTTTAATTTCTTATTAGTGAGAGCCAAAAATTATGTGAGTAGTCCACTGAGCAATACAATACGAAACAAGACGAAGAAATTTGATTTTTAGTGAAATTTAAATTAAATATTGAGAAGACTAAGGTGCGCGAATACATTTCAAGACCTCGGCATATTCTCAGTTCGTGTGGAATTTATCCCGGCGAATTTCATAAATTTGCAGATTAGTCAATCACAAGCATCTTTGATCTTTATTTAAAGTACCTGGATAATAAATACTTGAAGACAAAATTCCACAATGTAAGTTTTAGAGTTCTTTATTTATTAGTCATAAAAAAAAACCCCAGTCCGGCTATACCACAACTGGTCGTGAATTTCGAGAGAAACTTTTTGTGCATTTCATTCTGTACCTATAGAAATTCGAGTTCTACGTGAAGGTTTAGAGTATTTCATTATTCTTTGATTAATTACCGTAGGTACATCAAGAGCGTGAAAAAGACAGACTTGCGATACTTCCTCAAAGCAAAGAAGTGAGATATCAAAATTCTGAGGTGCAGACTAAAGCAGTTGATACGTATTTGTTTGTTTGAGGGTTTAACGACCACCGTGAGCAAATTAATGGGCTATAAACAGTCTCCCGTCCTAATGTAGGGCCACTGGTTCCAGGGAAGGGAAACAGCCAGAAGGGATAATGTTCCTGAAACACCGCAGGAAGAAGTTCTGATAATCCAGCAACTTACAAGAGAATTTTTACTTAACTGAACCACTATATACAAAATTTATTATTTCCAGTTCGCTTTCTTCCTTGAAAGCATTGATTCACTAAATCAGGAAAAGGCAACATCTCTTCCCCTTCGACTTTTTTTATTTATTGGAGGTTTAGCGACCACTGTGAGTAACTCAGTGGGCTATAAGCAGTCGCCCGTCCTTAATTTAGGGCCACTGGTTCCAGGGAAGGGAGAGAGCCAGGGCTGTAAGACAAACACAACATCCATGCCTCACCGGGATTCGAACCTAGACCCCTTTTAGACGAATGATCAGAAGCCATCGCTTAGACCATTGCGCCACCGGTGCGGGCCCCTTCGACTTTCCAGATGCTGAAAAATTGAAAATAATAATATTAATAAATAAAGTAAAATAAATAAAAAAGTACCCGATATATAAAACCCGATTGTATTGATTCCGTAATTTATAAAGAGAAGTCACGTGACTCCTTCTCGATAAGAAATTTCTCTTATACCTGCACTATACCCGGCTTGAGCCTATTTCATTTGCTCAAAGTCGCAATGTCACGTGATCTCACAATTTGCTTTCTATTGCTCTTCGGGATATGCAAATTGTTCTTTTGTTCCCAAAGCATTTTACAAGAATATTTGCGCATTCGTAATTGTGTTAGCTATTACAAATGCGCAGTAGCTAACACGATTTTTCGAATTTTTTTTATGTACACTAGTATTCAGAAGCTGGGTTTTTTTTTTTTTTTTTTTTTTTGTTTTTTGTTATTTGTACTCTTTTGAGAGTAAAAATGGGGAAGCGAGTTCCTTTCAGTACTATTAATTACAACTGAGAACTTAGAATGTCCTGCATCTATTGCTAGATGTAAAGGTATAATTGCTGAACTAGCTATGTCTAATATAAGAGGAAGCAAAACAAGCTACATGAATTCTCTGCATCAATTTGGACATGTTGCTCATAGGAAATGAAAAGGTATTAAAGATAAAAACTCGGGAATATGAGATTTATGAGAAGAATGTGCAATGCAGATCGAATTGTGCTGAACTTATGGGTCTGACACAATCGTTATATATATCGATATATAGACATTTTCAAATAAACACGTAGCAAAATTGTCAACAACTTAGCCAACAACGTCATGTACATAGAAAGGACTCAAAATGACCGATATACGTACATAGCATCCATCAACATTGTTATTACAATCAACTAGTCAATATGAAGAAAGCAAATGAAGATATTAATAGTCTCATTAATTCCTTAACATTAGCTAATATTATATTACTTCAGCATTACTTCGCTATGTAACAAACCATTGAACATGCATTAAACGCTTGTACAATTTACCTGGTGATATTCTGTACATGTATAATTTTCCAATATGGCAGTCCTTCCCCCAGAACAGTACAGAATCCAAGTTTCATTTATTTTCATGAGATTTCGTTCCCTGTGAATCACTCACAGCCATAGATGTGAGTCTCATAAGGTTCCTTGAAATAAATAAATTGTTATTAACCATACATATGGTAACGGCACTGCCCATCTTTTGTAGGATGTCCGTTGAGATGCTAGCTAGTGTTTATGGTGGGCGTACCCGTTTAGAATTTGAGCGGCTCAGGGTCACTTGGTACGCTCTGTTATTTTTTTTTTTTTTTTTTTCGACTTTCGTAGCTTTGGCTGTTCAGGGTCACTTGCAATACGGCAGATAAACAACCGCTTACCAATTCGGCGATCGAAGATTCGCCAAGTTCAGGGGCAATGGTGACGCATTGAATGGACTTCATTATTCCTCCGGAGACCTTCAAAATCAGCCAGAATCCCTGCGGAGAAAAGGCCAATGGGATATCTGATACCACATTTGTCCTCCAAAACGAAGACTATTCGAAATGTTTTGAGAAATTTTATTTGTCTTTGTTCACTTTGCAAAGGAAACTCTTCTTGATTGAACTCTAATGTCAACTTGTTCGTTGGAAGACGCATGGCTTTCTAAATAACTGGTTTTATGATCAGCAAAATTATACGGGATTTTCGGGGTTTAACTTCCTCCATCAGATCATATGTAGAGGATTTTAGGAAGGGTGTGTCTGACCCCAGGTCTTAAACAACCCTTAGAAATAGGAAGCTGGTAGATTTGGGTTAGAGTGCCTGATAGGAAAGTGACACGGAAGCGAGGTAGAAAGGGGGAGAAAGACGCCCTTGTTTATTAGCGGGACGACACCGGTACCCGGGGTCTGACGGCTTAACGTGCCCATCCGACGCACGGCGGATACTTAGTGGTTCGAGCGTACGTACCTGTCTGGGATCGAACCTGAGGCTATCTCCATCGCAGTCACGAACGTTAACCACCAGACCACCCTCGGCCCGTAATTTCCTCCATGAGAGATTCTGAGCGATATAATCTGTCTCCCACCCCTAATTTCGGGCTGTTGGTTACAAGGAAGAGACAATGTGGGGCAACTGCACCACCCATGCCCCTCCCAGGCACGAACTAGGGCCCAACTCGGACATCTGGCGCGAAACTAGTGTCTCTGGCCAATGTCAACCGTGGTGGCAACATAGGGGAGTGCGGAAATATTACTGTGTAGACCTTCGATGTAGCCTCTCAGGTGGCTGAGTATTCAGAAGCGCGGGTGTCTGGTAATCATCCAAGCCGAACCCTGCTGAGGTATCCGAATGAGACATGGGCTGTACGCCTACTTCAGGGGGCTGGTTCAATACTCTCTCGGAACCGGCCACTTCCGAAATGGGTACTACCACTCCCTATGGCTTTAGATGCTCACATGGTTGCTAAACTCTGGAACAAAGAAAAGATATGGCGTTTAGCACAATTTATTAATAATGTCTTACAGATCCATAAGGAATTATCGTGGCCATAGCAAAAATTTTCCCACCCTGATTGTGTTCAGTAAAACTCTTTTGCTGAGGAGGTTACCGAATTTATGCACATCCTATGATTCGTTTTAGTCTGTTTCTCCAATTTCTTGCCTCTTGTCATGTGCCCACGAAATCTCATTTGAAGTTATATTTTGTTGATGATTAAAATTTTTGTATCGTCCAGTTTTTCTGAGTATCCAGCCATTTATTTTCCGGAAAGAACACGAGCTGTCATATTCGTTAGAATATTTCAAGCCTTTGTCCTCTTCTTAGTTTCGAGATGGCATTCCATTTCGCACTATTTGTTTTCTTCCTTTCTTTGTTTTGTTTCAGAAATTAACAAACACAGTGAACATCTAGGCCTATAAGCTGCATCCCTGGTCCCTAAATTGGGACCAGGAATTCAAAATAAATGAAAGAACTAGCGCCATAGGACAAACACACCACCCCTTTCGAGACCCGAATCTAAGACCAGATAGGACAAGTCCAGAGGCCAGAGCCTCTGACTACTTGGTCACCGAGGAGACGCGTTTTTTCAATCGTAGAAGCCCATGAGAAATTAACTCAATCGAGAATCTTCAGCTTTTTCCTGGTTAGAACTTTACCATCTTCATAATGTTTTGACTAAATCAGTAATTTGCCCTGACCTAGCTAATCATCTAAATAATAAAATTCTTCAGCTTTTGATTTCAAATTTTTAGTTCTTTCACGTAAGATTTGTAAGAAGCTCCTACAAATAACATCAATTAAAACAGCAACGAAATGAATTGCGACTTAAAGATCCCACACTTAGGAACAGCCTTTCTAAATATCATAAATTAAGTTTACTCAGCTTTAGGAAGAACTTTTTTTCTTAAACTTGCTCTTTAAGTTCTGAAAATATCTCTTAAATTATCTCTCTCACTCTAGCCAAGATTTATACGTCTATTAAATACTTCTTCGATTTAGCTCTTGCTTAATATCTGTTGTCTAAGATAGAGTGAACAAAATTTCATCCATCAACATCTGAATTTTCAGGCCTTGTAAAAGTACTGTACATAAAGTTTATTTTCTGCAAGTTCATCTTTAATCCCGCGTTTTTCACTCTTGTCAGGAAGTTCCTAATCATGAACTGCAGCTTTGAAGGAGTACTTTCAAAAATGACTCTGTCGTCAGTAAACCGAAGATGAGTTAATCAACCATCATTAATATTAATTCCTTTGTCTGTCTGGTTATATGAATGAAAAACATTCAGCAATGTAGCACTGGAGCTTGGAAGATACGGTGTCTCCTTGTCTCACTCTCTTCCCAGTTTTCAATAGCCCTGCCTGTGTACTAGAATATACGAAACTTTGCATTTCCATTTTCATAAATGCTATTAATAACATTAACGTATGCATCTGAAATACCGCAAGATTTCAAGGACATTATAACTGATGGTTTCACTGAATCAAAAGCCTTTTCATCTATATTAATATATAAAGAGAGAAAGTTTGTGTGTTTGAGGTAATCTCGAAAATTACTGAACCGATTTGCATAATTCTTTCACCGTTGGGAAGCTTATTTCTTTTCGGTGGACATAGGCTATTTCGTTTATTTTTTATTGTTTTTTATTATAAAGCTATTATTGGCATATTTTCACTGTATTCCATGTAACCACTTCCTTCAGAAAGTGGTTACATAGAATACAGTGAAAATATGCCAATAATAGCATTACAATGCCTACCATGTATTTATAAAGAATTATTTCTTCAAGGAAATTCGTTTCCCAATTGTATATGATGTATTTTTTTTTATCATTTTTTTATTATTTTTGGCTGTACTACCGAATCAGATCGCTTGCAAGTAGTTCCCTGATTGCCCGTGTATCGTTCCACTATGTTTACATGCACCCTGATCACACCCAACGTGAAAAAAAGTAGTTCGCGATAATATACGGATTTTTTTTTTTTGCTAATGTGGAATAATATTGAAACGCTCCATTTACGAACAAATACGAGATCTCATTTAGGAGGCGGAGATACCCAATTTTCTACTCAGTTGCTACGTGTCGGGGATCGTAAAGTACCTAATCAGAACTGTTTGATTCCAGAACATAGTGAACTGGGATACATTGTAAATTAATGAATTAGTTGACAAAATTTATCCTAATGTAGGAAATTTGCTCCAAAGAAGTCATAACTGGCTGTGTGAACGAGTTATCGTGTCTCCAAGAATGCATCTGTTGATGAAATAAACAACGCTATTTTACAGAAACTTCCCGGCGAATATAGAATTCACACATCGATCGATACTGTCGTTAGCTTGGAAGATACAATGCATTATCGACATGAATTTTTAAATTCTTTAAATCAGTCAGGACTTCCACGGCATTGTCTAAAATTGAAAGTTGGCACTCCTATAATATTATTACGGAACCTGAAACCTCCAAACTTGTGCAATGGTACAAGATTTCAGGTCAAAGCGCTGCGTAATAATATTATTGAGCCCATTATGCTAACTGTGCCAGCAGCTGGACGAATGGCACATATACCCAGGATCCCGAAGATTTCGACGGTCTTTCCTTTCATGTTCAAAAGATTACAGTTTCCTATTAAACCATCTAGCTACGCTGTAACGATCAATGAATCCCAGGGCCAAACTTAGAAAAATGGGGGACTGGATTCGCGTCAAGAATGTTTCTCGCACGGACAGCTTACCGAGAACTGGCAGTTCAGACAATCAATTTATTTTGATAACGACTGGAAACGAGACAAAGAGTGTTGTATATGCAGAGGCATTATGAATAATTTTCAAAAAATAAAATAAAAATTGCGTACTTAAATTTATGCAAAAATTAATTATTATTTTCTTTCACGTGAAAAACTAACTGCCGAAACGGCCGACCATTTAATCTTTCTGCCAATTTCCTCCATCGGTTGCTATGAAATTCAACTACAGTTTTTATGGATGGATCGGATTACGCTTTTATCGTAGCCCTGTTTTTCATTGATATCTTCGACGCGAGCGAAGCCGTGGGCACAGCTTGTGATAAATAAGAGCCATAATAGTGGGAGTTCATATTCATGCTCTTTCAATAAGTTCTCTGACTACATGAATAAGATCTATAGTGCTGTAGCCAGTCCTGAATACGGTTTGTTGTTTTGGTTGAGTGATGTCCAGTGTTTCCTCCCAACGATGTGACAATGAGGGCATATAAATTTGCTGAAATCATACTGTTTTCAACAGCGAAGAGCATGCTACTCGGTGAATGCCAATCCATTTAAAGATATGAAATGTCAGTTACTGTATGGCATATTTCCACAGTAATATAAATTTTAATCTAAAAAGAAAACTGCTTTAACTGACATGTTGATTCAAGGGAAGCTACTCAAGCCTTGTTCTGCAGCTGCGATATGCCAACCTGGTGATCGAGTAGTTAGATGCCATTCGTCGGAGATGGGCCATGGTTGGTGCATTTTTCCGATGTAGTAATCTCTGTCGCCTCCTTGGAATCAGTGCCCCTAAATTAGGTGCCAGCAAGAGCCTGAAACTTTACGCTGTGCTCATGCCGGAGGTAAGTAACCCTCCTCTCCCTCCTTAAAAAACTGATATACCTGCATGCAAGGTTTTGTGGCGAAATTTTTATTTCCTTCGATCTCGTGTCTCTGTTCTTCTGTTTGTTGTGAGACGTACTCAATGGTAAAGCTGTGTATGAAAATACATTGCGGGAATCGGGGAGGCACGGGGGAGGATTTAGTCTGCCAAGAACTTCATAAGGTCAATAAAAATTTCAGCTATCAAGTGTAAGCCTGCTTTCCTATAATATTTGCCCGGCATTACCGTAGGTATCTTACCGTCTCATTTGCAATTTATCAAGAATAAATTTACAAGGAAACGGACCTGTGGTTGTCGCTGATTGCAAAGCCAAAGTATGTTGTTTAGGTAGAGGATCATAAAATATGTTTTTATCCAAACTTTGAGCTTTTATGGACAACAGGGGGGGCCACTAGAGTTTTATTCATGAGCATTATATTATGTAATGTATGTATATTATGAATGTTATATTAGAACTTCTTACAATTATTTTCTATAAAACTAAGTGTAGGAAGTTCCTATAAAAATATGGTAAAATTAATAACGGACACTGTGTTGGTAACATCAGACATGAACTTTTGGCGCAGAGACCACTTTCTCCGTCTGTAGTCTTATTTAAA
This sequence comes from Macrothele yani, assembly GCA_039090855.1. Taxonomy (NCBI): domain Eukaryota; kingdom Metazoa; phylum Arthropoda; class Arachnida; order Araneae; family Macrothelidae; genus Macrothele; species Macrothele yani. The sequence continues at coordinate 114,253,743 of CM077013.1, read as the reverse complement.
TTATCAATTTTCAGCGCCTCGATTTCAAAACCTAATCCGCTTTGCATTTTATAAGTGTAGTTATGTCACTACTCACCCTGGATACTTCCAAACACCTCTCCAGTATTGTTTTGAATTGGGCCTAATTGAGGAATGTGGTAGAGAGGATTGCGAGGAAACAGCATTCACGAAATGTGCTCACTGTGAGAACTACTTTTGTTTAGAACATTCCATAATAAAAGATCTTCATATTTTTTGTCGTACATGAAAGGTGAGCGCAATGTATATCCATTACTGAACACACTATGCTGTGTATCCATTAATGAATACTTTGTAATGTATACCAATTGCTTAAAACAACAAAAAGCATTCCAATACGGGCCGCAAGAGTAATGGAGATTCCATGAATATTGTCTCTTCCAGACAATATACTTTGATGTCCTACTATACTGTCTCTTCCAGTGTTCTTTGATGTCCTTTAGGTCCTATGGAATATGAATGATGAAGTAATGATGGCATAACTTCATAATTTATATTCCATAGCACCTAAAAGTTTGTCATTTTCTATTGCCCCTTCAGTATTGTTGAATGATATAACAAGCACTGTGCATCTTGTGACAACGGTCCGGACCGTTCCCTTGTTACAATTCTACAAGGATTGTTCAAATGAAAAGGTACGAAACGACACTGTGGGTATAAATGAAGATTTTATTCAAAGTATACACCATAGGCCGTAGCACAACGATCCCATTGATTAACGAGCCGAAGGATTCCTAGTTCCCAGAATTCCTGTGGTCGTGACGAGACCCAGTCCTGCACAGCGTCCTTGAGTTCGTCGTCCGAGTGGAAGCGCTTCCCTTTCAGATGTTTTTTCAGGGGACCAAACACATGGAAATCGCAGGGCGACATGTCCGGGCTGTAGGGCGAATGGTCAAGCTGTTCCCACTGGAACTTGGCCAGTTCCGCGTGTGTGAGCCTGGAGACGTGTGTGGACGCGCGTTATCATGGAACAGAACCACACCCTCCGCAATGAATAGCGACCGGTTTGACACCTTCCGCTGTCAGAAATCGGATAACGCCTCGCTGCTCCTCAATCGTCGAATTTTGCAATGTGAACGCCATCCTGTCCTCACACGCACTGCCGCGTCAATTGGACGGCGCTCTTTATAAGAGCCTCTGCTCTCTCCTGCGCATGCGGGCGCCCGCGCATGCTCCGATCCACGCCGGCGACTCCAATCGCATTCCTAGATGTGTCGCTACGTTCTCCCATAGCGGCATAGGCAAATATGTTAACGGTTACGTTCTTATGACGTTACGTACCTTTTCATTTGAACACCCCTAGTATATCTCACTCAAGTTGTCATGTACCAGATTGAAATTTCGTCTGCCATACGTTACCATGGATCTTATTGACCACTGGTGATCATGAATTTTATCTACCACTAGTTACCAATGATTTCAACTACCAAACCCTATCAAAAGAAGATTTATTGTTTCATTTCCCAAATATTATTTTAATGTCGTCATCCAAGAATTGCTAAGTGTAGGTTCTTCCAAAGAATATTTACTGTCTCTCATTTAGCAACTAAAATAATAGATGAAGTAATGATTGTATAACTTCATCAACTTATATTTTTGTATTTAAGAAGTCACCAAGAACTTATAATTTTCTATTTTATGAATAAGTACGAATTTTTCAGATTAATTTCGAAATGACCTGGACATACGTGTAAAATCCTGAATTGCATTTCCATGTACTTAAATCTAAATGATTAACATGTTTTCTTGAAACATAACTTTACATTGCGTACTTTTGTCATATTTTACTGATTTGTAAGTCAAAGCGCTTCATTCATCCCATTTTGGTTTTTGCATCGAACTGGAGAAACAACGAAGAAGCTGTTCACATGTGTTCCAATGAAACTCAAGACAAATAAGTGATGTTGAAAAAAGAAAACAAATCAGAACTAAAACGTCACCCAGCGTCATCAAAGAAAACTTTATTCAGTGCCTTAAAGTTTGTAAACATGTATTTCTGTATTCAGTGTTTATTTGGAACTGAACGTACTTTTAAGTAGATTAAGATACTACTATGTAGTGCCTTTGATCTTTGTGTGGTAGTCTCACAGGAGTGTGAATTATATTTTGTTAATTGCATACGTGAAAAGTTGTTTATTATTTGATGAACTGTGGACAAGACTACAGCAGAAAAGCAAAATACAGCAGAAAAAAGCAACATTCTGTTATCAGTAATGAACACGACGACTTCTGTGCCTTAATGAGCTCAAAAAACAAAACTGAAATCAGTGTACAATTAAAATACCGAGCAGGACTATAAATGTTCCTTAGAAAGTTATTTTCTATCATGTGAGTTATAGTCATACCTCCAGGTATTGAGGTAATTTTGAAACGTATATCAGTGGTATACACAAACAAAAATGTTTGGATTGAAGCGAAAATCAAAACTGTTGTACGATGCACCAATAAATTTGTTGTCATTCAATGTTGTGCTTTCTTTTTATTCCTAAACACTCACGTAACAGTTTTAACACGATTTGTCTTGGAGGTCTTTCGAAAAAGTATGTACTGTTCACCTTCCAAAATGCGGAAAATAGTAGAATTATACTAGTGATCCGATTTATTGGCATAGGAATATATACACTGGCGTTCAAAGATTAAGGACCAGACGGGTTTTCGAATGTAACGTCGTGCAGAAGTGCTCCACATCGACTCAAATCATACCGTAAGATCCCCAAGATGTAAGAATATGGGACAAGTGAGCAAACCCGTCCAAACAAGGAATCCAAAGGATACAAAGACACTTTATTGAAAAGGTAGCTTCGAGCACAACTGGAGAGAAGACAGAAACGTCCATGTGACAGGCGTCTGCCAAGAAAAATTCAGTCTTTAGTTGAGGATATGATCACCCCTGACTGCGTTGCAGGATTTACAACGTCTGTCCATGCTGAGGACGAGATTTTCAAGGAGCTGTTGAGGCATCGCGGCCCATTCCTCTTTTAGCGCCAATCGCAGCTGCGGAATCGTTGCTGGCGGCTGGAGACGTGCTGCCAAGCGTCTCCCGAGAAGGTCTCACACGTGTTCGATTGGATTTAGGTCCGGGTACCTTGCGGGCAATCCATGCGTTGAATATCTTCACTCTCCAACAGCTCTGCGACAGCCACTGTACGAGGAGGTGTAGCGTTGTCGTCCATGAAGAGGAACTCAGGACCCACAGCACCTCTAAACAGACGCACTTGAGGCAGGAGAACCTCGGTATAATAGCGGACACCACTGACTGAACCTCCTTGGAAGATGTGGAGGTCAGTACGGCTACCAAGCATGATACCGCCCCAAACGGGAACTACCCCGCCTCCAAGCCGGTCCATTTCGATGATGTTGGAGGTGTGATTGCTCTCTCCAGATGTGTATACATCCAGAATCATTCTTCAGACTAAATCGGCTCTCATCCGTAAAGAGAACTCGACCCCATTGCTGATGTGTCCAGTTCTTGTGTTCCTGGCACCACAGAAATCGCCGTCTCCGATGAGCAGGCCATGAAGAGGAACTCTGGACACACAGCACCTCTAAACAGAGGCACGTGAGGCAGGAGGACCTCGGTAGAATAGCGGACACCAGTGACTGAACCTCCTCGGAAGATGTGGAGGTCAGTACTGCTACCAAGCATGATACCGCCCCAAACGAGAACTCCGCCACCTCCAAACCGGTCCCTTCTGATGATGTTGGAGGTGTGATTGAGTGTTCCCTGCTCTCTCCAGATGTGTATACATCCAGAATCACTCTTCAGACTAAATCGGCTCTCATCCGTAAAGAGAACTCGACCCCATTGCTGATGTGTCCAGTTCTTGTGTTCCTGGCACCACAGAAATCCCCGTCTCCGATGAGCAGGCCATGAAGAGGAACTCTGGACACACAGCACCTCTAAACAGAGGCACGTGAGGCAGGAGGACCTCGGTAGAATAGCGGACACCAGTGACTGAACCTCCTCGGAAGATATGGAGGTCAGTACTGCTACCAAGCATGATACCGCCCCAAACGAGAACTCCGCCACCTCCAAACCGGTCCCTTCTGATGATGTTGGAAATGTGATTGAGTGTTCCTTGCTCTCTCTAGATGTGTATACGTCCAGAATCGCTCGTCAGATTAAATCGGCTCTCATCCGTAAGGAAAACTCGACCCTATTGCTGATGTGTCAACATCTTGGGTTCCTGGCACCACAGAAACCGCCGTCTCCGATGAACAGGCGTTAATGGCACACACCGTACTGGTCGTCGTGCAAATAGACCACCTTCGTGCAGCCTCCTGGCCACGGTAAAACGCGATAATGGACGTCCAGTTGCCTGTTGCATGTACCTTGCGATTTCTCCCGCTGTCTTCCGTCTGTCTCTTCTCGCCTGTAGGACAATATACCGGTCATCCGCCGCCGTGGTTGCTCGTGGACGACCACTGCTAAACTCTCGAACAGCTGTTTATGTCGTTTTAAATGCTCTCCAAGCTCGTGAAACGATGCTGTGAACGATCCCGAACTTCTCGGCCGCACTAGTCACGCTTCGACCTTATTCCAACTTCCCAATGACGCGATCTCGGGTAAAGTCATCCAGATGTCGTCTACTGGATTGCCTGTTGGCCATATCACACGGTGGCAGCAACTCGACGTCGTTCAAACTGATGTACACCGTGCAATAGCTTTCACCAAATTGCTGAGCGTACACCGCCCGTGTGCTTTATACCCTTTCGACACTCCCCTCCCCCTCCCCCCTTACGCCATGCTGCATATATGCGCATGCCCTACCGTACCGGTCCCTAGTATATGTCCTGAGTGGTTTTTCGGTCCGTTCTGCCTGCTCGTTCCGCTGTTATGCTAATTTCTCCTCTTCGTCCTTAATTTTTGCACACCAGTGTACATAACAGTTTCCTCGCCTTCGCACATAAACCAGATGCCTTTTTCAAGAAAGTTAGACAGAAACTTCTTTGAAAAAGTTTCTATCTAAGTTCCTTGAAAAAGCCATCTGGTTGATGTGCGAAAGCTTGGAAACTCTTATGTATATATTCCTACGCATAAGTCGGATCACTAGTATAGTTTTACTGTTTTCTACATAAGTGGTGTACTTCTCCTCGTTATTAATTCCCAAATGCATTTTCAAAATATTCTGTATGCTAGGCTCTTCACTTCAGTTCGAGCCCAGTATTTTTTTTAATTGGAGGTTTAACGACTACCGTGAGCAGCTCAATGGGCTATAAGCAGTCGCCCGTCCCTAATTTAGGGTCACTGGTTCCAGCGAAGGGAGAAAGTCAGTGCCGTAAGACAAACACAACACCCATGCCTCACCGGGATTTGAACCCGGACCCCTTTCGGACGAATGATCAGAGGCCATCGCTTAGACCACTGCACCACCGGGGCGGCCTAGCCTAGTATGCAGAAAGGTCATTGCGGCAACTCCAAGTGCCAACAACGCAGTAGAATTCACATCCATAAGCAGATGGCAAGAGCAGATGTTCGAAGTCAAGGAGTGACTAGTGAATGTGTGGGAATGGAAGAGTCTTCCCGCAATGAAACGTTGAATGAGGCTGTATTTTAATTTTAATCTTATGTATTAATATACTGGACTGCCACTGAATTAAAGATACCTGCCTAGTAATGCGTTAGGACTCCCAATTTGTTGTCCTAATGACTGCGGCAACGCGACAAGACACGGACTCCACGAACTTGCGAAAATGTTCTGTATCTCTAGCAGTGCCTTCTCCAAAGCTGTCCATGGAACATATGCCCGAATAGCCTGTTCGACAGTATCTCAAAGATGTTCGCTGGGATTTAAATCCGAGCTAGGTGGCCACTGAAGAGTTTCAAACTAACCACAATGCTCTTGTGACCATTCAGCAGCCACGTGGGATCCGTCCCACATGTCCCACCTGACTCTTGCTGGAATACGCCGTCGCCACTGGGATGCATGCTGGACATGAATGGGGTGACTAAGATGTCTACATATTTGGGGGTTGTGACGTATATTCTGATGTAACTTTCATTTTTAGTTCCTTTCCCTATGTAAATTTGAGTTTACTCTCTTTTACACTTTTCAAACTTAACGTGCTATCTTCTCTCTCACTTGAATGAGGTTGGCAACACTTTTGAGGTCAGAGAGAGTTACGTATGAATATGATAAGAACGATAAAGCAGTTGCTTGGGATGTGTGTTTGTGTGGAGATGTTCGATCTTTGTTAAGCTAGAATATACGATAGATAATTAAGGTATTATATGTAAAGTGTAATACTATCAGTGCTATATTGTGGTTTTCATCAATCGTAGCTGGACCAGTAAAAGGTTATCGTAAGCGTGTAACTATTGCATCGTATTCTCATTTAGTTCAACATTTCCTTAGCCATGGTTTTAGACATAGCGTAACACCAATCTCGCACACGAAAAAGGGTTACGTTTTCTTATAGGGTACTCAGAGTCGACTGTGTACATGCCAAGGATCCCAAAACATTCCAGCTGAAGATGCCCCAGACCATCACTGAGCCACCACCAGTCTGTGCTGTTCTAACTTGACATAAAAGGTCCATGGCTTCATGAGTTTGTCGCCGAATCCGCACTTACCCATCGGCTATACGATTTAAATTGTGGATTCATCACTTCAGGCTACCTTCTTCCAGTCCTTTGTGGTCCAGTATCTGTGTGCTTTTGCCCACGCGAGGCGTTCAGCTCAGTCTCGTGCCGTCAACAGTGGCATGTTTAAGAGTACGTTACACTGTCACGGCGACTTGATCCACTGTTCAAATCTGTGGTGGTCTGGGATATTGTCTTGCACTTGTCAGTTTGAACAATGTAGCCCAACAGGAAACCTCCGAGATGTCAAGGCTGGTACACTTCTGCAATACGTTCGGTAGCTTGTTCTTTTTCTAGAATTATCATATCACCGAAACAATCTGGACACTATAACACGGGAAAACCCCAGTGTGTTGACGACTTCCAAAATGGAGTGCCCATCCTGCGGGTACTTACAGTCTGTTATCTGTCAAAAGCATCCAAATCATGGGTCCTACCCATCACACCTGTAATCGATCACTAGGAAAGCTGTGGACGACGGCTGTAATTACTACAGTTTCTGCCAAGCGTTGCATAACTTCTTCTATTTATAATTCAGTGGCACTTCACTTTCTCTCTCTGGATCTCGTCCGGGCATGGCGGGATGAGTTCCGCAAAGACGACAATGCACCCTTGAGGATTAAATTGATGCAGCCCGCTTGCCATTCCTCAGTCGCATACTGTTAAGGGACAAAGTGAGCCCGGGACTGATTTCACAGAGAAACACCTGCGCATTCGCGTCGCCCAAACACAGGGAGCCTGCGAAAAATCCCGGATAAACCACAGCCCAGATGGCCGGCAGAACCGGGATTGGAACATCCCTCAGAAGCGTCTGCCTCTCACACAGCGCCTTAACCAACTCCGCTATTCCGGTAGCCACTTCAGTTTATATAGATATCTTTATGCATTCTGTGCTCCATTTTGGTACAGCTCAAATGTGAAATATACACCGATTAGTCATTACGTTATGACCACCACCAGCCTAGAGAAAATAACGCGCCCAGAGACAGAACGGTGGAGCAAGTAAAATTTACAGAGCAGTATATATATACACAACTAGAGGACCGGCTTTCGGTTAGCTGCGAGATCGGAGTCATAATGGGAAAAGCTGCCGATTTTGTCGGAGTTTAATAAAGGACAAATTCTGACGGTTCGGTGCCTTGGAGCGAAATCTCGGAAACGGTGCTGCTTGTGGGTTGTTTACGTATCGCTGTAGTGAGTACGTATCAAAAGTGGTGCACAGGTGGTCAAACAACGAACCGTCGTTCGTAGCTCATTGGTACTAGAGAGGAGCGGAGACTGCAGCGCATTGTTCACAGCGACCGCAGGGCCACAGTGCGACAAAGCACCCGCAGCTACAGCAGTGGTGATCAGGGAGATGCTTCACAGCATGTCAGAGTTCATCGCAGCCAACTGCGCATGGGCCTACCTAGCCGAGGCCCCAGCCGGGTTCCCATGTTCACTGCACGTCATCGCCAACAACGCATGAAATAATCGAGATTCGACCATGGATGATTGGAAGATAGTGGCCTGGTCTGACGAATCAAAATTCTGAACATCATTGCGGATCAAGTTCACCCATTCATGGCAACTGTGTTCCCTGCTGGTGATGGCCTTTACCATCAACATAATGCGCCATGCCACACTGCCAGAATCGTCAAAAGGATTGGTTCGAGTAACATGCTGGTGACTTTATGTTCACGACCTGGCCTCCGAATTCACCATACATGAACCCAATCGAACATTTGTAGTTCGACTTGGAAAAGCGGGTTCGCGCTACCCCACACACACACACCACCCAAAATGCACAGGAACTGGAGGACCTGCTGTTCACATCATTATGGTACCAGATACCTAATCAGGATACCTATCGCCACCTCATCGAATTGATGCCTCGCTGAGTGGTCGCTGCTTTGCGGGCTAAAGGGGGTCCTACAGCTTATAAGGCAGATGATCATAATGCACTGTTAAAAAAATCTACTTAAAGATGAGAACCTGAACCTACTTGGATTTTGTAAGTACAATCTTATCGTAAACGAATACATTGCATGCCCAAATATAAGTAACCATACGTACTTACAAATAACTACGTCAATAAATATAAATATAATCTCGTATTACTTCATTTTAGATGCTATAGAATGACAGACATAAATCATTAGTACAACAAAGTCATTGATTACAAGTAATTTAATTATGCATAAAGTATTTTTGCATACGTGTTTTTACATTAACTATATTTGTGTCAATCTCATAAATATATATTGACGCTTCATCGCTATATTTGTCATGAAATTGTGCGGCCCAGCATGTGACAACGAGTATATCTATTATCCCAGATGTACCATCGCATAATATACTTCCAGTTGATTCTATGAATAAATGAGTATGTATAGAATAGAATACACGTATTCTAAATTTGAGGACCGCGGGTTGCCCAGTGAGCAACGTTCGTGACTGCCATGAAGAAGACCTCAGGTTCGATCCCAGGCAGGTACGAACGCTCGATCCACTATATATCCGCCATGAGTCGGATGGGCACGTTAAGCCGTCGGACCCCGGGTACTGGCCTCCCGGTAATAAATAAGGGTGTCTTTCTCCCCCTTTCTACATTGCTTCCGTGTCACTTTCCTATCGGGCACTCTAGCCCAAATCTCTTAGCTTCCTACTTCTAAGGGTTGTTTAAGACCTGGGGTCAGACACTCCCTTCCTAAAATCTTCTACATATGATCATGATCATAAATTTGAAGTCGAGCCTCTGATGGCTTAGTAGTTACAGATTCAAACTGCTGATGCAGGGGCCGCAAGTTCAAACGTTGATTTCCTGTATGTACTCAAAAATTAGAATACGTGTCTTATCCAAAAATGAGACACAAGTACTCGGAGCTATTATAAGACCAGAATGTACTCAAAAACGAGTACATTTTGCTTCTTTCTAAGTACCAATTTTTAACAGAGTGCAATGGCTCACCGGTGTAAATTATGTGTTACAGAAAAAAAGAAAAAAAAACGTTTTATATAATACATGTTGTAACACGCTTTTCATAGAAATTCATCGGCGTCGTTTTTCGTTGCTTTATTAAACCTACACTCATAAAACATAACGTTATGACCAACTGAACGCTAGCGTGTTTGACCGCCATTTTCCTAGGTAGCTGACCCAACAAGTCGTGACATCGACACCACTAGATCGCTAAGTGTGTCCTCTGGTATAACAGAATACCAGAGAACACCGACGTTCCGGTGTTCGGCAACGTAACGAGGATCTGGCATGGTCAGACAATTCTACAGCATCCCGTAAATATTCGATGGGATTCAAGTAAGGAGATTCAAGCAACCTGGGCAGCACACGAAATGCTTCGAGATGATCTTTAAACTATTTCTGCTCAATGTAGATCTTGTGATACTTTCTGTTATATTGGAAAGAAACAAATGTCCGATGACAAGGTACCTGAAGTCGAAGCCTCCGCCACAGCGCACGTTGGTCACTGAGATTGCACAGCACACCGGCATGACATCAGTAAATGGCATTTAGCCGTCAGAAGGCGAAGAGTGTAAGCGCCAGCCATCGTAAAATTGGGCAAGGAGCACATCTGCCACTGAATGCTGTATGAGTTTCGCCGAAGTAGCACCCCCGCGAGTGTTTTAAAGAATACTCCAACGCCATATTACATCGTCAGTGTGTCGTTGGTTCGAACTCTTTCAAGAGGGAAATTCTGACTTGTCAGACCGCCCCAATAGTGGATATGGACAGGCTAAAGACCAGAGTAGAGACCGAGTCACGTGTGACCACGCAGGATTTGGGCAAACAACTGGGGATTTTCCACACAAGCATTATCAAGCACCTGCGTCAATTTGGGAAGGTACACAAGAGGGAAGTTTCGGTATCCCCATCAACTCACCATTGAGCAGAAAGCAAATCGCATGAGTGCATACGTTTTCCTACTTTCACGTGACCAATTTGAACCGTTCTTGAATCGCATTGTGAGAGATGACTAGAAATGGGTCCTGTACTACGATTTCAACGCCCGGAAACAGTGGTTGGAACCGAAAAAGAAGCCCATGACGATCCCCAAAACCTGCTGACGCGCACGTAAGTTTCTACTATCTGTTTGGTGGGGTATGCGGGGTGTCATGTTTTTTGAGCAGCTGCCGTACAACTCTACTATCACCATCGAGGTGTAATGCCGTCTTCTCGACGATTTGCACGCATCGCAATGGCGTCCTCTTACATCAGGATGGAGCGAGACCTCACACAGCACGGGTGACCTATGACAAGATTAGGGATCTTGAATGGGAGATGCTGCTGCACCCAGCCTATTCCCTGGACATTGTCCCAAAAGACTGCCACCTTTTTCGGTCGTTGCAGTATTATCTGGATGGACAGCAGTTCACCAGCCAGGAATATTTCGAATGCGCACTCATTCACTTCCTTGCCACCATTCTACAGGGAGAGTATCCATCAGCTAACTAGACGATGGGGAATGTCGTGACAAACGATGGCGACTACATTCTAGACTGATTTGTACTCTTATGTAGGGTAATTGGCACCTTCCTTTTGCCTTACATTTACTTCTTTTCCAACCCAATAAGAGAGCACAAGGTTATCCGGGGACACAGTAACCATGCAAGGGCAGCACTTACTACAAAATAATACCTATGTAGGGTCTGTCTTTGAGTTAGCTTTCAGTGGGTACGTTGGAATCTTCATGTTTCCTTCCAATTTGGTTGTAGTTTTTCATCTGCGCGACTTTGCATATGGACCTACTCATACGCATGTTACATCCAGACCCTGGACTCATCGAACCAGACGACTCTTTCCAGTCGTTCAATATCCAGTCATGGTGGACTCATGCCACTGAAGGCGAACCCGTAGATAATAGGCAGTAAAAATGGACACATAAACGAGCAGATGTCTTCTAGGTAAATTCGCAAGAGCATCTGCCAGATTGCCTGCTCAGAAACATTTCTCTGTAGGCAATCGTTGTAGTCTGTCGCTAATCGAGGGAGCATGAGCCGTCCATTGTTTCAAACTGCAGTGCCAAGAGGTATTCACCTCGACTACCAATCTGTGGTGGTCTTCCTTACAGGCCTGATAGGTGCATGAGTGTCCTATTTCAGCCATATTTTCACTACAGTGGCCCTAAAACAGCCACCAATGACAGCTGTTGCTCATTTGTCAACTTCCCTTCCTCCATTTTTCCGCTTATTTCCGTTGAAACTGCAACAAGTCCTTTCCTTCCCCATCGCATGGACTACATGCTAACATACTATTTCCTAACGGTTAAGGATATATATCGATGAGCCATCACATTATGACCACCTACCTAATAAGCTGTAGGACCCACTTTAGCATGCAAAACAGCGGCTACTTGGCGATGCATCGATTCGATGAGGTGGCAATAGGTATCCTGGGATATGTGGTACCATAATGTCAACAGCAGGTTCTCCAGTTGCCGTGAATTTCAGGGTGGTGGTGATTTAGCGCGAAGCTGCTTTTCCAAGTCGGATGTTGGATTGGGTTCATGTCAGGTGAATTTGGAGGCCAGAGCCTTTACAGAAAGTCACCAGCATCATTTCCTCGAACAACTCCTTCACGATTCCGGCAATGTGGCATGGCGCATCATCCTGTTGGCAACGGCCATCACCACCAGGGAACACAGTTGCCATGAATTGATGAACTTGGTCAGCAGCGATGTTCAGATACCTGACGGCTGTCAGGGATTGTGTTATTGGGATAATGAGGCCTAAAGTGTCCGAAGAAAACATCGTACATAGCATAACACCCCCGCTGCCGCCCTGTTTCCGCAAAGCAGTGCATCCAGATGCCGTAGCCTCCCATGGGAATCTGTGTATCCGCACTTGGTCGTCTGCGTGTTGCAACAGGAGTCTTGTTCGTTCGACCAGGCCACTTTCTTCCAATCATCCACGGTTCAATCTCGATTATCTTTGCCCCATTTCATGCCTCGTTGGCGATGACGTGTAGTGAACATCCGGCTGGGGCTTCGACTACGTAGGCCCATGCGCAGAAGGCTGCGATTAACTGTGTGCTGTGACACACTGCCCTGATCACCACTGTTGTAGCTGCGGGGAATTTGTCGCACTGTGGCCTTGCGATCGCTGTGAACAGTGCGCGATAATCTCTGCTCCCGTCTGGCATCAATGAGCTGCGAACGGTACACGGCTGTACTACAGTTCGTCGTTTGACCATCTGTGCGCCACCTTTGATACGTACTCAATACAGCGGCACGTGAACAACCCACAAGCAGCGCCGTTTCCGAGATTGTAGTTCCGAGTCAACGTACCATCACAATTTACCCTTTATCAAACTCTGAAAAATCGGCAGCTTTTTCCATTATGGCTCTGAATACTGTAGTAACCGAAAACCGGTTCTCTGGTTGTATATATACTGCTATGTGAACTTCACGTGCGCCACGGTTCGGTCTTCAGGCACGCACATTTCTCTAGAATGGATTGGTTATGATGTAATGGCTTATCAGTGTATGTGTTCCACACTGGTTGGAGACGTCACCTCCGCGTGCTGTTCAACTTCCCTACCCGTGGACAAAGCGAAAGCGGTAGTCGTAATGATCAGGCCGTTAATGCGAATCAGAAGCTGCTATACTATGCAAATTAATTGGGACAAAGTAAAAAATCACTCTTTTTTCCAAAACTATGCCTTTATGTCATTCTATGCCTTGATATACACTGATAAATACCTGTATTAGTATGAACTATGTCCACCTTTAGCAGAAATGATCTCTTGAATTCGTTTTGGCATTGACTCCACTAATTGACTGCACATATGTTTGACTTCATAATCGTGGAACCACACTTTTATAGCATTCGTTATCACGCGTTCTTTGGTTGTACAGCCCACTTTACCTAAACGTCTCTTCAAAATATTCCACACGTTTTCTATCTGATTTAATTCTGGTGAATTTCCAGGCCAATCAAGCAAATGAATTTGATTTTCCAGCATGGAATTCTTGACCAATTTCGAATTGTTACATGGGGCCAAGTCATGTTGAACTTTCCCGTCAAATGTTTGCAAGAATGGAACAATCCTACGTTGTAATATTTCTACGTACTTGGCTGAATTCATCATACCTTGAACAGGAACTAAGCTTCCAGTGCCATTTGATGTGAAAAAAAAACCCCAAAACATCTGTTTCAGAGGGTGTTTTACAGTTTGTTTCACATGCTCAGGTCTTAAGAGTTCACAGTTTCTTCGTCTAACGATATTTGCTTGGTAACCCTGTACAAATAAATGAGTTTCATTACTGAAAATAACCTTTTTCCAGTCGTCAGCAGTCCATGATTTATATTTTTGGCCCATGCTAAACGTTTTTTCTTCATTTTCGCATTCAAATATTGTTTTTTCGTTGGTCTCCTTGCTTTCCGGCCAACTTCCAGAAGCCTACGGCGTACAGCTGAATAATAAATCTCTTTGAAGGTCGGTGCTTGTTTTTTTTTTTTTTATTCATGTTACTATTTCTGATTATATATTTATCGGTTCGTGGAGTTGTTTTTCGTTTTCTTTCGCATTTACCTCTCCTTTTTGGGGACGATGATCCAGATGCATTGTATCGCGTAAGCAGTCTTAATACACTTGATTTGCCTACACCAACTGCAGAAGCGATATCTCTCACTGTCATAGAAGTGTGATCCTTCAGATCAATTATTTCTGCACGCTTCCTTGCAGAAATATCCATTTTTCAATACACGAAAGCAACGCGTACTCACAGAGAGCAAAAAGGAACATCCACCTGTCACACACGAAAGCTCACAACTGAAGCTGAAGTGCATATTTCCTGTTTAAAACCGGTCAAACCACATTCTTACTATCAAGTTCTAACAGTCACACCACCTCATAGCTGATAAAACTGGTTTACGTCGGTTTCCAACATCAACTGGCGATCACATTACAATTCTGAGAATAAAATAGCTTGTCCCAATTAATTTGCACGGTATAGTATAGTTAAATTAATTATTAATAAAAACGTGAAAATATGCAAATGCGAGAAAGCGTGACATTCTTTCGTTTATACATCCTTGATCTCCAATATCCAAAAAATGTAAGAATTGACATGAACATCATCTCAATTGTGTTCGATGGCGTTTAATTCCGGCAAACGAGGAAGCTAATCCAGGATGCCAAACTCCGTGGAATGTTCCTCCGGCTCTAATCGGAAGAATGTGGGCGTGTGCTGTGGCGCATTGTCATTCTGAAAGAGGTCACACTCGTCGGAGTGGTTGCATAGCATGAACGGGTGCAAATGATCCCCAAGGATGGTTACATAGTCTTCACCCGTCAGAGCGGTCTACAGATGTATGAGGGGTTCCAAATGCATGCCAGATCAAAACATCCCACGCCATTGCAGAGCCACCGCTGGCCTGCAGTGTCCCTTGTAGACATGCGGGAACCATTGCCTCGTTGGGTTATCGCCACACCCGGAGTCGCCCATCTGCCCGAAAGAGTTGTACCGCGATTCGTCGGACCATACTAAACGTTTCAGTGGTCTTGCATCTAATGGCGGTGTTCCAGAGCTCAGAGGAGGAGCAGAGCTTCGTGTCGTCAGGTCAGCATGGCACTCGGAAGAGCCTTCGGCTCTGAAACCCTATAGAAAGCAGGGAACGTTGCAATTCAATGACCCTAGCATTGAATCGCGCTGTGATATACGACTACGTTGAACGTCGGCCGGATGTTACGATGCGTGTCCGGCACCTCTGTCCACGATCTTCCAGAATTTTTTACGGGAACACCGGTCTCGCACTCTGAACGTTTTCGCTAAGTTTATGTAGCTCAAGTACACCCCTCATATCTTTGACCGTGTAAATCCCGATTACTTGGTAATTTCCGAGATGGAGTGACCCTTCTCCCGGGCGCCGACTATCACACCACGTTCGCGATCGTTTAATCATAATAAGCTGCCATATGAACCGCGAATACTACTGCTTAAGTTTCCGGAGATATCTGCCTCTCTCTATATATCGTTTGTGACGATACCATTTACCGTAGGGGTGTGGTGTTATGTAATGGAAATGGTGGCGCCCTTTCCATTTGTTTTGGCACCTCAGTTACATACATACACTGAAGAACAATTGAATTAGAGTCAGCTGGCGTTATGCAAATGTGGCGTTGTGGGCAGCCCTGTAAACGGAAACGACATGAGGTATGCAGCGATCCGACAATAAAAGGAGTGATGCGACGGGAATCAGTACGAGTCGGACACAGTATGCGTAAGACGAAGGATCTAAGCGCATTTGATCATGGGCAAATTGTTGGGGCCCGACGAATGGGTCACTACATCTCGGAAGTCGTGCAGGCACTGGGATTTTCACGAGCCACTGTGTCACGAGTGCAGCGTGAGTACATAAAATCCTGTAAAACCATCCCTGCAAGGGCCAACTGCCAGGGACAACAGCGTGTGGATGAGCGGGGTCATCGTCGGCTAGCTCGCATTGTAACAGCGGATAGACGGGCCACAGTGTAAGAAATCACTCGGCAATTTAACGCTGGTGCACAAAAACGTGTTAACAGCCACTGCATCCAGAACCATCTCCTCGCTATGGGGTACAGAAGCCATCGTCTCACGAGGGTATCGTTGCTGACCGCACATCACAGGGTGCAAAGATTAGCATGGGCGCGGGAACATCGCCACTGGACCCTAGACATGTGGGAAAATGTTGCCTGGACTGATGAGTCGAGATTCACGTTGGTACGTGCGGATGGCAGGATACGAGTACGGCGCAAACCACATGAAGCGATAGATCCTTCTTGCCAGTAGGGTACTCTTCAAGCTGGTGGGGGTGGCATTCTCGTCTGGGGACTGCTTACGTGGACTGAAATTGGACCACTGGTACGTGTGACATCGTCCCTCACAGGTCAACGTTACCGGGATATCCTGGACGACCATTTGCTCCCGTTTGTGCCTCTTCAACATCCCACTGGGGACCTCATCCTGCAACAAGACAATGCACCGTGCCATCGCTCCCGAATTGTATCCGAATGGTTGGATGAACACTCCACCGACGTGACCTTGTTTCCTTGGCCAACTAGGTCACCTGACCTCAATTCCATCGAGCGGATCTGTGATGCCATCGCGAGAGATGTTCGAGGCTCTGATCCTTTCCATCAAATCTTCGTGAACTGTGGGAGCTTGTTTAGGGGTCGTTGATCCGTATGGCTTCCGAACGCTTCTGGTGTCTTGTCGAGTCTGTGCCGAGACGAATCGCCGCCGTCATCAAGATGAAAGGTGGTGCTACAGGTTACTAGACAGGTATTTCTAATTCAATTGATCTTTGGTGTACATACATACGTACATACATACATACGTACGTACATACATACATACATACATATATACCTACATATCATTAAGCTGTTCTTTGAGATTCAGGGGTTAGCTCCTAAAAGAAACACAATCTGCCAGACAAACGTTTTGCTGATGGAACTAGATTCTAGTTAGTGCTGCCGTATCAAATTCTCCATTTACAGCGACCTCGGCACACAGCTCAAGCTTCTCTAATATCCATCACACGAAGCACGCAAGACCTTTTGCACTACACACTCTATAACGAAGTGAATTTCTCCGTCATTTCTGTCCACGCCAGGATTCGAACCCGGATCCCCTCATTCCGGAATAAGTCACTCTACCAATTGAGCTACGCGGACGTTTTATTCTGATTCCTATCTGCCTTTATGTCGTGTGCGTCCTTCTGGCAGGTACGTCACATCTCCTGGTACGTTACAACTCAAAATCTTTTCTTCAAGCAGACATTACCGAATCTGGTCCTCCTATGATTTCCTTGGCTTTCCTCTATCTTTTTCCCGCTGCTACTTGTGCTGAAAAAAATTCCCTTAGTAAACATCTCATCACTCATTCTTACGACATGGCCAAACCGCCTAAGAATATTAGACTCCACGTAATTATAAATACACCACACTGTGAACATTCAAGAGACGCATATGGCGTATTAAATCCGTTTATTTTTGTAGCGCATTAAGTTCAAAGATTCGCCAAGCTTTCGCACTCTACTGGGAGGCTTTCTCAAGGCAATGGTAGACATAAAAATGCAGGGACTTTGAACACGTGAGGAACAAATATCATTTTTGAAAATAACGCTGGTGACATCACGAGCATATTACGTGAATTTTTATCACGCAATTATACGGTGTTTCGCGATGCGTTTCCATCTTTTAATAACGCATACCGAGCTCTTAGTAATTCAGTAGAAGCTATCATTGCAAGGAGAGAGAGTGTGAGAAAGAAAAGGCATCTGTGTACGCTGTACCGTTGGTATATCCTGACAAGACGGAAAAGATATATTAGGTATGCAACTTAATTCTCGGCAACAGGCACGAGACGTTGACAGCAAATTACAGCAAATTGAATACGTACCTAATCAGGGAAATAATTCCCGTCGTGTTGGATACATTTGAGACATCGATCAAGGGAGCTGCCGAATGCCACTGCAGAAAAAAGAGAGCTGTTTCGAGTTCATAAAGTCGTCAATACTTGTGTGGACCTCCTCGACAGAAGTGAAGTGTGTATCACTCAGGTGATGTTGCAGGGAGCGGAAGAGTTGATAATCCGACGGGGCGAAGTCTGAAGAATACGCCGGGAAGGACAAAATCTCGCATCCTAGGTCGGGGATCTTGCTCAAGTCGTTTTCGTGGTGTGAAGACGCGCGTTATCCTGAAGCAACAGGACAGACCTTCTGCCCCTGCCGGTGTATAGCCTTTTCACTTCTATTGCGTCACACACGAATTAGTTGCTGACAATAACGCTCAGCATTGACCGTTTCACCAGGTTTGAGCAACTCATAGTGTACGACACCGCGCTGATCCAACCATATGCACAGCAACAACTTCCTGGCATGGATATTCGGTATGGCGGTACTGGTGGTAGGCTGACCTGGATACACCCAGGATTTGCGTCGCTTAGGATTATCGTAGAGGATCCACTTCTCATCACAGGTCAAAATCTTGTGGAGGAAATTCTTCTTGAATCTGGAGAGCAAAGAAGCAGCAACATCGCAGCGCCTAGACTTGTTCGCAGCTGTGTGTTGGTAGGGCACCCAACGGCCTTCCTTGTTAATCCGTCCAAGCTTGTGCGGGCGCTTTACAATGGCATGCCGTGTTACTCCGAGTTCCTGGGCGAGCTCTGACTGTGTGCGACGAGGATCCGCATCCAACAGTTTTTTCCAGTTCCTCACCGTCAACTTTCTGTGGCTGTCCTGGACGTTCTGCATCACGGAGATTGAAATTTCTCTGCTTAAACCGCTGGAACCACTTCTTACACGTACTGTAGGACACAACAGCCTCAACCAAAGCAGCACAGATCATTTGCTGGACTTCCGTGGCACTTTTTTCAGCTGAAACGCGAACAGGAGGCAGTGCCTCAAATGTTGCTTCTCGAACGACATTGCTTTTACCGACAACTTTCGTCTTTTCTGTCACTACAGATGTGAGCAGTTATAGGGTTGCCTGGAAAGCTGCTGGATGGCGCTGCAATCAGTCATCATCGCACACAGCTATTTTCATTTGCCGACGTTCTATGATCGCTTGCGGTTAGGGACCGAGAATTAAGTTGCACACCTAATATATTGGAATGACAAAGCTATCCTTGGACACCAGATGTAAAGAGCACGTGCAAAATGTCAGCCATGACATGCAGAATACAGCCCTCGCCATAGAAGTAATGCATTCATCGATCGCTCCTCTATGGAATAGTAGTAGAAGAATTGCCCATACACGAATTTTAAAGAGACCGCCATCAGGGAAACAGTCGAAATCATATTCAGCAAACTAGCGTGCAATGATATAGTTTCTACTGAACTACCAAGAGCTTGGCATGCGTTATTAAAAGATGGAAACACAACTCTATACACCCTGTATAATTGCGTGACAAAAATTCATGTGATGTCCTGCGCGTAATTTTCAAAAATCATCTTTGTTTCTTACGTGTTCCAATTCCCTGCATTTTTATGTTTATCATTGCCTTGAGTGGCGAATCTTCGTACTTACTACGCCCCAAAAATAAACGGATTTAATACGCTATATTCGTCTCCTGAGTATTAGACTCCAACTTACAAACAACATTTTTCCACACATTACACATCTGCAAGACATCAGAGCGGGTCTTGCCGCACCCCTTCCCACCAGTAAGTATCGCATCTTTCTAACACATAAACGACTCTTATGTCGTTTCTGCAGAATTTACAGAAGGAAATCATAATCATACACTTTTGATGCCATTGCGTAATACACTGCCGGACAATTGCTAAGGACGGATGACAATAGCAACGATAGCAACCATAAAATGGAAGGCAGGAAAATGTGGAAATTAGCATAAGTGCGGGATACAGTAAGACGTGTTGTGCGTATGCAAATTTTGGATTGCCGAACTTGTTCGTGACGTCATAGCGCTGATAAGAGATATAAAGGATTTGACGCGTATTGATCGTTGTTGTTCAAACGCAAAGTTGAAAGGGAAAGAATCAATTGACGAACTTGCAATTTTCAGTATGTCTTCCCGACATCACCTAGATGATTTTACGCGTGGCCGTATTATTGGCAAGATTGAAGAAGGGCGAAAAATAACAGATGTTGCCAGGGAGTTCGACGTCAGCCACGCTGTTGTTTCAAGGCTTTGGAAATCATTTCAAACAAATGGAGAGTGTAGCAAACGTCACGGGGAGGTCGTGTTCGCAGTACGACACCTGCAGAAGATCGGTACATAGTGCTATCAACAAAAAGACACTGGCTCAGCACAGCTAGTGAGGCAGCAAATCAGTTTATGGCTGCTACTGGCAAGCGGATCTCCCGAAAAACTGTCGCCAGACGTTTGCATGAAGGAGGACTATACCCCCGCCGTCCTGTTGTGTGCATCCCATTGTCCAGACGACACCGTACCGCCCGTTTGCAATGGTGCCATCCACATCGCAATTGGACTGATAACGACTGGTCTGCTGTCCTCTTCTCAGATGAGAGTAGATACAATCTATCGTCTGATTGTCGACGACAACTGATCTGGCGTGATAGTGGTACTGCAAATTGTCCAGCAAACATACAGGAAAGGGACCGATATCCGACATGTAGTGTCATGGTATGGGCTGGCATCATGATCAATGGCCGTACGTCCCTCTATGTGCTTCCAACTGGGACTATGACTGGCCAACGATACATTAATGATGTTCTGTTACCTCATGTTCGCATGTTCCGTGGTGCTGTTGGTGATAGATTCATTTTCATGGACGACAACGCAACATGTCATCGAAGAGTCGCTGTCAAGGAGTGTCTTGAGAGCGAGGATATTCAACGCCTCGTATGGCCAGCACATTCTCCAGATCTGAATCCCATTGAAAATGTGTGGGATGCTTTGGGGAGGAGTCTTGCTGGTCGCCAATGACCTCCAATAAACAAGGACACCCTCATCCGTGCACTGACAGAGAAATGGGAAATATTACACCAACAGCTGCTTGATAATGTTGTGCAAAGCATGACACGACGTGTGGAATCTTGCATCGCCCTCCATGGTGGCCATATCCCGTATTGACATCTTACGCCGGAACGCCTACGGACGGTAATTGCATTTTTCACGTTTACGTATTCTGCACAAAATGGCCTGTTTGTCCCTTGAACACGTTCCAAAGCCTTCTGGATTTCAGAGCACAATAAATTGTCTTTCTTGTAATGTCCTGGCATTCTGACATTATTTTATTTCACTTGGCATCCAACCACACTTACTTTTTTATGCGCTATATAGCCGTTTATGATCCGTCCTTAGCAATTGCCCAGCAGTGTATAAACTCGCATTTCAGGGTATATTGCCTAGATACGTAACAAAGAAATAAGCATTTTTGTATGTCTTTTTGAAATTTTCCAAAGTGTGGACTGTTTTGCTTTTTTTCAAGTATCTTCTTCTTTTTCTTTTTCCAACCCTTTTTGTAGCCAATTGAGGCAATAGGTTTCCCTCATCTCTTTCCAAATGTTCCTGTCTTGGGCTTGTTCATTCCAGAGCTTTCCTGCACTTTTGTTTATACAGTTCGTGTAAGAATTATAAGATTACAGCACGACCTTATAACTGAGGGTCATTTAATAACTCAAATCATTTTTTCGGAGACATCGGATAGTATAAAAAACATAGTTTGAACAGATAACAAACTGCTGCACTGAGCAGCGTAGGAAACACGGAAAACAGGGTTTGTAAAAACTATAAGACCACATGACAAAATAAACGAAATAAAACAAATTAATATTTGGTATAGTTGCCCTTTGCGGTTATGACATCTTTTAGTCATGGATGCTATCAAAGAAGACATTGAGTATTGGGTGAAATTCGTGCCCATACTAGACAAATAGCGGTTTTCAAATCGTCCACTGATGACAACGGTCGACTGTGCGCATAAACGTCTCTCGTAATGTTGCCCCATAGGTTCTCAAAAGGATTCAAATCCAGACTGAGGGCTAGCCATAGCATTCGTCGTATTCACTTGCAATTAAACAAGTTTACGGTGTCTCGGGAGACACGACGAGACCTATTGTCTTGTTGAAAGATCCATTCATGTCTCGTGAAACGGCTGACAAATGGTATCAAATACGTTTCAAGAAGCTCTGAGAGTTTAACCGATGGTTTACGATAGCAACGGCAGTCTTATCTTTTGCACAAAATGCAGCCCACACCATCACTGAGCCACCACCTGCACGACGACTAAATAAATGTCGCTTCCTTACGTAAGTCGTGCCAATAGTATGCATAGCCATGTGTCCGTTGTGGTTGAATTTCTTTTCGCCGGAAAACACCCCTGATTGCCATTCTCTGCCTCGGGACATGTGTTTTTTCGCCCATTCCCGCCGTTCTGTTTTGTGCCTTGGCTTCAGTTGAGGTTTACGTTGAAATTTACGTCGGACAAGACAAGGATGTCGTTTAATATAATTGTACGCTGTTTTGCGACATATGGGAGTTGACGTTGCAGCAATTACATCTAGTGCTGACACAGAATGATTTGAAACAAAGCGGTGCAGTCGTCTCTGTGCTCTCATACAGTTTCAATGGTCGTCCACGCCGTCGTTTAGAACGATGAGATTCACCTTTCCTCAGTACATTGGCAATGGCTGTTTTTGACTTTCCCACTGCAGTCGCAATATTCTTCGGTGACATCTTTTTGCATGCAGTAAATAAATCTTGCGGATTTCGCTTTCTGACTTCCGTCCCTCGCGGCATTATGACTTCCTCTACGTTTGCTTCGTGTCGGCGGTGCTGTTGCACTGCTTTTAACTGGGTATTCCCGTGCGTTAACATCCCGACCTGTTTTGCATTACTAACTCGACATGTCTTCTCGTTTACAGTAGCGGTCTTATACTTATTACACACCTCAAATTCCTGTTTTTCGATTTTATTAAGATGCTGTCATGCTGCTATTAGTTTTATATATCTCTGACATACACGCAAATTCAGGCGACGCTCGTATGCTGCTGTGTTGCATCTTCATGGGTGTAGCGTAGAAATCCATGTGGTCATATAATTTTAACACGGAATGTATCATCTATCCATCTTCACTCTGGTCTTCCCACTCTTCTCTTTCCTTTGTATGATCTCCATTCTGCTGCTATTTTAGTCCATCTATTATTTTCCATTCTTTCTATATGGCCAGACCATTTCCATTTTAAATTGATTATCGTTTCACTTGTGTCTAAAAGTTTTATTCTGGTTTTTGCATCTGTATTCCTTATTTTATTCTGAAGTCTCATATTTAGTAGAGATATTTCCATTTTATGTTGTGTTTTTTTTTTTTTTTTGCAATTTGTCTAGGATGATTTTCTTCATAGGCCAGGTTTTAGAGCCATATATCACAATGGGTATTGTACATTAATGGAAACGTTTTGCTGTGTTTTCCGGCTTTATTTTGCTACACAGGATTTTCTTTAACTTCCCAAAACCTGCCCACGCCATTTTTAATTCTTCTGTCAATTCCTTCCATAAATTCTTGTTTCTTTGTGGTAATTGGTTTTCCTAGTTATATGTATTCTTCCCCACATTCACTTTCTTTAGCATTTATTCTAATATTTTCTGTTTTGCTGTTATTAAGTTGGTTTGACATTATTTCTGTTTCATCAATATTGACTTCTAATCCAATTTTTGAAGTATACAGAAGGAATATTATTTTTCCAATGGATAGCAAATGTGAGCTATATGAGTAAGAGCATAGAGACTGGAAGAAGATACGATTCTTTAAAATGCAATTATTGCTTCCGAAGAAGTTACTCCACAAGGTATTTCCATTTCTGGATATCTATCACTGTCTCTGTAATCAGCATTGATGTAATTAAAACGTTACCACGTGGAAACTCCATCATTCGACCAAAAATATGCTGCGTTCCACCATTGTGTCTCCGTCTCCAGACATTTCACTTTGCTTAATAGGAAAACAGAAGTTTTTAAGGACGTTATAGTAACAGTATCTTTAGTGATAGATGTCTGTATTGATGTTATCAGGTACAACTTATAAAGGACATTTAACTTCTTTTTTTTACCTTTTTTTATTTTGGTTAAGCTGTCTGGCAGTGCAAGATTTAAAACAATATAAAACACATGGATTCAAAAGCTGAATATTACTTATTCAAATGTCAAGAGCCGTATTTTCTTTCCATTTGGAACTTCCGATATTTTCTTTTCTTCTGAAACGGCAGTTTCAAAGGCACAAGGTAAGATTTTCGAGTGAAGATCAACCATAAATCAAGATCATGATCATTCCAGAGAAATACATTTTTTTTTACTGATATGCATCTTTCCCGACAGTAGTGAAGTAAACCCCAATTCGATATAACGAAAATGGGTAACGGAAGTAGTCAAAACCATTGTTGAAATCTGATTTTTGAATGCTATACCATGAATCAGTAACGCAGCAATAGCTAATTTCAGTGCTATTGAATTTACTAAACTATCGCCCAACATTATGTCTTCACGTTTTACATAAACGTAACAATATATCATTGTAAAGAGCGCAAATTACGAGAACAGCATGCTAAATGGGATAAAAGTCATTATAAAAATACCTTTTTGATGCTATGAAAACGGTGCCTCGTAGCGACATTTAGCTTCCTCTCGTTCCCCCCAAGGGGAGGACTACCTGCTATTTACGAGAACACTAAAATGATGTATAACACGATGAGGCGTAAACTTGAACCAAACTTTAGACAAAAACAAAAATAAATTAAACGAATTAATTGTTTTCACAAACTTACATTCTGAAGACCCAAACGCGCAAAAGCAGCAGTGAAGAATTCTCAGAAACAACAACAAACAAAGCAGAAACTACAACAAAAATAAAATAAAAATAAAAAACTCCAAAGCCGACAGGTAGGGAGAAAAAATAAAAGCGGGATGCAGAAAGTGTCGAAAACCCTGAGCCTTGGCTTTCTCAAGGGCCAACAAAACTCCGCATTTACTCACTTCCACAAAGACTAAGTTGAAAATGGGTTTCTGCAAACTCATAGATGCAAATATAAGTCCCCAAAAATTACCACATTAACAGAACCGCCCACAAAGATGCGGGAACTTTAAAATTAAGCATAAATTAAAAAAAATTATTTAGCATACATATATAACTTAACTGGCCCGGCCCATGCTCATCATCGCCCACAAAAACCAGAAAAAATTCTGTACAGAGCTCACAAATACTGTGGAAAAAGCTGAGAATTAAGACCCAAGAAACGAGGGAAAAAACAAATAAAAAATATATAAATAATTTTGGAGGAACACCTCATTACAAAAAATGCCCAACTTGTAAGATTACAAGAAAAAACCGAATAACTAAAAAAATCACAAGTACAAGGGGTTTTTTTGAAGCCAGAAATTCCAAAGCTATTTGTAGCATTACGACATGGCCAACACGTGGTAAGCTACCCGACGGAAAAACCCAACCTGGAACCACAGTTAAAAAAGCAAATAAGATGTGTCGATCCCTGTGTAAAAGAACATCCAAAAAATAAAATAAAATAAAAATAAAAAGCAGAGAGAACAGGAGCAAATACCATAGACCGTTTTACAGACAGTTCCCACGAAGCACGGAATGACTTTAGACAAAGACACGTAATATAACGCATTGGTAATGCACTTCAAAAATTAAAAATTGAAGTTGCAATATGTAACCTGTAGATATCCTAGACCAAAAGCAACCAATTCTCCTCACTAACACTTGCAACTCAGTTCTTCTTCCTATCTTCAGGTCAGATTTTAGCTTGACATCACTTTTATCGGCGTTACGTGGTCGTTTCTTACTCTCGTCTAAATCTGAATAATTTATAATAATAATAATAATAATAAATAATATTTTGAAGAACTAAACAGTCAAAATAGTATTACCGTCGTCATGGTTTAGTAAATATTTTACTTTTATGATTCGCTTATCTTCTTTCATTGGTTTTACGACAAGAACATTCATTAATCCACCTACTTGCACATAAGCACTTCACACGGCGAGCTATGGCAAAGGACTGGAAAGTGTAGGTCCCGTGGGAGCAGCAGATTCCGCCGGTCCCTGGACCGATCCTGTCCGGGTGAAAGACTGCTGGATCCTGTCGAACGCCTTCACTATCAATTTTTGGCCGCCCCGGTGGTGCAGTGGTCTAAGCGATGGCCTCTGACCATTCGTCCGAGAAGGGTCCGGGTTCGATTCCCGTGAGCCATGGATGTTGTGTTTATCTTACGGCATTGGCTCTCTCCCTTCCCTCGAATCAGTGACCTTAAATTAGGTATGGACGACTGCTTATAGCCCATTGAGTTGCTCACGGTGCTCGTTAAACTTTCAATCAAAAAAAAAAAAAAAAAAAAAAACAAATTCTGAGAATTCAGCATGTCCCTGCAGAGGCGACATTTTTTTTTTTTTTTTTTTTTTTTTTGTTTGGAGGTTGAACGACCACCGTGAGCAACTCAATGGGCTATGGGCAGTCGCCCGTTCCTAATTTAGGGTCACTGGTTCTAGGGAAGGGAGAGAGCCAGTGCCGTAAGACAAACACAACATACATGCCTAACCGGGATTCGAACCCGGACCCTTTCGGACGAGTGATCAAAAGCCATCGCTTAGACCACTGCTCCACCGGGACGGCGGCGACATTTATTTCGACACAGCAACGTTAGTCATCACCTTAGCGTACCTAACTACCGGTCAATGTCAGGAATTAGTAAACCGTACTGTTTGTTATGATGATTAAATGCCAATTAGTATGTACAGGACTGTGGCTCGGGGCGGTCGTTAGGGACGCGAATAAATGCAATGTGTTGTAAGTAAATAAATGCATACTCTAAAATCACTCGTTTTATTTCACACTCATAAAAATCTTGACATGCGAAGGATGAAGAGCATAAATTATCTTGTGAAAACACAAATTTTTCGGTGACGAAGATCGCACCCGCTCACTCCGGAATAAGTTGCTCTCCCAACTAAGCTACACCGATAGAATGTATTGCTGCAAATTTGTCGTCTTGACACGTGATTCAGCTCTGTAGTACGCCACAATCTACAGAGAGTGACAGGATACTCTCTCGATTTTTTCTTTAAATTTTGGATAAGCTCTCCTCTACTAAAATATAGATAGTTTCGAAAGCTGAAGATATTCAAATTCGAAAGCTGAAGGCATTTCAAGGGCCTTTTTCTCCCTTTGGAGCTTCTGATATTTTCTTTTCGTAGGAAACTCCATTTTTAAAAATGTAAGGAAAGATTTTCATGTGAAGATCAAATATAAATCAAAGTCTTTATCACTCTAGTGGTAATTTTTTCTTCATCTCATATTTTTTTCTGTTATGTCCAGCGCCGAAAAACGTGAAATAGGAGCAAGTTTAATCCGCAAAAATGTTCGCCTTTTTTTTTTTTTTTAATTGTTTCGTCTTTTCTTTTCCTGTGGCGTCAAGCGCCGGAAAACAGTAAAATTGGAGCAAGTTAAACACGCAAAATTTTGACATGAAATGTGTGCAACAAAAAAAAAAATCCCGTTGAATGGGAGGAAATGTTAAATACGGGAGAGATAAATTGGGATTTCTCTGTATACACTCTACTGACAAAAGTCACCGAACACCCCTTCCAAAGCAAATGAACGGATCCTCTGCGTTGTTAAGATGAGCGGTACAAGTGCAAACGGTATAAAAACAAGTCTGCAGCTGACCGCGATCATATCGCACTGTGAGGTTGAGTGAAAACGTCACGATGGGAGAGAACTGACTTTGAGAAAGGAAATATTGTTGGGTGTTATACAGTTTTGGATGTACTGAATAAGTGCAAGACAAATGGCGTACCTGAAGCAGCAAAACATATCTTCAGACCAAAGAAAATCAGTGATAGAGGACGTGGAAGCCTCAGGAGAGTTGTTGCAGCTAATCGACGTAGTACTGCACAAGACCTCAGTGCAGGTGAGTAAAAATGCTGGAACCTCGATATAAACTCGCACCATTTGCAGAGAAAAAATTCATTCCATGGGTTACCGTGGTCGTGCGGCTGCTCATAAGCCTTTTATATCCACTCGGAATGCTACTCGTCGTTTAGCATAGTGTAAAGAACATTAGTCGTGGACCGTAGATCAATGAAAACGGGTCATTTGGACTGATAAATCCAGATACACGATCCATCAGTCTGATGGTCGTGTGTGGGTATGGCGCAGCCGGAGGAATGCTATTTATCACAGTGTACTGTTCCTACGGTCAGGTTTGGAGCTGGCAGTGTACCCGTGTGGGGTTTTTTTTTCGTGGTATGGTCCCGGCCCATTGGTTACCGTGGGCAAAGCTGTTAAGCAGTACGTCTGCCTCGATATTCTGGACAATTATGCCCTACCGACTCTGTGGCAATACTATGGAACCGAGCCTTGTTGGTACCAGCAGGATAATGCACCGAGCCATAAAGCAAGGACTGTTACGGCGTGGTTTGGCCATAATTCCGTATCGTGTGTGGACTGGCCAGCACAGAGCCCTGATCTTAATCCCACTGAGAGTCACCTATGGGATGAATTAGAGTGCCGCATAAGAAGTTTGGAACCAAGGCCTACTACTAGGCAGGAGTTATAGCGGCAGCATTATGTACTGAATGGAAGCGCATACTTATGGCTGTGTTCTAAAACCTTATCGAAAGCATGTCTCGAAGGATCAGTACATGCATTAAGGCCAAAGGTGGACGGACACCGTACTAATGTATGTCTATAAATGCTATGTTGTGTTTCTCTTCTAGGTATCCAGTGACTTTGTCAATATAGTGCACGTTGCATCTCACGAACCCCATCTGTGAAGAACTGAATAGCTTTGTTCCTAAAACAAACAACTCGAAATATAAATTCGAATATACTTTAAAATTTTCGAATGAATTTTATCAGCATCTTAACCATAAAGCAAGACGACAAAGAACCGGGTTTTTTGTTGCCTTACGGAGATATTAAAAAAAAAAATTTAAAGTGTCTCTCTTTTAAAATGCACGCGACGAGCAGCACGAATTAATGCTTTAAATGTGCATCACGTTTGCTTTGCTTTTTTTAAACGGGATATCTTTTCACGAAAATTATGAAAAAAAAATTCCGCCTTTTTACTTTGATTTATGTTTTATCCATCTGCGCGTTTTTCTCGAATTTTGTGGGGGAGGGGGATGGGAAACAATTGAGAGAACTGGGATTCCAAGCTTATTAAATGTATATTTTGCTCTCGGAAGTTCAATGGGAACTGCACTGTGCTTGAAACTACTATATAATGACTACTTGGCAGTTCTTGAAAATAAAAAGATAAATCGAACAGGGAAGAAGGAAGTAAATCACGACGACTGCTGCTGTAAAACTCGTTCTACTAGTTTGCCCCTCTTTCAGTTTTCAAGGAAAAGATTAAGATGCATGGTGTTAATTTTACAATTTATGGAGGAGAATGCAGTTGAAAAAAGAATCCAGAAAGCTTTCAAACAGCTTCTTACAAAAACAGTTCGGATGATCCTTCGAAATGTAAATTTTGACAAGCGTGAGTCGACCTAACAATTGCAAGATGAAAAGTGGCAGCGTGACTTCTGTGAGACGAAAAGTACCGTTACACTAACATTAAGTATTTTATACTATTTGCACTTTCTGCTATTCTTTTCATTTTACTTAAAGCGGTGTGACGCAACATGATTTACTCTTGGGTAACGATTATGGAACGTTGGCTTGTAGATACAGGTACTCAGCTTAAGAGATCGCGACATGCAGAAGCACATTAACACTTTTGAGCAGCAAAGCTTTCTTTTCGTGAGCGCAGTGGGGCTGCGTGGATTTTTAAAATTTCGTCAGGTTTAAATTTTAGCACGTCTTTCGGAGGGAAAAGGTACAGCACCGCATATAACGAGCTGTTTTTAGCCAGATCTCGAATTTAACGAGCAAAACAGGAGCTTTTGTTTGGTGTGATATTATTATCTCGGCTACAGGCACGACACGTTGACAGCAAATCATAGCAGATCGAATACGTACCTAATCAGGGAAATAATCCCAGTCGTGTTGGATACATTCGAGCCATGGGTCAGGGAGCTGCCGAATGCCACTGCGGAAAAAAGAGGGCTGTTTCGAGTTGATAAAGTCGTCAATACTTGTGTGGACCTCCTCGACAGAAGTGAAAGAGGTGATAATCCGACGGGACGAAGTCCGAAGAACACGCCGGGTCGGACAAAATCTCCCATCCCAGGTCGGTGATCTTGCTCAAGTCGTTTTCGCGGTGTGAGGATGCGCGTTATCCTGAAGCAACAGGACAGACCTTCTGCCCTTGCCGGTGTATAGCCTTTTCACTTCTATTGCGTCACTCACACGAATTAGTTGCTGACAATAACGCTCAGCATTGACCGTTTAACCAGGTTTTTTTTTTTTTTTATTGGAGGTTTAACGACCACCGTGAGCAACTCAATGGGCTATAAGCAGTCGCCCGTCCCTAATTTAGGGTCACTGGTTCCAGGGAAGGGAGAGAGCCAGTGCCGTAAGACAAACACAACATCCATGCCTGACCGGGATTCGAACCCGGACCCCTTACGGACGAATGCTCAGAGGCCAGCGCCTTAGACCACTGCGCCACCGGGGCGGCAACCAGGTTTGAGCAACTCATAGTGAACGACAACACCCTGATCCCACCATATGCACAGCAACAACTTCCTGGCATGGATATTCGGTTTGGCGGTACTGGTGGTAGGCTGACCTGGATAAACCCCCGATTTACGTCACTTAGGATTATCGTAGAGGATTCACTTCTCATCACAGGTCAAAATCTCATGGAGGAAATCCTTCTTGAATCTGGAGAGCAAGGACACGGCAACATCGTAGCGCCTAGACTCGTTCGCAGCTCTGAGTTAGTGGGGCACCCAACGGGCCCTCCTTGTGCATCCGTCCAAGCTTGTGCAGTAGCTTTGCAATGGCTTGCCGTGTTATTCCGAATTCCTGGGCGAGCTCTGACTGTGTGCGATAGGGATCCGCATCCAACAGTTTTTCCAGTTCCTCACTGTCATCTTTCTGCGTCTGTCCCGGACGTTCTGCATCACGGAGATCGAAATTAACCTGCTTTTGCCGCTGGAACCACTTCTTACACGTACTGTAGGACACAGCAGCCTCATCCAAAGCACCACAGATTATTTGCTGGGCTTCCGCGACGTTTTTTTTTCAGCTGAAACGCGAACAGGAGGCAGTGCCTCAAATGTTGCTTCTCGAAAGACATTGCTTTCACCGTCAACTTTCATCCTTTCTGTCACTATAGCTGTGAGCGGTCACGGTTGTCTGGAAAGCTGTTGGATGGCGCTGCAATCAGCCATTATCGCACCCAGCTATTTGCATTTGCCGACGTTCTATGATCGCTTGCGGTTAGGGGCCGAGAATTAAGTTGCACTCCTAATAATTCAAAGCTGATTTAATCGTTTTGAACGAACACAATTTAATGAAGTCCCCAGATATAGCGAGGTAAGAAAAGCTAAGATACAGGTTTCCCCGCTACACGAAAGTAGAGCGTTCCTATAGAACCTTTCGTAAGCCGAAATGGCGTAAAGCGAGAAATCAATTACCATTAATTTATATGGTAAAATTTTTTGAGAGTTCCCAGACCCATCAAATCATACCAAATAAAACCTACATAATAAGTTACCTCTGTCCCTAACGCTCTGACGTCATTCAGTACTTGCAGCGCCAACTGCTTTTATCCGGTGGCCGAAATCGGAATTAAGCTCACCGCTATCGCACGATACGCAAAATCAAGGAGAAATGCCGGAAAATAAAATAAAGTTAGTAAGACAAACGACTTCATCTGTGGTAACACACACGTGCTCGAACACGGGCTGTGCTCGTCTGCGACGTTTCTTCTGTTACGTAGGTGCTATGTCGTGTTTTAATTTATTTTCTTCGCATTGCGGATTAATTTCATAAAAAAAATTGCAGAGTAATTTCATAAAAAGGAGTGAGCGTTATTTTATTTCATATAAAGGAACAAGTAAATTTGTAAGAAAGTAACTGCAGGCGTACTTTTGATTCACAGTGATGGAAATTTAAAAAATTATTGATTCCGTGGAATTTTTTCTTTGTAGTACAAGAGAAAGCTGCAAGAAAACGTCGCTTAAATAGAGAACGACAACGGCGATGGAGTGCAAACCAATCTTTTAATACTTTGCATAATTTGAACGAAGGTAGAGCCAATCGCAGACCTATCTTATGGGCTTGCCCATTAATAAATTCAACAGTTTATTATGATTATGTATATACACTGACGGAAAAAATCCCAACACCAAGAAGGGGTTGTGTTAGATAAACGACAGTTGGTAGGCGGTGAGAGTACATCTGTAAGATAACGTCTATGCAAATTTCGCGCTCGGCGCATACGTGTGGCGCTAGTAGCGCCCCTCGGAACATGCAAAGCAGGTTTGCTGTAAATAAGCGCTGTAACGTTCGTGAGCGTTAGTTATCGTTGAGATTCGACGTAGGGTGTTGATGTTAGTCAAGAATACCTTTAAGAAGACGAAGAAGCCATTATCAACAGCTCACGGAGTTTGAACGAGGTCGTGTAATAGGGCTACGAGAAGGTGGATTTTCTTTCCGCAATATTGCAGAACGACTTGGCAGGAATGTAGCCACTGTGCATGATTGTTGGCAGCGGTGGTCAAGGGAAGGTACCGCCTCAAGAAGACCGGGTTCCGGCCGGCCACGTGGCACTACTAAGAGGGAAGACCGCCGTGTACGGCGTATGGCCGTGGCGCATCGTACCGCGTCTGCGGCAGAAAATCGAGCTGCAGTTGCCACCACAGTGACACAACGAACTGTTACAAATCGGTTATTTGAAGGACAGCTCCGAGCCAGACGCCCTGTAGCGTGCATTCCACTTACTGCCGTTTGCGATGTCAGTTGTGTCAAACTAGAGCTTATTGGAGGATGGAGTGGAGATCTGTTGCGTTTTCTGATGAAAGCCGGTTCTGCCTGGGTGCCAGTGATGGCCGTGTGTTGGTTAGAAGGAGGCCAGGTGAGCGCCTGCAACAAACCTGTCTGCGGCCGAGACACACTGGACCTACACCTGGAGTTATGGTCTGGAGAGCAATTTCCTGTGACAGCAGGAGCACTCTTGTGGTTATCCCACGCACCCTGACGGCACAGTTGTACGTCAGTCTGGTGATTCAACCTTTTGTGCTGCCATTCATGGACAGCATTCCAGGGGTTGTTTTCCAACAGGATAACGCTCGCCCGCATACCGCTTTTGTAACCCAACATGCTCTACAAAGTGTCGACATGTTGCCGTGGCCTGCTAGATCACCAGATCTTTCACCAATCGAGCACGTATTGGACATCATTGGACGACAACTCCAGCGTCACCCCCAACCAGCATTAACCGTCCCTGTATTGACCGACCAAGTGCAACAGGCATGGAACTCCATCCCACAATCTGACATCCAGCACCTGTACGACACAATGCATTAAAGTTTGCGTGCTTGCATTCAACATTCTGGCGGTTACACCGGTTATTAATGTACCAGCATTTCACATTTAAAATGGCTCTCCTCGCGCTTACAATAAGCTGTGATCTTCAAACCTTAATCGATTAAATATGTTACCTACACAAATGTATTGCCGCCATTTCATTCCTCTACAACTATTTTTTCGTGGTGTTGGGATTTTTTTCCGTCAGTGTATATATTTTACAATTCGTGTAATAAAAATTTCAATCACAGCTTTTTCACATGTGTGTGGTACGGGCTATGAGTTACTAACACATACAACTAAAACAAGTTAGCAAAATCATGCAATGCATTGATTATTATACGCTTTCCAACATACCAGAAATCATTACTCAAGCTATCACTCAAGTGATGAGGTTAATGGCTGTGGAATAAATCCCGCTCCTGTGTCCTGACCTTTGATCCCATTTCGATGATATTCAACAGAATTGGTTCAGTAGTATCCGGAACAATATACTAAAGTTTTGTCGCAAAAGAAGCATTTTTAGTCAAGTTATGAGGAGAATGGCTGTGGAACAAATCTCGCTGTTGTGCCTGACCTTTGATTCCATTTCAATGATATTCAACAGAATTGGTTCAATATACCTCCGAACTAACATGTTAAAGTTTTGTTGCAATCGAAGGATTTTTAGGTAAGTTATGACGCGTAAGGGCAATGGAATGGATCCCGCTCCTATGTCCTGATCTTTGATCCCATTTTGCCCTATTTCAATAGGACTCGTTCCCATGTGGTCCCCTACCACATACTAAACTTTCATCGAAATCGAACCATTTTTACGCATGTTATGACGCATAAGGTCAATGGAATGGATCCCTCTCCTTAGTCCTGACCTTTGACCCCGTTTCGCCCATTTTCAACAGGTATCGTCTCCGGGTGGTCCCCTACCACATACTAAAATTTCATCGAAATCGAAAGATTTTTACGTGAGTTATCGTGCGGTCGAACCGACAGACAAAGCTGGATCATATACACTTCTTCAACCTGCGGTTCTTTGCCGCCCAGTGGCGCAGTGGTCTAAGAGATTGCCTCTGATCATTCGTCCGTAAGGGGTCCGGGTTCGAATCCCGGTGAGACATGTATGTTGTGTTTGTCTTACGGCACTGGCTCTCTCCCTTCGCTGGAACCGGTGACCCCTAAATTAGGGACGGGGGACTGCGTATAGCCCATTGAGTTGCTCGCGGTGGTCGCTAAACCTCCAATAAAAAAAACTAAAAAAAACCTGCGGTTTGAAAGCGTAAATAACTCTAATATATACATAGTATAAGCAGGAATGATATGATAAATACGCATTTTATCTATTACTGGATGCCGACTAAAAGAGACCACTTTGCTACTAGTAGAACTAATAGTAACTTTAGCAGATCCTTTCTCTCTGCGTGTAAGTACTACGAATGGTAAACAGGCAAGTCCAACACATGCACAATGTCTTTATTTCATTCACCACGATCGAAACGCTTAATTACGTCTAATTTTAAATAGAATTGCAAAGGCTGTTAAAAGTCATGGATAAAATTTGAAAGAGCAGAGCTATTAGCCACCAAACTAAATTAAGCATTCTTGAGACATGCATCTTCAGCAGCATGCTATATGGATGCGAGACTTGGACATTAACAAAGAAATCAGAGAGAAGGACCCTTGCTTTTGAAAGAAAGTGCTATCGTAAAATCTTACGAATCGGATGGACTCAGACGGTAAGAAATGAAGAAGTATTCGGAAGAATGCAACTGAAAGAGACCCTGTTCCAAAAAATCATACAGGGAAAACTAAGACTTTTTGGACACATCTGCATAAAGATAAAGACATTGGTGTTTGGCTTCACGAACGGAAGAAATGCAAGAGGACACCCTCACCGTGTGTGGGCTGACGAGATATTAAAGACTGGTGCGGTGGAACTCTTCAAGAACTGAGCCACTCTGCAATGAACAGAATTCAATGGGACAATATACACTGGTTTCCATAAATTAAGCAACAAACCGAAAAATCGCGATAATTGGGCGAAATATGATTCAAATTACACTACATTTGCATATGTTACAGGTGAAGGCATACAGCAGCAGTGTACAGAAGGCAAAATGAGGCAGCGTTTTACACAAATGCGCAAGAGCTTAAAAGCAGCTGTTTCGGAGGGAATCGCCAGTCGATGTGCGCCAGTGAATGACTAGGTTTCGAGATAGCGGTTTTGTTAACATGGGCTGCGAGACGTCATTTACAAGCGGAGTTACGCTACAGAGCGATAGGCCGACTCGAAGCAGGGCAACTGCAGGCGGACGTCGCAAGATAGCCCAATTCGATTGTTCTGTGGTCAGCAGGATCTGGCAGCAGTTCCAAGCCACGGGTGCAGCTTCCCGAAGGTACACCGCAGGTAGTCCAAGGGCAACGACCTCCGCGGATGACCGGTATTTGCAGCTTTCGGCACGGCGAAACGGGACCGCTGCACCGACTGTGCTTGCAGCAGCCACCGGACGGACGGTATCAGCTTAGACGGTACGCAAAAGGTTACCTGCAGAAACACTGTATGCTCGGCGACCGGTATTATGCGTGCCCCTCACCCCCCACCACCGGAGGAAAAGTTTCAATTGGGCACGAATGCATGTGAACTGGACTCAAAATCAGTGGAGGTCCGTTCTGTTTACTGATAAGTCGCGATACTGTTTATAGAGTGATTCTCGCCTAGTTTACATCTGGAGAGTGGCCAGTACGCGCTATCTTCCTTTTAATATCCTGGAAAGGGATACCTATGGTGGTGGTAGTGTTCGGGTGCGAGCAGGCACAACGTTAGGCGGCCGTACTGACCTCTGTGTGTTGCCACATGGGAACCTCAATGCTCAGCGGTATAGAGACATCCTGCACCCTATTGTCCGTCCGTATGTGGCCGCAACTGGTGATACATTTGTACTACAGGCGGACAACGCCCGCCCTCACACAGCTGACCTTGTGCACCAGTACCTAGAACAGGAGACTATAGTCCGTATGGAGTGGCCAGCACGCTTTCCCGGTCTGAATTCCATTGAGCAGGTCTGGGATGCTCTCGTGGGGGGCGTGTTGCTGGCCTCAGGTCCCCGAACCTTGCAGGGGCTCCGCACTGCTTTGCTCGAGCAACGGACGCAGCTACCCACGGAACTGCTCGACACCATAATTAACAGCATGAAACATTGCTGTCTGGCCTGTATTGCTGTTCGGGGTAACCACACTCCGTATTGAAGTACATTTTCCTATTTCATCTTGGTACCTATATTTCTGTATTTTCATATTTGCATCACTCATACAAAATATAAATGCTTTGTACCACATGTTCTTACTTTTTTTCTGTTGTTGTTGTTGTTGTTGTTGTTGTATTTGGTCTAATAAAGCTTACCAGCAAATTTCATTCGAATCGGTTGCATATTTTTTTACGCTTTCCAACCGTATGTTGAAGAAGCGTATATGATCCAGCTTTGTCCGTCTGTCCGTCTGCACGATAACTCGCGTAAAAACAGTTCGATTTCGATGAAATTTTAGTATATGTTAGGGGACAACCTTGGGACGAATCCTATTAAAAATGGACGATATGTGTTCAAAGGTCAGGACATACGAGCGGGATCCATAACTTACCTAAAAATGGTTCGATTGCGACAAAACTTTTTCATGTTGTTCCGCGGAGGTATACTGAACCAGTCGTTGAATATCACCGAGCCGCCCCGGTGGCGCAGTGGTCTAAGGCGCTGGCCTCTGATCATTCGTCCGTAAGGGGTTCGGGTTCGAATCCCGGTCAGGCATGGATGTTGTGTTTGTCTTATGGCACTGGCTCTCTCCCTTCCCTGGAACCAGTGACCCTAAATTAGGGACGGGCGACTGCTTATAGCCCATTGAGTTGCTCACGGTGGTCGTTAAACCTCCAAAAAAAAAAAAAAATATATATATATATATCACCGAAATGGGGTCAAAGGTCAGGGCACAGGAGTGAGATTTATTCCACAGCTGTTATCCTCATTCATAACTTGATTAAAAATACTTCTATTGCGACAAAACTTTAGTATGTTGTTCCGGAGGTATACTGAACCAATTCTGTTGAATATCATCGAAATGGGATCCCAGGTCAGAACACAGGAGCGAGATTTATTCCACAGCCATTACCCTTATAACTTGAGTAATAGCTTGAGTAATGATTTCTGGTATCTTTCGGAAAGCGTATAATAATCAATGCATTGCATGATTTTACTAACTTTTTGAGTTATCACGATTTTTCCATTTATTGCTCTTAGTTTATAGAAACCGGTGTAGTTAAAATGGCAACAGATACCTACGGGAATTGTACCCGTGGTTGATGATGATGATTATTAATGCTGAACGTAAAGCCTTCGCTTAGGCTTTTCTTATATTTCGAATGCACAAAATAAATCGAGATACAGCACTGATGTTCACATACACAGTTCAAAGCTATTGCGGCTTGATGCTGAGTGTAGTTCCCCTGGAAGGAACTTGGCAGTGTCACTCTCGTTGCTCGGTGGTGCGCTCTGCCTTTATAACGGCTCGCTGCAAAAACAAACGCTGAACTCTATTTCGCTTTCTGCCTTTTTTCGTAAAAGTAAAAATCCTCTTCGGATTTCTTTCGGTTAGCGAAAACAGGTACTCTTTCGTAAAAGCGAAATGGCCTAAAGCGAACTTTCTATAAACGGGGGATACCAGTAATCACTTTTAACAAACGAAGTAACACGATTTAATGCGACTCCATATTTAAACATGGAAACGCAAATCTGCTGCGCACTCTCTTGAAATGAAGGAATAAGAATGGTTGCACAGAGGACGAAATTGCAACAACGCAGGGAAATCGTTGCACGCTAGTGGGAAAATGTTGATAGGAAAGCAATAGGGAGGGAATACATGAAATATACTCAACAAGCAAGTTGTGCTACAGACTCTCACCGCTCCCCACTCTTGGAGTGGAGAGCGGTGAGAGTCTCTAACACTCCTTGCGTGTAACGCGTCGGCAGGGTTGAAAACAGGCCACCTAGGGCAAAAAGACGATTCCCGTTAGAGCTTTGGATCCTCCATCCAGGAATGCGACGGAATTATGGACAGTGGTGCAGCAAGCATGAGTGAGCCGCCCCGGTGGCGCAGTGGTCTAAGGCGTTGGCCTATGATCATTCGTCCGAAGGGGTCCGGGTTCGAATCCCGGTCAGGCATGGATGTTGTGTTTGTCTTACGGCACTGGCTCTCTCCCTTCCCTGGAACCAGTGACCCTAAATTAGGGACGGGCGACTGCTTATAGCCCGTTGAGTTGCTCACGGTGGTCGTTAAACCTCCAATCAAAAAAAAAAAAAAAAGCATGAGTGAAGATACCTGTGAAACGCTATCGCGACCTAGTAGACTCAATGCCCCGCCGTCTGATTGCCTTTATCCGGGCGAAAGGCTGGGCTAACCGTTAGTAGGTAGGTATCCCATGATTTCTGTCCTCTCAGTGTACTTGCCCTCTCTGCTCTTCTTTTTTTTTTTTTTTTTTGCATTTCTGTGTTTCTGGTATTAAACACCCTCATAAGCATACAAGGCTAGAAGGAGTTACCTGTCTCTCAATTTAGTCATCTAGTTCCAGTAAAATGAGAAAGCCTGAACCTTAAGGACAAATATGTACATTTATATCTTGCCAGATACTGGCCGTTTGACACTAAGATTTGCCGCCCCGGTGGCGCAGTGGTCTAAGCGATGGCCTCTGATCATTCGTCCGAAATACGTCTGGGTTCGAATCCCGGTGAGGCATGGATGTTGTGTTTGTCTTACAGCCCTGGCTCTCTCCCTTCCCTGGAACCAGTGGCCTTAAATTAGAAACGGGCGACTGTTTATAGCCCATTGAGTTGCTCACGGTGGTCGTTAAACCACCAATAAAATTAAAAAAAAACAGAAACACTAAGATTTTAGCCCCAGCAGTATCAAGAACCAGACCTCTTACCCTACATAACCCTTCTGTGGATCACGAAAGGTACTGCTAGCGTTCTAATACAATTTCGACTAACACACACAAGGTATATTGGTGTTATACTAAGCTTTTCGCAAGCACAGTGGGTCCGATAGAATTTAAACTGGGTCACCAATCACTGAGAATTCCTTCAAGATCTAGTCAAACGCATGAAGGATACGGGGTTGATAACAAAGTTGTGCACACTGTCCATTTTTGAGAAAAGATGTGAAGTAACGGAGAAAACTTACCATATTGCTGTTCAATGAACTCCCCTCTACTGCTAATGACAGCTTGCCATCGGTGAGGTAGGTCCTGGATGTCCCGTAGCACGCCGTCTTTGTTCAGCTGTCGTATTACTCGAGTCACGTCCAATGACAGTTCGTCCAGCGATTCGTGGCGGATGCCACGGTGCCGATTTTTTAACTTTGGAGGAAAGATCAAAGTCGGGTGGACTGAGATCAGGGCTGTATGGTGGGTGGGATAAAGTTTCCCAGCCATATTTCGACAAAAGTCCCCGTACCGACGCTGCACCATGACACGATGCGTTGTCATGGAGCAAGATCACTCCCGCTTTAAAACAGTTCGGGTGATTTTGACGAATTTTCAGTCTCAACTTTGTCCTCAGAAAGAAATTGTTCTTCGATCAAGAGTTCCTTCCCCATAAACTTCTTGCAAGGCGGTGTGGACCTGTGTCAGAGTTTTCCCCGCAGAGTTTCTATTTTCACGTGCGAGCGATGGTCTGGCACCATGACTCGACCTGAGGAGCTGCACGCTTCTATTTATAAATTCATTTTTTTTATTGTAGGTTTAACGACCACCGTGAGCAACTCAATGGGCTATAAGCAGTCGCATTTTTATAAATTCACCCACGTCCACACAGCAAGTGATAGCGCGTCGTTCTGACACCACTGCGTTGCTGAGGGGTCTGACCTTGACTTGACGTAATCTTTTTCCAGATTGCATCATCCGCTTCCGTTTTAGATTAACGTGTGCAGAACTTTTGTTTTGACATTCGTAGGCTGAGAGATCACCGAGTGTCTATTGCATAACGGCAAACTGTTCTGGTTTCTAACGGCTCGGTGTCTGTGAAACATTCTCCTGCGCGATGGAGAGTGAAACAATTCAAACAGATTTCCATTTCCGGAATTGTGGGACAAAGCGTTCTTCGCCCCTCCAGTGGCGCAGTCGTCTAAGCGATGGCTTCTGATCATTCGTCCGATACGGGTCCGCGTTCGAATCCCGGTGAGGCATAGATGTTGTGTTTATCTCAAGGCACTGGCTCTCTCCTTTCCCTGGAACCAGTGACCCTAAATTAGGGACGGGCGACTGCTCATAGCCCATTGAGTTACTCACGGTGGTCGTTAAACCTCCAACCACCAAAAAAAAAAAAAAAAAAAAAAAGAGGCGTTCTTCAGATCATTAGCTTAGTTGGTGCTTTATCCCCTTCTTGAGAGCAGCATCGGAAGTGGTACTTTCATCAGTACCACTGATTAAAATACCACTTCCGATGAAAGTACCGGAAGTGGTACTTTCATCAGTACCACTGATTAAAATACCACTTCCGATGAAAGTACCGGAAGTGGTACTTTCATCAGTACCACTTCCTTCTATGAAGGATATGGTAAAGCGAATTGCTCTTTCCTGCACAGCATCAAGACCTTTTAAATCCGGTAGCATTCCACCTTCTTGTTCTAATATCACTGGAACAAACCTGCATATTTAAAAGAAGAACGCTCAATACGCAACACAGGGAAAATTCATTTTTAATCATAGTTGTGACCTCTTCTTGTTTTCACAAATACAGTAGCTACATGATCCACAACACGGCGAATGGATTCTATACCCTTACTCAGGGTCATAGCTAAGTCCCAGAACAATGGGGACTGAAGCGTTATCTGGAGGGAAGGCTCTGTGTTTAACTACAAACTGTATTTTTCTACGAAAGCAGATGCAGGTTTTGCATTGTGTTTTTTCGCTCCTTTAGTTAATTTACTTCACTGGCGAATAATTTCCTCACAGCAAATAGTAAAAACAATAAAACAAAATTCGAAATATGAAAAAAGGAGAGAAAGGAAAACTGAACCCTTCTGAAATATAAAAAGTAATCACATTTTCAGCAAAACAACTCCGAACTTAAATGGAAAAACTATTGAGTTTTAGTTTAATATTCTGGTTGTTTTCAGTGCATCCAGGCAGTATCACATATCGAAGAGTAATTCATGTCGTATTCCGACTATTTCTACTCCTTTTCTTAAGGTTCAAATTCTTTTCTCCA
Source organism: Macrothele yani (assembly GCA_039090855.1). Taxonomy (NCBI): domain Eukaryota; kingdom Metazoa; phylum Arthropoda; class Arachnida; order Araneae; family Macrothelidae; genus Macrothele; species Macrothele yani. The sequence continues at coordinate 114,211,988 of CM077013.1, read as the reverse complement.
TCTTTAATCACGTATTCTATTTCACTGGTGGTCGAAGGTAGCCCTTCTTACCGTGATCAACAGCCTAACTCCCTTCCCTCTCAACTCAAAAACTAAGAGAACGTAGATTAACCCCAATAAACCCCTTTTCTTCCCTAAATGGCTCATAAAACCACTCGTACTTATTGTAAAGCGATAAACAGGAACATGTTGAACGCTCTTTTTCTCCTACACTCGCACAAAGATTTTCATCCAGTACTGTTTTGCAAAACCTTTTTTTTTTTTATTATTAAAGGTTTAAAAACATTAAAATTGTTTATTGGATTTGGTGGATAGGTACATTGACATATATACAGTATAAACATTTTTGTGTACAGTTTTACATCAACAAGTACAAATTAGACATGGTACACAGTACAAGCAATTGTAGAAACAATGGCTGCCAGAGGCACGTTTCACGAAAACTTTACCCGAAATTGAATTGCAGAGCTAAAAATATATTTTATTTATAATTTAAAATCAACTAAAAGGCACAGCCGCAATACTTTTTATCAGGTCCAATCAGCAGTACTGGTGTGCAAGTACAGTATTATATAGTTAGCCCTCGATTCCCACAATGCATAGCGAGATAAAATCAAAATGCCAGTATGATTAATTCGAGACCATTTCAAAGGTAGTACATCATCATTAGGTGTTTTTAACAGTGCCAAAAGTGCTTTCCATATAGAGTTCATAAAGAACGGCACTTTCACATTAAAGCACATTTCATAGATATGCGAAATGTATAATGCCTCCGCAAAAAGTAATGTCAGTTTATCACTAGCAGATGTAAGAATTCTAACCCCGTCCCAGTACAGGTAAAAACCGGGTTTGGCACGGTTAAAAACTCATAATGAGGATGTACTGCCTTTGTAATAGTCTCGAATTAATCATACTGCCATTTGGCATCTTGATTTTATCTCGCTATGCATTGTGGAAATTGGAGGCTAACTATATAATACTGTGTACTATTGCTTATTATGGCTGATGACGCGGTCATCGCGGCTGTGATAGGTTTTGCCTGTCTTTTAGTTGATTTTTTATTTTAAATTAAAAAAATGTTTACACTTTCCAACCGTACGTTTAGGAACTAACTTATTTAGCTCTGCAGTTTAATTTCGGCTAAAGTTTTTGTGAATCGTGCCTCTGACAGCTATTGCGTCTACAATTTACTTCAACTTTTCAGCACGAGATATTATAGACGTGATGGTACACAGTATGTCAAATGATCAATATACACAGAGAGAGCCAGTATAGATAAAGTAACACATAGAGAACTAGTACATATCAAACACGGAACACAGTATGTCAAATGATCAATATACACAGAGAGAGCCAGGGTAGATCATGTAACACGTAGAGAACTAGTACATATCAAACATGGTACACAGTATGTCAAATGATCAATATACACAGAGAGAGCTAGGGTAGATTAAGTAACACATAGAGAACTAGTACATATCAAACATGGTACACAGTATGTCAAATGATCAATATACACACAGAGAGCCAGGGTAGATCAAGTAACACATAGTGAACTAGTACACATCAAACATGGTACACAGTATGTCAAATGATCAATATACACAGAGGGAGTCGCGGTAGATCAAGTAACACACAGATAACTAGTACATATCAAACATGGTACACAGTATGTCAAATGAACAATATACACAGAGAGAGAGCCAGGGTAGATCAAGTAACACATAGAGAACTAGTACATATCAAACATGGTACACAGTATGTCAAATGATCAATATACACAGAGAGAGCCACGGTAGATCAGGTAACACATAGATAACTAGTACATATCAAACATGGTACACAGTATGTCAAATGATCAATATACACAGAGAGAGCCACGGTAGATCAAGTAACACATAGAGAACTAGTACATATCAAACATGTTACACAGTATGTCAAATGATTAATATACACAGAGAAAGCCAGGATAGGTCAAGTAACACATAGAAAACTAGTACATATCAAACATGGTACACAGTATGTCAAATGATCAATATACACGGAGAGCCAGTGCCGACGAACAAACACAAACATCCATGACTCACCGGGATTCGGACCCGGACCCAACTAAAACGCATGATCGCAAGACAGCGCTCAGACCACTGCGCCACCGGGGCGGGGCGGCTTTCAAAACTTGCAGAGATACATTTAGCTGAAACCTCCCCACGATACTCTTTTGTAGGTAATTAACTGCGAGGAAGTTTCTTTAACAGCTGCTTGATATTTCATAACCACGTACCCAGTAACGAACAGAAGAGTATCGTACGGCGCAATTACGCCCCCATTTTCGCCTATTTATTTTTAATAATAGCGTTCTTCTAAATTTTACGTCTGTCCTTAAAAAATGCATTTCTCTCTTCTCTGTTCGTTTTCTCTCTTGTCTGCTTTTCTGCGCCCATGTGGTAAATATGGTGCTGTGTGCAAAAGTTCTACCCGTTTTTGTAATCGATGCAAATTGCGATCGGAATAGTTACGTCACAGATGACGCTGCGATGCCGAATTTTTGGCCAATAAAGCATGGAGCAGTAGAACATATAGAGGCAATAGGTTTGTCCGAGAAAATCATCCGTAACGGAAAGCACGAACGGTGTAACATGGCATGCGATAAGGAGCACATTAGAAATTGTTTACTATACGAGTTCGATAGCGGCTGCAGCTGCAGCTTGTCACAACATCGTTCAAGTGTGTGAGGAGGATGCAGTTGATGATAGCGCATGTCGCCGTTGGTTTCGGAAATTCCGGGACGGAGACAGAAGCTGTAAAGATCAACCACGTCCTGGTCGTCCATCCGTGGTCTATGACGAGGATGTGGACCAAGCCATGACAAATGACCCACATCCAACCGTTTAGGAATTAGCGGAAACGTTGTCGATTCATAGAACAACAGTCAAAACACGGATACATGCGCTTGGGTTCATCAACAAGTTCGATAACTGGGTTCCGCCTCAACTTTCTGCAAAGCAACGAGAGGAGAGAATCCGTACCTATGTTTCTTTGCTTTCTCGTCACAGAAATGAACCGTTTTTGGGGGACGAATTGTAACGGGTGAGGAGAAATTGGTACTGTACCGTGATGTAAAGCGTAGACGGACTGTGTGTGCCAAGGTGCGGAACCTGCTCCATCGACATCATCAAAAGAAGGACTGCATCCCAAAAACGTTTTGTTGAGTGTTTAGTGGGATGTCCAGGGAATAATCCACTGGGAGGTGTTGGCACCTAACCGAACGATAAATGCTGACCTCTACTGCTAACAATTGGACAAATTTTGGAGAACAACTGACATCAAAGCGGCCAGCACTCGTCAATCGCAAAGGCGTGATCCGTCTTCACGATAACGCCAGACCTCATGCTGCTTTAATCACTCAGTAAAAATTACTGGACTTTGGTTGGGAAGTGTTATCACACCCGGCGTATTCCCCTGATCTGGCACCTACGGACTACCACCTCTTTTTCAATCGTTACAAAACGCCAAACCTTCGATGATGTGGAAGATATGAAACGGCATTACATGTTTGTGTTTTTACTCTAAAACACAGGAGTTTTCTGGCGTGGAATTCACCTACTCATAGACAGATGGCAAAAGGTCATACAGAATGATGGCAATTTTGTGAAATCCTAGGTACGTTATTTGTTGTGTTCTCCTCCTTTCTTTGTAGCCTACAAACACGGATTGAACTTATGCACACAACCCAATAATTATTGGCACTGCTGTTCCTGCTGATTCACATCGAGAAGGCATTCCTTCTGAGTTGTCCATCGCTCGCCCTGTAGTACCTCAATTTTGCTTTTTTAAAAACAAAAGTGCGATACATGAATAAATAAAGTAAAGTATTTATGCTTATAATGAAATACAAAGTCGTTTTCATGTGAAGCGTGATCAAAAAGTATCGGGACTGATTGCATAAGATCGGAATCGCGCGATAAGTCAGGAAGCGGTTTGGCACAGGTTGACCTTGGAATCTATTACGCATGCGGAGTGAGCTACGTTTTCCCGGTTTTTTCCACCGTTGTGCCTATTTCTTACGTGTGTGAAGACGTTCATCCTCCCTCCCCTGGAAGCAGTGGCCCTCAATTACGGACGGGCGGCTGCTTATAGCCCATTGAGTAGCTCACAGTGGTTGTTAAGCCCCAAATAAAAAAAGAGAGAGAGGGAGAGAGAAAGAAGCTGTTCAACGCATTTGTCATGTCGGAAAAAAGTGATCAACCAATTTGCGTCAGATTTGATCAAAAACTTATCGAAACTTGAAAAGACATGCTTATCGTTATAGAAAGATTATGGGGAGGCTTGTGTAAGTCGTGCACAAGCTTATAAGTAGCATAAAGGTTTCAAAGACGGTCGCGAAAGTGTTGAGGGTGATGTACGGTCTAAGAGGCCCGCAAGCAGCAAAAGTGAAAACAGTGTCGAACTTCTGCGCATAGCTGTACGGGAAAATCGCCTAACTACCGTTGGTGAGTTATCTGAAGACTTCAACAATAGTTTTGGTTCAGTTCAATCGACTCTTACGGACGATTTGGGTATGAGACGCATCTCAGCTAGATTTGTGCCAAAACTGCTCTCAGCTGAGCAAAAACAGGCCTGTGCTTCAGCTTCTGGTGACCTGCCTGAGTACGTCGAAAACGACGAAACGTTTTTTACGCATTCGAACCATAGGTTGGAATGCGTATATGGTCCAGTTCTGTCCGTCCGCACCATAACTAGCGTAAAAGTGGTTCGATTTTGATGAAATTTTAGTATGTGGTAGGGGACCCCCTGGGGACAAAACCTGTCGAAAATGGACAAAATGGGGTCAAAGGTCAGGACATAGGAGCGAGATCCATTCCGTTGCCCTTATGCGTTATAACTTGCGTAAAAGTGGTTCGATTTCGATGAAATTTTCGTATGTGGTAAGCGACCACCTGGAGACGAACCCTAATGAAAATGGACGAAATGGAGGTCAAGGTCAGGACATTAGAGCGGGATCTATTCCATTGCCCTTGTGCGCCATAGCTTGCATGAAAATTGTTAGATTTCGATGAAATTCTAGTATGTGGTAGGGGACCACCTGGGGACGAACCCATTGTCCGTGAGTGTACGTAAAGACCTCTCTCAAAGTCCGTGAGTTGTGTAAATCAACGTCTCTTGCGTCTACACGGCACTCTTGTCACTGTGTAATCTTAATTGCGTCGGCCTGTGCTTTTCGCTTTCATGGGCCATGGACTACACACCGGTTTAAAAGTCTACCGGTTCGTGTTTGCAGCGCCACCACAGGGTGTGCGGTCATGAGATACTCGCACCAAACGTAGATCATTTGCATACCAGCACGCACTCTAGCTATTTGCAAAGTTTCGCGGTTGTAGAATGTTTTCTTCTAGGTGCGCAAATTTCACTGTCCGTGAGTGTATTATTTATCACAAGCATATTGCTACAGTTTCGTGTTTTAACGGACTGCATAATGATCCTCCATCATGAGCTCTTTCGGGGGCCCACTCAGATGTCTTAGCCTAGGGGCCCACTAAGGCCTAAGGTCATAACTTACGTAAAAATGCTTCGATTGAGACAAAACTTTATCATGTTGTTCCGGAAGTATACTTAACCGGTTCTGTTGAATATCATTGAAATGGAGTTAAAGGTCAGGGGCACAAGAGCGAGATTTATTCCACAGCCATTATCCTCCTAACTTGAGTAATGATTTCTAGTGTGTTAGAAAGCGTATCATAATCAATGCATTGCATGATTTTACTAACTTATTAAAACTATCATAACTGTTGATGAGTCGTGAGTTTATGGATATGAACCCCAATTAAGGCCCAGTATTCAGAGTGGAAGATCTCAAACTCTCCCAGACCCAAGAGAAAGCACGACAGAGCCTCAGCAATGTCAAGACGATGCTCTGACTGTTTTTTCAATCATGAGAGAATGGTTCATCATGAATACGCTCCATTAGGCCAGACAATCGACAAGGAGTACTACTATCCAGTTTGGCGGCGTTTTAGGGACGCAGCCCGTTGCAAAAGGCCGGAATTTCATGAGAGGGGTGAATGGCAATTCCACCATGACAACGCCCGTACCCATGCATCGCAATTTGTGCAGCAGTTCCTTACTAATCACTGCATTCCACAGGTCCGACAGCCACCTCATTCGCCAGATATCGTTCCGTGTGTTGTTTTTTCTCTTCCAAAAAATTAAATACCATTTGAAAGATTTTTTTTTCAAAATATTAAGGAGATACAACAGAATGCGATGAAACAGCTGTTCGGTTTTTTTTATTGGAGATTTAACGACCACCGTGAGCAACTGAAAGGGCTATAACCAATTACCCGTCCCTAATTTAGGGCCACTGGCTTCAAGAAAGGGTAAGAGCCAGTGCCATACCCTTCCTTGAACCAGTGCCATACCCTTTTTTCAAACACAACATCCATGCCCCACCGGATTCGAACCTGGGCCCTTCTGGAGTCTGTTATTACAGAAGATGACTTCAAAAAATGCTTCAAGCAACGAAAACAGCGCTAGGCTAAGTGCAGCGTTTCATTCAGAGAGCTTTTTCCGGGGGGGTACAATTAAAAATTGCCGCCCCGGTGGCGCAGTGGTCTAAGGCGTTGGCCTCTGATCATTCGTCCGAAGGGGTCCGGGTTCGAATCCCGGTGAGGCATGGATGTTGTGTTTGTCTTACGGCACTGGCTCTCTCCCTTCCCTGGAACCAGTGACCCTAAATTAGGGACGGGCGACTGCTTATAGCCCATTGAGTTGCTCACGGTGGTCGTTAAACCTCCAATCAAAAAAAAAAAAAAAAAAAAAAAACAATTAAAAATTTTAAAGGGGGCTGAAAACTTTTGACTGATTACATTTTTGTCATTTATATAACTTATACATTAATACAATAAATATAACAAAATTTTAAATAGAGAATAAAATTTCTTATGCATCTTATATCACATATGCAAATTCCAAGAAATCTACAAATATAAGTGATTAAAAATGTAAAAATCTTATACTTGTACTTTAATTCAGTAATGCACCACGGATTGCACCATGGGGCGGTGTAAAGTATTGAGAATGCTAGTAAAATAACGCTGTACTGGAGAAAATCTTCCTCCCCCAAAAAACAATACACACTTCAGGAGTGGTAAAAATGTCCTCGCCTTACTATAAGCATGTTTCTGATTGTTAAGGAATCATTACAGTGTTGTCTGAAAACGTATGGTGTAAACTAGAGATATGAGCTCAGGCCCAGGCCCTGCCCGGGCTCGGACGGGATCAGAATTCATTAACTACCGAGGCTCGGAATTACACGTCTTGAATTTCATTACTGTAATTAATTCAACACGTGTAATTCCTAGCCATGTTGAATTTCATTGTGGATTTGTTACCATGGTGGAAGGATTTTCAATTTCCTAAGCTAGCTGCCATTGCAAGACACATTTTGCTTAGCAAGACTTGCATTATGCATTGTCCAAAGCTATGGCCCAAGCAAGGATTAGTTTAAGGAGGTCTGGTATCGAAAAACTGGGAAAAAATCACATTTCCGTTTTTTGTATTTTATTAAAAATCAAGAATCTTATCTTTAAAATGATGTATTAATTTCCAAAATTGTGCCGTTAGAAGTATTGTTATTTAAATTTTAAATTTTCCTCACTCCGCGATTTTTGGGGTGACGTTGGTTTTTAGTGCAGCAGGTCCAGTTTTTGAAAAAAAAAGATCAAGTTGAAGCGCTGAGGTATTAGATGCAATTCTCTCTCTCTCTTTTTTCATGATGAACTTGATCTGGAAACTGCACACACATATGATAATGTTGTGATTATTATACTATTAAGCGCAAAGCTTTGTTAATGTTACAAAATGCAGAATAATTTGGTCTGGAATGCTTTTACGTTCGTTTTTTCTTTTTTTTTTTTTTTAATTTTGGAAATTTCCCTACATGTTTTTTTTATATTTTACTAAATCACTCTAAACTACATTTACCAATTAGCATATATGTAAATTGTATTGCAAAGATTAGTTTTCTAGAGTCAAAATTTCAAACACTTGCAACTGTCTGTACGGCGTTGTACGTTTTATAATGCAATTTATTCAAAATAAAAGTAAATTTAGAAATCCAAAAGAAATAACGAATGGAATTTTTTGTTTCTAAACGATTTTCTTTTCTTCAGCTTTTAATAAAATTACTGATTCCCCTGATACGGTCGACGGGCACGTTGATTATTTATTTATTTTCAAAACCACATTTTAAAACATTTGGCTTTATGCGTAGTATTTCTAAAAACATATTAATATTGTGAAGTGGATTAACTGAACTAAACTTTTTAAACTAATCCTTGCTTGGGCCATATCTTTGGCCAGTGTATAACGCATAAATGCAAGCCTTGATAAGCAAAATTTTCCAAGAATCCGGGCCCCAGCGGGCCCGGACTCAGCAAACACATGCAATCAAAGAAAACGGGCCGGGCCCGGGCTTTAGGCCTTTGGACCCGGGGGGGGAGGCGGGCTCCTAAAATTGAGCTGAACTCATCTCTAGTGTAAACCATTCTCCTGCCACTTGGTTTCAGTTCCTTTGTATCATCAAGATTAGCACGTAGTAGTAAATAACAAACTAACTAACCAGCTGTTTGGATACCAGTTTGAGGTGTTCTTTTTTTTTTTTTGTCATAGAGTGTAAACCACCCACCGACAGGAAAAACAAACTTTTGATGGGAAGAATTTCTGGTATAATTTGCTATTGCTAAAAATTAGGCAGCAAAAATTTTGTTATATCGGAAGCAGTTTAATATTTTACTACAGAACGAAAGAAATTTCAGATTAAAGTCCATGTAGATGTGTGTTTTTAGCATGTCTTTTTTAAAAAAAGATGGTGCTTATGTTATCGGTTTGTCCGTCCGCCCGTCCGTCTGTAGACACCATGTCTCTGCAACTATTAATCCGATTTGAAAAATTCTTTTTTACATTGGGAAGCTTGAAATGTGCGAATGATGATCCTTTATTTCGTATTTTTTTTTATGATATACAATTTCGCCGCTAGAAGGCGTAAATGCAGATGATGTCGAATTCAAAATACGTTTTATTCCATCCATATATTTGCTTCTAAAGCATCCGATTGAAAACATTCCTTTATTTTTCGATTCCATTTATGTCGAAGAGTATTTAAGGTATAGTTACTTATTAAAATTACGCATAGATACCCAGCTAGGGTGCGTAAAATTGAATTACGTTTTTCTCGATATCTCTGCTTCTAAAACTCCAATTAGAAAAATTCTTTCTGTGCCGGATACAACTCCTAATGAGAAATCCTTTGCATATCATTTCTAATTTTTGTTAAAAAATGGTTTGGCCACCAGGGGGCGTAAGTGTTAATTTTTGCTTCTGGTGTATTTGCCATAAAATCTGAGCTTTTAAAATATCGATTGAAAAATTTCGTTCGTAAACCGATACTACTCACGTCGACAAACAGTTTCGGAACATTATCTTCTTAAAATATTGCATGGTTTCTCCGCCAAGGGGCTGAGGGTGTATCTTATTTTTGTCAATATCTCTACTTCTACGAGTTCGATTTGAAAAATTCCTTCTTTGTTGGATAGTGTTTCCGATGCCAAATGTTTTTCATGTAAATTCAAAATTTTCAAGCAAATCATTGACTTTCCGCTGGGCACATGGGTAAATTGCGTTTTCTGCGTTTTTTCTGCTCCTAAAGCTCTGATTTGAAAAATTCTTCCTGTATCGCATACATGATCTGGTGGAAAATATTTTTCACATAATTTCTAATATTTGGTAAAGAATGGTTTGGCTTTTGAATCCGTTCTGGCCACCGGGGCGGCCAGAACGGATTCAAAAGACGGGCTCATTAAACCCCAAAATTCGGTGTCATCTTTCTTGTTTTTTTATTATTAATATAATATTTTCATTTTCTAACTTTTTTTAATCAGTTTCTCCAAATGTACAGCTATAAACGAAAATAATTAGACTTACTATGAGAGGAGATCACCCAAAAACCTACGGGGTGCGTTCACGGATTTTCGGGGGAGGGGGCTAAGCAACCCCTAGAAGATGCCTGAATACATCCCTGGCTAAGTGTGTGGCTTTGGGAGGGGACGACTTCCAAGGTGATTAAGTTTCAAATCTGTAAGTCTGTTTGTTTTTTCAGTGATCCAGTCTGGATATTTTTTTATCAAATCTTGTAAACCACCGATCAGAGAATTTGCAGCAACGTCCATTTTTCAGGAAGAGGGGCGCTGCAACCCCCGCTAGCTACGACCCTCTCCCCCTACTAATATTAAGTTTATGTGTTTTATGGCGAAATTTCAGGAGAATTCCTTTTCTTTCGTTTTTTAAATATCATTTTAGGAGACTGTAACGTATACTCTCGATTCACTTTCCTTTTGATTTTTACTATCTCTGGTTATTTTATTTTACTATGTAAATTATCTTCTTACTGAACGAGATGTTATTTCACCCGCTGAATGAGATCTGGCAATGAGTGTAAGTCATGACGTGGTGGTAGCCAGTATAAATAGGCGCGTTCAACGATACGTAGTGAGAGCTTTTTGTTGATGTGCGTAGAGAGAGCTTTTTGTTGATGTGCGTAGGGTGAGCTATTGTTGTACGAAGTGAGCTGTGGTTTATGTGTCAGAAAGCTGTTGTTGTATAAAGAGATCTTCGTTTATGTGAGAGCCAGAAGTTTACCAAAATAAAAGATTGTCAATCGTAAGTACGTCTTTCTCAGTTCATAGTTTTGTCAGATCTCTGTCTGGCTGTTAGGTTTATTTCATTAGTTGATTATTATTAACAACCAGCATAAGACTTTATTCATCTTGATTACTACTACAACATTACTAGCAGTTAAAGGCTTGTTCATTATTATTACAACACTACTAGCAGGAAAGTTTATTCATGATATAATTAATAACACAACAACCATTAGTAGTAGAAGAAGCTGAATTCATTATAATTCAGTAGCAGAAGCGTTATATTCATTATAATTAGCTTAGTGAAAGTTATATTCATTATAATTGGCGCCCGAACTTTTCTCGGGCACGAGATCTTGACAATTATTACCCATGTCTTCCTTACCTGAGACAACTTCAGTTTTTCACCCTAAATCAAATTTGGGTGGTGATGGGATTCATTTCGACCATCTGCAAGACGCCTGTGGGGCTCACTTTGATATGAGTGATCTACATGTACCCAGGCATTTTTTACAATTTCGTAATTCACCAGCTTCCTATTACTCTGAGTCGCGGGTCGTACCTGAGGGAGTTCAATCCTCTCAGCGAAGCAGAATGCTTGCCCATTTCGTGCCGCATGCAGGAACAATTCATTTCAATGGGTTGGAGGGATCCTTAAAGTTCCTCGAAGATTTGGAAGATCATTTTGATCTATACAATATTCCTGAAGACTGCAAAGTACAAATCGCAGGCACTTGCTTGAAGGATACCGCTAAGACCTGGTATCGGCAGTGGAGAGTGTCGAACCCGGATTCTCATTATGAGAATTTCGGAGCAGAATTTTTGGAGGTCTTTCCTTTCGGCCTCAGTCGAGCTAGCCTTGCACAACAACTTTTTTCTCGTCAGCAAGGACCCAACGATAGTCCTGTTGCATTTGCGTTGGAAACAACACGCTTATATAACTTATGGGATCCACATGCCAGTCATGTCGACATGTTGGATACCCTATTGCAGCAGCTCGACCCATTTTTACAAGATTTTCTTGAGGTTCGACACCCTGCTACAATTCATAAATGCCTTCGCCTCATACGAACGTATAAAGAGCGACACGGCAAACATGGTTCAACTCACCATGCTCGGGCACCCCGCGAGGCTTATTACGAAAACCCTCAGCGGCATAGTAGGCATAATAACTTTCAACGCGAGCATACACAAGTGCACGCCCAAGCTTCATACGTTCCACCACACAGAAGAGTGGCAAACCAACCGCGAGTTTCTGAACAATCTTCGGGATATCGTACAAATGCACAGTATGCTCGACCCCGTTCCAATCCGCAGCATTCGGAACGTTTTCATGCTCAGGACAATAATGATTTTTCTGCCCGTGCTGAGGGAAGAAGTAATAGATATGACAATGTCAACAGACACGCGGAGTTCCCGACGCAGGTTTCACGCAGTTTTCCTCATCGTGAAAATTTTCCCGATACCCGGCAGGGTCGAGGTTTCAGACCGCATGATAATCCAACCAGGAATCCTTTAAACTTCCAAAGGAAGTAGACCAAGGGTCGGTCCTGCTTCCTGATACCAAGCATTCTGACCCTAAAACAGTATTAGTGACTGTCCAAACTCCTCAGTTGCCTGATGTATTCTTGACAATTAAAGATATTATTGTCGAGACAAAGTTCGACACTGGTTCTGAAATATCAGCCCTAAATACAAAGTTTTGCACTGACAATTTTCCTGCAATACTCGTTCAGCCTGCGACGCAGTATTTGCGAGGTGCAAATAACGAAATCTTCAGTATCACAGGAACTGTCACATTATCTCTAGCGCTGGGAAAGGCTCGTTTTACGCATTCTTTCCTGCTTATAGACGAACTACCTGTTAAATGTCTAATGGGAATGGACTTTATTAATACGTTTCAAATAACTCTGAATTTCGTACAACATGTGATTTCCTTTCCGGAACCTGTCGAAATGATTCCTACGGTTCCTATGGATATAACGAGTTTGGCAACGAAACCAGCTTTCTCTACTTTTGCAGGAAAGCCCTGGTTTATTTTCTGATCAACCTGGTTTCACACAGGTGGTTTATCATGTCATTGACACTGATGGTTCAAAACCGATAGCGACGAAACCTTACCCTTGTGCTCCACATAAGAAACAGGAAATGCAACGTCAAATTTCTGAAATGATTAAACAGGGCATATAAAAGGGAATCAACAAGCGCCTGGGCTGCTCCGGCCTTTTTGGTTCCAAAGAAACAACCCAATGAATTTCGTTTTGTGACAGATTTCCGCAAGCTCAACCAAGTCACAAAAACGATCAATTATCCACTACCTGTCATGTCGCATATTTTGCATGACCTGTCATCAACTAAATGGATGTCAACCTTGGATTTGGCGAGTGGATATTGGCAGGTGGCGGTACATCCGGACTCTCTCGATAAAACAGGCTTTGTGACTCCTTTTGGGGCTTATGAATACCTGCGTGTGCCCTTTGGATTAGCTTCTGCACCTGCTACTTTCCAAAAGCTTATGGATACGGTTCTCAGACCTGTTCTGGGTCCCCATGTGCATGTATATTTGGATGACATTATTATTACATCCGAGACTTTTGACGAGCACCTTTCTCTGCTCAAACAGGTGTTCCAACTCATATACAATGCTGGCTTGACGTTAAAACCTAGTAAATGCCAGATAGCGAGGGACGAGATTGTATATCTGGGGTTGAAAATCACTTCCCACGGCTTATTTACGGATAATGAAAAAATTAGGCCTATTGTTGACTTTCCTTGGCCTAAAACAGCAAAAGAACTATCACGCTTTCTGGGAATGACCGGATGGTATCAGCAATTCGTCCCCGCTTATGCTACAATCTGTGAGCAATTGTATGCTTTGAAACGTAAATACAAGAAGTTTGTTTGGACACCTGAGGCTAACGCTGCGTTTGAAACACTGAAGTCTGCGTTGACTCAGCCTCCTGTGTTGGCTTTCCCGGATCATACTAAGGAATTTGATATTTATACTGACACATCCAGAGTTGGTCTTGGTTGCGTTTTGTCACAAGCTGGGCATCCAATAGCTTTTGCGTCTCGTACTTTAGCCAAAGCTGAACGCAATTATTCAGCTACGGAACGTGAATGTCTTGCTGTAGTGTATGTATGCTCTTGACAAGTTTCAATGTTATCTTAACGAATTGACAGTTAACATAATTACGGATCATTCAGCCCTTCAGTATTTGAATTCTGCTAAGCACCTATCTCAAAGATTTATGAAGTGGGCTCTGAAGTTACAAGAGAGCAATATCAAAATTTCGTATCAGCCAGGTCATAAGAATCAATTACCGGACGCATTGTCTCGCGTTCCGATTAGTGGGGTCCCCACAGAAACTACTCCTGGATGTCAGCCTTTACTTCTAATAGCTGATATAACATCCAGAGAGCAGATAATGGCAGAATTAATAAATGATCCAGATTTTGGGGATATCTATAATTTTTTGCTTGCGGGTTCGCCTCTACAAAGTGATCCTTCTCTGGCTGGAAGCTCACAGCATTTTGAAGCCATAGAGGGTCTTCTTTACTATACGAAATCTAGGACTACTAGGGCAGAGTTTCGCCCATGTATTCCGCGAACCCTTAGAATGGCTCTTTTAAACGAATTTCATGGCAAATCTCTTGCAGGCCATTTGGGTATTCGCAAGACCCGTTGTAAATTGCGGGATGTTGCCTGTTGGCCTGGCATGTACCAACGTGTGCTCGCATACGTTCAATCATGTCACTTGTGTCAGATTAATAATTACCGTAATGTAAGACCGGCCGGTCACTTGAAATCTAGTTCAAGTTCTCATGTTTTTGACATTATTTCAATAAATTTATTGGGACCTTATCCTTTATCTGTTAAAAACAAAGCTCGTTACGTTTTAGTATTAACTGATAATTTTTCTAAATGGGTTGAAGTTTTTCCCATTAAAGCCGCTACGGCAGAAGTTATTTGTAATGTATTAATTAATGAAGTATTCTCTAGATATGGTGCACCTAATAAAGTAGTTTCGGATAATGGTCCACAATTTATTTCTGACATTTTTGAAAGAATGTGTACGAGACTACACATTAAGCATAAATTCATTTCCCCATATCATCCCCAGAGTAATCCTGCGGAACGAGTAAACCGCACGCTAGTGAAAATGATTGCTACATTTGTCATGGATCATCACGAGCGATGGGATGACCATCTTGAGCTTTTTTCGTTCGCCCTCCGCTCGTCTGTTCACGAATCTACTAAAATTACTCCTGCAGAACTTTTCTGGGTAGCAAAATTAAAACCCCTTTTGAAAATGTAACGGGGATTATCGACGAACTAAACCAGCGACCAACTCCGCAATCAGTAAGAATCCTGGCTGAAAAAGCTCGCGTTGCAATGCTAGGAGCACAAGCGGCTCAAGCAAGATATTATAATACTAAGCGTAGGGAACCAGATCTTGTCGTTCGAGATCTCACTCTCGTGGAAACGCACTTCCAGTCTTCTGTTTCTCATACTTTAGTGAAGAAATTTGCACCCAGCTACGAAGGTCCATATCGGGTGGCAAATGTGTTTGAAAATAACATTGTTCTTGAAAAACCTGACAATCAATTTCAATACGTACACGTTGC
This sequence comes from Macrothele yani, assembly GCA_039090855.1. Lineage (NCBI taxonomy): Eukaryota > Metazoa > Arthropoda > Arachnida > Araneae > Macrothelidae > Macrothele > Macrothele yani. The sequence continues at coordinate 114,196,665 of CM077013.1, read as the reverse complement.
TCAGTGTCGCAAGTATCATGAACGAAATATCGATTTTATAATCAACCCTACTCAACCTTCTGTTCCACAGACTCAAGAGTCTATATCTCACGATCAACCTCCGGAAATTATGGACGAACCAACAAACATTTTTGAAGAATCTCCAGTGATTTTTTCTTCACCCTCCCCTCCTCAAGACGGGTTTCCAAAACGCAACCTGATTCTCCCATGAGACGAAGGCTCGAATCAAGTTCTTCAAATACTAGTATCGTTCCTTTCCCTCCAACCATTGCCAAGACTATTGCTGCACCATTTCCTGAAAACTCTGCAACACCACAAGCTCCTACTTCCTTGAATACCTCGTCAGAGAGTATTCCTATAGGCAGACATAAACATCGCCCTGCACGACCACTAAATTACAGCAGCTACTCAGAGGCTTCAGATATTTCGGATTTATCAGTTATGAACAATAATTTGACTATTCCTAAACGTCAAACACCAATTACAAACCGTCCAGTACCACCAAAAGCTAGTCAAAAACGTAACTTGTCTCCCCAATCTGCTTCGCCGCAACAGCGACGAAGGCAGAGATCCTTGCATCCGCCCGGGTTTCGCCCCTGGAACCTACGCTCAGGGCAAACAGGGCCGATGCCTGCTGCTACTCTCATGCCACGAGGGAGAAAGCGAAAGCTAACGATGTGGCCGGAGCCACGTCCGTCCAAAAGAATGCTGGAAGGACACCACGGGCCCCAGCACAAAGGGACTACATATCAAAAGCCTGGGGGAGCCCGTTCCTGTCAGCCTCAGGGATTTCCGGACCGCCAGACTTCGGCCGTTCCTGATCGACGGACTTCAGCCGTTCCTGACCGTTCCTGTCAGCCGCAGGGATTATCGGACCTCCAGACTTTAGCCGTTCCTGACCGACGGACGTCAGCCGTTCCTGACCGACGGACGTCAGCCGTTCCTGACCGTTCCTATCAGCCGCAGGGATTTCCGGACCGACAGACTTCAGCCGTTCCTGACCGTTCCTGTCAGCCGCCGGGATTTCTTGACCGACAGAATACAGATGTTCCGGATCCATTTAAATCCTAGAAACGCTCAACGCCACCTGAATTTACCAGTCCGATTAGGCCTGGAAAACGTTATCGTACTAGAGTTTTTTATGCTTCCTCGAGATAAGTAAGTTCTCGTGGACAGGTTCGTTTCTCCGTTTGTTGTTTTTCCTGCACGACCAGTTGGCTTGTCAGAATTTTTTTTTTTTTTTTTCGTGTGGGCCTATGCATTCTTTTTTGTGTATATATATGTGGGTTTTTTTATATATTTCTTCTATGTCCATCTACTAATCCAAATTTTTTTATATATATTTCTTCTATGTCCATCTACTAATCCAAATTTTTTTATATATATCTATGTGCTTAGGGGTAAAATAATAAAATTGTTACTGTTAGGCAGCTACAGGCAATCTTCGCTGCTGATACAGTTGGTGTGTATTCAACGATAAAATGAGAACGTAATTTGAAATTAAAAAAGTGATTCCTGCTAGGCAGAATAAAAGGAAGGTATGCCGATGCAGGTTTGTTTTGTTCAAGTATATAAAGTGTTTCACAGACGAATACAGATTTCTTGATTTTGTCATGCCAAGTTTGAGATTGTACATACTGCTGCCACCAAACAACAAAACAAAAAAAGAGGTTGATAAACGTCAATCAACGAAGTGTAAGACTTACACTCCAAAATTGATAGGTTTTTCGAAAAACAAAAAAAAACAAAAACAAAAAAAAAATTAAGGGGGAGATGATGTAACGTATACTCTCGATTCACTTTCCTTTTGATTTTTACTATCTCTGGTTATTTTATTTTACTATGTAAATTATCTTCTTACTGAACGAGATGTTATTTCACCCGCTGAATGAGATCTGGCAATGAGTGTAAGTCATGACGTGGTGGTAGCCAGTATAAATAGGCGCGTTCAACGATACGTAGTGAGAGCTTTTTGTTGATGTGCGTAGAGAGAGCTCTTTGTTGATGTGCGTAGAGAGAGCTTTTTGTTGATGTGCGTAGAGAGAGCTTTTTGTTGATGTGCGTAGGGTGAGCTGTTGTACGAAGTGAGCTGTGGTTTATGTGTCAGAAAGCTGTTGTTGTATAAAGAGATCTTCGTTTATGTGAGAGCCAGGAGTTTACCAAATAAAAGATTGTCATCGTAAGTACGTATTTCTCAGTTCATAGTTTTGTCAGATCTCTGTCTGGCTGTTAGGTTTATTTCATTAGTTGATTATTATTAACAACCAGCATAAGACTTTGTTCATCTTAATTACTACTACAACATTACTAGCAGTTAAAAGCTTGTTCATTATTATTACTACACTACTAGCAGGAAAGTTTATTCATGATATAATTAATAACACAACAACCATTAGTAGTAGAAGAAGCTGAATTCATTATAATTCAGTAGCAGAAGCGTTATATTCATTATAATTCAGTAGCAGAAGCGTTATATTCATTATAATTAGCTTAGTGAAAGATATATTCTTTATAAGACGAAACATCAAATCTTTAAAATTCGCGCTAGTGCAGACGTAAAAATATACTAAGAGAAAGAAAAAGCCATTGCACACTAGTGTCATCATGATGAATATTGATCTAGATCGCTCTAAGGGCGTAAAACTGAGGCCACTGACTTCAAACCTTGCTTCCCACTCTCGCTGATGTGAGGTCGAAACTTTGACTCATCATGATCCTGGGAAAGTAAGAATGTGGACGTTTCGATGGTTCCTTTCTCTTGCGGGAGAAGATTTGCGTAGGAAGCCGTTAATGGCCGTTGCGTTTTTCCCCTCAATTTTCCGGTGATCTGTGAATGACCTTGCTCTACTCACAGCAGGTAGGAAATGGAATCTATCCTTGCTTCTCGCGTTATATGTATTTTTGTGGTTGACGCCTGGGACGCAAAGAAATCCCCCTGAAACTTCTTAGAACTGGTGAAAGGCAGACGGAGAAAGTAAAAATAAAGACAAGGAAACAGACGAGTTCTAAATTATTTCAGTTGCCTTCGGAATGCAAAAATAAAAAAAATAAAAAAAAAAAGACATTAAAGTGCCACGAATGTTTCTCTTTCAACTAACGGGAATGAATTTTTCTTGGGTATTTTTGCCGTTAAGAACTGGTTTTGGAATATGGAGACAATTTGTTTAACAGGTCTCTTGTGAAAGACGTCCGAATGAAATCTTCTCAGAAAATTTCGTGTACCAAATGCAATGATTTCTTTTCAAAGCCTTTAATATAGTATGCTTCCTTTTTCTTTACCTAAAACGAAATTTATTTGAAAATTATCCTACTAAGATATCATCACAGTACGGCCATTGGCAATGAAGATATATTAGAAATCACACTAATGGATATTTTCTCCTTGGGTTACATTTCTACCATCATGACCAAATATTCACACAGATTTTCTTCAGTTGTCTTTCACACTTCTTTCTAGAAGCAGTGAAAAAATGTTGGATGGTTTCCTGTATCTCCAAAATGGAAATTGAGAAAACATAGAAAACAATAATTTCAATATAGAACTGCAATTCATCATATATTCATACAAAAGATGTCTTTGGCTTGCAAAGTTAACAAAAAAGGTGACACCAAATTCTGTGTTCTAATGAGAACATCTTTTGAATCATTTCCGAGAAGACAAAAATTTATCAAAGCAAATTCTTAGAAAAAGAAAACACTTCATCCAAAAAGGAGATTGTATTTATCCCTAGGGAAGAACTGTGCATTATTTGAGATGCACAATGTGAGCCCCTAGGGGAAAACTACGCATAATCTAAGATGCACATATTGTGAGCCCCTAGGGAAAAACTGAGCATAATCTAAGATACACAAAGTGAGCCCCTAGGGAAATAATGCGGATAATCTAAGATGCACAATGTAAACTCCTATGGGAAAAGTGCGCATAATCTAAGATGCACAATGTGAGCATAATCTAAGATGCACAATGTGAGCTTAAATCTAAGATGCACAATGTGAGCATAATCTAAGATGCACAATGTGAGCATAATCTAAGATGCACAATGTGAGCATAATCTAAGATGCACAATGTGAGCCCCTGATGAAAAACTGCGCATAATCTAAGATGCACAATGTGAGCCCCTGATGAAAAACTGCGCATAATCTAAGATGCACAATGTGAGCCCCTGATGAAAAACTGCGCATAATCTAAGATGCACAATGTGAGCTACTAGGGGAAAACTGGGAGTAATCTAAGATGCACAATGTGAGCCCCTTGCGAAAAAACTGCGCGTTATCTAAGAAGCACAATGTGAGCCCCTAGGGAAAAGGAGCGTATAATCTAAGATGCACAATGTGAACCCCCAGGGAAAAACTGCGCTAAATCTAAGATGCACAGTGTGAACCCCTAGGGAAAAACTGCGCATAATCTAAGATGAATAGTGTGAGTTCCTAGGAAAAAGCTGCGCATAATCTAAGATGCACAATGTCAGCCCCTAGGGAAATAGTGCGTATAATCTAAGATGAACAGTGTGAGCTCCTAGGGCAAAGCTGCGTATATTCTAAGATGCACAGTGTGAAGCCCTAGAAAATAACTGCGCATAATCTAAGGAGCACTATGTTTTTCCCACTGGCTTGCCTCAACCGAGTTTTTACAATCAGTAAAGCATCCACAAATGAAAATAGCTACTTCTACTCACTAACGGCAGAAAAAAATGAAATCATAAATTGTGTTCAAAATGTTTTTCATAGCGAAGACCAAGGGATTTTCAAATACAAAGATTAAGAAAAGAGATATGTTGAAAATCGGGATGTAATGTTACTCCCCGAGCAAAACAACTGTCCGTTACTTAAAGGAGAAAGTGAGTACAAAGAATCACTCTTCATAATGAAGAGGATCCTACCAAGAAAAATATTTTCCAAGAGATTTTTGGTATCGATTGAACTATTTCGAACAGAAAACTAAGCTAATGTCCCCTGGTGACAGAATTGTGAATAATGGAAAAGTAGGAAATATACCTGAAGTATTCTTCCCGGCAAAAGCTCTCCGATGGGCAAAGAATTTTTCAAAAACGTCGTCCGGAAGCAGAGATAGAGAGAACGAGGTTCTAAAGTATACTTCCTCTGGCGAGAAAAATGTGCATCATTTATAGGCAATAATTTCCCATTCTTTACCTTAGTGAACAGTAAATAGCTTAAAAACAATGTTTCTAATAGGATTTTTGGAAGCGGAAATACAGTTGAAAAAGCGTAATCACACACTACAGCTACGTGGTGTCAGAACTAGCACTACAAAAAAAAAATCAGAGTACAAGCGAAATATTTCACAGAGTGAAATGGTATCCGGTGGTAACAGAATTTTTCAAATCGGACTTTTACAAGCAAAGATATCGAGAAAAATATATAATAACTTTGCCACCCCAAGCATGCAAATTGTGTACTATATTGGACACGAAATGTGCTCAAAATGTTTTCGTAGTTCGCTGTATTTGGCCATTTGGCCGAAGAAGAATCTTTTCAATCGGGTTTTTAGACACGCAGATATTACTGTAAATATGTTATAAATAGATAACGCCCTCTAGTTTCAAATTTGTGTGATTAAGAAAAAACAGAAATTATATTGAAAACGTCCCTCATCAAAAACGCTGTCAGATAAAGAAGTTTCCAAATCGGACTGTTAGAAGCTAAGATATGGAGAAAAAGGATATAAGTCTACATCCTGGTGAACAAACTGCGTGTTATTATGAGCAGAAAATATTCACACAAAAAATGTCTTTGTGAGCGATATCTGACCGAAAAATTAATTTTTCAATCGAGTTTTCAGGAGCTTAGATATTGATGCAGATTCATAGAGAACAGAAATATACACTTGCAACCCTTAGTCACAAAAGTTTGTCCCGAAAAATTAGAAATTTTATTCGAAGTATATCTCACCACAAACTCTTCCTGATACTAAAAGGAATTTTTGCAACCAAACGTTTAGAAGCAGAGATATCAAGGATAATGCAATTTATATTTATAACTCTTAGCGGGGAAAATGCGCTTTATAGGTACGGAAAAAACCCTGTAAAGTTGAAAGTTGTTTTTTCCTGGAGAGGGAATGGATTACGTCTTCGAACATACTACCGTTACTCCCAACCAATCCAAACAACTAAAATGGAGAAATCGAAACAAACATTTATTTTGGGGGAGGGTGAAGGGGGAGGGGAAAACTACCACCATGATGAGCTATAAGCAGTCACCAGTCCCAAATTTAGAGCCACGTGTTCCAGGAAGGGAGCGAATCAGTGCCATAAAACAAAAACAGCATCTATGTCTCACAAGGATTCGAACCTGGACCCATCTCGAACTAGCGGTCATAATATCAAACAGAAGTCATCGCTCTTTCCACGTTTATAAGTGAGTCACGGAAAAATTCTCATTGGCCGCCACCGGGAATAGAACCCAGGATCTTCCAGTTAGGCGCCGGATATGCTTCAACTGCACCACAGCAGCTTCGAATTCTTCCAGACTCACGTACACAAACTGCCAAGACAATTGGCAGATTGCTTCTTGGAGCCCCGCACAATGCTGGGGCTCCAAGAAGCAATCTTAAACGTGGAAAGAGCGATGATTTCTGTTTGATGTTCCTAGTTCACGTCAAGTGTCTGTATTAATTATTATTCATTCGCCTTCTAATTATTTGTTCAGTTGCTGCTTACCATCTTTCGTGAATCCCCAGCATTGTGCGGGGCTCCAAGAAGCAACCTGCCAATTGTCTTGGCAGTTAGTTTATGTGAGTCTGGAGGAATTCGAGGCAGCTGTGGTGCAGTGGTAGCATGTCCGGTACAAAACTGGAAGACCCTGGGTTCGATTCCCGGTGGCGGCCAGTGAGAATTTTTCGTGACTCACTTATAAACGTGGAAAGAGCGATGACTTCTGTTTGATGTTCCTAGTCCACGTCAAGTGTCTGTATTAACGGTCATAAGCCAATGCTTAGACCACTGAGCCACATGGTCGGCTGAACAAACATTACACTGGAGGTATCTGTTGTAAAAAAATGTAATGAGCGCGTATGCATGGCATTAATTAGTTGCACTTAATCCTACATTAAGACATAAACTGCATGACATTGTCTTGTACGATGAATTTCAGAGATTTGGCAATTTGTTGACAAATTTAATTTCTTTCTGAATCATCACAGTTACCTTCTGGCCCGGATTAAGGGGGCAGGTGTATAACGGGGCTATAGCCTAGGGGCCCACCCTTATCAAGGGCCCAGGAGGCATGCCGCTACACCGCATATAATACACAGCTTATATATTAATGTATAGAGAAAAGTAAAATAGTTTTAGGGTGGTCTCGTATGATTTCCATTCGATCCCAGTGGGTAGAAGGCCAACAGATTACAGATTTGAAGGTAGTGACTCACTAACGGTAAACGTTTCATGTCTTTGTTTGCAGCTGGGTCGGTTAGAGAGAATTTAAGCTTTTTCACTACCATCTATACACGCCTCTCTGCTTGCAATTGGAACCGATCATGGACGAAATCCACTGTGATTTCATATTGCATAATAAAAAAGATGCACCAAGAAAATTACACAATGCTTAATTATAAAAACATGGCAAAATCTAGGAATCTTAAGCTTTTAACTCATGTTTCTGTGAGATCAGTGGAAAATACAGTGTTTTTTATGAAAACTTTGCAGGTAATTTATTAGTTTGAAGAATGCACTACGTACACTCACGAACAATGAAATTTGCGCACCAAGAAGAAAGCATCGGATTGAACTGAAATTTTATGGACGTAACGATACAGACTGATGATACACATGTTGGCAAAAACAGAGCTGCAGGATAAATACGGAGGGATCTGTGGCACGCAGTTCGGTTATCTTCTACAGCGCGTCGCAACGCCTCGTGCGGCGATACATGTTGCAATACCGTCCCGCATGAAGGCGAACAGATGCCTGATGTTGTCCTGCGGTAGACTGGCCCACATGTGTTGGACGGTGTGCTCCAACTCTCGGATAGTGCGGCACGGCGGCAGCTGGCATTTCAACTGGCCCCACACATGCTCGATAGGGGTAATGTCCGGGGAGCGGGCAGGCCATGGAAGTGTCTGAACATGACGTAGGCAGTCCAGGGTAACCCGTGTGCGAGCGGGCATAATCCTGCTGGTATAGCGCACGTTGAATGCAGGCCAGGAATAGGAGCACAGGATCTCATCCACATACCGCTGGCCCGTCAATGAACCATGTACCACTACTATACTCCGAGTCAACCTAAGAGTGAATCACTATGAAGGGTACGAAACAGCTACCTCCGCTACGAAAAACAGTCCCTAGCATTTACAGCCAAAAGTATCAGAATTATTGCTTAGAATCCATTTTTGTTTGCTCAACAGTTTATTGGTCAAAATTGCTATCTAAGAAAAAATTCTAGAAGTTAGAGCGCTTTTAGAAATAAATTTGTTCTGAGAAGTTGCTGGATCAAGAGATTCGCACTTCCGGCTATTTCTGCCCACTTGGGATACAACTCGGACAGGAGGAAGGGGTGGAAGACCTCTTTTAACATTAACAACACAGAGGCAATAAATTGACAATCGGGGAAACTTGAAGGGTGTGTTACTTAAACAGGCAGTAGGGGAAGCAGTTCGGCCTCCACTACACCCCCACTGCTTGTGAGATGTGTGGGTTGGTGGAGGGATCAGAAAGGAAACAGTAGAAGAGCACATTAACGCGGATGGATACCGTTCTTGCGTTTCACGACGAGATGTGATAAAGCTCTCTCGCCTTTCCCAGTAGTACACTTTTAGGGTGAATTGGAGTATAGAGCTGATCGGCTATCGTAGGCAATGGCTCCTTAAACCATAATGCCTGCAGTGGAGGAGGTGTTGCGCTCGATAGTGAGGTTGGGGTTGTGCCATTTACCCGAGGATCTCCACACCAGGACACGATGATCATCTGTCCTCAAAATGAAGCGGCACTCATCGCTAAACACCACACGTCGCCAGTCTGTGGCGTTCCACGTCGCTCTGGCTTGGCACCACTGCTCAAGGAGCTCGCGATGTTCTCGTGTTAATAGCAGCACACGTAAGAGGCGCTGGGATCGCAGTTTCGCTTCCGCGAGGCGTGGAGAAATAGTTTGTGATATCACACAGGAGCCACTACATCTGGTTGTATAGTGGATCGTGTCCCCGTGGGATCCGTTCGTGCCTGGCGCACGATCCTTCAATCCTATTTACCAATGGTCCTCCTGGTCCGTCCAAAGCATCTCCGCCGTGTGGCAGTGCCGTCACGTGTCCACTTCTTCCCGATTCACGTGGCGGGCTATACGACGCGCCGACCACCCTGCGGTTTTCAACCCGATGATCAGGCCATCGACGTCTCCGGCGTCTACCCGGCATTCTAGTCACTCTGTGCTCTTGCTTGCATCGGCCGGTATTTTTGCTTTCATGGGACATCGACTATATGCCGTTTTATAAGGCTGTCGGTTCGTGCTTGCAGCCCCTCCACAGGGTGTGCGATCATAAGCACTCGAACCAAACGTAGATCATTTGTATACCAGCATACACTCTAGCTATTTGCAAAGTTTCGCGGATGTAGCATGTTTTCTTCTAGGTGCGCAAATTTCATTGTCCGTGAGTGTATTATTTGTTACAAGCATATTGCTACAGTTCGTGTTTTAACAGACTTCGTTATGATCTTCCATCATCAGCTCTTCGGGGGGCCCACTCAGATGCCTTAGTCTTGTAGCCCACTCAGATGTTTTAGCCTAGGGGCCTACTGAGGCCTTAAGGTGGACGTCTGATGATTTTGCTTCCTATACTTCCAATGGACAAACTTCTGTACACATTTTCTTCGCAATTAATGCGTTCCCAAGGATGAACATTTCAACATTGATTAAAATAACTTCATATTATAACTTGTAATACTTCATATTTTCTAAAGCATAATCATAATTATATTAAAAATCAATAACTTTTCCCTTGGTGGTGTTGAGAAAAGAAAAAAGATGGCGCGACCTGTGCATTGATGACGTCAGTAGACAAATAAAAATGTTGGATTGCTGAATTATGATTATGTTTTAGAAAATATTAAGTATTCCAAGTTATAATATCAAGTTATTTTAATCGATGTTCAAATGTTCATCCTTGTGAACGCCTTAATTGTGAAGAAAATGTGTACAGAAGTTTGCCCATTTGAAGTACGGGAAGCAAAATCACTAGATGTGCACCTTAATCTGGCTCTGGTTACCTTAATGAATCAGCGGATTATAAGCATTCTCTGACTGTTTATTATTACTATTTCTGTTTTCCATTGTATTATTTATTTATTTATTTATTTGGGCGGGGGAGGTCGTGAGCAACTCGATGGCCTATATCAGCAGTTGGCCATCCCTAATTTATGGCCACTTCTTATATAAACGGAATAAAATTTTCAGAGTGTACAAACACATATATATCGTGATAGTTCGAAACAATTCTTACTTCAGTTACATGAAGTACTACAATTCTAAGATTTAACATTCTCTCTCTCATGTGATCGTACTCTCTTATGACTTCTGTTGTTGTTGCTTTTGTTTGGATGTTTAACGAACACATACCGTGAGCAATCGTAAGTGCTATAAGCAGGTGTGCGTCCCTAATTTAGGGCCATTGGTTCCAGAAAAGCGATAAAACCAAATTTTTCGGTGGCGACACTCGAACCCACATTCTTCTGCTCCGGAGCCGAATGCTTTCCCAACTAATCTACACCAACAAGTGTTTGTCACTGTTACTTACGATCTTGACATATGCGTCACCTGTGTAGTACGTCACATATCCCCCACCCCTCTCCCCGAGAAAGGCGGGGCACGAAATCTCAGGTTTCGAAGCCACCACAAACCATTCTCAAAGTAACTCTCTAGAAGGAGGAATTCTTACTAATTCCAGATGATGTGCGGAAGAAGCGTCACACACTTTTTCGAAGCGGAATTCTCATTAATTCGAAACAATGTGTAAAAGGAACATCGCACATTTTTTCGAAGAACCTAATGGTCAGTACATAATTTTTATGTTCGGGCGCTAGTGTGAAAACCCAAATTTGCAGGTAACAAGCCCTTCGGCTCCGGAGTTGAATGCTTTCCCATTTAGGCTATGCAGACAAAGGGCTTATCACTGGTTCTTGCCGTCTAGGCATGTGCATCATCTCTGTCGTACATCACACAAGCGTGGGAGATAATGCCGTAATACAAGTATACCACCAATACCTCATCTGAAACTCGAAAAAGTCCTCTCGGACTACTTGAAAACAATCTATGTGCCAACATATGCAGTGGCGTAACTAGCACAACGTGCCCCCCCCAAGATTTGCTTCAGCAACCCTAAGCACAGCAATTATCCCAGGATTTCGAACACGAGGGAGGATGCATTTTTTGCGGTGTGTGGGTATGTGTGTGGTGGTTGGGGGTAGGGGGGGGTAGGGGGTAGGGGGGTAGGAAGTCAAGGAGAGTGTCTGCAAAAGTAATGGTGGCACCTAGAGCTCTGCACTTTTAACTTTTTAAGTAATAGATTTGACAATACGTGCAATTGCTTTGTCCCAAACCAAAATAAATCACTTGAAGAAATCACCCTCTTACACATCGCAGATCTGCTGCTGCTGTGAAAAAAATTTTGACCCCTGTCGTGTACGTAATCCTAGGTGACTGACTGTTTTCCCACATCCTCCACGGGGAATCCCATTGTGGCCTCGCGCTTTTCCTCAGCAGCGCAGAGAGAGGGCGATTGGAGAGCGATCGTATTATTTACACCCCTTTGCATAGCAATCATATTACAACCCGAAGTCGAAGAGCCGAACACTTTCAGTCTGTAGGGCATTCAGTGTTTTAAAAGTGAAACTAGGCATTTGTTTAAGCAAAGCTAAAAAGCAAAATATGAATCAAAGCTAAAGCAAAATATGAATCTTTTTGTTATTTATTGTGCGTGTTCGAATTTTTTCATAAAACTATAACTGGCAGCTGCAGTACGTCCCTTCGTTACCACCCCCCCCCACGTAGCTCCGGGGGTGGTTGTTACGCCAATGAACATTGGCTAGTTCTGGATGTTCCCATTTTTTGCCAGTAGTGTACACTGAATAGTAAAAAATTCGACACCCGAAAAAGATTTAGTTGTAGCAATATTTCTTCTAGCTCTTATCTGGAACAATCTATAAACAATTATGTATCTCCTGGCGCACTTTCCATTTAAACTGGATATAACATGCTCTCCTTGAAATCTGAAAGGAAAAATCCGTCGTATAACTAAACACCTATTGGGGCTAACGTAAATTGAAAAATTAAAAACTTCAACTGCTTTTATTTATAAAGTGGTCAAATCATTTCGCAACACTGAATTTCAACGTTTTTATTCTTAAGTTAGATATTTTTTTTAAATAGCTTTTCAGTTATTCTTTAAAGATTAAAGAAATAATTGTTTCATTTTCAATCACGCACAACGACGCACTGTACCATACCAGAAAAATGGGTGTTAGCTGAAACTAGCATTGCACGCCTACATCACTGAAATTACTTAAAATGCCAACTGTTAAGAAGTTTCAAGGCGATAAATTTCTTAATATGCAAAATCTCCGTTCAGTTGGCGGTCACTGTGTTTTGGCATCGCCGCTCTTGCGGCATACTGTTAATAACTCACGTTATTGTCTGGCTTGACCTTCTGGAAGTTCTAGAGCTGCCATTATTTATGATAGAAACGCAATCAAGATAAAAATCAGGCGGAAAAGAAAAATGCAGCTGTTCATATATACAAGAGAAAGACAAAAATAGAGGCAAGTAAACAATTAGAAAGGAATACTAGAAAACTCCGCTCGTGACAACTTACTGGGAATCGCATTGTGGCAACCTTATTTTTATGTCTCAGTCTTCGCAAGTCTTTTGCTCGTAATTGTCTCACGTAAACGGTTTTATTAATGTATTCATCTCTTAACAATACGCATTTACAATCCCAGAGTAATCATAATTTGTCTTCGAAAAGAAAATTGCCATATTATATTCCAGAGAACTTCTTTCCTCATTCTACTTTCAGTATGAGTAATATCGACAGGGATAATCTTCGCTTTGTTTGAAGATGACATGTCTTTACAATGTCGTTTCAAATGGAAATTTGCTTTGCTTGACAACAAAAGTTAATCATGTCATGCTGATTGGCAGACACAATCAAAGATCGGTGCCTTTGAAAAACGGTAATGTTTTCATATGCTGTGAAAGACAGAACTACACAAATCTATCTAAAGCATCTAAATGAATTTGGGTTGTTAACCACCTTATGGAAATTTAGAGTGTGTGAAAAAACACAAAATTTATCCGTAACGAAGATCGAAGTCGCGCCCCTCACTCCGGAGTAAGTTGATATCCCAACTAAGCTACACTGACTGAATGCATCGCTGCAGATTTGTCGTCTTGACACGTGATTTACCTCCCCAGTACGTCATATCATCTCTTGCTAAACTTTTTTTTTCTTTTTGAAGCGAAGAACGAATTTTCATTCATTCTAAACGATGTGTGGAACAAACGTCACGAATTTTTCGAAGAACTGAACGGCCAGTACATCCATTCTTACGTTCGGGCGCCAATGTGAAAATATAAATTTGTGAAGGGGATCGAAACCGCGATCTCCCACTCCGGAGTAAGTTGCTCTCCCAACACAACTACACAGACGGAATGTATTGCTGCAGATTTGTCGTCTTCACATGTGCTTTACCTCCGTAGTACATCACAAGTGTTACTTTTTTTTTTTTTACTTTTTTTTTTTTACTTTCTTTTTTTGTTTTACTTTTTTTTATTGGGGATTTAACGACTACAGTGAGCAACTCAATGGGCTATAAGCTAGAGGTCTGCACGGGCCAGGCTGGCCCGTCAAGCCCAAGCTCGGGCTTTTTAGTTTAAAGTACAAAGCGACGGGCCGGGCTTTTTCCCAGACACTTACGACCGGGCAGGGCCAAGTCGACCCATTCTTTCTATCGCAATGGTAAAGAAAGAGAAAAAGACGTGTTTTCCGATTTTCTGGTCTGTTTAAATGTTTTTCTGGCATTGCTTACTTCCATGACATAGCCCAGGACGTAATCACAAAAGCAAAGGAGAGACACTTAGTGTTTTTACCATCTGTAGGTAGTAGGATCGTAAAACCACTTTGGAGCTTGTTGAAAACAAAAGATTCGATTCCCAGCGAGTGTGTGTGTTGTGCTGAGTGGGGGACGGGGAGTGTTTGCAATGATGTGAGGTGTCCGTGGGTGTGTTAGTATGAGAGTGTGGAAAGACATCGAAAGTTTCTCCTATCCCTAATCTGTACAGGACTAAATTTTGTAGTGATACCATTTGCAAGTTCAGAGAAAAGAAAATTTTGAAACCGCTTTAGTCTTCTTTTTTGTCTCTCTTTAAAGGTTATATACTTCGATAATTGTTAAAGTTTAGTTAATATGTTTAGGCTTACATTCAACTAAATATTTTCAATATTTCATTATATATTTTTTTTTAATTTAATAAAATACAATAGAAAAACAAAATAATACCAAATGGCACTTCACGGGCTGGGGTCGGGCCTAAATAAGAGATGCAATTGACGAGCCCGGGCCGAACCAGGCCGAGTGTCTAATATTTGAAACGGGCCGGGCCGGGCTCACCAAATAACACCCGTGCAGACCTCTACTATAAGCAGTCTCCCGTCCCTAATTTACGGCCACTGATTCCAGGGAAGGGAGAGAGTCAGTGCCGTAAGACAAATACAACATCCATGCCTCACTATGATTCGAAACCAGACCCATCTCGAAAGAATGATCATAAGCCATCGCTTAGACCACTGCGACACCGGGGCGGCTTACTTCGCTTCTTGGAAATGTTTAGTAAAATAGCGTCCAAGGCTCTTTTGACTGACATTTTCACTTTGCAAAAGCACAAATTTTCCTGTGACGAATATTGAATACGCATCCTTCTGCTCCGGAGCCGAATTATTTCTTAGTTAAGCTACACCAACGGAATTTAACGCTGCAACATTGCCCTCTTGACGTGTGCTTCACCTCTGTAGTATGACACACACATCCCCTCCCTCCTTGAGAAAGGGCTGGGTCGGAATCATAGGTTTCTGGGTCAGCCAGCAGACCCTGCTCTCTGAAGAAGAAGGAATCCTAATTACTTCCAGACGACGTGTGGAAGAAGCGTTAAACATTTTTGAAGCGTCGAAGAGGGAATTCTCATAATTCCACACGATGTGTGGAAGGAACGTCACACATTTTTCGAAGAACCCAACTGCCGGTCGATCCATTTCCTCAATGGTGTGCCAATGTAAAATTCACTAATTTGTCGCTGCAATTTTGCCGTCTTGACATGCGCTTCACCTCTAGAGTACGTCATAACTTCTACAAAATAAATGTTTATTGTTGTCACGTCCTTAATGTTCCCCAAACGTATTTTCTTTTCTTTCTTTCTAGATTCACTAAAAATAAACGTTCCTGATGCCAAAGAAATATAAAGAAATCTTTTCTACCGTCAGCTTACGTTTAATTTCTTCTTTTTTACCGCTAAAGTATCTTGAGTTGTCCTTAGTAAACAGAGTAATTTTCCATCGTACAAATTTTAGCAATAAGGTTAGAAAAGAAGTCGCACAAGTTACGTTATGTGAAGATATATTTTAATATCCAGTCATATCGCTATGTTTTTGGACCTGTAATCCCCATTTTTACATTTTTAATGTGGTGTTTAGCACGCCTTTAAAAAAAAAAAAAAGAAATTCGTGCTTATGTTACCAATTTGTCCGTTCGTTCGCCCGTCCGTGTGTGGACCATTACTTCGATTCGAATCCCTGTGACTATATACAACTATATCTCTGCTTCTAATAGTCCAATTTGTATTTTTTTTTCTTTATTTTTTTTATTTATTTTTATTTTTTTTTTTTTGTCGGAAAGCGTTTCGGCTGCGAAATATTTCGCACTAATTTCAAAATTTTCTTAACGCATAAGTGTGCCACTTAGAGCGCATATTCACGTTTACGTTTACAGCATATTTTCCGTTTTTTTCTATTCACGTTTCCGTTTGCAGCATAGTAGCAACAACATCTGCGCGTCCAAATACCATATTGAAAAATCCGCTTTCGATCAGATACTACTAACCGTCAAAACATTTTAAACCCTTATTGCTAAAAATACTGCACGATTTTTCCGCTTGAGGCGCAAATGCCTTATCGGTTTTTGTTAATGTCTCTGGCTCTTAAAAGTCTGACTTAGAAATTCTTTGAACGCAGTATACTGTTTAATTTGTGGGACACTGCCTCTTCTCATAGAGTTTTGTAGTTCCCAGTTCTGACGCTAGGTGGTGCTAGTGTGTACCTCTGTTCGATGCTGTATCTCCTTTCCTAAAAATCCTTTTTTTTTTTTTTTACTGTATGCCGCTCGTTATAGTAAAGATGGGGAACATTATCTTTTTAAAATAGTATACAGTTTACTTGCTAGGAGGCAGAAAAGTCAAAACCTTTTTCTCGCTATCTCGGCTTACAGGAGACGCGTTTGAAAAATTATGTTTTCTTTATGTGGGTTTTGCTGAAGAGAACACCTTTCACATATTTTCTACTTTTCCATCATTCAAAAATCTTCTGCTAAGGGCCGTAAAGTTATCCTATATATTTGCTCTTCTAAGTTCTTAATATAAAAATAGTGTTGTCTCTGATATGTTCCTTCATCTAAGAGAAATTTTTTGAGCGGAATTTGTTAATTTTCGCAACAGACTTTCCGAGCTCTAATGGGGAAAGCAGCCGTTTCTGTTTCTAGATGTTTTGTTTATTGTACTCTCACGGATAATGAAATTTGCGCACCTAGAAAAAAACATGCTACGACCGTGAAACTTTGCAAATAGCTAGAGTGCGTGCTGGTATGTAAATGATTCGCGTTTGGTGCGAGTGCGAATGACCGCACCCCTGTGGTCGCGCTGCAAGCACGAACCGGCAGCCTTATAAACCTACGTGTAGTAGATGCCCCATGAAGCGAAAAGCGCCGGCTGACGCAAGCGAGAGTACAGAGTGACAAGAATTCCGGGTAGACGCCAGAGACATCGATTTACGCAACTTAAAGAGGCCGTGATCATCGGGCTGGAAACCGCAGGGTGGTCGATACGGCGTATAGCCGGCCACGTGGATCGTTCTGACCATATCATCCGACTGTGTTGGGAGCAGTGGACACGTGACGGCACTGCCACGCGGCGAAGCGGCTCCGGACGGACCAGGAGGATCACCGGTAGAGAGGATCGACAGATCGTGCGCCACGAACGAATGGATCCCACGGGGACCCGGCTCGCTATACAGACAGAGTTAGCGGCTCCTGTGTGCCCACGAACCATTTCCCGACGTCTTACGATCCCAGCCCCCCCCCTTACTTGTACTGCAAATTAACACTGGAACATCGCCGACTCCGTGTGCAGTGGTGCCAGGCCAGAGCGACGTGGAACGCCACAGACTGGCGACGTGTGGGGTTTAGCAATGAGTGCCGCTTCGTTTTGGGGACAAATGATCATCGTGTCCGGGTGGGGAATCCCAACATCGCTATCGAACGCGACACCTCTCCCACTGTAGACATTATGGTCTAGCAGCCATTGTCTAAGATAGCCGATCTACTCTAGTAGTGATACGTGGATCATTGACGGGCCAGTGGTATGTGGATGAGATCCTACGGCCCCATGTGCTCCCATTCCTGGGCCGGATTCCAGATGCGTTATACCCGCAGGATAGCGCTCGCACACGGCTCGTGTTGCGCAGAACTGCCTACGTCATATCCAGACACTTTCATTGGCTGCCCACTCCCCGGATATGTCCCCTATCGAGCATGTGTGGGACCAGTTAAAACGCCGGCTGCCGCCGTGTCGCACTATCCGGGATTTGTAGCACACCGTCCAACACGTGTGGGCCAGTCTGCCGTAGGACAACATCAGGCGTCTGTTCGCCTCCATGCCGGACAGTATTGCAGCATGTATAGCCGCACGAGGCGGTGCGACGCGGTATTGAAGATGACCGGACTGCGTGCCACAGATCCCTCTGTAATTGTCCTGCAGCTCGGGTTTTGCCATCATGTGTATCATTCATTTGTATCATTACGTCCATAAAATTTGAGTTCAATCCGATGCTTCGTTCTTGGTGCGTAAATTTCATTGTCCGTGAGTGTAGAAATGCAGTTGCAGTTTTTTTGTGTTTTCTGTAATAGGTTCTACTGACGTTGAATAACGTTGAAATATTTTATTCATGTCAAAAAAGAATTCAAACGACGTGCTCATTTCAACCAAAAATTCGGAGTCATCTTTCTTGTGAAATTAAGAAATATATACGTATGTCTTCACCGGGGTGCTCGTGGTCGTATGGTTGGAGAACGGCTTTTTGTTGCGTTGGGTTTCGTTCGATTCCTTTTATGATATGGGTAATGATTTTGTCCTCTTTCCCCCAAATTGAGACTGTTCACTGGCAACTGATACTGAATGGAAGGTGGTCATATACTGACATTTAGGCCTGGAACAGTCTGCAGGAAATGAAAGAATTATACTTTCGTTCATTTAAAACGTGATCTCCAACAGTCCACAAGCCATAAAATAAGGGTGGAAAGCAGAGATGGATGTTTCTAATTTAATGAGTACCTCAAACAGTCTACATGCGATAACATATGCGTGGAAAATGGAGATGAATGCTTTCTATTTATAATTGGTATCACGAACAGTCCACAAGTGATAAATAAATGTCCAAAGGGAAAGTTGCACACTTACATTAGGTTCTCGTACATTCCGATGAAGGCTGACTTTCGCGCACTTTCAACGCCATCTCGGACAGTCCACAAGGCATACAATAAGTTTGTAAAGGAGAGATGCATGTTTTCAATTTAATCTGTATCTCGAACCGTTAACAAGCGATAAAATAAGTGCAGGAAGAGAAGATGGATAATTCCTGTTTAATCGGTATCTAGGGCTGACAGTCCACAAGCAAAGAAATAAGTGCCATAAAAGTGGCAGCGTTTCGCATACTGAAACATCGGAATGTGTTACAAACAGTCCAAACTTGTGTCAGGAACTAGAGCAATCAAAAGGGAGGAGATAGAAGTGATAAAGGGTCCTGATCTTTGCGTACTTATTGAAAAATCTCAAACAACTACGGGAGATGATATTTGTGAAAATAGAGAATGGGTGTCTGTATACTTGTTCCGTACCTTGAATATAGAGAGCCTCTGTTTCTGTCGTGTCTTTCAAACTTCACCCAAGAATTTCATTTTTTAAGTCAGATCGCGTTCATCTAAATATTCTGAAATTGGACCACACATTGTGAGCGATAAACTGTTACCTTTTTCTCAATTTAGTTCTTTTCGTTCTAAAAATGCTTCTGCATGCACTGAGGAGAAAAAGGTTATCCATATTTTATCGTACTCGCTGAAAACTTTTAAGTTCGAGGCATGAAAATTTTCTTCGCTTCGGAACTGTATAATTTGATCTGTTCGTTGTCGCGAGGGAGATTGTTTTTTGGGATTTTCAAACTCACTCATGGTTTCAAGCAAAAAGTTCCAAAACACCATACATATGGTCATCCCAAATCAATAACATTGCCTCTATTTTTAACTACATTTCGATTTCATGAAAAGTCATTTTTTGAAACAATATTCGTATTCGATTCCCAGTCAGTTCCGGCATGAGGAAAATTATTCATCTCTACCTGAAAAATCAGCTCTTCTCATTTCCTGGCAAAGGCTGTGTACTCTGCAATTATCAACATCAGGCTGTGTTTTGCTTTCGGTGTGAGAGTGCTAATTCCAAAGCAGTTATTAAAATCGCTTTACTTTCTGAGAAGGTTACTGACAAAGTTAATAATAAGGCATAACGTCATCACTTATGATGTGTCGATAATCATTACAATGTGGTTCATGATTAGGCTTCCCTTACTACCAGGAAAAGACTTATTATTCTGATATTGTCAGTGGTTAGTGATTCTCAGCTTCCCGTGTAAGCCCTGCCACCTCAGCATTCATTAAAATATACGAGGATTACTTCAAAAGTTTTGCACTCTGTCGGTTATATCTTAAAAAACGAATTTGTTTCCCAACATACTTTTACAGGCCTTCGAATTAATCTTCATGTTTCTTTATGAACGCGGCCCAACGTATGGGCAAGTCTTGTATTCCAGTCAGGACACCTCCATTGTTGAGGAGTTAGATTACTCGGGTCACCTCATTAGAAACATCCCGAATCGTTTCCGGCGGAGTGGCTTCTTCAGTTTTGGGAACAAGTTATAGTATGGTGGACTCATGTCAGGACTGTATGGCACGTGGGGAAGCAATTCCCATCCATACTTTCCAGAATGTCTCTTATTGTATGGGCAACATGTGGCCTCACTTTGTGCAAAATGATGACACCAGTATGCCGGGCTTTCTTTGGCGAATCTTTGGGCGCAAAACATTTTGCAGAAACCTTCTGTAGTATTGCGCCGTTACAGTGGTCTCCTCGGGCACTCTGTCTGTTGCTATCACTCCAAACTTGTCATAGACCATAATCATCATCAGCTTAACCTTCGATTGCTGGCAGCGGGATTGTTTCTGTCGAGGTGCTACGATGCTCAAAAGTTTGTGGGGTTAGTGTGGTGCTACGATCTGCTACACTAACCCCACAAACTTCATACAAAGCTTTATGAATTTCGGTAGGAGATTTTCCTCGCGAAGTTTCGATTTTAATGTAAGATCGCTACGCGAGATCTGTCCTGACTCACTTTCTTCCTCCATTTCTAGGCAGAATTTTTTAGAACAGGAACAAATTAGCCAGCAAACGTAGACACAATTTTGTGTACTGAAGTCTGACTCACAACTGGAGCAACGATTGGAGCGATTGCATCATCCTACTGGCAGCGCCTGCGCAGTGTGTAAAACTTTTAAAATGACCTACGTATGCAGTTTATGTTTGGACTTTAGTTACTTCATAAAAAAATGCGGATCACTCTGAAATTATTCAGCATGCCGACCGGGTGATAGATTAGTCATATGTGGGGCTTCTGACCAATCGCCTGAGCTGGCCGCTTGTTCTATTAATAGTACCAGGTAAGTATGGGTGGTTGCATTTATCCTAGTTGTCCCGGTATAGCTCAGTGACCTAAACGCTGGTTTCTCTGATCATTCGTCCGAGATATGTTCGGGTTCACACCCCAAGGGGAGCCCGATATTGTGTTTGTCTTAAGGCACGTTTGTCTTAAGGCCCTAAATTAGCATTCTCTGGAATTGGTTGCCTTAAATGAGGGATGAGAGACTGCTTATAGCTCATCAAGTTGCTGACGCTGGTCGTTAAACCCCCAAAGATAAAAGCAGTTTTCCTATAAAGCGAGCATACGCTTTCACCTGAAGCGGTGGCACTAATCAGAGACAGTGGACTGATAAGAGACTTAAATGGTTCTGCAGGCCGCTAAAACCCTCAAGTAAACAATCGTCCGGATGTAGCCAACAAATTATCTTTCCTGCCTTCCGGAAGAGAGCTAATTATTCTGACATAATCCATAGTTAGATATTTTTCACTTTCGGTGTGAAGATGCTAGTTAGGTAGTTTTCACTCAGCTAATGATTTGTCATTTTTTTTTGTTTTTACTTCCTAAGAAAGGCTGATTTTTCTAACATATTAAACCGTGTGCTACCCATTCCTTCGTGTGTGTTTTTATTTATTCTGATCTTTTATGGATGATCAAACTAGTCCCATTTGTATGAAATAATTTATTATTCTGACTTCCTAATTCCCCGCGAGGTGACTCCATTGCTATCTATTTCAAGCGTGCAAAATTTATCTGACGAGTCCATATTGCCTTTTTTACGAAGGGCGGTCAACATTTTTTTATTGGGTGTCACGTCAATTCGTCGCGTGCGTCAATTCGTCGACTACGTCAATTCGTCGCGTGCGTCAATTCGTCGACTACGTCAATTCGTCGCCTGCGTCAATTCGTCGCGCGTCAATTCGTCGACTACGACAATTCGTCGCGCGTCAATTCGTCGCATGCGTCAATTCGTCGCGCGTCAATTCGTCGACCACGACGATTCGTCGCGCGTCAATTCGTCGCGGACAAATTCGTCGACTACGTCAATTCGTCGACTACGTCAATTCGTCGCGTTTACAGATTTTGGTAACATACAAAACGAATGCAGGAAAACGTACGATTTCGAACGTCTTGCTCCCTGATCAAATTTACAAAGTTTGGACACGCAGACAGGATAGGAATATTACGTTTTTCTTTGGCACTAAAAATATTAGACGGTAAACGGTTTTTGGAACGGGTCAGGGGCCCGGTTGGTCAGAACCCCCATACACAAAATATTCGTAATATCTACAGTTTTCAATTCAGAACCACCAAATCAGGTATCCTATCTCATAGTACTCTAACTTAGACGGTTGTCGGTTTTGGGAAGCGTAGACGGTTTTGGGAAGTTTTGAGAACTACCAAATTTGGTATATTATCTCATGGTACTCTAACTTAGACGGTAGACGGTTTTGGAACGGGTAAGGGGCCCGGTTGGTCAGAGCCCCCCATACACAAAATATTCGTAAGAGTTTTCAATTCAGAACCACCAAATCAGGTATCCTATCTCATAGTACTCTAACTTAGACGGTTGTCGGTTTTGGGAACGGGTCAAGGCCCGTGGAGTCAGAACCCCCCTCCCCCCCCTACATACAAAATTTTCGTAAAATCTAGTTTTCATTTCAGAACCACCAAATTTGGTATACTAGCTCATGGTACTCTAACTTAGACGCTAGACGGTTTTCGAAGGGTTGGAGCCCGCGGGGTCGAAGCCCCCCCCCTCATAAAAATTTCGTAAAATCTACAGTTTTCATCTTAGAACCACCAAATTTGGTATACTATCTTATGGTACTCTAACTTAGACGGCAGACCGTTTTTGGAACGGGTCAAGGCCCGGGGGTCAGAGCCCCCACATACAAAATTTTCTTAAAAACTACAGTTTTCAATTCAGAACCACCTAATCTGGTATACTATCTCATGGTACTCTAACTTAGACGCTAGACGGTTTTTGGAAGGGGTTGGAGCCCGGGGGTCAGACCCCCGAATAAACACTTTTTCGTAAAATCTACAGTTTTCAATTTAGAACCACCAAATTTGGTATACTATCTCATGGTACTCTAACTTAGACGCTAGACGGGTTTTGGAAGGGGTTGGAGCCCGCGGAGTCAGGCCCTCCCCCCTCATAAAAAAATTCGTAAAATCAACAGTTTTCATCTCAGAACCACCAAATTTGGTATACTATCTTATGGTACTCTAACTTAGACGGCAGACCGTTTTCGGAACGGGTCAAGGCCCGGGGGTCAGAGCCCCCCACATAGAAAATTATCTTAAAAACTACAGTTTTCAATTCAGAACCACCTAATCTGGTATACTATCTCATGGTACTCTAACTTAGACGCTAGACGGTGTTTGGAAGGGTTGAGCCCTGGGGGTCAGACCCCCCAGAATAAACACTTCAGTTTTCAATTTAGAACCACCAAATTTGGTATACTATCTCATGGTACTCTAACTTAGACGCTAGATGGGTTTTGGAAGCGGTTGGAGCCAGCGGGGTCGGAGCCCCCTCCCCCCTCATAAAAATTTCGCAAAATCTACAGTTTTCAATTTAGAACCACCAAATTTGGTATACTATCTCATGGTACTCTAACTTAGACGACAGACCGTTTTTGGAACGGGTCCAGCAAGGCCCGGGGGTCAGAGCCCCCCATACAAAATTCTCTTAAAAAGTACAGTTTTCAATTCAGAACCTCCTAATCTGGTATACTATCTCATGGTACTCTAACTTAACGCTAGACGGTGTTTGGAAGGGGTTGAGCCCGGGGTCAGACCCCCCCCGAATAAACACTTTTTCGTATAATCTACAGTTTTCAATTTAGAACCACCAAATTTGGTATACTATCTCATGGTACTCTAACTTAGACGCTAGACGGGTTTTGGAAGCGGTTGGAGCCAGCGGGGTCAGCCCCCCCCCCCTCATAAAAAATTTCGCAAAATCTACAGTTTTCAATTCAGAACCACCAAATCTGGTATGCTATTTCATGGTACTCTAACTTAGACACTAGACGGGGTTTTGGAAGGGGTTGAAGACCCCCCCCCGAATAAAAACTTTTCGTAAAATCTACAGTTTTCAATTTAGAACCACTAAATTTTGCATACTCTCTCATGGTACTCTAACTTAGACATTAGACGGTTTTTGGAACGGGTCGGGCACGGGGTCAAGTCCCCGCCAATAATTTTTTCGTAAAAAATAAAGTTTTCAATTTAGAGCTACCAAATTTGGTATACTATATAATGGTGTTCTAAATTAAACGGTAGACGGTTTTCAGAACGGGTCCGGGCAATTGTGGTTACCTCCCCCCTACACACCAGCTTTCGTAAAATCTATATATTTCAATTTAGAAGCACCAAATTTTGTATACTATCTAATGGTACTCTTACTTAGACGGTAGAAGGTTTTGGAACGGATCAAGGCCCGGGGGTGAGACCCCCCCCCACACACACACACAAAATTTTCTTAAAATCTTTATTTTTCAATTCAGAACCACCAAATTTTGTGTCATGAAACTCTAACTTAGCGGGAGACGGTTTTGGAACGGATCGGGGCTCGGGGGTCGGAGCAACCTACCCCCCCCCCCGCACAAAACTTTAAATTTTCGTAAAATCTGCAGTTTTCAATTTAGAACCACCAAATTTGGAATACTATCTCATGGTATTCTAACTTAGACTGTAGACGGTTTTTGGAAAGGGTCGGAGCTCGGGGTTCAGAGCCCCCCTCCCTCTTACGAAATTTCGTAAAATCTAGTTTTCAATTTAGAACCACCAAATTCGGTATACTATATCATGGCAATCTAACTTAGACGGTAGACGGTTTTTGGAACGGGTCAGGGCCCGGGGGTTAGAGCCCGCCCCGTACAAAATTTTCGAAAAATACACCGTTTTCAATTTAGAACCACCAAATTTGGTATACTATCTCATGGTGTTCTAACTTAGACTGTAGACGGTTTTTTGTAAAGGGTCGCAGCCCGGGGTTCAGAGCACCCCCCCCCCATAAAAAATTCGTGAAATCTACAGTTTTTAATTTAGAGCCACCAAATTTGGTATACTATAACATGGTACTCTAACTTAGACGGTAGACGGTTTCAGAACACGTCGGGGTACGGGGGTTAGAATGCCCCCCCGACAAAATTTTCGTAAAATCTACATTTTCAATTTAGAACCACCAAATTTGGTATACCATATCATGGTACTCTAACTTAGACCGTAGACGATTTTCGGAACGGGTCGGGGCCCAGTGGTTAGATCCTTCCCCCATACAAAATTTTCGTAAAATCTACAGTTTTCAATTTGGAACAACCAAATTTGGTATACTATCTCATGGTACTCTAACTTAGATGGTAGACGGTTTTGGGAACGGGTCAGGCACGGGGTCAGAGCCCTCTCCATAAAATATTTTCGTAAAATCTACAGTTTTCAATTTAAAACCACCAAATTTGGTATACTATGTCATGGTACTCTAACTGAGAATGCAGGCGATTTTTGGAAACGGTTGGAGACAGGGGTTCAGAGTCCCCCCCCCCATGCCAATTTTTGTAAAACCTACAGTTTCGAATTTAGAACGACCAAATTTAGTACACTACCTCATTGTATTGTAACTTAGACCGCAGACGGAAAGGGTCGGTGCCCGGTGTGAAGGGGGCCCATTCAGAATTTTCGTAAAAATTACAATTTTTACTCTTAAGAACTACATCCCAATACAGCACTCCATTACCCCATCTACGGTCTAGGTTAGAGGCCGTAGATAACAATAAAGTGAAAAAATATCCGGTTCATGGTGTATTAAAACACAAGTTAATAAACGTTAGCTTTCACCACCAACGGTTGCCTTATCAGGCAGAAATACAATGTAATGTAAATAATGTAAACTCTTTTTGCTTCGTATAATTAAATTAACTAAATCAAAAGATTTAAAATAAGTTTCCTGGAAATTTACGGAAATAGCTTTTTCATTCATTAACTTTCACCCGCTGAACTTGGTGATTTTAGAAATAGTAATATTTACCTGGGAAATACCGGGTACCCCTGCTAGTAAGAACTAAAGGTAATGTTACACTTTTAGTCAAGTACAAAACAATAATTAGAAAGCCCTAGGACTGGGCCTGTTTAGCAATTTTCAGTGTGCCGTACTAATTTTCATAATGTTTTCATAGAAGTCCAAGATTTTAGCAATGCGCTTTTCTGAGGTTGGAACTATTAAGCAGACCCTAGGCCTAAATATTTTTGATAGTTTTCAGTCCTCCGAGCTGATATTTATTTAGTTTTCATAGAAAATAAAATGAATTCTGTTTAAATGTTACTCGAGCACAAAACATTAATAGATACGCCCGAGACCTAAGCATATGCATTTATAGTAATTTTTATAATGCTGTGATTATATGAGGTTTGCATGACAAAATCAATTTAAGAGTGTTACGCTTATCAAAAATTATTTAAAAGGCCTAGGCCTAGCGGCCAATAATTAGCATTTGGTGCCTAAGTGAAAGCGCAACATTATTAACTTGATTTGTTATGCAAACCTTATAAACACGACCACAGCGATTAAAAGTTACTAAAGAGTCCTTGTAAGTAATATTTTTTGACCGAGTGCAAGTACAATTTACGAAATGTCAACAGGTCAAAATATCTAAAGTAACAATGAAATTTGGAATATTTCTTTTTCTTTATTTTTATTTCAGTTTTGACACTTGTATTAAGTTTTAAAAACATATATTTCTCTATCGTATACCTTTATTGTGCTTTCAACAGAATTTCTTACCATGTTTTGGGTATTTTGTTTCGTGTGGTTGCAGTTTTTTTAATGTTTTGGGCATTTCATTTTGTGTGGTTACTTCTTTTTATGTTTTGGGCATTTTACTTTGTATGGGTGTTTTTGTTATGGTTTTTTTAATTTTCTTTTCTGTGGTGGTTGTAATGTCGACAGGATGAAAAGGGGAAACTGTGGACAGTCACGATGCCTACTTGCTTATAATTTTTTTTTCAAATACAGCACATGATTTTGTATTGAGTTATACCACTTACTCATTAAGCGACTACAGGTTTCTTTAAATATGAACTTTTTCTTAGAGCCTTTTGTTTCCTCTACCTAGCTTTTTCGGCTCCGCAATTTCTTTTTTGGTTTTAGAATATTTTCCTTATTATTAATCTATTTTCTCATGCAAACTCTTTATGTAAGGTATGTTTATTCTATCGAAGTATTTTGCAATTATACGTGAAGCCTGTAGCTGAAGTAAAAAAAAATATTTCCAACTGAAACAACGCAGTTCAGATATTTTCCCGCTGTTAACTCAAAGAAGGAAAACAAAAACAACAAATCTGTGCAATGGTTGAGGCATGAGACAGTACTTACTGGTAACCAGGCAAAGTTTTAAGGAAGAATGAGCTTAGAATTTCTAACTGCAACAAAAAAGAACATCCGCACTGTATCCCTCCCCATCCCCTAGTGCCGGCCTTTGGACGTCTTGAAAGAGAAGTCTTAAGGACACATCTGTACCGTAATTGCCTGAGCATTCGCGACAATTTTCTGGGGTCGTAGTAGAAAAACCCACTTCATACTTCGCCTAAATTGCTTGGATGTAATGCCAACGAAAAAAGTTTTGCTCTCGCATTGGATTTCTGTTGCTTTTGATGGAATACTTTTCCCCTGGGGTTCACCGCTTTCACTATAGTCTTCAGGACAGACGGCAATACACCCCAACGTAAAACACCAATTTCACGGCAATTAACTGCAATTACCGAAAGAGAGGGGCGGTACAGGAAATAAGTCGAACGAGACAGATCTGAACTTAGAAAGTCGGGGGAAGGTGTTGCATGAAAACTGTGTTTGGCTTACAGATCATTTGGCACGTAGGGACGTAGGTTTCGTTTAATATGTTACGGGGTAAACAAATTGTCTTTTCAGTATAACAGTTTTCTTTTATACGCATGGTGCAACACAAAAAAATTTGAATTTATTTTTGAGAATTAGCATGACGCCTACCGGCCCAGAGTACAGCTGCCCAGTCTGCGCCTGCTGCCGCCTCCAGAACCTGGCTCCCGGGTTCTTCGCATCTGTTGATCCCCCGCCTGGAGCGTCCCAGCTGTAAAATACATGTACCTCTGCGTTTTGGAAAAAACAAAGATAAGATGCCGATCGTTAAAATTAACCACTTCTTGTGACCGCAGGTACGAAAATCTTGAACTTCGCTTAAACCTAACTGGAGGAACAAAGCTTCACGTGATTGTCTGTATTCTGAGTGTTTTATTGAATGGTTGCTCATTAGTTCGTAGTTGACTGGAGAACAGAGAACGTGCTTGTTGAAACCTTTGTTGTGCGTTGTCAAGTGATAATAGTGGAAATATATCATTCTAAATATTTTGGAAAGAGAAAGTACATTGTTTTCCGAAGTCACTATGCAGATGAGAATGCAACATAAATAGTTAACTCACAAAAAGAAAATGATTTGCTGAAATGGAAAGGGTATTTATTTTGCCATAACAGAGTGCGAGGTGATTTACGGTATGGTCACTGTATTGAAAGAAATTATGGAAATTGTACTGGCTTTGCTAGTACTATTCTTATTGGAGATGAACACAGGATGCGCAATGAGAAATTACATAATCATGCTCCAAGACCGGAGAAAAGTGATGTTGCTGTTGCAAGAGCGCAAATAAAAGAACGAGCGAGAAATACGGACGAAGCCCCTGCACAAATTATTCAAACCGTGATTGACAACGTCAATGGCTACAGTAAATGCAGCTTACATGCCTAATATGGATGCACTAAGGCAAGTTGTAAAGAGAAGACATGCCAAGACATGCCTGCGGAGCCTACGACTTCAGAACGGATCGATGCCCCAATAAATTTACAGGAGAAGATGGTGCAAAATTTCTTGGCAGAGATAGCGCATTTGGACATCAAAGAATTATTTTATTTTTAACAGAGAATAATTTACGAAAGCTTAAAGAAGCACCCCTCTGGATTATGGATGGGACATTTGAAACTTGTCCAACCCTTTTTAGGCAATTATGTTCCATTCATGCTATGGTTGAAACGAATCCAGAGATGCACAGACTTGTCCCACTAGTTTATGGGTTACTTTCCAGCAAGCATAAAGAATATAATACTATTATACAGTATTTTTGTAGGATTTACAATTCTATGCATCTGACTATGATATTCAGCTTGCACCACAATATACGCATAATAATAGATTTCGAAATAGCTGCCGTTATAATGCTGCTAAAAAGGAATTTGGAAGCAGCACACACAAATGTTGTTGGTTTCATCCCGGAAAAAAATGTGCTGAGGAATATCCATCCTCTGGCATAGCCTTGGAATATAAGGAAAACAGTGAGTTTGCTCTCAAAGTCAGACATTTGCAAGCACTCGCATTTTTCATCTGATGAAATTCCAGCTGCTTTTGAAGAAGTGAAATCAATTTTAC
The DNA here is from genome assembly GCA_039090855.1 of Macrothele yani. Taxonomy (NCBI): domain Eukaryota; kingdom Metazoa; phylum Arthropoda; class Arachnida; order Araneae; family Macrothelidae; genus Macrothele; species Macrothele yani. Next base: position 114,167,202 of record CM077013.1, on the reverse strand, counting down.
TAGAATATGCAGATTCTGTAGTTCAGTGGTTTGAGGAAAATTATGTTCTTGGAAAATTTCGCGGAAGCAGAAGAAACAATCCGAGCGAGAAGCCCTCCGCTGTTCCCGCCAACAATTTGGTCAGTAAGTGAAAACAATTTATTTGGCTTTTCCAGAACACAAAACGAACTTGAAAGATTAGACAGACGCTGGAATACAATTCTGGGAGAGAAAAAAACTGTGACTGTACGAAATAATCAGTGAAATTGCGAAAGAGCAGAGAACAACTATGGCTAAAATCGAAAGAGTGATAGCACAGATTCCAACAAATCCACCCAGAAGAGAAACGCTGGCAAGATAAAAAAAGAATTCGAACTTCCTTGGTGCACAGAGACAGTGTTAACATGCTGGACGTTTTAAGAGGAATTTCATATAATTCTACCCTTTACTAAAATGTGCTGGTATTTCTCACTAATTAAATTATACCTTTTACTAACTTGTATTTGAATTTTTCAAGAATGTAATTCCGCCGAAGATGCAAGAATGTAAAACACAACGCAAAATTGAAAAAGACAAAATTTTCAAAATAGCATGTCCAAAACATAAAATGTCAAAAAGTAATCCAAAATGTGAAACAAATAAAAATTCAAAATGCAATCACAAGTCACAAGCATTACAAAAATGCGAAACGCTATGTAACAAGTACAACACAAAATAAAACAAATGCCAAAAAAAATGCATGCGCTTTGTAAAATGTACAAAATAAAATAAATGCCATATTCATAAGGATTTCATGACGAGTCAAGTTAAAAAATGAGCTTTTACTTAGACTTCAAATAATAATTACTAGCCTCTACACCTTTTTAAGTCTTTAATAAGTGCAACATCATTAACCTGACTTGTCATCAAACATTATCAATATGACCACAGCATACAATCACTTAAAAGACATGTCAATGGATGAATTGAGGAATCACCAAGTTCAGCGGGTGAAAGTTAATGGTTGTCTATAGTTTTGTACTTTCGAGTAAATGCGCAAAACAGTAAACTTGACTTTCTCTGAAAATTTTATGTATATGAGCACGGTTGATTGAAAACTGATAAAAAGGCTTAGGCCTGTTTATTAATTTTTGTGCCTCAGTCAAAACGCAGTACCATAACCTTGGCATGTTATCGAAACCTTATGAATACGTCGGACTAAAAATTCCTAAAAAAAGTTTACGCCTAAGGTCTTGTAACTAAAGTTTTGTGACAGGGTAAAACTGCAACATTAATAACTTGACATGTTATGTTAACGTTGTGAATATGAGCACGGCGGATTAATGATTTCAACAAATAGCCTTTGGGATTAATGTGTTGTAGCTGAGTAAAAATGTAACATTATCTTGATTTTCTATATAAACCAAACTACGTGCTGAAACGGCCCAACTATATATACGTATACTTCAACCATATACCGAAGCGCTGACAAGGTGAAAACAAAAGTGCAATTTTGTACGGTCCCCTAACATTTTATGGCCAGTCTACATGGAAGTGGACACGTTGATATAAAAAACATACTTTTGTACGGTCCACAACAAATAGCAATGGACACGTCGCAATCTTTTGGGGGGGGGGGTTAACGACCACCGTGATCAATTCAGTGGGCTATAAGCAGTCGGACGTTCCCAATTTTGGGCCACTGGTTCCTGGGAAGGGAGAGCCAGTGCCAGAATTCCAAGCACAACGTCCATGATTCACCGGGATTTGAACCAGGATCCTTCTCGACAAGTGGTCAGAAGCCAGCGCCTAGATCACTCCGCCGCCGTAGCAGCACACGTTGAAATATATTTTTCATACGGCCCTAAACGCTCTTATGGACATACTAGATTGAACTGGACGCAAATAAATCATTAATATAATTTGTACTAGCAGGGATACCAGTTATTTGCCAGGTACATATTACTATTTGTGGAATCACCAAGTTCAGCGGGTGAAAGTTAATGAATGAAAAAGATATTCCTGCAATTTTCCAGTAAACTTATTTTAAATTTTTTGATTTAGTTAATTTTATTTTGCGAAACAAAAAAGAAAGAAAAAGGAATGGGAATACCTACCTTCTAGGAGACATCTATAGAACTGCCGTACATCTGGCGTGTGCTTCTGTGAATCCCGCGACACAGAAATGCAATGTACCTATGTGATGTCGCATGCATACGACTTCACATTGGCATTGATAATCTTTTTCTTACCGTTTTGAATTTTGAATATCTGGAACCCTCTGTTTACATTACATTATATTTCTTTCTGATAAGCCGCTCGTTGGTAGTGAAAGCTAAACTATATAGATTTGTGTTTTTAATACACCATTAAACGCATATTTTTGCACTTTATGGTTATCTACAGTCCCTAACTTAGACCGTAGGTTGGTTAGTTGGCTGGTTGATGGTTTATGGTGCAAGGCCCTCAAAGGACCAAAGAGCGCCTTAGAACGTAGATAGGGTATTCTTAAAAGTAAAAAACGGAACTCCTTACGAAAATTTTGCATGAGGCTACCTTGACCCGGGCCCCGACCCTTCCAAAAACCGTCTACCGTCTAAGTTAGATAACCATAAGTAGTATACCAAATCTGGTTGTCCTAAATTGAAAACTGTAGATTTTACGAAATTTTTATGAGGAGGGGAGGGGCTCTCACCTGAGGTTCCAACTCCTTCCAAAAACCGTCTAACATCTAGGTTAGAGTTTCATGATACCAAATTCGGTCGTTCTGAATTGAAAACTGTAGTTTTTAAGAAAATGTTGTATGCCTGTGTGTGTGTGTGCGGGGCGGGGGAGGTCTCCGACCCCCAGGGAATTGACCCGTCCCAAAATGTCGACCGTCTAAGTTAAAGTACCATGAGATAGTATACCAAATTTGGTGGTTCTAAATTGAAAACTAGATTTTGCGATTTTTTTATGAAAGGGGTCCTTAACCCCTTCACAAAAAAATCTGCAACCCTTCCAAAATCGTCTAGCGTCTAAGTTAGAGTACCATGAGATAGTATACCAGATCTGGTGGTTCTGAATTGAAAACTGTAGTTTTTCAGAAAATTTTGTATGTAGGGGGCTCTGACACCCCAAGCCTTGACCCGTTCCAAAAGCGGTCTACCGTCGAAGTTAGAATACCATGAGATAGTATACCAAATCTGGTAGTTCTAAATTCAAAACTGTAGATTTTAGGAAATTTTGTGACAGGGGAGGGCTCTCACCCCCGGGCTCCAACCCCTCCCAAAAACCGTCTAGCGTCTGAGTTTGAGTTTCATGATACCATACTTAATGGTCCTTAATTGAAAACTGTAGATTTTACAAAAAAATTAAGGGGGACTCTAACCCCTGGGCATTGACCTGTTCCAAAAACAGTCTACCGTCTAAGTTAGAGTACCATGAGATAGTATACCAAATTTGGTGGTTCGCTGAATTGAAAACTGTAGATTTTACGCGGCATTTTTATGGGTGGGGCTCTTACCCCCGGGCTCCAACCCCTTCTAAAAACCGTCTAGCGTCTAAGTTAGAGTACCATGAGATAGTATACCAGATTTGGTGGTTCTGAATTGAAAACTGTAGTTTTTAAGAGCATTTTCTATGTGGATGCTCTGACCCCCAGGCCTTGACCCGTTCCAAAAACGGTCTGCCGTCTAAGTTAGAGTACCATAAGATAGTATACCAAATTTGGCGGTTCTAAGATGAAAACTGTAGATTTTACGAAAATTTTTATAAGGGGGGGGGGCTCCGACCCCGCGGGCTCCAACCCCTTCCAAAAACCGTCTAGCGTCTAAGTTAGAGTACCACGAGCTAGTATACCAAATTTGGTGGTTCTAAATTGAAAACTGTAGATTTTACGAAAAAGTGTTTATTCGGGGGGTCTGACCCCGGGGCTCAACCCCTTCCAAAAAACCGTCTAGCGTCTAAGTTAGAGTACCATGAGATAATATACCAGATTAGGTGGTTCTGAATTGAAAACTGTAGTTTTTAAAGAAAATTTTGTATGTGGGGGGCTCTGACCCCGGGCCTTGACCCGTTCCAAAAACGGTCTGCCGTCTAAGTTAGAGTACCATAAGATAGTATACCAAATTTGGTGGTTCTAAGATGAAAACTGTAGATTTTACGAAATTTTTTATGAGGAGGGCTCCGACCCCGCGGGCTCCAACCCCTTCCAAAAACCGTCTAGCGTCTAAGTTAGAGTACCATGAGATAGTATACCAAATTTGGTGGTTCTAAATTGAAAACTGTAGATTTTACGAAAAAGTGTTTATTCGGGGGTCTGACCCCCGGGCTCAACCCCTTCCAAAAACCGTCTAGCGTCTAAGTTAGAGTACCATGAGATAATATACCAAATTAGGTGGTTCTGAATTGAAAACTGTAGTTTTTAAGAAAATTTTGTATGTGGGGAGCTCTGACCACCCGGGCCTTGACCCGTTCCAAAAACGGTCTGCCGTCTAAGTTAGAGTACCATAAGATAGTATACCAAATTTGGTGGTTCTAAGATGAAAACTGTAGATTTTACGAAATTTTTTATGAGGGGGGACTCCGACCCCGCGGGCTCCAACCCCTTCCAAAAAACCGTCTAGCGTCTAAGTTAGAGTACCATGAGATAATATACCAAATTAGGTGGTTCTGAATTGAAAACTGTAGTTTTTAAGAAAATTTTGTATGTGGGGGGCTCTGACCCCTCGGGCCTTGACCCGTTCCGAAAACGGTCTGCCGTCTAAGTTAGAGTACCATAAGATAGTATACCAAATTTGGTGGTTCTAAGATGAAAACTGTAGATTTTACGAAATTTTTTATGAGGGGGGGCTCCGACCCCGCGGGCTCCAACCTTCCAAAACCGTCTAGCGTCTAAGTTAGAGTACCATGAGATAATATACCAAATTAGGTGGTTCTGAATTGAAAACTGTAGTTTTTAAGAAAATTTTGTATGTGGGCTGCTCTGACCCCTCGGGCCTTGACCCGTTCCGAAAACGGTCTGCCGTCTAAGTTAGAGTACCATAAGATAGTATACCAAATTTGGTGGTTCTAAGATGAAAACTGTAGATTTTACGAATTTTTTTTTATGAGGGGGGGGGGGCTCCGGCCGCAGGCAAATCCAACCCCTTTCAAAAACCGTCTAGCGTCTAAGTTAGAGTCCCATGAGATAGTATACCAAATTTGGTGGTTCTGAAATGAAAACTGGATTTTACGAAAATTTTGTATGTAGGGGGGGGGGGGGGGGGCTCTGAGTCCACGGGCCTTGACCCGTTCCAAAAACCGACAACCGTCTAAGTTAGAGTACTATGAGATAGGATACCTGATTTGGTGGTTCTGAATTGAAAACTGTAGATATTACGAATATTTTGTGTATGGGGGCTCTGACCAACCGGGCCCCTGCCCCGTTCCAAAAACCGTCTACCGTCTAATATTTTTAGTGCCAAAGAAAAACGTAATATTCCTATCCTGTCTGCGGGTCCAAACTTTATAAATTTGATCAGGGAGCAAGACGTTCGAAATCGTACGTTTTCCTGCATTCGTTTTGTATGTTACCAAAATCTGTAAACGCGACGAATTGACGTAGTCAACGAATTGACGTAGTCGACGAATTTGTCCGCGACGAATTGACGCGCGCGACGAATCGTCGTGGTCGACGAATTGACGCGCGACGAATTGACGCGCGACGAATTGACGTAGGCGACGAATTGACGCGCGACGAATCGTCGCAGTCGACGAATTGACGCACGCGACGAATTGACGCACGCGACGAATTGACGTAGAACCTTTTTATTGCCTAAAGCAAGTGGGATTAGCGTAAAACTTTTCACTGCGAACTTGAGCTCTTGGCACGTGAGAATGATCCCGTGTTGTTGTAACGTGGAACACCGCTAGGGCTCCGAAAACAAAATGACGCAGTCTGTGGTGCAAGTCGAATGGTGCGCGGTAATTTTTTTTTTTTTTTGAAGGGGGGGGGAGGCTTGTCTCTAATTTAGGGTCACTGGTTCCAGGGAAGTGAGAGAGCCAGTGACGTAAGGCAAACCCAACAACTATGCCTCACCGGGATTCGAACCCGCACCCCTTCACGGACGAATGATCACAAGCCAGCGCTTAGAGCACGCCTTTTAAAAAAAAAAAGATTTTTTTTTTTTTTTTTTAAAAGGCGTATTTTCTTTCTATTGTAGGAACGGCGCGCGGTAATTCGATTCCTACATTTGAAGGGTAACAATGCCAAACAGATTCATGCTGAGCTTGTAAACGGGTACTGGGACAATGACCCATCGTATAACACAGTGATAAAGTGATGTAGACGCTTTCAAAGTGGACAAACAAGTCTATCAGACGATCCACGAAGCGGAAGACCGTCTCTCAGGGAAGAACCAGGAACTAAGAAAGAAGTGACGGTCCTCGTGCACAAAGACCGGCCTATCACTGTCCCAGCCATCACGCAGAAGGTCAGTATTAGTCATTGTCAGTAGTCAACATCATTTATAATGAACTTCGCAAGACGAAGGTCTCTGCCCGCTCGGTTCTACGACTGCTGACGTCATTGCAAAAAAAAAGTGTGCCGAAAGGATGCTGTAGCGGACATGTTGAAGCTATGTGCGATCGAACCGAAAGATTCCTTTCAACGTTTTATTACAATGGATGAATGCTGGGTGAACCATTACGACTCCGAACGATGAAACAAAGGAAACAGTGGAAGCACGCTGGGTTACCGACGACAAAAAAGGCGCAGATGCAAATCTCCTCGAGGAAGGTCATATTCAACGATCGTGATCGTCACAGATGATCGTCACAGATTATGCCCGTAATTGCCAAACAATAACGGGGAAGTATTACTGGGACCTCCCGCAGAAGCTACGGAACGCCATTAAAGTGAAACGCCTCGGAAAGCTGACCATGGGGATGCGGCTCTTTCATGACAACGCCCCAGCCCACTCCCCTCAAGAGACGGTGACACTTGCGGTTATTTCGGGTAATGAAATTCTGCTCCTGACCCCTTTCTCTCCTGACCTGGCACTATCCGACTTCTTCCTATTTCCTTGGTTAAAGAGCCCAATGCAAGGCAAGCGCTTCATGGACGATGAGGAGGTGATTTTCGAGGTGGAGCACTCCCTGAGCAGCCATACAGAGGACTTCTACAACACAGGTCTCCGCCAGGTCATCTGCCCAAGATGGAGGATATGAGGAGAAGCATTGTCAGTTTGTATCGTATATGTATCTATAAAACTAGGACAAGCCGCCAACGGTAACCAATAACTTGGATGCAGTTGGCAAATTTTGAGCGAAGCTATTGCAAAATCTAAGCTCATTAAGTCGTCTATTATAACAAATTCTAAAAAACGGACGCGTAAAATTTATGACTTCCAGAACAAAAGTACGAAACATTCTAAAAAAGAAATGCCTAAATTTTATCATTAGCTACTTTCCTTTACGCCTTCACGTTGGTTGTGATCAGGTTGCATGTAAACAAAGGGGAAAGACACACTCAGATCGGGAGCCACAATTTTCATTTTGTATCGCGAAAGGCAGACCCACACACACATACACAAACTTCCTTTTATTACTATAGATTAAGCAAGAGTTGAGCTAACAGACTAAATCTTTCCATTTCTTCGTTTTTCAATTCAAACGATTTTTTTAAATTAACATTAGTGAGCCGACTTTCGTGAAACGGTTCAAGTAAAAGGCCATCTAGTTTTAATTGAAATTCCTCAATGACACGGAATTTCAGGAAGGCGCCAAAACCTCACCATGGACGATATCCAATTGCATGCCAAAAATCACGGTGATCGGATGTGTCATCTCGTACCTATGCCCAAACAACTAATTGTCCCGAGTGTCGTATAGAGAATGGATTTTTTCAATTATTATTAAAAGTGGTCAGTTTTTTAATGGTCATTATTTTTATACGACACGACCAATGACCATGATACCAACCCCATGTCACTCACCACGACCTTCCCTTTCTCTGTGGCAAGTGTCGCCACTATCGGTTGAAGATCTTTGGAGGAGATAAGTAACAAACGACCATTTTTCAAAACCCGCAAAACCCCCTAAAAATGCAAGTTTTTGGACGATTATTCCTCAATGACACGGAATTTCGGAATCGGAAGGCGACAAAACCTGATCATGGACGATATCCAATGGCATGCAAAAAATCACAGTGATCGGATGTGTCATCTCCTACCCATGCCCGAACAACTAATTGTCTCGAGTCTCGTAAAGGGACTCGAGACAACATGCCCGAACAACTAATTGTTTCGAGCCTCGTAAAGGGACTCGAGACAACATGCCAGAACAACTAATTGTCTAGAGTCCCGCTCGGCCTTCGGCCTCGCTTCACTCAATTATATCATATCTGCAAAATTCTTCTTCTACAATCTACACCATGAGCTTTCTGCTGAAGGTAGACTGCTGAGTGTTACCAATACTTACAACATATGCAACCAAAATTGTAAAATGGTTAGATAAAAAAATAAAATTGCAAGAGTTCAATGGACCGATGAAGTAGAAGACCTGTTATCCATCGCCTTTTTAGATTACCGCCTTCATTGAACAAGAACTACTGAATCACGATTCAGGGTCATATATGATTCTGTAAGAAATGTCATTGAAGATGCCTAACCACGTGGTGAGTAGTTAAACTGGCCACATAACAGTATTATTTTTACTGGATGCTGCTAAGCCGCGCAAAATTGTAATTTTGTTGCAAATCGCATCCTGGCGGATGTTCGCGAATTTAAAGTTGTCTTGCTTATAACCTCTTATTAATCTCATAAGAGCTACGGATAGACAGAGACCCGCCATTTTATTGACTTACTGGTCAGCAGCAAGCTAAAAATCTTATGAAAGGTAACAATTAGTAAATAAAGATGCGATCTGTTTGGTCATTTTTGCTCTCTCAATCACCAAGCAGCTGAGTCAGCCAAATTCTTGAGGTGGAAGAACGAAGAGAGATTACCACAAAAATATAAGAACATTTTTCTCCAACATGGTATGAAGGTTAACAGGAATCATTATTAATGGCGCCTTTCAAAAAAAGGGTTCCTTGTTCCACTTTTCTGACTGAAGAACCTACGAAAGCTCAGGGTTGGGTTAAATCAGTGGCATGCACTGCGGAAATAAAAGTTCAACAGACCGTCATGTCGGACAAGATATGTCATGCAGCTGTGAAGATGTTACATATGTTTTCCTTCCGCAGGCCTGCCCAGCAAGACATGTTTCCAGTAGACCATGCCACACGGTCTCATTGTTGCCAGTGATTACTAAAGAAGGCAGGCAATGACCTTAAGATGTTTTTAAGTTATGCTATTCTGAATATGGAATCTTCTCTAAGTCTTGACTATCATGTGCACTCTGAGCGGGCGAAAGAGATGGCCAATCATGCCAAAATGTGAAACCTATGTTTCTTCAAAACTGAAATGAGCGGGATTTTGTTAAATCTTTTTCGGTTTAGCAACTTGAGCAGCAACAACCAGATGATGAATTTTGTCTAAGTTTACTTAATTCGCTTTACTACTCGCAAGTTTAACCCTGTAATTACTTTTCAACTTTCCCATAGTACTTGCCTTTCATTTAAGGTTAGTCATACAAATCTGAGTCTAGGATTAAGTCAGTCCTCCTAAATTGACTCCAGGAAGAAGGACAGTTGTTTATGATGGGATTGAAATAAGGAGATTTAAAGAACAGTTCTTTTACGAAAAAAAGAAAAAAAAAATGTTTTCTCAACCACTAAGCCTACCTCACCGGCGGGTGAGTAGTACGAAGTAGTAATGGCATAAATCATTTCTTCTTGGGCGTTCATTCATCATTCGCGCAAAAGATTTGTTCACGGATGATCATTCTAATGAATGGTCATTCAATTTTCATCATTCCAGGTTGTACCTCTGGGCTCACTTAGTAAACCATCCGTTTTAGATATCCCGCCTTTACGACCAGCGCGGAAATTGGCAAACTACCCAAAGGGGAGTGATTTTAGTTGAAATCCCTTCACCGTTCACGAATGAAATTCCGCTTGCGCGAATACACAATTTGCATTAAAGGCCAAAGCAGCGGGAGCTCAGAACGCATTCGCTATTCAGGAATGCATCTCCACGCGTAGCGATCACTCTATTAAAATTTATGACATTCACGTTTCATTCCCATTCTTAAGTTTCACCGTATTTTCTGTTACTTATCGAAACAAGTTAGTAAATTCATGCAATGCATTGATTAGGATACGCTTTCCAACATACCAGAAATCATTACTCAAGTTATGATTATAATGGCTGTAGAATAAATTCCGCTCCTATGTCCTGACCTTTGACATTATTTCTCCCATTTTCAACAGGGTTTGTCCCCAGGTGGTCCCCTACCACATACTAAAATTTCATCGAAATCGAATCATTTTTACGCAAGTTATGAACTATCAGGGCAATGGAATGGATCCCGCTCCCATGTCCTGACCTTTGACCCCATTTCGCCCATTTTCAATAGAGTTCTTTCCCAGGTGGTCCCCTACCACATACTAGAATTTCATCGAAATGGAACCATTTTTTCGCGAGTTATCGTGCGGACAGACGGACAGACATACCGACGAACAAAGCTGGACCACATACGCTTCTTCAGACTACAGTTGGAAAGCGTATAAAAGCAATGGGTTTATGTATTCTTATATTGCCGTCCCGGTTGCACAGTGGGCTAAGCGCTGGTTTTTTGCCCATGCGTCCGTGATGGGTCCAGGTTCGAATCCCGGTGGGACATGGATGTTGTGTTTGTTTCACAGCCCTGGCTTCCTCTCTTTTCCCTAGAACCACTGGTCTTAAGTTACGGAACGGCAACTGCTTTTTGTTGTTGTTGTTGTTTTTATTACTGGAGGTCTAACGACCACCGGTAGCAACTCAATGGACTATAAGCAGGCTCTCGTCCCAAATTTAGGATCACTTGTTCCAGGGAAGGGCGAGAGCCAGTGCCGTAAGACAAACACAACATCCATGCCTCACCGGGATTCGAACCCGGACTCTTTTCGGAAAAAGGATCAAATGCCATCGCTGAAACCATTGCTCCACCGTTACGACAGGAGACGGCTTGTAGCCCATCGAGTTGCTCATACTGATCGTTAAATCTCAAAACAAAAAATCTTATATTGACAATAAATTTTCAGAAAAATGGAAAAATTCTACTTAACTTTAAAACAATTGCAAGCAATTCAAGAACTGATGTCCGGACCGAAACAATGGGGGTACAGACGGACGACATAATTCAGCTTGAATATGTTCACCAACATTTTTAAGCTCCCGGTCCTAAATATAAATTTTATAACCAATCAAAGAAGAACAGCAGAGAATACATTTATTTAAAATTTCTCTTTACAACAGTGGAAGGCAGAACGGAAATTGGCATACTGTCCAAATGAGCGGGAGCTTAATTGGAACCCGTTCACCGCTTGTCGCGAACATCCGACACGCATTAAAGGTCAAAGTGGAAATGAGCAAACTTTTAAACAAGTGTAAGCTTTGAATGCATTCACCGTTCACGAATGAATTTGTGCTCGTCGTCAACACATTATTGAAATAAATGCATTTACATTTAATTCCCATTTTCTTAAGTTTCACCATATTTTCTATCTGTTGCCTATCAAAGAAAGAAATGCATTTATGAATTTTTATATTCAAGAATTTTTAGAAAATTGAACAAACCTGATTTATTTTAAAACAATAGCAAATAAGTCAAAAACATGTGGTCGAGCCAACACAATAGGCGTACAGGCAGACGACATAATTTAGGTTGAATATGCTCACCGATATTCCTAAATATAAACGCTACAGCCATTGAAAGGTGAACAGCAATTTGAAATTTCTCGCTTCAACAATAATGGCGGATTGAATGATTATTCACAGCGGCGAGAGTCAATCATTCACGGTGAAGAGTCATTCAGTATGAAAAGATCGTTCGCGAATGATCCATCACTGATACGAAGGGTTGGCGTCTAATCATTTGTCCTAGATGGGTCTGAGTTAGAATCCTGAGTGACGCATAGATATCTCTCTTTTCCCCAGAACCGGTGGTCCTAAATTAGAGACGTGAGACACCTTACATCCCAATGAGTTGTTCATGGTGGTCATCAAGCTCCTAAACAAACAAAATATACACTAGTGTTCATAAATTAAAGTAAGACATCCGTTCAAATATTTCGTAGGAACTACCATAGAATTAAATAAAACTCTGTATTGGCATATATTTTGACATAAGTTGGGGAATTACGAAGTGTAAAATAATATGGCTTTTGATCGCGACAAATTTTGCAAGCATGTAAATACGCAATGTTAGGCGTTAGTATTTTGAAGTCCATTTTGGAGTTACTAAGGTACATGGGGGTCACCTCTGGCTGCTATAAACACATCACAACTATGCCTGATGCTAAGTGATTCAGGAGCTAAATAAAGAAATGCTCCCATTCCTCTATCATAGCAATTTTTGTTCTTGGAGAGGGTTGATGGCTTGAAACTTGCGTTTCTAAAGCATTCCAAGTGTCCAGGAACCTGGACAGCCAACTCATTTTCAGTACATCTGCAGTTTCCAAGTATTCACCACAAGCTTTGCCTTATGAGAACGAGAAAACAAATTCTAGACCTACAGCACCTCGAAAAATTCGTACATGGTGTTCTGAGGATCTCTTCCCAATACCTGTGACTAGCCAAAGCTCCTCTACCGAAGTTATGTAGGAAGACGACCATCAGTCTTGATACCTGACCACATGATTTCACCATTAAAAATGTCCCTTTTTATTTTACATATTGGAAAGGCAATTCGGACATCTGTACTTCTGTCCATGTGTATTGGCGTCGAAAATATAAATGTTGACTTACGAAGAATACATATCTCATAGCTTAGGTGTCGAATTACGATGCTGCTTACTTCTTGTTTATCAAGTTGTTTTGTGTCTAAAATGATAGCGATTCCGACCCTAGGTTTTCTGGCATACCCTCCACTTTCCCTAAAGCTTCTGAATACAGCTCACTTTGTTGCTAAACATAATGCTGTGGAGTACTAGTGGAAGCTGACGAGACATTATGCATGTATAGTGCTTTGCAGTTAGGGCTACATACCAATCCTCCTCAGCTGCTGTAGACCATGGTCGACTTTGTGATGTTCGTCTAGTGCATGTTCCTATATCTTGGAATTATCGCCATTGCTTTCACATGACACTTTTGAACACATTCATAAACCTGGAAACCTCTGCATGACTTTGGTCCAATGCCATCCTTCCGATCGCCCTGCTCTTCTGCATGACTTTGGCCATGTTCCATCCTTTTGATCGCTGTACTTCTGTGAATGACTTTACTTGTTTCCATCCTTTTCATTGCCCTGTTCCTTTGAATGACTTTGACTTGGTTCCATCCTTCTGACCGCTCTGCTGCTCTGTATGACTTTGGCGGTCTCTCATCCTTCCGATCGTTGTACTTCTCTGCATGCCTTTTTCTTGTTTCCATCCTTTCCATTGCTCTGCTCCTTTGCATGACTTTGACTTGGTTCTATTCTTCCGATCACTCTGCTCCTCTGCATGATTTTGACAACCTTTCATCCTTCTGATTCCTGTACTTCCCTGCATGACTTTGTCTTGTTTCCATCCTTTCCATTGCTCTGCTCATCTGCGTGACTTTGACTTGGTTCTATTCTTCCGATCGCTTTGCTGCTCTGTATGACTTTGGCCGTCTTTCATAGTTATGATCGCTGTACTTCTCTACTAGACTTTGTCTTGTTTCCATCCTTTCCATTGCTCTGCTCCTCTGCATGACCTTGAATTGGTTCTATTCTTCCGATCGCCCTGTTCCTCTACATGATTTTGACAACCTGCCATTCTTCTGATTTCTGTACTTCTCTGCATGACTTTGTCCTGTTTCCATCATTTCCATTGCTCTGTTCCTCTGCATGACTTTGACTTGGTTCTATTCTTCCGACCGCTTTGCTGCTCTGTATGATTTTGGCCGTCTTTCATCATTCTGATCGCTGTACTTCTCTGCATGACTTTATCCTGTTTCCATCCTTTCCACTGCTCTGCTCCTCTGCATGACCTTTAATTGGTTCTATTCTTCCGATCGGTCTGCTGCTCTGTAGGACTTTGGCAGTCTTTCATCCTTCTGATCGCTGTACTTCTCTACTAGACTTCGTCTTGTTTCCATCCTTTCCATTGCTCTGCACCTCTGCATGACCTTGAATTGGTTCTATTCTTCCGATCGCCCTGTTCCTCTACATGATTTTGACAACCTGCCATTCTTCTGATTTCTGTACTTCTCTGCATGACTTTGTCCTGTTTCCATCATTTCCATTGCTCTGTTCATCTGCATGACTTTGACTTGGTTCTATTCTTCCGACCGCTTTTCTGCTCTGTATGACTTTGGCCATCTTTCATCCTTCTGATCGCTGCACTTCTCTGCATGACTTTGTCCTGTTTCCATCCTTTCCACTGCTCTGCTCCTCTGCTTGACCTTGAATTGGTTCCATTCTTCCGATCGCTCTGCTGCTCTGTAGGACTTTGGCCGTCTTTCATCCTTCTGATCGCTGTACTTCTCTGCATGACTTTGTCCTGTTTCCATCCTTTCCATTGCCCTGCTCCTCTACATGATTTTGACCACCTTCCATCCTTCTGATTTCTGTACTTCTCTGCATGACTTTCTCCTGCTTCCATTTTTTCCATTGCTCTGCTCCTTTGATTGCCATTCAACCGGCGTCCCGAAGACATTTGGAACAAAAATTGCAAGCAACAGGAATCGCAAAGTAGAGAAATCACGAATGAAAGGCAGGCCCTTGGAGAGCTTCTTTTAAAGTTGTTCCGAATTTGCACATCTTCGGTGCTGAATCAAGACTTTTGTATAGGGTTTTCCTAATCACTGGATTGCTATGTGTGCGCGTGTGCGGTAATTGAAACTGAGGAATCCTGCATCATTTAAAACAGAAAAACATTAAAACCTTGGAATTCCTAATTCAGGCAATCCGTAGTTGGTTTTTTAACTATTGCGAAATTTTGAGAAAACAGTTTTCTTGTCTATACTAATTTTTAAAAGATTAGAAGTGTTTCATATTAGCACTGCTATTGTTAATTATTTGCGCTCAGTGTGTTAAAAAAAAGAACTCTTTTTCGTTTCTCTTATCAAGCTGCCGGAAATTTAATTGTCTCAGTAAAAATTCATTATGGATGTGATCCAATGCGATACACATTTTCATTCATTATCACCGCTATGTGCCGAACGTGATACTAATTGAAACATTTGATACGTGCTTTACCTGAAAATTTTATTCGCGATCATTACATTAATGCGAAACCACATCACAACGCGTACGAAATGTTAAACGCTAATATTTTAAACTTTTTGTCTGAAAATGTAGAAAAGGAGGTTTCGTTTCCTTTCATTTCTTTTTTCTTTTCTTTTTTTTTTTTCGTCTGAGAATTATGCTAGATGGCGAAGGCAGCCTTTTAGTACATGTTGATGGACAAATGTAAAGTTACAAACATAAAAACTGACACACAGTAACTTGATAGACTTGAATTATATTTAGGTTGGAGGTATCTCAAGGAGACAGGGTTGCATGGCCAGGAATAAATGTGATCCCCCTGACCACAAAGCATGTTGCGCAACGAACATTCATGAGGAGAGTGACAAAATTACGGATACGGTCGGATGCCAATAAACACCGTTGTTGCGTAAACACAAATTGTTGTCTACGAGGCGTAAAGAAGGGAGCTGAAGAGCAATACTATCTGCTCAATTGGATTAAGATTAGGATACTTGGCTGGTCACTCTACCCTGTAGATACCCACATTCTGTAATTAATTGTCGACCAGCCGAACCCCAGGTGGTGAAGCATAATCGTACATAAAAATAAGCTCTGGGGCTTAGAACACCTTTGTAAAGCCTCGCACAGGACTCAAAGATCTCGTTTATGTAACTGTGAGCATCAACCGTGCCAATCTTGAACATATGGAGAGACGGACAGCTATCCAGAATTATGCATCCCCATGTCGGTATTCCCTCTATTTGTTACCGGTCTAAATTTTAAGGGATTCTTGCATATTTTGTGTTTTTTCCAGATGAGCTGCGTCGATATTCCGTGATCAGACGGAAACTTAACTCATCTGCGAAGGGCACATACTCCTACTGCTATCGAATCGAGGTGACATTTTGCCTTCACCAAGTCCTTCGAGTTTTCTTTGAGAGAGGGTAAGAGGAGGCAATCCATCGGTCCCCTGGCATACATACCTTCTCACGAAGTGTCCTGCACAGAGTTATCCTAGACGGCATCATGCCTGAAGCACATATAAACCAACAGGAGGTTATCTGGCTGCCATCTTCCTATGCTTCCTATTTCTTACGGCAAGACATCGTCGTTCTGGGATACTGTATCCCTTCACCGGCCCCGAGCCTGTTTTCAAAAGACATTCCCAGATTTCTGATATCGTCTCCGTATGACCCTCCGACAGACATTATGCGCCCTAGTTTACTTCAGTTTGGATCTGTCCTACCGACATCCTACATATGAGTGCCAGCACCCTACAGATGGCTAACATCCTAAATAGGGCTGTCCAAAAGACTCGAGATGTTTTTCTGCGTAGTCTCCAACACGTGAGCTTTTTTGTCTTTTTGATTGGAGGTTTAACAACCACCGTGAGCAACTCAATGGGCTATAAGCAGTCGCCCGTCCCCAATTTAGGGTCACTGGTTCCAGGAAAGGGAGAGAGCCAGTGCCGTATGACAAACACAACATCCATGCCGCAGCGGCATTCGAACCCGGACCCCTTACGGACGAATGATCAGAGCCCATCGCTCAGACCACTGCGCCACAGGGGCGGCACGTGGGCTTTGGGGCATACGAGATGCGTTATGACAAAAACCAAAAAGTTGCTCTTTCATGACGTGTTTTGTCTGTGCTTGGCGTTTTGCTTGTCTGCTTTCGCTAACGTTATTCACGTGACATTCCTTTTTTTTTTAATGTTCTTTTTCATGAGTTGATGTATCTCTGTACCGACTTTCATTGCATTCTAGCCAGCTGATATGTTGATGTGTCAACTTTTATGTTTGTGACCTAGCTTTTGTTGGGCACTCTATAATAGCCTGAACAAGCTGCTGTTTCTCTCGAGCGGCCCTGCAACAATCTTTAGTGGCCAGTCCTTTGGTAACCAAAATCCAGATTTGAATGTCATGAAATGCATGAAGCAGATTAAATTTAGGTGATGAAAGGCACTATCCAATGAATCTTTGACAAGCTAATACATTTTATAACTTTGTAAACGTAGTTATTTGTTGTTGTTGTTCGTTTGTTTGGAAGTTAACCGATCGCAGAAGCAACTCAGTGGGCTATAAGCAGTCGCCAGTTTATTGCCAGTAGTTCCAGCCTGTGCCGTAAGACAAACAGAAACCGTACCTCACCGGGTTCGATCCCGAAGCAATCTCAGGTGAATGGTCAACGTCGTTAAAAAAAATCTGACAGTCCTATGCTTTGATGATGCGAGTCTGAATGACGTAATATTAAGCCTTCGAAGCCACTGGTTCGTTTCATGAATAACTGCAAACTCATAGAAACAAAGGGCCGCCCCGATGGCGCAGTGGTCTAAGCTCTGGCTTATGACCATTCGTCCGAGAAAGGGTCCGAGTTTGAATCCCCGTGAGGCATTCATGTTGTGTTTGTCTTACAGCACTGGCTCTCTCCCTTCCCTGGAACCAGTGGCCTTAAATTTGGGACGGGCAACTGGTTATAGCCCACTGAGTTACTCACGGTGGTAGTTAAACCTCCAAGCAACAAAAAAAAAGTTTAACACCGTTGCAAACTCTTAGTAAAATAGATTTAACACCACTACAAAGCTTCATTAAAGTAGAAGATTTAACACAGCTACAAACTGGTAGTAAGGTAGAAGATTAACACCACTTCAACCTCCTGGTAAGGTAAATTTAACGCCACTACAAACTCGCAATAAAGTAGGAGATTTAGCATCATTGCAAACTCGCAGTGCAGTATATTTAACACCACTATAAACCCACAGTATAATAGCTTTAAGATCACTGCAAAATCCTAATAAAGTTGAAGATTTAACACCACTACAAACTCGTATAACAGTAGATTTATCATCACTACAAACTCGCAGTAAAGTAGATTTTACCCCACTACAAACTCGTAGTAAAGTAGTACATTTAACGCCACTACGAAAAAGATTTAACACCACTATATACTCGTGTTAAAGTACAAGTTAAATCACAGATCTAACAACTAGTAATAACAATTACGGACTGCTTTAAGCACTAGCATGAGCAAAGTTTTTATTAACCAGTACACAGCCTTCACACTGTGTGGTTCCCGTACTTATATCTGTTACCGGCAATGTGTGAGGAACAGGAATTGTACAGAATGCCTAGGAAATTTATAGACTGCGTGACTTTTTTTAAGCAAAACATGAAATATTTTTGTTATTTCAATATTGTATATACTTTTCCTAGACATTTTATATAAATCCTATACATTATATAAAACGACAAGAACTATTTAGGTAAAGTATGAAAATAGAATCATGAAAAGGCCTTTATTGAAAAGACATATATGAAAATTAAGGAAGAAATACGAAATAAAGTAAACGACTTTCTTACTGAAAGAACAAGAGAAAAAACTACCACTGAATTACTTGTTGCCAGTGCGCAACCATTAATTTACGGGCCCTGGGAAAAAGCAATTAAGCACCCCCACCCCGTCCTCTTCCCTCTTGAATGTCAATAAGCAATTTCTATGAAAACAAAATTAGTTTGTGCAGTCGAAACAAATGAAAAAAGTACATTACGGTGGTTTCCACTTTACTGTTGTTTATGAACAGCATGAAAGATAAATAAAAGCATTAAGATATATATTTTTTGCACATTTATAATCACGCAGCAAAGAACCCAGAAAAACCATTTGGTGACGAATACTTTTTAAAGTTTTACACATACTTCCCTCCTAAAACTTCTGTCCCAGATACAAAGTTTAATCATTTCACAGGCCTCTGTCTAATTAATATGCAGTTAGCTGAATTTAATCGATAAGAATGTATAGTGTTGGTGGCTGTTCCCGCTTAAGCTCCTGTTCTAAGCATCGGCACACGGTTTGAAGGGGCTACAAAGCAAATAAATATAAAATTAATACTTATCGGTAGAAGATCAGTTTAGAAAAACCTTTCGTAGCAAAAAAAAAAAAAAAAAAAAGGAAAGAAAAAATTTGAAAGTAATAGAAACACCTATTTCTTGAGAAAAAGAAATCAGTTCTGCAATAAGCACTGATCATGCTTGCCCCTTTCTCTCTCCTGCACAAAGAAATTTCCACTTAGTTTGATTTTTGCACAAGAGAAATTTCAGTTGCTCACAACTTCACAAGCTATAGAATTTAAAAAGAATATTGATAAAATTAAAAACAAACAGCTATTTACCTACCTGGT
The DNA here is from genome assembly GCA_039090855.1 of Macrothele yani. Taxonomy (NCBI): domain Eukaryota; kingdom Metazoa; phylum Arthropoda; class Arachnida; order Araneae; family Macrothelidae; genus Macrothele; species Macrothele yani. The sequence continues at coordinate 114,147,806 of CM077013.1, read as the reverse complement.
CCTTGCAAAACGTTTTAAGAATCATTAAAAAATGTCAACATAGCAAACATCCACACAAAAACGACCTCAGGAAAAATGCACATATCTGGAAAATATGCAAAAATGCCTATGGCAATTCTACATAAGTAATATTGCTTAGCTTTGATTTTCGTCCTAGTTTACTGGGTGCAATGCAACTTTAGCTTTGGGGATGTAAATCACTTAGTTTTTATTTATTCCTTTTGCTTGCCTTCTGAATAACTGTACTTGTTAATAAATTATAGCAAAGAAAAAAGTTTGACTTACGATGGACTACTCTCGCTGGAAAAGCATGTACTACTCTCACAAAGATTTCCCTCTAGTACTATTTTCCAAAGCCAAGGGGTATACATTTAGCAGAAAGCTCCTCACGACACATTTTTGAAAATAATTAACTACCAGAAAGCTTCTTAATAGACTATTAGCATTTCACGGTCCCTTACCAGGTGAGGACAGTGTTTTATTATTCAGCGCGATTACGACTCCACCTTCGTTTCTCTTTTTTAATATTTTTTTTTCAAATTTTGTTTTTCCTTAAAAAATAAAGGCATTTCTCTTTTCTCTGGCCCTTGACACCAAAGAGTCCTTTGTCCGTGTGGTAGAGAGAATTATTGGCACAGCTGTTTGTACTGATTCACATCGGGAAGTTGAGTTATCTATCATTCTCATTCTTGTGGCATTCGAATTTTGCTTTCTTTAAAAATATAAGTGCAACATGCGAATTAATAAAGTATTTATGTAATGAAATACAAAGCTACGTGAATTGTGATCTGCTGACGTTTGCCAGGGCTTTGCCATTTCTGCATTGTTTACACATTCTCACAGGTGGGAGGGGCAAAAATTCCTAAGAAAACTGCACTTGGCTACTGGCTGTTTCCAATGTTCAATCTTCATGGATTTGTACAGTTGAAAATTTAGTTAAAAGTTTTTCAGTTTTATCCACATTTTTGTTCGTAATTTAAATTGTCACTTGACCTGCCTTGCTAGCCAGCTGGCCCCCTGGAAGCCCGGGTCCCGGGAATTTGTACCCTTTAACCCCCCACCCCCGGTTGGGGACTGCTTGTTGCAACAAAAAAGGCTACAATGGGATTTTGAATTACATTAATTGTCTGTTTCATGCAAGAATACTTCATATTTTCGAACTAAGTCTTGCACATACACCTACAGAATCCTTGACCACTTCTTGTGGACGAGCGATAGCAGCTGATCTAAGAGGAATTTCGTGGACGGGAAAGTCTTCAACTCTTAGTAAGTCCTTTGGACATAAAGTGGATTGTAACCTGGCACACAGTTGGTAAAAAATTCCTCGAATTGATCCAAGTCGGTAAAAACCGTCTTCTGTCACACTCATAAAAGTGCCAACAGATTGCTTCTGTTGGCAACACAGTCTGTTGGCTTAACGTCTACTGCGCAAATTGCAACTCGGGTGTTTCGTCACTTCCGAACAAAGACAGAAATGATCAGATGTAAAGGATTTTAGGAAGGGAGTGTCTGACCCCAGGTCTTAAACAACTCTTAGAAATAGGCAGCTAGGAGATATGGGCTAGAGTGCCCGATAGGAAAGTCATACGGAAGCGAGGTAGAAGACGCCCTTATTTACTACCGGGAGACCAGTACCTGAATTCCAGATTCCAAAGACTTGACGTGCCCATCCGACGCACGGCGGATATTTAGTGGATTCAACCTGAGATCCTTTCCGTGGCAGTCACGAACGTTGCCCACTAGGCCACCCGCGGTCCAAAGAAAGAAATGCAAATGGCGATAATACTAAATACTGTCAGCTTGGACCGAGCGTTGAACATCACGTGCTTCGCCAAATGAAAAAAAAAAAAGTCATAAGCGGCGCTAAACGCGAGCATTGAAAGTCACGTGACTCGCCAAGTAAAAAAGAAAAAAAGAAAAAAAGTCATAAGCGGCGCTAAACGCGAGCATTGAAAGTCACGTGACTCGCCAAGTATAAAAAGAAAAAAAAAGAAAAAAAAAGTCATAAGCGGCGCTAAACGCGAGCATTAAAAGTCACGTGCCTCGCCAAGTAAAAAAGAAAAAAAAGAAAAAAAAGTCATAAGCGGCGCTAAACGCGAGCATTGAAAGTCACGTGCCTCGCCAAGTAAAAAAGAAAAAAAAAGAAAAAAAAGTCATAAGCGGCGCTAAACGCGAGCATTGAAAGTCACGTGCCTCGCCAAGTAAAAAAGAAAAAAAAGAAAAAAAAGTCATAAGCGGTGCTAAACGCGAGCATTGAAAGTCACGTGGCTCGCCAAGTAAAAAAGAAAAAAAGAAAAAAAAGTCATAAGCGGCGCTAAACGCGAGCATTGAAAGTCACGTGCCTCGCCAAGTAAAAAAGAAAAAAAAGAAAAAAGTCATAAGCGGCGCTAAACGCGAGCATTGAAAGTCACGTGCCTCGCCAAGTAAAAAAGAAAAAAAGAAAAAAAAGTCATAAGCGGCGCTAAACGCGAGCATTGAAAGTCACGTGCCTCGCCAAGTAAAAAGAAAAAAAGAAAAAAAAGTCATAAGCGGCGCTAAACGCGAGCATTGAAAGTCACGTGACTCGCCAAGTGAAAAAGAAAAAAAAGAAAAAAGTCATAAGCGGCGCTAAACGCGAGCATTGAAAGTCACGTGCCTCGCCAAGTAAAAAAAAAAAAAAGAAAAAAAAAGTCATAAGCGGCGCTAAACGCGAGCATTGAAAGTCACGTGCCTCGCCAAGTAAAAAGAAAAAAAAAAAGAAAATAAAGTCATAAGCGGCGCTAAACGCGAGCATTGAAAGTCACGTGCCTCGCCAAGTAAAAAAGAAAAAAAAAGTCATAAGCGGCGCTAAACGCGAGCATTGAAAGTCACGTGCTTTGCCAAGTAAAAAAGAAAAAAAAGAAAAAAAAGTCCTAAGCGGCGCTAAACGCGAGCATTGAAAGTCACGTGCCTCGCCAAGTAAAAAAGAAAAAAAAGGAAAAAAAGTCATAAGCGGCGCTAAACGCGAGCATTGAAAGTCACGTGCCTCGCCAAGTAAAAAAGAAAAAAAGAAAAAAAGTCATAAGCGGCGCTAAACGCGAGCATTGAAAGTCACGTGCCTCGCCAAGTAAAAAAGAAAAAAAAGAAAAAAAAAGTCATAAGCGGCGCTAAACGCGAGCATTGAAAGTCACGTGCCTCGCCAAGTAAAAAGAAAAAAAAAGAAAAAAAAAGTCATAAGCGGCGCTAAACGCGAGCATTGAAAGTCACGTCACTCGCCAAGTGAAAAAGAAAAAAAAAGAAAAAAAAGTCCTAAGCGGCGCTAAACGCGAGCATTGAAAGTCACGTGCTTCGCCAAGTAAAAAAAAAAAAGTCACTGGCTGGAGTATTTTATACTTTGCCGACTTGCCTATTGGCATTGCACAGAATGCCTAGGAAATGTGTGAAATGTTAAGCATTTCATACTTTGACGTCCCATTTTCGGCATTCCACAGATTTCTTAGGCATTCTGTACAATGCCTAATTTCCGACATTGCCAGTAACATATCAGTTATCATGAGTTGAGTAACTATCAGTCATAGCCTAGAGAAGAAACACTCATGGGAGTGCAGACGTGGGTTTCTGAATGGAAAACATAACCAGAGGCAGTGACGCGCCCAGGAATTCTTGTTGGAGGGGCTGTATATATATAGTATACGTACACAATGTGTGTACATATATAAGTATAGTGCACGCCTATAATTTATATACGGTTGTGACGTACGTCGCTCTTAATCTCTTTGGGAAGAAGACAGCATGTAGTAGAAGACACTGTGATTTTCTGAACATGTAAAATAATATTTTTGAATGTTTAATTTGTGACTTACGTCGCTCTTAATCTCTTTGGGGCTTTGGGAAGAAGACCCCGTGTAATAGAAGACACTATGTTGGACACCATGTATGTAATTTTTTGAACATATAAAATAATATTTTTTAATTTTTAATTTGTGACTTACATCGCTCTTAATCTCTTTGGGGCTTTGGGAAGAAGACACTATGTAATTTTTTGAACATGTAAAATAATATTTTTTAATTTTTAATTCCTGACTAACGTCGCTCTTAATCTCTTTGGGGCTTTGGGAAGAAGACACTATGTAATTTTTTGAACATGTAAAATAATATTTTTTAATTTTTAATTTGTGACTTACGTCGCTCTTAATCTCTTTGGGAAGAAGACACTATGTAATTTTTTGAACATGTAAAATAATATTTTTTGATGTTTAATTTGTGACGTACGCCGTTCTTAATCTCCTTGGAGGGGGCCAAAGCCTCCTCCGTGGGTGCGCCAATGACCGGAAGTAACCAAAATTTACATAAGTTAAAATTTAACAAAACCTGAAACATAGAAAGGTAGTTTACACCTCAAATTAACATCTATTATTATGATAATTATGAAATTGAAATATAGACTTTTTAAGATATGTTTAAAACCTATTTTTGTGGCAAAAACATTAGCAAAACTACCTTGAAAATGAATTACAGCAAATATCTCAATGCATATCGATAGCCTTTGCTCCGTTTAACAAAGAAACTATGCAGTGAGGATGACTTAGTATTACACTCCATAGGCTTTGTAAGAAAGAAATCTTTCACCAGAACATTTCCTCACTTTTTTTTTCTTGCTCTAGATCATTCCTTCATGTCACAGGATGCGTGTATAAAATACGTTAGCACTGAGATAAGATTACGAGCATTTCTTTTACTCCCCTCCGTCCCTTCTTTTTTTATTCATTCCCTGTGAGTTTAAACTCCGCATTCTGTAAATGTTTGCTCTCTATGCCTATAAAACTACCAGATATTTAAGAAGTTTTGAAGAATTTGGCCAAAATATGACGATTTTAAGTTTCAAATCTATGTTTGTCCTGCGCACAAAAACAAAAACATAAAATACTGTTCAACAAAAAAAAAAAAAAAATGAAATGCGAAAGAGAGCGAGACCTTTTGAAACTTAGATAACGCAAATGCATTGAAGTTCAACTTTCTTCTGCGAATTTTTTTTTCTTACTTGATTTCTTTCTTTTATTTCGATGTATGTCTTTTTCCTTTCTGCTTTTTACCGGAGCATTTGTTCATTGAACTGGAAGGTGCACTTTTTTTTTTTAAATGTTAGAATTTCGCGAACACTTCCCAAATGTAATCAGGGCAATATGACATAATGTTGCCTAATTATGTTGCTGCCAATTTTAACGAACCGCGGTGTTGTGTCACACGAATATCTGATACAGTCTTACGATATAATCTGATATAATCTTACGTGCAACATTGATATCTGATATAATCTTACGTGCAACATTGAACAAAATGAATAAACATTTTGTTTTGTAGGCACAGGCATCAAGGAAATCTCGTTGCATCTCCCGTCCAGTAACACATTCCATTGTTTTGTGGCGCCATCTAGTAGTATCTTTTTGAACATCAAACAAAATACAAATTTAATTTTAAAAATGTGAGAAATGTAAATACGAAATAAAAACAGAAGTTTCTTTTGAACTTACGCATGTCCTTTTTTTCATATCTTTAGAGTTTGAGTATATGAGGAATCTTCAATATCGATCACAGCCGAAATTTAAATAATTTATAAATGTGCTGAAAAAATTCGGCAATTTTTCGGTATCAATCTCTCATATTCTAAAACAAAGTAACTGCCGCCGCTGCTGCTGCTTTAGAAATTTCGCGACATTCTTGCTTTCTTAGCTCGCAGCGCAAAACGCATTGAACACAAAAATATGAAATTTACATCGTTTGTAGAGAATTGTTTGTAAAACACGATGAAATAAACCGTTTCTCGATTCTAGCGATACTTCAAGAGCTATTGTAATTCAAAGTTAAGGTAAGCAAAAAAGTGTTATAAGGTCGCGTTCCGGACACACTAACAGCAACAGAACCATGAAACTTTGTAGGCATGAAGTGCCATGACCGAATTTTTGCACCTCGTCACCCTTTTTTTGAATTTCGATTTATTTTACGAGAAATTAAATTTCTTAATTTCACAAAATTCTCTATTTCGCGATGGGATCCATTTAAAAAACCGATAAATAGGAAATTATAAATCATAACGCATTGTAATTTTTACAGCATAAACTCATAACTATAGTCCCTTTTTTTACAAAAAAAAATTAGGAAAAAGTCATTTTCTGATTTTTAAGCATTTTTTAAAGACGCAAAGGAAAGAAACCAACGGCTTCGGCATCTTCAGTAAAAGGCAGGAATCTATGATACATCTCTGTCATGTACTGGAGATGCCAACAATAATTTCTTTTGTATAGTTAAGAATAAATAAAGCTCTTTTGCTTCTCGTGTTCTCTCCTGTTTACTTTTACGTTCTGGTGGCCAAATGTATAAGAAGCTGGCATTGGTTCACTCGTGGCTTGTCTGTCTTCATGATAACCACAGAGGAGCGTTCTGGTCCCGTGACCTGCTGCCATGGTGACGTAGGGAATTTGTTATCCATATGTTTTGTTGGTAAAACCAAGGCTGAACTGGATTCTACCTTGGTAATTTGATGAATCATCGTCCTGTTCCGTCCTGTTGCGGACTCCACAGGGTTCCGTGGATCTCACTAGGCGCGTTTGCTTACCGCAAACGATACGTCGCCATTCTCATCAGAAGTTCGGAGTCACCGCAAGTCCGCACACTTGGACGGGTGGCGCGAAGCGGGCGCGTACTCAGGCGGACCGTGTATCTGTTGAGACGTCCCTGGGAGATTCGATCGCCACCCGAACGGTGGGCACTTTAGCCTTTATTTCTTTTTTAACAAGACACAGGCAAACACAGTTTAAAAACACATGGAAAAACACTTTTGAAAATCGCATGGTTAATTTGGCGTGCAAGCCCAGATTTACGCTCAGTCAGCGTTTACAGTCATTTCTTTCGGGTACACATACCCGTCGGTGAGCAGCAACGTTTTTAGCCGTAATTTATTTTTTTACTTTGGAGGTTGATTTCCCGCTGGAGACTGGGACAATCAATGGTCAGACTGGAATGTTCCAACTTGAGTTTGAGGTTGAAACGCTCATTAGCCTTTCTGCAGTTGGGACATTGAGCTTTATTAGGACAATTCTGGTGCCTGTGACCCGCCTTGCCACATCGGGCACAGGTCTCTTCTTTCTCCGGGCATCTAACCTTGTGATGCCCGAACCCATTGCACCTGAAGCAACGGGTTTCTCTGATGAATTCCTTGCAGCTAAGGATTCGCCAGCCTAGGTTTTCCCGGGCTTTCTTCAGTGTGCTTCTGAAGTCCTGTGGGGCCATCTCGAGCACCCAGTGGACTTTTCCACTCTTTCCCTTTGGCGTAATTGGGAATAGCACCCTGCATTTTTCAGGGACTTGGAGATCGTTTTGGCTCCGGATGCGTAGCTCAAACGCCTCCGGGTTATCTCTGTCATTATCGTCCCCGTCAACGATGATACGTGGGAGTCTTTTCTTTATCGGGCACAGCTTGTATGTTGAGGTCAAATTCTCGTCGTCCTGGTAATACTCAATCACCTTCTCTATCCCTTCTGCTTTCGGGCACGAAATGAGCATTCCGCCCTCACTCGCTCGTTTAAATCCTTTCACACCAATACCAATTCTCCAGGGTGCGAAGTCTAGGGGCTACTTCGTCCCGGAAATCCTCCTTGGGTGCGTCCGGGTCCTTTGGATAGACCAGGATCGCGTGTTCGGATTGGAATTTGGGTATTCCTTCCTTCTTCGGCTTTTTCTTCACTGCTTCAGCAAAGGTGCGCTGAGGTTTCTGCTTGGACTCACTCTGCTGGTGTTCCATTAGTCTTCCCTTCAGCAGCTCAATTTCAAGTTGCTGTTCGAAGAGGGCAGCTTGCATCTGATCAATGATCGGCCGCAGCTGTCCCCTCACATTGTGGGACACTTTCGTCGTGGGACTGTCCAGCAGCTCGTTCATCCGCCTGAACAGCCCCAAGATCGCATCTGGGCATGCGCTCTTTGGTTTATCCGTATCTACATCCCCGGAGAATGGGTCTGAAGACCGGAGTAGGATGGTGTATGCTCATTGTGCTCTGCACTTGAACCACTCATAATGAGTGGTAGGACCGACCCGAAGACAACGGGGCAGAGCGTGGATCGGTTGGAGCAAGTAGCTCTGAAAAGAGCTCTTGTTTTCAAACGAGTTTGGTGGGCGCAGGCGCGCTTTGCACGCGAACCTTCTCGTGCCTCTTACGCTAGCTTCAATCAACACTTTCAATCCACTGTCAATTATCGCCTGCTTGCTCCCCGGGGATTCTCCGATCCGTCGGTCCTACCTTGGTAACCTAGGCTGATGACTTTACCTGCACCGTCTTAGTGTAGACCTCGCAGGGAAATGCAGAACTCTCTCGAATAGTTTGGGATCAATAGGATCCCTGACGGCGTTCCGACAGCTAGCCTGTCAGTCACCGGAAAATACAGTCTTCCACTCGGAGAGATTCGGTCTAGAGACCTGTGGGGATCTGCCTCCCCCACGGGACCGGTACCTTACACCCTTCTGTCACAACCCGTGTGTGCGACGTGCTATGGGCAGTTGGGGCAAGCAACTTTTCAAAAATATCCCATCTCGTGGCCGGAAGATCGCCCGCCAACGCGAGTTTTTGGGACAAAAGTCCTTTATTTTGTATCTACCTACCTTGGTAAAGCTATCTCAGTTGTTTAAGTTGGACGTCAAGTAATTTTGCTTCTTATACTTCCAATGGAAAAACTTCTGTACTCAATTTCTTCGCAATTAATGCGTTCCCAAGGATAAAAATTTGAACATTGATTAAAATAGCTTCATTTTATAATTTCGAATACTTAATATTTTCTAAAACATAACCATAATTATGTAATCCAATATTTGTTTGTCTACTTACGTCATCAAAATACAGATCGCGCCATCTTTTTTTTTCCAACACCACCAAAGGAAAAGTTATTGATTTTTAATATAATTATGGTTATGTTTTAGAAAATATTAAGTATTCTAAGTTATAATATGAAGTTATTTTAATCGATGTTCAAATTTTCATCCTTGGTAACACAATAATTGTGAAGGAAATGTGTACAAAACTTTTTCCATTGGAAGTATAGGAAGCAAAATTACTTGACGTTCACCTTAACGGTTTACGGAAATTCTTTCTGGACCGCTTTTATTTTCCTTAGTGGTAAATTTAGTAAGTGCTATAAGTTCAAACGACAAAAGTCCGACCTTCCAAAAATTAACGACAGTAAGAAAAACTCTGAAATTTTGGAATAACAAGCCTTATTTGCTTAGACATGAAATAAAAATTGAAATTTATATGAATTTTTCCAGTTTTTATTTCATGTGATATACTTGGAGATCGGGCTGCAGGGCCCGAACGCTACTCTGAAAACGAGCGTAGCGAGCCTAGAGGCGCAGCCCCTAGTATTAAAAAAAAACACATTAGTTGTGTTTTCTGGTAAAGTGAGTTGTTTTCTGGGTTGGGTGACAGTTGTACTTGCCCAAAAAATATAACAGGAGAAGATCGTCTTAGCTAAATGGTATTCCGTTTAGCGTTTATCTGACGCCACGTAGAATTAAAAAAAAAAATGAGAATCCTTCTTCAAAGCCAACATAAACCTCACAAGAAAGTAAATTACGTAAGTGTTAACAAATAGCAGTTTGAGCTACACGACGGACGAGAATAGTCAACTAAAGAAAAAAAAAAAAAATAGGCGTCTCCTCTTCCTTGACGCATATTTTGGTATTCTTTAATGTTTTCAATTAAAATTTGTCACACCGTTATTATTTCTAACAAGAACTGCATTAGTAAATATACACAGATGAACCATTACATTATGACCACCCGCAGCCCAGAGAAATGAGCGCGCCTGGAGACCGAACGGTGGTACAGGTGATGTTCACAGAGCAGCATATATACAACCCGAGGACCGGCTTTCGGTTACTAGAGTGTTCGGTGTCAGACTGGAAAAATCTGCCGATTTATCGGAGTTTGATAAAGAACAAATTGTGATGGCACGGCGCTTCGGAACTACAATCTTGGAAACGGAGCAGCTTGTGGGTTGTTCAAGTGCCGCTGTAGTGAGTACGTATCAAAAGTGGTGCACGGATGGTCAAACGACGAAACGTCGCCCAGTCGTGTGAGTCCGAAGCTCATTGATGCCAGAGGGCAGCGGTGACTGTTGCGCTTTGTTCACAGCAACCGCAGGGCCACAGTGTTACAAATCACCCGCAGCTACAACAGTGGTGATCAGGGCAATGTGTCACAGCACACAGTCCGTCACGGCCTTCTGCGCATGGGCCTGCGTAGCCGAAGATCCAGCCGGGTCCCCATGCTCACTGCACGTCATCGCCAACAACGCATGAAATGGGCCCAAAATCATCGAGATTGGAGCGTGGATGATTTGAAGAAAGTGGCCTGGTCTGACGAATCAAGATTCATGGTGCATCACATAGACGGCCGAGCGCGAATAAGCTTCTTACCAACGGAGGCTATGGCACTTGGATGTACTGTTGGGAGGAAGCATGCCGGCGGTGGCGGTGTTATGCTGTGGGCGATGTTTTCTTGGTACACTTTAGGCCCCATTATCCCAATAGCACAATACCTGACAGCTGTCAGGTATCTGAACATTGTTGCGGACCAAGTTCATCCATTCATGGCAACTGTGTTCCCTACTGGTGATGGCCATTACCAACAGTATAATGCGCCGTGTCACACTGACAGAATCGTCAAGGAATGGTTCGAGGAACATGCTGGTGACTTTCTGTTAATGCCCTGGCCTCCAATTTCGCCTGACAGGAACCCAATCGAACATTTGTGGTTCGACTCGGAAAAGCGGGTTCGCGCCGAGTTCCCACCACCCCGAATTGTACCGGAACTGGAGGACCTGCTGTTGACATTATGGTACCAGATACCCCATGATACCTATCGCCACTCATGGAATCGATGCCTTGACGAGTTGTCCCTGTTTTGCGGGCAAAAAGGTTCCTACAACTTATAAGGTAGGTGGTCATAAATTAATGGCTCATTGGTATACGTACTGACAGCAAAAGTAGCGAACCGAACTTAAGAAAAAAAATGTTGCTTGTCTGCATCCAACACTAAAATACATATATCAGCTAATGCGCCGCGCCGTACTGTCTGATAGCAACAATAAGAAACGTCGCGAAAATGTTCATGAATAAAATTTAAAACACCTAGAAGGAGTACGTTTCGTTGGTTTTTCTGCCACTGACTTTAAATAAATTTGTGATTAAAGATGGACTGATGACCAGTTCAAACTGACCATATTTATAGATGACTTTTAGTAAAATCAGTGTGTGTTGATTAAAAGTGAATTGTAGAGAACTGTTATTCAACGAGTGACGAAGTCTTGAATAAAACAAGAAAAAATTCTGCTACTAACGGATGAACTGCTAATGACGTTAAAGGAAAAATATCTTCTTCTATTGTTCATTTTCAAGCTTAGACCATTTATAAGAAATCACGCATATACAGTAAAACCTAACTAAATGGACATTTCCGAATAGCAGGCACCTCCATAATTAGACGGCAGTTTTGTGATCCTCACTCCCGAAGCTTACACGGTTCTGTATATTTACCTCCAAAAAGTGGACTTTTCGAAAAACGTACTGATCTTTGTCAATTAAAAATTCAAACTTTTAAGGAGAAAAAATTCGGCAAATCTTAGCCGCGAAGATTTCTTTAGTTTCTATGGATTTACAAATCTTCTTTAGTTTCAAGTTGACTGTTACAAATCTTCTGCTTTGTGGTTTTAAAAATGGTAAATCTATTTGTATAAAAGTGGATCTGTGTATCGAAGAGGCAACGAATGATTTTTTTTTTTTTCATATGTTAGCAAAGCTCTGTAACAAAGGGGTAAGTCTTTTGTAAATAAAACGGATACGGAGACATCATCACTGCCAAAGAATTAGAAAAAAAAACATATTGGGACACAGGCTACGAATTTCAAATGAAAAAAAACAAATGCTTTTATCAGACTTTATCCAGCCACAAACTGAATAATCAGGGGTATGTACATTTTAAAATTCAGGGTATAACATATTGAACTGTTACATAAGTATATTCCAAAACGTGTACCTCCGCCCCAGTGGCGCAGTGGTCCAAGCGATGGCTTCTGATTGATCGTTCGTCCGAAAGGGGTCTGGGTTTGAATCCTCGTCAGGCATGGTTTTGTGTTGGTCTTACGGAACTGGCTCTCTCAATTACCTGGAATCAGTGACCTTAAATTAGAGACGGGCTACTGCTTATAGCACAGTGAGTTGCTCACGGTCGTCGTCAAAACTTCAATCAAAAAAAAAAAAAAAAAACGTGCGCCAGAATGTTTACATTTTAGTATTGTATTTTAAAATAAAAATATTGTACATGCACTGTGTGTCCACACTTATTACATTGTTCAGCAAAAAAAAAAAAATATTAATAATAGAACTTTTAGTCAAAGAAACAAAAGAAAATACATGTTTAGTTATACATTGCACGTACGTAGGAAGTTTTTTGTATTGTGAGCTTAGGTGGGTCCTGGAATCAACCTCCCGAATAGCAGACACCCTACTCCAATAGAGGACAGACCCCAATAGGGGACAGCCCTCAATAGCAGACAGCCCCCAATAGTGGACAACCCCAATAGCGGACAACTGTTGAGGTCCCAGGGTGTCCGCTATTCAGAGGTTTCATTTTTTGCTTTCTTCTTTTAACAAACCTCACGAACATCTAACGATATAAATGGTCGTCCATAACTAATTTAGAGTCATTGGCTCCAGGGAAAGAAAAAACCCAGAGCCTGAAGAATAAACACAGCATTCTTTTCTTGCTCCAGGATTCTAACAGACAGGAAAACAAGATTTAGGAAGACCGTGCCTTTTAACCCTCAGCCAATTGGTGACAGATCGCAAGTGAACCAGACAGCATGATGTCGAAAAGCATGTCAGTGCATGTTACCTACATTTTATATACTGACCAGATTTTGTATTTACGATTTATTTTTCTTTTGAGTTTTATCATACGTCTTATAAAAAAAGAACGTGCTTATACTCAAGAAACGCATATAGCAGTGTTAGATCCGTTTATTTTTATGGTGTAATAAGCATAAAGATTCGCCAAGCTTTCGCACTCCACTGGTTGGCTTTTTCAAGGCAATGGTAGACATAAAAATGCAGGGAATTGGAACATATAAGAAACAAAGACGATTTTTGAAATAACGTGGGTGACATCACGAGCATATTTCATGAAATGTTTTCTGCACGTAATCACACGGAGCGCCGCGATCTCTTCCCGTCTTTTAATAACGCATGCCAAATCATTGGTAGTTCAGTAGACATCATGTCATTGCATGCTACTTTGCTGGAGAGGATTTCCACAGTTGCCCTGATGGCAGTCTCTTTAAAGTTCGTGTAAGGGGCAATTCTTCTAATATTATTCCATACCGGAGCGGCTGATGAATGCATGACTTCGGTGGCGAAGGCTGTATTCTGCATGTCGTGCTTGACACTTCACACGTGTTCTTTGCATCTAGTGTCCAAGGATCGCTTTGTCACTCCGATATATATCTCTTCCGTGTTGTGAGGATGTAAGGTCAGGTGATGCGTAACATCACAGCCTCTCCTTGACAAATGTCAACCCCGCCTTCTCGTGGTGCATCCTGTTCCCACTAAAGGGGCTCTGACGACCGCAAAAAGCGGTATAACTATACCATCGGGATCAGAGGAAATGCTATCCCACACTCACCAACCCGCTTGGCCAGCGTGGTGAGTTATGGCCAAACACCTCCAAAATGACTCTGCAACTTAAATCTTGGCCCTCAGTCTCCGGCAGCTGGAATGTACCTGGCCAAGGCAGCGGCCAGTGCGACATGAAGGCAGAGGGTGCTAAGAATCCCCGGAGGACCGGACTAGGCTGCCATTTGATGCTGACCTTGGCTACCTACAACGGACGCTCCCTATCTTCTGATTCAAGGCTTCTTGAATTGGAAGAGGAACTACAAAGGATCAAGTGGGACATCGTCGGGCTGAGTGAGATAAGGAGAAAAGGAGAAGATCTCATTGAACTGAAAAGTGGACATCTCTTCTATTATCGTGGGACAGATACTGGCAGAACTAGTGGTGTTGGATTTATAATAAACAAGAAACTGAAGGATAAAGTGGTAGAAGTTGAAAGTTTCTCTGACAGAGCTGCACGACTCGTTATCCAACTATCGAGAAGATACCAGGCTCAGATTATTCAAACTTATGCACCCACCACAAGTCATCCTGAAGAAGAAATTGAAGAATTTTATGGGGAAATTCATCATCTAAATAATAAAGGTAAGCAGCACTTGAAGATAATTATGGGAGATTTCAATGCAAAAATAGGGCACCGGCAACAGAATGAAACTTCAGTAGGTAAATTCGGTCACGGCAACAGAAACCAGCGTGGAAATACTCTCGTTGAGTTTGCAGAGGCAGAAGGATTTTTCATCTTGAATTCCTTTTTCAAGAAAAAGCCACACAGGAAATGGACATGGAGACATCCAATTGGGACGACAAGTGAAATTGATTTTATTATGTGTAACAAAAAATTCGTCATCGAAGACTGCAGTGTGCTAAACAAGTTCAACACAGGTAGTGACCATAGATTGGTGAGATGTAAGATGCACCTCAACACTAAACTGGAACGTGGCAAGCTCATAAGACAAACAAAATGTATTGACATAACCAACCTTAAAAAACACCATAATACTTTCAAGATGGAACTGAAGAACAGATTCTCTGCTTTAGAAGGCCTAACATCGGAAGAAGTGGATATTTCTGAAGTTAACAGAAAAGTAACCAAAGCTCTTATGGAAACAGCAACAAAATTAGCTGGGTCTAAGAACAAGTTGCATGTAAACAAATTATCAGGAAAAACCAAAATGTTGATGCAAAAAAGAAGAGATGAGGACAACTAAAGAAGATGTGACTTCCAAAGTGGAATATATAGAGCTATGCAAGACAGTAAGAAAAAGTATCACTGAAGACGTAAGAAAATTCAACTGTGAACTAGTAAGGAAAGCAATTGAAAACAACCAAAGCCTAAAGATAGCAAAGGGACATCTCAGTAAGGGAAGAAAACAGATTATGGCTCTGAGAAAAGAAGATGGTTCTATAACAAGAAATAGAGGCGAAATTTTGACAAGAGTGAAAGATTTCTACTCCAAATTATATGAAAGGGATGATACATGTACTCCAGACATCATGAAAGGTACCAGAGTTCTTCCAGTCCTCCCAGCAGAAGTTGCTCATGCAATCAAGAACATGAAGCGGGGGAAAGCTCCAGGAGAAGATGGAATTACTATAGACATCATACAAGAAGCAAGTGGAGAAATTGAAACAGTACTCGCCCAAATTTTCACTCGATGCCTTAATGAAGGGAAGATTCCTGAGGATTGGAACAATGCTACAATGATCCTGCTACATAAAAAAGGTGACATTGAGGATCTCAGGAACTACAGACCTATCAGCCTCCTATCAGTGGTTTATAAAATCTTCACTAAAGTTCTTTCACACCGCTTGAAGGTAACACTGGACATGGCTCAACCGAGAGAACAAGCTGGATTCAGGAGTGGCTACAACACAATAGATCATATCCACGTACTGAGAGAACTAATTGAAAGAGCGAGGGAATATGAACTTCCATTGTGCATGGCTTTTATCGATTATGAAAAAGCCTTTGATTCGGTGAAACCATCAGCAGTTACCACGGCTCTGAAATCCTGCGGTATTGAAGATGCATACATTAATATTATTAATAACATCTATGAAAATGCAAGTGCAAAGATTCGGCTGTTTGAAAATACAACACACATAAAAATTGGAAAGGGGAGTGAGACAAGGTGACACCATATCTCCGAAGAAGCTCTTTAATGCCACATTGGAAAATGTCTTTCAATCACTGAACTGGGAAAACAAAGGGATAAAGATTAATGGAGATTATCTAACCCACCTTCGTTTTGCTGATGACGTAGTCATTTTTGCAACTACCCCATCAGAGCTGCAGAGTATGATCCAGGAACTTGCTGACAAGAGTAAAGAAGTGGGATTAAAAATGAACTTTCAGAAGACAAAAGTGATGTTCAATGCTTTTACAAGAAATGAAGATTTATCGATTGATGGAGAAAAACTGGAGATAACAGATACGTATGTTTATCTTGGACAGCAGATATCAAGTGAGGGTCACATTGATGAAGAAATTAATCGGCGTACAAAACTTGCCTGGAGAGCTTTTGGAAGAAACAGCATAATTTTCAAGAGCAATATGCCGTTATGTCTTAAAAGAAAAGTGTTTGATCAATGCATCCTTCCAGTGCTTACGTATGGTGCAGAGACGTGGACCTTAACTAAAAGAGACATACAAAGGCTGCAGACAACTCAAAGAAGCATGGAGAGGTGCATGCTTGGTATAACCAGGAGAGATAAGAAGAGGAACTCGTGGATCCGAAAAATGACGAGAGTGGAAGACATCATGATCAGAGTTAAATCCCTGAAATGGCAATGGGCTGGACATACTGCCAGAAGGACAGACCATAGATGGACAACCGAAATTTTAGATTGGATTCCAAGGGACAGGAAAAGACCCAGAAAAAGACCACATGGGAGATGGGTGGATGAAATTCGTAAATATGCGGGAGTGACATGGAGGAGACTGGCACAAGACAGACCGTTGTGGAGGAAACTTGGGGAGACCTTCGTCCAGCAGTGGATTGATAATGGTTGACAATGATGATGATGATGATGATGATGTTGTGAGGATATACCCACGGTATAGCGTACACACTCGCATTTTCTTTTTCACACTGTCTCTCCTTGCCGCTCGTTACTATATGTGATAATTAGCCGTCCAAAGAGTGGTGGAATTGTAGGGCCCGGAGGAAGTTTCGCTGAACTTCTAATAGTTTCTGGTAGTTCTTTGTCCCTGGCTAGAGCTTAAACTTTCCGTATTATGCTATCTAAAGGATTCTTCGACTGTAGAATTGAGTCATATCTCTGCTACTAAGCGTGCGATTTAAAAAATTATTTTAAGACCAGATACCATTTACCTTGAGGAAAACTTAGGTTTGTATTTGAGGAGTTTTATAGTTCACAGTTCTGTTGTTTGGTGGTGTTTTTTGTACTTATGCTTGCAGCTGTATCTCCGCTTCTAAAAACCCTATTGCGAAATTTCTTTTTTTACTATATGCCATTTGCTACAGTAATGATGTGGAGCATTAACCTCTTTAAATAATGCACAGGTTTCCCTCTAGGGAACGTAAAGGTCAAAATCTTTTTCTCCCGAGAGACATATTTGAAAAGTTCTTTTCCCTTAGCATAGTTTTTGCCACGAAGAATACTTTTTGCCTATTTTCAACTTTTCCATTATGTGAAATTCTTCCGCTAGAAGGCGTAGAGTTATCTCTGATACATTCTGCTATGAGAAACGTTTTGTGTGCCATTTGTTAATTTTCGTAACATACGTTTTAGCCACGAATGAAAATAAGTAGCTGTTTCTATTTATGGATGTTTTACAGACTGTAGAAATCCGGCGGTTGATCTGTTTTCTAACCGGTTCCAATAAAATTGAGTAACTTTGATATATTTTATTCGCGTCTGAAAGGATTCAAAAGGCGTGCTCCTTACAATAAAAAATTCAGTCTCATCTTTCTTGTTCTTTTTTGGTTTGGCAATATCTCTTTCATAGCTACAACTTAATCAAGAGAAAAGGTGTGTTTTCTCTTTCGAGCCAGGTGATGCTTTCTGTTCTGTACCTTTAGACTCTTTTTGAATCACAAGTCTTTCCAACTTGGAGCATTGCTTCCGCATTTTGAATGGTGCAACCAAATCAATCCTGATATTTCTTGATGACAGAGAACATTTTTGCCTGAATAGCAACCCAATACTCAGTGAGCCTTTAGCGTTTTCTTTTTTTCGCAGACGAGCTGTGACAGCTGCGACAGGTGCTATCACGGAAGTTGTTCTCTCAGGTGCTGTCAACCCTACTTCTCCCCCCTACAGTTTTGCATCACCTATTTTGTGTCCAACTGCATTAAGCGCTTTGCGTATTACCGCTAAATAGAAAATTAAAGAAATTCAATGTGCATATCAGATTTAGCAATTTAAATAAAAAAAACTGTTTAAACTATACTGATTTCCATAAAATAAACTGAAGAGCAATCAGAAAATACCATTTGCCTCGAAAATTCTATAAGTTTGGGGATTTCAAAATACATCGAATGTTGAAGAGCACGGCAGAAGCAGCTCTTATGGAACCAGTCTGTCTCGAGGGAGCACCTTTTTCATGCTCTACAGGATTTAAGAGATGTGACTGATAGAGTGACTCCGTACGGTTGACAGCAGTTTTCTCCTAATGGCAGCCGTCAAGACAACGAATGTTTTTCACTTGATGGCAGTGCACAAGACGATATAGGTTTACACTGATAGCAATGGGCAAGACGACAAAGGTTTTCTCCTGAAGGCAATCGTCAAGACGACAAAAGGCAATGCACAAGATGATGAAAGAAGTTCTTCTCCTGATGACAATCGGCAAGACGACAAAAGATTTTTTCCTAACGGCAATCGTCAAGACAACATAAGTTTTTCACTTCGTGGAAAAACGCAAGACGATAAAGATTTTTTCTGATGACAATCGGTAAGATGACAAAGGCTTTTCTCCTTATGGCAATCAGCAAGACGACAAAGATTTCTCTCCTGATGGGAATATGCAAGAGGGTAAAAGTTTTACTCCTCATGACAGTCGGCAAAACGACAAAGGTGAGAGTGTCACTATCATCCTGAAAGGGAAAGGTATCATCTATTGGACCCTTACGCAAATAAGGTCAAATTTCTATCGCTGTACATGCGACAAGTAACGTACCCTGCTTAGGAGCTCATACGGATCTGTGTGGCATCCCAAAAATGTTTTTCAATGATATTACCACAACCTTAGGTGTGCGGTACATTTGTGATTTTATAAATAAGAAGTTTCAGGATCCTTCCATATCAACTGAGTCAATCATTATGGAGGAAATTCTCGACTCGTTCATGAAGATCTTGGAACATTACATCTCCTTGGCTCAACTGACTCGACAACTGAACCTGTTTAGAGATTCCTTATTATGGTGTCTTGTTAAACGCAAGCACAACACTTTACTTAACTTATATTGGGTTGTCGGAAAAGTCATGACGTATTTTGACACCCGATGGCGGTTGGGCGGTTTGGGAAGTACTAGAGACATTCGCAGCTCTGTTATCGTTATGGCATTCGACAGGTGCCAGTTCTAGCTGCAGTCTGAAAGGAATACTGAGCGATTTCGTTGATTTGCGGAGATTTGACATCAAGTTGAAGATGGAAGACCAAACTGTGCATTTTCGCCATATTTTACTGTTTTACTTCCGTAAAGGGAAGAACGCGCATCAAGCTTGTGAAAAGCTGCGTAAAGTGTACGGTGATAATGCTCTACAAGAACGTGAGTGCCAGCGGTGGTTCGCAAAATTCCGTGCTGGTGATTTTGACCTCAACGATGCTCCTCGGTCCGGGAGGCCAACCGAAGTTAATGACGACCAAATCAAGGCATTGATCGCGTCAAACCCGCGTTACATGACACGAGAGATTGCAGACACATTGCACATACACAATTCAAGCGTTCATGACCACCTGAAGAAGCTGGGATACGTAAGCAAGCTCGATGTGGGGGTTCCTCATAAATTCAAAGAATCTCAATTAATGGCGCGTATAAGCATCTGCGATATGCTCATTACACGTGAGGAAAACGATCCTTTTTTGAAGCGACTGATAACTGGTGACGAAAAGTGGATTGTGTACAATAATGTGCTGCGCAAACGGTCTTGGTCCCGACGTGCTGCTTCGCCTCAAACGTCATCCAAAGCAGACATTCATCAGCGGAAGGTTCTGGTCTCAATGTGGTGGGATTTTAAAGGTGTCGTGTTTTTCGAGCTCCTACCACAGAACCAAACAATCAATTCAAATGTGTACTGTCGGCAATTGGACAGTTTGAACTAATCCATCATCCAGAAACGTCCAGAGCTCGTTCATCGTAAAGGTGTTGTGTTCCATCAGGAAAATGCGAGACCACACACAAGTTTTATCACCCGCCAAAAATTATTGTAGCTTGGGTGGGATGTGTTGCCACACCCAGCATACTCGCCTGACCTTTCGCCGTCAGACTTCCACTTGTTTCGCTCTCTTCAACAGTCCTTGCGTGGCATAACGTTCAATTCAGATGAGGCTGTAAATCAGCACCTTGTACAGTTTTTCGCCACGAAAGACAGGTCCTTCTATGAACGAGGCATTCTGCAGCTCACTGAAAGATGTCAAAAGGTTATCGAATAAAACGCGCATTATATCATTGATTGATCTTTGTTCTTTCTATCAATAAAGGACCTTCGCAAAGCATGGCTAAAATACGTCATGACTTTTCCGATAACCCAATAGAAACATTTCATGAACACTAGGCAGTGCGGTGCTAGTAGGTACCGGAGTTCCACTTGCTACCAGTATGTCCTACTGTAGTCGACGTGGTGTGAACATTGTTCTGCTCCGAATTTATAGCACTATAACTCATGTCAGCTTAGAAGTGGGCCATTGTGGAAGATACGGTAGGCCTACCTCCGCTACGAAAAGTAATCATTATAGCTTGATGAAGGATGATTCGTGTTTAAAACGTTGAAAGTTAAAATATCGACTAAACACGATAAAACACATATGTACCACACATACACTACATGTAATTAGGCTTTACTGATAAAAACACACCACATGAGATCTTTCAAGGATCACAACGTCCCCATCTTCAGATGTTACATTCACTAGTAAGACCAAGATATATATATACAACACCATCGTCAGAAACCAGCAATATCGCAACGCCATCTAGGATTTACCCAGTGCATTTAAATAAATCATGAAAATGTTTAAATAAAATAGTCCATGGTTCCGATGTAACTGTAGGGACATAATCATTACAGCAACGAGATCCGAATGATGCAATATATAAGCTCTTCATAAATAATAACAGTGAGAGCTTACCTGGAGAGTTTATGATGGATGCCTTATTCCACTTTGGAGTATAGGAACCGGTCGCAACCAGACGAGACAAGGCGGTTGTTAACTTGCCATTACGAACATCATATTTATGCTCCCTGACTCTGGTACTCCAGTTCCTTTTTGTAGAACCAATATATACAGTATCATTAGTGTCTGGAACAACGGCTTGTAGAGGTACAGTCGCTATAGCGCTTTGAGCGAAAACCAGCAGTACTGTTTCTTGGAATTGTCATTTTTATTTGCTCAATAGTGTGTCATGCAGAATTGCTATTTAAGACAGTCTTTTGAAAATAGCAGAGAGTTTTATAAATAGATTTGGCACAAGAAGTTACTCAATCAAGAGTCTTACATTTTCGGTCGCTGACTTCCGAGCTAGGAAATGTAACTCGAAGGGGATGGGACGTGGTGAAAGGGGTAGAAGACTTCTCCCTACATTTGAAACAAAGAGAAAAAAAAATTACATGGCGGAAATGCAAGAGGGGCGTACTTAAGCAGCCGTAAGGGAAACATTTCTTCGACGAACGGGTGTAAATGGTGAGTCAGTGTAGGAATAGTGCTCGGACACAGCAGGAATGGAAAGTGACGCGGACTGATAGCGTTCTTGCGTTTCGCCAGAGACTCTGTGAGCCGGCAATCTAACTCTCCACAACAGCACACGCTTAAGTTAACTTGGAGTCTGGGAAACAGTTCTCTCTTTGGTATATAACCCTTAGTAATCTATTATACTTAATCGTCTGGATGAGCCTTGTCTTTGTCATAATCTGTGCCGAAGGCCACGGAACGGCTGATTCATCTGACAACATCTGCTTGATTTGGACAACTTCGAGCCGATCTATAAAGTATATACCGCATTTCTTTCTAGTATACCTAATAAATCTATAATAATAAATCCGTTCGTATGTTTTAGAAAAACTAGAAATCTGCCCTGGTGGTCGAGTGCTTAAAGGGGTGGATTAGTAAACAGTCGTCGAGTTGGTCCTTTGCCGGAGTCCCAGATGAGACGTACTTACTTGTTACTTGTACCAATGGGGGCGTACTTGACCCAGCACCGCGACCTAAGGTCTATTGTGCATCACAAGCCCTAATCTCGAAAGAGACCAGATGCACGAGCAAAAGCAAGAATGCTCTTGACTGGTACTAAAGAGAGATCACTTGGTCTCAAGTTGTGAGTACCAAAGTGTTCAAGCCTGAGTGCTGCAAAAAAGTCACAGTCACAAAGAAAATGCAAGGAAGTCTCCTCTTCCAGATGGCATCCTCTGCAAAGTGGATCCTCTTTCACCCCAATCAAATTAAGGTGCCTGTTAAGACGACAGTGTCCTGTAAGTAGACCAACAATCAGTCCAATATCCTTTTTTGGCAGTTTAAGGAGTTCCTTAGCCCTATGAGGCAAGGGTCCTTGATTAAGTTCCTTTGCCTGCCTCTGACCCCTGGTAGCATGCCAGAGGTCAAGCTGCTTAGTCCTCAGCAGCCTTTTAGTTACTCCTCTGGCCACACCAGAGGCAAGCCCTAATGCTAGATGAGACGTAAGTAAAGCCTTTGTCTTGTGGTGCTGGCTGTCTTCCTTATCTGGGACCAGTGATCCCTCAATCAAGGATGTCGATTGTTTAAAACCCTCGAAGTTACTCATGGTGGTCATTAACTACCCACTCAGGAAAAAACAAAAACCGGAAAACCCATTCAACAGTCGACGAATTTTCATATACGGCTACCGGCATCATTCACTTACCTTAATTCTGCACACGCTCCAAAAGACCAGGCTGTAAAAGGCATTTATGGTGTTTTAATGCTCAACACTCACTTAAAAGGAAGGTATCAGAACTAGATAGACTTACATCTCGTGTCCTCACTCAGATGTTTAATAGGTGCTTCAATATGGTAGACCATAAATAGAGACAATTCCACAACCGCGGTGGAATGACGGATCCAAACACTTTAAACGAACGGTGTTAATCAGTTGTTTTTGCCACACAATCACGTTATAGCCGAACAGGTTAAGTTGAAGATTGTTGCAACGGTAAAATTGCAAGTGAATTTAACTCTGATAACATCTAATCACCTATCACGTGAACACGTAGCTATCTTTGATTTTTATCTGTTAGTTGACCTTTGGCTGATTTCCAGTGCTGCCACATCACGAGGAACTTTTAGAAGTTCAGACGTGACGTTAAGTCGGAAAATGTGATCGAGAAATGAACAAATTTCTCATGAGAGATGTCAACAAACACGGAAAGTTAAATATGTTATATAAGTCACACATTCCCTTGTACGTTTTTAATATCATTTACTTGTGGCTATTGTTCAGAGTCCAGGTGTTCGAAGAACCCATTCAGCTTCTGTTGTACTGAAACCAGATTTACGGAGCACATGGATTTTAACTTCTGATATCTTGAGAAGGTCTTCTGTCTCTTCAATGGATCTCCATATAATTTCCTTTTCTCCGAATGTTTGATCTCTGTTGGAGAGATTGCTCTTTTGAACAGAGAGCAAAAATCGAAGATAAAGGTACAATGAGAACAAATTCACACTTTCTCTGCTTTGCACTAGCTCGGAATAAGTTGATGCACAAAACTAAAAATGAAGCCATTTCCAGAGCATTTGGTAACACCGGCAATCTGAAAGTTTCAGTACGCTTCTTTCTTGAATTATTTCGCAATTTCTGTCTCCTTCACTTTTTCACAGTTTCAGTTACCTTTCAGAGTTTCTATCAATTACGAAATGTTTCCGAGTGATCGGTTTTGATCGAGCACTTCCCTTTCCTCCTCAGCCGATTTTGTTTCATTTTCGTGGCATCGGCTGATGCGCCAACATTGTCACGACAATGCTACATCAGTGATTGGGGCCACAATAATTCCTAACTAATTCCCTACTCAGTTCATTTCGCTTTATTGCTAAATTTCAGACCCAAAAAAATCACTATTGATCAAAGTAAGTGATCAGCCTGACAGTCTTAATACTATAGTATAATAGGGTTTAAATTACTGTAAATTTCATGTGTTTTAAGGTTTAATTTCAAATTCTAATTGAATGTCACTTTCTTGATCCCAAAGACAACAGTCTTGTGACGATTCTATATAATTAAGATATTACAACGTAGTTTGTCACAAATATTTATTTTTTCAAATCGAACATGGTTTCGCTGGGTATTGACCTAGCTTTACTAGGACGAATGGCACGTAAATATTGAAACTGTATGTGATATCATAAGCGGTGTTTACAGTCACGGGTTTTGGTTAGTTGTTTCCACACGCTTGATAGAAATGGGGTGGATGCCATGTCATTAACAAGGTGCGAAGGCTTCTCATATACACTATCCTATCTACCAACAAGTAATTGGACACCTGTGATAGCAAAGGAAAACGAAGTTTATTCACCTTCAATAGTTGGTGGAGCTTCCACGAGCGGCGATTACAGCTGCGACCCTCCGGGGCATACCCTCAACCAGGCGTTGTACGACGGCCAGCGGTATTTTCTTACACTCGGCTTGGAGAAGACAGGTCAGTTCCTTCACCGATTTCGGACGGTGGGGGCACCCCTTAAGTCGACACTCCAACTCGTCCCAGAGGTGCTCTATAAGGTTAATGTCCGGGCTCTGTGCAGGCCAGTCCATTCGATTAACCCCATTGTCACCATACCAAGCCATGGTGGACCTCGCAACATGAGAGGTGGCATTGTCATCCTGAAAGTAGCATGAGTCCACCCCGTAAAACTGCCACAACGTAGGAAGCGCATGGTCATCCAAAATGTTGCAGTAGGTCTCAGCGTTGCGTCTACCAGGAATTGCGACCAACGGTCCCGTGCCAGACCAGGAGAAACACCCCCATATAGCATAATTCCACCGCCGCCGAACTTCACAGTTGACACAATACATTCCGGCAAGAGGCGTTTTCCAGACTGACGCCAAACCCAGACCCTGCCATCCGAACGGTAGAGGGTGAACCTTGATTCGTCGCTCCAGAGAACCTGTTTCCACTGTTCAACGGTCCAATGTCGACGAGTTCTTTGCACCACGTTAGCCGAGCAGCGCTATTGGACTTGGTGATCAAAGGCTTGTGGGCGGCAGCACGTCCGTGATAACCGAGTAGATGGGCTTCCTTACGGATGGTATTCATCGAAAGAACACTCCCGGATGCCTGTTGAAACTCCTTGCAGATGTGGCCTATCGATTTGGTGCGGTTCTTCCGAATTTCTCTGGCCAGCACCCGTCGGTCTCTAACTCCCAGTTTTGTGGGTGTGCCGGGTCGGGGCACATTCCGACAGTCACTTCTTATCTTCCACTTGCCAATCACGTAGGCCACTGTCGATTTTGGGTACTTCAACTTGCTGGATATGTCACGTATGGATCGGCCATTTCTGTGATACCCGACGATTACACCTTTCTCGAAACCAGAAAGCTCGGAATTGCGTGGCATCTTGCATGCGACTGGTTGCGTTGTTGTTTCCCACACGATATTTAACGGCAGCGGTAGTGACGTGCATGAGGACCACAGATATCGTCGATTGCAGGGGTGTCCAATTACTTGTTGGTAGATAGTGTATCTGGAAAGCTTCCAAAATATCAAGTTTGGTGGTTTTAATCTGGCTTGCCAATTAGTTTTGCTTCTTCAAAGAGAAATGTATGGTCCTTTTCGTAACAGTGTTTAACTATCGATGACTTGTTTATGTCACAGTTCTGAATGTAGGTTTTGTGCTACTTCAATCGAAGACGCGTGCATACAGTTGCGTATATCGCCCGATACATACATGTTCAGAAAAAGACAGTTTGGAAAAAGAACTTTATTTTCTTAAACGTGTTGCAGTACAGCGTGGATACAACTCTTCCATTATAGACAAGGCTCTAACAGAATTCCGGAAACCGAAGCCTGTCTCCACGTTAACTCCTGTGATGCGTCCATTGCGATAGAATTTTGCCATTATTCCATTTTCCCGTGACATTTCCTTCAAAATTTCAAAAATTCTCAAAACCTTTAATTTTAAAGTGATTGTTAAACAGATAAACAAAATAAACTTTTTAGGATCAAAGGACTATGTTGAAGACAAAAACCCCTTGGACAGATCCGTAGAGCCTTCCCTTTTCGACTGAAGGAGCACAAGACCTACATTCGGAACTGTGACCTAATGAAGTCATCGATGGCTGAACATTGTTACGAAAAGGACCATAAATTTCTCTTTGATGAAGCAAAACTAATTGACAAACCTGATTCAACCACCAAACTTTATATTTTGAAAGCTTTCCATATATATCAGAAGTCTTCGCAACTTGTTAATGACAGGGCATCCACCCCATTTCTATAAAGGGCGTGGAAGCAACTAACCAAAACCCGTGACTGTAAACTCCATTTATGATATCATATACACTTTGAATATTTACGTGCCATTCGTCCTGATGGAGCTAGGTCAATACCCAGCGAAATCATGGTCGACTTGAAAAAATAAATATTTGTGACAAACTACGTTGTATTATCTTAATATATGAATTATACTGAAATTTATTTTGCTGAACCCTTATATTCTAATTCGTTGCTTGAAAATTTCGTATGTGCAATATATATTTCATCTTTAATTCATCATCATCATCATTGTCAACCATTATCAATCCACTGCTGGACGAAGGTCTCCCCAAGTTTCCTCCACAACGGTCTGTCTTGTGCCAGTCTCCTCCATGTCACTCCCGCATACTTTCGAATTTCATCCACCCATCTCCCATGTGGTCTTCTTCTGGGTCTTTTCCTGTCCCTTGGAATCCAATCTAAAATTTCGGCTGTCCATCGATGGTCTGTTCTTCTGGCAGTATGTCCAGCCCATTGCCATTTCAGGGATTTAACTCTGATCATGATGTCTTCCACTCTTGTCATTTTTCGGATCCACGTGTTCCTCTTCTTATCTCTCCTGGTTACACCAAGCATGCACCTCTCCATGCTACCTTGAGTTGTCTGCAGCCTTTGTATATCTCTTTTAGCTAAGGTCCACGTCTTTAATTAAACACTTGTATATCATTAACTAGTAAACTAGTAAAAGCGGCTTGGTTCAACAACGCAGCAGAAAAAAATACTAATATATCCACATATATTGGTTCTGAAGGGCACGACAAGATGAGTAACTTTGCATATACGGCATTGCTTACATTCTTAGAAATTCAATTTCCAACTTCGAATTATTAACTTTAGCATAACGTTCAAAACTCATAGCTCATTATATAATAAATGCGAACCGCATAGATCTCTAATCTTATCATTCGCTCTTCACATGTGGTAACGTAACCAGAACACTCTGCACTGGTTTCCATAAATTAAGGAAAAAAACCGAAAAATCACGATTTTCTGTGAAAGGTTGAAAATGCACGAAACTTGGGTAAATGGTGGTTTATGTAAATGAGCCGCAGTATAAAAGGGGATGTTGCAGAGGTATGTGTCACATTAATTGTGGATTGTAAAGAAAGGGTGTCGACGTAGCGTATTTGTTGTACTGACTGCGAAAGATTATTCAACAAATAAACTGAGGTGAAGGGTGATAGAAAGACTAGAGGCATGCCAAAGTCAGGTAGAAGCTGCAAGATGACTGCATGCAAGTTCTGTGATCTACAGACTGTCGAACCGATTTCAAAATACGCCGTTAGCTTCCCGAAGGTACAACGAAGGAAGGCATAGTGTCACAACATCCGGAGATGGCCTATATATCAGATTAAATGCACGGAAGAACAAGACGGCTGCCCCGACTGAGCTGCGATCTGCCCTTGTTGCAGCTACTGGGACGGTTATATTTACCTCCGCTGTGCACAGAAGGCTTCTCGAAGAAGGTTTGTATGCCCTCTTAACACACCGTCACTGAGGGGAACGTTTGAATTGGGCAAGACTTTATGCCAATTGGACTGAACACCAATGGAGAACAGTACTCTTCACAGATGAGTCAAGATTTGCTTAGCAAAGCGATTCCACGCATGCTGTGATCTGGAGCAAACGAGGGCATCGCTCTCATCCCTCTGTGACCCGTGAAAGGGACCTTTATGTTTGTGGTAGCGTGCTGGTTTTGGGTTGGCATCTCGTTGGGTGGACATACAGACCTCTATGTACTTCCAAGAAGGAATATGAGTGGTCGACGCTGTAGGGATGACGTCCAGGATCGCTATGTTCGCCCTGCTGTGGGTGCCATATGAGATGTATTCCTCCTACAAGAGGGTAACGCTCGTCCCTAAGAAGTGAGATCGGTAGAACAGCAAGTGTCTTCAAAAGATCATTGTCCGTATGGATTTGTCAGCCAGTTCCTCCTCCGCAAGATCTACAGAGGCTTAGATAAGCTTTGCACGAATGATGGTTTTTACAAATTACAGAACTCCTGGACACCATCGTCAACAGCATGAAGCATCACTGTGAGGTGTGCCCACACTCCCAATTGAGTTACTTTGGCAAATTCATGTTCACACCTTATTTTTCACCTTGTTCTATAGGTGGGCATTTTTGTCGGAATGAAGTGTTTCATACGAAATGCTTCAGGGTCTTTCACTAATGTACGATATGATATAGATTTTCAGCAAATTACATAACATTTCACCATGTATATTTTTTGAGTTATCGCGATCTTACTGTTTTCTCTTTCTTTAATTTATGGTAACTAGTGTACAACTTACTCCGCATATAGCTTTGTTATCGTACTCAAAACACAGCTCTCTTTGTCCCAGCACTTAACTTCTATTTACCTCTAATTGAACTTTGACTCACTGCCAGAATGCCACCTTCGCAAATCTTGTCGAAAGAGATAATGTGCCGTTAAGTGAGGAAATATTTAACAAAGAGAAACCAAATTTACGTGAGAGCACAGAAACTAAAAAGGCAGATTAAATTAAAGGAATGCGTCGCAAAACAAGAACAAGAAACAAGACACCGAATTTTCGGGTGTAATAAGCACGTCTTTTGAATCCGTTCTCACGCAAATTAAATTTATCAAAGCTATTCAAAGTCAATGGAACCGGTATGGAGAACATTAGTATCAGACGGAAGAAAGAAGTTTTTCAATCGGGTTTTTAATCCCTCAGATATTGCTGGAAACGGAATCGTGAGCTTACGCCCTCTGGTTGCAGACTTGTGCGTTAAGAAAAACATGAATTTATATGAGAAACATTTCGCACCGGAAACGCTCTCCAACACAGAAATAATTTTTCAAATCGGACTCTTAGAAACAAAGATATTGACAAAAATAAGATATGACTTTACGTCCCTTGGTGGGAAAACCATCCATTATTTAGGAAGAAAGCATTCTCAAAAGGTTTTTCAATATGATTGGTATCGGTCCAAGAAAAAATAAATTTTACTCGAGTTTTCAGGAGCCCAGATTTTCCTACAAACACATCAGAAGCAGAAATTAACACTTATGCCCCTTGGTGGCCAAACCATTATTTACCAAACCTTAGAAATTACATGAACAATATTTTCCATCAGGTGCTGTATGCGATACAGAAAGAAGTTTTCAAATCGCAGTTTTAGAAGCAGAAATCACGCAGAAAACGCACTTTACCGTTGTGCCTCCTAGCGGAAAGTCTATGATTTACTTGAAAATTTTGAATTTGTAGGGAAAACATTTTGCATCGGAAACATTATCTAACAAAAAAGGAATTTTTCAAATCGGACTCCTAAAAGTAGAGATATTGAGAAAAATAAAATATTTGTATAATGCATGGTTTCTACGCCAGGAGGGCGTAGAAACCATGCATTATTTCAAGAAGAAAATGTTCCTAAAAGGTTTGTCAACATGAGTAGTATCGGTCAACAAACGACTTTTTTTTCAATCGAGATTTTAGAAGCTCATATTTTGCTTCAAATACACCATAAGCTGAAATTAAGACTTACGCCACCTGGTGGCCAAACCATTTTTTAAAAAAATTAGAAATTTTGTGCAAAGGATTTCCCAACAGGAGCTATATACGGTGCAGAAAGAATTTTTGAAATCGGAGATTTAGAAGCTGAGATATAGGGGGAAAACAACTTTCTTACACCCCCTAGCAGAAAGTCTATGAATTATTTGAAAATTTTGAAATTATATGAAGAACATGTCACACTGGAAACACTATCCAACAAAGAAGGAATTTTTCAAATCGGACTCCTAGAAGTAGAAATATTGACAAAAATAAGATATATATCTACGCCCCCTGGCGTAGAAAACATGCATTATTTTAAGAAGAAAATGTTTCTAAACGGTTTGTCCACATGAATACTATCGGTCTACAAACGACATTTTTTTCAATCGGATTTTAGAAGCTCATATTTTGCTGATAATACATCAGAAGCGGAAATTAAGACTTACGCCACCTGGTGGCCAAACCATTGTTTTACAAAATTTTTAAAACATATGCAAACGACTTCCCATCGGGAGCTGTATCCGGTGCAGAAATAATTTTTCAAATCGGAGGTTTAGAAGCAGAGATATAGGGGGGGGGGGCACAATTTACCTTTACGCCCCCTAGCGGAAAGTCTATGAATTACTTGTAAATTTTGAAATTATGTGAAAAACATGTCACACTGAAAGCACTATCCAACAAAGAAGGAAGCTTTCAAATCGGACTCCTAGGAGTAGAGATATGGACAAAAATAAGATATACAGTGCATCTACGCCCCCTGGCGTCGAAACTGTGGAATATTTTAAGAAGAAAATATTCCGAAAAAGTTTATCTATGGGAGTTGCATCAGTCCACGAAAGAATTTTTTCAATCGATATTTTAGAAGTTCAGATTTTATGGCAAATACATCAGAAGCGAAAATTAACACTTACGCCCCCTGGTGGCCAAAGTATTCTTTACCAAAAATTGGAAATTATATGCAAAATACTTTCCATCAGGAGGTGTATCTGCTGAAGAAAAAAATTTCAAATCGGAGTTTTAGAAGAAGACTTATCGGGAAAAATATAATTTACTTTTACGCCACCTAGCGGAAAATCTGTGCGTAATTTAAAAAAGTAACTACATCTAAAATACTCTTCGACATAAATGGAATCAAAAGATAGAAGAATTTTTTTCAATCGGATGTTTTGAGGGAAATATGTGGAATAAAACGTGTTTTTGAATTCGACATCATCTGCATTTACGCCCTCTAGCGGCGAAATTGTACATCGTTAAAAAAAACGAAATAAAGGATCATCATTCGCAAATTTCAAGTTCCCCAATGCCAAAAGAATTTTTCAAATCGGACAAATAGTTGCAGAGATATCGTGTCTACAGACGGACGGACGGACAAACCGATAACATTAGCACGATCTTTTTTTACATAAGACGTGCTATAAAAGAATTCACTAATAATGATTTATAGAGTTCCTTCAATATCTATATTCCTGTACATCATATTTATGCTTATACTGTATATTAGAACTGAGGAATTAGAGGTTTATGGCGTAATTTTGAAGCAACTAATGCCAACAGACATAAGTTACTTTGAACAACGCAGGCATAAAACATCAGTTACCTTGAACAACAGACATAAGACATCATTTATCTTGAACAACAGACATAGAGGGGGAAATTAACAGGCACATGAAACTTGGCTGCAATGCATTTGCAAAAAACAGAATTATTTTCATGTACAATTTATCACTATGTCTAAAAAGAAGTTTTACGTTTTTATTAGAAAAAAATTAAGAATGCTTTTTAAATGCATAAATAATAAATTCTTCCTTTTGTATATGTTATTAAAATGTCATTGTGTGAACAAATGACAATTATTTTAGGTGTTACAGAAAATAAGTGTATGTGTATAATTCTTTCCGCAGTACAGTAGAAAAATTAATAACTGAGCGACGTCTCTTCTGGAATGCCCAATATGTACAAAATGTAAAATACACTGACGGAAAAAAAAATCCCAACACCACGAAAAAATAGTTGTAGAGGAATGAAATGGCGGCAATACATTTGTATAGGTAACATATTTAATCGATTAAGGTTTCAAGATCACAGCTTAATGTAAGCGCGAGAAGAGCCATTTTAAATGTGAAATGCTGGTACATTAATAACCGGTGTAACTGCCAGAATGTTGAATGCAAGCACGCAAACGTTCATGCATTGTGCCGTACAGATGCTGGATGTCAGTTTGTGGGATGGAGTTCCAAGCCTGTTGCACTTGGCCGGTCAATACAGGTACGGTTAATGCTGGTTGGGGATGACGCTGGAGTTGTCGTCCAATGATGTCCATACGTGCTCGATTGGTAAAAGATCTGGTGATCTAGCAGGTCACGGCAACATGTCGACACTCTGTAGAGCATGTTGGGATACAACAGCGGTATGCGGGCGAGCGTTATCCTGTTGTAAAACACCCCCTGGAATGCTGTTCATGAATGGCAGCACAACAGGTTGAATCACCAGACCGACGTACAACTGTGCCGTCAGGGTGCGTGGGATAACCACGAGAGTGCTCTTGCTGTCATAGGAAGTTGCTCTCCAGACCATAACTGTGTGTCTCGGCCGCAGACAGGTTGGTTGCAGGCGCTCACCTGGCATCCTTCTAACCAACACACTGCCATCACTGGCACCCAGGCAGAACCGGCTTTCATCAGAAAACACAACAGATCTCCACTCCGTCCTCAAATGAGCTCAAGCTTGACACCACTGACGTCGCAAACGGCAGTGGTTTGGAGTAAGTGGAATGCACGCTACAGGGCGTCTGGCTCGGTGTTGTCCTTCAAGTAACCGATTTGTAACAGTTCGTTGTGTCACTGTGGTGGCAACTGCAGCTCGAATTGCTGCCGCAGACGCGGTACGATGCGCCACGGCCATATGCCGTACACGGCGGTCTTTCCTCTCAGTAGTGCCACGTGGCCGGCCGGAACCCGGTCTTATTGAGGCAGTACCTTCCCTTGACCACCGCTGCCAACAATCATGCACAGTGACTACATTCCTGCCAAGTCGTTCTGCAATATTGCGGAAAGAAAATCCACCTTCTCGTAGCCCTATTACACGTCCTCGTTCAAACTCCGTGAGCTGTTGATAATGGCTTCTTCGTCTTCTTAAAGGCATTCTTGACTAACATCAACACACTACGTCGAATCTCAACGATAACTAACGCTCACGAACGTTACAGCGCGTATTTACAGCAAGCCTGCTTTGCATGTTCCGAGGGGCGCTACTAGCGCCACACGTATGCGCCGAGCGCGAAATTTGCATAGACGTCATCTTACAGATGTACTCTCACCGCCTACCAACTGTCGTTTATCTTACACAACCCCTTCTTGGTGTTGGGATTTTTTTTTCCGTCAGTGTATTATGATATTTTTGGGACTTTAAAATTTTATTTTATTTTCTGCTTTCACGATATCCCCTCTATGAAACGGGTATACTTGAATCAAGATAATCTCCCATGATTATCTTCTTCATAGCTCACATGGGATTTAAAATTTAGATGCATAAAAGTGTTTAATCATTGCCTCCTTCCAGTCCTTACTTATGGATCAGAGACGTGGGATTTAATTTAAAAAAAAAGAACATTCAGAGGCTGCGTCCAAATTAAATAAGCATTGCATGTTTAGTATAACCAAGAAAAGATTGGGAAAACTTCATATGTTAGAAAAATGAGATGAGTGGGTGACAGCTTGATCAAAGGAAGAACCCTGTAAAGTATAGAGGCAATGTGGTGGACATATAGCTAGAACTGACCACCGTTGGACAACTGAAATACTAGCCTAGATATAAAGACATAGGCAAGGACCTGAAAGAAAACCATGTGAAAGCAAGACCTTCTAGAAAACACAAGGCCATGACATTAGATAGATGAATTCCCTCTTTTAGTGACGTCACGCGGAAACCAAGGCTTCCGATTGGTTTCCAACGCTGTCGTGTATGACGTCAAACACGACACCGACGTATCAGCCTGTGTAACCGGAGAATGGCGTCACAAAAGGAGGGAACTCATCTCGCTAATGCTATTGGCTAGTACTTTTCAGGCGGCCTTGGTTAAAGATATGTGGATGTAATTTGAAAGCCTGCCATCGTGACATGGAGGAAAATTGCTCAAGACAGAGTGTCGTGGGAGCAATTTGGGCAGTGGGTTCGTCTATCAGTTGATTGGGAATGGTTGATGGGGATAATGATACATGGGGAGTGATCTGCAAATCCGAATTTTCTGTCCCACAAACCACTTTACAAGTGAACAATTGTAAAGCCAGCCAAAGGTTTTACTACAACGTATACCCACAGGATCTGGAAAATGACAAAAGCGGATGACCATTATAAAAATGAAGACCCTGAAGGCATTGGGCTGGACGCATTGCAAGAAGAACTGACCATTGTTGGGCAATTGATGTACATGACTTGATACAGAGGGACAGAAAGACCCAGAAAAAAACCCTACAAGGTAGATGGGAGAAGGAAATTCGAAATAAGGCCGGAGTGACATGTAAAAGATGTGATGTACCACTAAGGTGACACACCTATCGAAACGGCAAACTGCATCGATAGGCCTTCGTCGGTGTAGTTCAAGCGATAGGATCTCGGACTCCGGAGAAGGAAGATTCGAATTCCATCACCAGCAGAAAAGGGATCGTTCGCTATATTGGTGACCAAACGTAAAAGAAATCTTCCAGTCGTCAGGTTCAAGAAAAATGTCTGAAGCTTGCTCCACACGCCGTCTGGAATTACTCACGATTCCATCTTCTACAGAGTTTCTTCAAGCATGTGTTTTCCGCTGACACCAAATAATCGGCGATTTCGTGCCTCCGCCTTTCTTAAGTATGGGAAGGATATATACACTGAAGAGCAATTGAATTAGAGATACCTGTCTAGTAACGTGTAGCACCAACTTTCGTCCTGATGACGGCGGCCATTCGTCTCGGCATAGACTCGACAAGACACCGGAAGCGTTGGGAAGCCATACGGATCCACGACCACTCAACAAGCTCCCACAGTTCACGAAGATTTGATGGAGGGGGGGGTCACAGCCTCGAACATCTCTCTCGATGCCATCCAAGATGTGCTCGATGGGATTGAGGTCAGGTGACCTAGCTGGCCAAGGAAGCGAGGTCACGTCGGTGGAGTGTTCATCCAACCATTCGGATACAATTCGGGAGCAATGGCACGGTGCATTGTCTTGTTGCAGGATGAGGTCCCCAGTGGGATGTAGGAGACGCGCAAACGGGAACAAACGGTCGTCCAGGATATCCCAGTAACGTTGACCTGTGAGGGACGATGTCACACGTACCAGGGGGTTCCATTTCAGTCCACGTAAACTGTCCCCAGACGAGAACGCCACCCCCACCAGCTTGAAGAGTACCCTGTTGGCAAAAAGATCCATCGCTTCATGTGGTCTGCGCCGCACTCATATCCTGTCATCCGCATGTGTCAACGTGAATCTCGACTCATCAGTCCAGGCAACATTTTTCCACATGTCTAGGGTCTAGTGGCGATGTTCCCGAGCTCATTCTAATCTTTGCACCTTGTGATGTGCGGTCAGCAGCGGTACCCTCGTCGGACGATGGCTTTTGTACCCCATAGCGAGGAGATGGTTCTGGATGGTGTGGCTGCTTATGGGTTTTTGTGCACCAGCGTTAAATTGCCGAGTGTTTTCTTGCACTGTGACCCGTCTATCCGTTGTTACAATGCGAGCTAGCCGACGATGACCCCGCTCATCCACACGCTGTTGTCCACGGCAGTTGGCCCTTGCAGGGATGGTTTTACCGAATTCGACGTACTCATGGTGCACCCGTGACACAGTGACTCGTGAAAATCCAAGTACCTACGCGACTTCCGAGATGGAGTTACCCATTCTTCGGGATCCGACAATTTGCCCACGATTAAATGAGCTTATATCCTTCGTCTTACCCATACCGCGTCCGACTCTTACTGATTCCCGTCACATCACTCCTTATATTGTCGGATCGCTGCATACGTCATGACGTTTCCGTTTACAGGGCCGCCCACAGCGCCACATTTGCATAACGCCAGCTGTGTCTAGTTCAATTGCTCTTCAGTGTATGATGTACTGCTGAGGTGCCGCTCACGTCAAATCGGCAGGTTGCAACGATAGGCCTTCGTCGGTGCAGTTGAAATGGTAGAATATCCGACTCCGCAGAAGGAAGGTGTGTGTTCGAACCCAATCTAGCACATTTGGGCACGTTCTCGATACAGACATGACGCAATCAAGAAAAATAGTTAAACTCGGGATCTAGAAAATGGCAAAAGTGAATGTCAATTTGATCAAAGTAAAGACCCCTCAAGCGACAATGAGCTGGAAATTTTGCTAGAAGCACTAACCAACGCTGGACAACTGAAATACTAGCCTCGTTACCAAGGGTTAGGAAAAGACTTAAAAAAAGACAGCTAGGAGATGTGTAAATGAAATTCGAAAGCATGTCGAGATGTTATGAAAGAACATTGCTCAAGAGAGAGAGAGTTGAGGATGAGACTTGAGGAGCGCTTTATCCAGAAGTGTACTAAGAACACTTAATGCTGATGATGACTGTATGTTTTCCATAGTTGGAATTTTTGAAAATTGTTCTTTTTATTTTATTTTATTTTGTACGAGATGAAGTTCATCTGAGGAAAATAGTTAGTACATATAGCGATTAAGAAAGCAGAATTTGAGTTGCAGAAGTTTCTTTTTTCATGCGTAGTTTTCCTGATACTAATCCATTACAAAACAACAAATCTATTGCTTCAGCTCTTATATGCATCTAAGTCTGTAACAAACTTTCAAAGTATAAAAGGGATTATTTATTCAGCTTTGAAAGGAATGCTACATATGTCGATCTATTTCGTCCTCTTCGGCAAGTTGCATTCTCCAGAATTAACATTAGTAGACCGCTCGGTTAAGCAACACTTAATCTGTAAACAAACATTTCCGTTGACCGTAATGGTTCAGGGAGTTCGAGTTATTTTTCCTTATGATTTCCGCTTCATTTATTGCAACAAGTAAAATGTGTTGTGTCTCGCTAGGGTGTATGTACAATGTGAATTACTTGATATCATCCATAGAGAAACAAAAGAAAACGATGAAAAAGAAAGAAAAGCAGGTGGTATTGTAAATTTTTTTAAACGAAAATTAATTATCTCACGTTGTACATACACCCTAGTGAGAACCGAAAATTAACTTAATCGAAACTTAATTTCTTGAATAGTGAAGGAATCGAAATTAATTGAAAAAGCATTGAATGGAAAATTAATCAATTTATGTCGAAGAGAATGCAGCTACACTATCTACCAACAAGTAATTGGACACCTGTGATAGCAAAGGAAAACGAAGTTTATTCACCTTCAATAGTTGGTGGAGCCTCCACGAGCGGCGTTACAGCTGCGACCCTCCGGGGCATACTCTCAACCAGGCCTTTTACGACGGCTAGCCGTATTTTCTTCCAGTCGGCTTGGAGAAGACAGGTCAGTTCCTTCACCGATTTCGGACGGTGGGGGCACCCATTAAGTCGACGCTCCAATTCGTCCCAGAGGTGTTCGATAGGGTTAAGGTCCGGGCTCTGCGCAGGCCAGTCCATTCGATTAACCCCATTGTCACCATACCAAGCCATGGTGGACCCGCAACATGACAGGTGGCATTGTCATCCTGAAAGTAACATGTGTCCACCCCGTAAAACTGCCACAACGTAGGAAGCGCATGGTCATCCAAAATGGTGCAGTAGGTGTCGGCGTTGAGTCTACCAGGAATTGCGACTAAGGATCCCGTGCCATACCAGGAGAAACACCCCCATAGCATAATTCCACCGCCGCCGAACTTCATAGTTGGCACAATACATTCCGACAGGAGGAGTTCTCCAGGCAAACGCCAAACCCAGACCCTGCCATCCGAACGATAGAGGGAGAACCGTGATTCGTCGCTCCAGAGAACCTGTTTCCACTGTTCAACGGTCCACTGTCGACGTTCTTTGCACCACGTTAGCCGAGCAGCGCTTTTGGACTTGGTGATCAAAGGCTTGTGGGCGGCAGCACGTCCATGATAACCGAGCAGATGGGCTTCCTTACGGATGGTATTCATCGAAAGAACACTCCCGGATGACTGTTGAATCTCCTCGCGGATGTGGACCATCGATCTGGTGCGGTTTTTCCGAATTTCTCTGGCCAGCACCCGTCGGTCACTAACTCCCAGTTTTGTGGGTCTGCCTGGTCGGGGCACATTCCGACAGTCACCTCTCATCTTGCACTTGCCAATCACCTAGGCCACTGTCGATTTTGGATACTTCAAGTAGCTGGACATGTCACGTATGGATCGGCCATTTCTGTGATACCCAACGATTACACCTTTCTCGAAATCTGGGATTTCCGAACTGCGTGGCATCTTGCATGCAACTGGTTGCGTTGTTGTATCCGACACGATATTTAACGGCGGCGGCCGTGACGTGTATCAGGACCGCAGATATCGTCGATTGCTGGGGTGTCCAATTACTTGTTGGTAGATAGCGAATAAGGGTGAGTCAAAGGTTTTGCAATATTTGTATCACTTTATGTCTTCATACGTACCTTTACGACGAAAGCTGACTAGCATTCAAAGTATAGGCCATCGTATTGCATCGTCTTTAGCCATCTATCTGCCAGTTCTTCGATTCCGCGACTCTACCAGTTCTTGACCTTCGAGGCGAAGAACTCCTTCACCCCAGCTGCCAACTCCTCCTGATTGGTGAAGTGTCGCCCGCAATGGAAGTGGGCCATGGACCGGAACAAATAATACTCCGACGGGGCAAGGTCCGGACTATATGCTAGGTGTGGCATTAGTTCAATGCCTTCAATTTCCCGGAGTTTTGCCTGGGTCGATCGCGCGGTATGAGACTGAGGGTTGTCCTGCTGTACGACAGCGCGCTTTCTGTTCGCCAGTGCCGCGTACTTCTCCTCCAAAACGGCATACATCCGCTCCAGCTGTTTACAGGAAAAGTTGGCGTTGATGGTCTGACCGTCTGGAACAAATTCGTAATGGATTATCTCCTCGAAATTCCACCAGACGCAGAGCATCACCTTGTACTCGAAGCGCCCACGTTTCGAAACAGGTTCTGGAAACTAGCCCGGGCTCAACCACTGCCATTGTGTGTTAGGGTTACAGAAACAGACCCACTTTTCATCGCACGTTACAATTCTCTTGATGAAACGTATATCGCGCGGGTATTCCAGGAGTTTCGTGCACACTTCCACCGGACGATTTGCTTCAGCTGACGTCAGTTCGTGAGGGACAATGCGGCAGCTCCTGCAGACCTTGCGGAGGTCCTGAAGGTGACGAACCACGGTGGTCTGTGATACGCCCAGCTCGCCTGATAATCTCCGAGTTCTGGTTGTCGGATTTGACTTTACGGCCTGGAGCACGGCCTCCGGGTCCATGGTTCGCGACCTACCTGACCTTGGATGATCTTCTAGGTTTCTGTTACCTGAGCGAAATTTCTTGAACTATCTGCTTGCGGTGCTGTGGTCCACGGAACCTTCGCCTTTCGCATGACAAATGTTTCGTGTTGCTTGACAGCGTTATGGCTGGTTCAAACTCCTAAAGCAAAAGTCCCCTAATTAGCCGATTGTGGCAGTACATTTTTTAGGAGTCCCAACCACAGACAGAACGACAACTACACAGCAACGACTACTGCAGTGCGTGACTTGAACTAGTGTAAATACGTGACATACCGGCCGCTGCACATGCGTTCATGCAAATACTGCAAAACTTTTCGACAATCCGCCTGATAGTTACGTTCCTTGATCACCATTGTTTAAAATGATTTTTCCCAAAAATCTATTTGACCAAAATGGATGTGTATCAGTGCTGAGACGGGCCGAGCACGAGCCCGACGCCGTGCCCACGCCCGAACTAGGCTCAGGCTGCATACTATTTAGTGCAATTCAAGCTGGTCTCAGAGTGAGAGAGAGAATTTTCTTATTTTCTTTTTAAATGTAATTTTGTATAATTTAGCATACGAGACTTTTCTTACATTTTGTAGTTGGTAAATAGAATTCTTAGGCAACCTGGTCTGGGTGTTAAATGGAGACTCGAGAGAGATATTTATTCCGGGCTTGATTAGCAAATGCCATAGAACACACTTTATTGGATTTCTGTGAGGGGAATGCTTCTTCAAGAATTACATATACTAGATAGTAGGTAGCAAGCCGACGATATCCCCCTCCCCCATCACCATAACAATTCTGTTGAGCAACATACGAAAATTGCAGCGTCGCCCGATCTTTTCGGTTGTCCGCCCACGCGAAGCATTTCATGAAACGAATGGTGAAAGAAAATCGCGGCGCTATATCACGGAAATAGATATACAGGGTGTCCGTGAATTATTGGACACATTACAAAATCATATAAAACAAAACATTAAACAGATAGAAAGAAACTGACTGTACTAACTTACAATGTAACTGCACAAGTTAATAAATTTCGATGTGAGATCCCTTGGTTGCTCGTAGTACGTCCAAGCGATACTCGATTTAATGCCATTGATATGTTGCTGAGAATCTGTGTACACCTGATCAATGTTTTCAGATTTTCATCAACATTATCCACGTTTTTCTTGAAAGAAAAATAAATAAATCGAAGGGATAATAGTGGTCAGTTCAGGAAAGGGTGACGATTCTTCCCTGGAGTGATTTGCTGTTAAACTTTTCGTAAATTTAGATTTCACCTCCCCTGGGTTCGATTTTTGGATCTAGAGAGAAAGGTCAAGAAAAAGTTACAGAAATTCTATTTCTCATTTGTTTTTTTTTTCCTTCTTTGTTCTGTGAGGCCGGAAAGAAAGGTGTTCGTTTTTTTTTTCCACGAAAGAAAGAAAAGAAAAAAATGTATATAGTGTGGACTGGCAGTCACAATGCTGTCCTTTTGTTTTTGGATTACTCAGCCCAGCAGGAGGAAAGGAAAAACGTACTCAGCAGAATTAAAATAAGAGCAGTGTTAATAATTTTTTTTTCTCTATGTGTATGAACAAAATGTAGCATTCATACGACGCAGTACCAAAAGGTGCGATGTCGCAACATTCATGAGAATAAACCTGGGGTATGCTCATAAAAAAAAAAAAAAAATAATAATAATTAAGAAAAAAAATATATTTTGTATTTCTTGCTTTGTTCAGTGTATGAGGTAACATGTTAAAACATTTTGTAAGCCAGATACAGCCTCCTCCTTTAACAGATAGCAGTTAATGATCCAAGTTTCCCAGAAAAGGGCTGGAAGGCAGAAAATTCTTTCGATCCCTTTCAGAGGTTTTCTTTCCTGGGAAAAGACCCCAGGAGTTACCAACATTCTTTTCCCCGAGGTCTGGTAAATCTCCCTAGCTAAGAAGGGGCTTAGCGAACTGAAATAGATACCCGTGTAAGGCACTATGAAAGGGGAAGTGGTTGGCCGATTGAAAGTGGGAAGCAGCAGTCCCTCGCGTCAAAATTTATGAGGTTGTTTTCGAAATGTGGACCCTTGCGAAGCATTCAGCTGTCAGGTGTCGAACACGTGCATTTCACGTGTTCTTGGCTAGAAGCAGCCAATGGGATGGAGGCGTCTTCATGGCCTGATGCAATTGGTCACTTGAAGTATTGAAGGGGAAGAGAGGTCTGCGCGTCCATTTTGATTTTAGAGAGAGGTTGCAAAAATGAACTGCTAGAGAGAGAGACGAGAAAAAAAAATGATTGCGGGCTGATAGGTGTAAAGAAAATGAGGCAGATTGTCTTTGAGAAGCCCAGAGTGAGGTTAGGAGGTTATCCTCCTCCTGGGAAGCTCAAAAATTTTTAACATAGGCTACCTACTTGGACCTGCAGTCCCAGTGAGAAAAGAAAAGGAAAAACCCCACGCATTATGACGTCTCTCTGAGAACAACAGCGCTCTAAGTCCGTTTCTTTTTTTGAACAGCTATCCCTAGCTGTGAGGAGAGCCCTGGGCGACTAGTGGCAGCCGACCCACCGATGTGGCCGAGGTGAAAAGAAACAACAAACAAAAAAAATGAATGGAGACCAGGTTATCCACTTCGCTACGAGGAGTGATCAAATAGCCTCATAACAGTCTCCCCTCCGTACTCGGTGCCATTCTCAACCAGGAAAGAAAAAAAAAACAACAACACAAGATTGAGGAGCAAGAAGATAGTGTGGACCACCTAACATACCAGTCCGAAAAATAAGGAAGATATTGAAGGAGCCTCTTCTGACAGGCCTGCTGAAGATATGTCCACAAAGAGAAGTACCGTAATTCAACGAAGAGCGGCGGGACAGAAAAAATAAAAAAAAAAAAAAAAAACAGGTGAAACGTGAGACAACAGGTCCTAGAGCTTAAGTATGTAAGTTGTCTTTTATTGTTTTTATTTCTCATAATATGGTTAAAGTTTTTTTTTATAAGGGGAGGTATAAATGAGCTGAAAAATTTACTGATCGAAGCACTATTGAAGGGGAAGGCTGTAGCTGACCGTTAATAATCTGATTGTTTTAACACGAAAAAAAAATTTCTTATTAAAAATCACTCGTGATGTTTTGTAATGGCCTCAAAAAATCCATGAAAGTGGTAGAGGCATGTGAAGCCAAATCTACGGAAACAGGCAAAAATGTATCAACCGGAATTGTTATGACATAAGAAAAGGTTGTGATCTCGCAACCCTATCAGTACAGTTTGTTCTTCAAATATTCCTTTTTTTTTGATACCATGTTGTTATTGTTTTACAAATAAATATAGGCATTAGCCTTTCAAAAACCAAATTTTAATAAGAATTGGCAATTCAGTTTTCTTGCTGTCTCTTAAATTTCTGAGCAATGGCACTCATCACCCAACGCTCTGACGTTGGCTAGGAAGTCCCTTGGTTGTTGTTTACATAATGATAATGTCCTAATAAGTAAAATACTTACGGTCTGATATTTTCTTTCTTGTTCATGCTTACAAACACGAGTTCATAAACACGGTCTCTTTGAGTTGACACATATGTTACACATGTACCAAAAACACAGTGCTTTAGTTATTCCTCGGCTGAACCCAAATTCACAGAAACACTGACACAGGTGAAAACTCAGTTGTGCTATAACAAATATGACATCTCAAAGTTTCTTCTTATAAGTTTAATTTGTGGTTGTTTCAAAAAGCATCTACCCATCTCCCAAAGTTGAATTTTAGTCGAAATTCAAAATTTCCCTTCAGACTTAATTTTGGCTACCTATTTAATAAATATATAACGTGGTTGAGATTTCCGCCACAACATAAATGGTGCCGTGACCAGGATGCGTGCCATGGCTCAATTTTTTTTAAGACACTGAATGCCAAATAATTCCAAAGTGTTGTAATAATACTGATAAGTTTGGTTGTTAAGTGAAAATAGCTGAGTAGTCTCTGAAAATTTTGTAAGAGCATACGCCAGTGGAAATTAAAGGTTGAGTTGGAGTTATAATTGTGAAAAATAGAATAACACAAGGTTACAGTAAACAAAAATTGTGTTTTGTACATCTTCACTGCTATTAATTATCAGAGAGTAAGGATATTAAGTCAAAGCTTCAGGGTGTATATATATATGTATATATATATATATATATATATATATATATATATATATATATATATATATATATATATATATTTCTTCAAATTTCAAAGTTAGGAACAATATAATCTAGTGTTTAGTGCATATGTTATTTCTAGTGTTTTGCATATATAAGTTTTTGGAGCAATTTGCATACATAAGTGTTTAAATGAATAGTGTAGAATTTTGAGTATATTAGCATAGTGTGAATTTTTGCATTGAAGATTTTTCTTTGAGTGAGCTTAAATCTGAATAGGTATGATGATAACTTGCACAATTCATAGAACATGTCAGTATTAATAACAGTTACAGGATTACTTAATTAGTGAGTTGTTACAAAGTTCTTGCCCTAGGAAAAAGTAAAAAAAATTTTTTTTGGTGTAATATTTCAATTTGTATGGTTTCGGCTCAAGTTAGGAGTAAAGTGAAGCATAACATCATACTAACTAGGACAACCATAATTTCTTTTTTTTGCCTCTTTTTCCTTCTGCTGGGAAATCAAATTATAATGGCGACTGGAGTTTTGGGTGCTATTTGAATTTTAGAACATAGAATTTGCATTTTTTTTATTTGGGCAAAAATATTCTTTCGATATTCTGTGAGAGTGTGAGCACATAAATTTCTTTTGATGTTGTGATTATATCAGTGTTTGGTAAGTATTATTGGTATTTTGTGATGTGGGTAGATTGTTTATTCCTTCAGATGCTAGTAGGCGAATACAGTGTTACTGTGTAGTGGTTTATGGTAGTGTGAATTTAGTGTAATTTCAAATAATTTTTGTTTTGGGTTTCCTTTGCTACAGTGAGTTAGTTTCATTGAGAGTGTTAGTATAGTGAAGGTGTAGTGCAAGATTAATAGGGTGTTAGGATAACCTTAGATACAGCTACAGCAGTGCTAGTGCTGAGTAAAAATAAATATTGCAATTTTTTTTCTTGCTGAAGCAAGAGTAAATTGAATTAGTGAAATCATGGCTAATGAAGGAGAAGGTACCGGAGAAATCCAAGGAGTAAATTGGAGTCTCCCAGGTCTAATGGGACTAGTGAAGGAGTTTTCTGGGGATCCTAGTAGATTGTCAGTGAAAGAGTTCTTTCAGACATTAGAGGATGTGGCACTCATGGGATGCTGGGCAGCAGATCAGAAATTTGTGGTATTGAAACATAGGTGTACAGGAGAGGCTAAACAACTAGTTAGAGATGTGATTGCCCGGTCAGAGAATGTAGATTATGAGGGGATGAAAAAAGAACTAATTGAGAGGTTTGCTTCACCTGAATCAGTAACTGTCAAGATGGGAAGATTTCACTCCTGCGTACAGAAAAGGGGTGAGACAGTGAGGCAATTTGC
This sequence comes from Macrothele yani, assembly GCA_039090855.1. Taxonomy (NCBI): domain Eukaryota; kingdom Metazoa; phylum Arthropoda; class Arachnida; order Araneae; family Macrothelidae; genus Macrothele; species Macrothele yani. Next base: position 114,103,044 of record CM077013.1, on the reverse strand, counting down.
AGCTAGGTTAGAACGGGCAGCTTTTAGCTACTTCAATGAAAACGCTGGAGCTTTGGCTGAGTTCAGAGACCAGAATGTCTTGGCCCAGTTCATAACAGGAGTGGACCCAAAAATTCGTCGCCTGGTTCTGTCTCATCAACCACGAACCTATAAAGACGCAAAAGAGAAGGCCATATTGGAAGAAGAAAATGAGAAGTACATGGCCAGTTTTTCTCGGGGAGTATCCTTCGTAGGAGTGGAGGAAGGAGATAATCGTGCCCCTAGGCATGAGCTTGGGGAGGAAACGCCTCCAAGTCCCATGATGTTAGCACTGTGTGACCAAATTAGGGAACTGGGCAAGCAAGTAGCCACTTTAGCAATTGCTAATGCCAGTGCCAGTGAGAAACCACCGAGGGAAGAGCCGAGGCACAGCAGTTCTCCTGCTAGTAGGGAATCAGGTTTTTACCCAGCCAGGAACAATTACTCCTCACCCACAAGGTACCGGAGAGATAGGAGACAGGAATATCCACGAGAAGGCGGGTCGGATAGATACAGATCCCCTAGTCGTCCAAGACAGGAAGATTTCCGCCGGAGCAGCAGGCTCACTGTGATCTGCTATCGGTGTAACCAGGTGGGGCATTATGCAAATGAATGTCACCAGATAGACAGGCCCTCTCAGGAGTATAGGAATCAGGGTCGCGGAAGAAGTCAATATCTTTCCCATTCCAGGGGCGGAAGGACTCGACATGCACCACCGGGCAGAAATGGTCAACAGCGAAACAATCAACACAACAGGTCGGATGCTTTAAACTGGTAGTGGGGAGAAGATATTGGGAGTCATCTTCTAAGAAAAAACCCCTTGTTGTAAAGGCTCCAATTGGCTCATGTTTCACCAACGGTCACTCGTTTGGCATGCCTATTCTGGAAGGAGTAGTTAGCGGGAAATCCTTGAGGCTACTGATTGACACGGGGGCGTCAGTTAGCTTAATAACCGAGGGTTGCCTCAACTCCTTACCAGGATATAAGAGATTCATGAAGTATCCCAACCTAGTGGTCAAGGGTGTTTCAGGGAAACACCTGGATATTAAGGCCTATGTGGAATTGAAATTTTGTTTGTCTGGGGTGAATTTTAAGCATAAAGTGTTTGTCACCCAGACTCGGTTATCATCAGATTATGATGTCATTGTTGGTTTTGACCTTTTAAAGGCACAACAATTTGTTTTCAATGCTGCAGCAGGCACTTTAAGTAGAGTAGGAGCACGCATGCCAAATGTTTATCCACGAGAGAGGGAGCAAGTGATTGCTTTGGTGAAACAGATGTTCCAAATACCAAAGAGAAAGAGGAAAGTGGTTAAGAGAAAAAGGAGGAAGAGGTGTGCAAGAAAGAGGGTGATACCCCAGAGTACCCCTACAGTGTCAGAGCATGCTGGTGTTGATCCTATTGGTGTGGTTACTGCTAGAGAGGGAGCCTTCTCTACTGAGGAGACCCCCATTTCAAAAGGTAAACAAACCAACCCACCGGCTGAGTCAGTAATGCATCAGGAGGACTCTCTCCCCACTGAGTTATCCGAGGCACCTTCGGGAAGTCAAAATTTAGGGAAAAGGCATTATTTTGGAAAAACTGTCCGAGCGGAGAAAATACCCCCAAATCTGAAAGGATAATTTCGGTAACGGTTGCAGACTGTGCAGAGTTGGGGGAAGTTATGCTCTTACAGCAGGCAGACGCATTCAAGTGCGAGTCACTTTGGATAGGTCGCTCGGTGAACAGTACCAATAATGATAGTACCTTGGTGAAGGTGATCAATTTATCGGACTCAGTGGTTTACCTCAACAAGCATTCTAGGTTGGTTACAGCGGAACCAATTCGGGTAACTTCAGTGTCAACAGTGGACAGTCAAATTGATGATTGTTCCACATGGGCGAACGAGTTCGACGTGTCGCATCTACCTCCTGATCAGCAGTCAAAATTGTCCTCATTTTTGCACTCGCATAGGAGGACGTTTGCGAAAAATGTAGCAGAGTTAGGTGAATGTGACACCTTGCTACATCAGGTTCATCTGACAGATGAGATCCCTGTGAGACAGAGAGCCTATAGAGTTCCTTATGCTCTTCGAGACGAACTCAATAGGCAGATCAACGAACTTTTGGAGGCAGGTATTATACAACCTAGTGACAGTCCTTATTCAGCACCTGTTCTCCTTGTAAAAAAATCGGATGGCAGTTATCGTCTCTGTACTGACTTTAGGAGGCTGAATGCCAAGACAGTACCGGATTCCTTTCCGATTCCAAATTTGGTGGAGATGGTGGATTCCTTAGCAGGAGCCACCTACTTTAGCTCTCTGGATTTGACCTGAGGGTTTTACCAGATGAAAGTACGCCCTTCGGATGTTTACAAAACAGCTTTTGTCACCGATCAGGGTTTGTACGAGTGGCTAAGGGTACCATTTGGGATGCGAAACAGCCCAAACAGCTTCCAGAGGCTGATGGAAATAGTCCTATCAGGTCTCAAGCCTCTCCAGGTTGGCATATACATTGACGACATTGTCATTGCCAGCAAAACTTTCGAGGAACACCTTGATAAGCTGGAGATTGTTTTCCAAAGGTTGAGACAACACAACCTTAAGCTTAAGCCTGACAAGTGCCACTTTTTGAAGTCTTCAATTAGGTACCTGGGATTTGTTGTCAGTCGAAATGGCGTCACACCTGATCCCAGAAATTTGGAAGCTGTCCGCAACTTCAAAATTCCAAATTCCGTTAAGCAAGTCCGAGCTTTCCTAGGTCTCACAGGTTTTTATAGGAGGTTTATCCCTGATTATGCCAAATTGGCTTTGCCCCTGACTAATCTGATCAGGAAGGAAAAGACATTCAAATGGACACCTGAAGCCCAGACCGCTTTTGAGGGACTACAACAGGCACTCTTAAGTGAGCCCTGCCTGAAATTACCTGATTTGTCAAAGGAATTTGTGGTTGCTTGTGATGCTTCAAAATTTGCTATTGGGGCCGCATTGCAACAAGAGGAAGGAGGAAAATTGCATCCAGTAGCATATGCTAGCCGAAAGTTAAAAGGAGCGGAACTTAATTATTCTGTGGTGGAGAAGGAAATGCTCAGTGTAGTGTTTGCAGTAAACTACTACAAACAATATCTATATGCTAGACACTTTCTCATCATTACCGACCAAGCCAGTTTGTCATATGCCTTCAAATTAAGGGATCCCACTTCTAGAATAGCTCGCTGGTGCATGTCGTTACAGCAGTTCGATTATACAATTCAACACAGACCAGGGAAATCGAATGTCGTAGCTGACTATCTGTCTAGGAATGTGCTGACCACCGAAGTGGTGGAGCAGTCGGCAGCAAGACAGGCAGAGGAACGGACAAGAGTGAAGGAATTGCAGAGGCAGGATAGCAGGTGGAATAAACAGATTGAGTTGCTGGAAGGAAAGGGAGAGCTGGGTAAACTCAAGGTCTCGGATGAGTTTTACCTACAGGATGGACTCTTATGGCACTACGTATTACCCAAGTCAGGAGATACCAGGAATCAACCACGAGAACAGCTGGTCATACCAGAAACTATGGTGGAAGAGATTTTGGAGCAGTGCCACGACTCGGAAACTGTGGCTCATCCAGGGTTCAACAGAACATTGGAGCGGGTACGCTCCCGATTCTACTTCCACAACATGTACTCAGTGGTTAAGGCATATGTAGACAGCTGTCACAGCTGCTTAAGTAAAAGAGCTTACAAACCAGGTAGAAAGGCACCTTTGGTAAGGGCAGAGCTTCCTAGTCGCCCCTTCGAGAAAATTGCTATGGATGTTGTGGGACCTCTGGTCACCACCATGTCAGGAAATAGATTCATTCTAGTTATCACTGACTACTTTACTCGTTGGCCAGAAGCCTATGCGTTACCAGACACAAAGAGTGAAACGATAGCCCAGGTCCTCATAGAAAAATTCATTGCTTCACATGGTGTGCCAGCCAAATTGTTGACAGACAGGGGAACAAACTTTCTGTCGGCAGCCATGATGAAAGTCTATGAGAGGCTGGGTATCAAAAAGTTGAATTGTAGCCCATATCATCCCTCTGCTAATGGACAGTGTGAGAAATTGAATGATAGCTTGATTAAGTCAGTTAGTCACCTGGTCTCGGATAGACAGGATGACTGGGACCATTGCCTTCCCATGGCACTCCTTGCATTCAGGACAGCGGTGCACACCAGTACTGGGGAAACCCCAGCCTATCTCACATATGGAAGAGACCTGGTGTTGCCATATCATTTGATCGGCAGTCCCCGAGTACGTACATATGCTTCTCAGTTGGAATATTGTGACGAGCTCACGGATAGGCTAAACATAGCATTCGAGGCTGTCAAGGCAAACCTGGAAAAGGCTGCAGACGCACAGGAGAAACAACGTGCAAAGACTGCCGTTGATAAGCATATCACCCTTAATGACAAGGTGTATTTATATTCTCCTGCAGTGAAGCCAGGACGAAGTAAGAAACTGAGCAAGCTATGTTCGGGACCCTATCGTGTCACCAAGGTGATACCGCCGGTGAATTACGAGATTACCTTCATCCCTGATCCCAGGAAAAAGGAGCTGGTCCATGTGGATAGGCTGACCAAGGTAAGGGACAGGCCTCTATTTCCAAGTGCCATGAATAAGAGCGAGGGTAGTACAAACTCCGAGGAGATGGAGGAAGTTCAAGAGGACAGTTCTACACAAACACAAGTGAAGGAGATTGATAGTAGTGATGTAGGTTTTATTCCGTGGTTCCCGTTTCCTGGGAGGAGAACAAGTTATGGGAGATTGCCTAGGCCAGCAAACACTCCTGCAGTGGTGAGTGAACAGGCTAGTATTCAGACTCCAGCCGGCACTCCTGAGGTAGTTAATGAACAGGCGAATATACAAACTCCAGCAAGTACTCCGGTAGTGGAGCAAGCTGGTCCTTCAAGGCCGAGAGCCAGTCGCATACCCACAAGTACTGTGTTGACACCTAGGTATTGTTTGCGTCCTAGAGATGGTCGTGGATTCATAGCTCGGAAGTAAATAGTGCACTCCTATTCAGTTGCAACGTTGCGTGTAAATAGTCGTGTGATATTATTGATTGGTACCTTAAGTGTAGTGTAGGAAGCAATTATGTTTTCTGTAGTATTGATAAATCAAGTGAAGCATATTTTGAATTTGTGGTCTCGTATAGTGTTGTGGTTGTTTAGTGAGAATTTTCCTGTCGATTCCAATTTCCACTGCCAAGCCAACCATTCACTTTTGTTTATTTTCTTTGATTAAGGGTTTATACTTACCAGTGATAAGTAGAGTTTGGTTGTGTCCAGGAGCACCTTGCAGCTCCTGGAATTCCAGGAAATTGTATAGTATTTATGTAAGTAGTTGAGGTGTTGGGTGCGATAGTTCATGCCAGTTCTCTGTCGTGTTTAAGATGTTGGTTTATCTGTTCCTTGCTCAGGAAATGGTACATTTTCATGTGGCTTTGGTATGTTTCTCAAAGTTTTTCTTGGTGGTTGTTTCTTTTTTGTTGTCTCCCATGGGAGGAATGCAGTGATATGTTGCTGAGAATCTGTGTACACCTGATCAATGTTTTCAGATTTTCATCAACATTATCCACGTTTTTCTTGAAAGAAAAATAAATAAATCGAAGGGATAATAGTGGTCAGTTCAGGAAAGGGTGACGATTCTTCCCTGGAGTGATTTGCTGTTAAACTTTTCGTAAATTTAGATTTCACCTCCCCTGGGTTCGATTTTTGGATCTAGAGAGAAAGGTCAAGAAAAAGTTACAGAAATTCTATTTCTCATTTGTTTTTTTTTCCTTCTTTGTTCTGTGAGGCCGGAAAGAAAGGTGTTCGTTTTTTTTCCACGAAAGAAAGAAAAGAAAAAATGTATATAGTGTGGACTGGCAGTCACAATGCTGTCCTTTTGTTTTTGGATTACTCAGCCCAGCAGGAGGAAAGGAAAAACGTACTCAGCAGAATTAAAATAAGAGCAGTGTTAATAATTTTTTTTCTCTATGTGTATGAACAAAATGTAGCATTCATACGACGCAGTACCAAAAGGTGCGATGTCGCAACATTCATGAGAATAAACCTGGGGTATGCTCATAAAAAAAAAAATAATAATAATTAAGAAAAAATATATTTTGTATTTCTTGCTTTGTTCAGTGTATGAGGTAACATGTTAAAACATTTTGTAAGCCAGATACAGCCTCCCTCCTTTAACAGATAGCAGTTAATGATCCAAGTTTCCCAGAAAAGGGCTGGAAGGCAGAAAATTCTTTCGATCCCTTTCAGAGGTTTTCTTTCCTGGGAAAAGACCCCCAGGAGTTACCAACATTCTTTTCCCCGAGGTCTGGTAAATCTCCCTAGCTAAGAAGGGGCTTAGCGAACTGAAATAGATACCCGTGTAAGGCACTATGAAAGGGGAAGAAGTGGTTGGCCGATTGAAAGTGGGAAGCAGCAGTCCCTCGCGTCAAAATTTATGAGGTTGTTTTCGAAATGTGGACCCTTGCGAAGCATTCAGCTGTCAGGTGTCGAACACGTGCATTTCACGTGTTCTTGGCTAGAAGCAGCCAATGGGATGGAGGCGTCTTCATGGCCTGATGCAATTGGTCACTTGAAGTATTGAAGGGGAAGAGAGGTCTGCGCGTCCATTTTGATTTTAGAGAGAGGTTGCAAAAATGAACTGCTAGAGAGAGAGACGAGAAAAAAAATGATTGAGGGCTGATAGGTGTAAAGAAAATGAGGCAGATTGTCTTTGAGAAGCCCAGGGTGAGGTTAGGAGGTTATCCTCCTCCTGGGAAGCTCAAAAATTTTTAACATAGGCTACCTACTTGGACCTGCAGTCCCAGTGAGAAAAGAAAAGGAAAAACCCCACGCATTATGACGTCTCTCTGAGAACAACAGCGCTCTAAGTCCGTTTCTTTTTTTGAACAGCTATCCCTAGCTGTGAGGAGAGCCCTGGGCGACTAGTGGCAGCCGACCCACCGATGTGGCCGAGGTGAAAAGAAACAACAAACAAAAAAAATGAATGGAGACCAGGTTATCCACTTCGCTACGAGGAGTGATCAAATAGCCTCATAACAGTCTCCCTCCGTACTCGGTGCCATTCTCAACCAGGAAAGAAAAAAAAACAACAACACAAGATTGAGGAGCAAGAAGATAGTGTGGACCACCTAACATACCAGTCCGAAAAATAAGGAAGATATTGAAGGAGCCTCTTCTGACAGGCCTGCTGAAGATATGTCCACAAAGAGAAGTACCGTAATTCAACGAAGAGCGGCGGGACAGAAAAAATAAATAAAAAAAAAACAGGTGAAACGTGAGACAACAGGTCCTAGAGCTTAAGTATGTAAGTTGTCTTTTATTGTTTTTATTTCTCATAATATGGTTAAAGTTTTTTTTTTTATAAGGGGAGGTATAAATGAGCTGAAAAATTTACTGATCGAAGCACTATTGAAGGGGAAGGCTGTAGCTGACCGTTAATAATCTGATTGTTTTAACACGAAAAAAATTTCTTATTAAAAATCACTCGTGATGTTTTGTAATGGCCTCAAAAAAATCCATGAAAGTGGTAGAGGCATGTGAAGCCAAATCTACGGAAACAGGCAAAAATGTATCAACCGGAATTGTTATGACATAAGAAAAGGTTGTGATCTCGCAACCCTATCAGTACAGTTTGTTCTTCAAATATTCCTTTTTTTTTGATACCATGTTGTTATTGTTTTACAAATAAATATAGGCATTAGCCTTTCAAAAACCAAATTTTAATAAGAATTGGCAATTCAGTTTTCTTGCTGTCTCTTAAATTTCTGAGCAATGGCACTCATCACCCAACGCTCTGACGTTGGCTAGGAAGTCCCTTGGTTGTTGTTTACATAATGATAATGTCCTAATAAGTAAAATACTTACGGTCTGATATTTTCTTTCTTGTTCATGCTTACAAACACGAGTTCATAAACACGGTCTCTTTGAGTTGACACATATGTTACACATGTACCAAAAACACAGTGCTTTAGTTATTCCTCGGCTGAACCCAAATTCACAGAAACACTGACACAGGTGAAAACTCAGTTGTGCTATAACAAATATGACATCTCAAAGTTTCTTCTTATAAGTTTAATTTGTGGTTGTTTCAAAAAGCATCTACCCATCTCCCAAAGTTGAATTTTAGTCGAAATTCAAAATTTCCCTTCAGACTTAATTTTGGCTACCTATTTAATAAATATATAACGTGGTTGAGATTTCCGCCACAACATAAATGGTGCCGTGACCAGGATGCGTGCCATGGCTCAATTTTTTTAAGACACTGAATGCCAAATAATTCCAAAGTGTTGTAATAATACTGATAAGTTTGGTTGTTAAGTGAAAATAGCTGAGTAGTCTCTGAAAATTTTGTAAGAGCATACGCCAGTGGAAATTAAAGGTTGAGTTGGAGTTATAATTGTGAAAAATAGAATAACACAAGGTTACAGTAAACAAAAATTGTGTTTTGTACATCTTCACTGCTATTAATTATCAGAGAGTAAGGATATTAAGTCAAAGCTTCAGGGTGTATATATATATGTATATATATATATATATATATATATATATATATATATTTCTTCAAATTTCAAAGTTAGGAACAATATAATCTAGTGTTTAGTGCATATGTTATTTCTAGTGTTTTGCATATATAAGTTTTTGGAGCAATTTGCATACATAAGTGTTTAAATGAATAGTGTAGAATTTTGAGTATATTAGCATAGTGTGAATTTTTGCATTGAAGATTTTTCTTTGAGTGAGCTTAAATCTGAATAGGTATGATGATAACTTGCACAATTCATAGAACATGTCAGTATTAATAATGACATACCGGCCGCTGCACATGCGTTCATGCAAATATATATATATATATGACTTATATATATATATTTTTAACTATTTTAGGTGGGAATGTTACTTGCATCTATGGCCTTGCAGAAACCCATTTCCAACTAGGTCTTTGTGGAAGTGAGAAAATGCAGAGTTTTTGCTGGTCCTTGATAAAGCCAAGGCTCAGTATTCTCGACACCTTCTACATTCAGTTGTTTTATTTTATTTTTTTATCTTTTCTCCTTTTACTCACACAGGTAGATACATAACCTTTTCTATGTTGTATTAGGTGTGAGTCAAAATTATATATGTAATTTTTTGCTCAGGTATCTTCTTTATAGAATATATATATATATATATATATATATATATATATATATATATATATATATATATATATATATATATATATATATTTCTTCAAATTTCAAAGTTAGGAACAATATAATCTAGTGTTTAGTGCATATGTTATTTCTAGTGTTTTGCATATATAAGTTTTTGGAGCAATTTGCATACATAAGTGTTTAAATGAATAGTGTAGAATTTTGAGTATATTAGCATAGTGTGAATTTTTGCATTGAAGATTTTTCTTTGAGTGAGCTTAAATCTGAATAGGTATGATGATAACTTGCACAATTCATAGAACATGTCAGTATTAATAACAGTTACAGGATTACTTAATTAGTGAGTTGTTACAAAGTTCTTGCCCTAGGAAAAAGTAAAAAAATTTTTTTTGGTGTAATATTTCAATTTGTATGGTTTCGGCTCAAGTTAGGAGTAAAGTGAAGCATAACATCATACTAACTAGGACAACCATAATTTCTTTTTTTGCCTCTTTTTCCTTCTGCTGGGAAATCAAATTATAATGGCGACTGGAGTTTTGGGTGCTATTTGAATTTTAGAACATAGAATTTGCATTTTTTTTATTTGGGCAAAAATATTCTTTCGATATTCTGTGAGAGTGTGAGCACATAAATTTCTTTTGATGTTGTGATTATATCAGTGTTTGGTAAGTATTATTGGTATTTTGTGATGTGGGTAGATTGTTTATTCCTTCAGATGCTAGGAGGCGAATACAGTGTTACTGTGTAGTGGTTTATGGTAGTGTGAATTTAGTGTAATTTCAAATAATTTTTGTTTTGGGTTTCCTTTGCTACAGTGAGTTAGTTTCATTGAGAGTGTTAGTATAGTGAAGGTGTAGTGCAAGATTAATAGGGTGTTAGGATAACCTTAGATACAGCTACAGCAGTGCTAGTGCTGAGTAAAAATAAATATTGCAATTTTTTTTTCTTGCTGAAGCAAGAGTAAATTGAATTAGTGAAATCATGGCTAATGAAGGAGAAGGTACCGGAGAAATCCAAGGAGTAAATTGGAGTCTCCCAGGTCTAATGGGACTAGTGAAGGAGTTTTCTGGGGATCCTAGTAGATTGTCAGTGAAAGAGTTCTTTGAGACATTAGAGGATGTGGCACTCATGGGATGCTGGGCAGCAGATCAGAAATTTGTGGTATTGAAACATAGGTGTACAGGAGAGGCTAAACAACTAGTTAGAGATGTGATTGCCCGGTCAGAGAATGTAGATTATGAGGGGATGAAAAAAGAACTAATTGAGAGGTTTGCTTCACCTGAATCAGTAACTGTCAAGATGGGAAGATTTCACTCCTGCGTACAGAAAAGGGGTGAGACAGTGAGGCAATTTGCAGCTAGGTTAGAACGGGCAGCTTTTAGCTACTTCAATGAAAACGCTGGAGCTTTGGCTGAGTTCAGAGACCAGAATGTCTTGGCCCAGTTCATAACAGGAGTGGACCCAAAAATTCGTCGCCTGGTTCTGTCTCATCAACCACGAACCTATAAAGACGCAAAAGAGAAGGCCATATTGGAAGAAGAAAATGAGAAGTACATGGCCAGTTTTTCTCGGGGAGTATCCTTCGTAGGAGTGGAGGAAGGAGATAATCGTGCCCCTAGGCATGAGCTTGGGGAGGAAACGCCTCCAAGTCCCATGATGTTAGCACTGTGTGACCAAATTAGGGAACTGGGCAAGCAAGTAGCCACTTTAGCAATTGCTAATGCCAGTGCCAGTGAGAAACCACCGAGGGAAGAGCCGAGGCACAGCAGTTCTCCTGCTAGTAGGGAATCAGGTTTTTACCCAGCCAGGAACAATTACTCCTCACCCACAAGGTACCGGAGAGATAGGAGACAGGAATATCCACGAGAAGGCGGGTCGGATAGATACAGATCCCCTAGTCGTCCAAGACAGGAAGATTTCCGCCGGAGCAGCAGGCTCACTGTGATCTGCTATCGGTGTAACCAGGTGGGGCATTATGCAAATGAATGTCACCAGATAGACAGGCCCTCTCAGGAGTATAGGAATCAGGGTCGCGGAAGAAGTCAATATCTTTCCCATTCCAGGGGCGGAAGGACTCGACATGCACCACCGGGCAGAAATGGTCAACAGCGAAACAATCAACACAACAGGTCGGATGCTTTAAACTGGTAGTGGGGAGAAGATATTGGGAGTCATCTTCTAAGAAAAAACCCCTTGTTGTAAAGGCTCCAATTGGCTCATGTTTCACCAACGGTCACTCGTTTGGCATGCCTATTCTGGAAGGAGTAGTTAGCGGGAAATCCTTGAGGCTACTGATTGACACGGGGGCGTCAGTTAGCTTAATAACCGAGGGTTGCCTCAACTCCTTACCAGGATATAAGAGATTCATGAAGTATCCCAACCTAGTGGTCAAGGGTGTTTCAGGGAAACACCTGGATATTAAGGCCTATGTGGAATTGAAATTTTGTTTGTCTGGGGTGAATTTTAAGCATAAAGTGTTTGTCACCCAGACTCGGTTATCATCAGATTATGATGTCATTGTTGGTTTTGACCTTTTAAAGGCACAACAATTTGTTTTCAATGCTGCAGCAGGCACTTTAAGTAGAGTAGGAGCACGCATGCCAAATGTTTATCCACGAGAGAGGGAGCAAGTGATTGCTTTGGTGAAACAGATGTTCCAAATACCAAAGAGAAAGAGGAAAGTGGTTAAGAGAAAAAGGAGGAAGAGGTGTGCAAGAAAGAGGGTGATACCCCAGAGTACCCCTACAGTGTCAGAGCATGCTGGTGTTGATCCTATTGGTGTGGTTACTGCTAGAGAGGGAGCCTTCTCTACTGAGGAGACCCCCATTTCAAAAGGTAAACAAACCAACCCACCGGCTGAGTCAGTAATGCATCAGGAGGACTCTCTCCCCACTGAGTTATCCGAGGCACCTTCGGGAAGTCAAAATTTAGGGAAAAGGCATTATTTTGGAAAAACTGTCCGAGCGGAGAAAATACCCCCAAATCTGAAAGGATAATTTCGGTAACGGTTGCAGACTGTGCAGAGTTGGGGGAAGTTATGCTCTTACAGCAGGCAGACGCATTCAAGTGCGAGTCACTTTGGATAGGTCGCTCGGTGAACAGTACCAATAATGATAGTACCTTGGTGAAGGTGATCAATTTATCGGACTCAGTGGTTTACCTCAACAAGCATTCTAGGTTGGTTACAGCGGAACCAATTCGGGTAACTTCAGTGTCAACAGTGGACAGTCAAATTGATGATTGTTCCACATGGGCGAACGAGTTCGACGTGTCGCATCTACCTCCTGATCAGCAGTCAAAATTGTCCTCATTTTTGCACTCGCATAGGAGGACGTTTGCGAAAAATGTAGCAGAGTTAGGTGAATGTGACACCTTGCTACATCAGGTTCATCTGACAGATGAGATCCCTGTGAGACAGAGAGCCTATAGAGTTCCTTATGCTCTTCGAGACGAACTCAATAGGCAGATCAACGAACTTTTGGAGGCAGGTATTATACAACCTAGTGACAGTCCTTATTCAGCACCTGTTCTCCTTGTAAAAAAATCGGATGGCAGTTATCGTCTCTGTACTGACTTTAGGAGGCTGAATGCCAAGACAGTACCGGATTCCTTTCCGATTCCAAATTTGGTGGAGATGGTGGATTCCTTAGCAGGAGCCACCTACTTTAGCTCTCTGGATTTGACCTGAGGGTTTTACCAGATGAAAGTACGCCCTTCGGATGTTTACAAAACAGCTTTTGTCACCGATCAGGGTTTGTACGAGTGGCTAAGGGTACCATTTGGGATGCGAAACAGCCCAAACAGCTTCCAGAGGCTGATGGAAATAGTCCTATCAGGTCTCAAGCCTCTCCAGGTTGGCATATACATTGACGACATTGTCATTGCCAGCAAAACTTTCGAGGAACACCTTGATAAGCTGGAGATTGTTTTCCAAAGGTTGAGACAACACAACCTTAAGCTTAAGCCTGACAAGTGCCACTTTTTGAAGTCTTCAATTAGGTACCTGGGATTTGTTGTCAGTCGAAATGGCGTCACACCTGATCCCAGAAATTTGGAAGCTGTCCGCAACTTCAAAATTCCAAATTCCGTTAAGCAAGTCCGAGCTTTCCTAGGTCTCACAGGTTTTTATAGGAGGTTTATCCCTGATTATGCCAAATTGGCTTTGCCCCTGACTAATCTGATCAGGAAGGAAAAGACATTCAAATGGACACCTGAAGCCCAGACCGCTTTTGAGGGACTACAACAGGCACTCTTAAGTGAGCCCTGCCTGAAATTACCTGATTTGTCAAAGGAATTTGTGGTTGCTTGTGATGCTTCAAAATTTGCTATTGGGGCCGCATTGCAACAAGAGGAAGGAGGAAAATTGCATCCAGTAGCATATGCTAGCCGAAAGTTAAAAGGAGCGGAACTTAATTATTCTGTGGTGGAGAAGGAAATGCTCAGTGTAGTGTTTGCAGTAAACTACTACAAACAATATCTATATGCTAGACACTTTCTCATCATTACCGACCAAGCCAGTTTGTCATATGCCTTCAAATTAAGGGATCCCACTTCTAGAATAGCTCGCTGGTGCATGTCGTTACAGCAGTTCGATTATACAATTCAACACAGACCAGGGAAATCGAATGTCGTAGCTGACTATCTGTCTAGGAATGTGCTGACCACCGAAGTGGTGGAGCAGTCGGCAGCAAGACAGGCAGAGGAACGGACAAGAGTGAAGGAATTGCAGAGGCAGGATAGCAGGTGGAATAAACAGATTGAGTTGCTGGAAGGAAAGGGAGAGCTGGGTAAACTCAAGGTCTCGGATGAGTTTTACCTACAGGATGGACTCTTATGGCACTACGTATTACCCAAGTCAGGAGATACCAGGAATCAACCACGAGAACAGCTGGTCATACCAGAAACTATGGTGGAAGAGATTTTGGAGCAGTGCCACGACTCGGAAACTGTGGCTCATCCAGGGTTCAACAGAACATTGGAGCGGGTACGCTCCCGATTCTACTTCCACAACATGTACTCAGTGGTTAAGGCATATGTAGACAGCTGTCACAGCTGCTTAAGTAAAAGAGCTTACAAACCAGGTAGAAAGGCACCTTTGGTAAGGGCAGAGCTTCCTAGTCGCCCCTTCGAGAAAATTGCTATGGATGTTGTGGGACCTCTGGTCACCACCATGTCAGGAAATAGATTCATTCTAGTTATCACTGACTACTTTACTCGTTGGCCAGAAGCCTATGCGTTACCAGACACAAAGAGTGAAACGATAGCCCAGGTCCTCATAGAAAAATTCATTGCTTCACATGGTGTGCCAGCCAAATTGTTGACAGACAGGGGAACAAACTTTCTGTCGGCAGCCATGATGAAAGTCTATGAGAGGCTGGGTATCAAAAAGTTGAATTGTAGCCCATATCATCCCTCTGCTAATGGACAGTGTGAGAAATTGAATGATAGCTTGATTAAGTCAGTTAGTCACCTGGTCTCGGATAGACAGGATGACTGGGACCATTGCCTTCCCATGGCACTCCTTGCATTCAGGACAGCGGTGCACACCAGTACTGGGGAAACCCCAGCCTATCTCACATATGGAAGAGACCTGGTGTTGCCATATCATTTGATCGGCAGTCCCCGAGTACGTACATATGCTTCTCAGTTGGAATATTGTGACGAGCTCACGGATAGGCTAAACATAGCATTCGAGGCTGTCAAGGCAAACCTGGAAAAGGCTGCAGACGCACAGGAGAAACAACGTGCAAAGACTGCCGTTGATAAGCATATCACCCTTAATGACAAGGTGTATTTATATTCTCCTGCAGTGAAGCCAGGACGAAGTAAGAAACTGAGCAAGCTATGTTCGGGACCCTATCGTGTCACCAAGGTGATACCGCCGGTGAATTACGAGATTACCTTCATCCCTGATCCCAGGAAAAAGGAGCTGGTCCATGTGGATAGGCTGACCAAGGTAAGGGACAGGCCTCTATTTCCAAGTGCCATGAATAAGAGCGAGGGTAGTACAAACTCCGAGGAGATGGAGGAAGTTCAAGAGGACAGTTCTACACAAACACAAGTGAAGGAGATTGATAGTAGTGATGTAGGTTTTATTCCGTGGTTCCCGTTTCCTGGGAGGAGAACAAGTTATGGGAGATTGCCTAGGCCAGCAAACACTCCTGCAGTGGTGAGTGAACAGGCTAGTATTCAGACTCCAGCCGGCACTCCTGAGGTAGTTAATGAACAGGCGAATATACAAACTCCAGCAAGTACTCCGGTAGTGGAGCAAGCTGGTCCTTCAAGGCCGAGAGCCAGTCGCATACCCACAAGTACTGTGTTGACACCTAGGTATTGTTTGCGTCCTAGAGATGGTCGTGGATTCATAGCTCGGAAGTAAATAGTGCACTCCTATTCAGTTGCAACGTTGCGTGTAAATAGTCGTGTGATATTATTGATTGGTACCTTAAGTGTAGTGTAGGAAGCAATTATGTTTTCTGTAGTATTGATAAATCAAGTGAAGCATATTTTGAATTTGTGGTCTCGTATAGTGTTGTGGTTGTTTAGTGAGAATTTTCCTGTCGATTCCAATTTCCACTGCCAAGCCAACCATTCACTTTTGTTTATTTTCTTTGATTAAGGGTTTATACTTACCAGTGATAAGTAGAGTTTGGTTGTGTCCAGGGAGCACCTTGCAGCTCCTGGAATTCCAGGAAATTGTATAGTATTTATGTAAGTAGTTGAGGTGTTGGGTGCGATAGTTCATGCCAGTTCTCTGTCGTGTTTAAGATGTTGGTTTATCTGTTCCTTGCTCAGGAAATGGTACATTTTCATGTGGCTTTGGTATGTTTCTCAAAGTTTTTCTTGGTGGTTGTTTCTTTTTTGTTGTCTCCCATGGGAGGAATGCAGTGATATGTTGCTGAGAATCTGTGTACACCTGATCAATGTTTTCAGATTTTCATCAACATTATCCACGTTTTTCTTGAAAGAAAAATAAATAAATCGAAGGGATAATAGTGGTCAGTTCAGGAAAGGGTGACGATTCTTCCCTGGAGTGATTTGCTGTTAAACTTTTCGTAAATTTAGATTTCACCTCCCCTGGGTTCGATTTTTGGATCTAGAGAGAAAGGTCAAGAAAAAGTTACAGAAATTCTATTTCTCATTTGTTTTTTTTCCTTCTTTGTTCTGTGAGGCCGGAAAGAAAGGTGTTCGTTTTTTTTCCACGAAAGAAAGAAAAGAAAAAAATGTATATAGTGTGGACTGGCAGTCACAATGCTGTCCTTTTGTTTTTGGATTACTCAGCCCAGCAGGAGGAAAGGAAAAACGTACTCAGCAGAATTAAAATAAGAGCAGTGTTAATAATTTTTTTTTTCTCTATGTGTATGAACAAAATGTAGCATTCATACGACGCAGTACCAAAAGGTGCGATGTCGCAACATTCATGAGAATAAACCTGGGGTATGCTCATAAAAAAAAAAAATAATAATAATTAAGAAAAAAATATATTTTGTATTTCTTGCTTTGTTCAGTGTATGAGGTAACATGTTAAAACATTTTGTAAGCCAGATACAGCCTCCCTCCTTTAACAGATAGCAGTTAATGATCCAAGTTTCCCAGAAAAGGGCTGGAAGGCAGAAAATTCTTTCGATCCCTTTCAGAGGTTTTCTTTCCTGGGAAAAGACCCCAGGAGTTACCAACATTCTTTTCCCCGAGGTCTGGTAAATCTCCCTAGCTAAGAAGGGGCTTAGCGAACTGAAATAGATACCCGTGTAAGGCACTATGAAAGGGGAAGAAGTGGTTGGCCGATTGAAAGTGGGAAGCAGCAGTCCCTCGCGTCAAAATTTATGAGGTTGTTTTCGAAATGTGGACCCTTGCGAAGCATTCAGCTGTCAGGTGTCGAACACGTGCATTTCACGTGTTCTTGGCTAGAAGCAGCCAATGGGATGGAGGCGTCTTCATGGCCTGATGCAATTGGTCACTTGAAGTATTGAAGGGGAAGAGAGGTCTGCGCGTCCATTTTGATTTTAGAGAGAGGTTGCAAAAATGAACTGCTAGAGAGAGAGACGAGAAAAAAATGATTGCGGGCTGATAGGTGTAAAGAAAATGAGGCAGATTGTCTTTGAGAAGCCCAGGGTGAGGTTAGGAGGTTATCCTCCTCCTGGGAAGCTCAAAAAATTTTTAACATAGGCTACCTACTTGGACCTGCAGTCCCAGTGAGAAAAGAAAAGGAAAAACCCCACGCATTATGACGTCTCTCTGAGAACAACAGCGCTCTAAGTCCGTTTCTTTTTTTGAACAGCTATCCCTAGCTGTGAGGAGAGCCCTGGGCGACTAGTGGCAGCCGACCCACCGATGTGGCCGAGGTGAAAAGAAACAACAAACAAAAAAAATGAATGGAGACCAGGTTATCCACTTCGCTACGAGGAGTGATCAAATAGCCTCATAACAGTCTCCCCCTCCGTACTCGGTGCCATTCTCAACCAGGAAAGAAAAAAAAACAACAACACAAGATTGAGGAGCAAGAAGATAGTGTGGACCACCTAACATACCAGTCCGAAAAATAAGGAAGATATTGAAGGAGCCTCTTCTGACAGGCCTGCTGAAGATATGTCCACAAAGAGAAGTACCGTAATTCAACGAAGAGCGGCGGGACAGAAAAAATAAAAAAAAAAAAAACAGGTGAAACGTGAGACAACAGGTCCTAGAGCTTAAGTATGTAAGTTGTCTTTTATTGTTTTTATTTCTCATAATATGGTTAAAGTTTTTTTTTATAAGGGGAGGTATAAATGAGCTGAAAAATTTACTGATCGAAGCACTATTGAAGGGGAAGGCTGTAGCTGACCGTTAATAATCTGATTGTTTTAACACGAAAAAAATTTCTTATTAAAAATCACTCGTGATGTTTTGTAATGGCCTCAAAAAAATCCATGAAAGTGGTAGAGGCATGTGAAGCCAAATCTACGGAAACAGGCAAAAATGTATCAACCGGAATTGTTATGACATAAGAAAAGGTTGTGATCTCGCAACCCTATCAGTACAGTTTGTTCTTCAAATATTCCTTTTTTTTTGATACCATGTTGTTATTGTTTTACAAATAAATATAGGCATTAGCCTTTCAAAAACCAAATTTTAATAAGAATTGGCAATTCAGTTTTCTTGCTGTCTCTTAAATTTCTGAGCAATGGCACTCATCACCCAACGCTCTGACGTTGGCTAGGAAGTCCCTTGGTTGTTGTTTACATAATGATAATGTCCTAATAAGTAAAATACTTACGGTCTGATATTTTCTTTCTTGTTCATGCTTACAAACACGAGTTCATAAACACGGTCTCTTTGAGTTGACACATATGTTACACATGTACCAAAAACACAGTGCTTTAGTTATTCCTCGGCTGAACCCAAATTCACAGAAACACTGACACAGGTGAAAACTCAGTTGTGCTATAACAAATATGACATCTCAAAGTTTCTTCTTATAAGTTTAATTTGTGGTTGTTTCAAAAAGCATCTACCCATCTCCCAAAGTTGAATTTTAGTCGAAATTCAAAATTTCCCTTCAGACTTAATTTTGGCTACCTATTTAATAAATATATAACGTGGTTGAGATTTCCGCCACAACATAAATGGTGCCGTGACCAGGATGCGTGCCATGGCTCAATTTTTTTAAGACACTGAATGCCAAATAATTCCAAAGTGTTGTAATAATACTGATAAGTTTGGTTGTTAAGTGAAAATAGCTGAGTAGTCTCTGAAAATTTTGTAAGAGCATACGCCAGTGGAAATTAAAGGTTGAGTTGGAGTTATAATTGTGAAAAATAGAATAACACAAGGTTACAGTAAACAAAAATTGTGTTTTGTACATCTTCACTGCTATTAATTATCAGAGAGTAAGGATATTAAGTCAAAGCTTCAGGGTGTATATATATATGTATATATATATATATATATATATATATATATATATATTTCTTCAAATTTCAAAGTTAGGAACAATATAATCTAGTGTTTAGTGCATATGTTATTTCTAGTGTTTTGCATATATAAGTTTTTGGAGCAATTTGCATACATAAGTGTTTAAATGAATAGTGTAGAATTTTGAGTATATTAGCATAGTGTGAATTTTTGCATTGAAGATTTTTCTTTGAGTGAGCTTAAATCTGAATAGGTATGATGATAACTTGCACAATTCATAGAACATGTCAGTATTAATAACAGTTACAGGATTACTTAATTAGTGAGTTGTTACAAAGTTCTTGCCCTAGGAAAAAGTAAAAAAAATTTTTTTTGGTGTAATATTTCAATTTGTATGGTTTCGGCTCAAGTTAGGAGTAAAGTGAAGCATAACATCATACTAACTAGGACAACCATAATTTCTTTTTTTTGCCTCTTTTTCCTTCTGCTGGGAAATCAAATTATAATGGCGACTGGAGTTTTGGGTGCTATTTGAATTTTAGAACATAGAATTTGCATTTTTTTTATTTGGGCAAAAATATTCTTTCGATATTCTGTGAGAGTGTGAGCACATAAATTTCTTTTGATGTTGTGATTATATCAGTGTTTGGTAAGTATTATTGGTATTTTGTGATGTGGGTAGATTGTTTATTCCTTCAGATGCTAGTAGGCGAATACAGTGTTACTGTGTAGTGGTTTATGGTAGTGTGAATTTAGTGTAATTTCAAATAATTTTTGTTTTGGGTTTCCTTTGCTACAGTGAGTTAGTTTCATTGAGAGTGTTAGTATAGTGAAGGTGTAGTGCAAGATTAATAGGGTGTTAGGATAACCTTAGATACAGCTACAGCAGTGCTAGTGCTGAGTAAAAATAAATATTGCAATTTTTTTCTTGCTGAAGCAAGAGTAAATTGAATTAGTGAAATCATGGCTAATGAAGGAGAAGGTACCGGAGAAATCCAAGGAGTAAATTGGAGTCTCCCAGGTCTAATGGGACTAGTGAAGGAGTTTTCTGGGGATCCTAGTAGATTGTCAGTGAAAGAGTTCTTTGAGACATTAGAGGATGTGGCACTCATGGGATGCTGGGCAGCAGATCAGAAATTTGTGGTATTGAAACATAGGTGTACAGGAGAGGCTAAACAACTAGTTAGAGATGTGATTGCCCGGTCAGAGAATGTAGATTATGAGGGGATGAAAAAAGAACTAATTGAGAGGTTTGCTTCACCTGAATCAGTAACTGTCAAGATGGGAAGATTTCACTCCTGCGTACAGAAAAGGGGTGAGACAGTGA
The DNA here is from genome assembly GCA_039090855.1 of Macrothele yani. Taxonomy (NCBI): domain Eukaryota; kingdom Metazoa; phylum Arthropoda; class Arachnida; order Araneae; family Macrothelidae; genus Macrothele; species Macrothele yani. Next base: position 114,082,643 of record CM077013.1, on the reverse strand, counting down.
GGCAATTTGCAGCTAGGTTAGAACGGGCAGCTTTTAGCTACTTCAATGAAAACGCTGGAGCTTTGGCTGAGTTCAGAGACCAGAATGTCTTGGCCCAGTTCATAACAGGAGTGGACCCAAAAATTCGTCGCCTGGTTCTGTCTCATCAACCACGAACCTATAAAGACGCAAAAGAGAAGGCCATATTGGAAGAAGAAAATGAGAAGTACATGGCCAGTTTTTCTCGGGGAGTATCCTTCGTAGGAGTGGAGGAAGGAGATAATCGTGCCCCTAGGCATGAGCTTGGGGAGGAAACGCCTCCAAGTCCCATGATGTTAGCACTGTGTGACCAAATTAGGGAACTGGGCAAGCAAGTAGCCACTTTAGCAATTGCTAATGCCAGTGCCAGTGAGAAACCACCGAGGGAAGAGCCGAGGCACAGCAGTTCTCCTGCTAGTAGGGAATCAGGTTTTTACCCAGCCAGGAACAATTACTCCTCACCCACAAGGTACCGGAGAGATAGGAGACAGGAATATCCACGAGAAGGCGGGTCGGATAGATACAGATCCCCTAGTCGTCCAAGACAGGAAGATTTCCGCCGGAGCAGCAGGCTCACTGTGATCTGCTATCGGTGTAACCAGGTGGGGCATTATGCAAATGAATGTCACCAGATAGACAGGCCCTCTCAGGAGTATAGGAATCAGGGTCGCGGAAGAAGTCAATATCTTTCCCATTCCAGGGGCGGAAGGACTCGACATGCACCACCGGGCAGAAATGGTCAACAGCGAAACAATCAACACAACAGGTCGGATGCTTTAAACTGGTAGTGGGGAGAAGATATTGGGAGTCATCTTCTAAGAAAAAACCCCTTGTTGTAAAGGCTCCAATTGGCTCATGTTTCACCAACGGTCACTCGTTTGGCATGCCTATTCTGGAAGGAGTAGTTAGCGGGAAATCCTTGAGGCTACTGATTGACACGGGGGCGTCAGTTAGCTTAATAACCGAGGGTTGCCTCAACTCCTTACCAGGATATAAGAGATTCATGAAGTATCCCAACCTAGTGGTCAAGGGTGTTTCAGGGAAACACCTGGATATTAAGGCCTATGTGGAATTGAAATTTTGTTTGTCTGGGGTGAATTTTAAGCATAAAGTGTTTGTCACCCAGACTCGGTTATCATCAGATTATGATGTCATTGTTGGTTTTGACCTTTTAAAGGCACAACAATTTGTTTTCAATGCTGCAGCAGGCACTTTAAGTAGAGTAGGAGCACGCATGCCAAATGTTTATCCACGAGAGAGGGAGCAAGTGATTGCTTTGGTGAAACAGATGTTCCAAATACCAAAGAGAAAGAGGAAAGTGGTTAAGAGAAAAAGGAGGAAGAGGTGTGCAAGAAAGAGGGTGATACCCCAGAGTACCCCTACAGTGTCAGAGCATGCTGGTGTTGATCCTATTGGTGTGGTTACTGCTAGAGAGGGAGCCTTCTCTACTGAGGAGACCCCCATTTCAAAAGGTAAACAAACCAACCCACCGGCTGAGTCAGTAATGCATCAGGAGGACTCTCTCCCCACTGAGTTATCCGAGGCACCTTCGGGAAGTCAAAATTTAGGGAAAAGGCATTATTTTGGAAAAACTGTCCGAGCGGAGAAAATACCCCCAAATCTGAAAGGATAATTTCGGTAACGGTTGCAGACTGTGCAGAGTTGGGGGAAGTTATGCTCTTACAGCAGGCAGACGCATTCAAGTGCGAGTCACTTTGGATAGGTCGCTCGGTGAACAGTACCAATAATGATAGTACCTTGGTGAAGGTGATCAATTTATCGGACTCAGTGGTTTACCTCAACAAGCATTCTAGGTTGGTTACAGCGGAACCAATTCGGGTAACTTCAGTGTCAACAGTGGACAGTCAAATTGATGATTGTTCCACATGGGCGAACGAGTTCGACGTGTCGCATCTACCTCCTGATCAGCAGTCAAAATTGTCCTCATTTTTGCACTCGCATAGGAGGACGTTTGCGAAAAATGTAGCAGAGTTAGGTGAATGTGACACCTTGCTACATCAGGTTCATCTGACAGATGAGATCCCTGTGAGACAGAGAGCCTATAGAGTTCCTTATGCTCTTCGAGACGAACTCAATAGGCAGATCAACGAACTTTTGGAGGCAGGTATTATACAACCTAGTGACAGTCCTTATTCAGCACCTGTTCTCCTTGTAAAAAAATCGGATGGCAGTTATCGTCTCTGTACTGACTTTAGGAGGCTGAATGCCAAGACAGTACCGGATTCCTTTCCGATTCCAAATTTGGTGGAGATGGTGGATTCCTTAGCAGGAGCCACCTACTTTAGCTCTCTGGATTTGACCTGAGGGTTTTACCAGATGAAAGTACGCCCTTCGGATGTTTACAAAACAGCTTTTGTCACCGATCAGGGTTTGTACGAGTGGCTAAGGGTACCATTTGGGATGCGAAACAGCCCAAACAGCTTCCAGAGGCTGATGGAAATAGTCCTATCAGGTCTCAAGCCTCTCCAGGTTGGCATATACATTGACGACATTGTCATTGCCAGCAAAACTTTCGAGGAACACCTTGATAAGCTGGAGATTGTTTTCCAAAGGTTGAGACAACACAACCTTAAGCTTAAGCCTGACAAGTGCCACTTTTTGAAGTCTTCAATTAGGTACCTGGGATTTGTTGTCAGTCGAAATGGCGTCACACCTGATCCCAGAAATTTGGAAGCTGTCCGCAACTTCAAAATTCCAAATTCCGTTAAGCAAGTCCGAGCTTTCCTAGGTCTCACAGGTTTTTATAGGAGGTTTATCCCTGATTATGCCAAATTGGCTTTGCCCCTGACTAATCTGATCAGGAAGGAAAAGACATTCAAATGGACACCTGAAGCCCAGACCGCTTTTGAGGGACTACAACAGGCACTCTTAAGTGAGCCCTGCCTGAAATTACCTGATTTGTCAAAGGAATTTGTGGTTGCTTGTGATGCTTCAAAATTTGCTATTGGGGCCGCATTGCAACAAGAGGAAGGAGGAAAATTGCATCCAGTAGCATATGCTAGCCGAAAGTTAAAAGGAGCGGAACTTAATTATTCTGTGGTGGAGAAGGAAATGCTCAGTGTAGTGTTTGCAGTAAACTACTACAAACAATATCTATATGCTAGACACTTTCTCATCATTACCGACCAAGCCAGTTTGTCATATGCCTTCAAATTAAGGGATCCCACTTCTAGAATAGCTCGCTGGTGCATGTCGTTACAGCAGTTCGATTATACAATTCAACACAGACCAGGGAAATCGAATGTCGTAGCTGACTATCTGTCTAGGAATGTGCTGACCACCGAAGTGGTGGAGCAGTCGGCAGCAAGACAGGCAGAGGAACGGACAAGAGTGAAGGAATTGCAGAGGCAGGATAGCAGGTGGAATAAACAGATTGAGTTGCTGGAAGGAAAGGGAGAGCTGGGTAAACTCAAGGTCTCGGATGAGTTTTACCTACAGGATGGACTCTTATGGCACTACGTATTACCCAAGTCAGGAGATACCAGGAATCAACCACGAGAACAGCTGGTCATACCAGAAACTATGGTGGAAGAGATTTTGGAGCAGTGCCACGACTCGGAAACTGTGGCTCATCCAGGGTTCAACAGAACATTGGAGCGGGTACGCTCCCGATTCTACTTCCACAACATGTACTCAGTGGTTAAGGCATATGTAGACAGCTGTCACAGCTGCTTAAGTAAAAGAGCTTACAAACCAGGTAGAAAGGCACCTTTGGTAAGGGCAGAGCTTCCTAGTCGCCCCTTCGAGAAAATTGCTATGGATGTTGTGGGACCTCTGGTCACCACCATGTCAGGAAATAGATTCATTCTAGTTATCACTGACTACTTTACTCGTTGGCCAGAAGCCTATGCGTTACCAGACACAAAGAGTGAAACGATAGCCCAGGTCCTCATAGAAAAATTCATTGCTTCACATGGTGTGCCAGCCAAATTGTTGACAGACAGGGGAACAAACTTTCTGTCGGCAGCCATGATGAAAGTCTATGAGAGGCTGGGTATCAAAAAGTTGAATTGTAGCCCATATCATCCCTCTGCTAATGGACAGTGTGAGAAATTGAATGATAGCTTGATTAAGTCAGTTAGTCACCTGGTCTCGGATAGACAGGATGACTGGGACCATTGCCTTCCCATGGCACTCCTTGCATTCAGGACAGCGGTGCACACCAGTACTGGGGAAACCCCAGCCTATCTCACATATGGAAGAGACCTGGTGTTGCCATATCATTTGATCGGCAGTCCCCGAGTACGTACATATGCTTCTCAGTTGGAATATTGTGACGAGCTCACGGATAGGCTAAACATAGCATTCGAGGCTGTCAAGGCAAACCTGGAAAAGGCTGCAGACGCACAGGAGAAACAACGTGCAAAGACTGCCGTTGATAAGCATATCACCCTTAATGACAAGGTGTATTTATATTCTCCTGCAGTGAAGCCAGGACGAAGTAAGAAACTGAGCAAGCTATGTTCGGGACCCTATCGTGTCACCAAGGTGATACCGCCGGTGAATTACGAGATTACCTTCATCCCTGATCCCAGGAAAAAGGAGCTGGTCCATGTGGATAGGCTGACCAAGGTAAGGGACAGGCCTCTATTTCCAAGTGCCATGAATAAGAGCGAGGGTAGTACAAACTCCGAGGAGATGGAGGAAGTTCAAGAGGACAGTTCTACACAAACACAAGTGAAGGAGATTGATAGTAGTGATGTAGGTTTTATTCCGTGGTTCCCGTTTCCTGGGAGGAGAACAAGTTATGGGAGATTGCCTAGGCCAGCAAACACTCCTGCAGTGGTGAGTGAACAGGCTAGTATTCAGACTCCAGCCGGCACTCCTGAGGTAGTTAATGAACAGGCGAATATACAAACTCCAGCAAGTACTCCGGTAGTGGAGCAAGCTGGTCCTTCAAGGCCGAGAGCCAGTCGCATACCCACAAGTACTGTGTTGACACCTAGGTATTGTTTGCGTCCTAGAGATGGTCGTGGATTCATAGCTCGGAAGTAAATAGTGCACTCCTATTCAGTTGCAACGTTGCGTGTAAATAGTCGTGTGATATTATTGATTGGTACCTTAAGTGTAGTGTAGGAAGCAATTATGTTTTCTGTAGTATTGATAAATCAAGTGAAGCATATTTTGAATTTGTGGTCTCGTATAGTGTTGTGGTTGTTTAGTGAGAATTTTCCTGTCGATTCCAATTTCCACTGCCAAGCCAACCATTCACTTTTGTTTATTTTCTTTGATTAAGGGTTTATACTTACCAGTGATAAGTAGAGTTTGGTTGTGTCCAGGAGCACCTTGCAGCTCCTGGAATTCCAGGAAATTGTATAGTATTTATGTAAGTAGTTGAGGTGTTGGGTGCGATAGTTCATGCCAGTTCTCTGTCGTGTTTAAGATGTTGGTTTATCTGTTCCTTGCTCAGGAAATGGTACATTTTCATGTGGCTTTGGTATGTTTCTCAAAGTTTTTCTTGGTGGTTGTTTCTTTTTTGTTGTCTCCCATGGGAGGAATGCAGTGATATGTTGCTGAGAATCTGTGTACACCTGATCAATGTTTTCAGATTTTCATCAACATTATCCACGTTTTTCTTGAAAGAAAAATAAATAAATCGAAGGGATAATAGTGGTCAGTTCAGGAAAGGGTGACGATTCTTCCCTGGAGTGATTTGCTGTTAAACTTTTCGTAAATTTAGATTTCACCTCCCCTGGGTTCGATTTTTGGATCTAGAGAGAAAGGTCAAGAAAAAGTTACAGAAATTCTATTTCTCATTTGTTTTTTTTTTCCTTCTTTGTTCTGTGAGGCCGGAAAGAAAGGTGTTCGTTTTTTTTTTCCACGAAAGAAAGAAAAGAAAAAAATGTATATAGTGTGGACTGGCAGTCACAATGCTGTCCTTTTGTTTTTGGATTACTCAGCCCAGCAGGAGGAAAGGAAAAACGTACTCAGCAGAATTAAAATAAGAGCAGTGTTAATAATTTTTTTTTTCTCTATGTGTATGAACAAAATGTAGCATTCATACGACGCAGTACCAAAAGGTGCGATGTCGCAACATTCATGAGAATAAACCTGGGGTATGCTCATAAAAAAAAAAAAAAAATAATTAAGAAAAAAATATATTTTGTATTTCTTGCTTTGTTCAGTGTATGAGGTAACATGTTAAAACATTTTGTAAGCCAGATACAGCCTCCCTCCTTTAACAGATAGCAGTTAATGATCCAAGTTTCCCAGAAAAGGGCTGGAAGGCAGAAAATTCTTTCGATCCCTTTCAGAGGTTTTCTTTCCTGGGAAAAGACCCCAGGAGTTACCAACATTCTTTTCCCCGAGGTCTGGTAAATCTCCCTAGCTAAGAAGGGGCTTAGCGAACTGAAATAGATACCCGTGTAAGGCACTATGAAAGGGGAAGAAGTGGTTGGCCGATTGAAAGTGGGAAGCAGCAGTCCCTCGCGTCAAAATTTATGAGGTTGTTTTCGAAATGTGGACCCTTGCGAAGCATTCAGCTGTCAGGTGTCGAACACGTGCATTTCACGTGTTCTTGGCTAGAAGCAGCCAATGGGATGGAGGCGTCTTCATGGCCTGATGCAATTGGTCACTTGAAGTATTGAAGGGGAAGAGAGGTCTGCGCGTCCATTTTGATTTTAGAGAGAGGTTGCAAAAATGAACTGCTAGAGAGAGAGACGAGAAAAAAAAATGATTGCGGGCTGATAGGTGTAAAGAAAATGAGGCAGATTGTCTTTGAGAAGCCCAGGGTGAGGTTAGGAGGTTATCCTCCTCCTGGGAAGCTCAAAAAATTTTTAACATAGGCTACCTACTTGGACCTGCAGTCCCAGTGAGAAAAGAAAAGGAAAAACCCCACGCATTATGACGTCTCTCTGAGAACAACAGCGCTCTAAGTCCGTTTCTTTTTTTTGAACAGCTATCCCTAGCTGTGAGGAGAGCCCTGGGCGACTAGTGGCAGCCGACCCACCGATGTGGCCGAGGTGAAAAGAAACAACAAACAAAAAAAATGAATGGAGACCAGGTTATCCACTTCGCTACGAGGAGTGATCAAATAGCCTCATAACAGTCTCCCCTCCGTACTCGGTGCCATTCTCAACCAGGAAAGAAAAAAAAAACAACAACACAAGATTGAGGAGCAAGAAGATAGTGTGGACCACCTAACATACCAGTCCGAAAAATAAGGAAGATATTGAAGGAGCCTCTTCTGACAGGCCTGCTGAAGATATGTCCACAAAGAGAAGTACCGTAATTCAACGAAGAGCGGCGGGACAGAAAAAATAAAAAAATAAAAAAACAGGTGAAACGTGAGACAACAGGTCCTAGAGCTTAAGTATGTAAGTTGTCTTTTATTGTTTTTATTTCTCATAATATGGTTAAAGTTTTTTTTTATAAGGAGGTATAAATGAGCTGAAAAATTTACTGATCGAAGCACTATTGAAGGGGAAGGCTGTAGCTGACCGTTAATAATCTGATTGTTTTAACACGAAAAAAATTTCTTATTAAAAATCACTCGTGATGTTTTGTAATGGCCTCAAAAAAATCCATGAAAGTGGTAGAGGCATGTGAAGCCAAATCTACGGAAACAGGCAAAAATGTATCAACCGGAATTGTTATGACATAAGAAAAGGTTGTGATCTCGCAACCCTATCAGTACAGTTTGTTCTTCAAATATTCCTTTTTTTTTTGATACCATGTTGTTATTGTTTTACAAATAAATATAGGCATTAGCCTTTCAAAAACCAAATTTTAATAAGAATTGGCAATTCAGTTTTCTTGCTGTCTCTTAAATTTCTGAGCAATGGCACTCATCACCCAACGCTCTGACGTTGGCTAGGAAGTCCCTTGGTTGTTGTTTACATAATGATAATGTCCTAATAAGTAAAATACTTACGGTCTGATATTTTCTTTCTTGTTCATGCTTACAAACACGAGTTCATAAACACGGTCTCTTTGAGTTGACACATATGTTACACATGTACCAAAAACACAGTGCTTTAGTTATTCCTCGGCTGAACCCAAATTCACAGAAACACTGACACAGGTGAAAACTCAGTTGTGCTATAACAAATATGACATCTCAAAGTTTCTTCTTATAAGTTTAATTTGTGGTTGTTTCAAAAAGCATCTACCCATCTCCCAAAGTTGAATTTTAGTCGAAATTCAAAATTTCCCTTCAGATTTAATTTTGGCTACCTATTTAATAAATATATAACGTGGTTGAGATTTCCGCCACAACACCATGCATTGGCAAGCATCTGAGGAGTTATGGAATTAATAGCAGCTGTGATACGCTGCTTCAGTTCCTGCAAATCAGTACAAGGCGTCTGATAGACACGGTCCTTCACATAACCCCACATGAAATAATCCAGTGGAGTTAGATCTGGAGAGCGAGGAGGCCACGGAATGGGACCCCCACGCCCAATCCATCTGTTGGGGAAAGGCTCATTTAGGCACTTACGTAGACACATTGACCAATGCGGAGGCATTGGTCATAATTCTCTGCTTGCTTTACGAACGAATTTCCTGGGGCTTCGTCGGAAACTTTCATTGGCTTTGGTCAACCATCTCACCGCTGACGCTAGGCCTGCCGGCTCCTCCGCGATGTTCCACATTGCCAGTTTCTTTAAACTGTTTCATCCACCGCTTAATTGAATTCGTTGACGGAGGATTACAACCATACTCTAAAAGGTACCGTCTTTTAACTTTAATGACAGACTTTAATTCCGCAAGCCATAACACACACACATTGCCTTCTGCTGTAGGGATGACATGACTATTGATTGCGCATTTCTCATACATTCCTCATCAGGCCACACCTAGCGCCAACTATCGGATTCTGGGAATAACAATTCTGCAGAACAAAAATTTAGAAACCGTGTTAATAATACGTGACATAGAAAAACAGACAATGCTTAATAGTTTTTTTGTTGTTGTTTTTTTGCACATAATTTTGTAATGTGTCCAATAATTCTTGGACATCCTGTATATCCTTTCCTCATTCCCCAATCAGTTAATTGCAGGGGAATGTCCTAGGAGAAGTCTGAAAGAGACTTTTTTATTAACACCTAAACTAGTTAGCCATAGTTTCACGTCTCGTTTGGGCCCAGGATCTACCTTTGCATATAATATTCGGGCTCGGGTTGATATACCTGAGGATCGGGCAGGCTCATGCTCTAAAAACTGAGCCCGATCTCAGCAGTCATTGGTATGGCCGAGTGGTCAGACGCGCGAGTTTCTGGCTGGTAAGCGGACCGAGCTGGACTGGAGATTTAAGTCTTTGATGAACCATGTGCTTTGAGTCCCTTCTCCCCTTGAGAAAACGAATTTCTGTATCTAGTCTTAGATTCCTCTGATGGTTCTAAACCTCCCACCTGCTTCCCAGAATATAATAACTCAAGAAAGATGACACCGAATTCTCGGTTGTAATGAACAAGTCTTTTGTATCCCATCCGACACGAAAAAAATATTTTAAGGTAGATTTTAAGAATAAAAATTCAGTAAAAATGGGAATACACCTGGAAAAAAGTGAACATAACACCACCAAAGAAAAACTGAACAAAATTTACAATGCGGGCTAGGCGACGATGACCCCGCTCAGTCCACGGCAGTTGGCCCTTGCAGGGATGGTTTTACCGGATTCGATGTACTCACGGTGCACCTGTGACACAGTGGCTCGTGAAAATCCTAGTGCCTGCACGACTTTCGAGATGTAGTGACCCATTCGTCGGGCCCCGACAATGTGCCCACGATCAAATGCGCTTAGATCCTTCGTCTTACCCATACTGCGCCCGAATCTTACTGATTCCCGTCGCATCACACCTTATATTCTCGGATCGCTGCATACGTCGTTTCCGTTTACAGGGGCGCCAACTGCGCCACATTTGCATAACGCCAGCTGTCTCTAATTCAATTGTCCTTCAGTGTACATCAGAAGCAGAAATTAACACTTATGCCCCCTGGTGGCCAAACCATTCTTTACCAAACATTAGAATTCGTGTGAAAAATATTTTCCATCAGGTGTTGTATGCGATACAGGAAGAATTTTTCAAATCGGAGTTTTAGAAGCAGAAATAACGCAGAAAACGCAATTTACCTTTGTGCTCCCTAGCGGAAAGTCTATGATTTACTTGAAAACTTTGAATTTATAGGAAAAACATTTCGCATCAGAAACACTATCCAACAAAGAAGGAATTTTTCAAATCGGACTCCTAGAAGTAGAGATATTGACAAAAATAAGATATATATCTACGCCCCCTGGCGTAGAAACCATGCATTATTTCAAGAAGATAATTTTCCTAAAAAGTTTGTCGACATGAGTAGTAATGGTCAACAAATGACGTTTTCTTCAATCGAGATTTTAGAAGCTCGTATTTTGCTGCAAATACATCAGAAGCGGAAATTAAGACTTACGACACCTGGTGGCCAAACCATTTTTTTTTTTTACAAAAATTAGAAATTGTGTTCAAAGTATTTCCCATCAGGAGCTGTATCCGGTGCAGAAAAAATTTTTCAAATCGGAGATTTAGATGCAGAGATATAGGGGGAAACGCAATTTACCTCTAGGATCCCTAAGAGAAGAAAGTCTATGAATTACTTGAAAATTTTGAAATTATATGAAAAACATGTCACACTTTAAACAGTATCCAACAAAGAAGGAATTTTTGAAATCGGACTCCTAGAAGTAGAGATATTGACAAAAATAAGAGATACATCTACGCCCCCTGGTGGCCAAAGTATTCTTTACCAAAAATTTGAAATTATATGCAGAAGATTTTTCATGAGGAGGTGTATCCGCTGAAGAAAAGTTTTTTTCAAATCGGAGTTTTAGAAGAAGAGTTATCGGGGAAAATGTAATTTACTTTTACGCCCCCTAGCGGAAAATCTATGCGTAATTTGAAAAAGTAGCTATATCTAAAATACTCTTCGACATAAATGGAATCGAAAGATAATATAATTTTTTCAATCGGATGTTTAGAAACAAATACGTGGACTAAAACGTATTTTTGAATTCGACATCATCTGCATGTACGCCCTCTAACAGCGAAATTGTACATCGTAAAAAAAACAAAATAAAGGATCATCATTCGCATATTTCAAGCTTCCCAATGCGAAAGCAATTTTTCAAATCGGACTAATAGTTGCAGAGATATCGTGGGTACAGGCGGACGGACGGACAAACCGGTTACATAAGCACGATCTTTTTACAAAAGACGTGCTAAAAAAGATCGTGCTTATGTTATCGGTTTGTCCGTCGGTCCGTCTATCCGTCTGTAGACATGGTATCTCTGCAACTAATTGTCCGATTTCAAAAATTGTTCTTGCATTAGAGGGTAAATGCAGATCATATCGAATTCAAAATACATTTTGTTCCATGTATTTGCTTTTAAGCATCCAATTCAAAAATTCTTTTGCCGTTCGATACCACTCATGGCCAAAAATATTTTAGGTATAGTCACTTTTTCAAGTTCCGCACATATTCTCAGCTAGGGGCCGTAAAAGTAAATTGCGTTTCCCCCGATATCTCTACTTTTAAAACTCCGATTTGAAAAAATATTTCTGCAGAGAATACAGCTTCTGGTGGGAAATATTTTGCATATAATTTCTGATTTTTGGTATAAAACCGTTTGGCCACCAGGGGCGTAAGTGTTAATTTCCGCTTCTGATGTGTTTGTAGCAAAATATAAGCCTCTAAAATCTCGATTGAAAAAATTCTATCCTGAACCGATACTACTCACGTTGACGAACCTTTTCGAAATATTTTCTTCTTAAAATAATGTATGGTTTCTCCGCCAGGGAGCGTACGTGTATATCTTATTTTTGCCTATATTTCTGCTTCTAAGTGTCAGATTTGAAAAATTTCTCCTTTGTTGAATAGAGTTTCCGGTGTGACATGTTTCTCATAGAGTTTCGAAATTTTCAAGTAATTCATTGACTTTCCGCTAGGGGGAGAAAGGGTAAATTGCTCTTCGCGCGATATTACTGCTTCTAAAACTCCGATTTCAAAAATTCTTCCTGCACCGGATACAGCTTCTGGTGGGAAATGTTTTTATTGTAATTTCTAATTGTTTTGTAAAATATGGTTTGACCACCAGGGGGCGTAACTTAGTTTCTGCTTCGCAGGTATTTCCATCAAAATCTGAGCTTCTAAAAGCTCGATTGTCGGTAAACATTTTAGAATATTCTCTTTCTTAAAATAATGCATGATTTCTCCGCCAGGGGTGTAGATGTATATCATTTTTCTGTCAATATCTCTGCTCCTAAGAGTCGGATTTGAAAAATTCCTTCTTTGTTAGATAGCGTTTCGGGTGTAAAATGCTCTCAAATAATTTCAAAATTTTCAAGTAACACAGACTTTCCGCTAGGGGAGTTAAGGTAAATTGCGTTTTCCCCGATATCTCTGCTTCCAAAATTCCGGTTAGAAAAATATCTTCTGCACCGGATACAGCTACTGATAGGAAGAATTTCTAATATTTGATAAAAAATGGTTTGGCAACCAGGAGGCGTGAGGTCTTAATTTCTGCGTCTCATGTATTTGTAGCAAAATCTGATCTCCTGAAAACTCGATTGGAAAACTTCTTTCGTTGGCCGATACCGCTCACATCGAAAAACCTTTTGAAAATATGTTCTTCTTAAAATAATGTATGGTTTTTACGCCAGGGGGCGTAAACGCATATCTTATTTTTGACGATATCTCTGCTTGTAAAAGTCCGATTTGAAACATTCTTTCTTTGTTTGAGAGTGTTTCCGTGGGGAAATGTTTCTCATATAAGTTCAAATTTTTCTTAGCGCACAAGTCTGTCACCAGAGGGCGTATTCAACGTTTCCTTTTACAGCAATATCTGCGAGACTAAAAACCTGATTGAACATTTTTTTCTTTTTTCTTAACTTTTCAAACTGTGTGTGTGTTTTCTTTCCAAAATAGTGCACAATCTTGCCGCAAGGGGCGCATATGCTTATTCTGTTTTTCTCAATATCACTGCTTTTACATGTGCGATTTAAAAACTTCTTTCAACGCCGTATGCCATTTACCTTGTAGAACACTTAAGGCTAATATATGAATGATTTTGTAATTCACAGTTCTGTCGGTAGGTTGTGTTTGTGTATTTAAGTTTGCCGCTGTATCGCCGCTTCTAAAAACGCTATTGAGAAATTTCTTCTTCACTGTATGCCATTCGCAACAGAGATGTGGAGCAGTATCCTCTTTAAGTAACGCAAGGACTCCCCACTAGTTGCGTAAAAGTCGAACGCTTTTTCCATGAAGAATTATTTTCACCTATTTTCTGCTTTTCCGTTGTGCAAAATTTTTCCGCTAGCAGATATATGTTTATATCATGTTTCCTTCTATATTTCTCCCTTTAACTGTTTGATTTGAAAATATGTTTGTCTCTGGTATCTTCCTTGTAGTATGAGAAACTTTTTGTTCACCATTTGTTAATTTTTGTAACGTACTTTTTAGCCCGTGGTGGAACTAAGTAGGTGTTTCTATTTCTGGATGTTTTATCGATTGTTGTAACCAGTTGATTGTTTTCCAAACAGGATCCATTGACTTTGAATAGCTTTGATAAATTTAATTCGCGTCAGAACGGCTTCAAAAGACGTGCTTATTACATCCAAAAATTCGGTGTCATCTTTCTTGTTTTTAAGCCTTTTAACGTTCTGAACTTGCGCAATGTCGCAGAGGCACAGTTCTGACTCTGGTAAAACAACTTTATGAGAAGTGCAGGATCTTTTGGTGATCGTGCCATTGCACTTTAAAGCGCTGACTGCTCATGTGCAGTGAAATGACGCATTCGGTAAATGCCTGCTTTAATAGCAGCTTCTTTCTAAGCATCTGGCATCTCTGGCAGTTGTAATTTACATATTTTAAACGGTGTCAGCGCAAATAACTGTAATGCCTCATTGTTGCGTGTGATTTTAGCCACTCATCTTCCTGGAGGCAGCTTCTTTCAAAGCATCTGGCATTTGTGATGCCAGATGCTTTTTGGAGGCGAGTTTTAAAACAAATTTTTGCATTTCCATTAAATAAAATTATATCGTTTCAGAAGTCCTCATATCAAATCTGATGTCATTCGAATTTACTTTTTTAAACGTATCTAGTAGCTTTTTACACTTTTCATCTTTCTCATTTTCACTTTTACTGCATCAGCCCGATTTGAACCATCATACCATGTTTTTAAAACTGTTTCTTTGACTGTCTTGTGTCTGGCGCTCTCTGGCCAAGCATGGCCCTTCGGCCAAAAAAACCCACCAACCAACTAACCGAAGTCATACCTACCAGTAGTTCAGTTGTAACGCCCTTGGGAATGTAAACTTTAATTATGGACATCTTTTTTATTGATGGCTGAATACGGTATTGAAGGTTTAGACTTTTTGCTAACAGTAACGGTTTGTACCTATCGGTGGACATAAATGTTCTGCGTAAACTTTAATTATGAACATCCGGTATATTGATGGCTAAACGAGAAATTGAAGGTCTAGAACTTTTGTTAAGAGTAACGTTTCATACCTATCGGCGGACATAAATATTCTGTAGAAACTTTAATTATGGGCATCCATTATATTGATGGCTGAATGCGACATTGAAGATTTAGACCTTTTGTTGACAGTAATGTTTTATACCTATCGGTTTCCATAAATATACGTTCTGCGTGCTCAAAACGAATAGTTTTATATCTACACAAGACATGTTCTTTATCCTGTTTGAAGAATCTTCCAAAATAAATCTTCTTCTGTCAGTTTATCACCTGTCCAAGGTCTAACTACTGCATTCAACAGAAAATATGCCCATTGTACATGTATACCTATCAACCCTTGTACGTTTGTTTTAGAGGAGGAAAACGTAAGACTCTGTATACAAAATACTTGCACGTTGAATGTCATTAAATGATACAATAAAGATACTTGCACTGAAGTCACATTTGTAACATCCATGAAATTGAATAATCACCCTAAAAAACTGGTAGAATTTACAAAAGGAAACACCCCGTTTGTACGACTTTTCCATTGCATAAGAAACGAGCGTTCAGAAAACAATAGTCAGCACGATTCAACGCTATTTCGGGCGCACAATTATCTGTTGTTCCGTCCCTAAGTCATTAAAAATATCCAAATTTATTTCGTCCGCTGTAAAGACATTTTACAGTAAAAGGAATTTCTCCAGATATTTCATTCAGTGAAATGGCTGGCTTCTTTTATTTTGTTGCATTCAGTGTATATCTAGGAATTTCAAATTGTGGGAATTGCTGTCGAATTGTGGAGGAGTTCTTTATTTGGTTTTCTGCGTCGTGTAAAGTGCAATTTATAGGTCGCATTGACGGCCCAATTTACACTTTTGTGTTTCGGGGAGTTATAGTATTGTTCGCATCGCTGAAAAAATATCCTTAGTGATTAATGGCCGATCACATCTATTTGGATTCGTAATGGATTGTTCCCTCGAAATGCCTTCCATTAAGATTCCCAACTACTCTCTGCGTGGTTCCGAAAGGCGTTTGAGAACAAGGGGGAGAATTAACCCTTCTCTCTTATCTGTACATATGAAACTGAAAGCCCTCACTGACTCACTGACTCATCACCGAATCTCAGAAATTACTGAACTTAGAACTTTCATATTTGGCAGAAATGTTCCTTTTATAACATAAAGGCGCACTAAGAAAGGATTTTGTCCTGCGATAACTTTAAGTGGGTCGAAATGGGTTTTTTAAATAACCCGGCTTTGATAACGCTAGGACGTTTGCAATAATCGAGCCATTGTTGCCCAGCAACTGAAGCCCCGCCCTAAGTTTTGAATGACTTCCAGTTTACCTTCCCAGTATATATTTTTTTTTCTAAATTTATTTGTTCTGAATTTATTTGTTCTGAATTTATTTAGCAAAATACTTTAAAAATCACGGAGAAAGCGCTATACCATAATATGCTTTGCATTTAAACATTTATTGTTGTTTGACATATCGAATGTCAAGGTTTTTTGATTTATTCAGAATTAATTTAACAAAAACAAAATATTTTTAAAATATCACGAAAAAAATCGCTATATCATAATATGCTTCGCATTTAAACATTTATATTATCGTTTGACATATCGAATGTCAGGTTTTTTGAGTCAAAATCAAATTTCCAACATTCGTTTTAAACCGAAGCAACGTTGACGTAATATAAGTGGTAAGGTTACTGCAATAAATATAAATAATATGCGGATAGATTTTCATAGTAATTGAAATTTGAAAAAAAGTTTCGCCTTTGAGATATTAGCTATGGCAACACAATTTTTGCTCACGCTTCCCAAACCATCTGACTTGCTAGCTTTTAAATGTACAGTTACGAACCAAATTGTTTACAAAATTGTTTATCATCATCATCATCATCATTGTCAACCATTATCAATCCACTGCTGGACGAAGGTCTCCCCAAGTTTCCTCCACAACGGTCTGTCTTGTGCCAGTCTCCTCCATGTCACTCCCGCATATTTACGAATTTCATCCACCCATCTTCCATGTGGTCTTCTTCTGGGTCTTTTCCTGTCCCTTGGAATCCAATCAAAAATTTCGGCTGTCCATCTATGGTCTGTCCTTCTGGCAGTATGTCCAGCCCATTGCCATTTCAGGGATTTAACCCTGATCATGATGTCTTCCACTCTTGTCATTTTTCGGATCCACGAGTTTCTCTTCTTATCTCTCCTGGTTATACCAAGCATGCACCTCTCCATGCTGCTTTGAGTTGTCTGCAGCCTTTGTATGTCTCTTTTAGTTAAGGTCCACGTCTCTGCACCATACGTAAGCACTGGAAAGATGCATTGATCAAACACTTTTCTTTTAAGACATAATGGCATATTGCTCTTGAAAATTATGCTGTTTCTTCCAAAAGCTCTCCAGGCAAGTTTTGTACGCCGATTAATTTCTTCATCAATGTGACCCTCACTTGATATCTGCTGTCCAAGATAAACGTACGTGTCTGTTATCTCCAGCTTTTCTCCATCAATCGATAAATCTTCATTTCTTGTAAAAGCATTGAACATCACTTTTGTCTTCTGAAAGTTCATTTTTAATCCCACTTCTTTACTCTTGTCAGCAAGTTCCTGGATCATACTCTGCAGCTCTGATGGGGTAGTTGCAAAAATGACTACGTCATCAGCAAAACGAAGGTGGGTTAGATAATCTCCATTAATCTTTATCCCTTTGTTTTCCCAGTTCAGTGATTGAAAGACATTTTCCAATGTGGCATTAAAGAGCTTCGGAGATATGGTGTCACCTTGTCTCACTCCCTTTCCAATTTTTATGTGTGTTGTATTTTCAAACAGCCGAATCTTTGCACTTGCATTTTCATAGATGTTATTAATAATATTAAGTTATGCATCTTCAATACCGCAGGATTTCAGAGCCGTGGTAACTGCTGATGGTTTCACCGAATCAAAGGCTTTTTCATAATCGATAAAAGCCATGCACAATGGAAGTTCATATTCCCTCGCTCTTTCAATTAGTTCTCTCAGTACGTGGATATGATCTATTGTGCTGTAGCCACTCCTGAATCCAGCTTGTTCTCTCGGTTGAGCCATGTCCAGTGTTACCTTCAAGCGGTGTGAAAGAACTTTAGTGAAGATTTTATAAACCACTGATAAGAGGCTGATAGGTCTGTAGTTCCTGAGATCCTCAATGTCACCTTTTTTATGTAGCAGGATCATTGTAGCATTGTTCCAATCCTCAGGAATCTTCCCTTCATTAAGGCATCGAGTGAAAATTTGGGCGAGTACTGTTTCGATTTCTCCACTTGCTTCTTGTATGATGTCTATAGTAATTCCATCTTCTCCTGGAGCTTTCCCCCGCTTCATGTTCTTGATTGCATGAGCAACTTCTGCTGGGAGGACTGGAAGAACTCTGGTACCTTTCATGATGTCTGGAGTACATGTATCATCCCTTTCATATAATTTGGAGTAGAAATCTTTCACTCTTGTCAAAATTTCGCCTCTATTTCTTGTTATAGAACCATCTTCTTTTCTGAGAGCCATAATCTGTTTTCTTCCCTTACTGAGATGTCCCTTTGCTATCTTAAGGCTTTGGTTGTTTTCAATTGCTTTCCTCACTAGCTCACAGTTGAATTTCCTTACGTCTTCAGTGATACTTTTTCGTGTTGTCTTGCATAGCTCTATATATTCCACTTTGGAAGTCACATCTTCTTTAGTTGTCCTCATCTCTCTTCTTTTTTGCATCAACATTTTGGTTTTTCCTGATAATTTGTTCACATGCAACTTGTTCTTAGACCCAGCTAATTTTGTTGCTGTTTCCATTAGAGCTTTGGTTACTTTTCTGTTAACTTCCGAAATATCCACTTCTTCCGATGTTAGGCCTTCTAAAGCAGAGAATCTGTTCTTCAGTTCTAACTTGAAAGTATTATGGTGTTTTTTAAGGTTGGTTATGTCAATACATTTTGTTTGTCTTATGAGCTTGCCACGTTCCAGTTTAGTGTTAAGGTGCATCTTACATCTCACCCATCTATGGTCACTACCTGTGTTGAACTTGTTCAGCACACTGCAGTCTTCGATGACGAATTTTTTGTTACACATAATAAAATCAATTTCACTTGTCGTTCCAATTGGATGTCTCCATGTCCATTTCCTCTGTGGCTTTTTCTTGAAAAAGGAGTTCAAGATGAAAAATCCTTCTGCCTCTGCAAACTCAACGAGAGTATTTCCACGCTGGTTTCTGTTGCCGTGACCGAATTTACCTACTGAAGTTTCATTCTGTTGCCGTTGCCCTATTTTTGCATTGAAATCTCCCATAATTATCTTCAAGTGCTGCTTACCTTTATTATTTAGATGACGAATTTCCTCATAAAATTCTTCAATTTCTTCTTCAGGATGACTTGTGGTGGGTGTATAAGTTTGAATAATCTGAGCCTGGTATCTTCTCGATAGTTGGATAACGAGTCGTGCAGCTCTGTCAGAGGAACTTTCAACTTCTACCACTTTATCCTTCACTTTCTTGTTTATTATAAATCCAACACCACTAGTTCTGCCAGTATCTGTCCCACGATAATAGAAGAGATGTCCACTTTTCAGTTCAATGAGATCTTCTCCTTTTCTCCTTACCTCACTTAGCCCGACGATGTCCCACTTGATCCTTTGTAGTTCCTCTTCCAATTCAAGAAGCCTTGAATCAGAAGATAGGGAGCGTCCGTTGTACGTAGCCAAGGTTAGCATCAGATGGCAGCCTAGTCCGGTCGTCCGGGGATTCTTAGCACCCTCTGCCTTCATGTCGCACTGGCCGCTGCCTTGGCCAGGTACATTCCAGCTGCCGGAGACTGAGGGCCAAGATTTAAGTTGTAGAGTCATTTTGGAGGTGTTTGGCCATAACTCACCACGCTAGCCAAGCGGGTTGGTGAGTGTGGGATAGCATTTCCTCTGATCCCGATGGTATAGTTATACCGCTATTGGCGGTCGTCAGAGCCGGTTATTTTTACATTTATGCTGAAAGCAACAACGTATTTTTTTCTGTTTTCTATTATTATTTTGTTTTGTTGTCTATTAATATTTTAACGATGAAAGAAGAGTAACGGCGTATTTTGATTTGTTTCGTGTAGGCTTGAAGTTACAAAATTATAGAACAAACCGATCAAGTGTATTATTAGTATATTAATTTACGGTACAAATTATATTATATGGTATGGTATGAAATCCTGTATTATGGAAATATTTTTGTTTCGTCACGTTCGAAAAGCGGGTACTTAGCTAGACTCCTGTAAAGTTATCTGTCGCCTTCTTTTTTCCTTCGTGCCACTAATAAAATTTTTCATCATTCGCACAACCAGTTCCAAAAATATCTACTTAATTTATTTACTTTATTTATTTACTTAATTTATTTACAAGCATTTGCACAGTAAACTAGGTCTCAGTCGACTGACTAGTTAGTTAGTCCTCACTTATACATGAGTACCTGTAAGTATCTGAATTTATCACAGATCTTACTTCAAAGAGTTGTTGTCAGTCTTTGTTCTTCTCCTGCATTTAATCATTGTTCTGCATGGGAAGCAGTCACTCAACAGTAATTTTGTGTCCAACTAAACCGCTGCCATACTCATCCATCTAAAAACTATTGTTTTTTAATATCAGAATTTCAAGTAGAAAAGGTTTTCTCTGAATATCAAAACGTTCAATCTATTTTTAAGTAGTTCCATATTTTTTAAAGGAAAAGAAATCTGATCTTTATGTTATGCGCGGTAGACTTAGTCTTTTATGACCACTTCTTCCTGGGATAAAAAAGCTACTGGCTTTTGTGGATTGCATGGTCCCGCATATTGGTCAAAATACTATACCGTGCAAATTAATTGAGACAAGCTGTTTTATTCTCAGAATTGTAATGTGATCGCCAGTTGATGTCAGAAACCCACGTAAACCGGTTTTATCAGCTGTGAGGTGGTGTGACTGTTAGAACTTGATAGTAAGAATGTGGTTTGACCGGTTTTAAAAAGGAAATAGGCACTTCAGCTTCAGTTGTGAGCTTTCGTGTGTGACAGGTGGATGTTAGTTTTTGCTCTATGTGAGTACGTGTTGCTTTCGTGTATTGAAAAATGGATATTTCCCTAAGGAAGCGTGCAAAAATAATTGCTTTGAAGGATCTCACTTCTATGACAGTGAGAGGTATCGCTTCTGCAGTTGGTGTAGGCAAATCAGGTGTATCAAGACTGCTTACGCGATACAATGCATATGGATCATCGTCTCCAAAAAAGAGAGGTAAATGTGGAAGAAAACGAAAAACAACTCCACAAACCGATAAATATCTAATTAAAAATAGTAAAATGAATCAAAAAAAAAAAAAAAAAAAAAAAAACAAGCACCAACCTTCAAAGAGATTTATTGGCTAGTGGTTGTGATATTAGCTATTCAACTGTACGCCGTAGGCTTCTGGCCGGAAGGCAAGAATACCACAATATTTGAATGCGAAAATGAAGATAAAATGTTTAGCATGGGCCAAAAAATATATATCATGGTCTGCTGACGGCTGGAAAAAGGTAATTTTCAGTGATGAAACTCATTTATTTGTGCAGGGTTACCAAGCAAATGTCGTCAGACGAAGCAACTGTGAACCCTTAAGACTTGAGCATGTCAAACAAACTGTAAAACACCCTCTGAAACAGTTGTTTTGGGTGTTTTCACATCAAATGGCACTGGAAGCTTAGTTCCTGTTCAAGGTATGATGAATTCAGCCAAGTACATAGAAATATTACAACGTAGGATTGTTCCATTCTCGCAAATTTTGACGGGACATTTCAACATGACTTGGCCCCATGTCCCAATTCGAAATTGGTCAAGCTGGAAAATCAAATCCGTTTGCTTGATTGGCCTGGAAATTCACCACACTTAAATTCCATGGAAAACTTGTGGAATATTTTGAAGAGACGTTTAGGTAAAATGGACTGTACAACCAAAGAACGCGTGATAACGAATGCTATAAAAGTGTGGTTCCGCGATCATGAAGTCAAAAATATGTGCGCTCAATTAGGGGAGTCAATGCCAAAACGAATTTAAGAGGTCATTACTGCTAAAGGAGGACATACTTCTTACTAATACAGGTATTTATCAGTGTATATCAAGGCATATAATGATATAAAGGCATAGTTTTGGAAAAAAGAGTGATTTTTTACTTTGTCCCAATTAATTTGCATAGTATAGTAATGTCAAAAGTAACTTAAGCTTTGCAAGACCTTGATATGAACTTCTATTAATGGCAGTATATAATATGTAAACTATTAAACCGATGTCTTTGTTTTGTCACTCGCAGTACAGCTTGTGTGCTCAAACATAATAAACGGAGTGGTCGCGCTTATGATGAAGGGTCCCATTGGGTGACACAGCGCATCTCGCGTTTCAGATGTTGTTCCCTAAGCATGGTGCCATCTTTCTAGATGGAATTCTTTTACAGAGACAAACATGTAAGTTTCTGAGATTAGAAGAACATAAAGACATGACTGAACACGTCTAGTGGCCTGAATACCGACCCGATTGAAATCTCATCGAGCCTCCGTGGTCGATTCTTGAAAATGGAGTGAGAAGCTGTGTCATTCCCCTCCGTTATCTTCTCAAACGAAACTTGAATCTTTTTTCCACGAGAATGGTCTAACATCAAGTGTCAACTGTTTAGGTTTATTTGCATCCGTTTCATACAGTATAACAGCTGTGTTACTTGTCCATTAACATGTTTCAACACCATGTTGATAAGTGCATGTAGTTCAACTCGCTAGCATTTCCATTACGTAGCTCATTCTTTGCTTATAGAAAGACAGATATGCCTTTCTCTTCCGTAATCAGTTCTACAGAAAGTACCAATAGTTTTAAGTCCTCAGAATGCATAAATAGTTACAGAGGGCGAGTCGAACGTTTTGAAATATCTGGATCACTTTATGTCTTTATACGTACCTTTACGACAAAAGCTGATCAGCATTCAAAGTATATAGGCCATCGTGTTGCACCGTATTTAGCCATCTGTTGGCCAGTTCTTCGATTCCGCCGCGGTACTAGTTCTTGTCCTTCGAGACGAAGAACTCCTTCATCTCAGCTGCTACCTACTCCTGGTTGTTGAAGTGCCGCCCACGAAGGAAGTGGGCCGTGGGCCGGAACAAGTAATTATCCAACGGGGCAAGGTCCGGATTGTATGCTGTGCGTGGCATCAGTTTGATGCCCTCAAGTTCCTATAGTTTTGTACTGATCGTTCGCGCGGTATGACACCGAGCGTTGTCCTGCTGTAGGAGATCGCGCTTTCTGTTCACCACTGCCGGGTATTTTCCCTCCAAAACGGCATACATCCGCTCCAGCTGTTCAGAATAGAGGTTGGGGTTTATGGCCTGACCTTCTGGAACAAATTCGTTATGGATTATTCCCTCGAAATTCCACCAGACGCAGAGCATCACCTTGTGTTCGAAGTGCTCATGTTTGGCAACAGGTTCTGGAAGCTGGACCGGACTCAACCACTGCCGTTGTGTGTTAGCATTACGGAAATAGATTCACTTTTTCATCGCACGTAACAATTCTTTTGATGAAACGTACATCGCGCGGGTTTTTCTAGGAGTCTAGTACACACTTCCACTCGGCTGTTTGCTTCAGCTGACGCCAGTTCGTGAGGGACAATCCGACAGCTCCTGCAGACCTTTCCGAGGTCCTGAAGGTGACGAACCACGGTGGTCTGTGATATGCCCAGCTCGACTAATAGTCGTCGATTGCTAGTTGTCGGATTTGCCTCTATTGCCTTGCGCACGGCCTCCGAATCCACGGTTCGCCGCCTACCTGACCTTGGCTGATCATCGAGGTTTCTGTCACATGAGCGAAATTTCTTGAACAGTCTTGTCGCGGTGCTGTTGTCCACGGAACCTTTCCCTTTCGCACGACAAATGTTTCGTGTTGCTCCAGCAGCGTTATGGCCGAGTTCAAACTCGTAAAGCAAAAGTTCCCTAATTAGCCGGTTGTGGCTGTTCATTTTTTAGGCGTCCCAACGACATGCAATGCTGTTCACAGCAACGACTACCACTTTATATCCCTTTCGACTGACTGCAGTGCGCGACTTCAACTAGTATAAACACGTGACATACCCACCTCAGGACATTCGTTAATGCAAATATTGCAAAACTTTTGACTCACCCTCTGTACCTGATATCGAAAAAGTCATTTTTCCCTCATTTCGAATTATGACTCTAGGGAGAGGGTAAACCAAAACGAACAGAAATCATGCTTCTGTGTTACACATGACTGTAACACAGGTTTCAGGTTTCAAGACATTAACTGCCAAAATATCCTTAGCATCGAGAGAGACAAGCTATTTTGATGTAATGGGTAGAAGAAAAGAAATGTCAAGGACCGAAACCTGAGTGAACTAGTTTAGTGTTACGGTGATGGTCAATTTTATAAGACGTACTATCATATTGTAATAAAACTAATTCCAAAGTTTTCATTTTCTTGCACATCGATAAAAGCTACCTTTTTATTTTGTTGTTTTAGGTAGATTCTGTGATTCACTAAAGTTACTGCTGATGTGTTTATTCACTTCGTAAATGTTATTTTAAAGGTTGTTAAACCTCAGTGTACTTTTCCGCAAGTGAAGTGCGAAGTTGATCCCCGATAGGGTCGACCAATCAGTAGCTGTTTAAAGAATCCCCCCCCCCCCGGATATTTACGTGACTATTGAGGTTAGAGTCTTATTAAAGAAATCAGATGCCGTCAACCCCGCCTTCTCGTGGTGCATCCTGTTCCCACTAAAGGGGCTCTGAGGACCGCCCATAGCGGTATAACTATACCATCGGGATTAGAGGAAATTCTATCCCACACTCACCAACCCGCTTGGCCAGCGTGGTGAGTTATGGCCAAACCCCTCCAAAATGATTCCACAACTTAAATCTTGGCCCTCAGTCTCCGGCAGCTGGAATGTACCTGGCCAAGGCAGCGGCCAGTGCGACATGAAGGCAGAGGGTGCTAAGAATCCCCGGAGGACCGGACTAGGCTGCCATCTGATGCTGACCTTGGCTACTTACAATGGACGCTCCCTATCCTCTGATTCAAGGCTTCTTGAATTGGAAGAGGAACTACAAAGGATCAAGTGGGACATCGTGGGGCTAAGTGAGGTAAGGAGAAAAGGAGAAGATCTCATCGAACTGAAAAGTGGACATCTCTTCTACTATCGTGGGACAGATACTGGCAGAACTAGTGGTGTTGGATTTATAATAAACAAGAAACTGAAGGATAAAGTGGTAGAAGTTGAAAGTTCCTCTGACAGAGCTGCACGACTCGTTATCCAACTATCGAGAAGATACCAGGCTCAGATTATTCAAACTTATGCACCCACCACAAGTCATCCTGAAGAAGAAATTGAAGAATTTTATGAGGAAATTTGTCATCTAAATAATAAAGGTAAGCAGCACTTGAAAATAATTATGGGAGATTTCAATGCAAAAATAGGGCAACGGCAACAGAATGAAACTTCAGTAGGTAAATTCGGTCACGGCAACAGAAACCAGCGTGGAAATACTCTCGTTGAGTTTGCAGAGGCAGAAGGGTTTTTCATCTTGAACTCCTTCTTCAAGAAAAAGCCACACAGGAAATGGACATGGAGACATCCAAATGGGACGACAAATGAAATTGATTTTATTATGTGTAACAAAAAATTCGTCATAGAAGACTGCAGTGTGCTAAACAAGTTCAACACAGGTAGTGACCATAGATTGGTGAGATGTAAGATGCACCTCAACACTAAACTTGAACGTGGCAAGCTCATAAGACAAACAAAATCTATTGACATAACCAACCTCAAAAAACACCATAACACCTTCAAGTTAGAACTGAAGGACAGGTTCTCTGCTTTAGAAGGCCTAACATCGGAAGAAGTGGACATCTCTGAAGTTAACAGAAAAGTAACCAAAGCTCTTATGGAAACAGCAACAAAATTAGCTGGGTCTAAGAGCAACTTGCATGTGAACAAATTATCAGGAAAAACCAAAATGTTGATGCAAAAAAGAAGAGAGATGAGGACAACTAAAGAAGATGTGACTTCCAAAGTGGAATATATAGAGCTATGCAAGACAGTAAGAAAAAGTATCACTGAAGACGTAAGGAAATTCAACTGTGAACTAGTGAGGAAAGCAATTGAAAACAACCAAAGCCTAAAGATAGCAAAGGGACATCTCAGTAAGGGAAGAAAACAGATTATGGCACTGAGAAAAGAAGATGGTTCTGTAACAAGAAATAGAGGCAGAAATTTTGACAAGAGTGAAAGATTTCTACTCCAAATTATATGAAAGGGATGATATATGCACTCCAGACATCATGAAAGATACCAGTACCAGAGTTCCTCCAGTCCTTCCAGCAGAAGTTGCACATGCAATCAAGAACATGAAGCGAGGAAAAGCTCCAGGAGAAGATGGAATTACTGTAGACATCATACAAGAAGCAAGTGGAGAAATCGAAACAGTACTCGCCCAAATTTTCACTCGATGCCTTAATGAAGGAAAGATTCCTGAGGATTGGAACACCGCTACAATGATCCTGCTACATAAGAAAGGTGACATTGAGGATCTCGGAAACTACAGACCTATCAGCCTCCTATCAGTAGTTTATAAAATCTTCACTAAAGTTCTTTCACACCGCTTGAAGGTAGCCCTAGACATGGCTCAACCGAGAGAACAAGCTGGATTCAGGAGTGGCTACAGCACAATAGATCATATCCACGTGCTGAGAGAACTAATTGAAAGAGCGAGGGAATATGAACTTCCATTGTGCATGGCTTTTATCGATTATGAAAAAGCCTTTGATTCGGTGAAACCATCAGCAGTTACAATGGCTCTGAAAACCTGCGGTATTGAAGATGCATACATTAATATTATTAATAACATCTATGAAAATGCAAGTGCAAAGATTAGGCTGTTTGAAAATACAACACACGTAAAAATTGGAAAGGGAGTGAGACAAGGTGACACCATATCTCCGAAGCTCTTTAATGCCACATTGGAGGGTGTTTTTCAGTCGCTGAGCTGGGAAAACAAGGGGATAAAGATTAATGGAGATTATCTAACCCACCTTCGTTTTGCTGATGACGTAGTCATTTTTGCAACTACCCCATCAGAGCTGCAGAGTATGATCCAGGAACTTGCTGACAAGAGTAAAGAAGTGGGATTAAAAATGAACTTTCAGAAGACAAAAGTGATGTTCAATGCTTTTACAAGAAATGAAGATTTATCGATTGATGGAGAAAAGCTGGAGATAACAGACACGTACGTTTATCTTGGACAGCAGATATCAAGTGAGGGTCACATTGATGAAGAAATTAATCGGCGTACAAAACTTGCCTGGAGAGCTTTTGGAAGAAAGAGCATAATTTTCAAGAGCAATATGCCATTATGTCTTAAAAGAAAAGTGTTTGATCAATGCATCCTTCCAGTGCTTACGTATGGTGCAGAGACGTGGACCTTAACTAAAAGAGACATACAAAGGCTGCAGACAACTCAAAGCAGCATGGAGAGGTGCATGCTTGGTGTAACCAGGAGAGATAAGAAGAGGAACTCGTGGATCCAAAAAATGACTAGAGTGGAAGACATCATGATCAGAGTTAAATCCCTGAAATGGCAATGGGCTGGACATACTGCCAGAAGGACAGATCATCGATGGACAGCCGAAATTTTAGATTGGATTCCAAGGGACAGGAAAAGACCCAGAAGAAGACCACATGGGAGATGGGTGGATGAAATTCGAAAGTATGCAGGGGTGACATGGAGGAGACTGGCACAAGACAGACCCTTGTTGAGGAAACTTGGGGAGATTTTCGTCCAGCAGTGGATTGATAATGGTTGACGATGATGATGATGATGATCACTTGCTGGACCTCGTCCTTGTAACTGTTGCGACCTCAACAGGCCAAACCAGACGCCACCTTTAGGTCGCATGACACCCGCTGTCTCAGTTGATTGTGATGATTGAGTTGCTCCCTAAGAATGCAAGTTTATGATTTTTTTTTATATAATAAATGACCACATATAAGGACGGATTGCTCCATCGGAACATCACCCGGTGAGCCACTTGAGAAATGGCCCACTTTCTCGTTTTCCTTTTGTCTGATTTTTTTTAGAACGAACGCCTGATTATTTTGATACTTATGAATAATAGTCGTTAACTTCATTTGAGATTTATATCTATATGAAAAGTTATTTCCTTTAAAAAAGAAGCTTTTCCTTTTATCTGTAATTTGGGCTCTTGTTGGGAAATGGCATCAAGATTCTGTGTTCTTATGAAAGAAAAGTGCAGCTGGGCCAACCGCGCTGTCATAAAACAATTAAGCTAACTACAGCTAAACGTAGGTCGTCGGACTTGGGTCATTGGTAGGCCCTACCCTCTTTTTTGTAGATTGAACGTTACGCTAGTGTGGTGCATTGTGATGGCTCATCATCTCTACAGCGTTATCCACAGACTGACTAGGAGCACAAAGCTTTCTCTGTCAGAGATATTTCGAAATCGTTGGCTCATCCACATTCATCTTAAAGACAACGATTAGTCAGTACTGGTTTATGGGTAAAAATAATTGGTGGGCTTAAAAAAGGGAGATCAAGGAGGATTTACCAATATCATTGAGAAATGGATGATCAGAGACCAAATAAATATAGTTATTAATTTAAAATAGTGTAACTATACTAGTGATCCGACTTTCTTGGCGTAGAATAGAAATGAAAGTTTCCAAGCTTTCGCAACTGAATGAAAGAAGCTTAAAAAAAATCAGATGACTTTGTTGAAGCGTTTTATTATTCAGTTTGCTGTGTACCTTCCTTGAGAAATTCATCTGATTGATGTGCGAAAGCTTAGAAACTTTTTTCTATTCTACGCCAAGAAATTCTGATTACTAGTATAGTAAATAGTTACACTATTTTTAGTATAGTTGGTATACAATTCCTTGTTGTTAATTGAAATTATTAATAGCTTAGGAAAATTGCTGTGTGAGTGCTCACATTTTAAATTCCAGGATGATTTTCATTGTGATTCAAAAGAGATTGTGGATTTTATTAAAACCAATATTTCGAAAGAAAATAATGTTTTAGTCAAGAAATGCCAAAGTTTCTAAGCTTTCGCACATCAATCAGAAATTCATCTGATTGATGTGCGAAAGCTTAGAAACTTTGATTTCTATTCTACGCCAAGAAATTCTGATTACTAGTATAGTTAATAGTTACACTATTTTTAGTATAGTTGGTGTACAATTCCTTGTTATTAATTAAAATTATTAATAGCTTAGGAAAATTGCTGTGTGAGTGCTCACATTTTAAATTTCAGGATGATTTTCATTGTGATTTAAAAAGTTTGCTCAAGATTGAATTCGTTTTATAATGCATATTTTTCAACAGTTCTATTTCTTCCAAGATCTAAGCAGCATAATTTTTTTCTTGAGATAATTTACGTGGTGTTCCCCTGTGGGTACGTGTGTTTTTATTGTTGACCACAAGACTAAAATTTCCGGCCTAGTTTGGTTCTCCCAAACCGTCCCTGATTACATAGGCCAAAAGCAGAGTGACTTTACCTCCACTAGAGAAAGAAGTTAAGAGGAATTATCGAGAGAATTCGAGTTAATAAGCCACTGGTCATGGAGAATCAGGCAATTCTCGAAAGCCTTATAAGAACAACGAACGTCCCAACGTAAAAATTTAAACATTCCATAAAAACGCCGACAGTGGAAAATCTATGAATTACTCAACTTAGTCAGCAGGCAAAACATGAACCGAGTTTGAAGTATCTGTCACAGGCGAATTCCGTATTAGGTGCCCTCTTTTTTCAACTTAGTGATAAACGCCTGAAAAATTTAATCCAAACATCTGCTAAAAATCAGCATGGTCATGTTCTCTTTCTGAATGCCTTGACAAAAGAATGAAGCGTAAAACTACAAAAAAAAAAATCGCCAAGATGTATGAAAAAGAAAAGGAAGTAAGAAAATAATTTGAGGTATTTCTTGACTAAAACAATCGACGATGCATGACGAAGACATCTCCGGTGACCTTTAAAAATACACGGAGAGAGAGAGACCTTGCCCAGGAAAACATATGTTCGCCATTGTTTTCCGTTGCAGAACAAAATAATCCAATAACCTTTTAATGACGTGGGAGGCCGCATTTTTTACATTTCCTTCTGGAAACGCACACAGCTGTTATGATTGCGGAGAATTCGTCAAGTGACCAGAGCCGCACCTATTTCTACCTCAGCAGAGCCATCTCGTGATGTAGTTACGCACCAATAGAAATCCAGGCCAAGGCCCATTGCCAGATTCCTTTTCTCAAAACGCCGTCAGCTACCTTATTCGGCAAGTTTCTATTTGAGATTTTGAAGAGCAGATTTAGACGCGCGAATCGGAAGCGAACGCTTACTTTACTGAATATGAGTGAAATGTAGGTTCGATGTTGTTCGAGCAAGTGGTGGGCTTTATTTCCGTGTTTTATTCTAATCTGTACCCCCCAAAAAAGGGCGATTGAAAGAGGTGGAAAGGAAACAATTCCGGTGTTAGAACTATGTGTTTAAGATTCTGGTATGCTGCAACACAGCTCTCTCCCTCTCTTTCTGTGTCACTGACCGAATACCATAAACGATCGTGGAAGTTGGTTTTTGAAAGGAAAGTTTAAAATTCCTCGCCATTCTATGAAACGTGCTTTACTTTTACGTTTGATAAGATCGGGAAAATTCGGATCTGTTAAAACGCGCTCTACTTTCGAACAAATGGATTAAGACTTTCATTTCATCAACGTCTGAAGTTTTGGCATTTTGCTGTTCAACAAGAATTCTACCGCTTGATAAAAGAGATCGCTAAACAGTCGCCCCAAGGTATAAAAAGGCATCTGGTTTGCAAGGCTCAGCTGTACGAAAATGAAAACAGGTTTGTTAAAAGCGAGACACTAGCGGGTTTTAATTTTTTATTCTTTTTATTCCGTACCAGCTGAAAGTGTGTTAGCAAGCGCGCACGTGAAACATGACTGGACAAAATAGGACAACAAATTTCCTGCTAGCTTGGATGAAAATTGTTCGGTCATTTGTAAAAAAAATTCTGTTTCTGTAAATCCCTTTTCTTTCTCTTCTTCTTTTTTTTTCTCAAAATTCTATTTTTTTGAAAACGTGATCCAATAATAGTAATAACTACTGTGTTTAAATGAAAAAGGTACCCAGTTTTATAATAGAAACAAATTATTTTATTTAAGAAAGCGAATAATTGGAGCGAAATTCGCAATTCCCGAAACTCAATCAGTAGGCCTACCGTACTGAAATTCTGTCGTACTGTATAATCTTGCCATGTTCATCACAATTATTCTGGAAATCTGCGCCTGAGTGAATTCAGTAAGTAATTTGACTGATCTCAACGTTTTTTGTTTGAAGATTTAACGACCACCGTGAGCAACTCAATGGGCTATAAAAGCAGTTACCCACCTTTAATTTACAGTCACTGGTTTTAGGGAAGTGAAAGAGCCAGTGCTGTAAGACAAACACATCATCCATACCCCACCGGAATTCGTTCGAACTCGTGTCCATCTTGGAAGAATGGTCAGAAGGCAGAGCTCAGACAACTGCGCCATTTGCAACTTCTACGTTCTTTTCAATCATCGACATATTATGGCAGCATCTAGGTCTTGTACCACGTGTGCACTCTTATAAAGCAACTAATTAATCTACACTAAAAAACTATAAAATCATTTAAACGGAAACAAAAGAAATGGGATTTTCAACAAAAGAAATTGGTATTTTAGGTTAGCAATATATAGGCACTCTATATGCGAGGCTGAAAAAACGTGTTCATCTATCAGTGAAAATGGATATCTTTCAAATACCTTCGTGCACATTTTCGAATACAGTGGAAGTGCGAGGCGACTTTCGAACACAGGCCTCCGTGAGCGCATGCTAATACTTTGGGAATACCAAGGAGACTTCTAAATCCACATTACCTTACGCATTTCCTAATAATTTGAAAGTGCGAGGGGACTTGCAAATACACTGGTGTGCAAGAATTAAGGACGAAAAGGAGAAATTAGCATAACAGCGGAACGAGCACGCAGAACGGACCGAAATACCACTCAGTAGATAGACTAAGGTCCGCTCGGTAGGGCATGCGCATATATGCAGCATGACGTAGTGTGGGGGAGTATCGGAAGGGTATAAAGCACACGGACAGTGAACGCTCAGCAATTCGATGAAAGTTTTTGCACGGTGTACATCGGTTTGAACGACGTTGAGTTGCTGCCACCGTGTGATATGGCCAACAGGCAATCCCGTAGACGACATCTGGGTGATTTTACCCGAGGTCACGTCATTGGGAAGTTGGAAGAAGGTCGAAGTGTGACTAGTGTGGCCGAGGAGTTCGGCATCGCTCACAGCATCGTTTCACGAGCTTGGAGAGCGTTTCAAACGACAGGAACAGCTGTCGGAGAGTCTAGCAGTGGTCGTCCACGAGCAACAACGGCGGCGGACGACCAGTATATTGTCCTACAGGCGAGAAGAGACAGACGGCAGGCAGCGGAAGAAATCGCAAGGTACATGCAACAGACAACTGGACGTCCATTATCGCGTTTTACCGTGGCCAGGTGGCTGCACAAAGGTTGTCTATTTGTACGACGACCAGTACGGTGTGTGCCATTAACGCCTGCTCATCGGAGACGGCGGTTTCTGTGGTGCAAGGAACACAAGTACTGGACACATCAGCAATGGGGCCGAGTTCTCTTTACGGATGAGAGCCGATTTAGTCTGACGAGCGATTCCGGACGTATACATTTCTGGAGAGAGCAGGGAATACGCATTCACACCTCCAACATTATCGAAAGGGACCGGTTTGGAGGTGGCGGAGTTCTTGCTTGGGGCGGTATCATGCTAGGTAGCCGTACTGACCTCCACATCTTCCAAGAAGGTTCAGTCACTGGTGTCCGCTATTGTTTTTTTTTTTTTTTTTTTTTTTTTTTGAGGTTTAACGATCACCGTGAGCAACTCAATGGGCTATAAGCAGTCGCCCGTCCCTAATTTAGAGTCACTGGTTCCAGGGAAGGGAGAGAGCCAGTGCCGTAAGACAAACACAACATATATGCCTCACCGGGATTCGAACCCGGACCCCTTCCGACGAATGATCAGAGGCCAACGCCTTAGACCACTGCGCCACTGGGGCGGCTGTCCGCTATTGTACCGAGGTTCTCCTGCCTCACGTGCGTCTGTTTAGAGGTGCTGTGGTTTCTGAGTTCCTCTTCATGGGCGACAACGCTACACCTCATCGTACAATGGCTGTCGCAGAGCTGTTGGAGAGTGAAGATATTCAACGCATGGATTGGCCCGCAGAGTCCCCAGACCTAAATCCAATCGAACACGTGCGGGACCTTCTCGGGAGACGCTTGGCAGCACGTCACTAGCCGCAAGCAACGATTCTGCAGTTGCGATTGGCGCTACAAGAGGAATGGGCCGCGATGCCTCAACAGCTCCTTGACAACGTCGTCCTCAGCATGGACAGACGTTGTAAATCCTGCAACGCAGTCAGGGGTGATCATATCTCTTACTAAAGACTGGATTTTTCTTGGCAGCCGCCTGTCTCATGGACGTTTCTATCTTCTGTCCAGTTGTGCTCGAAGCTACCTTTTAAATAAAATGCCTTTGTAACCTATGGATTCCTTGTTTGGACGGTTTTGCTCACTTGTCCCATATTCTTACATCTTGGGGATCTTATGGTATGATTTGAGTCGATGTGGAACACTTCTGCACGACGTTACATTGGAAAAACCGTCTCGTCCTTAATTTTTGCACGCCAGTGTACATGCCTCATGAACGCCCTTGATGATTCTTGTCCAAATCCATATCCCCATACGTGTTTCCTGATATTTTGTAAGTGGGAAGAGACTTGTAAATCCTAACATTTGTGCACCTCTGATAATGCATTGTAAATGTGAAGGAGATTCCAAATCCACGTTACCGTACCAGAATCCTGATATTTTGGAAGTGCGAGGCAAATTTTCAATTCATACCTCTCCGCACCCTTGATAATGCTTTGGAAGTGTGAAGGACACTTCCAAATCCATATTGCTGTAGGAGTATCTTGATATTTTGGCAGTGCGAAACGACTTACAAATCTATGCCTTCGTTAAAGAGACTTCCAAATCCATATTAAGGTAAGAGTTTCCTAATATCTTTGAAGTGCGATGCGACTTGAGAATCCATATCATAGCACGCGTTTTTGTGTATTGAGAAAGTGCTGCCCCACTTCCAAATATCATCGTACGTATCCTAATACCTAATCTGTTAGATCCCTCCTCCTCCTCGGTGCCACTTTTTGAGTCGTCATAGCAACAACCGAGAAACAAATGTTTGTGACGTCACGCTTAGCTTTTCGTGTATTCGTGTAGGTGACGTCATCACCTACACGCGCATACCACTTTATTTTGTTTTTATAGCAACAAAGAACACAGCTGCTGGTGTGACGTCATCTAATCCAAATCATTCTCACATGACGTCAGATGTCAGAGATGCGTTACGTCACACGGTCAACTCTTTTTTTTTTTTTTTTTTTTTTTTTGATTGTAGGTTTAACGACCACCGTGAGCAACTCAATGGGCTATAAGCAATCGCCCGTCCCTAATTTAGGGTCACTGGTTCCAGGGAAGGGAGAGAACCAGTGCCGTAAGACAAACACAACATCCATGCCTGACCGGGATTCGAACCCGGACCCCTTACAGACGAATGATCAGAGGCCAACGCCTTAGACCACTGCGCCACCGGGGTGGCACGGTCAACTCTAGAGATACGAAAAGGTTTTTTTTTGGTTGTAGGTTTAACGACCACTATGAGCAACTCAGTGGGCTATAAGCAGTCGCCCATCCCTAATTTAGGGTCACTGGTTCCAGGGAAAGGAGAGAGCTAGTGCCGTAAGGCAAACACAACATCCATGGCTCACCGCGATTCGAACCCGGACCCCTTGCGGACTAATGATCAGAGGCCATCGCTTAGACCACTGCGCCACCGGGGCAGCTACTTTTTTTTTTTTTTTTTGATCGGAGGTTTAACGACCACCGTGAGCAACTCAATGGGCTATAAGCAGTCGCCCGTCCCTAATTTAGTGTCACTGGTTCCAGGGAAGGGAAAGAGCCAGTGCCGTAAGACAAACACAACATCCATGCCTGACCGGGATTCGAACCCGGACCCCTTACGGACGAATGATCAGAGGCCAACGCCTTAGACCACTGCGCCACTGGGGCGGCCCGGGGCAGCTACGTAAAACTTTACATCAGGAAGTTTAGTTCACTACCTGAACCGGTGTTTAGCAATCTGTATGTGGCAACATCAAGAGTACGACGATCTGACGGCGTTAAGTTAAAAACAGTTCACAGAAAGGAATAGGAGAAATTGATACAGGGTTCACAGTCAGTGTATACGAAAAATGTTGTGTACAAGGAAGTGCTGACGAAATAGGGACTAAAGGTTTTGCAAAACACATAACAAACAGACAGCCCGTCGTATCAAATTCTATAACCGACTTCTCGGGAAATTTTCAGAAATCTATGAGCGAACGTCGCTATCTATTGACGTGGAACTCAAAAACTTAATAAATAAATGTAAATAATTCTGTATCATAAATTTTATTTTTCCTTGTCATTATTGACAGGCTTTCATCTAGTTTCAGTATAAAGTACTGAAAAAGTGTGAGACGACTTCCGAATCCATGTTTTCATTTCAGAATATTTTGGAAGTTCAAAAGAATTAAATACAGGGGTTGTCCAAAATGATGGAAACGCCTTGAAACAATAGGTATTACGCACCTCATATGGTGTGGGAGCCCCCTTGGCCTTTAAAACTGCTTGAATCCTCCTTGGAATGGTCGCATACAAGTCCTGGATGTTGGTCAGTGGTATGTTGTACCATTCTTTGAATCCTCCTTGGAATGGTCGCATACAAGTCCTGGATGTTGGTCAGTGGTATGTTGTACCATTCTTTGAATCCTCCTTGGAATGGACGCATACAAGTCCTGGATGGTGGTCAGTGGTATGTTGTACGATTCTTTGAATCCTCCTTGGAATGGACGCATACAAGTCCTGGATGGTGGTCAGTGGTATGTTGTGCCATTCTTTGAATCCTCCTTGGAATGGACGCATACAAGTCCTGGATGGTTGTCAGTGGTATGTTTTACCATTCTTTGAATCCTCCTTGGAATGGACGCATACAAGTCCTGGATGGTTGTCAGTGGTATGTTGTACCATTCTCTTGAATCCTCCTTGGAATGGATGCATACAAGTCCTGGATGGTTGTCAGTGGTATGTTGTACCATTCTTTGAATCCTCCTTGGAATGGACGCATACAAGTCCTGGATGGTGGTCAGTGGTATGTTGTACCATTCTCTTGAATCCTCCTTGGAATTGACGCATACAAGTCCTGGATGGTGGTCAGTGGTATGTTGTACCATTCTTTGAATCCTCCTTGGAATGGACGCATACAAGTCCTGGATGGTGGTCAGTGGTATGTTGTACCATTCTTTGAATCCTCCTTGGAATGGACGCATACAAGTCCTGGATGGTGGTCAGTGGTATGTTGTACCATTCTTTGAATCCTCCTTGGAATGGACGCATACAAGTCCTGGATGGTGGTCAGTGGTATGTTGTACCATTTTTTGAAACCTCCTTGGAATGGACGCATACAAGTCCTGGATGGTGGTCAGTGGTATGTTGTACCATTCTTTGAATCCTCCTTGGAATGGACGCATACAAGTCCTGGATGGTGGTCAGTGGTATGTTGTACCATTCTTTGAATCCTCTTTGGAATGGACGCATGCAAGTCCTGGATGGACTTCCGACGAATGATCAGAGGCCAACGCCTTAGACCACTGCGCCACTGGGGCGGCTGTCCGCTATTGTACCGAGGTTCTCCTGCCTCACGTGCGTCTGTTTAGAGGTGCTGTGGTTTCTGAGTTCCTCTTCATGGGCGACAACGCTACACCTCATCGTACAATGGCTGTCGCAGAGCTGTTGGAGAGTGAAGATATTCAACGCATGGATTGGCCCGCAGAGTCCCCAGACCTAAATCCAATCGAACACGTGCGGGACCTTCTCGGGAGACGCTTGGCAGCACGTCACTAGCCGCAAGCAACGATTCTGCAGTTGCGATTGGCGCTACAAGAGGAATGGGCCGCGATGCCTCAACAGCTCCTTGACAACGTCGTTCCTCAGCATGGACAGACGTTGTAAATCCTGCAACGCAGTCAGGGGTGATCATATCTCTTACTAAAGACTGGATTTTTCTTGGCAGCCGCCTGTCTCATGGACGTTTCTATCTTCTGTCCAGTTGTGCTCGAAGCTACCTTTTAAATAAAATGCCTTGGTATCCTTTGGATTCCTTGTTTGGACGGTTTTGCTCACTTGTCCCATATTCTTACATCTTGGGGATCTTATGGTATGATTTGAGTCGATGTGGAACACTTCTGCACGACGTTACATTGGAAAAACCGTCTCGTCCTTAATTTTTGCACGCCAGTGTACATGCCTCATGAACGCCCTTGATGATTCTTGTCCAAATCCATATCCCCATACGTGTTTCCTGATATTTTGTAAGTGGGAAGAGACTTGTAAATCTTAACATTTGTGCACCTCTGATAATGCATTGTAAATGTGAAGGAGATTCCAAATCCATGTTACCGTACCAGAATCCTGATATTTTGGAAGTGCGAGGCAAATTTTCAATTCATACCTCTCCGCACCCTTGATAATGCTTTGGAAGTGTGAAGGACACTTCCAAATCCATATTGCTGTAGGAGTATCTTGATATTTTGGCAGTGCGAAACGACTTACAAATCTATGCCTTCGTTAAAGAGACTTCCAAATCCATATTAAGGTAAGAGTTTCCTAATATCTTTGAAGTGCGATGCGACTTGAGAATCCATATCATAGCACGCGTTTTTGTGTATTGAGAAAGTGCTGCCCCACTTCCAAATATCATCGTACGTATCCTAATACCTAATCTGTTAGATCCCTCCTCCTCCTCGGTGCCACTTTTTGAGTCGTCATAGCAACAACCGAGAAACAAATGTTTGTGACGTCACGCTTAGCTTTTCGTGTATTCGTGTAGGTGACGTCATCACCTACACGCGCATACCACTTTATTTTGTTTTTATAGCAACAAAGAACACAGCTGCTGGTGTGACGTCATCTAATCCAAATCATTCTCACATGACGTCAGATGTCAGAGATGCGTTACGTCACACGGTCAACTCTAGAGATACGAAAAGGTTTTTTTTTTGGTTGTAGGTTTAACGACCACTATGAGCAACTCAGTGGGCTATAAGCAGTCGCCCATCCCTAATTTAGGGTCACTGGTTCCAGGGAAAGGAGAGAGCTAGTGCCGTAAGGCAAACACAACATCCATGGCTCACCGCGATTCGAACCCGGACCCCTTGCGGACTAATGATCAGAGGCCATCGCTTAGACCACTGCGCCACCGGGGCAGCTACGTAAAACTTTACATCAGGAAGTTTAGTTCACTACCTGAACCGGTGTTTAGCAATCTGTATGTGGCAACATCAAGAGTACGACGATCTGACGGCGTTAAGTTAAAAACAGTTCACAGAAAGGAATAGGAGAAATTGATACAGGGTTCACAGTCAGTGTATACGAAAAATGTTGTGTACAAGGAAGTGCTGACGAAATAGGGACTAAAGGTTTTGCAAAACACATAACAAACAGACAGCCCGTCGTATCAAATTCTATAACCGACTTCTCGGGAAATTTTCAGAAATCTATGAGCGAACGTCGCTATCTATTGACGTGGAACTCAAAAACTTAATAAATAAATGTAAATAATTCTGTATCATAAATTTTATTTTTCCTTGTCATTATTGACAGGCTTTCATCTAGTTTCAGTATAAAGTACTGAAAAAGTGTGAGACGACTTCCGAATCCATGTTTTCGTTTCAGAATATTTTGGAAGTTCAAAAGAATTAAATACAGGGGTTGTCCAAAATGATGGAAACGCCTTGAAACAATAGGTATTACGCACCTCATATGGTGTGGGAGCCCCTTGGCCTTTAAAACTGCTTGAATCCTCCTTGGAATGGTCGCATACAAGTCCTGGATGTTGGTCAGTGGTATGTTGTACCATTCTTTGAATCCTCCTTGGAATGGTCGCATACAAGTCCTGGATGTTGGTCAGTGGTATGTTGTACCATTCTTTGAATCCTCCTTGGAATGGACGCATACAAGTCCTGGATGGTGGTCAGTGGTATGTTGTACCATTCTTTGAATCCTCCTTGGAATGGACGCATACAAGTCCTGGATGGTGGTCAGTGGTATGTTGTACCATTCTTTGAAACCTCCTTGGAATGCATGCATACAAGTCCTGGATGGTGGTCAGTGGTATGTTGTACCATTCTTTGAATCCTCCTTGGAATGGACGCATACAAGTCCTGGATGGTTGTCAGTGGTATGTTGTACCATTCTTTGAATCCTCCTTGGAATGGACGCATACAAGTCCTGGATGGTGGTCAGTGGTATGTTGTACCATTCTTTGAATCCTCCTTGGAATGGACGCATACAAGTCCTGGATGGTTGTCAGTGGTATGTTGTACCATTCTCTTGAATCCTCCTTGGAATGGATGCATACAAGTCCTGGATGGTTGTCAGTGGTATGTTGTACCATTCTTTGAATCCTCCTTGGAATGGACGCATACAAGTCCTGGATGGTGGTCAGTGGTATGTTGTACCATTCTTTGAATCCTCCTTGGAATTGACGCATACAAGTCCTGGATGGTGGTCAGTGGTATGTTTTACCATTCTTTGAATCCTCCTTGGAATGGACGCATACAAGTCCTGGATGGTGGTCAGTGGTATGTTGTACCATTCTTTGAATCCTCCTTGGAATGGACGCATACAAGTCCTGGATGGTGGTCAGTGGTATGTTGTACCATTCTTTGAATCCTCCTTGGAATGGACGCATACAAGTCCTGGATGGTGGTCAGTGGTATGTTGTACCATTCTTTGAATCCTCCTTGGAATGGACGCATACAAGTCCTGGATGGTGGTCAGTGGTATGTTGTACCATTCTTTGAATCCTCCTTGGAATGGACGCATACAAGTCCTGGATGGACTTCCGACGAATGATCAGAGGCCAACGCCTTAGACCACTGCGCCACTGGGGCGGCTGTCCGCTATTGTACCGAGGTTCTCCTGCCTCACGTGCGTCTGTTTAGAGGTGCTGTGGTTTCTGAGTTCTTCTTCATGGGCGACAACGCTACACCTCATCGTACAATGGCTGTCGCAGAGCTGTTGGAGAGTGAAGATATTCAACGCATGGATTGGCCCGCAGAGTCCCCAGACCTAAATCCAATCGAACACGTGCGGGACCTTCTCGGGAGACGCTTGGCAGCACGTCACTAGCCGCAAGCAACGATTCTGCAGTTGCGATTGGCGCTACAAGAGGAATGGGCCGCGATGCCTCAACACCTCCTTGACAACGTCGTTCCTCAGCATGGACAGACGTTGTAAATCCTGCAACGCAGTCAGGGGTGATCATATCTCTTACTAAAGACTGGATTTTTCTTGGCAGCCGCCTGTCTCATGGACGTTTCTATCTTCTGTCCAGTTGTGCTCGAAGCTACCTTTTAAATAAAATGCCTTGGTATCCTTTGGATTCCTTGTTTGGACGGTTTTGCTCACTTGTCCCATATTCTTACATCTTGGGGATCTTATGGTATGATTTGAGTCGATGTGGAACACTTCTGCACGACGTTACATTGGAAAAACCGTCTCGTCCTTAATTTTTGCACGCCAGTGTACATGCCTCATGAACGCCCTTGATGATTCTTGTCCAAATCCATATCCCCATACGTGTTTCCTGATATTTTGTAAGTGGGAAGAGACT
This sequence comes from Macrothele yani, assembly GCA_039090855.1. NCBI lineage: Eukaryota > Metazoa > Arthropoda > Arachnida > Araneae > Macrothelidae > Macrothele > Macrothele yani. The sequence goes on along the minus strand of CM077013.1, from coordinate 114,042,277 downwards.
TGTAAATCCTAACATTTGTGCACCTCTGATAATGCATTGTAAATGTGAAGGAGATTCCAAATCCATGTTACCGTACCAGAATCCTGATATTTTGGAAGTGCGAGGCAAATTTTCAATTCATACCTCTCCGCACCCTTGATAATGCTTTGGAAGTGTGAAGGACACTTCCAAATCCATATTGCTGTAGGAGTATCTTGATATTTTGGCAGTGCGAAACGACTTACAAATCTATGCCTTCGTTAAAGAGACTTCCAAATCCATATTAAGGTAAGAGTTTCCTAATATCTTTGAAGTGCGATGCGACTTGAGAATCCATATCATAGCACGCGTTTTTGTGTATTGAGAAAGTGCTGCCCCACTTCCAAATATCATCGTACGTATCCTAATACCTAATCTGTTAGATCCCTCCTCCTCCTCGGTGCCACTTTTTGAGTCGTCATAGCAACAACCGAGAAACAAATGTTTGTGACGTCACGCTTAGCTTTTCGTGTATTCGTGTAGGTGACGTCATCACCTACACGCGCATACCACTTTATTTTGTTTTTATAGCAACAAAGAACACAGCTGCTGGTGTGACGTCATCTAATCCAAATCATTCTCACATGACGTCAGATGTCAGAGATGCGTTACGTCACACGGTCAACTCTAGAGATACGAAAAGGTTTTTTTTTTGGTTGTAGGTTTAACGACCACTATGAGCAACTCAGTGGGCTATAAGCAGTCGCCCATCCCTAATTTAGGGTCACTGGTTCCAGGGAAAGGAGAGAGCTAGTGCCGTAAGGCAAACACAACATCCATGGCTCACCGCGATTCGAACCCGGACCCCTTGCGGACTAATGATCAGAGGCCATCGCTTAGACCACTGCGCCACCGGGGCAGCTACGTAAAACTTTACATCAGGAAGTTTAGTTCACTACCTGAACCGGTGTTTAGCAATCTGTATGTGGCAACATCAAGAGTACGACGATCTGACGGCGTTAAGTTAAAAACAGTTCACAGAAAGGAATAGGAGAAATTGATACAGGGTTCACAGTCAGTGTATACGAAAAATGTTGTGTACAAGGAAGTGCTGACGAAATAGGGACTAAAGGTTTTGCAAAACACATAACAAACAGACAGCCCGTCGTATCAAATTCTATAACCGACTTCTCGGGAAATTTTCAGAAATCTATGAGCGAACGTCGCTATCTATTGACGTGGAACTCAAAAACTTAATAAATAAATGTAAATAATTCTGTATCATAAATTTTATTTTTCCTTGTCATTATTGACAGGCTTTCATCTAGTTTCAGTATAAAGTACTGAAAAAGTGTGAGACGACTTCCGAAACCATGTTTTCATTTCAAAATATTTTGGAAGTTCAAAAGAATTAAATACAGGGGTTGTCCAAAATGATGGAAACGCCTTGAAACAATAGGTATTACGCACCTCATATGGTGTGGGAGCCCCCTTGGCCTTTAAAACTGCTTGAATCCTCCTTGGAATGGTCGCATACAAGTCCTGGATGTTGGTCAGTGGTATGTTGTACCATTCTTTGAATCCTCCTTGGAATGGTCGCATACAAGTCCTGGATGGTTGTCAGTGGTATGTTTTACCATTCTTTGAATCCTCCTTGGAATGGACGCATACAAGTCCTGGATGGTTGTCAGTGGTATGTTGTACCATTCTCTTGAATCCTCCTTGGAATGGATGCATACAAGTCCTGGATGGTTGTCAGTGGTATGTTGTACCATTCTTTGAATCCTCCTTGGAATGGACGCATACAAGTCCTGGATGGTGGTCAGTGGTATGTTGTACCATTCTTTGAATCCTCCTTGGAATTGACGCATACAAGTCCTGGATGGTGGTCAGTGGTATGTTGTACCATTCTTTGAATCCTCCTTGGAATGGACGCATACAAGTCCTTTATGGTGGTCAGTGGTATGTTGTACCATTCTTTGAATCCTCCTTGGAATGGACGCATACAAGTCCTGGATGGTGGTCAGTGGTATGTTGTACCATTCTTTGAATCCTCCTTGGAATGGACGCATACAAGTCCTGGATGGTGGTCAGTGGTATGTTGTACCATTTTTTGAATCCTCCTTGGAATGGACGCATACAAGTCCTGGATGGTGGTCAGTGGTATGTTGTACCATTCTTTGAATCCTCCTTGGAATGGACGCATACAAGTCCTGGATGGTGGTCAGTGGTATGTTGTACCATTCTTTGAATCCTCCTTGGAATGGACGCATGCAAGTCCTGGATGGACTTCCGACGAATGATCAGAGGCCAACGCCTTAGACCACTGCGCCACTGGGGCTGCTGTCCGCTATTGTACCGAGGTTCTCCTGCCTCACGTGCGTCTGTTTAGAGGTGCTGTGGTTTCTGAGTTCCTCTTCATGGGCGACAACGCTACACCTCATCGTACAATGGCTGTCGCAGAGCTGTTGGAGAGTGAAGATATTCAACGCATGGATTGGCCCGCAGAGTCCCCAGACCTAAATCCAATCGAACACGTGCGGGACCTTCTCGGGAGACGCTTGGCAGCACGTCACTAGCCGCAAGCAACGATTCTGCAGTTGCGATTGGCGCTACAAGAGGAATGGGCCGCGATGCCTCAACAGCTCCTTGACAACGTCGTTCCTCAGCATGGACAGACGTTGTAAATCCTGCAACGCAGTCAGGGGTGATCATATCTCTTACTAAAGACTGGATTTTTCTTGGCAGCCGCCTGTCTCATGGACGTTTCTATCTTCTGTCCAGTTGTGCTCGAAGCTACCTTTTAAATAAAATGCCTTGGTATCCTTTGGATTCCTTGTTTGGACGGTTTTGCTCACTTGTCCCATATTCTTACATCTTGGGGATCTTATGGTATGATTTGAGTCGATGTGGAACACTTCTGCACGACGTTACATTGGAAAAACCGTCTCGTCCTTAATTTTTGCACGCCAGTGTACATGCCTCATGAACGCCCTTGATGATTCTTGTCCAAATCCATATCCCCATACGTGTTTCCTGATATTTTGTAAGTGGGAAGAGACTTGTAAATCCTAACATTTGTGCACCTCTGATAATGCATTGTAAATGTGAAGGAGATTCCAAATCCATGTTACCGTACCAGAATCTTGATATTTTGGAAGTGCGAGGCAAATTTTCAATTCATACCTCTCCGCACCCTTGATAATGCATTGGAAGTGTGAAGGACACTTCCAAATCCATATTGCTGTAAGAGTATCTTGATATTTTGGCAGTGCGAAACGACTTACAATTCTATGCCTTCGTTAAAGAGACTTCCAAATCCATATTAAGGTAAGAGTTTCCTAATATCTTTGAAGTGCGATGCGACTTGAGAATCCATATCATAGCACGCGTTTTTGTGTATTGAGAAAGTGCTGCCCCACTTCCAAATATCATCGTACGTATCCTAATACCTAATCTGTTAGATCCCTCCTCCTCCTCGGTGCCACTTTTTGAGTCGTCATAGCAACAACCGAGAAACAAATGTTTGTGACGTCACGCTTAGCTTTTCGTGTATTCGTGTAGGTGACGTCATCACCTACACGCGCATACCACTTTATTTTGTTTTTATAGCAACAAAGAACACAGCTGCTGGTGTGACGTCATCTAATCCAAATCATTCTCACATGACGTCAGATGTCAGAGATGCGTTACGTCACACGGTCAACTCTAGAGATACGAAAAGGTTTTTTTTTTTGGTTGTAGGTTTAACGACCACTATGAGCAACTCAGTGGGCTATAAGCAGTCGCCCATCCCTAATTTAGGGTCTCTGGTTCCAGGGAAAGGAGAGAGCTAGTGCCGTAAGGCAAACACAACATCCATGGCTCACCGCGATTCGAACCCGGACCCCTTGCGGACTAATGATCAGAGGCCATCGCTTAGACCACTGCGCCACCGGGGCAGCTACGTAAAACTTTACATCAGGAAGTTTAGTTCACTACCTGAACCGGTGTTTAGCAATCTGTATGTGGCAACATCAAGAGTACGACGATCTGACGGCGTTAAGTTAAAAACAGTTCACAGAAAGGAATAGGAGAAATTGATACAGGGTTCACAGTCAGTGTATACGAAAAATGTTGTGTACAAGGAAGTGCTGACGAAATAGGGACTAAAGGTTTTGCAAAACACATAACAAACAGACAGCCCGTCGTATCAAATTCTATAACCGACTTCTCGGGAAATTTTCAGAAATCTATGAGCGAACGTCGCTATCTATTGACGTGGAACTCAAAAACTTAATAAATAAATGTAAATAATTCTGTATCATAAATTTTATTTTTCCTTGTCATTATTGACAGGCTTTCATCTAGTTTCAGTATAAAGTACTGAAAAAGTGTGAGACGACTTCCGAATCCATGTTTTCGTTTCAGAATATTTTGGAAGTTCAAAAGAATTAAATACAGGGGTTGTCCAAAATGATGGAAACGCCTTGAAACAATAGGTATTACGCACCTCATATGGTGTGGGAGCCCCCTTGGCCTTTAAAACTGCTTGAATCCTCCTTGGAATGGTCGCATACAAGTCCTGGATGTTGGTCAGTGGTATGTTGTACCATTCTTTGAATCCTCCTTGGAATGGTCGCATACAAGTCCTGGATGTTGGTCAGTGGTATGTTGTACCATTCTTTGAATCCTCCTTGGAATGGACGCATACAAGTCCTGGATGGTGGTCAGTGGTATGTTGTACCATTCTTTGAATCCTCCTTGGAATGGACGCATACAAGTCCTGGATGGTGGTCAGTGGTATGTTGTACCATTCTTTGAAACCTCCTTGGAATGCATGCATACAAGTCCTGGATGGTGGTCAGTGGTATGTTGTACCATTCTTTGAATCCTCCTTGGAATGGACGCATACAAGTCCTGGATGGTTGTCAGTGGTATGTTGTACCATTCTTTGAATCCTCCTTGGAATGGACGCATACAAGTCCTGGATGGTGGTCAGTGGTATGTTGTACCATTCTTTGAATCCTCCTTGGAATGGACGCATACAAGTCCTGGATGGTTGTCAGTGGTATGTTGTACCATTCTCTTGAATCCTCCTTGGAATGGATGCATACAAGTCCTGGATGGTTGTCAGTGGTATGTTGTACCATTCTTTGAATCCTCCTTGGAATGGACGCATACAAGTCCTGGATGGTGGTCAGTGGTATGTTGTACCATTCTTTGAATCCTCCTTGGAATTGACGCATACAAGTCCTGGATGGTGGTCAGTGGTATGTTTTACCATTCTTTGAATCCTCCTTGGAATGGACGCATACAAGTCCTGGATGGTGGTCAGTGGTATGTTGTACCATTCTTTGAATCCTCCTTGGAATGGACGCATACAAGTCCTGGATGGTGGTCAGTGGTATGTTGTACCATTCTTTGAATCCTCCTTGGAATGGACGCATACAAGTCCTGGATGGTGGTCAGTGGTATGTTGTACCATTCTTTGAATCCTCCTTGGAATGGACGCATACAAGTCCTGGATGGACTTCCGACGAATGATCAGAGGCCAACGCCTTAGACCACTGCGCCACTGGGGCGGCTGTCCGCTATTGTACCGAGGTTCTCCTGCCTCACGTGCGTCTGTTTAGAGGTGCTGTGGTTTCTGAGTTCCTCTTCATGGGCGACAACGCTACACCTCATCGTACAATGGCTGTCGCAGAGCTGTTGGAGAGTGAAGATATTCAACGCATGGATTGGCCCGCAGAGTCCCCAGACCTAAATCCAATCGAACACGTGCGGGACCTTCTCGGGAGACGCTTGGCAGCACGTCACTAGCCGCAAGCAACGATTCTGCAGTTGCGATTGGCGCTACAAGAGGAATGGGCCGCGATGCCTCAACAGCTCCTTGACAACGTCGTTCCTCAGCATGGACAGACGTTGTAAATCCTGCAACGCAGTCAGGGGTGATCATATCTCTTACTAAAGACTGGATTTTTCTTGGCAGCCGCCTGTCTCATGGACGTTTCTATCTTCTGTCCAGTTGTGCTCGAAGCTACCTTTTAAATAAAATGCCTTGGTATCCTTTGGATTCCTTGTTTGGACGGTTTTGCTCACTTGTCCCATATTCTTACATCTTGGGGATCTTATGGTATGATTTGAGTCGATGTGGAACACTTCTGCACGACGTTACATTGGAAAAACCGTCTCGTCCTTAATTTTTGCACGCCAGTGTACATGCCTCATGAACGCCCTTGATGATTCTTGTCCAAATCCATATCCCCATACGTGTTTCCTGATATTTTGTAAGTGGGAAGAGACTTGTAAATCCTAACATTTGTGCACCTCTGATAATGCATTGTAAATGTGAAGGAGATTCCAAATCCATGTTACCGTACCAGAATCCTGATATTTTGGAAGTGCGAGGCAAATTTTCAATTCATACCTCTCCGCACCCTTGATAATGCATTGGAAGTGTGAAGGACACTTCCAAATCCATATTGCTGTAAGAGTATCTTGATATTTTGGCAGTGCGAAACGACTTACAATTCTATGCCTTCGTTAAAGAGACTTCCAAATCCATATTAAGGTAAGAGTTTCCTAATATCTTTGAAGTGCGATGCGACTTGAGAATCCATATCATAGCACGCGTTTTTGTGTATTGAGAAAGTGCTGCCCCACTTCCAAATATCATCGTACGTATCCTAATACCTAATCTGTTAGATCCCTCCTCCTCCTCGGTGCCACTTTTTGAGTCGTCATAGCAACAACCGAGAAACAAATGTTTGTGACGTCACGCTTAGCTTTTCGTGTATTCGTGTAGGTGACGTCATCACCTACACGCGCATACCACTTTATTTTGTTTTTATAGCAACAAAGAACACAGCTGCTGGTGTGACGTCATCTAATCCAAATCATTCTCACATGACGTCAGATGTCAGAGATGCGTTACGTCACACGGTCAACTCTAGAGATACGAAAAGGTTTTTTTTTTGGTTGTAGGTTTAACGACCACTATGAGCAACTCAGTGGGCTATAAGCAGTCGCCCATCCCTAATTTAGGGTCACTGGTTCCAGGGAAAGGAGAGAGCTAGTGCCGTAAGGCAAACACAACATCCATGGCTCACCGCGATTCGAACCCGGACCCCTTGCGGACTAATGATCAGAGGCCATCGCTTAGACCACTGCGCCACCGGGGCAGCTACGTAAAACTTTACATCAGGAAGTTTAGTTCACTACCTGAACCGGTGTTTAGCAATCTGTATGTGGCAACATCAAGAGTACGACGATCTGACGGCGTTAAGTTAAAAACAGTTCACAGAAAGGAATAGGAGAAATTGATACAGGGTTCACAGTCAGTGTATACGAAAAATGTTGTGTACAAGGAAGTGCTGACGAAATAGGGACTAAAGGTTTTGCAAAACACATAACAAACAGACAGCCCGTCGTATCAAATTCTATAACCGACTTCTCGGGAAATTTTCAGAAATCTATGAGCGAACGTCGCTATCTATTGACGTGGAACTCAAAAACTTAATAAATAAATGTAAATAATTCTGTATCATAAATTTTATTTTTCCTTGTCATTATTGACAGGCTTTCATCTAGTTTCAGTATAAAGTACTGAAAAAGTGTGAGACGACTTCCGAATCCATGTTTTCGTTTCAGAATATTTTGGAAGTTCAAAAGAATTAAATACAGGGGTTGTCCAAAATGATGGAAACGCCTTGAAACAATAGGTATTACGCACCTCATATGGTGTGGGAGCCCCTTGGCCTTTAAAACTGCTTGAATCCTCCTTGGAATGGTCGCATACAAGTCCTGGATGTTGGTCAGTGGTATGTTGTACCATTCTTTGAATCCTCCTTGGAATGGTCGCATACAAGTCCTGGATGTTGGTCAGTGGTATGTTGTACCATTCTTTGAATCCTCCTTGGAATGGACGCATACAAGTCCTGGATGGTGGTCAGTGGTATGTTGTACCATTCTTTGAATCCTCCTTGGAATGGACGCATACAAGTCCTGGATGGTGGTCAGTGGTATGTTGTACCATTCTTTGAAACCTCCTTGGAATGCATGCATACAAGTCCTGGATGGTGGTCAGTGGTATGTTGTACCATTCTTTGAATCCTCCTTGGAATGGACGCATACAAGTCCTGGATGGTTGTCAGTGGTATGTTGTACCATTCTTTGAATCCTCCTTGGAATGGACGCATACAAGTCCTGGATGGTGGTCAGTGGTATGTTTTACCATTCTTTGAATCCTCCTTGGAATGGACGCATACAAGTCCTGGATGGTTGTCAGTGGTATGTTGTACCATTCTCTTGAATCCTCCTTGCAATGGATGCATACAAGTCCTGGATGGTTGTCAGTCCTGGATGGTTGTCAGTGGTATGTTGTACCATTCTCTTGAATCCTCCTTGGAATGGACGCATACAAGTCCTGGATGGTGGTCAGTGGTATGTTTTACCATTCTTTGAATCCTCCTTGGAATGGACGCATACAAGTCCTGGATGGTGGTCAGTGGTATGTTGTACCATTCTTTGAATCCTCCTTGGAATGGACGCATACAAGTCCTGGATGGTGGTCAGCGGTATGTTGTACTATTCTTTGAATCCTCCTTGGAATGGACGCATACAAGTCCTGAATGGTGGTCAGTGGTATGTTGTACCATTCTTTGAATCCTCCTTGGAATAGACGCATACAAGTCCTGGATGGTGGTCAGTGGTATGTTGTACCATTCTTTGAATCCTCCTTGGAATGGACGCATACAAGTCCTGGATGGTGGTCAGTGGTATGTTGTACCATTCTTTGAATCCTCCTTGGAATGGACGCATACAAGTCCTGGATGGTGGTCAGTGGTATGTTGTACCATTCTTTGAATCCTCCTTGGAATGGACGCATACAAGTCCTGGATGGTGGTCAGTGGTATGTTGTACCATTCTTTAAATCCTCCTTGGAATGGACGCATGCAAGTCCTGGATGGTTGTCAGTGGTATGTTGTACCATTCTTTGAATCCTCCTTGGAATGGACGCATACAAGTCCTGGATGGTGGTCAGTGGTATGTTTTACCATTCTTTGAATCCTCCTTGGAATGGACGCATACAAGTCCTGGATGGTGGTCAGTGGTATGTTGTACCATTCTTTGAATCCTCCTTGGAATGGACGCATACAAGTCCTGGATGGTGGTCAGTGGTATGTTGTACCATTCTTTGAATCCTCCTTGGAATGGACGCATACAAGTCCTGGATGGTGGTCAGTGGTATGTTGTACCATTCTTTGAATCCTCCTTGGAATGGACGCATACAAGTCCTGGATGGTGGTCAGTGGTATGTTGTACCATTCTTTGAATCCTCCTTGGAATGGACGCATACAAGTCCTGGATGGACTTCCGACGAATGATCAGAGGCCAACGCCTTAGACCACTGCGCCACTGGGGCGGCTGTCCGCTATTGTACCGAGGTTCTCCTGCCTCACGTGCGTCTGTTTAGAGGTGCTGTGGTTTCTGAGTTCTTCTTCATGGGCGACAACGCTACACCTCATCGTACAATGGCTGTCGCAGAGCTGTTGGAGAGTGAAGATATTCAACGCATGGATTGGCCCGCAGAGTCCCCAGACCTAAATCCAATCGAACACGTGCGGGACCTTCTCGGGAGACGCTTGGCAGCACGTCACTAGCCGCAAGCAACGATTCTGCAGTTGCGATTGGCGCTACAAGAGGAATGGGCCGCGATGCCTCAACAGCTCCTTGACAACGTCGTTCCTCAGCATGGACAGACGTTGTAAATCCTGCAACGCAGTCAGGGGTGATCATATCTCTTACTAAAGACTGGATTTTTCTTGGCAGCCGCCTGTCTCATGGACGTTTCTATCTTCTGTCCAGTTGTGCTCGAAGCTACCTTTTAAATAAAATGCCTTGGTATCCTTTGGATTCCTTGTTTGGACGGTTTTGCTCACTTGTCCCATATTCTTACATCTTGGGGATCTTATGGTATGATTTGAGTCGATGTGGAACACTTCTGCACGACGTTACATTGGAAAAACCGTTTCGTCCTTAATTTTTGCACGCCAGTGTACATGCCTCATGAACGCCCTTGATGATTCTTGTCCAAATCCATATCCCCATACGTGTTTCCTGATATTTTGTAAGTGGGAAGAGACTTGTAAATCCTAACATTTGTGCACCTCTGATAATGCATTGTAAATGTGAAGGAGATTCCAAATCCATGTTACCGTACCAGAATCCTGATATTTTGGAAGTGCGAGGCAAATTTTCAATTCATACCTCTCCGCACCCTTGATAATGCTTTGGAAGTGTGAAGGACACTTCCAAATCCATATTGCTGTAGGAGTATCTTGATATTTTGGCAGTGCGAAACGACTTACAAATCTATGCCTTCGTTAAAGAGACTTCCAAATCCATATTAAGGTAAGAGTTTCCTAATATCTTTGAAGTGCGATGCGACTTGAGAATCCATATCATAGCACGCGTTTTTGTGTATTGAGAAAGTGCTGCCCCACTTCCAAATATCATCGTACGTATCCTAATACCTAATCTGTTAGATCCCTCCTCCTCCTCGGTGCCACTTTTTGAGTCGTCATAGCAACAACCGAGAAACAAATGTTTGTGACGTCACGCTTAGCTTTTCGTGTATTCGTGTAGGTGACGTCATCACCTACACGCGCATACCACTTTATTTTGTTTTTATAGCAACAAAGAACACAGCTGCTGGTGTGACGTCATCTAATCCAAATCATTCTCACATGACGTCAGATGTCAGAGATGCGTTACGTCACACGGTCAACTCTAGAGATACGAAAAGGTTTTTTTTTTTTGGTTGTAGGTTTAACGACCACTATGAGCAACTCAGTGGGCTATAAGCAGTCGCCCATCCCTAATTTAGGGTCACTGGTTCCAGGGAAAGGAGAGAGCTAGTGCCGTAAGGCAAACACAACATCCATGGCTCACCGCGATTCGAACCCGGACCCCTTGCGGACTAATGATCAGAGGCCATCGCTTAGACCACTGCGCCACCGGGGCAGCTACGTAAAACTTTACATCAGGAAGTTTAGTTCACTACCTGAACCGGTGTTTAGCAATCTGTATGTGGCAACATCAAGAGTACGACGATCTGACGGCGTTAAGTTAAAAACAGTTCACAGAAAGGAATAGGAGAAATTGATACAGGGTTCACAGTCAGTGTATACGAAAAATGTTGTGTACAAGGAAGTGCTGACGAAATAGGGACTAAAGGTTTTGCAAAACACATAACAAACAGACAGCCCGTCGTATCAAATTCTATAACCGACTTCTCGGGAAATTTTCAGAAATCTATGAGCGAACGTCGCTATCTATTGACGTGGAACTCAAAAACTTAATAAATAAATGTAAATAATTCTGTATCATAAATTTTATTTTTCCTTGTCATTATTGACAGGCTTTCATCTAGTTTCAGTATAAAGTACTGAAAAAGTGTGAGACGACTTCCGAATCCATGTTTTCGTTTCAGAATATTTTGGAAGTTCAAAAGAATTAAATACAGGGGTTGTCCAAAATGATGGAAACGCCTTGAAACAATAGGTATTACGCACCTCATATGGTGTGGGAGCCCCCTTGGCCTTTAAAACTGCTTGAATCCTCCTTGGAATGGTCGCATACAAGTCCTGGATGTTGGTCAGTGGTATGTTGTACCATTCTTTGAATCCTCTTTGGAATGGTCGCATACAAGTCCTGGATGTTGGTCAGTGGTATGTTGTACCATTCTTTGAATCCTCCTTGGAATGGTCGCATACAAGTCCTGGATGTTGGTCAGTGGTATGTTGTACCATTCTTTGAATCCTCCTTGGAATGGACGCATACAAGTCCTGGATGGTGGTCAGTGGTATGTTGTACCATTCTTTGAATCCTCCTTGGAATGGACGCATACAAGTCCTGGATGGTGGTCAGTGGTATGTTGTACCATTCTTTGAAACCTCCTTGGAATGCATGCATACAAGTCCTGGATGGTGGTCAGTGGTATGTTGTACCATTCTTTGAATCCTCCTTGGAATGGACGCATACAAGTCCTGGATGGTGGTCAGTGGTATGTTTTACCATTCTTTGAATCCTCCTTGGAATGGACGCATAGAAGTCCTGGATGGTTGTCAGTGGTATGTTGTACCATTCTCTTGAATCCTCCTTGGAATGGATGCATACAAGTCCTGGATGGTTGTCAGTCCTGGATGGTTGTCAGTGGTATGTTGTACCATTCTCTTGAATCCGCCTTGGAATGGATGCATACAAGTCCTGGATGGTTGTCAGTGGTATGTTGTACCATTCTTTGAATCCTCCTTGGAATGGACGCATACAAGTCCTGGATGGTGGTCAGTGGTATGTTGTACCATTCTTTGAATCCTCCTTGGAATTGACGCATACAAGTCCTGGATGGTGGTCAGTGGTATGTTGTACTATTCTTTGAATCCTCCTTGGAATGGACGCATACAAGTCCTGAATGGTGGTCAGTGGTATGTTGTACCATTCTTTGAATCCTCCTTGGAATAGACGCATACAAGTCCTGGATGGTGGTCAGTGGTATGTTGTGCCATTCTTTGAATCCTCCTTGGAATGGACGCATACAAGTCCTGGATGGTGGTCAGGGGAATGTTGTACCATTCTTTGAATCCTCCTTGGAATGGACGCATACAAGTCCTGGATGGTGGTCAGTGGTATGTTGTACCATTCTTTGAATCCTCCTTGGAATGGACGCATACAAGTCCTGGATGGTGGTCAGTGGTATGTTGTACCATTCTTTGAATCCTCCTTGGAATGGACGCATACAAGTCCTGGATGGTGGTCAGTGGTATGTTGTACCATTCTTTGAATCCTCCTTGGAATGGACGCATACAAGTCCTGGATGGTGGTCAGTGGTATGTTGTACCATTCTTTGAATCCTCCTTGGAATGGACGCATACAAGTCCTGGATGGTGGTCAGTGGTATGTTGTACCATTCTTTGAATCCTCCTTGGAATGGACGCATGCAAGTCCTGGATGGTTGTCAGTGGTATGTTGTACCATTCTTTGAATCCTCCTTGGAATGGACGCATACAAGTCCTGGATGGTGGTCAGTGGTATGTTGTACCATTCTTTGAATCCTCCTTGGAATGGACGCATACAAGTCCTGGATGGTTGTCAGTGGTATGTTGTACCATTCTTCCTGCAGAAACTGCTCCAATTCCTTGAGAGACGCCGGAGGTGGATAACGGGAACGTACTCTGTTTGCTAACACAAACCACAAGGGCTCAATGATGTTTAAGTCCGGTGATTATGCCGGCCAGGAAAGGTGTGCAACTTCATCCTCATGTTCCTCAAACCATGATTAAACAGTTCGACTTCTGTGAATCGGGCCATTATAGTCTTGAAAGGTGCAATATCCTGACGGAAACAATGTCTGCGCTATTGAATGCACATGGTCTGCCAAAAGAGTGACATTGTCACCGCTAGTGATCCGTCCGTGTAAGGTGATAATGGTACCTGCTGCAATCCACGAGTTCATGGCCCAAACCATTACGGAACCGCCCCCATGCTGGATTCTGCGGGGGTTATTTCACACATAAATCCATTCCTGTGGTGGAGAATAGTGAGAAAATATTCCCCACAACAGGACCCACATCAGAGGTTTTGAAATTGCAGCTGTGCCGTAAATATTGTGCTTATGCAATTCCCTTTGCACGGTATGGGTCGATACTGGGTTTTGGAGATGTGCATTAAGCTCAGCGTCACTTTCATCGCCGTGGTCTTCCCCCTTGCGGTCACAATCCTCTTTAATGTCCTCCTGTCTCTCGCAGTGAGTTTGGTTTTCCTTCCACAGTTGTGTCTCGCAGATTATGTCGTGCCGTGAACATTGTATGTTTCATGACCTTCGACATGGTACCTCTCCATACCACCAATACCTGTGCCCCAGTGGTTACCGATGCATCAACCAGACGGGCTCCTGCAATCTGCCCTCTTTGGAACTCCGACAGATCACTCATTGTGCCTTCACCTGGAACGAAATTATGCAAACACCGATTTACAATGAAATCACACAGACCCTTGAGATAAAAGCAACACTCTTTTACAAAAAAAAATGTAGCCACATGTTCGTTTTACTCAAGCAGCACATACCAATGTCACTGTTTTCAGCTAGGTGTTTCCATTATTTTGGACAACCCCTGTATATGCCACCGAACACGATTCTAAATATTGTGTAGGTGCAAGGAAGAAATGATCTGTAGCCATACCATCGTAAATTTTTCCGATCATTGTGAAAGCGCAACCACGCTCACAAATCCATGACATTGTGCGCATTTCAGAACGCAGTGAAAGTGTGACATGACTTTCAAATGGGTGTCACCGAATGCTTTTCGAAATGTTTTGGCAGTTCAACAAAATTTCTAAATTCATGTCAGTGTGGCAGTGTATGAAAACCTCTAAATCTATGTCAATGTGTGCACTTCCGAATACGATATATGTACAAAGCAACTTTCAAATTCATACGTATATGTGTGCCTACTTTCTAAAAGTACGTTTCGAATTAAATAAGGAAAGCAAATTCCGGCTGCACCGATGACTTCAGTGGATTAAACTACTTAGACTGTGTAGTGCATTCTGATAACCATTGCAATACCAATTGTCCTGAAAAGCTTCGCGTTTTCAGTAAATAGTTTCTAATTACTAAATACGTCATCAGTAATCAGTAAATATGCTCTAATTTAGGACCACTTTTGTTTTCCATATACATTAATAACCTTTCTTTTTACCTTGATGTACCTTGTCTCTTGTTCGCTGTTGACCTCAAGCTTGACCGCAATGTACGGACTCTTGATGATCTTCAAACTGACATCAATAACCTGCTTCAGTGGTGTACGTTAAACCATCTCCTCAACATATCCAAGTGCCATGCCATTTCCTTTTCACGGTAAAGGAGCCCAATTATTTTTTACTACAAAGCTGGCGACTATTCTCTTAGCGAGACAAACGATGTCCAGGACTTGGGAGACACATTTGATCCCAATTTGGACTTTAAAAGCTAAATCCAAAGAATTGTACGTTCAGCGTATAGAAATCTTGGATTCACCGTGCGACATTCTAAGTATTTTTCCAATCCTCAGACACTTATTCGCATTTTTGAGACTACTGTCAGATCTTCACTAAAGCATGCTGCGACCATTTGGAGTCTTAGCCTCGTAACAGTAGTAAATGAAATTGAGAATGTACAAAAAAGATTTCTACTACTCCCTTTTTACAAATCTATTAGGTTGAATAAACAAAGACATCGCTCTTTCCACGTTTCAGCAACACACAGCAACCGAAAAATTGCTATTCGGTTACACCGGGGAATTGAATCCCGAATCTCTCGATATCTAACCGAGCGCGCTAGCCTTACACCACGGTGGCCAACAATCCACGGCGCTATGTGTGTTTTTCTGTCAGCTTGTGACATCACAAATTCGTTACGGATTTACACCGTGGTGTAAGGCTAACGCGCTAGGCTAGGTATAGAGAGATCCGGGATTCAATCCCCGGCGGTAACCGAATAACAATTTCTCGGTTGCTGTGCGTTGCTGAAACGTGGAAAGAGCGATGTCTTTGTTTAGTCACTGACGCCACGTATTTGGAGAATTCACGAGTGTTTCCCAGGTCAGAAGTGACGGTGCAGATGGCCAGTTGTATATCGAAATGTTGCCAGTAATATTGTGTATCTAAATCATATTGTATTGTGTGATTGTGGCTAATGTTTTTTTTCGTTTTCAGGTTAGGAAATATAGAATGTCAAGTAGAGAGGAATGAACATTTCCGACATCTGCTCCTGTACGAGTCTAACAAGGGATCAACAGCCGCCGAGCCTACTCGATAATTTTGTGCTGCGTATGGGGAGGATGCTATTGCTTCGAGGACAGCCTGCAAATGGTTTGAGCGGTTCCAAGGTGGCAATTTTGACCTCAGCGACTCTCCGCGCTCAGGTCTTTTATCTAACTTTGATGAGGATCGTTTAAACCATCTCATCCACTTGGATCCGCGTCAAAATCCACAGGCGAATTGGCCACTGCGATGGACTGTGATCAGGCCATAGTGGTGCGACACCTGAAAAGTATAAGAAATGTCCAGAAATTGGGGTCTTGGGAGCCTCACACTCTCACCGAGGACAACAAGAATCAGCGTGTTGCCATATGTGGTTCCTTGCTCGCCTGTTATCGCGAATGTTCCCAGCAACACAAACATTTTCTGTCACGTATTGTTACTGGAGATGAAAAGTGGTACCTGTACGTGAATTTCAGGTATCGGAGGGAATGATTAAGCCCAAATAAGACGCCCACACCATGTCCAAAACATGACTTTCATCCTGCGAAGATCACGTTTTGTGTCTGGTGGGACATGGGAGGCATTATTCACTGGGAAATGCCGCCCAGGAATTGAGCCATCAACGCTACACCTTACTGTGAGCAACTCCGTCGTGCGTACAGAGCAATTCAGCAGAAACGGCCACATCGGCGCCCATGGTGTCCTTCTCCAACACGATAACGCACGCCCTCACATTGCAAACATGACCAAAATGGCCATTCAAGGACATGAAATGGGAGATCCTTCCACATCCGGACTATTCCCCAGATGTCACCCCCTTCATATTACCACCTGTTCCGATTTCTATGAAATGCACTCTGTGGTAGAACGTTCAACAATGATGTTGATCTCCAGAATTTCCTTGATGCTTTCTTCGCAGCAAAACCTGCACGTTTCTTCAAGAATGGCATTGCACACCTATCAAGACGTTGGGACACCATCGTAAACAATGGGAGGGAGGGGGTGGGGGATACACAGTTGATTGATTACGTTTTCCCTTCTGATGTAATACATTTCTGTAATGCGGTGAAAAAAACGACATGAACGTATG
Organism: Macrothele yani; assembly: GCA_039090855.1. Classification (NCBI taxonomy): domain Eukaryota; kingdom Metazoa; phylum Arthropoda; class Arachnida; order Araneae; family Macrothelidae; genus Macrothele; species Macrothele yani. Next base: position 114,025,443 of record CM077013.1, on the reverse strand, counting down.
CATCAACTTCTTCAGGTTAACCTCCCTACAATCGAGAAAGAAGGCTCTCTCTCTCATTTAAATTTCCGTATGGTATCATCAATGGAGAGATAGATGATATTCAAATGGTAAACCTATAACGTTTTCGCAGAGCGTGTGAATTGCGAACCAAAATCGGACCTCCCGCAACCCCTAAATGTAAATTGCGAACCAACTTTTCTAGACTCTGTGTGTAAATTGCAAACCAACTTTTCTGCGCCCATTCTGACGATATAAAAAAATGAACCAGAATAAAAAAATAATGATTAAAACAATGTAAAGCAATGTATTCACGAAAACAACAAAAGTAATGTATATTAGGACAAAGTCCTCTATAATACTGTTACACACGTAGTATAAGAGTTTCGAAAAGACAAGTTGACTTCAATGATAATGGAATATTTATAGTTGAACTTAAGAATATTTCTTTATGTACAGTATCATCATCATCATCATCATCATTGTCAACCATTATCAATCCACTGCTGGACGAAGGTCTCCCCAAGTTTCCTCCACAATGGTCTGTCTTGTGCCAGTCTCCTCCATGTCACTCCCGCATACTTTCGAATTTCATCCACCCATCTTCCACGTGGTCTTCTTCTAGGTCTTTTCCTGTCCCTTGGAATCCAATCTAAAATTTCGGCTGTTCATCGATGGTCTGTTCTTCTGGCAGTATGTCCAGCCCATTGCCATTTCAGAGATTTAACTCTGATCATGATGTCTTCCACTCTTGTCATTTTTCGGATCCACGTGTTCCTCTTCTTATCTCTCCTGGTTACACCAAGCATGCACCTCTCCATGCTACTTTGAGTTGTCTGCAGCCTTTGTATGTCTCTTTTAGCTAAGGTCCACGTCTCTGGACCATACGTAAGCACTGGAAGGATGCATTGATCAAACACTTTTCTTTTAAGACATAATGGCATATTGCTCTTGAAAATTATGCTGTTTCTTCCAAAAGCTCTCCAGGCAAGTTTTGTACGCCGATTAATTTCTTCATCAATGTGACCCTCACTTGATATCTGCTGTCCAAGATAAACGTACGTGTCTGTTATCTCCAGCTTTTCTCCATCAATCGATAAATCTTCATTTCTTGTAAGCATTGTACATCACTTTTGTCTTTTGAAAGTTCATTTTTAATCCCACTTCTTTACTCTTGTCAGCAAGTTCCTGGATCATACTCTGTAGCTCTGATGGGGTAGTTGCAAAAATGACTATGTCATCAGCAAAACGAAGGTGTGTTAGATAATCTCCATTAATCTTTATCCCTTTGTTTTCCCAGTTCAGTGATTGAAAGACATTTTCCAATGTGGCATTAAAGAGCTTTGGAGATATGGTGTCACCTTGTCTCACTCCTTTTCCAATTTTTATGTGTGTTGTATTTTCAAACAGTCGAATCTTTGCACTTGCATTTTCATAGATGTTATTAATAATATTAATGTATGCATCTTCAATACCGCAGGATTTCAGAGCCATTGCAACTGCTGATGGTTTCACCGAATCAAAGGCTTTTTCATAATCGATAAAAGCCATGCACAATGGAAGCTCATATTCCCTCGCTCTTTCAATTAGTTCTCTCAATACGTGGATATGATCTATTGTGCTGTAGCCACTCCTGAATCCAGCTTGTTCTCTCGGTTGAGCCATGTCCAGTGTCACCTTCAAGCGGTGTGAAAGAACTTTAGTGAAGATTTTATAAACCACTGATAGGAGGCTGATAGGTCTGTAGTTCCTGAGATCCTCAATGTCATCTTTTTGATGTAGCAAGATCATTGTAGCGTTGTTCCAATCCTCAGGAATTTTCCCTTCATTAAGGCATCGAGTGAAAATTTGGGCGAGTACTGTTTCGATTTCTCCACTTGCTTCTTGTATGATGTCTACAGTAATTCCATCTTCTCCTGGAGTTTTTCCCCGCTTCATGTTCTTGATTGCATGTGCAACTTCTGCTGGAAGGACTGGAGGAACTCTGGTACTGGTACCTTTCATGATGTCTGGAGTACATGTATCATCCCTTTCATATAATTTGGAGTAGAAATCTTTCACTCTTGTCAAAATTTCGCCTCTATTTCTTGTTACAGAACCATCTTCTTTTCTCAGTGCCATAATCTGTTTTTTCCCCTTACTGAGATATCCCTTTGCTATCTTTAGGCTTTGGTTGTTTTCAATTGCTTTCCTTACTAGTTCACAGTTGAATTTCCTTACGTCTTCAGTGATACTTTTTCGTACTGTCTTGCATAGCTCTATATATTCCACTTTGGAAGTCACATCTTCTTTAGTTGTCCTCATCTCTCTTCTTTTTTGCATCAACATTTTGGTTTTTCCTGATAATTTGTTCACATGCAATTTGTTCTTAGACCCAGCTAATTTTGTTGCTGTTTCCATAAGAGCTTTGGTTACTTTTCTGTTAACTTCAGAAATATCCACTTCTTCTGATGTTAGGCCTTCTATAGCAGAGAATCTGTTCTTCAGTTCCAATTTGAAGGTATTAGAACTGAAGTACATTATCATCATCATCATCATTGTCAACCATTATCAATCCACTGCTGGACGAAGGTCTCCCCAAGTTTCCTCCACAACGGTCTGTCTTGTGCCAGTCTCCTCCATGTCACTCCCGCATATTTACGAATTTCATCCACCCATCTCCCATGTGGTCTTTTTCTGGGTCTTTTCCTGTCCCTTGGAATCCAATCTAAAATTTCGGCTGTCCATCTATGGTCTGTCCTTCTGGCAGTATGTCCAGCCCATTGCCATTTCAGGGATTTAACTCTGATCATGATGTCTTCCACTCTCGTCATTTTTCGGATCCACGAGTTCCTCTTCTTATCTCTCCTGGTTATACCAAGCATGCACCTCTCCATGCTTCTTTGAGTTGTCTGCAGCCTTTGTATGTCTCTTTTAGTTAAGGTCCACGTCTCTGCACCATACGTAAGCACTGGAAGGATGCATTGATCAAACACTTTTCTTTTAAGACATAATGGCATATTGCTCTTGAAAATTATGCTGTTTCTTCCAAAAGCTCTCCAGGCAAGTTTTGTACGCCGATTAATTTCTTCATCAATGTGACCCTCACTTGATATCTGCTGTCCAAGATAAACATACGTATCTGTTATCTCCAGTTTTTCTCCATCAATCGATAAATCTTCATTTCTTGTAAAAGCATTGAACATCACTTTTGTCTTCTGAAAGTTCATTATTAATCCCACTTCTTTACTCTTGTCAGCAAGTTCCTGGATCATACTCTGCAGCTCTGATGGGGTAGTTGCAAAAATGACTACGTCATCAGCAAAACGAAGGTGGGTTAGATAATCTCCATTAATCTTTATCCCTTTGTTTTCCCAGTTCAGTGATTGAAAGACATTTTCCAATGTGGCATTAAAGAGCTTCGGAGATATGGTGTCACCTTGTCTCACTCCCTTTCCAATTTTTATGTGTGTTGTATTTTCAAACAGCTGAATCTTTGCACTTGCATTTTCATAGATGTTATTAATAATATTAATGTATGCATCTTCAATACCGCAGGATTTCAGAGCCGTGGTAACTGCTGATGGTTTCACCGAATCAAAGGCTTTTTCATAATCGATAAAAGCCATGCACAATGGAAGTTCATATTCCCTCGCTCTTTCAATTAGTTCTCTCAGTACGTGGATATGATCTATTGTGCTGTAGCCACTCCTGAATCCAGCTTGTTCTCTCGGTTGAGCCATGTCCAGTGTTACCTTCAAGCGGTGTGAAAGAACTTTAGTGAAGATTTTATAAACCACTGATAGGAGGCTGATAGGTCTGTAGTTCCTGAGATCCTCAATGTCACCTTTTTTATGTAGCAGGATCATTGTAGCATTGTTCCAATCCTCAGGAATCTTCCCTTCATTAAGGCATCGAGTGAAAATTTGAGCGAGTACTGTTTCAATTTCTCCACTTGCTTCTTGTATGATGTCTATAGTAATTCCATCTTCTCCTGGAGCTTTCCCCCGCTTCATGTTCTTGATTGCATGAGCAACTTCTGCTGGGAGGACTGGAAGAACTCTGGTACCTTTCATGATGTCTGGAGTACATGTATCATCCCTTTCATATAGTTTGGAGTAGAAATCTTTCACTCTTGTCAAAATTTCGCCTCTATTTCTTGTTATAGAACCATCTTCTTTTCTCAGAGCCATAATCTGTTTTCTTCCCTTACTGAGATGTCCCTTTGCTATCTTTAGGCTTTGGTTGTTTTCAATTGCTTTCCTCACTAGCTCACAGTTGAATTTCCTTACGTCTTCAGTGATACTTTTTCGTGCTGTCTTGCATAGCTCTATATATTCCACTTTGGAAGTCACATCTTCTTTAGTTGTCCTCATCTCTCTTCTTTTTTGCATCAACATTTTGGTTTTTCCTGATAATTTGTTTACATGCAACTTGTTCTTAGACCCAGCTAATTTTGTTGCTGTTTCCATAAGAGCTTTGGTTACTTTTCTGTTAACTTCAGAAATATCCACTTCTTCCGATGTTAGGCCTTCTAAAGCAGAGAATCTGTTCTTCAGTTCCAACTTGAAAGTATTATGGTGTTTTTTAAGGTTGGTTATGTCAATACATTTTGTTTGTCTTATGAGCTTGCCACGTTCCAGTTTAGTGTTGAGGTGCATCTTACATCTCACCAATCTATGGTCACTACCTGTGTTGAACTTGTTTAGCACACTGCAGTCTTCGATGACGAATTTTTTGTTACACATAATAAAATCAATTTCACTTGTCGTCCCAATTGGATGTCTCCATGTCCATTTCCTGTGTGGCTTTTTCTTGAAAAAGGAATTCAAGATGAAAAATCCTTCTGCCTCTGCAAACTCAACGAGAGTATTTCCACGCTGGTTTCTGTTGCCGTGACCGAATTTACCTACTGAAGTTTCATTCTGTTGCCGGTGCCCTATTTTTGCATTGAAATCTCCCATAATTATCTTCAAGTGCTGCTTACCTTTATTATTTAGATGACGAATTTCCTCATAAAATTCTTCAATTTCTTCTTCAGGATGACTTGTGGTGGGTGCATAAGTTTGAATAATCTGAGCCTGGTATCTTCTCGATAGTTGGATAACGAGTCGTGCAGCTCTGTCAGAGGAACTTTCAACTTCTACCACTTTATCCTTCAGTTTCTTGTTTATTATAAATCCAACACCACTAGTTCTGCCAGTATCTGTCCCACGATAATAGAAGAGATGTCCACTTTTCAGTTGAATGAGATCTTCTCCTTTTCTCCTTACCTCACTCAGCCCGACGATGTCCCACTTGATCCTTTGTAGTTCCTCTTCCAATTCAAGAAGCCTTGAATCAGAAGATAGGGAGCGTCCGTTGTAGGTAGCCAAGGTCAGCATCAAATGGCAGCCTAGTCCGGTCCTCCGGGGATTCTTAGCACCCTCTGCCTTCATGTCGCACTGGCCGCTGCCTTGGCCAGGTACATTCCAGCTGCCGGAGACTGAGGGCCAAGATTTAAGTTGTAGAGTCATTTTGGAGGTGTTTGGCCATAACTCACTACGCGGGCCAAGATTTAAGTTGTAGAGTCATTTTGGAGGTGTTTGGCCATAACTCACCACGCTGGCCAAGCGGGTTGGTGAGTGTGGGATAGCATTTCCTCTGATCCCGATGGTATAGTTATACCGCTATTTGCGGTCGTCAGAGCCCCTTTAGTGGGAACAGGATGCACCACGAGAAGGCGGGGTTGACATTTGTCAAGGAGAGGCTGTGATGTTACGCATCACCTGACCTTACATCCCGAAGTACATTATATATACATTTAAATGTTGAAACCTCACATAGGTTATATCCAATGAGACATAAAACAGCAATGAAGCATATGGAGCAACACATATTGCTCTCACCTTACTCCGGTTTCATTCCCTCTGGCTTGCAATCAATCATGCTTCTTGTCCAGTGTTGTACGACATTATTAAAGGCATTCCACGTTCAAAGTTCAACACAAACACGAACACCAGCACAATTCTACAAGAAGGGGGTGATGAGTTAAAATAATTTTGAGACCATTGTCACGACTAGATTACGTTGACGCAGCCAGAATTTTAGCAGTTGAAACATTTCGCTGTTCTATGCCAAGCTATTATGAAGTATCAAGATTAAAAGATTTAAAAAATTTAAAAAGTCAACAAGTCCCTCCTTGCTCGTCCGGACATGTTTCAGGCTATACACTGTGCACATCTTCAACGGTCGGTTGTAAGAGACATCCATATGCTTTTATTGTACTGATTACCTCCCTGTTATTGATTACCTCCCTGTCACCAGTCGACTCATCGCTCATTGGTCCTGTATCCTTGCGTAGGTTAATCATGTGATTTACGACTTTTGCTATTGTTGCACCATCTGGTGTTCTTTTCCTGTAATATCATTATTAATCGTTGTTAGATGAGACATTTTCAACAAATTTAGTTTTTATGTACTTTTCTTCAGTTTCTTTTTCTTTTGTTATTATGTATCGCCAGGCAAACGGCAATTCAAGTGGTGCTTGTTCATTGCAATTAAATCCTCTGGTTTTTTCTATCACAACGGACTCAGAATACAATATATTTTATGTGTGTTATGCGTAGTATATATTTTTGCATTTTCCCACATGGGGATCGAAGTATTATTAATGCAATATGTAATAAGAGATGTTTGTTGCTCACCCTTCTTCCAATTTCTCTTGTGTTCTTCTATTCTTGTTTTTAGTTGTCTTTTGGTACTACCTATGTATAGTAATAATCTACATAGGTAGTACTACTGGTGACGGTATAGCTTGAAAAATATTCGGACACCATAAAATAATAATTGGAAAAAATTACTTTAGAAACAGGTTCTGGAGACCGGTTCTACAGCACCGCCTCCCCCACCCCTCTCGTCAGACTGGCGCAGTAATTTTTCCAGGATTTCGAACAAGGGCGAGGATGTGTTTTTTTTTTTTTTTTTTTTGCAGTATGTGTATATGTGTGTGGTGGTTAGCGGAGGGGCGAAGGGGGGTCACGAAGTCAGGTGGAGTGCCTGGAGAAGTAATGGTGGTACCTAGAGCCCCGCAGTTTTACTTTTTAAGTAATAGATTTAACAATACGTGCAATTGCTTTGTCCAAAACTAAAATAAATCACTTGAAGAAATCATCCTGTTATACACTATCTACCAACAAGTAATTGGACACCTGTGATAGCAAAGGAAAACGAAGTTTATTAACCTTCAATAGCTGGTGGAGCCTCCACGAGCGGCGATTACAGCTGTGACCCTCCGGGTCGTACTCTCAACCAAGCGTTGTACGACGGCTAGCGGTATTTTCTTCCACTCGGCTTGGAGAAGACAGGTCAGTTCCTTCACCGATTTCGGACGGTGGGGGCACCCCTTAAGTCGACGCTCCAACTCGTCCGAGAGGTGCTCGATAGGGTTAAGGTCCGGGCTCTGCGCAGGCCAGCTCATTCGATTAACCCCATTGTCACCATACCGAGCCATGGTGGACCTCGCAAGATGACAGGTGGCATTGTCATCCTGAAAGTAACATGGGTCCACCCCGTAAAACTGCCACAACGTAGGAAGCGCATGGTCTTCCAATATGGTGCAGTAGGTCTCCGCGTTGAGTATACCAGGAATTGCGACCAATGGTCACGTGCCATACCAGGAGAAACATCCCCATAGCATAATTCCACTGCCGCTGAACTTCACAGTTGGCACAATACATTCCGGCAGGAGGCGTTCTCCAAGCAGACGACAAACCCAGAGCCTGCCATTCGAACGGTAGAGGGTAAACCTTGATTCGTCGCTCCAGAGAACCTGTTTCCACTGTTCAACGGTCCACTGTCGACGTTCTTTGCAGAACGTTAGCCGAGCAGCGCTATTGGATTTGGTGATCAAAGGCTTGTGGGCGGCAGCACGTCGATTATAACCGAGCAGGTGGGCTTCCTTACGGATGGTATTCATCGAAAGAACACTCCCGGATGCCTGTTGAAACTCCTCACGGATGTGGCCCATCGATTTGGTGCGATTCTTCCGAATTTCTGTGGCCAGCACCCGACTGTCTCTAACTCCCAGTTTTGTAGGTCTGCCGGGTCGGGGCACATTCCGACAGTCGCCTCTCATCTTCCACTTGCCAATCACGTAGGCCACTGTCGATTTTGGGTACTTCAACTCGCTGGATATGTCACGTATGGATCGGCCATTTCTGTGATACCCGACGATTACACCTTTCTCGAAATCAGAGAACTCCGAACTGCGTGGCATCTTGCATACGACTGGTTGCGTTGTTGTTTACCACACGATATTTAACGGCGGCGGCCGTGACGTGTATCAGGACCGCAGATATCGTCGATTGCAGGGTGTCCAATTACTTGTTGGTAGATAGTGTATATTCGTATTACACCACTAAATAAACGATTTTACTATACTATGGGCGCTTTTTGATTGTGCATAGTCAGGTGTACTTTGAAATAACATCATTCCTATACTATAAGCTTTTTGATTGTGCATAGTCAGGTGTACTTTGAAATAACATCATTCCTATACTATAAGCTTTTTGATTGTGCATAGTCAGGTGTACTTTGAAATAACATCATTCCTATACTTTGAAATAACATCATTCCTATACTATAAGCGCTTTTTGATTATGCATAGTCAGGTGTACTTTGAAATAACATCATTCCTATACTTTGAAATAACATCATTCCTATAATATAAGCGCTTTTTGATTGTGCATAGTCAGGTGTACTTTGAAGTAACATCATTTCTAAACTTTTTCCAATTGGAAGTACAGTAGAACACCCTTATGAAGAGTACCTATTTATCGTAATCTCGAATTTATCGAGCAAAACATGAACTTTTGTTTGATATAATGTTAATTTAAAGCTAATTCGATCGTTTTAACGAAGAAATTTAATGAAGTCCCCAGATTTAACGAGGGAGAGGAAAACTAACATGATCCTATTTAACAAGCAAAGTAACAAATTTTAATGAAATTCCATATTTTTTTCTTTTTGATTGGAGGTTTAACAACCACCGTTAGCACCTCAATAGGCTATAAGCAGTCGCACTACTTTAATTGAGAATCACTGACTCCAGGAAAAGGAGAGAGCCAGTGCCGTAAGACAAACGCAACATCCATGCCTCACGGGTTTCGAACGCGGACCCTTCTCGGACGAATCGTCATAAGCCATCGCTTAGACCACTGCGCCACTGGTGCGGCCGAAATTCCATATTTAATGAGGCAGAGAAAATTTGCTGCTCATTGATCTGGAGAGGAGCAATTGAAATGATGGCATACAGGAAGAAATTGCAAAAGCGGAAAGCAATCTTTTTGTGCTATGGAATAATGTTGCTACACTGGCGTACAAAAATTAAGGACGAGACGGTTTTTCGAATGTAACGTCGTGCAGAAAAGCTCCACATCGACCCAAATCGTAGCATAAGATCCCCAAGATGTAAGAATATGGGACAAGTGAGCAAAACCGTCCAAACAAGGAATCCAAAGGATACAAAAGAACTTTATTGAAAAGGTAGCTTCGAGCACAACTGGACAGAAGACAGAAACGTCCATGTGACATGCGGCTGCCAAGAAAAATCCAGTCTTTAGTAGGAGATATGATCACCACTGACTGCGTTGCAGGATTTACAACGTCTGTCAATGCTGAGGACGAGGTTGTCAAGGAGCTGTTGAGGCATCGCGGCCCATTCCTCTTGTAACGCCAATCGCAGCTGCGGAATCGGTGCTGGCGGCTGGTGACGTGCTGCCAAGCGTCTCCCGAGAAGGTACCATACGTGTTCAATTGGATGTAGGCCCGGGGACCTTGCGGGCCAATCCATGCGTTGAATATCTTCACTCTCCAACAGCTCTGTGACAGCCACTGTACGATGAGGTGCAGCGTTGTCGTCCATGAAGAGGAACATAGGACCCACAACACCTCTAAACAGACGCACGTGAGGCAGGAGAACCTCAGTACAATAGCGGACACGAGTGACTGAGCCTCCTTGGAAGATGTGGAGGTCAGTACGGCTACCAAGCATGATGCCGCCCCAAACGAAAACTACGCCACCTCAAAACCGGTCCCTTTTGATAATGTTGGAGGTGTGATTCCGTGTTCCCTGCTCTCTCGAGGTGTGTATACGTCCAGAATCACTCGTCAGACTAAATCGGCTCTCATCCGTAAAGAGAACTCGACCCCATTGCTGATGTGTCCAGTTCTTTTGTTTCTGGCATCACAGAAACCGCCGTCTCCTATGAGCAGGCATTAATGGCACACACCGTACTGGTCGTCGTGCAAATAGGCCACCTTTGTGAAGCCTTCTGGCCACGGTAAAACGCGATAACTGACGTCAAGTTGTCTGTTGCATGTGCCTTGCGATTTCTCCCGCCGTCTGCCGTCTGTCTCTTCTTGCCTGTAGGACAATATACCGGTCGTCCGCCGCCGTGGTTGCTCGTGGACGACCACTGCTAAACTCTCGGACAGCTGTTCCTGTCGTTTGAAATGCTTTCCAAGCTCGTGAAACGATGGTGTGAGCGATCCCGAACTCCTCGGCCATATTAGTCATACTTCGACCTTCTTCGAACTTCCCAATGACGCGACCTCGGGTAAAGTCATCTAGATATCGTCTACTGGATTGCCTGTTGGCCATATCACACGGTGGCAGCAACTCAACGTCGTTCAAACCGATGTACACCGTGCAATAGCTTTCATCGAATTGCTGAGCGTACACCCTCGTGTGTTTTATACCCTTCCGACACTCCCCTACGTCATGCTGCATACATGCGCATGCGCTACCGTACCGGACCTTAGTCTATCTCCTGAGTGGTATTTCGGTCCGTTCTGCCTGCTCATTCCGCTGTGATGCTAATTTCTCCTCTTCGTCCTTAATTTTTGCACACCAGTGTAGAAAGGTAATGGGGAAGGAGTACATCAACTACTCACCAAGCGATTTGTGCAAGAGGATCCATCCGCCACCCAGTCCAAGGGGCTATGCTTTTGGTGTATTGCATCAGCTGAGTTGAAAAAGACCACCTATTCCTAGACAAAAAGGGGGTGGGATGGGGGCTCTCGCGCACATGTAAGTGGATTGCTTGGCGACAACTGCAGACGGCGATAGAGGAGTAATGGAATTGGGATGTTGCCGGAGGGGAAACAACATCCCCATTCTGAATGAATATTCGTGGAATTGTGTCCATTGCACCTTTCAACCTCCAAGTGAGCCTTGTGTTTGGAGTATCAGGACTGAGTTCATGTATGTTGGGTAGTTAAACAGCGGTCAGTCTCACATGGCCGTCAAACAGAATATACTTGAAATATTTGATCAATTACTATAGTATTAATTTGATTGATTGATTAATTGATTGATTGAAGGTTTAACGACCATCGTGAGCAACTCAATGAGTTATAAGCAGTTGCCCGTCTCTAATTTAGGGTCACTGGCTCTAGGGAAGGGAGAGAACCAGTTCTATAAAATAAACCCAACATCCATGCCTCACCGGGATTCGAACGCGGACCCATCTCGAGCGAATGGTCATAACCAGCGTTTAAACTGCTATAGTATTAATAAAGTTAATTAATTAAATCTTTCAAGTATATTCAAGGTTATAAAAGTATGTCAAGTATTCATGCTTTTACACAGTGAGGGTTTTGACACAGAAACGGATTTGAGTGCCCGGATTTAATTAGACTTTTCGTCGGTCCCGATCTCCACCTTATAAACATGTTCCACTGCATATGTCTACCACCAATCACTAAGGAATAAATCTGGGTTACAGTGCTTGTGAAACACCTGGCATATATACCTCGTCGGTCGTGACGTCACTGCGACGTGCTGTGGGACTTGTCGACGAATTGGAAACCGGGATGGTCATAACGATCTGGGAAAGTGTATGTATAGCCTTTGTACCCTGTCAATCCATAAACACACGTGATCTCAGTTAATTACGTTTTCTTGCGTTCCCCTTGAGCACTCAAGTCTATAAAGGAATCGCCCAACTCTAATTTAGTGCCACTGTCTCCAGAAAAAGGGAGAGACCCAGTACCGGAAGGGCAAGAACATTATCCCTGTCCTGTCTCTAGAACTCGAGCCCAATGAGAAGCCAGAAACCCATGCCCTAAGCCAATCTGCGATAGTTACTTTTTCATGTAATTACGCACTATTGTGATTCATGGTAACGGACATACACTGAAGTGCCAGAAAAACTGGTACACCAGTCTAATATTTGGTAAGTCCCCCACGGGAGCGCAGAACTGCAGAAATACGACGGGGCATGGACTCCACTAGCTTCTGGAAATATGCTGTAGGCAATTCACACCATACTTCCTGCAGAGCGTTCCACAATTCGGGTGTATTCCGAGGTCTCGGATTCCTGTGTTCGAAAGCGCGTTGCATTTCATCCCAAATGTGTTCTATCACGTTCAGATCTGGGGACTTGGGTGCGAATGGCAACACCCCAAACTCAGATGAATGCTCCTCGAACCATAATGTGGCGTCCCGACACTTGTGTGGAGGTGCATTGTATTGTTGGAACAGGCCCAACCCATCAGCATGAATGCAGGACATGAACGGGCGTACCTCGTCAGAAAGGATGCGCACATAGCGTTGGCCGGTCACAGACGCTTGTAGACGTACTAGGGGTCCCAGTGAAGTCCAGATAAACCCACCCCATACGATTACGGACCCCCCCTCCACCACCACCACCACAAGCTGGTACAGTTCCCTGTTGATAGGCGGGATCCATGGCTTCATCGGGTTTGCGCCACACACGAATCCTTCCATCTGCCCGATATAGTTGGAAACGCGACTCGTCAGATATGGCTACTTGTTTCCAGTCATCAAGTGTCCAATGGCGGTGTTGCCGTGCCCAAGCGAGGCGCATAGCTCTGTATCGTGCACCCATCAAGGGGACTCGAGTTGGGAGTCGGCTCCCAAAGCCCATATCGTGCAGGGTACGTTGCACAGTCCGGACGCTGAAGCTTGTTGAGGCTCCAGCATTGAATTCCGATGTTACCTTCGAGAGTGTTGTGCGCCTATCGCGTGAAACGATTCTTGATAGCCGTCGATGGTCACGTTCACCCAATGTCTTTTTACGGCCACACTGGTATCGTAGGTTGGAGGTTTTGCCGGAATTCTTGTAGTCTCGTTACACCCTTGTAATGGTCGTCCGTAAAAATCCGTGTTTGGTTTCTACCTCCGAAATACTATGGCCCATCTCACGAGCGCCAACTATGTCAATCGTTGAAAATCGCTTAAATCGTTATTACTTGTCATTCTGATGCCGAAAACAGCTCTGACAGCTGGCAAGGATGTGTATCGCTTTATATACGCACTGGAGGACGCAACCGTGTACGCGCATAGGTGACGTTGCTTTGTATTTTGCATAAGCTCATCTGTACCAGTTTTTATGGCACTTCAGTGTATTTCAGTATGCCCAGATCAGCGTAGTGGTTTATTCATGTGGTATCAGTTTAAATCTGCCATGAACACGCAAGTTTTGAAATAAAATCACACCTTTTTTCTTATTGAATGTGTATTGGCACCATCAAACTTTATTTCAACAAATCATTTTCTCTTCATGTTAACAATACAGAGTGATACTATAAAGAATGCTCCATTATTACACGAATTAAATCACGTAAGATAAAAAAAAAATATTACATTAACCTTACAGCACATATCAAACAAAGAACAACGCTTTTATTTTCTGGATAATACTGAATAATAAATAGAAAGAATATTATAACAAATGAACATACGCATGAAATACTTCCTGATGCTCTTGAATGTCTTATTCTGTGATAAAAAATACAATACTGAATGTACCAGCATGAAACATTCTCTCATATTTGCATCACAGGCATAATCGAAATGTAGCAGATTGGGAATGAAACTTTATGATGTAACAAAGCGTTGTTTTATTATTGTTATCATTTTTTCGCTTTTAAGAAATTCTAAAGAAAAATTCGAAGTGATTTAAGTTACCTATACTAAAAAAACTCCTTATTGTTAGTTAGAGAAGGAACACACCCTCTATTGAAAACAAGTTCTGAAAATTTCATGAATGGTAAAAAGCGACTAGCTAAACAGCAAAAAGCATCCTAACAATTACTTTATTTTTAGTTATTCAGAAAAGGAATTAATGAAACCATAATCCTTAACATGATTTTTTTCTCCCGTAGCCGTCAGAGATAGAAGCAGGTCGCTCTTTACTAGATGTAGGAGTCAAGTTTCTTTTTGGGTCATCAGCTTTCAGATAAGTCTCTTTTTACTTCCCATTCTAAAGAGCTTCGGCTACAACCTGCACAACAGTAGATCATCAATTTGTCTTTCGCCCTCTCTTTTAAGTGACACTTTAATTTTTCTAATGACAAAGTTTTCTTTAGATCGAAAATTATTTATCGTCTTGAGGGGTCTGAGTGAACAACTCGGCCATGAAGTGCTTGTGAAATTTAGGAATCAACTAAAAAAAAACACATTTTACTTCTTGAATTGGATATTACGTTCTTTCGGAGACGCAAAGTTCCTCGAACATTTGATTTTACTGCATCATTCAAGCTATATCACAAGAATTACGGCATAAATCACCGAAAAAGACGTACAGCGAATAGGTTAGGAAATTAACGTTACAAAATTAAAACTGATATAATAGGCTGCGTTGGTCCCTAACGCTCTGACGTCATTTAGTACTTGCAGCGCCATCTGCTTTTATCCTGTGGCCGAAATCAGAACTAAGTTCCCCGCTATCGCCCGATACGTAAAATCAAGGAGAAGTACCGGAAAATGAAATTAAGTTAGTAAGGCAAACGACTCCATCTGTGGCAACACGCACATGCTCGAACAACTGTCTGCGACGTTTGTTCTGTTACGTAGGTGTTATGTCGTGTTTTACTTAATTTTCTTCGCATTGCAGAGTAATTTCGTAAAAAGGAGTAAAGTTGCACAGTAATTTCAGGGAATCAGCGTTATTTTATTTCATAAAAAGGAACAAGTAAAATTATAAGAAAGTAACTGCAGGCGTAGTTTTGATATATTAAGATGAAAATTTAAAAATTATTTGTTCCGTGGAATTTTTCCTTTGTAGTACAAGATCAAGAAGGTAAAGTTCAAAGAAAACGTCGCTTAAATAGAGAACGACAACGGCGATGACTTGCAAACCAATCTTCTAATACTTTGTAGTACAAGATGAAGAAGATAAAATTGAAAGAAAACGTCGCTTAAATAGAGAACGACAACGGCGATGACGTGCAAACCAATCTTCTAATACTTTGTAGTACAAGATGGAAGAAGATAAAGCTGAAAGAAAACGTCGCTTAAATAGATAACGACAACAACGATGGCGTGCAAACCAATTTTCTAATATTTTGCATGCCTTGAAAGAAAGTTGAGCTAATCGCAGACGAAATGAAACCTTTGAAGAAACACAAGCCAGACATATTACTGATGCTCTTGTGCATGATAAATACCGACAGCAAGAAACTCCTAAACAACTACAAGCTGACGTAATGCAGCTTCTGTATATGTGTTTTTCAATTCGTGTTATAAAAGTTTTAGTCACAGCTTTTTCACCCGTGCAGGACACGGGGTATGAGCTAGTCTCTATATTAATAGCCTTAACAGTAAGTAATTATAATTTATTTTGGTTTAATTTCTCTGTGTGCATAGAGAACGCCGTTGTCGTTCTCTATGCACACATGAACAGCAAAATCACTGACTCCTCTAAAATATAAATCTACAGCACAATTAATGTGCAAATAGCTCTAATTTACGCACATGTTTTCGTTGCATTTGTTATTGCAGTGTCTAAACTTAAGGTAGTTCTGAAGTAAAAGTTCACTTCACATTTTAGCCCAAGTAACATTTCAAAAGTGCAATTGCTTAAAGCACTTTCAGTTTTCATCAATACTGGGCCCCTGGACATTAACTAGTGCTACAATTTAAAAGCAATTATAAGAACACTGTATTAAATTTTCACCCCAATTTATAATTTTAAATAACGCAAACTCTTAATTAAAGCTCGAAAGGGTCTTGCTCTGTGACTCATACTGCCTATTAAACTTTCTGCGTTTATTTATTTTGTCTTATGTAAATTTTGTTATCTCTTATTATGTAAATGAATGAAATACGGGATTACACTATTGTACAATACAAATCTGGATGATGAGAATCCGTTTATTGGTGCAAATATGACATGCATGTTAAGTAAGATAATATCCGAAAACTTGAAAAGTGGACTTACAAACGATTCCTATGAATACCGGTTGCTTTTACTAGCAAATCCTGTGATGGTTATATTCAAATTAATCGGAAACTTGAAACTTGGTCGTTCTGGGTGGTTTAGGGTTAGCATACTCGGGTGCTATCTGGAAGACGTGGGTTCGATTCCCGCTCCAGGACGACGAAATTATCAAGTTTACGGATATTATCTGACTTAACATCCATGTCATATTTACAGCAATAAACGGATTCTCATCTTCCAAATTCTCTTATTGTGTGTTTCTCTACTGAACGTCACGTCAGAACTCCCAAGAATTCATTTCTTTAGGTGATACTGGCAGTAAGTCAAGTAGACGTGAATAAATGTTTGGCCATACTACCATCAGAGTGTGGATCTGATAGAAAGAACATTGTGGTAGGCTAATGTCGTCATGATGTTGCTAAGCTTTACAATCTAATGGTTTCTTTATACTGTTGAAAAATTAACTGAGTTTAGCGTTAACCCACATTGTCGTAATTTGTGGACTTTTAAAAGTCTTGTGATGCATCTGCTACTAAAATTTGCCAGTTATGCAGCCCTGACTTCGTGGTGCACCATCATATGATTGAAAAAATAAAAAAAAGTCTCATCTACAGAGCTCGTTTGTAAGTCCACTTTATTTTTGATACGATTTTTTTGCTACGTATGATCCGTGAAACACTATAATTCCTTTTCACCTGTGTCACAAAACATATGTAACGTACCAGGAGATGTGACGTACCTGCCAGAAGGACGCACACGACATAAAGGCAGATAGGAATCAGAATAAAACGTCCGCGTAGCTCAATTGGTAGAGCAACTGATTCCGGAATGAGGGGACCCGGGTTTGAATCCTTGCGCGGATAAAAATGACGGAGAAATTTACTTCGTTATAATGGCGCCCGAACTATCCGGATGACCCGACCGTTCAAAATCTCGCATTGGTGTGATGTTCTTTCCACACCGCGAAATAAGAAAAATAAGAGCAGCACATCGAAAAAAAAAAAAAAAAAAAAAAAAAAAATAAGGGGGAGATGATGTAACGTACCAGGAGATGTGACGTACCTGCCAGAAGGACGCACACGACATAAAGGCAGATAGAAATCAGAATAAAACGTCCGCGTAGCTCAATTGGTAGAGCAACTGATTCCGGAATGAGGGACCAGGGTTCGAATCCTGGCGCGGATAAAAATGACGGAGAAATTTACTTCGTTGTACATATAATTACAACGTAATATCTAGAATGTAGATAAACCACTTCTTCTGTTAGCCCCTACCACTTCTTCATTTCCTAACTGCGTATGAGGGTAACAGAAAAGCGTCAATATTTGCATAAAGGTGGCATCGGTAGCAATAAAAATTATTGTCTGACAATTTTGTTTTTAACTGGTGAATATTAACAGGTACGTAAGACTAAAAGTAGATATAAAAATTAAGACACGGCAGAAATAAAACAAAAATCCAGATCAGATCATATGTAGAGGATTTTAGGAAGGGAGTATCTGACCCCAAGTCTTAAACAACCCTTAGAAATAGGAAGCTAGGAAATTTGGGCTAGAGTGCCCGATAGGAAAGTGACACGGAAGCGAGGTAGAAAGGGGGAGGAAGACGCCCTTATTTATTACCGGATGGCCAGTACCCGGTGTCCGACGGCTTAACGTGCCCATCCGACGCACGGAAGATATTTAGTGTTCGAGCGTTCGTACTTGCTCGGGATTGAACCTGAGGTTCCTCCGTGGCAGTCACGAACGTTCACCACTAGGCCACCTCCCCCAATCCAGCGCAGGTCCTGCTTACATATCTCCGAAGAACACTCCCTCTAAACGGAGCAGAGCCCATTTAAGAGGGCCCCGCACTTTCAAGGGGCACTAGAATTATGCAGGATGCTTGAAGAATTGTCAGAGTTCTACAGGTTTTTTTTGTTTGTTTTTTTGCAGATAGCACAGCAAAAACTATAAGAAACTGCTTTGTGAAAAATAATTTCTATTTCTTTCTGTTTTTTTAGGGGGTGCCAAAAACATAGTCGTCCCCAGTCCATCCTCAAATCTTTTGAAAGCATTGCAAATGTTTTTTGTACACATCTGCAATTGGGGGAAATTTTCATGCATTAAGAATTCGTTTGAATCATGACATTTGGATCATTTTGCCTACTAGTTCGATATAATTTCAACAAGCTAAACTCGGGAGTGGAGGATTAAAACAGAACTAAACTGGTATCCACTTTTCAACCATGCATTTTTTACATTTTCTTCCTGTCACTGATTTGTCCATGAATCATGCTATATGCTTCAATATGACTGGGATATTTTTATGGCTCCCTCATCATAATTTGGGAATGTTTTCTCCGGGGTATTTTTTATTCATCCACCCCACAGTGGAACCCTATATGTGCCACTAAAACTGGGGCCCTAAAATACTGTCCAGCTCTCGGGCCCCCTGTCCTTTTAAATGTGCTCTGAAACGGAGGGCGTATTCTGATGCGTTGTGCTTTCCAGTCTCATATATTTAGAAAACTGAAATGTTCACATGTACAGTGCACATCGGTCGACGACCGTGATGCTTTACTCTCGGCTATACTGGACGTTTCAGTATAACACGAACTTTTACGAAAAATAACCGATAGGTATAAATAAAACGTTCCTAACTCGAAGTTCTGTAGCTGAAGTTTACTTTCCGTTAGAATGCGTTGGAAGCACTTAGTTTTCCTGTAATTTTAATTTCTGTTAATTCGATAAGTTCTCTTCAAGATTCGATTGGTGGAAATTTCACTATTAAGACGCACTGCTCAATTGCACATTCCTGACATAAGCTTACAGCGCATGCAAATATGCACCCGTGCGTGTGTATCGAGAGTTCCTATTTCCTCAAAAAATTATTAAGTATAGACAAAGTTATAGATTATTTCCCAACGTTTTACGGACATGTAAAAATGCATTTTCAATGTAATCTAACATTTCCATTTTCATAGTTTGCTACTGACCAGATTTTTCTAGTATTTTCCAATCCCCATGCTTTATTTGACTTATTTCCAGTAGCTTGTGCCAAATGTCGTTATCTTGTAGTAGGATGAAATGTTTTTTTATGAACAGCTCGTAAAGTTTTGGTATGTGCTGATATTTTTGAAGACCTCAAATCTCAGAAAATGCTTTCCAGTCATTTTCTCAGATGTAGACTATGGATGTAAAATCTGCTTGTAAAATAATATGAAGAACTGCGCCTCCATTTATTTGATTTTAAAGTGGAATAGATATTGATGACATTATATTAAACATTATTTTTGTTCTATAACACTGAACAGTTAAATTAATTTAGACACCGATTTCATAAAGGCATGCCATTTCGAAAGCACTGCAATTTTTTTTCAGGAAAGTAAAAACGATATAAATCTCTGGTGTTAGCAACTTCAGAATAATTTTAAATGCAAAGTTTAGTACTTCCTAATTTCTTTTAAAAATGTAAGTAGGTAATTTAAAAAATGCTCTCCAAAGTTTCATATCCAGAAGTGAAACTTCTGTTAGTTACTCCTCAGCTTCCTTTAATTGTAATGAATATTTCTCTGGGGTATGAAATTTATTCATAAATGTTAGCTTCTAATTAGTTTGTAATTCGAAAATTATTATGTGTTCCCTCTTTTTATTCAATTCGTGTCGTGATAAAAATATTTTTGTATTTCTGATGAATGGTGCAATCCGACTTGTTGAACAAATATGCGGAATCATCAGATCTAACATTTTAAATAATGACAAATAATAGATAATGAATTATACTGAAAGCTATGTTCTGCTTCGAAGCAAACAAGACGTTTTAAAAAATATGTTACGTAATAGATAATGCCATAAATTATATTTTTCATGTTATGTTCCTTTTTCACGACTTGATTTGCGTCGAATCCTTTGTAGCATTTGCCCTTGTTAATTCGTGTAAAATAATTAAACAATTTTGCCGATCTCATATCGAAATGGCTTTCTGCATAAATGATGTAATTTTGCGTGGTTTTCTTTCTTCGTCTGTATCTTTCCTCAATATCAAAATGAAAAAAAATTAAAATTGTTAAAGAAATTAATTATGAATGACAAAAGGAAAGAATCTGATTAATGCTAACGTGAACACGAAAGTGATAATCAATATTTTTTGACAAATTCTTATATATATATATTTCTACGTAAATAATAAATTTTCGCACTACGGCATTTAATATAGTTTCCTAAATATATTAGTATCATAATGCTGAACAAAAGAACATTTTAATATAGTTTGTATTCGATTTATCAGCTGAAAAACAGAAGTTGCTTTCTGCTCTCGTATTAAAAATTCGAGTAACCTTTACGTAAATGAAACAGTGAGAGTTGGTAATGAAATAGGCGAATTATTAACCCGTCGTTGGTCGTATTTCTCTCAGGCTTCGCATATAAAGAGCGCCATTTATTTGGAAGTGGCCTTGGGGGCACCATCCACGCTTTATCTGACTTGTAGAATCTTCGCAACAATCTGTTTTTAGTTCCGATAAGGATTGGCACGTCTTTGACCTTCAAACAGTCTGCTCTTTGCTCCCGTGTGCTTCGTGTGAGTATTTCTCTCACGCTTCGCGTATAAAGAGCGCCATTTATTTTAAAGTGACCCACTCCCGCTTTAGCTAACATTTAAAATCTTCGCGACAATCTGGTTTTAGTTCCGAAAAGGGTTGACGAGTCTTTGACTTTTAAACAGTTTGTTATTTGCTCCCATGTGCTTCTCGTGAACATTTTTCTCATCAAGCGACCGCTGGTGTTTGTGTTTTGTATTTTTATAGGTGAGGCGATGATACGAATACGTTTTTCGTCTGATATGATTTGTAACTTTTTGTTTGCTAGCAGAGCATTTTGAACACCTTTGCATTTGTTCACTTTTGAGCAAAAATATCGGGGAAAGGTAGTGTGAGAAAAACTGTCACGCGCGACCACTGACTTTGTTCGACGTGTAACGACCAACAACGGGTTAAGGAAAATAATATAAATAATGCTAATTATTATGTAATGATTGTGGTAGCTTTCGCCAACTCTTTTCTTTCTTTATTTTCCTTCTCATTCAAGCATTAATGTAAATTATTATAAATCCCTTGAAGAAGGCATAACATATTTCATTTCTGTTAGATTGATTTCTAACACATTAAATCTAGATGTTCAACTAAAAGAGAAAGAAAGAAAAAACTACCCAAAAACTAATGGTATAAATTTTAGTATACCATAACTGTTCAAAGAACAGAAACTTATAGATAGGACTTTGATGTGAACATAAGTGTTCCTTAAGAAAAAAAGACATTAAAATTTCCGATCGTATCCAATATTTTTAACGCTTTTCTTAAAGCGATATTTTTTTCTTACTATAATTTTAAAATATAGTTTTTATGACACTGTACATATTTTATGTGTTCTTAAAGCAAATATGTGTGATATTTAAACGTTTCCATTTTCATGTGGTTACCACATTAATGCAAAAATAATAACAATAATAATAATAACTAAGAAAACGTAATGGAGGAGAGGGATTAAAAGTCCGATTAACAATTATCTTCTTACAATTGTCCAAACAAACGATGACAGTTGTTTTCAGATGGCCGATCCCTTCAACTTATTACAGTTAAATATTGAATTCCGTACCGCACTGCTCCATTTTATGTTTGTCCCTATGGTAGAATAAGAATGATCCCTGCATTTTCATTCTTTGTGAGACATGGAAGACTTCTTTGACTTTGTGTAACTAGACTTCTTATAGATGGGTTTTTTACCCAGCATGGATTGATTCAACTTGTCGAATTGGTAAAAGGATGGAGCACTTTCACACTTGAACTCGAATTTCTCCTTGCAGGTACCTGTTTCCTGATCGAAGGCCCTACCATTCGCGCAATACAGCTTGTAATCAACCATCTTTAGTTTGCTCAGTGGAATGCAGATGTGAAACATTTCGCAGTCAGTTTCGATGTCTGCGTACACCGCGCCGGCGACCTTGTCCTTGCATGTGAACTTCGTGTCCTTTGGCTCTCTTTCCAGATCTAGGTCTTCCCTTCCTTCGTAATAATCGAGGTATGCAGCCGAAGCGTCGCGCTTCCTTCTTCCGGCGGCAGGTTGTTCTGCAGGGGTCTCATCTTCGTAATCGTACTCATACTCGTACTCGTAATTGTATCCCGATGTGCTGGTCGATACCACAGCACGCACTGTGGGTCTAGCTGGAGCTGCCGTTGTTGTCTGTACAGACGGCCTTACAACAGCTGCGGCTGGCCTTGCTCCTGGAACCGGAACGGGAGGTCGGAATGCTGGAGCCGGTTGTCTTGCGGGTTGCCTAGCTGGAGATGGAGCTGGTGCTGGAGTGGCTGCTGCTGGTGCAGGTTGAGGAGCAGATTGAGGCTGTCGGAACTGTGACGTACCTGTGCGAAACCTTGATGGTGGTCTCTGAGGTGATGCTGCTGCTTGCTGGGGAGGTGGAGGCGGCGGAATTGTGTTTCTAGAAGATTGAGCTGGCGGTTGCTGCCTCGAAGAAGATTGCTGCCTGGGTGGCGGTGCGGCAGCTGCTCGTGGTGGCTGAGGGACATAGTTGTCGAAGTCCGAGTCACCGTGATCAATCGGTCCTCCGTTGTTGAAGCTACCGTGGACGCTGTCATAGAATTTGGTCGCCAACTTGCAGTCCACTCTGTCGTATGGAGTGCAGACACGAGAGGCCTGGCTGAAAATAGTTCCGTTGGGGCACACGAAACTAATCAGGGACATCTTGTTGTACATGCCCGGAACGCAGACGTGGTATACTTGGCAGTTGGTCTCGGGATCTGCGTAATAATCACCTTGCTTCCTGCCTTCGCAAGAAAAGCTAGTCTTGGGAATCTGATGAACGTTAATATTTGGTGCCTGACGTTTTGATCTCTGAAAAAGAGAGAAAATTATCACATTAAAACAAGTTAGTAAAATCATGTAATGCATTGATTATGATACGCTTTCCAACATACGAGAAATCATTAATCAAGTTATGAGGATAATGGCTGTGGAATAAATCTCGCTCCTGTGCTATGACCTTTGACCCCATTTCGATGATATTAAACAGAATGTGTTCAGTATACCTCCGGAACAACATACTAACGTTTTGTAGCAATAGAAGCATTTTTAGTCAAGTTATGATGATAATGGCTGTGGAATAAATCTCGTCCTGTGTCCTGACCTTTGACCTCGTTTCGATGATGTTCAACAGGACCAGCTCAGTATACTTCCGGAACAACATGATAAAGTTTTGTCGCAATCGAAGTATTTTTACGTAAGTTATGACGCATAAGGGCAATGGAATATATCGCGCTCCTATGTCCTGACCTTTGACCTTATTTCTCACATTTTCAAGAAGGTTCTTCCCCAGGTGGTCTCCTACCACATACTGAAGTTTCATCGAAATCGAACCATTTTTACGCAAGTTATGACGCGTAAGAGCAGTGGAATGGATCCCGCTGCTTTGTCCTGATCTTTGACCCCATTTCGTCCATTTTCAATAAGGTTCGTTCCCGGACGGTACCCTACCACATACTAAAATTTCATCGAAATCGAACCTTTTTTTACGTGAGTTATCAGACGGACAGACAAAGCTGGAGCATATACCCTTCTTCGACCTACGGCTAGAAAGCGTAAAATAGAATTGGCGACGAGTATGTTTACTTATTGAATTGAAATAGCATATATTTTGGGTATGTAAAATACTTTGGGTTGAAGACTATGAGGCAGAAATTTCTAGAAGAATACATCTTAAATTAGCTGTTCTTGGAAAATACACCGCTTTATCACTGAATTATGATCACCCGCTATCAAAACTGGATGCGTCCAACGTCATTTCCGAGAGGGCGCGATTAGTCAGCCGCAGCATATATGAGGTATGAATGGAACAGTAGGTATTTCAATTCGGAGCGTGATGGGTAAGCGAAAGAATTTGTCTGACTTTGAGAAAGGGATTGTGGGAGCCTCGATTTTCCAAATGGCTGAACTGGTGGGTTGTCCGCGAGCCGACGTAGCTAAATTTTTGTTTAGGAATGGGTGAGAATGGTCAAACAGCAGCCTGGAGGCAAAACTGCACAAAATAGAGAAAGATGGATGAGAGAGGTGAGCACCAGGTCCGACGACTCGTACAAGTCAACAGCCGATGTCAGAGGCCTTCTGAGAAAAATGAAAGGTAAGCACCAGGTCCGACGACTCGTACCAGTCAACAGACAATGTCAGAAACCTTCTGAGGAAAATGAGAGGTGAGCATCAGGTCCGACGACTCGGACAAGTCAACGGACGATGTCAGAGGCCTTCTGAGGAAAATGAGAGGTGAGCACCAGGTCCGACGACTCGGACAAGTCAACGGACGATCTCAGAGGCCTTCTGAGGAAAATGAGAGGTGAGCACCAGGTCCGACGACTCTTACAAGTCAACAGACGATGCCAGAGGCCTTCTGAGAAAAATGAAAGGTAAGCACCAGGTCCGACGACTCGTACCAGTCAACAGACGATGTCAGAAACCTTCTGAGGAAAATGAGAGGTGAGCATCAGGTCCGACGACTCGGACAAGTCAACGGACGATGTCAGAGGCCTTCTGAGGAAAATGAGAGGTGAGCACCAGGTCCGACGACTCGGACAAGTCAACGGACGATCTCAGAGGCCTTCTGAGGAAAATGAGAGGTGAGCACCAGGTCCGACGACTCGGACAAGTCAACGGACGATGTCAGAGGCCTTCTGAGGAAAATGAGAGGTGAGCACCAGGTCCGACGACTCTTACAAGTCAACAGACGATGCCAGAGGCCTTCTGAGAAAAATGAAAGGTAAGCACCAGGTCCGACGACTCGTACCAGTCAACAGACGATGTCAGAAACCTTCTGAGGAAAATGAGAGGTGAGCATCAGGTCCGACGACTCGTACAAGTTAACGGACGATGTCAGAGGCCTTCTGAGGAAAATGAGAGGTGAGCACCAGGTCCGACGACTCGGACAAGTCAACGGACGATGTCAGAGGCCTTCTGAGGAAAATGAGAGGTGAGCACCAGGTCCGACGACTCGGACAAGTCAACGGACGATGTCAGAGGCCTTCTGAGGAAAATGAGAGGTGAGCACCAGGTCCGACGACTCTTACAAGTCAACAGACGATGCCAGAGGCCTTCTGAGAAAAATGAAAGGTAAGCACCAGGTCCGACGACTCGTACCAGTCAACAGACGATGTCAGAAACCTTCTGAGGAAAATGAGAGGTGAGCATCAGGTCCGACGAGTCGTACAAGTTAACGGACGATGTCAGAGGCCTTCTGAGGAAAATGAGAGGTGAGCACCAGGTCCGACGACTCGGACAAGTCAACGGACGATGTCAGAGGCCTTCTGAGGAAAATGAGAGGTGAGCACCAGGTCCGACGACTCGGACAAGTCAACGGACGATGTCAGAGGCCTTCTGAGGAAAATGAGAGGTGAGCACCAGGTCCGACGACTCGGACAAGTCAACGGACGATGTCAGAGGCCTTCTGAGGAAAATGAGAGGTGAGCACCAGGTCCGACGACTCTTACAAGTCAACAGACGATGCCAGAGGCCTTCTGAGAAAAATGAAAGGTGAGCACCAGGTCCGACGACTCGGACAAGTCAACGGACGATGTCAGAGGCCTTCTGAGGAAAATGAGAGGTGAGCACCAGGTCCGACGACTCTTACAAGTCAACAGACGATGCCAGAGGCCTTCTGAGAAAAATGAAAGGTAAGCACCAGGTCCGACGACTCGTACCAGTCAACAGACGATGTCAGAAACCTTCTGAGGAAAATGAGAGGTGAGCACCAGGTCCGACGACTCGTACAAGTTAACGGACGATGTCAGAGGCCTTCTGAGGAAAATGAGAGGTGAGCACCAGGTCCGACGACTCGGACAAGTCAACGGACGATGTCAGAGGCCTTCTGAGGAAAATGAGAGGTGAGCACCAGGTCCGACGACTCGGACAAGTCAACGGACGATGTCAGAGGCCTTCTGAGGAAAATGAGAGGTGAGCACCAGGTCCGACGACTCGGACAAGTCAGCGGACGATGTCAGAGGCCTTCTGAGGAAAATGATAGGTGAGCACCAGGTCCGACGACTCGGACAAGTCAACGGACGATGTCAGAGGCCTTCTGAGGAAAATGAGAGGTGAGCACCAGGTCCGACGACTCTTACAAGTCAACAGACGATGCCAGAGGCCTTCTGAGAAAAATGAAAGGTAAGCACCAGGTCCGACGACTCGTACCAGTCAACAGACGATGTCAGAAACCTTCTGAGGAAAATGAGAGGTGAGCATCAGGTCCGACGAGTCGTACAAGTTAACGGACGATGTCAGAGGCCTTCTGAGGAAAATGAGAGGTGAGCACCAGGTCCGACGACTCGGACAAGTCAACGGACGATGTCAGAGGCCTTCTGAGGAAAATGAGAGGTGAGCACCAGGTCCGACGACTCTTACAAGTCAACAGACGATGCCAGAGGCCTTCTGAGAAAAATGAAAGGTAAGCACCAGGTCCGACGACTCGTACCAGTCAAAAGACGATGTCAGAAACCTCCTGAGGAAAATGAGAGGTGAGCACTCAGGTCCGACGACTCGTACAAGTCAACAGACGCAGTACTGCTCAACAGGCGACTACCAATACAACGGAGGTCAACCTGGAACAGTATCAACAGTATCTCTCATGACCATGCATCTAACGCTCTCACGTATGGGCTATAACAGCAGACGGCCCTGACGACATCCTTCACGGTTCATCGGTGCAAAATACTCGCCTGGTGCAAAGACCATTCAAGTTGGATATCGGATGACTAGAAAAAAGTGTGCTGGTCTGACGGATCGCGTTTTTCACTGCACTCCGTGGATGGTCGTGTACGTATGTGGCATAAACAACATGAAGCACTCAATCCATCCTGCATTGGTCTCCGCAGCGCAAGCCGGTGGAGGTGGTTGTATGGTGTGGAACATGTTTACAAGACAGGAACTTGGATCCCTGGTGCATGTGGAACAACGTATGACTGGTACCCATTATCGTGAATTGCTTGCTGAATCTTAGCACTTTTTCCTGAATGGCGACCGTGTCTTCCAAGATGGCAATCAGCTGAGCCATAGGTCCAATGTTGTGCAGAAATGGTTTGAGGAACACAGTTTAGATTTCCAATATCGATCGGCCTCCGAACTCCATGATATCAATACCCTACAGCACTTATGGGACACTGTGGAACTGCATATCAGGCGTCTGTAAACACCAATGACCACCGTACATGCATTTAAGGCCACATTACACACGGCTTGGTTGACCATAACTCCCAACTGACCATTACTCCCAACTGGCCATAACTCCCAACTGCCCATAACTCCCAACTGGCCATAACTCCCAACTGCTTAACCATAACTCCCAACTGCTGGAACTCCCAACTGCCGGAAGCAGTTGGGATTGATGGTCAAACAAGCCGTATTTTCACCTTTGCTGTATTGAGGGTGAAAGGAGGACCTATGAAGCATAAGGTAGGTGGTCATAATTCAGTGATCACTCAGTGTTTAGACAAATGCTAAAAATATCACCTTAGTATGTGCCTTAAAATAAGTTTTTGAAATGTGTGTTCTTAGTGGGTATGCCACTTTTTCCCACGAGATGATAATCCGGGCTCCGTACATAAAATTTTCTTCGCTAACAAAGCGAAGAACATTTTAAACATCGTAATAAGGATACGGTAAACATTATATCATGAAATATTCAAAGGAGAGCAGTTTAACAGTCTTCACAGTCGTTTATGCAATGCATCTTTACTACTGTAATGAAGCCAATAAATATAATGTGACAAATTTGAGTGGCATTTCGTTGCTGAAATTATTAATGGACTCACAGTGACAGAAAATATTTGAAATAAAAATAGCACTTATATCATGCGACTTATACAATTTCCATTTTGGTTTTCTGTTCTTATTTAACCATTTAACCATCTTGAACGAATTCACTTAGGGCTGAAAAAAATGGACTGAAATCAGCTCAAACGAATATATTCTCTGCCTAACAAGTTGGCCGAATGCGGTTGGAACAAGAGAACTTGCGCATCAGAAAGCGTTATTTCTCCTTATCTGCGAGATTCAAAGTGGCCATTTAGGGACACTAATACTTTCTGATTTGATTTTAATTAACACTAATACTTTCTGACTTCATTTTAATTGACACTAATACTTTCTGACTTCATTTTAATTGACACTAATACTTTCTGACTTCATTTTAATTGACACTAATACTTTCTGACTTGATGTTAATTGACACTAATACTTTCTGACCTGATTTTAATTGACACTAATACTTTCTGACCTGATTTTAATTGACACTAATACTTTCTGACTTCATTTTAATTGACACTAATACTTTCTAACTTGATGTTAATTGACACTAATACTTTCTAACTTGATTTTAATTGACACTAATACTTTCTGACTTCATTTTAATTGACACTAATACTTTCTAACCATTTTAATTGACACTAATACTTTCTAAATTGATGTTAGTTGACACTAATACTTTCTGACTGAACAATGGCGACAAACCTAAGAAAGGAGAGACAAGAAAATATTTGAGTTAGTTGTTTCTACCCAGGAGCATAATGTCCGTGTCAGGAAGGCTAGCCCTTCGGTATCATGCCGTGAGTCATGGAGCAGAAAATAAAGGACGAGAATGGAGCGCTTATTATATTTTACAGGTTTATGGTCGGTACTACTGAGATGAGAAGGGAAAACGAATTGCAGTGTCGTAGATTCAGTAAATCCCGGCCGCTGTGTAAACATTTCTGTTTGGGGAGTGAAGAGCCGTATAAACATTTCTGTTTCGAGAGTGCAGACCCGTGTAAACATTTCTGTTTGGGGAGTGCAGTCGCGTGTAAGCATTTCTGTTTGGGAAGTGAATAGCAGTATAAACATTTTTGTATGGGGAGTGAAGAGCCGTGTAAACATTTCTATCTGGGGAGTGCAGACCCGTGTAAACATTTCTGTTTGGGGAGTGCAGTCCCGTGTAAGCATTTCTGTTTGGGGAATACAAACCCGTATAAACATTTCTGCTTGGAGAGTGCAGACCTGTGTAGACATTTCTATTTGGGAAGTGCACAGCATTGTAAACATTTCTGTTTGGGGAGTGCACAGCCGTGCAAACATTTCTATTTGGGGAGTGCACAGCCGTGCAAAACATTTCTGTTTGGGGAGAGCAGAAAACTTTAGGCACCACTTGGTTCAGATACATCGGCCACTTAAAGAGTTAAATTACGTTACTTCTTGCTACAGTATATACCTTTCCTTACTTAACGTCATATCTCCCAACAACTTCCTTTTTTGGAGACTCCTGGCAGGCAGTTAAGTCAGTAAGACATTCTGTAGATAAAAGGTCATTCATTGAACAATGCGTTAGTCATGAGTAATCCAACTATCCGGCTTCTGACTTGTCGCTATTTAGTCAAAAGGTTGTAATTCTTTCGAAGGCGAGTTATTTGTGGTAGCCGAAGCATTTATTCAAAACACAGTTGATATACATTTCCTTGGTTTCTTCGATGCTGTATTATTGGTTTTACTGCTTCAAGTGCTTCGCTTAATTCATCTATGTTTGCCTGCAACTTCAAGTGTACGAACTTGTATTTCGAAAAGGACAATAAAGAAAGGTGTTTTACCTTCTAATTAGCTTATTTATTCTCTTTTGCTTTATGTAACTTGAGGAAAGACTGAAACTCCGTTAAAAAGTTCAGACTGCTTGTTGTATAAATACGTTTAGTTTCAAAAATACATTTGAGACTAGTTGCTTTTAATGTGCGATCTAAATATGCCTATGCCGCTAAGCTTATAAATATGGTCTGCGTATAATGTTAGAAGAAACCGGAATATGCATACATCACAGTTGTACTGAATTTTGAGTTCCATGATTTCGTTTCCTCGTACGGAAAAATTTATTTAATACACCATTGATATATATTTTCTCGGTTTCTTCGTATGTTCAATACTTAACACTACTATGGCACTAATCTGTGATTTATTTGTCATGTTTAATTAGTAGTTATTTACCAGTCCTACTTTTGAAAGCGATCTTCATCAAACCGTAGTCTCAAGAAGGGTTCGATAAAATACAGTAGATATGATACGCACAAATCGGGTACACTGCTTGTAATGCTTCACTGGTTTCCATAAATTTAAGAATAAAATGAAATCTAACATTATATGTACAAAATAAGAAAGCTAATTATACACTCATCGTCAAAAACATAGTTGCACCCAGAAGGACGTGTCGGATTACAATGCTATTCGAGAGGAAGGTAAAGCTTACCAGAAACAATAAATGGTTAAACATTGAGACTGATACGGACAATATTTATTGAGCTACACTCCAATAAGTAGTGTCTCTCAGTATGGCGTAGGTGCCGCCATGTTTGCTCACACAGCATGCCAGACTTCTCGGCATGGAATTGTGCAAGTTTCCCATGATGTCCTGCGATAAACCATTCCATTCAGCTTGAATCTTCTCACGCAGTTCTTGTAAATTGTGCGGTTGGGGTGGAGTGTGGATAGGACGTCCAATTTTCGATCAGCGATAATTTT
This sequence comes from Macrothele yani, assembly GCA_039090855.1. Taxonomy (NCBI): domain Eukaryota; kingdom Metazoa; phylum Arthropoda; class Arachnida; order Araneae; family Macrothelidae; genus Macrothele; species Macrothele yani. The sequence goes on along the minus strand of CM077013.1, from coordinate 113,994,674 downwards.
TTAATCGGCAATAATTCTGGCGATGTCAGTGCCTTGAAGGCAAGCTCTCGAGACCGCAGCAGTATGCGGACGAGCGTTGACCTGTTGGAAAATCGCACGAGTAAGCGTTCAGAAAAAATATCTCATTAACGCAACGTTGTGCTATCAAAGTGCTTGTAACGAACACCAGAGGTGGTCTGGCATCATAGGCAATTGCACCCCACACCATGACACCAGGGCCTCTGGACGTGTGACGCTTGGCAATAAACCGTTCATCTTGGCGCTGACCATGGTGCCATCACACAAGGATTCGGTGGTCGTCCAAGACAAAAAGTGGCACTCATCACTGAAGATCACCCGCTCCCATTCTGCGTGGCTTCATGAGAGTCTGGCACGACACCATAGCAGTCTTTGGTTACGATGCACTGTTGTTAAGAGCAGTCGTCGTAACGGTCTGCGTGCGTGTAATCCTACGTCATGCATCCGTCTGCCAATGGTGCTGGCACTAATCGGACGATGCATGGAGGTCACCACTGCTCACTGAATATCCGCAATCGTGGCTGTTGGGTCACTCCTCGCATGCTAGACAACCCGTCGGTCATCTCTCTCTCTCCGTGGTTCGTCTAAGTCTTCCAGACCCTTCCTGTTGCTGCTGCGTGCTTTGTTCTATCCACTGCCGCCAACAGCGTGCTATGGTGCTATCCGCACGATCTGTATGGTGCGCAATACGGCGATAAGACAACTGCTCGAATTGCTTTCGAAACTTTACTCTGAGGCATGCTTCACTTAGAAAGAATGCAACCAATACAACAGCATGAGTCAGAATATCAAGCACGCTCAACGGGACGACCTTATATAGCAGGTCAAGCACAGCTCTACGACCCCTCCTTGCTTGCGTCACGTGCGTGGCCGAGCGTGATACTTGAATCATTTGCATGTCTCACGATGTCAAACCTACCCACCAAGTTTCATACTTATCGGTTGCTTTCTTCTCGGCGCAACGATTTTTTTTTTTGACCATGAGTGTATTTACTAAAGACAAATAGCAAGTAAGTATACCAGGCCACAAAGGGTGCCTAAAAAAATTGAGTCATTTGGAGTGTGGTCACCCTCACACTAATACACGTGTTATGACTTGGGGAATTTTGGCTTTGAAAAGAGAAATTGAGGATCTGAATGGCAAAAATGCACGCGGAGGCCAAGGGTTCCACAAACGGATCTCTCCCGCTCCAGACAGGAATGCGAGAAGCGACCTGGTGAAAACCATCCCAGACGTAAACAACCTCGTGAAGCAATGTACAGTGTTGCTCTCTGATAGACTTCCCTTTTAGAGGGACAAAGTAAGTAAGGTGTTTATATGATGGCACCTGAAGAGATTAGAATGCACCAGAAAGGAACCAAGCGGCGCCCTTGAAGAAATACAACTCGGACCTAGGCCTGTGAACTAAATGGTGCTAGCTAATTAGTTGTGGCGATTCTTAGCTGATTTACAAGAAAGACAAGGGCTTCCCGTTGTAAGGAGTCCTAAAGAGCTTTCCTGGGATCTTGAAAGTTCAGAGAGGGAGACCTAGAGAAATTATTGAAAGCGATAAAGAGAAGTATCGGAGGGTCTGAAGTTTCACCAGCATGGGCAACAATACAGCTTAATGCAGAAAAGTAAGAACTGGACTCCAAAAAGGAATCACGGACCCATCGAACCTATGAGATATTCGGAAATTAATTATAACGGGGCCGATTCACCCCTGTTCCTGGAAACTGAGAGCTACAAATATTTTGTGGAAGTAGTTTTCACCATTAAACATCATAAGAATGTGAGCCGTGTGTGCTGTTAGGGGACTGCTTTGGAGATTCTTCGCACCTCGGACGTGAAAGTGCGACACCTCTACCAACCTGAGCCATGGGGAACAGCAACGGCCCATCCTATGAAAGATTTAACCACATGTTTAGCAGTGAATGATTTGGCAAACCTCAGAGCATCCTATTTTGCTGCCCTTGTGTGTACGCACGTTAACGCTACCTCACCGTTGACAGACGGTCGCGACCCCACCGAATTATCAATGACATCCATGCAAAAATGCCAGTGTGTGTGTGTGAGAGAGAGAGATCTGTCATCACTTGTGGACAGGATGACTAGATGACTTTTTGGAATGGGAGGCCATTTCGAGGAAAAGGAGGACATAATAAATTTGTACAAAAATGAATATGAATTCACATACCCTGTAATTAAATTTTTCAATTTTAGAGTTCATACGTGTAAAACTTAAAAAAAATTTTTTAGTCTGCTGCACATTTTTACTTACATTTTTCACTATAAGATAATTTTTCCAGTAGATCGGGCTTCTTTAACAAATATCTGTGAAATCCAGATCAGGACATGCCTTTCAAATTGTATTTAACACGCAGTATACCCCTCACTGACTGATTAAGAAACTTGAATTATAAAAAGAAAGAACTCACAGCAACGACTCGCAACACACAAAACAAACAGTATGAGCTCACTGTTTACACGATTACGTCGTACGGCACCATCCACGTGCGATCAACGACAGACAGACTAACGCGTAGTGGCGGGTTTTCTCTGTACTGTTGATCTACAAGTGACTCACTGCGGCAGGCAGATGCAGGATTGCAGAAATAAACTGCCTAGGGGGAGGAGAGAAGGCGCGAGCGAGAATCTGGAAATGAATAGCGGTGGCTTAATATCATATATGATTACAATAGAAAGATTTGATCAAAATATATTTGCATTATTCCTTATTGAAAAAATCGGGCATTTGGGCTATTTTCCTTAATGCCTGAAGGATTGGGGGACATGGTAAGAAAAGGAGGACATGTCCTCCGAAAGCCGGACATCTTGTCACCCTGCTTGTAAATAAACTTTAAATTCTGTTCCGTAAGTTGTTGTTTTTTTCAAAGTTTTGCTGTAAAAAATAAATACTTTCGAAGCAGAATTAAAGGAATCGGAAATCAACTAACTATCGGTCAGGACTAAAGTGCATGAGAATAGTGTTACTTGATAGGATAAAAGTCCAGCTAATTGATCATGTCTCATTAGATGAAAAATGTTCTGTGAAGGTTATTCAGCGCGATAACCTTAAATTTGTAGGGCTGCATTCAATACCATTTTCCTTCTTTTAATCAATAATTTTCTTAAACTGTGTGTAACGTACAATAATTAAATACATGTGCTTGTACTGTTAAAATTATCATCCCCCATTTATTTGGCTTGTGTTATTATTTCGACTGACTGGCCAAACTTTTAGAAATGTGTCAAAGTCTCACCTGCAATGTGGAATGAATGTGAAAGGAATATGTCAAAGTCTCACCTGCAATGTGGAATGAAGGTGAATGAGTATGTCAAAAGTCTCACTTGCAATGTGGAATGAATGTGAAATGAATATGTCAAAGTCTCACCTGCAATGTGGAATGAATGTGAAATGAATATGTCAAAGTCTCACCTGCAATGTGGAATGAATGTGAAATGGATATGTCAAAGTCTCACCTGCAATGTGGAATGAATGTGAATGGATATGTCAGAGTCTCACCTTCAATGTGGAATGAATGTGAAATGAATTTCTACGTTCTGAAGTTGCAACGCCACTGGCATTTGTAGTGTCTCGTCATAACGCATACTTCGCAGCAACGTTTCATGCTCATAGTGAGGGTGTCCAGAAGCTGTCCTGACAATAATGACGATCGCTCTAACTACACGCTTCCAAGTTCCTGCACATTTTGGAATGGGGTTAAAAAGCTACAACGCGTCTGCCTAAAGTATCGCAAGCATGCTCTATAGAGTTCAGGTCAGGGGAATTAGCTAGGCATTCCATACGATTGCTGCTGTTCTCCTTATGATATAAATCAATAATTCTGGCTCGATGAGGTCGTTCATTATCATCCTATGGGATAAAATTGTCGCCAACTTCTGCTGAATAAGACTTAACAAAGCATTCTAGCATCGCATCCGGGTAAATCTGAGCCCGGTTGAAAGCTCGTAGAGATCCTAACAGCCATCCTGCCTACAACGTGACAACGCCACCTTCATAAGTGTCCCTTTCAAAGGTATTTAAAGAATGATGACGTTCCTATGGTTCTCTCCAAATACGTCTTCGTATGGAGTTACCTGGATAGTATATCTGGACTCATCCGCAAAGAGAACAGAGCTTCATTGATCATCGGTCCAGTTGACATAACTGCGAGATCCACTGATACCTTCTCGTTTTTGGAGTAATATCAGGGGCGACAGTAATATGTAATATACATACCACTGATCTATCGTAAAGACCATATTCAGCAAGCCTTCTGCGCACCGTGGAAAGTGATACCATATTTCCTGTTACTGTCATACGATATGAACGCAGTTAGATAAATGTAAAAGTCCTTCTTCTTAGAGCACTTAGTTGCATATAACGATTGTTCCTTGGAGTTGTTGCCCGAAGTGTTTTCTTATTAGATCTTCTCGATGCTGCGTTTGTTCTTAGACTGTGGCAGAGAGTCGATGGTCTACTGAACGACTCATATTCAGCCTTCAGGTTTTGAGGCCGGCCGGCTTGGAGCATTACAATGGTTCTCCATCTCAATTATTTTTTGTAATGTAATTATATTCCTCAATGGTGTCTAGACAATGTCTCCATAACAGTAAAATGCCCAGAAGTTAAACGGCAAAATGCTCTCAACTGCCACCTTTTAACCTGAAGCTGTTCTGACTAAAACACACTTTGTGTTAATTTACTAATCGTATTTGTTATTGTCAGGTTAAAATACCTGTATTAAGTTCGGTTCATTCACTTTTACTGTGGATTTTTTTAAATTATGGAATACAGTGCATATGGTCTCGCTCCTGAAGTTACCCCCATTCGAAGCAGAATTTAATAAGAATGGGCTTCATACCAATATAAGTGGACTCTCGCAGAGTTCGTTTTCTTTCCTATGCTACTTCAGACTCGTAAGGAGGAATTTCTAAGCATTTACTTCATCAGCTGCACAAACTCTGGCTACCGCATCACAGTTAGTTCAATTGCTTTTGACTCTTACATCAAAGTTTTTACTTTCTTTCGGACGTATGAGAAGAAAGCTCTGAGCGTCCACTTCATCAGCTGCACAAACTTCTGTGGCTTAACTTTCCTCCCACCGTTATTTACGCGTTTCTTGTTTAGGCACTCGATAGTGTGTCTTCTCCAGATCACTAAATATCATATAAAGTGCTTTTATAATCTGAACCATTCTGTAAATTGCCTGTGGCAAATATGGCATCGATTGCCTTCCGTTTTGGCATTACGCCAAGCTGTTCGGTTACCTTTATCTCCTCTCTCAGTTTTTTGTCAAATATAATTTCCCATATCTCCCTTGTATGCAACATTTTGACGTCTTAAACATTCCACTTTTCATGTAAGTGGAAAGAGCGATGTTTTTTTTTATTCACTAACACCACGTATTTGGAGGATTTTCACTTCGGATCTCGCCCTTTGGATTTAACTGCTATAATTAATATATAGCCAGTGTCGTTAATGTCCACCAGATGGAAACGTCTCAGTAGCAGCTGGCGCATCTTACGAATTTATTATGTCAGAAGCTGACAGAAAAACACACATAGCGTCGTGGATTGTTGGCCACCGGGTTGTAAGGCTAACGCCCTCGGCTAGATAGGGAGAGATCTGGGATTCGATTCCCCAGCAGTGACCGAACAACAATTTTTTGTTTGCTGTGTGTTGCTAAAAAGTGGAAAGAGTGATATCTTTGTTTATTTAAGTGAACCTTAACAAAGTGCTTTCGTTTATGCTCAGTAGCTTCCTGCACAAATAATCCTTTCATTTGATCTCACAAGACGTCAGTACGAGGGTGAGACAAAGGTTCTTTCCGTTTCGAGCTAATAAGTTCAATGATGTGGGAAGGCTATGCACGCTCACCACATTATGCAAAAAAGAGGCTGTTGTTTTTTTATAGTCCATTGCCAACGTTCCACCAGACACACGATTCTATGGTTGTACCACTCGGCAGGTTTGAAGAATAGAAACTCTCTGATGCCAGATTCCACACCCTCAGTGAAGTGAAGTGCCGTCCTTATAGGAAAAAAGCCATGGAGTGAAACAGGTGGTACTCGGATAGAGTAAGGTTGAGACTGTACGGAAAAATAGGTTAGGGTCTCAACCAGGTGCGATTTGGGGCATTATCCACTTGCAGCAAGGAACGCTACCTGTTGATGAATTCTGGGTGGCGTTGGCGCAGAGCATTACGGACCCGCTGCAGTTATTCGACATAGAGGTTTCGTCCACAGTCTGATCACATGACACGATGGGAAGCTATGGGACACAGGGCCCTCACAATTCCACCAAAAAGCACAGTATGACTCTCCTATCGAATAGTCTTGTAACACTGTCTGTACTTCCTGGCTTGGCCTTTAAGGCTGTCTTTGAATGAGTGTAACAGAAATACTGTCGTATATCTGTAATGCAAATTCTTTTGTACGCATTTTCTCAAAAACTATTACTTTGTAGTGTTTGAAATTTTGAGAACAAATAAAAACGACCCATAGCCAATACGTGTCGCAGTTATTTTCCCGAAAAATTTGTTAGAATTTCTTTTAAAATTCAATTTATCTGACTCGAAAGTATTCCGATTAGGCACTAGATGGCGCCAGATGTTAGCTTGGCAGTGTTTCTGTGTTGAAGAAACGAAATCACTCATTTCTGCCTGATTTTTTTAATTATCTAGGCCAAATAGAAATCAAAGAATGGGCACTGAAGTGAGATTGGAATCTTGTCTTCTATAGATCATCTTAAATTCTACTGTACGTTCATGTTTTGAAGAGAAAATTTGTACATTACCAGAAAACACTTGAATTTGAGACAGAAACCACGCCTCCCCACTAATCTCCACCCCCAAATATTGTCATTAGTTAAAACGTAACCACGCCTATTTTGTCTTTTCATTGTGGAGCCAACGAGAGATCGCTTCCATTTTGAATATGGTAAGGTCTTCAGTCGTTCGCTAACGCCAACTTCTGGGACAATTCCTCAAGACGTAAAAGCTACGCTCAAGGAGTGATATTTTGCGCCATCTATCGCAGAAGATGAAGCCTAACATTCATTCAAAGACAGCCTTAAGCCAGTGGTCTCCATTGGTGAGATAAGTTAAAGACATCAACTTTTCATCGCCTGTGACAATACGCTGCTAAAACCTAACGCCCTGTGGATTTAACAACAGTCTACTAAAACGTTTTCTACACGTTGTTCCGCATGCTGGGGTAACAGGGAATGGGGACCAATCCAATGGCGCCTGGAGGAGAAACCTAGCTGCTGCAGGTAACGGGCTATGGTGGATTAGGCAGCTCCGATCAGGGTGTCAGAATTGGCGGTTGTTGGGCATCCTGATCTCTCATTGGCTTCGAGAGTGGTATCACCAGCATGGAAACTGCGGAACCATTTCCGCCCACTATCAACTGCGCACTTTCGGCTATAAACTGCGCACATTTCTCTCGCTACTGCTGCCTCGTTTAGCCATATTTTTTCAATAATAGCGTGAAGCACCCGTTTATCGACTACATAGCTCACCTGTTAACGCAATGTGACTCGGTGCCAAACGCACGTCATCTGCCTCGTGAGTTCCACATTATTGCGGTTCCCCTTCGAAACTAGCACGCATTTCCCATGGGATTGGACGCCCAACGTTATATGGAGCTCAAAATGGAACAAACCTTTGACTGACCTTGCTATCCTCCTTACCTAAATCTTTCCAAATTTTTAAGGTGCAGTTTTGAAAGACCACTGCACGGAAATCCAAGAGATACACTATATTGACAAAAGTCACAGGTCACCCTTTCAAAAGCAAATGAACGGATCCGCTGCGTTGTTAAGATGCGCGCTACAGCTGCAAATGGTATAAAAACAAGCCTGAAGATGACCACGATCATATCGCACTTTGGGGTTGAGTGAAAATGTCGCAGCGGGAGAGAACTGACTTTGAGAAAGGAAAGATTGTTGGGTGTTATATTAGTGGGTTGTCCATAACAGAAACCGAGAGACGTTTAAACATGCCCACGTCAACTGTTTTGGATGTACGGAATACGTGGAAGACACATGGCGTGCCTGAAGCAGCAAAACGTACTGGCAGACCTAAGAAACTCTGTGGTAGAAGACGTAGAGGCCTCAGGAGAGTCGTTACAGCTAATCGGCAGAGTACTGCATAAGCCTTCAGTGTACAGGTGGGTAATAATGCTGGAACTTCAGTATGTACACGTACCATTCGCAGAGAACTTCATTCCATAGGTTACCGTGGTCGTGTGGCTGCTAATAAACCTTTCATCTCCACTCGGAATGCTACTCGTCTTTTAGCATGGTGTAAAGAACATTTATTGTGGACCGTAGATCAATGGAAATGGGTCCTATGGACTGATGAATCCAGATACACGATCCATCAGTCTTATTAGTGTGTGTGTGTGTGTGTGTGTATGGCGGCATCCTGGGGAACGCTATTTACCACAGTGTACTTTTCCCACGGTCAAGTTTGGAGCTCGGCAGTGTACTCGTGTGGGGGTGTTTTTCGTGGTATGGTCCCGGTCCATTGGTTATCGTGGACATACCTGTTAACCAGCACGTCTACCTCGATATTCTGGGCAAATATGCCCTACCAACTCTGTGTCAATACTATGGAACCGAACCTTGTTGGTACCAGCAAGATAATGCACCGAGCCATAAAGCAAGGACTGTTACGGCGTGGTTTGACGATAATTCCGTATCGTGTGTGGACTAGCCAGCACAGAGCCCTGCCCTTAATCCCATAGAGCACCTATGGGAAGAATTAGGGCTCCGCATAAGAAGTTTGGAACCAAGGCCTACTGCTAAGCAGTAGTTAGCTGCAGCATTATGTACTGGATGGAAGCGCACAGCTGTCGCTGTGTTCCAAAACCTTGTCAAAAGCATGTCTCGAACGGTCAGTACATGCATTAAGGCCAAAGGTAGACCGACACCGTACTAATATACACTGCAGAGCAATTGAATTAGAGATACCTGTCTATTAACGTGTAGCACCACCTTTCCCCCTGATGACGGCGGCGATTCGTCTCGGCATTGACTCGACAAGACACTGGAAGCGTTGGGAAGCCATAGAAATCCACGACCCCTCTCGATGGCATCCCAGATGTGATCGATGGGATTGCGATCAGGTGACCTAGCTGGCCAAGGAAGCGAGGTCACGTCGGTGGAGTGTTCATCCAACCATTCAGATACAATTCGGAAGCGATGGCACGGTGCATTGTTTTGTTACAGGATGAGTTCCCCAGTGCGATGTTGAAGACACACAAACTGGAGCAAATGGTCGTCCAGGATATCCTGGGAACGTTGACCTGTGACGGACGATGTCACACGTACCAGGGGTCCCATTTCAGTTCGCGTAAACAGTCCCCAGACGAGAATGCCACCCCCATCTGTTTGAAGAGTACCCTGATGGCAAGAAGGATCCATCGCTTCATGTGGTTTGCGCCGTACTCGTATTCATCCATCCGCATGTAGCAACGTGAATTTCGACTCATCAGTCCAGGCAACATTTTCCCACATGTCTAGGGTCCAGTGGCGATGTTCCCGCCCCCATGCTAATATTTGCACCCTGTGATGTGCGGTCAGCAGTGGTACCCTCGTGGGTCGATGGCTTCTGTACCCCATAGCGAGGAGATGGTTCTGGATTGGCTGCTTACGCGTTTTTGTGCACCAGCGTTAAATTGCAGAGTGATTTCTTGCACTGTGGCCCGTCTATCCGCTGTTACAATGCGAGCTAGCCGACGTTGACCCCGCTCATCCACACGCTGTTGTCCACGGCAGTTGGTACCTGCAGGGATGGTTTTCGGATTCGATGTACTCACGGTGCACCCGTGACACAGTGGCTCGTGAAAATCCCAGTGTCTGCACGACTTCCGAGATGGAGTGACCCATTCGTCGGGCCCCGACAAATTTCCCACGATCAAATGCGCTTAGATCCTTCGTCTTACCCATACTGCAACCGACTCTTACTGATTCCCGTCGCATCACTCCTTATATTGTCGGATCGCTGCATACGTCATGTCGTTTCCGTGTACAGGGCCGCCCACAGCTCCACATTTGCATAACGCCAGGTGTCTCTAATTTAATTGCTGTTCAGTGTATGTCAATAAAGGCTATGTTGTGTTTCTCTTCTAGGTTCCAGTGACTTTTGTTGATATAGTGTATAAGCAGTCCTGTCTCTAAATTAAAGCCACTGGTTCCACGGAAGAGATCGTCTTGGTCAGAAGCAAGCGTCTCAAATCACTGGGCCACAGGAGTAACTTTGCCGTATATCTACAGGTACATATTCTGTCCTACGCTTCTTTATTATTTGCATGCTTCTTAACATAGTATGTGCTTCTTTCTTTGCTATCCGCGTAGTCACTTTTTGTTTAACTGTCTCTCTTCTGTTGTTGAATTTTGGCTCCGGTCGCCTAGCTGTTATAAATGCAAGCTTCTGACTAACCATCTAATTTAAGATCGGATTCGAGTCCCGAATGAAAAATGGGCGATACGGATGTCTTACGGAGCTAGTTTTGTTTCATCTCTGGAACCAGTAGCCCTAAATTTGAAACGAGTAACTTTTATAGCTTTAGGTACTCACGAGAGTAGCAAAAACCTAAAATGCAGGGAAAAAATCCTTCCGCAGTTTTTTAAAGTTTTCCTTTTATCTACTCCTAATTTTCCAGTTTTTGTGAACAGCATCCTTTTGCTTGGTTATTTTGTAACGTATACTCTAGATTCACTTTCCCTTTGATTTTAACTATCTCTGGTTATTTTATTTTACTATGTAAATTATCTTCTTACTGAACGAGATGTTATTTCTCCCGCTGAATGAGATCTGGCAATGAGTGTAAGTCATGACGTGGTGGTAGCCAGTATAAATAGGTGCGTTCAACGATACCTAGAGTGAGCTGTTGTTTATGTGTCAGAGAGCGGTTGTTTATGTCCGTGAGAGCTTTGTTTCGTGTGTAAAGAGATCTTCGTTTATGTGAGAGCCAGATATCGAGTAGTTGTGTGACCGATGAAGTGAGTGTGGATAAATAATAGAAGTTTACCAAATAAAAGATTGTCTTAGTAAGTACGTTTTTCTCAGTTCATAGTACTGTCAGACCTCTGTCTGGCTGTTAGGTTTATTTCATTAGTTGATTATTATTAACAACCAGCATAAGACTTTATTCATCTTAATTACTACTACAACATTACTAGCAGTTAAAAGCTTGTTTATTATTATTACTACACTACTAGCAGGAAAGTTTATTCATGATATAATTAACAAACAACAAGCATTATAATTAGCTTAGTAGAAGCTGAATTCATTATAATTCGTTACAAGAAGCATCGAATTCATTATAATTTGTGAACCATGTTCATTTTGCTTGCCTAATACGAGAGACAAGCAAAAAAATGAATGCTGTTATTTGTGAACAGCATTCATTTTTCAGTGTTTTGTAAACCACGTTTATCTTGCTTTGTCTAATATGAGCTGGTTACAATCGAAGAAAATACAATCAATATATCAATAAAAAATATATACATGCATTGCTGGGGAAATATAATATCCCATGCCGTTTATTAAATTTGATTTCTTCGTATGCAATAATTTGGTAGGTGCCTTCAGAATCTTTATTTCCTGTTCAATTAAACATTTCAGAAGGACATAATTACATTTTATGCCTCTCTCTCTGGATAATACTTGTAGAAAGTGATGTTAAGACTTTGACGAATTTGTTTTTGAGAAAAGTTGGGGGGAAAAAGGAGCATTATTTTTCTTTTGATCTAAATATAACTTCAGTTTTTCTCGAATACTAAAAAACTTTAACCATGCTCTTAAAAAAAAAAAAGATCGTTATCCTTAGCGAACTGCTATAACAAAACTGAATTGCTCATAAAATGTTCGCTTTTATTTGTTGGTCAATACAGGGTTAATGGGAACGCATACAAAGAAGAAAAAAACGAAACAGACGGAAATGTAAGAAAAACGAAACGAAAGGAAAAGAATAAGAATAAATAAAAAAGCTCGCCTGCGCTCTATCGTAATCGATCAAGGCCGCTAATAGGCCTACAAAAATAGCAAGCACTAAGAAGGAGACAAGGAAAAACACCCCAGGTGTGGCTTGTTCAAACCGCAAGTGATAACCTGCTAGAACTAGGGGTCGATGTAATATAAGTATTTCGCAAAAGATGCCTCTCGTTCTACCCACGCCCTTATACCTTTCGAAGAGTGAGATTTTCTCTTCCGCCCCAGATCTAGTTTATTCTCCCAGTTTCACATCAAGGTGTCAATCACCGTTCACTATAGTTGTATTATCGATACCAACGCGCGATCGATCTTAAACCTTCGGCAATGCATCTGGCATTACTGAAATACTTGCCCTGTGGAACTATGTAAGGAAGAAAGGAAATGGAAGTGTCGTATTTACAGTAGAACGTCTATCATCCGAAACTCAGTTATCCGTGGGGTCGGATTTTAACGGTGGTTCTCTGTAATACATGCCAATTTCATTTTTGATATTTTTTTATGTAAGTGGATTCTTAAAATAGCAGGTGTCATTATTGCGTATTTAAAATAACATCACATCATAACTAAATGCCGCCCGGTGGCGCAGTGGTCTAAGCGATGGCTTCTGATCATTCGTCCGAGATAGGTCCGGGTACGAATCCCGGTGAGGCATGGATGTTGTTGTGTTTGTCTTACTGCACTGGCTTTCTGACTTCCCTGGAGTTAGTGGCCCTAAATTAGGAACGAGCGACTGCTCATAGCCTACTGAGTTGCTCACGGTGGTCGTTAAACACCCAATCATAAAAATTTTTTTAACAATACTGCATCACTATTCTGGCAGAACTTATTTGTCATCAATGTTGCGGTTTCCCGTTCTGCCGCCAGGATGCGCACTCAAGTGTATAGTGAATTCTGTCTAGTCTCTTTTATCCGTTAAACATTACAAAAGCTTTTCGTGGGCTCCTCTTGTGTAGCCATATTTATCTAGCATTTCAACCCCTAAAATGTTGAGAAAAAGAGTTGCTTTAACAGTAGAAATTAAATTGGAAATTATATTAGAAGACGTGAAAAAGGTGAAAATGTTTCATCACTTGCGGCCGAGTTTGGTATTGACCAGAAAGCGGACAGCTGCAGAAACATTACTTAAGTTCGCGGAAAGACAAGATCATGGTGATTACATCGAAACTTTACAAATTCGTGGAGGTATAAGAAAAATAAAACAAAAAAAGGATGCTACAAAGAAAACAAAAACAATTTGCTGACTTTCTACCTAAATAAATTTTAAGACGTTCACTTTTGTATTTACGTACAACAAAAACGTTTATCTTATGTTTTTATAGGATTTTTTTGTGTATTTAGCTCAATGAAACGTAATTTAGATTAACCGTGTTTTTCCCTTCTTCGGGCTCTACCGTCCTCCACTTACCGCGGATAATTGACGTTTTACTGTACATTAATTAGCTGTGCAATAGAAATTCTCGTCGCTCACTTTCTCTCTCTGTCTTTCCTTCTCAAATATCTCTCTCCTTCTCAGATCTCTCTTTCTCCTTCTCAAATTTCTCTCTCTGTCTGTCTTTCCTTCTCAAATATCTTTCTCCTTCTCAGATCTCTCTTTCTCCTTCTCAAATCTTTCTCTCTCTCCTTCTCAGATCTCTCTTTCTCCTTCTCAAGTCTCTCTCTCTCTCTCTCTCTCAGATCTCTCTTTCTCCTTCTCAAATCTTTCTCTCTCTCCTTCTCAGATCTCTCTTTCTCCTTCTCAAGTCTCTCTCTCTCTCTCTCTCTCTCTCAGATCTCTCTTTCTCCTTCTCAAATCTTTCTCTCTCTCCTTCTCAGATCTCTCTTTCTCCTTCTCAAGTCTCTCTCTCTCTCTCTCTCTCTCTCTCTCTCTCTCTCTCTCTCTCTCTCTCAGATCTCTCTTTCTCCTTCTCAAATTTCTCTCTCTGTCGTTCCTTCTCAAATATCTTTCTCCTTCTCAGATCTCTCTTTCTCCTTCTCAAATCTTTCTCTTTCTCCTTCTCAGATTTCTCTTTCTCCTTCTCAAATCTTTCTTTCTCTCTCCTTCTGAGATCTCTCTTTTTCCTTCTCAAATCTTTCTCTCTCTCTTCAAAATTTTCTCCCTCTCTCTGCTTCCCAGATCTCTCTTTCTCCTTCTCAATTTTTTATCCCTCTCTCTCTCTCTCTCTTTCTCTTTCTCTTTCTCATTCTCTCTCTCTCTCTTTCTCTTTCTCATTCTCTTTCTCTCTCTCTCTCTCTCCGATCTCTCTTTCTCCTTCTCAAATCTCTATCTCTTTCTCCTTCTCAAATCTTTCTCTCTCTCCTTCTCAAATTTCTCTCTCTCTCTCTCTCTCTCTCTCTCTCTCTCTCTTGAAAGAAACATGACTTCAGCTGCAGAGTTCTTCTACTGCTGGGTCTGTGTCCGAATTCCGAGAGACAGTATTGTGCTCTGCTTTCGACCACCGTGGTTCTTTTCCTTTCTTACAACTGGTGGCTTTAAATTAGGAATGATTCCTTAGCCGTCGCGATGGCTGAGGGGTCTGGGCGCTGGCATTCGCTAGAGAGGAGTCTCGGTCAAAATTCCTCGTAAGGTATGGATAGTGTTTTTGTTTTATGACACTACCTCTCTTCCTTCCCTGCAACCAATGGACCTAAATTATGGACGGGTGACTGCTTATAGCCTATTGAGTTGCACACGGGGATCGTTAAACCCCAAACAAGAACAATGACTCCTTACACAGTCTTAGGCATTCTTAGATGTTTACGATTACCGTTAAATTCCCTTTCAAAGAAAAAATACCGTGTCGTTCCAGATCCCAGCATATTTCATCTCAGTGCAGATCACAGTTGACCGCATGCGCTTGCAGAAAATATTTCTGGTACTGATGAGAAGAAATGGAAGTTTTTGTTTTGTTAAAACAAGAAGGTACATCTTTGGAATGGTTTGTGAACATCAATATCAACCTCATTCAAACCACACATTTGTTCTTACAGATAGCAACTGACTATCTAACATTTCTTTCAAACTAAAAGATACCACCCTCATTTTTTTTTACCAGATCTTCGGCATATAAATTTACCATTCTCATTTCGTTGCTTCTTTAAGACTATTAATTATTATTGTTACTTTCCCATTGCCTCTTTAAAAGAGAAATTCAACACTCCACAGTTTCTTTTAAACAGAAATTCTTTACTCCGTTTCCAAATTGTTAACGTAGTTATTATGACTTTCATTATCCGTTATCCTTGAAGAATAACTTTATACTGGTTTGATAATCAGAAATTCATCAGAAAAGTCTAATCTGGGTCCCGCAATCAGCGATCCATAAAAATAAGACTAGATTAGTATCTAAACCTCCGATTATCAGAAATCAGCGAAGAAATATTTGGTCACTGTGCTTAAGAATTACCTTATCAATAATCCGTTAAAAAACTTGATCATGATGCCTTTAATTAATAGCACACAATAAAAAAAACATCAGAATGCTTATGCCTTTTGCTATCAACTATTCATGATGAACAGCTTAACACATTTCGCATGAGTAACCCTGGAAAACAAATTATTGATTAGTGGACTTGCGTTAGAAGCAACTGTAACTTCTGGATAAACTTAATTTGGGTGCTAATACAAACAATGCAGAATAATTATCAAAGTGCCTATCTCAACATGAGACAGCATCGCGAATACTATTTGTATTATGATAGTATTAACTCGAGGTATGGAATACCTTATGAGTTGTAAGTAAAAATGGAAATGGCAAACTTAGGCACAAAAGCTATACTGAAGGCAAAATACTCTTAATCAAAAAAGGCGAGTAAGTAGTCTATATCGCTCACCGTTCTATACAACTGCAAATAATGTACTATACAATATGCTCTGAGTTGACTTTGCATTAGGAATACCTACCTAATTACGCGTTGGTCTATCTGTGACGTGCCTGCCCAGCAGGACGCACACGACATAAAGGCAGATAGCAACGATAACGAACGTTCGCGTAGCTCAATTAGTAGAGTGATTTATTCCAGAATGAGGGGTCCCGGGTTCGAGCCCCGCGTGGACAAAAATGACGGAGAAATTTACTTCGTTATACATCTTTCTGTACAATCACGTCTCGCAAACGCCTAGGAACAGATTCTATAAGTTGTTGAATATCCTGACCCATGTCCGCTGCACCAGCTACGTCACTTCACGCTCATTCCGTGGAGGAGGATCAGCAATTCTCAAACCCGTACTAGCATATTCCACAAATGTTCAACTGGGTCGTAGGCAGAGGAATTTGGGGGCCAAGGCAACGTAGCAAATTGGTTGTCGTGTTTTTCCAACCACTTAGTACTTGTGCCTGTCCGATGACACGGTGAGTTGTCTTGTCGAAAGAGGACACTGAGGCCTGGCTAAACCTCTTGCAGATATGGATGGGGATGGTCGTCTAACAGGCCCCTGTAGCGTACAGCATCAAGTGTTTGTGGGTTGATAACCAAGAATCTAGGGCTTGCCAGCAAAAAGCTTTCCAGAACACCATCTCTACCGGCCTTTTGAACCCCAACTGTGCAAACAGGGAATAAGGTGCTATTTACGCCTTATACAAACCCGACCATTAGCATGCTGCAGCAGGAAACGAGACTCATCACTCCAGACAACCATCATCCACCTGTCGAGGGTCCATTGCCGATGTTCCTTGGAGTCATCATGGGTACCCTCTTTGGTCTCTAGTTGTGGGACTCTAGGCGAAGCAAGGTACGATGGATGGTGGACATAGAAATAGATCGAACTGCACCGCTGTTGTACTGGTGGGTAACCTGTGTTGCACGTCGTAGCTGAGATTCCTGTCATGACACACTACTCTCACATCTAGGATAAACCGCGCGTGGCTGACCAATGCGAGCATTTCTTCTGGATATCTGAACATGGTTAATCCAGTCCTGGTACACCCTTGATACAGTAGTTCGTTAGCAGGCGACAAGTGCGTATGTTTCCAAAAGACTGGTGCCTTCCTTCCGGGCCTCAACTATCTGGCCGCAGTCAAATTAACCTAAACTGCCACGTTTTACCCATTACTGGCAAACTTTTATTGGTTACTTACAGAGGGTAGATATGCACAATTTATAGAAGCCGCACGTGACATTGATATCACGTGGGACTTCGTTATCGCGCCGAATTTGTAAAATGGGGGTGTTCCTAATGCAAAGTTAACTCAGTGTAGGCCTATATTACTAAAACGTACAATTTTTTTTTTTTGACCATCGTGAGCAACTCAATGGGCTATAAGCAATTTCCCGTCCCTAATTCAGGACCCCTGACTCCATGGAAGGGAGAGAGCTAGTGCCTAAGGCAAGCACAACATCCATGCATGCCTCACAGGGATTCGTACCCGGGCCCATCTCGGACGAATGATCAGAAGCCATCTCTTAGTCCACAGCGCCACCGGGGAGGCGTAATAGATGTGCTATACTCATACAACTAAACAACTGCAAAACTACATGGCTGCAAAGAATGCGAAAGAAATAAGCTGAAAGGGTATTGCGGAAATTACAGGGATCATTTTATGCTGCTTGAATTAACTTATTATTAAAGAACAAAACGGGTATTTAAATTTTGAAACCTATTGTTATCCAGGCAGCGTGCAACGAAAACCAGTCAGGGCCGAGTTTTATTACTTCGTATCACTTTTATGTTGAGTCGTTAGCTCAGAAAATGTTCATACCCCAGATTCCTTTACGAATCTGCACCAGATAACCTCCCGGATATTAGCAACGCACGCAGCCATTCAGACATGGGTGTGGATAAAAGTTTGAGATCCATCAAGGATATTCCTGAAAATGGCATTTAAACTATTCTGATTCCTAAGTCAAGGTGATCGTTATGTATATGTCGCGTGCCGATACCTCAGTGCCACCGGGGCGGCGTAATAAATGTATTATACTACCATATAACTAAATGGGACGACAAGTGAAATTGATTTTATTATGTGTAACAAAAAATTCGTCATAGAAGACTGCAGTGTGCTAAACAAGTTCAACACAGGCAGTGACCATAGATTGGTGAGATGTAAGATGCACCTCAACACTAAACTCGAACGTAGCAAGCTCATAAGACAAACAAAATGTATTGACATAACCAACCTTAAAAAACACCATAATACCTTCAAATTGGAACTGAAGAACAGATTCTCTGCTATAGAAGGCCTAACATCGGAAGAAGTGGATATTTCTGAAGTTAACAGAAAAGTAACCAAAGCTCTAATGGAAACAGCAACAAAATTAGCTGGGTCTAAGAACAAATTGCATGTGAACAAATTATCAGGAAAAACCAAAATGTTGATGCAAAAAAGAAGAGTGATGAGGACAACTAAAGAAGATGTGACTTCCAAAGTGGAATATATAGAGCTATGCAAGACAGTACGAAAAAGTATCACTGAAGACGTAAGGAAATTCAACTGTGAACTAGTAAGGAAAGCAATTGAAAACAACCAAAGCCTAAAGATAGCAAAGGGACATCTCAGTAAGGGGAAAAAACAGATTATGGCACTGAGAAAAGAAGATGGTTCTGTAACAAGAAATAGAGCCGAAATTTTGACAAGAGTGAAAGATTTCTACTCCAAATTATATGAAAGGGATGATACATGTACTCCAGACATCATGAAAGGTACCAGTACCAGAGTTCTTCCAGTCCTTCCAGCAGAAGTTGCACATGCAATCAAGAACATGAAGCGGGGAAAAGCTCCAGGAGAAGATGGAATTACTGTAGACATCATACAAGAAGCAAGTGGAGAAATCGAAACAGTACTCGCCCAAATTTTCACTCGATGCCTTAATGAAGGGAAAATTCCTGAGGATTGGAACAACGCTACAATGATCTTGCTACATAAAAAAGGTGACATTGAGGATCTCAGGAACTACAGACCTATCAGCCTCCTATCAGTGGTTTATAAAATCTTCACTAAAGTTCTTTCACACGGCTTGAAGGTGACACTGGACATGGCTCAACCGAGAGAACCAGCTGAATTCAGGAGTGGCTACAGCACAATAGATCATATCCACGTACTGAGAGAACTAATTGAAAGAGCGAGGGAATATGAACTTCCATTGTGCATGGCTTCCATTGTGCATGTCCATCAGCAGTTGCAATGGCTCTGAAATCCTGCGGTATTGAAGATGCATACATTAATATTATAATGACATCTATGAAAATGCAAGTGCAAAGATTCGGCTGTTTGAAAATACAACACGCATAAAAATTGGAAAAGGAGTGAGACAAGGTGACACCATATCTCCGAAGCTCTTTAATGCCACATTGGAAAATGTCTTTCAATCACTGAACTGGGAAAACAAAGGGATAAAGATTAATGGAGATTATCTAACCCACCTTCGTTTTGCTGAGGACATAGTCATTTTTGCAACTACCCCATCAGAGCTACAGAGTATGATCCAGGAACTTGCTGACAAGAGTAAAGAAGTGGGATTAAAAATGAACTTTCAGAAGACAAAAGTGATGTACAATGCTTTTACAAGAAATGAAGATTTATCGATTGATGGAGAAAAGCTGGAGATAACAGACACGTACATTTATCTTGGACAGCAGATATCAAGTGAGGGTCACATTGATGAAGAAATTAATCGGCGTACAAAACTTGCCTGGAGAGCTTTTGGAAGAAACAGCATAATTTTCAAGAGCAATATGCCATTATGTCTTAAAAGAAAAGTGTTTGATCAATGCATCCTTCCAGTGCTTACGTATGGTGCAGAGACGTGGACCTTAACTAAAAGAGACATACAAAGGCTGCAGACAACTCAAAGAAGCATGGAGAGGCGCATGCTTGGTGTAACCAGGAGAGATAAGAAGAGGAACACGTGGATCCGAAAAATGACAAGAGTGGAAGACATCATGATCAGAGTTAAATCCCTGAAATGGCAATGGGCTGGACATACTGCCAGAAGAACAGACCATCGATGGACAGCCGAAATTTTAGATTGGATTCCAAGGGACAGGAAAAGACCCAGAAGAAGACCACATGGAAGATGGGTGGATGAAATTCGAAAGTATGCGGGAGTGACATGGAGGAAACTGGCACAAGACAGACCGTTGTGGAGGAAACTTGGAGAGACCTTCGTCCAGCAGTGGATTGATAATGGTTGACAATGATGATGATGATTATGATAACTAAAAAACTGCAATGACTGCTAAACAACTGCAAAACTACATGACTGCAAAGAATGCGAAAGAAATTAGCTGAAATGTATTGCGGAAATTACAGGGATCATTTTATGCTGCTTGAATTAACTTATTATTAAAGGACAAAACGGGCATTTATATTTTGAAACCTATTGTTAACCAGGCAGCGTGCAAAAAGAATCAGTCTGGGACGAATTTTATTACTTCGTATCACTTTTTAAGTTGAGTCGTTAGCTCAGAAACGTTCATCCCCCAGATTCCTTCACGAATCTGCACCAGATAACCTCTCGGATATTAGCAGCACACGCAGCCATTCAAACATGGGTGTGGATAAAAGTTTAAGATCCATCAAGGATATTCCTGAAAATGGCATTTAAACTATTCTGATTCCTAAGTCAAGGTGATCGTTATGTATATGTCGCGTGCACATGCGGCTAAGAATGCTGACCTGGCGTACCTTGAGAAGAGTGAAAGAGCCATTACATTTTGGAGGTCATTTGTTTGTGAGCTCAGATAACCTTTCGCAACAGAAGGAACAGCAGCAAACAAATCATTTCTTAATTATGCCTGAAAACGGTGTTTAGCAAAGTGAAGGTAATATCTGAAAGTCGCCTACTTCGTATAAAGCATAAGACAGTCATTGTGGATAAAATCAAAGAATGTCGCTGATTTCCTTCCAGCACATTTGTATGCAGAACTAATATGATCTGTAATTTCAACGATTTCGAAATATAAACCTACAAGCGCTACTTTGTATTGAAGACGTAAGTCATTACCTAATGCTATTAACTTCCCTTTTAGCAGTGCCAAACCCAATTGGTCTTAACATCATTTGAAGAGCATAACCTATGACCTTTACTAAATTTTTTCTCTCCAGTAAAAAGTCAGCTTGCTTTCCTTGATTTATAGTCTTGCACTTTCTTTGATCGCTCATCATTGCCGATAAGAAAAGCACCATTGACATAATTTAGGAAGGATGTTTTGACGTGACGTCAAATCGCACATGGCTTTCAGTTACGGATGTGATTAAAAAAGTTTACTTCCGTTAGCACAGGAAGTTACCAAGTTTCGCAAAAAAAAATCGTTTCCTAAGTGACGCTAGCAGTTGCATACCTGAGTTTCGGCGCTCAGAATACCGGTATACCGTACTATTTTTACGTACCAAAATACAAGTATTTTCTTTGTTACCGTACAATGTGGTATTTGAATATTTATTTAAAATTTGATTAATTCACCTTTATGTCTCAAAGAAAAGATCCCCACCCGCTGCTCAGAACCAATTCTGCGCGACCCTTCACTACTCACAAAATAAAACTCCTTTCTATGTTTTATATGCATTTGATACAGACCTGTTTCATTTGTTCGACGAGTACTTCACTGAAGGATCACGTGACTGAAAATCACCGCTGGAAAAGATCGTTTAACCGAAGTCACTTGATCGAAACGTTCACTTCAACGAAGAACCATTTGATCAGAACGTTCATTTCGCAGAAAAGTTTCTTCATGTAAAGGCACATTTCACCCAACGATTGCATCCCCTAAACGTTCATTGATTTCCTCAAAAGATCATTTCACCGAAAGATCATTTTAAAGAAAACCCTGTACATTTTGTTATTGGATATGGTGAAATGTTTTGTGGTACGGAAAACTGACCACGAGGAACACATACAAACAATTTGAGAGCTAAAAAAGTTACTTTGGGTAAATAAAGATAGTGTGAATGTATTTCCCTCAACATTTGTAATTATTTTACAAAAACATATGTTTAATATCTGATAACCATCAAGAAGCGAGGACACTTTTATGATATTCTGGTTAAAAGACAAGGAGAACAAATATCCATAAGGAACGTGGTCATAGGAAAAGTTGGCACAGGAAAAAGCTGCCCACAGGAAATCTAGCCACCAGGAAAACTGACCATCAAAATGTTAAAGGATGGTGCAAAAATTGCATTTTGGATTTCTCCGTATCAGCTTCCTGGAAAGTCTGTCTTCTAACCTTTAAATTAATCATGAACACCTAGGCCTCCGCCGGTTTTGCAATTTGTAATCCGCTGTGGGAAGAAAAAGGATTAAATATAAATGGAAGGCACCTAAATCACTTAGGATTTGCTGATAACATAGTCATCATTAGAACTAACAATAGGAGAATACAAAACATGATAAAGGATTTATGGACGGAAAGTCTTAAAAAAATATCTCACAATAAAAACAGCAAAAACTAAATATATGAACAATACAGAACATATTTTGATACAAGGAAAAGAAATTGAAAAAGTAGACGAATACATCTAGTTAGGTCAAGTAATCAGTTTTAAAGTAAGACTAGACAGAGAAATCAATAGAAGAATTATCTAAGGTAGTAGAGCCTTTTGGATACTTAAAGACTATTGAACCTATGATCATCCATTGTGTTTAAAAAGAAAAATCTCAATGCATCCCCTTGTTTACAAATGAAAGTAAAACGTGGAATAACAATGTAAAAAATAAGAGTATCGGTAAGAAAGTTAGTGAAAAGAATGTTAGGAATGACAAGAAGAGACATAGTTAGAAATGAACTTATAAGAGAAATAACAGGATTAATAGATGCTATAAAAATAATAAAAAAATCAAAGGGTAGATGGTCTGGACATGTTGGAAGACTGAAAGATGAAAGATGAACACGATTAATAACAGAATGGCAACCAAGAGAGAGCGCCAGAGAACAAGATGGAGAGATGACCTTCAGAGACTTAGGAGGTGCTAAATGGTGAACTGAAGCTAAGGATCGAGGAAGCTGGAAAAGACTGAGAGAAGTCTATTCCCTGCGATGGGTATTAGCAGGCTAAGAAGAAGAAGAATCAGCCGTGCTCGTATTCATGAGAAGTCAAGTTAGTAATGAGTAAATAAATCCATCACTCTTTCCACGTTAAGCAAAGCACAGCAAACGAAAAACTGTTATTCGGCCGCCGTCGGGGAATCGAATCCCGAATCTCTCGATATCTAGTCGAGCGCGTTAGCCTTACACCACAGCAGCCAACAATTCACGGTGGGTTTTTTTTCAGTCAGCATCTGACATCATAAATCCGTAAGATGGGCTCAGCTACTGAGACGTCTCCATCAACAATTTTTCTGTTGCTGGGCGTTGCTAAACGTGGAAAGAGTGATAGATATATTTATTCAACTGACGCCAAGTATTTAGATGATTTTCACCTTGGATCTCGCCCTTTGGATTATTGCTATAATTATACATAGCCAGTGCTGTAAATGCCCACCAGATGGAGAGGTCTCAGTAGCTGAGCCCATCTTACGGATTTATGATATCAGAAGCTGACAGAAAAACACACATAGCACCGTGAATTGTTGGCCGCTGTGGTGTAAGATTAACGTGCTCGGCTAGATATCGAGAGATTCGGGATTCGACTCCCCGACGGCGGCAGAATAACAATTTTTCGGTTGCTGTGCGTTGCTTTACGTGGAAAAAGCGATGGATTTATTTACTCAACTGACACCACCTATTTAGAGGATTTTCAAGTTAATAATGTTGAGCTTTGACTTAGGCAACAAAAATTATTTTAAGTCCCTAGTTTTAGACCTTTTCAGAATTTTTTAGTAACTGCAGAATTATTAACGTGTCTTCTTATGTAAACTTTATGAGTATGAGCACGGCGGATAACAATTTGCCGAAAAGACCGAGGCCTTGGGCTTTATATTTAGTGTTTTGTGCCTGAGTAAAAGAGCTACATTATTAACTTTGCTTGTTAAATAAACCCTATTACACTATCTACCAACAAGTAATTGGGCACCCCTGCAATCGACGATATCTGCGGTCCTGATACACGTCACGGCCGCCGCTGTTAAATATCGTGTGGGAAACAACAACGCCACCAGTCGCATGCAAGGTGCCACGCAGTTCGGAGCTCTCTGATTTCGAGAAAGGTGTAATCTTCGGGTATCACAGAGATGGACGATCAATACGTGACATATCCAGCAAGTTGAAGTACCCAAAATCGACAGTGGCCTACGTGATTGACAAGTGGAAGATGAGATGTGACTGTCGGAATGTGCCCCGACCCGGCAGACCCACAAAACTGGGAGTTAGAGACAGACGGGTGCTGGCCAGAGAAATTCGAAAGAACCGCACCAAATCGATGGGCCACAACCGCGAGGAGTTTCAACAGGCATCCGGGGTACTCTTTCGGTGAAAACCATCCGTAAGGAAGCCCATCTGATCGGTTATCATGGACGTGCTGCCGCCCACAAGCCTTTGATCACCAAGTCCAATAGCGCTCCTCGGCTAACGTAGTGCAAAGAACGTCGACAGTGGACCGTTGAACAGTGGAAACAGGTTCTCTGGAGCGACGAATCAAGGTTCACCCTCTACCGTTCGGATGGCTGAGTCTAGGTTTGGCGTCTGCCTGGAGAACGCCTACTGCCGGAATGTATTGTGGCAACTGTGAAGTTCGGCGGCGGTGGAATTATGCTATGGGGGTGTTTCTCCTGGTATGGCACGACACCTTTGGTCGCAATTCCTGGTAGACTCAACGCCGAGACCTACTGCACCATTTTGAATGACCATGTGCTTCCTACATTGTGGCAGTTTTACGGGGTGGACCCATGTTACTTTCAGGATGACAATGCCACCTGTCATGTTGCGAGGTCCACCATGGCTTGGTATGGTGACAATGGGGTTAATCGAATGGACTGGCCTGCGCAGAGCCCGGACCTTAATCCTATCGAGTACTTCTAGGACGAGTTGGAGCGTCAACTTAAGGGGTGCTTCCACCGTCCGAAATCGGTGAAGGAACTGACCTGTCTTCTCCAAGTTGAGTGGAAGAAAATACCGCTAGCCGTCGAACAACGCCTGGTTGAGAGTATGCCCCGGAAGGTCGCAGCTGTAATCGCCGCTCGTGTAGGCTCCACCAACTATTGAAGGTGAATAAACTTCGTTTTCCTTTGGTATCACAGGTGTCCAATTACTTGTTGGTAGATAGTGTAATGCAGAGCGAGAATGATTACAAACTACTAACAAGGCTCAGGTGTCTGGGGTTTTATAATAAACGTTAGAGGTCAGAAAACAGACTCACGAGGAAGTTATCAAGGAAATGTCAAAAGTGCGGTTTTTATGCAATCCCCTAACGTTTTTGTGTTCAGTGTTTCAAACCCGCACTACATTTCACTAGATCGTATAATAAAATTTAATGTTTTCGATAAATTTGACCTTCGATAAAATGATCTTTTGGTGAAATGAACGTTTAGGTGAAACGATCTTTCGGTGAAACACGTCTTTCGACCAAGTGACCCCTTCGGTGAAATATACTTTTGATTATGTGACCTTACGGTGAAATGTACTTTTGATCATGTGACCTTACGGTGAAATGTGCTTTTGATCATGTGACCTTACGGTGAAATATACCTTTCTGTCTAGTGATTTTCGGCTAGCTGATTTATGGTGAAATGATCTTTCTATCAAGTGACCCTTAGGTGAAATGTACCTTTCAATCACGCAACCCTTCGTTGAAATGTACTTTTGATCATGAGAAGTTCTGTAAAAGAGGTACTTTTGATCATGTGACCTTTGAAATGTACTTTTGATCATGAGAAGTTCTGTAAAAGAGGAACTTCCAGAAAAAAATATTTTTAAAAGTCTCAAAGACTGCTTTCCATAAAAGGAGATGATTGAAAAATGTTTCAGAAGGGGAAAGTGTTTCCAAAACATTCTTTAAAAAGTAGTTTTCATTTCATTTACAACGTGCTTTAGAACTCTGTGAAAGGTGATTTCCAGTTATGGACACAGTTGGGAGATTATGCAAACAGTTCAATTACTTCCGTTCTCAGTCGTTGTTTGAAAAGAACTGCGCTTAACTAAAAAAACATTTTTTTTTAATTTTGAAATAACTTTCATTTATACATGTACTGATATGGTTCGAAAACTCTTATGGAATTTACTGTTTTATGCTATTTAAAAAAAATTATCAGTGCAATGTTCATTGTTTGTTGGTTCGAAGCAATATTTTGAGCTAATGACGTGTACTTTAATTTAACTTTCTACTTTAGTATCTTTCTTTATGTTTTTTTTTTCTTTAATAAAAAACATGACTGTCAAGTTTTTTCGTTTTTGTTTTTTTATCCTGAACACGTTAATTTCAATTACACAGTGTATTTCTCAAGAGCACCTCGAAATGCGTTCACTAGAGTTATAATTAATGCAGTTGTGCCTTTATAAGGAATTTAATTGAGCAAAGCATGTATGTTTTGATTATATTTGTAGAATGATGGATTGATGTTGTTAATTATGCATTCTTTTCCATTATTTTGCCGGGGCTGAGAAGAAAAATTATAATTTCAGTGGCGAGAAGTATTCGTAAACATTTAAATGTCCAAATGTTTTGTTGGTTCGAAACAACGTTTTGAGCTTATGACGTGTACTTTAATTTAACTTTCATCTTTAGTTTCTTTCTTTATGTAAATTTTTAGTTCATTCTCTTTTAGCGTTTTCAACCTTAACATTATATTTTCTCACTCACTGGTTGACGTTGGCAACAATCTTGGGATCAGAGAGCGGGACGTATGCATGTGGAGTGATAAGAACGAGACATATAGTGCTGAAGCAACCAGCAAAAAAATGTGGTGCGTTAGTAATAGTGATGGAGGCTGTCGAATCTGTAAACTGTATTCTTTCACGTAGAAACCGTCTGTTAATCTGTAGTACTGTAGTATATATATATAGTATATATAGTATATATACTGGACATGGCTCAACCGAGAGAACAGGCTGGATTTAGGAGTGGCTACAGCACTATAGATCATATCCACGTACTGATAGAACTAATTGAAAGAGCGAAGAAATATGAACTTTCGTTATGCGTGACTTTTATCGATCATGAAAAAGCCTTTGACTCGGTGAAACCATCGGCAGTTACAATGGCTCTGAAATCCTGCGACATTGAAGATGCATACATTAATATTATTAATAACATCTATGAAAATGCAAGTGCAAAGATTCGGCTGTTTGAAAATACAACACACATAAAAATTGGAAAGGGAGTGAGACAAGGTGACACCATATCTTCGAAGCTCTTTAATGCCACATTTGAAATTGTCTTTCAATCACTAAACTGGGAAAACAAAGGGATAAAGATTAATGGAGATTATCTAACCCACCTTCGTTTTGCTAATGACGTAGTCATTTTTGCAACTATCCCATCAGAGCTGCAGAGAAATGGTTCAGGAACTTGCTGACAAGAGTAAAGAAGTGGGATTAAAAATGAACTTTCAGATGATAAAAGTGGTGTACAATGCTTTTATAAGAAATGAAGATTTATCGATTGATGGAGAAAAGCTGGAGATAACACACACGTACGTTTATCTTGGACAGCAGATATGAAGTGAGGGTCACATTGATGAAAAAATTAATCAGCGTACAAAACTTGCCTGGAGAACTTCTGGAAGAAACAGCATAATTTTCAAGAGCAATATGCCATTATGTCTTAAAAGAAAAGTGTTTGATCAATGCATCCTTCCAGTGCTTACGTATCGCGCATACACGTGGACCTTAACTAAAAGAGACATACAAAGGCTGCAGACAACTCAAAGTAGCATGGAGAGGTACATGCTTGGTGTAACCAGGAGAGATAAGAAGAGGAACTCGTGGATCCGAAAAATGACAAGAGTGGAAGACATCATGATCAGAGTAAAATCCCTGAATTTTCAATGGGCTGGACATATTGCCAGAAGGACAGACTATCGATGGACAGCTGAAATTTTAGACTGGTATCCAAGGGACAGGAAAAGACCCAGAAGAAGACCACATTTGAGATGGGTGGATGAAATTCGAAAGTATGCGGGAATAACATGGAGGAGACTGGCACAAGACAGACCGTTGTGGAAGAAACTTGGGGAAACCTTTGCCCAGCAGTGGATTGATAATGGTTGACAATGATGAATGATGATATATATATTGCAGATAGATAGATAGATAGATAGATTAGCCATCACATAGATAGATAGATTAGCCAACAAAAGAGACGTGGAGATTACTCCACGTCAAACACCAAAAATACAATAGAAATCCCAAGAACGTTACAAGCTATATAATTAATCTTGCACGTCAAATACGAAAAACAAATAGAATAGTAAGAGCGCTACAAGCTATATAATTAATTCGACTAAGTGCCTATAATGTTATTGGAGCTATAATTTAGTGAAGTGCGGCTGAAATAAAGGCGAACTGTAAATAAATCATTGTTGAACTTTATTTGAGTGACTTTGTCTCAACTAAGCTGAGTGAATAAGAAAAGAAAATTATACGTAGTGTTCTCAAAGCACATACACACATTTCAAATAGTAAAGAATGCTACAAGCAGTATTGCGTTTCGTTTATATATATATTTTTTAAAATATAAAAATGTTACTCACGTCTTGTGCTCCAGCACCTCCATTTACTGATATAAAGAGGACGAATAACACACCTGCAAAGAATTTTATACCCCAATTAATTAATCACATCTCTAGTACTTAAAAATATATAAATAAAACATGGAAAAACAACGGAAAAAAACGAAACAGAAAATGCACAGTTTTTGATCATTCATGAAGAAAAATCTTGAAGTCTTTAGAAACATTTTGCCAGCCATATTTAGTTTTATGAATGTTTCATAATGCACGAAGGAGAAGTGCAATTTTTTCAAGCTTTAATATTTTTATTCAAAATACTGCACAGCTCTTACAATGTTCTGAAGTAGCTGTGTTGTACCTACAGATGCTCAGGTAAAGCATATGAAATGCAATCTCTATATTCTGATTTTTATCGCAATAAATAACGATGTTGTGAATACCGCTTCCTGAAAAAACAAAACACAAAACACATTCGTTGTGTATGTTCTCTTTTTGTGTAAATCTTGTTAGGGGAGCAGTGATAATAATTTTTCAATACATGAAAGTGAAAAGTAAAAGAGTTTTAAGTTCATACTTTCTTATAAACGAAGTTAATCGTCTTTCCATTAGATTAAAAAAGTATGACTTTCTCTGCCACTGTGCATCTTTTATTTCTATAACTCTAGCTGCAGCCATGAGTTTTCTCTTTCAGAAGGAATGTAATGAGAATGAATTTAACAAATGCATCCTGTAAAATCCTTTACGAACCCTAAGTAGAAACATCAATTCGCAGCCGGTAGCTTGGAGTACCTTATATCCTGGCGTTCAGGACTAAGTCCCCTACCTGCCAGGATCTCACAGAGTTGTTTATTGTGAAGTCTTCTACCTCTGGAATTTCACAAATCTCTCAATTACCCGCTTTTTGTAGCGATAAGGAGATTTGTAAAAGTATTCTGGGTGCGTACATTCTCCTCTAAATATCTCCCTGTACTCCCTCTACTTCTTGAACATTTCAACAATCTCCAAGGGATTCTCCTAGGCGTCCTAATAAAAGATCACCTTCTATCACTGGCGAGGAAGATATTGATGCATCATTACATAAGTTGGAGTAGTTGCTTTCTCGCGAAAAATATTTAGAAGCGCTAGTCCTCCATTTTATGTCTTTCTTTGGTTCTTTGGTTCTTTGGTACTTTTCAAGGGAAAGGCGAGGAGCGAGTCTACACTTTTATGTTAGGTCAACATTGTTAGGTTAATTTCTTTTCTACTTGGAGGTGAAGGAGAAAGCCTAACAGAAGCAACCCTAAAAAAACAGAATCAAACATTTTGCATAACAGTTTGGACCTAACAAAAAGATGGCCCTCCTCCACCTCCAAGTAGAAAAGAAATTAACCTAACAATCTTGACCTAACATAAAAGTGTCGACTCACTTCTGACCTTTCCCTCGAAAAGCACCAAAGGAAGGCATAAAATGGAGGAGTAGTGCTTCCGTTTTTCGTGAGGAAGCAACTACTCTAACTTACGCTATGATGTATCAATGTCTTCCTCACCAGAGATGAAAGGGGATCTCTTATTAGGACACCTAGGAGAATCATTTCGAGATTGTCTAGATGTTCAACAAGTAGAGGGAGTACTAGAAGATATTTAGGGGAGAACGTACGCATCCAGACTGCTTTTACAAATCACCTTATCACTACAAAAATCGAGTAATTCAGTACTTTGTGGGATTGTACTTATCTCAGTCATTCTGAGTTAACTCTCTAAATTACCCTGTTTAAATTTTATTTTGTATAATTTTCATGGAGAATTTCTTAAAGTTTCTTTTCAGGGTAGCAATTAGATTTTCTCTTTTTCATTTAACGTCCACTCACAGATTCCAAATTACGAATGTTTTCCTAGCAAATTCCCATCTTGGAGTTTCGATTTGAAACCGGTCACTGCAACTCGGGCGAAAATCCCTCTGCCACATTTCGAAGTGTCTGCCACCATTTCCGGATGAGTTACGACTGCCACAGACACACATAACATTATCTTTTATTGCTGGAAATATGGCGTCTCGGCAGTTTGTATCTATAAGAAACACAAGAAGGTTTGGTGTGATTTAAATTGCTTCAGATCACATTAATTAATATTTGCCGATAGATGGCGCTCTGCATACATACTTTCTTCTGGAGTGAGCGATGTCAGACTTTTATCGACACATTTATTTGAAGAAAGTTCCTTGAACTCCTATGGCAACTAACAAATGTCGCGTGGTGAGGTATTTGGGGACAACAAAATTTCACACTTCGTTGTTCCGCTGGCATGTACACAGACTGATGATATTTGAAAAGCCGTAGCGGAAAATGCAATGTTTTGGTCTGCCGAATGAAAAAAAAACAAAACAATAGCATGTTCATCTTTTATTTTTACACTTCAATCTATCAATAACATGAAAGATTGAAGTATAAAAATAAAATGTTATATTATTATTTATGAATAAGATTATATTATTATGTGTAATAATAACATAATCTTATTATGTGTAATAATAACATAATCTTATTATTCATAAATAATAATATAACAGTACAATTATAATAATCTGTTGAAAAAAATAAACTGGAAGAAGGCTTGTTTTTGCTTTTTTTAAATATCCGTACTGTCACAATGATATCGTATTTTCAGCTGTTTCCCATGCAGCTGCCCTTCAAAAAACTTTGAAATTACGTCTCACGGGAACGAAAATCGAACCCACATCTCTTGATGCGTTCGAATTTGCCACCGTTACACCACCCAGGAAATGGAGTTCCATGCGACTGAAGCGAAGCAGATGTAGCTTATGAATCCAACAATATTCCAGAAATGCACATGTAGAAGCAATCGCCTCCTCGTCGTAGCATCAACGACTATAATTTCTATGATAACACTGGTGATGCCAAAGTGTGTCAAACTTTCGTTCCGTTTTGAGCTACACGTAATATTGGACCTCCACTCCTGTGCGAAATGCACGCCAGCGTCAACTGGGTACCGTGATGACGTGCATTTGGCACGGAGCCACATATGCACCATCAGGTGAGTAGAGGATGGAGGTCGATAAACGTAGTATGTGGTATGTGGTATATGGTATATGGGGTGCTCCTATGTCATTATCAGGAAAAACATGTGTCACGTATTGCAGAGAGAGATATTTTTGCGGTTGAAGAAGAGGCAACAATGGACAGTAGTGCTCCATTGGACAGTAGTTCTCCATGAAAATCGTTCCAGCCCTTCCATGCTGGTGATACAAGCCACGAAGACCAGCCGAGGTCAAGACATCTAACGACCACTAACACTGACATCTTGTTCTGGTAGGTTCTGACAGCAAACCCCGTTACTAAGACACAACAATTTTCAGCTGAGATTGGGCCATCCTTATCCACCATCGTCCGTCAGTTGCACCTGTCTGGTTTCAACTCCAGGCTCCATTTAATTGTTTCACATGCACTTACACTCCAGCATGAGAAACAACGTGTCGTTCTTTGTCGCAGATTGCTGTAAAATCCACAGGACGATATATTTTGGTGATGTTTCGTCACAAGTGATGAAAAGTGCATATACCTATGTTATCCTACAACTCGAACCCAGTCGCTGAGGACATGACAGCAAACACAGCAAATTATGCAAAAAGGACGTTTCGAGAGAAAAGTCATGCTCTCCATTTGGTGGAACTCTGAGAGAGCACGTGCTGTGGGAACCGGCGCCTGATGGACAGGCTGTGAACGGAGACCCCTAAGCCGAACAACTGCAGCGGGTCCTTGGTGCTTTGCGCCAAAGCTACCCAGCGCTCATCAAGAGGAATCCAGTGTTCGTACAAGAAGATAATGCCAGAAGTCACACATCCACATTAGTCCGCCGAAACTGCAGGAACTGGAAGGGGGTCCAGATCTTGCCCCGTCTTCTTACTACCACCTGTTTCGCTTAATGGCGCATTTTCTACGAGGACGGCACTTTGCTTCAATTGTTGATGTGGAACCTGGCAACAGAATCTTTCTATCCTCGAAACCTGCTGATTGTTATTGCCCTGGAATTGCGGCTCCTGTGCAACGCTGGCAAGGGACTATGTGGAAAAACAGCCTGTAACTTTTACAATGAGGTGAGCGTGTATGGATTTCTTACATCACTAAAATTTTTAGTTCTTAAAGGAAAGAACTTTTGACTCATCCTGCTATGTGGACTTATTGAGACACTCACGGACAATGAAATTTGCGCTCCAAGAAGGAAGCATCGGATTGAACTGAAATTTTATGGATGTAATGATACAGATGCATAATACAAATGATGGCAAAAACGGAGCTGCAGGACAATTACAGAGGGATCTGTGGCACGCAGTCCGGTCATCTTCAACAGCGCGTCGCATCGCCTCGTGCGGCGATACATGCTGCAGTGCGGTCCAGCATGGAGGCGAAGAGACGCCTGATGTTGTCCTGCGGAAGACTGGCCCACACGTGTTCGACGGTGTGCTCCGAATCCCGCATAGTGCGGCACGGAGGCAGACGGCGTTTCAACTGGTCCCACACATGCTCGATAGGGAACATTTCTGGGGAGTGGGCAGGCCATGGAAGTGTCAGAACATGACGTAGGAAGTCCTGGGCAATCCGACTTGTGTGCGAATGGGCATTATCCTGCTGGTATAAAGCACCTGCAGTCCCGGCCAGGAATGGGAGCACATGGGGCCGTAGTATCTCATCCACATACCGCTAGCCCGTAAGTGATCCACGTACCACTACAAAAGCCGATCGGCTATCGTAGGCAATGGCTCCCCGGGCAATAATGCCTGCAATGGGGGAGGTGTGGCGCTCGATAGCGAGGTTGAGATT
Organism: Macrothele yani; assembly: GCA_039090855.1. Lineage (NCBI taxonomy): Eukaryota > Metazoa > Arthropoda > Arachnida > Araneae > Macrothelidae > Macrothele > Macrothele yani. Next base: position 113,961,333 of record CM077013.1, on the reverse strand, counting down.
GTGCCGTTGACCCGAGGACCTCCACACCCGTACACGATGATCATCTGTCCCCAAAATAAAGCGGCACTCATCGCTAAACACCACACGTCGTCAGTCTGTGGAGTTCCACGTCGCTCTGGCCTGGCACCACTGCTCACGGAGCCGGCGATGTTCTGGTGTTAATGGCAGCGCACATAAGGGGCGCTGGGATCGCAGATTCGCTTCCGCGAGGCGTCGGGAAATAGTTTTTGGGCACACAGAAGCCGCTACATCTGCCTGTATAGTGGACTGGGTCCCCGTGGGATCCGTTCGGGCCTGGTTCACGATCCATCGATCCTCTGCCCTCCTGGTTCGTCCGGAGCCGCTCCGACGTGCGGCAATGCCGTCACGTGTCCACTGCTCCCAACATAGTCGGACGGTATGGTCAGAACGATCCACGTGGCGGCTATACGGCGCGCCGACCACCCAGCGGTTTTCAGCCCGATGATCAGGCCTCTCTCAAAGTCCGTACGTTGCGTAAATCGACTTCTCTGGCGTCTACCCGGCATTCTTGTCACTCTGTACTCTTGCTTGCGTCTGCCGATGCTTTCGCTTTAATGGAACATCGACTACACGCCGGTTTATAAAGCTGCTGGTTCGTGCTTGCAGCGCCACCACAGGGTGTGCGGTCATACACACTCGCACCAAACGTGGATCATTTGCATACCAGCACGCACTCTAGCTATCTGCAAAGTTTCGCGGTTGTAACCCGTTTTCTTCTAGGTGCGCAAATATCATTGTCCGTGAGGGTATATCCGTACATGGATGTAAAATTATAGTCGACGTTACGATGTGGCTGAATTAAAATTGCAGTGACTGCAAAATACATCAGCGGAGAGTGAGAAAATGAAAAATTCCCTAACGAATCACTTATTAGTTTGAAGAGCACAACGAAACCATCACAGTAAACTTTTCTTCAAAGCTTAAGGAAACAAAACTTATTTTTTAGTAATTCATTTTCGAGACACATGAACTAATTTTACAGAAATAACATTCCTACGACTTATATTTTTTTAAAGTCCATCAAAAAAAAAATAATAATAATTTAATAATGAAATGAATTCACCTTGTCACGCGAATTTTAATTTTACCTCCCCTAAAAGGCACCTGTGGAGATGTGCGCTGTAGCTTAAACAAGAAATTGTTTGTTTTTTCTTCCTGCTAGAAATGTTCTGTTGCTTTATATGACCGAATAGTTTCAGTTCTTTCAAACCGTCAAGTGAACTTATGCCCTAAAACTCAAAGTTAGAACAATAAAAATAAGAAAACAAATTATCTGCCGTTGATTACATAATTTAGGAAACCTGCGCTGCAAAAATTGATCCTAGCCAGCGTTTTGTGTTTCATTTTCAGAAACAGTGGCAGTACCATTACTGAAACACACGTTACATTGTTTCGATAATTCTTGTTAGCATAGTAAAATTACACAACGCAAAGAAAATTAACTTATCTTAAATGCGTCATTAACCTGCTTTTGACTGATATTCGCGTAGATACAAAAGATTTAGAACGAATTCTGGGGAACCCCAAACAGCATGTGTTTATGATTCGCAACTTACATGACTTACGGTTTCTTTTGGAGTGAGAAAATAAATATCCTTTTTACAACCTTGAGAAACCCGGAAGGACTCGATAAAAACTATTTTCTTTCTGATTTTACAATTGGACGAATTTGTGCGAGTAATTACTTGCTCGTTCTAGTTACTTTTGAACTTTTAAATTCTGTATCATAATCTAGATATCGGCCATAACATATCTAAGAATTCCGAGACCTCTAATCAGGATGCAGTTTTCTTGTTTATTCCGGAAAACTGGGGTTTTCCTAAATTTTGACACCTTTCTAAAGAAAGAGAGCTGAACTTTAAACGAGCTTGACCGAGAAAAAAAATAATAATAAAAGGAGAACTAATAAAATAACCTCTTTATTTTTCGGCGATGTCTGAAATTGAATCCAACAATCTTTCAATATGACCTCTACGTACATTTAATGGGGCGTGAAATTCAGAAACAAGGAAAGGAAAAAAATAATTCGATCTGCGTATTTACAAGACAACAAAAAGAAGAAACACCCTCTCCCGCTGGTACGAAAACATTTACACCTGATCCTTCCGATTTACTGAGTGTGAGAACCAATGCCAGCATGTTTAAAGGAAACGCACAAAAACAAAAACCTACACCAATAAAATGTAGTTCGAAGATAAGGAAACTTTGAGGTCAGTCAACCATTTCATTCATTTTTTTGTCAATCTCTGGTTTGACTGATAAGTATTCATGTCGTGAAGTTCAACAAGAAAGACCTAAAATATACAAAATCACATGCGTTGTTTAGCATACTTACATATCATAATCATTTGAGCACCAATAACGCACTTCACAAATTTATGTGACTCTTGAATATTGTCATAAAAAAACTTCTTTTAGAGAAAGATCTACCCACCCCTAAGAAAAGCATAAAAATCTAAGTATTCTGTTGGTACAACAGGGTTTGACTAACTCTAAATAGGAAGAAAGAGGTCATGTTTGCGTAGGCTAATTAAAAATAACAAGATTCACACCTTGGTGTTCCTGACATAAACTTTTCATTATCAGTATCTAGATTCTCTTTCTCCGAATGCACTCCTTTGGGCCTAATGCTCGTGCCTCAGCGTGTAACAACGCTCTTGCAAACGTACAGTAGACTGTCTTTAGACAGGAGCTTCTAAACGGCCTCTCACAACAACTTTTTTGCATTCTCAGTCGGTCTTAAAACAGCGACCTCACAATGGTTTCTTTAGTTGTGCGAATACCAGAAGTCGCAATATTCTTTTCAGAAAATTGCTTCCTTCACTTACGTAGCGTTCTTTTGTCTCCGTCCAAAAGTACACCCTCAACGCTTTTTTCTCTGGTGTGTAAGCACCCTCCTTTGTTTGGAAGTTTATCGACCACCGTGAGCAACTCAGTTGGTGATAAGCAGTTGGCCGCCCCTAATTTGGGGCCACTGGTTCGAAGGAAAAGTGAGAGCTAATGCAGTAAAACAAACACACCACCCGTTCTTTACCAAGAATTTGCAATGGACCCATCTCGGACGAATGATTAGATGCCAACGCTTAGTACTTTCACTCAGCCACCGCTGCAGCTTAGCACCCTTGAATGGAACCCCACCAGCTTGTGTTCTGCCAGCAATCGAGAACGCAAGCTGAAGTATTCCATCACGATGATTTAGTTCCTTCCATAAGAAATTTTTATTTTCATTCTCACCATAAATATACAGTAGGTAAACCGATCAGCCAAAGCATTAAAACCACCTCTGCGTTATGCTTATAAGCGCACGTACAGCCAATCAGCGTCGATTTCCAAGGTCGTGAATGATATACACTGTAGAGTCATATTATTGTGACCATCAGCTAATATCCAGAGTAATCGCTGCGTGCAGCGCGGACAATAGCTACACGGGCTGGGAGTGACTCAGTAAGGTTCTGGAAAGTGTTCACAGGTATGTGGAGTTGTGCTGACTACAATGCATCTGACAGCTGCTGGAGTATGTGTGGTGGAGGATCCATAGAGCGAACAACACGATCGAGGTGGTCCCACAGATGCTCAATTGGGTTTAAGTCTGGGGCGTTAGGGGGCCATTGAAGTACTTTGAAGTCTTCATCGTGCACTCCAAAAACTCTCAGACATTTTTAGATATGTGACACGTGGCATTGCCGTTCTGGAAGATCCCATCCGCCCCAGATAAGACAATCAACATGTATGGGTGTATGTGATCTGCAAGGATAGAATCATAACAAATTCAGGCCGTAGTACCTTCCACAGGTATGAGTGGACACAGAGAATGTCACGGCATTCCCCACACCATAACGCTGCCTCCACCAGTTTGTGTTCTGCCAGCAATAGCTGAAGAGTGTTTGTTCTCCGATGTTTCTCGCCTTATAGGCCAACGTCCATCCGTTCGATGAAGCAGAAAACGTGACTCATCAAAGAAGGCAATCTTTTGCCAATCAGCGGAGATCCAATTCCAATACTGCTGTGCAAATGTAAGCCTTTTCTGCCGATGTACCTTCGTTAGCGTAGGTGAAGTGACAATCCGTCTGCATCGGATCCCTATACGCAGCAGGGTTCGCTGAACTGTCGTTTTAGACACACTTCCCGTAGCCCCCTGGTTCATTCGGCCAGTGAGTTGCTCCACTGTAGCGTGTCGATCGGCCCTCACGCACCTTCGCAGCCGACGTTCACCTCTCAGGTCAAGGGCACGTGGGGCGCCGCAGTCTCCACGTCGCTTATTCGCAATGGTGCCATTTTTCCAATCACCATACACAGCAGCACGCGAACAGTTCACAAATTGCGCTGTTTCAGAAATATTGCCACCCTTGTCCCGAAAGCCGATAATCATCCTTTTTTGCAAATCTGATAAATCACTCCTTTTACCCATGATGGCAACGAGTGGTATGCTTTCAGTACGCCTACAGCACACCTTATATAGCCTCCAAGCCAGCTCGCTACACGTGCCTTCTTTCATTGGCTACCCGCTGTTGACGTCAAAAGTAGGAGGTGGTCGCAATAATGTGACTCTACTGTGTATATGTACAATACCTGAGTCAAAGCTGTCTCATTCAGTATTTCGTTTCGTCTCAACATGGGAAAAGTAAAAGATTTATCTGATTTCTACAAAGGCCAGATCATTATGGCAAGACGCCTTGGTAAGAGCATCTCCAAAACAGCAATGCTGATAGGCTGCTCGCGCTAAACAGCAGTTAGTACTCGTACCTATCAAAGATGTTCTGAAACAGGTGACACTTTAAGTCGTCCAGGAGGCGTGGGCAGGCCACGCCTCATTGATTCTAGAGATCAGCGCAGGTCATCTTGTCATGTCTGCAACAACAGGAGGGCTACTGTTGCTGACATTTTCCGTAATTTCAATTACGGTGAAGGGCCCAAGGTCAGAAACAGGTGACATTTTGAGTCGTCGAGAAGACGTAGGCAGGCCACGGCCCATTGATGCTAGAGATCAGTGCAGGTCATCTTGTCATGTGTGCAACAACAGCAGGGCTACTGTTGCTGACATTTCCAATATTGTTAATTGCGGTGAAGGGTTTAAGTTCCGAAACAGGTGACACTTCGAGTTGTCGAGAAGACGTGGGCAGGCCACGCCACATTTGATGCTAGAGGTCAGCGCAGGTCATCTTGTCATGTCTGGAACAACAGGAGGGCTACTGTGACTGACATTTCCAATAATTTCAATTGAGGTGAAGGGCCCAAGTTCCGAAACAGGTGACACTTGGAGTCGTCGAGAAGACGTGGGCAGGCCATGCCACATTGATGCTAGAGGTCAGCTCAGGTCATCTTGCCATGTCTGCAACAACAGGAGGGTTACTGTTGCTGACATTTACAATAATTTCAATTGTGGTGAAGAACCCAAGGTCCGAAACAGGTGATACTTCGAGTTGTCGAGAAGACGTGGGCAGGCCACGCCTCATTAATGCTAGAGGTCAGCGCAGGTCATCTTGCCATGTCTGGAACAACAGGAGGGCTACTGTTGCTGACATTTTCAATAATTTCAATTGCGCTGAAGAACCCAAGGTCCAAAACAGGTGACACTTTGAGTTGTCGAGAAGACGTGGGCAGGCCACACCTCATTGATGCTAGAGGTCAGCGCAAGTTATCTTGTTTTGTCTGCAACAACAGGAGGGCTACTGTGACTTACATTTCCAATAATTTCAATTGCGATGAAGGGCCCAAGGTCTGACATATGTGCCACTTCGAGTCGTCGAGAACACGTGATCAGGCCACGCCTCTTTGATGCTAGAAGTCAGCGCAGGTTATTTTGTTTTGTCTGCAATAACAGGAGGGCTACTGCGGCTGCCATTTCCAAGAATTTCAATTGCGGTGAAGGGCCCAATGTGCTCGAACACTCAGTTCATCGTACGCTATTGGATATGGGTCTCTGCAGCTGCAGACTCATTCGTGTGCTTATGTTCACCGTCGTCAGCGCTCGCAGTAGGCACGTTATCATCAACATCGGACCATAGAATACTGGAAGAGGGTCTCATGGTCATACGAATCCCGTTTTCTGTTACACCATGTCGACAAATGAGCTCGTGTGCGACGTTTGCTCAAGGAAGCCTTCTCACCAGAATGTACTGTGGGACGGATCCGGGCGGCTGGAGGGAGCGTGTTGGTCTGGATAATATTTTCTTGTGGAACACTTGGACTCACTATTCCTGTAGAACGAACTCTGATAGCTGTCACGTACCTAAGCATTGTTGCTGATTAAATGCACCTCTTTTTGGCGATTGTATTCCATGGCAAAGATGGCGTCTTTCAACATGGCAATGATCCATGCCTCACTGCGAAGAAGGTTCAGGAATGGTTCCAAGAACATGAAGAGGGAGGAATTTCATTTATTGCCATGGCCCTCAAATTCGCCGGACATTAATCTTATCGACCATATGCGGTTTGAGTTGGAGAAACGTGTACGAGCAGCATCACCCCAAACACGAAATTTACGGAAACTGCGGGATTATTCTGTTGCAGTCATGTTACCCAAATACCAAGAGACACCTAGACCCCTACCAACATCTCGTTGAATCTATGCCTCATCGAGTAAGAGCTCTGGTGGTGAGAGGAGGACCTACATCATAGTAGGAAGGTGGTTTTAATGTTTTGGCTGATCGGTATATATATATATATATGCAAAGAAGTTTTATTTGGTAGCATTTGGGTAAAATGACGTCACCATTGTTTTAACTCTGTATGTGTCTATGTGTTACTTTTTTCGGATGAGGAGGATTCTTTCTCTAGATACTAGGTTATTCACACTGCTCAACCCCATCAGTGGTTAAATAAAGGTTAAACTAAAAGATAGACTGTAAAAGGTAAGACCGATAATTTTTTTTTTCGGGTGAGAAATGTCAATTTCTTTATAAGAGCCTTAGGAGCCCTAAAATTCACGACAGATGTGTATGTCACAGAAAACAAACTTGATCGTTTGTCTGGAAACCACAGCACTGTGGTATAGAGTTAATTGTTTTATTTCATTCAGTATCTGCTTGATTGTTATTTTTCTAACTAACAGGAGCTCTCTGCCATGTTTTGCTGGTTCTGTCAGACTGACGAATTGCGCTTTTGTGATCCAGATGTAGCTCGTTACGATACTGTCTTGGTACAATAAAGGCACTGAATATATTCAGCACATCACCTAATGTCTCTTGTTTGTATGTTTGGTTCTTTTTTTTTCGTTTCTTCGGGTTAAATGACCACTATGAGCGACTCTAAGGGCCAAACGCAGTTGCTCATCCCTGATTTCAGGTCACTGGTTCCGAGGTGGAACCGAAGACGTGGGACGGGCGCTAGCTAAGCCCATGCGTCGTCCAAATCTCGACCTTGGTCCCATCCCAGATGACTTGACAGAAACCTACGCATCTGACCACTCTGACACCCATGTGTAAATTATGTTCTTGTACTGGAGGTTCTTTTTTTCGGTTGGGGGTTTAACGACCACCGTGAGCAACTCAATGGGCAATAAGCAGCCGCCCGTCCCTAATTTAGGGCCACTGGTTTCAGGGAAGGGAGAGAGCCAGTGCCGTAAAACAAACACAACATCCATGCCTCACCGGAATTCGAACCTGGACCCTTCTCGGATGAATGGTAAGAAGCCAGCGCTTAATCCACTAGGCCACCGGGGAGGCATAATGGAGGTTCCAAAAGCTTCATGTAAATATTTCTGTGTGAAAGTCAACTTTATGCTGTGCGAAAATTCGGGGAAAACGTATGCAAATCGCACCACTAAATGTTTAGATGCTTTTGAAAATTTATCGAAACTTTAATGATGGTATATTTATTCCCATGGGTTTGTTTCTCATCCTTCAATACACTCTGCTATGAAATCTCCACACAGGGTTCAAAAGAAGCTGTCCTGTTCTGTTGCAGCAGTTTTTCTACAACTACATTACCTTCAATAGTCAAGGAATTTGCTCGTGATATGAATATAATTTAAGATTTTAATATTGGTGAATAATACAGTAACAATGTGTTATTATTCCACTACTTCAGTAAAGAAATATAAAAAAAACTTTCAAAACGACTCTGCAAATGGAATTCTAAATAAAAGTTACATGCAGCTCTGAAATCAATTTTACCTTGAAAATGCGGTTAACAAATTTTCCCGCAAAAAGTATGTATAAATTTTAACTTTTCGTTAGTTCAATTCCCTAGTTTGAAAGTTAAAAGCAAATACATATTCAGCAGCTCAGATGGGAGGTGCGTAATCTCATTATAATCTCAAAACTATCTGCTTGTGAGTCATACATTAAAATGTAAATATATCTGCTCCTTATCTTCAGCAGAAAAGAAATTCCGAAAGGTGAACACTAAAATGTATGGCGAAAACTCTCATTTTTTGACCTGAACTTTTCTGGCACGTAAGAGCACTCTGTCTAAAATTTATTTCCAAGAAGGGAAGGGAGTTATACTAAGAAGAGAAAATGCAGAAAAGGAATTATCTTCTCACAGTCACTCAGAGGGAGGCTATATACTTCGTGTGGGGCTCGTTTGATTGTCCATTAATGGGAGTGGTATCGCCAAATCCGGCGCTTTTTGACTGAAATCTTCTTTAGAAGGCGTAATGCGAAGTTATAGATTCCGCTAATGGAAGGAATATTTTAGCATACTTTAGAAAGAAAAAGAAACAAAAAAAATACCTTCCATACTCACAAGAGCGAGAATTTGAATCCATAACAATCAATCGATGAAGAAATGAAGCATTTATTGCAAATAATATTATAGAATGTTTTCTTCGATGGAGCATGACCAACAGCTTTAAACACACCTCTCACTTCACAAGCGGTTAGTTTTAATTGTAACAGCTAAAAATTGATTATTGTCACAGTTAAAAGCAGTAGAAATGCCTATATCAATATAGAACCTGTAGCCCCGCAGTCATCTAAGCGCTGGCTCTTGACCTTTCCCCAGAGTAAGCCCGAATGAGGCGAAGTTGGTGCGCTTGTAATATTAGGGTACTGTCTCCTCCCCAGACCAACCATAGGCCCCAAATTTGGGACAGGGGATAGCTTACAGCCGACAAAGTTGCTAACAGTGACTTCTAACCCCCCCCTCCCCCAAAGTACAAAACACGAAAAGAACAAAACACCAGTTTGGTGTTTTGTTCTGTGAGTGTATCTCTCTTTCTTTTTACAAATGCTTTTCGTCTCTTTGCTTTATCACCGTATGCCGTTTCTTTCTCTGCTTTTCTCTTCTCCTTACAGATCCCCAATAATCTAACTGAATTGCTCTCTATTTTATTCACATGAAATGTGCCTACCTAGGTACCTGTGACACTGAATTGGTGTTTTATTTACTAATTCAGGTGTTTCTACTTGTATTCTCTTCTCTCTGAACTGGGTCTTAGTTCTTCCTTTGAAATTCTCTAATTTTCTCACTGAGAAATCTCTACCTTGCTCTTTCTTTAACTGTATTTTTCGTAACACTTCGTTAACTTCAGGCATTCTCATTCTTTACTTTTCTGTCCTTTTCTTCTTATTTCAAGTTTACTCCTAGTATTATCTCTCTCTCTCTCTCTCTCTCTCTCTCTCTCTCTCTCTTACACAACTTACCTCGCTTTCTCCTGATTTCTCTGTAATCTTGAATTTATGTATCCCTTTATATTGTCTTTCGCTGGTTCTTCGTTTGGTTTTCTGCTCTTTAACACCACCCTATTTTCCTTCTGTCAAGGTTTCTTTTCTCTTCCTGATTCTCCATTTTTCGTCTACCTTATTTCTATTCTGCTTTCTTTCTCTCTACTCCTTCTCTCTTCTCCTATCTTTTCCTCTCATCTACTCGCATCTCTCTCTGTATCTCCCTATTCAAATCTCCCTCTTCCTTTGACCTTCCTACTTCTTTCTCTTCTGCTCTTCCCCCTCCTTATTTGTCGGTTCTCTGATCTCACTTACTTTTTCTTTCTTCTGGTCTTTTCTATTGCTTACCTCTTCTGCTCATTTCTGTCGGTATGGTATGTATACACGCCTTTTTTTTCTTTACGTTTTCTTTTTTAATTTCATTTTTTGTTACTCACTTCCTTCTTCTTCTTCTGGTTTCCCAGTTCCTTCTAGTCCTGTCTTTCATTTCTTCACCCTATTCGCTATCTTTTTCAGTGTTCTTAGCTTTGTCATCACCCGGTGTTGAAAACTTTGAGGTGCATGATTCCAGACCAGCCGTCTGTAAAACGGCGAAAGTTTGAGGTGGTGGGTGTTTCTATCTCGAATGAATCGCTCCTTCATCCAACAAATGCCCAATTGCTTTCAAATCCCGAGGGTGAGAAGACCATTAGAGGGTTGCTTCAAGGCCGTCTAAAACGTACAATGCCATGACATTAGAAATATGAGTTTTTCCTTTTGTGATGGGACTCTAAGGTTATATGGACACCGATGAATCAATCCCAGATGTGATTCCTTGGTGTCATGCACAACGGCGTTGAAGAGTAATCTGAAACCTTCGTTTCCGCATGACGTCACTAAAATAAAGAAATCATCTTTCTAATGACATGGTCCTATACTTTCTAGACGGCCTTCACTGCATACGCACCGGAATGTCCCTCCAACCAGTTCTTCAGTAAACGGTAGTGATGAGATGGGGCGTTGTTTTGCTGAAAGAAGGCTTCCCGCTGTGGGAACTGTTTAACCATGAACGGGTGTTGGCTATCGGCGAGTGCGTCGACACAGCTTTGTGCTATGATGGGGGTCTCATTATACAAAAGACGACAATATGTGCGCTAGTAAACACGAACCAGAACATTTCACTGCCTCCGCTCGTCTTTTAACACCCGGACTCGACAGTTGGTGTCCATGTCCCCTCGTGGTTTACACTACACACGCACCCTCGCGTCGGGGTGCTGTATATGGACCCTCGCGCCGGAGTGCTGTATATGGACCCACGCGTCGGGGTGCTGTATATGGAACCTCGCGTCGAGGTGCTGTATATGGACCCTCGCGTCGGGGTGCTGTATATGGACCTCGCTTCGGGGTGCTGTATATGGACCCTCGCGTCGGAGTGCTGTAATGGACAATCGCGTCGGGGTGCTGTATATGGACCCTCGCGTCGGGGTGCTGTTATGAACCCTCGCGTCGGGGTGCTGTTATAAACCCTCGCTCCGGGGTGCTGTATATGGACCCTCGCGTCGAGGTGCTGTATATGGACCCTCGCGTCGAGGTGCTGTATATGGACCCTCGTGTCGGGGTGCTGTATATGGACCCTCGCGTCGGGGTGCTGTCATGGACCCTCCCGTCGGGGTACTGTATATGGACAATCGCGTCGGGGTACTGTATATGGGCCCTCGCGTCGGGGGTGCTGTATATGGACCCTCGTGTCGGGGTGCTGTATATGGACCCTCGCGTCAGGTTGCTGTATATGGACCCTCGCGTCGGAGTGCTGTATATGGACAATCGCGTCGGGGTGCTGTATATGGACAATCGCGTCGGGGTGCTGTAAATGGACCCTCGCGTCGAGGTGCTGTATATGAACCCTCGCGTCGAGGTGCTGTATATGAACCCTCGTGTCGGGGTGCTGTATATGGACCCTCGCGTTATAGTACTGTATATGAACCCTCGCGTCGGGGTACTGTATATGGACAACCGCGTCGGGGTGCTGTATATGGACCCTCGCGTCGGGGTGCTGTATATGGACCCTTCTGTCAGGGTGCTGTATATGGACCCTCGCGTCGGAGTGCTGTTATGGACCCTCGCATCGGAGGACTGTATATGGACCCTCGCGTCGGGGTGCTGTATATGGACCCTCGCTTCGGGGTGCTGTATATGGACCCTCGCGTCGGGGTGCTGTATATGGACCCTCGCTTCGGGGTGCTGTATATGGACCTTTCGTCGGGCAAAGCTACCAGTTTCCATTCTTCCATTGTCTAATGGGGAAGTTCCTTTGCCCATTGAAACCCCATATCCGAGTAGCGTGCTGCTAACAAAGGTATTCAATGTCGGTGTCGACTGCCACATCCCAGATGTGCCATCGTTTATCTAATAGCCTTTGCACAAGGTTCCGTTTCTGCCAAATTTTCCATCAAAGGTCCGTTTACGGCAAAATTTTCCATCAAAGGTCCGTTTACGGCCAAATTTTCCATCAAAGGTCGTTTACGGCCAAATTTTCAAAATGGTCCGTTTACGGCCAGTTATCCAATTATTCCGTTTATGGCCAAAATTGACCTCAAAGATCCGTTTATGGCCAAAATTGCCATAAACGGACTTTTGACGGCCAACTTTTTCTCTGGTGGTGGGAGTGTTCCGATTTTGATGTAGTCTTGATGCACACGGGCTATACTGTTGCACGCAGAAATCCTAAACTTTCTGTAGTTACGGAGATGGAGCATTCCATCTCCACCCCACCTCCACCCCTACACCCCAACTGTTTGCCCACGATCGAACTCTTTTAGATCGCCGTGTAAAACCATCATCACAGCTTCCGGCGCGATAAAGAGCAGATAGATACTGACCTATTCATAGTCCACTGATGGTTTCGGTTGACAGCATTATTGTTGCAGGAAATGGGCAAATTTGTGAATGGCTGCGGTGTCTAAATTTTGTGATCCCAAATAAATTTTTATTCGATAGCGTTTCAGTAGCATGAAATCAGCTTTTTTTCCTTAGGTAGGGATATTTCCAGTCGATATTATCCACACTGCTCATCGCCGTCATTTTTTAATAAAGGATAAAATAATAGACAGAACAAAATATAAGATCGCAGAATGTTTTTGGGGAAAGCTGCAGTTTTTTTTAATAGAGTCCTAAAGATATTTTATGGAGAGTTCCTAAAATTCACGCTGCTCCAATGCCTAAGAATTTAGCAGTTCCTTCCTCAAATTCTCAACATTCAGGGACAGCGCGCTGTTCACACAGTTTCTCTATCTCTCTCTTCCCCACTCTATATGTCTCTCTGTTTCTCTCTCTCTCTCTCTGTCTATCTGTCCCTCTCTCTCTCTCTCTCTCTCTCTCTGCCTCCCTTTGTCCCTCTCTTGCCCTCTCTCTTTCTCTCTGCTTACTTTTATATCATCCATTCACTCTTAAATGAACCCTATGCACACTAATTGATTTTCGATGTTATCCAATCAAGCGTAACAGTACACAGCTGAATGAATTCTCTCTTTGTCGTCAAACTGCTAAGTTTTTAAGACGTGAGATCAAGTAGTTTAACATACAAGAAATGCAATGTTTAAGGGAAACGCATTGACTCAGATGAGTGGATATTGCCTCATTTCTTTCATTCGAACCTGTGTCGCTTGACACTGATAAATAAACTGCTGTCAAAAAAAATAGTTATCAACAACATCGTGTTTAAGATGCGGAAAAAGCAGAAACCATTAATAACCCATAGTTTGAAGAAACACAAAATGTCGAGAAATTGTCAGGAAGTGATGAATTAGCATAATTCCGTTTTCACATGAGATATGAGCGGGATTGCTTTGTTCATTATGGTTCTGGTTTATTATTTTTCTTACAAACAGGAACAAAATTAAGCAATAAACATTTCTCCAGGCCCACGTGAGCTTTCGGCGCTCAAAGCGGTCGTTAAATAAAAATGAGAGAAAAATGTAAAGCGCACTTTTTATTTAGAGATTTAACGATCACCATAAGTATCTCTAAGGGCTATAAACTGTCGCTTATTCCTAATTTAGAGCCAGTGGCTCAACGAAGACGAGGGAGACAAGATCATGAGACAGGCTCTCTACCATGTTCCACTCAGAATTAGAACCCTGGCTTACGTCGAACGGCCTACTTTTTCAAGTAGTTTCTGCTTTTTATTTGTGATAACATCCCAAAACCAGAAGAGAAAGTTTTTAGATCTTTGTTTTTGAAGCTAAAGTTCTGCGATACACACGTAGAATTTTTTTTTCATTTCTCTCAGGTTTTATGTGTTTGCGGCTTTTAAGGAAAGACTTCCTGCAAGTACAGGAGGAAATACTACTGCTCTGAAGTTTCATCTCAAATAACTTGTTTCGGGCAGACCTTGAAGTGTTACACATATGATAATAAAATTTTTATTTTGAACAAAATAAAAATTTTATTATCATATGTGTAAAAACTAGGACGTAAGAACTTCTCTTTTTTTTTTAGACTTTTAATATCAATACAAGCAAAAATTAAAAACTGTCTGCAAAAATATATTGAGTTGTTTTCAAAAAAAAAATAGCTTCAGATATTTTTACGATTTTTATAAAATTCGTTCATAGAGAGAGACCTACATCAATACAAAAAACTGTAATATGCTGAATGTTAATTGAATTGAAGTGGAATTATTTTCTTCTTTTGTAATATATATACACTATATTGAAGAAAATCCCCGGACACCTCTTCAAAAGCAAATGAATGGATCCTCTGCGTTGTTCAGATGCGCGGTGCAGCTGCAAATGGTATGAAAACAAGCCTGCAGCTCACTGCGATCATATTGCACTGTCAGGTTGAGTAAAAATGTCGCGGCAGGAGAGAACTAACTTTGAGAAAGGAAAGACTGTTGGGTGTTATATTAGTGGGTTGTCCATAAAGAAACCGAGAGGCATTTAAATAAACCCAAGTCAACTGTTTGGATGTACTGAATAAATGAAAGACACATGGCGTGCCTGAATCAGTGATAGAGGACGTCGAAGCCACAGGAGAGTCGTTACAGCTAATCAACGGAATACTACTGCACAAGTCCTCAGTGTACAGGCGAGTAGAAATGCTGGAACTTCGGTATGTATACGTACCATTCGCAGAGAACTTCATTCCATGGGTCCCCGTGGTCGTGCGGCTGCTCATAAGCCTTTCATCTCCACTCGGAATGTTACTCGTCGTTTAGGATGGTGTAAAGAACATTTATCGTGGACCGTAGATCAATGGAAACGGGCGCTATGGACTGATGAATCCATATACACGACCCATCAGTCTAATGGGCGTGTGCGGGTATGACGGCAGCTGGGGTAACGCTATTTACCACAGTGTACTGTTCCTACGGTCAAGTTTAGAGCTCGGCAGTGTATTCGTGTGGGGATGTTTTTCGTGGTATGGTTCCGGCCCATTGGTTATCGCGGACAATCCTGTTAACCAGCACGTCTACCTCGATATTCTGGACAATTATGCCCTGTCAACTCTGTGGCAATACTATGGAACCGAGCCTTGTTGGTGCCAGCAGGATAATGCACCGAGCCATATTGCAAGGACTGTTTCGGCGTTGTTTGATGATAATTCCGTGTCGTATGTGGTATGGTCAGCACAGAGAATTAGAGCACCGCATAAGAAGTTTGGAACCAAGGCCTACTACTAAGCAACAGTTAGCGGCAGCGAACATGTACTGAATGGAAGCGCATACCTATCGCTTTGTTCCAAAACCTTGTCGAAAGCATGTCTCGAAGGGTCAGTGCATGCATGAAGGCGAAAGGTGGGCTGACATCGTACTAATATATGTCAATAAATGCTATGTTGTGTTTCTATTCTAGGTGTCTGGTGACTTTTGTCAATACAGTTTTCACTACGCCTTTTAAAATTAAAGATGCATTCACACACACGCGAACATATGATATGCGCAGCAAAATTCTGCTCCAGGAAAAACATTAAAAAGCATAGAAAACTTAAGCCTAATTTTCTTCTGTGTTGTGCAAAACGATTTTTATTTTCAATCTGGCCTCTAAGAGAAAGATGCCGTATTCACAGACAGACAGACAGATAAATGAACGAACAGAGTGAACAAAAGGACTCACAAAACGATAATATCTTGGAAATGCTTTTTTTTATCAAAGATTAAAAATCCAATCAGTTTACTAGAAGCATATATATTTTTTCACAGACAACAGAAAACCCCTGGGTATTATCTGGTACGTTTACATCCGCCCGATACAAAAAGAATTAATTCATAAAATGCCCTCAGAAAGAGAGTGAACTTGACTACGGAACTCTAATTGCCTACTTATAAATTAGGAAGGAATCCCAATAATCGAACGGAGAAGAAGAAGATGATGATAAAGAAAGTGAGGGAGATATTACCTACAGCTGGTCTCGAACGCTTTGGGCACTTCAGTTCGATTACTGGAGATTCAGAAACTTCGGGATTTTGTTCATTTGTTTTGTTTAAATAAACTACGGGATTTAGCTGCTCAAAGTAGTTTTCCTTAAAAAAAGCTAATACTAGAGAGCACTAGAGAAACGAATGGTGTCAACAAAATTTAATATATTTTAATAAAATATTTTACAAAATAAAGTTAGTATTTCTGTGAACAGATACGTATATGTATAAACAAATAGATTTATCCTATACCCGAAATCACTTTTGTGTGAGAAACATCTGCATTTGATATTACACTGTATTTACTTCATTTCTGTTAAATTACGAAACAGTTTTTGTGATAATTATAAAATATTTTTTCCTTGTCTGACTTTCCGGGTTTTTAATCTTGACCATTCTTGGTTTGGTTCAAGAATAGGTTCTATATTGTGTTTCGAGTTTTCTAATCGTGTTCGAAAAATCGGGAAACATGTATTTTCAGCTCTCACTCTAAACAAGCAAAAATGGGGAGCGGGAGGTGTCGGAAGGTAGAGTTAGCTCTGACTCATTCAAATGTCATGCTGCGCATATCAAAACCGTTCAATCTGTAAAACTGCATTCTTTTTCTCTTCTTCTTCTGCTTAACATTATTATTTTCTTGCAAAAAGGTAAAAATGTCCCATCTTGCTCCGTATCTTGAGGACATGATTTCAAATTTTCAGTTTAACTAACTCTTTCTGACTTCGGTACGTGTCTTCATGAGCAAAGCATTACGATGCAATCCATAATAATTTAGACCGGGTCATCTAATTGAAAATGAAGTGAGCATACGTATTATGTGCTAATGGACTCGGAGCCAATTCTGTCTTGCGACACACCAAATAATCCTTTACTGACAGCCAAAGGTTTCTGAATTTTTATTCAAGGACGGTTATTGCAAGTTTCGGTTAAAACGTTTGCCAAAAGTCTAACGAATTCAAATCAAATCAACGTGTGACCCAGGGAAAGTCCGTGACCGAACGAAGAATGAAGAATGCAGTTATTCATCAAACGAGGATAATGAAACACAGGAAATTAAGTGATACAAACTATGTCAACCAGTTCACGGTGTCTCGTGGAGGACGAGAGCGGACAGCAGCAGAAAGTTCACTGCTGCCCCAGATAATAATAATTGATGACTGAAATACTACCGATGAATCTCCGAAATATGAACTTTTTATTTAGGACAAAAAAATGAATAAGGAGCGTCCTTAACTATCGAAAGATGAGATTACTTACCTAGAAGGAGTGCCGTTGATCGGTATTTCGTCATGTTATAATTCTGAAGAGGTCAACCGTCCAAAAATATTTTCGTTTATCGCAGTAAGCCTCTAAATAAAAGAAAACGAAAGTAATTGGTACGAAAAGTGACTTTTTACACGTTAAGTGTCATTAAACGTGAGTTACACGGATACGAAATAATTCTGAACTTCAGTAGCAACTTCATAACTCATGTTAAAGTTCATATTTGAAATTGAAATACACAATATAATGAAGTACATTTTTTTTTCACATATGTTCAATATGAGCTCCCTTGGTGTCACGGCATATATCACTGCAATAATCCTGGTTTTTTCAGATCCTGTCCGGCATTGTCTCATTCACTTGCAATTTGGCTACTGAAATCCAAGTATTCAGCTCCGCAACGCTCGTCATCAAAAGCACGTAGACAGTATCTTTAACATGAGCCACTACATTATGGCCACCGAACGAGCGCGGCTGAAGACCGAACCCGAGGACAGGCTTTTGGATAGTACAGTGTTCGAAGTCAGAATGGGAGAAGCTTCCGATTTATCGGAGTTTGATAAAGGACAAATTGTGACGGCACCGCGCCTTGGAGCTACGATCTCGAAAATGGCGCGGCTTGTGGGTTGTTCACGTGCCACTGTAGTGCGCACGTATAAAAAGTGGTGCACAAATGGCCACAGGACGTACCATCGTCCAGCCGTGTGTCGTTCGAAGTTCATTAATGCCAGAGGGGAGCGGAGAGTATCGCGCATTGTTCACAGCGACCGCAGCGCCAGAGTGCGCCAATTCACCCGCAGCTACAAGAGTGGTGAACAGGGCAATGTTGCACAGCACACAGTTCTTCGCAACCTCCTGCGCATGGGCCTGCGTTGCCGAAGACCTAGCCGGCCCGCATGCTCACTGCACGTCCTCGCCAACAGCGCATGAAATGGGCCCAAGATAATTGAGATTGGACCGTGGACAATTGGAAGAAAGCGGCCTGTTCTGACAAATCAAGATTCCTGACACATCACGTAGACGGCTTGGCGTAGATACGCCGATTAACAACGTAAGCTGTGGCACCTGGATGCACTGTTGGGCGGACACAGGCTGTGGGCGAAGTTTTCCTGGAGCACTATAGGTCTCATGATCCCAATAGCACAATCCCTGACAGCTGTCAAGTGTCTGAACATCGTTGCGGACCAAGTTCACTCATTCGTGGCAACTGTGTTCTCTGCTGGTGATGGCCATTACCAAGAGGATAATGCGCCATGCCACACTTCCAGAATCGTCAAGGAGTGATTCGAGGAACATGCTGGTGACTTTCTGTTAATACCCTGGCCTCCAAATTCACCTGACATGAACCCAAGGGAGCATTTGTGGTTCAACTTGGAAAAGCGGGTTCGCGCTAAATCACCACCACCCCGAAATGTACGAGAACTGGAGGACCTGCTGTTGACATTATGATACCAGATACTCCAGGATACCTATCGCTACCTCATCGGATCGATGCCTCACCGAGTGGCTGCTGTTTTGCGGGCTAAACGGGGTAATACAGCTTATTAGATAGGTGGCCATAATGCAATGGCTCATCGGAATAGTCTTGCACATCGATCCTTGCAAAGTTTTTGCCAAATCTGCCTTGAACTCTAATAGCTGACTTCGTTTCTGTAAACCACAGCAATCACTTTGCTTTCTCTGGCGAAGTAAAATCAGCCATCCATTCTGTTTGATTAATTAATGTGCTGCCACCTAGTGCCGTACCCACGAAACAATTGTACCCAAAGTAATTGGAGGATATAATACACATATTACTTAGGGTAAATAGCTGTTGTGTAACAGGATGAAGGAGGAAAATGTAAAATTTCTTTCTAGAGTTTTCTGAAGAGCGGTGCTACACGTTACTAGAGATACCTGTCTAGTAACGTGCAGCACCACTTTTCGCCCTGATGACGAAGGCGATTCGTCTCGGCATAGACTCGACAAGACACCGGAAGCGTTGGGAAGCCATACGGATCCACGACCCCTGAACAAGCTCCCACAGTTTACGAAGATTTGATGGAGGGGGTCAGAGCCTCGAACATCTCTCTCGATGGCATCCCAGATATGCTCGATGGGGTTGAGGTCAGGTAACCTAGCTGGCCAAGAAAGCGAGGTCACGTCGGTGGAGTGTTCATCCAACCATTCGGATACAATTCGGGAGCGATGGCGCGGTGCATTGTTTTGTTGCAGGATGAGGTCCCCAATGGGATGTTGAAGACGCACAAACGGGAGAAAATTGTCATTCAGGATATACCGGCAACATTGACCTGTGAAGGACGATATCACACGTACCAGGGGTCCCATTTCAGTCCACGTGAACAGTCCCCAGACGAGAATGCCACCCCCACCAGCTTGAAGAGTACCCTGCTGGCAAGAAGGATCCATCGCTTCATATGGTTTGCGCCGTAATCGTATCCTGCCATCTGCGTGTACCAACGTTAATCTCGACTAATCCGTCCAGACAACATTTTTCCACATGTCTAGGGTCCAGTGGCGATGTTCCCGCGCCCATGCTAATCTTTGCGCCCTGTGATGTGTGGTCAGTAGCGGTACACTCGTGGGACGATGGCTTCTGTACCCCATAGTGAGGAGATGGTTCTGGATGGTGTGGTTGCTTACACGTTTTTGTACTCCAGCGTTAAATTGCCGAGTGATTTCTTGCACTGTGGCCCGTCTATCCGCTGTTACAATGCGAGCTAGCCGACGATGACCCCGCTCATCCACACGCTTTTGTCCACGGCAGTTGGCACTTGCAGGGATGGTTTTACCGGATTCGATGTACTCACGGTGAACCCGTGATGCAGTGGCTCGTGAAAATCCCAGTGCCTGAATGACTTCCGAGATGGAGTGGCCAAGTCGTCGGGCCCCTACAATTTGCCCGCGATCAAATGCGCTTAGATCCTTCGTCTTATCCATACTGCGTCCGACTCTTACTGATGGCCGTCGCATCACTCCTTATATTGTCGGATCGCTGCATAGGTCATGTTGTTTCCGTTTATAGGGCCTCCCACAGCGCCACATTTGCATAACGCCATCTGTTTCTAATTCAATTGCTCTTCAGTGTAGTTACCATTTATTAAAACGAACCGTTGTCTGCTTAGCGCTTTCCTAAAGTGGAAGCTTTAAACTATTTTCAATTTTTTTTTATATATACCTCGAACGCAACTCTAAAATGTCGGCTGAAAGCGTTTATCTGAAAAACAGTTGCCTACTTCATAGAAAAAAATCAAATGCTCATATATTGAATTTCAAATGTATTTTACAAAGACGGCAATAGTAAACGTCTTCTTGTTCAAATTCAAATTATGAAATATGTAGCTCTTATTTGTGTCACATCCACTTTAACCAAAATTAAGAACGCAATTTGAATTTTGGCACATTTCAAAATGAAAATAAAATTGGTTGTCTTCAAAACAAAAATTCTTAAAATATGATCTAACATGACAAAACAATGAATAACACAGTCCTCAAAGATGCAAGAAAATATTTTTAGTAGAACAAAAAAAAATGCGTTACGACCAGGGACGGATCACCCCCCCCCCCCCCCCCCGGGA
Source organism: Macrothele yani (assembly GCA_039090855.1). Classification (NCBI taxonomy): domain Eukaryota; kingdom Metazoa; phylum Arthropoda; class Arachnida; order Araneae; family Macrothelidae; genus Macrothele; species Macrothele yani. Next base: position 113,940,466 of record CM077013.1, on the reverse strand, counting down.
TACTAAGACATTTCCCGGTGGACCAGTCGAGAAATGTCCCATTTTCTCGTAATCTTTTAATCTGACTTGTTTTTAACGAACGAATAATTATTTTACAACTTATGAATAAAAACCAGTCACTTCATTTGTGTTTTTTATTTGTCTGCAAAGTTATTTCCCTAAGAAGAAAAGCATTTCTTTCTATCTATAACTTTGGTGTTTGCTCTAAAAAAGGCATAGCAAACTTATCTGCACTTATACGAGAAAAATGCAGCCGGACCAAGTACCCTGTTATAAATTAATTAAGAAAAATCTAACTATGGTTAGACGTAGGTCATTGGACTTGACACACAGCAACCGAAAATTTTTTATTCGGTCACCGCTGGGGAATCGAATCTCAGAACTCTTGATATCCAGCCCAGGGCTTTATCCTTACACAACGGTGGCCAACAATCCACGGCGCTATGTGTGTTTTTCTGTCAGCTTCTGACATCACAAATCCGTAAGATTGGCTCAGCAACTGAGACGTCTGCATTTGGTGGGCATTAACGACACTGGCTATATTTTAATTATATCAGTTAAATCCAAACGCCGAGATCCAAAGTGAAAATCCTCCAAATACGTGGTGTCAGTGAATAAACAAAGACATCGCTCTTTACACGTATTAGCAACACACAGCAACCGAAAAATTGTTGTGTAAGGCTAAGGCGGTCGGCTAGATATCGAGAGACCTGGGATTCGATTCCCCAGCGGTGACAGAATAAAACATTTTCGGTTGCTGTGTGTCGCTAAAACGTGGAAAGAGAGATGTCTTTTTTTTTTTATATCTTAAAAAGCAACAGCGATTTACCACACAACTGGTTCATATTGATCAAACTATTGGTCTACTGAAGGAAGAGGTACTAATACTATAAATAGATGTACTAATTAGTATTTATTTGGTCCCTGATCACGCATCAGGTGATCACGGACCAAATAAATCTAAAATTTAATTGCGTAGGAAAATTGTTATGTCTCATGTGCACGGACTTCAACTTTCAGAATAACCTTCATGATGATTAAGTTGGAACTGGAGTTTTCGAGAGACGATATGATTTTGTCAAAACCAAATTTTTCAAAGAAAACAGTTGTCCGGTACAATACCCTATTTTGAACGTGGTTTGATGCTACTTTCAATCACGAGTGGATTTGGAAAATTCTTTTACTGTTAAATTGTTGTTAAAACTCGTTCACGACCGAATTCGTTTTAAAATGTATTTTTCGACAGTTCTCTTTCATCCAGGATCCAATAAGATTTTTTTTTTACATGAGGAAATTTACAAAGTATTCCCCAGTAGGTATGTGTGTTTCTGTAATGGACCACAAATCTGAAATTCCCGGCCTGGTTTGTTCATCCCAATCCGCCCCTCGTTACCACACATCTGAAAAATTGATTAAAAAGTTACCTCAGAGTAAAATTGTATGCAATCATGTTTCTCCTAAACAGTAAAATTAAACTAAGAAGCAAAAATTAGTTCTTCCAAAAACAAAATTTCGCTTGTTAACAAAAATATGAATCATATTTCTAAAAACCAGAAAAATTCGATTAACATTGAAAGATTAAAGATCGTATTCTTCACAATAAAAAAGAAGAAACACCACAAACTAGGGTATAAATATTGATAATTTTCTAAAAAAAAATGTTAAGCGGTTTATTTAATATTTTTTTTTGCTGTATTTTTTTCGATATAAACTATTTGATGAAGTTTCTTACACGAAACGGTGTTTTCAAAATTAAACATTTTTTGAACATGTCTTTTCACAACTTACGAAATTTAAATTCCATAGTATGCACCGATGCGAGTTGAAGAAATCATGAAGTCGTTATTTCGACTGATAAAAGAAAATCCTGGAAAGAAATACTTCAAGAACTATTTCTAAATTTAAACTGGTTTGTTATATGAAATCGCCACACGTGAGTACTCCTACAAATAATAATATAAATTGTTGAAAAAAATTTGAAAGCAATTTTTCTTAGAAAACTACAAATGATGACAAGAAAATTACACACAACATTACCCGCATTCGCATTTAAATGATGATATATAATTACAATAATCTCGGAAAACCCATTCATTTCAACTAATTCCCATTTGTTTAGAAACAACTAACCCACAAAAAAAATGTTAATAACGCATTGTGTATGAGTTACAGCAGTTAATCTTACGCAAAGAAGAAAATAAGTATTTCAAGACATACCGCTGATGAAAAGCATTTTGTTGCTGATCAAGAAAACAAAAATGAAAAAAAGTCAAGCCCCATTGCGCCCATTTAGCTAACCAGACCTTTCACAAATGATTTCTCTCATTCATTTATCTTCCTTACATCTAAGCTTCGAAATTATCTTAAAGGTAAAGAAATTTCCCAAGCAAAAAGAAAGAAAGAAAGGTTTTGCATTCTTAAGGAGTTGCATCTTCATAATAAACAGATTACAAAAATGTGTATAAGATTTTCATTCCCAGTTTCTTTTAAAAAAAAGAAGAAAGAAAGAAAAGAAAAAAAATGAGCTGTCAGTGAATCAATTATTAATGGACACAGGTTAAAATGCATTAGTTGGTTCTGCTGAAAGACTATTCGTGAGCGAGGGCAAAAATGTTTGCGCAATTGTGTACAATATACGTGATACACATTCTTAAGAATGACTTTCCTTTATTTTTTTCCTTCCCCTTTTTTTCAGTGTAAATGTAACGACAAAAGAAGTTCATTTTCTGCCCGTTAGTTTTCGATGTGCGTAAAGGATATCCGCTTTACAATAATGTATGACCGGAAATTCTCGACATAACTTAACTCAACCCCATGTAATTGGCTGCGAGACGAAGAAATGTTAATGTTTTGGAATGCTCTAGAAGAAATGTGGTTTACAGTAGTGTTATGCTGGCAACAATTTGTTGACTAATTGATGTTTTGGCATATTAATCAATTTATCAGGTATTTAAACTTTGCTTGGTTAATGGCCAATTGAAAAACTCTTTAGGCCGTCTCCTAGAAGACAGGCGTGCGAATTTCAAGAAATTTTACGTGCGGGCGTGAATTTAAAAAAAATTGTATTAGCATAAAGACGGAACTCATAAATGCGATTCGTTCGATATGGCTCCGAGTTCGAATCCCAGTGAGGCAGGGATTTGTGTTTCCCTTACGGCACTTTCTCTAAAACCAATGGCTTTAAATTAGGGACGGGCGTCCTTCTAAAGTTTCAAGAAATCTGGGTGTTTCAGTGATCAGAGGTGTTTCCTTTTAGATGTTTTTTTTTAATTTATTGATTGCATTTGTATTGCTTTGAAGAAAACATGAATGGTGTTTGCACAAACTCTATGAATTTCCATAGACTTTGATTTAAAACTACTTTCTCATTATGTCTCAAATTAAGAAACACAGCAAAAGAAAAAAAAATTCAGTTTTTTTTTTGGTAAAGTTGCATTCTATCAGAAATTAATAACTGAATTATTTTTTCGTTACTCATGTTCAGTATGGGTTTTTTCGTTCTTTTTTTGCTTTTGGCTGAAGCTGCGCATTGCAATTACTTCGGTATATTGAGTAATCTGAGGAGCTGGCCACTAAGATGGGCCCGGGTTTGAGTCCAGATGAGGCATGTGTAGTTAAAAACGTTTTTCAGTCAATCATGTTCAGTATAGGCTTCGTATTTTGACGAGAGCTACACATTGCTACTACTGCCGTATACTGAGTAGTCTCACTAAGGCTGTGACTTCTGATCATTCCTCCACGATAGGGCCTGACTTCAGTGCTGGAAAAGCCATGGGGGTGTGCTCCGATGGGGCTGACTCTCTCCCTTTTTTGTAATCATCGGCCTTAAATTAGAGAAGGACGACCGTTTATAGACCTAAAATCTGTTCATGGTTGTAAAAACAGAAAAAAATCTTCAGGAGGGTTTAAGTTTTTTACAGAGTATCACACATCTTTTCCTTCAATGATCACTGCCAGATGGCACTGGGGGAACAACAATCTTAATTTTTCCATGAAATACCAGAGGCAAGAATCAAGGGGATTTAGGTCTTGTAAAAAAGGCCGTCATGAAACGAGTCTTGCACGCCCAATCTAACAACTGTTCACACATTTTTGGAACGATTTTCTAGCAATATAATTAATGTCTAAAATACAATTCTTTCTTTCTTAAATATTTTATCTGATAGCTCTTTCTCTGGACAATGAGCCTACATCTAGATTTCCAAGATAAAAGGGCATTTCTTAAATTGGTGGTGGTATTTTATTCCACTTATCTTCCACTGCTTTCGATCATCCAATCATTTTTGTAAGTCGGCGTTTAGAAAGTGCTCTTTTTACCAGTCCGAAGGCACAATTGTCCATTGGTGACACATCAGGGGACTTTGAAAGAACATGAGCAAAATGTATAGACTTGATACCAGTCCTTTTAGCAGTCCAAAGGCACCATAGTCCATTGGTGACACGTCAGGAGACTTTGAAGGAACATGAGCAAAATGTATAGACTTGATACCAGTCCTAAGGCACCACAGTCCATTGGTGACACATCAGGGGACTTTGAAAGAACATGAGCAAAATGTATAGACTTGATACCAGTCCTTTTAGCAGTCCAAAGGCACCATAGTCCATTGGTGACACGTCAGGAGACTTTGAAGGAACATGAGCAAAATGTATAGACTTGATACCAGTCCTAAGGCACCACAGTCCATTGGTGACACATCAGGGGACTTTGAAGGAACATGAGCAAAAGGTATAGACTTGATACTAGTCTTTTTATCAGTCCAAAGGCACCATAGTCCATTGGTAACACGTCAGGGGACTTTGAAGGAACATGAGCAAAATGTATAGACTTGATACCAGTCTTTTTAGCAGTCCGAAGGCAACATAGTCCATTGGTGACACATCAGGAGACTTTGAAGGAATATGAGCAAAAGGTATAGACTTGATACCAGTCTTTTTATCAGTCCGAAGGCACCATAGTCCATTGGTGACACATCAGGGAACTTTGAAGGAACGTGAGCAAAATGTATAGACTTGATACCAGTCCTTTTAGCAGTCCGAAGGCACCATAGTCCATTGGGGACACGTCGGGCGACTTTGAAGGAACATGAGCAAAATGTATAGACTTGATACCAGTCTTTTTATCAGTCCGAAGGCACCATAGTCCATTGGTGACACATCAGGGAACCTTGAAGGAACATGAGCAAAAGGTATAGACTTTATACCAGTCTTTTTAGCAGTCCGAAGGCACCATAGTCCATTGGGGACACGTCGGGCGACTTTGAAGGAACATGAGCAAAATGTATAGACTTGATACCAGTCTTTTTAGCAGTCCGAAGGCACCATAGTCCATTGGTGACACGTCATGGGACTTTGAAGGAACATAAGCAAAAGGTATAGACTTTATACCAGTCTTTTTAGCAGTCCGAAGGTACCATAGTCCATTGGTGATACATCAGGGGACTTTGAAAGAATATGAGCAAAAGGTATAGACTTGATACCAGTCCTTTTAGCAGTCCGAAGGCACCATAGTCCATTGGTGACACGTCGGGCGACTTTGAAGGAACATGAGCAAAATGTATAGACTTTATATCAGTCCTTTTAGCAGTCCGAAGGCACCATCGTCCATTGGTGATACATCAGGGGACTTTGAAGGAATATGAGCAAAAGGTATAGACTTGATACCAGTCCTTTTAGCAGTCCGAAGGCACCATAATCCATTGGTGACACGTCGGGCGACTTTGAAGGAACATGAGCAAAATGTATAGACTTTATACCAGTCCTTTTAGCAGTCCGAAGGCACCATAGTCCATTGGTGACACGTCAGGGCACTTTGAAGGAACATGAGCAAAAGGTATAGACTTTATACCAGTCTTTGTAGCAGTCCGAAGGCACCATAGTCCATTGGTGATACATCAGGGGACTTTGGAGGAATATGAGCAAAAGGTAGGGACTTTATACCTGTCTTTTTATCAGTCCGAAGGCACCATAGTCCATTGGTGACACATCAGGGGACTTTGAAGGACATGAGCAAAATGTATAGACTTGATACCAGTCTTTTTATCAGTCCGAAGGCACCATAGTCCATTGGTGACACATCAGGGGACTTTGAAGGAACATGAGCAAAATGTATAGACTTGATACCAGTCTTTTTAGCAGTCCGAAGGCACAATAGTCCATTGGTGACACATCAGGGGACTTTGAAGGAATATGAGCAAAAGATAAAGTCTTTGGTATTTGTTTGTGTTCTTCATCTATTATTTCAAGAAATAGAGTTGTGGATTTGGATGTATGACTGGTAGACTTATCCTGATGGAGTTCTACTCTTTGAAGAATGGTAAACTTTGATTTCCCTCTTAAAACATAGCACTTAAACCATCATTTGTTAATATGTAGAATTAATTTTAACATTCTTTTTAACTTTTCTTAACTTTAGTTTCCCATTGTACGAGAAATTAGCAATGATCATCAATCCTTTACTGATACTTTTTTTGGATTCTTGGGCGATGGTATATTGTATTTGTTTTGGTTATAGTCGTTTAGGTAGATCCACGCTTCATCAATCGGAAAAATAAATTACCACCTGTTTTCGGATAAGGGATTTTCATAAAGAAATGTACATCGTGTTCTGCGCTCAGCAACGTGCCTGGGCGAAAGGCGGTGGCCGTCATGTTTTTTTCTTTAGATTCAAATCTTTGTTTCTTACCATGCGATTTTTAACGACGTTGCGATTGCTCTCTTGTTCGGTAAATTTGCTTTTAATAGCAGATACCTTACTTTCGAAATTGACGCAAAAGTAGTACCTTCTTTGGTGCTTGTTTGTGTTCTTTTTCCTGTTAAAAGCAATGCTTGACGATTTTTCCCTCTGTTATTAATAGTATTGCTTGTTTTACATTTAGAAATGCTAATTCTATGATGTTCTCAGGGTTTTTTAATTACAGAATACGAAAATTTTGCTTCGTAAAGAGCAAAAACATATCCTTCTATACATAGATTGTTTACGTGCGCCGCCATTTTCTTAGCAGATGATATTTAACTTCATCAGGTGTTTCGTTTGTGTTCATCTAACACGCTGTTGCCAGTTTCAAGTCTTTGAACTTCTTTTATTTCCCGTAGTTTCTTATCAGAAATGTTTTAAAAATGTGTGAGCACCCTCTATAGTAGTATTCTGTTCTAAAATATGAAAATATGATCGTAATGTAATGTACCCTGTCTAATTGATATAAAAGGTGGATCGATAGACACAGTTTTAACCCTTTATCGGGCTGGAACGAATTAACTTGGGATTAACAAAATAGGCTGAAATCAGCTCAAAAGAATATATTCGCTATCTAAGGACTGGGCCAAAGGTGACAGAAACTAGTGAAACCGCACATCAGAAAGCGTTGCCTTTACCTTAGTCATTTGGGTTTATGATTGTCATTAATCCTTCCTGTCTGATTACCTGTTCCGCTAATAATGTTATATAAAAGGGCGTTGAACCTAAGAAAGAAGATAAAAGATGTTTGAGTAACTTGTTTCTACATAGTGGCATGATGTCCGTAACCGGGGGACTACTCCTTTCGAACCATTCTATGGGTAATGGAACAGAGAATAAAGGACTATACACTGAAGAGCAATTGAATTAGAGACAGCTGGCGTTATGCAAATGTGGCGCTGTGGGCGGCCCTGTAAACGAAAACGACATGACGTATGCAGCGATCCGACAATATTAGGAGTGATGCGACGGGCATCAGTAAGAGTCGGACGCAGTATCGATAAGACGAAGGATCTAAGCGCATTTGATCGCAGGGAAATTGTCGGGGCCCGACGAATGGGTCACTCCATCTCGGAAGTCGTGTAGGTAATGGGATTTTCACGAGCCACTGTGTCACGGGTGCACCGTGAGTACATCGAATCCGGTAAAACCATCCCTGCAAGGGCCAACTGTCGTGGATAACAGCATTAAGATGAGCAGGGTCATCGTCGGCTAGCTCGCATTGTAACAGCGGATAGACGGGCCACAGTGCAAGAAATCACTCGGAAATTTAACGCTGGTGCACGAAAACGTGTAAGCAGCCACACCATCCAGAACCATCTCCTCGCTATGGGGTACAGAAGCCATTGTGCCACGAGGGTACCGCTGCTGACCGCACATCACAGGGTGCAAAGATTAGCATGGGCGCGGGAACATCGCCACTGGACCCTAGACATGTGGAAAAATGTTGCCTGGACTGATGAGTCAAGATTCACATTGGTACATGAGGATGGCAGGATACGAGTTTGGCGCAAACCACATGAAGCGATGGATCTTTCTTGCCAGCAAGATATTCTTCAAGCTGGTGGGGGTGGCATTCTCGTCTGGGAACTGTTTACGTGGACTGAAATGGGGCCCCTGGTACGTGTGACATCGTCCCTCACAGGTCAACGTTACCGGGATATCCTGGACGACCATTTGTTCCCGTTTGTGCGTCTTCAACATCCCACTGGGGACCTCATCCTGCAGCAAGACAATGCAGCTCCCGAATTGTATCCGAATGGTTGGATGAACACTCCACCGACGTGACCTCGTTTCCTTGGCCAGCTAGGTTACCTGACCTCAATCCCATCGAGAGAGATGTTCGAGGCTCTGCCCCCACCCCCTCCATCAAATCTTCGTGAACTTTGGGAGCTTGTTCAGGGGTCGTTGATCCGTATGGCTTCCCAACGCTTCCGGTGTCTTGTCGAGTCCATGACGAGACGAATCGCCGCCGTCATCAGGGCGAAAGGTGGGGCTACACGTTACTAGACAGGTATCTCTAACTCAATTGCTCTTCAGTGTAAGGAAATCAGACTACATTTTGTGAACTAGCCTTCTCGTGAACTATGTATTTGATGGCACATGAATATATTTGAATTATACCGCATGAATTATTATATTTGATCTATACCTGATGACTCATGAATTATATATTTGATCTATAGCCCTCTCGGGAACTAATATTTGATGACTCATGAATATATTTGAATTATACCGCATGACTCATGAATATATTTGATCTATACCTGATGACTCATGAATATACTTGATCTATACCTGCTGACTCATGAACACATTTGATCTATACCTAATGACTCATGAATACATTTGATCTATACCTCATGACTTATGAATATATTGGTTCTATACCTCATGACTCATGAATATATTTGATCTATAGCTGATGACTCATGAATATATTTGATCTATACCTGATGACTCATGAATATATTTGATCTATACCTGATGGCTCATGAATATATTTGATCTATTTGATCTATACCTGATGACTCATGAATATATTTGATCTATTTGATCTATACCTGATGACTCAAGAATATATTTGATCTATTTGATCTATACCTGATGACTCATGAATATATTTGATCTATTTGATCTATACCTGATGACTCATGAATATATTTGATCTATTTGATCTATACCTGATGACTCATGAATATATTTGATCTATTTGATCTATACCTGATGACTCATGAATATATTTGATCTATTTGATCTATACCTGATGACTCATGAATATATTTGATCTATTTGATCTATACCTGATGACTCATGAATATATTTGATCTATTTGATCTATACCTGATGACTCATGAATATATTTGATCTATTTGATCTATACCTGATGACTCATAAACTACATATTTAATCTAGAGCACTGGCTGTGTCCCTTCACTGGAACTAGCATGCCTAAATCAAGGACGGATGACTCGTCATAATACTCAAACACGCATAGCAATCGTCAAACTCCGAAAAAAATTACACAGCAGTGATGCAAGCTTGGTGGCAAACCTAAAGATAGCAGTATCGAGAAATGAATATCTGCTATATCAAAGTTGGTTTGACAGGAAACGCATGCGCACACACGCACACACACACACGCGAGCGCGCGCGCGCAACGTTTACAAACGGTTTTTGGTGATGATTTAGTCTTTCCTTTGTAAATGCGTTTCAATCGTCCAAGAAATTCCAGAGCGGCGGTGACCGACACAAGGACAAGTTCCGTTCTGGAAAACCTAGGATTTTTTTTTTTAATTTGGGGATTCGACGACCACCATGAGGGACCTAATCGGCTAAAAGCAGTCGCCGTCCCTAATTCGGGACCACTGCTTCTAGGGAAGGGTGAGAACCAGCGCCGTAAGACAAACACAATATCTATGACTCACCGGGATTCGAAACCGGACCTACCTCGGACGAATGGTCAGAAGTAAAGGCTTAGACCATTGCGTCACTGGACTGGCAAGATCTCGTTCACTGGTAACCACTGAAAACGTAACTACCACGTAAACAATGGTGAAAGTCAACGCAAGATAGATGTACTTATGGCCACAGCACTATTTGAAAACCTTAACTGCTAACGAAACCTGCAATCTTTCACGATGTCTTAAGCAGCAAATAGAGCAGCGAAGACGTATCAACAACGAAAATGCTGAAAACAAACAGCTTCTAATGAAGAAAGTAAGGTATGTTGTATTTTTATGAAACACAGCTCTCTTCAAAGCTCCTAAGCTGTAGGACAAGATGACAGTAACCTCTATCTTTTGTGCTAGGAAATGTCTTCTTGCAGCTCTGCAAAGTCTCCACATCGAATTTTATGTTGCACCCGAATACCCCTTTTTGTTCTACACAATAAAACAGCAAACCACACCACATCCAACTTATTATGCATAATCTTCACCCCTTATTCTTCTAATCTGCCAAGTCAAACAAAAAAGAGATTTACGAGAACGACGATTGTTGTCCGAAGATGAGACCTTATCTACTGTGCGCACTTTCTAATGGCATCCCGAGATGCGATTAACTGCTTGTTTTTGTACTCTGGAAAATTTACTTACGATAGTGAATTAATTAGCCATAAAGTGTTGAATATTTTGAACCACTTAAAATGCATATGGATGCCATATCTCTCCATCCATTTCTTATACATCTCAAAATTTTCAGAACAGCCTGCGTATAATGATTTTTATTGTCCCCGTACACGAACGCTGAGAAAAGAAATAAGCTGGTTTATCAAATAAGTGTCCTCATCAGCGAAAGAGTCTAGATCTTGATAGTAAAATACATAACAAATCGTTTTCTTTCGCAGTTATTTGGAGTTTGCATGAACCAAACTCTAAGATATTGTTTTACAGAAATCTTATCACTGATAGTGATAATTTGGCACACTTGTACCTACAAGATACGATATTTTTGAAATCCTGTGAAAGACTGAATAATTTCAATGGATTCTGCACTCGTAGCTGAACATCGTGGAATTTTAACATTACTGATGCACCCTGTCTCTTTGTTTGTTTTATTACAATTCACGAATGGTGTAGATGCTTAGGAATATTTCACGTATTTCTTTTTTGGTGGGCTGGGACGGGATTAACGCCCGTGTTGACAAATCCTCTCTAGTATTATAAGCAGTCACCCGTCACAGATTTGTGGCTACTGATTCCCGGGGAGGGAGATGGCCAGAGCCGTAATCACACCAGGCATTCCTCACCGGGACTCGAACCCGGGCGCTCTCGGACGATTAGTCAGAAGCCAGAATTTAGACCACTGCGCCACCGGAATGGCTCTCACGTAATTTTTTTTGAAACCCTGTTAAACAAAATCAATCTGTTGCATGACATATTGATGTATAAAATGTCTTTTCGTTCTGAGATTTCCCAACTGCCAGATAGCTTTGAAACCGTATGAGAACTAAATAGCAGGTGATACGGAAACTTATTCGGTTACTTTCAGTAGTTAATATCTTTTCTCTTTTCTCGGTATTATTTTTCAAATGCAGCAGGGTTGTTATTGTCTTTGTCAGATTTTTCATGATTTTTTTAATCGGAAAAACTACTTTGGATCACATCTTCCTAATTTGAACCTTTCTTACAGTCCATTGAATTGTTTTAGTCCATTGAATTGTTTTGGCATCCCGAGATGCGATTAACTGCTTGTTTTTGTACTCTGGAAAATTTACTTACGATAGTGAATTAATTAGCCATAAAGTGTTGAATATTTGGAACCACTTAAAATGCATATGGATGCCATATCTCTCCATCCATTTCTTATACATCTCAAAATTTTCAGAACAGCCTGCGTATAATGATTTTTATTGTCCCCGTACACGAACGCTGAGAAAAGAAATAAGCTGGTTTATCAAATAAGTGTCCTCATCAGCGAAAGAGTCTAGATCTTGATAGTAAAATACATAACAAATCGTTTTCTTTCGCAGTTATTTGGAGTTTGCATGAACCAAACTCTAAGATATTGTTTTACAGAAATCTTATCACTGATAGTGATAATTTGGCACACTTGTACCTACAAGATACGATATTTTTGAAATCCTGTGAAAGACTGAATAATTTCAATGGATTCTGCACTCGTAGCTGAACATCGTGGAATTTTAACATTACTGATGCACCCTGTCTCTTTGTTTGTTTTATTACAATTCACGAATGGTGTAGATGCTTAGGAATATTTCACGTATTTCTTTTTTGGTGGGCTGGGACGGGATTAACGCCCGTGTTGACAAATCCTCTCTAGTATTATAAGCAGTCACCCGTCACAGATTTGTGGCTACTGATTCCCGGGGAGGAGATGGCCAGAGCCGTAATCACACCAGGCATTCCTCACCGGGACTCGAACCCGGGCGCTCTCGGACGATTCGTCAGAAGCCAGAATTTAGACCACTGCGCCACCGGAATGGCTCTCACGTAATTTTTTTTGAAACCCTGTTAAACAAAATCAATCTGTTGCATGACATATTGATGTATAAAATGTCTTTTCGTTCTGAGATTTCCCAACTGCCAGATAGCTTTGAAACCGTATGAGAACTAAATAGCAGGTGATACGGAAACTTATTCGGTTACTTTCAGTAGTTAATATCTTTTCTCTTTTCTCGGTATTATTTTTCAAATGCAGCAGGGTTGTTATTGTCTTTGTCAGATTTTTCATGATTTTTTTAATCGGAAAAACTACTTTGGATCACATCTTCCTAATTTGAACCTTTCTTACAGTCCATTGAATTTTGCAATCTTTACATCTCAAAAAAGGAAACCAACATTACTTTGAAAAGCATCGAATTTAAAGATTTACGAACGTATTTTATGCAAGTTTGAATAAAAGTTTTAGAATCAGCGGTTATTTCTCCTTTGTTCAGTATTTATTTCCTCTTCCAGTTTACCTGCGAATTGCATGATTTTTTTCTCTTTAAGGATTTTTCTCATATTTTGCTTTTTCATCTTTTTCTTTTGATTAAGTTTTATTCGGTCGCTGAAATTCAAATGAGGGAATAATATTCTCAGGAGGAAAATCGCAGGGACATGTAAAACATTTCAACCATGTAAATGAAATTAGGATATTCAAAGATTAAAAGTATTAAGCATGTACAGACAGCGCATCCTTCTGGGATTTTATTGTTCTTTTTATCTCTTTACTTTTGTTAAAATCCTTTCATTCCAAATAGCAACCGATTTCGTAACGTCTCCATCTCGTGATACTTCAGAACCAGCTTCTATCAGCAGACCTGACCTCAGTACTTCGGCGGCCCTAGGCAAAGATTAACTTGGTAGCCCCTAGGAGTAGTTTTGACTGAAAAAAGCACGGTTCTCAATAGTTAAATACCAATTTTCAATCATATTTGACTAACATACTTTTTTCAATCCATTACGCGAAACTAATATTCTTAGAATATGTACATAAATTATCGAATATGTTATCAATTTATCTCTCTAGCGATTCATTTATTACCTTTTTTAAAGAAAATACAGATTAAAATAAAAAATAACGTGATTAAAATCCGCGTCCTCTAGGAATGACGGACGGCTTTAGGCAGCAGCCTTGCTTGCTTGTGCTAAAGGGGCATCTCTGTCTATCATAATTAGTTAACATAAGATCTATAAACGATCCTATCTGTTCTACAGAGTTAAGTCAATGATTACAGAAAGCTAATAAATAAGCCAAATAGGCTACTCGTGATAGGGACTTTATAGATTTTTTTCTACGAGTAAGGCGAAAAATGAATTGTACATCCAGTGAAATTTGTATCAAACATTTGTCAACTTTGGTTCTACTTCCAATACAATTAGTTTTTGATCTTCAATACAGTCAGGTTTGCTTCACAAATATTTCACTTTAAATGTGCCCTCGTGTAAAAAGTTTATATTTTTTTATCAGATTTAGTGATGGACCGACATGTAGATCCAACGAGGCCGGACGCTCCCCCCTCCCAAAAAAGGTAGTGCTTAATGAATGAAGTATTGGACGAAATGAGAAAAATTCCAGACTCGATTTCGTACTGCAAAACAAAACTGATATGTATGTTACACTTCTTTATAAACATTACAACTTCTACCTGAGACAGTTCCCCAGATGCTGAGAAAACCGCACGGATAGACAAAGAGGCGTACTGTCAAATAGAAAGTATTTACATGAGATGAGAGTTATAGTTAATCATTAAAGCCTGTCCGGGAGTTTTGAAGTCCTCATCTCAAAACACTCCCGAGATATTCATCAAAAACATAGGACAAACGGACTAACCAGCGAACGGACAGACAATTTAAGTGCGAAAATGGTAACAGTTACGTCCGTTCCTTAAAATGCATTCAGAAAATTTCGAATCTATCTCAAACGGTTCGCGATATTTATCAAAAGTTGGTGGACGTACGGACAAACTGCCAGATTGAAAACAAAGGGCTGACGTGGTATCTGGTAAGAGAGTTGCCTGACATCCCTACCAGTCATCCTGGAAATGTCCACAATAATTTTACCAGTCAGTATCTGTCTAATACTAGGAGAATGAATCGTTGTGTGCGCGCGCGAGTATGTGTGTGTAACTTAATGTAGGTAAATTCGGTCATGGCAACAGAAACCAGCGTGGAAATACTCTCGTTGAGTTTGCAGAGGCAGAAGGGTTTTTCACCTTGAACTCCTTCTTCAAGAAAAAGCCACACAGGAAATGGACATGGAGACATCCAAATGGGACGACAAGTGAAATTGATTTTATTATGTGTAACAAAAAATTCGTCATAGAAGACTACAGTGTGCTAAACAAGTTCAACACAGGTAGTGACCATAGATTGGTGAGATGTAAGATGTACCTCAACACTAAACTCGAACGTGGCAAGCTCATAAGACAAACAAAATGTATTGACATAACCAACCTTAAAAAACACCATAATACCTTCAAGTTGGAACTGAAGAACAGATTCTCTGCTTTAGAAGGCCTAACATTGGAAGAAGTGGATATTTCTGAAGTTAACAGAAAAGTAACCAAAGCTCTTATAGAAACAGCAACAAAATTAGCTGGGTCTAAGAACGAGTTGCATGTGAACAAATTATCAGGAAACACCAAAATGTTGATGCAAAAAAGAATAGAGATGAGGACAACTAAAGAAGATGTGACTTCCAAAGTGGAATATATATAGATCTATGCAAGACAGTACGAAAAAGTATCACTGAAGACGTAAGGAAATTCAACTGTGAACTAGTGAGGAAAGCAATTGAAAACAACCAAAGCCTAAAGACAGCAAAGGGACATCTCAGTAAGGGAAGAAAACAGATTATGGCACTGAGAAAAGAAGATGGTTCTGTAACAAGAAATAGAGGCGAAATTTTGACAAGAATGAAAGATTTCTACTCCAATTTATATGAAAGGAATGACACATGTACTCCAGACATCATGAAAGGCGCCGGAGTTATTCCAGTCCTTCCAGCAGAAGTTGCACATGCAATCAAGAACATGAAGCGGGGAAAAGCTCCAGTAAAAGATGGAATTACTGTAGATATTATACAAGAAGCAAGTGGAGAAATCGAAACAATACCCGCCCAAATTTTCACTCGATGCCTTAATGAAGGAAAGATTCCTCAGGATTAAAACAACGCTACAATGATCCTGCTACATAAAAAAGGTGACATTGAGGATCTCAGGAACTACACACCTATCAGCCTCCTATCAGTGGTTTATAAAATCTTCACTAAAGTTCTTTCATACCGCTTGAAGGTAACACTGGACATGGCTCAACCGAGAGAACAAGCTGAATTCAGGAGTGGCTACAGCACAATAGATCACATCCATGTACTAAGAGAACTAATTGAAAGAGCGAGGGAATATGAACTTCCATTGTGCATGGCTTTTATCGATTATGAAAAAGCCTTTGATTCAGTGAAACCATCAGCAGTTACAATGGCTCTGAAATCCTGCGGTATTGAAGATGCATACATTAATATTATTAATAACGTCTATGAAAATGAAAATGCAAAGATTCGACTGTTTAAAAATACAACACACATAAAAATTGGAAAGGGAATGAGACAAGGTGACACCATATCTCCGAAGCTCTTTAATACCGCATTGGAAAATGTCTTTCAATCACTGAACTGGGAAAACAAAGGGATAAAGATTAATGGAGATTATCTAACCCACCTTCGTTTTGCTAAGGACGTAGTCATTTTTGCAACTAGCCCATCAGAGCTGCAGGGTATGATCCAGGAACTTGCTGACAAGAGTAAAGAAGTGGGATTAAAAATGAACTTTCAGAAGACAAAAGTGATGTACAATTCTTTTACAAGAAATGAAGATTTATCGATTGATGGAGAAAAGCTGGAGATAACAGACACGTACGTTTATCTTGGACAGCAGATTTCAAGTGAGGGTCACATTGATGAAGAAATTAATCGGCGTACAGAACTTGCCTGGAGAGCTTTTGGAAGAAATAGTATAATTTTCAAGAGCAATATGCCATTATGTCTTAAAAAAAAGTGTTTGATCAATGCATCTTTCCAGTGCTTACGTATGGTGCAGAGACGTGGACCTTAACTAAAAGAGACATACAAAGGCTGCAGACAACTCAAAGAGCCATGGAGAGATGCATGCTTGGTGTAACCAGGAGAGATAAGAAGAGGAACTCGTGGATCCGAAAAATGACGAGAGTGGAAGACATCATGATCAGAGTTAAATCCATGAAATGGCAATGGGCTGGACATACTGCCAGAAGGACAGACCGTCGATGGACAACCGAAATTTCAGATTGGATTCCAAGGGACAAGAAAAGATCCAGAAGAAGACCACATGGGAGATGAGTTGATGAAATTCGAAAATATGCGGGAGTGACATGGAGGAGACTGGCACAAGACAGACCGTTTTGGAGGAAACTTGGGGAGACCTTCGTCCAGCAGTGGATTGATAATGGTTGACAATGATGATGATACGTACGTATATCATCATCATTATCATCCATTATCAATCTACTGCTAGAGGAAAGTCTCCCCAAATATATTCCACAACTTTCTGCCTTGAGCCATATCACTCCAACATAATTCCGAGTTTCATTAACCCATCTCCCACGTGGTCTTATGACTCTCTTCCTGCTCCTTGGAATCCAGACTAGAATTGCAGTTGCCCGATGGTGTGCAATTCTTCTGGTAATACGCCCAGTCCATTGCTATTTCAGGGATGTTACCTTGATCTTCGTGTCATCAACTCCTGTTATTCTTCTAATTCCCGAGTTCCTCTTCCTATTCTTCCTGGCTATATCAACTGGGTACTTCTCCACGCTTCTTTCAGTAATTTTCAGCCTCTGGATTTCTTTTTAAGTTACGACTCCTATCTCTGATCCATAAGTAAAAACTGGAAGCGTGCATGGATTCAATGCTTGTTTTTGAGACAATGGTAAATTGCTCTTGAAAATTGTGCTGTTTCTTCTAAATGGTCTCCAACACGCTTTTACTCCTATTAATTTCTTCTTTGATGTGGCCCTTGCTTTATATCTGTTGTCCAAGGTAAACGGATACATTACTTGCTTCTGGATTTGCTCCATCCATTGCTGAAGTTTTAGTTCTTTCAAAAGCATTGTACATTAATTTTATTTTTTGTATGTCTTCTTATTTTTTTCTCTCAGGAAGTTCCTGAACCATACTCCGCAGCTCTGAGGAGGTACTTGCAAAAATTGCTATGTTGTCAGAAACAACTACATATACGTTATATACACTATCTACCAACGAGTAATTGGACACCCC
This sequence comes from Macrothele yani, assembly GCA_039090855.1. NCBI lineage: Eukaryota > Metazoa > Arthropoda > Arachnida > Araneae > Macrothelidae > Macrothele > Macrothele yani. The sequence goes on along the minus strand of CM077013.1, from coordinate 113,922,477 downwards.
TGCAATCGACGATATCTGCGGTCCTGATACACGTCACGGCCGCCGCCTTTAAATATCGTGTGGGAAACAACAACGCAACCAGTCGCATGCAAGATGCCACGTAGTTCGGAGCTCTCTGATTTCGAGAAAGCTGTAATCGTCGGGTATCACAGAAATGGCCGATTCATGCGTGACATATCCAGCGACTTGAGGTACCCAAAATCGACAGTGGCCTACGTGATTGGCAAGGGGAAAAGGAGAGGTGACTGTCGGAATGTGCCCCGACTCGGCAGACCCACAAAACTGGGAGTTAGATACCGACGGGTGCTGGCCAAAGAAATTCGGAAGAACCGCCCCAAATCGATGGGCCACATCCGCAAGGAGTTTCAACGGGCATCCGGGAGTGTTCTTTCGATGAATACCATGCAAAAGGAAGCCCATCTGCTCGGTTATCATGGACGTGCTGCCTCCCACAAGCCTCTGATCACCAAGTCCAATAGCGCTGCTCGGCTAACGTGGTGCAAAGAACGTCGACAGTGGACCGTTGAACAGTGGAAACAGGTTCTCTGGAGCGACGAATCAAGGTTCACCCTCTACCGTTCAGATGGCAGGGTCTGGGTTTGGCATCTGCCTGGAGAACGCCTCCTGCCGGAATGTATTGTGCCAACTGTGAAGTTCGGCGGCGGTGGAATTATGCTATGGGGGTGTTTCTCCTGGTATGGCACGGGACCCTTGGTCGAAATTCCTGGTAGACTCAACGCCGAGACCTACTGCACCATTTTGGATGACCATGCGCTTACACGTTGTGGCAGTCTTGCAGGGTGGACCCATGTTACTTTCAGGATGGCAATGCCACCTGTCATGTTGCGAGGTCCACCATGGCTTGGTATGGTGACAATGGGGTTAATCGAATGGACTGGCCTGCGCATAGCCCAGACTTTAACCCCATCGAGCAACTCTGGGACGAGTTGGAGCGTCGACTTAAGGGGTGCCCCCACCGTCCGAAATCGGTGAAGGAACTTACCTGTCTTCTCCAAGCCGAGTGGAAGAAAATACCGCTAGCCGTTGTACAACGCCTGGTTGAGAGTATGCCGCGGAGGGTCGCAGCTGTAATCGCCGCTCGTGGAGGCTCCACCAACTATTGAAGGTGAATAAACTTCGTTTTCCTTTGCTATCACAGGTGTCCAATTACTTGTTGGTAGATAGTTTATATTGAATTCAAAGACAACGTCTTCTGGATACACCCTACCCTTTGTTAAAATTCAAGGTGTTCTCCTGCTCAGATTCGTGTCTTTCTGCTGTGCAGTGTATGACGTATATTCTAATTTAGCTTTCATTTTTAATTTCTTTCCCTGTGTAAATTTGGAGTGCCTTCTCTTCAGTGTTTCACCCTTAATGTTATATTTTCTCACTCACTGAATGTTTTGCGGCAATAGTCTTGAGATCAGGTTGTGTGTCTTTGTTTTGACAAGATTTGAATATGTGGAGCGAACAGTGACACAATCAGGATTAAAGGTTTTACTTTGCTTTGTATGCTATACTTTCGGCAAGACCAGCTATATACACTGCTGGACACCGAAATTGCAACACCAAGAAGGAAGCATCCGATTGGCCTGAAATTCGCAGCATGCTTCGCCCGTGAGAGGACATGCAAATGATTAGCATTGCAGGGCATATGCAAATCATGTGCGCCCGGCACGCCACCGAGAAGCATTATAAGAAGGGTGCACAGAACGCGGGGTGTTAGTAGTGGAAGTGTATTGTGCTGCCGGACCTGTGCGTGGGAAGCTTCCTGATGCCTCGTCGCAAAATACGGCAGTTATTCCAGCACGTTTCGGATTTTGACAGAGGACGAATAGTGGCTTATCGCGACAGCGGTTTATCGTACCGAGACATCGGCGCCAGTGTGGGATGACATCCAGCTACAATGAGGCGAGTATGGATTCGGTGGGTGAAAGAGGAACGGACGGACCGACGTGAGCGATTACCGCAGCCACGGCACACCACCGAACGGGAGGACCGGCATGTTGTGCGGAGGGCATTGGCGGCTTGCACCGCCACATCGCGAACGTTAGCGCAGGAATTAGGGTGTACTGAGCAACAACCTGTGTCAGCACGTACCTTTCGACGTCGTCTGCAGGAGCGGGGAATTGTCGCCACACGGTGCCCATTGGTCCGATTACCATTGACGTTACACCACCGGCGGGTGCGGCGGCAGTGGGCTGTTGAACGCCGCACCTGCACTAGGGAATGGCACGACATTTTCTTCGCCGATTAATTCCGCTTCTGCCTGCAACACTTCGATGGTCTGATCCGCGTGTAGCAGCACCGCGGCGAGAGACTGTATGACGCCTGCATTATGCATCGCCATACCGATCCGTTGCCTGGCGTTATGGTTTGGGGCGCAATTTTATATGACACCCACACCCCTCTGGTACGCATCGCAGGTACACTCAACAGCTACCGCTACATCTCCGACGTTTTGGAGCCTGTAGTTCTCTCTTACCTGCAGGACCTGCCAACGGCCACGTTTCAACAGGACAATGCGGGCCCGCACGTGGCACGCATCGTGCAACAATTCTTCACGACCCACCAGATGTCACTGCTGCCGTGGCCCGCCTGTTCTCCCGATATGTCGCCCATCGGACACGTCTGGACGCTGATCGGCAACCGAGTGGCCCGGCAAGCACCACCTGCGGCTATACCTGATGAACTGTGGCGACGTGTGGAAGCAGCCTGGACCTACATACCCGAAGCCCACATCCAAAGCCTCTTTCGTTCGATGCCGCGCCGTGTAGCGGCCGTTATTGCCAGCCACGGGGGTCATACAAATGATTGATGTCTGCGTGTTCCGCAAGTCGCACGGGCCTGTAAGCTCAATCGTTTCATCTTCGTATATGTTGTTATGTGTCCAGTAGATCTGGCTTTGGTATCTCGTGTCCTTCTTGGTGTTGCATTTTGGGTGGCCAGCAGTGTATATAAGTACACCGGACAAAACATTAGTCACTCCTAAGAGAAATGACAGTAGGAAGTTACGGGTCTCACAGTGGGCGCCGTGATAGCATTGTTGGGAGATAAATAGCACTGACGTGGTCTGCAGAATAATTTATGTCCCGTGCAGTGGTGAAGAGCAACGTGTGTGTTGAATTTAGTCAGCAATATGGGTCGTAAGACAGTAGCTTCTGGGTGTCATAAAAGAGCCATCGTGTTCGACCGTGCTCACGGACACAAAGTGAATGAAGTCGCCCAATTTTTTGGTATGTCGAAGCGTACTGACCATTGAGCCTACAAACAGTGATGTAGTTCAAAGTCAATTGATAATCGGCGACGTCACTGTGGCCGGAAAACGATTCTCCCCAAGAAGGACCGCCACCGTGTTTCACGCCTGGTAACTGCAAATCGGTTTGAAACCAGACAACAATTGCTCCAAACAGTCAATGAAAGTCCATTCCAACCAATTTCCGATAAGACATTCCGACAAGAACTGCATGCAATGAACATCTGGAACAGAGTATCACGGTAGACGTCTCCTCTTTTAACAGCAAGTCACGAAATCGTACGTTATCAATAAGCTCAGCGGCACCAAAACTTTACTATGGAGGATTGGAAACAAGTAATTTGGTCTGATGAGTCTCGTTTTTGTTTTGTAATCCAACAATGGGAGACTACGAGTGCATCGCAAGCCCAATGAAGCCTTTAATCGTGATTGTGTCGAAGGTGTTGTTCAAGCTGGAGGGGTTCTGTGATATTTTGGGGATGTTTTCCGTACCACGAATTGTGCCCTCTCATTGAAATGACGAGGAATTTGAATCAGCATGCGTACCTCCGCATTCTGAATAACGAAGTCTTGCCCTTTGACCTACATCTCCAGGAGCAACATCACATTGCCACTCCTGTCTTCCAAGACGACAATTGCTGTGTGCACAGGGCTCTAACTGTTTCTGAGTGGCACGACGAACAATCAGCAACACTGTCTCACCTCGACTGGCCCGCCGAATTCCCAGTTTTAAATCTTATTGAAAAATCTGTGAGATCATTTGGAACTGAAGACGAAACGCCGGAATAGGCACCCACGTACTACTCTGGCGGGCCTTCGAGACCAATTGACGCACTCGTGGAGTCTCTACCACACTGGATTTATGAAGACAATAAGCACCATCACCCGTTATTAGGTAAGTTCTACCAGAGGTAATTAATTTTTTGTCAGGTGTGCTTATATTTGAAGAAGTTACATTGGTAATCACACCCTTTAAGACTCGCGTTACAGTGGCTCATGCTGTTGAAGTCATTTGAAATATAGTGCTGTGGAATGTTCCAAAGTTAACTCGTTTGTTACTGATTATTAACATTCATGAGCTGGTAGCGACCAATAAAGACTCTTTAAATTTCTGTAAGTAGATTACTCTCTTCTGGCCGTCAGAAAGGCTAATATTCCTGATCATGTAATTAAGTATATTGAGCTAGTTATCCGGAGCATATCGTTAAGAAGCTCCGGTGTTTCAAGTATCACAAAGGCACGATAAGTACTGTTTTAGTGATACAGACTTTCAAGCCCATAGCATGAATACAAGTCATTCATTAAAAACATTATAAATTTCACTTCAAAAGCTTTTAAGTTCAGTCCTAAGTTCGATGTTATTTTACTACAAGACTTTTTAACTTTGAATTGTCTTTTCCAATTAGATGCAGCACGAATATTTTGCTTATAAGCTGAGTACTTTATTATTAATAAATACAGGAGAAAAGGAAAAGGGCAAATCAGCTAATTTGGCAAAAAAATGCTTTGGTAATCAAATTCTTTGCATTTTCGTTGTAAATAGAAAGCGTATTTCGACCTTTCTCTAGATGAGCTAAGCAGATATTATTTGAAGAAATGGCACTTTCCCATTTTTTTACAAATGTCCTTCCTGTAAGATTCCTACTGGACAATGCCCGAAGCCACTTCACTGAGTTGACCTACTCAAATAAAGTACAGTTATCAAGGCCGGCACACGCTGCGAGACAAGCAATAGCTCCTGGGGATTTAGCGACTCGCATGACTAAATAGCAAGCGTGGGGTATTATTAATGCCATTTGGTCGCCTTGCGTTGGAGACCGAACAACCATTCAATCGGGTCGAATTCTCCCAAAAAATTTATGTCACCCGTCTCGTGCTGTCACTAGTCGTTGACACCATTAACATTTCCTAGGAGCACAAAGTTCGCATGAACCTACTTTAAAGAAGAAGCGTGTTCAGGTTAACTTCGTTCGTGCTTTTTATTGCCAGTTTTGGGTAAGAAACGTTTCCATGGGAACAAGCCTGTTGAATACTGAAATCTAATTATCATTTTCAATAACTAATTGTAGATAAGAGCTATGTTAAGCGGTTAGAAAGCTAAAATGAATGCTCCACCCGTTTAAATTATAAATAAATTTTTAAACCACAATATCTAGGAGCACAACCACGTAATAAAGTCCTTCTTACCACATCTAAGCCTTATTCGGTTTCAACAACACTATAGATAACAAATTTCAGCTGAACTGTTTCCTGTTCAGGAGTATACATCAAGGAAATATCACAGCAGAAAACATTTTGACTCAGTAAATTTATACTAGTAATCCGAATTTATTGGCGTAAAATAGAATTCAAAGTTTCCAAGCTTTCGCACATCAACCAGATGGCGTTTTCAAGAAAGGTAAACAGCAGAAGGTCTTCCTTGAAAAAGCCAAGAAAACAACTGTCTATCTTCATTGAAAAAGCCATGAAAAAGCCAAGAAAACAATTGTCGACCTTCCTCGAAAACGCCGAGAAAATAACTGTCTACCTTCCACGAAAAAGGCAAGAAACCAACTGTCTACCTTTCACGAAAAAGGCAAGAAACCAACTGTCTACCTTCCTTGAAAAACCCATCTGGTTGATGTGCGAAAGTTCGGAAACTTTGAATACTATTTTATACCAATAAATTAGGATTCCTAATATAGTTTTACTATCTTAAGTATAGTTGATGTACATTTCAAAATTGTCTTTATTCTTCAAATAAAAATAGCATTTCTATGTACATGACAGTATAATTCTGCCAATAAATACAGTGGTATATACAACAACTGGAAAGTTCCAGTGAAACGTAAAACAAAATATTGTTAAAATCATAAAATTATTTCGCCCCGAAGGGCGATGGAGAGGCAGACAATAAAGCACGAGCGATGCAAATGAAAATGTATACTACAGTATTGCAGACAAGAAAAGACATGATGCTATACTATTCACAAATTCCAATTAAGTATTACTACCATACTCAAGATTAAATATGCACAAGGTACTAATTCACATAAAAGACCATGGGTGAGAGGGAACTAACAGGTGCAACAGTATTTAGAAATATGACAGAAATGGTAGAAACAATTAAGCACAAATACTTATTATATGCACAGAATTATGCAGTGACAAGAGAGAAATACGCTAAACGGACCCAGGAGGGCAACTTTACAAAAAAACAGAAATCGAACAGTAATTCAATTCATAAGTGTCATATCATATGTACAGAACAATGCAGTGACAAAAAAGAAAGCCGCTAAGCATACCCAGAAGGGCAGCTTCTCATAAAACAGAAATGTAACAGTGGTGCTACACTCAAAATTTGCATCATATGTACAGAAGTATTCAGTGACAAGGGGAGAATCGCTAAAAATACTCAGAAGAGCATCTTCTTACATTAAATTATATACACAGGGACAATAAAATTTCAAAATGTATTCAACATAATGTAGGGGACATTGTGTGTGCAGTAAACTGTGCAGAAGAAAGAATTATATACAACATAAAACACAACAAAATCGAAGAGAACATGGGAAACATGGTGAGCTATCTCCAATAGCACATAAAACAGAATAATCACAAATAGCGAATCATGTGGGTGAAAAAGGAGACTCCACCTAGGAGCCTCATACCACCAAAATTAATACGTAAAATCATGAGTTGTGACAGTGAATGTGGGCGACAACAAAAATCCCACCTACAAGTTGAGACGTAGCTGCAAATTGTGGATATGGAACCACCCAGCCGATTGGGCCCAGGTGGATTGAAAAACGTTATCGGTGTGATGTACAGCTTTCTGTTATTAATTAATTTTAGCTCAATTACTTTCTGTTTTGAGATCGTTCATTGTTGGAATTATCAGAATAACGCATTTATCTTTTTCTTCAAAATAAAATAAGAAAATACAACGCTGATTACCTTAAAATGAATATTTATGAAACGGAAAAAAAGATGTTTATAACAGTTAAATTATTGAAATTGTGTGTATAACTGTTACGTAAACTTAAGCTTCCCTAAAATGCTTTACTAGTAACTTTAAATTGTAACAATAACTTGTAGGCTGCTTTCCCGGACAAATTTTAGTCGTAGCGGCTGAAAACTTTATTAGCCACAATCGAACACCTCATGGAATAAAAGGCTAGGGATTGTAAAAGAATCAACATAACATAAAGTTTCAACTCGTTTATTCAGCAGTCCTATAGCAGTCATAGAAGACAACACAAGCAAAAACAACGACAGAGGCAATAACCAATATCTTAAATTATTCATTCGAGGAAACGCTATATCAGAGGCCCCTAATATTAGAGGAACTAACCAATTATCAAACCCCCCCAATCAAAATTGGTATAACCATAAAAAAAGATTATAACCAAAGCATGGGCAGTTACAATGACATTATAAAGATGGTCATCACCCAATAATCTTCTTACTCGTCCCAACTCCACCCGAATAATTACGCTTATTGCAGTCCCCACTATAGCTGACCACACACCAAAAAACCAAATATAATTATCATCAGTAATTGATAGTCACTCAAACACCAAATTATACGCTAACTATATCACAATTTTTCGTATCACATAAATATAGCTGGCTCTCTTTCCACAAAGCGAACTTAGTACACCGAAGATCGCTTAAATATCCTCTAAATAAGTCTAATGGCCCAATGATTGACCAGGTGAATGAGTCTGTGTATTTAGGAAGCATGTTTGACAGAAAGAACAAATTAGATGGTGAAATTAGTAGGCGAGTGAATTCTTCATTGAAAGTCATAGCTGTTTTAGGAGGAATTTAAAGGAATGATGGATTCTCAAAAGAGTCCCGAATGGATGTGTGTGAAAGTGTAATTGGTGCTATGCTGATGTATGGCAGTGAAACCTGGGTACTACAGAAGAGACATAGGAGTCGTTTGTGTGCTGGAGAGATGCGTTACTTTCGGGGAGTTGATGGCAAGATACTCTCTGATCGTGTGAGGAATGAAGATGTGTTGCAGTTGTGTAATGTGAACCAAAATGTTGTCAGTAAGGTGGAGACTAATATTCTTAGGTGGTTTAACCGTGTTGAAAGAATGAGTGATGAGATGCGATGCTTACTAAGAGAATTTTGTCAGTCCAAGTGGCAGGAAAGAAAGTTAGACGAAGGTCAAAGAAATCATGGCAGGACGAGATTCAGGAATGTCTGCATGAGAAAAAGATCATGAGTATTAAATACAGAAGGTCTCATGTACGCCGTGTGATGGATTTTAGTGGAGCTTGAACTGTGTGCCAAGATCGCTGTAAACGGAGATTTTTGATACAGCAACAGTAAGTAAATACTCGGTTAAACATTTATCTGGCAGATTTTCTTTCTTTGTGGAGCTAACCTCTGAATCTCAGAGAACAGCTGTCTACGCTCATTTACAAAATAACACAGTCGAAACAAAATAGCGCACTCAAGATTCAACACCGGGCTCTTATCCCTCGAAACTTATTACGTGCATCAAACGGAAGTCTTCGCTCTTTCCACGTTTATAAGTGAGTCTTGTAAAATTTCTCATCGGCCGCCACCGGGAATCGAACCCAGGATTTTCCAGTTACGCGCCGGACATGCTTCCACTGCACCATTCGCTTCTTAGTTGCTTGTTCAGTTGCTGATTACCATCTTTAGTGTATCCCCAGCATTGTGCGGAGCTCCAAGAAGCAATCTGCCATGAGGTTTGGCAGTTAGTGTTTGTGAGTCTGGAGGAATTTGAGGCCGCTGTGGTGCAGTGGAAGCATGTCCGGCGCGTAACTGGAAGACCCTGGGTTCGATTCCCGGTGGCAGCCGATGAGAATTTGTTTCCGTGACTCACTTATAAACGTGGAAAAAGCGATGACTTCCGTTTGATGTTTCTAATCCACGTCAATTGCGTATTAATTATTCATTCACCTCCTAGTTGCTTGTTCAGTTGCGGCTTACCATCTTTGGTGAATCCCCAGCGTTGTGCTATCTCCAAGAAGCAATATGCCATGAGATTGGGTGGTTAGTGTTTGTCAGTCTGGAGGAATTTGACGCCGTTGTGGTGCAGTGAAAGCATGTCCGGCGCGTAACTGGAAGACCCTGGGTTCGATTCCCGGGGGCGGCCGATGAGAATTTTTCCATGACCCACTTATAAACGTGGAAAGAGCGATGACTTCCTTTTGATGTTCCTAATCCACGTCAATTGCGTATTACTTATTACGCAGTTGCACTCTGAGCTGTTGTCAGGTGTTGCCAAAGTTAAATTCATCGAGAAGGAGTCTGTGGTATTAAGACAAAAAAAACTGATTAACGAGATAAACCAAATTTACATAAAAACACAACTTGAAAGGAAGGTTCAATTAGTATGTACACAGAAGATCCAAAACATTACGACCACCTCTAAAATGATGTTGGTCCTCCACGTGTTTCAAAAACAGCACTTACTCGACGAGACATAGACGCTATAAGATTTTCAAAGGCGTCTTTGGTATTTGGTACTTACACGTTACCAACAGATCCTTTAACTTTTGAAAGTCACGTGATTAGCCTTCGCAGATCAGATTTGCTGTTCCAAGACAAACCACAGATGCTTGATCGAATTAATGTTTGGGGAGCTTGGAGACCAAGGAAATACCTGAAAGTCTTTCTCATGTTCATCAAGCCATTCTGAAATCATACGGGTTGTATAGCATGGCGGATTATCCTGCTGCACTACTAGAGGGAATTAGACGCCATAGTTTCCTATACGTGAAGGGCTGGACCCAGAGCTTCCCGACAGATCGTATCCCAAAGCACTACACTTCCTCCACCGGCTTGTTTTCGTCGGTGCATCCTGGTGCCAACACTTCCCCAGATAAACAACGCACACGTGTCCGGCCGTCCACATGATGCAACAGAAAACAAGAGTCATCGGACCAGATGACCTTCTTCCAATCATTCAAGGTCCAGTTTTAATGCTCGCGTGCCCATTGTAGGCGTTTTCGACAGTGAACAGAGGTTAGCATGGGCACTCGGAGTAGTCTGCGTATATGCAGCCGCATTTTCAGCAGGGTTGGATGCACTGTGTATTGTGACATATATAACGAAGTAAATTTCTCCGTCATTTTCGGTCCACGCCGGGAATCGAACCCGAGTCCATTTATTCCGGAACAAATCGCTCTACCAACTGAGCTACGCAGGCGTTCGTTCTCGCTGCTATCTGCCTTTATGACGTGTGCGTTCTGCGGGGCAGGCACGTCACACATATGACTAGCATTCGAATCACCGGCAAGTTGCGCCACAGTATCTCTTATGTTGGCTCATACCGGTCGGGATAGCCTTGGCTCACTTTTCGCATAAATAAGCAGCGATTTCCCCCCCCTCCTGCCAGCAGTTCGTGGCCTTTCCCTCCTCGGACCACTTTTTGAAGGTATTAACCAAGGCTGGCTGTGAGCATATCACAACGTCTCGGAAATGTTCTGACCTAGGCGTCTGGCCATTGTAGTTTGGCCTTTGTCAAACTCGCTTAAGCCTTTCTCATCTGAAGAACAAGAATAACACTGATTAACAGAACTCAGTACAGGTGTTATTTAGATCGTTTTATGGCCCACACACGTGAGGTCGTATACTAGCAGTTGCTTAGATTTGCATAAGCTGGTCTTAATGTTTTGGTTACTCTGTGTGTGAGAGAAGACATAATCGCTTTACAAAAGGTCACACATCATCCCTCTCATTTGCCCAAATAAAGAGACAGGGACGGCTTGGACAGATGTTAAGAGTGAATGAACAAATTGTGAAGGGAGTACCTGTAAACAAAATAAGTAAGACAATGTCCAAGCCTAAGAGGATGGTGCTTGGGGATCTGAAAGGAATAAATATAAGGCTTGAGGAGACATGGTTGAAAGGCTTGGAGCAGGCAGCCCTGGGACGAAATGGAACGTAAAACGAATGACGAGATAGATACCGATATTTGGGGGAGGATTAGCGCCCACCATGAGGAGCTCTAAGGACTACAAGCAGTTACCCGTCTCTAATTTGATGCAACTCTTTCCAGGGAAGGTAGATAGCCAGTGCTGTAAAACAAGAATGCGCGAATCGGGACTCGAACCCGGGCACAATTGGGCGAACGATCGGAAACCAGTGTTTTGACCACAACGCCACCAGGGCGGCATATTGAACTTCATACATTTATGAAAGATATAAGAGTGGTACATTAATATTCATGAGATCGGGTCCAAAATTCGTATTTGCCTCCCCGGTGGCACACCGGTCTCAGCACTGGCTTTATGGCCATTCGTCCGAGAAAGGTCTAGGTTTGAATCCCGGTGAGGTATGGATGTCGTGTTTGTCTTACGGCACTGGCTCTCTCCCTACCCTGGAGCCAGTGGTTCTAAATTGGGTACGGATGCCTGCTTATAGCCCACTGAGTTGCTCACGGTGGTAGTTAAACTTTCAATAAAAAAAAGTGGGGGAATCATATTTCAAGAATTAAGAACTCTTTACGAGCGAGCTAAAATCCTCTTTTTCTAATGCAAAATGACGAGGTAAAGGTACTGTAGTCACGTAAAATGCTACAGTGCAATGCGCTCTGTTGATTTGTCGCACAAACTTAATGCAGTTTAAAATGACAAAGAAACAACACTAAAAACATTAAAGAGCTCAATTCCTACACAGAATGCAACTTTTAATGAAGATTGTGTATTCAATCATTTTCTAATCATTGAGAAAGGACATCTGTTTATAACGGAAGTAAAAAACTATTCGAATGCCTACGCAGTTTGAAATCGATATGTCTCATTAAATGATTATACCCAGCGACCCTCTTTCCGGTTTCTATTAATATCCTATTAAAGAGAGAATAGCATGTTCACTCCCGATTAAACAAAGAAAGAATCTTGTAGTACATCATTAGATGAATTACATCATCTCTTGAGGATGGATGAGCTCATGATCATCATGTGGGCAAGCTCTCTCTCTTTTAGTGAAGCACAATTTAAGAGCGACCACACCCCATGGGATGATTATCACGTCTTTCTTCTTTTAAGCAGCTTTGCAGATCGCTTCAACCCGCAGTGCGCCTCTTTTGGTGTTAAATCCAGGATGTAGCTTTCCCTTTCCTTGTTAATAACAGAAACATAACGCACAGCTATCATGGTGCTCACGGGACAGATATGAATATGTGTATTTGGATTATTCTTACATTGCCGAGCCAATCTGAAGTGAAAAAATAATGAAAATAATGCGATTCGCTGCCAACGATCTACGAAAAGGTAAGTTTTAAACTTTGCTATGAAGTAAATTGTCAAAAAATGAATTGGACGTTTTGATCCCCCCCTCTATAAAGAGAAACACTAATTGAGTATACACATCAGTTTGCATGTGCGGTAAATCCTCTATTTTTAGTCCAACCTAAGCGCAAAAGACTGTATGTGTTTGAATGAGCAGAGATATACAGTATTTCAACGTTCTTTCGTGTTTGTTTTGTTACGTTAAACACTGCATTTCTTCTTGCATGCGTACTTGTGTTCAAACGCCTTTACGTGTCATTATCGATATATAGACGCAATACATTTTTATCGTTTCCGATGAAGTCATCTCTCAGAAATCATGAAAATTACATCGCCTGGGAACGGGAATCTAACCCCGAACGCCTGATTTCCGTTCAAGCCTGCTACCGTTACACCACCCTGAACAGCGAAGTTCGAAGCAACCTTTTCGTCCATTTTCGCTGGGAACTTCGTTGTGCTGGGTATGAAAGTTCACTCTTCTTTCATTCAGATTCAGATTCTTTTCCGGGAAACTTAGGAAGAGGGTGAGCAAAGGGCAAGAGTGACTTCAATCCGAAATATTCAGTAAAAGAACAATGAAATGTCAGGGATGTTAGAATGTAAATATGATATCGAATTACTGCTAGAAACATCACACAATTTTCGAAGCAAAGAAGGACTTCTCGTTAATTCTGGACGACGTGTGGAAGAAACATCGTACATTTTTCGAAGCGAAGAAGGAATTCTCATTAATTTCCAGACGATGTGTGGGAGGAACATCACACATTTTTCGAAGAACCTAGTGGCCAATGGATCCATTTTTACGTTGTGGCACCAATGTGAAGTTCAAACTCCTTCTCTCTCTCTCTCTCTCTCTCTCTCTCCGTCTCTCTCTCTCTGTCTCTCTCTCTCTCTCTCTCTCTCTGTGTCTGTGGCGAAACTTGAAACCACATTCTTCTGCTCCGGAGTGGAATGCTTTTCCAATTAAGTTACGCCGGCGAGGGTTTTTCGTTGCTACTTGCTGTCTTGACATGCGCCCTACGTCTTTAGTGCGGCACAAATATCATAATTATTCATTCCTCATTATCGTGATATCTGATGCTAAATCATTTTCGAAACGTATTAAAATGTTGTTTATCTATCTTAGAATGAATGATAAATTTCTGTGTTTAATACGTTTTGAAAATGATTTAGCATCAGTTATCATGAATCACGAGGGATGAATAATTATGATATTGTCATAACACTTTTCTTTGGAGCCCTAAAAGGTTTCAAGTTATTACAGATGCATCACTTCCGGCATAGAAATTGCACAATTAACCATTGTCGATGTTACTGCATCTTTCAACTTTTTCTTCTTTCGGCGGGTATTTAATCTGCGGGTCGTATTACCCTCCCGCAATATCATCGTCACATCAACCGGGGCAACGGATTTCCCACTGGAATTCATAAGAATATTTAATAATGAATGATAAATTGTTATATTTCGAAATAGACAGTGAGAAGATTTATTTAAAAAGAATGGGATCCAAAGAAATTATGAGATCGATGACGACTCCATAATTCATAAAACTACTACTCAAATTATTATGCATGTAGGTCGCCTGCTGCATCGGTAGGTTAGAGTTCACATTCCTCATGAGCTGGAGAGGAAGAAATCTTCAGATGTGTTATTTGGGTCCGTAGCTCATCTGGACAAACACAGAGAAGGGTGTTCCACATATTGAGAATCTTTCTTTTTAACTGATGACCTAACATTCCGCTTTGTTGGTGTTCCACATTGTTTTTCTTTCATCCTGGTATTTCACGCAGCGCCCTGGCTGTTTACAGAGTAGAAGGTCTAAAAGAAAAGAAGGCGAAAGTTGTTTGAGCAGGAAGGATGGATGGACGCCGAGGAAGAGAGAGAAAGAGAGAACAACAGGCAGTCCTCATATTACCCACACAGGTTTCAAAGGTGCTGCTGCCTAAGGGAAAAGAAGAACTGAACACCTCCTCTTGTTCGTTGACCTGTCGTAGTGTTCCGGTTTTGCACCTCGAAAAGTCGAATGAAAATCGACGTTAATTAGTCTTGAATTCACGCTTGATTGATCACTGGTTAGCTACTGAACTAACTCACTGAACTGAAATCGGAAATCACTCAACTGAATCAACCCAGACACCTGTAGCACGGTTTAATACGAAAGTTCACCCAGCGTTAACAGGAAGGAAATTGAAATAAAACCTACGGCTACTACCGCAATCTTCAAGTTTACGTTTAAAGTTGATTTTCCGTATCTGACTCGTTCGTCAAATGAAACTACTGTTATATTTTACACGAGTTGCGTTTTGCTATCGGTCATGATCAACGAAAGAGGTACGTTAATGGGATAATTGTTTTCTTTTTTTTGGGTTTTAAGCCCTGGGCTAATATTTCTACAATATGCATACAAAATTTGGGAATCTACATCTGGCTTTTGCACCACAATTTTGATTTGAATTTCGATATGCTTGTAGATTTCTTCCATACTCGAGGTAGAAAGTTTTTATCACTGTATTTATTAAATTCTGCTACGTATAGTTTTAGTGGGAAAACAAGGAGTAGGTATAGGAAAAAAATTTAATTAGATTTCTAATAAAAAAAAATAACACATTAATTAGTTGGGATAAGTCGAAACCTTCACTTTTTTCCATTACGATAATAAAATGATTAGTGGCAAAACAAAACATGCTTCAATAAGTTTCGATAATTTGTACTTTCCTTAAGTTTAAAAATAAGATATTTCTCTGTAGGTACACATGTTTAGTGAAAAACCGAGTTCTGTAGGTTTGTTAAGATATCCCACTACGTTGAAAAGGTCGTTTCGGGCCAAATTTCACATTTTGTAAAAATGTGTTCATTTTAAAGCCACATTCTTTAAGATTCAAAAATTGCCTTTGTTTCTTGTCTACAATGAATAGATAGCATAGCAATCGGAATACCTGAACCCAGGTATCAAACGATCGGGAGGTGACACTTGAAACGCGTTTTTTGCAGGATGAGATTTTCGTTCCGAACTTTTTACGAAAAACCTGATAACTACAAAAGGTATGTAAATACATTGATGAAACTTGGCATATATCTTTCTTACATCTTACAATGTTTTGCATGCGATGAACTAACAGTTTTGCTGTTTGTCAGTTCAAAGTTAAGTTATAGTTCTTTACATTCGACATAGTGAAAAGATTTGTTGAAAATTCACACTAATCCATGTAGGAATGAGTGTATCTCAGCAGTCTTTAGGAACATCACTTACCTTTTAGTTCACTGCATGGATAATAGTCATACGCATATACTGATGCAAAAATTCCAACATATATCTGTAACTTTTTTATATAAAGCCTTTACCGTAAACGAAATATTTCCTTAAATTCTTTCACAAATTTTCCAGTTTCTTGAAAATTTATATTGATATCATTTTTTTTCAACGTTTTTTGTGTTTTGTGTGTTAGCCTTCCTAAAAACAATCACCCATTTTCTTGAATTTTTTCAAAAAAAGTGGCCCCAACGAACTGGGATACTTTAAGTTTAAAAGTAAGATATTTCTCTTTAGGTACACACTACACATGCTTAGTGAAAAAACACGTTCTGTAGGTTTGTTAAATGAAATGTTTAAAACAGAAGTTTTGAATTAAAGAAAAAAGAAAAGATATAAAATTTAATAAAAAGTGAAGTTTCTTTCAGTTCACAGTAATTTTCCCATAATAAAAGTATTTCAGTATCAGAAACGGAGAAAATACTAATAAGCACTGCGTTCAAATACACTGATGTTCAAACCGTGCGTAAAAATAAAAAAAGTTAGGAGAAAAACTAAATCTCTCCCCGAGCAGTTGTATAACCAGTAAAAGCAAAAATTCGAGATTAATAAACAGTTTCCACGTGTTTGTTGTATAATCTGTAAAAACGAAATTCGAGATTATTAAACAGCTTCCACGTTCTTAGTGTGCCTTGGCTATTTTTTTTTTTTAATTATTTAAACACCTTACATGTGCGTTTCACATCGGCAACAAAAACAAAAACCTCAAGTACCTTGCCTGTGTATTGCTGGAAAGTTGCCGCGGGAGACTTCAGATCTGCTTTTCATTGCCGCTGGGAGGGTTAATTGCCACCGTGAGCAACCCTAAGAGATATAAGCAAACGCCCATCCCTAATTTAGGGACACTGGTTCTAAACACACCGTATAAACACACAATCCATATCTCGTCCGGTACACGAAACTGGCTGCACTCAGACGGATGGTCAGATGGACAGACATTTAGACGACTGTGCCACCTGGGCTACATGTGAAAATCGCAACGGGAATGAATGGTGTGATCGTCTAGATGTTTTTATGTACGTTGCGTCGTGTTCAGTAAATGCAATAGCATTGTGATTACACCAGCGTGATGATCACAAGCACTGTTGAAGCCTAAGACAAAAAAAAAAAAAAAAATAGACTGTCAGAAAGCGCGCCACTTGCGGCATTCGTTGAAACCCTCCATTGTCGGGAGCTTGTGTGTTGACGTGTTTGCGCGCGAGTATTTGAGTTCTAAATCTTTAAAATTTTGGTATTTAAAATAATTGCTTTCAAAATTAAATGGTGCATTATTTATCAGTAGTTTTCTTTCTTTTTTTTTATTTCTCTAATCTGTGTACGCCCGGCCCCGATATAGCTTGGTATTTTCCTGTTTACTAGCTTTGTCTTGTCTTCTTTTGGTTATGAGAACTTGCAGATTACAATTTCTTCTAGAAACTTCTCGTTTCGTACACGAACATTCTTTCTGCATAATCTCTGCAGTACATTATGAATTAAATCAGACACTCTCTCGCTTTGAAGTAAGAATTTATTCACTGCTAACTCCCAGCATTCACAGATGGCGCTGCATGTTCGAAAACAAGTCCTCGTTTTATCTTCCCTAGCGCGAGATAAGGAAACAAAAATCACTAAAACGAAAATTAAAGACGTTAAAGCATAGTACATTAATCCTAAATAAAGATTTTCAAACAATAATGCTATATTAATTGAAGTAATATGTCTACTCTGTGACATACTACAGAGGTGAAAACATGTGTCAATACGACAAATCTACAGCGAGACATTCTGTCCGCGTAGCTTAGTTGGGAGAGCGACTTACTCCGGAGTGAGGGGAAACGTTTTCGATGACCGTCGCGGACAAACTTGTGTTTTCACATTGGCGCCCGAATGTAGAAAATGGATCCACTGACCATTAGCTTTTTCGAAAAATGTGTGATGTTTGTTCCATACATTGTTTGGAATTAATGAAAAACTCCTACTTCATTCCAAAGAAAATTTTAAAAAATTGAGTGGGAGATGATGTGACGTAATACAGAGGTGAAAACATGTGTCAAGATGACAAATCTGCAGCGAGACATTCTGTCCGCGTAGCTCAGTTGGGAGAGCGACTTACTCTGGAGTGAGGGGACACGCTTCGATGCTCGTCGCGGACAAACTTGTGTTTTCACAACTCATTCAGATCAGATCATATATAGAGGATTTTAGGAAGGGAGTGTCTGACCCTAGGTCTTAAACAACCCTTAGAAATAGGAAGCTAGGAGATTTCGGCTAGAGTGCCCGATAGGAAAGTGGCATGGAAGCGAGGAAGATAGGGGGAGGAAGACGCCCTTATTTATTACCGGGGGGTGTCAGTATCAGGGTCTCGACGCAAAACGTGCCCATCCGACGCACGTCGGATATTTAGTGCTTCCAGCGTTTGTATCTGCCTGGGATCGAACCTGCACTGAGAAAAACGTTTTTTAATTCAAAAAAATTTTTTATTAAACCAACAAAAAATTTTGTCGATACACAGTCAACAAAACATTTTGTTGAATTTGCAAAATAATTTTGTTGAAAATTATTGTTTATTTAACAAAATTTATTGTTATCACGACAAAACGTTTTATTCATTTAACAAAATGATTAGGTCGATTTTTCGGAATTTGTTTGATCCAACAAAACATATTGTTATCATGACAAAATGTTTTGTTGCTGCAACAAAACATATTGTTATCGTGACACAATATGTTTTGTTGCAGCAACAAAACATTTTGTCATGGTAACAATATGTTTTGTTGGATCAAACAAATTCCGAAAAATCGACCTAATCATTTTGTTAAATGAACAAAACGTTCTGTCGTGATAACAATAAATTTTGTTAAATCAACATCGATTTTCAACAAAATTATTTTGCAAATTCAACAAAAAATTTTGTTGACTGTATATCGACAATTTTTTTTGTTGAATTAACAAAATGTTTTTCTCAGTGTGAGACTCCTCCGTGGTACTCACGAACGCTGACCACTAGGCCATTAGACTCTCATTCAGCGACCAGCGACCAAATGTAGAGGATTTTAGGAAGGGGCTGTCTGACCCCAAGTCTTAAACAACCCTTAGAAATAGGAAGCTATGAGATTTGGACTAGAGTGCCCGATAGGAAAGTGACACGGAAGCGAAGTAGAAAGGGGGAAGAAGACGCCCTTATTTATTACCGGGGGGAGGGGCAGTACCCGGGGTCAGACGGCTTAACGTGCCCATCCGACACACGGCGGATATTTAGTGGATCGAACCTGAGGTCTTTTCCATGGCAGTCACGAACGATGCCCACTAGGCCACCCGCGGCCCTAACTCCTTCATTCACATTACCCGCCATGCTTATATACTGCAAGTGGCATTTTATTTACCTGTGACTCACTGTCAACCGTTGCCAAATAGTTTAAATAAATTCGTAAGTTTTGAAGGGCCGTTCAGAAGGAAATATAAAGAAGACTTAACAGGGTCAGAACAAAAGCTCAAAAAGGAAGGTTGATTTAGTGATGTACGTCATAAGTGTTTATTGTGGATTTCGGTGTAAAAGTATTGTTCTTTTATATTTATTACTAATATTAAAAAAATTACAGGAAGTATCGTTAAACGTTCTTTGAAATTATTCTGAATTACCTCAACGTATTGATATTTTCTGAAACTAAGCAACGCTGGTGAATTGCTAAGTTTGTCTCATGAATTGGAAGCTAGCCAAGCCAGCAATCTAACTGCTCAGCCACCAAATAACATTTCATTTAGCAAGACCGCACGACGAGACAGTTAAACTGCGGTTTTGGCAGAAACCTTCTTCTTCACGCCAGTAATAAATGCTAATTCACAACCACTATTTGTTCCTGAACTCTATTGGCAGAACGCCATGTGTTTTGCGACCGAGAAATACCCTTGAATCGCTTTAAAAATATCCATTATTGGGCTACATTTTTGCAGGAAGCTTAGTGAATGCTGAAATATATGTTGATTCATCATCCCCACGCGGAAATCAGCCACGCCTAGTCACGGCCTTCAAACTTAAAAAAACCTGTAAGAAAGAAACCAAAAGTCCTACAACATGGTTCTGCATTGCATATAAGAAAATAAAAAGCAGAAAAGAGAAAACTCCGATGCCGTCATGGGGCTGGATTCCGGACTTATTGTTCCTCTACTGCCTGATCGGAATCTAAACACCTGAAATATATCGCTGCCTTGTGGGATTCTGACGCAAACGCAGCTGGAGGTTGAAGTACAACGCCTGAGTTATAATGTGGGATAAGACAGAACATTCTAATCGAGAACAAAACCCGTTTACCTCGCGGAATGCGATTAAGTCGAGCACTTCCCAATCTTGTTCATCTCGTTGGTATTCAGACAAAGAACCGCGAAGTTACTTCCGTTAGCAACCGGCGACTCCACGTGGTCGTATAACCTGGCTTTTCTTTTACAAGACGTAGGATCAATTTTTGACGAGTCTTAGTTTGAAGCTGCGATAATTTGGTGTTAAGGTGGTTCCACCTAAATTATCTGCCTTATGTTTCCAATGGTAAAATTTATTTACATATTTTATTCGTAATTAATGTATTCCCAATTTGCACATCGATAAAACTAAATTTAAGTTATAACATGGGATACTTAATACTTGCTAAAACATAACCATAATTATATTAAAAATCAACCAATTTTCTTTGAGTAATGTTCAGAGCTGTTAATAGATGGCGCGACCTGTGCATTGATGACGTCAGTAGACAAAAAAGTGCTGGATTGCTTGGTTATGGTTATAATTTAGCAAGTATTAAGTCTCCCATGCTATAACTTAAAGTTAGTTTTATTGATATGCAAATTTTCATCCTTGGGAATGCATTAATTGCGAAGAAAATACGTAAAGAAGTTTTACCATTGGAAACATAAGGCAGAGATTTTTTTTTTTTTTTTTGATTGAAAGTTTAACGACCACCGTGAGCAACTCAATGGGCTATAAGCAGTCGCCCGTCCCTAATTTAGGGTCACTGGTTCCAGGGAAGGGAGAGAGCCAGTGCCGTAAGACAAACGCAACATCTATGCCTCACCGGGATTCGAACCCGGACCCCTAACGGACGAATGATCAGAGGCCATCGCTTAGACCACTGCGCCACCGGGGCGGCGGAGAGATTTTAGGTGGAATCACCTTAAACGAAGTGTTCGCAGACTCGTTAGCGATTTTACGATTCGGGTATTTTTTAAGAATACTCTGAGATTTATTTGGAAAGTAAGCATGTGTTTTGTCTAGGCAGTGTTTCAAGATTTGTCGTTAGCATGTTGCTGAAAAGTAAATCGTGTAAGTGTTATTATAAAAATAAACATAAATATTGCAGTTAATATATGTATATTAATAAAATAAAAGCAATTGATGTTTTGTTTGCTTTTACTTTATTTGTTTTCATTGCAGTGAGTGTCCATAAGACCGTTTTACGTAAAGTATAGGATATACTGGTGTTTCTTTAACTATGCTGTGAAAACGCAACTCTTTTGTGCCTGTAGTGGGACTCGAACCCACATTCTTCTGCACCAGAGCCGAATGCTTTCCGAATTAAGCTGCTTCGGGGGAAATGGAGCTTATCTGTGCTACTTGCCGTCTTGAGAAATGCGTCACCGCTGAGGTAGGTACTCGCATATTCCTCCCCTCTCCTCTCTTGAGGAAAAGCTGGGGCAGTATCGTAGGTTTCCGGGTGAGCCAGCAAACTACTATTGAAGGAGACCTCACTGTAGAAGAAGGAATTCTGGCTAATTCCAAACGATGTGGGGAAGAAGCCTCACACATTTTTAAAGAACTCAACGGCCAGGCGATTCAGTTTTTCTTTCGGGTGCCAATGAGAAAACATAAATTTTTCCATCGAATTCACACCCTTCTGCTTTGGAGCTGAATACTTTTCCAATTAAGCAACGCTGGAAAGGGCTTATCACTGCTACTTGCCATCTTGATTTGTGCGCCACTTCTAAGGTAGATACGTCACATGCATCCCCCCTCGACGAAAATCGCAGGTTTCGTATCTGCCGCAAACCATGTTTGAAGTAACTCCCTGTTGAAGAAGGAATTTTGACTAATTCCAGGCAATGTGTGAATGGAACATCACACAGTTTTCAAATAACCTAACGGCCAGTGTAGACCCATTTTTACGTTCGGGCGCCATTGTGAAAACCCAAATTTGCTAGTGGAAGAACTCGAAAACACACACATCCTTCTGCTCCGGAGTTGAATTCCTTCCAAATTAAGTCACGCCGGCGAAGCTTATCGCTGAAACTTTGTCGTCTTGATATGTACTTCACCTCTGAGATAGGTACGTCAATATATTTCCCCCTTGAGAAAGGGCTGGGACAGAATCGTAGGTTTCAGGGTCAGCCGGTAAACCACTCTTGAAGAAGAGCTTAATGTAGAAGAAGGAACTATGACTAATTCCAGACGATGTGTGGAAGAAGCATCACCCCTATTTCGAAGCGAAGAAGGAATTCTCATTAATTCAAGACGATGTATGGAAGAAAGACCATACATTTTTGGAGAACCAAATGGCCAAGAGATTCATTTTTGCATTCGGGTGCCAATGTGAAAACACAAATTTTTGCCCGTGTCGGTACTCGAACCCATATCCTTCTGCTCCGGAGCCAAACGCTTTCCCAATTAAGCTATGCCGGCAAGGGCTTATCCCCGCTACTTGCCGTCTTGACATATGCGTCCCCTCTGAGGAAGGTATGTCACAATGCTTAGGAGCGCCGAAAAGATTGCAGTGATGCTACTGATGAAACTCATATTACACCACGACACCAAATTTAACAGTATCGAAACGACAACTTGGCCGTGCAGTCGAACTTGTGTTTTCTTCCTTTTAATTCGTTAAATACATCGGGGCCATCTAGGCCGAAAATAGCATCAAAAATTCTTGACAACCAATTTTCTTTAACAAAACCCAAGCCGAGACCGAAAATGAGTTCGAACGCTGTCAGTTGCAAAAAAGGAGGTGGAAGCGCATACACGATAACTCAGATTTTAGCACATAAACATATTCTGTTAAATTTATTGTAATCACATTTTAAGTCAATTAGCGTACCACATGATAACTCCAAAGGTATGTCTAGTATTTAGGCCTTCTAAGTGAAGCAGATAAAAAATGTCAGCAAATACTTCTCGACATGTGCTATCTACGCATATGCGGAAGTATAGTTAAACTCTCGTAAACAAATAATTTAATGTAAAAGAATAGTTCCGATTCATCTATTATACAGTGAAAGTAACAGTAAAACAGCATTTGCCATAACATTTGCCCAGACCTTAGCATCACAAGCAGAGATATCTATTAGGTGTGCAACTTAATTCTCGGATACAGGCACGACACGTGGAGAGCAAATTATAGCAAATCGAATACGTACCTAATCAGGGAAAATAATCCCCGTCATGTTGGATACATTTGAGCCATCGGTCACGGAGCTAGCGAATGCCACTGCGGAAAACAGAGGGCTGTTTCGAGTTGATAAAGTCATCAATACTTGTGTGGACCTCCTTGACACAAGTGAAGCGCGTATCACTTAGGTGATGTTGCAGGGAGCGAAAGACGTGATAATCCGACTGGGCGAAGTCTGGAG
Organism: Macrothele yani; assembly: GCA_039090855.1. Lineage (NCBI taxonomy): Eukaryota > Metazoa > Arthropoda > Arachnida > Araneae > Macrothelidae > Macrothele > Macrothele yani. The sequence goes on along the minus strand of CM077013.1, from coordinate 113,899,060 downwards.
AATACGCCGGGTGGGACAAAATCTCCCATCCCAGGTCGGTGATCTTGTTTAAAGTCGTTTTCGCGCTGTGAGGAAGCGCGTTATCCTGGAGCAACAGGACCGACCTTCTACCGGCGTATACCTTTTTCGCCACCATTGCGTCACTCACACGAATGAGTTGCTGACAACAACGCTCAGCATTGACCGTTTCACCAGGTTTGAGCAACGCATAGTGTACGACACCGCGCTGATCCCACCATATGCACAGCAACAACTTCCTGGCATGGATATTCGGTTTGGCGGTACTGGTGGTAGGCTGACCTGGATAAACCCACGATTTGCGTCGCTTAGGATTATTGTAGAGGATCCACTTCTCATCACAGGTCAAAATCTTATGGAGGAAATCCTTCTTTTTGAATCTGGAGAGCAAGGACACAGCAACATCGTAGCGCCTAGACTTGTTCGCAGCTGTGAGTTGGTGGAGCACCCAACGGCCCTCCTTTTGAATTCGTCCAAGCTTGTGCAGGCGCTTTGCAATGGCTTGCAGTGTTACTCCGAGTTCCTGGGCAACCTCTGACTGTGTGCGACAGCGATCCACGTCCAACAGTTGTTCCAGTTCCTCGTCGTCAACTTTCTGTGTCTGTCCCGGACGTTCTGCATTATGGAGATAGAAATTTCCCTTGCTTAAACCGCTGGAACCACTTCTTACACGTACTGTAGCACACAGCAGCCTCACCCAAAGAAGCACAGATCATTTGCTGGGCTTCAGCGACAATTTTTTTCAGATGAAACGCGAACACAAGGCAGTGGCTGAAGTGTTGCTTCTCGAACGACGTTGCTTTCACCATCAACATTCGTACTTCTGTCACTACAGCTGCGAGCGGTTACGGTTGTCTGGAAAGATGTGGGACGGCACTGCAATCAGCCATTATCGCACACAGCTATTTGCATTTGCTGACGTTCTATGATCGCTTGCTGTTAAGGGCCGAGAATTAAGTTGCACACCTAATAAAACTTCGTTCTCTCACAAATTTCGACAAAATTTCAATTTATGGAAGAGAGAAGGCACAGTTTAAAAGAAGACCTTCATCACGCTACAGGGCGCATCCAAAGTTTCTTCCATGCTGGGAAATAATTATCTCCCGTTGCTCGAAACTACACAAATCACAAGATTTCTACTTCTTATTCAAACATCGGTTGCAGTCCGCACTTTACGCAAGATGCTACTCCCCCTGACCTCGGACAACAAGAGAAATGGAAGGACTGCCCAGAAAACAAAACAGTTGGTGCTTTTCTAAGGATGTCTGCTCTTTTCTTTCTAAAATAATAAAAATCTTGCTTTTTTTGCCTGCTCATAATCCTCAGTAACGGAGATAAAATATCCTCTAGCAATCCAGCAAAATTAGTCAAAAGCACCTTCATTCAGCGTTAAAAACATTAAAAAGGCAAGGAGTCGAGAGTACGCCACGTGATCGTTTTTTTCTTCCCTTTTACTTTCTTCCCGTGCAACACGCTCCCGATATCACGGCGGTTTCGTAACAAACCAACACAAAAATACGATGGGGTATTTTCCCTCTTCCTACAAACGAAAAGAATTTTACTAACTGAAAATCAAAAATATTTACAATAATAATAACAAATGATAATTCATTGTCATTTCGCATCTACTCAAAATCTACGCACTGCATATTATCATATCGTACAGAATGTTTTTTCCGAAAAGTGTACTCTAGGTCACCTACATGGGTCCAGATAGTCGAGTGGTCCAGAATGTGAGTGCCTTACTCATCGGGATACTGCCCATGGGTTCGAATCTCCGGTAAGATATGGCGTTTATCTTACGGTGTGCTTCACTTACTTTTCTGAAACAAGTAACCCTTCATTAGAACAACGAAACGAACAAAAGCCTCTGCATTGTTGTTACTTAAGGAGGGAAAATTATTTCATTCGTTCACAGGTGCCAGTAACCGTCGCTACGCATCTGAATTTACTTCTCATATGTTCTTTCTGAAGCGACAATTTATTATGCATACACACCTAATAATCTGTGGGTCCATCTTTTGCCCTTACAACACTAGCAACACGTCGTGGTATGAACTTTACCAAATATTAGAAACATTTTACACAGCCACCTAATAACATGTGGATCCATCTTTCGCCCTACAACAGCAGCAACACGTTGTGGCATGGACTTTACCAGTTGTTTGAAACATTATTCACAGCCACCTGATAACGTGTGGGTCCACCTTTCAACCTTCCACGGCAGCAACTCGTTGTGGTATGGACTTTACCATCTGTTAAAAACATTATACACAGCCACCTAATAATGTGTGGATCCAGCTTTCGCCCACACAACAGCAGTAACGCGTCGTGGTATGGGCTCTACCAGGTATTGGAAACATTATTATACACAGCCACCTAAAAACGTGTAGGTCCACCTTCGCCCTTACAACAGCAGCAACACGTCGAGGTATGGAATCTACCAGCTGTTGGAAACATTATTATACACAGCCATCTGATAACGTGTGGGTCCAACTTTCGCCCTTACAACAGCAGCAACACGTCGTGGTATGGACTCTAACAGGTGTTAGAAACGTTATTATACACAGTCAGCTGAAAACGTGTGGGTCCACCTTCGCCCTTACAACAGCAGCAACACGTCGTGGTATGGACTCTAACAGGTGTTAGAAACATTATTATACGCAGTCAGCTGAAAACGTGTGGGTTCACCTTCGCCCTTACAACAGAAGCAACATGTCTTGGTATGGACTCTACCAGGTGTTGGAAACATTATTATACACAGCCACCTGATAACGTGTGAGTCCACCTTTCGCCCTTACAACAGCAATAACACGTCGTGGTGTGGACTTTACCAGGTAAAGGAAATATCTTACACAGCCACCTAATAACATGTGGGTCCACCTTTTGCACTACAACATCAGCAACTCGTCGAGGTAGGGACTTTACCAGCTGTTGGAAGCATTACACACAGCCACCTAATAACGTGTGGGTCCACTTTTTGCCCTCACAACAAGCAGCAGCACTTCGTGGAATGGACTCTACCAGTTGCTGGAAACATTTTTCGCAGCCACCTAACAACGTATGGGTCCACTTTTAACTTTCACGCAGCAGCAACTCGTCGTGGTTTGGACTTTACCAGATAAAGGAAATATCTTACACAGCCACCTAATAACATGTGTGTCCACCTTTCGCACTACAACATCAGCAAATCGTCGAGGTATGGAGCTTACTAGCTATTGGAAACATTATACACAGCCACCTAATAACGTGTGGGTCCACTTTTTGCCCTCACAACAGCAGCAACACGTCGTGCCATTGACTTTACCAGGTAAAAGAAATATCTTACACAGCCACCTAATAACATGTGGGTCCACCTTTTGCACTACAACATCAGCAACTCGTCGAGGTATGGACTTTACGAGCTGTTGGAAACATTATACACAACCACCTAATAACCTGTGGGTCCACTTTTCGCCCTCACAACAGCAGCAACACGTCGTGCCATTGACTTTACCAGTTGCTGGAAACATTATTCGCAGTCACCTAACAACGTATGTTTCCACCTTTAACCCTCTCACGGCAGCAACTCGTCGTGATTTGGACTTCACCAATTGTTGGAAACATTCACAGCCACCTAATAAAGTGTAGGTCCACATTTTGCCTTCACAACAGCAGCAGTACGTCGTGGTATGGACTCTACCAAGTGCTAGAGACATTATTATACTCAGCCACTTTGTGCGTCCAATTTTCGCCCTCGCAACAATAGCAACGTTTTGATGTGGATTGTACCAGGTGTTGGAAACATTGTTATGAAGTGTTTTGCATTTTGATACTAATAGTGGCATGTTTTGCATTTTGATACTAATAGTGGCATTAGTATCAAAATGCAAGTGTTAGGCTTCAAACTGGAACAGACAACAGCAGCAACAATTGGTGGCATGGACTCTTCTAGGCGATGAAAAACTTCGAGTAGAATTGGGGCCCATGATTGAAGGGCAATCCTCTTCGCCGGTTGTGGGTTTCAGGCTCGCATGCATCTCTGCACTTTATTCCACATGTACAAAACTGGGTTCAAATTCAGAGAGTGAAAGAACCATCTGAAGGCTACGAACCTTCTTACATACAACTCCAACCTTCACCAATCTGGAGAGATGAGATAGGGCGTACTGTTGTTGGGGAAAGGCATCCTGCTGTGAAAAAAGTATAGTCATTATATAATATTCAGATTTAGACGAACGTCAGTAATGACCCTGACACCAATGAAATGGGATGTAGCTACGAAAGTCCATCTGCAAGCTAAAATCTGACCTCAAGATTGAAAGAAAAACTGAATGGCAAGTGTGTTAGTGATGAAGATTGATAACTTTTGGTCTAGGATATTTACAGGTCGTGTTACACATCATTTTAAAAGTCTCGTCAACAGAAGGTAACATCCCAAGGTCAAGAGGAAGCCAAAATCCGCTACGACGCATCGTTTTCATAGCAACAAAAATGAATTTTTGTAATGGCTTTTACCTTTTTTTTCGTGGGCTTAACAATGATCGTGAGCAACTAGATGTGTTATAAGCAGTCGCACGTTCGTAATTTAAGGCCATTAGTTCCAGGGAAGGGAGCCAGTGCCATACGAAGAAACATAACATCCATGCCTAGCAGGATTCGAACCCGGGCCCATCTCGGACAAAGGCGGAGAAGCCAGCGCTTAGACCAATGCGCCACCTAGGAGGCTGGCTTGTGTCACATTTAGCACCAGGTTCTCGTAATTTACGCAGATTGCAATGAATTATTGTTATATTAATGTAAAATGGCCGCCCCCGTGGCGCGGTGGTCTAAGCGATGGCTTATGATCATTCGTCCAAGATGGGTCTGGGTTCGAATCCCGGAGAGGCATGGATGTTGAGTTTGCCTTACGGCACAGACTCTCTTCCTTCCCTAGAACCAGTGGTCCTTAATCAGGGACGGGCGACTGCTTATAGCCCATTGAGTTGCTCACGGGGATCGTTAAACTTCCAATCAAAAAATAAATGTAAAATGTGATGAAATAATGTTCGGCGATAGTTTAGTAATACATTTTGTTGGAGTAACAGCACCTTTTTCGGTGGTCGTTTATCGACCACCTTGAACAACTCAGTGGGATATAAGGAGTCGCCAGTCCATAGTTTAGGGTCCCTGGTTCCAAGGAAGCGAACGAGCCAGTGCCGTAAGACAAACGTAACATCCATGCCTTACGGGTTTCGAACCCAGACCCACCACGGACGAGTGGTGAGGATCCAGCGCATAGACTACTGCACCGCCGGGATGGCTACTGTCTTTTCTGAAGTCAGTATTTCCCCGTCATTCTGAATTCTACCTCTACTGCCCCTAATGATGTTCCGCACACTTAAAGGAAACTCAAAACACGTATGCGGATGACTGTACAATATATCTTCAAACTGCCCATGGCAAAACAATGTGCCGGTGATTTGAGACGTCGGCTTCTGACCATTCGTCCGAGATGAGCCCGGGTTCGAGTGCCGGATGAGGCATGGGTGGAGTGCTTGTCTTACGGAGCTCCCTTTGTCCCACTCTTGAGCCAGTTGCCCTGAATAAGGAACAGGCGATTACCTATAGCCCTCTGGGTTATTCACTGTGATTTTTTAAAACCCGAAAAAAAATTTTATTGAGCGATTTGAGTACATTAGCGAATCGAACCACAACAGCACTGGGGTAACGTATTCTTGTAAAGCAGTAAAACTTCATTTTGTTTCGCGAAATTAAAGACAAGGAGACCCACTATCTTTAAAAAATGTTAACTCTATATTGGAAGATATTTTTGGAATTGTAAACTGGGATGAAAAAGGATTAAACATAAATGGAAGGTACCTAAATCACTTAATATTTGCTGATGACATAGTCATCAATACAACTAGCGAAAATCTTCCAAATTCGTGGAGACAATGTAAATAGACAAAGACATCGCCCTTTCCACGTTTATCTTTAATTAACACACAGCAACCGAAAAATTGTTATCCGGACACCGCTGGGATGCTTATTTTTCGTCGATATCTGTTGTAACTGGTTCAAGTTCTCGTGTGTGTTTATCTGTCAGCATCGGACTTCACAAATCCGTAGGGATAGGCTCTGCAACTGAGGCATCTCCATCTGGTGAAGCTTATAAAATTAATAAAAGAGTCAAAGTGGAGATGGGCTAGACATGTTGTAAAACTGAAAGATGAAAGATGGACACAATTAATAACAGAATGGCAACCGAGAGATGGAAAGAGACGAAGGGGCACCAGAGAACAAGATGGAGAGATGACCTTCATAAATTTAGAGGTGCTAAATGGTAGACTGTTTCTAAGGATCGAGAAAGTTGGAAAAGACTGGGGGAGGTCTATACCCTGCAGTGAGTGCCATCAGGCTAAGAAGAAGTAACACTTGAAGCCTGCTGCGAATTGTAAAGATGACCAGTGTTATTCCTTGGCTTCCCTAACACCACTGCTCACTTTTTAATTCAAATGTAATTTACCTGTTCAGAAATGCGATAAAAACTGCTGATATATGCATTTGACCTAAGTCGAAATACGAATGAGGCCACTCGGAAAACATACTTGTGAAGTTTTGTCAGGTTTTTCTGGAGGCTGTTCAGAGGTCGATATTCCTTTCATCTCAGGACCGTGGCCGGAAAAATTCAAATACATCAAACAGGAAAGTAAGGAAGGTTTATTATTAGCCCTACTTTTCTTTCACCAAGTATTCTAGAGTCTGACAACAGAATCCCACAAGAAAAACTACGCTAGAACTTAACACCTGATTGCGAAAGAAAAACAAAACTTTTTGGTTTTGTTATGGCTACCGTGTTGTCCCGAAACAAATTTATTTATTTTTTAATATCTTTTTGTCGCAATAAAATTCATAGATGTTCCTCGACTTGCAGTTTTCAGTTCTTTACTTTGATGATCCTACGTTTCGGTAGTACTTCACTGGAATTTCATATGAATCCGTGATAAAATACTAAAGAGAAACTGACGTTAGTTGTTTTTTAAAAAAAACGCAGATCTTAAATATTAAGTAGGCTTCGACTGTTCGCATGGCGGAATAAAGCCTAGAGGCTGCAACATTGTGTTGTTAAATATTTATTGATATATCAGATTTAAGACCATGACACACTTGAACAAATTCAAGGTAAAATAAAAATAAAAACCGTGATATAATAATCAAAAATACTTCATTTGAAATGCAAACGAAGGGATAAAAGTGAAAAAGATGTCTCCTATAACCGTTGTTTACGCCTCAAAGAATTTACAAAGTAGAACCGTGACCAAATTTCAAGAAATGCAAGAAAAAGAAAGCCTATGTCAAAATAAAAAGGAGCAATCAAGCAAATAATCTTTCATTGATTCACAATTATATAAGTATGCAGATATTTATTTTTAGATATATCCAAAATGGAAATGCATCCGTTATTTCTGTTGTACTCACTCAAAGCAACCATTGCAAAACGCACAGCTTGACCTTTTCCTACTCGAAAAGCCTTGAAGCTGAAAAGTTTTATCTTTTACGTAACCTAAAGTTTTTGTTGTTTTACAAAACTAGCTTTCTGGCTCTTTGTAACTCCTTCTCGGTTTTAAACAGGTTTTTCATACTTGAATTTTTTATGATTTGAAGAAAAGCGAGAGAGAGAGGACGAAATAATTGAAAATATCGTCACCCATATAGCGAATAACCGCATTTTCAGCACGATTATTAATATCGCTTACACTATGAAAATAATAAAACTGCGAATAATAATGTAGGAAACAGCAGAAACACTAGCAGAAAATTCGATAAAATTGTGCTAGTACGTTTTCGATTAAAATTTTCATTGCTGTTCAGAAAAGGAGATGCTAAATAATTTTTGATTTTTACTAAAATCTTTGTATCTCTTGCTTACGAAATTTCATTAACAATGCATGGAAGTGAAATGAAGAAAGAAACAGCAAGCGAAATTAAAAAACAGCAATGTTATCATTATTCCGAGTGATTATTTTAATATTAATTGATTATTTATCGATATTCAAAGTGATTATTTTAATAAAGAGTGGTTATTTTATTACATAATTTTGGTCATTTTAAAATGACATTAAAGTGACTATTTTTATTGTATATTGTATGCCAGTGGATATTTTATTACATAAAAAATAAATGGTTATTTTATTATAGTATATAATAAATGGATGGTTATTTTATTACATATTTTATTATATATTATATAATAAATGGATGGTTATTTTATTATATATTACATAGTTGTAGTTATTTTGTTATATATTATATAATAAATGGATGGTTATTTTATTATATATTACATAGTTGTAGTTATTTTGTTATATATTATATAGTTGTGGTTATTTTATTATTTATTATATAACAATGATTATTTTTATAACATAATTCTGTTGACACTAATACTTCATTACATGTCATTTAAGTTTCTTTTATGTTAACTAAGATAATTTCTGTTTGTTTTTTCCAAGCATATTTATACCTTCTGCCTTTGGATTACTGAAGGCATTTTTTTTGTTTTGAACATAGGAAAAATAATCATTTCCTAAATGTGCCATGAATTTTGCATTTACTATTTTTTACTTTCATCCTTTTTATCTTTTTTTTATCGGAAGTATCATACATCAGTGTGGCAAAGAATTTTTAAGACTGAGTCTGTAAAATGAAATAGAAACAAGAAATTATAATATATTTTGGTTTGTTATTCAAAATAAGTCCCTCCGGCTTCAATACACTTGTTACAGCGATTTAATAATGATTCGAATGCCTGTTCCAGTTCACTTTGCGGAACTGCCTCCAAAGCACGCGTCGAAGCTGTTTGTATGGCCAAAATTCCATCAAAATTACACCCTTTTAACGTCATTTTAAGTTTTGGGAATAAAGAAAAGTCGCAGGGTGCTAGATCAGGCGAATACGGTTAATGATTCAACACACACACAGACGTTATTTTTCGGCAAAAATCTACGAACAAGAAGTGAGGTGTGACTGGGTGCATTATCGTGCAACAAACACCAACTGTTTTCATCCCGATATTCTGCACAAATGCGACGAATTCTGCCCATCAAACGCCTGAAAACATTTAAATAAAACTGTAGTAATTGTTTGTCCACTTGGAACAAATCCTTTGTGGATTTGTTCACAAAGGATTTGTTTTGATTTCCGATGGAACTTTTCTTGTTTTTTTGGCTTGTGGTGAGTTTTTTGACTTCCATTCCGCACTTTGTCGCTTTGTTTTAGATTCATATTGAAAACACCATGTTTCATCACCTGTAACAATCGATTTTAAGAAGTTTGGATCATTTTCAGCGGCTGAAATAATGTCTCTGCAGTGTGCACTTCTCCTTGACTTTTGTTCATTGGTTAACGTGTGTGGAACAAATTTAGCACAGACTTTTTTTGCCCAAATCTTCATGCAGGATGGTTCGAATCGTTTCTTTGTTGATGTTTAAAGACTCTTCCATCATTCTTAGTGACGCATATCGATTGTTTGCCACGAAATCACGCACTTTTTCAATAATCTCAGGTGTCCTCGATGAACTTGGTCTTCCGGTATGCCTATCATCTTCTAGCGTATCTCTTCCGTCCAAAAAACGTTTGTGCCACAGGAAAACATTTGATCTACTTAAACAAAACTCACCGTAAACTTGTTTCATCATTTGGTACGTTTCCGAGGCAATTTTACCAAGTTTTGCGTTAAATTTAATAACAGCCCTTTGTTCCATCTTAATAACTCAACATGAAAAAAATTTTACTTCTCTAATGAACGGCCATTTCGTTTGAGTTACTTTAACAACTGCGCAGTACTTTTGGCAGAAAGCAAGCAGATGGTCATGGTTTATAACGCATTCACGATTACACTGGTGGCGCCACCGTAGGCTGAAATCTAGCGACAGTCTTAAAAATTCTTTGACTCACTGTGTACACATAAAGCATATAATGCGACTGTGGATCTCACAAAAGATAAAGAAGCATCTCATAAATTTTAATCAATTAATAACATTATTCAGTGGAGAGAAAGGGAATTTGTTCCTCACGGAAAAAGCTCACTGCAACTAAATTTACCTCAAATAAAAACACACGTACAAAAATATTCACCATATTCTAGTTTTTAGCACGATTTTTGAATCCTTCACTAAACAGACTCAGCAAATGCATATCTTTTTATCTCTTATTCACCGTTGAAACTTTCTTTCTCTTTTAGTATGAACTCGGACCCAAACTCTTTACGATGCTGTATAATTTGAAAGAATTTATGTTTTTTGGCGATTAAAAAAATATAATTTCAGAATATGATTTGGTTCTTTATAAACTCTATATGTGCTTTTAACGAACACAAGATAATACTCTACAACTGTAGTATACATCCCTTGTACTATTTCTGATTCCACAACTTATTCAATGTGACGGCAAAAGCCGAAGAAAATGTTAACTGCGTATTATGCCACGAATTCCCTATTTTTCAAACGTAAATTCACTTCCCTCAATAGAATAGCATCTTTTCGTGTGCATACTTTTCAAATGAGATAAAGTCTTTAAAAAAGCACAAAGAGAGATGATTCTAGGATGTTTGATGCAATACTTGCACGTCTCATTTAATTTCGTGTGCCTCTGAAATGATCTTCGAATGCTTCTGAAGACTTTAAAACGATTTGTCACTTAGGGCCATCATTTCTTCTGACCTTCTTTTATTCAGTTTAAAATCTACTTTCTGTTGGAGCAGTTTTTCTTTTCTAATGTAAACAAAGTGTATAGTGCGTATTCTTCCTACATCTGTATAGTATGCTAGAATATCACGGCCGCATTCTATGCATCTTTCAAAACTAAGTGGCAAGTAAAATCCGGTTTCACTGTAAGGATACAAAAATATTTGCAGGGAAACAGTATTGCAGGCAAAGAAACTAAATAGCAGCTGGTTTCTTCCGACCTAGAAGGGCCAAATGTTGTCAGCAAACAAAAGATCGGTTCAGGACGTAAAAAAGGATAGCTGAGTGTGTTATATTTTTATCTATATTTTTACCAATAAGTTAGCTGTCACAACCAAAACAGTGCTGGTTTATTCAGAGTTTCTCTCTTTGGTATGGTTCATTCTTTGAAACCATCCCTGGTTTCTGGAACGCTGTCGAACGAAAACTGTAGAGAACTTGAACCAGTTACATATGGAAAAGAAAGAGGTATCGACGAACAATAAACATACCGAAGATGGCACAAAGTCTGTGAAACCGGTGATATAGGTAAAGGCACAAAGTCTGTGAAACCGGTGATATAGGTAAAGGGACAAAGTCTGTGAAACCGGTAATATAGGTAAAGGGACAGAGTCTGTGAAACCGGTGATATAGGTAAAGGACAAAGTCTGTTAAACCGGTGATATAGGTAAAGAGACAACGTCTGTGAGACCAGTGATATAGGTAAAGGGACAAAGTCTGTGAAACAGGTGATATAGGTAAAGGGACAAAGTCTGTGAAACCGGTGATATAGGTAAAGGCACAAAGTCTGTGAAACCGGTGATATAGGTAAAGGGGATGAATATGTAGGAAGTGTAAAAACGTTGAGATTAACAATCCACGGCCGTGGAACAAAGCATACGGAGACTGGCAAATCAGAGACATACTTGTATATACGGAAAGCGAATCAGATACATAAGCAGGGTTCGCGCTGCCGATCGTATTCTTCGCATTTTGCGAAAAGAAATCATTTTGGTAATGTAAAAAATGTTTTGGCAAAAATATGGGCGATTCATTTTTTGTACTATTATGACACTTTGGAAAAAAATTGAATTTAGCGAAAACTTTAAAGAGACCAGAGCAATCACTTCAAAAGGAACAAAAAGGGATATTAACAAGCCATAGTCAGAGAGACTGTTAAAAGGGTCTGATGAACCAGAGATATAGGAAAATTATAATAGAAGTTGAACCAATTAATTTGGGAAAGGAAATGGAAACTGACGAAATACAGCTGTAGAGAAGGACAAACGGAGTCTGATGAGCTAAAGACGTAGTGAATGGGTATCAGAGATTAAAGCAGGTAAGGAGAGAAAAGAAACGAATTTTGGCGAACCATAGCCACAGAAAAAGATGAACACAGCCTGATGAACTAGAAGCGTAGGTTAAAGGTAATAGAAAAGGAACTAGAAATGAGAAAGGATGCTGATAAACAACAGTCAACCAGAGACGTAGGTTCAAGATAATAGGAAATTAACGAGAAATGGGAAGGGATATTAAAAAACAACCATCAAACAAGCGCGTAGGTTAGAACTAATAGAAAATGAACCAGGAAAGGGGAAAGAATATAGAAAAACAACAATCAACCAGAGACGTAGGTTAGAGGCAATAGAAAATGAACCAGAAGACTGAAGGGATAATGAGAACCACGGCATAAAGGGTACAATCAGATTTGTTTGAGCTGGAAACTAAATGAAGAATAGATATTGAACCAGAGCTTTGAGGAGGGAAATGGAAGACGATGTATCATAACATGTTAAAGGAAGAAGAGTAATAAAACAAATATTGAACCACAGGGTCGTGAATGAAAGATAGAATCATGATCATAGGGAAAAAAAGCAATACATTTTTATGGCTCTGAGACATCAGCAAGACAGAATAGAATCTGACTAACCACAGCAATGGAGTAATGCACAGAAGTTGACAGATTAGGCCCAAAACTGTTAAAATACTTTCTATTCTTCACTAGGCTGTAGTCTGTAGGAACATAATAGAGGAGCTGAAAAAAGGTGGTGAGGTCTAGATACTGGGAAATTTTCTCAAAAAAATCCCTATAAAGTCGCAAACTCTTGTGTTCCTTATCAACTCATTCTCTTTCTAAAGACTGGTAAAATGCCCATCTCCCGATCAAATGCCCTACGACATAAGTTTATAGCAAGTAAACATTCTGCTGGGAATTTTCTTGCACCACTCTACTTTTATCTTAAGATCCTTTACGTTTCCCCAACTACCATTGAAAAATGCAATTTGCTCTCTTTAACTCTATTTCCGAAAAATGTACGTGGGTGGGTGGTTTTTCACTTTTTTGTATTTCGGTACTACTACAAAATCTTAAAATGCTGTCTCAATTATCCCTTGTGCATATCATTATAAGAAAGATATTTGAGGTATCACTTTCTAAACATGAAATCATGAAAAAACCCTAGTTAGTGTTTGGAGAAGTAATGCCAAAGCGAGGAAACCTGAGCTTTTCCTGCTTACTCTCATCTTTTTAGTTACTTTCAGTGCATCATTTTAGCAGTATCAAGAGCCTATGTCAATAATCCCTGGTGATAAATTTAATCTAGATTACAGTGCATCAAACTCTCTCACCTCTTAAACAGCATCTTCTAAATTCAGGAAGTTATGTAGATATAATTCCGCATTTTGTGCCAGTAAAACCTACAAAGTTCTTTTTTTTTGTCTTGAAGTTACCAAAACATTGATAAACTGATCTTGAATTAAGTCATTCTAATAGAATATACGGGTAAAATTCAAAGTGAAATTAAACATTAGAAAACAGACTTGCATTGATAAAAATTTCAATGGGCATTAGTAAATTTCTTTGGCCAAAAAACTGTTGCATGTTTACAAAGACGGAAAAGCTGCGTGGTGATAAACCTACACGTATGTAAAGTTTTGTATTAGAACTTAATTGCTGGATTAGAAATCACAAACCACATTTTCAGGATAAGTTAGGCTTTCGAGTCTTTTATCAATACATTCGGAATCACGAGGGCATGATTTTTCTACCCCAAATCAGAGAATTTCCGCTCTTATAGAGTGTATCGCACGTTACGACTTTGTTTCAGCTCATAAGTAATAATAGCAGTAATAACTTAATAGGTGCTTTATAACAATTTGCATAAAACTTATATTTTTTTTATTGGAGGTTTAACGACCACCGTGAGCAACTCAATGGACTATAAGCAGTCGCCCGTCCCTAATTTAGGGTCACTGGTTCCAGGGAAGGGAGAGAGCCAGTACCGTAAGACAAACACAACATCCATGCCTCACCGGGATTCGAACCCGGACCCCGTTCGGACGAATGATCAGAGGCCATCGCTTAGACCACTGCGCCACCGGGGTGGCAAATATAAAACTCATAGTAAGTCAAATATGCCAACAGTGAATCCATCATAGAAACTTTGCCAAAAACTCCGAAAGGTATATCGTTTGCTGTGTTCTTAAAATAAAAATAAAAAAAACATTATTAATTATTTGAACAAACCGTTCGCGGAAGCAGATCTGAAGGGTAGGGCTGCGGGCCTTGCAATGACTATCGTGCATGGGAAGAAAATAGAACTCGATAAATTTGAAGTTATTAAATCATACACAATAAATATTGTACTTCGATTCTTTTGTCGATATGACTTCAAACAACTGTCTAGTGCAATCAGCTTTACATACCGATATTCCATCATCGCTTCTATATTTGAATAGAGCTATGTACAGCTAACTGGCTGTATCAAAAAACTGCCACATCTTAGGAAACTAAAGCCATCTTAAAACAAAGGGTTTATCATCTTTCTAAGGCGTTTCTGAATGAACAAGGAAATACGTAAGACAATCTCAGTATTGTCACTGCTCAACATCTGACAGAACAAGGCCATCTAGCATTCCATTGTGAAATATTAAATTACAACTGAACTTCTTCGATTACCTTTTCTGTGCGCTGTATTTTGTTTTCCGTCATGTTTTTTTCGCACCATATTGTGTACGTCTACTTTCAACTTGTTACCCATTCACACTTTCAACACGCTGACGCTCATGTTCTCGTTCAAGGTTTCCCTTGTATATGACCTCAGTTGTTCTCTTTGTCTCTCTTTCCATTCTTCGTTCGTTAAATTGCATTCTCTCTTGTCGATATGGTGACGGAAATCGACCCATTTTGAGTGAATGTAGTTATCATTTTTGCGCACTTTGGCTCAGAATTTCTTTGGCAGAGGAGTGACATTGGAAGAAACTTTTATACATGAAGCAGAGTACCTGATGTTAGTTTTTCGCCAACTATTCAGGACTTCACAAGAAGTGTAACTGGATCTTGACGGGTGAAATTGAACCACGAAGACAAAGTGGCTGGTGTGGTTGGAGCTTGTTTGCAGTGTGGGTCAACAATACTTAATGAGACAGTTCGCATTGTTTTAGATTCCACAAAAAACTGCTGTTTACCGTTACACTTTCCTTAATGGATAAATTTACCTGCGATCGAAGTGGATTGATTTTACCTAGAAGCTTCGGGTGAAGTGTGTGTTCTAAAAACTGAGTAAAACTACTAATGCGTATCTTTGCATAGATCGGATAATATAACTGGTGAAATATCATGTACTTAAAAATGTGATTTCCCCTGTTGGATTGGATCGTACTCCAAATCAGAGCAAACCCATTTTAAGTAAAATCAGAGTCCCATTGATTACTGCCATCCACAAAATCCGAAATTCATTAAGGAGGAAAAGGTTGTCTTATGTATGTATTTCAGTGTCGAAAGTCGCTCATTTCTTTTGTCAAAGTGATACTTCAGCTAGCGCAGAACCAAAAAGACTCCGCAACCCTTTTCCTTTGAGTATAGTTTGTGCTCTTGAAAACTCTAGTGATGCTGAAGCTGTAACCCTAGCTGGAAGTCATTTATTCATTTATTTAACTGACTTCAGGATAAAAATTAGTCACACACACAAAAACACACGGGCTCACCAAATAAGCCATTTTGTATTTTTTTGTCTTTCTATTGCATTTTATTAAATTGTGAAAATCAAATAATGAAACGAGATATGTAGTATTGAAAATATTTAGTTGAATGTAAACCTAAAAATATTAATTCAACTTTAGCAATTATCGAAGACTATGACTTTAAAGAGAGAGAGAAAAAATACTAAGGCCGTTCAAAATTTCCCTTTCTCTGAACTAGCAAGCAGTAACACTACAAAAAGCAGTCCTTATGCGGATTAGGGATAAGAGAAACAATCGATTTCGTTCCGCTCTCTCATACAAACACACGTCCCCATTCCACTGCAGAAACCGCCGCGCCTTCACCTAATCCACCAACACACACACTCGCTCGGTGTCGAATCTTTTTGTTGTCAACTAGCCCCAAACTGTTTTTACCATCTTAATACCTACAGATGGTAAAAAAACTGCGAGTGCCTCTCCTCGCCTCTGTGATTACGCCCTGGGCTATCTCATGGAAGTAAGTAAAGCCAGAAAGACAGTTAAACACACCAGTATATCGGAAAACACTACTTTTTTCTTTCTTTACCATTGCGATAAAAAGAATGGGTCAACTTGGCTCAGCCCAGCTAGTTGTTTTGTTCTGTAAACTAAAATAAACCCGAGCCGGCCCGTACAGACCTCTAACACAGTAACATTTGAAATGTTAAAGTTGTATGCATATATAATACAGTATATAAACGTATTTATATAAAGAAAACGTGTCTATATTTCGTACAAGCTTGGACCACGGCTTTCAGTTTTCTGCGATTGCAGCACTTAGGTTTTGTGACGTACTACAGAGGCGAAGCATGCGTCAAGACGACAAATCTGCAGCGAGACATTCTGTACGGGTAGCTCAGTTGGGAGAGCGACTTACTCAGAAGTGAAGAGACACGGATAAACTTGCCATTTTTCAAAATTACTTTCTTTTACGAGAGATCTGGAACTCTTTTCCCATGAATACGAAATATCTGACAGCAGCATACTCATGACCCAACCT
Source organism: Macrothele yani (assembly GCA_039090855.1). NCBI lineage: Eukaryota > Metazoa > Arthropoda > Arachnida > Araneae > Macrothelidae > Macrothele > Macrothele yani. Next base: position 113,882,356 of record CM077013.1, on the reverse strand, counting down.
ATAGCTTTCAAGCCATGTACTGAACATCCAAAGTTTAATTTGGAATGTTTTCTTTTCCAGAGAAAGTAGTTAAGGTTTATTGATCTTTTTCCCATCTTAGAAAAAGCGCTATAACTATGGTGAAAAGGTGTCACATAATGAATATCTTGGGATCTGCAATGTTACAATGTTGTTGAAACTGTGTGACAAGACTGAAGCTGTTGCGTAAAAGAATGCTGCTTCAACACACAGTGAAGTATTTTCTGGGTAACGGAGGAAGAGAAAAGTCAACATAACATTTTGCTAGTGGTTATAGAAATATTAAATGGAGCTATTTGATATTTTAATGTCTGGCATCAAGATATTTGAAATAAACCTCCATTAAAATGTATAAGAAAGTGGTTGTTTCAATCCGTTACTTATTGGTACAGACAAACATGTTTATATAAATACGTTTATATGCATTAAACTTATTTATATAATATGTTTATCTGCGCCAATAAATAACTGGTTGAAACTATCGTTTTTATAGATTAATTCATTACATGGTGTATTTTCTCTTTTGACCCAAACATCCATTCAATTCATCTCTTTACGTTTACTAATTCACTCCAGAACGAAGTCTCATAAAAACTGGGGAAATCTATATTCAGGGCGAAATAGATTAGTATGTTATTTCTAAATCTTTCTTGACTTGTTTTGAGCTTTCTTGCTTTCATTTCTACTAGGGTTTTTAGAACATGAAATTTTAAGTTGACAAAACTGTAAGTACCAGTAATCTCTCTTCTAACAACACATTTCATAATTTTTATGTACTTGTGTCAATACTGTCATGGTCATCCACCGTTTTAGAAGTAACTCATATAAAACTTAAATATCCAGAAAAAAGATGACATGAAAAAACGATAACCGATAGGTTCATCTCTAATTGAAAACTACTACGAAAGGGGAAAAAATCGGAAAGGCACGGTTTATCACATTAGTTTCTGTATAAAGACAATAGTTGTCGTGTAAAAACAAATGTTGCTAGATAAAATTGAATGCATTCTGTATAAAGATTATTTATCGTTCTTTGTCCCATTGTTGGAGCAGGAGCTCAGGATTTCCCTCTAACTACATCGCAGGAAAAAAGCATAACACTTAACCTATGACTTAAGTACCATAACGAAGTAAATTTCTCCGTCATTTTTGTCCACGCCGGGGCTCGAACCCGGGTCCCCTCATTCCGGAATAAGTCGCTCTACCAATTGAGCTACGCGGACTTTCGTTCTCGCTGCTATCTGCCTTTATGTCGTGTGCGTCCTGCGTCACATCTCACCCCCCCCCCCAAAGAAGGCCGGGGGCATGGCCCACGGGTCAGCCGACACGATGAATCGTTGCAGACAGCCATCCGTTGTAGAACGTGCACTTGAGAACTCCCAGTCAATCTGGTGTGTGGAATGTAACGTCCCACACATTTATTTTTCGAAGCGCTGGAGAAGAGATTCTCTTATTTTTCCTATCTCGCGATGTGGAAAGAACAGCACACCATTGCGAGATTTTGAACGGCCGAGTCATCCAGAAAGTTCGGGCACCATTATAACGAAGTAAATTTTTCCGTCATTTTTGTCCACGCCGGGGCTCGAACCCTGGTCCCCTCATTCTAGAATAAGTCGTTCTACCAATTGAGCAACGCGGACGTTCGTTCTCGCTGCTATCTGCCTTTATGTCGTGTGCGTCCTGCGGGGCAGGCACGTCACAGTACTTTATGTCATTTGCCATAAGTAAGAGTGAACGTAATGTTCCTTTTATCATTTAGCAACTAATCCTTTTATCTCCAGTGATCTTGATTTTGATTGATTTTATTCAAGTTTAGACTATGCTTGTACTGCAAACTCTTTACGTTTACTCATTTTCTTCAGTATGCACAATGGCAAACAGTGAAGGCTCAGTGCTCTTTTTTGTAACTGCAAATGTCCGACTTATGGAAAAAGTTTCACTTAGCGTTGAAGTAATCCCCACATTTATGAAAACCATAGGAAACAACGGAGAGGGGTACCAGTATATACCGCGTGTGAGCGAGATCCTTAGTGGACAGAAAATCTAGTGGCATCATTCCTCCTCTTTTACTCATACCAAGATCATCCATGAAAATTACATTTGCCGCTAACCAATTCTTCCATTTCGAGGATTTCTTGAAGTTGCCTTTTTGGAGTGCCCTGTGAGTAGTGTACTTTATCTTGTTATTTTTTCAGCGCGAACCTCAAAACACAGCGCATGTAGTGTTTGAATTGGAAGCGATGCACCACTACAAAAGTAATGAGTTGGTGGTTGATATCGATCGCCGTTTTGTGCTTCCAGCAGCGGATGCATGATTGTAAAAAACATTCCTAAACAATATGTTCCGGCTGTTTGAAGCTGTTCTATGTAATTTTCAAGAAATTCTATGATAGAATACAAAGCACATATTTAAAGAACCTAAATAAAACTGTTGTATCATAATTCACAGATCCGGAAGAAAGCGGTTAGCCTTGTGACGTACTACATAGGTGAAAACATGTGTCAAGACGACAAATCTGCAGCGAGACATTCAGTCCGCGTAGCTCAGTTGGGAGAGTCACTTACTCCGGAGTGAGGAGACCGGAATTCGATGCCCGTCGCGAACAAACTTGTGATTTCGCGCCCTCTACGATGACATGCTGCTGGAGGAAGAACGTAAAAAAGCGAAGAAATATTTTACTTTGGGTACATAAAACGTGTAAAGAATATGTATACATCGATCAATAAACGTACATTTAAAAATTTAATTTCCAAACTATTCATAAGTAACAAAAACGACGTAGATAATATATGTTTACATTTCATTGTAGGAAAAAATATTTCCCGCTGTTTATCGTTATCAGCAATGTAAAGATAGGGTCCATTGTACTATAAAGTGCGTTGGTCTATGTAAGCAAAATTTTTTGTCCTACTCGTGCAGTTTTCTATTGCATTTCAGCCCAAAGCACATACAGCTGTCAAAGATCTTCAGGATCTTTGACTAATAATCATCATCATCATCATTGTCAACCATTATCAATCCACTGCTGGACGAAGGTCTCCCCAAGTTTCCTCCACAACGGTCTGTCTTGTGCCAGTCTCCTCCATGTCACTCCCGCATATTTACGAATTTCATCCACCCATCTCCCATGTGGTCTTTTTCTGGGTCTTTTCCTGTCCCTTGGAATCCAATCTAAAATTTCGGCTGTCCATCTATGGTCTGTCCTTCTGGCAGTATGTCCAGCCCATTGCCATTTCAGGGATTTAACTCTGATCATGATGTCTTCCACTCTCGTCATTTTTCGGATCCACGAGTTCCTCTTCTTATCTCTCCTGGTTATACCAAGCATGCACCTCTCCATGCTTCTTTGAGTTGTCTGCAGCCTTTGTATGTCTCTTTTAGTTAAGGTCCACGTCTCTGCACCATACGTAAGCACTGGAAGGATGCATTGATCAAACACTTTTCTTTTAAGACATAATGGCATATTGCTCTTGAAAATTATGCTGTTTCTTCCAAAAGCTCTCCAGGCAAGTTTTGTACGCCGATTAATTTCTTCATCAATGTGACCCTCATTTGATATCTGCTGTCCAAGATAAACATACGTATCTGTTATCTACAGTTTTTCTCCATCAATCGATAAATCTTCATTTCTTGTAAAAGCATTGAACATCACTTTATACAGCTGAGTAAATGTCTTTCAGTTAACTCTGTCAAGTGATCTCTTCTGCACATATAAAAACTTTGAGTATTTCCCTTTGGATAATTACACTTTAAATTAAAATTCTCAGTTAGTCAAATTTAAGTAAAATACTCTCGATTAGTAAAATTACTCCGGAACATTTTGAAAACATGAAACATTGAGTAAGTTTTTCATTTTATGAGGTATTCTTTATAGCATGGAAAACAAATTATACAGAATGCATTGTATTTCGGCCCGAAGCCCATACTGTGTACAGCTGAGTAAATATCTTTCAGTTAACTATCGCAAGTGATCTCGTCTTGCCATATATAAAAATCGAGTATTTCCTTTTGGATAATTACACTTTAAATTAAAAATTTACAGTTACTTAAGTCAAATATAAGTAAATTACACTCGAACACTTTGAAAATGAATGAAACGTTTTGCCTTTTATGAGGTATTCCTTATAGCGACGAAAAAATTACACTGAACGCAATTCTTTCGGCGATTTTTAATTTTTAGAAAAACCTTAACTACATATCAAAAGAGCATAGAAATCGTGAAAGGAATTTGCACGACTTAATTGCTGAGCATCTTAAGACTGCAAAACTAAAAAATCAATGTGGATTATTTGAAAGCTTAAAAAAAAGTTAAAACCTGACTTCCCAGACTCGTTTTAATATGTTAAAAAGCTTCAAGGTTATTTAAGTGTCATTAAAAAAAATGCTTTCCAAGAGTAATTGAGAAATCGACTTACCTTTCAGAAAAAAAAGTAAGAGCACAAAAGAAGAGAAAGCCCCTTTTCGTTCTCCAAAAAAAATTTACACCCCCGTTGGCAGCAAACGAAAACAAAAACAAATCACCCCACTCTTGTCCAGAAGAGAGAAAAGCCACAGAAACCTAGAGCACAAAGTTCTGGGTCCAAAGCAGGAAACTGGGGCAAACGAACACTTTTAACCGGCAATAAGTAGGTCACCCCTCCCTCCTTCTCTAGAGAAACTCCAGATAAACTGGAAGTTGTAGGAACTGCTATTCAACTCTCGCGTGTTGTTCCTTTATAGCATTCGGCGGCCTTTGCGGCTAATACCTAGCAGCAACGACATCACAAAAAAATGCAGCTGGACCTTGTCTTCGAACAAGACGGCATTTTACCTATTCATTCCGAGACCTTATGGTCCCGGCCTTCGGTATAAGAAGAATTCGTCACTTTCTAGTTATGAAACATACTCATGAACATACATCGAACAATGCGTGCGAACCGCAAGAAACCACATGAGTTAAATTAGTAATTCAATAGGATTTGCCATTAGAGAATACGTTCTTCGAAATTTCACGATATCTCTTCACTTGCTCCGTTGAAAAAGTCTGTTGCAATGGAGCATTAAATTTAATCCTTGTGTTAGGAATGTTTTGAGAATAAGAAAACAGAAAGAAATTCATATACACACACGGAATAGATCCATCTCTGTTATTGTGTTTAATGTCCGTGAACGTTGAAACAGTGCAGCGCAGCGTGGTTCCTTAAAAGACTCGCTATTAAAAAACATTGAGCTAATAATTGCATTGTGCACAAGTTACAAGTGGCTACTTCTGCTGTTACTGATAACGAAATAAAAAATAATTCCCTTAGGTGTTAGAGGGCTTCAAAGAAAGAAACCTGGTTATTTTTTCTTCAGTCAGTTGCAAGCAACTTATTTACTAAGAATGTTTTTTTATATCTGAACATTGCAATTCACAACTTTCTGGACAAGTTTTTTATTTGTTTGGTACTGTTGTTTTTGCCCCGAATTACAGGGGTTTGAAGAGAGCAGTCTTCTAACAGCCTTATCTCAAAACGGAAATGTGGCAGACTTGGCAAAACATTATCTTATTTGTTCTGCTGTTTTGTGCCTGTTTCTTTGGTTAAGATGTCTTTTTGAAGACACGCTTCGTTCCTTCTTTTAGGAATGCTTTTTAAAGAACGGCTGCGTATGGCCCGTTTTTATTATTATTATTACTATTATTATTATTATTATTATTATTATTTCTCTTGTCGTCGACTTTCGCGTCCAGATACGGTGAACGGAAGACAGCGATATTCATCTCAAGCCTAGAAATTTAGGATTTTTTAGTGATGTAGTAGGTTTGTATAACGACTGCTCTTTGGATTGGGTGAAGCAATCCTCGAGATTTTAAAGGAAGTTGTTTGGTACCACTGAGATTTCTAAAATGATAACTGGCACGATCTGTGTTCTGCTTTGTTTCCAGAGTCCTCAGGTTTCCATTCACAGGTTCTCACACTTCGAGATCTTCTCAGATACTGTTCTCTTGATACGTGGAACCACTACATCTACCAGTTGTGTCTTCAGCTTTTTGTCTACAATTACAATGTTAGGTCGATTATGGTCAAAGTTCTTGTCTATGATAATAGGTTTGTCGCAGTACATGACGTAATTCTTATTTTGGAGAATAGGTTCAGGTTGATACTTCTAACAAGGCCTTCGATCAGACCATATTTAACGCCAAGCTCTTGATGTAGGTTCTTGGCTACCTGGTCAAATCTGTTAAGGTATTGTTTTGAAGCAAAGAAGAGAACTGCCGGTAAAATGTGTTCTATGGCTTCGTTGGCTTTTCCACACATTGTGTAGGTTGTCTGCAACTTTCATTATGTGTTTCTTGTATCTCTGGATTGCGATAACTCGGTCTTGAATCCCAATGAAGAATCTCTCGGTTTTGCATAAATTTGACCTTTTTTTAACCATTGTAGTAAGGAGTTTTTGTCAATGTTTACCAGTTCTAAGAACGTCGGATATTTACTGTGCAGAATTTCGCTGTTCCAACTTTGTAGAAGATCTGAATTGTTTTCTGATTGAGGAAAGAACTGAGAAGTATTCAGGTTCAGTGGGATAAAGCTTTCGTCAGCTGCAGCCACTAGTGTAATGATGACATGTTTTTTTTTTCCTAAGAAGTACTGTTTGAGTTGTTTCTCTTGTTTTTTGCAAAGTTCTGATATTTTTATTATCTCCTTTCTACCTTCTTTTCTTTTCAGGTATAGTCTTTCAACTAATGATTTCGAATGGTGGTATCTGTATTTGGTTAAAAGTCTTCTAGTGAATCTGTCAAGTTCCTGTTGTTCAATGTTTCTCGAAAGGGTATGTTTATAAAGAAATTGCCCAAGGGTTGAGAGCAATAATTTATTTTTGGAATATAATTTAGTGTTCAGAAATGTTTTGGTGCATTTTGTTGCAAATTATTTTTCAAGTGGGCCATGCTTTATTATTATTATTATCAGGACGTCTTTTTAAGGATGGTATGAACACCCTGTTTCTAGTATTAGGTACGACTTTTCGAGAATGTAATGAGGATGCCTCATTTTTATTCTCATTAGGAATGTCTTTTGAAGAACCTACTGTGAAATCCCACTTCTTTCTACAGTCGCCCCCGTTTATAATGAAGTCCAAGGGATCTGATGAAAACTTCGTTATAAAAAATGATTGATTAAATGCAGTAGTAGTAAGTTGTATGCACACATGTGTATATAACAACAATACATACGTATTTCCTATATACATGAAAACTCACTTTAGAGTGGTTTTTTTAATATTCCCGAATCTAAAGAACTTTGCTTTTTCTTTTTAAACAAAATGTTATTAATTTTTCTGTGGAATTGTTTTTCTACTGCGCTAGCAGTAGACATATTACGTGACATCAAAAATGTTGCTACGGCGTTTAATGGAGATCTTGCAGAATCAGTGGATAATGTCGGTTCTGTAGTTGCATCCAATTCCTCAGTGTCAGAGCCCAAAATATCAAACCTCTTCCGTTGGATTTGATACACCGTATCAGCATCTTCTAGAAGTGGACATACAATTATCGCACTGAAATGCCAAAAGTCATGGAATACGTACCTAGTATCGTGTAGGACATCCTCTAGCGCGGCGAAGTGCAGCAACTTGACGTGGCATCGATTCCACAAGTGGCCGGAAGATTTTTGGAGAGATGTTGAGCCATGCCATCTGAACAGCCGCCCACACTTCCCTGGTATTTGTAGGTGCAGGATCTTGGGTCCGAATGGACTTTTCCACCACGTCCCATAAGTGCTCTATTGGGTTTATGTCGGGAGAACGCGGTGGCCTCACCATCCGTCAGAACTGCCCATAATGCTCCTCGAACCAATTTTGGACAGCTTGGGCCCGATGTCATGGTGCATTGTCCGCCTGGAAAATCCCATCGTTGTTGGGACACATGAAGTCCATGAAGGGCTGCAAATGGTCGCCCAGCAGAGCAACAAAGCGATTACCGGTTAATGACGTGTTTACGAGGACCAGAAGATCCAAATCGTGCCACGTAAAGACACCCCACACATGTATAAAAGCACCACCATCTTGCACAGTGTCTTGTTGACAGCTTGGATCCATGTCCTCATGGGGTTTGCACCACAACCGAACTCTACCATCAATTCGTAACGAATGGTAACGTGACTCATTGGACCACACCACGTGTTGCCAGTCTTCCAAGGTTCAATTACCGTGTTCACGAGCCCAGGTGTGGCGCTGTGTCCGATGTCGTGGTATTAACAAAGTCACTCTGGTGGGTCTTCGGCCCCCATAAGGCATGGACGCTACATTACGCTGCACTGACCTGATGGATATGTCTCTGGTACCTCCTGCATTGAATATGGATGTTATTTGAGCCAGTGTCGCTTGTCTTTTAGCATGGACAATCCTAGTAAGACGCCGCTAGTGACTGTCATTCAGCACCCGTGGTCGGCCACTGCGCTGTTCACGATGGGTGGTAGTGCCTTCCATGAGATATTCTCGGTAGACACGTGGCACCGTGGGTCGAGAAATATTGAATGTTCACACAACTTCGGAAATTGAATGTCCCATCCGTCTGACTCCCACTACCATGCCTTGTTCAAACTCTGATAATTCCTACTGGTGGTTCAACCTGACTCACGAGATTACACCTCGCAGCTGATAAAATATCGTGGCGTGCGTCGAAGCCTTTATACGACGGCAACGTCAGTTAAAAATTTACATACTGCTATCCCATGATTTTTGGCGCTTCAGTGTATTTATCTATTTTGAAAAACAAAATGTCGATTTTCATTTCAAAAGGAATTGGTAATGAAATCAAATTATGATGACGTGCGCTGTACATCTTGGTTTCGTCAGCAATTCCTACTTGAAAACGTGAAGCCGCTCAAAAGTAATTCATTAAATTGACTACTTTTGAGCTATTTTTTGTGAAAGACGCAAGGACAGAAATTCTAGAGGTAAGTTGCATGAGGAACAAATGAGTTTACACAATTCTTGAGGTGGTGTCTATGACAGTTCCTGTAAAATGTACCGCTGTCAGTCGGTATCTTGTAGAGCTGCCTCTGTATCAGGGACTATCGTGTTGTTAATCAAGCAAACAGATCATCACTGTATAGCATCAAGAAGATTCGAGGTAGATATCGATATTGCAGCACTAGCCGAAATGTCGGAACAAGACTTCAACTCTGGACAAATCTGTGATACACCAGGTTTGGCTCGTGTTATAAGGAGACTGTTATAATGACAGTGGCCGAAATGTTGGAACAAAACTTCAAATTTGAACAAATCTGTGATGCACGAGGTTTGGTTCGTGTTCTAATGAGACTTTTATAATGACACGAGACGAAATGTTGGAACAAAACTTCAACTTTGGACAAATTTGTGATACACGAGGTTTGTTATGTTATGATGAGACTGTGTTTGTGGCGAATGAAACGCGCAGTGTAGGTCATAAGTGAGTGAGAGGCCATTGACCTTGAACTGTCCGTAAGTGAAATGGAAAAATGGAAAGTACACCTCACTCTCAGCATTAGTACGGTGACATGTGTCGATTAAATTAGACGTGTGGTTTGTCGTACAAATGCTGAGCTCAAGAGATGGGCAACGCATATACGTCAAATTTCTGGCGAAATTCAAAAAATGGCCTACCGAATCTTTCCGTATTAGTAAAGTGAGACGCATGGGAAAGTATGCATGTCACGTGCGCCTGTTTTTGCGTGGTGTAATAGATTCACTGAAGTCCGAAAGGACGTTGATTATGACGAATGTCCTCGGGAAGCCGAAGCACTTCAGAAACAGAAACGATTGAAGGCTACTGAGCATTAGAATGATAGCAAACATATTAAAATCGACAAAGAGACTTTTAGGCAAATTTTACATAAAATCTAACCAATGACATGGGTTTGTGCCAAGATAGTTCCGAAGCCTCTCACATCTGAACAAAAACAAAATCTCAAACATCACGTGAACCACAACTTTTTAAAAAATGTTATCACTTGTGATGAAACTTGAATACTCCAATGTGACGATAAAGTGATAAAGCAGACGATACAATGAAAAACACCAACGTCACCAAGATGAAGACATGGCAAAACAAGTACAAGTTCAGTGCCATGTTAATTGTCTTCTTTGGCATTAAGGTGGTAATTTTGGCTTAGTGGGTTCCCGATGGCGCAACAGTGAGCCAGCATAACTACAAACAGGTTCTGGTTAATTGGAGAGAGTGAGTCAGAAGAAAAAGACCAGAGTTGTGAAAAAATGGCTTCATCGTTTAACCACGAAAACCCGCCAGCTCATTCAGTTATCTCAGGGAAGCAGTTTTCAGCTGAAAAATGCATCACAGTGCACGAATGTCGCCAGATGCACGAATCACAGTGCACGAATCACAGTGCATCACAGTGTCGCCAGATTTGGCCTCATTCGACTTTTTCGTTTCTCTGAAGTTAAATCTGTTCTCAATAGGACCCGTTTTGAGTGAGTTACAGTGGTGAAGAAAAGAACCACCCTGCTTTCCAAAGGAATCACACGAGATAAATACAACACCGCTTTGCCCAGTGGAAGATCAGAATGCACCGCTATGTTGATGCGGAAGAGGAGTTCATTGAAAGTGGTAAGAGTTTAAACTGTAAATTTCTTATCTGAATACAATTATATAGTCAGTCTCGTTACTTAATAGTCGTAGCTCGTATATAGCGCCAATAGTGGATCAGAGCAAAAGTACAGTATAGCTTGGAAGAGAAATCCCACCTTATTTTGAATCATATCTATGTATAGCAGAAATGTGCCCATTTCAAAACAAGTTACAGCAAATCACTTGACAGAGAAGTGCTTTTGTTAAATGGGTTTATCTGACGTGAAAACATAAAGACATTTCTGGTAGCTTTGGCTGTCTGCAACAAAGCACTGGAACTTGAAGAACTGAAACCAATTACGTTTCTCCCACCCCGTTGAAAAATAGTTGCAACAAATTCACTAACGATTTTTTATACGCTGTAAATAAGGTGGGATACATAATTCGTGAAGTGTCCCTTTATCAACAAAACAGATAATTGCAAAAGGAGGAAAGTAAATGTAGAACCGATTCCTGAGGCAAGTTTGAGTTAGGTGGGCGTCTAATGATTTTGCTCCCTGTACTTCCAATGTAAAACATTTGGACCCTATTTCCTCAGCGAAGAAGGATTTTCCATGCATCAAAATTGGCCCACTGATAAAAACGCATCCTAACTTAGATTGCACAATCAGTGTTTTTTGCAAAAACCTTTCCTGAACTATATTAAAAATCAATAACTTTACTTCGATGCAGTGGTAAGGAACACTGACACCACCTGTAAGTAAATACCATAACTACATCTAAGTAAAGTTATTGATTTTTAATATACACTGCCGGACAATTGCTAAGGACGGATGACAATAGCAACGATAGCAACCATAAAATGGAAGGCAGGAAAATGTGGAAATTAGCATAAGTGTGGGATACAGTAAGACGTGTTGTGCGTATGCAAATTTTGGATTGCCGAACTTGTTCGTGACGTCATAGCGCTCATAAGAGATATAAAGGATTTGACGCGTATTCACCGTTGTGGTTCAAACGCAAAGTTGAAAGGGAAAGAATCAATTGACGAACTTGCAATTTTCAGTATGTCTTCCCGACATCACCTAGATGATTTTACGCGTGGCCGTATTATTGGCAAGATTGGAGAAGGGCGAAAAATAACAGATGTTGCCAGGGAGTTCGACGTCAGCCACAGTGTTGTTTCAAGGCTTTGAAAATCATTTCAAACAAATGGAGAGTGTAGCAAACGTCACGGGGGAGGTCGTGTTCGCAGTACGACACCTGCAGAAGATCGGTACATAGTGCTATCAACAAAAAGACACCGACGCAGTACAGCTAGTGAGGTAGCAAATCAGTTTATGGCTGCTACTGGCAAGCGGATCTCCCGAAAAACTGTCGCTAGACGTTTGCATGAAGGAGGACTATACGCCCGCCATCCTGTTGTGTGCATCCCGTTGTCCAGACGTCACCGTACCGCCCGTTTGCAATGGTGCAATCAACATCGCAATTGGACTGATAACGACTGGTCTGCTGTCCTCTTCTCAGATGAGAGTAGATACAGTCTATCGTCTGATTGTCGACGACAACTGATCTGGCGTGATAGTGGTACTGCACATTGTCCAGCAAACATACAGGAAAGGGACCGATAACCGACATGTAGTGTCATGGTATGGGCTGGCATCATGATCAATGGCCGTACGTCCCTCTATGTGCTTCCAACTGGGACTATGACTGGCCAACGATACATTAATGATGTTCTGCTACCTCATGTTCGCATGTTCCGTGGTGCTGTCGGTGATAGATTCATTTTCATGGACGACAGCGCAACATATCATCGAACAGTCGCCGTCCAGGAGTGTCTTGAGAGCGAGGATATTCAACGCCTCGTATGGCCAGCACGTTCTCCAGATCTGAATCCCATTGAAAATGTGTATGATGCTTTGGAGAGGAGTCTTGCTGGTCACCAATGCCCTCCAATAAACAAGGACACCCTCATCCGTGCACTGACAGAGGAATGGGATAAATTACCCCAACAGCAGCTTGATAATGTTGTGCAAAGCATGACACGACGTGTGGAATCTTGCATCGCCCACCATGGTGGCCATATCCCGTATTGACATCTTACGCCGGAACGCCTGCGGACGGTAATTGCATTTTTTTCACGTTTACGTATTCTGCACAAAATGGCCTGTTTGTCCCTTGAACAAGTTCCAATGCCATCTGGATTACAGAGCACAATAAATTGTCTTTCTTGTAATGTCCTGGCATTCTGACATTATTTTATTTCACTTGGTATCCAACCACACTTACTTTTTTATGCGCTATATAGCCGTTTATGATCCGTCCTTAGCAATTGTCCAGCAGTGTAGTTCAGGAAAGTTTTTTTGCAAAAAAACAGCGATTGTACAATCTAAGTTAGGACGTTTCTTTTTTATCAGTGGCCAATTTTGATGTATGGGAAATCTTTTTTGCTGAGGAAATAGGGCCGCATTTTTTCCATTGGAAGTATAGGGAACAAAATCACTAGACATCCACTTTAAGGGCCAAGAAGACATGAACAAAAGTTAGGATGTTTTTCATCAGTGGGCCAATTTTTAATGATGGGAAATCTTTCTTCGCTGAGGAAATAGGGTCCAATTTTTTTCGATTGGAAGTATAGGGAACAAAATCACTAGACGTCCACCTTAAGGGCCAAGAAGACATGAACAAAAGTTAGGATGTTTTTCATCAGTGGGCCAATTTTTAATGATGGGAAATCTTTCTTCGCTGAGGAAATAGGGTCCAATTTTTTTCGATTGGAAGTATAGGGAACAAAATCACTAGACATCCACTTTAAGGGCCAAGAAGACATGAACAAAAGTTAGGATGTTTTTCATCAGTGGGCCAATTTTTAATGATGGGAAATCTTTCTTCGCTGAGGAAATAGGGTCCAATTTTTTTCGATTGGAAGTATAGGGAACAAAATCACTAGACGTCCACCTTAAGGGCCAAGAAGACATGAACAAAAGTTAGGATGTTTTTTATCAGTGGGCCAATTTTTAATGATGGGAAATCTTTCTTCGCTGAGGAAATAGGGTCCAATTTTTTTCTATTGGAAGTATAGGAAGCAAAATCGCTAGACGTCCACCTTAATGAGAAAATGGTAAAATGTAGGCCGTTAAGTCTACACTGATATTTCGCAGCCTATGCTACTCCGTGTGAAGTGATTCTACCATCTACAAAAGCCGAGCATTTTTGGTGCTACGAGAACCAGTAGGTGCTACAAAACCATTGGTCGACTGAGTGGTCATGTGCCTTTCTTTGTTCATAGCCAAGGAGGAGGAAATAGGAAGCTTTGTACATAGTCCAGTTGGGAGGAAGTAGAAGCTTTGTCCGTAGCCAAGTCGGGAGTAAGTAGGAAGATTTGTCCATTGCCAAGTTGGGAGGAAGTAGGAAGATTTGTCCGTGCCCAAGTTGGGAGAAAGTAGGAAGCTTTACTGGTGCGTAGCCATGTATTATTAGTGCTATTCTTCGATGAGAAAATGTCACGTTTGATTTGTGGATTATGTTTTAAACTATATACATCCCTTTTTACCGAGCCATTAATATCAACGATCATGGGTTGTTATTCTTCTAAGTTCGTGTCAAATTTTCGGTTAATTTTGTGTAAATATCACATTCCGTTGTACTCGTTAGTGTTTTGAATAATTGATACTAAGTCCTAGAAAACGTCAGCTTTCCTATTTTAGGTGGTTTTCACGATAGAGTTTTGCCTCTATCAACTTCGTATTGCAATGTCCTACAAAAAATGTAGCAAATCATGCATTACCCAAAGCAAGTTAGTTAGTGCAGTATCACGGCCATGTAACTAAAGCGTATTTAGACTGGAATTCTAGACTATCAAAAGGCTTATTAATACCAAGTGTTTGCAATCATTTGTAGCGGCTGGCGTTTCGTGGGTGCTACAAAATTTCTAAAGGTTTCTTGTCGTACCTGGTACTAACACCTTAACAGCGCATCCTTTAATTGCAAGTTACGTGGTTACATCGCTCCAATAGGATTTTCTGTTCCAACACAAACGGCAAATACTCAATTGTGTTTATGTCTGGGGAAACTGGAGGTTAGAGCAATACCTGGAAGTCTTCCTCATGTTGTGCGAAGCATTTTCGAACAATGCAGACAGTGTGGCATGGAGCATTATCCATATGAAAAAGACACTACTAGAGTGAAATATCGTTCTCATGAAAGGATGGACCTGGTCTGTAATGATGTTTATGTAGGAGTCAGAGGTCATGTTTTTCTTGCACATAAATGACTGGACCCAAGGTTTCCCAGAAGAACAATGCACAAAGCTACATTTCCTCCACCGGCTTGTTTTAGTCCCAGGGTGTATTCTGGTGCCAACACTTTCTGATGTAAATGAAGCACACGTTCTCCGCTATACGCATGGTGCAACAGTAAATGAGATTCATCGAACCAAACGACCTTATTCCAATCATTCAAGGTCCAGTTTGGATGATCGTGTGCCCATTGTAAGGGCCTTCAGCGGCCAACCGAGTATAGCATGAGCTTTCGGAGGGGCCTATAGCTAATCAGCCCCATTTTCAGAAGAGTTCGATGTACTTTGTGTTGTGACACATTACTTAGTATTCAAATTACCTGCGAGTTGAACCACAGTATCTCTTCTGTTGGCTCGTACCATACCGTATAGTCTTCTCTTACCAATTCTTCTCTTACCAGTATAGTCTTCTCTTACCAATTTTTCTCTTACCAGTATAGTCTTCTCTTACCAATTCTTCTCTTACCAGTATAGTCTTCTCTTACCAATTCTTCTCTTACCAGTATAGTCTTCTCTTACAGTACAGTCTTCTCTTACCTCTAGCATCGGTAGTTTTTCACTCCTAGGACCACTTTTTTGAAGGTACTAAACACGGCTGGCTGTGAACACCGCACAAGCTTTGTCGTCCCGGAAATGCTCTGACCCAATCGTCCGGCCATTACGATTTGGCCTTTGTCAAACTCGCTTGAGTCCGCTGCCTTTCCATAAGAAGAACAAGAATAACCCTGATTAACAGAGCTCAGTACCAGGTGTTATTTATACCGTTTCATGACCTTCACAAGCGCCGTTGTTTACTGCAGTTACTTCAATTGGCATAAAAACGCTCTGGTCAAAATATTTCGGCCCTTCTATGACGCTCTGGTCAAATGTTCTTGGCCCTTCTGTGAACTCTTCTATTTTCGTTCGTTCTCCTTATAAGATATCAGAGCTATTGAGACAATAATTTAAAGGACAGGAAGGCTCACATTTTTAATTCTTTTTATCAGAATATTTTAAAGAAAACAAGTGCCCAAGCTCAAAGAAACAAACAATTATAACGAAGTAAATTTCTCCGTCATTTTTGGTCTACGCCGGGATTCGAACCCGAGGCCGCTTATTCCGGAACAAGTCGCTCTACCAACTGAGCTACGCAGACATTTGTTCTGATTGCTATGTGCCTTTATGTCGTGTGCGTCCTGCTGGCAGGTACGTCACATCTCCCCCCGAAAGAGGGCCGGGGGCATGGCCCACGGGTCAGCCGTGACCATGAATCGTTGCAGGCAGCCATCCACTGTAGAACGTGCACTTGAGAACTCCCAGTCAAACTGGTGTGTGGAATGCAACGTCACACACATTTATTTTTCGAAGCGCTGGAGAAGGAATTCTCTGATTTTTCCTGTCTCGCGTGTGGAAATAACATCACACCAATGCAAGATTTTGAACGGCCGGGTCATCCGGATAGTTCGGGCGCCATTATAACGAAGTAAATTTCTCCGTCATTTTTGGTCTACGCCCCCGATTCGAACACCCGAGGCCGCTTATTCCGGAACAAGTCGCTCTACCAACTGAGCTATACAGACGATTATTCTGATTGCTATGTGCCTTTATGTCGTGTGCGTCCTGATGGCAGGTACGTCACACAATGTAAAAGGGGTTTTAGTTCAGGCACCCAAAACTTGACAAGAATAGAAGTTTTTCATCTATACCAAATGATTTATCAGCGAGCGCCTGGATCTGGAATGTTTTACGCACTTCAAAATTATGAAACATATCTCGTAATGGCAGTAATATGAATCATGTAAGGCAGAATTCTCAACAAGTATGTGAAATTTTGATTGGGGGAGTAAAATCACTAAAGGCCGAATTCTCAACAAGTACGTGGAAGTTTAGGATGGGGAGTGTGAATTATTTAAGGCAAAATGGTAAAGTTCTCAACAAGTATGTGGAAGCTTAGGATGGGAAGTGTAAATTATTTAAGGCAAAATGGTGAATTTCTCAACAAGTGCGTGGAAGAGTAGGATGGGGAGTGTGAATTATTTAAGGCAAAATGGTAAAATTCTCAACAAGTACGTGGAAGTTTAGGATCGGGAGTGTGAATTATTTAAGGCAAAATGGTAAAGTTCTCAACAAGTATGTGGAAGCTTAGGATGGGAAGTGTAAATTATTTAAGGCAAAATGGTGAATTTCTCAACAAGTGCGTGGAAGAGTAGGATGGGGAGTGTGAATTATTTAAGGCAAAATGGTAAAATTCTCAACAAGTAGGTGGAAGTTTAGGATCGGGAGTGTGAATTATTTAAGGTAAAATGGTAAAATTCTCAACAAGTGCGTGGAAGATTAGGATGGGGAGTGTGAATTATTTAAGGCAAAATGGTAAAGTTATCGACAAGTATGTGAAAGTTTGGAGTGGGGATTAGGAATTATTCAGAGCAGAATTCTCTAAAAGTGTGTGTGGATGCTTAGAGTGGGGGAATATGTCATTTAATGCAGAACTGTCAAAAAGGAGAGGGGACAATAAGCTCAGATTTTACTCAAGGGAGAATAATAACAAACCCCTTTGGAGAGAAAATAGGAGGAATGGAACCGAATAAATTGGTTTTTGTTTTGTTTTTTTTTGTTTTTTTGGCGATCGATTTCTGCCATAAGACCACAGTGAAGAATAACATTTAGAATAGTACTCATAGACTATGCGCAGAATAGTCTCGTAAACTGTAGTGGCCATCGAATAAATGAATGAATTATGTTTTATAGTGATGTCTTTTGAGGACTTTATTCTTTTCTTGCGACAGATGTCTCCTCTGTTATTGTAAGCAGGGTAGCCGGTGTCGGTGAACTTATCTAACAATCTAAGATCTTTCGTCAGTAATGTCTCTAAGACACCTAGAATGTACACAGTTGTATCAGAATATGACCACCAACCAAATAATGGGAATAACCACCCTTTACCCGGATGACAGTACCGAGACGGCGTGGCACGAACGCAATGAAACCCTGGAAGGTTCCCCGAGGCACACGTGCCCATTCGGACTGCAGCAGAGCACGGAGGTCCTGGAGATGACGTGGTTGTGGGTCTGCACGTGAATCAGCCGATCCAAATAGTCCCACAAGTGCTCTATGGAACTGAAGTCGGACGATTTTGTCCGTTAAGGGAGAACGGAGACATCGCTGTCGTGTTTCTGGAACCAGTCACGCACCCCCTTAGCGACGTGGGCGCGGCGCGTTACCTTGTTGTTAGGCACCATCACCACCAGGGCAAACGTCCAACATGAAAGGATGCACGTGGTCAGATAAGATGGACAGCTAGACATTGGGGTTCAGGTACCCATGCAGTGGTACTACCGGTCCCATGTGCTACCTGGGAAACATCCCCCGTACATGCACACTGCCACCGCCGGCCTGTACTTGACTGAAAAGCGTGTCTGGGTGTTGGTTTTCGGGTGTCTAACGCCGTATTCACAACCCGTCACTTCTATGGACTAGAAAACTCGATTCGTCGGAGAAGGCAACCTTCTTCCACTCTTTCACTGTCCAATGACCGTTGTCTCATGTGAACTGAAGGCGTCTTGCCGTTGGATCTGGGTTAACATGGGCGCCTTGTCGCAGCATCGACTCCGGAGACCCATGCATAACAGAGTTCGCTCTACTGTTATCGGGGACACGTTCCTGGGTGCCCCAGCGTTCATTTGCATGGTCAATTGCTGGACTGTTGCGCCTCGATTGCCGTTTACCAGTCGACTGAGGCGACGTTCTCCTCTCAGGTCGATGGCCTTTGGGGGCTACAACGTTATAACGTCGGGAGGTACACTGTGTGCCAGCAGTCCATTCTTGGTACACCCTTACTACAGCAACTCACGTACAACCAACGAAGTCTACTGTTTCAGAGATACTCCCACCCTTTACGCGGTGGCCGATGATCATTTCTTTTTGGACGTCCGTCAAATCACTACCTCTGCCCATCATGCTCACGTCACGCACTATGGCTCATCTGTCCTGGCCGGCCGCTCATATCTATCCGTGTGGTGTACCTTGTCACGTGCATTGTGTGACGTGCCTGAGCGGGTACACTGTGATTTTGGGGGTTGGAATATTATTCTGATGCGACCGTGTAATTCATGTCCACGAAATGTGCCTGTGGAAAACGATGGGATGTTGATGCCCTTCCTCTTCCGAAACCCATCTTGTTTTCTCCAGCTTAGTCTTGCTTCCATTCCCAGTTTTTGCGCTTCAATTTTGATGTCTGTGAAGCACAAAACTACAGCAACATTAACACCTTTCGAAAGTCTTTACGCGTAAGGTTGTTGTAGGAACGATAAAATCACATCTTTTGCATGTTTTAGAAGCTGCTCGATCTCCATCAGCATCAAATTGTGAAAGTAGTCTCTCATTCTTATTTAGGGTATGGGGAAGAGTAATTTACCCTCCCGGTGGTCAAGTGAGTAGAATCGTAGGACCAGCGCTAATCTTCTGAGTTGGACCCGTGTTTGGATCCTTGGGGAGTCACATGCGTTATGTTTGTTCTCAACGCTGGCTATGTCTCCTCTCTAGAGTCAATAGACCAAACACGCATCAGTAATACAAGGTGTATTCCTAGATGCTTGTGAAGACCCTTAAACCAGGGAGCAAATCAAGTAATAATAAAGAATGAATATGACCTATGGTCAAGTGGTCAGATACACTAGTTTCTAGATAGTCTTCCGAAAACAGCTTCTGCACAGGCTCTACATGAAGCATAGTTGGTGCGCTTGTCCAACTGTGTTGATGCCCTTCTCTTCCGCAAACCATCTGTTTTCTCCAGCTTAGTCTTGCCTCCATTTCCAGTTGTTTTTGCGCTTTAATTTTGATGTCTGTGACCAATGGCTCCAAATTACGGACGGGCAATCACCCAATGACCCCAGAACTGCTCATGCTGTGCAACGTATACTTTAATTTAGCTTTCTTTTTTGGTTTCTGTACTCTTATGTAAATTTTCGTTCATTCTCCTTAAGCAGTTTCTAATCTTAACGCTACATTTTCTCTCCCTCGTTGAATGCTTGTTTGGCAACCTGACGCGAAGTCAAAAGTGAATAATATATGTGATCGAAACTGATAAAGAGTGCTGCTTACGATTGTGTCAGAGAGAGAGAGAGAGAGAGAGAGGTTGATTGAGATGGGAGAAATTTGTTACGGAAAGATTGGTTGGGAGAGATTTGTTACAAGACATATTATTCGTATTATTACAGCGTTATTAAATCACTTTAATTGATGTCATACTTCGTTTATATAATAGTATGACTTTAAGAGTATTCTCGTACTGCAAATCTGATATATTGTGATGTCGACGTACTAGAAGATTAAGCACGAAGTAAATTCTAATCTGTGATGTTCTGCTGATTTCAGAACCTACCAAGGACCAATAAATATTGATTGACCTCGTACGTAGACTTCGACTTTCCTTTCTGCAAATGTTACTTAGTTCTGTGTCATATGTTTAAGCTATCCGAAGAGCAATATAACTTTACGCAACGTTTCAGTATGAAAAGTGTTTACATTGAAGTACGTTATAAGGTTTTGGTGTAAAATAAAAGATTAACACAATTCCTCACATACATTTAAAACCCTGAACGATTCGTTTACAACGAATGACTCTCCGTGAATGACACATACTGAAGTCGTAGCAGGTTTAACTTCTTCCATTTCATTCACAACGAATGACTTTTCGCCGTGAATGGTAAATAGTTTGCCCTTACCGCTGTGAATGTTCATTCAATTCGCCATTACTGCGACACACACTGAAGTCGTATCAGGTTTAACTTCTTCCATTTCATTCACAACGAATGACTTTTCACCGTGAATGGTGAATGGTTCGCTCTCACCGCTGTCAATGTTCCTTCAATCCGCCATTACTGCTACATACGCTGAAGTCGTAGCAGGTTTAACTTCTTCCATTTCATTCACAACGAATGACTCTTCACCGTGAAGCGTGAAGGGTTCGCTCTCACCACTGTAAATGTTCATTCAATCCGCCATTACTCCTACACACGCTGAAGTCGTAGCAGGTTTAACTTCTTCCATTTGATTCACAACGAATGACTTTTCACCGTGAATGGTGAATGGTTCACTCTCACTGCTGTGAATGTTCCTTCAATCCGCCATTACTACTACACACGCTGAAGTCGCAGCAGGTTTAACTTCTTCCATTTGATTCACAACGAATAACTCTTCTCCGTGAATGGTGAATTGTTCGCTCTCACCGCTGTGAATGTTCCTTCAATCCGCCATTACTCCCACACACGCTGAAGTCGTAGCAGGTTTAACTTCTTCCATTTCATTCACAAGGAATGACTCTTCCCCGTGAAGGGTGAATGGTTCGCTCTCACCGCTGTGAATGTTCCTTCAATCCGCCATTACTGCTACACACGCTGAAGTCATAGCAGGTTTAACTTCTTCCATTTCATTCACAACGAATGACTCTTCATCGTGAATGGTGAATGGTTCACTCTCACTGCTGTGAATGTTCCTTCAATCCGCCATTACTACTACACACGCTGAAGTCGTAGCAGGTTTAACTTCTTCCATTTGATTCACAACGAATGACTCTTCACCGTGAATGGTGGATCGTTCGCTCTCACCGCTGTGAATGTTCCTGCAATCCGCCATTACTGCTACATACGCTGAAGTCGTAGCAGGTTTAACTTCTTCCATTTCATTCACAGCGAATGGCTCTTCACCGTGAATGGTGATTCGTTCGCTCTCACCTCTGTGAATGTTCATTCAATCCGCCATTACTGTTACACACGCTGAAATCGTAGCAGGTTTAACTTCTTCCATTTCATTCAGAACGAATGACCCTTCACTGTGAATGATTCATCCTCACGGTTGTGAATTATCATTCAATCTGCCATTACTGCAGTACACACTGAAGTCGCAGCAGGTTTACCTTCTTCCATTATATTCACAACAAATTACTCTTCACCGTGAATGGTGAATGGTTCGTTCTCACCGCTGTAAATGATCACTCGATCCGCCATTACTGCTACACACACTGAAGTCGCAGCAGGTTTAACTTCTTCCATTGTATTCACACCTAATGTCTCTTCACAGTGAATGGTGCGCTTTCACCGCTGTGAATGATCATTCAATCCGTCATTACTGCGACGCACACTGAAGTCGCAGCAGATTTAACTTCTGCCATTATTATCACAACGAATGACTCTTCACCGTGAATGGTGACTGTCTCACTCTCACTGCTGTGAATGATCATTCAATCCGCCATTACTGCAACACACATTTCAGTTTCAGCAGGTTTAAGGTTCTTCCTCCCGATGAGTTCGAAAAGGAATTCCCAAAAAGAAAAGTAATGTTGAGAATTAATATGTGTCAACCGTCATGTGAGTGAGCGATCAGCTGGGAAATAATAGTGAAACTTAGTGTGATTCAAAAGACTACCGTTTTGAAGAGTCGTTCTGTGTCAGGCATTTACTCGGTGCGCAGATAAGAACAACGCATGACCGGAAATCCGCTATCGACTAGTTGGTATAAATAGGAGCACACGCTGCCATGATTTTTTGGAAAATTTTCTGTTGTCAAAAGCAGTGGACGAGAAATACACAATCTGAGTGCGGTTACGGTTTCCTTTTTGAAAAAAATTAACTGCTGCAGCGAGGAAATTTTGTGCTGTGGAAAGTGAAGGAGCAGTGTCTGAACGAACTGCAGGATTTCTGTTTGAGCAATTTAAAAATCGGGACTGCAGCACTGAAGACAAAGCACGTGCTGCAAGACCTTCTACGGTGAATTCTGAAGCGGTATGCCAAACCGTAAAGTCAAATCCGCGCACATGCACTAGATAACTGTCAAATTAGCTGGGAATGCCTCAGTCCACAATTGTGTGCAAACAGCACAAGCTCGACAAGACGTATAGAAGTTCCTGACAAGTACCCCATGAACTGACTGCTTCTCAAGCTCAGCGACGTGGGCATCTGTGTCGCCAATTGCTGGAAAATCTCCAGGACGACAGTTTCTTTAGGCGAATTGTGACATGTGATGAAAGGTGGATATTTTTCCGGAATCCTGAAATGAGAAAACAGTGGTTAGATCTCAAAAGGCCACCAAACCTAGTCCCAGAAATGGTACAATATGGGCATGCTATGCGTATGATAGAAATGTGAGGGTCCTTCTCATTGGGAATTGGTTCCAGATGGCCTAGGCATTATTGCGCAGCTGCAATGTGGCCAGTCGGAACGGATGTATGCCACATTAAGCCTAAAGTACCTTGCTCTGGTGAACCATAAACGAGTTTTCATCCAACAGGATAATGCGCCTACTCATTGTGACCAGTCAACTAAGGAAAAACTATGGGAAATGAAAGGTTTTTGAAATAATGCCTTCCCCAGCTTATAGTCCGCATCTTGAGCATTGGAATTGCCACTTATTCCGATCTATGGCACATTTTCTAAGTGTAAAACACTTCCAAAACGTCCATGATTTCAAACTTGGAGTTCAAGACTTTTTTGTCTCGAAACCAAAGCAATTTTTTTCACAGGGAGATTCAAGACATGTCATCACGATGGTGTAGAGTCCATCGAGTACGACGGATTCTATTTCGAAGATTAAATTTTTGTTATGCATTTATACACCGATTAAGATTCTTTTATGCATTTATACACGTTCAACCACTGTCAGAAAATGGCAATGACTTTCGATTCTGTGACGTACCTGCCCCGCAGGACGCACATGAGATAAAGGCAGATGGCAGTGAGAGCACATGTCCGCGTAACTCAGTTGGGAGAGCGACTTACTCCGGAGTTAGGGGACCCGGTTTCGGCGCGGAAAAACCTGTGTTTTCACATTGGCGCTTGAACTTCCAGGATGACCCGGCTGTTAAGTTTCTCGCAATGATGTGATGTCTTTTCCACACGGCGAGATAGGAAAAATGAGAATCCCTTCTTTAGTGCTTCGAAAAAATAAATCAGTGTGATGTTACATTCCACAACCAAATTGTCTGGGATTTCTCAAATGCACGTTCTTCATGGGATGACTGTCTACAGCGACACATGGTCCCGGCTGACCCGGGAACCATGCCCCGGCCCTCTTTCGGGCGAAGGGGAGAAGTGATTTTCCTGTCCCGCAGGACGTACATGAGATAAAAGCAGATGGCAGTGAGAGCACATGTCCGCGTATAGCTCAGTTGAGAGAGCGACTTACTCTGGAGTGAGGGGACCCGATTCAATGCCCGGCGCGGAAAAACTTGTGCATTATATTTCACCCTAGTAAGAATGGGAATGATAATGCCATTTATTTGAACAATGTGCCCGAATCGTTTGTTCGTGGCAAATCATTAATCGCGAATGGTGAATTATGAAGAGTTCCAGATCTTAAAGGCAGTTTTCCAAAAAGAACTGTGGCGTTGAAAGCCTTTTGGTCATAAACTCTGGACACCTGGAACGAATGATTTACTCAGTGAGACAACCTAGAAACTGGATCATTCGTCCGAATGGTCATTCGTGAAATACTTGTGACGCAAGAGTCAAGTTGCCACATTTAGCCGAGGTCAGTGTAGTTCAGTCGGGAGAATAACTGGCTCCGGAGCGAGGAGCCTTGTATTCGAATTTCAATACCGGCCGAAAATTTGATTTATTTTCACCGACTCTCTTGTGTGAATGATGAACTCTGAGGAAAGAATCATTCATGCGATCACTATCATAATGGCCGTTAATTCTCCGAACAAATAAAGAAACAAGAAAGATGGCACCGAATTTTCGGGTGTAATAAGCACGTCTTTTGAATCCGTTCTGAAGCAAATTAAATTGATCAAAGTTGTTCAAAGTCAATGGAACCGGTATGGAAAACAATAGTGCCTGACGGAAAAAAGAAGTTTTTCAATCGGGTCTTTAATCCCTCAGATATTGCTGTAAACGGAATCGTGAGCTTACGAACTCTAAGAAACAGAGTTATAGACAAAAATAAGATGTGACTTTACGTCCCCTGGTGGGAAAACCATGCATTATTTTAGGAAGAAAGTATTCTCAAAAGGTTTATCCATATGAGCGGCATCGGTCCCAGAAGAAAATTTTTACCGAGTTTTCAGGAGCCCAGATTATGCTACAAATACATCAGAAGCAGAAATTAACGCTTATGACCCCTGGTGGCCAAACCATTCTTTACCAAATATTAGAAATTATGTGAAAAATATTTTCCATCAGGTCTTCTATGCGATACAGGAAGAAATTTTCAAATCGGAGTTTTAGAAGCAGAAATAACGCAGAAAAAGCAATTTAACTTTTTCCCCCTAGCGAAAAATCTATGACTTACTTGAAAATTTTGAATTTATAGGAAAAACATTTCGCATCGGAAACACTATCCAACAAAGAAGGAATTTTTCAAATCGGACTTTTAGAAGTAGAGATATTGACAAAAATAAGATATATATCTACGCCCCTGGCGTAGAAACCATGCATTTTTTCAAGAAGAAAATTTTCCTAAAAGGTTTGTCGACATGAGTAGTATCGGTCAACAAACGACGTTTTTTTCAATCGAGAATTTAAAAGCTCATATTTTGCTGCAAATACATCAGAAGCGTAAATTATGATTTACGCCCCCTGGTGGCCAAACAATTTTTTTTTTCAGAAATTAGAAATTATGTGCAAGCGATTTTCCATCAGGAGCTGTATCCGGTGCAGAAAGAATTTTTCAAATTGGAGATTTAGAAGCACAGATATAGGGAGAAACGTAATTTACCTTTACGCCCCCTAGCGGAAAGTCTATGAATTACTTGAAAATTTTGAAATTATATGAAAAACGTGTCACACGGAAAACACTACCCAACAAAGAAGAAATTTTTCAAATCGGACTCCTAGAAGTAGAGATATTGACAAAAACAAGATATATATATACGCCTCCTGGCGGAGAAACTGTGGAATATTTTAGGAAGAAAATATTCCGAAAAGGTTAATCGATGTGACTGGCATCAGTCCACAAAAGAATTTTTCCAATCGATATTTTAGAAGCTCAGATTTTACATCAGAAGCGAAAATTAACACTTACGCCCCCTGGTGGCCAAAGTATTCTTTACCAAAAATTCGAAAAAATATGAAAAAGATTTTTCATCAGGAGATGTATCCGCTGATTTTTTTTTTTTTCAAATCGGAGTTTTAGATGTAGAGTTATCGGGAAAAATGTAATTTACTTTTACGCCCCCTAGCGGAAAATCTCTGCGTAATTTTAAAAGGAAACTATATCTAAAATACTCTTCGACATAAATGAAATCGAAAGATAAAATATTTTTTTCAATCGAATGTTTAGAAACAAATATGTGGAATAAAACGTATTTTTGAATTCGACATCATCTGCATTTACGCCCTCTAGCGGCTAAATTGTATATCGTAAAAAACAATTGAGATGAAGGATTATCATTCGCATATTTCAAGCTTCCGAATACAAAACGAATTTTTCAAATCGGACTAATAGTTGCAGAGATATCGTGAGTACAGGCGGACGGACGGACAAACCGATAACAGAAGCACGATCTTTTTTTTGCAAAAGACGTGCTAAAAAACACAAGCCTCTCCCCGTACTCAAAGCCAAATTCCTGGCGTGAGTAATAAATAGCGCTGCACACTTTCTCAGGAGAATGGAATATTAGATATTTAATGTATTCCTGAAAGAGTATTTTCTTTCGTGATTCTGCGTTTGCGTGTAGCACACCTTATGAAAGTCCCAAAATAATTAAAAGCACACGCATAATTTTTAGCGTAAGTAGAGGTGTATGCTTTGTAACTTATTCGTGACAGTCCAAAATATTTTCATTTCCGACTTCCCTTTCTTCCACGACCCTCCTAATTTCTTTCCCACTTCAAAATGGTCATTTATTTCCATGGAAACGATATCCTGTATTTTTCATAACAGTATCGTTTCACGATTATTGCACCGACCTAACAATTTCATCGACGAATCGGCTTCTTACGTCCTTGGTCAGAACTACCTGATACACCAAAAAGGAATAACCCTCAGCACTGCCTTATCACACAATCGTAAAAGCTGACATTTTGAAGGTTACACCCATTATGAATACATAAGAGTTAGGGTGTGGACAACATTAAAATCTGTTTCCATTTGGGTCGGTAGAAACAATGCTGGGCTGTTGTTTATCCACTGAAGGGGTCACTAAGTAGACCTCCACACACTTGCAGATATCTTACACTCACTTGTGATTAAATGCTTACTTTTCCCCATCTGTGTGCAGTTAGGAGTAAATTACTACCGGACAACATTCAAAATCAAAGTACTTACAGAAACAGCTTACATTGTAGTACCTAAAATATGCATATAAAATTTAAGCGTAAATTCTTTTTGCTGACGTACAGTAAAGACACAATAAATTAGAGCTTTAGTTCTACCAGAACAGAGCTTCCTGAAGAAAAACTTCGTAGTTCATTTTAGTGCTTTTGTTACATTTCAGGGTTAAGCCCATTCTGCAATTAAAAACTTAAAAAATAACTGAAACGATCAAAACATTTGTAATATTTGTGTATATATGGCTGACTGAATAAACACTACATAAATCACTTCTTAAATACTTCAGCTACAGTGAAACAGCAGTCACCCAAGAAACATCAAGAAGAGGTTACTTACGGTTAGTCTTTGTTCAGCCAACACTCCTTTGGCACTTTCAACAAGGCACAACTACAACTTAATCCAACTAATATGAGTTAATAATCAGAACACTTGATTAAGGAAAAAACACTAAAGATATAACACACAGATTTCAAATGCATTATATTGACAAAAGTCACCGTACACCTAGAAGAGAAACACAACATAGCATTTATGACATACACTGACGGAAAACGAAATCCCAACACCACGAAAAAATAGTTGTAGAGAAATGAAATGGCGGCAATACATTTGTATAGGTAACATATTTAATCGATTAAGGTTTCAAGATCACAGCTTATTGTAAGCGCGAGAAGAGCCATTTTAAATGTGAAATGCTGGTACATTAATAACCGGTGTAACCGCCAGAATGTTGAATGCAAGCACGCAAACGTTCATGCATTGTGTCGTACAGGTGCTGGATGTCAGTTTGTGGGATGGAGTTCCATGCCTGTTGCACTTGGTCGGTCAATACAGGGACGGTTAATGCTGGTTGGGGGTGACGCTGGAGTTGTCCTCCAATGATGTTCCATACGTGCTCGATTGGTGAAAGATCTGGTGATCTAGCAGGCCACCGCAACATGTCGACACTCTGTAGAGCATGTTCGGTTACAACAGCAGTATGCGGGCGAGCGTTATCCTGTTGGAAAACACCCCCTGGAATGCTGTTCATGAATGGCAGCACAACAGGTTGAATCACCAGACCGACGTACAACTGTGCCGTCAGGATGCGTGGGATAACCACGAGAGTGCTCCTGCTGTCATAGGAAATTGCTCCCCAGACCCTCCAGGTGAAGGTCCAGTGTGTCTCGGCAGCAGAAAGGTTGGTTGCAGGCGCTCACCTGGCCTCCTTCTAACCAACACACGGCCATCACTGGCACCCAGGCAGAACCGGCTTTCATCAGAAAACACAACAGATCTACAATCCGTCCTCCAATGAGCTCTAGCTTGACACCACTGACGTCGCAAACGGCAGTGGTTTGGAGTAAATGGAATGCACGCTACAGGGCGTCTGGCTCGGAGCTGTCCTTCAAGTAACCGATTTGTAACAGTTCGTTGTGTCACTGTGGTGGCAACTTCAGCTCGAATTGCTGCCACAGACGCGGTACGATGCGCCACGGCCATACGCCGTACACGGCGGTCTTCCCTCTCAGTAGTTCCACGTGGCCGGCCGGAACCCGGTCTTCTTGAGGCAGTACCTTTCCTTGATCACCGCTGCCAACAATCATGCACAGTGACTACATTCCTGCCAAGTCGTTCTGCAATATTGCGGAAAGAAAATCCACCTTCTCGTAGCCCTATTACACGTCCTCGTTCAAACTCCGTGAGCTGTTGATAATGGCTTCTTCGTCTTCTTAAAGGCATTCTTGACTAACATCAACACACTACGTCGAATCTCAACGATAACTAACGCTCACGAACGTTACAGCGCGTATTTACAGCAAGCCTGCTTTGCATGTTCCGAGGGGCGCTACTAGCGCCACACGTATGCGCCGAGCGCGAAATTTGCATAGACGTCATCTTACAGATGTACTCTCCCCGCCTACCAACTCTCGTTTATCTAACACAACCCCTTCTTGGTGTTGGGATTTTTTTCCGTCAGTGTACATTAGTACGGTGTAGATCCACCTTTGGCATTAATGCATGCACTGATCCTTTGAGACATGCTTTTGACAAGGTTTTGAACACAGTGATAGGTATGCGCTTCCATTCAGTACATAATGCTGCCGCTAACTGTTGCTTAGGAGTAGGTCTTGGTTCGAAAACTTCTTATGTGAAGCTCTAATTCATTCCATAGGTTCTCTTTGGGATTAAGATTAGGGCTCTCTGTTGGACAGTCCACACACGATACGGAATTATTGTCAAACGACGCCGTTACAGTCCTTGCTTTATGACTCGGTGCATTAACCAGCTGGTACCAACAAGGCTTGGTTCCATAGTACTGCCACAGGGTTGGTTGGTAGGGCATAATTGTCCAGGATATCAAGATATACGTGCTGGTTAGCAGGTTTGTTCACGATAGCCAATGGGCCGGGACCATACCATGAAAAACACCCCCACACGAGTACACCAGCTCCAAACCTGACCGTAGAAACAGTACACTGTGGCAAAGAGCGTTCACCTGGCTGCCGCTATACCCACACACGGCCATCAGACAGATGGATCGTGTATCTGGATTAATCAGTCCATAGGACCCGTTTCCATTGATCTACGGTCCACGATAAATGTTATTTACACCATGCTAAACGACGAGTAGCATTTCGAGTGGAGATGATAGGCTTATGAGCAACCGCATGACCACGGTAACCCATGGAATGAAGTTCTCTGCGAATGGTACGTATACATACCGAGGTTCCAGCATCTTTACTCACCTGTAAACTGAGGTCTTGTGCTGTACTCCGTCGATTAGCTGTAACGCCTCTCCTGAGGCTTTGGCATCGTCTATCACTGATTTTCATTGGTCTGCCGGTACGTTTTGCTGTTTCAGGCATGCCATGTGTCTTCCACTTATTCAGTGCATCCAAAACAGTTGACTTGGGTATGTTTAAACGCCTCTAGCTTTCTTTTAGAAATAACCCACTAATATAACACCTAACAATCTTTCCTTTGTCAAAGTCAGTTCTCTTCCACAGCGAAATTTTCACTCAACCTCACAGTGCGATATGATCGCGATCAGCTGCAGGCTTGTTTTTGTACGGTTTGCAGCTGTACCGCGCGTCATAACAACGCAGCGGATTCATTCATTTGCTTTTGAAGGTATGTCCGGTGACTTTTGTCAATATAGTGTATATCAACTTTCAATTAAACCAGGCCGCTTCCACAATTATAACATTATAACATCCGCCATCTCCTCACTTTTGCTGCTTCTCAAACATTATACTGTATATATCTTCCAGTTCTCATCGAACACATACACACGTCATACGTTCCCACATCAAGGTGTTGCCAACCATACACTTGCGAGAGAGAAGACATAACGTTAAGTTTGAAAAACGCTAAAGGGGAATGAAATCAAATTTACATGGAAAAGGTAACTAAAAATGAAAGTTAATTAGAGTATACGTCACACATTATGCATAATGAAAAAATGTGAAGCACCTAACAGCTGCAAATTGGAAGATGCTTCCCGGTGACCAAGTGGTCGGAGATGTGGGTTTCTGGTTAATCGTCCAAGTTGGACCCGGGTGCGAATCTGGGATGAGACACAGTGGTTTCTTTGGCCCACGATGAGATGGTTCTTGCCATGCTTTTGAAAACGTGACCCTAAGTTTGGGACAGACGACATCTTACGATCTTGGGTCCTCACGACGGCCGGATTCACCGGGAGAAAAGTGAAAAGATAAAAACCACTTTTTTAGTTGATGACTTTCCCTACCATCCACCTGAATTTTAGAGGACAACGACATCTAAAAGATCTAAACAGAATCCAGAAAACATTCTCACTTCTTAGGAGTCGAAAAATTGTGATAGAAATGGTTTGAAAATCTTTTAAAAAAGCTGTAATTCTTTGAACTGTATTCCTCATGTAAAAAATGTCCAGCACATGAAGACCTATGATTCAAATATATCTAGAGATTTCTGTGTTCAAATTTATAGGAATAAAACAGATTGGCGCTTTTGTTTAGTTTATTTGTGCAATTTTTCAGCGGCAAAGTTCCGTCAAAAATAGAAGACTTCGTGGAAGGTATCTCGACTGTATACAAATACGCCCCGTTTAGCGCAAGGGGTGCGCTCCTGAAAATTGGAGTGCTAACTGAATCAGTGCTATATAGGATCATCATACCAATGACGATGCGTCACCAAGATAGCAATTTATCATCTAAGGTCAACATATTACTGTTTTGTTGAGTTCAACTTTGTTTTTTCGGGCTATCTTTTTTCGCACGCTCTTGAATATCCAATTCTTCTCAGAGATTCACTATAGGCTTCAGATCAGGACTCAGGAATGACCAATCCAAGTTTTCAACGCCTATATCATTAAACCAATCTGTAATAACACCAACCGTTTGACATGGTGCGTTGTCCTTCTGTTAAAGGTATGAGCCTTTCTCAAAGTATTTCTACAGCTTTGGTAGTGCATACTTCTCCAGAACATCTAGGTACAGTTAAGGACTCATAGTTTTGTCCATATAGTATGACATGGTGTGTTGTCTTGTAATAGAGATATGAGCCTTCCCCAAAGTACTGCCGTAATGTTGGTAGCGAATAATTGTCCAGGACATCTAGGTACAGCTCAGCATTAATGATATTGTATAAAACGACCAATGAGTCCAAGCCGAACCACGAAATAAAATTCTATACCATCATGCTACCACCACCAAACCAAATGGTGGGGATGATAGTGTGGGGAAGGTACCGTTCTCCAGGCCTCCGTCATACCCAGGAACGACCATCAGACTGATGATGATGATGATGCACCGTGGTTCATAAGCCAAAAGTACATTTTCCAATTGGTCTACATCCCAGGATCTACATCTCTTACACCGCGCTAATCGGCCTGTAGCATTAGTCAAAGTGATTAACAGCTTGTAGATTTTTTTTCGACTGTAGTAACCCATGTCGTTCAGCGTCTTGCACACACTGTACTGGTGCTAGTATCAGTTCTAATAGTCTCACATAGGGGTTTGTGTGATATGTGATAATGCTAATTTGAGTTCTGAATGAACAATCATTTGCAGAGATCTCTTATCACGTTGTGTTAGCTTCGTAATTTTTTTTTTGATTGGAGATTTAACGACCACCGTGAGCAACTCAATGGGCTATAAGCAGTCGCCCTTCCCTAATTTAGGGTCACTCGTTCCAGCGAAGGGAGAGAGCCAGTGCCGTAAGACAAACACAACATCTATGCCTGACCGGGATTCGAACCCGGACCCCTTTCGGACGAATGATCAGAAGCCATCGCTTAGACCACTGCGCCACCGGGGAGGCTCGTAATTTCACCAAGTAATTTCTTGGTAAATTCATCTGTAGTCGGCTGCAATTTGCATATCATGACCAACCGTCGAACAGTTTCAGTGTCGCTGAAATACCACGCCGCCCCGGTGGCGCAGTGGTCTAAGCGATGGCCTCTGATCATTCGTCCAAACGGGGTCCGGGTTCGAATCCCGGTGAGGCATGGATGTTGTGTTTGTCTTACGGCACTGGCTCTCTCCCTTCCCTGGAACCAGTGACCCTAAATTAGGGACGGGCGACTGCTTATAGCCCATTGAGTTGCTCACGGTGGTCGTTAAACCTCCAATCAAAAAAAAAAAATACCACCTAAGGAGCGATTGTTTATGTGACACCCCATTATCACTCCTCTCTGGATATCAGCTAGCTTTGTCAGTCGAGGCATCTTACATTAATAGTCGTGCAATTGTTTCTTTATAGCTCCACGAGCATATTTATTGTTAGGGGTGTGACGTGGTGCTTGGGTTGGACCTAACACGCTATCAATATAGAGTTGTCCAGATATTAATAGCAGGATAATGTATGTTAGAAATCGTCTTGATGCAGATGTAAAGGAGTTTGTAACTGGAAGCACACTGTTGTAACGGAAGAACACAGGGAGTTTGGGAGACC
This sequence comes from Macrothele yani, assembly GCA_039090855.1. Classification (NCBI taxonomy): domain Eukaryota; kingdom Metazoa; phylum Arthropoda; class Arachnida; order Araneae; family Macrothelidae; genus Macrothele; species Macrothele yani. The sequence goes on along the minus strand of CM077013.1, from coordinate 113,849,344 downwards.
AATGCGATTCCATTTTATGGGGACATTATGCAACTACATGAGTCATGAAACTGATTTTAACAATTTTCGGCCAACTTCGTCTTATAAAAATCGCGTAAGAAGCCCAAATTTTATAGGCAAAAGGTAATTTTAAGCGCATTTCGTGTAGCTAGAGGATGTAAATGAATTTGCGCGACGCCATCCAAATCGGTGCCTAGCTGAAAAAATTGTGGATTCAGAAGAAACCCTTAAGAATTTGGGGAATGCCATCCAAATCTTTACCTAGGTGGCAAAAAACTGAATAAAAAATCCCAAAAGAATTTGGGAGATGTTTACCAAATGGGTAACATCTCCCAAAGAATCTGAATAATAAAGTCCTTCAAGAAATTGGGGGATGTCATCCGACTAAGTGCCTGGTGGCAAAAATCTAAAGAAATTGGGACATACCATATTGAGTGGTGCCTGTGGCAAAAATCTGAATAAAAAATATCTAAGAAAATAGGGGAATCCAATCCGATTCAGTCCCTGGTGACAAAAATCTGAATAAAATCCCTAAAGGAATTAGGAATCCCATTCAAATGAGGACGGGGAGTGAAACTCTTAACAGAAAAACTCCAAAAGTTGTGAGATGCCACCCGAATCTGTGACTATGTATCAAAAATCTGAATAAAAAATCCACAAAAAACTTCGGGGATGATATCCGAATCGGCGCCTAAATGGCGAAAATCTGAATAAAAAACCTTTAAGCAAACTGGGGGTGCCTAGGGTTGCAAAAATGTCACATTTGTCTACGTTTTTAGTTGTTGTTGTTTTTTCTCAATTACCATTGCATTACTTTACATGACGAAAGAAAACCCTATTTCATTGTCGAAAAATATGTGTAAAAATATTTCAAGAACACGCAAACTTAACATTACCTTTCAGTAACTGCTGTGCATTTTTTCAAAATCATATAAAATTATTCTAGAATACTTTAAATCTGTATTACTAACAGACGATGGAATAGTGTTATCATTTGTAACTCTATTAGAAGAAAAGTTATCGAAGTACCTGAACCGCTTAACAGCTATAATTTTTTTAACTATTTGGTCGTTTTTTGATGGATCACTTAGTTCCATAAAAAACCCAAAATTATGGATAAAAAGTAAACAAATATTAAAACTTCTGTCCAGGTGGGAATAAATATTAAAAGTAACCAATCACTGCATAAAAAGTAAAAAACCGGTAAGATATACAGTACAATATTTTCTTTTATGGTATCAAAATACAAAAAAAGATGCTTCTTTTATTTCCTGTTCTAAAACTTCGCAAATGTAAAATAAAAACTTAAAAAAAATGCACGTAAAAGATTTCCAGGAGATATCGCAAGTGTTGAGACTGTGTTCTTTGAAGTTACTGCCTCACAAACATTTTTTACTTAGTAACTCTTTAATGCAGGGCCTTTCTTTATCGGTATATTTCGTTTTAAATGTAAACATTTCTTGATTTTCGAAATATCATTTTTCGTACTAAAATTTTGCATTAATTTTGGATTGTTTTTTAAAAGTGCGTTTTCTAAATTTATGAAATATGAACCTAGAGAAAAATAAAAATTTATGAAATATGAACCTAGAGAAAAGTAAAAATTTATGAAATATGAATTAGAGAAAAGTAAAAATTTATGAAATATGAACTTATGAAATTTATGAAGTTTATGAATTATGAACCATTTGAAAAACTATCAGCGACATGAAAGACTCCATATTTTCGCTTCTTTTATCCCTAATTTAGATTTTGTTTTTCTTTCGAGAAGTACACGTTCTCCTAAAATTTTGAATTTCCTAAAATTTAAGCTCAAGGGTTAACATTTTTATTTTGAATAACTGCAAAAACCTTCAAGAGATCCCTCCCTAATATTTTATAAATTTCAGTCCGCAAATTCCTTAGTTTGCCATACACATCATTTGTGATTAAATTCTGAATATTGTTAAACAGAAACGAAGGGTCTAACTTTTTAAAAGACACACTTAGGAGATCAGACACCGCAATGTTCTTTTCATGTACGCTGGTGCTTAAAATTAAAGGATGATTTTTAAATTAGCACATAACACGAAGTGTTTATGGGAACATTGAATGAAATTTGGTAAAGTGGTTAATTAGTACATTAAGTATTTAACTCATTCAGAAGAAAATCGTAATTTTACAATTTCCGTGTGTTGATATCATAATTGTAATTTACATGTAAGAGAATTCCGGGGAGCAATATTTAAACTTTTTCTTAAGGTATATGGTATTTTAATACGGAGTATAATCACCCCCCTGACAGCAATACAGTATAAGCAACGCTTCATAGTGTTTATGAGGGTATTGATGAGGTCTTCAGGAATTAATGACTACTCCTTAGCAAAATCCGTTCTGAGTTATTGATGTGTTTTAGCAGGAGACCTGTAATGCGTCACCCTGGAGCACTCCATACATGCTCAATGGTATTGTGGTCAGAGGATGTGGCCGCTCCGTTCAACGAACATCTTCAGGAAAATCGTCGATCAAATAAACTCGAAGAGGTAGGACACTATCATCCATAAGAATAAAATTTGACTGACAGCAGCCTTCAGTGCCCTGACATATAGGTTTGGTATCTCGTCTCTGTACCATTGGACAGTAGCAGGTAGATGTGCAGATCTCTACCACCGTTCATCATTATTCATGTCCAGCCATTTCGTCACCGCCACCAAAATAGTACTTTTCTATGATGTTAGAAGGTCTGTTGGGGTTCCCGGTTTCGCTCCAGATACGTCGCGAATCAGTACTTAACTTGAATATCAATTCACATGAGAAAAGAACATTCTCCTACTGGTCTGGACTCGAAGTGTGATGTTGGCGACTCCACCTGAAATGAGCTCGCCCGACGGTGGAATTTAGAACGACTCAAATAACTGGTCTCTTTGCATAAAGACAATCCTCACGAAGTTTTCTAGAAACAGTACACCCTGAAACCCTCGTTCCTGTAGCTGCTACGAGATCCAAAGAGTGTAGCTGCTACGAGCGCCTATATTCCGAATCAACCTAAGAGTGTACCACAATTTAAGATACGGAACAGCTACTTCCTATTTGAAAAATAATCCCTGGTGTTTGGAAAGAAACAAAGCAGCAAAATCTTGCTTAGAATTCACTTTTGTGTACTCAGCAGTTTATCGGACAAAATTGCTACCTGAAACAAATTTTCCGAAAGTCAAAATTCTTTTTTGAAATAAGTTTAACATGAGAAGTTACCCAATCAAGAGCCTCGCACTTTCGATTGCTTCTGTCCAGGTGGAAATAACTTGGAGAATGGAGAAAGGGGTGATAGACCTTCCCCAACATTCACAACACAGAGATAATAAATTGACAATCTCGGAAACTCGAGGGGTAGGTTACTTAAACAAGCAGTAGGGGAAGAAATTCGGAAAATACCACATCCCCATTCACAATCTCCAGTGCTTGTGTGATTTGGGTGGAAGATCAGTTCGAGAGTAATTGCTTGACAGAAAGGAAACAGCAGCAGTGCACTGTAACGCGGATTGATACTGTGCTTGCTGATTGGTCGTGATAAGACTCCTCGCCTTTAACAACAGTACATTATTAGGATGGCCTAGAATATAACTGACATCTCTATGTTCCATCTGGCAGTTAGACTCGTATTGCGATCGTCTACAGCGGTTGTTGCTCTGGGACGGCCTTGACTTAGCCGAAGACGAACATCTCATGTATGTTGAAACTGTCTTCAGAGTCTTGACATAACATCTTGTGGAACATTCAATTATCTGGAAGTCAACTTACTAATAGCCCTAAACCGTTACAAATAATCCATATGATATCTGCCGGGATATAATCAGAGTCGACGTGCTACTGAAGCGTAAGTAAGAGTTTCCCAGAACAGCTACAAGATGCAAGTATATAGACTCGTGCGTCTTTTTAAAGCTATCCTAATTTGCATATTTCGGCTTACTTCAGGCAAACAACAATGCGGGATATTCTTCCGCATAGCAAAATTCGTATGTTCACCAATTTTCAGTATATGATTTTAAAAATATAATATATACCATACACGTTTTTGTACATTACCTTTAAGGGGCCGCGTGTGGACTGGTGGTCATCGTTCGTGACTGCCACGGAGAAAACCTCTGGTTCGATCCCACGCAGGTACGAACGCTCGAACCACCAAATTACCGCCGTGGGTCGGATGGGCACGTTAAGCCGTCGAGCCCAGGATACTGGCCCCCGGTAATAAATAAGGGCGTCTTCCTCCCTCTTTCTACTTCGCTTTCGTGTCACTTTCCTATCGGGCACTCTAGCCCAAATCTCCTAGCTTCCTATTTCTAAGAGTTGTTTAAGACCTGGGGTCAGACACTCCATTCCTAAAATCCTCTACATATCATCATCATCATCACATTTCCTTTAATGTGTGCACGAATGTAGTTACTTGCTGAATTGCATGTCTTTAAATCTCTGCAATTCGAAAAACTGATGGCATGCCGTAGTGGCCTTTAGTTAAAGAAATGTAACGTACAAGGGTTGTCCCAAAACAACTGAGAATATTTTTTACAAAAAAAAATCTGCGCATCCTAATTATCAAGGAAGTAGCCATCTTTTCAGAAATACTGTCCATCGCAGAGAATTCAGATGTCCCAATGTTCCTTCCACTTTTTGAATGACTTCTGGAATTATGAAATGCTGTTGAAGCCCCCTGCGTAGCTGTAATAAGTTACTGATCAGCCTAAAAGCTGTAATAAGTTACTGATCAGCCTAAAAGCTGTAATAAGTTACTGATCAGCCTAAAATTATCGTCTTTTTTTAAATGGGCAACAGACAGAAGTCACATGGTGACCAATCTGGACCATATGCAGGTTGGGGCATCAACTTAATATTCATTTTCTCCAAATAAGAAAAGGCAAAACTGATCATGTGCGTCTTTGCATTATCGCGGTGTCTTTTCCAGGTGTGGTTTGTTTTTTGCCACATGTTTCTGCAGATTCTGTAGCACTATTGTGTTGTAGTTGGCATTTGTCTGAGTTTTTATAGGAACAATGTGTTGATACAACATACCTTGACAATCAAAGAACGCAACCAACATGACCTTTCCCGTTGATTTTGATTGCCGAAATTTTTTCGCTTTAGGTGACGACGGCGATTTCCAAACATAGCTTTCTGCTTTGGCGTGTGGATCAAAATAGTGTAGCCAAATTTGGTCGCCTGTAATAACTCGTTGCATGGCTTCTGGGTCTTCGTTTGCCATTTGCTTTAATTGTTAACAAACTTCAACTCTAAGATTCGTTTGTTCCTTTGTCAAGAAATTGGGAATCCAAGTTGAACAAACTCGTTTCATGCCCAAATGCTCGGTTAGAATTCTGTGAATTGATGATTATAAATGGGAACCATATCTTCAACATCTCTAATCGATAGGTATCTGCATTTCCGTATAATCACACCTATTGTATTCATGTTTACCTCTGTAACACTCGGTGAAGGTCTTTCTCCATGAACGATTAAAACCGCCGACTCAACCATTCATAAATTAAATTTTGCTGTCGAGGCTTATCAACATTAGACATTCATGTTGATAAGCCTCGACAGCAAAATTCAATGGCGCATCTTTTTTCGTCTTTCACATTCATTTTTTTCGAAAAATCGCAGCGCGAAAACACTTGGTAGGGATTCACAAAACAATGCTTATTAAACTGCGCGCTACCGACGCTTCATGCGTGACAAACACGTATGGCCGGTTGCCATGGTTACTGCGACGACTGTGGCTTTTTCGAGATTTGTGCCTTAATTGGATGATTTTATAAAAAAAGATTTGCACGTTTTTTTATAAAATCATTCTCAGTTGTTTTGGGGCACGCTATGTGCTATTAATAGCCATTTTTTCTGGAACCGCTCCGTTCGATGAATTGTTAGAGGCGCGGGATTTTGGCAAATCATTCGAGTTGGGCGCGTGCTGGAGTCTTAACTAAAGCAAGGCCGTTGTGTTTGTCCCCTTTCCCTGGAGCCAGTAATTGTGAATAAGGGAAGAATTATTCCTATTAGCCTTAGAAGCTCATGAATATCTCCAAGTCCCGAAGAGTAAAATATCGATGCTCCCTTCATGAAAGGAATTAACACTAACAAATTACAGCACTCATTTAAATCATTCGGTAAAACATGCTCACATGACAAAAAATATTGCGCAAAAGAATTCACTGTGAAATTCCCATTTCCACCTTTACCGTTCGGAATTGAGTTAAGCTTCCAAAAGCAGTAGCCACCCTAACACTCTCGCCTTGTACTTCATATCCGCTTGAAATATTCCTGGGCTGCCTCTGGGCGAGACATGGCATTCTTCCGCAGACAGACCTAATGCTAAACTAAGCATTTCCATTACCATGCGTCGTGACTGGTAGTGACGTAATTTTTAATAAGTGTACAAATCAATCCACAGTCGCCGATTTTTGAGGTCACTAATTTTATTTATGTTTCTACGTTTTGTGCACGTAAGAGTAAACTACTGGGTGTGGTCGTGGAATGAGAGCTACTTACGATGGGCGGTATTTAAAATGGCGAAATTTTGGCCACTCCATGGCGCGTGTCTTTTGTTTTTAACCCTCAAATATAGTATTTTGTGAGCGACGGTATGATAAAGAGAGAAGTTCAAAGACCTAAACCTGGTATGTTGTGTTTCAGCTAGCAATTTCAGATAAAGTGGATGGTGACGTAATGTACATATAATTAGACAAGCCTGTAGAAATGTATATTTCACGTTACGTTTCTTCTCCCTCTTGATGGGCATTATAGTGAATCCCAAAAGTTCATGCCTGTTTAATCGAGACGTTGGAATTACGTCACTTATTACGTGGCTGAAGTTTTCAGACGAATGTCAGAACGAGACAGTTTTCTGTTCTTGTTTTTTACAGAGTACGGGTTATGAAAAGCCATGCATATACTACACTGTAAGAAACATCCAGAAATTCACGATCTGTTTTGCTTGATTCTTCGTGAATTAACAAAATATATTTCGGATTCAACCTTCACCGTGAAATGACGGAAAAAAACGGGTTTTCACGGATTATTTCTTACAGGTTATTTCTTACAGAAATTGACAGAAATACTCCTGTTAATAACGGAAATTTGTCATTTTTAAAAGGTGTCAACAGAAAATTCTGAATTTTGAGGAACGTCCTACAATCCCTTTCGACAAATAATGGGGAAAATTCGTATTTAAAGTGCAAACAGGAAAATCTGAATTTTCTGAAACTTTCTGCAATCTCTTTTGTACATTAACAGAAAAATCTGTTCTTGAAGGGTTAACGGGGAAAATCTGAATTTTTAGAAACTTTCTGCAATCCATTTCGTACACTAACGGAAAATTTTCGTTTTTGAAGTGATTTTCCACTTTAAAAAATCCGTTTTAAAGTGTTAACGGAAAAATATGAATTTTCAGAAACTTTCTGAAATACCTTTCGTGCGTTAACGGAGAAATCCGTTTTTGAAAGGTTAACGGGAAAATCTGAATTTTCAGAAACTTTCCGCGATCTCTTTCGTACATTAACAGATAAAATCCGGTTTTGTAGTGTTAACGGGAAAATCTGAATTTTCAGAAACTTTCCGCAATTCCTTTCGTACATTAACAGATAAAATCCGTTTTTGAAGAGTTAACGGGGAGATCTGAATTTTCAGAAACTTTCTGCGGTCACTTTTGAACATTAACGGGAAAAATCCGTTTTTGAAGTGTTAACGGGAACACCTGAATTTTCAAAAACTTTCTGCAATCCCTTTCGAACATTGACGGACCACCCAGGTGGAGCAGTGGTCTAAGCGCTGGCTTATGACTATTCGTCCGTGAAGGGTCCGAGTTCGAATCCCGGTGAGGCATGGATGTTGTGTTTGTCTCACAGTATTGGCTCTCTCCCTTTCCTGGAACCAGTGACCCTAAATTAGGGATGGGCGACTGCTTATAGCCCATTGAGTTGCTCGCGGTGGTCGTTAAACCTCCAATATAAAGAACTGTTTTTGAAGCGGGTAAATCTGAATTTTCAGAAACCTTTCGGAATATTTCCGATAATAAGAGCTTTTCGCCGGAATACTTGAGATTTGATTAACTGGATATTAAATTTCAGTCATCTGTCGAAAGAACTGATTTTAATCTTCTGTAGAGAGATCGGTTATTGTGGACAGGATGTTGCATATTATTTAGGTTATTGTGTCCACGGATATCCCCCCTTACACACACATACAGTTGGTGCTCCAGCTATTTTGTATTTTGTTACTCTAAGAAATCGGTTACTTAAAGCATTGCTACTTTAAGAAACTGGTTACTTCAGGACGGTCGCATTATGTCCATGTGTGTTAGTTCGTGGACCCTTCTTGACGCAAAAGCTATTATACCAATCAAGTTTAAACTGTGAAATAATATTGTGTACACTTCACCTTTTCTTAAACACAACTGAAGTTATTTTCGGTTTCAAAATATTGTGTTGCTCCGAATGATCATGATTAAAGCCAAATATATATATATAACTTGTCCCAAAATAACTGAGACTGTTTTTATAAAAATGCGCAATACTGCGTTCGACCTTGGCATGAGTCTAAAACACTCAGTAATCGTTGTAGTAACCATAGCGACTGGCCACCGGCCACACCTGTTCATCACTCATGCGTCGTCTGTTGTGCGCAGTTTAATCAGCGTTGTTTTGTGAACCCCTAACAAGCGTTTTCGCCCTGTGATTTTTCGAAAAAAATGGATGCGAAAGAGGAAAAAAGATGCACATTAAATTTTGTTGTCGACTAAAGAAGTCTGTAGAAGAGAATTTCCGTCTTGTGCAAGAGGCTTATAAAGACAAATATCTAGGAAAATCAACAATTTACAGATAGCATGAACAATTTATGAATGTTCGTGAGTCGGCGGCTTTAATCGGGCATGGGGGAAGACATTCAACGAGTGTTGCAGAGGTAAACATCAATACAATATTTGTTATTTTATACGAGAAGACAAACACCTATCAATTAGAGATATCGAAGATATGGTTCACATTTCAAAGTCAATTCACAGAATTTTAACCGAGCATTTGGGCATGAAGCGAGTTTGTTTAACTTGGGTTCCCAATTTCTTGACAAAGGAACAAATGGATCGTCGAGTTGAGGTTCGTGAACAATTAAAGCAAATGGTAAACGAAGATCCAGAAGTCACGCAGCGGGTTATTACAGGCGACGAATCTTGGCTGCATTATTTTGATCCACACACCAAAGCAGAAAGCTATGTTTGGAAATCGCCGTCGTCACCTAAAGCGAAAAAAGTTCGGCAGTCAAAATCAATGGGAAAGGTTATGTTGTTTACGCTTTTCGATTGTAAGGCTATGATTTATCAACCCTATTCATCCTATCAAAACTACGATAAATGCCGATTACTACAAAACAGTGCTACAAAATCTGGAGAAAAACGTGACAACAAAATGACCACATCTGAAAAATAATTGGGTGTTACACCCCGATAATGCAAGGCCGCAGTTCTGTCGTTTCTTATTTGGAGAAAATGAATTTTAAGTTGATGTCCCAAACTTCATACAGTCCAGACTTGGCACCATGTGATTCTGCTTGTTTCCCATTTTAAAAAAGTCACTACGGGAACAACAATTTGAGACTGATCAACAACAGCTGCGGAGGGGTGCTTCAACAGCATTTCAGAATTCTAGAAGACTTTCAAAAAATGGGAGGAACGTTGAGACACCTGCATTCGTCGCAACAGACAGTATTTCGAAAAAGATGACCACCTCCTTGATAATTAAGGTACACATATTTTTTTTACAAAAACATTCTCAGTTGGTTTGGGACCTTGTAATTTGCGATATATCCTACTGCAGAAAGAGAAAAAAATGATTATAAACCTATTTAAAAAAATAATAAGCTCCTACCAAAAATAATATGACCAATATATATATTGACCTTTGACCCCATTTCGATGATATTAAACAGCGTTGGTTCAGTATACCTCTGGAACAACATACTAAAGTTTTGTCCCAATAGAAGCATGTTTAGTCAAGTTATGAGGATATTGGCTGTGGAATAAATCTCGCTCCTGTGCCCTGACCTTTGACCCTATTTTGATTATATTCAATAGAACCAGTTCAATATACATCCGGAACAACATACTAAAGTGTTGTTGCAATAGAAGCATTTTTAGTCAAGTTATGAGGATAATGGCTGTGGAATAAACTCGCTCCTGTGCCCTGACCTTTGACTCCATTTCGATGATATTCAACAGAACCGGTTCAGTATACTTCCGGAACAACATGATAAAGCTTTGTCGCAATAGAAGCATTTTAGGGTAGGTTATGACGCATAAGGGCGATGGAATGGATACCGCTCTGGTGCCCTACCCTTTGACCCCATTTCGATTATATTAAACAGAATTGGTTCAGTATACCTCCATAACAACATACTAAAGTTTTGTAGCAATAGTAGCATTTTAGTCAAGTTATGAGGATAATAGCTGTGGAATAAATTTCGCTACTGTGCCCTGACTTTTTTTTTTTACCCCATTTCAATGATATTAAGCAGAATTGGTTCAGTATACGTCCGGAACAACATGATAAAGTTTTGTTGCAATCGAAGCATTTTTACGTTTGAAAATAGCCGTCGTCACCTGAAGCGAAAAAAGTTCGGCAATCAAAATCAATGGGAAAGGTCATGTTGTCGCATGAAGGCGTTGAAATGGACCCCGCTCCTATTACCTGACCTTTGACCCCATTTCGGCCATTTTCAATAGGGTTCGTCCCCAGGTGGTCACCTACCACATACTAAAATTTCATCGAAATCGAACCATTTTTACGCGAGTTATCGTGCGGACGGACAGACAGACGGACAAAGCTGGAGCACATACGCTTCTTCAACCTACGGTTGGAAAGCGTAAAAAAGACATTACGGGGACACCAATTTGAGACTGATCAGCAACTTATTACAGCTGCACAGGGGTGCGTGCTTCAACAGCATATCAGAAGAACTCTAGAAGACTTTCAAAAAGTGGGAGGAACGTTGAGACACCTGCATTCTTTGCAATAGACAGCATTGCATTCTTTGCAATAGACAGCCTATTGAGTTGCTCACGGTGGTCGTTAAATTTTCAATAAAAAAAAGGGCGTATGAAGACCAAAAACAATATTTATTACAAGTTGTAGAACAACATAGGTGTAGCTATCCCGACTGCAGGAGAGAAAAACTTAATCTGAGATGAGTCAAGTTACAAGGAACTCTGATTTAAATGACTTACTGATTTTCTCAGTGTTAACAATGAATATTACTTCAAGTGGAACTGATGTTCTGTTGTCTTTGTTAGGCATAATTAATTTGGATAAGGATTTATGTTTGGAATTTTTCAGAGTAATTAATAAATCAGTATTTCTGCACTAATTGATGTATAATTTTATGATGTACGATATATGCAACCACAAGTAAAACGTTGAGCATATTGAGCTACCACCAAATGTTAATTAAAATGGTAGAAATTTTACACAAATTATTTTTTTTACATCGACGAACACTTTTGGGGGGTCAGAGTATATAAATTGTTGAAAAAAAAAGTTCATAGTATTTTAAGGACCACCCTAACATATATATATATATATATATATATATATCATCATCATCATCATTGTCAACCATTATCAATCCACTGCTGGACGAAGGTCTCCCCAAGTTTCCTCCACAACGGTCTGTCTTGTGCCAGTCTCCTCCATGTCACCCCTGCATACTTTCGAATTTCATCCACCCATCTCCCATGTGGTCTTCTTCTGGGTCTTTTCCTGTCCCTTGGAATCCAATCTAAAATTTCGGCTGTCCATCGATGATCTGTCCTTCTGGCAGTATGTCCAGCCCATTGCCATTTCAGGGATTTAACTCTGATCATGATGTCTTGCACTCTCGTCATTTTTCGGATCCACGAGTTCCTCTTCTTATCTCTCCTGGTTACACCAAGTATGCACCTCTCCATGCTGCTTTGAGTTGTCTGCAGCCTTTGTATGTCTCTTTTAGTTAAGGTCCACGTCTCTGCACCATACGTAAGCACTGGAAGGATGCATTGATCAAACACTTTTCTTTTAAGACATAATGGCATATTGCTCTTGAAAATTATGCTGTTTCTTCCAAAAGCTCTCCAGGCAAGTTTTGTACGCTGATTAATTTCTTCATCAATGTGACCCTCACTTGATATCTGCTGTCCAAGATAAACATACGTGTCTGTTATCTCCAGCTTTTCTCCATCAATCGATAAATCTTCATTTCTTGTAAAAGCATTGAACATCACTTTTGTCTTCTGAAAGTTCATTTTTAATCCCACTTCTTTACTCTTGTCAGCAAGTTCCTGGATCATACTCTGCAGCTCTGATGGGGTAGTTGCAAAAATGACTACGTCATCAGCAAAACGAAGGTGGGTTAGATAATCTCCATTAATCTTTATCCCCTTGTTTTCCCAGCTCAGCGACTGAAAAACACCCTCCAATGTGGCATTAAAGAGCTTCCCGAGATATGGTGTCACCTTGTCTCACTCCCTTTCCAATTTTTACGTGTGTTGTATTTTTCAAACAGCCTAATCTTTGCACTTGCATTTTCATAGATGTTATTAATAATATTAATGTATGCATCTTCAATACCGCAGGTTTTCAGAGCCATTGTAACTGCTGATGGTTTCACCGAATCAAAGGCTTTTTCATAATCGATAAAAGCCATGCACAATGGAAGCTCATATTCCCTCGCTCTTTCAATTAGTTCTCTCAGCACGTGGATATGATCTATTGTGCTGTAGCCACTCCTGAATCCAGCTTGTTCTCTCGGTTGAGCCATGTCCAGTGTTACCTTCAAGCGGTGTGAAAGAACTTTAGTGAAGATTTTATAAACTACTGATAGGAGGCTGATAGGTCTGTGGTTTCCGAGATCCTCAATGTCACCTTTCTTATGTAGCAGGATCATTGTAGCGGTGTTCCAATCCTCAGGAATCTTTCCTTCATTAAGGCATCGAGTGAAAATTTGGGCGAGTACTGTTTCGATTTCTCCACTTGCTTCTTGTATGATGTCTACAGTAATTCCATCTTCTCCTGAAGCTTTTCCCCGCTTCATGTTCTTGATTGCATGTGCAACTTCTGCTGGAAGGACTGGAGGAACTCTGGTACTGGTATCTTTCATGATGTCTGGAGTGCATATATCATCCCTTTCATATAATTTGGAGTAGAAATCTTTCACTCTTGTCAAAATTTCTGCCTCTATTTCTTGTTACAGAACCATCTTCTTTTCTCAGTGCCATAATCTGTTTTCTTCCCTTACTGAGATGTCCCTTTGCTATCTTTAGGCTTTGGTTGTTTTCAATTGCTTTCCTCACTAGTTCACAGTTGAATTTTCTTACGTCTTCAGTGATACTTTTTCTTACTGTCTTGCATAGCTCTATATATTCCACTTTGGAAGTCACATCTTCTTTAGTTGTCCTCCTCTCTTCTTTTTTGCATCAACATTTTGGTTTTTCCTGATAATTTGTTCACATGCAATTTGTTCTTAGACCCAGCTAATTTTGTTGCTGTTTCCATAAGAGCTTTGGTTACTTTTCTGTTAACTTCAGAGATGTCCACTTCTTCCGATGTTAGGCCTTCTAAAGCAGAGAACCTGTTCTTCAGTTCTAACTTGAAGGTATTATGGTGTTTTTAAGGTTGGTTATGTCAATAGATTTTGTTTGTCTTATGAGCTTGCTACGTTCAAGTTTAGTGTTGAGGTGCATCTTACATCTCACCAATCTATGGTCACTACCTGTGTTGAACTTGTTCAGCACACTGCAGTCTTCTATGACGAATTTTTTGTTACACATAATAAAATCAATTTCACTTGTCGTCCCATTTGGATGTCTCCATGTCCATTTCCTGTGTGGCTTTTTCTTGAAGAAGGAGTTCAAGATGAAAAACCCTTCTGCCTCTGCAAACTCAACGAGAGTATTTCCACGCTGGTTTCTGTTGCAGTGACCGAATTTACCTACTGAAGTTTCATTCTGTTGCCGTTGCCCTTTTTTTGCATTGAAATCTCCCATAATTATTTTCAAGTGCTGCTTACCTTTATTATTTAGATGACAAATTTCCTCATAAAATTCTTCAACTTCTTCTTCAGGATGACTTGTGGTGGGTGCATAAGTTTGAATAATCTGAGCCTGGTATCTTTTCGAGAGTTGGATAACAAGTCGTGCAGCTCTGTCAGAGGAACTTTCAACTTCTACAACTTTATCCTTCAGTTTCTTGTTTATTATAAATCCAACACCACTAGTTCTGCCAGTATCTGTCCCACGATAGTAGAAGAGATGTCCACTTTTCAGTTCGATGAGATCTTCTCCTTTTCTCCTTACCTCACTTAGCCCCACGATGTCCTACTTGATCCTTTGTAGTTCCTCTTCCAATTCAAGAAGCCTTGAATCAGAAGATAGGGAGCGTCCATTGTAAGTAGCCAAGGTCAGCATCAGATGGCAGCCTAGTCCGGTCCTCCGGGGGATTCTTAGCACCCTCTGCCTTCATGTCGCACTGGCCGCTGCCTTGGCCAGGTACATTCCAGCTGCCGGAGACTGAGGGCCAAGATTTAAGTTGTGGAATCATTTTGGAGGGGTTTGGCCATAACTCACCACGCTGGCCAAGCGGGTTGGTGAGTGTGGGATAGAATTTCCTCTAATCCCGATGGTATAGTGATACCGCTATTGGCGGTCGTCAGAGCCCCTTTAGTGGGAACAGGAAGCACCACGAGAAGGCGGGGTTGACATTTGTCAAGGAGAGGCTGTGATGTTACGCATCACCTGACCTTACATCCCTATATATATATATAAGTTTTAAATACAGCACGAGGCTTACTTTCTTTAACCCTCTTTACACAATCTGCAAAATCTCTGGAAGAAAATGGGACACTTAGTCAACCTAAATGGATGCCAAAATTTAAATTGCATATTTAAATCTGTGCTCATAAACACACCGATTCACCCAGCGACAACAAGGCAGAAAAACTGTAACTCGTAGCAGAACGTTGAATTCTATTACTCCACGCTATTCCAAAACGCAAGCAAGTATGACCAATGGTGCTTTTTTAAGCGGGCACACCCTGTGAATTTAAACCTCTGCGTTGAAACCACGAGGAAATGAAATCATGACCTGTATCCCCATCTGGAGAGCTTTAAATTACAGTTGCTTCAACGACTTGGGGTGTTTGCTGGTAAAATAGCCCTCCTGCAGCTGCAAATATTATTTACTACGTTTTGTTTACTGCACGAAGCAACGAACCTTCTCCTATTGACAAAAATATTGCACAAGGGAATTAAGTTCAGCCGACAAATTTCGGCGAGTCTTATTGAAAATACATAAAAAGAAAAAAAGAACAATATAACTGCAACTGGTTGTACTGCTCCTTGGGACTCAAGCGGTGCTCATTTTGGGTAGCACACCCTGAGAGTTCCGCTGTTATGTTTGAAACCACAGGTAAATGAGAACCTAACCCGCAGCGCCCTCTGGGGAGGGCTTGTACCACAGTTGCTTTAAAATCGTCAGATGTGCCTACGCGAAACAGCACACCCCACGATTCTAGCGCGAATGCGATATGCTCACTGAACGAACCTTTTCTTCTTAATGAAAACATGATGTGGGGAAATTAATGTTAACCACCACTCGAAGCCTTAGGATGAACTCTGGAGAGTTTTATTAAAAACAAATCCAAAAAATTAATATCGATAATATAGGTTAAATTCCGATTCTGTGTAGGTGTGCGCCGACACTTAGCACATCCTGAATATTCGCCCCTGATATACATGATGAAAGACTATGTACATAAGGGGGCGCAATATTTGTTGTTTGCCCAGGGCGTAGAAATGCCTAGTTAGGCCTCTGCTCCTATTGAAGGTATTTTTAATGAATACCATTCCTACAGTTAATATTGGAAACTTTATCTTCTTTAAATAATGCGTGGTTTTCGCGCTGGGGTGAATAAACGTCGAAACTATTTCCTCGCTATCTCTGCTCTGAGAAGACGTTTTTGAAAAACTAATTTTTCTTAGTATAGCTTTTTCTATGAAAAATAATTTTAGCATATTTTCTATTATTCAAAGTTCTACCGATAGGGTACATCAGCGTATATTTCTACGTGAACGGTCGTATTCGATTAAAAACTCCCTTAGAAAAATTCTTATATGATAGGTTACTCTTCATTATTCGGAGCATTTTGCACTCATTTTCTTCTTCAAGTAATGCAGTTTTTCTGCTAGGCCGTGTAAAGTTATAACAGGTTATACTGTATATCACCTCTTTCAATTGTTAAATCTGAAAATCCCTTTTGCCTCTGATACATTCTTCGATGAGGAACTTTTTTGCGCAATTTGTTGGTTTTCGTAACAGAGTTTTCAGCTGCCTGTGGTAGTAAGTAGCTATTTATATTTCTAGATGTTTTATCGATTGTAGAAATGAGGTGTTTCTTCTATCGGGTTCATTCATTATGACCCCACTCCCACAGCGTATTTAAAATTATGCCAATCTTTCCCTAGGTGGTGCAAGTGTATTCTTTTTGTAGCTGAACTGCCTTGAAATATTTGTTTAGTACCTAAAAGGATTCAAAAGGCGTGCTCATTACACTCGAGTACTCGGTGTCATCTTTCTTGTTTTTCATCTGATGGTCCCACTCAACTATTATTCGTGGTTTTAAGCGAATCGGGGAACCACACATATTTTAAATTTGCATTGCTCACTTTTCCTTTTCCTTTCTTCTTTGACAGTTTCTCCTTTCTTCGTACAGAGATCTCAAATCATTGTTTTCCCGCAGAGAACGGCTCTTTTGAATGATCTTTTACAATACCCCTGCTTCTTTGCGTGGCTCTCAACCGCAGCGAAAAACTTTTGTCCACTATTTTAATGATTGCAAATGCAAAATCGATCTTTTCCATTTATTTTCTTTCTACGTTTGTCAGTGCACGGAACTCTCTTCCTGTTTGTAATCACCCTTTGTCAATAAGTTCTGAGTAGGTTTTCGTCAAGTGAAAACCTACTCAGAACTACAAGTACGGCCAGTGCAGCGGAAGCAACTCTTCGGGCTTCGTGAATTTCGGACTTCCGCACACCGTCTTAACAGAAGCAAAAGTTTAAGCTTCGAAAACGTCAACCTTGCGTACACTATCTTAATAACAACAAAATTGTATTCTTCAGAAACTTCAATATTTTTGTGGATATCTTTTTCGAAACAGAAAAGTTTAAGCTACAAGATAACTTTTTACTGGAGAAATTAAAGAAGAGACATGTGAGAGACATCAAAAATAAAGAAAACAAGTACGGTCATTTGCAAAAGTTTGAGACCACCTGCCAATTTATTGAAAATTAAGATTTTCAAAGAAACAACTAATTACTAGTCAGATAATCTGAAAAAAAGACACCACAGGTAAATACTTACATTCCTTAGAACACAAAACACGGAAATCAGTACTTTGTATGGACACCTTTGTTTCTTATAACGGACAGAATACGATTTCATTTATTGCATCTTAGTTGTTACAGTAATGATACACAATAGCGTGGTATGCCGCCCCGGTGGCGCAGTGGTCTAAGGCGTTGGCCTCTGATCATTCGTCCGTAAGGGGTCTGGGTTCGAATCCCGGTCAGGCATGGGTGTTGTGTTTGTCTTACGGTACTGGCTCTCTCCCTTCCCTGGAAACAGTGACCCTAAATTAGGGACGGGCGACTGCTTATAGCCCATTGAGTTGCTCACGGTGGTCGTTAAACCTCCAATAAAAAAAAAAAATAGCGTGGTATATAAGCAAAGTGATATAATGTGGTAACAACATGGAATGAGGAGGGAAAAGGCCAAATTGGCCTGACTTAGCCCTCTTCTCCCAAAATAACAAGCTGGCATGCTACTGAATGGCAGATGAAAGTGTAACCACAATTTTCAACAATATTATTACACTATGTGGCGTTAGCTAATAAATAGCACTTTAATTTTTTTTTCAATCACGTAATATTTTTAAGGGATATAAATCACTAGGCAACGAATTCCACAATCTATGACCAACGTTAATTAATATGTGATCTAAAACTCTCTGTTACTGGAAACTTAGGAATTAAAAAAAAAATTATTGTATAATGAGGATGACTGTGTGCGATAAGTATGATTAAGTCCTGATGTAGCCGCCGCGGTGGCGCAGCGGCTTCTGATTATTCGTCCGAAAGGGGTTCGGGTTCGAATCCCGGTGAGGCATGGATGTTGTGTTTGTCTTACGGTCCGGGCGCTAAATTAGGGACGGGCGATCTGCTTATAGCCCATTGAGTTGCTCACAGTGGTCGTTAAACCTCAAATCGCCCCCAAAAAAGTCCTGATATAAATTATTTTTAGCTCTCTTGAACATTAATTTTCGTATATCATAGTCATATAATTGCTGTGTTGATAAGATGTGAAAATCATTGGATTTAAGCATAGAGTGACAAAGCGTGCTGGAGTAATCATTATTTGATAATTAATTTAAGTTCTAAAAGTCTAATACATTTTTTCTGAAGCATCTGTAATCTATTTATATTATATTTAGTTGTCTTACCCCAGACTGAAATGCAATAATTAAGAAGAGTCTGAATTAGTGTATAATATAAAAGAATCATCAGTTGAGAGGTCAGATTATTCAACGCACTGCTAATGACACCCATGTTTCAAACGATATTATTCGAAAAGTAATTTATGTGATTATTCGATTTTAGGTCATGTTGAATTAAAATCCCCAGATAATTATGACTCTGAACAACTTCGATAGGTATTTGTCGGTATGGGAGTGAAAACATTTATTTGCTAGGAAAAATCATAATTTAAGTTTTGCTAAAATTAATCGCAACGTCATTCATAGTCAACCAGTCGGTCATTAACATGAAAAAGCCTCCAAATTTCGATATAAGTAAATCAATATTTTCTCCATGTATTAATAATGCTGCATCGTCAGTATAAAGAATTAAGTCAAAATTATGTAAATAAGTAAAAATATCATTAATATAAATATTGAAAGGCAAAGGAGTGAGTATCGTGCCCTGTGAGACCCCTGTACTAACGGGTTTTAAGTCAGATTGGACATGATCAATTTTTGTATATTGCTGGCGACATCTAAGATAATTTTTGAAAAGATCATAAATAGTACCTCTGATATCAATAAGCATAGTAATTTCTTTAATAAGAATTCGTGATTTCAGGTGTCAAAAGCTTGTGATAAGTCTATAAAGAGACCCAATGTAATTTCGTTATGAGTTAGGTTTACAATTTTTTTTTTTTTTTTTAGGTAATGTTGAATTAAAATCCTCAGATAATTTTGACTCTGCATGTTCAACTTCGATAGGTATCCCATTAAGAGATATTTGTCGGTATGGGGGTGAAAAAATTAATTTGCTAGAAAAAATCATAATTCACGTTTTGCTAAAATTAAGCGCAATCTCATTCATAGTCAACCAGTCGGTCATTAATATGAAAAGGTTTTCTAATTGCGATATAAAATTTGTATTGTATTATGTAATCCCGTATTATATTCATGAGTTAAGTTTGTTTGAATTTTGGTTTACAGGTGCAACAAAGCAATTTAATTTGAAGAGTTTGGTAAAAATCCGAATTGATTATCTTTTAAAATATTAAATTTTTCTAAAAACGGAAGTAATCTAGCAAAAATCAGTTTTTCAAATATTTTAGCAAATATGGATAATTGTGCGACTGTGCGATGATTATTAACATCTGTTACAGATACAGCCTTAAGAATCGGAGTAATTTTAGCTATTTTTAGGGATTCTGGGAAAATACCAGTGGTTAGAATAGCATTAAATATATGTAGTAAAGGAGTTCAATCCAGAAGGTTACTGATTTTAGTACTTTAGTTTGAATATCATCATGACCAGGTCCTGTATTTAAGTCAATATGTTACAATTGATGAATTAATTCCGTTCTCGTAATTTTCAAAACATGTATTGAATTAAGTCTGTGTGAACCTGTGTAGTGAAATGAAGATTGGTTATTTAACCGAGGCAGTTGCTGTAAGATCGTTCCAGGAGTTGATATGAAATGATCATTAATGTGATTACCAATGTCATTTGTATTAGTAATTTGAATATTGTTACAGATTAAATGAGTGGGAATTATCGATGTGATATACTCTCAATGAGGGATTTGCAGTAGTCACTTGAAATGTCTTTGCACCACACGTACTTTATCGCGCCAATCAAAGCTTGAGAATTTGATGGCTGTTTCTCTGCTACCTTGGCTTTTAAAATGGTCCACAACTTTTCGATGGGGTTAAGGTCAGGACTATCACCGGGCCAGTTAAGCACAGTTATGTTTTCCCTCTGCAGGTAGTCCTTTACTCTCTTTGATCTGTGGCACGGAGCACAATTATGCATAAATATTGTGCATCTGTGCACTTGCATATAAGTTAACAGCTTCTCACGTAACATCTCTACATAAAAAGGACCAGTCATGGTAGTGCCTGTCGGTAAAAACGATAATGAAGCAGTACCGGATGCTGACATAGCACCCCATATCCCCTGACTAGGCGGATGTCTCAGGGTGCTAACGGTGTATTTTTCATCAAATCTTTTGCCTTTTGGTCTTGGACATGTGCTTCACGTGATTCAAATTGACACACACAGTTTATTCATCGGAAAAAAGAACTTGGCTCTAATTTTCAGCAGTCAACGATTGATGACGCTTCGCAAACTGGAGTTTCTTCTTTTTCATGGCAGGGGTTAGTCTAGGTTTATGTGCAGGTTTATAAGACTATTTTTTTTTATTGAAGGTTTAACGACCACCTTGAGCAACTCATTGGGCTATAAGCAGTCACCATCCCTAATTTAGGGCTACTGGTTCCAGGGAAGGGAGAGAGCCAGTGCCTTCAGACAAACACATCCATGCCTCACCGTGATTCGGACTCGGAACCCTTTCAGACGAAAGATAAGAAGCCATTGCTTAGACCACTGCGCCACCAGGCTAAGACTTTTATCTAAATTCTATGCTAAGACGTCGGGAAACAGTGTTGATACTTTTGAAACATCAGATCCTTTTGAATGTAAAAATGCCTAGATTTTCATGCACGGACTCCTTGAAGAAATCATAATTCATCACCTTATGGTATTGCCATCAGGTTTTCCTTGGACGTCCACTTCGCTTTCGGACTCTAAATTTACCTGTATCTCGATATTTCATGATCGCATTATGAATAGTAGTCTGCTCTCATTCTTCTCACATGCTCACATTCACCTTTCTGCTTATGACACGTTCGGAGTTTCCTTCATGATATAAAATCACTATTTGTGTCCTCTGAGTAAAACTTAATGACGCTTTTTTGCCCATTTTTCGCTCTATATGAAATACGTACAAAACCTCTCAGCATGAAAACGAGAAGAAAACTGACGCTCGAGAGTTTCCCCCAATTTTGTCAACAACTGCCGCTGTAGGATGATGTAACACCGGCAGGAAGATGAATAATGCCGCCTCGGTGGCGCAGTGGTCCAAGCAATGGCTTCTGATAATTCGTCCGAAAGGGGTCCGGGTTCGAATCCCGGCGAGGCATGGATGTTGTGTTTGTCTTACGACACTAGCTCTTTCCCTGCTCTGAAACCAGTGACCCTAAATTAGGGACGGGCGACTGCTTACAGCCCATTGAGTTGCTCACGGTGGTCGTTAAACCTCCAATAAAAAAAAAAATAAAAAAAAAAAGATGAGTAATACTGACAGTAGCTGACGCAATTGGAAGAAATCTCCTAGTACGAACAGGTGGTCTTACACTTTTGAAAATGACTGTACATACAACATCCTGGTAACAAAAATCATGCTGATCAGGAAGAGAAAAATTGACGTGAAGGGAGTGGAAGAATTCTAGAGGAATGATGATGATATCTTCTCGAGTAAGAAAGTTTAGAAGAAACATTTACGATGAGGCAGGCATACTAGTGGTATGTCGAAATTGTTTAAAAAGGAGAATACTGAACACGAGGTATGGTAGTCAAGTGTGATGAATGACGCAAATCCAGAAGGAAGCATCACATTCTAAGACCAACTCGGTTTTGATATACAGAAACCCACCCGGTTGATGTTGACCATGTAGCGTGGAACTGCTGAAGTTGTGAATTTTGACGAGCAGCAGTGTATGCAAGCTGAATACGGGAAGTGACCACTAAAATGAACTGTTGAAGAAGTTGATGACGGGCATAACGAATAAATGGACAGGCTGTCGTTGTGGCGTATTCCATGAAGAAACTGTAGATGACCGATTTTTCTAGAATGAAGATGAAGGCACAGAGTGGAGCATCGCAAGTCGTGACTGGATCGTGAGCGATTGAACAAGCAATCTTGGAGGGAATGGTTGCCAGCACAGACTAACGAAACATGTAGCGGAGCAAAGGGGTGACAACGGAATATTAGGAGTAAATGTGTAAGCTGGACCCAATGACACTGCAGTAGGAACAGATGGCCGCTGAAATAATCTGTAGAGGTGAAGGTGGGTGTTGGAGAAGAGCTGGTCGTGAAGAAAAAATCACTGATGATTGGTATCTTCCGGAGAGTGAAAATCTTCCAAATACGTGGTGTCAGTGAATAAACTAAGATATCTCTCTTTCCATGTTTATCAACACACAGCAACCGAAAAATTGTTATCCGGTCACCCCTGGGACCGTACCCCAGATCAGATGGGAACGTCTCAGTAGTTGTTCGAATCCTAAGGATTTGTGATGTCAGAAGCTGACAGATAAACATACATAGCGCCGTTGATTGTTGGCCACCGTAGCGTAAGACGAATGCATTCGGTTAGATACCGAGAGACCTGGGGTACGAACCCAACCGTGACCGGATAGCAATTTTTCGGTTGCTGTGTGTTGATAAACGTAGAAAGGGCGATGTTTTAGTTTAAATCTTCCGGAGAGGCTAATGGGTTGGTGACGTCAGACCACGTGCGTTGGAGGGACAATGCAGGGAAATCGTGAACTCGGACTAGGGAAACATCAGATGTGTGAAAACACAAATTCGTCCATGCCCCCTCACTCCGGAGTAAGTTGCTCTCCCGACTAAGCTACACGAACGGAATGTATCTCTACAGATTTGTCATCTTGACACATGCTTTACCTCTGTTGTACGTCGCATTATCTCCGTCACAATTTTTCTTTCTCTTCCCCCCCCCCTTAGAAAGAAAGAACTAATTTTTATTAATTCCAGACGATGCCATGTGTGGAACAACCATCGCACATTTTTCGAAGAACCCAACGCCCAGTACATCCATTTTTACATCCGGGCAACAATGTGAAAACACAAGTTTGTCTGTGACGGAGATCGAATCCGCACCCACTCACTCCGGAGTAAGTTGCTCTCCCAACTAATCTACACAGACGGAATGTATCTCTGCAGATTTGTCGTCTTGGCACGTGCTTTACCTCTGTAGTACGCCACGGACGTGAGAAGGAACCGATACAATGATTTCATGAATCACTGTATCGGTTCCTTTTCAATTGACTGATTTTTAAATAAATTGACTGATTTCTAAATCAATTGACTGATTTCTAATCAGTCTTCGCAATTGACTGATTTATTTGAAGATAAAAAGGTAAAAGAACCTTAGCAAATGGGGGAAAAACTAAACCTCAAGGAGTAGTAATATTGGAAACTGCCGTATGATGGAATTCTAAAGCATTTCAAGTTTCTTGGCGTTGTCGCCGTACGGGGAAGGCAAGCAGAAACGTCAGCCAAAGTTTTCCACGAGATGTCACTACGAACCAGATGTTAAACCAAGAGGATTCTACCACGGACTCAAGACAAGTTCCATGTTAAGGACATCGTCCTAGTACACTGTTAAAAAATAGTGCTGTGAATTCACGGAAAATTCCTGAAAAGAACGTGCAGCAAAGTCGCCGATAGGTGTCCGCATTTTAACGAAATTTCTGTTTTTAAAAGTTTCCGTTTCTTATAACTTCTGTATTTTGACAGAATTTCCGTCGGCAATAATTTCCTTTATTTCAGAAAAGTCCGTATTGAGTTTTTCCGTATTTATACAGAAATTTAGCGAAATCATCGCTTTCGTCTTTCTCAGCCCTTTTACGAACCCTTTACCCATAGTGCGTCTCGAACCACCGACCTCTTCTACACTAACCACCCGTGCTACCGCTCAGCCAGAAAGACACGTACATTTCAGTCACGTATAAGCATATAAGGTAGAACTCTAATAACGCAACGAAATGTTTTTGTTATTAAGGTGGACATCAAGTAATTTTGCTTCCTATACTTCCAATGGAAAAACTTCTGTACACATTTTCTTCCCAATTACTGCGTTCCCAAGGATCAAAATTTGAACATCGATTAAAATAGCTTCATTTTATAACTTGGAATACTCAATATTTTCTAAAACATAACCATAATTATGCAATCCATCATTTGTTTGTCTACTGACGTCATAAAAGTACAGGTCGCGCCATCTTTTTTCTGGTTTCAACACTACCAAAGGAAAAGTTATTGATTTTTAATATAATTATGGGTATGCTTTAGAAAATGTTAAGTATTCCAAGTTATAATACAGGAGTTTGAATAAAAAGGCAAGGCCGGTAAATGAGTAACTTCCTGTTACGTTTGGCGGCTGATTAGATACACATATATAAATTGGTGTCTCCCAACGTCATTACGCTTTTCGAACTAGGAGGTGTTGCGTGGCACAGGAGTTTGAATAAAAAGGCAGATGATCAATGAGTAACTTCCTACTACGTTTGATGACTAATTAGATATATGATAATCGATGCCTCGCAGTGTCATTACGTTCTTCTTACTAGAGTTGTTTGGCACAGGAGTTTGAATAAAAAAAAGACTGATGAATAAGTAACTTCCGATTACCTTTGACGGTTCATTAAAGATGTGTAAAACGGTGTCTTCAAACGTCATTACGCTCTACTGACTAAAGAGCATTGTTTGGCACAGGAGTTTGAATAAAAAGGCAACGTGTTGGAGAACAGTTCAAGTGAAAATGACGACCCGCCTGGAAACATGGTCTCACTCGGAGGTAGGCGCGGTGATTAGGTTTCTCTTGGTACAAAAAATAACCGCATCGAAGATCCATCGCCAACAACAAGAAATGTGGGATTCTCAAGTCATGAGCGTCCAGAGGGGTGTTCAAAATTCGCACACGGGTCCACTGCTTTGCCAAAGGAGAAACACAGTGACAAGCGTTCAACATCAACAACAGACAGCATTGTGGCATATGTGGAAGCTCTGTAACAGGAAGACAAACAGGTGGCCCTGCATCAGATTGCTGCAGATGCAAATATTTCTTGCGGAACCGCCCATGAGATTTAGCCGTTGATTCAATAATTACCACCTTGCGTCTATTCCTTTCCATAGATATAAAGGTATGTCTACACTCAGTGTACGTGAGAGCTACAGATGTATCACCTTGAAAACAGGGCTGGTAAAAGTACCAACCACCTCTCCCCTAGAAAGAAGCGAACACACTTCTTTTAATGTAGAAAATGCACAGTGCAGAATTAAATGCATAAATGTATTTTTTTTTTCAAAAATGCATAAATGATCCATAAAAAGAAATAAAAGAAAATGTATTATTTTCTTTCAATTTTTATTTCTTTATATTTTAGCACGTCTTTTGTAATAAAGTAGTGATTATGGTATCACTTTGTCCGTCTGTCTGTGGACACCATTTCTATGTAACTATTAAACTGATTCGAAAACTTCTTTTTGCATTGTTGATTGGGAAGCTTGAAATGTGTGAACGATGCCCTGCCCTTACTTTCCGGTTATTTACGAAGCATAACTTCGCCGCTAGAAGGCGCAAATGCAGATGCTATCGAATTCAAAATTAATTTTATTCCATGCAATTGCTTCTGAATACCCGACTGAAAAACATTTTTTTTTTCCATACTAGTTATAACAAAGTCTATTTTGGGTATAGTTTCTTTTTGAAGTACTCCATAGTTTTTCCACTAAGGTGCGTAAGGTTAAATTGCGCTTCCCCCGATATCGCTGCTTCTAAAAGTACGATTTGAAGTATTCTTTTTGCATCTCATAGAGTTCCAATGAGAAATGTTCCGCATATAATTTCTGTTTTTTTTTTTTTGTTTTTTTTTTTGGTGAAAAATGGTTTGGCCACTATAACTTCTGTTTCTTTTTTGTTTTTTTGTTTTTTTGGTGAAAAATGGTTTGGCGTAAGTAAATATTTCTGTGTCTGATGTACACTCTTTGCTAAAATATAGAAAACGAAGCACCCCGAGAAAGACGTTCTATCCTGATGAAACTCCGCGTGCAAGTACCTCAGGGCCGAATATGCAAATGATTAAAATATTACGAACAATGACTAAATAGTGGCCCGCCCCAGCGCATGAGAACCACGCATCGAGGAGGTTGTATAAAAATAAAGCTCGCACGCAAGAACAACTGCGACAGCGTACTGTGGTTGCTTTAACCTCCATGAAGAGTGAGTATGCTTCTACATCGGGTCCGTGAATACTGCAAGCAGTTGAGAGAGTTTGCGAGAGGACGTATAATTGGGCTGAGAGAGGCCGGTTGGTCAATTCGCCGTATCGCCAGGCATTTGGATCGGAGCGACGCGGCGATCTGATGATATTGGCGCCAATGAGTCGAGGAGGACACATCCCTGCGGCACGAGGGCAGTGGACAGCCGAGGGCAGCGACAGAACGAGAAGATCGAGCGATTGCGAGAGGCGGACGAACAGAACCGAATTCGTCGCTCTCAACCGTCCGCGGCAATACTGCGTCGTCTACAGGTACAGAAATGGTCATTCGGGCCGTTACCAGGCAACTTCAAGCACGGGGACTAACTACATTCGAGAAGGCTACTCCACCAGTACCACTGTCCAGCGAGCATCGTCGGCACCGCAATGGTGTCGGGCCTGATCAGCGTGTGATAGTGTCCAGTGACGTCGTGTTGTCCTCAGTGATGAGTCACAGTTTCCACTTGGCGCAGATGAGCAGGGCACACGTGTCTGGATACGAGCCGGCCAGCCCACGTGTACTGCCTTAACTGTGAAATAGCACGCGGCTCGTACACCGGGAGTGACTGTCTGGGGAGACATTTTCTACGATAGCTGGACACCCTTGGTAGTCCTCCGTACAACCCTCACGGCTCAACGGTAAGTCGACGACATTCTACAACCATGGGAATTCCCAATCACACACGGTACGGCTCTGCCAGGCCTTCCTCCGTAATGTTGACACCCTTCCATAACCAGCCTGATATCCTGACCTCTCACCGATTGAACATGTTTGGGACATAATGGGACGCTACCTACGCCCATCCAGAATGTCGGCGAACTGGCCCACAATTTGGACAACATCTGGCAAACTATACCTCAGGACAGTATCCATGAACTGTATGCGTCTATGCTACTGCTTGTATGCGAGCCAGAGGTGGTGCTACAACGTGCTCACTTGTTCCACTCGTGTAGCTGTTTTATCCGAATAAATGGTCTAACTGCTCTGGAATTGCACTCATTTCTTTTCCTGTACATGTACATTGCACATGCCAATTTTCATTTCGATTCGACGATTCCTTTTGGGTGCTTCCTCTTTTTTGGCAAAGAGTGTATTTACAGCAATATCTGAACTTCTGCAAACTCAACTTAAAAAATATTTTCGCGAGCAGATACCGCTCATGACGCAAACATTTCAGGTGTACCTCTTGTTTAAAATAGTGCACAATTTTTCTGCTAAAGGGGAGTAGATATATATCTTGTTTTTGCCGATATCTCTGCTTCGAACATTCTAACAGTACTATTTGAAAACATCTTTGCCGGAGAGGGTTCCTAGTGCGAAATGTTTGGCCTATAATTTCAAATTTTTCTTATCGTGCGGGTGTGCCTCTAGAGGGCATAAGTTTACGTTTCCGTTTGCAGCATATTAGCAGCGATATCTACACGTCAAAAAACTCAATTGAAAAAAATCGTTTTTGATCAGATACTACTAACTATTATACCAAGACATTTTTGTGTGCGCTTCCTGCCAAAATTACACACAATTCCCCGCTAAGGGGCGCAAAGGTTTAATCTATTCTTGTCGATATCTCTGCTTCTAAAGATCCGATTTAAAAAAATTATTTCAACGGTGGATAACATTTCCATTTGGAACACTTTGCCTGCACTCGTGGTTTTCTGTAGTTCACAGTTCTACCTCTTGACGTATACTCAAATTTAACTTTCCTTTTTAGTTTCTTTCTCTATGTAAATTTGCGTTCATTCTCCTTAGCGTTTTTCAAACTTAACGTGATACTTTCTCTCTCGCAAGAGTATGGTTGGCAACACCTTGAGGTCAGAACGTATGATGTGTGAATGTGCCAGATGAAAGCAGAACAATATACAATGTGTGAGCAGCAGTATGTGGAGATGGTGAAAGTTATCATACTAATTGTGGAAGAGACGTTTGTTAAACTGAAGTTGGAGTTATTTGAAGGCTGCGTGTTCTACTTTAGTGTTGATGTGTTCTCTTAACCAAGTATTATTATTATTATTAACTCACGTTCGTTTGATTATATCTTGTGGAAGTACCAAAGTATTAGTGGCTGAATGAAGACTAATCTTAAGTAACTTTTTCTCGACGTTTACTTGAATGACTCCTGTTTCTTGTTTAGGTGAAGTTTTTATGTAGTGTTCAGTCAGCTACACTTAAACGAACATTACAGATGTTAGTGTGTGCTGTATTTCTGTTTCCAGTTGTATTTCGGTTTCTGAAAATCCTATTGAAAATTTTCTTTTTTTACGGTATATCTATTCGTTACAGTAAAAATGAGAAATGTTCAGTTTTCTCCAGGGGCGGATCCAGGATTTTCGTAAGGGGGGGGAGGCGCAAGTGTCGGGAATAACTCGTGACCTTTCTGATATTTTTCCTCAAAATGAAAAAGTGCTCTTAGTATGCCTATAAGTTCTTCCAATTAATTAAGAAAAGTAATATACTTTTAAGTAATACTTTCTTTCACGAAAAATTACTCAGTTTGTTATTGAAACCTAACAAATCGAAGCTTTTCCTTAGTCCTGAAGGGAGGGCGCCCCCTTCCTTTCTCGATCCGCCACTGGTTTTTCTCTTAGGTGGCGTAAGTGTGAAAACCTTTTTTACTCCCTATCTCTGCTTCCAGGAGACGTATTTGAAGGGATCTTTTTCCTTAGTACAGCTTTCCCTTATTCAAAATTCTTCCGCCAGGGAGCGTAAAATTCTATCATCTTTTCCTTTATATCTCATCTTCTAACTGTTCAATTTGAAAATCCCTTTGCCTCCAGTATCTTCCTTCAGGCTACGAAAAACTTGTGCATAATTTGTTAATTTTTGTAGTTCTTCCAAGTATTATTATTATTATTATTAACTTTCATCTGCTAGTTGGAAAAGGTGGCTATTTCAGTTTCTAAGTGTTTCATTCATTGTAAAAACCCGGTTAATTTCATTTATTTTACTTTTTTGGTAATGGGTTACATTTTTGATTGTGAATAACTTTTAAATGTTTTATTCGGGTCGGAAGGGATTCAAAAAACGTACTCATTGCAGCCAAAATGTCGGTGTCATCTTTCTTGTTTAACCTAGGATCTTTTTTTACCTGAAAGAACAAGTACTTTAAGAGATTTTCCCACCCACCCACCTTTTCAGAGAAATTTGCTGCACTGACATGAGCAGTAGTTAGACGCTTTTATAATAAACGACTAGTACAAAGGCCGTTCCATAAAAACTGAGGGTATTTTTTTTAGTTGGCAGCAGTGCGAATGGGAAAAATAACCACGCAGACGACTAACTGAATTAAGGAAGTATCTATGGCAACAGTTATTAGCCGTGGCAGACGATTCTGTTTTGGTTATTGTGCAGTTGTTTAAGTTACGTCTGCATTACGCCATATGGCTATGGAGGTGAGTGATTCAGTGTTACGAAGGGAAATGCGCTGTGCGATAAAATTTTTCTATCGTTTTGGGTAAAACGGCTCCAGAAACAGTTGATTTAATGAAAAAATCTTACAGAGATAAATATTTAGGAGAGTCAACGAGTTTTAGATGGCACTATGATTTTAAAAAAAGGGCGTTTGTCGGCGGAACTCGTTGCTATGCCTGGTCGACATGAAAGTGTTGCTACGGCGCTTATTGTTAACACTGTTTGGGCAATCCTGCAAGAAGATCGACGAATGACGTGTGAACACATAGCGGCGTCAACTACGTCGTAATATTTTAAAAACGTCGGCATTCCGCATTCAATGCGACAAGTTACTGCTGCATCGTGTGTATTCCAGATGGGTACCTCATCACAAGACGAAAGAACAAATCTTAGCCAGAGTTCAGGTGCGCCGTAGAGGAAACAAATGATTGTAAAGGATCCAAACTTTCGAAACACTGTAATAACTGCCGACGAAACATGGGCCCACTATTTCGATCCCCTCACGAAGTTCGCAACGGGTGTCTGGAAACACACTGGCTCTCCTCTTCCCAAAAATATCCGCCAAATCAAATCAGCTGGGAAGGTGATGATGATAATTTTCTTTGATCATAAATGTGTAATCTACCAGCATGCCGTTCCTCCACAAATTATTGTCAATGTTGAGTATTCAGTCTTGAAGCGTGTGTGATAACACATGTCGATTAAGCGACTGGAACTGGTGGGCAAGTGAACCCTACACCACGGTAATGCCTGGCCACGTGTGGCTCCTTGTGCTCAACAGTTTCTTGTGAAACGCAGTATTGAAATCATGCCACAGCTCGCCTACAGTCCTGATCTCGTCTCGTGCGATTTTTGGTTGTTTCCAACCATGAAGAAGTTCCGTGGCACCACATTCAACACATATGCTGACATTATTGAAACTGCGCAGGGGTCTCTAAAGCAGCTTCCACAAAATGCGTTCGCCACATGCTTGAAAAGTGGACTGAACGATGGGATCGTTGCATATCAGTAGAGGGAAATGACGGCTACGGCCGAAAGGAGGCTCCTGCTAGCTCCTTCAAAAAGAAGGAGGGCTCCTAGCGGCAGTAGCCGTCATTCCCCTGTACTCATATCATCCTAGGAAAGATACTTTGAGAAAGAATAACATATATTTTGCTGTACCTATATTTCTTCATTTTGTGTGATTTTACTTTCAGTTTCTATAGAACGGCCGTTGAACACTTAAAAAATATCTACGATTGTCGATTTCTCAACAAAGTCCCAGTAACTCTGCCGTTCTGGCATTAAATCGGAGTTGTTGCTTTTTCGTGAAGTTTTTTGTTGTTGTTGTTGTTTTCTGAGATTAAAAGACTTTATCGAGTATCTGAGACTAATAAGCCACGCCCTGAGATTCGATCCCAGAAGCTCGCACCGTAGGCCACTCAACCAATGGGCAACAAACTTTCATTTAAGATGGACGTCAAGTAATTTTGCTTCCTATACTTCCAATGGAAAAACTTTTGTGCACATTTTCTTCACAATTAATGCGTTCCCAAGGATGAAAACTTGAATATCGATTAAAATACCTTCATTTTATAACTTGGAATACTTAATATTTTTTAAAACATAACCATAATTATGCAGTCCAACATTTGTTTGTCTACTGACGCCATCAAATTACAGATCGCGCCATCTGTTTTCTGGTTTCAACACCACCAAAGGAAACGTTATTAAATTTTAATATAATTATGGTTATGTTTTAGAAAATATTAAGCATTCCAAGTTATAATATGAAGCTATTTTAATCAATGTTCAAATTTGTATTCTTGGGAACGCATTAATTGTGAAGAAAATGTGTACAGAAGTTTGCCCATTGGAAGTATAGGAAGCAAAATTACTTGACGTCCACCTTAAATGAAAGTTCGAAATATGAAGATGAAATTGATTTTGTAAGAATATGATAACAAAGCAAAACTTTTCTTATAAAGGATGCTACCTGTTCGCTGTTATGATCTTTAAATACATTTTGTTCTTTTTTAAGGCAACATTTTGGAATCTGAAAATTTAGAGCAACTCCACGCAATAAAATTTTCTTTTTTTCATGGCATTTTCCTAAATCCTTTCCAGTTTGTTTCGTGCTTGATAATCGCGTACGCATTTTTTCAGATACCGGCTAAAGCTCATATGGTACTGTTCGCTGATGATGCCAGTCTTTTTTTTAGAGGAGACTCCTTGGATGAAATGGTTCCTCGAGTAAATCTTGAAATTGTGAAGTTTATTCGTTGGTTTGCGTGTAATTTTCTATCATTAGATGTCGCTAAGACGGGTTGTGCGCTGTTTTCCTGTATTAGTCATGGTCATAATGATTTGAGTCCGGTATATTTGTACGACATGGCATTGGAATATCGGGCCTCAATAAGGTTCTTGGTAGTTGATTTGCATAAATCTTTGAAATGGGATGACCAGGTGGATCAGTTGGCGTCTTGCCTTAGATCTAGGGTTGGTATGATTACGAGAATCTCGGGTTTTCTGTCGGTTAGAGTTCTGTTGATCTTGTACTATCCATTTGTTTATCCTGTACTGTCGTACTGCATCTTGATTTGGGGTGTAACTACAAAACAAAATCTCACTCGTCTGTCTGTTTTGCAGAGAAGGTATGTTCGATTGTTAAACTCTTCGGCTCGTACAGAATTTTTATTTCGTTATTATCGTATATTGACTGTGGAGCAGTTGCACAGATATAGACTAATGTTAATGATTCACGAACGTATTAATACAGGAAGATGTTTAAATCTGATAGTGTTGTCGAGAGCCACCCATTCATATGATACTCGCAGGGGTTCCGAGTTCGCTGTCCCTTGGGCGCGTACGGGCATGACGTTTAACAGCATTGGTGTATTGGGCCTTCGAGAATGGAATAGACTTCCATTGACCATTAGATCTGAGATTCGATCCCCTGTTTTCAGGCGACTGTTGAGGAGTTTTTTGATTGAAAATTGTATATAAAAAGGGGAAGGTAGTGGGAGGGAAGGAGATTTTTACTGTCTTGGGATTTCTGGATGTTATTTAGTGCATACTTTAATATCATATTCGTTGTCTCGACTGGACTTAAAAAAATTTTTTTTTTTTTGCAAATTTCAGAGATCAGTGGCTTGTCAGGCTAAAAATTTAGCCTTTTCCCCTGGCTTCTTGCTGTTTTGATATTGAAGGTGTTTTTGTCATATTGACAACAATTCGGTGTGAATTCGTTCCTGTATTTTATGTTGTAAAGTATTTATCTTCGTAACATGGGAATTCTATTGTTAAAAACTGGAAAATTATCTTACTTATATTGGTTTAATTGGTGTATTATACACTGAAGAGCAATTGAATTAGAGATACCTTTCTAGTAACGTGTAGCACCACCTTTTGCCCTGATAACGGCGGCGATTCGTCTCGGCATGGACTCGACAAGACACGGGAAGCGTTGGGAAGACATACGGATCCACAACCCCTGAACAAGATCCCACAGTTCACGAAGATTTGATGAATGCGGGTCATAACCTCGAACATCTCTCTCGATGGCATCCCAGATGTGCTCGATGGGTTTGAGGTCAGGCGACCTAGCTGGCTAAGGAAGCGAGGCCACGTCGGTGGAGTGCTCATCCAACCATTCGGATACAATTCGGGAGCGATGACACGGTACATTGTCTTGTTGCAGGATGAGGTCCCCGTGGGATGTTGAAGACGCACAAACTGGAGTAAATGGTCGTTCAGGATATCCCAGGAACGTTGACTTGTGAGGGACGATGTCACACGTACCAGGGGTCAAATTCCTTTTAGTCCACGTAAACAGTCCCCAGACGAGAATGCCACCCCCACCAGCTTGAAGAGTACCCTGCTGGCAAGAAGGATCCATCGCTTCACGTAGTTTGCGCCGTACTCGTATCCCGCCATCCTCATGTACCAAGGTGAATCTTGACTCATCAGTCCAGGCAACATTTTTCCACATGTCTAGGGTCCAGTGGCGATGTTCCCTCGCCCATGCTAAACTTTGCACCCTGTGATGCCCGGTCAGCAGCGGTACCTTCGTGGGACGATGGCTTCTGTACCCCATAGCGAGGAGATGGTTCTGGATGGTGTGGCTGCTTACACGTTTTTGTGCACCAGCGTTAAATTGCCGAGTGATTTCTTGCACTGCGGCCCGTCTACCCGCTGTTACAATGCGAGCTAGCCGACGATGTCCCCGCTCACTCACACGCTGTTGTCCACGGCAGTTGGTCCTTCCAATGATGGTTTTACAGCATTCGATGTACTCACGATGCACCCGTGACACCATGGCTCGTGAAAATTCCAGTGCCTGCACGACTTCCGAGATGGAGGGACACATTCGTCGGGCCCCGACAATTTTCCCACTATCAAATGCGCTTAGATCCTTCGTCTTACCCATACTGCTTCCGATTGTTACTGATTCCCGTCGCATCACTCATTATATTGTCGGATCGGTGCATACGCCATGTCGTTTCCGTTTTTCCGTTTGCAGGGCCGCCCAAAGCGCCACATTTGCATAACGCCATCTGTCTCTAATTCAATTGCTCTTCAGTGTATATTCTTGTTATTATTAACCTTAGATTATGTGACATATTGTTGTTCGTTCTTTTGGGCGTTGTATTGCGATATTGTACAGCAAACGAGTTCTAATAAATAAATAAATAAAATCAGCTTTTCCATTCGCGTTTTCTTAAGGTGAGTATTAGAATATCCATCGATAACGATATTATAAATACACCAGACTGAAGAGACGCATATAGCGTATTAAATTCCTTTCTGCAATGGTAGTCTACCATTGCCTTGAAAAAGCCACCCAGTGGAGTGCGAAAGCTTGGCGAATCTTTGTGCTTACTACACCACAAAAATAAATGGATTTAATACGTTATATGCGTCTCTTGAGTATTAGAATATCCATTTTCAATTATTTTTTCCTTTCAGAAAGGTAAACCCAAAGAAAAAAATTCATCTCATAATTGGAACGGCAAAATGCCAAATATAGTTGTGCTTGGAAGTCGAAATACTAGTAAGAATTTTGCAATATCAAAACAGCTTTTCCACAAATTTAAAACAATTATTTTTCTTAGTTTGCAATTACTTCACGGAAAGTTTTAGATCTATGGGTAAAAATTTTGTGAGTGAGGAACATTTCATTTAAGGAAACCAAGATTAATCCAAAAATATGGGAAAGAAATTTTATTAATTCATCGAAAAGTGGCCTTTTTATTAAATAAGACATTCATGGAGTAGTAGTTGTCATATGATACCTTTCAGTTGCTTGTTATGCTCCTCCAGTAATGCTCTAAATATTAAAATATAAAATCGTAACCAATTATTTCGAGATATTTTAAATTTTCTATTAAATGACGATAAACGAAAAGACGCCTGTCTGTGTTACGCTTGGCGTTGTGGTGTTGCGTGACTGCGGAGTGCCGTCTCAAGGGAAATGAGGAACGTCGTCCACTTTTCACGTTCAAGAGCTGTAACAAATCGGCAAAAATGTCTTCCTCCTATTTTTCTTTTATTCTCTTTTTAAAAGCTTTGAACTTCCACCAGAATAAAATCTGTGTAGGCATGTGGAAAAACATTGCGTTTCGGTCAACGTATTTGTCTAGGTCAGATATTTATTTACCCGTATTGCTGTCACGCAAATGCATTCATCCACCCTGACGCTGTTTCGTTACGGACGGTGGATAAGCAAGCAATCTAAGTGTCCAGGGACAAAAAAAGAGAAACATCTTTTCTTCTCAAAAAGATGTCATCACCTTTTCTGAGGAAGGCGCCGACTTCCGTATTTCAGAGCAGTTCGAGACCTACACACGAAGATAAACGCTATTATTGATTTTCAAAGTTCAAAAAATAAAAAGAATCAACCGCGGACTGCGTAAACGGGATTAATCTGCAAGATCTTTAGTGAATAAATAACACTGACAAAACCAGAACCGTATTAGGGAAGGTTTTATGGAGGTTCTAAACATGCCTTAGTGCTATGCGTGAGTCACGCGAGCACTAAAAATGTTTTTCGTTACCTATGTCTAGAGACTAGGACAAGCCGCCAACGATAACCGATAACTCGGGTACAGTTGGCAAATTTTGAGCGAAGCTATTGAAAAATCTAAGCTCATTAAGGCATCTATTATAACAAATTCTAAAAACCGAACGCGTAAAATTTATGACTTCCAGAGAAAAAGTACGCAACATTCTAAAAGAGAAATGCCTAAAATTTATAATGAACTACTTTCCTTCACGCCTTTACATTGTTTGTTATCAGGTTGCATGTAAACAAAGCGGAAAGACACACTCAGATCGGGAACCACGTTTTTCATTTACGCTTTCCAACCGTAGGTTGAAGAAGCGTATATGCTCCAGCTTTGTCCGTCCGTCCGCACGATAACTGGCGTAAGAATGGGTCGATTTCGATGAAATTTTAGTATGTGGTAGGGGACCACCTAAGAACGAACTCTATTGAAAATGGGACAAATGGGGTCAAAGGTCACGACGTAGGAACGGGATCCATTCCATTGCACTTATACGTCATAACTTGCGTAAATACGGTTCGATTTCAATGAAATTTCACAATGTGGTAGGGGACCGCCTGGAGACGAACACTATTCAAAATGGGCGAATTGGAGTCAAAGGTCAGGACATAAGAGCGGGATGCATTCCATTGCCTTTATGCGCCATAACGTGCGTAAAAATGGTTCGATTTCGATGAAATTTCAGTATGTGGTAGGGGACCACCTGGGAATGAACCCTATTGAAAATGGACGAAATGGGGTCAAAGGTCAGGACATAAGATTGCGATCCATTCCATCGCCCTTATGCCATATTATTAAGGTGGACGTCAAGTAATTTTGCTTCCTATACTTCCAATGGAAAAACTTTTGTACATATTTCCTTCACAATTAATGTGTTCCCAAGGATGAAAATTTGAACATCGAATAAAATAACTTCTTAATATAACTTGAATAATTCTTAATATTTTCTAAAACATAACCATAATTATATTAAAAATCAATAACTTTTCCTTTAGTGGTGTTGAAACCAGAAAAAGAATAGCGCGACCTGTACTTTGATGACGTCAGTAGACAAACAAATGTTGGATTGCATAATTATGGTTATGTTTTAGAAAATATTAGGTATTCCAAGTTATTAAATGAAGCTACACTGTCGGAAAAAAATCCCAACACCACGAAAAAATAGTTGTAGAGGAATGAAATGGCGGCAATACATTTGTATAAGTAACATATTTAATCGATTAAGGTTTCAAGATCGCAGCTTAATGTAAGCGAGAGAAGAGCCATTTTAAATGTGAAATGCTGGCACATTAATAACCGGTGTAACCGCCAGAATGTTGAATGCAAGCACGCAAACGTTCATGCATTGTGTCGTACAGGTGCTGGATGTCAGTTTGTGGGATGGAGTTCCATGCCTGTTGCACTTGGTCGGTCAATACAGGGACGGTTAATGCTGGTTGGGGGTGACGCTGGAGTTGTCGTCCAATAATGTCCCATACGTGCTCGATTGGTGAAAGATCTGGTGATCTAGCAGGTCACGGCAACATGTCGACACTCTGTAGAGCATGTTGGGATACAACAGCGGTATGCGGGCGAGCGTTATCCTGTTGGAAAACACCCCCTGGAATGCTGTTCATGAATGGCAGCACAACAGGTTGAATCACCAGACCGACGTACAACTGTGCCGTCAGGGTGCGTGAGATAACCACGAGAGTGCTCCTGTTGTCATAGGAAATTGCTCCAGGTGTAGGTCCAGTGTGTCTCGGCCGCAGAAAGGTTGGCTGCAGGCGCTCACCTGGCCTCTTTCTAACCAACACACGGCCATCACTGGCACCCAGACAGAACCGGCTTTCATCAGAAAACACAACAGATCTCCACTCCGTCCTCCAATGAGCTCTATCTTGACACCACTGACGTCGCAAACGGCAGTGGTTTGGAGTAAGTGGAATGCACGCTACAGGGCGTCTGGCTCGGAGCTGTCCTTCAAGTAACCGATTTGTAACAATTCTCTGTGTCACTGTTGTGGCAACTGCAGCTCGAATTGCTGCCGCAGACGCGGTACGATACGCCACGGCCATACGCCGTACACGGCGGTCTTCCCTCTCAGTAGTGCCACGTGGCCGGCCGGAACCCGGTCTTCTTGAGACAGTACCTTCCCTTGACCACCGCTGCCAACAATCATGCACAGTGGCTACATTCCTGCCAAGTCGTTCTGCAATATTGCGGAAAGAAAATCCACCTTCTCGTAGCCCTATTACACGACCTCGTTCAAACTCCGTGAGCTGCTGATAACGGCTTCTTCGTCTTCTTAAAGGCATTCTTGACTAACATCAACACCCTACGTCGAATCTCGACGATAACTAACGCTCACGAACGTTACAGCGCGTATTTACAGCAAACCTGCTTTGCATGTTCCGAGGGGCGCTACTAGCACCACACGTATGCGCTGAGCGCGAAATTTGCATAGACGTCATCTTACAGATGTACTCTCACCGCCTACCATCTGTCGTTTATCTAACACAACCCCTTTTTGGTGTTGGGATTTTTTTTTTTCGTCAGTGTATTTAATCGATGCGCGACCTGTATTTTCATGACGTCAGCAGTCAAACAAATGTGCGGATCCTATTAAAGTTTTATGACGTCACACTTTTGCTAGCAGATGGCCGCGATTCCCATCTGCCTCATTACGTCACGCGTTGTGTGCGTATGTTCGTCTGCACGATAACTCGCGTAAAAATCGTTCGATTTCGATGAAATTTTAGTATGTGGAAAGGAATCACCTGGGAAGGAACCCTATTGAAAGTGAACGAAATGGGGTCAAAGGTGCGGACATAGGAGCGGGATCCATTCCACTCCTCTTTTGCGTCATAACTAACGTAAAAAAGGTTCGATTTCGATTAAATATTAGTATGTGGTAGGGGATCACCTGGGGACAAACCTTATTGAAAATTGGCGAAATGGGGGTCAAAGGTCAGGACATAGGAGCGGAATCACTTCCATCGCCATTATGAGTCATAACTTACGTAAAAATGTTTCGATTTGGATGAAATGTTAGTATGTTGTAGAGGCCTGCCTGGGGACAAATCCTATTGAAAATGGGCGAAATGGGTCAAAGGTTAGGACACAGAAGTGGGGTCTACTCCATAGCCCTTATACATCATAACTTACGTAAAATTGCTTCGATTGCGACAAAACTTTATCATGTTATTTCGGAGGTATACTGAACCAGTTCTGTTGAATATCATCGAAATGGAATCAAAGGTCAGGGCGTAGGAGTGAGATTTATTCCACAGCCATTTTATGATTTCTAGTATGTTGGAAAGCGTATCATAATCAATGCATTGCATGATTTTACTAACTTGTTTTGTATCGCGAAAGACAGACACACACACACACACACACACACACACACACACACACACACACACTTACACAAACTTCCTTTTATTATTATAGATTAAGCAAGTGTTGAGCTAACAGACGGAGTCTTTCCATTTCTTCGTTTTACAATTCAAACGATTTTTTTTAATTAATGTTAATGAGCCGACTTTCGGTTCAAGTAAAAGGCTATCTAGTTTTAATTGAAATTCCTCAATGACGCGGAATTTCGGGAATCGGAAGGCCACAACACCTGACCATGGACGATGTCCAATCGCATTCCAAAAATCACGGTGATCGGATGTGTCATCTCATAGCTATGCTCGAGCAACTAATTGTCCCGAGTCTCGTTAGAGAGTAAATTTTTTCAATTGTTATTAAAATTGGCCAGTTTTTAATGACCATTATTTTTATACGACAAGACCAATCACCATGATACTAACCCCATGTCACTCACCGTGTCATTCTCTTTCTCTGTGGCAAGTGTCACTGCGATCGGCTGAAGGTCTTTCGAGGAGATAGGTAACAAATGACCATTTCTCAAAAACCCGGAAAAACCCCTAAAAATGCAAGTTTTTGACGATTATTCCTCAATGACACGGAATTGCGGGAATCGGAAAACGTCAAAACCTGACCATAGACGATGCCCAATCGCATGCAAAAAATTACCATGTTAGGATGTGTCATCTCGTACCTATGCCCGAACAACTAATTGCCTCGAGTATCGTAAAGAGAGCTCCGCTCAATCAGAAGGCGCGTTACCTTATAGCCGTTGCCTTCAAACAACATTGACGGCCATACACGCACACACACACTACCCTATCATTATTATTCAGAAACCTACATTTTTACAAAAAATATTTAATATTTATGTACAGGAATTTAACATTGTTTGATGTAACGTTTGGCAAGTATAGCGGACTGTAGTCTTCGTGCGACGCTCTCCACCAATCCTTTGCAAATGTCGGCTCATATGTTTTGGTACACTTTGATTCATAACACTTACTCCTTTTTAGAGGGAGAGAGGTCTCACGACCACGGTGAACAACTCGATGGGCTATTAGCAGTCGCCGGTCCCTAAATTAGAGCAACTGGTTCCATGTAAGAGAAAGAGTTAGTGCCGTAAGACAAATACAACATCCGTGCCACACCGGGATTCGAACCCGGACTCATCTCGGACGATTTTTTTATTGAAGGTTTAAGGACCACCGTGAGAAACGCAATGGCCTATAAGCAGCTGCTCGTCCTTAATTTAGGGCCACTGATTCCAGGGAAGGGAGTGAGTCATTACACTAAGACAAACACAACATGCATGCCTCACCGGGATTCAAACCCGGACTCATCTCGAACGAATTATCAGAAGCCAGCCCTTAGGCTACTGCGCCACCGGGATGCTCCATTTTGGCCGTTATAATGAAGTAAATTTCTCCGTCACTTTTCTCCACGCCGGCGCTCGAACCCGGGTCCCCTCATTCCGGAATAAGTCGCTCTACCAATTCAGCTATGCGGACGTTCGTTATCGCTGCTATCTGCCTTTATATCGTGTGTGTCTTGCTGGGCAGGCACGTCGCATCTCCCTCCCCCACCGAAAGAGGGCCGGGGGCATGGCCCACGGGTCAGCCGTGACCATGAATCGTTGCAGGCAGCCATCCTCTGTAGAACGTGCACTTGAGAACTCCCAGTCAATCTGGTGTGTGGAATGCAACGTCACACACATTTATTTTTCGAAGCGCTGGAGAAGGGATCCTCTAATTTTTCCTATCTCGCGGTGTGGAAAGAACATCTCACCATTGCGAGATCTTCAACGGCCGGGTCATCCGGAAAATTCGGGCGCCATTGTAACGAAGTAAATTTCTCCGTCCTTTTTGTCCACGCCGGGCTCGAACCCGGGTCCCCTCATTCCGGAATAAGTCGCTCTACCAATTTAGCTACGCGGACGTTCGTTATCGCTGCTATCTGCTTTTATATCGTGTGCGTCCTGCTGGGCAGGCACGTCACACCGTCTAATGTAAGTTAGAATTAAAACTTATAAGCTTATCATGATATGAGATTCAATTTGATTTGAATAAACTTTCAGAATATATTCAATGCAGAAAAAGAACGGAATTTTCTCAGTTACCCATATGTGACGTACTACAGAGGAGAAAATATGCGTCAAAACGGCAAATCTGCAGCGAGATATGCTGTCCGCGTAGCTTAGTTGGGAGAGGGATTTGCTCCGGAGTGAGGAGATACGGTTTTGATGCCCGTCGCGAACAAACTTGTGTTTTCACACATATCCATGTTGCTTCCCGGAACCATTTTCTCAGTAGTCTATGTTTTTTAAATTTCGACATACAGACTACTGATTGTAGTCTTGTAATGTATAATGTGCTGCATATTTTACTGTAAGTTTCAAACTTCGAAAAGGTATGACTTTTGACACTCTGCACGTTGTGCTGCCATATTTTTCTTCTTAAAGTTTGTCCACCACGACGTGAACTCTGGCCGCACAACGTTGCAGAGAGTTAAAAGTCATACCTTTTCGAAGTTTGAAACTTACAGTCTATGTTTTTGTTTCCCAAATGAAGCACGTTGTATATCTGGGGGCATCCCCTTCGTTGCATAGGTGCCTGGTTCAGCGTACTGCTTGGTCTGGGTTCGAATCTCAGGTAATGAATGTTTTGCTTCTTTTCTTAGGACACTGCAATCTCCCTTCCGCATAAACAGTGGCTCTAAATTAGGGACCAGCGAACCTTCCTAACCTTAGATGCTGTTGGAGAGAGGGTCGTTCGGATGCAAAATACAATTTGTAGAAAAGAATGAAAAGGAATATGAATTTCATGATTAAAAGCGGTGGCTAAACCCCTGTAGCACTCGTAACATTCCTGTCTCACCTCACAAATTTAAAACATTTAATCCCTTACTTAATTATTTCCGATTAACTAATGCTGGACATTTGAGTTGAAATACACTGTTCGTTAAACAACAGGAAATAAAAGAAATGGGTGTAGTTAAAAAAGCAATTAATAAGTCAAACTTCTATTATGGTATAATGAATAGGCCTTACCGTGCAGTCACTGGCAAATACATGCTTCAAACACACAACCTTAAAAACAAGGTGAGCGCTTGGTAAACAAACCTATAATTGCTATGGAATGCGATCTACTACTATGGAAGAAACGCAAGCTTGGCAATTGATGAATCAAATTCTGTAATGTTTTTCATTTAAAATGTCACTACTTTAAACATAAATCACCAAAGTTATACCTTATGTGAGACTATCGGTACTGTTAGCCCCAGGACAGCACATAGGACACTGCACAACATGGGTTACTACAGTCAGACTCTATGTGAGACTATTGAGACTGATGTTAGCCCCAGTACAGCACACAGGACACTGCACAACATGGGTCACCACAGTCAATCCCTATGTGAGACTATTGAGACTGATGTTAGCCCCAGTACAGCACATAGGACACTGACCAGCATGGGTTACCACAGTCAAACCCTATGTGAAACTATTGGGACTGATTTTAGCCCCAATACAGCACATAGGACACTGCACAACATGGACTACCACAGTCAAACCCTATGTGAGACTATTGGGACTGATGTTAGCGCCGGTACGATCCGAAGGATGCTGTACGACATAAATTACCACAGTCAAACTCTATGTAAGCTATTAGGACTGATGTTAGCGCCGGTACGAACCGAAGGATGTTGTACGACATAAATTACCACAGTCAAACTCTATGTGAGGGTTTAGGACTGATGTTAGCGCCGATACGAATCGAAGGATGCTGTACGACATAAATTACCACAGTCAAACTCTATTTGAGTTATTAGGACTGATGTTAGCGCCGGTACGATCCGAAGGATGCTGTACGACATACATTACCACAGTCAAACTCTATGTGAGCTATTAGGACTGATGTTAGCGCCGGTACGAACCGAAGGATGCTGTACGACATAAATTACCACAGTCAAACTCTATGTGAGCTATTAGGACTGATGTTAGCGCCGGTACGAACCGAAGGATGCTGTACGACATAAATTACCACAGTCAAACTCTATGTGAGCTATTAGGACTGATGTTAGCCCCACCATAGCTTGTAGGACACTGCACGATTTTCAGTAGGTTACCACAGTCAAACCCTATGTGAGACTATTGGAACTGATGTTACCCCAGTGCAGCTCATAGGACACGCACTGTATGGGTTACCACAGTCAAACCGTATGTGGAACTGTTTGGCCGATGTTGGCACCGGTACGGTGCGTAGGACACTGAATGAAATGGTCACCACAATCAAACCCTATGTGAAACTATTGGGACTGATGTTAGGACCCGTGCGGGGCGTATGACGTTGCACGACATGGGTCAAAACAATCAAATCCTAAGTGAGACAGTTGGGAATGATGTTAACTCCAGCGCAGTACACAGGACTCTCCAGGACATGGGTAACGACGGTCGAACAGCCATCCAGAAACCGCTGATCTCTCTGACTAATGTTACACGTCGATTGGCGTAATGAAAGAAACGTCAATTTTGGCAGTAGACCGATGGAATATTGTGCTTTGGACTGACGAGTAACGGCACATAATCTATCAGTCTGGTGGTCGTTTGTGGGTGTGGTGGAGGACGGGAGAAAAGTGTCTTACGCACTGTATCATCCTGACAATGAGGTTTAGTGGAGACAGCATGATGGTATAGAGCTGTTCTTCGTGGTTCGACTTGAAGTCGTTTTGGACAAAGCCATGAATGCTGAGCTCTACTTAAATGTCGTCAACAGTTATGCACTACCAACGTCGCGGCCGTTCTTTAGAAACGGCCCATGCGTCTATTGTCAGAACAACGCATCATGACATTCTGGTCGCTTTGTTGTAGATTGATTTGAGGGCATGAGGCGTCGAAAACTTGGACTGGCCAGCCCAGAGTCCTGATCTGAACCTTATACAGAATCTCTGGGATGAAATGGATCTCGAGGGGTGGAAGAAGAGATCACCAACAAACAAAGAAGAACTGGTCACTACTTTAAAAGCAGAGTGGTGAAGCACATCGACGGACATTTAAAAATTGGTGGAGAGTATTCCACAAAGACTCTTAGAGGCTATCTTACGGGCTAAAGATTTTAGCGCATGATATTAAATTTTGA
Source organism: Macrothele yani (assembly GCA_039090855.1). Classification (NCBI taxonomy): domain Eukaryota; kingdom Metazoa; phylum Arthropoda; class Arachnida; order Araneae; family Macrothelidae; genus Macrothele; species Macrothele yani. Next base: position 113,804,943 of record CM077013.1, on the reverse strand, counting down.
AATTTTGTAGAAATAATGATTATTTGTAGACATGCAGGTGTCCAAATACTCTCATGCCAGATTTTACCTTACTTTGAGTCATAGCTCATTTCATCACTCTCTCTCTCTCTCTCTCTCTCTCTCTCTCTCTCTCTCTCTCTCTCTCTCTCTCTCTCTCTGATGAATAATTCATTTCGTCATTTTACTTTTCATATCTGTGACGTTCTAAAAAGGGGAAAAACGTTTCAAGACGACAAGTATGCAGCGATACATTCCGTCGGAGTAGCTTAGTCGGTTAGACCAACTCACTCCGCAGCGAGGAGACGCGGAATCGTAAAGGAAAGATATTATAGCTTAGTCGGTTACAGCAACTCACTCCGCAGCGAGGAGAGATGCGGATTCGTAAAAGGAAGAGATGATAGCTCAGTCGGTTAGAGCAACTCACTCCACAGCGAGGCGATGTGGATTCATAAAGGGAAGAGATGATAGCTTAGTCGGATAGAGCAACTCACTCCGGAGCGAGGACACGCGGATTCGTAAAGAGAAGAGATGATAGCTTTGTCGGTTAGAGCAACTCACTCCTTAGCGAGGAGACGCGGATTCGTAAAGGTAGAGATTATAGCTTAGTCGGATAGCGCAACTCACTCCGCAGCGAGGAGACGCGTAGTCGAAAAGGGAAGAGTTGATAGCTTAGTAGGATAGAGCAACTCATTCAGCAGCGAGGAGAGATGCGGATTCGTAAAAGGAATAGTTGATAGCTTAGTCGGTTAGAGCAATTCATTCTGCAGCGTGGAGACGCGGATTCGTAAAGGGTAGAGATGAGAGCTTAGTTGGATAGAGCAACTCACTCCGCAGCGAGGAGACGCGGAATCGTAAAGGGAACAAATGATAGCTTAGTCGGTCAGGGCAATTCACTCCGCAGCGAGAAGACGCGGATTCGTAAAGGGAAGAGATGATAGCTCAGTTGGTTAGAGCAACTCATTCCGCAGCGAGGAGACGCGGATTCGTAAAGAGAAGATATGATAGCTTAGTTGGTTACAGCAACTCACTCCGGAGCGAGGATACGCGGATTCGTAAAGGAAAGAGATTATAGCTTAGTCGGTTAGAGCAACTCACTCCGCAGCGAGGAGACGCGGAAATCATAAAGGGAAAAGATGATATCTTAGTGGGTTAGAGCAACTCACTCCGCAGTGAGGAAACGCGGTTACCATCTTCGTCACCAAAAAATTCCTGTTTTCACAATCTTGGTTCGTGGTTCATTCGATCATCTCACCTCTCTTCCCTTTTACAAATGGTTCGCCTAATCAGCGACAAATAAATATAATTCAGTCCCATTTTACTGAACTGCCGTTGCTATGTATCTCAGTACTATTGTTTTACTGACGAGTAATGTAATAATGAAAAAGCTGCTCAAGGCTCAAAGGAAAAGTCGGTCAGATCCTCACCCAAGAAAAAAATTTTTTTTAGATGAAAAATTTGATTTTATGTAAAACAGAGAGTGATGCGATTTTGAGCGTTGATCGTGTGTTTCTAACACAGATGTACTTCCCGCAATGCAATGCTCATCAAATCAGCTGGACAAAGCAGAGGCATATTCGTTCTTTTCCTTGAAATACGTCATGGACCGTGACTTGACTGAACATCATAAAACAACACTGTTGGCGATGACACGGGGGTAAACAACGATAAACAAAAGGCATTTAATTTCAGCCCGTCTGTGTTGCGCAGCAGGTCAAAGAAGAATCAAGAGCAGAAGCGCCCACAGCATCCTATTGTATTCAAATGAAAGCTATTGAGGTCGGCTTTCTCTAACCCGCGAATTTGCTAACTTTCTTTTATTAAATGTCGATGATGCGTTCAGATAACCAACAATCCATTCCACACTAAACCTAAAGAAACCGATGGAGTGAAAAGTTGCGTTTGATCCAAATTAATTGAAGCTGCTCCTGACTGAGAAGGTTTAAGGCACTACAAGATAAAAAAAAAACAATTAGATATTTTTACGCATACAGAAATGGTGGTACACTGAATGTTTTTTTTTTTTTTTGGTTGGAGGTTTAACGACCACCGTGAGCAACAGAATGGGCTATAAGCAATCGCCCGTCCCTAATTTAGGGTCACTGGTTCCAGGGATAGGAGAGAGCCAGTGCCGTAAGACAAACACAACATCCATGCTTCACCGGGATTCGAACCCGGACCCCTTTCGGAAGAATGATCAGAGGCCATCGCTTAGACCGTTGCGCCACTGGGGCGGCCCTGAATGGTTCAGCTTGTGTGAAACTGTCTGTTAATTTTGAAATCCGGCAAATAAATTTTCACTAAAAGTTTTCAAAATTATCATTTTAATGCTGAAATCTATAAAGAAACCTTTGTTGTTTTTCCGGAGTTTAAAGATAATCGCGTTAGCATTTAAGTCCATACAGGGTGATTCCGCTAAGCGTGTACAAACTTCTGGGAGGTGTAGGCTGCACAAAGACAAATCAGAATCACATAGCAATACAGGGTCAGAAACGCCATCTTCATGCGGTAGATGGCGTTATTCGGCCGTGAGACTGCTCATACATTCTTTCAGGATACCGTCATTTACACGGGAAGGTTGCTTCAATGCACATAACGCGCATGTATATGGGCGGTGGAGAACTGCCATACTGTACGCCCACGTGCAGCACAAAACCGTTTTGCTGTTAATATTTGGGTCGGCATTGTCGGGGATCACTTAATTGGCCCATATCTCATGCCTACTCGTCTGGACGGAAGGAGGTTTTTTTGTTTTTTTTTTATTGGAGGTTTAACGACCACCGTGAGCAACTCAGTGGGCTATAAGCAGTCGCCCGTCCCTAATTTAGGGTCACTGGTTCCAGGGAAGGAGAGAGCCAGTGCCGTAAGACAAACACAACATCCATGTCTGACCGGGATTCGAACCCGGACCCCTTACGGACGAATGATCAGAGGCCAGCGCCTTAGACCACTGCGCCACCGGGGCGGCACGGAAGGAGTTACCGGATATTCCTGGAGGACGTCTTGCCAGAGCTATTGAACGAACAACAGGTCCCTCAGTCGCTGCGCCGTGCAATGTGGTTCCAGCACGATGGGGGGGGGGGCGCCCATTTCAGCAATGACGTTCGTCATCACTTAAACATAACATTTGGACATCAGTGAATCGAGCGTGGTGGTTCTGTTCATTGGCCAGCAAGATCGCCGGACTTAACATACCTTGATTACTTTTCTGGGGTTACATCAAAGGACTGGTGTACGACACCCCCGTTGAAAGTAATGCGGTCCTTGTAACACGCATCTCTGTAGCTGCTTCGGAAGTCCGAAACCCACTAGGAATGTTCCAATGTACGTGATTCCATGCGCCGACAATGTCAAGCTTGTGCTACAGCTCATGGTCGCGACTTTGAACACCTTCTGTAACCTCAATGCATTTCGCAAATGTCTTGCGAGTAATAAAAAGAATTTTGTTTTCTTACGTGCTGCTCTTTCATTTCTCATCCTCTCTGGACACTAGCACATGAAGATGGCGTTTCCGACCGTGCATTGCTATGTGATTCCGATTTGTCTTTGTGCAACCTATTCCTCCCAGATGTTTGCACACGCTTAGCTGAATCACCCTGTATATCAGTAACCAGTTCCTAGTTTAGTGTCTCTGGCTTCAGAAGGGAATCAGACACATTGCCGTAGTTGTACCGCATCACGTCATCAAACCTGCGCACTCCACCCAGGTGGCGGAGTGGTCAAAGAGCTGGCTGGCATCTAACCATTCGCCGTGATGGGAACGGGTGCGAATCCCGGTGTGGTATGAAGCTTGTGTTGTCTTAAGGCATTGTCTTTCTCCCTTCTCTGGAACCAGAGGCCCTAAATTAGCAAGGGGCCACTGCTTGTAACTTATCCAGTTGCCCACAGTGGTGGTTAAAACATTCAATAAAAAAAACCGTACCAGAAGCAACTGGTCAGAAGTCGACATCTCTGAACCCTCGGCCACCTAGGCTGATCAGAAAAAGCCGGTGGCGCAGTGGTCTAAGCGATGGCTTCTGATCATTCGTCCGAATGGGGTCCGGGTTCGAATCCCGGTGAGGCATGGATGTTGTGTTTGTCTTACGGCACTGGCTCTCTCGCTTCCCTGGAACCAATGACCCTAAATTAGGGACGGGTGACTGCTTATGGCCCATTGTTTTTTTTTGTTGTTGTTGTTGTTTTGGAGGTTTAACGACCACCGTGAGCAACTCAATGGGCTATAAGCAGTCTCCCGTCCGTCCCTAATTTAGGGTCACTGGTTCCAGGGAAGGGAGAGAGCCAGTGCCGTAAGACAAACACAACATCCATGCCTCACCGGGATTCGAACCCGGACCTCTTACGGACGAATTATCAGAAGCCAGCGCCTTAGACCACTGCGCCACCGGGGCGGCTTATGGCCCATTGAGTTGCTCACGGTGGTCGTTAAACCCCAATCGAAAAAAAAATCGATCAGAAAAACTTTAACACGACAGATTACGCAAACATTAGGTACATAAGAAGTAACAAAATAATAGTTTTAGCTTGAAATTGGGTAAATAAGCAGGACAGGAATATAAGTACTGTCTTCGAACCCACATGTAACGAGCTGGTATAATGGAAAGTTCCGAAGGAACCGAAGTTTTTAAAGATCCCTTGAGCTTCGTAATATTCTCTCTTGTTATTTTAACCGTATGTTACGAGCAATAATTTTTGGAAAAACCGCATATATCGAAGTTCAGAATGGTTGTTAGCAAATAAAATAAGTGGCATTTGCCCAGTTCTTAAACCTTCCTCTTTCACTGGAATACAAGGCCTGCTGCTGACAGCCATTCGTGGTTCCCCTTACAGATAGATCAGTTCGCATAAAGGCAGGACTGCTGCGTGTGATTTTTTTATCGCCATCCCACCCCGCTTGCAAAACATACATCTCCTGGGCAAATGTTGACTTTTGCCACTGCCTCTTTTCAGTCACTGAATCTCTGTTCAGAAAATCGTACTGTTTATTATCCACCTAGAAATATCTTAACCACAGCGTCAGAGGAAGTTAAAAAAACCATTTAAAACAGCGTTCATGATAACCACAAAGCGATCAAGAACTGGCTCATGTATCCGTCTAGCACGTAACAGATAAATTTCAAATTCTGCTCAAAAGGGGGAGAGAAAATGCAGGAAAAACACACATAACTAATTCATTCTGACGATAGGCAAGTTTTCAATAAAAGCAATAATGCATGATAATTATATGAATAATATTATACGATAATAGTTCAAATTAATCGGAAACTTGAGACTTGGTCGTCCTGGGTGGTGTAGTGGTTAGCCCACCCGTAGGCTATCTGGGAGACGCGGGTTCGATTCTCGTTCCAGGACGACGAAGTTTGCAAGTTTTCAGATGTTATCTGACTTACCATCCTTGTCATATTTGCACCACAAAACGGATTGTCATCTTCAAAATTTAAATTTAAATTACCATTAGCTTACGATGAGATTGTTTTTTTATCGCGCCTTTGGGAGTTTCATGCAAAAGTCGTTTTTCAATCAGACAGAAATTGTAAGGTTATTATTACCATCAATTTTTCATTGCTACCTTTCCGTAGCTTATCGTTAGTCGGCAATGCGCCCCTCCAGCGGTAAGGCGCTAGTGCATCTGCACCCCCCCCCGCCTCCCGTGTGATATCTATCCCAAAGGGTAGAAGTAAACGTGGGATACCACGATATTTGAGTTTACGAGGTACTGTGTGAGTGCGATAAGATCGTGTGCATTATCTTTCACTAAGGCCTTTCGTACCATATTCTAGTACTTCTAATGATGTCACGCTAGCGTTCGTCTGCCCTTGACAAACCCAGAGATTTGTGCTTCCATCGCAACAGAACCCTCTCACGCCATGATTGAGCCACCGCAACAGAGCCCTCCCCGCCATGACTGAGCCACCGTAACAGAGCCCTCCCACGCCATGACTGAGCCACTGCAACACAGCCCTCCCACGCCATGACTGAGCCACCGCAACAGAGCCCTTCCCGCCGTGACTGAGATACCGCAAAAGAGCCCTCCCACACCATGACTGAGCTACCGCAAAAGGGCCCTCCCACGCCATGACTAAGATACCGCAACAGAGCCCTCCCTCTCCATGACTGAGCCACCGCAACACTGCCCTCCCACGCCATGACTGAGCCACCGCAACAGAGCCCACCCACCCCATGACTGAGCCACCGCAACAGAGCCCTCCCACGCCATGACTGAGCCACCGCAACAGAGCCCTCCCACGCTATGACTGAGCCACCGCAACAGAGCCCTCCCACGCCATGACTGAGCCACCGCAACAGAGCCCTCCCACGCCATGACTGAGCCACCGCAGGCTCTTTCCCACATCATGACGTAGACTCAAAAGACCCCCCTACACCATAACTGAACAGCAAAAAAACCCTCCCCATACCATGACTGAGTTGCAGAAGACCTCTCTCAACACCCTGACTGAATCGCAAAAGATATCTCCCCACAACATGACTTTTCCTCACAAGACCCTCTCCCCACACTATTGCTGAACCGCAGAAAACCTGTTCCCACGCCACAGTAAGCAGCAAAATACTCCCCCCACACACACACACACAGCACACACGCCATGACTGATACGGAGAATACCTTTCCCTTCATCGTGGCTGAGATTTTGAAGACCCGTCCTCCACACACCATGACTGATACGGAGAATACCTTTCCCCACATCGTGGCTGAGCTTTTGAAGACCCGTCCCCCACACAATGACCGAACCGCAAAAGACTCGTCCCCGCATTATGCTTGAGCCTCAGAAAACCTGTTCCCACCCCATGACTGAGCCACAGCAGCCCATCCTCATCCCATGATTGAGCCACAGAAGCCCATCCTCACACCATGACTGATCAAAAGAAAAATCTTCCCACACCATGACTGATCTAAAGAAAAACCTTCGCACACCATGGCTGATCCAAAGGCAAACCCTCCCACACCATGCCTGAGCCGAAGATTCCTCAACTACATCATGACTGAGCCGAAGAAGACACTCACTACACAATGACTGAACAGCAGAAGACTCCTTCTCATACCATGACTGAGCCGAAGCAGATTCCTTGCCACACAATGAGTCGCAGAAAACTCCTCGCCACATTATGACCAAGTCACAGGAGACCTTCTCCACGTAATAATTGAACCGCAGAAGACCCTCCACACATCATGACTGAGTCACAGAACACACCCTCTCCACACCATGACTAAATCGCAGAAGACCTTTCTCGCACCAAGACTGAACAGCAAAAGACCCCTCTCCATACCATGGCTCAGCTGCAGAAGACACCTCCCAGCACCATGACTGAACAGCAGAAGACCCTTCCTCACACTGATCCATAAAAGACCTTTTCGCCCACCATGACTGAGCCGCAGAATGTGCTATAAAAATACTACTTCTTTCCAGCGGTTGTGTATGTGATATAAAAATGCTACTTCTTACCAGCGGCTCATTAACTTTTTTATGCACACGTATAAACAAGTCTGCAAGGGTTGACCAAGGCAGCAACGCTCCAGCAAATGATTTATTATACTTTTACCCGGGAACCTTTATAAAAACATTTCCTTTGTTTGTGTTGTCCAGGTTTCATTCTTAAGTAGACGGCTTCCAGACTGTAAGAAATAAACATTTGTTTTTTTTTATATTTTTGCTGTAAAACGGTGAAACTTGGCATGTTTTGCATACTTTCTATGTACAGTGTACAGGTATTTTGTTTTGCGTCTCGTTTCACGTGGAATAAATTTGAAACAGTTGTCAATCGTACAAAGCTTTGACTACCAAATTTTTGTTTTTTGTTATCATCGCCCGGGGCTGATCTCCCACGCTTCAAAACTTTAGCTTGGTTGATGACTACAAAAAGCAACGTTTACATATATGTAGTTTCACGCAGCAGAAGACCTTATATTTGGAATACTTTATTGGCTAGTTCAGTTACCCTATATCAAGAAAAAAATTATTAAAAGCGCATTTTAACTCTGAAATATTGCTGACATTACATTAGTGTAAGTAGGTTTCACACCGTTAAAAACAATATGAAAAGCATTTTAAAAAATCATCGCAACAGGGTTTTTCTTCTATTCTAAATAAAACCTATATAATAGGCTATGTCTGTCCCTAACGATCTGACATCATTCAGTACTTGCAGCGCCATCTGCTTTTATCCGGTGGCAGAAATCGAAACTAAGCTTACCGTTATCCCACGATACGTAAAATCAAGGAGAAATACCGGAAAATAAAATCAAGTAAGACAAACGACTTCATCTGTGGCAACACACACGTGCTCGAACAACTGTCTGCAACGTTTGTTCTGTTACGTAGGTGTTATGACGCGTTGTTGTTTGTTTTTTCATTTTTTTCGCATTGCAGAATATTTTCATAAAAGGGAATCAGTGTTATTATAAATATAAATACTCAGATCTATTTAAAACTCTCTAACCTACAATAAAAACTGAAATTCTGAGATGTCAAAGTGAGCAAAATCGTATCTAAAAACATATTCAGCTCTTACATGAAAGAGTTTTTACTATATTTCCTTACAGAAATCCGGCGTCTATTTGATATGTTTTCAAACTGCTTCAATTAAAAATTTCACCCCGTCCTAGGTCGGGCAACAAACATCCCCTATATATGAATATTTATTTAAAGCTTAAAAGCAGCCCTTTTAGGACGGGCTGTTGGCTAGTTAATAATAATTTGCCACTTTGCTGTCATGCTTTTTCTTAGCTCGCAATATTTTTCCAGACTTAAAGATCTACAGTTCAGTCATGTGTTCCGAAATATTCACAACGCATCAGATAAAAAGTGATGGCTAATAATTTGGTTTCATTATGTAATCAAAATGAAAATTCGTTAAATGAGCAGTTAAGGCTTGAAGAGAGAGAGAGAGAGAGAGAGAGAGAGAGAAAGTACAGTAGGCGTTCCCTTTCCCATAAATTACTGTTTTTCATTCATTTTTGCTTTCACTGCATCATAAGAGATAATGCATGCAGTAAATACAGTATGTGTCTCAGGTTTTGTAAAATGCATTACTTGTTCAGAGCTTGCTACTTTTTTGATTGCTTACTTTAGTAAGTCAGCCTTTTTGAGTCGTTTTTAAACATACACACACCCATTGAATTTAACTTTCAAATTTTCGTGCTGTGTTTCGTGAGGCGGTGTACGACCTCCGTCAGAAATGTCTTTCGAGTACCTAAATACTAGATGTTGATCTGAAGTTAAGTATCACCCCAAACTTCATTTACAACTGTTCAAAGTTCATGACCTCTCATGTTAAATAGAAAGCTTTTAATGCAAAAATGGGAACGAAAACCTCAGTAATACCAAAACGCTAAAAGCCTACTTAAGGGGGGACCATTTGTGTTAAGATTTCCAAATGGCCGTTTGAAATAGTTGAGGCCCGTTACCTAAGAATGCATTAACAGTGAGACAACTTAATCAAAATCTGTCAACAGAAAAGGAAATACCAAAACGCTAAAAGCGCACTTAAGGGGGCACATTTGTGTAAGATTCCAAATGACCCTTTGAACTAGTTGAGGCCCATTACCTAAGAATGCATTAACAGTGAGACAACTTAATCAGAATCTGTCAACAGAAAAGGGAAGTATAAGTCAGGAGAACTTCCTATAAAACGGTGTGAAAGCACGACATATTCTCTTCCCCCTGTGATAATATAATATAGGGTGTCCATAAAGTCTTTCTCACATTATGACACCCTGTATTATATAATTTTTTTTCTCACATTACAAAAATTAATGTAAAAAAATCTATGTAAGTTAGAATAAAAGGTTGGTAACATAATATAGCAGCACTCATAAAGTCTTTTTTTTCTGTTCTTTAGGTGAGCGCTACTGCTGAATAAGCGGAGCATTTAATCGATAATGGCTTCCATGCAAGAAAACGCCGCGTGCGTGTTGTGGTTCCATGAGACCAAATCGGCGGTTACTGTCCAGCGTCATTTCAGAAAAATGTACAGACGATCACCACCGGACCAAAAAAGCATAAAAGCTTGGTATGAAAAGTTTAAAGCTACGGGTAGTGTTGGCGATCTCCTCCCAAGTAGGCCGACCACCGGTTACACAAGCAGCTGTTCAGGAGACATTTCTGCGAAGCTCCAGGAAATCTATTCGTGGTGCTTCACTGGAAACTGGGATTCCCTGTGCCACGGTTCACAAAATTTTACACAAATGTATTCATATGTATGCTTATAAGGTACAGATCGTTCAGACTCTTCAGCCTGATGACCGGCTTCACTGTGCTGCATTTGCGACGGGGATGTTGCAACGCATAGCTCATGATAGTGATTATCTGCACCGTGTCTCTCTTTCTCAGATGAAGCCACATTCCACGTCTTTGGTACAGTAAGTAGTCACAATGTGCGAACTTGGGGATCACAAAATCTCCATTATGTCATTGAACAACAGAGGGCTAACCCGCAAGTGAGCATATGGTGCAGCCTGATGCATGACAGAATCGTCGGACCCTTCTTTTTACAAAGCCCACGGTAACATGTAACGTGCACCTGGACGTACTGGAACTTTTTGTAGCCCCTCGGTTGCATGCACTGCAGCGTTCGGTTATTTTCCAACAAGACGGTGTCCCACCACATTTGTCAGAAATGGTTCGTGAATTCCTGAATGCCACATTACCGGACAGATGGATTGGCCGCGAAGGTCCCATGACATGGCCACCTCGATCGCACAACATAACCCCTCTAGACTTTTTCCTGTGGGGTTATGTGAAAGAACAAGTTTACTCCAGAAGTGTTCCAGATGTCGAGACGTTCAAGAGCAGAAAAACGGACGTCATTGGTTCTGTCTCTGCTGAAATGCTAAACAAAGCATGGCAGAAAATCGAATATCGCTTAGATATCCCCCGGTCCACAAAGGGCGCCTATGTGAAGGTGTACTGACACTGGAAAAAAAAACTTTACTTGTGCACCATCTTTGTCGAGCAATCCCTTTCTTCTACCTGTAATACATTTTTATATCACACTGCTGGCCACCCAAAATGCAACACCAAGAAGGAAGCATCCGATTGGCCTGAATTTCGTAGCATGCGTCGCCCGCGAGAGGACATGCAAACGATTAGCATTGCTGGGCATATGCAAATCATATGCGCCCGGCACGCCACCGAGAAGCACTATAAGAAGGGTGCACAGAAGGCGAGGTGTAAGTAGTGGAATTGTGTTGTGCTGCCGGACCTGTGCGTGGGAAGTTTCCTGATACCTCGCCGCAGAATACGGCAGTCATTCCAGCACGTTTCGGAGTTCGATAGAGGACGAATAGTGGCTTATCGCGACAGCGGTCTGTCGTACCGAGACATCGGCGGCCGTGTGGGACGACATCCAGCCACAGTGAGGCGAGTATGGATTCGGTGGGTGCAGGAGGGACGGACGGACCGACGTGAGTGATTGGCGCAGCCGCGGCACACCACCAAACGAGACGACCGGCGTGTTGTGCGGCGGGCATTGAAGGCTTGCACTGCCACATCACGAACGTTAGCGCAGGAATTAGGGTGTGTTTCGCAACAACCTGTGTCAGCATGTACCGTTCGACGTCGTCTGCAGGAGCGGGGACTTGTCGCACGGTGCCCATTGCTCCGATTACCATTGACGTTACACCACCGGCGAATGCTGCAGCAGTGGGACGTTGAACTCTGCACCTGGACTACGGAATGGCACGACATTGTCTTCTCCGACGATTCTCGCTTCTGCCTGCAACACCACGATGGTCGGATCAGCGTGTGGCGGCACCGCGGCGAGAGACTGTATGAAGCTTGCATTATGCATCGTCATACCGGTCCGTCGCCTGGCGTTATGGTTTGGCGCACAATTGGATATGACACCCGCACCCCTCTGGTACGTATCACCGGTACACTCAAGAGCCACCGCTACATCTCCGGCGTTTTGGAGCCTGTAGTCCTCCCTTGCCTGCAGGACCTGCCAGCGGCCACGTTTCAACAGAACAACGCGCGCCCACACGTGGAACGCATCGTGCAACAATTCTTCACGGCCCAACAGGTGTCACTGCTGCCGTGGCCAGCCTGTTCTCCCGATATGTTGTCCATCGAACACGTCTGGTTGCTGATGGGCAACCAAGTGGCCCGGCAAGCACCACCCGCGACTACGCCTGATGAAGTGTAGCAGCGTGTGGAAGCAGCCAGGACCAACATACCCCAAGCCCACATCCAAAGCCTCTTTCGTTCGATGCCTCGGTATGTAACGGCCGTTATTGCCAGCCATGGGGGCCACACGAACTATGGATGTCTGCGTGTTCCGCAAGTCGCATGGACCTGTAAGCTCAATCGTTTCAGCTTTGTATCTGTTGTTATGTGTCCAGTAAATCTGGCTTTGCTATATCGTGTCCTTCTTGGTATTGCATTTTGGTTGGCCAGCGGTGTAATGTTAGTAATGTAGGAAAGACTTTATGGACACCCTGTATATGAGAGTCAATGAGTGAGTGTTTTGGTTTAATGAGACGTGAACTAGTTGTGGCTGTAGAGCAATCAGCAACAAAAATAAAGGCACACAGCGATAAGAAGAGGATACGTGAAGAAAATATGTAAAATAGCAAGCAGAACACAAATTAATATAAATGGTGCCTAAAATTTTCGGCGCGCCTCGTACTAAAATGTTCACATTACGTTGCAGAAGCTACGACAAAATAATTCCTGTCCCTGACCATAAACCTGCCATTACTGATAAGCGCTCTTTTTTAGTCTTCTATTCTATGCTTCATGACCCAAGAAGGAATGATGGGAAAGCGATAGTCCCCCCCCCCGGACACGGACATCATGCCTCTGGAAAGAAATAAGTTACTCAAACCTCTTTCTCTCCTTTTCTCAGGTTCGTCGCCATTGTTTTAACTCTTTTAGCAAGAAATCCTTCAGAAAATATTAGTGTTAGTCATGCTCCTAAATAACCAATTTGACTCACAAAACTAAGGGAAAAGTAATTCTTTCTGGTGCGCATATCCACCCGTTTGAGCAGCACTCCGTCCACTTCTTAGACTGAACATTACATTATGACCACGTATATAATAAGCTGTAGTACCCCGTTTAGCCCGCAAAACAGCAGCCACACGGCGAGGTATCAATTCGATGAGATGGCAATGGGCATCCTGGGGTATCTAGTACCATAATCTCAACATCAGGTCCTCCAGTTTCCGTACATTTCGGAGTGGTGGTGATTTAGCGCGAACCCCCTTTTCCAAGTCGAACCACAAATGTTCGACTGGGTTCATGTCAGGTGAATTTGGAGGCCAGGGCATTAACAGAAAGTCACCAGTATGTTCCTCGAACCACTCCTTGACGATTCTGGTAGTGTGGCATGGGGCATTATTCTGTTGGTAATAGCCATCACCAGCAGGGTACACAGTTATCATGAATGGGTGAACTTGGTCCGCAACGATATTAAGTACCTGAAAGCTGTCAGTGGTTGTGCTATTGGGATAATGGGGCCTAAGGTGTCCCAAGAAAACATTGCCCACAACATAACACAGCCACTGCCGGCTTGTTTCCACCCAACAGTGCATTCAGGTGCCATATCCTCTCCGTTGGTAATCGGCGTATCCGTGCTCGGCCGTCTACGTGATGCACCAGGAATCTTGATTCGTTAGACCAAGCCATTTTCTTTCAATCATCCACTGTCCAATCTCGATTATCTTGGGCCCATTTCATGCGTCGTTGGCGATGACGTGCAGTGAGCATGGGGGTCCCGGCTGGGTCTTCGGCTACGCAGGCCCATGCGCAGAAGGCTGCGATGAACTGTGTGCTGTGACACATTGCACTTATCAGCACTCTTGTAGCTGCTGGGTCATTTGTCGCACTGTGGCCCTGCGGTCGCTGTGAACAATCTGCGACAGTCACCGCTCCCCCTCTGGCATCAATGAGCTGCCGACGTCACACGGCTGAACGACGGTTTGACCTTTGGCCATCTGTGCACCACTTTTGATACCTACTCACTACAGCGACACGTGAACAACCCAGATGCTGCGCAGTTTCCGAGATCGTAGTTCCGAGGCGGCGTGCCATCACAATTTGTCCTTTTGTCAAACTCCGATAAATCGGCAGCTTTTCCTATTCTGACATAGGCTGGGAGTGGTCATAATGTAATGGCTGGCCGGTTGTTGTTGTTGTTGTTGTTGTTGGAGGTTTAACGACCACCGTGAGCAACTCAATGGGCTATAAGCAGTCGCCCGTCCCTAATTTAGGGTCACTGGTTCCAGGGAAGGGAGAGAACCAGTGCCGTAAGACAAACACAACATCCATGCCTGAACGGGATTCGAACCCGGACCCCTTACGGACGAATGCTCATAGGCCAGCGCCTTAGACCACTGCGCCACCGGGGCGGCTGGCTGGCCGGTATATTCTTTCAAACTCATATTAGCTCATTTTGCTAACTCCGAGTAAATTCGTTCCAACGGTTTTAAATTAGTTGCGCAAGTGAAGAACAAAAATGTTTAGAACTACACTCAAATAACAAGTGTGATCGAGTGACACAAGGCATCGGCTTCTGACCGTTCTCCCGAGATGAGCCAGGGTTGTATGCTTGCCTGATGACACAGGCTCTGTCTCTCCCTTTAACCAGTGGCTTTAAATCAGGACGGACGACTGCTACAAGGTGCTCATGGTGATCATTATACCCAGAATAAAAAAGAAAGAGGACAAATACGGGTTTGTCAAGCAAGTAAAGAAAGCGTATAAAATGACAAACACAGGACAAGTGAACGTAAAACTGAAGAAAAGGCTGTAACGTACCAGGAGATGTGACGTACCTGCCAAAAGGACGCACACGACATAAAGGCAGATAGGAATCAGAATAAAACGTCCGCGTAGCTTAATTGGTAGAGCAACTTATTCCGGAATGAGTGGACCCGGGTTCGAATCCTGGCGCGGATAAAAATGACGGAGAAATTCACTTCGTTATAAGACACAGAGCTGCAATCAGAGATAGCCTTTCAAAGAAGTCGATTTGTGCTAGAACGGTAACTGAATTTTTATTTATACAGAGTGTGGCAGAAAAGCTGGTGTTTTTGAATGCAAAAAAACTGATACTTCTGAGAAAAAAGTGACAAACACATCCATTGCACCCTGACACATTGCTATTTGTAAAATATTCACAGCCACGTTCAGGTTTTCAATATCATATCCAGCAGGTGACGACCATTTCGACGTTTACACTCGGACATTCTGCGACGGAAATCGTTCATGGCACGTACGAACATCTCAATAGAAATATTTGTGACTTCTATACGGATGTTATGTTTCAGCTCAGCAATGATGCGTGGGTGCCTTGCATACATATTAGTTTTAAGGTGCCCTCACAGGAGGTAATCACAAACTGACAAGTCTAGTGACCTAAGGGCCCATAAAATGTCACCATTATGGAATATGATGCGGTTTCCGAAAAGTCGGTGTACGGCTTCCATGGAAATTCTCGCATAGTGAAACGTAGCACCGTCTTGCTGAAACCAAAAATGGCTCATCTGAAGAAAAGCGTGAAAGTTGCGATGCGACGAACGTGTCTAACATGACGTCATACCTATGAGATGTTAACGTTGTTACTTGCCCTTGCTCATCCTCGAAAATGTAAGGGCCGATAATTCCCATTGAAGAGACCGCACACCACACTTTAACTCGCTGACTGTGTAACGACCGTTGATGCAGTTGACGGGGATTATCCTCTGACCAGTAGCGAAAGTTTTGTTTATTCACAAAACCACTAAGATGAAAGTGGGCCTCGTCAATCATCCACAATAAACGCAAGAAAGCTTCATTGCCTTGCATTTTAGCCAAAGCCTCAACACACAGAGTCATTCGGTGTTCGTAAGCATTTTCATTTTTAACTGCCGCACAGCCTGTATCTTGCAGGGCTGTAACTTTAACTCGTCTCATAAGATTCTGTGGACACTATGACTTGAGATCCCCACTGTTGAAGAAATTCGTCTCACAGGACGTTTTGGACTTTGTGTTACAATATTTTGCACTTCCTCTATTCTTTTTCGTGTTCGAATACTCCTAGGCCTATCTGTAGGTTTTTGCTTCAATGCACTTCCTGTAGCTTGAAAAGTCTTGACCCACAACCTGATGGCACGTTCTGATGGAATAGGATCATGCCTCCCGAGATCAAAATAACACCGATATTGTCGTCTATCAATGGCAGCACAGTGACCATTTTAGTCAAATACCTAAACAGCTAGAGCACGTTGAGCTCCACACCACCGATTGATGTCCTTGCAAATGGCTTCGTTCGATGTAACGAATGACGATGTTGCCAATATCATTAGGGAAACTTTCAAGAACAAATCCAGAACTCCCGTTTTTCTGCCACACCCTGTATTTGAGCGTACAGCTTAGACTGCTATGAACTACAAATATTAAATGGATATCCGAATGACTTTTGATTATATTCATTTGAAATTGGATAAACGGAAGAAAATTGTCTTAGTCACCTATGTAATAAGAATCAATAAGTTACCGATGAGTTCAGCTAGGAAATCTGAACAGTTAAAATAGTATAAAACGCTTTAAAATTTAGTGCTGGTATCATCATTCGGTGAAAAGTCAATAAGCCAGGTACTTCCCGATTTTATTATTGAAATTTAATGGCAAAATGCTTATGAAAGGAAAAACCTACATACGTTGCTTGTAACTAGGAAATATTTTATTTCCTTCGTTTAAATCGTGAATCGAAAGCAGTTTGTGTGCTCTTGATTTAAATAGCTGATAGGTTTTCTTAATGTGTTTATGGAGAATATATCCAGGTAAAGAATGCAATGTTCTGACATAGTAGTAATGAATTAGTTAGCAAATTGAGAAAATCAGAAGTTGCTCATTTGGATATAAATCGTTGTTCAGTGGTTCCTTGTGGTTCAGCGCAAAGCAGACAACGTCCTTTGCATAAGTAACAAGACTGCGCTTGACTCAAATGTTCAACTCGCCCACAGGCAGATTTTTTGGAAATAATTATTCGGGCACCCAAAAGTATTTGAACAATATTATGTCATGATCAAGGAGCTAAGAGTAAGATTTCTGAAGATGCCCTGGGTCTCTTAATCGTGAAGCTACAAAGTATGGGAATTTTGAAGTTGTTTACACGACACCCTACCCTTTCATGCAGTTTTAGATACCTTTTGATAACATTTCATGATACCCTTTCAGGCAGTTTTAGCTGATTGCATTTTTGAATTAAGTTATTTTTGTTGCAGAAATCCTCTTAATGTCAAACCGGAATGAATTATACTTCATAGAAGAGTAAAGTTTTCAAATTTAACGTTATGTTTTGTTTTGAACTTGCACTAACGTTTCATGTGCTTCAATTTAAAACATAAATGAGAAGATGCCTCAAAATGATTACGAATGTTATAATTCCAGCATTTTCTTACACATCGGCAGTAAGTTACGATGCAAAATTAGAAGCATTTACGACGAAGAAATGCGATTCGGCCAACACAAAATGCATTGCAAGAGCCTTGAAAAGTTTTCCCACACTTTAATAGCCGCCGTTCGCAGTTATAGATTTCATGCAAAGTGAACGAGGGTATCCTTCAAGACCTATGTCATGTTACAACCTTTTTTTAACACTGTATGTTATGATCTGTTTTTCACACAAATCCTATACGCACTATTACGGTCGTTCCCTTCACAAAGTCCGTCAAAAGGCATTATTTAAACTCTCTCGGCCTCACAAGAAAGTAATACCAGCCATACAGTTTATGGAGTGGAGATTTTATTTTACTCTTTCTAGAAGAAGTATATTTTGCAGATGGTTGCCTAATACGGGAAGTCTTTCCTTTCCTACAGTACGTACAATTGAGGAAATTTACTGTATTCTTTCCAGATGAGTATATTTTACGGACTATTGCCCTAATACCGACAGACATTCCATACATACAATTCATAGAATGGGCGTTTTCATTGCATTCTTTGCAGATGAAGTATCTATGTATTACAGATTAATACGTGTTACGAGCAGTCATTCTCTACGTGCAATCTGTAGAACCGAGGTTTTATTTTATTCTTTCCAGAAGAGTACACTGTAAGAGCTGAGTGGTGTAAATTTACGGGAAATTTCTGAGAATAACGTGCAGTAAAGCTTCTAGCACGTTGCCGATTTTTAAAGAAATTTCCGTTCTGAAATTTTTAGTTTCTAATAATAGAAACATTCATTATTTTTATTTTTTTCTCAATACCACAAGTTCTGTAGTCATAAATTATATATAAATTTAGGATTCTGATAGATTTTCTGTTGTCACCTAATACGTCTTTATACAAAAATGTCAGATGTCGGTTTTTCCGTTTTTATGCATAAATATCAGTTATGAGGCCTCTACCCCTGTTTTATACAGATATACGTTCCCTAGTTTCCGAAAATTGCGATTTTGACGCTTTCAGTATCTACAGTCTTTAGACAGACTTCTGTTGACGTTATGGGAACGGAGAAAGATGGCTTGGGTGGTTGTAATGACGATGAGTATGTTCCTTACAAGATTTGCAAAATCATGTTTCTCTCCAGGTAGAACATTTTCCTTTTACGAGGTGAAAGAGATTCTTTCTTTGTGGGGTTCGAACTCGCTCTGGTTTGTATGAGAGTAGAATGCACTGCTAACTGAGCCTGCAAGATGCTTCCTATCCTATCACGTTTAAGGTAAAAACGCAAGGGTATGGAGTCGCCCGGATAATGAAATGTTTTAAGCTATGAATGCAGGTTGATTAGTCATTTTATTTTCTGCAGGAATTCATCATTTTTTTCAATAGGTTGCATAATAGTTTTATTTCTTCTGTAGGTATATTTATCTGAAATTGCATTTTTTTCAGTATGATTTTTCAAAACTACGGGATGTCTTAAAACTTGAGATTTTATTTTAGCCGTCTATGATCTCTAATGATACAGAGCGTTTATAAATGGTGCCACACTTTCAATAATTTATAAAAAATGGAGTAAAAGAGATACCATTTACTTATCTGTAACATGTGAAAGAGAAAACATGAAAGTTATTTTGAACATGGGTGTCTTTGTCACGCAGAAAACTGTACAGACCTTTCTTCTTTGCCGAAGGCACTGTAACTGGGCATTCCTACCTCGATATGCTGCAGCAACGGTTGATACCTCAATTTCTGAAAGGTAGTGATGACTTTATTTACCAGCAAGATGGAGCCTCTCCCATCTTCCATAATGACGTTGGCTACTACATTGGTGTTCAAAATTAAGAGAGTTTGCTCATTTTGTCGATTTTCATTAAAATTGCGGATCCAAAGGTACAAATCATGACGCAAAATAAGAATGCAAATTTGCAGTGTCGAATACGTAAGCTTACACATGCGTGGGGTCGGAGCTGTGACAGCGGAGGGCATGAACAGCACACGTGGTTTTTTCCGCGATTAGTTCGCTCGTACTCCTCAGCTACATTCGTTGTGTTTCTTAAAAGAGTTGGTTCAATTTCATAAGCAGTCAGGTAAAATGAGTTGCCACGAACGTATTGATGACGGAATGAGGTGGAGAATCGTCGGTAGATTTTAGGCAAGGCAATCGCAAGTGCAGGTTGCTACAGAGCTCAATGTAACGACCAGTGTCGTCTGCAATTTATGGAAACAGTTTAAGGACACTGGATCCATATCGAGAAGGCCAGGTAGTCCAAGAGCCACAACGGCCAATGGAGATCGTTATTTGGCAATTTCAGCAAGGCGCCACAGGACTGCTACAGCTGCACAGCTATCTCGTGAGCTGCATGCCGGCACTGGAACCTGAGTTTCAAGGTTTACTGTTTCCCGAAGGCTTCATGAGAGAGAGCTTTTTTCCAGAAGGCCCGCTGTTTGCGTCCCGCTCACTTCAGCACACAAGAGAGCGCATTTAGTATGGTGCAGACAACATCAGCCTTGGTCCAGACTTCAGTGGAGTAACGTTCTCTTCACAGACGAGTCGCGATTCAGCCTGGAAACTGATTTTCGACGTGCCTTCATCTGGAGAGAACCTGGGACCCGATATCTTTCCTCCAACACCCGAGAAAGAGACCGCTATGGCAGCGGAGGTGTCATGGTCTGGGCAGGCATCATGTTAGACGGCCGAATACCACTCCATGTGTTTAACAGAGGCTCTCTGACTGCAGAGATGTATAGGGATGAGATCTTACAGACCTGTGTTCGACTTTTCAGGGGCGCAGTTGGCCCTCGGTTCCTTTTTATGGACGACAACACTCGTCCATATAGGACTCACCTGGTCTACGATTATTTTGAAAGTGAGGATATTCGCCGGATGGATTGGCCAGCCATATCGACAGACCTGAACCCTATCGAACATGTCTGGGACGCTTTTGGGAGTGAAATTGCAGCTCGCCATCCTCCTCCGAGAACCATCCAGGAGCTAAAAACTGCGTTGCTGCAGGAGTGAGAGCGATTGTCCCAGGGACTCATCAACTGCCTCGTTTCCAGTATGACGTCGCGCTGTCAGACCTGTATGACTGTGAGAGGGTACCATACCCCATATTAGAGTCATTTTATGTTCGATCTTGCAACGTGGATTTTGGACATTCCTATGCTGATGAGCCTTACTGATGATCATGAGTGTGTACCATGACTGTTGTATGGTATAATTTTTTTTTCTTATATAACTGTGTATCCATATCAAATTTCATTAAAATGTATCCATTAGTTTTTCAGAAATTCGACAAAATGTGCAAATTCTCTTAATTTTGAACATCAGTGTATTTTAACACTGAGCTACAATAGCGCTGGATCGGATGTGCTGGAGAAAGGGACGAATGTTCTTGAAATGGCCGCTCAGATCACCGTACCTAACTCCGTGTAATTTCCTCTTTTGGTGCTACATAAAGGATCGTGGTGTTTATGTACCATCTTTGGCACGTAACGTCCAAGAACTAAAGCAGAGAATTGAAGAAGCTACCACCACGGTCAAACAGGATATGCTGACAGGGTATAGTAAAAGTTCAATTACCATATGGACATTTGCCGTGTCACACGTAGTTCCCACATTGAAACTTGGACATTCTCTCTTTCACAAGGTATGTACAGGGGTTGGACAGATTAATGTGAACACCACGCTCAGAGACGTGACTTTTAATGCAGCTGCGTATGTTGCAATACTCAAAGGCACCCACCGCTCTTTGGCAGTAATAGCTTTGTTTAGAGCCCCAAGGTCCTGTTTAAGTGCATTTAAAGCGTCTTGTTGCAAAATTTCTTTCAGGGTGACGACGAAATGAGCGACCTAATGGACTTCGAAAGAGGGCTAGTTGTTGGTGGCCAGCTAGCTGGTTCCCCCGTAACAACAGTTGCCAGGGTAGTGGAGGTATCGAGAGCTAGCGTCATGACAGCATACCGCGTTCGTGGCAAAACCTCGTCTGCGAAACAGAAGAGCTTCCGGGAAACGCCCCTGACTGATAGAGACAGGAGAGCATTAAAGAGGATTGTTACCCATAACAAGAAGAACACGGCGCCGAAAATGAGTGCGGAGCTAAATCTGCATCTCCAGACCCCAGTATCAACGAAAATAGTCGCAAGGGAACTGCATAAACAAGATATCCATTGCAGAGCAGCTGTTGCATTTAACCGCTAGTGACCGGAGTGAATGCACAACGGCTACGGCATGGTGCCAGGAGCATACAACATGGACTGTCGACGCATGGAAGCGTGTAATGTGGTTCAATGAATCCACATTCACACTATTCCCCACCGCAGTACTCGTTTACGTGTGAAGAGCACCGTCGGATGCGTTCAACCCAGACTGTCTGCTCCCAGCAGAGCAGCATGGTGGTAGTTCTGTCGTGCTCTGGGCTGTCATATCGTGGTTTTCAGCAGGTCCCCTGATCCCCGTGAAAGGACGGATGACTGACAGGGCGTGTGAAGCCATTCTGGCCGACCAAGTCCATCCAATGACTCAGGCATTGTTTCCTTCAGGGGATGTTATCTATCAAGATGATAACGCCTCAATTCACAGAGCTTGGAATGCCCAATCATTGTCTGAGGAACATGAGGACGAAATTTTAACACCTTCCTTGGCCTCCCCAATCACCAGACTTAAACATCATGGAGCCACTATGGTGTGTGTTGGAAAATAGGGTAACATCCCGTTATCCTCCCCTTACATCTTTCAAGGACCTGGAGAAGTTTCTGCATGAAGAATGGTGCAACATCCCACTAACCACCATCCAGGATTTGTATACGTCCAGGCGGTTTTGAATGCCAAAGGTGGTCCCACACCCTATTTGTTACGTAAATCCTTTATTTCCTATGTGTTCATATTATTGTGTCCAACCCCTGTATATGTCACTGATATCTCTCCCAGTCTTTGGGCAATGAATCACTGGAAGTGTTACCACCATTTATAAACACCATGTATATTTAAGAAAAGGTGAAATGTGCTACTTTATAATATTATTTCACAAAATTCCTAACTCTAAAATTTGGTCTTGATAACTCTTACAGCTTTTTAAGTTCAGGGTTCCGCAGAGTGGTACATAGACATCATACACAACCATCTGTAAGACCCTTCAAGTACCCGGATTCTTACGGTAACACAATGTACAAAAGCATATCCACCAACTGGGGAGGAGGACTATCCGTTGCCATAATACCCTTAATATAATGCGATACATTAACCACAATATCCAGTCTCACAACAGAACTTCAAAATCAGGTCCCCAACAGAGAAGTGTACGAGTGTTGACACCAAAAATGTTTAAGCAAGCCTTAGCGATTACAATTTCTGGCAATGGCTGCTCGTGGCCAGAGGAACATGTGAATTGTTACAAAATCAGAATAAACGAAAAAAATGCATCTGTTTCTTATAAATACGATCAGTTCTTATATCTTCAAAGGAAGCATAGCGGTCAGTGATGTCATCGTATAACGCCTGTTTAACTACAAGTTCAGAGAGAAATTCTTTCTGTATCGCGTTGTCAGGTAACGATGATAGTCTTTGCTGTGAAATAGTGGTAATTAAGTAAATTTTCATTCGTTTCAAACTGGAGAAACTTCTTTTGCTGGCACGGTGGTTGATGGTAAAGAAGAACTAGGAAAAGCAATTTATAGACTTCTTGGAATACATCCTTATGCACATTATATGTCTGCAACAACGTGCACACTGTATCATTTTCCGGGCTAATTTTTTTTTAACAAAAGCATGAATCCAGGAAACCCGGGGAATAATAAAGAAACAGCACTGAAACTGTAGTTCACAATCGCAATTACTATATAAACACGAGGAACGAAACCAGAATTGCCGCCCCGGTGGCGCAGTGGTCTAAGGCGTTGGCCTCTGATCATTAGTCCATAAGGGGTCCGGGTTCGAATCCCGGTTAGGCATGGATGTTGTGTTTGTCTTACGGCACTGGCTCTCTCCCTTCCCTGGAACCATTGACCCTAAATTAGGGACGGGCGACTGCTTATAGCCCATTGAGTTGCTCACGGACGGTGGTCGTTAAATCTCCAATCAAAAAAAAAAAAAAAAAAAAAGAAACCAGAATTGTCTAAACTCAAAATTGCGCTACACTCTATCGAGGCGAAGTGACAATTAGTGGCGCGAGCTGTCACTTCACCTGATCATTGACGTCATTGGTTGCCATAACAATTCCCTTGTGCGGTGAACTCCAGTTTCGCCGCGCAGTGGTCTAAGCAATGGCTTCTGATCATTCGTCCGAAAGGGGCCCATGTTCGACTCCCGGTGAGTCATGGAGGTTGTGTTTGTTTTAAGGCACTGGCGCTCTCCCTTCCCTGGAACCAGGGATCCTAAATTAGGGACGAGCGACTGCTTATTGCCCACTGAGTTGCTCACGGTGGTCGTTAAACCCCCAATCAGAACAAATAGAACTCCAGGTACCTACGTCGGCGCTCTTCATGGTGCCGGAGTGAAGTGATTTGCAACTGCGACTAGTACCTCTTCACATGGCCTGCGCGCAGTTACTGTTCATCAATTCGTAGTGCCATTTGAAGCGGCCTGCTCACACTTTTAGCTCGCATTTAGAAACGGGAGAGCCACAACGTTTTCCAGAAATCATTCTTGTAAGCGAAAAAGTGTCTAATTTTAAAAATCCGCTAAATCATCAGAAGAATTTTTTTATATAAATTTTAGGTGAAGTGACACTTCGCTGACTTCACCTGACGAGCCTCCGGTAATTCCCGGTGGTGTAAATGATAAGTGGTCAGCCAACTGTTAAATTGAACTTTAACAATTAATTAAAATTGAGGAGAGGGATGAAATTCAAGTTTTCCTGCGAACTGCTCTTATTATCGGTAACTTTCAGACACGTGGAGACGAAAAAATTAAGAACGGAATTTTTACTTTAAAAAAATTCACAAACGGAATAGAGGATTATCGGGAAAATCTGAACTTCCAAGGAACCTTTCCGAAAAGGAATAGCTGAAAGGTTCCTTGAAAGTTCAGGTTTTTCCGATAACACCTGTTACAAACGGAAATTTTCCGTGGTTAACCTGAAAAAGATGAACGTATTGCTGTCAATTCACGTACGAAAAATCCGTAATATTAAGAGGGGTTTCCATAATTACACTGAAAAGGTTGAATCAGAAATATGCTTCGTTAATTCAGGAGAGGGATCATGGAAAATGCATTGTGAATCACTGTGAATTTCAAGAATTTTTTTCAGCGTACATCTTATAGACTATTGCCTATTAAGAACAGGAATTCTTTGCATACATTGTTGAATTTACATACAGTAATTCCTGTTGAAGTGAGTGGGGTTCCTTTTTTTTTTTTTTTTTTTTTTCATTATTTCCAGAAATTTCTTTTCCAGATTGTTGCCTAATTTTACGGAATGTCATTCCGTTTATTGAAACGAGATTTTATTATATTCTTCTTAGAAAAGGTGCGACGGAATTTGTATTATACGCTTAGAGGGCATGCGATTTTACTGAGTTTTATAACTGTGACAGACGATTTTTTATATATCTCATTTTTTGACAGTTACACGTAATTAGTAATAAACTCAGTTGTGCTTATGCATTTTTCCTAAATTTTACCTCAGCTGAATTACAGTCATTTTTGCTCGGTAGGAAGTAATGCTTAAAACCGAGAGGTACACTTTGTGAAGAAATTATAACCACAGAAATATTCCTGCTATTTCTTGAATATCTATATAGAATGATAGTTTCAACACAAAAAACATCTCATATATAATTAATCTGCATTGTAGAAGAATGATAGGCGGTATAGGGTTTCAAGATGCTTATTACATCATTTAACATAGATAAAAGTAAAGATAACAAGCACATTTTGTTGTGAAAAAATTATAAATACATATCAGATATTACAAAGCAGATAATATTTCCTGAATTAATCATTTACGGCACTTGCATTTGCCTTAATTAACGAATAAGTTCTGTTTGGCATTGCTGTCACCAAGTCTTGTAACGTGCAAACGTTGATTTTGTCCCAACAGTGATATATTGCGACTTAAAATTCTTTTGATGAAGAATATTTACTTGTTTTTCTGTTTTGCTTTTTTTTTTTTTTTTTCATATACAAGCCTGACAAGTAGCAATCAGACATGTTTCATCGGGTTTAAGTCTGGGCTCCGAGACGGCCAGTCCATTACATCAATTTGCAAAAAATATAGGATTAACGTTAAATACGAGATTAATAAGGCAAAGGTCATATCAACTTTCAACCTTAGATATTTTATAATTAACGGGGAGGAAGTGGTGGTCGTAGGCAATTTCACTGCTCAACAAAATTAGGGGAGCAGATGATGTAGCGATAACAGATAACTCCTGGTAAATATGCAGCACAATATAAAAATATACAGTATTTATGAAAGGGACAAGTAAATAAAAGATTGAACAAGTGGAAAATCATATTTTACTGTAACAAAGATCATTTTTACAGGAAACACACCTGGTGCCATAAAAAAATCATTATTACCCATATCTTTTGGAGAAGAAAAATAAGCACTGACGAACTTTGTCGTCTGTCTAATAAAGTGTGTGGTCACCTCGAACGTGGAAGACGGTTTCACACCTGTGGGGCATTCAATTGATCAGGTGGTCGAGGAAATCTTGTGGGGATTCTTCCCCTCTCTTCAAGAAAGGCATTTGTCAGCTGAAGGCGAGTCAACGGAGGTTGTTGTCTATCAGCAATGCGTCTGCCTAATGTGTCCCAAGCGTGTTTGATCGGATTCAAATCCGGGGAGCATGCCGGCCACTCCATACGCTCTATTGTTTTCTCTTTTTTTCGACCGTTGTCATCCATAAAGAGGGCTGAATACCGATGGCAGCAAAATAGGGCACGACCAAGGGTCTAAGAATTTCGCCCCTGTACCTTTGAACAAGCAGGGACCCATTCCGAATGACGTACAGGTCAGTACGCCCGCCTACGTTTATCCCTACCCAAACAAGCACACCGCCTCCGCCAAAACGCAATCTTTCTTGGGCATGCGCTGAATTTTATCGGGTGCCACGTTCTCTACAGATCAGAAGTCGTCGATTATCCGGCTCTAGGCTGAATCTGGACTCGTCGGAGAAGAGAACTTGGCTCCACTCTGCAGGTCCCCAATCACAGTGTTCTTCAGCCTATAGTTTCTACGAGCCATACGATGTCGGGAGGTCAGTGGGACACAAACAACTGGCCTACGTGCATACAATGCACGAGCGTGAAGGCGTCTACGAATTGTTTGTGGCGATACGCTTTTTCCGGTTGGCATTAAAAGTTGTCTTTGCAGCTGGGTGGCATTTTGACCCATGTTCCGAAGGACTGTTAAGGACAAATAACGGTCATCATTTGAGGTGCTAATTAATGACAAATAACGGTCATCATTTGAGGTGGTAATTAATGACAAATAACGGTCATCCTTTGAGGTGGACGAACTTGACAAGGACGTCTTCAAACACTTCCCGTCTCTTGGAACCGACTCCATAAGGGTGCAATTACACTTCGGCTCACTCCAATGGCGGACGCTACTATCCGTTGACTTTGACCGGCTTCCAACCTTCCAATGGCTCGCCACGCGGTGCTTTCTGGGAAATCGTGTTGATTCGGCATGCTAACATGAGATGACGCAACAAATTGTTTCTCCCGCGACCAGCGGTACAAGAATACAGTTCCGAAAGAACCACCCGTTTTATGTGATTGTCGCATCGACGTCACTTTTGAAGTCTTGTCGAACTGCTTTCTACAGCTGGTTTTCATTATTTGGAGGGAATCTTTTGAGAGTTCAATAACATTTTACCCAACTGCTTTGAATAAAATTGTTTAAAAAGGGTGCTCCCCTAATTTTGTTGAACAGTGTTTATTCTCTTGGGTTCCAGAATAGATAACGAGAGGCAGTGTGCTGGAGAAACAAGGAAGAGATTATCCCTAGGGAGAAAGGCAATGACAATTTAGAGAAGATTTTGAAGGATAAAGACATTTCAATAACAACAAAGAATAAAATTGTTAAAGCAGTGGTCTTTCCTGCGGTAATGTATGGTTGTGAAAGCTGGGCATTGAGGAAGAGTGAGAGTAAGAAGATAGATGCTTTTGAACTATGGACCTGAAGACGGATACTTAGAATTCCATGGATTGTATGTAAGAAGAACTAATCAATTAGTACTTGACCAAATCAAGCCCAACTGCTTCTTTGAAGCACTAATGGGGTAAACAAAACCTCATATATTCTGGACATGACATGCGTGCCAATAAAGGGTTAGAAAAATTATCGTGCTTGGCAAAGCTGGAGGAACCAGAACGAGGGTAAGACAGAGAACAAGATTATTGCTTGGAATCAAAGACCTATGTAAAATGACCTTGGAAGAGTTGAGAGACCTTGCTGAAAACAGGTCGAGATAAAGGGCTTTTGTTCACATAGTCACCAACGGTTGAACACGTCGCGATGGAATCTAACAACAACAATAAGAATTTTCGCGGTTCTCGAGATTTAGAACTTCTTCTTTTCAATATAATTTGTTCGTGGAAGAGTTTTTTGCAGTTTCTAAGCTTCGAATGTGTTTCACATTGATTGATCCAAAAAACATTTTTTTTGTTTTTTATTTAAAATAGGAAATATGCATTCTCCAAAGTAACTGATGTCGTTATTCTGGTGGGCTGATTGTCTTGTCTTATGATAAACACTGTAATATTAAGTCAAACACTCGACATGGATCAGGAATACCAAACAAAAATCATCGATCTTTCCACATTAATCAGTGAATCATGGAAAAATTCTCATCGGCCGCCACGGGAATCGAACCCAATTGTGCAGTAGTAGCATGTTCAGCGGGTAACTGGAAGACCCTAGGTTCGATTCCCGGGGCGGCCGATTAGAATTTTTCCGTGACTACCGTGGAAAGAGCGATTATTCTGTTCACTGTAATATTATTTACCGTACGTTCAAGTTTCAGCTTTGTGCTTCAGAATCATAAATCTAGATTTTCTTATTTGACATGACTGTATTTTTTCACATCAGCATCTCATAATATTATTTTCATAGGGGTCAGTAAACCCTAAAAAAGAGCTTTCTCTCGTGAAACACATTAGAGAAGACATAGGCGCCGACTATGGGAGAGGGGCACGGTGAATCTTGCCCTTCCAATAATTTTACTAGGAGGGGCAGGATCCATCCAATATTTTTCGCCCTATTTAATTAAATAAGTTCTTGTTTTTGTGTGTGCGTCATTTCCGAAATGCTTCAGTTAAAATATTTCTAGACAAAAAACTATTTTTATCCATGCTATTTAGGCTATCGTATGCTGTGCTAATTGCAAAAAAAAATGCATTTCTTTCTTTTATTGAATTGTGTTATTCTTTATAAGATAAGATGAACTAAGATCCACCTTATGAGGCCAATGCGATTTATTTCCAAAACATAAATAAGTAGCAGAATAAATAACCAAAAATTAATAAGTATCAGAATAAATAAACAAAAAAATAATAAGTAGCAGAATAGGTTAATAAACTTTTTTCCTCAATATTCAGCATTGTTCATTTGATAAGAAATTTGGTTGCCAGCCCCGTATTGTGTTTGACATTTTCTTGTGATCTGTAGTAGATGCTTAAAATGATTATCAAAAATAAAATTAATAAATAAAAATACCGAAACGTGTAATCTGTAGCGCCTTTATTTATCTATTTATTTTTTGCGCTTCTCGTTTATTGAATAATCGCGCTAATTTCTTATATATATATATATTTTTTATAAACGTTTGGAAATAAAATCTCTCTGGATATTTTTATAAAATCACAGGCTGAATTATATTTTTTTAAATATTAATGATCAGCAAAAGAATATTTTGTTTCTTTGTTCATTTAGTGATGAGCAATTACAATTGCATTTCAAAATGTACGTCGAGTCTCGTTGTTCACCTTTTTCCCCTTTTTTTACGCTTTCCAACCGCAGCTTGAAGAAGCATATATGCTCCAGCTTTTTCCGTCCGTCCGTCTGTCCGTACGATAAGTGGCGTAAAAATGATTTGATTTCGATGAAATTTTAGTACGTGGTAGGAGACCACCTGGGGATGAACGCTATTGAAAACGGGACAAATGGGGTCAAAGTTCTCGACATAGGAGTGGGATCCATTCCATTGCCCTCATGCCTCATAACGTGCGTAAAAAGGGTTCGATTTCGATGAAATTTTACTATGTGGTAGGGGACCACCTGGGCAGGAACCCTATTGAAAATGGGACAAATGAGGTCAAAGGTCAGGACAAAGGATTGGGATCCATTCCTTCGCCCTTATCCTATGATATTAAGGTGAACGTCAAGTAATTTTGCTTCCTATACTTCCAATGGAAAAACTTTTGTACACATTTCCTTCATAATTAGTGTGTTCCCAAGGATGGAAATTTGAACATCGATTAAAATAACTTCATATTATAACTTGGCATACTTAACATTTTCTAAAACATAACCATAATTATATTAAAAAACAATAACGTTTCCTTTGGTGGTGTAGAAACCAGAAAAAAAATGGCGCGACATGACGTCAGTAGACAAATAAATGTTGGATTGCATAATTATGATTATGTTTTAGAAGATATTAAGTATTCCAAGTTATAAAATGAAGCTATTTTAATCGTTGTTCAAATTTTCATCCTTGGGAACGCATTAATTGTGAAGAAAATGTGTACAGACGTTTTTCCATTGGAAGTATAGAAAGCAAAATTACTTGACGTCCACCTTAAAGGAGCAATTCTTGTATCTATGTAAATTTTATTTTGAAAACGGCTCTAAGGATTTTGATGAAACTCGTTAGCCTACCGTTTTCTGGCACTAGAAATCGATTTACTTGATCTCGACTTTGGGAAAATTCGTTTAGTGGGTTAAATAACCACCCTGAGTTACCACGTTTTTAGTGTCATGGCGTCGTCTTATATATGTTTCCCATGCTTAGAAATCTTATGACGTCACACTCGCGATTCGGATGTTGGCGCGCGGTCACGCCATCTGCCTCATTACGTCACGCGTTGTGTATGGATCCTATTAAAGTTTTATGACGTCACACTCTCGCGATCATCTGCCTCATTACGTCACGCGTTGTGTGCGTGTTACGCTTTACTTCTATTTTCTTCTAGAGCAAAAAGTGAACTGTTCCAATGCCATCTTTATACCTCACCAGGCCTGCAACAAGGTCACACGACTTGCCCGTGACTTCACAATCGTAGGACTACCCTTTTTCAGTAGACCTACGGATTTGACTCGTTTCGTAGTTTGTTTACGCGTTCCAACCGTAGGTTGAAGAAGCGTATATGCTTCAGCTTTGTCCGTCTGTCCGCACGATAACTCGCATAAAAATGGTTCGATTTCGATGAACGTTTAGTATGTGGTAGAGGACCACCTGGGGACGAACCCTATAGAAAATGGACGAAATGGGGTCAAGGGTCACGACGTAGGAGTAAGATGCATTCCATTGCCCTTATGCGTCATAACTTGCAAAAATATAGTTTGAATTCAATAAAATTTTAGTATGTCTTAGGGGACCACCTGGAAACGAACCCTGTTGAAAGTAGGTTGAGTGGGGTCAA
This sequence comes from Macrothele yani, assembly GCA_039090855.1. Classification (NCBI taxonomy): domain Eukaryota; kingdom Metazoa; phylum Arthropoda; class Arachnida; order Araneae; family Macrothelidae; genus Macrothele; species Macrothele yani. The sequence goes on along the minus strand of CM077013.1, from coordinate 113,773,971 downwards.
AGGTCAGGACATAGGATCGGGATCCATTCCATCGCCCTTATGCGTTATAACTTACGTAAAAAATCTTCGATTGAGACTAACTTTATCATGTTGTTCCGGAAGTATACTTTACCGGTTCTGTTGAATATCATCGAAACGGGGTCAAAGGTCAGGACACAGGAGCGAGATTTTTTCTATAGTTATTATCCTCATAACTTGAGTAATAACTTGACTAATGAATTCCAGTATGTTAGAAAGCATATCATAATCAATGCATTGCATGATTTTACTAACTTGTTTATTTTCCTCGTGACAGCGGAAGAAACGTGCCCCTCCAACGTCTGACCTCTTCACATCTTCCCCCCCTCCACCACCAATAATTTGTTGAAGTTGGCACCCCTGAGAGAAGATATGGGTTAAGTAATATTAGCATTCTATCTGCCTTGTATGAAATCACGTAAAAAAAAATTCTTCGCAGACAAATGTTGCCTTTTCCATCTGAAATTTCAAAATACGAACTATTTACCGAAAAATAAAAAAAAATAATAGTAAAAACTTGGTGGGTATTCAAAAAAGAAGGCGAGTCATTTCTTCTCTTACGGTGGAATGCATTTCACAACTTAGATACAGCATGCCTCGGTGCGTTTAGAAATTCAAAGTGATTAAAATCTACATTATTTTTTTCTTTATTTTTTTTTAATATACTTTCGTACGGGGAAGAATTTTTCTCTCTTTTATATCCCGCAGGCTATAAAAGCTTATACACCCAAGAAAAAATTTTAAATTTTGAGGCCACGTTCATTCAGTGGCTCAAATCATATTGCTATCCAAGCTTAAAAATTGAAAAAAAAAAAAAAAAAGAAAAGAGAAGCAAAATAAGAACTTGTCCTATTTGTGACGAATTAATAGATACAAATACGTTTACTACGGAGCTCATCGCTTGTTACTGAAGCCCATTCCTTAAAGAAAATATAGATTTCTTCTTTTAATAATTTGATAGCTTTGTGCGTGTGTGAGTGTGAGTGTGTGTGTGTGTGAAAGTGCATTAATGCGTGTCTCTCTTTCTCTCTTCCACAAAATGTTGCTCAAACGATAAGGGAAATGCTCGTTGCCAGTCCTTCAAGGCAAAGTCTGTACGTAACCGACTGCATTGAATGTAACCAGAGCCGTAAAATATGATTTAAACGGTCCAGTGCTCACAAACGATTCCATGACAAAAGGAGGAAATCTGAGTGGAAATCCGTACAATACTGCAAACGAGCAAACTCAGGAAGCAAAAATCTGAGCTCTAAATACGTGGCATCATCGTCGTCCGGCGTTAAACAAGGGGTCTCCTTACTTATTTCAATAAAATTCCTTAACCGGTTCTGCAACCGTGACCGTGTATTGCATAATGAGAATAGATATTCATGCACATTATGCGAGAAATTCCATCTCCATTCTTTATAAATTACAGATTTTTTGACACAGTTTGATCTCGCAAGTGGCAAAAGTTTCCCATTGTGTTTGTTGTGCTTTATTAACGTGTGGGTGAGACAGGGCGCTCTTCAATCTAGAATAAAACAGAGGAAGATAATGAGATTCACTTGAGCTAGTTTTCATGTAACGCGTAGAATTTTAACGAAGTCTGGAGATTCCGCAGTGATATCGTAGAGGTTGCAGTAACCGTTGGCGATATCTGCTTGCTCATGATGTATGTATGTCGCAAGCGCAAATTAATAAGTCACAAACAGGTAGTTAACTGTTTTCACCACATTACGGAATGTATTTCAGAGGGCACCAGCAATTTTCTTAGTTTTCACATTTATGAACATGAGATCTTACTTTAGCCACGTATTCATCAGCGTGCTAACAGAGCAGGTAATAAATATTTTCACTTAAACCAAATCCCTGCAGTAACGTATTTATTCCTTGTTTAACGCCACTACAACTGAAGACTTGACAGCATAAAGTGGAGCACATTCTTAGACGGAATAAACACTAACGTGAGCGAAATGCTTAATCAGTATCTTCAAGTTTTTTTTTGTTTTGTTTTTGTTGGTTTGTACGTTTAACGACTACCGTGAGCTACTCAATGGGATATAAGAAACCGCCCATCCCTAATTTAAAGGCACGGGTTCCAGGGTACGGAGAACGTAAATACCGTAAGATACACATACACCATCCATGTATCATCGCGATTCGAACCCGGACTCATCTCGGACGAAGGATCAGAAGCCATGCCTCCAAGTTGCGTAATGTCTTTATTTATACGATTAGAGTGACTAGGCTGACTGACGGTCATACTCCAAAGAAAATAACTCATGGAAGTTAAGACCTAACATTTCTTATAGAAAATAAAGACACTGGACAAAGTCACCTGAAGCAATATATGTAGTTGTTTAACAACATACATTTCTGAGGTTATAATCATAATTTTATTTAATATTTCTGGGTCATATAATGACAAAATACACTACATTGACAAAAATCACCGGACACCCCTTCAAAAGCAAATGAACGGATCCGCCGCGTTGTTAAGATGCGCGGTACAGCTGCAAACGGTGTAAAAACAAGCTTGCAGCTGACCGCGATCATATCGCGCTGTGAGTTGAGTGAAAATGTTGCGGCGGAAGAGAACTGACTTTGAGAAAGGAAAGATTGTTGGGTGTTATATTAGTGGGTTGTGCATAAGAGAAACCGAGAGGCGTTTAAACATACCCAAGTCAACTGTTTTGGATGTACTGAATAGGTGGAAGACACATGGCGTGCCTGAAGCAGCAAAACGTACCGGCAGACAGAAGAAAATCAGTGATAGAAGACGTCGAAGCCTCAGGAGAATCGTTGCAGCTAATCGACGGAGTAATGCACAAGACCTCAGCGTACAGGCGAGAAAAAATGCTGGAACCCCGGTATGTACACGTACCATTCGCAAAGAAATTCATTCCATGGGTCACCGTGGTCATGCGGCTGATCATAGGCCTTTCATCTCCATTCAGAATGTTACTCGTCGTTTGGCATGGTGTAAAGAACATTTATCGTGCACCGTAAATCAATGGAAACGGGTCCTATGGACTGATGAATCCAGATACACGATTCATCAGTCTGATGGCCGTGTTTGGGCATGGCGGCATCCGGGGAACGCTATTTACCACAGTGTAATATTCTTACGGTCAAGTTTGGAGCTGGTAGTGTACTCGTGTGGGGGTGTTTTCCGTGGTATGGACCAAGCCCGTTGGTTATAGTGGACAAACCCGTGAACCAACACTTCTACCTCGATATTCAGGACAATTATGCCCTACCAACTCTGTGGCAATACTATGGAACTGAGGCTTGTTGTTACCTGCAGGATAATGCACCGAGCCATAAAGCAAGGACTGTTACGGCGTGGTTTGACGATAATTCTGTATCGTGTGGGGACTGGCCAGCACAGAGCCCTGATCTTAATCCCATAGAGCACCTATGGGATGAATTAGAGCGCCGCATAAGAAGTTTGGAACCAAGACCTATTACTAAGCAACAGTTAGCGGCAGGATTACGTACTGAATGGAAGTACATACCTATCGCTGTGTTCCAGAACCTTGTCGAAAGCATGTCTCGAAGGGTCAGTGCATGCATTAAGTCCAAAGGTGGACCGACACCGTACTAATGTATGTAAATAAATGCTATGTTATGTTTCTCTTCTAGGTGTCCGGTGACTTTTGTCAATATAGTGTATGTGTTATTTCTTACTACACGCAAAATTTTAAGCTGAAATTTTTGAAAAAATTTAAATCAATGGCTCGAAAGACAGAAGTAAGTGTCTGGCAAAAAGGTGTCCTAGCTTTTGGCGGGTCGAAAGGAAACCGCATCAAGGAAGTTGCTGAATTTGCAGGTGTTAGAAAAAGAAAAGTTTTATGTTTTTACAAAGGGAATTCCTGAAAATAACGCTTCGTCCCTCATAAGATTTGTATTTGTAGCCACAAAAATGTGAAACTTGATGGCAAAATACTTGGACATATTGTTAATAATGCTAGCCTTTCAAAGTATTGTCCATCACTTTCTATACATTTCTGCCATCTTTGAACCCATTGGCAAAATCCATTTTGGAAAAGTTCCTGAGGCTGTCGTTTCACACAGCCAGTTTAACGTCTGTCCCATCATCGGAACATTCCCCACGAAGGGTGTTTTTCAAAGGGGCAAACAGGAAAATGTTTGAGGGAACCAAATCAGGGCTGTGCGGGTGTTGGGGCATCATCGTCCACCCCATTTTCGTAATAGCCTGTGAAGTCACCATTGAGGTGTGGGGACATGCGTTATCATGGTGTAAAACAACACTATAAAGTGGAATGTTACGTCTTTTCCTTCTGATAGCTTCCTTTAGCTTCTTCAGGGTCTGCACATAGTGAGCACTGTTTATTATTGCAACACTTGGAGGGTTACACGATGATCAGCTGTCATGAGGTCTTTCACTCGTTTCTTGTTGGCATCTGTCACTGCAGTTGCGGGTCTTCCACTCCGTTGTTTGCCCGACTCTGAACTTTCACCCTCTCGAAACCTCTTCATATATCTTCGGACATTACTGATATCAATTGTGGCAGCTCCATACACCGCTAAGAGTCTTCTGTGGATTTCTGGATCCTCACATCCCTCTTTTTTCAGGAATTCAATTACGTCTCGTTGCTTTTCTTTGTTATTCATGATCTTTATTTCCGATTCTGAAAAAAAAAATCCCACATTGGTAACGTATCATAGTACGTGTAAGGTCAGTTTCATTAAAATCACTTCAAGATTTCAAAAGTCATTAAGGAGAAGCCAATACTTTCAGAATGACCCTTGTATAAACATTGGTGTAGGTCAAATTCGACTGAAAATAAAAGGAAAAACTGTGGACGAAACTCAATTTTGACAATTCGTGACCGGCGCACAATTTCTCTCCTGGTCAACGAAAACAGATTTCAAACATGGCAGGAACTCCTCCAATCTGTTAATAACGGACCTTACGCGTTTATATCCGAGCGAACGTTACGTAGGAAACTTCGTTGAATGGATTTCTGGAGTAGAGTTACAAGACTGAAACCAGTGTTAACTTCAGCTCACAAAAAAAGGTCGATTAGCTTGGGCCAAAGCTCACAGATTATGGACTGTTATCAGTGGAAGGCTGTCACATGGTCTTATGAATCCAAATTTTGCCTATCGCGAATAACGCAAAGCGTTGAGTCATCAGGAAGTCTGAAGAAACACTCAATCCTGAGTGTGTTCAAAGAGTTCTTGCCAAAGAACAGGGATGTGTTCAGGCATCTTTTCCGGGGTGCTTATCCCCCCCTCGAAAATCCATGAACGCCCCCGCCCTCCCCCTTAGGTTTTGGAGCGATCTCCCGTTATATTCAGTCTAATTGTTTTCGTTTATAGCTGAATATTTGGAGAAATTAATTAAAAAAAACTGAATGAAGGAAAATATTATACATAATAATAAAAAAAATCCCCCACATAGGCTTCAATCCTAAATTTCTATAATCCTTCAGAAAAACATTAAACTGTCCTCGCTGAAGTGGCAATTTTTCAAGCACTGACAACTCGGACTACTTCTACAATAAAAACCTAGTTCCACAAAGTAGAGATGTTTGCACTGCAATACATCATATTTTGGAAGCAGGCGTTCAGCTTCATTTCAGTCTTCTGTATGTTGACTTTCCATGTATACAGTTAAGCTTCAGTGTAGCTAACGTGACGTTAGTGCTTCCAGTACAACAAAATGTTCGCGACCTAATTTTGAACAACAGGAAATATTAGAAATTGTTCTCATAAAAAGTTCTTTTTTTCCTGGCGGAGGGTGGATTACACTCTGTGACCAAAAAAAAAAAAACGGGGCACCTCAAACTGGCTTCCAAATGGTAAGTTAGTTTTTGTTTCTTTTAGTACTCTGTGCTAACCTAACGGGGCTGAAACCAAATGGCAGGAGAATGGTTTACACCATACGTTTTCAGGTAACACTGTAATGATTCCTTAATAATCAGAAACATGCTTGTACTAAGGCGAGAACATTTTTACCAATCCTAATGTTTTTGGGGTGGATTTCCTCCAGTACAGCGTTATCTTACTAGCATCCTCACTATTTTATCCGTCTTGTATTACTGAATTAAAGCAAAGGTATAACATTTTTACATTTTTAATCATTTGTATGTGTAGATGTCTTGGAATTTGCATTTACGATATCCGAGCATAAGAAAAATTTTATACTCTATTTAAAATTTGTATATATATTATAAATAACAAAATTGTGATTATATGTATATAATCAGTCAACAAGTCTCAGCTTCCTCAAAACTTGTAATTGTCCCCCCCCCCCACCGAAAAAACTCTCTCAATGCAACACTGCCAAAGAAGGTGGGTCTGTAATATTGTGGGGTTGCCTTAGTGGTTGTGAATTAGGCCCACTATTAGAGGTGAAGAATACGATGGATCAGCGTACTTACAGAGAAATTTTAGACAATTTCTCCGCAGTATTGTAGCCATCAAATTCTTTATTTTAAAGGAGAGTAATGGCTGCAAATTTGTCAAGGCCTAGGGGTGGCAAATCCCTAAATCCGTCTCTCCATGCACGAAATATAAGTACAAACCCCGACGCTTGGGTGTTTTTACAAATTTTGAACACGTAATTCTCACATTTCTGAGGTTTACGTAACTAGCACGCAAAATCAGATGCGGTACATGAGCAAATCTCGAAAGAGCTCATTTATAACGCCTGAGACATAGCTATTCTTTTGGAAATTTTCTTCTCATTACTTTCATATTTTTAAGGTTTGCGTAAGTTGCAAATTTAATCAAATGTCGTTGTACCTACATGTACAAATCTCAAGGAAACGTATACGAGGTCCGATCAAAAAGTTCCGAGACTAGGCCGATATACAACAGAGTACTTACGTTACTTAAGTCTGGCTATGATCTCCCTCAAAGTAGTCTCCTTGGGCAGGGTTACACCGCTGCCAGCGTTTTTGCCACTGTTGGAACGTGCTCCCTGGAAGTTTCGAGACTAGGCCGATATACAGCAAAGTACTTACGTTACTTAAGTCTGGCTATGATCTCCCTCAAAGTAGTCTCCTTGGGCAGGGTTACACCGCTGCCAGCGTTTTTGCCACTGTTGGAACGTGCTCCCTGGAAGTTTCGAGACTAGGCCGATATACAGCAAAGTACTTACGTTACTTAAGTCTGGCTATGATCTCCCTCAAAGTAGTCTCCTTGGGCAGCGACACGCCGCTGCCAGTGTTTTTGCCACTATTGGAGCGCCCCCTGGAAGTGCTGTTTGCGAATCGTGTCAAGCACCGTCTGCGATTCGCCCTGGATCTCGTCCACGGTTTCAAAACGGCGACCCTTGAGCTTCAGCTTCATCTTCAGGAAGAGAAAGAAGTCGCAGGGTCCAAATCCGGCGAGTAAGGCGGGTGAGGAAAGATAGTCATGCTGTTGACCCTGCAAAACTGGCGTGTTGCTAACGCTCTACGAGCTCCTGCATTGTCGTGATGGAGCAGGAAATCGCCCGTGTGCTACATTTCAGGTCGTTTGCGGTGAATATCCCTAATACGCCGCAGAACATCGCAGTAAAAAAGGGCGGTGACTGTCTGGCCCTGGGAGACGATTTCAAGGTGCACAACCCCACGAATGTCGAACAACACGATGAGTATGCTTCTGGTTGCGCTCCGGACCTGTCAGGTCTTCTTCGGTCGTGGAGATGTCGTGCCCTTCCACAGCGACTACTGTTGTTTGGTGTCCGGGTCGTAACCTCAGACCCAAGCCTCGTCCCCAGTAATGACCCGCGACAGGAGCATTGGGTCATTCACCACCTGCTGACGAGGATCTTCCCAGACATAGAAAACTCGTTTTTATGTTCCCTAGAAATATGAAAACAGCAAGATTAAAATTGATAGAAGGGCCTCCTAGGCCTTGTGTTTTATAAAAAAAAAAAAAAAAACCGTGCCTTTGATATTTACAAATGTGATGTATGCTTTTATTAACTGTGTTAAATACAGGCAAATTAAAACAGTATAATGCAAATAACTGAAAAAGCATGCTAGGTGCAGGGTCATGTAAAATTGTCTTGGAGATCAAACGTGAAACACAGTATTGTCTTTTCCAGTTTTGTAAATGCTAACGAACGCAAAACGTTGCGGCAAATTGTTGTAAAAGACGGGCCTTGGCCTTTATAAATTATCTTTTCGGGCCTTTGCGAGGGTGAGATATTATTATTTTTACTAGATGTGTGAACCTGGCGAATATGAAAACAGTGGCGTAACAATTTCTAAAACAGCTGAGACCAAATGGGCCTTAGAGTTAGGAATTTGCTCCTGTGTGAAATTGTAACAATATTGTGTTTGAAAGACAAGTATACCTACGAATAATAATTTAATACAATGAGATAAAAATATCTAGTAAAGGCTTAGTGCCGAACGAGTTACTGTCTTACCAACCTCTAAATATGTGGCATGATGTCATCTTCAGTAGTTATGAGAAGCTTTCCATACACGAAAAGAAGTGGGATAAACATTTCTAATATGGCCTTCTGGGCCTAGGGCGTGCAAAAAGTGTCTTCTTCAGATCTGTAAAATTGTAACAGTCGCCTACCAACGTTGCGTTTCCCTGAAATCCGATGTTCCTGCGGGATGTAGCAAGGTAACGCGCATGTTGGCAAAAATTTAGAACTGACAAAGTGCCTGCAATTTAAACGCTCAAAAGAAAAAAATCCCGAATTTTCATCCTTTTCCGAATACAGTATCGATCATGTTATATTTGGATTGTTTCACTTTGAGAAATATATAAAGTCGCGACAATTTCTGTTCCCGAAATGAAAGTACCATATTTTTCGTCGTACAATTCGCAAATAGTGAAATTCAGAAAAAGAAAAATTTCTTCGTGTAATCCGCAGGCCGGGAAATTCAGGTACTGCCCCGGTGACACAGCTATGGAAGCGCTCTGACTTCTGACCATTCGTCCGAGATGGCTCCGGGTTCGAATCACGGTGAGGCATGGATGTTGTGTTTGGCTTACGGCACTGGCTCTCTCCCTTCCGTGGAACCGGTGGCCCTAAATTAGGGACGAGCGACTGCTTATAGCCCATCGAGGTGCTCACGGTGGTCGTTAAACTCCCAAGCAAATATGAAATTCAGTTTAAAAAATCGCATATAATCCGTAACTGCGTTGTTGATCTCAAACAGTAATTTCGAGCAGAAAAGTCGGGAATCACGGGATGACCCAGCAATCCAGTGTAATAGGGTGTGGGGAAACGAACTTCTTTTTAAAAAACATAACTGAGATTTTTAAATACTTCTCTGTTATTTTCAAGTAATTAAAGAGCAAAAATTATGAGTTTTATCTTCATTACCGTATGCCTAACTACTTCCCATCGCACGTGACGGTTGCATTATTACATTGTATTTTCTGCCAAACTCTTGTAATGAGGAAAAAATCTTTCCAATTGTTTGCGCCTTTGCGGCCCTCCTGCTTCGTGTTGCGTTACATTTCATTTTTCGGTTAACACATTTCTAGTAATCTTCCAAATATACGACCTCTTCTAGCAATTACGACGCGGTTTCTTTGAAAATCAAAATGCCGCAAAGGCGTTGTCTTTTTTTAAAACCTGCGTATTACACGCATCGGCGTTTAATCCTTGGTGCCGCTAAGAAAAACAAATAATTTGTAACTTTTTTAGCTCGTATCCACGGATTATATAATAAAAATATAGTACAATTTTTATTTGGCACACAAATGCTGTTCAACAAACAACTTTTCCATTGGTGCAACTGGCCTTTTTTTTTTTTTTTTTTTTTCGCGCAACCCAAAGTAAAATTCTTAATTCTGGTTGCTACATGCCTTTCTCAAAACTGTTTTGTTTGCCAAGGCCAATTTTACAGACAAATTTGTGGTCTAGCAATGGGAAGCCCGCTGCTATCCCCAATTCTTTGCGAAATTTGCATGGAACATTTCGAAGACAAACTCTTCAACATGATCTCCTTAAGCCTTTGGGTAGTCTACGTAGAAAACATTTTCATTCTCTAGGAAGGAGAATTTTCAAAATTTCTCGAACTGCTACCAACGATCAACTCACTGGACCCAAATATCCAACTTGCTTATGAATTGGTGCAAGACGTAATAGTTACACGGTGCAAAAATTCATTCATTACCGCTGTTTATCAGAAGCCATTTGCTGTTAGTTTGCCGCCTCACACAAAATTAAATCATTCCATCCTACATAAAACCAGTGCGTTTCATTCATATGTCTACCGAGCCTTAAATGACTGTTCTACAAAGGAAAATCTCTAGAAAGAACTAGATTACATCAGACAAATTGCTATCAACAGAAGCTTCAAACATTCATTAGTGGACTCAGCTATCAAAAAATTTGTTAAACCTCAGTATAAATCCACTTTAACCCCGATCTCTCCAAATTCTCAACGAAACTTGATGATCCTTCCATTCATCCCTAAAATTTGTTTCCAAATTTCAAAAATCCTTAAGTCATCAAATTTCATTGTTATCTTCACTCCTGTACCTACAATCGTGGCCAAACGTCCTGCACCAGTAGAGTGAAAGTCAAATTGTTGATGTTTGAAGTCAACTTATACAGCGTAATGGTAAAATCAGGAATACATAATATACAACATTTTAAAGAAACTTTTATGCTGAATTCAAATATTTTTACAGAATGATATTACTAGTAATACAAGTGAAGTTACAAGCAAAAATACAGCGTCTAGTCATAAAAAGCAAAAAATTGTGGAATTAGTGTACAATGCATTTAACGTAAAATTCCTGTCATCATCATTGTCAGCCATTATCAATCCACTGCTGGACGAAAGTCTCCCCAAGTTTCCTTCACAACGGTCTGTCTTGTGCCAGTCTCCTCCATGTCACTCCCGCATACTTTCGAATTTCATCCACCCATTTCCCATGTGGTCTTCTTCGGGGTCTTTTCTTGTCCCTTGGAATCCAATCTAAAATTTCGGCTGTCCATCGATGGTCTGTCCTTCTGGCAGTATGTCCAGCCCATTGCCATTTCAGGGATTTAACTCTGATCATGATGTCTTCCACTCTTGTCATTTTTCGGATCCACGAGTTCCTCTTCTTATCTCTCCTGGTTACACCAAGCATGCACCTCTCCATGCTGCTTTGAGTTGTCTGCAGCCTTTGTATGTCTCTTTTAGTTAAGGTCCACGTCTCTTCACCATACGTAAGCACTGGAAGGATGCATTGATCAAACACTTTTCTTTTAAGACATAATGGCATATTACTCTTGAAAACTATACTGTTTCTTCCAACAGCTCTCCAGGCAAGTTTTGTACGCCGGTTAATTTCTTCATCAATTTGACCCTCACTTGATATCTACTGTCCAAGATAAAGGTACGTGTCTGTTATCTCCAGCTTTTCTCCATCAATCGATAAATCTTCATTTATTGTAAAAGCATTGAACATCACTTTTGTCTTCTGAAAGTTCATTTTTAATCCCACTTCTTTACTCTTGTCAGCAAGTTCCTGGATCATACTCTCCAGCTCTGATGGGGTAGTTGCAAAAATGACTATGTCATCAGCAAAACGAAGGTGGGTTAGATAATCTCCATTAATCTTTATTCCTTTGTTTTCCCAGTTCAGTGATTGAAAGACATTTTCCAATGTAGCATTAAAGAGCTTCAGAGATATGGTGTCACCTTGTCTCACTCCCTTTCCAATTTTTATGTGTGTTGTATTTTCAAACAGCCGAATCTGTGCACTTGCATTTTCATAGATGCTATTAATAATATTAATGTATGAATCTTCAATACCGCAGGATTTCAGAGCCATTGTAACTGCTGATGGTTTCACCGAATCAAAAGCTTTTTCATAATCGATAAAAGCCATGCACAATGGAAGTTCATATTCCTTCGCTCTTTCAATTAGTTCCCTCAGTACGTGGATATGATCTATTGTGCTGTAGCCACTCCTGAATCCAGCTTGTTCTCTCGGTCGAGCCATGTCCAGCGTTACCTTCAAGCGGTGTGAAAGAACTTTAGTGAAGATTTTATAAACCACTGATAGGAGACTGATAGGTCTGTAGTTCCTGAGATCCCCAATGTGACCTTTTTTATGTAGCAGGATCATTGTAGCGTTGTTCCAATCCTCAGGATTTTTCCCTTCATTAAGGCATCGAGTAAAAATTTGGGCGAGTACTGTTTCGATTTCTCCACTTGCTTCTTGTATGATGTCTACAGTAATTCCATCTTCTCCAGGAGCTCTTCCCCGCTTCATGTTCTTGATTGCATGTGCAACTTCTGCTGGGATGACTGGAAGAACTGTGGTACTGGTACCTTTCATGATGTCTGGAGTACATGTATCATCTCTTTCATATAATTTGGAGTAGAAATATTTCACTCTTGTCGAAATTTCGCCTCTATTTCTTGTAACAGAACCATTTTCTTTTCTCAGTGATATAATCTGTTTTCTTCCGTTACTGAGATGCCCCTTTGCTATGTTTTGGCTTTGGTTGTTTTCAATTTCTTTCCTCACTAGTTCACAGTTGAATTTCCTTACGTCTTCAGTGATACTTTTTCGTACTGTCTTGCATAGCTCTATATATATTCCACTTTGGAAGTCACATCTTCTTTAGTTGTCCTCATCTCTCTTCTTTTTTGCATAACATTTTGGTTTTTCCTGATAATTTGTTCACATGCAACTTGTTCTTAGACCCAGCTAATTTCGTTGCTGTTTCCATAAGAGATTTGGTTACTTTTCTGTTAACTTCAGAAATATCCACTTCTTCCGATGTTAGGCTTTCTAAAGCAGAGAATCTGTTCTTCAGTTCCAACTTGAAGGTATTATGGTGTTTTTTAAGGTTGGTTATGTCAATACATTTTGTTTGTCTTATGAGCTTGCCACGTTCGAGTTTAGTGTTGAGGTGCATCTTACATCTCACCAATCTATGGTCACTACCTGTGTTGAACTTGTTTAGCACACTGCAGTCTTCTATGACGAATTTTTTGTTACACATAATAAAATCAATTTCACTTGTCGTCCCATTTGGGTGTCTCCATGTCCATTTCCTGTGTGGCTTTTTCTTGAAAAAGGAGTTCAAGATGAAAAACCCTTCTGCCGCTGCAAACTCAACGAGAGTATTTCCACGCTGGTTTCTGTTGCCGTGACCGAATTTACCTACTAAAGTTTCATTCTGTTGCCGTTGCCCTATTTTTGCATTGAAATCGCCCATAATTATCTTCAAGTGCAGCTTACCTTTCTTATTTAGGTGACGAATTTCCTCATAAAATTCTTCAATTTCTTCTTCAGGATGACTTGTGGTGGGTGCGTAAATTTGAATAATCTGAGCCTGGTATCTTCTCGAGAGTTGGACAACGAGTCGTGCAGCTCTGTCAGAGGAACTTTCAACTTCTACAACTTTATCCTTCAGTTTCTTGTTTATTATAAATCCAACACCGCTAGTTCTTCCAGTATCTGTTCCACGATAGTAGAAGAGATGTCCACTTTTCAGTTCAATGAGATCTTCTCCTTTTCCCCTTACCTCACTTAGCCCGACGATGTCCCGCTTGATCCTTTGTAGTTCCTCTTCTAATTCAGCATCAGATGGCAGCTTATTCCGGACCTTCCCAGAATATAGTAATAATAATATAATGTTAAAATATAATAATAATGATATAATGTTAAAATATAATAATAATGATTATTATTACTCCTATTATTATCCCCACCGAGGGTGCCACCTTGTCGCGGTGGTGGGGCTTGTGTGTCCCAATGAGGTTGAGAGCTATGCTGGCGGTAGCTTAGTTACCAGCAGGGCCACCCAAGCCAGACAGGTCTTGACTGAGGAGCCAGACTAAGAGTACCCAACAACCATCAATCATGATGAGACGAAAGAAAAAGAATTCCATACCGGATCGGTCGTCGCCCCGGTCAACAATAACCGCGTCAGGTGCTATGGCTCCTGGACACCTGTCGACAAATGGGCTTCAGGGCTCAGCAGATCCTGTTGAGGAACCAGGACAGGCTGCTGCAATGCAACTGGAACAAAAGAAACGGAAAACTTGGACAGTTGCTGAAAATCGAGAAATCATGAAATGCTTTTACCAGGCTAATCCATCAGCCCGCGGTTTTCAAAAAGAATGATGCGAATTTGGAAAGAAAAACATCCAGACAGTGGAATAACAGAACAAAGAATAATGAATAAAAGAAGATTTATCATGAGGAACAAGGTATTTACATAACTGGAATTGCAAAAGTTGGAGAAATTGGCAAAAGAAGGACCAACACAAAATAAGGACCACGTCGTGGAAAACTTTGTGCTGGTAAATCATGAAGATCAAGTAGCAGAAAATATTTTATCTGAAAAACAATCTGTGAAACAACATGACAACCATGAATTGACATAACAGCAAAATCTCCTGAAAGAGAAAATTTTAATCCATATGATGCAAGGTGAGGAACGACAAAGACTTCCTGTAATTCGCCAAATACGAAGCAAACAAGTGAAGCATTTGTTAAAAACTGTAAATGATGTCGTGGACAAAATTCCAACTCATACTTTAAAGGAAACAAACCAGCTCATGCACAGTACAGCTGCCATAGTAACCATGGAACTTGGTTACAAGATGCCAAAGAAGAAAATGCCTGGCACTCCTAAGTGGAAAATTCTGCTAGAAAATAAAATAAATAAACTCCGTAGTGACATTAGTAACTTAAAATGCCTGAAAGATGGGAAGCTTAAAAGTAGAAAAATAAAAGATGGACTCTGCAAAAAATACTGCCTGGAAAGAAAAAGAATTGTTGAAATTATGGAAGAATTAAAACAACGAGTAACAGCTACTGCAAAGAAAATTTAAAGATATGACGGACGCATAAAACAGTACAAAGAAAATGTGCAATTTCGGAATCAGCAACAAGTATTTTATAAATCATTGAGACAAAAGGCAATCCAAATAAACATCAGCCCGTGCAAGAAAGATGCCTTGACACTTTGGAAAGGAATTTGGGAAAGCCCAGTTGAACATAATAAAAATGCCTTGTGGATCAACGATGTTCGTAAAGATTTAAAAGGAATACACATGGATAATCTGATTATAACAACTGATATGATTACCCAGCAAGTAAAGAATGTGAAAGCCTGGAGCGCTCCTGGGCCAGATGAATTGCATGGATTTTGGTTGAAGTATCTTACAAGTCTTCATCAACGAATAGCTATGCAATTCAATATAATGCTACAGAATTCTGCCACAGAAGATTGGATGACAACAGGTTGCACATTCCTTATAATGAAAGATCAAGAAAAAGGCAATGAACCTACTAACTATCGTCCAATTACATGCCTCCTAACAACATTCAAACTTTTCACAAGAGTACTAGCAAGATCAATATATGACTACTTATGGGAAAACAATGTGTACCCAATAGAACAGAAGGGGAACTTCAAAAAGTCAAGAGGCACAAAAGACCAACTGCTAATTGACAAAATGGTACTAAAAAACTCTAAAAGAAGAAAAACGAATTTGAATATGGCATGGATAGATTATAAAAAGGACTTTGACTCATTGCCCCACAGCTGGATTAACACTTGTTTGGAACTATTTGGAGTTAGCAAAAACATCTGCCGATTCCTCAAAGAAAATATGAAAAACTGGAAAACAGTGTTACATGTATATGGTGAAGAACTCGGAGAATTTAATATCAAGAGAGGCATATTTCAAGGGGATTCTTTGTCGCCTTTATTGTTTAATATCTCTTTAATTCCATTGTCAATGATTTTGAACAAAACAAAAATGGGCTACCACATTTTGGACCAACATGGAAAAATAAACCATCTGCTGTACATGGATGAACTTAAATTGTATGCAAAAAGTTCCGCCGAAATTGAAACATTGCTGCATACAGTGCAAATATTTAGTGATGATATACAGATGGAATTTGGACTGGAAAAATGTGCAGTACTATCCATGCGCCGGGGAAAAGTCCAGAATATAGATGGAATAGAACTAGAAAATGGTAATATAATGAAATCATTGTCAGATAATGAAAATTATAAATACTTTGGAATTCTTGAATCAGATAACATCTTACATACAAAAGTCAAAGGTCTGACTCAGAGTGAGTATATCAAGAGAGTAAGAAAAATATTGAAATCAAAACTAAATGGTGGAAATACAATCAAAGCCATAAATACATGGGCCATTCCAGTAATTAGATATCCAGCTGGAATAATTGATTGGACCCAAAGTGAATTAGAAATACTGGATCGGAAAACTCGAAAGTTATTGAACATGCATCATGCACTCCATCCAAAAAGTGATGTTGAGAGATTGTATTTACCTCGGAAGATTGGAGGCAGAGGGCTAATACAAGTACAACAAGTAGTAGAGGAAGAAAAAGAAGCCTGAATGATTACGTCAACAGAAGCAGAGAAAAGCTACTTCAGGCAGTGAATAATGAAAATATCTTTAAAACAACAGAAGACAAAGCTGAATACAAGAGGAAGCAGTTTGAAAGCAGATTAGATGTCTGGAAGAACAAGCCATTGCATGGACAATTTCTAAAGAATATTGATGGGAAAAGTGACAACAACTTGACTTGGGCATGGCGAAAATCGGGTTCCATCAAGAAAAAAACAGGAGGTCTGATTTTTGCTGCAGAAGAACAGGCATTGCAAACAAATGTTATGAAACCTAAAATCCAGAAAGTCAGTGATAATCCAAAGTGTCGACTTTGTCAAGAAAAAGATGAAACTGTGTCTCATCTAATATGTGAATGTAGCAAAATTGCACAGACAGGTTACAAAGTTAGACATGACAGGGTTGCACAATTGATTCATTGGTCATTATGCAGAAAGCACAATCTGCCAGCATCGAAAAACTCATGGGAACATAAGGCTGAGAAAGTTATAGAAAATAATGAAGTCAAGATCTTGTGGGATTTCAGAATTCAAACCGATCGACACATAGAACATAATACACCAGACATAACAGTCATAGAAAATCGGAAAGTCTGGATAATTGATATAGCGATCCCTGGAGATGCCAAAGACGTTGAAAATGAACTGGAAAAATGACTAAATATAGAGACCTGGCCATAGAAGATACTCGGTTATGGACCAAACACACAACGGTAGTCTCCATTGTTATCGGGGCACTTGGAACAATGTCAAAAAATTTTATGAATCATTTTGAAAAATTGCAGCTATACCTACAGAACTGCAGAAGACAGCTTTACTTGGGACATCATATATTTTACGCCGATTCTTGACTGTTACCTAGGTCTCTGGTGGAAACTCGTATCAGTTCAACAATACCAGTCAATGATAACTTGTTGTTTATTTTGTTTGTCATATGCTGTGATTCGTATATTTCGAATGAAGAAAATAATAACAATAATAATAATAAGAATAAGAATAAGAATATATATATATTACTGCCAGAAGGACAGACCATCGAGGGACAGCCAAAATGACAGGAAAAGACCCAGAAGAAGACCACATGGGAGATGGGGGACGAAATTCGAAAGTATGCGGGAGTGACATGGAGGAGACTGACACAAGACAGACCGTTGTGGAGGAAACTTGGGGAGACCTTTGTCCAGCAGTGGATTGATAATGGTTGACAATGATGATGATGATATATATATATATATTTATTTATATATTTATATATTATAATAATAATAATAATAGTATAAGGGTATTTTGTGTTACGAAACTAACTGGATTAGCGACAAGAACGTAATTTTCTTGTCTAGTGATATAACTCAGGGTCCCCTGTAGTATTTTCATTAAGAGGAGAAGATTCGTTCAGTAATCATAATATCACATTTGTGCTAAGATCCTCCGGTGTGCTGTTTCTCGACAAGATATTCGACAATTCTGAAGCAATTGAGATACAGGCGTTCCCTAGATGGCGCTTCAAGTCACCTTTTTATTTCCCTGTGGTTTCAAACATTAGATCTGATCTCTCAGGATGTGCTGGCCAAATAGAGAACCGCTTTCAATCCCATGGAGTAACGCAATTCAACGTTGCGATACGAGTTGCTGTTATATTATGTTTTTGGGTAACAAAACTCACCAAAGCTTGTTCTAAGGCTTTGCGTGGTAACTAAAATTGATTCCCTTGCAAAGTGTTTTCGCAAAGTGCAGAAGTTTCGTTGCTTAGTTAAGTAAACAAAACATAGTAAGTAATATTCGCATCCGTAGGTGTACTGTTTGGCCAGCGGACACACGAAGCGTTTAAAGCAACTGTGACACAAAGTTCTGCGGATGGTGCTGCAGGTCACATTTTATTTCCTCGTGATTTCCACGCAGGGGTTAAACTTACCAGGGTGTACGCGCTTAAAAAAAAAAACACTACCGGTCATACGTTCGCGTTTGGAATCGCGTGGAGTCATAAACACGATTCAACATGTAAATGTACGATGTCATCGCTCTGTCCACGTTATTTTTTATAAACAACGAATAGCAACTAAAAAATTGTATATCCGACACCGCTGGGATCGAACCCCCAGATCTCTCGATAACTAGCCGAGTGCGTTCGCTTTACGCTACGGTGCCAACAATTCACAGCGCTATTCGTGGTTCATCAGTCAGCATCTGACTACACAAATCCATATTGATGGGCTCAGGAACTGACGTGTCGCCATCTAGTGGCAACACATAAAGCGAACGCACTAGGCTACTTATCGAGAGATCTGGGGTTCGATCCCAGCGGTTTCGGATATACAATTTTTCAGTTGCTATTCGTTGTTTATAAAAATAACGTGGACAGAGCGATGACATCGTGCATTTACATTATCTCCACGTATTTAAAATATATTCACCATTTGTATCGCCCCTTGGATTTATCAGCTGTAATTAAACAGTCTGCTTTGTTGAATGCCACTAGATGGCGACACATCAGTTCCTGAGCCCATCAATATGGATTTGTGTAGTCAGATGCTGACTGATAAACCACGAATAGCGCTGTGAATTGTTGGCACCGTAGCGTAAAGCGAACGCACTCGGCTAGTTATCGAGAGATCTGGGGTTCGATCCCAGCGGTGTCGGATACAATTTTTCAGTTGCTATTCATTGTTTAGAAAAATAACGTGGACAGAGCGATGACATCGTACATTTACATTATCTCCACGTATTTAAAATATATTCACGATTCAACATTCTGCCACGAATTGCAGTTGTTTTGTCTTTTTGTCGCAGTGAGAATCGATGTGTTTATGAGCATAGATTTAAAAACAGAATTTTAATTTTTGTTGTCTATACAGGATGGGATAACAAAAATTCATTCATTTGTTTTTTGTTTTTATTATTAAACGACCGCTAAATAGAAAAAAATAATTTCTTATGTTCAAAATCAATGCATGATTTTTTCAGCTGGGGTTACATAATAAAATTTTTGCGCCCTTTTTTTCGTAACAGGGCACCCCCAATCTAAATGGGCATGCGACGGCACTGATTTGAACATCTGCTACTATGCCTGTTCAGACTACACCAGAAACCTCGCATTCTCTTTGGCTGACGAGCACTGGAAACAAACATGTGGTCCACTTACGATGACGTCATGAACAAGTTGTTAGGCTTTCAGTTACAGGGGGCGTTGATCAGGCACGCAACCTTTACGGGAGCTTGAAGCAGCTTTACAATGACGACTTTCATTTTCTTTGCAAACAAATGATGAATATCTTTCTGGGATTCTGAATCTTTTGCTCCTTTCATTAGGCCAAGATTAATTAGTCCCAATATTTGAAAATAAAATTACTACGTGCTTTTATAGGCAACAAATATCGTTGAAGAGAATACTTGAGTAGGAAAAAGCTGTTGAAGAGCAAACTTGCTTAAGAAAAAACAACGCAGATTGAAAATAGAAATTCAGAGTGCGTTATTTAGTTCACGGGAATGGTCATCTATTGTGCTGTTTATCTTTAAACAATAGGATAGGTGGGAAGGAAATGTTTTTGTGTTAACCCATAAAGAATTAGAGAATAAGCTCGAGGTCTTGATATTGTTGGATCTGCTCACCGGATGCATGTTCTTCAGCAGAAATATCTTTCGCTACCATAAAACACGCGTCACTCAGGCATGAGGCCTTTTTCAAATTTTTCTTGCTGCTTCCCTACGGGCAATAGTACAATTTTAACCCAAGGAGACATTACCCTCCGTAAATGCTTTTTGAGGGCTGTCATTTAACGAAAGGAATTACTACATGCTTTAAATTGAATTCATTCGTAATAAACCTTGCTATACGATCGTAATATTTAGTTTAATCATTGCAGTAAGAACACAAGCTTCCATGCACACAATATTTGCAATTACAACACAGAAGTGAACTATTTTTCCATATATCACAGTTGAAAAATTCCTTAGCCGTGCTTCTCTAACCATCTAACCACAAAATTCCTTAGTGCTACTACTTCAGCCAAAAAAGTGCCTTAGCCCAGCTAAGGCTGTATTACCTCCTTGATTTTAATCCCCTTCACATCCTTCATCGTTCTCTTTTGTCAATGGATTTCAGTTGAAATTTATTTTCTTAATCCTCTTTGAACCCCCTTAACGCAGGCGCTGATACGAGTGGGAGGCTATAGAGGTCATGGCTTCTCCCTTGAGAGTTGACTGGATTAAATTTTAATATACACTGCTGGCCACCCAAAATGCTGCACCAAGAAGGAAGCATCCGATTCACCTGAAATTCGCAGCATGCGACGCCCGCGAGAGGAGATGCAAACGATTAGCATTGCAGGACATATGCAAATCGCGTGCGCCAAGCACGCCACCGAGAAGCACTGTAAGAACGGTGCACAGAAGGCGGGGTGTAAGTAGTGAAAGTGTGTTGTGCTGCCGGACCTGTGCGTGGGAAGCTTCCTGATGCCTCGTCGCACAATACGGCAGTCATTCCAGCATGTTTCGGAGTTCGACAGAGGGCGAATAGTGGCTTATCGCGACAGCGGTTTATCGTACCGAGACATCGGCGCCCGTGTGGGACGACATCCAGCCACAGTGAGGCGAGTATAGATTCGGTGGGTGCAGGAGGGACGGACTGACCGACGTGAGTGATTGCCGCGGCACACCACCGGACGAGACTACCGGCATGTTGTGCGGCGGTCATTGACGGCTCGCACCGCCACATCACGAACGTTAGCGCAGGAATTAGGGTGTGTTCCGCAACAACCGTGTCAGCACGTACCGTTCGACGTCGTCTGCATGAGCAGGGACTTGTCGCACGGCACCTATTGCTCCGATTACCATTGACGTTACCGGCGAGTGCGGCGGCAGTGGACCGTTTAACGCCGCACCTGGACTACGAAATGGCACGACATTGTTTTCTCCGACGAATCCCGCTTCTGCCTGCAACACCATGATGGTCAGATCCGCGTGTGGCGTCACCGCGGCGAGAGACTGTATGACGCCTGCATTATACATCGCCATACCGGTCCGTCGCATGGCGTTATGGTTTCGGGCACAATTGGATATGACACCCGCATCCCTCTGGTACGCATCGCCGGTACACTCAACAGCCGCCGCTACATCTCCGACGTTTTGGAGCCTGTAGACCTCTCTTACCTGCAGGACCTACACTGTAAAAAAATTGTAGATTTTACGGTTTTAAACCGTTTTCCAGGGTGCCAACATAAAACCGTAAAATCTACAGTTTTATGCCGTGTTTGGTGCAAAGCTACAGCTTTGCTCCAACACCGCATTTAATGAAGAAAACAGTACAGAATTTGGCTGGAGCGAGTCACAATCCAAATAATCACGAAAACACAAAAATTTGGCTGGAACGAATGTGTTGATTGTGTTGGAGCAAATCTATTGCTTTCCTCCAACACGGCATAAAACTGTAGATTTTACGGTTTTATGTTGGCACCCTGGAAAACGGTTTAAAACCGTAAAATCTACAGTAATTTTTTTACAGTGTACCAGCGTCCACTTTTCAACAGGACAGTGCGCGCCCGCAAGTGGCACTCATCGTGCAGCAATTCTTCACGGCCCACCAGGTGTCACTACTGCCGTGGCCCCCATGTTCTCCCGATATGTCGCCCATCGAACACGTCTTGTAACTGATCGGCAACCGAGTGGCTCGGCAAGCACGCCTGATGAACTGTGGCAACGTGTGGAAGCAGCCTGGGTCAACATACCCCAAGCCCACATCCAAAGAGTCTTTCGTTCGATGCCGCGGCGTGTAGCGGCTGTTATTGCCAGCCATGGGGCCACACGAACTATTGATGTCTGCGTGTTACGCAAGTCGCACGGGCCTGTAAGCTCAATCGTTTAATCTTTGTATCTGTTGTTATGTGATCAATAAATCTGGCTTTGCTATCTCGTGTCCTTCTTGGTGTTGCATTTTGGGTTGCCAGCAGTGTACATTACTCTGTGCAGTTCATATTGTACTTGTTACAGTTACTTTAATTTTAACAGATTTCTTCAGTTTTTGTTGTAAGCTGTGAACAAGCTCTGTATCTGTAAAATTTATTTTTATTCAGTAATGCTGATCCGTTAAGGTGGTTCCACCTAAATTTCTGCCTTATGTTTCCAATGGTAAAATTTCGCTACATATTTTCTTCGCAATTAATGTATTACCAAGGATGAACATTTGCACGTCGATAAAACTAACTTTAAGTTATAGCATGGGATACTTAATACTTGCAAAAACATAACCATAATTATATTAAAAATTAATAATTTTTCTTTGAGTAATGTTTAAACCTGTTAATAGATAGCGCGACCTGTACATTAATGACGTCAGTAGACAAAAATGTTGGATTGCTTAATTATGGTTATGTTTTATCAAGTATTAAGTATCCCATGCTATAACTTAAAGTTAGTTTCATCGATGTGAAAATTTTCATTTTTGAGAATGCATTAATTGCGAAGAAAATATGTATAGAAGTTTTACCATTGGAAACAGGGGCGGATCGGCCCACCGGGATATATCTCGGTACCACTCGAGAAATGGTCCACTATTTCTCGTTTGCCTGGATTATTCGGAAAGAACGAAAAAAATTTTTTTTTTTATTATTGGAGGTTTAACGACCACCGTGAGCAACTCAATAGGCTATAAGCAGTCGTCCGTCCCTAATTTAGGGACACTGGTTCCAGGGAAAGGAGAGAGCCAGTGCCGTAAGACAAACACAACATCCATGCCTCACTGGGATTCGAACCCGGACCCCTTTTGGACGAATGATCAAAGGCCATTTATTTTGGTGGTTATGAATACTTATTTTGGTGGTTATGAATAAGAATCGTTAATTTCATTTGAGCTTTATATTATCTGTTTAAAATGCTTTAAGAAAAAATTGGCGTTTCCTTCTGTCTGTATACATATATGTTGGGCGTTTGCTATAAAATAACAAATCAAAATTCTCTATACTTCAATGCAAAATTTGACGCCGAACCAAGCACGCTCTTACAAATAAATTAAGCTGATAACGGTTAAGTTTAAGTCGTTGGACTTGGAAATAAAAGTACTTTGGTAGTCCCTACCCTCCTTTTTAGCACGTCTTTTGTGAAAAAAGATCGTGCTTATGTTATCGGTTTGTCCGTCCGACTGTACCCACGATATATCTGCAACTATTAGTCCGATTTGAAAAACTATTTTTGCATTGGGAAGCTTGAAATTGCGAATGGTGATCTTCTATTTCGTTTTTTTTTTTACGATGTACAATTTCGCCGCTAGAGGGCGTAAATGCAGATGATGTCGAATTCAAAAATATGTTTTATTCCACATATTTGCTTCTAAACCACCGATTGAAAAAATGCTCTTATTTCGATTCCATTTATGTCGAAGAGTATTTTAGATATAGTTACTTTTTCAAATTACGCATAGATTTTCCGCTAGGGGGCATAAAAGTAAATTATATTTTTCCTGATAACTCTTCTTCTAAAACTCCGATTTGAAAATGTTTTTCTTCAGCGGATACACCTCCTGATGGAAAATCTTTTGCATATAATTTCAAATTTTTGGTAAAGAATACTTTGACCACCAGGGAGCACAAGTGTTAATTTTTTGCTTCTGATGTATTTGCCAAAAATCTGAGCTTCTAAAATATCGATTGAAAAAATTATTTCGTGGACCGATACTACTCATGTCGACAAACCTTTTAGAAACATTTTCTTCTTAAAATAGTACATGGTTTCTACGCCAGGGGGCGTAGATGTATATCTTATTTTTGTCAATATCTCTACTTCTAGGAGTCCGATTTGAAAAATTCCTTCTTTGTTGGATAATGTTTCCAGTGTGACATGTTCTTCATATAATTTCAGAATTTTCAAGTGATTCATAGACTTTCCTCTAGGGGGCGTAAAAGTAAATTGCATTTCCCCCTGTATCTCTGCTTCTAAATCTTCGACTTGAAAAATTATTTCTGCACCGGATGCAGCTCTTGGTGGGAAATCGTTTGCACATAATTTCTAATTTTTGTAAAAAAAATGGTTTGGCCACTAGGGGGCGTAAATCTTAATTTCCGCTTCTGATGTATTTGTAGCAAAATATAAGCTTCTAAATTCTCTATTGAAGAAAACGTTCTTTTATTGACCGCTACTCATGTCGACAAACCTTTTTAGGTACATTTTCTTCTTGAAATAATGCATGCTTTCTATGCCAGGGGACATAGATTTAAATCTTATTTTTGTCAATATCTCTACTTCTAAAAGTCCGATTTGAAAAATTCCTTCTTTGTTGGAGAGTGTTTCCGATGCGAAATGTTTTTCCTATAAATTAAAAATTTTCAAGTAGATCATAGAATTTCCGCTAGGGGCACAAAGGTAAATTGCGTTTTCTGCTCCTAAAACTCCGATTTGAAAAATTCTTCTTGTATCGCATAGAAGACCTGATGGAAAATATTTTTCACATAATTTCTAATGTTTGGTAAAGAATGGTTTAGCCACCAGGGGTCATAAGTGTTAATTTCTGCTTCTGAAGTATTTGTTGCGAAATCTGGGCTCCTGAAAACTCGACTAATTTTTTTTTCTTCGACCGATACCGCTTATATGGATACACCTTTTGAGAATACTTTCTTACTAAAATAATGCATGGTTTTCCCAACAGGGGACGTAAAGTCACATCTTATTTTTTTCAATATATCTTTTTCTAAGAGTTTGTAAGCTCAGGATTCCGTTTACAGCAATATCTGAAGGATTAAAAACCCGATTGAAAAACTTCTTTCTTCCGTCAGATACTATTGTTTTCCCTACCGGTTCCATTGACTTTGAATAGCTTTGATAAATTTAATTTGCGTCAGAACGGATTCAAAAGACGTGCTTATTACTCCCGAAAATTCGGTGTCATCTTTCTTGTTTTATCTTGAAGGACGCACTAGTGACAATTCTGATGTCCTTCATCACCACACCCTTATCCACGCATACAGACATACAGCACAAAGCGATTCTTCGGAAGAGATGTTCCGAACACATTTATCTTTAAGTAAACAACGATTTACCGGTACTATTTGGTGGCACCGCAACCTAAAATATAACCGTATTTTTGGGGAATCATATATTAATTTTAATTAATTACAGGCACATGAAGGAATTTGTGCAACCCCCCCCCCCCCAATTTTTTTTTGTCCAGTACCGCCACTGCGAATTCCTTTGCGTATATAGTAGCCAAATAAATTTAACTGATACAACAGCAGCTTTTGAGTATAATTTGATACATGACGTTCAATCATAAGTAGATTTTCAAAATTATTTCACTCTTAAACAGCTGTTAAAATTTGTTCACGACTGAATTAGTAATGCATATTTTGACAGTTCTCTTTAATCAAGGAATCAACAGACTTTTTTTCATAAGGCAATTCATGAGGGTAGGTGAGTTTCTGTAGTGGACCACAAGACTAAAATTCCCGGCCTAGTTTCGTCAACCCAATCCGCCCCTGATTGGAAACATGAGGCACAGATTTTAGATGGAACCACCTTAAACATCATGATTTCATTACCTTAAACATCATAATTTTATTACCTTAAAAATCATAATAAAACATCACAATTTCATTCCCGTAAACTTACATTACATTTTAATTGCAATCCTCTTGTAGGTTTTTTGAACTCATCCTTGACCTAGCTTCGCGGGCTTTTAAGTTACTCCACAATCCACTAGTCTCATGAACTAATGTCGGTCCGTTACCTCACCAACTAGTTTTCACCATAATAATGAAACGCATATAGCGTATGAAATCCGTTTATTTTTGTGGTGTAGTCAGCACAAATATTCGCCAAGCTTTCGCACTCCACTGGGAGGCTTTTTCAAGGCAATGGTAGACACAAAATGCAGAGAATTGGAACATGTAAAGAACGAAGATGATTCTTAAAAATAACGTGGGTGACATCACGAGCACATTACATGAATTTGTATCACATAATTATTCAGGGCGCCGTTATGTGTTTCCATCTTTTAATAACGCATGCCAAACCATTGGTAGTTCCGTAGAGACTATATCATTGCATGCCACTTTGCTGGATAGGATTTCCACTGTTTCCCTGATGGCAGTCTCTGAAATTCGTGTAAGGGGCAATTCTTCTAATGTTATTCCATACAGGAGCGGCCGAGCAATGCATGGCTTCTCTGGCGAGGGCTATATTCTGTATGTCCTGGTTCACACTTTGTACGTGTTCTTTACATCTAGTGTTCAAGGATTGCTTTGTCATTCCTGTATATTTTTTCCGTGTTGTCAGGATATACCAAGGGTATAGCGTACACACCCGCCTTTTCTTCCTCACACTGTCTCTACTTGTAACTTGATATTATATGTGATAACGGGGTCGGGGACTTCATTGCTATTAATATGCTGTATTTGCGTAATAAATTACTTAACCAATATGTAAAGACTGGGATATATGTGATAGATCCTACGCATCTCATTGTCCTACTAGGCTATTTTGCTATTGCTGATATTATACGATTTCTCACAGTCCTATGTACTCTGTCTATGTCATCCTTCTTATATCCAGCCTATTTGTGCTGACTACACCACAAAAATAAACAGATTTCATACGCTATACGCGTTTAATTATTATTCAACTCTGATGTATTTAAAACAAAGGTTAGTTTTCTCCATCTGTATCTGTCAAAGTTTGCTCCAAAGCCAATTTTAGCCTCATCTAGATTTCGTTCTATGGCATCTAGCCATCTCAGTTTTGTCTTCCATGTGGCAGACCCGATGCCAGACAAGGAAGTTGGGAGGGCCAGTATATGATTTAGATTGGGCAAAAGTCCAGACGTTTGATAACTATGTTAATGTATGTCAGTAGTCAGTAGACAAAACTTTAGATAGGGCTGAAGGGCCGTTGGCATGGGCATCCCCCGTGCTGATTGAAACACACCCAAACGGAATGTTGACGATAAATAGGTGGATAGCAGGGTTTCCCCACAGCGTATAGCAATTGACAAGCATATGTTAACATGGTGATCTGAGCGATTTTGATCGTGGACGCATTCTCGGCGCAAGACAAATGGTAAGAACCCTAGGGTTTCCAAGGTCAACCATACCAAGGGTGTATCGCCTAAGTGGTAAGAACCCTAGGATTACCAAGGTCAACCATACCAAAGGTGTATCGCCCAAGTGGCAAGAACCCTAGGGCCCCAGTGGTAAGAACCCTATCGCCCAAGTTATAAGAACACTGGGGTTCCCAAGGTCAACCATACCAAGGGTGTGCCGCGAGTATACCATCGACGGACATTCCAGCGTCCAGAGAGCAAGCGGTGGCTGACCACAAGCCATTGATGACCGAGGTCGACGTAGGCTAATCAAGCTCGTAAATACCAACCGCTTGGCAGCGGCTGGCAAAACAATACCAGGTTCAACCTTTAAGGACCAAGCACCGTCAACGAGCGAACGATACTGCGCAGGTTGCATAACCTAGGCTATGGAAGACGACGCCCAACTGGTGTGCCACTGTTTACTGCTCGTCATCGTACATTACGCCTTGCCTGTTGGTGGGAACATTAAAACTGGACCTTTGCAGAGTGGCAATGTATCTCGTTTTCAACCATACCAAACTGACGAGAGGGTGCGGGTGTGAGTCGACAGCATGACGCCATTGCCCTGTTGTGGCAGGTGGGCTCTGTTTAAGGCGGTGGTTGCTCTGTGATGGTTTGGGGAGCCTTCTCATGAGACAAATTAGGGCCTTAGTGTTTCTGGGAGGTCCTTAACCGCTGCTCGCTACCAGCATGAGCTAGTGATCACCTATATGTTTTCATGGCCTTCGCACATCCTATGGCCGATGGTCTGTTCCAGTAGGACAATGCGCCATCAAACCAGGCCGCATCCACACAGGCATGGCTCGAAGAACACTCATATGAGTTTGGGTCCATCCAGTGGCCCCAAGGTTCACAGAATTAAACCCTGTGGGTGCTCTCTTGGATGCCGTGGAATGGAACTTCAGATCCATAGATCCTGTACCAACGTCTCGGGCGGAGTAGGGACAATGATGCAACAGGCATGGCTGGAATTACCTTCGGCAACCCTCAAGCACCTGGTGGAGCTCGGCGTGTACAGGCTGTTATTCGCGCGACAGGAGGACCACCACACTATTAGGTACGTATCTGTCATGTTTTGTATATTGAGTGTATATACAATCGCAGGGACGGGAGAAAAGAAATGCGGTTTGGGCTGACCTCGATCTCGCACCCTTCCCTTCCGTCCACACACACACACACACACACACACACACCACGTCCCTCTACGGGCCACCCGCTTGGTTTTTTTACTATGGCAGTCTTTTTTTATTATTCATTTATTTTTTACTTCATGTTTTCAGATATTTATGAATTCGCAAGTTGACGACCGTTACTTTCTAGTACAGTTGCTTGAATTAGTTACTGTTACGTCCAATAGGCTGCAAGAGAAACAAATCGCAAATTTGATTGAAATATTACACGAGTAATGATGACTATGGAATTCTGTAAACAATATAAAACAAGGAACAATCAACGTTTTTACAAAGAACGAGAAAGAAATGGCATCCTATCAGTTAGTGTGTTTGAATATCCTGCAGAAAACTCAAAAAACAAAATTTAAAATTGGAAAATATAGGACAGAAGAAGAAGGGCGTATCTTTGAGTCTGTTATATTTCACCTTTCTGTTGTTTTTTTTAATCCAGTTGCCGGCCCAATGGCGAAGTCGTGTAAACCTAGCTTCTAACCATTCGTCTGAGATAAGTCCTGGTTTGTATCCCGATGAGACAGATGTGTTTGTCTTGCAGCACCAGCTCTCTCTCTCTCTCTCTCTCTCTCTCTCTCTCTCTCTCTCTCTCTCTCCCTTACCTGGAACCAGTGGCCCTACATTAAGAATAAGAGACTGCATACAGCTCATCTAGTTGCTCAAGGTGGTTGACAAACTCCAAAACGAGAAAAACAACAAAAAACAAAGATCCAGTTACATAACTCATTGTAAACGTTGATTTACAGTTTTAAGAAAACGATAAAATTTGTGGAAAACATTTTCGAAATTTTATTTGGTGGCTGGCTATAATTGATGCCGCCCCAGTGGCGCAGTGGTCTACAAGTGTGCCAGTGGAAAAAAGTCTTTAAAAAATACAAACTTGTTCAAAAAACACTAGTTCCCAAGATAGACTTGCTCCTCTGGCAAATATTTCTTTCAGGAAGACATTTTATTGATGCTCACGAAGAAACAACCATCTAACCATCTTATGACGACATAATCGACAAATTTGCAGCTTTAAAAGGAAGAAAAATTGATTTAATATACAAAAAATAGGTAAGTCCTCATTAAGGGATTTTCATTGTAGATAGTAGATATCTTTTCATACTGCTTGCTCTTGTACCTCTTCACCTATTTTTCCAACCGCGAGCCGCCACTGCTGTCGCTATTTACTTAACTTAATTTAAGAATGTCAACACTGTTCAACACTCTTAAGACAGTCTTCCCTGCAGGGTTTTGAGCTAGCTTGGGACGGACAAAGATATAGTTGCAGGTTTTTTGAAGTTTTTTTATTGAAGGTTTAACGAACACCGTGAGCATCTCAATGGGCTATAAGCAGTCGCCCGTCCCTAATTTAGGGCCACTGGTTCCAGGGAAGGGAGAGACCCAGTGCCGTAAGACAAACACAAAATCCATGCGAAATGAGATTCGAACCCGAACCCTTCTCGGACGAATGGTCATAAGCCAGCGCTTAGACCACTGCGCCACCACGGCGGCCAGCTGCAGGTTGGACCGCCGCATGTTTGTTTGTTTGATTGGAGGTTTAACGACCACCGTGAGCAACTCAATGGGCTATAAGCAGTCGCCCGTCCCTAGTTTAGGGTCACTGGTTCCAGGGAAGGGAGAGAGCCAGTGCCGTAAGACAAACACAACATCCATGCCTGACCGGGATTCGAACCCGGACCCCTTACGGACGAATGATCAGAGGCCAACGCCTTAGACCACTGCGCCACCGGGACGGCGACCGCCGCATGATCTGAAACTAAAAGTTGTTCCTCCAAATGTCATAAAAATCATTGACCAGGATGAAAATTTTCACGAACGTAGATCGGTGCTTATTTCTTACTGACGCAAGAATTTCCTCATTGCCGCCCGGTGGCGCAATGATCTAAGCGATGGCCTTTGCCCGTGTTGGGTCCGGGTTAGAATCCCGGTGAGGCATTGATGTCGTGTTTGTTTTACGGCACTGGCTCTCTCCCTTCTCTGGAATCCTAAATTAGAGACGGGCGACTGCTTCTAGCCCATGGACCTTATTCACGTCCCGTTGCACCATGGGAAAACTTCTCCTTGTCTGCGGACCAGCAATAGCTTGGTTTTTTTTTTTTTTTGTTTGTTTGGAGGTTTAACGACCACCGTGAGCAACTCAATGGGCTATAAGCAGTCGCCCGTCCCTAATTTAGGGTCACTGGTTCCAGGGAAGGGAGAGAGCCAGTGCCGTAAGACAAACACAACATCCATGCCTCACCGGGATTCGAACCCGGACCCCGTTCGGACGAATGATCAGAGGCCATCGCTTAGACCACTGCGCCACCGGGGCGGCTAGCTTGGGTTTACTGAATAGTAAGTTTTATAAGTCAGTTAAACTCTACCGGTTAGGGTTATATAAACGTCAGTGAAATAACAGGTTTTTAAGTCAAATATAGGTTCTCAGACCACGTATCACTGCCGCAGTACGGATTAAGGAATTACTCATTCTGTCAAATAAAGAACGAGCTAAAGATATAAACCCAGGTTTAACGACCACCATGAGCAACTCAATGGGCTATAAGCAGTCGCAGTGGTCTAAGCGATGGCCTCTGATCATTCGTCCGAAATTGGTCCGGGTTCGAATCCCGGTGAGGCATGGATGTTGTGTTCGTCTTACGACACTGGCTCTCTCCCTACCCTGGAACCAGTGACCTTAAATTAGGGACGGGCTACTGCTTATACCCCATTGAGTTGCTCACGGTGGTCGTTAAACCTCCAATAAAAAAAATGGGAAAGCTGCCCCGCCCCGGTGGCGCAGTGGTCTAAGCGATGGCCACTGATCCTTCGTCCGAAAGGGGTCCGGGTTCGAATCCCGGTTAGGCATGGATGTTTTGTTTGTCTTATGGCACTGGCTCTCTCCCTTCCCTGGAACCAGTGACCCTAAATTAGGGACGGGCGACTGCTTATAGCACATTGAGTTGCTCACGGTGGTCGTCAAACCTCCAATAAAAATAATGGGAAAAAACGTGCAGAGAAATGTATATTTTTCAAATGAGAACAGACCGTCTAGCAGAGGTAAGGTTCTTATCACTCTCAGTAATAGCTTGTTTGCATGCGTTTTTCCATTGCTTAAGATGGCGTTACGTTGCAGAGGTTCAGGAAAATAACGATTTTCATAAATGTATGAACGACATGCATACCTTTTTCTCATCGTATGATTGTGCTCATAAATCATGTCGCCTAAAATATACAGAAAAAGGAAGAACTTACCATAATTTTCCTCTGAAATGGCCGAAACTGTTAAAGGAATGGCTGTGTAAAATGAAACGCGGTGGTTTCCATCCTAATGTGCATTCTCGAAT
This sequence comes from Macrothele yani, assembly GCA_039090855.1. Lineage (NCBI taxonomy): Eukaryota > Metazoa > Arthropoda > Arachnida > Araneae > Macrothelidae > Macrothele > Macrothele yani. The sequence goes on along the minus strand of CM077013.1, from coordinate 113,742,054 downwards.
ATATTCTGCCCATTTTAACGAGGAAGATTTTGAATATAATACTAAGAATAGAAGGCGGTTAAAACCTTGAAGTATTCCTTCGATATTTAATTTTCAAAAAAATGTGAAAAAGGGAAAACGAATTGCATATCTAGATCGGTAAGTTGCGTATTTACTTCTACGTCCTTTCCCCAAAGAGCAGAATATATCAATAATTTTTCTTTGTTTTTAATATTACGCATTCATTGTACACTATCTACCAACAAGTAATTGGACACCTGTGATAGCAAAGGAAAACGAAGTTTATTCACCTTCAATAGTTGGTGGAGTCTCCATGAGCGGCGATTACAGCTGCAATCCTCCGGGGCATACTCTCAACCAGGCGTTGTACGAAGGCTAGCGGTATTTTCTTCCTCTCGGCTTGGAAAAGACACGTCAGTTCCTTCTCCGATTTCGGACGGTGGGAGCACCCCTTAAGTCGACGCTCCAACTCGTCCCAGAGGTGCTCGATAGGGTTAAAGTCCGGGCTCTGCGCAGACCAGTCCATTCGATTAACCCCATTGTCACCATAACAAGCCATGGTGGACCTCGCAACATGACAGGTGGCATTGTCATCCTGAAAGTAACATGGGTCCACCCCGTAAAACTGCCACAATGTAGGAAGCGCATGGTCGTCCAAAATGGTTCAGTAGGTCTCGGCGTTCAGTCTACCAGTAATTGCGACCAAGGGTCCCGTGCCATACCAGGAGAAACACCTCATAGCATAATTCCACTGCCGCTAAACTTCACAGTTGGCACAATACATTCCGGCAGAAGGCTTTCTCCATGCAGACGCCAAACCCAGACCCTGCCATCCGAACGGTAGAGGGTGAACCTTGATTCGTCGCTCCAGAGAACCTGTTTCCACTGTTCAACGGTCCACTGTCGATATTATTTGCACCACGTTAGCCGAACAGCGCTATTGGACTTGGTGATCAAAGGCTTGTGGGCGGCAGCACGTCCATGATAACCGAGCAGATGGGCTCCCTTACGGATGGTATTCATCGAAAGAACACTCCCGGATGCCTGTTGAAACTCCTCGTGGATGTGGCCCATCGATTTGGTGCGGTTCTTCCGAGTTTCTCTGGCCAGCACCCGTTGGTCTCTAACTCCCAGTTTTTTGTTTTTTTATTGGAGGTTTAACGACCACCGTGAGCAACTCAATGGGCTATAGGCAGTCGCCCGTCCCTAATTTAGGATCACTGGTTCCATGGAAGGGAAAGAGCAAGTGCCGTAAGACAAACACAACTTCCATTCCTCACCGGGATTCGAACCCGGACCCCGTTCGGACGAATGATCAGAGGCCATCGCTTAGAACACTGCACCACCGGGGCGGCTCTCCCAGTTTTGTGGGTCTGCCGGGTCGGGGCACATTCCGACAGTCACCTCCCATCTTCCACTTGCCAATCACGTAGGCCACTGTCGATTTTGAGTACTTCAACTCGCTGGATATGTCACGTATGGATCGGTCATTTCTGTAATACCCGACGATTACACCTTTCTCGAAATCAGAGAGCTTCGAACTGCGTGGCATCTTGCATTCGACTGGTTGCGTTGTTGTTTCCCACACGATATTTAACGGCGGCGACCGTGACGTGTATCAGAACCGCAGATATCGTCGATTGCAGGGGTGCCCAATTACTTGTTTGTTGGTAGTGTATTTTTAAGCAGATTGAGTATCAGGCGACAATGGGAAGTTTTTAGTTATTTTTTTAATCCCAGTTTATTTCCATATAACCAACGAGATAGAAATACATAGAGTGCTCCTGTGATTGGTTCTCCGCTGAGGCAGCTGAAGCCAGCGAGGGGAGAGCCCGCCATCTTTAATGAGGTACAACTTCGGCGTGTGTTAAGGAGTCACCTCCGTTCTTTCAGCTGTTCGGCGATCGTGTTATGTTTAATTACAAATTTAAGGCTACAGTTTTGTGAATATTCACAATTATCAGCACCTTTTAGATATTTATATCAACAATTGTAAGAATAAAAGGAACAAGGATTGTGGAACTACATTTCACAAGTAAGCATTTTTAAATAAGGTTGAGCTGTAAATGCTCAGTTAATCAAACGCAGAAAATAAGACATCTAATCCGTGTAGCTGGTGATTAAACCAGCAGATAAACCATTTCAGTATCTGTGTAATCTTAAGACTTTTTATTCCTTATATTTTGTAAACAGTCTTACTCAATGTGAACACTGAATCGTGTTTACTATGGGAAGCTGAGGTTAACTGTGGGTTACCAAATTTGAGGCTTTTTGGGAACAAATTTTACTTATGTAAATGCTTTTTTTTTTTTTTTTTTTTTGCTTTTTTACATATACTGAGGATGTCTTGCAAATGGCATTTGCATATATATTCTAGAATCTGTCAGTGTACATGCAACTTGTCTGCCAAGACAACAAATATTTCAAAATCTTAGGAACCAGCAATTTCTTTTTATGTGACAAAGATCATGTACCCATGACTAATGCCCATTAGATAGCAAATACTGGTAAAGCAGTCAATTTATAGTTACTTAAATTGCAGAAGTAATAATTGTGATTGGTAATATAAATTTATTGCTTGCTGACGGCTGACACCTGTCAGGAAACAATCTAGTATTTTATCCGAAAGCACAGGGTTACCCAGGTTGTGTTCTAGGCATTTGTCTCTGATTAGTGATTAATCTGTAGTATAACTGCAACAAAGTGAAAGTGGGGAGCTTGAAAGTTTCTTGACAGAATACTCTTTATTTGTGAATGTGTTAGTACAATGTGTGTGGTCTTTTGGCTAGCAAAAATACGGCAATATTGATTTTAAACTGAAAATAGGAAACAGGGAGTACAATGGTACCTCAAAAATGAAAACAACATAAAATATATTTATGAAAACTGGCACAAAAGATTATGAAATGACAATTGAAAAAAAGAAGTATGGAATAATACAAAAGAAAGGAACTAGCAACATTTTGTAAAAACTACTTGCGTTTGATTTTTGTGTGATAGGTGGTGGTTTTCTTTTTTTTTTTTTTTTTGAAGGATGTGACCTCTGATTCATGATAAATGAAGAATCAGTATGTCGATGCATAAATTGCCAGTTATTCCTTTTGCATCAACCATAGTTGTGCCTGTATTTCTTTAAAATACAAATCAGACACACTTGTTGTATTTCCAGCAAGACTGCTGAAGGAACCCACAAAATAACAACACAAAACATAAACATTTGCTCACCAAACTTTTCGCACACCATGAATGCAAATCAGTGGTTGTTAATTTTCACTTCATATTAATAAGAGGTTGTGCCCTTAAAATTGAAAAAAAAAATTATGTGCAGTACATCTTAACAATTGCTAAAATGTGTACAAATATCAGGTGAAAACTACCAAATTTGAGCTTTGGGACAACAGAAAATTAGGCTTCTTAAAAAAAAAAAAGTAAAATATATAAGTGCAAATAAAAAATATTAAATACTTAATATTGAAACAGAAAAAAAAATTTGTCCCATAAAAATTAAAGTCCGTAATCGGAATTTTTTGGTCACTGAGCCCAGGGCTTGAAAAGTATCTAAAATAATACATGCCCAGAGAAAATTTACCTGCCCAGGTATTAAAAGCAGGATGTTTAGAAAGATTTTTCTTTTGATACCAACAATTAAAAGTCTTATTAGGTTGGAAAAGTACATAAAACTATTTTTATCTATTCAGTACTGGTGTTGCTAACTGTAAATAGCATTTGGAGCATCATATTACCCCAATGTCTGTCTATACCTAGGAGTTACATAAATGATATATACATATATATCTCTGACCACAACAGATTATAGGTCAACAAATTTATTTAAACTGCACTTAAGAATAATTATTTTCAATTCTTTTTCGTACGGATTAACTTTGAAAGATAGTTAAATAAAACATAGCAAATAAACATATTTAGATACATAAATAAAATAATTTTCACCAAAAAAAGTGTTAACCTATTCCTGCTGTTAATATATAAAAAAAAACTGACAGAATCAAAAATAGAGGAAAAAGGTAAGTAATGTTTATACGCAAGATTATATAAATATAATGAGAGAGGGAGAGAGAGGGGGAGATGTAAGGTCAGGTGATGCGTAACATCACAGCCTCTCCTTGACAAATGTTAACCCCGCCTTCTCGTGGTACATCCTGTTCCCACTAAAGGGGCTCTGACGACCGCCAATAGCGGTATAACTATACCATCGGGATTAGAGGAAATGCTATCCCACACTCATCAACCCGCTTGGCCAGCGTGGTGAGTTATGGCCAAACACCACCAAAATTACTCCACAACTTAAATCTTGGCCCTCAGTCTCCGGCAGCTGGAATGTACCTGGCCAAGGCAGCGGCCCGTGCGACATGAAGGCCGAGGGTGCTAAGAATCCCCGGAGGACCGGACTAGGCTGCCATCTGATGCTGACCTTGGCTACGTATAATGGACGCTCCCTATCTTCTGATTCAAGGCTTCTTGAATTGGAGGAGGAACTACAAAGGATGAAGTGGGACATCGTCGGGCTAAGTGAGGTAAGGAGAAAAGGAGAAGATCTCATTGAACTGAAAAGTGGACATCTCTTCTACTATCGTGGGACTGATACTCGCAGAACTAGTGGTGTTGGATTTATAATAAACAAGAAACTGAAGGATAAAGTTGTACAAGTTGAAAGTTCCTCTGACAGAGCTGCACGACTCGTTATCCAACTCTCGAGAAGATACAAGGCTCAGATTATTCAAACTTATGCACCCACCACAAGTCATCCTGAAGAAGAATTTTATGAGGAAATTCGTCATCTAAATAATAAAGGTAAGCAGCACTTGAAGATAATTATGGGAGATTTCAATGCAAAAATAGGGCAACGGCAACAGAATGAAACTTCAGTAGGTAAATTCGGTCACGACAACAGAAACCAGCGTGGAAATACTCTCGTTGAGTTTTTTTTTTTTTGATTGGAGGTTTAACGACCACCGTGAGAAACTCAATGGGCTATAAGCAGTTGCCCGTCCCTAATTTAGGAGCACTGGTTCCAGGGAAGGGAGAGAGCCAGTGCCGTAAGACAAACCCAACATCCACACCTAACCGGGATTCGAACCCGGACCCCTTTCGGACGAATGCTCAGAGGCCATCGCTTAGACCACTGCGCCACTGGGGCGACTCTCGTTGAGTTTGCAGATGCAGAAGGGTTTTTCATCTTGAACTCCTTTTTCAAGAAAAAGCCACACAGGAAATGGACATGGAGACATCCAAATGGAACGACAAGTGAAGTTGATTTTATTATGTGTAACAAAAAATTCGTCATAGAAGACTGCAGTGTGCTAAACAAGTTCAACACAGGTAGTGGCCATAGATTGGGGAGATGTAAGATGCACCTCAACACTAAACTCTAACGTAGCAAGCTCATAAGACAAACAAAATGTATTGACATAACCAACCTTAAAAAACACCATAATACCTTCAAGTTGGAACTGAAGAACAGATTCTCTGCTTTAGAAGGCCTAACATCTGAAGAAGTGGATATTCCTGAAGTTAACAGAAAAGTAACCAAAGCTCTTATGGAAACAGCAACAAAATTAACTGGGTCTAAGAACAAGTTGCATGTGAACAAATTATCAGGAAAAACCAAAATGTTGATGCAAAAAAGAAGAGTGATGAGGACACCTAAAGAAGCTGTGACTTCCAAAGTGGAATATATACAGCTATGCAAGACAGTACGAAAAAGTATCACTGAAGACATAACGAAATTCAACTGTGAACTAGTGAGGAAAGCAATTGAAAACAACCAAAGCCTAAACATAGCAAAGGGACATCTCAGTAAGGAAAGAAAACAGATTATGGCACTGAGAAAAGAAGATGGTTCTGTAACAAGAAATAGAGGCCAAACTTTGACAAGAGTGAAAGATTTCTACTCCAAATTATATATATTGAAAGGGATGATACATGTACTCCAGACATCGTGAAAGGTACCAGTACCAGAGTTATTCCAGTCCTCCCAGCAGAAGTTGCACATGCAATCAAGAACATGAAACGGGAAAAAGCTCCAGGAGAAGATGGAATTACTGTAGACATCATACAAGAAGCAAAGTGGAGAAATCGAAACAGTACTCGCCCAAATTTTCACTTCATGCCTTATTGAAGGGAAGATTCCCGAGGATTAGAACAACGCTACAATGATCCTTCTACATAAAAAATGTGACACTGAGGATCTCAGGAACTACAGACCTATCAGCCTCCTATTAGTGGTTTATAAAATCTTCACTAAAGTTCTTTCACACCGCTTAAAAGTGACACTGGACATGGCTCAACGGAGAGAACAAGCTGGATTCAGGAGTGGCTACAGTACAATAGATCATATCCACGTACTGAGAGAACTAATTGAAAGAGCGAGGGAATATGAACTTCCATTGTGCATGGCTTTTATCGACTATGAAAAAGCCTTTGATTCGGTGAAACCATCAGCAGTTACAATGGCTCTGAAATCATGCGGTATTGAAGAAGCATACATTAATATTATTAATAACATCTATGAAAATGCAAGTGAAAAGATTCGGCTGTTTGAAAATACAACACACATAAAAATTGGAAAAGGAGGGAGACAAGGTGACACCATATCTTCGAAGCTCTTTGATGCTACATTAGAAAATGCCTTTCAATCACTGAACTGAAAAAAAAGAGATAAAGATTAATGGAGATTATCTAACCCATCGTCGTTTTGCTGATGACGTAGTCATTTTTGCAACTACCCCATCAGAACTGCAGAGTATGATCCAGGAACTTGCTGACAAGAGTAAAGAAGTGGGATTAAAAATGAACTTTCAGAAGACAAAAGAAAAGTTCAATGCTTTTTCAAGAAATGAAGATTTATCGATTGATGGAGAAAAGCTGGAGATAACAGATACGTACGTTTATCTTGGACAGCAGATATCAACTGGGGTCACATTGATGAAGAAATTAATCGGCGTACAAAACTTGCCTGGAGAGCTTTTGGAAGAAACAGCATAATTTTCAAGAACAATATGACATTATGTCTTAAAAGAAAAGTGTTTGATCAATGCATCCTTCCAGTGCTTACGTATGGTGCAGTGACGTGGACCTTAACTAAAAGAGACATACAAAGGCTGCAGACAACTCAAAGTAGCATGGAGAGGTGCATGCTTGGTGTAACCAGGAGAGATAAGAAGAGGAACTCGTGGATCAGAAAAATGACACGAGTGGAAGACATCATGATCAGAATAAAATCCCTGGAATGGTAATGGGCTGGACATACTGCCAGAAGGACAGACCATCGATAGACAGCAGAAATTTTAGATTGGATTCCAAGGGACAGGAAAAGACCCAGAAGAAGATCACATGGAAGATGGGTGGATGAATTTCGAAAGTATGCGGGAGTGACATGGAGGAGACAGGCTCAAGACAGACAAATGTGGAAGAAACTTCGGGAGACCTGCATTCAACAGTGGATTGATAATGGTATATATATCATCATTGTGAACCATATATATATATATGGTTGACAATGATGATGATATATATATGGTTGACAATGGTGATGATATATATGGTTGACAATGATGATTGACAACTATTATCATTACAATATATGTATACTGTAGATAATCAATATATATATCATTATCATCATTGTCAAACATTATCAATCCACTACTGGATGAAGGTCTCCCTAAGTTTCTTCCGCAATTGTATGTCTTGAGCCTATCTCCTCCATGCTTTCGAATTTCATCCACCCATCTCCCATGGGGTATTCTGGTTTTTTTTCGGTAACACCTAAGCTAGATTTAACTCCGAGCCTAACAAAATTTCTGAGTTATATCCTCATTTAACATCAAACCATATATTACAAAAACTCCCTTTCGTAACACGGAACGGAAATCGTTCTATACCTCATCAAACATGGCTGCCACTTGTTTCCGGTGGCTTCACCCGTTTGCCGACGTAAGCACTCTACGTACTTCTATCTCGGTGCATATAACCTATTTGTCTGGACTTCTAAATATTTCGTTTTGCAAAAAAGAATTCCCTGTTTATTTTTCAGATGTTTCGCCAATGTCTAGCAATAAGAACGTAAAATTTAATATACTGTGTGTGTGAGAAATGCTTCAATAAAAATTTCGCCGTGACTAATGGCGATGTTGTCCTGAATCATTTGAAACAAAAATCTAACACAAATTGTCTTGGTATGTTTTTGCAGCCTTGATTTGTTCTAAGAAATTAATTTCATCTTCTTCGCCCTGTAGCTGTACTACTTCGTTGACATACTCCAAGAAGTTAAAATTTTAAAAATTTTCCAACAGTAAGGGTTAATCTATTAGCGACAACATTGAGTCAGCAGCCATGTTGGTCCCCAGAAATCAATTTCTGACGTCACGTGAATAAGGTCTATTGAGTTGTTCACGGTGGTCATTAAACCTCCAATCAAAAACAAAAATAATTTCGTCATTTTCTTATTTCGGTACAATGGCGAAAAAAAAAAAGTGTGTGTTGCAGTTAGTAAGTCTAGATCAATCTTTGGTCTACATATCAAGTTCAGTACTTCAAAGAAGAAGAAGAGAGGTACATGAGCCATGACTTCCATATTAAAACCACGTGTTTGGGCTTCTGTTATATTTGCATTTGCTCATCTTGCGCAACCACAGATATCTGTGTGCGCAACCCGCAAAGGAGATTGGTTGGCGTGAATTCTCTGTAAATATGTGCAATATCTGGGAAGGATGAAAATTATGTGGAAAAGTTATTATTTTTTTATCAACTTGTCTGGTGGCTATATATAATCGATAGTAGCGCAAAATAGGCACAGCATTTTTTTTATTTACCGAAAAGACGAATTTAGCATGTGAAGCGGACGTAAATAAAATGTAGTACATCTAAATGTCATACGATCACTGATAGAGATTGGGATTCCCCGGAACGTAAATCGATGCTTGCGTCTTATTGACGCAATAATTTCGCAACTTTATTACTTTGCGTGATAATATTCCGTGAGCATATCAATGATTAAATGTATTTTGTTTGGTAGTCTCTGTTTATAGACTTCAGATCTCATTTTCAAGCCAAGGTGATCAGATATTTTTCTTGATCTCTGACTTCAGTGAAAAAAACGGATCTTCCAGATTTTCTTAAAAATTGAATGTGATGGCCTCACAGATGTTTAAACCCGGAGCAGCTGCAGTTCCTTCGACCTTAGTGGAAATTTCTGTTTCTTGCAGGTAAAGTAGATATAATTCCAGAGAAATTCGTGTGTGTGTAAGGCCCTGTTAGTGCAGACGACGATGTTTCTGTAAAGCTCAAAACTGCATTGATACGGCTCGTTAGGACATGTAGAAACATTTTTAAAATAAAAAAATGTAGATAAATTTCATTTAAATTCAAATCCTGCATTGTATAAATGCAGTCTTTTTACTGCTATGTATATGGTTTATGGAAACTAAACTGTATCCTGTACATCACATTGTAGATAATTGTTATGCAACAGGTGTTTTAGTGAGTGACCATGATCCTTAACAAAAATTGTTTTAAGTATTTTGTGAGTTAATTAAGTCATGGACTGGGTTTGATAGTGTCCTGCAAGCAACTGTGAGATTTAAAAAAATCATATTCATCCAAGTGATGAACTTATTGGTTCATTTGATGGTTCAAGAATTTTTTTTTTTTTTGATGAAAAACCACTAAATGTTTCATTTACTTGAAACCCATATTTAAAGTGTCAGTATACAAACTGTATTAGCAGCAGTAGCCTAATCAAATTATACAAATACACATACAATAGAATGTGAGTGGTCCCATCTAGATAAAACCAAACTTTGAATTATTTAAAATTAAGATTTTCAAAGAAACAGCTAATTACTGGTCAGATATATTTGAACAATGACACCACAAGTGAATACTTACATTCTTTAGAACACAAAAAGACCAAAATCAGTACTTTGTGTGGCCACCTTTGTATCTTATAGCAGACAGAATATGATGTGGCATACTCAATGAGGGATTTGCAGTAGTCACTTGAAATGTCTTTGCACCACACGCACTTTATCGCATCAATCAAAGCTTGGGAATTTGATGGCTGTTTTTCTGCTACCTTGTCTTTTAAAATGGTCCACAAATTTTTGATCGGGTTAAGGTCGGGACTATTGCTGGGCAAGTTAAGCACAGTTATGTTTTTCTTTTCTTGTAGTCTTTTACTGTCTTTGATCTGTGGCATGAAGCACTATCATGCATAAAAATTGTGCACTTGCATATCAGTTAACATCTTCTCGTGTAACATTTCTACATAAAAAGGACTGTCGTGGCAGTACCTGTTGGCAAAAAAGGATAATGAAGCAGTACCAGATGCTGACATAGCACCCATATCTGACTTGGTGGATGTCTCATGGTGTTAACGGTGTATTTTTCATCAAATCTTGGTCATCAAACATGTACCTCATGTTATTCAAATTGACGTACAGTTGATTCATCGGAAAAAGAACTTTGCTCCAATTTTCAGTAGTCCATGATTGAGGAAGCTTTGCATAATAGAGTCTCTTCTTTTTCATGACAGAGGTTAGTCTAAGTTAATGTGCAGGTTTATAAGACTTTAATCCAAAATCTTTGCTAAGACATCAGGAAACAGTGCTGATACTAATATTGGACCCTTTTGAATGTAGAAAGGCCTTGATTTTCTTGCACAAACTCCTCAGAGAGCGCATAACTATTTGCCTTATGGTATTGTCATCATGTGGAGTTATTTTCCTTGAATGTTCACTTCTCTTTCGAGCGCTAAATTCACCTGTATCTCGATATTTCATGATCATATTATGAATAGCAGTCTTGCTCATATTCACCTTTCTGCTTATGTCACATTCGGAGTATCCTTCACGACATTTGTGCCCTCTGAGCACTTAATGAAACTTTGTTGCCCATTTTTTGCTGTACAGAAAATACATACAAAACATCAGCATAAAAACTAGAAGCAAACTGATGATCGCATGCCCCAACTCTGTCAACAGCTGCTGCTACAGGATGATGCAACACAGACAGGAAGCTGAGTAATACAGACAGTAGCTAATGCAATCAGCAGAAATCTAATGCCAACAGGTGGTCTTAAACTTTTGCAAATGACTGTACATACACTTATGTTCTTTGAGCATTTTGGCAATCTTTCATGAGACTTAATGCAAGCAAACTTTGGTACCTCACATTGGGACCTTTGCAAATTAAGTATGAAAGTTATAGTTACTGATAATTCTAGAGCTGAGCTTTATGCTGATTACAGAGCATAAATACATCATAAAATATAGCAGGAAGTATCGAAATCACTGGAGATAATTTACTTGTACAAAATCATGATTACTTGAATGAGTTAGGAAATAAAATCTGTTTATACAATCTGAACATAAATATATCAATCTCGGAAATGTGCAAAATTGTGTGTTAAGTCAGAGAAATCCATTGATTTCACCAAATTACTTTGAATGATCTTTTCATCGCATGCTCTAAAGGACTACATAATCTAGAGGCCAGGTCAGGCTTTTTTTTAGTTTACATAATAATGCAGCGGGCTGGGCTTTTCCCCAGACAACTATCACTGAGCCGGGCCAAGTCGACCCATTCTTTTTTATCACAATGGTGAAAAACTAAAAAAAGCAAGTTTCCTGGTGTATTTAACTGTTTTGCTGGCTTTACTTACTTCAATGACTTAGCCCAGGGAATAACCACGGTGGCAAGGGGACTCACAATGTTTTCACCATCTGTAGGTATTAAGATGGTAAAAAAAGGTAGGGGGGGGGGAGGCTTGTTGACAACAAAAAGATTCAACCCCAAGCGAGTGTGTGTGTTGCATGGAGTGGGAGATGAAAAAAAAAGTTGGGGGGTCTGCAGTGGGTTAGAATGTATGTGTTTATATGAGAAGGTGGGATGATATTGATTGTTTCTCCCCCTAATTCATATAGGATTTCACTTTTGTAGTGTTATCACTTGCTACTTCAGAGAAAAGGATATTTTCAATATGTAGTCTGGTTTTTTTTGTTTTGTTTTTTTCTCTTTAAAGGCTATATTTTTCGATAATTACCAAAGTTTAGTTAATATTTTTAGGCTTACATTCAATTAAATATTTTCAATAATATCTCATTTAAGTATTTAACTTTCACAATGTAATAAAATACAATAATCGCTGTCCTGCCAGCTATCTAGTCTAGGGTTTTCCTCTGATTCCATGTTTGGGGACGTGAGCGTGGATGCACTTTGTTCCTTGGTCCTCCAGGTTGGGTGTGGATCTAACAACTCCAGCTCAAAAAAAAAAAAAAAAATCTCGCACAAAACAGTTTTTGAAAAACCTGGGCTCACACAAGGCTGTCGCACCATTGAAGAAGAAGACAATATAATAGAAAGACAAAATAATACAAAACAGCATAACCTGAGACAGGCCTAAACAATAGCTGCTATAGAAAGGACTGGGGACCGGGCCTTAAACCACGAACTTAAGCCGGGCTGGGCTCACCAAACAAGGCCGTTGCAGACCTCTTTCCTTTTTTGAAATCCACTTCTATGTTTGGTGCCTGAAGACTTACTAGATTTGTAGCAGGCAAGTGTTACAATTCAAAATATTAGGCATAGGTTAAATATAAATATTCAGACTTAGTTAAAACTACTAATGAGTGACAGCAATTAATTTTATCAAGAAGAAATACCTAGGCGGAGTGAATTGAAGCACACACCAATCAGCACTGCTAAAGTGATTCAAGGTGAGAAGTCTGAAACCATCTTGCTCACACTGTCATACATATATATAGCTACATGAAATCTTCACACTGAGTTACCACACTGAAAGCTTTTCATTTTATAGCTTCTGTTTGGGATCTAGTGGAAAAACAAATGTAAAGGTTCCTAATGGGTGGACAGCGTAATCCACAAATATCAAATAAAATAGAGGTAACTTAATAAACCATTTCCAATCGTTTACGCGCAATGGGAAAAATTTAGAAGGAAGGAAAATGGGCACCACATGACCTGAGCCAGAGGAACAAGGATGATCGTGTCGTGAAGTGTTTGAATCTGTTGAAGAACAACACCGAAAGTCTTTCCTGTGGAAAATCGTTAAGGGTGATGAAAAGTGGATATGGTACGACAATCCCAAATGCAAAAGCCACTGGGTACACCCCGGTGAAGCAACGACTTAGACACCAAAACGCAATATTCACTCCAAGAAAGTTCTGCTGTGCATCTGGTGGGTTATGAAGGGTGTGCTCTATTATGAACTATTTAGACAGGTTCAAACTGTTACTGTTGATTGCTACAAGCAACAGTTGCTGTGATTGAATCAGGAAATATGTCAGAAACTTCCATTCACAGGCAAATGATTGCGTCCCGTGAAATTACTGCATGACAACGCAAGTCGTGAAATCGGTCAAGGAAACATTGACGTTTGGCTGGGAAGTTTTGGAGCACCTGGCATGTAGTCCATCATAGCCCCTTTAGACTATCATTTGTTCTGATTGATGCAACATGGTTTGTCTGCTGTATGGTTCTGGACATGTGACGAAGTGCAAAAATGGTTTGGCGACTTTATTGCGTCACACGACGAAGTATTCTTCGTGGCTGGAATCCGTCAGCTGCCCGACCTATGGCGGAAGGTTATAGATAATGACGGCACATACTTTGATTCATAAAGGTATTGTTTTCTCTCAAATTACATGTTACGTTGTCTTAAAACAGTTTAAAACTTATTTGCACCCCTGATATTAGCCTGATAGAGATGTTATATACCTGGTGGTCTTCTGTAGTCTGTTTTGCTGAATCATGTTTACATACAGCTGGCTCACTCCCACTATCAACTGAGTTGCTGACAGTTTTTACAAACCAAAAGAATAATTTCAACTCTATCATAATAATAATAATAATTTCTTTTATATACAAAAATTCAGCTAATTTTATACTAAATAGATGCAGAATGTTAATGGAATTCACGTTTTGTTCTGTTAAATGTTACCCACTAGTCCATTTGTCCTGATCAGTTGTTGGTTTCCTTTTACTTGCAGCTTTACACTTAACTTGCAGCTGTACTCTACAGCAACTCCTGCATAAAAGGGACTGCACACAATACTAATTTTGTAAAAGCCAAAACAAATCCACAAATGATTAGCATTTGAAATGTTAAGAAGTATGAAACTTAAAATATGCTTAAGCTACATGAGAAACTTTTATTTAAGGAAGCTTTTGATTGATGATTTCAGTCTTCATCAGCCTTGTGGCAAATGGACGATGACGATCATTGGTCCATTTGTGTGTGTGTAGTATGCGAGTCTGGAGAATTCGAGGCCGCCGTGGTGCAGTGCTAGCATGTCCGGCAAGTAACTGGAAGACCCTGGGTTTGATTCCTGATGGCAGCTGATGAGAATTTTTCCGTGACTTTCTTATAAACGTGGAAAGTGCGATGACTTCTGTTTGATGTTCCTAGTCCACGTCAATTGTGTGTATTAATGTCACAAGGCTGACGGAGACAAGCTATCAGTCGAAAGCTCCCTTAAATTAAAGTTTCTTACATAACTTAAACATGTTTAAAAGTTTCATACTTCTTATTATTAATGGTTATGTGTTTATTATTGACGGTTATGTGATGTCCAAATTTCATCATGTTATTGCAAAATGTTCTTAATATATCTTACAAAATAATTTTTTTCACTCTGTACATCAAATAACTCCTCAAAAGGATCTAAATGCTGTATTTTTCACATACGTACAAAAGTCTGTTTATTCGAGAATTTTTCTTCATAAAATACATTCCCCATTTGCTTCTTCAAAAAATATGAGTCATTACAATGTCTAATCTATTATTATTCTACAAAAAAATTCTCATAAAATGCGTCAAGAACTAGTTCCTCTGTTGATGATGCACGCGAGCTATACACTGGACTTGGAAATTACTTGTGTTTTGTAATTGGCTACACACTGGTGCAGTGATACAGTGGACTTGGGAATTACTTGTGTTTGTAATTGGAAGTCCACCCTTATATACCTTCTGATACCATCTCTTTCGTATGAACTTACCAAAATGCAGATAAGTAGATCTACTAGCTTGTAAAAAAATTAATGTTTTGATTTTGAAATCCCTTTCACAATCTAGTTTTAAAAAATTGTTTGAGCGTATGAATCCTTTCACTTGTTCTATTGCAATGTTATGTACTGTATTTTCTGGCACATAATCAGCGGATTATCTGTTCCTAAAAGTTAAAATTCTAGTCACTGCGGATTATATGATGGTGCAGATAATACGTAGTGCCCCCCCCCCCCACCCATAAACTTCAAAAACAAAGCAGTTTTGCTCTTCATGCTGTGCCATATAATGAGGGAAATCTGTATCACGTCAAAGCTTTAAGAATGCCCCATGTTCGATGGCGATGCGCAATGTCACTGCATCACCATATCTCCCTCTCTTCCTTGGCTTTGACAAAAGCATGCGTGTGTGTGTGTGTGTGTGTGTGTGTGTGTGTGTGTGTGTGTGTGTGTGTGTGTAGACATTTCCTCTGCAGATTGCTGCTTTGTAAAAGTTAGGGGAGAAAACATTGTCTGCAGTAAAGCACATTGACCTTGAATAAGGGAGTGCAGTTTCCATTCTATGCTGCTCTGACCCGTGACCTCCATAAAGCCACCCCCCCACACACACACACACACTTAATGAGGTTCCAACCATACTCCCACTTGTTTATTTTGTTCTACTTCAAAGAGAATGCCTCTGGCACTTCTGCTACAGCTCCAAGACTGAAGGGGAGAACTTTGGCACCATCACAAATTATTTAATGTCTGAAATCCAGTGTTTCAGTTGTTGATGTAATTTAAGCATTACCCAGAGTTACAGCACGATTCCCACGGAAATTAAAAATATGTATCACAACCGTCTGAAAGTTGCGGGGTATTGTAGCAGTAACTTTTTTAAATTTTCAAAAAATTTCAGCGATTTTATGTTTTTTTAAACTCATTAAATGGCAGACCTGCCAACTGTTACGATTTTATCATATTTAGTACAATAAATCATGCTGCAGTATGATAATATGATTTTGCTGCCAAAAATAAAATTTTTTTTTTAAAAAGTCCCCATTTCCCCCTCTTCACACAGAAATAGGGAAAAATTTACATGTAATCTGTTTTTTCCCCTTTGAAAGATTTTTTTCCTCAGAGAGGTTTCTGATTTCTGGATGCATAACTTTATTTTTTATAAAAGAGTGTTCTAATGAAAATGAAAAAAAGATTGGTTTCTCTTCAAGAACTGGTTTTTATACCATTCCAAAATTAGATAATTCAAAATAAGAAAGTTGTAAACCCAATGAAGCATTGAAGAGGAAAAATGTGAATTTGACTTCTGTTAATAAAAAATTTAAAATGACTGCAGTTAACACCGGACATGATAAAAAATCTCAAACACATGTAATTAAAATGTGACAAGAACTGCATGAAAAAAATCTTGTAAAAAATATGTTAAATAAGCAAGAGAGGATTTTTTTTTTTTACCTTGAGTTTAACTGTGAATCAAACTTATGCACTGTTTCTTTGCCATGTTACAAAAGTTTTTGAAAAATACAATACAATGTTTCAGCAGGAGGAACCTTGTGAGCATACACTTAAGTCTGATATTTAAAGTCTTTTTACTGAACTAATTAGATTTGTAAAAGTGTTATTAAGCAAGCAAAATTAACATTTCATGTTAAAAATCATGTTATAAAGAACCAAAAAGATAACGCAGAATTATCAGTCGGTTTTGAAACCAAAGAATTTATTAAACCAGTAAACACTGAGGAGCAGAAAGAATTTTTTTTCTAAAGTTAGAATTTTTTTATTAAGGGCTGCAACTGTATAATTTCTATATTTCCATGGAATTTGGAAATATTAAATCATGTCCAAGTTGTTGATATTTGTAGAAGAGGACAGTAATTTTGTATCAATTTAGTATGTAACAAATATGTTCCCATGTCTCTTTTTAATGAATGAAGCAATTTCTGAAGCTGTTAATGCCACAGAAAGTGAATTTTTGAAATTTCAAGTAGCATCATTACCAGATGACATTTTAAATAGCAAAAGTATTTGTGAACAATGTTATTTATTATCTAAAGAAAAGAAATTGTGGCAAATTTCTTTATAGCAGACTTTGTAAAGTCATGTTAGGGATTTTAACCTTGCCTCATTAGTAATGCCTCATGTGAAAGAGTTTTTAGTTTAGTAAGGAGAAATAAGATTGATATAAGAGGCTCTTTGAGTACTTCAATCACTTTTAATTGCAAAAACCGGTATGTCTAGACCTTGCTTCCAGCAAAAATATTCTGTTGAATTAAAAAAAAAAAGCAAAGTCAGCCACATATGTTGGTTTAAATAAAAGTTAGATTTCTTAATGGTTGTCATGTGTGAAATTTAATGTTTCCTTGCTTTTAATGGAAAGCAAAAATCCATGAGCTACATTATAATTTTTACTGGTTTCATATTAATTAATACATTTTCCTGAACAATTAAGATTTTTGTTTAACAACATGAAAGTGTTTCCTGATTAGATTTAATTAGTTTCTGAATAAAATTTTGATGTAGGGAAAAAATCTTCGCATTCTGATCAAGAAATTTATGTAGCTGAAATAGGCTTCAAAAATTATCAGCACACGTTGTGTTATGATTTTTCTATCCGAGTCTTACGTTTTTGGTTCTGAGAGGTTGGCAGGTCTGAAATGGAAAGAAAGTATATATATATATATATATAAATACACTATCTACCAACAAGTAATTGGACACCTGTCATAGCAAAGGAAAACGAAGTTTATTCACCTTCAATAGTTGGTGGAGCCTCCAGGAGCGGCGATTACAGCTGCGACTCTCCGGGGCATACTCTCAACCAGACGTTGTACGACGCCTAGCGGTATTTTCTTCCACTCGGCTTGGAGAAGACAGGTCAGTTCCTTCACCGATTTCGGATGGTGGGGACACCCCTTTAAGTCGACGCTCCAACTCGTCCCAGAGGTGCTCGATAGGGTTAAGGTCCGGGCTCTGCGCAGGCCACTCCATTCGATTAACCCCATTGTCACCATACCAAGCCATGGTGGACCTCGCAACATGACAGGTGGCATTGTCATCCTGAAAGTAACATGGGTCCACCCCGTAAAACTGCCACAACGTAGGAAGCGCATGGTCATCCAAAATGGTGCAGTAGGTCTCAGCGTTGAGTCTACCAGGAATTGCGACCAAGGGTCCCGTGCCATACCAGGAGAAACACCCCCATAGCATAATCCCACCACCGCCAAACTTCACAGTTGGCATAATACATTCCGGCAGGAGGCGTTCTCCAGGCAGACGCCAAACCCAGACCGTGCCATCCGAACCGTAGAGGGTAAACCTTGATTCGTCGCTCCAGATAACCTGTTTCCACTGTTCAACGGTCCACTGTCGATATTCTTTGCACCACGTTAGCCGAGCAGCGCTATTGGACTTGGTGATCAAAGGCTTGTGGGCGGCAGCACGTCCATGATAACCGAGCAGATGGGCTTTCTTACAGATGGTATTCATCGAAAGAACACTCCCGGATGCCTGTTGAAACTCCTCGCGGATGTGGCGCATTGATTTGGTGCAGTTCTTCCAAATTTCTCTGGCCAGCACCCATCGGTATCTAACTCCCGGTTTTGTGGGTCTGCCGGGTCGGGGCAGATTCCGACAGTCACCTCTTATCTTCCACTTGCCAATCACGTAGGCCACTGTCGATTTTGGGTACTTCAATTCGCTGGATATGTCACTTATGGATCGGCCATTTCTGTGGTACCCGACGATTACACCTTTCTCGAAATCAAAGAACTCCGAACTGCGTGGCATCTTGCATGCGACTGGTTGCATTGTTTCCCACACGATACTTAACGGTAGCGGCCGTGACATGTATCAGGACCGCAGATATCGTCAATTGCAGGGGTGTGTCCAATTACTTGTTTATAGATAGTGTATATATATTTCCCTTTAAATGCTTTTGCCATATATATATATCATCATCATCATCATTGTCAACCATTATCAATCCACTGCTGGATGAAGGTCTCCCCAAGTTTCCTCCACAACGGTTTGTCTTGTGCCAGTCTCCTCCATGTCACTCCCGCATACTTTCGAATTTCATCCACCTATCTTCCGTGTGGTCTTCTTCTGGGCCTATATATTTATAGGGATGTAAGGTCAGGTGATGCGTAACATCACAGCCTCTCCTTGACAAATGTCAACCCCGCCTTCTCGTGGTGCATCCTGTTCCCACTAAAGGGGCTCTGACGACCGCCAATAGTGGTATAACTATACCATCGGGATTAGAGGAAATGCTATCCCACACTCACCAATCCGCTTGGCCAGCGTGGTGAGTTATGGCCAAACCCCTCGAAAATTACTCCCCAACTTAAATCTTGGCCCTCAGTCTCCGGCAGCTGGAATGTACCTGGCCAAGGCAGCGGCCAGTGCGACATGAAGGCAGAGGGTGCTAAGAATTCCCGGAGGACCGGACTAGGCTGCCATCTGATGCTGACCTTGGCTACGTATAATGGGCGCTCCCTATCTTCTGATTCAAGGCTTCTTGAATTGGAAGAGGAACTACAAAGGATCAAGTGGGACATCGTCGGGCTAAGTGAGGTAAGGAGAAAAGGAGAAGATCTCATTGAACTGAAAAGTGGACATATCTTCTACTATCGTGGGACAGATACTGGCAGAACTAGTGGTGTTGGATTTATAATAAACAAGAAACTGAAGGATAAATTTGTAGAAGTTGAAAGTTCCTCTGACAGAAATGCACGACTCGTTATCCAGCTCTCGAAAAGATACCAGGCTTAGATTATTCAAACTTATGCACCCACCACAAGTCATCCTGAAGAAGAAATTGAAGAATTTTATGAGGAAATTCATCATCTAAATAATAAAGGTAAGCAGCACTTGAAGATAATTATGGGAGATTTCAATGCAAAAATAGGGAAACGGCAACAGAATGAAACTTCAGTAGGTAAATTCGGTCACGGCAACAGAAACCAGCGTGGAAATACTCTCGTCGAGTTTGCAGAGGCAGAAGGATTTTTCATCTTGAACTCCTTTTTCAAGAAAAAGCCACACAGGAAATGGACATGGAGACATCCAAATGGAAAGACAAGTGAAATTGATTTTATTATGTGTAACAAAAAATTCGTTATAGAAGATTGCAATGTGCTAAACAAGTTCAACACAGGTAGTGACCATAGATTGGTGAGATGTAAGATGTACCTCAACACTAAACTCGAATGTGGCAAGCTCATAAGACAAACAAAATGTATTGACATAACCAACCTTAAAAAACACCATAATACCTTCAAGTTGGAACTGAAGAACAGATTCTCTGCTTTAGAAGGCCTAACATCGGAAGAAGTGGATATTTCGGAAGTTAACAGAAAAGTAATCAAAGCTCTTATGGAAACAGCAACTAAATTAGCTGGGTCTAAGAACAAGTTGCTTGTGAACAAATTATCAGGAAAAAACAAAATGTTGATGCAAAAAAGAAGAGAGATGAGTACAACTAAAGAAGATGTGACTTCCAAAGTGGAATATATAGAGCTATGCAAGACAGTAAAAAAAAATATCACTGAACACGTAAGAAAAATTCAACTGTGAACTAGTGAGGAAAGCAATTGAAAACAACCAAAGCCTAAAGATAGCAAAGGGATATCTCAGTAAGGGAAGAAAACAGATTATGGCACTGAGAAAAGAAGATGGTTCTGTAACAAGAAATAGAGGCGAAATTTTGACAAGAGTGATAGATTTCTACTCCAAATTATATGAAAGGGATGATACATGTACTCCAGACATCATGAAAGGTACCAATACTAGAGTTCCTCCAGTCCTCCCTGC
The DNA here is from genome assembly GCA_039090855.1 of Macrothele yani. Classification (NCBI taxonomy): domain Eukaryota; kingdom Metazoa; phylum Arthropoda; class Arachnida; order Araneae; family Macrothelidae; genus Macrothele; species Macrothele yani. The sequence goes on along the minus strand of CM077013.1, from coordinate 113,721,198 downwards.
AGAAGTTGCACATGCAATCAAGAACATGAAGCGGGGAAAAGCTCCAGGAGAAGATGGAATTACTGTAGACATCACACAAGAAGCAAGTGGAGAAATCGAAACAGTACTCGCCCAAATTTTCACTTCATGCCTTAATGAAGGGAAGATTCCTGAGGATTGGAACAACGCTACAATGATCCTGCTACATAAAAAAGGTGACATTGAGGATCTCGGGAACTACAGACCTATCAGCCTCCTATCAGTGGTTTATAAAATCTTCACTAAAGTTCTTTCACACCGTTTGAAGATAACACTGGACATGGCTCAACTGAGAGAACAGGCTGGATTCAGGGGTGGCTACAGCACAATAGATCATATCCACGTACTGAGAGAACTAATTGAAAGAGCGAGGGAATATGAACTTCCATTGTGCATGGCTTTTATAGATTGTGAAAAACCCTTTGATTCGGTGAAACCATCAGCAGTCACAATGGCTCTGAATTCATGCGGTATTGAAGATGCATACATTAATATTATTAATAACATCTATGAAAATGCATGTGCAAAGATTTGGCTGTTTGAAAATACAACACACATAAAAATTGGAAAGGGAGTGAGACAAGGTGACACCATATCTCTGAAGCTCTTTAATGCCGCATTGGAAAATGTCTTTCAATCACTGAACTGGGAAAACAAAGGGATAAAGATTAATGGAGATTATCTAACTCACCTTTGTTTTGCTGATGATGTAGTCATTTTTGCAACTACCCCATCAGAGCTGCAGAGTATGATCCAGGAACTTGCTGACAAGAGTAAAGAAGTGGGATTAAAAATGAACTTTCAGAAGACAAAAGTGATGTACAATGCTTTTACAAGAAATGAAGATTTATGGATTGATGGAGAAAAGCTGGTGATAACAGACACATACGTTTATCTTGGACAGCAGATATCAAATGAGGGTCACATTGATGAAGAAATTAATCGGCGTAGAAAACTTGCCTGGAGAGCTTTTGGAAGAAACAGCATAATTTTCATGAGCAATATGCCATTATGTCTTAAAAGAAAAGTGTTTGATCAATGCATCCTTCCAGTGCTTACGTATGGTGCAGAGACGTGGAGCTTAACTAAAAGAGACATACAAAGGCTGCAGACAACTCAAAATAGCATGGAGAGGTGCATGCTTGGTGTAACCAGGAGAGATAAGAAGAGGAACTCGTGGATTCGAAAAATGACAAGAGTGGAAGACATCATGATCAGAGTTAAATCCCTGAAATGGCAATGGACTGGACATACTGCCAGAAGGACAGACCATCGATGGACAGCCAAAATTTTAGATTGGATTCCAAGGGACAGGAAAAGCCCCAGATGAAGACCACATGGAAGATGGGTGGATGAAATTCGAAAGTATGCGGGAGTGACATGGAGGAGACTGGCACAAGACAGACCGTTGTGGAGGAAACTTGGGGAGATCTTCGTCCAGCAGTGGAGCGATAATGGTTGACAATGATGATGATATATATATATATGAAACAGCCTGTATATATATATATATACACACACACACACAGGGTGTTTCAAAACTAATGGAACAAGCTTTAAGGGGTAATAGAGCACACTGAAACAAGAAACAAGCACTTTTTGTCGTAGAATGCATGGTCGCAAGTTACACAGTTAGGCGCTTTCGGTTTCCCCACACACGCTGTCTTCCACAACGCAAAGACCCATATCTTTTACCAGAACGTCTGGATGGGAGGACGTACCTTATTTTTCTTCAAGTCTTGCCTGAATTGATCCAGCGTGTATCAGAGCAGTCGTCTGCCGCAAAATGTGGTTTCATCATGATGGAGCGCCAGCTCATTTCAGCACTCAGGTGCATGATTACTTGAACGCCACATTTCCAGGCCAATGGATTGGCCAAGGTGGACCCATCGCTTGGCCCCCACGATCACCAGATCTGTCTCCTCTGGATAGTTTTTTATGGGGATATCTTAAGTCAGTAATGTACGACACTCCCATTGATTCCAATGAGGAACCAATTGCCAGACTTTCAGTTGCTACTGCAGCTGTCTGGGAAATGCCTGGTATTTTCCACAACATACGGGCATCTTTACGTCGACGATGCGAAGCGTGTATCAGAAGTGACTGTCGCCCTTTTGAACAGCTTTTGTAAATGTAATTAATTTCAGTATATACTTATTAATATTTGCAAATTTGATGTAGTTTTGTGATGTCACGTTTTTTTTTTGTTTTTTTTTTTATCTTGTCTGCAGTAAAGCTTTGTTTTGATTTGTCGTGCCATTCCTGTCTTTGCGTTGCGAAAGACGGCATGTGTGTGGAAACGGAAAGCGCGCTCCAGCGCCTAACCGCGTAACTTGCGGCCATGCATTTTCTTGAAGAAAAGTGCTTGTTTCGGTGTGTTCTATCACCCCTTAAAGTTTGTTCCATTAGTTTTGAAACACCCTGTATACAGTAAAACCCTGCATCGTATAAAACCTAATCTTGGAATCTGGAAATCCTCCTTTCGTCGGAAACGTGGGAGGAAGTGGTGCTTGCGCGTCTCCGCATTGGGCAGTGTCGTTTCACTCACCGCTTTTTGCTGTGTGGCGACACTGCGCCGATGTGTGAGACGTGCAATTGCCGACTCACCGTCACTCATCTTCTGTGTAGCTGTGTTCGTTTTCGAGATGTACGTTTTCATTTCTTTCATTCTTATTTGTTGACCGCGGACGCCGCTGCGCTGCAGCTGCTGCTAGGTGACCACTGCGATACTGTCGCTGTTTTCTCATTTTTAAAACAAACTGACTTTTTTAAACGTATCTAGATTTTAGCCCTATCATCACTCATTTTTCAGTTTTACTGAATCAGTTAGATTTTAATCATTGTACCATATTTTTAATACTGTTTGTTTCATTGTCTTTTTAGCCCTTCCATCATTCTCATTTTTCAGTTTTACTCGATCAGCCATATTTTAAGTTTTATACCACGCTTTTAATACTGTTTGTTTGTCTTGTGTCTGGTGCTCTTTGGCCAAACATGGCCCTTGCGCCATAAAAATAAACCAACCAACCAACCAACCAACAGTAAAACCCAGGGCTGGACAAATCCCGGGCTCCTAAAATTCGGGCCGTGGCGCCTGATTTTCTTCTTACTTGGGATTTCGTAATTTGCAGTAAATACTGTAATTTCTGTTGTATAATCCATAGATTACCTATTAAAAAGTTATAAATTTAGGTACTGCGGACACTGGTAAAGAAAGAAAGAAAAAAATTAGTGCAGCGTTTTAAAAAGTCCGCGAGGTAATAGTCACGAGAGTTAGTGTTACTGGGAAAATGCGGTAGCAAAAAATGTAACGTAACAGCGAGCTAAAAGACCGCAAAGAGATTGTAGGAATATATATACATATAATTTTTTTACTTAGAAGCATTTTGACAGAAAATATGACGCAAGGAAGGCGTTGCTATTTGCGCGTACATGGAAGCCTACGTGCTGTGAGAATCCGTGACTCTCTGAAATCCCGCAAAGCTATTATTCCGAAGCATGTAGCCATTCTGCAATCGCATTGGCCAATACTGTGCACTTAATTTCCTTATTAAATCGGTGAAATGCGAATCGTATTTGCCTAGCTAGTATGGTGCTCTAATTGTATTAGTTAAGGATTTTTTTTTTCTTTCGGTATTCCGTTGAAACGTATTCAGAAATAAGAAAGTGCTATGGTTTGTCCGCAATTTCAATGGATTTTTTAGTATTTAGTGTAACTAATGAACTACAGTAATGCTGCAACAGCTAGCGATTTTAGTTCTCCATTTACTTAAAAGTAACCCAAAAGTACTTCAAAATGACAGTTACTTTTTCAATAAGACGATCATTTTTTCTTACATCTTTGGATTTCTGAGTCGGTCCTGGGAATCGCCGTTTTCTGTCGGGAATTACGATTCACGATTAACATGATAGGTGTGGACTGTCATACATGCCAGTTACTACGGAATGTCCATAGTTTCTACGGATTTAGTTGTCTGACTACGGAACTCACTCTCGAAACTACGGATTTTACGAATTTTCATTTTGTTTAAAAAAATATTATTTTGCTATTATTTTATGATATACATAAGATTCTTAAGCGGATTCGCGGAATTATCCAGTGTTTTTTTTTTTTTTGTCATCATTTAGATCGTTCTCAAGGTTTATGCAAAACTGAAGAGAATTTGGGAGGTGGGTCATTTTCCGTCTGGTGACGGTATTTCGTGTTTCAAAGCTTTCGAAAATAGAAGTTAAATGGAGTAAAAAAATTTGTCCTAATCGTAATTTTTTTCTTCCGATGTTGCGTTTGTGTCTAGTATTCTTGTTAAATATCATTTTATGGCATAATGTTCGTATTTCAGCATGAAACTGTAGGCAAGAATTTGCGGAAACGGAAGTTAGACGCCGCGAAAATTTCCTCCTAATCTTCAGGCATCGTGAGATTCTTCCGCGAAATCGTGAAATTCCACCTTTTTCGTTATTTTGGCCACTCAGGAGATCGATGCACAAGTAAGCAGAATTTTATGGGTAGATATTCGTCGGAGGACGGATCTTCACGAAACTTTCGAAAACGGAAAGTCGACGGAGTTCAGATTTTTTCCGTAATCGTGATTTCGTTTTACTCGCGATGTTGCCTCTGTTCAGTATTTTTAAGTATCATTTTACTGCATAAATTATTGCATTTCAGCTTGAAAATAGGAGAAAAATTTTCCGAAACCGGAAGTCAGACGTATTTCGCCTAATAGCTAACCCACGATGTTCACACTCTCTAGCGCTGTTAAATATTCCCCACCCCTTAAGGTTTTGCACTTAATCTTGATAAGGAAGAAGGAAATTTCTGACAGCAAGAATGCAGACTGCTGTCAGACAAACTGACAGCAGTCTGCATTCTTGCTGTCTGTTTTGATTTTTCACCAAATTGATACATGGTGTTCAAAAGTATTAATATTCCCAAAGTTACACCATTTATCTAAATATTGGGTTGTCGGAAAAGTCTTGACGTATTTTGGCACCCCATGGTGGTTGGGCGGTTTTGGAAGTACTAGAGGCATGCGCAGCTCGCAGTTCTAGCTGCAGTCTAAAAGAAATAGTGAACGATTTGGTTGATTTGCAGAGATTTGGCTTCAAGTTGAAGATGGAAGACCAAACTGTGCATTTTCACCATATTTTACTGTTTTACTTCCGTAAGGAGAAGAACGCACATCCAGCTTGTGAAAAGTTGCGTGAAGTGTACGGTGATAATGCTCTACAAGAACGTCAGTGCCAGCGGTGGTTCGCAAAATTCTGTGCTGGCGATTTTGACTTCAACGATGCTCCTCGGTCCGGGAGGCCAACCGAGGCTGATGACGACCAAATCAAGGCATTGATAGAGTCAAACCCACGTTACACGACACGAGAGATTGCAGACACATTGCACATCCATCATTCAAATGTTCATGACCACCTGAAGAAGCTGGGATACGTAAGCAAGCTCGATTTGTGGGTTCCTCATGAACTCGAAGCTCAATTGACGGCACATATAAACATCTGGGATATGCTCATTAAACGTGAGGAAAACGATCCTTTTTTTGAAGCGACTGATAACGGGTGACAAAAAGTGGATTGTGTACAACCATGTGCTGCGCAAACGGTCTTGGTCCCGACGTGCTACTTCGCCTCAAACAACATCCAAAGCAGACATTCATGAGCGGAAGGTTCTGGTCTCAGCGTGGTAGGATTTTAAAGGTGTCATGTTTTTCGAGCTCCTACCACGGAACCAAACAATCAATTCAAATGTGTACTGTTGGCAATTGGACAGTTTGAATGAATCCATCATCCAGAAATGTCCAGAGCTCGTTCATAGTAAAGGTGTTATGTTCCATCACGACAACGCGAGACCACACACAAGTTCGATCACCCGCCAAAAACTATTGGAGCTGGTGGGATGTGTTTCCACACCCAGCATACGCGCCTGACCTTGCGCCGTCAGACTTCCACTTGTTTCACTCTCTTCAACAGTCCTTGCGGGGTATAACTTTCAATTCAGATGAGGCTGTAAATCAGCACCTTGTACAGTTTTTTGCCAGGAAAGACAGGTCCTTCTATGAACGAGGAATTCTGCAGCTCACTGAAAGATGGCAAAAGGTTATCGAACAAAACTAGCATTATATCATTGATTGATCTTTGTTCTTTCTATCAATAAATGACCTTTCCAAAACATGGCTAAAATACGTCATGACTTTTCCAACAACCCAACAGTTGAAGCTTTGATATCATGTGCTCACAGTCCTCAGGCTATTGTTGTTATCAGAGGGCATAAAAAAACTAGAAAAGAAAGAAAAATGACAATGAAGAAGTAGGCAGGCAATGATATCAGCACAAAGAAATTAAGCAATGGTGCTGTGCAGTTGTAGAGTCAACAAAAGACAAATTGACAGCAATCTGCATTCGTGCTGTCTGTTTTGATTTTTCACCAGTTAAAATGTTCAGCTTTTTCTTCCCCTTCTTTGGTCTCATCTTGTCTTAAACTGCAATTTTAGAGGCAGTATGATCATATGGTAAGTGGAGGTTCATGCACTGTGCATTTATTTGCTTGGATATCCTGTCTGTCAGGCATTGTGGAATTCTGAACTCATCTTACTGATTTTTACTGGTGGAAGTTTCGAACTTAAATCTCGCAATCATGCCCTCGCCGGGGAATTAACTTTGCATTTCGCACATGTTAAGTTCGTTTAATTAGAGTCCTTGTTTGTTGTAACGTTTTGTTGGGGTGCATATTTGTATGCACCCCAACAAAACGTTACAAAGAGATCGATCATTTCTTAAAATAGTCTATGTATTTCATGCAATACCAGTTATTAGTAACACGGCTATTGCCAATGTTGGCAGGTATGGACTCATTTTTTTTTTTTTTTCCCCTTTTTGAAATGTCATGGTCTGAGACATGCTGCTGCGGATTATGCGAAGGAAAAAATTGTTTTTCTCTTTGGATTATACGTCCTTGCTGATCTCCCAAAGTAAATTTTTTTCTTAATTTTATGGTCTACAGATTATACGAAGAAAAAAATATGGTACTTTGAATTCATATCTACAAAATATGACATACGCAAATAGTATTTTGATAAAATTGAAATCTGAAATTTTAATTTTTTTGAGGTCATGCACTGAAAGAATGGAAAAAGAAAATTATGAAGCAAATTTGAACTTTATTTTGCAATAAGTGGTTTGGGCAAAAAGAAAAAAAAATTGACAACAAATATGGTTTACCACTTTCGTTCCAGCGTCATAGCCAAATATGTTTTTGTTCATGCGTTATTGACTTCGTTTCACCTGGCGCCTAAATTTTGGAGCTGGCTCCTAGATTTAAAACATATTAGTCGAGCTCTGAACTAAAACCTCAAAAATCTGGCATCAACGGGACCGTACAAGTGCCGGATTTATGAAGGTTCCAGATTTCTGAAGCTATCCGAAAATTGCGTAACTGTCTGCAGATTATGTGTCGACTTTTTTTTCTCTCATGCTGAATTTTACCATTTGCAGATTGCCTCCGCGGATTATATGCTGAAAAATATGGTACTACTATTTTACTTTTTCCTCTCACCTTTAAACATCTTTGTTTTAGTTTTGTCAATTGCTGTTTTTTATTATTCTTTGAGCTAAATACAAAGTTGGCTCAAAACGTTTTTAGATATTTGAATATAAAAAATGGTAGATACATTTTGTATTCTTTGGAACCATGTTTCGGAGTAGTGATGGCATGAGTCATTCTTCTTTGGGGGTTCACACATCATTCATGTAAAAGAATCCTTCATGAATTATCCTTCATTTTCTACCACTCCTAGTTGTCTCACTACACACTGAGTAAATCACTTATTGTAGGGAACTAGGGATCCCGTCTTTATGACTACGAAGCAAAAATTAGCAAACTGCACAAAAGAACGAAAGCTCAGTTAGAACCCATTCATCGTTCACAAAAGAATCTCCAGTTGTGATAAACACATAATTCACATTCTAGGCCAGAGCAAAAACTGGCAAACTCCCAAAAGAGCAGGATCTTAGTTAGAAGGCATTGACAGTTCACCAATTAATCTTTGCTTGTTGCGTTATTTCCTAGCTGACTGCCGATTGTTCACTTACATAACAGTTGGCACTTATTAATTCTTGACATTACTCTTCTTTATAGGAATTCATTTCTAAACTCATGTGGGTGGAATAAAGTTAAACATACTGCAACTTCAGTTAGTGTGACAGTAATAGCAGATCAAATGCTCGTCCACAGTGGTGAGAGCAAACCATGCACGGTTAAGTGTCATTTGTTGAAAACAAATCGTTCATGAATGGTGCATCACTTTTTAAAGCATGTGGATCATTGTTCTTCAGGAATGGCTTTTACAAGTTCTTAAGCATCTATTGCTTTTCTTTTGTTGTTTAAAATGTTCTTTGCATCTGATTTTTGACATGGGAATAAAAAAAGTGTCACACAGAGTAAGGTTTGACAAATGTTGCAAAGTTTTGACAGATATCTTTTTTGATAGTGTCCACAGTCTAAGCTGCCATGTGGGAAGTTGCATTGATGCGGAAACAAACCACAAGAGTGCCGTTCTTTGGTCACCTTTTGCATCATTTTTCTAGCACTCTAGGCAAACATGTAGATGTACACCATTCTACTGTCACTGTCTGTTGACTTTCTTGGAACAGTAGCAAGGTCTGTAGAAGAAGGAAGCCACCTTATTTTTTTTAACAGTGGTTTCTTATTTCAACCTTTGTAGATGGAGTCTCATCTGGAAAAACACCACATTGCAATTGATTCTTGATTTGGGGCTCGCATATGAAAATCCATATTTCACTTCCTGTTAGGATGTCTAATACATACCTGGCATGTCCTTTTCAAAAATTTGTCGAGCACAAGATAATAAGAATTTGGGCAAGTGTGCTTTTGCTCATCCATTAAAATGATGAGGTACTCATTTTGAGCATTGCTTGCATAAATGCAGATGTTCATACAAGATACCCTTCACACTCCCTGAACTGATCTTCAGAATGCTTGCTTTTTGAAGATCTGTAGTAAGTGGGTTTTATCTCATTAGAGAGAATTCGGCAGTAACATGCAACTGAAATCAAGGATGTGAAGAAAATAGAGGAGCATGCTTAAGTTACATAATGTAAGCATGTTCCTGCATTTCCTTCATATTCTAGTTCCTCCACAGTGACCATGTTTCCCTGTGACACCAAAGTTAAAAGTTGTCCTAAACAAGGATCATCTAAAGACATTTTGTCGTTTTTAAAGTTTTGGCAGACCAGTTGAAAACTGTTGCTCAGAAGAGCTCTTCTGGTCTAGAAAAGTAAGCGTCAAGCTTTGAAAACAGTTTTCTGGTTTCAGACCATTTTTGTAATCGTAAACGATCATCACTCGAATAGTTCTTTTGTCAAGGTCCATTGCAGAAGCTCAAATGCCGATGACCTTTGCTTCAGCTCCCTATGGAGAAACATGGAGCCAACAGATATTGTGCTGCCAGTTATGAGAGATGGATTGGACATCACATGTTATTTTGCCATCGTTACTGAAAATTAGTTACCATTATGACCAGTGACAAAAAGTAACAGTTAATAGGTTTAAATAATGGTCAGTAATTCCTTATTTAGTAAATTCTGTTCAACATGTTTTTAAAATTTAAAAACATGTTGAACAGAATTATGAAATAAGGTTAGTAGTGACCATTATTTAAACCTATTAACTATATATCATGCAAATTTGAGTACACTATATACCTCCAGGTGAAATGTATCACATCTAATCTAAAAAGTAATAGTTCCAAATTTACTCATAAAAATGTTGCTGTTAGCCATGTCTGAGCAATAGTTGGAGTCCAAAATCACCATTACATCATGGTTTTGGTTACCATGTCACCATATCTAAACAATTTGTCTCCTTTTCTGTTGAAGCATCATAGAGGTCGCTAGTAATGTGAGCTTTCTTTCAGACTCTCCTTTTTTCAATGCTTAAAATCATTTTTGTTTTGGCTGTCACTGTGCGTTCGCTCGTGAACAAAATATTCAAAGTGAACCAATTGTAACAGTAATTTTTATCACTGGTGCAAGTCAGTTTCTTACCGTTCCGTCACTGCTTCATTAACCCTGTCATAAACAGTGGTTTTGTCACTGTCATAAGTAAGATGGTGACTTGTAATTCCAGCATCTCTACAGCTCCATCATCGATTTTGCTACCATTTAAAGTCACTGTTACTTCTCTGGAACTGCCATCATTGTCACTGTGACAGGAAAATCACTATTAAGCCCACCTCTATCAGCTAGGATATCTTAATAAAGGTACAAGGATGCCTATGATACAAAACTTTTGTTTCTTAAAAAAAAAAAAAAAAAAATGAAGTGTATGGAAACTTTTTGAAAGTCTGACATAGATGTAGTTCTTTTTAAGATTTGATTCTGCTACAAGGACTTTATCACCTGCTTATAATTAGGGAACAGATTTTTAGGTAAATTAATACTTTCACATAAAAACATATATTTTCAAAAATTTGTGGATAAACACATATTTTCCAAAACCCCATAATGAATACAAAAATTGTTTCCATTTTTTTAATTTTTTTAATGTAAGTAAACCAAAATTAAAATTCTGCACAAAAAAAAACAAAAAAACCAACGTAAGATAAGAATTTGGCATATATATCTGTTGATATAAATTTCTTCTCACATTCGATAAAGAACTTGGAAACAACAACAAACCTACTTCTGAAACAGCTAAAGGAATGCATGATGTTGAAACAAAACTTAACACACCTTCAGATTCAAGAATAGCAACTCTAAGAAACAAATTCATATGTGTGTTAGAAAAACTAGTGGATTTCAAACTGTGTGTGTAGTTCAAGTTTTAGAAGACCAAGTGGTATGTAAAACTGAATGTTTAAGTGTTTGTGACATCTCCCTCTTAAAATATCTAAGGTTGTCTTCCTGTGAGTTTGAATGATCGTTTTCTCGATGTCTGTCAATTTTTCATGACAATAGGCTAAGATTTGCCTTGGAAAATCTAGAGATGGCATTTGTTGTCCACTGTAACTCCAAATAACTTTTTCCATCTACTGTGTAGATGTGATTAATGTGGTACTAACTTTATCTTTTTATCACAGAAATTAACTTCCTTCTACAATTGGTACAATTTAAATTTTTGAGGTATTCACATATATTTTGAAAGCTGCAGTAATTTTTGTTGTTGTGACCATTATTTTGTATATTTTCAACAATTCCTGTTTTTGTTTCCATTCTTTGAGTATTCTGTCTGATCATAGTGAGATGAGGCATAATACTAAAAAAAACAAAAAAACTCAGTACTCAATGGAGCAAAATTTACGAGTGAAGGACAGGCCTGTCTTTCACTCATAAAGTTTGCTCCATTTTCAAATCTTCTGGCTACATGATTGCAGTTAAACCACCTCCATATCTTCTTAATTTCATCCTTAAAGACAGAGATCCCAATAAACCCCTAGAGTTACAAGGTATCTACTCTTTCCCTGTCAACATTTCCACAGGTGTTACCCACTATATTGATAGTACTTATCACAGCATCAACCAGCAATTGATAGAACATATTGCTGATGTTAAGGAAGGCAACCCTTTCAGTTTTAACAATCAGCGATACATCTGTGATTCCCAATTGGCAAAATGTTAAACGTATCACTCCGTTCAGCATTCGGAAAGCTCTCGGGTACCATGAAAGCATTGAAATCTACCTTACCCCCTAACACCTGCAATACAGATGTACCTTTTCACCAGAGCAGCAGAATGTAGATGTATGTGCGTACGCTGTACGCAGATAGTTTCCAGAATTAGCAGATTTTGCAGATAGTTTTTGCTTGTAGATTTAAAAAATAATAATAGTTTCATTTATTGCAATTATAACACTTACTCATGGTTTACTCAGATTAATATACTTAATTTAATTTCAACTTGAACTTTCAGTTATTTTTCACATCTTTTCAGTTCTTTTGTTTTTACAGATGTTTTTAGATTTCATCAAGGCCTGTTCCCAATGTATAGGAACTGTATCAAAGTTTTGTTTACACAAAAATAATTTAAATTTTTATTGCCAGGTTCCTCTTATACGTGCCAGTTATTAAATTAAAAAATATTTTCCTTATGTATGTTGTAAGTCTACTATATTTTTGAATTTAGTTGTTGAAAATGGCATTTATAAATTTTGAAGGTTCATTAAGGTGGATCCACCTAAAATCTTCTTTGCCTTGTATTTCCAATGGGCAAACTTCTGCAGCCATTTTCTTCACAATTAATTCGTTCCCAAGGATGAAAATTTGAACATCGATAAAAATCACTTCATATTATAGCCTACTATACTTAATATTTTTTAAAATTTAACCATCATTAAGCAATCTAATGTTTGTTTGTCTACTGACATCAGTGTACAGGTAGCACCATCTATTTTCTGGTCTGAACACCACCAAAAGAAAAGTTATTGATTTTTCATATAATTATGGTTAATTTTAAGAAAATATTAAATATACTAGGCTGTAATACGTATGAAGTGATTTTTATTGAGGTTCAAATTTTCATCCTTGGGAACGCATTAATTGTGAAGAAAATGGCTGCAGAAGTTTGCCCATTGGAAATACAAGGCAAAGATTTTAGGTGGATCCACCTTAATGGAACTGTTTTTCTGGATATAAATATTTTCTCTAATTAGCGTCTTATTTTTATGAGGTCCGCAATCCAATATTTTGATATTTTGCCATAAAGGTCCGTTTCACACACATTGCTGCACATTCAGTTATAATGTACTAATCATTGGAATCTGTAAAGCTCTAATAATTATTTATTGTTTTATTAATTTTTCTATAAATTATCTTATTCAATTGTTATCGTGGTTCACGGGTTTGCGGCAAGTTTTCTGTTTCGATGGCTGTGTATGCAGATACATTTTACTTTTATACAACTCGGCTTTTCACATCCCTATCATTTGGAAAGCTATTTTGTATTCTGGCAGCAACTGATTTTTACACCGCATGGTTCATTCCACTTATTTCATTCCATGACTGATGAAGGTAAAAGTCACTACCGAAAGTCCCACCACTTATAATTTTTTAACGTAACTTATGCATGATATGATGATGCATTCTTCTAATTGTTTTTATTATGCCTGAATTCCAAGCTATATTTGTACTTGGGTAACTTTTAAAAAATGCCATTCAATGAATTTTTCTTTGTCTATCCATAAATATTTTTAAAAAATATCTGTTTTTTCAAACATTTTCAGACAATCCCAATATACTTAGCCAAAAAAAAAAAAAAAAATGAACTACACCAAAAAAGTCGTTCAATCCTGATGAAACTCTGCATGCAAGTACCGTAGGGATAAATACACAAATAATTAAAAAAAAAAAAAAGATGAAATAGTGGCCCATCACAGCACATGGGAACCGCACATTGAGGAAGGTATATCAAGGACAAAGCTCGCTCTCAGGGACAATTCTGTCAGTGGATTGTGGTTGCATTAACCTCCATGGACTGTGAGGATGCCTCGATGTCAGATCCATGCATAATACGAGCAGTTAAGCAAGTTTGAGAGAGGATGTATAATTGGGCTAAGAGAGGCTGGTTGGTCAAGTTGCCGTATACAGACATTTGGATCGGAGAGACGCAGCAATCTGATGATGTTGGTACCAATGGGTCAAGGACACAATCCTAGGACACGCGGGCATGGACAGGCGAGGGCAACGACAGAATACGAGGATCGAGCAATTGTGAGAACAGCATGACAGAACCGAATATGTCACACTGAACCATCCATCACCATGTTACGTTGTCTATAGGTATGGATGTGGCCTTCCGCACCATTGCCAGATGGCTTGTGGCATGCGCACTACATTTGAGAGGGCCACTCTGTCACTTACCACTGATCAATGAGCATCGCCGACACTGGTTGCAGTGGTATGTGGCCCAATCAACATGGGATAGTGTCCAGTGGCATCATGTTGTCTTCAGGGATGAGTCACGGTTTACACTTGGCACCGATGACCAGCGCATACGTGTCTGGAGATGAACCAGCCAGCATACGGCTCGCACGCAGGGAATGACTACTATAGTGAGTCATAAGTTCGTAGTGTTTTGAGGTACAGTGTTCAGTCCTGTACCACATGTTGACCACATATGGCTTTTTGCAAAATACAGTCCATCAGAGTATATGGTCCCTCACCAGCGTTTAGCCAAAAATGCAATGCTGTTGCGATACTATGCGGCTGGCTTGGATGCAAAAAACTCAGCGATGCCTTCTTTCACAGCCTCCAAGGAATGGAACTGTCTGCCAGCCAAGAAGTGTGCCGTGGAACGAAACATGTGAAAATCCGAAGGGGTAAGACCCGGGCTATAGGCTGGGTGTGGTAGGATTTTGATTCCATCCAAATCCTGAATTTTCTGGCGGACAATCCGTGACCTATGACATGGGGAGTTGTCGAATTTCAGGAGGACCTTCTTTCTGTTCACCATTGTGGGTAGCACTGGTGTAGAATGCCGTATACGGGTCTTGTTGCAGTTGGTTGGCATACAGGTTCCCATTGACAGCCCGACCTTGTAGCACAAGATCCCAGTGGACAGGACCCTCGAAATTCCGTGGTACAGACAACATTCATACCTGTCTACACTGGCAAGAGCCTTGTCAGTAGTAACTAGTATTACTGCGCGTAACACATAGATGCAGGAGAATGAGGATATCGCAAGAGGGGGGGGATTATGGGAGAAATCTTCACTCCGTCAGACTTCTGGTTTTGGAATTTTCCTCCTATTTTCTTTCAAGATGAAATACAAATACTTAACAGTAAAATTTTATTTAACAATAATACTGGACAGAGGTAACACCGCAAGAAAAAAATTACGATTACAGAAAAAATCTGAATTCCGTCGCCCTTCCATTTCTGAAAGTTTCGTAAAGATGGAATTCTGTCCTCCGAACATCCTCTCCTGTCAACATCAGTCCCCCCCCCCTCAAATTTCTGCTCACTTGGGTTTCAATCGTGTGAATGACCAAAATAATAATGAAAAAGGCGGAATTCCTTGAATTTGTGGAAGAATCTTATTCCTGAAGATTACAGGGAAATTTTTGCACCATCTAACTTCCATTTTTGCAAATTGCTGCCTACAGTTTTAAGCTGAAATACAAACATTTATACCATAAAATGATATTTAACAAGAATAGTGGACACAAAGGCAACACTGAGAGAAAAAAAATTATGATTATGGTAAAAACTTTTATTCCGTTTAACTACCATTTTCCAAAGTTTTGAAACACGAAATACCATCCCCAGATGGAAACCTTCCCCTCCCCAAAAAATAATTCTCTTCAGTTTTGCATTGATCTTGAAAATGATCTAAATGATGACAAAAAAAAAAAAAAAAAAAAAAAAAAAAGTGCAATTCCGCGAATCCGCTGAAGTATCTCAGGTATATCGTAAAATAATAGCAAAATAAAAAAAAAAATTTAAATGAAAATTCACAGAATCCGTAGTTTTGACAATGAGTTTCGTTGTTCCATAGTCAGACAACTAAATTCGTAGAAACTACGGTCATTCCGTAGTAGTTGGCGGGTATGCAACATTGTCTTCACTTCAAAATGCTCTCTTTGAAACACTGCTTGAGCCTCATCCCCTGGCTGCAGCCATTGGTTTCTTGTATCAGGATAACCTAGGAAGACCCACTTCTCATCAGTATTTATGATTCTCTGCCAAAACCAGTCACCTGGATTTTGTAGCAATTCTCTACACAAGAGTGTCACACTCCTCAGCTTCCTTCGGGTTCAACTCGTGGAAACCATTCGCGGACATCTGGAGTGAAATCCGAGCTGCTGTAGGTGACGAACGATGGTGGTTTGTGATGCACGGACCTCCTCTGCTAATCGTTCGGGTGCTGGTCCCTGAGTGCTGATCGACAGCTAGACGCAGGGCTTCGGTGTTGGTGGTGACTGGTCTCCCACACCTCGATTTGTCAACGAGCTGTGTGTCTCTGGACCAAAAGCATTGGAATCATTTTCTTGCTGTTGCAGGGTGCAGTGTCCCCTCACCTACACTACAAATTTCCTATGAGGCAGCTACCATATTCAACCCTTTTTTTTCCAGTAATGGCATAGGAGCACACAAACTACAAGTTTCTCCTCCAACATCCTCATCTCATATGAACATGTTGGGCCCGGGGCATGCCTACCTGTCTGAGCAGTGGAGAAAGTCACCCAATCAGGGTGGGACACATTCCACCTTACTGCACATGTTCCACCTTTTTGGCGGAGCTTCTCCATCTGTACCGCAAAACGCTATGAATGTTTGACTCACCCTGCTATCTGGGAAGCTATTTCCTATGATTGCTGGACACCCTTGATTGTCCTTCATATTACCCTTATGGCTCAACAGTATGTCAATCACTTTCTATAAACTGTTGCGTTGCCATTCCTGTCACAGTATCACCGAGCAATTTTTCAACAGGATAATGTCCTGCCACATATGGCACAGCTCTCCCAGGCCTGCCTCTGTAATGTCTGTAACACCCTTCCATGGCCAGCCCGAGTGTCCGATCTCTCATCGATGGAACATGTTTGGCACATCATGGTACACCAACTATGGCCATCCCACAGTGTTGGCGAACTAGCCCTCCATCTGTACTCCATCTGGCATGCTATGTTTCAGGACAGTATCCATGAACTGTATGCCACATGTCTATACCACACCGGGTAACCACTTGTGTCTGAGCCAGAGGTGGCATTACCATGTACTAATGGCCCAACTGACCTGGAATTGCAATTATTTTCTTTCCTATACTTGTACGTTGCACATGCCAATTTCATCTTGATTGGAATATTCCTTCTGGGTGCTTTGGGGGGGGGATTGGCAAATAGTGTATCTGGTTGGCAAGGAAAGCAATACTTATGTTTGGAATATAAAAAGAAAAACATATTTTTTTTGTTTAACCCTTTAAGCAGCCGATGTACACGAACCGAAATTTGCCCAAATTTTCCTGCGCCCCTCAAACAGAATCATTCTCGTAGTGACCGGGTTATATGAACGCTATGGCAAAACAATTCCTTTCCCTCTTCATCTCAGGAGTGTCGACTATAAATCTGTCGCTGATTGTAAGTGCTCCCTTACAGTCCTTAATTTTACAGTATGTAATCTGATTCCCTTATAGTCTTTTATTCTCTATTATATCACCCAAGGAATGATTCAGAAGGAGTAGTCCCCCAGACATCGAAATCGTGCCACAGGGAAAGAAAAAGTTATTCAAACTTTTTTTCGCTTCTTACTTTGGTTGTTAGCCCTTTCTATAGCATTCTCGGCAGAAAAGATAATCAGACATAGAGGATTAATGACAATCATAATTCCAAATGACTACTTACTTAGAACGACAAACCTAAGGTAAAAGCAATGGTTTCTGATGCGCAGTTTTACTCATTTTCATTGCGTTCGGCCCACTTCTTAGACAGGGAATATATTCGTTCGCGCTGATTTCAGCCTATTTTGTTAACCTCGAGTTAATTCATTCCAGCCGGTTAAAGGGTTAATCAACTGTAACTTTTCTTTCGTTATTTACAAAACTAGTCCATTTTTCTCTGAACTTTTTAGTGCTGCTCTTGTAAAATGTTCCTGGTTCAGATACAAAACCAGTCACTAGTGCACCTGTTGACTTCACTGAATGAACCCCATTTCTTTCACCATTAACATCATTCTGGGAAAAAATGAAATAAGTAATTATATTGTTATGAATCCTGGGATGAATTAGTATTTCCCATTTGTCAGGTTGTTTGGATTTCTGATTCCGTCCATTGAACATGAAGTCCGGTATTATCCAAGTGGAAAATTGCATCTTCATCCCAGAGTTGTATAAAAGTAAAATGTATCTGCATACACAACCATTGAAACAGAAAACTTGCTGCAAACTCACGAAGCGTGAACCATGATAACTATTGAATAAGATAATTTATAGAAAAATTAATAAAACAATAAATAATTATTAGAGCTTTACAGATTTCCATGATTAGCACATTGCAACTGAATGTGCAGCAATGTACACTGGTGTGCAAAAATTAAGGACTAGACGGTTTTTCGAATGTATCGTCGTGCAGAAATGCTCCACATCGACTCAAATCATACCATAAGATCCCCAAGATGTAAGAATATCGGACAAGTGAGCAAAACCGTCCAAACAAGGAATCCAAAGGATACAAAGGCACTTTATTGAAAAGGTAGCTTCGACCACAACTGGACAGAAGACAGAAACATCCATGTGACAGGAGGCTGCCAAGAAAATACCAGTCTAGTAGGGGATATGATCACCCCTGACTGCATTGCAGGATTTACGTCGTCTGTCCATTTTGAGGACGAGGTTGTCAAGGAGCTGTTCAGGCATCGCGGCCCATTCCTCTTGTAGCGCCAGTCGCAGCTGCGGAATCGTTGCTGGCAGCTGATGACGTGCTGCCAAGCGTCTCCCGAGAAGGTCCCACATGTGTTCAATTGGATTTAGGTTCGGGGACCTTGCGGGCCAATCCATGCGTTGAATATCTTCACTCTCCAACAGCTCTGCGACAGCCACTGTACGATGAGGTGTAGCGTTGTCATCCACGAAAAGGAACTCAGGACCCACAGCACCTCTAAACAGAAGCACGTGAGGCAGGAGAACCTCAGTACAATAGCGGACACCAGTGACTGAACCACCTCCTTGGAAGATGTGGAGGTCAGTACGGTTACCAAGCATGATACTGCCCCAAACGAGAACTCCGCCACCTCCAAACCGGTCCCTTTCGATGATGTTGGAGGTGCGATTGCGTGTTCCCTGCTCTCTCCAGATGTGTATATGTCCAGAATCGCTCATCAGACTAAATCGGCTCTCATCCGTAAATAGAACTCGACCCCGTTGCCGATGTGTCCAGTTCTTGTGTTCCTGGCACCACAGAAACTGCCGTCTTCAATGAGCAGGCGTTAATGGCACACACCGTACTGGTCATTGTGCAAATAGACCACCTTTGTGCAGCCTCCTGGCCACGGTAGAACGTGATAACGGATGTCCAGTTGTCTGTTGCTTGTGTCTTGCGATTTCTCCTGCTGTCTGCCGTCTCTCTCTTCTCGCCTGTAGGACAATATACTGGTCGTCCGCCGCCGTATTTGCTCGTGGACGACCACTGCTAAACTCTCCGACAGCTGTTCCTGTCATTTGAAATGCTCTCCAAGCTCGTGAAACGATGCTGTGAGCGATCCCGAACTCCCCGGCCACACTAGTCACACTTCGACTTTCTTCCAACTTCTCAATGACGTGACCTCGGGTAAAGTCATCCAGATGTCGTCTACTGGATTGCCTGTTGGCCATATCCCACGGTGGCAGCAACTCGACGTCGTTCAAACCGATGTACGCCGTGCAATAGCTTTCATCGAATTGCTGAGCGTACACCGCCCGTGTGCTTTATACCCTTCCAACACTCCCCTCTCCCACGCCATGCTCATATATGAGCATGTCCTACCGGACTCTGGTCTATCTCCTGAGTGGTCTTTCGGTCCGTTCTGCCTGCTCATGCTAATTTCATATGCTAATTTCTCCTCTTGTCCTTAATTTTATGCTAATTTCTCCTCTTTGTCCTTAATTTTTGCACACCAGTGTATGTGAAACGGACCTTTATGGCAAAATATCAAAATATTGGACTACGAACCTCATAAAAACAAGAGACTAATTAGAGAAATTTTTATATCCAGAAAAACAGTTCCATTAATGAACCTTCAAAATTTATAAATACCATTTTTAACTACTAAATTCAAAAATACAGTACTTACAAAATACATAAGGAAAATATTTTAATTTAATAACTTGCAACTATAGGAAGAACCTGGTAATAAACATTTTAATTATTTCTGTGTAAACAAAACTTTTGATACAGTTCCTGTATATTGGGAAAAGGCCTTGATAAAGTCTAGAAATGTCTGTAAAAACAAAAGAACTGAGATGTAAAAAATAACTGAAATTTCAGGTTAAAATTAAATTAAGTATATTAATCTGAGTAAACCATGAGTGTTATAATTGCAATAAATAAAACCTTTATTATTATTTTTTTTAATCTACAAGCAAAAAAACAATCTGCAAAATCTGCTAATTTTGGAAACTATCAGCGTATGTCTACATTCTGGTACTCTGCTCCATCCTATTCACCTCATTCAGAGTTTCCTGTTGTTGGCAGTAGTATTCAAAATTAGCTATTTCATCATGTTTTAGCAGCTTATAAATGCACAGCATCATAAAAGTTCTATAAACATGACCAGCAGAATTAATAAGGAGTGGCTTGTAGTCCATAATCTCCATGAATACCCACTAAACCATCCCTAGTGATAAAAATAATGTAGCTTCAAAATAAGATGACTACACCACCAACCCTCCACTCCCACCAAATTGCAGCTCCTCAGCCCTTGTTATATGTAAATTATGAAGTTGCCACTGAGCATGCCATATTCTTCTTTAGGTGTAAATCGGCTGTTTTTGTCGTTAATGACACTTCATCTTGAGAGGTCAATGGTTTTTCTGTACTGCATTGTCAAACAGTACTTAATGGTAGAGATGTGTCATTCACGAATGATTTGTTTGATAAGAACATATCAGCAACAGAGTGATTTGCAAATGAATCTTTCCTAAAACTAATTGATTCAGTTAAAGAGTTGATTCTGTGAATGAAACATTCAGAAATACTTTTCACTAGACATCAAAAATTTACCATGGTGTCTAGTTGTGGTTCATGTTCTGGTCAGAAAATGTTGCCTTATTCAGAAGTGTTAAAAAAATGTGATAAATTGCGTGAGCATTTTAAAACGAGCTTATTTCAAAACTAGGGGAGAGGAAATTTTCTGTAAAAATTTTAAGCTAAATTTTAACTGAAATTCTTTGACTAAACTGAAAGTGTCACCAAATGAAAGAATCTGATCAGAATAGATTCCCAAAATATATTCTCTGTGTAATTCGTTCACTAAACCAGAAGTTTCATCAGACTAAAGGATCTGACTCAGAATTTATTCCTGAAAGTCATTTGATGTGCAAACTGTTCACTAAATTGGAGGTGTCACCAAATGAAATGAATGAATCAGTACCAATGAATTATTTTAGTGAATCAAATCGAAATAATCCGTTCTTTCAAAAGAATTGATTTGCCCATTTCTACTTTATAGTATCACCTTTTTCCATCTGTATGTGGACACCAGTGCCGAGACAGGTCGAGCTCAAAAGCCTGAATCAAGAGTTGGACTGCATAATATTTACTGCGGTTCAGCCTCAGGCAGGCTTGGGCTCTGAGAGAAAGAGATATTTTTTTTAATGTGTGATTTTGTATGATTTAGCATATGATACTTTTCTATGCACTTTCTAGTTGATATAGAGAATTCTTTGGCAACTGGGTTTGGGCGGGGGTTGGAGAACTCAGGAAAATAATTTATTCTGGGCTTCGGTAACAAGTGCTATATGCCACATATTAGTGGATTTCTGCAGAGAAAGAAATACTTCTCCAAGAACTACAGGTACAAGTAGTAGATAGCATGCCTACAGATGTTTCCCCCTATTTCCACATGGCAGCTTCCTGCTAATTCTATTGAGCAACATACATGGATTGCAACACCACCTGATTTTTTTCTGATTTCCTCCTTAGCGTTTCAGGAGGAAACGAATGGTCAAAGAAAATCATGTGGCTCTACTATATAAACATGTGAAGGACCTTTCTTACTCCTAGTTGAAAGGGGCATCAGTTAATTGTAGGGGGAGGAGAGTAGAAGTCTGGAAGAGGAGATGTTTTGTATTTTTAATGCTTGAACAGGTTCATCTTAGTTTGAGGCGCAGCTCTGGTTTTTTTTTTTTTTATATATATATAAAATTCGAGCTCTTAAAATTGAGCTTGAACTCAGCTCTGGTGGGCATTATATCTCTGCACCTATTTGTTCAATTTAAAAAAAAATATTTTTGCATATTTTGCTACAAGAAATGTAAGAGTACATTTGTATTTGCAGCGTATTTGCAGCCATATCTACATTTCTAAAACATCAAATTGTTTTGAATAGAGGTCGCTCATGGAAAACATTTTATGCATATTTCCTGTTCAAAATAATAAGCATAATAAACTGTCACCTGCTAGGGTCATAAATGTGTATTCTGTTTTTCTTGCTGACCTACTTTCAAAATGTCTAGTTCAAATAATTCTTTTTATATTGGATGTAGGGGTGGATTTACAGGGAAACCCAGGCATTGGGTTCTATTGATACTAGAGGGTCCCAAAATAATGATTATTTTAATTCATTTATGTTTATCTAAAAGAAGCTTAGAATGCAGAATGCCAAAGTTAGAAAATACTCTTTCTTTGATGTACAGCTACAGCAAAATTCTTGCTTTTTGAATAAGTTCAGAAGCAGGACTAGTCTTAAAATCTTGGCATTTGGAAATTCCTTTCCACCAGATCAAAGGATTGGTGGTTATCTTTCCACTTCTGCTGAAATAGGATGGTGAAAATAATTCTTCCTTAGCTTCATAAAAAAAAAAAATCAGCAGTGACAAACACCTGCTAATTCTTTTTGTTACCCATGTGCAGGCAGATTCGTTTTGTATGTTGATTAACCATTCTCCCTTATGTTTAAGGTGAAAAATGTAAGTCAAATAATGGAATGGCTTCAAAATTTGCCCCATTCTTTTTTTCACTTTTTCAATATGTAGTCTAAGGGAACAAGATACCTATAATATGTTATCTAAGGAACAATTCAAGAGAATAAGCCAAACAGAGCATGCATCAACAATTGTGACTGTATCCCACTAGAATATTTACTATCACATATTGATAATAGACAGTTATGTCATTTAAAAGGCTAGGAAACAAATTAATATCAGTACACAAAAAAATTAAGTGATGGATGATGTGCAGCTGCATAATCTACAAAGACAAAATGTCTGTGGAACTTGCTGAGGAGAAAGCAAGGTTTGCTGACACTTAAGCTGATGTTCTAGCAAGTACAACAACAAAACAAGAAAAAAAAACTGTTTGGAGCAGTCTTTTAAAACAATTCTATTTGTGTTGAATTCAGTAATTTTATATGGATGATACAATTGTGTGTGCACCAATTTACATAAATAAATTACAGTGAACAATAATGTCTTCCTCATGCTGCGTTATGTTCACACTGTTTCACCAATCATTCTTACACCTCCCACCTCCCCGGTTTAAGAAGTTCAGTTTTTTATTGTTCTTCATCAGTCTCATATGTATGAATATCAGGATCTTGATATGTGCCTCACGTAGAAAATTTAAATTTTGTGTGCTAAGTTCTCTCTGTGTTTGGTAAGATGCAGATTAAGTCTGATTAATTAAGTCTCATGCTAAAGACTTAAATTACATATATTTGTGCTTGTTAGATTCTCATGATATTAATTTTTCTTGTTTCAGGGATTTGAGGGATACTGATGTGTTTTCAAAATCAGACCCAATGTGTGTATTATTTATTAAGGAGCATGCTGCGAACAACTATCGTGAGGTAACTACCAAGCATTGTATTTCATTTTTTGCAGAAGTTGCTGTTACTAATCAGGATATTTTATAATTATAGAACATTTTCATTAATAATTCTAGCGTATGACTTTTTAGTAGTGAGGTTATCTACCAGAAGTATTTTGAATAATGTGTTGTTTGGACGTTTTGGAGGGGAAGGAAAGATCATAACTGGTAAACCTGATTTAGGTGAAAAAATATTTTGTGAATTGTACTGACTTTTATATATAGGTATATAGTAAGAGTGCATTGTTTCCAAAGCAAAAACACAAAGATGCATATGGAGAAAAACAAAGGCATAAGTATGAAAATCAACTGAAAACACTATTTCATATTTCGTAAATTAAATTGCTGTGAAAAGTTGTATGCTCTCACAATAGATCTGGTAGAGGCTCAGCTTGTTTTTTGTTTATTGATAACTAGCTGGACATGTCCCTGTCCAGGTATTACATATAGGATGCAACCAGTTTGTTCTGATTTTTACTGCAGTGAATGTGTGATTATGTTGTGAGTATCCGTACTCTAAACCCACTAACTACATAAAATAGTTGCTTTTTATGCACTCTGCATGGGTTTTTTTAGAATACATTACTTTAGTATCTCAGTTATAAATGCATAATACGTCTTTATATAGTATTACAATTGCCTTTCCATTAGATGTCAAAATATTCCTTTTCTTTTTGCTGCTTCTGTTTCTATAGCTGCAGCATTGAATTTCCTCTTTCAGAAGGAATATAATGGAACTTGAGTTTGACAAAGACATATCCGGTATAACCCTTCATGAACCATAGGCAAAATGATTTACCTAACTCTCATACCAGTAGTGAAGCACTGCATTCATCTGGAAAACAGTGTATATTTAATCACCAGAAAAAATTCCAACTGCCAATAGAATTACAATGCCTAATATGGGGAGTTGTTTCACTTCTTGTGGTGCACATGTGATGGAAATATTTTCAAACATGCTCCCTCATTCTGGTTCCATATAAATAGTATAGCAAATATTTTTGCTTCTAGCATGCCTTTCTTTTGGAATTTTGATTTGAGAATGGCCCCTGTGACTCGAACAACAGTGAAAAAAAATCATAAATTTTAAAATGCCTACCACAATTTCCCAATGAGATATGGCATCCATACACATGCACTTTCCCCTTTATTTTCAGTGTGAATTTCTACCATTAGGGCCCGTGTGTGGCCAAAAAGTACATTAACAATCCATATACATAAGTGGTCACTTTAGTAGGACCAGTTACCACCTTTGGCCTTCGAAACAGTTGCAGTTCACCTTGGAATTGATTCAACTAAGTTTTGCAACACTCTAGTGAAATATTGAGCCATGCCTGTCAAAATAGCATGTTCCAGTTCACAGATATTGGAGTGCAGACATCTGATGTCCCATTTGGCTTCCATCTCACAGTGTGCCACTGGAACAATATCTGGGAATTAAAGTGGCCACTGAACCAAAAAAAGTGCCCCATTGTGTACCTGAAACCACTCCTAGACAATATGGGCATTGTGGCAAGGTGCATTGTCTTGCTAGGAGTATATATTATCATCAGAGTACAGAGTGACTGTGGTTAGATGGCCTTGATTGGCAATGGTGTTTAAATATGCCTGGGGATTTAGGTGTGGGCCCACTTGAATCAAGAGACATAAAGTCTCCCATGGGAACACCATTACATTGCCACCACTGACCTGGAGAGTCATGATCATGCAAGATGGCTGCATGTTCTTTTGCTGCTGTTCACAAATACTCTTCCGTTGTCTTGGTGCAGTTGAAAACGTGATTTATCACATCACTTAACTCTTTTCATGTCATTTAGGATTCACCTCCACTACTTTTGAGTGCACTGGAAACACTGTATTTTGGCTTGTTCATTGTAGACAGCAACAGCACATGGACAAGCTTCTGCTTATATTAAAGCAGATTATGTGTTCTACTGTGCACCAGATTGACTTTTGGCAATGTCCCTGATTCAGGACATTTGTATGGAGTGCCAAACACTTTCTTCAAACATCAAACTTATAAAGCTGCCTGGAACACTTAAGGGGGGAACATTTTGAATATCTTTTACCATAATCCTTCACTGTCGACGAATGGAATTATGTTTTATGGAAACAGTGGTCTGTCCTTATTGTACTTTCGGCTCTTGGATGATTCCATTTTGGCTCTTTTCCATTCGCAGAAAGTAATGGTGCTGTGAAGTCTGTATTGCCATCAGGAAAATTATATCTTCTTTTAACATTGCCCAACTTCTTTTTGAATAGGCATCTGCTTCTGTCATTGTAAGATGTCATTATTATTTGGGTGTGATGTTAATTCTTTTTTTGTGCAAAAGTGTTTCTAGACATGGTCAGTATTGTATGTGTATAAAGTTTTGTCTCTCTTTCAGTGTGTTTTACATGCAACTATGCTCTTTTTGTAGTCTGCTCCTAAGCTTTTTTGGGAACCAACATAATAATAATAATAAAAATATGACAAAATTTTATACTTTTTTTGTGTAAAGATTTTTTTTTTTTTTTTTTGAGATCTTTCATTGGGTTTCACAGCTCCAGTGATTGAATACAAAAATCCTTGTGGTGAGTCAAAATATCACTTCACAGGTTGCAGTAGAGATTTTTAGGTGATTGATATGTTATTAGGATGCATTCATACTGAATGATCTGAAGTTCAAAAATATCTCCATTAGTGGATGGTAGGTTTATTCCTGAAAGAATCAATATGCTTGTTGCTTCAGTCTAGTGTAACTGAGATTTCTTCGAGAGTGAGGAAAGAGACAGTTAAGTGGAAAAAAATTACTCATTTTGGATATCTCTTTTCTGTTCTAGAATTCTATAAGGATAGAACACAAAGTACTACTAATGGAACACTTGTCCTATTGCAGTGAAGAAATCAGAACTGTGGATGCACCTGGGTAATCTAAAGGAGAACAGTGAACAGAGTGTACCTCTGACTACTGTTTGGATGTTTGTTTGAAGAGGGTTAATGATTTTTCATCTAACTTAAAATGCTGGAATACCTTGGAAAACTTTAGTTTCCCTAGGCTGATAATTAATGTGCACAATATCTTTCAAATATTAGGTACGTAAACACTAAATACTTGCATGCTTTATGATGTATCTCAATGTTATGTGGTAATGACATTTCGAATGCATTTAAGGGTTTTTTTAGGACTAGTTTTCCCAGCAGCAAACCACGTGTTTAAACTCCACACGAAACTAACATTCATAAGATAAATTAAGAACATTGAAAGCAATTAAATATATATATACACATCTGGTCCAAATATCTATAATGATTCAAATGCCATTGCAAATCAATGGGAAGAGTTAATAAATTTTGAAAAGAAATACAATGTCAAAAAGAAATGATGTTTCTGATTGTTTTCTGATATAGTAGATGGCGCCAGGGGTAAGATAATCACCAAGCACTTTGCGAGGATGCCACACCAGTCTCGAACCATCAGATTGCTGCGGGTAGCTGCACTGAACGCAAGTGTGTTCCTCCTTGAAGATACTGATATGTTGTCAGTGAAATAATTCAAGTTAGGTTGAAGGGCAGCATTTTCCGGAGCAGTGGCTTGTGATTTTATCAAATAATTTTAATTGTTTAACTAATAGGAGTATTTTTAATTAGAATGTAACTTAAAATAGCATTGTTGATAAATACAAAGAAAGGTGACTTGATCACGCTAGTTACGTTAACTAAAACTTTTACAAAAAGTTCGTAAGTTGGAAGCTTCCAACTTACGAACTTTTTGTAAAAGTTTTAGTTAACGTAACTAGCGTGATCAAGTCACCTTTCTTTGTTAATATTGTTACGTGTTTTGCCCATAATCGTCATGTTGATAAATATGCAAATTTTTTAAATATAGTCTTTTCATGAGTGAGTACATCATGAGTGTACATTGACTTGGTGCTCATTTTGTACTGGTGTTTCATCTTTTAGCATTATGTATATAGATATTTTCATTGATTTAATTTTCTTAATTTATCATATGAAAGTTAGTTTTGAGTGGAGTTTAACATGCTGGTTGCCTCCGGGAAAATGTAGTCCTAAAAAAACCATGTGCATTCAAAATGCCATTACCAAATAATATTGGGCGATAGCATAAAGTATATAAGGCACAAGTCTTTAATGTTTATACATACAATATTTGATATTTGAAAGATTGTTCATCTGCTTGTTGGTAAATGGCGAATTTTAGGTGATGGAACATGTGAATTTTAAAAAGATGGTACAGTTCATTTTTACTGAAATAACTTTAACTTGATTTCGCTTCATATTTTCTCTGTTAATTCCTAAGATGATTTTATCAGTAGCAATGCTTTATCAAAAAGCATGATCTGATAATTGCGTTGGGTAGATAATCCTTGTTTCTCTGTGCTCTATTTTTCAATGCATTCATGCTTCTGAAAAGTGTTTTGTAAAATGTCGGTTTATTGATGAACTCATGAAAGACTAACATTACCTTTATTCCTTATGAAAGAATATTTTTCTGCAACAGACAACATTTCTATCCACTACAAGGTGTACATATGGAGTCATCACTTTACCCAGAACTTTCCAAAAACATCCACACAAAATATTTAAAATACTGTTGTGAAAAGAAATAAATAATATGTAGCATAATCTTTGGCTACATTACATTGATGGTTTTCTTGTAATTTGGCCAGATGACATCAAAGACCTCTACACTTTTACTTTTATCATTTCTACTAAATTACATGCCATCAAAATTTCCAACAAAGAAACTATTGGCAGTATAAATGTCTTAAATACTCGTATCGTGGAGTTGCAGTGGGCTTGGGTGGGATAAATTCAGTGGATTGCTCTAAAGAAAATCCGCAGTTGCCACACATACAGCGATGAGCCGTTACATTATGACCACCTACCTAATAAGTTGTAGGACCCCCTTTTAGCCCACAAAACAGCGGTCACTCAGTGAGGCATCTGTTCGATGAGGTGGCGATAGGTATCCTGGGGTATGTGGTACCATAATGCCAACAGCAGGTCTTCCACTTCCCATACATTTTTGGGTGATAATGATTTAGTGAAAACCCACTTTTTCAAGTCCAACCACGAATGTTCGATTGGATTCATGTCAGGTGAATTTGGAGGCCAGGGCATTAACAGAAAGTTACCAGCATCTTCCTCGAACCACTGCTTGACGATTCTGGAAATGTGGCATGGTGCATTATCCTGTTGGTAATGGCCATCACCAGCAGGGAACACAATGTCCATGAATGGGTGAACTTGGTCTGCAGTGATGTTCACATACCTGACAGCTGTCAGTGATTGTGCTATTGGGATGGTGAGGCCTAAAGTTACTCAAGAAATCATTGCCCACAGCATAACACCACCACCACCGGCCTGTTTCCGCCCAACAGTGCATGCGGTGCCATAGCCTCCATTGGTAATCGGCGTATCTGTGCACGGCCATTTATGTGAAGCACCAGGAATCTTGATTCATCAAACTAGGCCACTTCCTTCCAATCGTCCACGGTCCAATCTCGACGATCTTGGGCCCATTTCGTGCGTTGTTGCCGATGACGAGTAGTGAGCATGCCGACCTGGCTGGGTCTTCGGCTACACAGGCCCATGCGCAGAAGGCTGTGATGAACTGTGTTGTGACACATTGCCCTGATCTCCACTGTTGTAGCTGTGGGTGATTTGTCGCACTGTGGCCCTGCGGTCGCTGTAAACGATGCGCGACAGTCTCTGCTCCCCTCTGGCATCAATGAGCTGCGGACGACAGTTCATCATTTGGCCATCTGTGCACCACTTTTGGTACGTACTCACTACAGTGGCATGTGAATAACCCACAAGCCGCACCATTTCTGAGATGGTAGTTCCGAAGCGACATGCCATCACAATTTTATCCTTCACCAAACTCTGATAAATCGGCAGCTTTTTCCATTCTGACTCCGAACACTCTACTAACCAAAAGCTGGTCCTCGTATTGTATATATACTGCTCCATGAACTTCACCTGCACCACCGTTCGGTCTCCAGGCATGCTCATTTCTCTAGGCTGGGGGTGGTCATAATGTAATGGCTGATCAGTGTATACAGACTAATCCTCCACCAAATGATAAGCAAAGACAGATTTTATTTTTTCAGAAAAAAATACATAACGTCTAAAGTATTGTTTACCTGATATTGTCAAAGTATTTTGCACATTGTTGCTCTGTGAGGCACGTGCTCCCGGCCCGAGAGGTCTTTTTGTTACGGGTTTTTGGTTAGTTATAAAAAAAAATTTTAGGAATAAAACAATCAGGTTATATATTTTCAGTTCTACATTCATTCATTCTCACAAACAAACGTTTTAAATTTACATTAAATAATAAATTTTAGTAGAAAGAGTTATACTTATTGGGTCAGGAGACGTCTCACACGGGGTCCGTCGTCACCACGTTACGGCGAACGCTTTCGACACGGTCGGTGTGTCATCATTGGGCCTTCTACATCTACACCAGGGTTTCCTCGTGTGTGTGTAGCCGATGTAGAAGGCCAGACGATGACACACTGACTGTGTCGAAAGCACTCGCCGTAATGTGGTGATGACGGACCCCGTGTGAGACGTCTCCTGACCCGATAAGATCTTTCTACTAAAATTTATTAATTAATGTAAATTTAAAACGTTTGATTGTAAGAATGAATGAATGTAGAACTGAAAATATATAACCTAATTGTTTTATTTATAAAAAAAAATTATAACTAACCAAAAACCCGTAACAAAAAGACCTCGGGCCGGCACGTGCCTCACAGAGCAACAACATGCAAAATACTTTGACAATATCAGGTAAACAATACCTTAGATATTATGTATTTTTAATCAAAAGCACGTTTATAGCAAAAGACAACCCTTAAGGTTGCCACGTGAATTGAATATTTCGTTATTTTTTCAGGAAACCTTTTTAAGGAAAAGTTCTGAAGGGCCGGGTAGACAAATCCAAGGTGCGCAGTCACCATTGTGCATGAAAATTTTGACCTGGTGTCTGTGTTTTCAAATTCTATTTTGGGATATTTTTTTTTACTTTTCAGAATTCTGTTGTGAAATTTACGTCTCTTTAATAACGCAGCAATTACAGTGTACAGATTTTTTATGTCCATGTATCTTTTGTAGACTGCATACCATAAAGTCAAAATAATGAAAATGCCAATATCAATTTTTGGCACCATTGCCAGTAGAGTTATGCATTCTGCATCAAAATTGGAAGTAATAATTCAGGATGAAGTTCTGCAATGCATCTCAACAGAGGCACATGCCCAGAAGAACTGATCACCGTTTGGCAACTGAAATACTTGACTGTACTACACTGATGTTCCAAATTAAGAGAATTTGCACATTTTGTCGAATTTCTGAAAAACTAATGGACAGATTTTAATGAAATTTGGTATGGGTATGCAGTTATATGAGAGAAAAAATTATACCTTACAACAGTCATGGTACACACTCATGATCATCAGTAAGGCTCATCAGTATAGGAATGTCCAAAATCCACGTTGCAAGATTGAACATAAAATGACTAATATGGGGTATGGTCCCCTCTCACAGTCATACAGCTCTCACAGCACGACGTCATACTGGAAACGAGGCAGTTAATGAGTCCCTAGGACAATCCGTCCCACTCCTGCAGCAACACAGTTTTCAGCTCCTGGATGGTTCTCAGAGGGGGATGGTGAGCTCCAAATGCCATCCCAAGAGCATCCCAGACATGTTCGATAGGGTTTAGGTCTGGCGATCTGGTTGGCCAATCCATCCAGCAAATATCCTCACTTTCAAGATAATCGTCGACCAGGTGAGCCCTATGTGGATGAGTGTCGTTGTCCATAAAAAGGAACCGAGGGCCAACTGCGCCCCTGAAAAGTCGAACACAGGTCTGTAAGATCTCATCCCTATACATCTCAGCAGTCAGGGAGCCTCTGTTAAACACATGGGGAGGTGTTCGGCCATCTAACATGATGCCTGCCCAGACCATGACACCTCCGCTGCCATAGCGGTCCCTTTCTCGGATGTTGGAGGAAAGGTATTGGGTCCCAGGTTCTCTCCAGATGAAGGTACGTTGAGAATCAGTGTCCAGGCTGAATCACGACTCATCTGTGAAGAGAACGTTACTCCACTGAAGTCTGGTTCGAGGCTGATGTTGTCTGCACCTTGCTAAACACGCTCTCTTGTGTACTGAAGTGAATGGGATGTAAACAGTGGGTCTTCTGGCAAAAAGCCCTCTCTCATGAAGCCTTCGGGAAACAGTAACCCTGGAAACTCAGGTTCCAGTGGCGACATGGAGCTCACGAGATAGCTCTCGCAGTCCTGTGGCGCTTCGCTGAAAGTGCCAAATAACGATCTTCATTGGCTGCCGTGGCTCTTGGACGACCTTGCCCAGGCCTTCTGGATATGGATCTGGTGTCCTTAAACTGTTTCCATAAATTGCAGACGACACTGGGTGTTACATTGAGCTCTGTAGCAACCTGCGCTTGTGATTGCCCTGCCTCCAATCTACCGATGATTCTCCACCTCATTCCGTCATCAATATGTTCGTGGCAACTCATTTTACCTGATTGCTTATGAAATTGAACCAACTCCTGCAAGAAACACAACGAATGTAGCCAAGGAGTACGGGCGAACTAATCGCAGAAAAAGCCACTTGTGCTTTTCATACCCTGCGCTGTCACAGCTTCGCCCACAGGCATGTGTACGCTTACGTATTCGACACTGCAGATTTGTATTCTTATTCGGCGGCATAATTTGTACCTTTGGTTCCGTACTTTTTGTGAAAATTGACAAAACGTGCAAATTCTCTTAATTTTGAACACCAGTGTACAATGAATAGTAAAAGATGCAGAAGAGTGGGTGAAGTTCAAAAGCATGTCAGAGTGACATGGAGGAGACTAGCTTAAGACAGAAAGTTAAGAGACTTTGGGAGACCTTCGTACAGCAGTGAATAGATAATGACTGATGATGTGCAGTGAGCATGAGAAGTGTTCGTAGTTGTCGTATTGATTTCATATAGGGTGCTTATGAGTGTATTTTATTAGTGTTTTTATTGAATGTTATGCACCAGAAAGACAAAGCTGAACTTTGTGAAATGAAAACTTATTTTAAAGTGCAGCTATTTATTACAAATGTAAGACATGTTCCCTATTTTTAGTTGTAGATTTTGCAATGAATTATGGAACAACATCAATGAAATACTACTTTTATTTTAACTGTCAAAGGTTGCAGTTCTGTGTGCTTAGTTTTTGTTTAGATCTCTCGTGGATTTTCTCTCATATCTCTAGAAAACTCTGCTGGATGCTGAAAAAAAGGAGCTGGCACCTCTTAATAGAACCAGTTAGCAGACTCTGTCTGGCACATTTTGACCAGTGAACACATTTTTGTTTCGAAAGTTGCTGAACGCGTGCTTCATGCAGTAGGCATCGCACATGATTTTTGACTGTTGCTAACACTTGTGGATATCCTAAACTTTTTCCAGGGAACGCTGGTACCAGCTCTTCAACTGGATTACAATACAAAAGAGCTAGTATCAAACAGAGGTTGTTGCTCTTTCCACGTTTATAAGTGAGTCATGGAAAAATTCTCTTTGGCCGCCACCGGGAATTAAACCCAGGGTCTTCCAGTTACGCGCCTGATATGCTTCCACTGCACCACAGCAGCTTCGAATTCCACCAGACTCACATACACTAACTGCCAAACTACATGGCAGGTTGCTTCATGGAGCCCCGCACAATGCTGGGGTTCACCAAAGATGGAAAGCAGCAACTGAACAAATAACTAAGAGGCAAATGGATAATTAATTAAAACACTTTATGTGGATCAAGAACCCCAAACAGAAATCATCGCTCTTTCCGCGTTAATAAGTGAGTCACAGAAAAATTCTCATTGGCTGCCACCGGGTATCAAACCAGGGGTCTTCCAGTAATGCGCTGGACATGCTACCACTGCACCACAGCGGCCTCGAAATTCTCCAGACTCACATGTGATTAACTGCCAAACTACATGGCAGGTTGCTTCTTGAAGTCCCACACAATGCTGGGGATTCACCAAAGATGGTAAGCAGCAACTGAACAAATAATTAGAAGGCGAATGAATAATTAATACAGACATTTGACGTGGACCAGAAATATCAAACAGAGGTCATCGCTCTTTCCAAGTTTATAAGTGAATCACAGAAAAATTCTCTTTGGCCGCCACCGGGAATCGAACCCAGGGTCTTCCAGTTACACGTTGGATATGCTTCCACTGCACCACAGTGGAAGCATATCCGGCACGTAACGTGGAAAGAGCAATGACCTCTGTTTGATGTTTCTGGTCCATGTCAAATGTCTGTATTAATTATTCATTTGCCTTCTAATTATTTGTTCAGTAGCTGCTTACCATCTTTGGTGGATCTCCAGAATTGTGCAGGGCTCCAAGAAGCAACCTGCCAAATTGGCTTGGCAGTTAGTCTGTGTGAGTCTGGAGGAATTCGAGGCCCCTGTGGTGCAATGGAAGCGTATCCAGCGCGTAACTGGAAGACCCTGGGTTCGATTCCCGGTGGCGGCCAAAGAGAAGTTTTCCGTGACTCACATATAAATGTGGAAAGAGCGATGATCTCTGTTTGATGTTTCTGGTCCACGTCAAATGTCTGTACTAAAAGAGCCAGTAATTGTGTAGAGAAAGTCTTCATATGAAAGCAATAAAAGAAAATGCAAATATGAAAAACATCGGAAATGTTTGGTTCTGATTATTTGTTCTGGTTCTCGGAAATTTTGGTTCTTGGTTCTGGAAGAATGGAAAAAGGAATACACCTGGTTTGTCTGCAATGAGGATCAGACAAACGTGTGGTGCACAGTGTGTTGTTATTTTCTTAATATTGCTGATGAATCAAGCTCCTACTTCAAAGTGCCTGGAGTTGTAGGGGATGCCATATGAATTACTTCTCTAAGGGAACATAACAAAACTAAAAACATGTTTTCTACATGCAAGCAAAGTTGGCCATAGATAGTTCCCAAAGATTCTCCATTAAATAAATGTTTATTGAATCTTACCAAAGAGCAGCACAAAAAAATTAACAATTCTTTTTGACACAACATATTTTTGTACTGAAGCGGAATAGCCTTTTACCAACCGTGAGAAATTGTGCAAGCTTCAAATTAAGAATGGAATTGTATGTGGTGTCAACTTTTTTAATGACAAAGGTGTGCATATGTTTGTTCATTATATTGCACAAGTACTGAGAAGTCAACTCACTGAAGAACTGGGAAAAGTAAAATTTTTCTGTGTATTGGCAGATGGCAGCTCAGATTGTAGCACTATTGAAGAGAACATAGTTTATGCTTTCATTAACTCATTAATGTCAACCTTTTACTGTTCTTCACGTTATTCTATGTTAGTGTAGAGATTCGAGACTCTATCAGGACCAATAACAATTCAAATAGGTTAATTACAAAATAACATCAATTAATAGTATTATTATTTATCAATACTCACACTGCCTATGGCCGCATCCTTTCTTCTCACATACAATATGAACACCAAAATATCCGAAGCATCAAAACTTCACGTCAAAACCTGATAGAGATAGAATTTAAGAATAAATAAATGAAATGAAGTAAAGACCATGCAATCAATCCTGATTCACGTCGCTTAACCTCTTTCACAACCAGACTGGTTTCAGCATTTGTTATGCCATCTTCAGTGGTATTATGCTTGGTCATCTTCACCTTGAGGATGAACCTTCAACAATGCTACATGCAGGCTTGACACGTTGGCCACACCCTTCCCTATCACAGTGCGATGCCTCACAGGATCTATGCTGTGCATCATTACTGGTGACCTCTATTGTTTGTTTACGAACTTGTCTACGAATCGGATTTTCTTCTGTATCTCATGATTTCTCACACTTAATAAGATACCGTTTTTCTTATTCTTCCATGCGTAATGTAACTTTCTTGGAATGTTATCATTACAGTTCCTGTCTTTAGTTTTTTCAATAACTACAGATTCTGAGATAAATTGTTGTTCATTCTGCTTGTGGGCTGTTATTAAATTTTGTGTCAAGCCTACATATTCATTTTTAAAGATTCACTCTCAAGGTGAAGACGACCAAGCTTAATACCACTGAAGATGGCATAACAAATACTGAAACCGGTCTGGTTGTGAAAGAGGTTAAGCGACGTGAATCAGGATTGATTGCATGGTCTTTACTCCATTTCATATATTTATTCTTAAATTTTATTTCTGTCAGGTTCTGACGTGAAGTCTTGATGCTTCAGATATTTTAGCCTTCATATTTTTTCATATATCAGGCTCCAACATATGCCTAGATACTTCAGATGTTTTAACTTTCATTGTTTCATGTATCAAGTTCCAACGTGAAGTCTAGATACTTCAGTTATTTTAACCTTCATACTGTAAACACATTTCGTGTTCACATTTTGGCTCAGATGCAGCGCAACATAATCTGCCCAGTGGAGCTGTACATAAGATGAGATATAATTTCAAAGAATCCAACGAAGAATCATATACAAGAAGAAAGGACGTGGCCATAGGCAGTGTGAATATTGATCCATAATAATGCTGTTGATTGATGCTATTTTGTAATAAACATATTTGAATTATCTGTCCTGATAGCGTCTCGAATCTCTACACTAATGTAGAATAACATGAACAGTAAAAGATTGACATTAATGAGTCAATGAAAGCATACCATTAGCCACATAACATAACTACTTCAACTATAGCACTTTAGTGCATATATATTTGAATGTTATATTCAATGGACATAGTTTATGTTTGATATGTTTCATCTAGTAATCTTCTCACTAAATTTGGGAATTTTGTGGAGTTAGAGCATGTTCATTGATGCACCCAGAGTCCTCAGTGCTCTTAACACAAACTCTAGATAATGTTCATCTAAATGAGGACACACTGCGGAAACTTGGGATTAATTTAGATGGTGCATCTGTAAACCTGGAGCATTGTGCTGGTGTTGCTGCTCTATTGAAGAAAGATATCCCACACATTGTGGTTATCCACTGCATTGCCCATACTCTGTAGCTTGCTGTAATGGGCAGGGTAAAAATTAAGTATGTATATTAAAGGAGTTTTTGAATTGACCATCAAAGGCATGATTAGGTTTTACAGTTGATCCCCAAAGCAATTCAGGCAGCTTACTTTTGTAAGTTAATATTTGGGAAGTTGCTTCTGTGCAAATATGATGGTTATCCTGCCAGCAATGCACTCCGGTAGCCTTGCAAAATAAGAGACAGCTTACTGCCATAAGTAATTTTTTGGAAGTTGCTTCCATGCAGATTCTGTGCAAATGTGATGTTTATCCAGCCAGCAACACACTCTAGTAGCCTTACAAAATAATTTGGTGATGATAGACATGCATTTGGAAAATGCTGCTGTGGAGAAAGATAGTACGAAATCAACAAAAGCAAAGGATTACTTGAAAGAAATTCAGTGTTTGATTTGTTAGAACATTGCAGTACTGGCTCGATGTTCTTAAAAATCCTGGCAGCTGTTTCAAAGAAATTCCAAGCAGATAAACTCACTTTATTAGACATTAGCAGTGCTCTGGAGAATGCATGTTTAAAGTTGGAAAGATTGAAGCACACCACTGGAAGGTAATTAAATTTTTCTGAGATGCACAAAAGCTGAGTGGGAAAAGGTAATGCCAAACCACTTGAAGATCTTACCGACAGTGTCATGGATAGTATCGTCAGCAGATTTGAAATGCTGCAGAATAAACCATTGTCACACTTCCAAGTTTTTAATTTTCATGTTTGGCCAATCAATGTATTCAATCATTATCAACTTATGGGAATGAAGAAATTGCACATTTTAGCGCAGTTCTCGACGAGGAGGAAATCAAACTGGCTCAACTAAAATGGTCAACTTTCAAGTTAAATATAAGAAGTATGAACACAGCTGCATCAACATGCCCCTTTACTGTGTATGCATACCTTCTTAAAACAAAGCCAAAAGACATTACCAACATCCTTTTATTGGTCAAAATTATATTCTGCTTTTCTCCCAGTGCCTCTGCATGAATCACATGAAAACCTCTCTTCATTCTAGCCTTTTGACTGAAACTATGAACAACTTGATGCAGATAAGCATTGATGGCCCTGATAGTTCTAATTATGACCAATCACTAGCCTTAGAACATTGGCATCAGCTGCCAAAGGCACGAGGTATATTAGTGGCCACTCTCTTCAATTGTACCATGATGAAAAATGTGGGGAAATCTTGTAGATGAGATTAAACTTCAGTTTTGACTGCAATAATTGGAAATATTAAAAGCAATTGATTTCCTATTTTGATATATTTGCTTCATTAAAAGTAACTGATTTTCTAGTTTTAATATTGAATTATAGGCTATGTAATAATGATATTTAATATATTTAATTTCCTGGTCTCTAGAGCTATCAGCAATGTAAAATTTTATCAGCAAAATGTTGGGCATGTAAATCTTTGGCCTGCGCATCTATTTTTGGGCAACATGCCCACTCTGTCGGGCATGTAGAAATTTTTCTGGGTTTTCTAACCCTGGCACCTTACCAATGACCTTATCCTTAGCCTGGTAACTGGTTGAGTCATTCTGATAATACGAGAACACTGCGATTGTATTTGCAGCAGTGTTGCTGCAAAGTGTAACATAAAATCAGTATTGGCCATTAAAATTTCTAAAATCTGGTGTTTTGATCGTGAATTTCTGTTAGAGATCTGTTCATACAGATTTTTAAAGATGCGAAATAATGTATGTGTTTTCTGTTGTGCCAAAACATTTCTACGTGCTTTTGTATTGTTTGAGTATATCATTTCTCTGTTTTTTATTTGTGTTTTTATTTGTTCATTGTTTCACTTGTATCTGAAATATATTCTTTTTAGTTTGGCAGAACAGAGATCATTTGGGACAACTTAAACCCAGAATTTGTTCACAAATTTGTTGTGGAGTATCATTTTGAAGAAATGCAGAGCTTAAAATTTGAGGTGTAAGTAAAAAATTTTTTAGCAAACTCATTCTTTAAAGTCCTTGTTCCAATAAATAAAATTTATATATATTTTTTTCATTGAAGTATTTGTACCAGGAAAAATCCATGTTCTTTTTGAAGTTATCTTATCCTTAATTATGTATCATATTAGAAGTATGCCTGTACATGTTTCCAGGGCCGGCTTCATGGGTGTGCGACTTGTGCAGTTGCACAGAGCCCTGCGCCTAGAGGGGGGCGTCCGCATTTGTGTGATGTTATTGAATTTTTCATAATTTTTTTTCTTGTATTAAAAATAAATGACACTTAATGATGTAAAAGTGACATTTTTTAAATTTTTATATCATTACACTTTATTGCTTTAGTGAACAGAATTAAACTATCTTGGGTCCATCGGGATGATTCACCGTTTCACCGAAAGAGAATTTGCATTAATGACATATATATCTATATATATACACTGGCGGAAAGTGAAAAAAGAACACCAAGAAGGAATTGGCGGACGAACATGAAATTTACATATGTTAATGGGGTCGAGTTTACGTAGGTGTGATGTTAATTTTGGGACCAACTGGGGAGTGCTTACGCCACAGCGTGGCATAATATGCACATTATCGTCGGTGGTATTTAAGGAGTACGGCAAAGTGAATGTAATCAGTCGTCGGCGTACGGACACGTGCGAAGACCCTGAAGAAGCTGCAATGCCTGGACATGGAAGACGTGTACAATTTCAGCAGTTATCGGACTTTGAGCGTGGTTGTCTAGTCGGACTCCGCGAGGCTGGCTGGTCGTATCGTCGTATTGCGGAGCGAATTGGACGGGAAGTATCGGTGGTGGTACGATGGTGGCGTAGAGGAACATTCCCACACGAGAAGACGTAGAACCGGGAGTCACAGATGGACTGATGAGCGGACCGATCAACGCATAAGAAGAGCGGCGTTGTCAAGCAGAACATCCACTGCGATGCAAATCCGAGCTGCCGTTGCACCTGAGGTGACTGTGCGAACAATCCGCAACCGTCTACTGGATGCAGGACTACGTGCACGTGTGCCTCTGGTATGTGTACCTCTGGCTCCAGCCCACCGTCAGGAACGGCTGCAGTGGTGTCGCCAACTTCTGCACTGGAGAACGCAATGGCTATCTGTCGTGTTCAGCGATGAAAGCAGATTCTGTTTGGGAGCCTCCGATGGCCTGTGCATGTTCGCAGACGCACAGGGGAGCGTCTCCACCCTTCTAGCATCCGCCAGCAACACACAGGGCCTACACCTGGTCTCGTGGTGTGGGGAGCGATCAGCTATCACTCCCATACACAACTAGTGTTTGTACCGGGAACGTTAAACAGCACCTCCTACATCAACAACATCATTCAGCCCGTTGTTGTGCCATTTGTAAGGTCGGTCCATCATGGTGTTTTCCAGCAAGATAATGCATGCCCACACACGGCACGTGCAATGCAACATGCACTTCATGGTGTGAGACAACTTCCATGGCCTGCACATTCACTGGATTTGTCCCCCATTGAGCACGTGTGGGATTTTATGGGACAACAACTTATCCGGTCTCCACGGCCAGCCACGACCATCCCTGATTTACGCGTCCAGGTTGAGGATGCTTCGAACTCAATACCCCAAACTTACATCCAACATCTGTACGACAGACTCCATGCCAGAATTGCACCGTGTGATGCAGTTCATGGCGGTTCAACCTCATACTAACCATGTTACATGGAAATGTTATTTTTCAGTTTACCAGCAAATACAGCTGTATTTTGCCATAATGTTTTGATCACATTATCCTCTGTATTCCGTTATTATGCTGTATAAATTTCATTGGTATCAGATGTCTCCTTCTTGGTGTTCTTTTTCACTTTCTTCCAGTGTATATATAATCACCCAGATTTCCGTGGAATGCTGACGTCACAGCAGTGTCACAGTTACGTCTGAAATCTGCCTCAGTCACACATGGTCAGTTTTTCGCATGCATGGGCGTCGAATCTCTGGCAAATAGTTTATCAATTTAAAAAAAAGTAAAAAACGTATCTTTGCAATTTTTTTATGAAACTGGCTGAGATTTTAATTGTAACATTATAACTGACAGATCGATTGCACCTGACGACAACGAGCGACGGCGAATTGATGAAGTGCAACATTTCAGGATTATCAGGACATTAGACCACTGCCACTGGTTCCCAGAGACAAGCAAGCCGCGGACCAGTAAAATTTCACAAATTGCTTCAGGGAGCGATCGGTACAAAGTTGCCTTTATGTACAAGGACGTTTGTACAGACCTGCTTTTACTGGTCAAATTCGGAAATCTCTACCATTCATCAAATTTTCCTCCGTTTCAGCGGACCGGTGGTGTTTTGGAAACACTACACTAGACAGCTATCGCACTCACCTCATTTGAGCTACAAAGCTCCTACTACCCCCTAAAACAAATAACAATGAACTGTAGAACGTAGCCAACAAAAGAATCTTTCTTCCTAGAAGTAAAGTGACAGAGTGATAAGGTAAGAGGTTTCTGAAAATTTGAAAATTGCATTGCTCATTTAGTATTGTATGGATGGTACGTCTTCAGAACCTCAATATTTCAACCATGAATCATTGAAAGTGACATTTCCTATGATCCTATTTTATTGGTTTAAACGATAGCTATTTTTTTATAAATTTAGGATGAATTACATTAATTTTTGTCATCAGCACGCCTTTCGACAAGGTGCGGGAATCGTATTTTGTCGCTTCAATTCATTCAACTTCAATTTGAACTGGCAATGGAAATTAATATAGTGTAATTTTAAAATGTCTTTTTATTTTTTAATGAGTGATAATAGCAGCTTATTATAACTCATGAATAAATAATAATATTCCTTAGTACCACCATGCTTTATTAAGCTTCATGAGAAAATGAAAAAATGTGGTTTCTCTACCTGACCCCGCCTTTTTTTCAAAAACGTTCCAACGTCCAAGCCCATTTAGTAGATGTAGGACTCGTTGGGAAAAGGGCCCCACATTTTCGTTTTGCACTGGGCCCTGCATGTTTCCTCAAGTTATGTCACAATTGAATGCTCAGAAAAATACACATAGCTTGAAAGAGTACATCTCAGGAGGAATACAAATTTTGAAGATGACAATCTGATTTTTGGCATAAATGGGACAAGGATGGTAATTCAGATAATATCCGAAAACTTGAAAATTTTCATCGTCCTGGAGCGGGACTCGAACCCGCGTCTCCCAGAAAACGCCCGGGTATGCTAACCACTACACCACCCAGAACGACCAAGTTTCCGATCAATTTGAATTTAACCATCACAGGATTCGCGTCCTGGAGCGGGACTCGAACCCGCGTCTCCCAGAAAACGCCCGGGTATGCTAACCACTACACCACCCAGAACGACCAAGTTTCAAGTTTCCGATCAATTTGAATTTAACCATCACAGGATTCGCTAGTCGAAGCAACC
Organism: Macrothele yani; assembly: GCA_039090855.1. NCBI lineage: Eukaryota > Metazoa > Arthropoda > Arachnida > Araneae > Macrothelidae > Macrothele > Macrothele yani. The sequence goes on along the minus strand of CM077013.1, from coordinate 113,679,229 downwards.
GGCATTCATGTTTAGCGAATCTGGAGGTTAAGAATCTTATCCCGTGTTTGCCCGGAGAAGCAGATAAATCTGTGAATGACAGGGCTAGAAAAATCTCAGATCACAGGTTGCCCTGGAGCATGATTTTATTTTACTTCAAATTTCTTAATTTGTAGTAAATACTGTAATTTTCATCCTATAATCCATTAGGGTTCCCACAGTCCTTATAAATCATTAAAAGTCCTTTTTTTTTTTTTTTTCTTAGAGTGCTTTAGGAGTACTTTCTTTTTCTTTTTTTATTGCCAAAAATGGCAAAATATTATTTAAGTTTTCTAACTGGTTGTGCAAAATCCAGAAGTGACAATGTAATGCCTAGAACTTCTGCTGCAGATTGGCTATGTTGTTGATGACCAGAGGTAGAAAAAATTTCTAAAATCTGGTGGCCAACTAAATTTTTAGTGGCCAGACATTGGACCAGCGGTGGAGGGGGGGGGTATATAATATCAAAGTCATGTACTCTTCTGCTTGCATGAGACTAAGGAAGAAAAAAAGCTGAACTCTAACTGGATAAAAGATCGTCGGAATGCGCGACGAAACAGTGTGAATGAAATAAAACACAGCATGAGCAAGACAAAATTGTTCACCTTAACTTATTTATGTAAATATTAAACTGGACCACATTACTCTATTCAAAATATAAAATTAACATTTAACAACACAAGATAGAGGAAACCGCACGAAGGGAAGGGAGGGAAGGGGGGATAATGATTGCGTGAGAAATGTTTCATACATTTTCAAGCTGTAATAAAATGATATTTAACAACAATACTGAGAAAAAGTATATTGCAAAGATAAGAAAAAGAATTATGATTACTGGAGAAACCTTCACTCCATTCTAACTTCCGATTTCGAAAGTCGTACTTCCATCCACCGAAGGGAAATTTGGGTGAGGTGGGGGTCCCATCAGGAAGCAATATTTCATCTTTTAAAACTTTTGGAAACTGAAGTTAAATGGAGAAAAGAATTTCCCCGTTATCGTAATGGGCTTTTCTCATGATGTTTTTTCTGCCCAGTATTGTTGTTAAGTATAATTTTATTTCATAAATATTTGTATTTCAGCTTGGAAATGGAGGAAATTTTTCCGAAAACGTAAGTTAGACTTCCGCGGAAATTTCCTCTAATCTTTAGGCATGAGATTTTTTGGTGGTTTCAAGTTATTTTGATGTTTTCATCATCATTTGTGTGGTTCTCAAGATCGACTCATAACTGAACAACAAAATTTATGAAATAAAATTATATTATACTTAAATTATACTAAATGCTGAAATACAAATATTTATGAAATAAAATTATACTTAACAACAATACTGGGCAGAAGAAACATCGTGAGAAAAGCCCATTCCGATAACGGGGAAAGTCTTTTCTTCGTTTAACTTCCGTTTCCAAAAGTTTTAAAAGATGAAATATCGCTTTCTGATGGGAAAGAATCCCTCCCCCAACTAATCCCCCGCCCCCATTTCTTTTCGGTTTTGCGCCGATCTCGAGAATGACTCAAATGATGACGAAAAAAGCAGGAATCCGCGGAAGAATATCATGTATGACTTCTGTCCAAAAAAGATGCTTTTACCTTCAGCCATTGGCTTATCTCTTTCTAGAAAAAAAGGGGGTTCGCAAATTCTTGAATTACCGTAATTTTCGTCGTATTATCTGCAGATCCTGGAATTCGCACATTTTTTTTGTTGTTGTTGTTGTTTTTTTTTGTTGTTTTTTTTACCTTCGTAAAATCTGCACCAGTGTGTAATCCACAGACCGTGATATCCAGAAAAAAAAATAATAAATAAAAAAAAATGCCACACATCACAAATTTTGATCCGAAAGCAGAATTTCCGACCGAAAAGTCGATCACCTAATGACCCAGGAGTCCGAAGAAGTGAGAAAAAAGCAAAACAAAAAATGATCATATGAAATAAAGAAATTCATTTTTAAAGGTTGCTTTTGTGTACATTTTTATCTCCGGACGCAAACAATGCTTAGTGGCGTGACATCCATACCGCACAAAATTTAATCACGCCAATCCAGCTCCAGAGTATTGCATTATACCTTGCAATGACGAAACGCTGATAAAGGACAAGTCATAGAAATGCCGTATTTACTCGTGTGTAAGTGGAAAGTTTTTTAAAGTAATCATGTTTACAAAGTTGGGGAGTCAGCTTACACACGGGTCAATAAAAAAGAGGGCTGAACTTCCATGAATTCTCTCGCAGAGTTTATCGATGGGTTTGTTTATGTTCCAAACAGCAGCTTTCTGCGTTCCACTGCAAGTTAGTTTTCTGACCTTTTGAAAACTATCGCGCAGTAACACGATCATATTCTCAGCTGTGCTCCCCTTCCCCCTTTATGTTTAAATTAGGCAGAGTAACTGAAACGCTTCCTTTTTGAAGACATCATTAAGATCAATTAAGGAAAATAGCAGTAAAAACGTTGGTCAAAACGGCGAACTAAATGCGAGGCACAGAGCACACGAGATCCAGAACAAGGAACTTTGAAAGGAGGCATGCATAATATGTACGTCCATGCAGCAAATGCTGTGTGTGTATTTTCATTGGTTGGTTGACAAAGGGAAAGCATAAGCAGTCAGCGTTTTGTCTTTTTTTATAATACAAAGACAAAATGACTCTTGCCATCCCACCCTTCAACTTCCCCGATCTTTCATTGAGGCAGGGACACCCTTTCTCCCTCCTCTCTACTCCGTACAAACTCCTGAACTGAGAAAAAAGTTTCCAAGGAAGTTTCCTTTCCAATTATACCCCCTTCCCTGCGTAATTTCCCTGCAGATTTTTTTTTAAATCAAAGAACCGCTAAAACTTTTGTTTTTTTAATCTGCGTACTATCCGCATCTGCATATACAATCCACAGATCCAAAAATTTGTAACTTTTGTAGCAGCTAATCTGCGGATTATATGACAAAAATTACAGTGCATGTTTTTCAGTAATGTTTTCCGTGGTAGCCCAGACAATAATTTTGGTCGCCCTGGGCGACCAGGCGACCGCATTTTTCGACCCCTGTTGATGACATTATGTGTTGTCAGCTGAAACCCCATAGGGGAAAGCACAAAAGCAGTGTGAGATAAGTATAGTCAACTCTGGATATAGTGAACTCTGTGTTGTAGTGAACATTCGGCTATAGTGAACTTGAATCATTGATCCCGACCCGCAACATTGGAAATGTACGTTAAAATTTTCGCTTATAGTGAACCCTGAACTTCGGTTATAGTGAACCTAAAAAATAAAACATCAAAGAAAAGAATGTACTTGTAACATGAAATTGTAACTTTTTCAAAACAAACCTTCTTGTAAAGACTTGAAAGAATATGTTAAGAACAATATTATAGACCTACTACTCCTTAAGTGCATTGAAGGACAAAGGTAGGATTAAAAACTTCAGCAACATCAAGTCCTGGTGTTCCAATCTGCCAACACCACGGCAGTCCTCCAACCCATGGATCAAGGTGTGATTTGCAGCTTTAACACCTATTGCAAAAGAGAAGTAATGCTTCATTTAATCCAAGCCTTGGAATCAAAGCAGAACACATCATTAAAAACGTTCTGAATGCTGTATGTTTTTGAAACAAAGCGTGGAGGAGTGTGTTAACTGTCACTATACAGAATTGTTTTCGGAGAGCTGATTTGGCTACCAGACATGTGGCATTTGAAGAAGAGGATGATGTGCTTCTCAAGGATCTGCTTCAACATATCGGTGCGAATTCCACTGAAGCTGAAGGTTTTATCAGTTCGGACTGGGAAGTTATAATGAATGAAATCCCGTCAAGTGAAGCTATTGTCGAGGCTGTTAAAGGTGATTCCAGCACAGAAGAAAACGTGGCTGAAGATGACTAGGACGATAATGAAGAACATGTCCCAACAACGAAAGAGGCGTTGGAGGGTGTCGGAACTGTGCTAAAGTTCATAGAATGTATGGAAAATGTAGAATCGAGTGTAGCAAAAGCACAGACTCTAGAAAATGACATAGGACATATAACAGTTTTAATATTTATTAAAACTGTTTGCAGCAAGCAGTGACACATAACAGACTATTTTCTTGTTAAGGTAATGTAAAATTAATTTTGTTTACTTAATTTAATGAATATACACTACATACATAAAAATATTATTTTTTAGATAATATGTACATATTTTATTTTCTTGCTCACCATTTCACTCGATTCAGGTTAAGGGAAGACACTTCGGTTTTAGTGAACCTCAGACATAGTGAACGAAATATGCGAGTCCGCAGAGGTTCACTATAAATGGAGTTGACTAATTTGTTGAAGAAAAAAAAAGTGAAACAGGTTGAAATAAATTAAGCATATCCAGCAGACTCTACTTAACAAGCCCCATCACCATCTCTTAGTACTGATATTTCGCATTTGTATGTCCTCTTAAATTTTTTAACCTTTTAAGCAGCTGATGTGAATGAGCCAAATGGCACTCTAAATTTTCTGTGTTCTTCCCAAACAGAAATGTTCACATAGTAGTGGCTGAGTTTTATGAAAGCTTCGGCCAAACAATACCTTTTCCTCTCTCATCTCAGCAGTACTGACCATAAACTTGTCACATATGATAAGAACTTGCCTCTAATCCTTTTTTCTCTGCTCCATGACCCAACGCACAATAGAGAAGGGCTAATTGATTTTGGTTAGTAAAAATAACCAAATATTAAAATATGTGGTATTATATAATAGAATAATAGCTATAAACTATACGCACTACTGTTTCACATGTTATATACGTTCTATGCGTTGTGTGCATATTTGCAGCAAAATCATCTTGGCATTTATATGTCATATATGACTAGGAATATTATTACAAGTTTCAATTATTATATCATCAAGGACTCGCCTTGTATCGGTATTCCAAATTAGTAAGCTTCATCCTGTATCATGAAATAAAATATTGTCATTGATTATGTCCATTCCTTCTTTTAAAAATTCACGACACCTGTTGATGGTAAATTGTTTTTTAATTGCATTGTATATAATTCTTTCACACTCTCTTTGTATGATATCCGTAGTCGTGTTTTATTTGAGTTTAAACCCTGGTCGCAAATTTCAATTGGGCCTATTTGCAATACGATGATTCTACGTGGTGACACGCTAGATACATATTTTATTTCATGATACAGGATGAAGCTTACTAATTTGGAATACCGATACAAGGTGAGTCCTTGATGATATAATAATGGAAACTTGTAATAATATTCCTAGTCATATAGGATATATAAATGCCAAGATGATTTTGCTGCAAATATGCACACAACGCATAGAACGTATATAACGTGTGAAACAGTAGTGCGTATAGTTTATAGCTATTATTCTATTAGAGAAGGGCTAGTCCCCCTGATATGGATATCATGCTACTGGATAGAAACAAGTGTTTCAAACAATCTTACTCTCCTATTTTAGGTTCTACTCCATTGTTCTTTAGCACATAATAAATGCTCACTTTGCATAACAAAGCTAAGGAGAAAGCAACACTTTCCAGTGCATAGGTTCACTTGTTCCAGCTGCTTTTACCCTACTTTTTGGATATATGCATTTGAGCTGGTTTCAGCCTATTTTTCAAATCCCAAGTTAATTGGTCCCAGCCAGTTCAAGGGTTAAGGACCTTACCAATTACATTTGCAACAATTACCTACCCAGATATACTTTTACATGACTTAACAATGCAAATTAAAGTATGCAGATGAAATTTTCCTTATTCTTCTTCATAATAATTTTTTTCCATATAATGATTTTGTAATCACTTCATCATTGTCTACCACCATTCTATGATTTGAAAAATAACCTCAGACAAAGACTCCCAGCCAAGTGCTAACATTTGTAAATATTAAGTATTTGTGTTCGTGCCATTAAAAGAAATTTTTAGACTCTAAGTCTTGTGTTGTAACAATTATTCATTTATACCATGAGAAAATGAAGTGCGAAATTGAAATCTTGAACACGTAATTTTGACTTTGGTTTGTCAATTTAAACCATGAGATGATTACGTGCAAAATTAAAACTACAGTTGTACAATTTAAATACTCTGATTATTCTCTCAGATAGGAAAACTGATTTGACTACCAGAACTGTCTTTTAAATTGCATAAATTTAAATTAATTGTCTTAATGAACTTAAATTATATGGGAAAATAATGCAGACTCCATCAGCATACTTCAATTTTCATTGTTGAGTTGTGTGTAAAAGTATATTTTTGTACATGCTATTGTTGCAAATTGATAAAGTCCTTTAAAAAGTTTTGAGAGTGCTTTAAAATTCCTTAAAAATTGCTTACTTTTTGTGGGGGAAAAGGTGTGGAACGTAGTCCATTGATTACCACCTGTTAAAAAGCTACAAGTTTGGGTTCTGCACATAATAAATACACTGCTTTGAAAAAGTTTTTGCAGCACTTATTTTTTTAAAATATATGTGGTAATAATTGTCAGGAGAGTAGTATTGTTGAAAAATACTGAAAATGTATTAATAACAGAAAAAATGTAATGCAATACAAAGAAAAAGAGCCATAATTAGATGGAAAGATTATTTACAGAAAATGTGATGCAGTGAAGGCACTATTATTTATGTATCATGAAAGTCTATGTGCTGTAGGAAGCCCACTGGGCTTTTTTCCACAGCATGTAATCCTTACTGTCAGTAATCACTTGGCATATCAAATTTGTTAGTTTTGCTGTACATTGGTTAGGGCTTTTGTTCATTTCATAATCAATATGTGGATTATATAAAGATTTTTTTTCTGAACTTCACTGTCTACTTTTTACATGCTGCCCCAGATTATGCTTAAGAAAAAAATGTTCTCCTGAATTTCATGGCCTGTGAATTATATGCTGCCTCAAATTGTAGGAAGGGATCATTTTTTTCTTTTTTTTTTTTTTTCTGAATTTCATGGGATATACAGAAGAAAATATGATACTTTGATGAAAACAATGATCATGTGGTTCTCCATCCCTTTGCTTTTTTTTTTTTTTTTTTTTTTAGAGACTCCGAAGAAATTATTTGGGGCTAATTTACCAGGGGGAGGTATACCTTTTTAACTTCATTAATAAGGATTTTGAGCTGCTAAATAAAAGTTAAGGATTTTTTATTGAACTGAGGAGAGAGCAGACACTTTTTGAAGGATAGTCAGTTTTGTTTTGGGTTGTAATTCACTGATGTTTTCTGAGCATCAGTAACCAGATAGTGCCTTAAAGGAGATGATTGATGACTTCGATTCCATTGGGACTGGTCTATATTTCAAAGGTGTCCATTAAGGGAAGTTATACTTGATCTATGGTTGCAAATGGTTTTTAATGCCCTAGCTGATTGGTGGATGGTGAGATTTTTACAAGCTACTAGATCAACTGTGCCAAATAGTAGAGGATTTGAATCAAGGATTATGCCAAGTGCCATCACAGTGCATACTGCACTGTCCGCTTGCAACAGCAGATGATCTGTAGTCCACAGTGAGCAACATGCAATGCTTCCAGTGTACTTTGGAACACATGAAACACACCCTAAATTAATGGAAAAGAGTCATGTGGGACTCTAGTAAATTGTATTTTCAACTGCACAATGTTAACAGAAGGGTGGGAATTCAGAGACAGCAGCATAAGAGCATTGACCCATTTAACATGATCATGACTCTTTGGACTGACAGAAGTACTGTAATATTTTCATGGAAACCTTTTAGGCCTCTTGATTCAACTTGTGCCAGAATGCCAGAACGTGTTTAAATATCTTTGCTGATCAGATTCATCCATTTGTGCTCGTTCTGTACCCCTTTGGTGATGAACACTTTCAACAAGACCTCACAATTCCCACATAGTCTTGGAGGGTTTTTAGAAATAAAGTCGACCAACCCTTGATGTACCACCTCTCAATTTACCCCCACCCGTGCATAATGCCACCTCTTGGGTCTGAAAGAACTTGCTATGTAAAATATCCCTTGATATACTGCCACACCCTTGGCATCCGCCAACTGCCAGTACATATTACTGCACCAACATGCCTTTTCCAACACAAAACATACTTGATGTACCACCACTTGCAGGCTGTGTGTGAATTGCCATCCCATTGTTTTCCATTGTTTTGGACCAGGATTCAATTGTGGCGGACCTTTTCGCAGAGAAAATGGCAAACGCTGCAAGGAGCAGAAGTTAGCTGCTCCTCCCAAAAACATGTAAGAATGAGGGAGTCCATCTGGACTGTTCCTGCTTTGGTCGAGTGGACCAGGAATCAAAAGAAGATGAATTAGTCACAGAGCTTTATCAGTTTCGGATATCATTACGGCCTGGATTTGGGGGGATTTATTTATTTATTAGAACTTAATGGATGTCTCATGTTCTTTTACCCCTTAACCATGACCTCCATTTGTGTACAGAGAAGCATCAGCAAAGAATTCCTGCAGTGGGCTTAGTTACCTTTGATTCAAACAGCTGCTTTGTGAGTTGGGGTGTTGTCTGCTTCTCACCCCTGCCCTGTCCTGTTTGGTGGAAGGGAAGAGCTTACATTCTTTACCCTCTACCAACTGTCAATTAAGATGGCAAAAGAGTGGACACCTTTTTCCAGGGACATAATGTTTATTTTACACCACATGATGCTTTGCTGTCTTTAGTTTACCTTCTTTGCTCTGCAAAACAGTCTGCAGCTATCATATTTACAAGCACTGAAATCAGAAAAATAAAAAAAACAGTTGTTGTTGTTTGCTGTTTGAAAAACAATTTTTGAAAAGAACAGTCCTTACCATAAAGCAGAGGACTGAAATTTGCGAATATCGCAATGAAATAATTGAAATCAAAAACACAAATGAAAATAGACTACTTTTTTAAGAGAAACTAAGTTATGTAAAACAATTTTGTGTATTGCTATGAATTTTCACTTGATAAAGTCTTAGTAATGTAGCATGATTTTTTATTTGTTTCCTTATAATTGAAATGTTAATTTTGTCTTTCTATTATGCAAAGTAAATTTCCTCATTTAATGCATACTAGAAGCTTCAGAGATCAAAACAGACACACTGAATTACAGTCCTCACTGGGTACACAATATATAACTGAATTTCTTTCTAATTAACATGTTTTTAATAGAATGCTAATTCTGATTTTTAAGGAATCATAGTTATTAAAATTTGGATTACTTAAAAATAATTGGCAAATTTGATATAACACCACAATATAATGGAATAAGGGTTGACTGTACAGTGAAGGCTTTTCCCATGCTTCATTGGCTTCCTCAATTCCCAGATCTAAATTCCATTGTGCATTTGTGAGACGAAGTCGAGTGGAGCATCAGAAGTCTGGATCCATTAGCATGCAATTTGCATGAAATGGAAGATGCTATTTCACATTATGTAGACCAGTATGTTTCACCAGAGTGGTACTAGAACTTATTCATATCAAGGCCAATTAGTAAGTGGTTCAAATTGAGTGGCCACTCAGTGTATAATGTGTGTGTTTGTGTATGTGTGTGTGTGTGTGTATGTGTGTGTGTGTGTGTGTGTGTGTGTGTGTGTCTCTGTCTCTACAGTCCTGATATTTCTTACCTTTCTGTTTTTCAGATATGACATTGATTCCACTAGCCCAAATCTCAAAGATCATGTAAGTAGTATATATATTGGTGTCTCATTTTTTATGTATGATTGCATTTGTGTATTGATCATAAAATTGTGCATAAAGATGTCATGAGTTCTGAAATAATTATCAGCATCTATCCTGAAAACAAAATGACTGTGACTCCACTCTGTAACACATCTTTTGACAAATGTGTGAGAACTAGAGTAGTAAAACTATTTTAAGATATTTAAAAATGTTCCTGAAGATTTCATAGATATTTTCATGGATAAACTTGATGGTGTTCCATGATATCTGGCACAAAAAAGACAGTTAAACTTGCTTGTAGAAGCAGATGTGCTTGTATATCACTCAGTGAAAATTTCTGCATCAAGCTTTCGGGTAACTGGAGAATGTTAGCGATGACAACAATAATTTTCCTTTGATGAAGAATTATAACAGTATGTAGCAATTGTTTAGTGAAAAAATTATTTTTGACTTTTTAACTTGCCAGAGGTACATATCTTGGCTTTTGGCAAGTTGTCTTCTTCCTTTTTCTGTAAAAATGCTATCCTTCTTCTAACTCTTTCAGAATGATAATCTTGTATATATGGGTTTGTACAGAACAGATTCTCTGCTTTAGAAGGCCTAACATCGGAAGAAGTGGATATTTCTGAAGTTAACAGAAAAGTAACCAAAGCTCTTATGGAAACAGCAACAAAATTAGCTGGGTCTAAGAACAAGTTGCATGTAAACAAATTATCAGGAAAAACCAAAATGTTGATGCAAAAAAGAAGAGAGATGAGGACAACTAAAGAAGATGTGACTTCCAAAGTGGAATATATAGAGCTATGCAAGACAGCACGAAAAAGTATCACTGAAGACGTAAGGAAATTCAACTGTGAGCTAGTGAGGAAAGCAATTGAAAACAACCAAAGCCTAAAGATAGCAAAGGGACATCTCAGTAAGGGAAGAAAACAGATTATGGCTCTGAGAAAAGAAGATGGTTCTATAACAAGAAATAGAGGCGAAATTTTGACAAGAGTGAAAGATTTCTACTCCAAACTATATGAAAGGGATGATACATGTACTCCAGACATCATGAAAGGTACCAGAGTTCTTCCAGTCCTCCCAGCAGAAGTTGCTCGTGCAATCAAGAACATGAAGCGGGGGAAAGCTCCAGGAGAAGATGGAATTACTATAGACATCATACAAGAAGCAAGTGGAGAAATTGAAACAGTACTCGCCCAAATTTTCACTCGATGCCTTAATGAAGGGAAGATTCCTGAGGATTGGAACAATGCTACAATGATCCTGCTACATAAAAAAGGTGACATTGAGGATCTCAGGAACTACAGACCTATCAGCCTCCTATCAGTGGTTTATAAAATCTTCACTAAAGTTCTTTCACACCGCTTGAAGGTAACACTGGACATGGCTCAACCGAGAGAACAAGCTGGATTCAGGAGTGGCTACAGCACAATAGATCATATCCACGTACTGAGAGAACTAATTGAAAGAGCGAGGGAATATGAACTTCCATTGTGCATGGCTTTTATCGATTATGAAAAAGCCTTTGATTCGGTGAAACCATCAGCAGTTACCACGGCTCTGAAACCCTGCGGTATTGAAGATGCATACATTAATATTATTAATAACATCTATGAAAATGCAAGTGCAAAGATTCGGCTGTTTGAAAATACAACACACATAAAAATTGGAAAGGGAGTGAGACAAGGTGACACCATATCTCCGAAGCTCTTTAATGCCACATTGGAAAATGTCTTTCAATCACTGAACTGGGAAAACAAAGGGATAAAGATTAATGGAGATTATCTAACCCACCTTCGTTTTGCTGATGACGTAGTCATTTTTGCAACTACCCCATCAGAGCTGCAGACTATGATCCAGGAACTTGCTGACAAGAGTAAAGAAGTGGGATTAAAAATGAATTTTCAGAAGACAAAAGTGATGTTCAATGCTTTTACAAGAAATGAAGATTTATCGATTGATGGAGAAAAACTGGAGATAACAGATACGTATGTTTATCTTGGACAGCAGATATCAAGTGAGGGTCACATTGATGAAGAAATTAATCGGCGTACAAAACTTGCCTGGAGAGCTTTTGGAAGAAACAGCATAATTTTCAAAAGCAATATGCCATTATGTCTTAAAAGAAAAGTGTTTGATCAATGCATCCTTCCAGTGCTTACGTATGGTGCAGAGACGTGGACCTTAACTAAAAGAGACATACAAAGGCTGCAGACAACTCAAAGAAGCATGGAGAGGTGCATGCTTGGTATAACCAGGAGAGATAAGAAGAGGAACTCGTGGATCCGAAAAATGACGAGAGTGGAAGACATCATGATCAGAGTTAAATCCCTGAAATGGCAATGGGCTGGACATACTGCCAGAAGGACAGACCATAGATGGACAGCCGAAATTTTAGATTGGATTCCAAGGGACAGGAAAAGACCCAGGAAAAGACCACATGGGAGATGGGTGGATGAAATTCGTAAATATGCGGGAGTGACATGGAGGAGACTGGCACAAGACAGACCGTTGTGGAGGAAACTTGGGGAGACCTTCGTCCAGCAGTGGATTGATAATGGTTGACAATGATGATGATGATGATGACATACTAGCACATACAGTAGTGCCGCATTTTACGCTGGGGTTACGTTCCGACGAGACAGTGTAAAGCCAAAACCGTGTGTATTCAAAACCAATAATATAACTACATACAATAAATCACTTCACACGCTTTTTTTCATTATATATGTACAGTATTATTCGCTTACATATATCTATAACAGCATAATGTGTATTTTACAAAGAACAATCTATACGTACTTTTGTAATAGTTACAGTTAAAATATGAGATAGCATCATGATGCAAATCCTTATGCATGCCTACCTAATCATTGCCTTCACTACGTAACACCACTGCGGGGTCGTCAAAGCTGAGGTCCAAAGCACATTAAGTGCAGTAGTTGGAGACTCTGAGCGGGGCAATAGGGAGCCAGTAAAAGGAGTTTTTTTCTGGGAAAATATCATTATTAGCAACTGTTGCCACTGCGTCCTTTAGCTGCTGAAAAATCTCATAATACGGCATTAAAGAGTTCGCAATACTTTGGTTTATTTTAAGGCTATGTTCCATAGAGGGATCATAGTTAGAAATTAAATATTTCAAATGCTTTGCTACTTGGAAAATTTCGGCAAACTTGTGCAGATTGCTGCTGGCAGTTTCATCTTGTTCGTCGGCACCGTCATCATCTTCGTCCGAAAAAGTTTTGACAAGTTCTTCTAACTCTTCATTTGTCAACGGTTCTTGGTGTCCAATCAGATCTGTTATTTCTTTCTCCAGAATATCGATGAAGTCTTCCCCCTCCCCCCAATCTGCTTGGCCATCTGAGTAATATGTTTTGCTTCCTTGTTGATGGTAGGAAAACCTTTAAAATCATTGACACAGTCAAACCACAGTGGCCGGCGCAGCATGCGTTGATTGATTCCTTCATAGCTCCATTTCCCTTGTGATATGAATCTAGCAGTGGGGCTGACCGCGTATAATTGAATCTGCGTAAAATGCGGCACCACTGTATATATATATATACTGCTTGCTGAATTATGACCTCCTACTAATACTTGGTGGGCAAAGTAGCAGAATGTAGACGAACACGCGTATGCTGTATGCTCATAGCTTCCAAATTAATTAGAAGGTTTTGCAGATAGTTTTTGCTTGTAGATTAAAACATAAATAAAAATGTTATTTACAGCAATTAAAACACTTACTCAAGGCTTTACTAAAATTAGCATACTTAATTGTATTTTAACTTGAAGAACTTTCAATTATTTTTCACATCTTCTGAGTTCTTTTGTTTTTACAAACATTTCCAGCCTCTAGATTTTATCAAGGCCTGTTCTCAATGTATAGGAACTGTATCAAAAGTTTTGTTTACACAGAAATAATTTAAATTTTGCCAGTTATTAAATTAAAAATACTAATTTCCTTACATATTTTGTAAGTCCAGTATTTTTAGCACGTCTTTTGTAAAAAAAGATCGTGCTTATGTAACCGGTTTGTCCGTCCGTCCGTACGTATCCACGATATCTCTGCAACTATTAGTCTGATTTGAAAAATTCTTTTTGCATTGGGAAGCTTGAAATATGTGAATGGTGATCCATCAATTCATTTATTTTTTTTAACAATGTACAATTTTGCCGCTAGAGGGCGTAAATGCAGATGCTTCTAAACATCCAATTGAAAAAAATTCTTTTATCTTTCGATTCCATTTATGTCGAAGAGTATTTTAGATATATTTACTTTTTCAAATTATGCATAGATTTTCCGCAAGGGGGCGTAAAAGTAAATTACATTATCCCCAGTAATTCTTCATCTAAAACTCCGATTTGAAAAACATTTTCTTTAGCAGATACACCTCCTGATGGAAAATATTTTGCATATAATTTCAAATTTTTGGTAAAGAATACTGTGGCCACCAGGAGGCGTAAGTGTTAATTTTTGTTTCTGATGTATTTGCCATAAAATCTGAGCTTCTAAAATATCGATTGAAAAAAATTATTTCATGGACTGATGCCACTCACATAGATAAACCTTTTTGGAATATTTTGTTCTTAAAATATTCCACAGTTTTTCCACCATGGGGGCGTAGATGTATATCTTATTTTCGTGAATATCTCTACTTCTAGGAGTCCGATTTGAAAAATTTCTTCTTTGTTGGATAGTGTTTTCAGTGTGACATGTTTTTCATATAATTTCAAAATTTTCAAGTAATTCATAGACTTTCCGCTAGGGGGCGTAGAGGTAAATTGTGTTTCCCCCTATATCTCTGCTTCTAAATCTCCAATTTGAAAAATTCTTTCTGCACCGGATACAGCTCCTGATGGAAAATCGTTTGCATATAATTTCTAATTTAAAAAAAAAAAGTGGTTTGGCCACCAGGGGGCGTAAATCTTTATTTCCGCTTCTGATGTATTTGCAGCAAAATATGAGCTTCTAAATTCTGGATTGAAAAAACCTTCATTTGTCGACCGATAGTACTCATGTCGACAAACCTTTTAGAAACATTTTCTTCTTAAAATAACGCATTTTTTCTACACCAAGGGGCGTAGATGTATATCTTATTTTTGTCAATATCTCTACTTCTAGGAGTCCGATTCGAAAAATTCCTTCTTTGTTAGATAGTGTCTCCAGTGTGACATATTTTTCATATAATTTCAAAATTTTGAAGTAATTCATAGACTTTCTGCTAGGGGGCGTAAAGATAAATTGCTTCCTTCCTATATCTCTGCTTCCAAATCTCCGATTTGAAAAATTATTTCTGCACCGGATACAGCTCCTGGTGGGAAATCATTTGCACATAATTTCAAATTTTTGTAAAAAATGGTTTGGCCACCAGGTGGCGTAAGTCTTAATTTCTACTTCTGATGTACACTGGTGTGCAAAAATTAAGGATGAGGACGAGAAATTAGCATAACAGCCGAACGAGCAGGCAGAACGGACCGAAAGACCACTCAGGAGATAAACTACCGAAAGACCACTCAGGACTATGGAATGGGGAATCTTCAGTGCCATGGCAAAATTGTTTTGTATTAAGATCATTGTGATTTTTATACAGGGAAATTTTGCTTCTTCATTGAAAATGTAACGCACACTCAGTAACACTCTGTAACAATGGATCCCAATGGACTTTGTAAGAATTCTAAATGCATAGTAAATTTCACCCCAATTTGCAAAATGTTAAACAGAGCAATGTGATTCTAACAAAGGTTGAAGCTCCTGGAATTTTTCAATTAACTCCTGGAAAAGTCCTGGAATTTATCTTCTGTGAATGTCTACAAACTCTGAATCCGGAATCAGAGTTTAGGTTCTCAAAGCCTGCTGAGTATTACTGCCGTGGGATCATATCTTTTGTGGAACACTGGCAAAAGATTACAGAAAGCACCTGCCTGTTCTTGGCAGAATGAGATACACATGTGTGGCTTTCTTTCATCATTAAAGTTTTTAGCTGTGAATGGGACAAGCTTTTAACTCCCCTTGGTATTTCCAACAAAAAAGAGGTTAGCCAGAGGACTGACTTGTCAAGTCCGTTTAGATCTCTTTTATGGCATTGAGAGTTTTCTGCAAAGCAATGGGCTCTGTAGGAGGTTGGAAACTCTAGTCATGAGAGTGGTAAAAAAAAGTATCTGCAAAAAATATTCACACCAGGCAAAAAAAAAAAATTGTCACCCCTAATAGAAATGACAGTAGGAAGTTACCGGTTGCACACAGGGTGCGTTGATAGCATTGTTGAGAGATAAATAGCACTGACGGGGTCTACAGGATCATTTCTGTCTCATGCCGTGGTGAAGATCAACGTGTATGTTGAATTTAGTCTGCAATGTGGGTCATAAGACAGCTGTTACTGAGTGGCAAATAGGAGTCATCATGTTTGGCTGTGCCCACGGACACAAAGTGAATGAAGTATCCCAATTTGTTGGTGTGTCGAAACGTACTGTCCAGCTGGTCTACAAACAGTGCTGTAGTTTGCAGTCAACTGAAAATCGACAATGTAACTGTGGCCGGAAAACGATTCTGACCAACAGGGACCACCGCTATGTTTCATGCCTAGTAACTGCAAATCGGTTTCAAACCAGGCAACAATTGCTCCAAACAGTCAGTGAAAGTCCACTCCAACCAATTTCCGAAAGGACATTGCGACGAGAACTGCATGTGATGCACATCTGCAGCAGAGTGGCACAGAAGAGGCCTCTTTTAAAAGCAAGTTGCTAAGGTGCATGTTATCAATGGGCTCATAACATAGGCACCAAAACTTTACTGTGGAGTATTGAAAACGAGTAATTTGGTCTGATGAGTCATTTTTGTTTGTACTCCAATGATGGGAGGCAACGAGTGCATCGCTGGCCCTGAAGCCTTTAATCCTGATTGTGTCAAAGGTGTTGTTCAAGCTGGAGGGGTTCTGTGATGTTTTGGGGATGTTTTTGTACCACAAAATGGGCCCTCTCATTGCAGTGACGATGAATTTGAACCAACATGCATACCTCCGCATTTTGAATGGCGAAGTGTTGCCCTTTGCTCTACATCTCCAGGAACAACATCACATTGCGACTCCTGTCTTCCAAGACGACAATTGCTGTGTGCACAGGGCTAAAACTGTGAGTGGCACAATGAACAATCAGCAACACTGTCTCACCTCGATTGGCCCACCAAATCCCCATATTTAAATCCAATTGAAAAACTGTGGGATCATTTGGAAAAGAAGGTGAAATGCCAGAATAGACACCCACATACTCTGGCAGAACTTCAGAAACAATTGATGCATGAGTGGCTTCAAATTGATGTTCAATACATCTACAACTTCTTGGTGTCTCTACCACACCGGATTCATGTTTTATCAAGGCAAGAGGCGCCGTCACTCGTATTAGGTAAGTTCTGCCAGGAGCGACTAATTTTTTTGTGCAGTGTGCTTAGGTGAATCCAGTGATCATAAATACATGTGTGTTTGTGGTCCACACACATACAGTATGTGTTTGGTCACTGGATTCACCTATTGTTTCCAGATATTCCTCTTCTTATGACTGCAACTTCTAACCTCCCACAGAGCGCTTTGCTTTGCAGCAAACTCTCCATGTGATAAAAGAGGTCTAAATGGACTCAACAAGTTCAGTTCTCTGACTAACCTCTTTTTTGTTAGAAATAATGAAGTGTGTGTGTGTGTGGACACGCACACACACATGTAGACATTAGAAAGAGGAGTACTACGTCAGAGTAAGAAAAAGTTAATGAGAACGTATGGAGATGGTATGGATTTGTGTGTCAAATGAGGGAAGAGATTGTCTAAGCCAGTGGTGGCCAACCTTTTACATACCATGCACCAATTTTTTCACGTATGAGTTCAGATGCGCCGTACAACTCAAGTTTGGGGTTCAAAAATAGGGATAGGGGTAGGACATTCTTCGCTTAGGGGAGGAAAAGGAATAACTTAATGACACAATTGAATTAATTAATTAATTTACACCAGTTCAAAAGACACGTTTATGGGAGCACCAATCTACAATAGTCAGAAATGATCTCTTTTGTTTACAGACATAATCGACATTTTAAAATTATTAAATTATTGTATGTAAAACAATATCTATTACAGCTGTCGTTACTTACCATTAATGAAACTTTTGAGCGTGTTTGGATTTCGCTAGTCTTTCAATGTTTGGTGTTAAATTTGTTACTGAGAGCAGCAGAGAATTCTTCAAATTTGAATCAGTTATTCGCGACCTTGTTTTGCTTTTAATTGAGTTTATGGACGAAAATGCTTGTTCACATCTGTATGTCGTTCCAAAGTGACATATATAACTTTTTGCAAATTTTCTTAGCTCTGGGAAATGTTCACAGGGTAATGAATGCCAGAAATTAATTATGTCAGAATCATTTTGATCTGGAAAAAGCTCATCAAATTTCATTTTTAATAATGAATTTGTTTTTAAATCAATCACTTCCATTTGTATGTTACTAGGCATCTGCATTACGTTTTGTTCACTAAGTGAAAATGGGTTTATAAATGCAAACATGCAGTTTTCTTTTTTAGCAAAATCATGAAAACGACTTTCAAATGACCCTTGCAATATCTTGCTGTTTTTCAATATATTTGGTCAAATTGCTATTATCCGCAGCACATTCACTCTGCTCTTTCAAGTGTGGAAATTGAGTCAAATCCTCATTTTCTAACTGAGTAATGAACAGTTTTAATTTCATTTTAAATGAACTGATGCTGTTGACTAAGCTAGGAAATAATTTATTCTTGCTTTGTAGTTTTAAATTTAGAACATTGAGATGGATAGTAACGTCAACTAAAAATGCCAAATTAAATAGCCAGTTGTTGTCCAATAATAGGGTTCTTTCATCAGGTAGTTCATTTTCCTCTTCTAAAAAATTAGAAACAGCATTTTTCAGTTTCCCAAATCTACTCAGAACCTGTCCTTTAGAAAGCCAGCGTACCTCACAATGAAGGACAAGTTCACCATATTCCAAATCTAACAATTGACAGTATTCTCTGAATTCTCGTCTGTGTAATGCTCTTGCTCTAATTTGATTCACACATTTCACAACCGGTAGCATAACATGCTGCATATTTAAAGTTTTCCCACACAGTTGCTCTTGGTGTATAATGCAGTGATATTTAAATACAAGAAGGTTTAAAAAAATTCAAGCAAAGTTGTAGTGTCATTGACTTTACCTATCATTGACGGCGCTCCGTCCATACACACACTGATGAGTTTTCTATTCTATAATCTAATTTTAGATTTTCTAGGCATGATTTTACTTTTTCAAATATGTCTGATCCTCTCGTTTTACCATGCAATGACTCCAGACTGGCAAGTTCTTCAAAGACATGAAAATTATCATCAATTCCTCTTATAAAAATGGTTAACTGGGCAACATCACATGTGTCCATTGATTCATCCAAAGCTAGAGAACAGAAAGTACAAGAATGGACAAGGTCTTCCAGTTGCTGAGATACATCCTGAGAGAGTTCCTCGATACGTCTCGTAACTGTCTGCCTTGATATAGCAATTTCGTCTGCTTTCCTTTCAATGCCTTTATTACCAAGATGGCGTGCAAATATTTGGAGACAAGGCTTCACAATTTCTTCCCCGTCAGAAAAAGGTTTCTTTTTTTCGCCAATGCTAAAGCAATTTCATATGAGGCTTCTGTCATCGCCAAGTCTTCACAACTTACTTTAGCAAATATATTTTGTCTTCTTCGGATTTCTTCCTTTTTCTTAATCACATATTCTTTTCGTAACTCAGACCCAAAAACAAGCTTCATTTTTTTCTTCTATGTTAGTCTGATGCTGGGTTTTATAGTGTCTATTAAGATCATGTCTTCTATTATGTGAAAGTGTACTTTCATAAACAATGCAAAACGGTTTTCCTGATGGACTTGCTGTAAATAACAACTCATTTTTCCACTGTTCGTTAAATTCACGCTTACTATCACTTTCTGCACTTCTTTTGCTCATTTTCTTTTGCTCTGTGATGGATAAAAGGAATTTAAAAAAAAATAGAAAAGCACAAAACTCTAAAAGTCTAAATGTTGAAAAAGAACAAATAGACCACAAGTACGTACGTCGTATCGCACAGTCACAGAATATCAATTATGTGGGATTTGAATTCTATGTTTGTGTTAAGAAACAGTAGTGGCGCTCTTCTTCGACAAACGTCATATATATTTATTCTTGAATCTGTCTTTGAATCACTCTCAATACAAAAACCACGCTAGTACACCCAATAAAACGCTCTCGCAAAAACCCTGCTTCAAACTCCACGCCACGATGGCTCACTCAGTTTCTTCTGCCAGAGAGCGCAGCACTGGTGGGGAAAAGCGCTCTGAAGTAATGTTTCTTAGCAATGTTTACTGGCGACCTGCCAGGGTCAGCCACCCACGGCACGGCGTGGAGTTTGAAGCATAGTTGTTGCGAGAGCATTTTATTGGGTGAATCGCACCGTTTCCAATCGTACCACATCTCACTCACGCAGTTTCTCTCTCTCTCTCTTATACACACACACTGTTCACATCCTTCAATTGTAAACTGTCAAAAAAAAAATCGGCTGAACTGATGAGTAAGAAGGCTGTATGAATTGAACTGAGAGCACTCAGGTGTTGAAAATATGAAGATGGATAAATTCAGTTATGGCGCCTACTTCAAAAGCATAAGTAGGCGCAAGGATGCAATGCACCACTTATAATCATCCAATGTGCCACGTTTGGTGCATGCGCCACGGTTTGGCCACCCCTGGTCTAAGCTGTTGTTATGTTCTATAATACCAGTTCTTAGACCAGATAAATGGGATGAAGGGGTGAAATCAACCATTGATGAATGAGAAAGCAATTGCTATAAAAAGGAATGATATATAATTATTATTTTATAATGTCATCTATGGAAGATACACACTTGAACACTGTAAAAGTACGCAGGTGTCAGACAATAATAAATTAATGTGTCTTCCTGGTATTTTTGCAGTTGGCCTAACTAATTCCCAGAACTTGATCAGATTGTTATTATGGTGCACATATGATGATGGGGGGGGGGGGGTGTATATTAATTTCTGTAGCTTATGGAGTTGCAAAATCTTTCAGACAACAGTGTTTTTACAATTCTTAACTGACAAGAAAATCAGTTTGTAATTTATTTTTTATTTATTTATTTATTTTTTGTGTGTGATTTTGTTAATTTCAATGTGAGCACTGTTCCTTCGGAATCCAACATGTGAACAACTTATTGTGTCGTGCAAGTTGTTCATTTTGCCATATAATTATATTCCAAATTTTAAAAAAATTGTGAAATTTCATGTGAGTGTACTGTGTATGTGTGCAAATCATGCTAATTTGTTATACCAAGGCTGAACTGGCTCACTTACCAGTTAGTTAGTAACATTAAGCAAAAACAGCGAGGACAAAAATTAGGAGTCGGGATGTAGCACCATCTATTGACGTGTGACTCAGAAACATGCATGTTGTTTCTGTATCATTATTTACATCATTCGAACACATGGATTTCATTTGTATTCTGAACTCGTATCATTTGAGCAAGGGAAAAATCTGCCCTCATCTAATAGGTCATAAAATTATTACATAGTTTGCAGAATAAAACATGCAAACTGGCTACTTTTTTCTATAAAACACATTATCATGGTTAGCTAAGCCTACTATGGCTTTTATGAAGTAATATGTGATAAAATCAGTCATTAAAGTCATTCCTGACAGTATTTACAAAATGAACTCTGTATTATCCGAGTGTTATACTCCTTGTTTTCATTTTTGTACTAGTACAGAAATCTGCAGCATCATTCCTTCTTTTAAGAACATGTCTGCTATTTTTTATAGGTGATACTTTCTGTATGATGTGGATAACTTGGAAATATATTGATGGTACAACATTTCTCTTCAGTCTCTTGTACCACACATTAGGCACATAATTATCAGAGTGAAAATGCTTACCACAAATGACACTTAATGGTGGCTTCTCATTTGGCTGAAAATCCTGCTGAGATATTGCTTTCTACCACAGTTGCTTCAGGACTGATCTGATAGGTACTCATAAAATGACATTCCCTCATTTTTCTCTTTTGAAGACATACCCATCAGCAACCAGCAGTAAACCGTGTTGAAAATTGGTTATATTTTGTTGTATAAAACAACTTGTTTAAAATTGCAGTCGAATTTTATTAACAAACACAATCCAGCCATTCAAATAATGTGGTAAACTATATTGTTTATACTATGGAACCCAGTGCCATGGTATAAACAATATAGTTAATGTTAATCACCAGTCTTCAAAGTTAATGTTATAGTTCTTCATCCAGTTCAGCCTTGGTTGTACGCTGAATGTTCTGTTGAGTGTGCTACAAATTATCTCTCTAGTAAACGTGTGACTAAACATAATCCTTATAAACAGTTGGAGTTTATTTTATTATAAGTTTACAGAGCATTAACTGTTTTCATAGCATGGAATTTCTTTCATCACCTTGTAGCAGAGCAGTTAAGTACAAGATTATCTTGTTGAGTGATCTGAGTTTGCCTTGCTCCTGTTGTTGTCCAAGACAAAATGCTTTGTGTATAAAAATTAGGACTTGAGTAACTGGAGTAATATTCAAAGCCGTACATCGAAGAGCTAAAACATTACAACCAGTGCATCTTTATGCAAATCAAAGCAACTGCTGGTGAATGACAGCATGTGTGAAAGTCATGAAATGGCATAAAGAAACACCTGATACTGAACTCTGTTAATCAGTGTTATTCTTGTCCATCAGATGGGAAGGCAGCAGCAAATCGACAAAGGCCAAATTGTAATGGCCAAACAAATGGGTCAGAGCATTTCTGAGACCGAAAAGCTTGTGGGATGCTCATGGGCAGCCATGGTTAGTACCTTCAAAAAGTGGTCCAAAGAGAGTAAAACCACGAACTACCTGCAAGGTGTGAGCCAACCACTGCTCATTAATGCTAGATGTGAGTGAAGACTATCATATGGTACGAGCCAACAGAAGGGATGCTGTTGTACAATTCACCACTAATTTGAATGCTGGTGATGGGAATAATATGTCATGACACACAGCACATTAAATCCTGCTGAGAATGGGGCTACGTACCCACAGGCCGCTCTGAGTGCTTATGCTAACCTTGATTAATATTTTATTTTCTTCGTTTGTTTCACTGTTGAAAGTGCCTACAGTGGGCATGTAAGCTTAGGCGTAACCACTAGGTGGTGGTGGGGGTTCAGGACCCCCAGATTTTCACTCAGGGATCCTCATATATATATATATACAGGGTGTGCCATATAAAAGAGGCCCGAGTATAATGGACGACAACAGTCAGGCAATGTTACTATACATGGTAAAGACTAGTTGAAATGACAGAAAACAGGAGTAATTTACCTGCGTTTACAACAATTGCTAAAAGTGCTGTCCTCCGACATCAAGACACAGCTGCACGCGACAGAACATGTTGTTCGTAACGCGCCACAACTCATCAGCAGTAATCTAGGCTATGGCTTCCATAATGTTCGCTTCTAATTCATCAAGGGTGTACGGATTGGTTGCGTACACTTTCCCTTTCAATGCTCCCCACAGATAAAAGTCACAGGTGCAGAGATCGGGTGATCTGGGTGGCCATAGTCGCTTCAATACAGTTCTGTCCTCCCCAAACACTTCATGCACAGCACATAGACTGTTCTGCACAGTATGCGGCATTGCACCATCTTGCTGAAAGGAAGCATATGTTCGCTCTTCTTCTGTAAGTGCGGCAACAAATGGGTTGAACAGTTGCTGAACATAGCACTCCGAGTTGATGGTGTTAGTGAAAATGAATGGGCCGACTATCCTCTTCGCAGACACAGCACACCAAACGCCTATCTTTTGGTCGTACAGAGGAGTCTCCATTGTCCATCCGGGATTCGTGTCGGTCCAAATCCTGTTGTTTTGCGCATTGACATACCCGGACAGATGAAACCATGCTTCATCTGTAATGTAATAAAGTGTTGGGTCCATTTCACTGTTGACAATGGTCTCCTGAAACCTCGTACAATATTGTATCTGTGTTGCATACTCAGGAGTTTTAAGTTCTTGGAGCACCATAACTTTGTACCACCGAAAATGCAAATCCATCTTAAGTATGTGTCGGCATGACGTGGCAGATATTCCCATTGCAGACGATAATTGGTGAATAGACTTCCGAGGGCTTTGTAACGTCATTGTGCACACATCCTTGATATTATCTTCAGTAGGAAGACATGGGTGGATCAGATTCAGGAGTGTCTGCGTGAGAAAAAGATTGAGTAGGAAGTATAAAATATCTTGTGTACGGCATGCAATGGATATCAGTGAAGCCCGAGTTGTATGTCAAGATCGCTGTAAATGGATAAGTTTGATACGACAACAGTAAGTAAAAATATCTGGTAGTTTGTATTTCTTTTTGGAGCTAACCTCTGTATCTCAGAGAACAGCCTAGTGATATGTATGTATGTATGTATGTACGAATTGTCTTGGGTTTGTTTCTTTTGCTGTTGCACACCGTGTCGTTTCACAAAATGTATGCACTAACTTTTGTACCACTGATTTTGCCGCTGCTGCACAATGTGGAAATTTTTCTGTAAAGAACTCATTTAAAACCTTGTATGAGTTATTTCTGAGATACTGTTCTACAATAAAAATCTGCTGTTCCATACTTAAAATAATTTCCGTTGCCTTTGTTCTCTCTTCACTTACACTTATGACCACGTACCAACACTGCTCTGGCTGTGACTAACCACTCCGGAGAATTCCTTTGCAGCTGTACACGCAGAAACCGGTTAGAAGTGGAACAAAGCTGTTTTAACTGGAAACCCGCCTAACAACATCTGGCCAAGGGGCCTCTTTTATATGGTGCACCCTGTATAATGTGTGTATGTGTGATCGGACCTGCCCCCCCCCCGATTTTGAAACATGGTTATGCCACTGCATGTAAGCATCAAAACTGGACCTTGACTGATCGAAAGAAAGTCGTCTGGATAGATGAATCTTGTTTCCTTTCGAACCATGTGGACAGGCAGGTACATGTACATTGTTTGCCTGGGGAAGTGTTGCCACCAGGATGCACCAGGGGATGAAAACAAGCCAATGAGGGAAGTGTAATGCTTTGGCCAATGTTCTGCTGAAAAACCCTGGGTCCAATAATTCATGTGCAGGAAACTATGACATCCACCATTTATGTAAACATCATTGCAGACTAGGTAAGTTCTTTCATGACAATGGCATCCCCTCTAATAGTGTTTTCTTTCAGCAGGATAATGTGCCATGTCACACTGCCCTTATTGTTCAAAGAATGGCTTGTGGAACACGAGGAAGACTTCCCGGTACTGCCCTGGCCTCCAAATTCCCCAGACATCAATTCAATTTGAGCATCTGTGGTTTGTGTTGGAACATCAATTCTGATCTACGATGGTTCAGCCATCTTACTCACAAGAGTTACAAGATCTGCTGGTAATGTGTTTGGTAAAAGATAAAACAAGCCACCTTTTGAAATCTTGTAGCTCTCTGTCTCTCCGAGTAAGAGCTGTTTTGGAGGCACATAGAAGACCAAAATCATATTAGGCAGATAGTCATAATGTTTTTGCTCTTTGGTGTAGTTATTTTTAAATATTCATGTTATTTCAATTCTTTAATTCTTTGTTTGCTGTGTTTTAGGATTTTATAGGAAGAATGGAATGCACATTAGGGGAAATAGTTGCTTACCAAGGCCAACAGTTCAGAAGAAATTTAGTGTAAGTTTGGTGCTTTCATTTCTTTGTTTTTTTCCGAGAGACAGATGCTTGGTATTAATAGGCTTTTGTTGTTTTAACTTTCTTGTCTTCCTTTCTTAAAATAATAATAATTATTATTCAAAATTTGAAAATCAAGATAGGTGAAATGTATCCTAGCTTGTGAAACAGGTTGACCTCTGAAGAATATGATGCAGTACACAGAACCAGAATTGTCAGGTCAGTACACAGAACCAGAATTGTCAGAGAGAGAGAGAGAGAGAGAGAGAGAGAGAGAGAGAGAGAGTGCAGTTGGAGTCACAACAGCATGCAGAAACCATCCTGCTAGTCCAAAATGATTGTTCGTTCTAGCACATGCTGTCCTCACTGAAGGAGATTGATATCTGGCCTCCCCACTCCCAGTGTGCCTGAGAACAGATGACTCTGGAATAAGGAATCTTCAGTGCCATGGCAAAATTGTTTTTGTATTATTGTTATTGTGTTAAGTTCCAGATCATTTCAGGCAGAGTCCCTGATCCAAGAAAGTAAAGGTTTATATGGGGAAATTTTGCCACTTCACTGAGGAGGAACCCGTAGAACTTTGTAAGAATTCCAAATACACAGCGAATTTTACTCAGGTTGTGAAATTGAAAAAAATCGCTATGATTCTAGCAAAAATTTAAGCTCCTGGAATTTTTTGAACTCTTGGAAACACCTGGAAGAGTCCTGGAATTTATTTTCTGTGAAGGTGTACAAACCCTGTAAGCTTGACTCATCTATGAATGAAGATTTTCATAGAATATTACCAGTAGCATCATGTGTAGGACGTTCAAAAAGTAACAAGACTGATGTCCTAGCACTAAAACAAACTCATTCAGGAAAATGCAGGTGCCTGTGTTGGAACGCCTGCAAGGTCAGTCATGTGACAAAGTGTCGTTACAGTGCTCAACTAGTTCATTCTTCATGGTTCACAGTGCTTGATTAGTTCACGGTGTAGAGTTCAGACGTGTTTCTATAACCCAGTATGGATTTAAAACTGGAGCAAAGAGCGAAATTTTGCATGTGTTTGAATAAA
Organism: Macrothele yani; assembly: GCA_039090855.1. Classification (NCBI taxonomy): domain Eukaryota; kingdom Metazoa; phylum Arthropoda; class Arachnida; order Araneae; family Macrothelidae; genus Macrothele; species Macrothele yani. The sequence goes on along the minus strand of CM077013.1, from coordinate 113,652,804 downwards.
CATCATACATACATATCACTAAGCTGTTCTCTGAGATTCAGAGGTTATCTCCAAAAAGGAATAAAAACTACCAGATATTTTTACTTACTGTTGTCGTATCAAACTTATCCATTTACAGCGATCTTGACATACAACTTGGGCTTCACTGATTTCCATTACATGCCGTACACAAGATCTTTTATACTTCATACTCATAATATTTTTCTCATGCAGACACTCCTGAATCTGATACACCCATGTCTTCCTTGGCCTTCCTCTGCCTTTCCTTCCTGCCACTTGGGTTAAAAATATTTTCTTAGTAAGCATCTGATCACTCATTCTTTCAACATGGCCAAACCACCAAAGCATATTGGTCTCCACCTTGCTAACAACATTTTGCTTCACATCACACAACTGCAACACATCTTCATTCCTCACACAATCAGACCGTGTCTTGCCACAAACCCCCTGTAAGAAACGCATTTCTGCAGCACACTAATGACTCCTATGTTTCTTCTGCAGTACCCAGATTTCACTGCCATACATCAGAGTAGGAACAATTACACTTTCATACACAGCCATGCGGGACTCTCTAGAGAACCCATCATTCCTGTGAAAACCTCCCAGAGCAGCTATGACTTTCAAAGAAGAATTCACTCGCCTACTAATTTCACCATCCAGTTTGTTCTCTATGTCAAACATGCTTCCTAAATACACAAACTCACTCACCTGGTCAGTCACAGTGCCATTTATACTTACATTACATTCAGTGCTACCAGTTCCTCTCTCAAACACCATAACTTTGATTTTTCCCTTATTTATTCTCAGTTTGAATTTCATGCAAACTTCGTACATCCGAGACAACATACTCTGCAAATCACTTTTGCTCTCTGCCAACAGGACAGTGTCATCAGCATACAGCAATCTGCACACATGGATATCACCAAGACATAAACCACTATCATCTATTTTGGCATCTCGCATGCATGCGTCCATAAATATATTAAACAGCCATGGTGACATTACACAACCTTGTCTAACTCCTGCACCAATAGAAAACCATTTTGATAAAACACCATTCACTCGTACACAAGCTCTACTACCTGCATACATGGCTTTTACACTATTAAATAGATTCCCAGTAACACCATATTCATTCAATACCTTCCACAGAAGTGTCCTATTTACTTGGTCGTAAGCTTTCTCTAAATCTATGAAGGCAGCAAAAACTTTCTTACCAACAACCAGACACTTTTCAATCATCATGCGTAATGCAAAAATCTGGATAGTGCAGCCTTTACCAGGCATAAAACCACTGTGAACATCCCACACTTTCTCTGATGTAGGACCCCATACTTTTTCAATAACAACCTTACCAAACACTTTCCCTGGCACACTTAGTGCGCTAATACCACGATAGTTCTTGCATTCAGTCTGATAACCTTTTAAAACTGCCACAGAAATGCAGGAAATGATTAAAACAGCCTATAAAGAAGATGCTTTGTCCCATACAAGAGTTTTTGAGTGGCACAAGAAATTTGTGAATGGTGAAGAGTGTCTGCCACGCTCCCGTAGGCCTTCGACATCAACTCTGAGGTTAATGGCAATACCATTGAATCACTCCTGCACAAAGACCGCCGAATGACCATTGAGGAGGTTGCTAATGTGATTCAAATTTCCATTGATGACATTGTGAGAAACCAGTTGGGGTACCAAAAAGTTGCTGCAAAGTGGATTCCCCACTTGCTCACAGATGAACACAAGACAAATCATGTTATCACCTGTCACCAATGGAAGTGCCAGCTATGACGTGAGCCGCACTTTTCAGATTGAGTTGTCACATGTGATGAAACATTTTTTTGCCATTTCGTTTCAAAAACAAAACAAGACAGCACCCAATGGAAACACCCACAAAATCCTTGATCCAAGAAAGCAAAGGTTCAAGCAAGTGCAGCGAAGAACATGCACCTGGTTTTCTTCGACAAAAAGCAAATTGTGTATGATCATGTTGTTCCACAACAGAAAACTGTTACTGCTGCCCATTATTCTGAAGTTATCAAGGTCCTCTAAAAAAAATGTTCCCCAAAACACCCAGAATATGCACAAACTAATTGGATTTTGCATTGAGATGATGCTCTTGTACATCGTGCTTTGCTTACCCAGCAGGTTTTCTAAGATCTAGGCAACAAAATGGTGATGCTCCATCCGTATTCACCAGATTTCGTGACATCACCTGTTCCCTGAGGTGAAAAAATAACTTCATGGGCATTGCTTTGCATCAAATACTGAACTGAACAATACTGTGATGAGTATCCTGAACCACATGTCAAGGAAGGGCTTCAAACACATCTTCCAGAAGTAGATAGAAATGTGGGACTGGTGCATTCAGGTAGAGGGAGAATATTTTGAAAGTATGTAAGTGAAAGTGTGTTTACTGCATTACACTTCTGCCCCATGTAAATTCAGTCTTGTTATTTTTTGAATGACCCTTGTTTATACCCTGTAGAAGTAAAACATGATGACCATCTATCTGGCATTGTGTAGGTCCTTTGTGAACTGCCACCACAGCCACCAGGCAGCACGACATTTCATTGATTCCACCAATCCAAAAAGGTATCCACTGGTATGCCATATTATATCCGTATAAGTGTTGCCCATTGCTTGCCCAGTGTCTGTGGTGGAGGGTCCATATGCCATAGCTGCAGATCCATATAGTCCCAAATGTGTTCAGTTGGGATTATGTTGAGTGACATTGGTGGCCATGGAAGAGCATGAAAGCCACCCTGGTGGTGCAGTGATTTATGCACTGGCTTCTGACCATTCATCCAAGATGGGTCTGGGTTCAAATCCTGGTGAGGTATGGATATTGTATTTGTCTTATGGCGCTGGCTCTCTCCCTTCTTTGGAGCCAGTCGCCCTAAATTGGGATTGGCGACTGCCTATAGCCCACTGAGTTGCTCACGTTGTTAAACCCCCATTAAAAATAAAAGAACATCAAAGTTATCTTTGTGTTCCTTGAGCCAGTCTTAGACAATATGTGACTTATAAACAATGCATTGCCCTCCTTGTGGAAGGTCCGTTTAACTACTTAATGAAGATACGTGCGCCCTCCAAGGGCTAGTGGAATCTGTGCCACTCTGGGTTCAAGTGATTACTACTGCTAAAGGTAGCCCAAAATGCTATTAAGTAGGTGGCCATAATGTTATGGACTATGAGTGTATACATGTGTATACATCATCATCATCAACCATTATCAATCCACTGCTGGACGAAGGTCTCCCCAAGTTTCCTCCACAACAGTCTGTCTTGTGCCAGTCTCCTCCATGTCACTCCCGCATACTTTCGAATTTCATCCACCCATCTCCCATGAGGTCTTCTTCTGGGTCTTTTCCTGTCCCTTGGAATCCAATCTAAAATTTCGGCTGTCCATCGATGGTCTGTCCTTCTCGCAATATGTCCAGCTCATTGCCATTTCAGGGATTTTACTCTGATCATGATGTCTTCCACTCTTGTCATTTTCGGATCCACGAGTTCCTCTTCTTATCTCTCCTGGTTACACCAAGCATGCACCTCTCCATGCATCTTTGAGTTGTCTGCAGCCTTTGTATGTCTCTTTTAGTTAAGGTCAACGTCTCTGCACCATATGTAAGCACTGGAAGAATGCACTGATCAAACACTTTTCTTTTAAGACATAATGGGATATTGCTCTTGAAAATTATGCTGTTTCTTTCAAAAGCTCTCCAGGCAAGTTTTGTACGCCGATTAATTTCTTCATCAATGTGACCCTCACTTGATATCTGCTGTCCAAGATAAACGTATGTGTCTGTTATCTCCAGCTTTTCTCCATCAATCGATAAATCTTCATTTCTTGTAAAAGCATTGAACATCACTTTTGTTTTCTGAAAGTTCATTTTTAATCCCACTTCTTTACTCTTGTCAGCAAGTTCCTGGATCATACTCTGCAGCTCTGATGGGGTAGTTGCAAAAATGACTACGTCATCAGCAAAACGAAGGTGGGTTAGATAATCTCCATTAATCTTTATCCCTTTGTTTTCCCAGTTCAGTGATTGAAAGACATTTTCCAATGTGGCATTAAATAGCTTCGGAGATATGGTGTTACCTTGTCTCACTCCCTTTCCAATTTTTATGTGTGTTGTATTTTGAAACAGCCGAATCTTTGCACTTGCATTTTCATAGATGTTATTGATAATATTAGTGTATGCATCTTCAATACCGCAGGATTTCAGAGCCATTGTAACTGCTGATGGTTTCACCGAATCAAAGGCTTTTTCATAATCGATAAAAGCCATGCAGAATGGAAGTTCATATTCCCTTGCTCTTTCAATTAGTTCCCTCAGTACGTGGATATGATCTATTGTGCTGTAGCCACTCCTAAATCGAGCTTGTTCTCTCGGTTGGGCCATGTCCAGTGTTACCTTCAAACGGTGTGAAAGAACTTTAGTGAAGATTTTATAAACCACTGATAGGAGGCTGATAGGTCTGTAGTTCCTGAGATCCTCAATGTCACCGTTTTTAAGTAGCAGGATCATTGTAGTTTTGTTCCAATCCTCAGGAATCTTCCCTTCAATAAGGCATCGAGTGAAAATTTGGGCGAGTACTGTTTCGATTTCTCCACTTGCTTCTTGTATGATGTCTACAGTAATTCCATCTTCTCTTGGAGCTTTTCCCGCTTCATGTTCTTGATTGCATGTGCAACTTCTGCTAGGAGGACTGGAAGAACTCTGGTACTGGTACATTTCATGATGTCTGGAGTACATGTATCATCCCTTTCATATAATTTGGAGTAGAAATCTTTCACTCTTGTCAAAATTTCGCCTCTATTTCTTGTTACAGAACCATCTTCTTTTCTCAGTGCCATAATCTGTTTTCTTCCCTTACTGAGATGCCCCTTTGCTATCTTTAGGCTTTGGTTGTTTTCAATTGCTTTCCTCACTAGTTCACAGTTGAATTTCCTTACGTCTTCAGTGATACTTTTTCGTACTGTGTTGCATAGCTCTATATATTTCACTTTGGAAGTCACATCTTCTTTAGTTGTCCTCGTCTCTCTTCTTTGCATCAACATTTTGGTTTTTCCTGAAAATTTGTTCTCATGCAACTTGTTCTTAGACCCAGCTAATTTTGTTGCCGTTTCCACAAGAGCTTTGGTTACTTTTCTGTTAACTTCCGAAATATCCACTTCTAGAATCTGTTCTTCAGTTCCAACTTGAAGGTATTGTGGTGTTTTTTAAGGTTGGTTATGTCAATACATTTTGTTTGTCTAATGAGCTTGCCACGTTCGAGTTTAGTGTTGAGGTGCATCTCACATCTCGCCAGTCTATGGTCACTACCTGTGTTGAACTTGTTTAGCACACTACAGTCTTTGATGACGAATTTTTTGTTACACATAATAAAATCAATTTCACTTGTCGTCCCATTTGGGTGTCTCCATGTCCATTTCCTGTGTGGCTTTTTCTTGAAAAAGGAGTTCAAGATGAAAAACCCTTCTGCCTCTGCAAACTCTACGAGAGTATTACCACCCTGGTTTCTGTTGCCGTGACCGAATTTACCTACTGAAGTTTCATTCTGTTGCCATTGCCCTATTTTTGCATTGAAATCTCCCATAATTGTCTTCAAGTGCTGCTTACCTTTATTATTTAGATGACGAATTTCCTCATAAAATTCTTCAATTTTTTTCTTCAGGATGACTTGTGGTAGGTGCATAAGTTTGAATAATCTGAGCCTGGTATCTTCTCGAGAGTTGGATAACGAGTCTTGCAGCTCTGTCAGAAGAACTTTCAACTTCTACAACTGTATCCTTCAGTTTCTTGTTTATTGTAAATCCAAAACCTCTAGTTCTGCCAGTATCTGTCCCACGATAGTAGAAGAGATGTCCACTTTTCAGTTCAACGAGATCTTCTTCTTTTCTCCTTACCTCACTTAGCCCAACGATGTCCCACTTGATCCTTTGTAGTTCCTCTTCCAATTCAAGAATCCTTGAATCAGAAGATAGGGAGCGTCCATTATACGTAGCCAAGGTCAGCATCAGATGGCAGCCTAGTCCGGTTCTCCAGGTATTCTTAGCACCCTCTGCCTTCATGTCGCACTGGCCACTGCCTTGGCCAGGTACATTCCAGCTGCCGGAGACTGAGGGCCAAGATTTAAGTTGTGGAGTCATTTTGGAGGGGTTTGGCCATAACTCACCACACTGGCCAAGCGGGTTGGTGAGTGTGGGATAGCATTTCCTCTAATCCCGATGGCATAGTTATACCGCTATTGGCGGTTGTCAAAGCCCCTTTAGTGGGAACAGGATGCACCATAAGAAGGCGGGGTTGACATTTGTCAAGGAGAGGCTGTGATGTTACGCATCACCTGACCTTACATCCCTGTGTATACTGTGTATACATGTGTATACATATATATATATACAGTCAAAACCGTTTATAAGGAAGTTGAAGGGAGTTAAGAAAAAGTTTGTTATACGTAAACTTCGTTTTATGCGATTTTGCCTTAAATGTATCAGCAAACGAGCAAAAGTTTGGTAAAACAGCTCATACAGTATACTACTATAGTACGTATGTATTAGAAAGCAGAAGTACAATAATTGAAACATTTACCTTTAATTTTTCATTCACACTTCTGGAAGTAACTATCCAGAGTTGCCTGTCTTTGGGATTGAACAATTGCTGTAGACAGGTGTTTTTCTATTTGATCCAACAATGCTGAACAAAACAGATTTTTTGACGCAAAAAAAAAAGCACGCAAATTATCAAGACTTTCAATTGCCACCACATTTGATATTTTTTTAACTTCTGCATATTCTTCCTCCTCATCAGTGGACGTGTCATACTGAGAGTTCAACACGCCATCAACGATGTCCGGATCTGTATTTTGAGATTCCGTTGAGATGTCATCGTCAGCCAGCAGATAATCTGGAAAAGATAAATCCGATGAAATGAGCCCTTTTGCACTCAGGTGATTCCATGTTTTGTCTTTAGTAGTAACCACTGTGTCTTCGTTTACTACTGAAATGCCAAAACCAGCATGTTTCCAACATTTTTTATGATTACATCAGTTACGGTAGTCCAAGCATTAGATAGCATATCACATGCCATTCGAACATTGATGACAGTTAATTGCTTCTTTTCCACGTTAGTAAGAATTTTTCTGAGTAAAATTTTGCGGTAACGAAGTTTTAGGTTTTTTATAACACCCTGATTCATGGGCTGAAGTTTTGATGTAGTGTTTGGTGGAAACCGATCTACATTTGTAGACCTTAACACTATGTTAGACGAATGTGCTGCACAATTATCGATGAGCAGCAGAACTTTCCTATTTTTCTTTGTCATTTCGTTGTCAAATTGTTTCAACCATTCTGTAAAGAGTTCCGATGTCATCCACGCTTTCTTATTAGCTCTCTAACTTACTGGTAATTTTTCACCTTTCTTGAAGCATCTGGGATTTTTTGATTTCCCGATTATGAAAAGTTCCCTTTTATCCATCCATATTTGCGCACAGCAATATAGTTAAACGGAGTTTTGAGTTTTTCCCACCAGAACATTTTTCACCTTTGAAAGCTAAGGTTTTTTCTGGCAATAACTGATAAAAATACACCAGTTTCATCAGCATTGTAAACATCGCAAGCTTCATGCTGCGAAATTAAGGTTTCACTTGATTCCAGCCACTTTTGGGTTGTTTCATCATCCACGGAAGCACTCTCTCCGCAAATGGACTTAAATATGATTCCATGATTCTCTTTAAATCTTTGAAGCCAACCATTGCTTGTCTGAAAATCAGGTTTTCCTAGAAGTCGGGAGAAATCTAATGCTTTTTCCTTCAGCAAAGGGCCAGAGACTGCAACATTTTTGCTTCTCACTTCTTATGACCACTTTAACAGCGCTGTTTCCACGTCTGTATAAAGACCTTCATGAAATCGTTTTCTATCATGGCTTAAAAGAACCTTCTAAGAACTTTCGCTTCAAACCATCCTTATTTTTTTAAATTGTCGATAGTAAATTTGCTGGAATGCCAAATGTTTTGGCTATGTCGCACTTCTTTTTCCCTTTCTCCACCAAATTGATTGCTTCAGTTTTTTCACTTAAACTCAGTGTTTTTGGTTTAAATACTGACATGATTTGCCAGCTTGTGTTGATGCGTTCTAACAAATGAATTTGTGAGAAAAATTGCTGCTTCCAAAGCTTTAAACCATCAGATGCACCCGCTTAGGAATTGCAGAAGTGCGATTAAGACAAACATCTGCCTATCTGGTCCATCCGAACAATTTAACGTACGGTCCCAAAACGAAGACGCTGACATTGGACACCCCTGGCATGATTCCCCAACACCCCACCCCCTGATCCTTTGTCGCATTCTTCCTTCTGTTCTCAAGCTGGGAAACAGATCATTTACCCTCTAAGCTCTTGAGGGGATGAAGTGGGGGTCCCTCCAGTGAAGGAGGATTAAGGAAAAGTGGGGGATTCCGACACCGCCTGACTAGTCTTCGGGCGTTTCACTGAGTCAGAGGTCTCAAGATATCCTGAAGAAAAAAAAAAAGAAAATGGCTACTCTCCTACAGAAGAAATGTTGAATGGAAAAAGGCAAAAACTTCGTTATATATGATTTTGGACAAAACTGCTGTTCATAATATCCAGTTGAAATAACATTACGATGGCATTGAAAATTCAGGGAACTGCAAAGACATCGTTATATATGAACCTTCCTTATATCCGAGCTCGTTATATGAGGGTTCAACTGTTTATATATATATATATATGTATATATATATATACACTATCTACCAACAAGTAATTGGACACCTGTGATAGCAAAGAAAAACAAAGTTTATTCACCTTCAATAGTTGGTGAAGCCTCCACGAGCGGCGATTACAGCTGCGACCCTCTGGGGCATACTCTCAACCAGGCATTGTACTACTGCTAGCGGTATTTTCTTCCACTCGGCTTGGAGAAGACAGGTCAGATCCTTCACCGATTTCGGATGGTGGGGGCACCCCTTAAGTCGACGCTCCAACTCGTCCCAGAGGTGCTCGATGGGTTTAAGGTTCGGGCTCTGCGCAGGCCAGTCCATTCGATTAGCTCCTTTGTCACCATACCAAGTCATGGTGGACCTCGCAAAATGACAGGTGGCATTGTCATCCTGAAAGTAACATGGGTCCACCCCGTAAAACTGCCACAATGTAGGAAGCGCATGGTCATCCAAAATGGTGCAGTAGATCCCAGCGTTGAGTCTACCAGGAATTACGACCAAGGGTCTCGTGCCATACCAGGAGAAACACCCCCGTAGCATAATTCCACCACCGCTGAACTTCACAGTTGACACAATACATTCCGGCAGGAGGCGTTCTCAAGGCAGACGCCAAACCCAGACCCTGCCATCCAAACGGTAGAAGGTGAACCTTGATTCGTCGCTCCAGAAAACCTGTTTCCACTGTTCAGCGGTCCACTGTCGATGTTCTTTGCACCACGGTAGCCGAACAGCGCTATTGGGCGGCAGCACGTCCATGATAACCGAGCAGATGGGCTTCCTTACCGATGGTATTCATCGAAAGAACACTCCCGGATGCCTGTTGAAACTCCCCGCAGATGTGGCCGATCGATTTGGTGCGGTTCTTCGGAATTTCTCTGGCCAGCACCTGTCGGTCTCTAACTCCCAGTTTTGTGGGTCTGCCTGGTTGGGGCACATTCCGACAGTCACCTCTCATCTTGCACTTGCCAATCACGTAGACCACTGTCGATTTTGGGTACTTCAATTCGCCAGATATGTTACGTATGGATCGGCCATTTCTGTGTAACCCGACGATTACACCTTTCTCGAAATCAGAGAGCTCCGAACTACGTGGCATCTTGCATGCGACTGGTTGCGTTGTTGTTTCCCACGCGATATTTAACAGCGGTGGCCGTGACGTCTATCAGGACCGCAGATATCGTTGATTGCAGGGGTGTCCAATTACTTGTTGGTAGATAGTGTATATCATCAGCATCATCATTATTGTCAACCATTATCAATCCACTGCTGGACGAAGGTCTCCCCAAGTTTCCTCCACAACGGTCTGTCTTGTGCCAGTCTCCTCCATGTCACTCCCGCATATTTTCGAATTTCATCCACCCATCTCCCATGAGGTCTTCTTTTGGGTCTTTTCCTGTCCCTTGGAATCCAATCTAAAATGTCGGCTGTCCATCGATGGTCTGTCCTTCTGGCAGTATGTCCAGCTCATTGCCATTTCAGGGATTTAACTCTGATCAGGATGTCTTCCACTCTCGTCATTTTTCGGATACACGAGTTCCTCTTATCTCTCCTGGTTATACCAAGCATGCACCTCTCCATGCTTTTTTGAGTTGTCTGCAGCCTATGTATGTCTCTTTTAGTTAAGGTCCACGTCTCTGCACCATACGTAAGCACTGGAAGGATGCATTGATCAAACACTTTTCTTTTAAGACATAATGGCATATTGCTCTTGAAAATTATGGCGTTTCTTCCAAAAGCTCTCCAGGCAAGTTTTGTACGCCGATTAATTTCTTCATCAATGTGACCCTCACTTGATATCTGCTGTCCAAGATAAACGTATGTGTCTGTTATGTCCAGCTTTTCTCCATCAATCGATAAATCTTCAGTTCTTGTAAAAGCATTGAACATCACTTTTGTCTTCTGAAAGTTCATTTTTAATCCCACTTCTTTACTCTTGTCAGCAAGTTCCTGGATCATACTCTGCAGCTCTGGTGGGGTGGTTGCAAAAATGACTACGTCATCAGCAAAACGAAGGTGGGTTAGATAATCTCCATTAATCTTTATCCCCTTGTTTTCCCAGTTCAGTGATTGAAAGACATTTTCCAATGTGGCATTAAAGAGCTTCGGAGATATGGTGTCACCTTGTCTCACTCCCTTTCCAATTTTTATGTGTGTTGTATTTTCAAACAGCCGAATCTTTGCACTTGCATTTTCATAGATGTTATTAATGATATTAATGTATGCATCTTCATACCGCAGGATTTCAGAGTCATTGTAACTGCTGATGGTTTCACCGAATCAAAGGCTTTTTCATAATCGATAAAAGCCATGCAGAATGGAAGTTCATATTCCCTCGCTCTTTCAATTAGTTCTCTCAGTACGTGGATATGATCTATTGTGCTGTAGTCACTCCTGAATCCAGCTTGTTCTCTCGGTTGAGCCATGTCCAGTGTTACCTTCAAGCGGTGTGAAAGAACTTTAGTGAAGATTTTATAAACCACTGATAGGAGGCTGATAGGTCTGTAGTTCCTGAGATCCTCAGTGTCACCTTTTTTATGTAGCAAGGTCATTGTAGCGCTGTTCCAATCCTCAGGAATCTTCCCTTTATTAAGGCATCGAGTGAAAATTTGGGCGAGTACTGTTTCGATTTCTCCACTTGCTTCTTGTATGATGTCTACAGTAATTCCATCTTCTCCTGGAGCTTTTCCCCGCTTCATGTTCTTGATTGCATGTGCAACTTCTGCTGGGAGGACTAGAAGAACTCTGGTACTGGTACCTTTCATGATGTCTGGAGTGCATGTATCATCCCTTTCATATAATTTGGAGTAGAAATCTTTCACTCTTGTCAAAATTTCACCTCTATTTCTTGTTACAGGACCATCTTCTTTTCTCAGTGCCATAATCTGTTTTCTTCCCTTACTGCGATGTCCCTTTACTATCTTTAGGCTTTGGTTGTTTTCAATTGCTTTCCTTACTAGTACACAGTTGAATTTCCTTACGTCTTCAGTGATACTTTTTCGTACTGTGTTGCGTAGCTCTATATATTCCACTTTGAAAGTCACATCTTCTTTAGTTGTCCTCATCTCTCTTCTTTTTTGCATCAACATTTTGGTTTTTCCTGATAATTTGTTCACATGCAACTTGTTCTTAGACCCAGCTAGTTTTGTTGCTGTTTCCATAAGTGCTCTGGTTACTTTTCTGTTAACTTCCGAAATATCCACTTCTTCCGATGTTAGGCCTTCTAAAGCAGAGAATCTGTTCTTCAGTTCCAACTTGAAAGTATTATGGTGTTTTTTAAGGTTGGTTATGTCAATACATTTTGTTTGTCTTATGAGCTTGCCACGTTCGAGTTTAGTGTTGAGGTGCATCTTACATCTCACCAATCTATGGTCACTACCTGTGTTGAACTTGTTTAGCAAACTGCAGTCTTTGATGAGGAATTTTTTGTTACGCATAATAAAATCAATTTCACTTGTCGTCCCAATTGGATGTCTCCATGTCCATTTCCTGTGTGGCTTTTTCTTGAAAAAGGAGTTCAAGATGAAAAATTCTTCTGCCTCTGCAAACTCAACGAGAGTATTTCTGCGCTGGTTTCTGTTGCAGTGACCGAATTTACCTACTGAAGTTTCATTCTGTTGCCGTTGCCCTATTTTTGCATTGAAATCTCCCATAATTATCTCCAAGTGCTGCTTACCTTCATTATTTAGATGACGAATTTCCTCATAAAATCTGAGCCTGGTATCTTCTCGAGAGTTGGATAACGAGTCGTGCATCTCTGTCAGAGGAACTTTCAACTTCTACCACTTTATCCTTCAGTTTCTTGTTTATTATAAATCCAACACCACTAGTTCTGCCAGTATCTGTCCCACGATAGTACATAGAAGAGATGTCCACTTTTCAGTTCAATGAGATCTTCTCCTTACCTCACTTAGCCCGACGATGTCCTACTTGATCCTTTGTAGTTCCTCTTCCAATTCAAGAAGCCTTGAATCAGATGATAGGGAGCGTCCATTATACGTAGCCAAGGTCAGCATCAGATGGCAGCCTAGTCTGGTTCTCCGGGGATTCTTAGCACCCTCTGCCTTCATGTCGCACTGGCCGCTGCCTTGGCCAGGTACATTCCAGCTGCTGGAGACTGAGGGCCAAGATTTAAGTTGTAGAGTCATTTTGGAGGGGTTTGGCCATAACTCACCACGCTGGCCAAGCGGGTTGGTGAGTATGGGATAGCATTTCCTCTAATCTTGATGGTATTAGTCATACCGCTATTGGCGGTCGTCAGAGCCCCTTTAGTGGGAACAGGATGCACCACGAGAAGGAGTGGTTGACCTTTGTTAAGGAGAAGCTGTGATGTTACGCATCACCTGACCTTACATCCCGATAGTGTGTATATATATATATATATATATCATCATCATCATCATTGTCAACCATTATCAATCCACTGCTGGACGAAGGTCTCCCCAAGTTTCCTCCACAACGGTCTGTCTTGTGCCAGTCTCCTCCATGTCACCCCTGCATACTTTCGAATTTCATCCACCCATCTCCCATGTGGTCTTCTTCTGGGTCTTTTCCTGTCCCTTGGAATCCAATCTAAAATTTCGGCTATCCATCGATGATCTGTCCTTCTGGCAGTATGTCCAGCCCATTGCCATTTCAGGGATTTAACTCTGATCATGATGTCTTCCACTCTTGTCATTTTTCGGATCCACGAGTTCCTCTTCTTATCTCTCCTGGTTACACCAAGCATGCACCTCTCCATGCTTTTTTGAGTTGTCTGCAGCCTTTGTATGTCTCTTTTAGTTAAGGTCCACGTCTCTGCACCATACGTAAGCACTGGAAGGATGCATTGATCAAACACTTTTCTTTTAAGACATAATGGCATATTGCTCTTGAAAATTATGGTGTTTCTTCCAAAAGCTCTCCAGGCAAGTTTTGTACGCCGATTAATTTCTTCATCAATGTGACCCTCACTTGATATCTGCTGTCCAAGATAAACGTATGTGTCTGTTATCTCAAGCTTTTCTCCATCAATCGATAAATCTTCATTTCTTGTAAAATCATTGAACATCACTTTTGTCTTCTGAAAGTTCATTTTTAATCCCACTTCTTTACTCTTGTCAGCAAGTTCCTGGATCATACTCTGCAGCTCTGATGGGCTAGTTGCAAAAATGACTACGTCATCAGCAAAACGAAGGTGGGTTAGATAATCTCCATTAATCTTTATCCCCTTGTTTTCCCAGTTCAGTGATTGAAAGACATTTTCCAATGTGGCATTAAAGAGCTTCGGAGATATGGTGTCACCTTGTCTCACTCCCTTTCCAATTTTTATGTGTGTTGTATTTTCAAACAGTCGAATCTTTGCACTTGCATTTTCATAGATGTTATTAATGATATTAATGTATGCATCTTCATACCGCAGGATTTCAGAGTCATTGTAACTGCTGATGGTTTCACCGAATCAAAGGCTTTTTCATAATCGATAAAAGCCATGCACAATGGAAGTTCATATTCCCTCGCTCTTTCAATTAGTTCTCTCAGCACGTGGATATGATCTATTGTGCTGTAGCCACTCCTGAATCCAGCTTGTTCTCTCGGTTGAGCCATGTCCAGTGTTACCTTCAAGCGGTGTGAAAGAACTTTAGTGAAGATTTTATAAACTACTGATAGGAGGCTGATAGGTCTGTAGTTTCCGAGATCCTCAATGTCACCTTTCTTATGTAGCAGGATCATTGTAGCGGTGTTCCAATCCTCAGGAATCTTTCCTTCATTAAGGCATCGAGTGAAAATTTGGGCGAGTACTGTTTCGATTTCTCCACTTGCTTCTTGTACGATGTCTACAGTAATTCCATCTTCTCCTGGAACTTTTCCTCGCTTCATGTTCTTGATTGCATGTGCAATTTCTGCTGGAAGGACTGGAGGAACTCTGGTACTGGTATCTTTCATGATGTCTGGAGTGCATATATCATCCCTTTCATATAATTTGGAGTAGAAATCTTTCACTCTTGTCAAAATTTCGCCTCTATTTCTTGTTACAGAACCATCTTCTTTTCTCAGTGCCATAATCTGTTTTCTTCTCTTACTGAGATGTCCCTTTGCTATCTTTAGGCTTTGGTTGTTTTCAATTGCTTTCCTCACTAGTTCACAGCTGAATTTCCTTACGTCTTCAGTGATACTTTTTCTTACTGTCTTGCATAGCTCTATATATTCCACTTTGGAAGTCACATCTTCTTTAGTTGTCCTCATCTCTCTTCTTTTTTGCATCAACATTTTGGTTTTTCCTGATAATTTGTTCACATGCAACTTGTTCTTAGACCCAGCTAATTTTGTTGCTGTTTCCATAAGAGCTTTGGTTACTTTTCTGTTAACTTCAGAGATGTCCACTTCTTCCGATGTTAGGCCTTCTAAAGCAGAGAACCTGTTCTTCAGTTCCAACTTGAAGGTATTATGGTGTTTTTTAAGGTTGGTTATGTCAATAGATTTTGTTTGTCTTATGAGCTTGCCACGTTCAAGTTTAGTGTTGAGGTGCATCTTACATCTCACCAATCTATGGTCACTACCTGTGTTGAATTTGTTTAGCACACTGCAGTCTTCTATGACGAATTTTTTGTTACACATAATAAAATCAATTTCACTTGTCGTCCCATTTAGATGTCTCCATGTCCATTTCCTGTGTGGCTTTTTCTTGAAGAAGGAGTTCAAGATGAAAAACCCTTCTGCCTCTGCAAACTCAACGAGAGTATTTCCACGCTGGTTTCTGTTGCCGTGACCGAATTTACCTACTGAAGTTTCATTCTGTTGCCGTTGTCCTATTTTTGCGTTGAAATCTCCCATAATTATTTTCAAGTGCTGCTTACCTTTATTATTTAGATGACAAATTTCCTCATAAAATTCTTCAATTTCTTCTTCAGGATGACTTGTGGTGGGTGCATAAGTTTGAATAATCTGAGCCTGGTATCTTTTCGAGAGTTGGATAACAAGTCGTGCAGCTCTGTCAGAGGAACTTTCAACTTCTACAACTTTATCCTTCAGTTTCTTGTTTATTATAAATCCAACACCACTAGTTCTGCCAGTATCTGTCCCACGATAGTAGAAGAGATGTCCACTTTTCAGTTCGATGAGATCTTCTCCTTTTCTCCTTACCTCACTTAGCCCCACGATGTCCCATTTGATCCTTTGTAGTTCCTCTTCCAATTCAAGAAGCCTTGAATCAGAAGATAGGGAGCGTCCATTGTAAGTAGCCAAGGTCAGCATCAGATGGCAGCCTAGTCCGGTCCTCCGGGGATTCTTAGCACCCTCTGCCTTCATGTCGCACTGGCCGCTGCCTTGGCCAGGTACATTCCAGCTGCCGGAGACTGAGGGCCAAGATTTAAGTTGTGGAATCATTTTGGAGGGGTTTGGCCATAACTCACCACGCTGGCCAAGCGGGTTGGTGAGTGTGGGATAGAATTTCCTCTAATCCCGATGGTATAGTTATACCGCTATGGGCGGTCGTCAGAGCCCCTTTAGTGGGAACAGGATGCACCACGAGAAGGCGGAGTTGACATTTGTCAAGGAGAGGCTGTGATGTTACGCATCACCTGACCTTACATCCCATATATATATATCATCATCATCATTGTCAACCATTATCAATCCACTGCTGGACGAAGGTCTCCCCAAGTTTCCTCCACAACGGTCTGTCTTGTGCCAGTCTCCTCCATGTCACCCCTGCATACTTTCGAATTTCATCCACCCATCTCCCATGTGGTCTTCTTCTGGGTCTTTTCCTGTCCCTTGGAATCCAATCTAAAATTTCGGCTGTCCATCGATGATCTGTCCTTCTGGCAGTATGTCCAGCCCATTGCCATTTCAGGGATTTAACTCTGATCATGATGTCTTCCACTCTTGTCATTTTTCGGATCCACGAGTTCCTCTTCTTATCTCTCCTGGTTACACCAAGCATGCACCTCTCCATGCTTCTTTGAGTTGTCTGCAGCCTTTGTATGTCTCTTTTAGTTAAGGTCCACGTCTCTGCACCATACGTAAGCACTGGAAGGATGCATTGATCAAACACTTTTCTTTTAAGACATAATGGCATATTGCTCTTGAAAATTATGCTGTTTCTTCCAAAAGCTCTCCAGGCAAGTTTTGTACGCCGATTAATTTCTTCATCAATGTGACCCTCACTTGATATCTGCTGTCCAAGATAAACGTACGTGTCTGTTATCTCCAGTTTTTCTCCATCAATCGATAAATCTTCATTTCTTGTAAAAGCATTGAACATCACTTTTGTCTTCTGAAAGTTCATTTTTAATCCCACTTCTTTACTCTTGTCAGCAAGTTCCTGGATCATACTCTGCAGCTCTGATGGGGTAGTTGCAAAAATGACTACGTCATCAGCAAAACGAAGGTGGGTTAGATAATCTCCATTAATCTTTATCCCCTTGTTTTCCCAGCTCAGCGACTGAAAAACACCCTCCAATGTGGCATTAAAGAGCTTCGGAGATATGGTGTCACCTTGTCTCACTCCCTTTCCAATTTTTACGTGTGTTGTATTTTCAAACAGCCTAATCTTTGCACTTGCATTTTCATAGATGTTATTAATAATATTAATGTATGCATCTTCAATACTGCAGGTTTTCAGAGCCATTGTAACTGCTGATGGTTTCACCGAATCAAAGGCTTTTTCATAATCGATAAAAGCCATGCACAATGGAAGTTCATATTCCCTCGCTCTTTCAATTAGTTCTCTCAGCACGTGGATATGATCTATTGTGCTGTAGCCACTCCTGAATCCAGCTTGTTCTCTCGGTTGAGCCATGTCTAGTGCTACCTTCAAGCGGTGTGAAAGAACTTTAGTGAAGATTTTATAAACTACTGATAGGAGGCTGATAGGTCTGTAGTTTCCGAGATCCTCAATGTCACCTTTCTTATGTAGCAGGATCATTGTAGCGGTGTTCCAATCCTCAGGAATCTTTCCTTCATTAAGGCATCGAGTGAAAATTTGGGCGAGTACTGTTTCGATTTCTCCACTTGCTTCTTTTATGATGTCTACAGTAATTCCATCTTCTCCTGGAGCTTTTCCTCGCTTCATGTTCTTGATTGCATGTGCAACTTCTGCTGGAAGGACTGGAGGAACTCTGGTACTGGTATCTTTCATGATGTCTGGAGTGCATATATCATCCCTTTCATATAATTTGGAGTAGAAATCTTTCACTCTTGTCAAAATTTCGCCTCTATTTCTTGTTACAGAACCATCTTCTTTTCTCAGTGCCATAATCTGTTTTCTTCCCTTACTGAGATGTCCCTTTGCTATCTTTAGGCTTTGGTTGTTTTCAATTGCTTTCCTCACTAGTTCACAGTTGAATTTCCTTACGTCTTCAGTGATACTTTTTCTTACTGTCTTGCATAGCTCTATATGTTCCACTTTGGAAGTCACATCTTCTTTAGTTGTCCTCATCACTCTTCTTTTTTGCATCAACATTTTGGTTTTTCCTGATAATTTGTTCACATGCAACTTGTTCTTAGACCCAGCTAATTTTGTTGCTGTTTCCATAAGAGCTTTGGTTACTTTTCTGTTAACTTCAGAGATGTCCACTTCTTCCGATGTTAGGCCTTCTAAAGCAGAGAACCTGTTCTTCAGTTCTAACTTGAAGGTATTATGGTGTTTTTTAAGGTTGGTTATGTCAATAGATTTTGTTTGTCTTATGAGCTTGCCACGTTCAAGTTTAGTGTTGAGATGCATCTTACATCTCACCAATCTATGGTCACTACCTGTGTTGAACTTGTTTAGCACACTGCAGTCTTCTATGACGAATTTTTTGTTACACATAATAAAATCAATTTCACTTGTCGTCCCATTTGGATGTCTCCATGTCCATTTCCTGTGTGGCTTTTTCTTGAAGAAGGAGTTCAAGATGAAAAACCCTTCTGCCTCTGCAAACTCAACGAGAGTATTTCCACGCTGGTTTCTGTTGCCATGACCGAATTTACCTACTGAAGTTTCATTCTGTTGCCGTTGCCCTATTTTTGCATTGAAATCTCCCATAATTATTTTCAAGTGCTGCTTACCTTTATTATTTAGATGACAAATTTCCTCATAAAATTCTTCAATTTCTTCTTCAGGATGACTTGTGGTGGGTGCATAAGTTTGAATAATCTGAGCCTGGTATCTTTTCGAGAGTTGGATAACAAGTCGTGCAGCTCTGTCAGAGGAACTTTCAACTTCTACAACTTTATCCTTCAGTTTCTTGTTTATTATAAATCCAACACCACTAGTTCTGCCAGTATCTGTCCCACGATAGTAGAAGAGATGTCCACTTTTCAGTTCGATGAGATCTTCTCCTTTTCTCCTTACCTCACTTAGCCCCACGATGTCCCACTTGATCCTTTGTAGTTCCTCTTCCAATTCAAGAAGCCTTGAATCAGAAGATAGGGAGCGTCCATTGTAAGTAGCCAAGGTCAGCATCAGATGGCAGCCTAGTCCGGTCCTCCGGGGATTCTTAGCACCCTCTGCCTTCATGTCGCACTGGCCGCTGCCTTGGCCAGGTACATTCCAGCTGCCGGAGACTGAGGGCCAAGATTTAAGTTGTGGAATCATTTTGGAGGGGTTTGGCCATAACTCACCACGCTGGCCAAGCGGGTTGGTGAGTGTGGGATAGAATTTCCTCTGATCCCGATGGTATAGTTATACCGCTATGGGCGGTCGTCAGAGCCCCTTTAGTGGGAACAGGATGCACCACGAGAAGGCGGGGTTGACATTTGTCAAGGAGAGGCTGTGATGTTACGCATCACCTGACCTTGCATCCCATATATATATATATATACATATATATACACTATCTACCAACAAGTAATTGGACACCTGTGATAGCAAAGGAAAACAAAGTTTATTCACCTTCAATAGTTGGTGGAGCCTCCACAAGGGGCGATTACAGCTGCGACCCTCCGTTATACGTGGTTAAAATACATAATATATAGAGATTCAGTACCTCTTTGCTATTACACACATTAAATTATGGACATGTGATTATGGTGGTGCAGTCAAATAATAAAACTAAATGTATTATTCTTTGAGCTTACGATACAATATATAGCAAGGTTTTTGAGGCTGACTGCTACCTTTGCATTGCTAATCACTTTATTATAGTCACCATTGGACTCTTTGCAATGCATAGCCGCTGAACATCTGGGACCGAACAACTTGCGGAACTATGGTAATATACGAAAGAAGGAGACCTCTGGACAAATATATATGAGTAATTGCTCTTACCTTCTTTTAGTCTTTTATTTTTGAAATAATAAATGTCATAATTGACTGCACCACCATAATCACATGTCCATATTTTAACGCGCGTAATAGCAATTCTAAAAGAGGTACTGAGTCTCTATATATTATAGTCTTTTTCATTGCTAGATGTTCTATCAGAATGTGATCAACTGTTGTTTTTTATATGTGCAATGTCTCACTAATCTGCATGGCCAGTGTATGCCTATCTTGCAGTTCCGTTTAATTCATTCCATTCATCTAACAGTTGTCATCTTCCTCACTCATTCTCACACATTTGAATCCTGCTGCCCGCTTCTTTAAAATATTGTATTAGGTGTGCAACTTAATTTTTTGGCCCCTAACCGCAAGCAATCATAGAGTGTCGACATATGCAAATAGCTGTGTGCGATAATGGCTGATAGCAGTGCCGTCCAACAGCTTTCCAGGCAACCGTAACCGCTCGCAGCTGTAGTGACAGAAGGGAAGAAAGTTGACGATGAAAGCAATGTCGTTCGAGAACAGAAGCAACATTTGAGTCACTGCCTCCTGTTTGCGTTTCAGCTTTCAAAAGTGCTGCGGAAGCCCAGCAAATGATCTGTGCTGCTTTGGGTGAGGCTGCTGTGTCCTTGTAAGAAGTGGTTCCAGCGGTTTAAGCAGAGAAATTTCGATCTCCGTGATGCAGAACGTCCGGGACAGCCACAGAAAGTTGACGATGAGGAACTGGAACAACTGTTCGACGTGGATCCCTGTCGCACATAGTCAGAGCTCGCCCAGGAACTCGGAGTAACACGGCAAGCCATTGCAAAGCACCTGCACAAGCTTGCACGGATTCACAAGGAGAGCCGTTAAGTGTCCCACCAACTCACGGCTGCGAACAAGTCTAGGCGCTAGCAGAGTTCGCCAAAATGCGTAATTACACGTCTAGGACGCATCGAAAGATGTGTTTATGCATCGAAATTTTGCCAATGCGTAAAAATACGAATCGAGAATTTTAAGCTGAAAATTTTTATTTTCAACTTTTTATTCGAATTTTGTATTTCAGATGAATGATCAGTGGTATCCTCTGTTACCTCAGACCAGATCTCACGTTGTAGACGACCATACCTGGCCGTGGTTTTCTTGGCACGACCGGGGCTTTGGTGGCCTGACCCGCCAGCCAGTCAGGGTGTGACATCAGGGAGACATCGTTCCTTACCTTGACGGCATCGGCTCATCAGGAGCGCAATCGTATCGCAAAACTCCTGTCACTGCTGCTACAGCTCGTGCTCGATCAGATGAGTGAAGTACGCTTTCGCAGTCGCAATTCTGGAGCGCCTTGCTTGTGGTCGTGGAGTCGTGATTTGTACTTCGTCACGACGGTGGTCGGGATTTGTAGAGATTGAAACAGCTTTATCAGACACTGTAGTATCGAACGATGTGCCGAAACAGCGTACTTTAAAATCTTTTTTTTTTTTTCCGGCTAGACTCAGTCCAATGGTGTAGAAAAGAAAAAACGCAGAGGAAGGAAACAATGAAACCTGCAAAAAACTAGCGGTGGAAATACGAAAGCAGCCAACGAACATGGACACTTCATTAGAAAATGAAGAATGCGTTGTGTTACTCCATGTCAAAGTTGGAAATTCATTCTTGTTCTTTACTATAAAATGGTACAAAGAATTTCCAGGGATTACTTTCCATGCGCTTGTAGTGTTTACTTTATTTATGTATTATATATATATTTTTTTAACTAAAAAAAGAAGCAAAACGTCCAAATGCATTCAGTAGTAGTAAAATATTTTTTAATATGAAAAAAAAAAAGTTTTTTTTTTTTTTATAATTTCCCGGTGTTTTTGCACTTTTCTTTTTTCTTATTTCACTCGTCATTAATTTTTCTAAAATACTCCTCACTTTTAAAAATTACTCCCTAAATTTTTTCAAAGGAGTAAAAATACTCCTTCAAATTATTTTTCGGCAAACTCTGGGCGCTACGATGTTGCTGTGTCCTTGCTCTCCAGATTCAAGAAGAAGGATTTCCTCCACAACATTTTGACCTATGATGAAAAGTGGATCCTCTATGATAATCCTAAGTGGCGCAAATCGTGGGTTTATCCAGGTCAGCCTACCACCAGTACCACCAAACCGAATATCCATGCCAGAAAGTTGTTGCTGTACATATGGTTGGATCAGCGCGTTGTGGTACACTATGAGTTGCTCAAACCTGGTGAAATGGTCAATGCTGAGCGTTATTGTCAGCAACTCATTTGTGTGAGTGATACACCGGAGGCGAAAAGGCCATACACCGGCAAGGGCAGGTCGGTCCTGTTGATTCAGGATAACGTGCGTCCTCACACCGCGAAAACAACTTTAAACACGGTCACCGACCTGGGATGGGAGATTTTGTCCCACCCTGCATATTCTCCAGACTTCGCCCCGTCGGATTATCACCTCTTTCGCTCCCTGCAACATCACCAGAGTGATGCGCACTTCACTTCTGTCGAGGTGGTCCACACAAGTATTGATGACTTTATCAACTCGAAACAGCCCTCTTTTTCTGCAGTGGCATTTGGCAGCTCCCTGATCGATGGCTCAAATGTATCCAACACGACGGGGATTATTTCCCTGATTAGATACATATTCGATTTGCTACAATTTGCTGTCAACGTGTCGTGCCTGTGGCCGAGAATTAAGTTTCACACCTAATACAAAGAGGCATCCTTCCCTGATGTTGTCACCATATCCTCATGGATGTCCTTTGGCTTCAACCCTTTTCTTCGCAGATACTTTATCACAGCTCTGAGCTCTTGTTTCTCCATTTTTCCTTCCTTGGTTCATCTTTAGTCACCTAAGACCTGCAAAAGAAATAACAAACATAACTATGAAGCTGAAAACTGCCTTTAGGCATCCAATGTCTTAAATCACGAACTTACAACTATTCTTTTACAGCTAAGCCAAGAACTTTTGGGGCACCCTGGTACTAATATTGTGCAATGCTTTGCATAGTGCTTTTTTTTTTTTTTTTTTTTTCATCTTTGCACCAAAAAATTGGTTTTCTTTTACAAAGGCATGTATTTACAAAGAAAAATAATTTTCTGTCATTTGATAGTGTAGACCAGTGGCTCCCAAAGTGTGTGCCGCAGCGCCCTGGGGAGGCCGCTTCTTCCTCACAGGGGCACCGCGAAATATTACAAAATTTTCATAATTTTATTTCCATTTTCAATTTAATGTGATAGGACGCGAGATCTAGCGGACCTGGTCAAACCAGTAACTCACTTAGTAATGATAACTTTGCAGAAGCCTCTACAAATGGTTACTAGATGGCACTCTACAATAATGTTACAAGCGTGAGCTTTTCCCTTGCACGATTGCCGCTCGACGGGCACACGTGTGTGTTCCTCGCGGCCGTTAGCGGAAGTAACCTGAGCTTT
This sequence comes from Macrothele yani, assembly GCA_039090855.1. Lineage (NCBI taxonomy): Eukaryota > Metazoa > Arthropoda > Arachnida > Araneae > Macrothelidae > Macrothele > Macrothele yani. The sequence goes on along the minus strand of CM077013.1, from coordinate 113,629,433 downwards.
CGCACCAGCCTCAGTGTTTCTGATAAACATTCCTCCCTCGTTCTCCAAGCGTCTAGAAATGAGACTCTCAGTCCAGATTTTTCAATTACACCTGATCCTTTAAATATGCTCATCTGTTGTCATTTGTGACTCATTTGGCGGTTAGCAGTCTGTTATGTTGACGCTATGTCGCTGAGTTTCGGCGTTTGTAAGCTTTCGGCGAATCAACTGATTATTGTTGTGATTAAGTAAAGTGAAGTTTTTCTTCTCATATGTATTTTTAAAAATGGATCGTTTTTTTACTAAACAGTAAAAAGCGTTGTGAAAGTGAAAATAAAGAGGGCACCCCGTCAAAATCCGAAAATAATTTGGAGTGGACTAAGTGCATTGGTTTCTGTACTGATGGTGCTCGTTCTATGTCCGGCTGTTATGGAGGATTGCAGGCACTTATTCGAAGCAAAGCCCCTGATGCACTGTGGACCCACTGCGTTATTCACAGGGAAGCACTCGCGTCAAAATATCTGAGTCCTACATTGAACCAGGTCTTATGTAGTGAATGTAGTAAACTTTATGAAAACTCGGTCATTGAAGACAAGGTTTTTCAAAAACTATGTGAGGATATGGGATCCGAGCACACATCTTTATTGTACTACAGCACTTCGCGATGACTCTCTCGTGATAATGTTTTGTCTCGTACAGTTGAACTGCGACAAGAAATTTATATTTTTCTTAAAGAGGAAGACCACAAGTATGCCAAAAATTTTGTGAATGAAGAGTTTTTGGTAAAACTAGCATACTTATGTGATATTTTTGAAAAGATGAATGCTCTGAATCTCTCCCTGCAGGGAAGCAACATATGCTATTTAAAATCGATTGAGAAATTTTCAGCTGTTATAAAAGAAACTAAAACTATGAAAAAGAAAAATGAATAAAGACGGAGGTAAAGAATGTTTCCCCTTGTTGCAAGAGTTTTTGACCTCCAGTGGAGTTGATTTCTCTCGAGGCATGAAATCCATTTTTGAAGAACACTTATCACATCTTATCACCTGGTCTGAGAAATATTTTCAAAATGATAATATCGATAAATTTGTATGGATTCAAGATCCATTTCATGCCACTGCTCCATCTGAATTTACTGCTGCAGAAGAAGAGAATCTTATTGAGTTGTCTTGAGACAATACGTTGAAAACAAAATGCAGCAGCATGAAGTTATCTGAATTTTGGCCATCAGTAAAAGATGAACATCTCCTTCTGAGTGGTAAAGCTCAGAGAATTTTAATTCCATTTGCGACTAATTATTTGTGCGAAGCTGGGTTTTTGGCGATCGCTGTGATAAAAACTAAGTATCACGTGAAAGTCAACGTGGAGAAAGAAATTAGGGGGCTGTGTACAGTTTGATTCCAAGATTTGAGAAAATGTGTGGTGATCAACAGGCTCATCCATCCCACTAATTATAATTAGTTGAATTTTTTCAATTACATTCTTTTGTGATCTTCAATACGTGTTTTATTTATTTTTAGCTAAGTGTACTTGTTAGGATTTTACATAGGCAACGTGTACTTGTTAGAATTTGACTTAGGACGCCTTGGGAAAGCCTGGATTCAGCAAAGGCGCCAAGAATCGAAAAAGTTTGGGAAACCACTGGTGTAGACCATAAGCATCTGAATGAAGGCAACTGAAATGATTATCAACATGCTAGCTCTGTTTTCTCTATCAAATACAAGGCATATACACCTAATGGATAAAGCATTAGAGATACCTTCCTTGTGGCATGTTGGTCCTCCTGTAGCACAAATAACAGCCTTTACATGCTGAGGCACTGATTCCACCATATTCCACAGGGTTTCCGAAGGCAATGCCAGCCATGCCTGTTGCATCATTGTTCGCAACTCGACCTTCTGCTGTGTGAAGCAACAGTTAGCTGCTACAAAGGTGATCAACATGCTACCTCTGTCTTCTCTGTCAAATACAAGGCATATACACCTAATGGATAAAGCATTAGAGATACTTTCCTTGTGGCATGTTGGTCCTCCTCTAGCACAAATAACAGCCTTTACATGCTGAGGCATTGACTCCACCATATGCTAGAGGGTTTCCGAAGGTAATGCCAGCCATGATTGTTGCAGCATTGTTCACAACTCTGCTTGAGACATCAGTCCAGGATCCGAAGTTCCACTCCACTGCAATCCAGAGAGATTCTACAGGTTTTCAATGTGGGAACCTTGGAGGCCACTGGATGGTTCCAAACTCAGACGAGGGTTCCTCCAGCCATGCCTGGGTGGTTGTGGCCCAGTGGTGCGGTGCATTGTTCTGCTGAAAAACACCATTGGCTATAGGATGTGCGTAGGCCATGAAAGCGTGTTGGTGATAACCAACACTTGCTGGTAGCATGCAGTGGTTAAGGACCTCACCAGACACCCTTAAATAGCCTAATATGCCCCATGAGAAGGCTCCCCAAACCACCACAGAACCACCACCACCACTGTCTTGAACAGAGTCTACCTGGCAAGAGGGGGTCCTGGCCTCATGCTGTGGATGCTACACCTGCATCATTCTGTCAGCTCGGCACTGCTACAGTGGGATTCATCTGACCACATGACGCTGTGCCACTCAGCAGAGATTCGGTTTTGACGTTCTCAACACCAGGTGAGATGTAATGTTCAATGATGAGCACCCGACAGTGACACACAAGTAGGGTGTCTGCTCCCACAATGGAGGGTATGCAGCATGCGCCATGCCGTTCACTCACTGATGCTGCTTCGGCCTCCGATATTTAGCCTGGATGTGATTTGCGCCACCGTTGCCAAGTCTTTATGAGCCTGGATAGTCTACGTTGTCTCCGGTCATCAATGGACTGTGGTCGGCCAACACTTGCTCTCTTGGCACTAGTACATCCATCGATGGTATATTTGTGGTACACCCTTGATACAGTTGCCCTTGGGAACCCTAGGATTCTTACCACTTTGGCAATAGAATGACATTGACAATGCATTCACGATCAAAGTTCTTCAGAACACCATGTTTACCTATGTTCGTCTATTGCCTTGCTGTTCACCTGTTTATCTCCTGCATTCAGTTTAGGTGTGTTCCAATCTGCATGGGGGATGCCCATGTGAACTGCATATTACCCCTATATCTAATGTTTTGTCTACTGAGTGTCTACATGCACACACGCACACAGATACAGTGGTGGAAATGGGCCAAAAGACAGTGGAACCCCGTTCCACTACGTTCCAAACCCGAACTTCTGGGAGCAGTGTGGTGCTGAAAGAAAGGGAGCATTTAATTTGAATAAAACATTTGGCAATGCATCATACATTCCAATTAATGATGTCATATATGAATTGTTTGCCTCTGAATAAATAAAAGAGCTCTATTCAATATAAAATCATATGAGGAGTTTAATCAGTTAAATGTTAGTATTTCATTTTAAAGTTTAATAACAAAATTTCCTCGTATGGTTTTATATTGAATCAGGTTGTGCATATTAAATTTTTATGGCATTCACTTGTACTTTGGGTTCTGGCAGTGAATTATTCCCACTTCCAGTACTGCATGTATATACACTATATTGACAAATGTCACCGGACACCTAGAAGAGAAACACAACATAGCATTAATTGACATACATTAATATGGTGTTGGTCCACCTTTGGCCTTAATGCATGCACTGACCTTTCGAGAAATGCTTTTGACAAGGTTTTGGAACACAGCGATAGGTATGCGTTTAACTGTTGCTTAGTAGTAGGCCTTGGTTCCAAACTTCTTATGCAACGCTCTAATTCATCCCATAGGTACTCTATGGGATTAAGATCAGGTCTCTATGCTGGCCAGTCCACACACGATGCGGAATTATCATCAAACAGTCCTTGCTTCATGGCTTGGTGCATTATGCTGCTGGTACCAACAAGGCTCGGTTTCATAGTACTGCCACAAAGTTGGTAGGGCATAATTGTCCAGAATATCGAGGTAGACGTGCTGGTTAACAGGTTTGTCCACGATAACCAATGGGCCGGGACCATACCACGAAAAACACCCCCACACGAGTACACTGCCAGCTCCAAACTTGACCTTAGGAACAGTACACTGTGGTAAATAGTGTTTCCCCAGCTGCCGCCATACCTTCACACGGTCATCAGACTGATGGATCGTGTATCTGGATTTATCAGTCCATAAGACCCGTTTCGATTGTCCACGATAAATGTTCTTTACACCATGCTAAACGACGAGTATCATTCCGAGTGGAGATGAAAGGCTTATGAGCAGCCGCATGGACTATGGTAACGCATGGAATGAAGTTCTCTGCGAATGGTATATGTACATACCGAGGTTCCAGCATCTTTACTCAGCTGTACACTGAGGTCATGTGCAGTACTCCGCCGATTAGCTGTAACGACTCTCCTGGGGCTTCAACATCCTCTATCACTGATTTTCTTTGGTCTGTCGGTATGTTTTGCTGCTTCAGGCATGCCATGTGTCTTCCACTTATTCAGTACATCCAAAACAGTTGACTTGGGTATGTTTGAATGCCTCTCGGTTTCTCTTATGGACAACCCACTAATATAACACCCAACAATCTTTCCTTTCTCAAAGTCAGTTCTCTCCCGCTGCTCAACCTCACAGTGCAATATGATCGTGGTCAGCTGCAGGCTTGTTTGTATACTGTCTGCAGCTGTATCGCGCATCTTAACACAGCAGATCCGTTCATTTGCTTGTGAAGGGGTGTCCGGTGACTTTTGTCAATATAGTGTATATATATAGCACAACAGCAGGATTTCACTATAAACTTATGGTATACCAAAACACAAACATACAACACAAAACAAAATGCAAAATGCACAACCACCTACCATCGTCACCAGCAGCAATCATTTCTGCTGCTGCAGAAAGGTGTCTTGATTTTCCAATCTCTATATGCAGGAATTTATAACATAGTTGCTATCAAAAGATCAATGAGTAAATGAAAGCCATAGCTAAGCTTCCAGCCCCTCAGTATCATCCTCCCTAAAAGGGGGAGGGGGTTGGCACGTGCTTTGATCTGAACATGTTATGCCTTCCTCACATCTCATCTCTTGAGTACTTTCTACTCCTCCTATCTGTGTTCGCTTCTTTCTTTTGGTTCTGTTGCACTGTTTTGCTTGTTGTTTTTTGCATAATGTTGCTTAATAACAGCTATTGCTTGGGGGGAGGGGGGCACCAGCAATTTATGATGCACTCATCTTTCCAAAAACCACAATGCCCATACAATTAACTGTGGGCTGCAAGTTTGTGTCATACCTTGCATTCATTCAGGACATATGCCCATTTCTTTAGGGATAAAAGTTTTTTTTTTTTTTTCCTTTTTTCACTAGTGGTGCATAGTTTGAAGTTTTTAAATGTGTTTTGATTTTTATGTTTGTCAAAAATTATTTGACATTTGCTTTTTATGTGCAGTATCTACTAACATCTTATTAGATCTGTGTGCTGCAGCCCTTGCTCTAAATTCTTTTTAGGCCTCCATCCCAGGATGAATGTCGAAAGGAAGTGACCACTGCTGAGTAATGAAAAATTTCTGTTATCCAGTATAGTATGAAAATGGTTACCTGTACAAATTATATTGCATGTAGATTTGGGGGGGGACTTTACAATGTGTAGTCATGTTTTATTTTAAAGGAAGCAACTAAAATTATCAGTACTTTAGGAAACTTAATCTTGCATTCTTCGTGTCAACAAGTTCTATTTTTAATATAACATTTCCTGCATGTAATTTTTTGATACCAATCCCAAGTTCGGATGGGATGATATGCTCAATTTGTCACAATTCCCTCTTTAATCGTTAAAACTATTGTATTAATATCCTATACAATTCATAAAAAACATTCCTTTAACATACAAACCCCCCAAAAACAAAGAATGCATTACTTTCACCTCAACTCTAACTCTCCAAGAACCCATGTATACCATTCCTGTTATTCAGAATGCCAATACTTACAAACTACTTCTAAAATTTTTAAAAATTTAAATTAAAAAACCTGAACATTAAGAACCCTAAAAATACATAACACCCTTGGACATTCTCAGGAAGGCTAGTCCTGTCAACACCTCAGCTACCTGCAGCAGAGTGAACCTAAGAGTCATCACTGTCGGTTGTTCTGATAGTCTAAACGTCATCACTAGCCTGATGCCATCTATTATAAAATCAATTCTCTAGTATTCTGCCTTCTGCTTGTAAACAATTATCCCCTCTCTTTTTCCTTTTTTTTTTTTTTTTTTAAGTTTAATCAGTTCTTTCCATTGATTTGAAAAAATATTTGGATCATTGAAAATACATACTCTATTCCTTTTATTTTTTTTTTTAAGTTTAATCAGTTCTTTCCATTGATTTGAAAAAATATTTGGATCATTGAAAATACGTACTCTATTCCTTTTTTTTTTTTTTCAATTAATATTGATTCTGCCAATCATAATGCTTTTCTGTTTTATAGCTGTAAAACTGTAAAACAGAAAAGCATTTACAATCGGCAGAATCAATATTAAGTGAAGAAAAAAGGAATAGAGTATGTAACTTCAATGATCCAAGAATAATTCTTTATGTCGACACATCATGCATAAGTTACATAAAAATTACAAGTGGTAGGACGTTTCATTAGTGACTTCTACCTTCATCAGCCATGGAATGAAACACATGGTATAAGCATCAGTTGTTGCCAGATTTCAAAATAGCTTTCCAAATGATAGGTATGTTAAAAGGTGCATCTGTATTGCAGGTGTTTGGAGTAAGGAACATTTCAATGCTCGTGGTACCTGAGGGCTTTATGATTACTGAACGGAGCGATACATGTAACATTTTGCCAATCAAGCATTGCAGCCTTTTTTACATAACTTATGCGTGATATGTCGACATCAAGAATTATTCTACTGTTTTGTGTGTTACGTGTTTCACTGCCAATTATTCTCACTATGATCCAAATATACTTTCAAATCAATGGAAAAAACTGATTAAACTTGAGGGAAGGAAAAGGGAGGAGAGAATTGTTTACAAGCAGAAGGCAGCATACTAGAGGTGCCAAGCTAGCCATGACATTTAGACTATTGGAGCAACTGACCATGGTGACTCTTAGAAAACTCTGCTGCAGGCAGCTGAGGTGCTGAGAGCACTAACCTTCCTGAGGATGCCCACAGTGCAGGGCAAAACGTTTGAAAAGGCCCTCTCCTGAGGGGTGTTGATATGTATTTTTGGGGTTCTTAATGTTCAGGTTTTTTTACTTGAATTTTTTGAAAATTTCAGAAGTAGTTTTTAAGTATTGGCATTTTGAATAACTGTAATAATATGCATGGGTTCTTGGCATGTTTGAGCTGAGGTAAAAGAAATGTGTTCTTTGGGCTTTTTTTTTTTTTTTTTTTCATTCATGTGTTAACTGAATACTTTTAATGAATTGCATAGGATATTAATACGTACAATAGTTTTAGTGATTAAAGAGAGAATTGTAATAAGTTGAACATATCCCTCCAGAAGCTGCCTGGTATCAAAAAATTATGTATGCATTATATTAAAAATAGAACTTGTTGACATGAAGATTTCTAAGAGTAAGTTTGCTATAGTACTATTGATATCAGTCTTAATTTGCACGTTTATTGGGGCATGGAAGATTGAATACAAATATTCACCTGACATATCTTTATGTCAAAACTAAAATTATTTTCTTATTTTCTTTTTTTTTTTTTTTTTTTTAGATTTTTGGCCTACTATATCATATGTAATGCTGTACTAGCCTAATACTTGAACAATTGTTAACTGTGTACTATGGCAATCAATACTGTATTTTATTATGGTCTACACATTTTTTTCTGGATTTCGTACATGATGTTGAGCGTAGTTATTGTGAAAAAGTAAATTCAATTCAATTATGTAGCTATAACTTGAAATATGTGTTGGGGGATAATGTTTTTCTTCAGCTGTCTCATTTGCTCATTAGACCTATCACAATAGGTGTTGTTAGGCCTAATATTGTGCAGCTATGCAAACTTCTTCAGCCAGACTATAATTGCTGTCCTTGTGATATTTCTGTTGATTTTGAATAATCCAGTTAGATTATATGAACATAAACCAAATGGAAAAATTCAGTTGAATTGTACTACGCAACAACAAAAGAAATAATCCAACTAAATTATATCTACATGACATCAAAAGAAATATTGGATTATATTTATGTAACATCAAAAGAAATAATCCAACTCAATTATATGTACGTAACATCAAAAGAAATAATCCAACTGAAATATATCTGCAAAACATAAAAAAAAAATGTTGTAAGAAAATTGCAGTCTGATTGAAATGGTTTTCATGGCTCTACAAAATTAAGCTTAACAACACCTACAGAAACAAGACTAATGAGCAAATGTAATTGTCGATTATCCAATTTTTCAGTGTATTTTGGATATCACTGAATAATATTGGGTTGTCGGAAAAGTCATGACGTATTTTAGCCATGTTTTGCAAAGGTCATTTATTGATAGAAAGAACAAAGATCAATCAATGATATAATGCCCGTTTTGTTCGATAACCTTTTGCCATCTTTCAGTGAGCTGCAGAATGCCTCATTCATAGAAAGACCTGTCTTTCATGTCGAAAAACTGTACAAGGTGCTGATTTACAGCCTCATCTGAATTGAACGTTATACCACGCAAGAACTGTTAAAGAAAGCGAAACAAGTGGAAGTCTGACGGCGCAAGGTCAGGTGAGTATGCTGGGTGTAGCAACACATCCCACCCAAGCTCCAATAATTTTTGGCGGGTGATCAAACTTGTGTGTGGTCTCGCGTTGTCGTGATGGAACAAACACCTTTACGATGAACGAGCTCTGGACGTTTCTGGATGATGGATTCGTTTAAACTGTCCAATTGCTGACAGTACACATTCGAATTGATTGTTTGGTTCCATGGTAGGAGCGAAAAACACACGACACCTTTAAAATCCCACCACACTGAGACCAGAACCTTCCGCTGATGAATGTCTACGTTGGATGTTGTTTGAGGCGAAGCAGCATGTTGGGACCAAGATCGTTTGTGCAGCACATCGTCACCAGTTATCAGTCACTTCAAAAAGGATTGTTTTCCTCACGTTTAACGAGCATATCGCAGATGTTTATACGCGCCGTCAATTGAGCTTCTTTGAGCTCATGAGGAACCCACACATCGAGCTTGCTTATGTATCCCAGCTTCTTCAGGTGGTCGTGAACACTTGAATGATGGATGTGCAATGTGCCTGCAATCTCTCATGTCATGTAATGTGGGTTTGACTCGTTCAATGCCTTGATTTGGTTGTCATCAACCTCGGTGGGCCTCCCCGATCGAGGAGCATCGTTGAGGTCAAAATCCCCAGCACGGAATTTTGCAAACCACCGCTGGCACTGATGTTCTTGTAGAGCATTATCACCATACACTTTACACAACTTTTCACAAGCTTGACGTGCGTTCTTCCCTTTACGGAAGTACATACATACATATCGCTAAGCTGTTCTCTGAGATTCAGAGGTTAGCTCCAAAAGAAATACAAACTACCAGATATTAAAATATGGTGAAGATGCACAGTTTGGTCTTCCATCTTCAACTTGATGTCAAATCTCCGCATTACCAAATCGCTCACTATTCCTTTTAGACTGCAGCTAGAACTGGCACCTGTCAAATGCCATAGCGATAACAGAGCTGCTCATGCCTCTAGTACTTCCAAAACCGCCCAACCGCCATCGGGTGCCAAAATACGTCATGACTTTTCCGACAACCCAATAATTGGATTTTATCTACGTAACTTCAAAAGGGGATATTGTAAGGACAACAGTTACACAATTTAGTTGAAGTAATTTCCACTACTGTACAAGATTAGGCTTAATGATGCCTATAGAGCAATAGGCCTAATGAGTGAATGCAACACTTAAAGAAGAAGCATTACCTTCCAGCACACATCTCAATTTCTAGGTATATGAATTTACTTTTCCATAAACACTAACTCAATATAGCATACCAAATTCAGGTCAAATGTGTAGAACAGAATAAAATTTGGTATTGAGTGCCATAGATATGGTTATTTTCCAAAAGCTGTGTTACTAAGCATGTCAAAGTCAAGTTCAGTGCACAAGGAAGTTGTAATTGTAGAGAATATGGACAAGCATAAAACTTACAAAATATTTTCTCCATATTGAAGACAGGGTTTGCGCAGCCCCTGGAATTTGATTTCCCTTTTTTTTTTTTTTTTTTTTTTTTTTTTTTTTTAGTCCTGGGATGTCCTTGATTTTTCTTTTTTTTTTAAAAAAGGTTCTTGAATAGTCCTGGAATTTTTTCTTGCAATGTAAAAAAAGAAAAATCATTCAAAATGTATGGATTTTGCTCATGATGACATCATTTGCTTCCATCGAGTGTGGGAATGTGGTGTGTCATCTCTTTCATCTTGAGTGATGCTGGAGTGCATGATGTGTGCGTGCCATATTTGCAGCCACCTTGGTCTGTGGCATAGTAGTTGTGCGTAGTTGGAGTCCAAACAGCTTGTGGAAATTTCCATGAACTTTTCCACGAGTCAAAGATATATGGCCGTTCCTTCTTGCATGCACTTTCCTCATTGAAGAAAATTGATATCTGGCCACCTTGCTGCCCCTATACATTGGAATATCTGACTCTCAAATAGGGAATCTTCAGTGCCATGGCAAAACAGTTTTGCATTATTATGCTAAGTTCCAGATTGCTTCGTGTAGGTTTTACACAGAGCAATTTTACTGGAAAATTTTGCCACATGCTCAAAAATGCTCTGCAACAGCAAAAACCCATGACTTCATAAGAATTCTAAATGCATATTAAATTTCACCCCATTTTGCAAAATATAAAACAAAGTCCCATGATTGTAACAAAAATTTAAGTTCATGGAAATTTTTTCTTAACTCATGGAAAAGTTGTTTTTGGTAAATGTGTATGAACCCCAAACAGAAATCATCACTCTTTTCATGTTAATAAGTGAGTCTCGGAAAAATTTTCATCGGCCGCCACGGAGAATCGAACCCAGGGTCTTCCAGTTAGGCGCCGGACATGCTGCCTATGCACCACAGCGGCCTCGAATTCTCCAGACTCACATGTGATTAACTGCCAAACTACATGGTAGGTTGCTTCATGGAGCCCCGCACAGTGCTGGGGATTCACCAAAAATGGAAAGCAGCAACTGAACAAATAACTAGAAAGTGAATGGATAATTAATTCAAACACTTGATGTGGATCAGGAACACCAAATAGAAATCATCGCTTTTTCCACGTTAATGAGTGAGTCTCGGAAAAATTATCATCGGCCATCACTGGGAATCGAACCCAGGGTTTTCCAGTTATGTGCCAGACATGCTACCACTGCACCGTAGTTTGGCAGTTAATCACATGTGAGTCTGGAAATTTTTGAGGGTGCAGTAGTAGCATGTCCGGCACATAACTGGAAGACCCTGGGTTCAATTCCCGGTGACGGCCGATGAGAGTTTTTCTGAGACTCACTTATTAACGTGGAAAAAGCGATAATTTCTGTTTGGTGTTCCTGATCCACGTCGAGTGTTTGAATTAATTATCCATTCGCTTCTTAGTTATTTGTTCAGTTGCTGCTTTCCATCTTTGGTGAATCTCCATCATCGTGCGGGGCTCCATGAAGCAACCTGCCATGCAGTTTGGCAGTTAGTGTATGTGAGTCTAGTGGAATTCGAGGCCACTGTGGTGCAGTGGAAGCATATCAGGCGCGTAACTGGAAGACCCTGGGTTTAATTCCCGGTGGCGGCCGAAGAGAGTTTTTCCGAGACTCGCTTATTAACGTGGAAAGAGCGATGATTTCTGTTTGATGTTCCTGATCCATGTCGAGTGTGTGTATGAGCCCTGTGAAGCAAGTCAATGTAATAATGATAGTGTGTGTATGGTGCAGTTGAATTCAGAGGTCCTAACAAAAGTTCTTCTTACTGTTTGTTTTTGAGAAAAGTGTGAAATCACAGAGAAAACTTACCTTATTGCCATTCACTGTACTCCCCTCAGCTGCTAATGACAGCTTGGCAGCAGTGAGGTAGGTCCTGGATGCCCCATGGTACGCCATATTTTTTCAGCTGTAGTATTACTTAGGTCACGTCCAATTATAGTTCATCCAGCGATTCGTAGTGGATGCCACGGAGCTAATTTTTTAACTTTGGGAAAAGATCAAAGTCAGGTGGACTGATATCAGGGCTCTATAGTGGATAGGATGAAGTTTCCGAGCCATATTATGACCGAAGTCCCCGTACCAACACTGTACCGTGACACGGTATGCTGTCATGCAGCAAGATCGCTCCTGCTTCCAACAAGTTGGGGCAATTTTGACAAATTTTTGGTCTCAACTTAGTCTTCAGAAAGTCACAATAATATTGTACGTTGACATTTTGCCCTACCGGCACTCGATCAGAGACCACAACACCCTGGGCATGATACCCAAAAATCATCATTTGCTTCACTTTGGATTGTTGCCGACGACACTTTGAAGGGTGTGGGGAACTTGGATGCCTCCATTCCGCTGATTGTGACTTCAATTCTGGCTTAAAAGTCACGGGCCTAAGTCTTATCAATGTGCGACAGTTCTGTTTAGAAAGTTGTCGCCTTCCCTTTCAAACCTCTGGAGGTGATCCTGTGCAATGCTCACTCTGGTTGACTTCTGCTCCGGGGGGAGTTGATGGGGCACCCAGTGCGTTGCATTTTTATTTATCCCAGTGAGTCAGTCAAAATCCGGTGAACAGGCATGATGAACAAATTTGCCTGATCAGCTATCTCCTCCACTGTCAAACAACAGCCCTCTTCGAGAAGCGTTGCAACAATGCTAACAGATGTTTTGCCTGTCGCCATTTGAAATCGGCCTGAACGGTGATAATCTTTGATGCTGCTTGGACCCTCCCAAAAGCGCATTGCTCAGCAAGAAATTGTTTCAATCAAGAGTTCCTTCCCCACAAACTTCTTGCAAGGCAGTGTGGATTAGAGCTTAGTTCGGGCTCTATTTTTGGAGCCCGAGCCCGTCCAAGCCTGTGGTATATCAGCCCAAGTCCACCCAAGACCGAATTTTATATTTCAAGATAGAGCCCGGGCCCGAACGAGCTCGAAAACTGGCTAACCTGTTCAACCATTAATAAAAAAAAAAACCTCCTTTTCCACACTTCCACTCTCTCCTCTTCCTGCAATTAACCCAATGTATTTTTCAAATGGAGATTGGTTGGAAGGGTCCTTCATCTATTTTTACAGTGTAACTGTATGATTTTCTTTGATCGTTCGTTTCCACCTGAAGATCTTCGGGTGGCCAGGAATCCAAAACAATCGGGCGGTGTTGCAATTGTATGTTGCTCAAATAATGCTAGTATTATCGCGCTATAATGCGATGTAATATGTACTTTGCTAAATAGAATTAGCAGGGAGCTACTGCTTAGAGACAAGGGGTAAATTATTGTCGCCATGCTACCAACTATCCAATATTTATAGTTCTTGAAAAAGGTTTTTCTTCTCTGCAAAAACACACTAATGCGCGGCCTATGGCATTTTCTACCCAAGTCCGGAATAAATAGCCATCTCGAATGCCCGCTCCCCAGCCAGAACCAGTTGCCGAAGAATTCCTTTTACCAATAAAGTGTCTCATTTGCTAAATCATATAAAATCACATTTACATATAAAAAAAATTCTTTCGCTCTCCCTCTCTCTAAGAGCCCGAGCCTCAGTAAATATTCTACAGCCCATTCTCTGCTTCGGGCTTTCGGGCTCGGGCTCTGCCCGTCTCAGCTCTGGTGTGGATCTGTGTTGCTCCCCCCCCCTTCCCCCTTTTGTTTTTTCATGTACGAGCACTGGTCTAACACCGTGACTCGACCTGAGGAACTGCGCGCTTCCATTTCCAAACCCTCCCATGTCCGCACAACAAATGATAGTGTGTTATTCTGACACCACTACGTTGTTGAGAGTCTGACCTTAATGTAACGCAATAATTTTCCCGATTGCATCATCCACTTCCATTTTAGATCGATGTGTGCAGAACTTTTGTTATGAACCTCATACATAAGAATTGTTCAATAAGTTGTGAGACTTTCTTCCTGAAAGAGTCAAAACATGTGACATACCTAAAAATAATCACCTCTAGCATTTAGACAGCAGTCCCAAAGTTGCCCAAGTTCTTGTTCTTTGTATTCCTGCGGCATAGAATGAGGCAGGCTGCTGCTGCAGCAAGTTATCTATAGCTTCACACACCAGATCATCCGAAGTGAAACATTTGCCTTTGACAAAAATTTTCATAGGTCTGAAGATGTGCAATTCACAGGGCGGTAGGTCAGGACTATATGTCGAATGTTGAAGGACTTCCCACTGAAAGCGCTGCAGTGTCTTTTGCGTAGTAACTGCTGTATCAAACAGAAGTCATCGCTCTTTCCCCGTTTATAAGTGAGTCACGGAAAAATTTTCATTGGCTGCCACCGGGAATCGAACCCTGGGTCTTCCAGTTATGCGCTGGATATGCTTCCACTGCACCACAAAAAAAAAAAAAAGAAAAGAAACAAACAAAAAGAAAAATGAGAATTTTTCCAGAATTTTTCCATAAACATGGAAAGAGCGATGACTTCTGTTTGATGTTCCTAGTCCACGTCAAATGTCTGTATTAACTGCTGTATGCTACTGGGCATTATCGTGCAGAAGCACAATATCCAGAGTTTTGTTTTTGATGGCTTGTCGAAGCATTATTAAAGTTTGACAATGTTCAACATTGATGGTTAGTCCTTTTGGTAGCCACTCAAGAAGCAGTAGTCCTCGATGGTTAGAGAACACGGCTAACATTACCTTGCCTGCAGGCTGCTGCTGCAGCAAGTTATCTATAGCTTCACACACCAGATCATCCGAAGTGAAACATTTGCCTTTGACAAAAATTTTCATAGGTCTGAAGATGTGCAATTCACAGGGCGGTAGGTCAGGACTATATGTCGAATGTTGAAGGACTTCCCACTGAAAGCGCTGCAGTGTCTTTTGCGTAGTAACTGCTGTATCAAACAGAAGTCATCGCTCTTTCCCCGTTTATAAGTGAGTCACGGAAAAATTTTCATTGGCTGCCACCGGGAATCGAACCCTGGGTCTTCCAGTTATGCGCTGGATATGCTTCCACTGCACCACAAAAAAAAAAAAAAAAGAAAAGAAACAAACAAAAAGAAAAATGAGAATTTTTCCAGAATTTTTCCATAAACATGGAAAGAGCGATGACTTCTGTTTGATGTTCCTAGTCCACGTCAAATGTCTGTATTAACTGCTGTATGCTACTGGGCATTATCGTGCAGAAGCACAATATCCAGAGTTTTGTTTTTGATGGCTTGTCGAAGCATTATTAAAGTTTGACAATGTTGTTCAACATTGATGGTTAGTCCTTTTGGTAGCCACTCAAGAAGCAGTAGTCCTCGATGGTTAGAGAACACGGCTAACATTACCTTGCCTGCGGAAATGGTGGACCGTGACCCCATAGCAGAATTACGACGATGGGCGACGCATGTCACAGATTTATTTTGGTCTTGCAGACAAAAGTGATATCCCCAGAACCCTATTAAATCATCTTGAAGACTCCCTCTGATAGATGCAAGTTTCCAGCCTTTCAAAATTTCTGAAAACGGAAGTTAAATGGAGTGAAGATTTCTCCCGTAATCATTTTTTTTTTTTTTTTGTCGCATGATGGGCGATATACGTCACAGCTTTATTTTGAACTCATCCCATAGCAGAATCACTTCAATGGGCAACGTACATCCCCAGATTTATTTTGTACTCATCCCCGTAGCAGGTCGCGGTGACAGCTTACATACATTGCAGATATATTTTGTACTGATCCTCACAGCAGAATCACGGCGACGGAAGACGTATGTCGCAGATTTATTTTGTACTCGTCCCTATAGCAGAATCACGGCGACGGCCAACGTACATCGCAGATTTATTTTGGTCCTTCAGACAAAAATGATATACCCAGAACACCATTACATCATTTTGGAGACTCCCTATCATATGTTCAAGTATTCCGCATTTCAAAATTTCCGGAAACAGGAGTTAGGCGGAATGAGGATTTCTCCCGTAATCGTTATTTTTTTATAATTTTTTTTCTCTCAATGTTCCCTCAATGCTTGAAGAGAGAATTGGCCGATATTGTTGTTAAATATCATTTTATTATTTAAATATTTGTGTCTTAGTTTGAAAATGGAGGCTACAATTTCCAACAAAGAAAGTTTGACAGAATGAAGTAATCTTAAATTCTTATCTTGCGATGTTCCCTCTGCCCTATATGGTCATTGAATATCTTTTTATGAGAGAAATGTTTGTATTTAAGATTGAAAATAGAGGAAAATTTTCTGAAAATCAAGTTGTACGAAACAAAAATTTCTCCTTCTAATAACCATCCGCTCACTGTGCTTCTGTATTATTGTTTAATCATCATTTAATTACATAAACATTTGCATTTGAGATGGGAAATGGAGAAAAAATTTCTCAAAACGGAAGTAGAATAGAGTGAAGACTTCTCCTGTTATGACAATTTTTTCTAGCGATACCTCTGCACTTTATAGTTAAATATTGTTTTCTTCCATAAATCTTTGTGCTTCAGCTTGAAAATGGTGGCAAATTCCAGATACAGAGGGCCATAATGTTCTTAATCCTAATTAACATTGCAATTGCTGTAGTACCTAGGTTAGACCTTTTTTTTTTTTTCAGATAGAAAAATATGTCTGTGCAATTTTTATTGTTTTTTGCATCTAGTAGTTATTTTACTTAGTGATAAAGATCCAGACTTACAAATTTTGCTAGTAGACATTGGCCACCAAGACCAAAATTTTTAGTTGTCATAAAAACAAACTCAGTGGCCAAACTTTGAAAAAAAAAAAAATCAAATTGTATATTTCATACTAAATTATTTTTATAAAATTGCTTAGTATAATATCAGTATGTTTTATTTTGCATATTTCAGTTATAGTATTCTTAAAAGTTGAAACTGAAGTAATAAAACAATGCAAGAGAGTGGGACCATCACGCGGGGAGGGCAGTGTGCTTACGGGATAAATCTTTGTACCGCCCGACTTCCGGTTTGGGAAATTTTTCTGCTATTTTCAGGCTTAAATACAAATATTTATGCAGTTAAATATTACTTGACAATAATACTGGGCACAGGCAACATCGCGAGAAAAAAGGAATTACGATTGCGGAAAAAATCTGAACTTCGTCGACCTTCCGTTTTCGAAATTTCCGACTAACATCCCCTGCCACGCCCCCCCCTCCGTTGTTCACTGGTTCATTGATCTCGCGAATGACCAAAATAATAACGAAGAAGGCGGAGTTCCTCAATTTCATGGAAGAATCTGATGTCTGAGATTACAGGGAAATGTTTGTGTCGTCTAACCTCCGTTTTCGCACATTGTTGTCTACAGTTTCAAGCTGAAATACTTTTATGCAATAAAATCATATTTAGCAATAAAACTTTACACTAAGGCAACATCGGGAAAGAACAATTACGATTACTGTAACTCCATTCAACTACCGTTTTCGAAAGTTTTGAGACACGAAATACCATCTCCAGACGGAACTCCCTTTATACATTGTTCCTACCACTTCTTGAATGCAGATTGGGAACTTCGCAGTGGAATACAGGAGAGGTTAATATTTTGTTGTTATATGTCATGTGCTATTTACTAGTACCTTTCTCATTTTCCCAGCTAACTGTCCATATCTACTAATGTCCCATCCATCCAACATCCATGCACCTTTTTGACAAGATGTGCATGCAAATACACAGTTCCAATAAGTATAATTTTGAGATTTCCTCTCTTGCATTTTTAACATTTTTTTACATGTCAAGTTTATGCATAGGTTTCATGTCCTTCTTTCTGTTTGTACTTCATTTGCAACTACTGGTGGAAGGATATACACAAATTAACATTTGCAAGTAAATTAATATGTGAAACTTACATTGTAGTACTAACACTATATTTAGAGCATGTTTTCTTTTTTCGCCGATTCACGATATAAACCACGTGTACTTTATCTTTGTTTGATATTAAAAAATAAATGTTTAGAAGGGAAATGGTAATATTTTATTTAATTGTAAGGAAAAATGATAGTAGTAAGATCAATCACGAATGTGGCTAATAAAAACGTAAACTAGGTTTTCAGTGTTTCTCTTGACACCATTCCCCGCACGGGGATAACTGGTTTTCCAGTTATTTGGGGAGCAGCGCCCCCACGGCCCGAGATGACCTTGTGACGGATCATTTTTTTCATTTCGTCTTGTACGATTATGTACCCGAAGGGACAGCTGTTCATCCAGCTGCTGGGGGTTGGCTTCCCCACAGCCCGAGCCAACATGTACTATATTGTGATGATTTTCACATTTTTATGTTTTTTTTTTTTTTTTTTTTTTTTTTTTACTTGACACGAACCCGTCTTAGTTGTAGGCTGCTGAGGTTGTGATTATGCGCCAGCTCTGGATTTTAGTTTTTAGTTTTCTGTCCTATCTTCTCCATTTCATGTTCCTTTCTTTGTTCTTCCGAGCTGGTTAGCTAGACCTACCTGCACGTTTGTCGTGTGCAGTGACCCGTAAGGTGGAAACGGGGATGCTGGAGGCTGAGGTTTCTGGAGGCCTGGGTGTTGTTGTCGCCAGTTGCCAACACTCCTCTTTGCCCCCTGCTTCACCCTAAACGGGCGGCTGGGAACTAACCCACTCCTAGTCAATGAGGTCTGTGGCTGAGTGGAGCCCAGACCTCTAACGGCTTGTCGTTTCGCACGACAGGGTGAGTCTGGGGATAGGGTGGGCATGCCAAAGGGGTGTTCCCCAGGCATGGGAAAGTCTGGGTGCACGCCGAGCGCATGTCTGCCCTATCAACTTGCTATATCTGCTTGCTATCCCAAGAGCCGTGTCCTGCGTCCACTTGGGCTTGCGGACCTCCAGCTCTCCCTCGTTGGGCTCGATTGTGGGTGGGGAAGTCGGCGGACGAATTATTAATTTATTCCATGGATGAAAATAAAGTTTCCCACGAACCAAAAAGCAAAAGAAGTAATGAGGAAGGCTCATCCCCTTCCGCCAAAAAGCATGTGCCCGATTCTTGTAATGCTCATTTCTTTTTTGTTCATTCATTAGACCCTTCAAAGCCTCTGAGTGCCAAAAGTCCATTTTGGATAAATAAAGCACTTCAATCCATCGCAAGCTCTCCTAAGAGTGTAAAGAAGCTCCAATCTGGAGATCTTCTAGTTGAAATGTCCACTGTGGCCTTCAGCTCTACACTTCTTAACACCACCACGCTGCTCGAGACTCCGGTCAAAATAACACCTCGTGGATACCTAAATTCATCTCGAGGTGTTGTCTCCTCTCAGGACCTCGTTGAGTGTTCTGAGGAGGAACTACTTGAAGAACTGAGGAGTCAACACGTTACGGGTGTGCGGCGTATACTCTTTAGGCGGAATGGGCAGTCTGTCCCATCCTGCAATGTCATTTTAACATTTGACAGCCCTTCCCTGCCTACGTCCATCAAGGCAGGGTATCTTCACCTTGAGATACGTCCGTACATCCCTAACGGTCTGAGATGTTTTAGGTGTCAGTCATACGGCCATTCTCAGCAGTCGTGCAGGAGCAATCCTAGGTGTGGACGCTGTGGTGCCACAGAGCATATTTTGTCAGAATGTGTGGCCGAGGCTGAGTTTTGTGTGAACTGTAAATGTTCACACGCAGCACCAGCCAAAGATTGTCCCAAGTGGAAGGAGGAGAAGGAAATCCAAAGGCTCAAAACGGTGGAAAATATTTCCTATCCTGAGGCCAGAAAGAGGGTAGTTCCTGCTTCTTCTGATCGGCACTCATATGCATCAGTGGTGGTTGCTAAATCTACAATCGGCATTCAAACCAACATTCAGATCCCTACTAAATGTCCCTATAAGCTGGACAATATCATCGCAGCCGGACTGGAGGCACTCCAGTCTCGAGCTAGGGGTCGGAAAGCGTCACCCACCACTTTGCCGAAGCAGACTCACCCCACCACCAACAAGGGAACTCAGGCCACTTCTTCAAACAAAAAAAACAAAGCCCAGGATAAGAAAAGCATTTCTTCTCCTCCAAAATCTCAGGAAACGACTCAACATCGTGCGCCTCCCGTTAAGACACTTGGGACAAAGCATGCTCCCATCTTGGCCCCTGGTCACACGCCTCCAGATCTGGGGGAACCCCCATCAGAGGTGATGGAGCCTGACTTCGTTTGATCATTTTCATTTTCATTTCATTTATAACCATGGCTTCAATCATTCAGTGGAACTGTCGAGGTTTTCGGACGAGTTTTGATGAAGTGAAACATCTGCTTTCATTTTACTCTCCGGTGTGCCTTTGTCTACAGGAGACGAAGCTTAAACCATCAGACCTGCTTTCAGTTTGAGGCTACAGTGTGTATCGGACAGATAATGCATCGGGAGACATCGCCTGTGGGGGAGTCGCTATTTTTGTCCCTCACAGTGTTCCGGTGTCTTCCGCTGCGATATAAACAACTTTGCAGACCGTGGCGGTGCGAATATCTGTCCCTGGGCCTCTTACTGTCTGCAGTGTCTATCTGCCGCCGGACGAGAACGTAAGCGTCTCTGTACTGGAGAGATTGGTTGATCAGCTGCCTTCACCCTTTCTTTTACTGGGTGACTTCAATGCCCATCATCATTTGTGGGGTAATGTCAGCCTCAGCACGAGAGGTCGTCACATAGTCTCTTTTGTCCTCGGCCTCTTTGTGCCTTTTTAACACCGATGCTGACGCGTACTTCCATGAACCGACAAGATCCTTCAGTACGATCGATTTGACCTTGGGATCACCATCAATTATTGCTGACTGGTCGTGGACGGTGTGTAACGACCTCCACGGGAGCGACCACTTTCCAATTGTCCTCTCGCATCATACGAACATGCCATCTTCTGTTTCCCACCCTCCTCTGTGAAGGATGGAGCGTGCGAGATGGGAGGTCTTCACATCGTCTACAGTGATATCTTCTGTAATGGTGACCCAAGAGTCAATCGACGCAGCTGTTCTTGAAGTCACAAATTGCATTCTTCAGGCAGCTGATCTTTCTATACCAAAAACATCTCCGACACTCTCCAGAAGTTCGAAGCCTTGGTGGACCCCTGAATGCCCAGCGGCTAGGAGAGCTCAACATAAGGCCTGGTCTACGTTTCGGCGTTATCCGACCGATGCTAATCTCGTTACATTCAAACGAGTAAAATCCTATGCTCGGTTGGTGCGTCGACGTAGCAAGAGGGAGTCTTCGATCCAGTATGTTTCATCTTTCACTTCACGTGCCAGTTCAAAAAGTGTGTGGGACAAGATTCGTAAGATCCGGGATAACTACAGCTCTCACCAGATCTCAATTCTCGAGAGTAACGGCTGCACATATGCTGAAGTCGGGGAGATTGCTGATTGTTTGAGGGAGGCATTTGCCTCTGTGTCGAGTGACCTGGCGTATCCTTCCACCTTTCTGAGGATTAAATCCACTGCGGAACGCCAGAGAATCTCCTTTGCACCTTTTATTGGCACAAGCTATAACTCCCCCTTCAGCATGGTTGAACTCAGGGTGGCTCTGCATCGGTCCGGCGCTACATCTGTCGGTCCCGATGGCATCCACTATGACATGCTCCGTCATCTCTCGCAGTCGTCTCTCGAGAATCTCTTAATCCTGTACAATCGTATTTGGTCGGAGCACAGTTTCCCGGAATCTTGGCGAAAAGCTTTTGTTCTGCCTTTTCCCAAACCTGGCAAGGATCCCAAGTCTCCCTCTAGTTATCGTCCAATTGCTCTCACTAGCGGTCTGTGTAAAGTTCTTGAACGCATGGTTAATTCCCAGTTAGTTCATTTTTTAGAATATCATCAAGTTCTTTCACCATCACAAAGCAGCTTTCGTCATCATCGTTCACCTCACGATCACCTCCTGCATCTTGAGACATCTGTGCGCGAGGCGTTCGTGCGTAGGCAGCACCTGGTTTCTGTATTTTTTTATATTGAAAAAGCTTATGATCGAGCGTGGCGGCACGATATTATCCGTGACCTCCACGCATGCAGATTGCGAGGAAACCTTCCAACCTTCATCGTTAATTTTCTTCGCAATCGGGAGTTCCAGGTGCGCCTGGGTACGACGCTCTCAGCACCGTTCCATCAAGAACAAGGTGTTCCTGAAGGTTGCATTTTATCTGTCACATTGTTCATCCTCCGCATTAACTGTCTTTTCACAAATCTTCCTCCTGCGGTTTCGGCTACTGTTTATGTTGATGACTTGCACATTTTCTGCTCGTCATCAAGCATGCATTTTATTGAAAGGCAGTTGCAGTCTGCAATTAACCAGATCTTTAAAGCGGCGAATAGCAATGGTTTCGTTCTTTCTCCCGACAAGACAGCGTGTGTCCATTTCTGCCGGAGGCGCGGCCTCCGTCCTGACCCAGAGCTGTTTTTAGACCGTGCAGCCATACCAGTTTTGCCTGAGACCAAATTCCTTGGTCTGACCGTCGACCGTGCTCTTACGTTCCGTGCGCACGTTCGGCGGCTCAAGATTTCCTGTCTGCGAGCTCTATCTATTCTTAAGATCCTTTCAAGAGTCTCGTGGGGCGCAGACAGGATGTCTTTAATTCGCATTTACCATTCCTTTATACGGTCGAAACTGGATTATGGTTGTATCGTGTATGGCTCTGCTGGTCGTTCCGTTCTCCGGCCTTTGGACACTATTCACCATCAAGCACTGCGTCTTTGTACGGGAGCATTTCTAACATCTCCGACTCCCAGCCTTTACGCTGATGCGAACGAACCATCGCTTGAATTACGCCGTTTGCAGCTGTCTATTCAATTCTACCTGAAACTTAGATCTCTTCCAGACCATCCTTTATACGATGCAGTTTTTCATCCCCTGCATGCTCGTTTATTCGGTAACCGGCCTTCGTGCATTTCAACCTTCGGTCTTCGTATGGCGGCCGTAGCCCGTGATGCAGGGCTCAACTTGTCACTTGTTGGAGAGACCAGGGGCTTTGGGGATCCTCCATGGCACCCACTTGTTGTCATGGTTGATACCACCTTTACATCTTTCGATAAATCCTCAACCCCTGCGTCAGTGTACCAGCAGCTCTTCGCTGAGCACCGTGACCTCAATTCTGACTACACTCATATTTTTACTGATGGCTCCAAGATTCATGGAGTCGTTGGATCCACTGCTGTCTGTGTAGATGACGTTTCAGTGGTGCGGATCCCAGCTGAGGCCACGGTGTTTTCGGCGGAGATGCATACTGTGTATCTCGCCCTTCTCCATGTTCAGTCGAGTTCTCATCATCGTGCTATGGTCTATACGGATTCCTTAAGTGTCTTGCAGTCTTTGTCATCTGCAGATTGCCGTGACCATCCTTTTCTCTTGAATGTGAGACAGTTACTTCGTCATTTGCTCGAGGCCGGTTTTCGGGTTCAGTTTTGCTGGATTCCTGGGCATGTTGGAATCTCGGGTAACGAGTGTGCTGATGCGACTGCTAGATCTGCTTCCTCTTTGGTCGTCACACCCTTGCCACTGTTTCACCGGGATTTCCGCTCTCTTGTTCACGAACATATCAAACGAATGTGGCAGGGTCTGTGGGACCAAGAGGTGGAAAATAAGCTGCATCGTATTAAACCTAATCTTGAAATCTGGAAATCCTCATATCGTCGGAACCGTAGGGAGGAAATGTTGCTTGCGCGTCTCCGCATTGGGCATTGTCGTTTTACTCACCACTTTTTGCTGTGTGGCGACACTGCGCCGATGTGTGAGACGTGCGGTTGCCGACTCACTGTCAATCATCTTTTGTGTAGTTGTGTTCGTTTTCGTGATGTACGTTTTCATATCTTTCATTCTCATTTGTTGACCGAGGACGCCGCTACATTGCAGCGGCTCCTCAATGACCACTGCGATACTGTCGCTGTCTTCTCATTTTTTGAACAAATTGACTTTTTTAAACGTATCTAGATTTTAGCCCTATCTTTATTCTCATTCCTCAGTTTTACTTAATCAGCTAGTTTTTAACCATTGTATCATGTTTTAATACTTTTTGTTTCATTGTCTTTTTAGCCCTTCCATCATTCTCATTCCTCAGTTTTATTTGATCAGCCAGATTTTCAGTTTTATACCACTTTTTTAATACTGTTTGTTTGTCTTGTGTCTGGCGCTCTTTTTGCCAAACATGGCCCTTGTGCCATAAAAATTGAACAATTAACCAACCAACCTTGACGTCATCGTTGTTCTACCGTGCTCCCTCACACTTCAACGAATTGTGAATGACTAGTATTTATCTTCATCTCGATTTTTATCGATGCGCAGGCGTGCATACACTGTTGTTAGTTTGTCATATATGGGAGATTCTCACTTCAAGCGTCGTCTACTGGGTTCAATATCAATCAGAAAATTTATTTGATTTAAATTTAATCGATTGTTATTGTGCAATCCCAGTCAGAAATAGATTTAACTTTAATTTTAAAGGATTAGCATTACTCGAGAACTAACCAAAATTAATTTGATTTTAAATTTAATGGATGTTTATGAGTTTCTCATTTATTTTTTCTATTAATTTAACATCGGTGTATTTTATTATGATTTTTTTATTTTTTTTATTATACAATGCATTTTCTTATGTATTTTTTATTTATCTACTGTGCTTACCACATGATCAATTTCAATGTCTGCGTAGTGTGCTGACAAACATACCTTTTGCTTCTCCATTATACGATCCCACTGAAACAGAAGCATAACCAGTACAGTGGAGGCCCCCGGGCAAAAAAGTGTGCAAAAATCACTGCATATGTCCGATTAAATCTGGAAATGAAACTTTTACACCAGTTTCTGGTACAGTTTTTATCACACCATACGTTTTCATTTCTCCGTTTACAGAAGTTACGACATATTATACTTTGCCAGTTTTGATAACCTTGGAAACGAAATTTCGCATTTCTTCCTCAAAATGTTCAGGGGATTTTAGTTGCTCACATTCAAAACTGAAGGTGCGGTTGTACATACGTTGCGAGATAAGGATGTCGTTCACATTGTTGAAGATTCTCTGGGGACTATTCGATCATTACTGCAATGGCGAGCCACAACTACCAACTGAATTCAGTCAAGGTGATGTGGTACTGTATGTCCAAACTCTTAAGCAGTTGGGAAAAGCAGTCACAGTTTATTGTGCATCTCATACAACAATAACAAATAAAATTGGGTTGTGACATTTATTTTGCTTTGACAAGCAGTTATGTGCGTGTGATTAAGTGGTGGCACAATGGTGTAAGCTCTAGTTCTCTACCTTCCATGGAACTAATGGCTCTAAATTAGGGTGGATGACTGTTTATAGCCAGTTGTACTTCTCACAGTGGTCATGAAGCATGCAAACAAACAACATACACTGACGGGGGAAAAAAAATCCCAACACCACGAAAAAATAGTTGTAGAGGAATGAAATGGCGGCAATACATTTGTATAGGTAACATATTTAATCGATTAAGGTTTCATAATCACAGCTTATTGTAAGCGCAAGGAGAGCCATTTTAAATGTGAAATGCTGGTACATTAATAACCGGTGTATCCGCCAGAATGTTGAATGCAAGCACGCAAACGTTCATGCATTGTGTCGTACAGGTGCTGGATGTCAGTTTGTGGGATGGAGTTCCATGCCTGTTGCACTTGGTCAGTCAATACAGGGATGGTTAATGCTGGTTGGGGGTGACGCTGGAGTTGTCATCCAATAATGTCCCATACGTGCTCGATTGGTGAAAGATCTGGTGATCTCGCAGGCCACGGCAACATGTCTACACTTTGTAGAGCATGTTGGGTTACTACAGCAGTATGCAGGCGAGCATTATCCTGTTGGAAAACACCCCCTGGAATGCTGTTCATGAATGGCAGCACAACAGGTTAAATCACCAGACCGACATACAACTGTGCTGTCAGGGTGCGTGGGATAACCATGAGAGTGCTTCTGATGTCATAGGAAATTGCTCCCCAGACCATAACTCCAGGTGTAGGTCCAGTGTGTCTTCGCCACAGACAGGTTGGTTGCAGGCGCTCACCTGGCCTCCTTCTAACCAACACACGGCCATCACTGGCACCCAGGCAGAACCGGCTTTCATCAGAAAACACAACTGATCTCCACTCCGTCCTCCAATGAGCTCTAGCTTGACACCCCCGCATGGGGATAACTGGTTTTCCAGTTATTTGGTGAGCGGCGCCCCCACGGCCCGAGCTGACCTTGTGACGGATCATTTTGTCATTTCGTCTTGAACGATTACATCACAGAAGGGACAGCTGTTCATCCAGCTGATGGGGGATGGCGTCCCCACGGCCCGAGCCAACATGTACTATATGTGATGATTTTCACATTTTTTATGTTTTTTCACTTAACATGAACCCGCCTCAGTTGTAGGTTGCTGAGGTTGTGATTATGCGCCAGCTCAGGATTTTGGTTTCTCGTTTTCTTTCCTGTCTTCTCCATTTCATGTTTCTTTCTTTGTTCTTCCGAGCTGGTTAGCTAGACCTACCTGCACGTTTGCCATGTGTGGTGACCCGTAAGGTGGAAAAGGGGATGCTGGAGGCTGAGGTTTCTGGAGGCCTGGGTGTTGTCGCCAGTTGCCAACACTCCTCTTTGCCCCCTGCTTCACCCTAAACGGGCGGCTGGGAACTAACCCACTCCTAGTCAATGAGGTCTGTGGCTGAGTGGAGCCCAGACCTCTAACGGCTTGTCGTTTTGCACGACAGGGTGAGTCTGGGGATAGGGTGGGCATGCCAAAGGGGTGTTCCCCAGGCATGGGAAAGTCTGGGTGCACGCCGAGCATATATCTGCCCTATCAACTTGCTATATCCGCTTGCTATCCCTAGAGCCGTGTCCTGCGTCCACTTGGGCTTGCGGACCTCCGGCTCTCCCTCGTTGGGCTCGATTGTGGGTGGGGAAGTTGGCGGACGAACTCATAAATTTTTTCATGGCTCTCAATTCTGTTTCCCACGAACCAACAACCAAAAGAGGTATGGAGGAAGGCTCGTCCCCTTCCGCAAAAAAACATGTTCCGGATTCTTCTAATGCTCGTTTCGTTTTTGTGCACTCATTGGACCCTTCAAAGCCTTTGAGTACCAAAAGTCCATTTTGGATCAATAAAGCTCTTCAATCCATCGCAAGCTCTCCTAAGAGCGTAAAGAAGCTCCAATCTGGAGATCTTCTTGTAGAGATGTCCACTGTGGCCTACAGTACCACACTTATTAACACCACCACGCTGCTTGAGACTCCTGTAAAAATAACACCTCATGGGTACCTAAATTCATCTCGAGGTGTTGTCTCCTCTCGGGATCTTATTGATTGCACTGAGGATGAACTTCTCGAAGAACTGAGGAGCCAACATGTTACGGGTGTGCGACGCATTTCTTTCAGGAGGAATGGGCAGTTTGTCCCATCCTGGAATATTATCTTGACTTTTAACTGCCCTTCCCTGCCTACATCCATCAAGGCAGGGTGTCTCCACCTCAAGGTACGCCCGTACATCCCTAACCCTTTGAGATGCTTTAGGTGCCAGCCTTATGGCCATTCTCAGCAGTCGTGCAGGAGCAATCCTAGGTGTGCACGCTGTGGTGCCACAGAACATCTTTAGCAGGAATGTGTGGCCGAGGCAGAGTTTTGTGTGAACTGTAAGGGTTCACACGCGGCATCAGCCAAAGATTGTCCCAAGTGGAAGGAGGAGAAGGAAATCCAAAGGATCAAAACGGTGGAAAATATTTCCTATCCTGAGGCCAGAAGAAAAGTGGTTCCTGTTACATCTGATCGGTGATCATACGCTTCAGTGGTGGTTGCCAAATCTACGGTTGCCACTCAGACCGACATTCAGATCCCCCTTAAATGTCCATTCAATGTTAACGACATCATCGCAGCCGGACTGGAGGCACTCCAGTCTCGAGCTAGGGGTCTGAAAGCGCCACCCACCACTTCGCCGAAGCAGACTCATCCCACCACCAACAAGGGAACTCAGGCCACTTCTTCTAACAAAAAGACCAAAGCCCAGGATAAGAAAAGCATTTCTTCTCCTACAAAATCTCAGGAAACGACTCAACGTTGTGCGCCTCCCGGTAAGACACTTGGGACAAAACATGCTCCCATCTTGACCCCTGGTCACACGCCTCCAGATCTGGGGGAACCCCCAGCAGAGGCGATGGAGCCGGACTTCGTTTGATCATTTTCATTTTCATTTCACTTATAACCATGGCTTCAATCATTCAGTGGAACTGTCGAGGTTTTCGGACGAACTTTGATGAAGTGAAACATCTGCTTTCATTTTACTCTCCGGTGTGCCTTTGTCTACAGGAGACGAAGCTTAAACCATCGGACCTGCTTTCAGTTCGAGGCTACAGTGCATTTCGGACAGATAACTCGTCTGGAAATATAGCCTGTGGGGGAGTCGCTATTCTCGTCCCTCACAGGGTTCCGGTATCTTCCATCGCGGTTTCCACAACTGTGCAGGCCGTGGCGGTTCGTATTTCTATGCCTGTACCTCTTACTGTCTGCAGTGTCTATCTGCCGCCGGACAAGAATGTGAGCGTCTCGGTACTGGAGAGATTGGTTGATCAGCTGCCTTCACCCTTTCTAATACTAGGTGACTTCAATGCCCATCATCATTTGTGGGGTAGTGTCAGCATCAGCACGAGAGGTTGTCGCATAGAGTCTCTTCTGTCCTCGGCCTCTTTGTGCCTTTTTAACACCGGTGCTGACACGTACTTCCATGAACCGACACGATCCTTCAGTGCGATCGATTTGACCTTGGGATCACCATCAATTATTGCTGACTGGTCGTGGGCGGTGTGTAACGACCTCGACGGGAGTGACCACTTTCCAATTGTCCTCTTGCATCATGCGAACATGCCATCTTCTGCCTCCCGCCCTCCTCGTTGGAGGATGGAGCGTGCGAGATGGGAGGTCTTCACACCGTCAGCTTTGATATTTTCTGCAATGGTGACCCAAGAGTCAATCGACGCAGCGGTTCTTGAAGTCACAAATTGTATTCTTCAGGCAGCTGATCTTTCTATAGCCTGGTCTACGTTTCGGCGTTATCCAACCGATGCTAATCTCGTTACATTCAAACGAGCAAAATCCTATGCTCGGTTGGTGCGTCGATGTAGCAAGAGGGAGTCTTCGATCCAGTATGTTTCATCCCTCACTCCACGTGCCAGTTCGAAAAGTGTGTGGGACAAGATTCGTAAGATCCGGGGTAACTACAGCTCTCACCAGATCTCCATTCTCGAGAGTAACGGCTGCACATATGCTGGAGTCGGGGAGATTGCTGATTGTTTGGGGGAGGCGTTTGCCTCCGTGTCGAGTGACCTGGTGTATCCTTCCTCCTTTCTGAGGATTAAATCCACTGCGGAACGCCAGAGAATCTCCTTTGCGCCTTTTCTCGACACCGGATATAACTCCCCTTCAGCATGGTTGAACTCAGGGTGGCTCTGCATCGGTTCGGCGCTACATCGGTCGGTCCCGATGGCATCCATTATGACATGCTCCGTCATCTCTCGCAGTCGTCTCTCGAGAATCTCTTAATCCTTTACAATCGTATTTGGTCGGAGCACAGTTTCCCGGAGTCTTGGCGAAAAGCAGTTGTTCTGCCGTTTCCCAAACCTGGCAAGGATCCCAAGTCTCCCTCTAGTTATCGTCCAATTGCTCTCACTAGCTGACTGTGTAAAGTTCTTGAACGCATGGTTAACTCCCAGTTAGTTCATTTTTTAGAATATCATCAGGTTCTTTCACCATCACAAAGCGGCTTTCGCCGTCATCGTTCACCTCACGATCATCTCCTGCACCTTGACCCATCTGTGCGCGAGGCGTTCTTGCGTAGGCAGCACCTGGTTTCTGTATTTTTTTATATCGAAAAAGCTTATGATCGAGCGTGGCGGCATGGTATTATCGGTGACCTCCACGCATGCGGATTGCGAGAAAATCTTCTGACATTTATTTTAAATTTTCTTCGCAATCGGGTGTTCCAGGTGCGCCTAGGTACGACGCTATCGGCAACATTCCATCAAGAACAAGGTGTTCCTCAAGGTTGCATTTTATCTGTCACATTGTTCATCCTTCGCATTAATTGTCTCCTCACAAATTTTCCTCTTGCGGTTTCGGCTACTGTCTATGTTGACGACGTGCACATTTTCTGCTCGTCGTCAAGCATGCATTTTATTGAAAGGCAGTTGCAGTCTGCAATTAATCAGATCTTTAAAACAGCGAATAGCAATGGTTTTGTTCTTTCTCCCGACAAGACAGCGTGTGTCCATTTCTGCCGGAGACGTGGCCACCATCCTGACCCAGAGCTGTTTTTAGACCGTGCAGCCATACCAGTTTTGCCGGAGGCCAAGTTCCTTGGTCTGACCGTCGACTGTGCAGCCATACCAGTTTTGCCGGAGGCCAAGTTCCTTGGTCTGACCGTCGACCGTGCGCACGTTCGGCGGCTCAAGATTTCCTGTCTGCGGGCTCTATCTATTCTTAAGATCCTTTCGAGAGTCTCGTGGGGCGCAGACAGGATGTCTTTGATTCGTATTTACCATTCCTTAATCCGGTCGAAACTGGATTATGGTTGTATCGTGTATGGCTCTGCTCGTTGTTCCGTTCTCCGGCCTTTGGACACTATTCACCATCAAGCACTGCGTCTTTGTTCGGGAGCATTTCGAACATCTCCGATTCCCAGCCTTGACGCGAACGAACCATCCCTTGAATTACGCCGTTTGCAGCTGTCTATTCAATTCTACCTGAAACTTAGATCTCTTCCAGACCATCCTTTATACGATGCAGTTTTTCATCCCCTGCATGCTCGTTTATTCGGTAACCGGCCTTCGTGCATTTCAACCTTCGGTCTTCGTATGGCGGCCATAGCCCATGATGTAGGGCTCAACTTGTCACTTGTTGGAGAAACCAGGGGCTTTGGGGATCCGCCATGGCACCCACTTGGTGTCATGGTTGATACCACCTTTACATCTTTCGATAAATCCTCAACCCCTGCGTCAGTGTACCAGCAGCTCTTCGCTGAGCACCGTGACCTAAATTCTGATTACACTCCTATTTTTACTGATGGCTCCAAGATGCATGGAGTCGTTGGATCCGCGGCTGTCTGTGTAGATGACGTTTCAGTAGCGCGGATCCCAGCTGAGGCCACGGTGTTTTCAGCGGAGATGCATGCTGTGTATCTCGCTCTTCTCCATGTTCAGGCGAGTTCTCATCATCGTGCTGTGGTCTATACGGATTCCTTGAGTGTCTTGCAGTCACTGTCATCGTTGGACTGCTGTGACCACCCCTTTCTTTTTTCCGTATGAAGGCTTCTTCGTTCCTTGCTCGAGGCCGGTGTCCAGATACAATTTTGTTGGATTCCCGGGCATGTTGGAATCTCGGGTAACGAGTGTGCTGATGCGACTGCTAGATCTGCTTCCTCTTTGGTCGTCACACCCTTGCCACTGTTTCACCGGGATTTCCGCTTTCTGGTACGCGACCATATTAAGCGAACGTGGCAAGGTCTGTGGGACCAACAGGTGGAAAATAAACTGCATCGTATTAAACCTAATCTTGAAGTCTGGAAATCCTCATATCGTCGGAACCGTAGGGAGGAAGTAGTGCTTGCGCGTCTCCGCATTGGGCATTGTCGTTTCACTCACCGCTTTTTGCTGTGTGGCGACACTGCGCCGCTGTGTGAGACGTGCAACTGCCGACTCACTGTCACTCATCTTCTGTGTACCTGTGTTCGTTTTCGTGATGTACGTTTTCATTTCTTTCATTCTCATTTGTTAACCGAGGACGCCGCAACACTGCAGCGGCTCCTCAATGACCACTGTGACTCTGTTGCCGTGTTTTCATTTTTTACAGAAATTGACTATTTTAAACGTATCTAGATTTTAGCCTTATCATCATCCTCATTTTTCAGTTTTACTGAATCAGCTAGATTTTAATCATTGTATCATGTTTTTAATACTGTTTGTCCCATTACCTTTTTTAGCCCTTTCATCGTTCTCATTTTTCAGTTTTACATGATCAGTCATATTTTAAGCTTTTCACCACATTTTTAATACTATTTGTTTGTCTTGTTTCTGGCGCTCTTTGGCCAACCATGGCCCTTGCGCCATAAAAATCAACCAACCAACTAGCTTGACACCACAGACGTCACAAACGGCAGTGGTTTGGAGTAAGTGGAATGCACGCTACAGAGCGTCTGGCTCGGAGCTGTCCTTCAAGTAACCGATTTGTAAGAGTTCGTTGTGTCACTGTGGTGGCCACTGCAGCTCGAATTCCTGCCACAGACGCGGTGCGATGCTCCACGGCCATACGCCATACACGGCGGTCTTCCCTCTCAGTAGTGCCACGTGGCCGGCCGGAACCCGGTCTTCTTGAGGCAGTACCTTCCCTTGACCACTGCTGCCAACAATCATGCACAGTGGCTACATTCCTGCCAAGTCATTCTGCAATATTGTGGAAAGAAAATCCACCTTCTCGTAGCCCTATTACACGACCTCGTTCAAACTCCGTGAGCTGTTGATAATGGCTTCTTCATCTTGTTAAAGGCATTCTTGACTAACATCAACACCCTACGTCGAATCTCAACGATAACTAATGCTCACGAACGTTACAGCGCGTATTTACAGCAAACCTGCCATGTTCCGAGGGGCGCTACTAGCGCCACACGTATGCGTCGAGCGCGAAATTTGCATAGACGTCATCTTACAGATGTACTTTCACCGCCTACCAACTGTTCTTTATCTAACACAACCCCTTCTTGGTGTTGGGATTTTTTTTTCCGTCAGTGTATATATAGAGAAAATAGAAGGATTGACAGCTCAGTGGCGTAAGTCTTGGCCTCTAACAGTTGGTTCGAGAGGCCCCTAGTTGGAGTCCTGGATCGGACATGAATGGTGCACCTGCCTTCCGGAAGTGGTTCTTCCCAATCCCAGAATCAGCAGCATTGGGACAGGGCTTGCTTATAGACCTTAGAATTACTCACAGTGGTCAAAAAGCCCCAAAAAGGGGGAGGGGGAGATGGGGAGTGCAACATTTTGTGATTTGCCCCAAGCACAGAAATACCTAGTTTTGCCTCTGCACTCAAATACTTGTATTTATGAATAGTGTATATTTGGAGTTCTATGTACCAATCTTGCATAAATCCCTATTCCATTAACATCATGATTAACTGAAGAATTTTCAAAGTGAAGCTTAATTTTAACTTTCATGTTTATTCTAAATTTCACCAATCACAATGCAACTTGTGGCAAATGTTAATTTGGGGAGACTTGGGTTATGTACAGCAGGGGTGTATATAGATTTTTTTCGAGGGGGGTGGGGTGGACAGACACTGAAAATTTTTGAAATCCATAAAGGCCACCCCAGTGGCACGCTGGTCTAAGCTAAGCGCTGGCTTCTGATCATTCGTCCAAGTTGCGTCCAGGTTTGAATCTGGGGAGGCATGAATGTTACAACACTGGCTCTCTCTCTTCCCTGGAACCAGGGGCCCTAAATTAAGGAAAGGCAACTGCCTATAGCCCACGGAGTTGCTAATGGAGGTCACTGCCCCCCCCCTACACACACACACACAATTCAGGACAACATAAAAGTGAATGAGAAATAGAAGAAAATTTATTTTTAAGCATTATTTTCTAATGTAAGTTGATTCATTTTTAGTGAATTAAAGCATTTTATCTAATGTAAGTTGCATTTTAACAAAAAAAATGAAACACTTTTGGAGGGCAAGGCCTCTTGTCCCATTCTAAATGTGCACCTGGTGTACAGAAATGTTATTGAAGAAAAGTGGAAATGCAGTTAAAGAAAATAAAATGGTTAAACTAAAAGAAAAATCGTGAGTAATTGTGCAGAAATTTAGAACTGCCTACCTATTTATCTGAAATGAAATTAAGGATACCCAAACTCTTCAGTATGGAGAGTTCATGAGAGGAAGTGGTGTAGAAAAACTGTGGGCTTGGAAACAAAGAATTAAAAGCCCCCCCCCCCAATCCATACCATTTAACAACAGAGAAAATTCCCTGTTGCAAAAACTGAAGGCTAAAAAGTGTGGAGTGTGTAACTGAAGATTTGCTCTTAGCTGCAATTTAATCATTATAGAGAAGGGAGCAATGCAGAAGGTGTGTATGGGTTATAAATCAGCAATAGCACATAGACTCCATAAGTGTCGTATTAATGTAGAAAAAGTTTAAACGAAGTGCAACTGCTCCAAAACTTAGTCCTAGGAAAATGTGTGAGGATCAGCCCACCCATATGTGTTATATGTGAAAACCTATGCTGTTCTGATAGCTGTGTATTTAATGGTGAAAAAGAAAAAAAAGTTCAACTGTGTTGAGCATCGCCAGAGCACATTTAAGGAGGCAGGAGGCTTTTGGGTTGGACAGTATGGGGCCCCAGTATTAGTGGCACATCTAGGATTTCACTATGGATATAAAAAATAAAAATACACAGGAGAAAATGTTCTTAAACTATGATGAGAAAGCCATAAAAATATCACCTCTGTATTAAAGTGTGTATCCCATGATTCATGGCCGAATCAGTGCTGTCAAGAAAATGTAAAAATGCATGGTTGAGAAATAGATGCCAGTTTGGTTCTGCTGTAATCCCCCCCCAACCCCAGCGTTCAGCTTGTTGAAATCGTATCGAAGTAGTGGACAAAATACACTGGTTTCCATAAATTAAGCAACGAACCAAAAAATTGTGATAATTGGGCAAAATATAGTTCAAATTGCAAGAAATTTGCATGTGTTGTGGGCGAAGGCATACAACATCAATGTGCAGAAGGCAAATGAGTGGCACTGCCAGTGCTTTTATGCAAATGCACAAGAGCTGAAAGCCACCTGTTTCGGAGGGAGTCGCCAATTCATGTGTGGCGTTGACAAGATTCCGAGATAACGATTTTGTTAACATGGCTTTGTGACGTCATTTTCCAGCGGAGTTATGCTACTGAGCGTTAGGCCCACTCGAAGCAGGGCAATGGCAGGCAGACATCACAAGATGGCTCAACATTGATCTCTCTGGGGTCAGCAGGATGTGGCAGCAGTTCCAAGCCATGGGTGTAGCTTCCCGAAGGTACAGCATAGGTAGGCCAAGGGCAACAACCTCCGCAGATGACCTGTGTTTGCGGATTTTGGCACGGCGGAACAGGACAGCTACACTGACTCTTCTCAGATTTGTGCTTGCGGAAGCCACCAGACGGATGGCATCAGCTTTGATGATACGTAGAAGGTTGCATGCAGAGGAGGGCTGTATGCTCGCCCACCAGTATTATACGTGCCCCCTCACCCTCACCACCAGAGTGAACATTTCAGTTATGCACGAATGCATGTCAACTGGACTCAAAATCAGTGGAGGTTCATTTTGTTCACTGATGAGTCGTGATACTGTTTACAGAGTGATTCTCGCCGAGTTTACATCTGGAGAGAGGGTGGTACTTTCTATCTTCCCTCTAATATCCAGAAAAGGGATGCCTATGGTGGTGGTAGTGTTCTGGTGTAGGCAGGCATATTGTTAGGCAGCCGTACCAACCTCTGTGTTGCCACATGGAAACAATGCTCAGAGGTATAGTGACAACATCCTGGACCCTATTGTTTATCCACATGCGGCCGTAATTTGTAATTTAGGCGGATAGCGCCCGCCCTCGCTCAGCTCGCCTCATGCACCAGTACTTGGAACAGGAGACTATAGTCCATATGAAGTGGCCAGCACACTCTCTCGGACTGAATCCCATTGAGCATGTCTGGGATGCTCTCGGGAGGCATGTTGCTGGCCTCCAGCCCCCTCCCCGAACTCTGCACTGGCTCCGCTCTGTTTTGCTAGAGCAATGGACGTAGTTATCCACGGAACTACTTGACACCATAATTAACAGTATGGAGCATCGCTGTCGGGCCTGTATTGCTGTTCGTGGTAACCACACTCCATATTGAAATACCTTTTCCTATTTCATCTTGATACCTATATTTCTGTATTTTCATATTTGCATCACTCATACAAAATGTAAATTATTTGTATCACATGTTGTGATGTTGTTTTTGTTGTTGTATTTGGTCTGATAAAGCTTGCCACCAAATTTCATCCAAAATGGTTGTATACTTATCATGATTTTTCCATTTGTTGCTTAACTTATGGAAACCAGTGTAATATGATCCAAATACCAAACAATTCTTAACAGTGTTAGAATCAGATATAAATCTTCTACTGGCCCAGTGGACCACTAGAACTTGCAAATCACTGGTCTGCTAAAATGCCCACTGGTCCTTTAAAAAAAAATGTAAAAAATAGCAGAGACCATAGGTACAAAAATCTACATACATTAACAGCCCATTTTTTACGATTTCCAACCGTAGGTTGAAGAAGCGTATAGGCTCCAGCTTTGTCCATCCGCACGATAACTCACGTGAAAATGGTTCGATTTCGACGAAATTTTAGTATGTGGTAGGGGACCACCTGGGGACGAACCCTATTGAAAATGGGCGAAGCAGGGTCAAAGGCCAGGACATAGGAGTGGGATCCATTCCATTGTTCTTATGCGTCATAACTTGCGTAAAAATGGTTCGATTGCGATGAAATTTTAGTATGTGGTAGGGGACCACCTGGGGACAAACCCTATTGAAAATGGGTGAAATAGGGTCAAAGGTCAGGACATAGGAGCTGGATCCATTCCATTGCCTTTATGCGTCATAACTTGCGTAAAAATGGTTCGATTTCGATAAAATTCTAGTATGTGATAGGGAACCTCCTGGGGACGAACCCTATTGAAAATGGGCGAAGCAGGGTCAAAGGCCAGGACATAGGAGTGGGATCCATTCCATTGTTCTTATGCGTCATAACTTACGTAAAAATGGTTCGATTGCGATGAAATTTTAGTATGTGGTAGGGAACCACCTGGGCATGAGGCCTATTGAAAATGGGCGGAATGGGGTCAAAGGTCAGGACATAAAAACATGATCCATTCCATTGCCTTTATGCACCATAACATGTGTAAATATGGTTCGATTTCGATGAAATTTTAGAATGTGGTAGGGAACCACCTGGGCACAAACCCTATTGAAAATAGGCGAAATGGGGTCAAAGGTCAGGCAGGGCATAAGAGCGGGATATATTCCATTGCCCTTATGCGTCATAACTTGCATAAAAATGGTTCGATTTCGATGAAATTTTAGTATGTGGTAGGGAGCCACTGGGGACGAACCCTATTGAAAATGGGCGAAATGGGATCAAAAATCAGGACACTAGAGTGGGATCCATTCCATTGCCCTTGTGCATCATAACTTACCTAAAATGCTTGGATTGCGACAAAAAACTTTATCATGTTGTTCCGGAGGTATAGTGAACCGGTTCTGTTGAATATCAATGAAATGGGGTCAAAGGTCATTGCACAAAAGCCAGATTTATTCCACAGCCATTATTCTCATAACTTGCATAAAACTGCTTCTATTGCAACAAAACTTTATCATGTTGTTCCGGAGTTATAACGAATCAGTTCTGTTGAATATCATCGAAATGGGGTCAAAGGTCAGGACACAGGAGCAAGATTTATTCCACAGCCATTATCCCCATAACTTGAGTAATAATTTCTGGTATGTTGGAAAGCATATCATAATCAATTCATTGCATGATTTTACTAACTTGTTTAGTTTTTGTATTGTTTAGAATTTAGCTTCATTTTTCTTACTGCAGTTTCACTATTTATTCCTCCCACTTTTACATGAAGTTAGTTTTAGTCTCACAGAGAACACTGTTTTTTTGCAAAGGTTTTATTTACAAAAATGACCTACATGTATCTATTGCACCGAGTATCACCCTGGGACAGAAATGAAAGCCGGCTTGCATCTGGTGTCAGTAACCAAGAACTGCTGCATTTGCTTAGGTGGGCTGAATGAAAAAGAAAATATTTTCTACTAAATTCAAAAGGGCTTAGATGCCTCAAAATTAGTAGTATTGGGTGAGGGTGAATGGAAGGAAGAGGAGGACATTTGCTGTGCTTACTTCCTGTCTTTAAGAACGGCTGTTGCTCTTACAAGAGAGGAGTGGGAAAATGCGTTTGTGTGTGTGCTGTTTCTTCCTCTATTTACTCAGCAAGTGGGATAAAAAAATTGCTGTTATCCAGTATCACATGAATCTATTAATAGTTTACAGCATAAAAATGAAACCTTATGACCAGAAAAAAAATAGAAATTCATGAGTCAACATGTGGCAAATTAGAAGAAAAAACTTACTGGCGGTCCTGACCAGTAATATAAATGGTTCAATGCAATTCATGTTTTTAACAGGTTCACGTTGTTTGCTCTGTGAGGCACGTGCTCCCGGCCCCAAGAAGACTCTTACGTTACGGACCTTTGGTTAGTCATAAAAAAAAAAATTTGGAGAAATAAAACATTTAGGTTATATATTTTCAGTTCCACATTCATTCACTTGCACAATCAAACATTAAAAATTTACTATTAATTAAAAGATTTTAGTAGAAATAGTTATACTCATCGGGTCACGAGATGTCTCACATGGGGTTCGTTGTTACGGCGAGCGTTTTCTGCGGTACGTTTACCGTAATCTTCGGGCCATTATTTCTACACGAGGGTTCTTCGCGTGTGTGGTGTTTTGGAGTTGCATGTCGGGAATCGATGGGAAGGTTTACTGCCTGTATGTGTTAGGTGATTTGTTTCCAATGTGTTGCCATCTATTGGATGAGTTGGTAGGTATCTGTCATAAGTATAATTCTTTTGTGTAAATATTTTTTGGGTTGTTATTATTTTTTCATAGAAACAGGTGTTTTTCCCCCTTTGTTATTGGTGTAATTTTTTGTAATGTTCTTTTTTATAAGTACATTATAAGTACATAGGTTGTACCAACCTATGTACTTATAATGATCCCATATCAATCTGAACATCCAAGAACTCATAAAATAAATGGTATTAGGAATTGGGTAAAAAGAGCCTTCACACATTCCTCAAATAGAAAATACATAGAAGAAATCCAGTGGATTATTAACACAACCAAACAATTTGGATATGACACAAAAACTGTCAAAAAGCTGATTTGTGAATACAAGATGAAATTAAAAGAGTCTAGACAAAACATCCCAAAAAAAGAAATACAAATTTTCAGGTTCTTTCCCTTTTATTAGAGGACTAAGTGGAAAATTTTTAAGATTAATGAAGAAACACAACATTATTTTTGGACATTCAGTACAGAAGATTGGTGACTTAATTATAAAGAAAAAGAGTAACAACAATATACCACAATCAGCAGGCATATATGAAATTCCTATTGTTTCACAGAGTTCTGAAGACCACATATCATACATTGGCAGCACAAAAAATAGATTAATAAAAAGATCACATCAACACATAAAAAACTGGAACAAAAAAGAAGAAGAAACTGCACTTATCCAACACTGTGTTAAACATGAACAATACCCTGATTTTGAAAATATTAAATTACTAAACACCCACACAAACGAAAAAGAAGTAAGAATTTCCGAAAGCGTTATAATTGAACAAAAAAAAAAAAGATAAAATATGCAACTTACAAGACCCCACCACAGTAGACACAGCCTGGAAATCACTTATAAAAAAAGGCAAAAAAAAGAACATTACAAAAAATTACACCAATAAACAAGGGGGGATACACCTGTTTCTATGAACAAATAATAATAGCCCAAAAAAATATTTACACAAAAGAGTTATACTTACGACAGATACCTACCAACTCATCCAATAGATGGCGACACTTTAGAAACAAATCACCTAACACATAGCGACACACAATATAATTATACTTACGACTGATACCTACCAACTCATCCAATAGATGGCGACACATTGGAAACAAATCGCCTAACACATACAGGCAACCTTCCCATCGATTCCCGACATGCAACTCCAAAACTACACACACGCGAAGAACCCTCGTGTAGCAATAATGACCCGAAGATGGCGGTAAACGTACCGCAAAAAGCGCTCCTCGTAACAATGAACCCTGTATGAGACGTCTCCTGAGCCGATGAGTATAACTCTTTCTACTAAAATCTTTTAATTAATAGTAAATTTTGAATGTTTGATTGTGCAAGTGAATGAATGTGGAACTGAAAATATATCGCCTAACTCTTTTATTTCTCGAAAAAAAAAATTTTATAACTAACCAAAGGTCCATAACGTAAGAGACCTCTTGGGGCCGGGAGCACTTGCCGCCCAGACAAACAACGTGAGAAATACTTTGACAATATCAGGTAACATACCTTAGATATTATGTATAGTGTAAATGGTTCAGTGGTCCAATGGAATTTTTACTTGCCAATGGCCAGCGGACCACCTGATAATTCGAACACTGCTTAATGTATGAAAATTTCCCCCAATTACAGATGTGTGACCCCCCCCCCCCCCCCGCCCGTTTGTTATGCTTTTGAAGACATCGGGTCACGAGATGTCTCACATGGGGTTCGTTGTTACGGCGAGCGTTTTCTGCGGTACGTTTACCGTAATCTTCGGGCCATTATTTCTACACGAGGGTTCTTCGCGTGTGTGGTGTTTTGGAGTTGCATGTCGGGAATCGATGGGAAGGTTTACTGCCTGTATGTGTTAGGTGATTTGTTTCCAATGTGTTGCCATCTATTGGATGAGTTGGTAGGTATCAGTCGTAAGTATAATTATATTGTGTGTCTCTATGTGTGAGGTGATTTGTTTCTAATGTGTCACCATCTATTGGATGAGTTGGTAGGTATCTGTCATAAGTATAATTCTTTTGTGTAAATATTTTTTGGGTTATTATTATTTTTTCATAGAAACAGGTGTTTTCCCCCCTTTGTTATTGGTGTAATTTTTTGTAATGTTCTTTTTTATAAGTACATTATAAGTACATAGGTTGTACCAACCTATGTACTTATAATGATCCCATATCAATCTGAACATCCAAGAACTCATAAAATAAATGGTATTAGGAATTGGGTAAAAAGAGCCTTCACACATTCCTCAAATAGAAAATACAGAGAAGAAATCCAGTGGATTATTAACACAACCAAACAATTTGGATATGACACAAAAACTGTCAAAAAGCTGATTTTTGAATACAAGATGAAATTAAAAGAGTCTAGACAAAACATCCCAAAAAAGAAATACAAATTTTCAGGTTCTTTCCCTTTTATTAGAGGACTAAGTGGAAAATTTTTAAGATTAATGAAGAAACACAACATTATTTTTGGACATTCAGTACAGAAGATTGGTGACTTAATTATAAAGAAAAAGAGTAACAACAATATACCACAATCAGCAGGCATATATGAAATTCCTATTGTTTCACAGAGTTCTGAAGACCACATATCATACATTGGCAGCACAAAAAATAGATTAATAAAAAGATCACATCAACACATAAAAAACTGGAACAAAAAAGAAGAAGAAACTGCACTTATCCAACACTGTGTTAAACATGAACAATACCCTGATTTTGAAAATATTAAATTACTAAACACCCACACAAACGAAAAAGAATTAAGAATTTCCGAAAGCGTTATAATTGAACAAAAAAAAAGATAAAATGTGCAACTTACAAGACCCCACCA
This sequence comes from Macrothele yani, assembly GCA_039090855.1. Classification (NCBI taxonomy): domain Eukaryota; kingdom Metazoa; phylum Arthropoda; class Arachnida; order Araneae; family Macrothelidae; genus Macrothele; species Macrothele yani. Next base: position 113,587,888 of record CM077013.1, on the reverse strand, counting down.
CAGTAGACACAGCCTGGAAATCACTTATAAAAAAAGGCAAAAAAAAGAACATTAAAAAAAATTACACCAATAAACAAGGGGGGGGGAATACACCTGTTTCTATGAACAAATAATAATACCCCAAAAAAATATTTACACAAAAGAGTTATACTTACGACAGATACCTACCAACTCCTCCAATAGATGGCGACACTTTAGAAACAAATCACCTAACACATAGAGACACACAATATAATTATACTTACGACTGATACCTACCAACTCATCCAATAGATGGCGACACATTGGAAACAAATCACCTAACACATACAGGCAACCTTCCCATCGATTCCCGACATGCAACTCCAAAACTACACACACGCGAAGAACCCTCGTGTAGCAATAATGACCCGAAGATGGCGGTAAACTTACCGCAAAAAGCGCTCCTCGTAACAATGAACCCTGTGTGAGACGTCTCCTGAGCCGATGAGTATAACTCTTTCTACTAAAATCTTTTAATTAATAGTAAATTTTAAATGTTTGATTGTGCAAGTGAATGAATGTGGAACTGAAAATATATCACCTAACTCTTTTATTTCTCGAAAAAAATTTTTTATAACTAACCAAAGGTCCATAACGTAAGAGACCTCTTGGGGCCGGGAGCACTTGCCGCCCAGACAAACAACGTGAGAAATACTTTGACAATATCAGGTAACATACCTTAGATATTATGTATAGTATAAATGGTTCAGTGGTCCAATGGAATTTTTACTTGCCAATGGCCAGCGGACCACCTGATAATTCGAACACTGCTTAATGTATGAAAATTTCCCCCAATTACAGATGTGACCCCCCCCCCGCCCGTCTGTTATGCTTTTGAAAGATTTGAGGATGAACTGGAGGCAACTATACTTTTTGCAAACTCCTAGTGAAAAAGTGGAAAGAAATAGAATTTTTTTTTTTTTTTTTTTTGCAAGATAGGTTCTTATAGTTTTTGCTGTGCTATCTGAATAAAAAACCCTGTAGAACTCTGTCAATTCTTCAAGCATCTTGCATAACTCTGGACCCCGTTGAAAATGCAGGGCCTTGGGCTGAAGCCCCCTTCTTTCGATGGGATCTCCTCATCGCACATTAAGGGATGTCCATGAACTAAGACCAACTTGAGGTCGGAATGATGTTCCATAGATATATACTCATATTACAAGTCATAGAGATATTAACATAATACCTAGATCGGGAAGCTGGGACACAGATGACTGTTTGTATTGTCAAAATGTTTGAAAAGCTTAAGAGGTGGGGATCAATGCCAGGTTCAACATTCATATCACAGACAACAAGCACTGATCAGAGAAGATTGGTGCATGAAAGGAAAACCTCTTATGGTGCTCTAATAGCTGAAAATAATGTAACTTGCATTGTTTCCTTTTGCCAGGTGTTACAGCTCTGATTTATTAAAATTGCATGACTTTATCTTCAATAGTCTATAATCTGTCTAGTCCACTGCAGTCGCCCATTTTTTTGAGAATTGGAATTTGAAAAGTGGTCTGTGCAGTCTCCTTTCTCCAATCAGAAATTCAAAATTATGTTATGCATCTTGAAATTCACCTTTTATGTCAGGTGTTACCAGATGTTATGTTCTGTTGCTGCTTTCTCAAAGATGAAATTCAAATGTAGAGAAAGGTAATCCAAATTTATCACAATTATTGATGACCCTTATATGACTTAAACGGGGCTCTCAGTTTTATTTTACTACTATGTTACATCGGAATTGTCATTATAAGGAGTGGACTGGAATATCAAATCAATACTGTTATTTTGAATTTTTACTAGCCATGGTATTTCTCTTATATAGGAGAGGGAAAAGGTAGAAATAAAAAATTTTACATCATTTATCATGCAAAAATATTTATAAAAAATAAAATATGTAAAATATTTTAATCATAAAATATAAAAGTTTTCTTTTACTATGACTGGTAACTTCATTATGAAGTTCAGTTTTAGAAAGTAAAATGGCTGAATTTATTATTTAAAGAGAAATAAGGAGTTAGCTTTGTGCCATGAACTGCACTTCAAACTTTCATTTTCCAAAGCCAACTTTTGTAAGAAATTTTATTAGACATAACTGAAGAGCAATTGAATTAGAGACAGCTGGCATTATGCAAATGTGGCGCTGTGGGCGGCCGTGTAAACGGAAACAACATGACGTATGCAGCGATCCGACAATATAAGGAGTGATGCGACGGGCATCAGTAAGAGTCGGACGCAGTATCGATAAGACGAAGGATCTAAGCGCATTTGATCGCAGGCAAATTGTCGGGGCCCGACGAATGGGTCACTCCATCTCGGAAGTCGTGCAGGCAATGGGATTTTCACGAGCCACTGTGTCACGGGTGCACCGTGAGTACATCGAATCCGGTAAAACCATCCCTGCAAGGGCGAACTGTCGTGGATAATAGCATGTAGATGAGCGGGCTCATCGTCGGCTAGCTCGCATTGTAACAGCGGATAGACGGGCCACAGTGCAAAAAATCACTTGGCAATTTAACGCTGGTGCACAAAAACGTGTAAGCAGCCATACCATCCAGAACCATCTCCTTACTATGGGGTACATAAGCCATCGTCCCACCAGGGTACCACTGCTGACCGCACATCACAGGGTGCAAAGAATAGCATGGGCGCAGGAACATCGCCACTGGACCCTAGACATGTGGAAAAATGTTGCCTGGACTGATGAGTCGAGATTCACGTTGGTGCGTGCAGATGGCAGGATACAAGGACGGCGCAAACCACATGAAGGGATGGATACTTCTTGCCAGCAGGGTACTCTTCAAGCTGGTGGGGGTGGCATTCTCGTCTGGTAACTGTTTACATGGACTGAAATGGGACCCCTGGTACGTGTGACATCGTCTCTCACAGGTCAACGTTACCGGGATAACCTGGACGACCATTTACTCCCGTTTGTGCGTTTTCAACATCCCACTGGGGACCTCATCGTGCAACAAGACAATGCACCGTGCCATCGCTCCCGAATTGTATCCGATTGGTTGGATGAACACTCCACCGACGTGACCACGCTTCCTTGGTCAGCTAGGTCATCTTACCTCAATCCCATCGAGCACATCTGGGATGCCATCGAGAGAGATGTTCGAGGCTCTGACTCCCTCCATCAAATCTTCGTGAACTGTTAAAGATTGTTCAGGGGTCGTGGATCCGTTTGGCTTCCCAACGCTTCCGGTGTCTTGTCGAGTCCATGCCGAGACGAATTGCCGCCGTCATCAGGGCGAAAGGTGGTGCTACATGTTACTAGACAGGTATCTCTAATTCAATTGCTCTTCAGTGTACTATACAATACAATGGTCAATTTAATTTTATTTAAATATTTATTGAGGAATTGGCCTTCAACCAGCCCTCAATCAGCCCAGCCTGGTGATTGCACTGGATTGTTATATGATTAGCCTGCTTTCTATTCAACTTAAAAAAAAAAAAGAAATTCTTACTGACAGAGCTATGAATTTGGAAATTGTATTTTAGTGTTGTACATTATTCATGACTTTCCTTTGTGCTAGTATGCAGATATTTTGCATGAGTGCTATGCATTATTACACCTATGAGCCATTACATTATGACCACCTACCTAATAAGTTGTAAGACCCTCTTTAGCCCGCAAAACAGCGGCCACTCGGTGAGGCATCAATTCGATGAGGTGGCGATAGGTATCCTGGAGTATATGGTACCATAATGTCAACAGCAGGTCCTCCAGTTCCCGTACATTTTGGGGTGGTGGTGATTTAGTGCGAACCCGCTTTTCCAAGTCGGACCACAAGTGTACAATTGGGTTCATGTCAGGTGAATTTGATGGCCGGCGCATTAACAGGAAGTCACCAGCATGTTCCTCGAACCACTCCTTGACGATTCTGGCAATGTGGCATGGCGCATTATCCTGTTAATAATGGCCATTACCAGCAGGGAACACAGTTGCCATGAATGGGTGAACTTGTTCTGCAACTATGTTCAGATACCTGACAGCTGTCAGACATTGTGCTATTGGGATAATCAAGGTTCGTACGGTGCTTAAAAGTCCTTAAGAACTCCTTATCTTTGATTTCCATTTCTAAGGCCCTTGAAAGTCCTTAAAAAGTTATTATTTTTTAAAACAAGTAACCCCCCCCATCTTGTTTTTGCACTGCAGTAATGGGCATAGCAACACTGCCCCTGTTTTTTCTTGTGTGTCTGTAAATATGCTAACCCATTCACCAGGGGAGCTTTCTTCTAGCTCATTGAAGAGAGATAATCTCCTGGAATTTTCTTAGAAATTATCTCCCTTCAACCCCCCCCCCCCGTTCCCATTGTAACCTGCATGATTTACCGTGCCAGTGGGATCAACATCTGTGTTGTATGTCTTTTCTGGGGTCAGAAGGTCAAAGCAAATGTCAAAGGTGGGGGAGGGAGCTTCTGTTCGACTTTTTCACAATTTATGGTGTCAGTTGTCTCATGTGGTCTGATCTATCTAGTGTCTACTGCTCTACTCAACTCACCTTGCTTCATTGTCGCCGTGTCTCCTGCTTGCCCCCCCCCCCCTTTTTTTTCGCTATGTATTTAATTTTGTTCTTGTAGGGAAAGTAGTTTATATTTGAGGCAAAATGTCTGGTAAATGGCCACTAGTGCTGTTACATACACACACACCTGGTGATATTCCAGTAACGCAAAATATTGCTTGGAGTGTAGGTCCTTATAAAGTCCTTATTTCTTTTCCACAGAAAAGGGTATGAACCCTGGATAATGGGACTTAAAGTGTCCCAAGAAAATATCTCCCACAGCATAACACCACTGCCACCTGCTTGTTTCTACCCAACAGTGCATCCAGGTGCCATAGCCTCCATTGGTAATCAGCATATCCACTGCACCATGAATCTTGATTCGTCAGACCAGGTCACTTTCTTGGAATCATCCACGATCCAATTTCGATTATCTTGGGCCCATTTCATGCGTTGTTTGCGATGACGTGCAGTGACCAGTTGGGTCTTCGGCTACGCAGGCCCATGCACAGAAGGCTGCGATGAACTGTGTGCTGCGACACATTGCACTGATCACCGCTGTTGTAGCTGTGAGTGATTTGTTGCACTGTGGCCCTATGGTTGCTGTGAACAATGCACGACAGTCTCCGCTCCCCTATGGCATCAGTGAGCTGTGGACAACACACAGCTAGATGATGGTTCATCATTTGGCCATCTGTGCACCACTTTTGATATGTACCCACTACAGCGGCACGTGAACAACCATAAAGCCACGCCGCTTCCAAGATCGTAGTTCTGAGATGCCATGCCATCACAATTTTTCCTTTATCAAACTCTGATAAATTGGCTGCTTTTCCCATTCTGACTCCGAACACTCTACTAACTGAAAGCAGGTCTTCAGGTTGTATATATATACGCTGTTCTGCAAACTTCACCTGCACCACTCCAGACACACTCATTTCTCTTGGCTGGGGGTGGTCATAATGTAATGGCTCATCGGTGTATATTATCCTAATCCATAAAGATGCCTTTATTATAAATGTTTTGTATTTTAAAACAATTATATTCAAGCAGCACATATATTCAAATCAATCAGAATTATGCACTGAATTGCGTGTGGTTTACTGATCTTCCATGCAACAACAACTCAGAAAACTTGAAAATTACATCACCCTGGAGCAGGAATCGAATCCGCATCTCCTGATTTCCATTCGAGTATGCTAACCATTACACCACCCAGGACAATGAAGTTCCAAGCAACATGTCCCAGGTTGTGTAACAGTTAGCATTCTTGAATGGAAATCAGGAGATGCGGGTTCGATTCTTGCTCCAGGACTATTTAATTTTCAAGTTTTCTGAGTTGTTGTTGCATGGAAGACCAGTAAACCACGAGCAATTCAGTGCATAATTCTGATTGATTTGATTATATGTACTGCTTAAATATAATTGCTTTGAATGCTCCCATGTATTTCTGAGAAAATATTTATTTCTCAAAATTTGTTTTATATTTTGTTAAATGAAGAATCTGTGATGTCTAAAGAGAATTTTTTGTTGAGATAAATTTTAATGTTATGTGTTTTTATTTTCAGTGGCATGTCTGGTATAAATAAGGGGAAATATGGATATATTTTGAGTAAGTATATGTTTTTAAATCTCATTTCTCAGTATCTTTTAAAAGTTACTATATGTGGAGATTACTGATGTTACTTACTCTCAATTGAAAATGTTACACTTATTTGAAAAATTGAAAAACTTTTATTATGTTGATAACCTCATTGATACCCCATGATGCTGCCCAAATGAATGAATGAATGAATGAATGAATGTGTGTGTGCGTGCATGTGTGTGTGTGCGTGCATGTGTGTGTGTGCGCACGCGCTCTTGTCTTCAGCATCTACATTGATTAACATTATAAAATTCTCTCAGATCAGTTGAAAATGTATCATTATTTTGCCTGTATGTTTTAATAGAAACAAAAGATTTTATTTATAGAAGAAAAAAAATCTGTTTTTGCTGTCAAAATATATCTGCATAAATAAAGTGAGGAACATTCAACAGCCATCTAATATTTGAGTGATCCGAAATACACAAATAGGGAAAGTAGGGGAGAAAACAAAGCATGCCATATTTAATTTTTAACTGTCCATGATGAGGAGTACAAATGTATCTTTTAATTTATTTTAGCTGCAAAATATCCGAAGCTATTTATTTTCTTTTTCTGCTGCAAAACATAAAAGCAGTCTGTGCACTAGTTGATTTGTCATTAATGCTGAGTAACATATTCACTAATTTTTCCTTGCTTCAAATTTCTTGAATTCAGAGAAAAAAGAGAACTGTGAACTTTATTTGGGAATTTTTTAGTAGCATCATCTATTTCTTGACTGAATACTGTTTTGATTTTTGGCAAAGTTGTAACATACCGGGTTATGTATAAAAGAATAAAAAAAGCATGTATTTTTTATAATATGAAAGTCAAAATTTAACGTATAACCACAAAAACCATGTAAATTAATTATGTATAACTGAACTGAAAAAGTTATAGAAACTACGGTAAAATATCGGGATTGATGCAGAAATATGTATAAAAGTGAAAGATGTATAACCTAACAATGTATAACCAAGATTCCACTGTATATACACTATATTGACAAAAGTCACCGGACACCCCTTCAAAAGCAAATGAACGGATCCGCTGCGTTGTTAAGATATGCGGTACTGCTGCAAACGGTATAAAAACAAGTCTGCAGCTGACCGCGATCATATTGCTCTGTGAGGTTGAGTGAAAATGTCACGGTGGGAGAGAACTGGCTTTGAGAAAGGAAAGATTGTTGGGTGTTATATTAATGGGTTGTCCATAAGAGAAACCGAGAGGCATTTAATCATACCCAAGTCAACTGTTTTGGATGTACTGAATAAGTGGAAGACACATGGCTTGCCTGAAGCAGCAAAACGTGCTGGCAGACCAAAGAAAATCAGTGATAGAGGATGTCGAAGCCTCAGGAGAGTCGTTACAGCTAATCCACGGAGTACTACTGCACAAGACCTCAGTGTACAGGTGAGTAAAAATGCTGGAACCTTGGTATGTACACATACCATTTGCAAAGAACTTCATTCCATGGGTTGCTGTGGTCGTGCGGCTGCTCGTAAGCTTTTCATCTCCACTCGGAATGCTACTTTTCATTTAGCATGGTGTAAAGAACATTTATCGTGGACCATAGATCAATGAAAACAGGTCCTATTGACTGATGAATCCAGATACGCGATCCATCAGTCTTATTAGTGTGTGTGTGTGTGTATGTATGGCGGCTGCCGGGGGAACGCTATTTACCACAGTGCACTGTTCTTACGGTCAAGTTTGGAGCTGGCAGTGTACTCTTGTGGGGGTGTTTTTCGTGGTATGGTCTCAGTGCACTGGTTATTGTGGACAAACCTGTTAACCAGTACATTTACCTCAATATTCTGGACAATTATACCTTACCAACTCTGTGGCAATACTATGGAACCGAGCCTTGTTGGTACCAGCAGGATAATGCACCAAGCTATAAAGCAAGGATGGTCAAGGTTTGGTTTGATGATAATTCCGTATCATGTGTAGACTGGCCAGCACAGAGCCCTGAGCTTAATCCCATAGAGCACCTATGGGATGAATTAGAGTGTCGCATAAGAGGTTTGGAAGCAAGGCCTACTACTAAGCAACAGCTAGCGGCAGCATTATGTACTGAACGGAAGTGCATACCTATCACTGTGTTCCAAAACCTTGTCGAAAGCATGTCTCGAAGAGTCAGTGCATGCATTAAGGCCAAAGGTGGACTGCACTATACTAATGTATGTCAATAAATGCTATGTTGTGTTTCTCTTCTAGGTGTCCAGTGACTTGTCACTGTAGTGTATATATACATACAGCGGAACCTTTTATATGTGTGTGTGTGTGTGTGCATGCATGTATGTGTAAATGAAAAATAAATTGCCAACTTGTCCCCTGCCAATAACTCCATATGTCATTAGATTCTGGCTCCTGTGTGCATGTACATGGCTAGAACTAATAAACTAAATTTTATTGCTCAGTCCGTGTACTAGCATTTTGTTTCGTTTGTTTAGTTGGTAGCACTTGCATGCCTTTTTGCATTGTGCACACATGGTTCTTGTGTCAGAATCGTTGTTTGAAATGGACTTTGCAGGCAACAACAACAAAAATTTAATTTTAAATTCCTTCTACTGGTAATTTTCATCACATTTTTTAGAAATTATTAGCTGTAAATATTTAAAATGACAGTTTAAATGTTTAGAACTAAAAATTCTTTAAAATGAATTTCTTTTTCAATATGCAATATAGAAGGGCAGGGGGCTTCTGCTGGCAACTTGTACTAAAGTGGATGGCTTATACTAAAATGTTTGTGCCTCCATCCCTAGAAGTTGCAGTGCACCAAGAAAAAGAGTGATATGTTCCTCAGAATAGTACCACTACTTTTAATTACATATGTAACATACTTTTTTAAACAGAATGGATTTGCTAATTTATTTTCCTATTTGTTTAGTTGGTAGTTTTTACTTGGGAGCACTGAATTCAGGAAAAAAGTTAATTTTGTAGATGTTAAACATAACTCCCTTTGCTGCACTTTGTAGAAATTAAACATTACTCCCTTTGTTCAGACATACTCATGAGTCATAACATTATAACTACCTACTTAATTGCATATTGAGCCATCTTTTATCACAATAACTTCTTGCACCTGACATTGTATTAACTCTACTAGCCTCTAGAAGGCACTCTCAGTTATTCTGTACCAGCTGGACAGAATCTTGTCCCATAGTACGGAATCAGAGGAACACAATCTGCAACATCCCACAAATGTCCTGGGGAATTCACTTGGCCCATAGTGCAGCAATGGTAAACACACTAGTACAACAGATGAAATAATGCAATCTGCTGCATCCCACAAATGTCCAATGAGATTTTCATACTTCATAGTTGTCCTGGAAATCCTGAAAAAGTCCTGGAATCCCATTTTGTCATGGAAATGTCTTAAAGCTCTGTACATATCCTGGAATTTTATCCATTCCCATTCTTTGCTACTACAGAATGTTTTGTTGTTCATGATTTTTTTAGTGTTAAGCATAGCTGCAAAGTGTCCTAATTATTTTTGGACTATGTCTGGTTATTGAATGCTAGGTCTGGGGATCCTTTTGAGAAAGCATCCAGTTTGTGTAGAATTTTAATAATTTGTAATTTTGTGCTCATTTTTTGCTGTAATATATTTACTACCATTACAGACACTCCAGGTGCTATGGATTCTCCATAGTCACTATGGGAATCGTTGGTCTGCTGTGGATTATGGGAAACATCTGTGTAAAGTTTATTTTCATGTTTTCAAAATTCTAACATTAAATAAAATATATTTTATGTAGGAGTATTTGGATTACATGGCTTAAAAAAAAATTAAATCTTGAAATTCTGTTACCTATCCATCAGCATACTGGTGCTTGAACCTGGATTCATCAACCTAGACCACTGTCTGGTCATGATGTTGCTGCCATGCTCACTGCAGATAAATCTGTCAATGACAGTTCATCAAAAATTAGGTGTTATGGATTTCCTGTAGTCACTACAATCACTACGGAAATCTTTGGTCTGATTCTTGTAGTGACTACATGGATAGGCCACTGACTCCTTTAGCCCATCTACAAAGGTGTTCTGCAGATTATGTGCTGTGAAGCATTTCTCATAGCACCCTGGTTGTACATATATCGTTGTTCAATTTACGCTAAGTTGCTATGAACATACTTTTTACGTGGCTACGATATTTTAATTCCGTTGACATTAAATGTCTGTAAATACTGTTTCACACGTTATGCAAGTTCAGCTATCGGGAGATTGCAAAAGGACGTTAACATAGTATTGGCAATTGAAGTCAAGTATAATAATAATAAGTATCTGTACTTACAATATTCATAGTGGCTGTCGGGGCTTCAGATGTGCGTCATCTAAGAATGTGAATTCCTTCAATTGTGAAGTTAAAATTCATGATATTGTAAAATCTGCACCAGATAAAATTAAACAAGATGAATTTTTCATAATGCAAAAAAATCCATTAACATCGATGAAATAAGAAACTGAATTAAAACCTTGTTGAATTTTTTAAAAACGAACTACAATCCTGAAGAGGAGACAATCTTGACCGCGAAGCACCCTGATGCATAATGAAAACTGAAGATGAATTATACTTTTGCCAAAACCTCAAAAATAAACAATCTTGAAAAAGAAAATACAAACATATAAATCTCCCGAATGCGAAGCACCAAACTAGTTTCTGCTAACATTTATAGCCATCATCAGTGGTAGGTGCACGGACATTAGGATTACTGCACTCACTCGCTCAGGTATGCAGCTTAATTAATACAACATTGTATCAAAAATCATGTAACTCTTGATTGGACTAACACAAAAATTCTAACTTCACATAGATCACATGCCCAGATTCTAACCTCCGAGGCTGTAGTCATTGAGAAAACCAAAAGATACAACTGTAACGTTAATAGTCCAGTAGAGCTTCAGTTTGCATGGAGGTACCTTATTGAACAGGAGAGAAAACATTTCAAGAGGAAAAACATTAACAAAAAACATGTGACATCAAATGTTACTTAAAAATACAGTTGAATATTTCTACGTAAATGCTACTAGTATATTTTTGTTTGACTACAGATGGCGACACCATTGATATGTGCAGTGGAACCCAAATCATGATGCGCAAATATCTACACGACAGGGCTGAACATACATTGGGATTAAGCTGCATACCTGAGCGAGTGAGTGCGATAATCCTAATGTCCGTGCACCTACCAGTGATGATGGCTATAAATGTTAGCAGAAACTAGTTTGGTGCTTCGCATTCGGGAGATTTATATGTTTGTATTTTCTTTTTCAAGATTGTTTATTTTTGAGGTTTTGGCAAAATTATAATTCATCTTCAGTTTTCATTATGTAACAGGGTGCTTCACGGTCAAGATTGTCTCCTCTTCAGGATTGTAGTTCGTTTTTAAAAAATTCAACAAGGTTTTAATTCAGTTTCTTATTTCATCGATGTTAATGGATTTTTTTGCATTATAAAAAATTCATCTTGTTTAATTTTATATGGTGCAGATTTTACAATATCATGAATTTTAACTTCACAATTGAAGGAATTCACATTCTTAGATGACGCACATATGAAGCCCCGACAGCCACTATGAATATTGTAAGTACAGATACTTATTATTATTATACTTGACTTCAATTGCCAATACTATGTTAACGTCCTTTTGCAATCTCCCGATAGCTGAACTTGCATAACGTGTGAAACAGTATTTGCGGACATTTAATGTCAACGGAATTAAAAAAAAACCCTGGTTGTAGTCTGCAATGAATTGAGGGATTGTGAACCATCTGTCATTCTGGACACTGTGCCAACCACCATTCACTTTGGCTATCAGTCAATGGTAGTCTCTCCCTGTCCAGCATGTTGGGTGAATGTGCTGTTTGGACCTTTTTCTACACACCTTCACTGCAGTGACCCTTGAAAACCAACAGCCATGGTTGCTGAGGTGCAGTTCCCTGTATTCCCAGTGCCCATAATCATTCCCTGTTTAAACTCCATGTCCTTCCCTTTCTCGATTGCACAGGCTTTGTACTAGGTACCTGACACACCTTGCCCTTTATATATATATATTTATTCCAGGCTGATCAGTGACATCACTGTTATATACACTGAGGAGCCAAAACATTATAACCACCTGCCTAATAGGATGTTAGTCCTCTATGTGCCACCAGAGCAGCTCTTCCCCTACGAGGCATGCACTACAAGATTTCTATAGACTGTGTCTTGTGGTATCTGTTACCAACATGCTACCAGTAGATCCTTTTAATTCTTGTAAGTTACATAGTAGAGCTGCCACAGGTTGGATTTGCTGTTCCAACACAAACCACAGATACTGGATTGGATTGATGTCTAGGGAATTTAGAGGCCAGCGCAATACCTGTAAGTCTTCCTCGTGTTCTTCTAACAATTCTCGAACAATACTGGCAGTGTGGCATGGCACATTATCCTTCTGAAAGAAGCCAGTTCCAGAGGGGAATACCATTACCATGAAAGAATTTACCTGGTCTGCAATGATGCTTACATAAGTGGTAGACATCATAATTTCCTGTACATGAATAACTGGACACATGGTTTCCCAGCAGATCATTACCTGAAACATTGCACTTCCTCCACCAGCTTTTTTTATCCCATGGTGCATCCTGGTGCCAATACTTCCCCTGGTAAATGGCACACACATACCCAGATGTCCTTCTTCCAATCATTCAATGTCTAGTTTTGATGCTCATGTGCCCATTGTAAGCACTTTGATGGTGAACCTAGGTAAACATGGACACTCAGAGTGGCCTGCGGCTATGCAGCCCTATTTTCAGTAGGATTTGATTTACTATGTGTTATGACAAATTACTCCCATCACCAGCACTCAAATAACTAGAGAGTTGTGCCACAGTATCCATTTTGTTGGCTCATACCATGCGGAATAGCCTTCACTCACTCCTAGCATTGATGAGCCATGATCAGTTCACATCTTGCCAGCAGTTTGTGGTTTTTCTCTTTTCGCCCCCCTCGAACCACTTTTTGCAGGTATTGACCACAGCTGACCATGAGTGCCCCACAAGTCTTGCTGTCTTGGAAATGCTCTGACCCAGTCATCTGGCCATTACAATTCGGCCTCTGTCAAACTCACTGTCTGCTGCATTTCCCATCTGAAGAGCAAGAATAACACTGATTAACAGACCTCAGTATCAGGTGTTATTTACGTATATTGTTTCATGGCCTTCACATGTGCTGTTATTTACCTGCAGGTGCTTCAATTTGTACCTGCAGGTAAATGTTTTTGTTCTTTGGTAAACCTGTGAGACACATCCATGCATAAAGACAGGATAGTTCATAATCATCTAGCCTATGAGTGTATACTGTATGATTTAGTGATGTATTAAATTAATGTTTGTTCATATGTGTGTGGTGGTATTGTTCTATCTTACTTGCGATTTATATAATAGTTTGATATATATTATTTTTTCTTTTTTACAGTTGTTGCAGAGGAAGTCAAAGACTGCAAGGTTTGTCTCAGTTATTGTTAACTATTTGAGAAACTTTTCATACTTAATTGTAGAAAACAGAAACTACTTTGCTTTTGTTGTTTATTGAATTGACAATGATTTTTTAAATTAAGTTGCAGAAAAGTATTGTAGACTTCCCATAGTTGCTGGCCATCAGTTATATATATATATATATATATATATATATATATATATATATATATTTATGGGATGTAAGGTCAGGTGATGCGTAACATCACAGCCTCTCCTTGACAAATGTCAACCCCGCCTTCTCGTGGTGCATCCTGTTCCCACTAAAGGGGCTCTGACGACCGCCAATAGCGGTATAACTATACCATCGGGATTAGAGGAAATTCTATCCCACACTCACCAACCCGCTTGGCCAGCGTGGTGAGTTATGGCCAAACCCTCCAAAATGATTCCACAACTTAAATCTTGGCCCTCAGTCTCCGGCAGCTGGAATGTACCTGGCCAAGGCAGCGGCCAGTGCGACATGAAGGCAGAGGGTGCTAAGAATCCCCGGAGGACCGGACTAGGCTGCCATCTGATGCTGACCTTGGCTACGTACAATGGACGCTCCCTATCTTCTGATTCAAGGCTTCTTGAATTGGAAGAGGAACTACAAAGGATCAAGTGGGACATCGTGGGGCTAAGTGAGGTAAGGAGAAAAGGAGAAGATCTCATTGAACTGAAAAGTGGACATCTCTTCTACTATCGTGGGACAGATACTGGCAGAACTAGTGGTGTTGGATTTATAATAAACAAGAAACTGAAGGATAAAGTTGTAGAAGTTGAAAGTTCCTCTGACAGAGCTGCACGACTTGTTATCCAACTCTCGAAAAGATACCAGGCTCAGATTATTCAAACTTATGCACCCACCACAAGTCATCCTGAAGAAGAAATTGAAGAATTTTATGAGGAAATTTGTCATCTAAATAATAAAGGTAAGCAGCACTTGAAAATAATTATGGGAGATTTCAATGCAAAAATAGGGCAACGGCAACAGAATGAAACTTCAGTAGGTAAATTCGGTCACGGCAACAGAAACCAGCGTGGAAATACTCTCGTTGAGTTTGCAGAGGCAGAAGGGTTTTTCATCTTGAACTCCTTCTTCAAGAAAAAGCCACACAGGAAATGGACATGGAGACATCCAAATGGGACAACAAGTGAAATTGATTTTATTATGTGTAACAAAAAATTCGTCATAGAAGACTGCAGTGTGCTAAACAAGTTCAACACAGGTAGTGACCATAGATTGGTGAGATGTAAGATGCACCTCAACACTAAACTTGAACGTGGCAAGCTCATAAGACAAACAAAATCTATTGACATAACCAACCTTAAAAAACACCATAATACCTTCAAGTTGGAACTGAAGAACAGGTTCTCTGCTTTAGAAGGCCTAACATCGGAAGAAGTGGACATCTCTGAAGTTAACAGAAAAGTAACCAAAGCTCTTATGGAAACAGCAACAAAATTAGCTGGGTCTAAGAACAAGTTGCATGTAAATAAATTATCAGGAAAAACGAAAATGTTGATGCAAAAAAGAAGAGAGATGAGGACAACTAAAGAAGATGTGACTTCCAAAGTGGAATATATAGAGCTATGCAAGACAGTACGAAAAAGTATCACTGAAGACGTAAGAAAATTCAACTGTGAACTAGTGAGGAAAGCAATTGAAAACAACCAAAGCCTAAAGATAGCAAAGGGACATCTCAGTAAGGGAAGAAAACAGATTATGGCACTGAGAAAAGAAGATGGTTCTGTAACAAGAAATAGAGGCGAAATTTTGACAAGAGTGAAAGATTTCTACTCCAAATTATATGAAAGGGATGATACATGCACTCCAGACATCATGAAAGATACCAGTACCAGAGTTCCTCCAGTCCTTCCAGCAGAAGTTGCACATGCAATCAAGAACATGAAGCGGGGAAAAGCTCCAGGAGAAGATGGAATTACTGTAGACATCATACAAGAAGCAAGTGGAGAAATCGAAACAGTACTCGCCCAAATTTTCACTCGATGCCTTAATGAAGGAAAGATTCCTGAGGATTGGAACACCGCTACAATGATCCTGCTACATAAGAAAGGTGACATTGAGGATCTCGGAAACTACAGACCTATCAGCCTCCTATCAGTAGTTTATAAAATCTTCACTAAAGTTCTTTCACACCGCTTGAAGGTAACACTGGACATGGCTCAACCGAGAGAACAAGCTGGATTCAGGAGTGGCTACAGCACAATAGATCATATCCACGTACTGAGAGAACTAATTGAAAGAGCGAGGGAATATGAACTTCCATTGTGCATGGCTTTTATCGATTATGAAAAAGCCTTTGATTCGGTGAAACCATCAGCAGTTACAATGGCTCTGAAAACCTGCGGTATTGAAGATGCATACATTAATATCATTAATAACATCTATGAAAATGCAAGTGCAAAGATTAGGCTGTTTGAAAATACAACACACGTAAAAATTGGAAAGGGAGTGAGACAAGGTGACACCATATCTCCGAAGCTCTTTAATGCCACATTGGAGGGTGTTTTTCAGTCGCTGAGCTGGGAAAACAAGGGGATAAAGATTAATGGAGATTATCTAACCCACCTTCGTTTTGCTGATGACGTAGTCATTTTTGCAACTACCCCATCAGAGCTGCAGAGTATGATCCAGGAACTTGCTGACAAGAGTAAAGAAGTGGGATTAAAAATGAACTTTCAGAAGACAAAAGTGATGTTCAATGCTTTTACAAGAAATGAAGATTTATCGATTGATGGAGAAAAGCTGGAGATAACAGACACGTACGTTTATCTTGGACAGCAGATATCTAGTGAGGGTCACATTGATGAAGAAATTAATCGGCGTACAAAACTTGCCTGGAGAGCTTTTGGAAGAAACAGCATAATTTTCAAGAGCAATATGCCATTATGTCTTAAAAGAAAAGTGTTTGATCAATGCATCCTTCCAGTGCTTACGTATGGTGCAGAGACGTGGACCTTAACTAAAAGAGACATACAAAGGCTGCAGACAACTCAAAGAAGCATGGAGAGGTGCATACTTGGTGTAACCAGGAGAGATAAGAAGAGGAACTCGTGGATCCGAAAAATGACAAGAGTGGAAGACATCATGATCAGAGTTAAATCCCTGAAATGGCAATGGGTTGGACATACTGCCAGAAGGACAGATCATCGATGGACAGCCGAAATTTTAGATTGGATTCCAAGGGACAGGAAAAGACCCAGAAGAAGACCACATGGGAGATGGGTGGATGAAATTCGAAAGTATGCAGGGGTGACATGGAGGAGACTGGCACAAGACAGACTGTTGTGGAGGAAACTTGGGGAGACCTTCGTCCAGCAGTGGATTGATAATGGTTGACAATGATGATGATGATGATATATATTTATTATTTCTTTTTATTTTGCATCTGTGTTTGAACCTTATTTCTCAGTAACACATTCTAGGTACAGTAGAGCATTTAAAATCTGAACTAATTGGGGACACTGATAGTTTGGATTTTCAATGTGTTCAGATTATCGAACATGTAAAACATACAAATACACTAACATTTCTACATTTTATAATCCAAATACATGTACCAAAAATAAGCAACTGTGTACAAAAAATTACATAAGACAAAGATTATTTTTGTTATTATGTAATAATAACAAGTTTGCCATTTTTAATAGTGCTGTGAAATTTTTAAACATAAAGTACAAATTCCAAAACTTCCCAGTCATTACAAGCTGGTTCCAATTGCCAAGGGGTGTAAATACTTTATGCTGAGTGCAGGGATGATAACTTTCCTCCCGGCTCACATTGAACAATGGGTCTGAGGGATGAAACAAGGAGTGGTACTGCAGTGGTAATGGATCGCAAAATGTTACCCCACAGGGTACAAATGACTAAGGAAGTTTTTGCCTTTTGTCTCAGAGTATCAGAAGTTGCCTCCACCTTCGACACGTCACTCCCAAATGCTTGCACCCCCAAAATTAGGCGATTCCATTATCATCAAGTGCCCGGTTAAAATGAACGGACTATACTTAACCTTTTAATATACTGTCAAAGTATAAATACTCGTGGTTTAATTTACTATTTCACACATTAATATTTGTTTTAATCGTCAAGAATCAAAGTTGTACTTCATCATTTCCAGGAATTTTTTGATAAACATAAGTTTGATGTTATTATTTACTGTCCTTTGGTAATAGGCTTAACAGTTATGGTTCTCGATGTCATTGAGGTTAAGTGTTTCTTTTTAGCCAATGAACAGTTAATGGTTACCTTAATGAAATTCCGGAATGTGAAGCACGGCGTCGTCTTCTTAACGTATTATTTCTCATACCAGTTTCAGCTTTTGAAGTATAAGCCTTCTTCATTGAATTTTTGTGCTATCATTTTAGTACTTGATGTTATTAGGCGCTTAGCTGCGGCCTGAATGATGATGATTTTTCATAGTTTTGTTGCTCTGTACGTTTGAATGTCTCTCCAAGTGTTTGATATATAGTGTCGCCATCTATTGTTCTTTATTGTCATTAAAGTCTTTTTTTTTTTTTGTGGATACATCTTTTCATATCTTTTATTCTCTGTTATACTTTTTTGTTTTTGTTTTTTATTTTGCTCTATGAGGAATTTCCATGCAAAGGGCAATTTAACAGGAGTGTTATTGCAATTATTTTCACGTGCTTTCTCCATTAAAACTGCTTCTGCGGTCAAAAGTTTTTTATGTGTGTCATGCGTTGTTACAATTTTAGATTCATGCCAGCATGGGATAGCGTTGTTTTGCACACAGTGTTGTATTAAAGCAGTCTTTTCTTTCTTTTTGTTCTAGTTTTTGAGGTGCTCGTGTAGGCGAGTTTGGAAACATCTTTTTGTGCTACCTATGTATAGAAGATCTGCTTGGTTATTTTCTGTTTTTTGGTGGGAATGGCATATACACCTGCTGAGTTTAAAACTGATTTTTTGCTATTATTGGTTAGCAGTTGTGATATATCATAGTTTGATTCAGCCAGCTCAAAATTGTTTTTGTTGCATTCTTTTCTAAGGATGTTTTTAATACGTAGGTTGTATTGTCAGTAATTTGCCACAGTATTGTCTTTTTTCTTTGGTTGTTCAGGTAGATTTTTTAGGGGCTCTAATTTCCCTATACATTGAGGTGATCAGTTTCAATGTATAGAGAAATTAGAACCCCTAAAAAATCTACCTGAACAACCAAAGAAAAAGACAATACTGTGGCAAATTACTGACAATACAACCTACGTATTAAAAACATCCTTAGAAAAGAATGCAACAAAAACACTTTTGAGCTGGCTGAATCAAGAGATAGCGAATGTCCTAAGTTGCAGCTCACCCAGCAAAAACAGTCTTTTGGGGCCAGTACTAGGCCACTGCTGGCTTCCAGAAGTGCCAGCACTGGCCCAGCACTATGTTGCCGTTACATGAACCGTCAATAGAATGTCCTGGTGGCCAACAGATGGGCCAGCAGTTCAGACCAACAGTTGGCACCCCACCAGTTGTCACATGCCACAACAGGGCCACCAGTTATCCATCACAGGCAGTAGCTGCCACAAGTGGCCCTTCAGCGGCCCTGCAGGCACATGCCATAAATGATGGCTAGCCTAATGTGGTCCACTAGTTTCTCGGCAGTGGCAGCAGGCAATCATGTGATGTAACTGATGGCTTGCCGAATCTTGTCCGCCAATTCCCCAGTAGTAGCCATAAAAAAGTAAAATAAACGATAACCGCAGTTTCCCAAAGCTACAACTACTATTTTCTTCTCCTTGCGAAACTTCTAAATTACAGCACTGCGCTGTGGAAATTTTCTCAACAGGTCTAAAAAAACGCCCGTTTGGATCCAGTTGGAAACGAACCAAGGACTGTGTGGGAAGCGCGCGCTCTGCCAACCAGACTGATTTGGCATGCACGAGCGTGGCTAAAAGCTGACTTTGTTTTCTACGGAATGTGTAACGAATGGTTCTCTCTTTAATTTTACAATAGTGCGAGGTATTTTTCATAAATGTCAGTTTCATATAATTCATAGATTTATTTTTTCAACCTACGACTGCTTTGTTTTTTTACCTTAATCGAACTTCACTTTTTCAACGAGTGTACCAAATTAAAGGTGCTTTCCAAAGTTTTGAGCTGTCCTTGTTGTCTTGAAAGCCGATTGTTGAATTAATATACACTGACGGGGGAAAAAATCCCAACACCACGAAAAAATAGTTGTAGAGGAATGAAATGGCGGCAATACATTTGTACAGGTAACATATTTAATCGATAAAGGTTTCAAGATCACAGCTTATTGTAAGCGCAAGAAGAGCCATTTTAAATGTGAAATGCTGGTACATTAATAACCAGTGTAACCGCCAGAATGTTGAATGCAAGCACGCAAACGTTCATGCATTGTGTCATACAGGTGCTGGATGTCAGTTTGTGGGATGGAGTTCCATGCCTGTTGCACTTGGTCGGTCAATACAGGGACGGTTAATGCTGGTTGGGGGTGACGCTGGAGTTGTCGTCCAATGATGTCCCATACGTGCTCGATTGGTGAAAGATCTGGTGATCTAGAAGGCCACGGCAACATGTCGACACTCTGTAGAGCATGTTGGGTTACAACAGCGGTATGTGGACGAGCGTTATCCTGTTGGAAAACACCCCTGGAATGCTGTTCATGAATGGCAGCACAACAGGTTGAATCACCAGACCGACGCACAACTGTGCCGTCAGGGTGCGTGGGATAACCACGAGAGTGCTCCTGCTGTCATAGGAAATTGCTCCCCAGACCATAACTCCAGGTGTAGGTCCAGTGTGTCTCGGCCGCAGACAGGTTGGTTGCAGGCGCTCACCTGGCCTCCTTCTAACCAACACATGGCCATCACTGGCACCCAGGCAGAACCGGCTTTCATCAGAGAACACAACAGATCTCCACTCCGTCCTCCAATGAGCTCTAGCCGCCCCGGTGGCGCAGTGGTCTAAGCGATGGCCTCTGATCATTCGTCCGTAAGGGGTCCGGGTTCGAATCCCGGTGAGGCATGGATGTTGTTTGTCTTATGGCACTGGCTCTCTCCCTTCCCTGGAACCAGTGACCCTAAATTAGGGACGGGCGACTGCTTATACCCCATTGAGTTGCTCACGGTGGTCATTAAACCTCCAATAAAAAAAGCTCTAGCTTGACACCACTGACATCGCAAACGGCAGTGGTTTGGAGTAAGTGGAATGCACGCTACAGGGCGTCTCGCTCGGAGCTGTCCTTCAAGTAACCGATTTGTAACAGTTCGTTGTGTCACTGTAGTGGCAACTGCAGCTCGAATTGCTGCCGCAGACGTGGTGCGATGCTCCACGGCCATACGCCATACACGGCGGTCTTCCCTCTCAGTAGTGCCACGTGGCCGGCCGGAACCCGGTCATCTTGAGGCAGTACCTTCCCTTGACCACCGCTGCCAACAATCATGAACAGTGGCTACATTCCCGCCAAGTCGTTCTGCAATATTGCGGAAAGAAAATCCACCTTCTCGTAGCCCTATTACACGACCTCGTTCAAACTCCGTGAGCTGTTGATAATGGCTTCTTCGTCTTGTTAAAGGCATTCTTGACTAACGTCAACACCCTACGTCGAATCTCAACGGTAACTAACGCTCACGAATGTTACAGCGCGTATTTACAGCAAACCTGCTTTGCATGTTCCGAGGGGCGCTACTAGCACCACACGTATGCACCGAGCGCGAAATTTGCATAGACGTCATCTTACAGATGTCCTCTCACCGCCTACCAACTGTTGTTTATCTAACATAACCCCTTCTTGGTGTTGGGATTTTTTTTCCCCGTCAGTGTATTTACCCCTTCATGTTACATTTTTAAGGTTGTATCTTTTCTTTCCGCTGTCTGAAGCTACATTTGTTTTAAAGAGGAAAGATATTTTATTTTACTTCTCGTTATTTTTAGAAGTGAATCCCTCCAGTCTTGTGTATTCAACCCATGGATGAGTACATCATATCCACACAGCATTGCTTTTTTTTTTTTTTTTTCTTTTTTTCAGCATAATGCATTTTTAATGTTTTTCGAGGACTGTTGTTTCAAGCAGTTTAGTGTATGTTAAAATGGAAGATTACACAGAAATTATTTCCTGTTATTTATGGGAATAGAGTGGGTGTATTTTTTGGCTGTAATCTAGTATTCCGTGGCTTAATATCTGATATCTTCGTCGATGTGGCATTTCATTAAGAAATTAATTCGCCTCTCTACATACGCTTTTTTTTTTTTTTTCTAACATTTGCTAAAATAAAACGATGGCGATAGTGCTGCCTTCAACTAACTGGTACCACAAGAGGCACAGCATGTGTTGCCTCTGCGTATGCGCAGTTCCGTTGCTTCCACCTGGTGTTGGAGTTTCATCGGTTGCCAGCTACAGGCCACTAGTGGCACTTGCTTGCTGGCCCACTATTCACAGCGATGCTGCAGGGCCATCAATGGCTGCCACCAACGGACCGCTACCAGGCAGTGAGCGGCAGATTTCAGCCAGCAGTGACCCATCAGTGCCAGCTGGTGGCCAGCAGTTTCCCAACACTTATGTTTTTGCTGGGTAACATCGTGCTAATGTGAATGCCCAGTATGCAAAACATTAGAGATAGGGGTGATGGGTAATTGACATGACCATCCCCCTTGCAGATTGAAACATACTCTAACTGAACACATGCAATAAATAGGCAGACAGCAGGGCTTCCCAATAGTGTATTGCAATAGACAAACATGGGTAAATGTGGTGATCTGAGCAACTTTGGTTGTGGACGCAGTGTCAGTATAAGACAGATGGATCATTCTGTCACCCAAGTGGTAAGAACCCTAGGGTTCCTGAGGGCAACCATATCAAGGGTGTACCGTTGATGGATGTACCAGCACCCAGTGGGCAAGTGGTAGCTGACCACATGCCATTGATGACCGGGGGCAACATTTACAATCCAGGGTCATGCAGACGGACCGCTTGGCAACGATGGTGCGAATCACATCCAGGTTAAATGTTGGAGTCCCAGGCAACATCAGTGAGTGAATGATATAGCGCACGTTGCATACGCTGGGCTGTAAGAGATGATGTCCTACTCATGTGCAACTGTTGACTACTCATCGTACATCATGCCTCACCTAGTGTTGGGAACATCAAAACTGGTCCTCTGCAGAATGGTGCCACATCGTATGGTCAGATGAACCCTGTTCTCAGCTGTACTGAGCTGACGGGTGGGTGTGACATCTACAGCATGAGGCCATGACCCCGTTGTGCCAGGTTTGCTCTGTTCAAGGCAGTGGCAGCACTGTGATGGTTTGGGGAGCCTTCTCACAAGACAAGTTAAGTTTCTTAGTGTATCTGGAGAGATCTTTAACCACTATGTGCTACCAACACGTGCTTTCATGGGCTTTATGCACCCTGCAGCCAAAGTCTGTTCCACCAGGAAAATGCGCCACCCCACCAGTGTGAAACTGCCTAGGCATGGATCAAGAAACACTCGGACTTTAGAACCATCCAGTGGCCCCCAAGGTCCCTGGATTTAAATCCTGTGTCAGCTTTCTGGGTTGCTATGGAGCCGAACATCAGATCCATGGATGCTGGACTGACTTCTCAGGTGAAGTTGGGACAATGCCACAACAGGCATGGCTGACAACATTAACTCAAAAAACTCTCCGGCATCCAGTGGAGTCGATGCTTTGGCTTGCACAGGCTGTTATTCACACTAGAGGAGGACCAGCATGCTATTAGGTAGGTATCTCTAATGTTTTGTCCATTGAGTGTATTGAAACCAGTGGCATGATATAGAAAGTAAACATCTTTTTTCTATTTTGTCAGTCATAGCTGCTCTGGGAAATTTTCACAGGAATGATGGGTTCTCTAGAGAGTCCCGCATGGCTGTGTATGAAACAGTAATTGTTCCTACTCTGATGTATGGCAGTTAAACCTGGGTACTACAGAAGAAGCATAAGAGTCGTTTGTGTGCTGGAGAAATGCGTTACTTACGTGGGGTTTGTGGCAAGACACGATCTGATTGTGTGAGGAATGAAGATGTATTGCAGTTGTGTGATGTAAAGCAAAATGTTGTTAGCAAGGTGGAGACTAATATGCTTCGGTGGTTTGGCCATGTTGAAAGAATGAGTGATGAAATGCTTACTAAGAAAATCTTTTCAGCCCAAGTGGCAGGAAGGAAAGGCAGAGGAAGGCCAAGGAAGACATGGGTGGATCAGATTCAGGAGTGTCTGCATGAGAAAAAGATTGTGAGTATGAAGTATAAAAGATCTTGTGTACGGCGTGTAATGGATATCAGTGAAGCACGAGTTGTGTGTCAAGATCGCTGTAAATGGTGAAGTTGATACGACAACAATAAGTTAAAATATCTGGAAGTTTGTATTTCTTTTTGGAGCTAACCTCTGAATCTCAGAGAACAGCTTAGTGATATGTATGTATGTATGTATGTACCTAACAGTTTTGTGAAAATTCGAATTTCTGATGCCACTGTTAAAAGTTGGTGAAAATCTTGAAATGTCATCACTTCATTTCCATATCACTTCTTGTTGTTCAAATGTTATTTGATAACATAACAGATACACGTTATTGGCTTTGCCTTACTGCACACAATTTTAACTTCAAAACTGAAGGACTAGCAGGCAACAGAATAATAACATAAAATGGTCCATTCTTTTAAATGTATTTTCATACTGGCTGTAACATTGAAATGTGAGCTACTAGCATCAGGCTTTGTGATCTTCTATAAGACTCATTTAAGACACACAGACTACATATAAGAATGTATACCTTATTTGTGTCATACATATTAGCACATACTATTTATCAAATGTGTGTGTAGCATACCTTAATTCTTCACAGTATTATCACAGAATTTATGCCAAATTTTTGTGTGAAAAGGTAGAATGCAACCATTATTTGAAAATTAAATTGAAAGATGAAAAATAAGCTATTGAATTCCTTAAAAATTACCTATTGTCCAATTACATTTGGTGCAGTTTAGTTAACATCTTATTAGATATATGGAATACTGCATATTGTTGTGGACAGCAAGTTGCTGTTGATTTGTGTTGGTTTTGTTTATGTTGTAAATGTCACATTTGCAGAAATCTGCTATAGTTTTGCAAAGCATGAATTTACTGAATTTAATCTTCTGCATCTGGAGATTTTTCAGTGCTTTCATGGTTCCCTGTTTCCAATGCTCCTCCATCCTCACCACCACCTGTATCAGATATTTCTGTTTGCTCACTGTGCCGCAATGTGTCATCATCAAAGTAATGAAAAGCATTTGAAATTCCATTATTTTTTAAACTTGCCTGTTTTATGATGCAAAACTTTTTAAACTTGTCTTTGAGTATATGCCAGTCTCGGACCAACTTCTCACTCACTGATAACTTAACTCCCTTTCTATAGCTCTGTTCGCCGCCCCAGTGGTGCAGTGGTCTAAGCGATGGCTTCTGATCATTCGTCCGAAGGGGTCCGGGTTCGAATCCCGGTGAGGCATGGGTGTTGTGTTTGTCTTTCGGCACTGGCTCTCTCCCTTCCCTGGAACCAGTGACCCTAAATTAGGGACGGGCGACTGCTTATAGCCCATTGAGTTGCTCACGGTGGTCGTTAAACCTCCAATCAAAAAAAAAAAAAAATAGCTCTGTTCCCATGCTGTTTAGCAAGCAAGATTACTTTCAACTTCAAGCCTACAGAATAGTTTTTATATTTCTCATAACTGGAGAGAAATGCTTCACAATTCACTGTATCATTAGCAGGCTCAGTAGTATGATACACATAGAATTACAAATATATGATACAGAGGTAAGACAGAGAACAAACTGGGATTAGTGAACCACGTGCTGAACATGCCCACAGCGTAATACGCTGTGATGTTTACTTGTTTTTTTATATCGACATGATGAACAGGAATCTGCACTGTGATGATTATGGGATGAAATTTTACAAACCCATTTCTAATCTGTGGTGTTATTCTGCTGTGGTGACACCATTATGTGGTAAAATGTGGTATGCACCAAAATAAATAAATAGAACTCTTCTGGAAGAGTTATACTTCCTACTTTCTGGGAAGTCACTGGTCATGGTTCATATGCTCCTTGAAAACCTTGAAAAGTCCTTGAATAAAAAAAAGTACATTTTCAAGTCCTTGAAAGTACTTGAAAAAGTTTAAGGCTCTGTAAATAGTACTTGAAAAAAAATTTGTTTATTAAGTAATAATATGAAAGAGCATGTGTAAAATAATTGTTTGTGCAAAAAAGTTGTATAGGAGATTTCTGTGTAGGCCTAGTTCCAATAAAAACACTAAGCTGATCAAATAGTGCAGAACTTGCGTTCAACCCAGGGAGTGTGTGGACAGCTGGTACATTGGCTATGATATCACTACAGAGTAAAGCATCAGCCATGTGAGTAAAATAAGTGGAATGATATATTCCCAAATTGTGATGGGCTTCTGTTTACTGGGGTTAGGGACGCATTCTTGCCAGAGGGTGGAACTTCCAAGAATTTCTTGTGCTTCATGCGTGGACCCTTCCTTTCTTCTCCTCACTGCATCAAAAACATCCATCAAAGCATCAAAGTTACGCGTCAAAAATTAAAGGTTAAAACAAACAAGAAGTGTTATACCAGCAAATGAACACGAAAATAGTGTACCCTTTCAAAATATTTCGCAAGATAAAATTATTTCGAAAATACCAAAACAGAGGGAGGGGCAATGCAAAGTTAATAAAATAAACAAACTGTTTGTAAGGGGAAGGCGTAATGGCAGGTCATTGTAGGTGTGCTAGCCCCAGCTAAGATTAATGGTCTGAACTTGCTAAAATACCTACCTACTGACTGATGGACAGAACACACATGATAATTTGGGTTTAAAAAGTCCTTGAAAAGTGCTTGAATTTCTTTTGCTTGGAAGAGTACGAACCATGCTGGTGTAGTGTATTGATAAGTCCATGATGTTGAAGGCATACTGAGACCACGATTAACTCTGATCCTACTTTAACTGTGCAAGAATTAAAGCAGGTGTAGGAAAAGTTCATCCTGACATGCAGTAGACCTTCCTCTAATATGACAATGAAAGGCCACACATGAACACACAAGTGGCTGCAGGGATCTTGTTCTGTGAAACTCCCAAAAGACAACCCATCATACAGTCCAGACTTACTTCACTTCACATCTACCTTTTCCCAGAACTGAAGAACATCTGAGAGAATATCACTTCTTAGCAGATGAAATCAAGGGAGTAATGAAGATGAGGTGAGGCATACAGTTAGGATGGGGGTCTTGTGAAACCACTGAAGTTTAGTTGAATTGTGTAGGCCACTGAGATGTATTATGTTGAGAACTAACTATGTAACATTGATTAATAAATCGGAAGTATCGATTTTTGTTTCATCTAAATATCTCTTCTCATCAAGTGCTGAGTTTTATCTCGTTACTGCCAAGCACTTTTTATTTTATTTGAGTGTGCCATTCCATATTTTTCCAGTCTCCCTATTTCTTGTTTTCCTGGTTTCCAGTTTTTGACATTTTCTTTGCTGCTATTTTATCCTCCATTCTGTCTCCCTGGCTGTTTAATTTTGGTCACCTTTCTGAAGTCTATTGTTAGGTTTGTACTTAACAGGATTCTCAAACTCTTTTGCTCTTCATTTTATCTTATCTAGTTTTATTTAGCATTAGCTGAAATATGCCTATTGCTGCATCGGTTATAACATTTAAGGTGTGATCTGTACTGCGGTGAATTATTGTATTGTGAATACCCCTTAGAAACCATGAAAAATTTTCATTTTTTGTGCACTGTGTGGGTGTGTGAGTATGTGTGTGTGTGGGGGGGGGTACTTCTTTCTAAACTTTGTTGATCGTCTTTCCATTCGGTGCTAAAATGTCTCTTTTCGCTTCCTTCTCTCTTCTTCAGTTTCTATAACTGTAGCTGTAAACATGAGGTTCCTCTTTCAGAAGGAATGTAATGAAAATGAGTTCGGTAAATGTGTTAATCCCTTACAATCTGTAGATAAAATAATTTTCCCAACTCTCGAGACCAGTAGTGAAGCACCTTCATGCGTTTGGAGAGTGACATACATTCGTCACCAGGAAAACTTCTGACAACTGATAGAATAAGGGAAGTTGTTATGCTTTTTGCGATGCACATGTGACAGCAACATTTTCAAGCACCAGTAGTAGCACACACAGACAGATCTTTAAGGTCACATGCATGTTTTCCCAGCTGTCTTTCTGGTTTATATTGAAATAGTGTGATAAATATTTTTGCTCCTAGCAAACCCTTCTTGTGTAATTCTGAAGTCATTTAAAGGCCAGAAACATCTGCAAGAAAATAAATTACTCAGAGGAGCAGAGAAGTAAATGAATTCTTCAATTAAAGATAACTTAAAAATATCTATTTGAGTAAAGCCAATAATGTAACTTTCTAACAAGTTTAATAATTACAGTTAAGCGTAGGTGGAGTAAAATTTCTCAAAAATTAATGTGGTTACTTTTGGTCATTGACCACTTTAAATAGAATAGATTTAAAACGTAAAAATAAGCTACCTATCATACTTTGTGTCTGTGTGTATTTTCACTTATGAGTTGTTTTTCATCAGCTATTAATATATTATTCTTTATTAGAATATCGTTACAATGCAGTTCTCAGGGAGAAACCTTGACAAGAAGGATTTTTTGGAAAGTCGGACCCATTTTTAGCCATTTCAAGGCAAAATGATGACAACAGGTAATCAAAATATTTCGTTCGTCTACCCATGCTTTCTCCTGTTGCTTACTTTTCTCTCCTCCCCCCCCTCCCGCTCTATCTGTATGTCTCTCTCTCTCTCTCTCTCTCTCTCTCTCTCTCTCTCTCTCTCTCTCTCTCTCTCTCTCTCTCTCTCTCTCTTCCACCTACATCTATCTCTCTCTTTCACTTGACTTGAGTAGCACTGAGAGAGATACATTTCCAGGAAAATCATACTCTTCATAAACACCAACTTATATAAATTGTCAGCATGCTGTTCTCATCACACCAGTGTAAATTAAATTGAGCATGAACTTTTACTTTTTTTTAGTAATGTAAATATGATGAATATTAAACTTTTTTAATACATACACAATTAATAACTAGAATGAGTGCATATTTTTTTAATATTAGTTATGGGCATTCTTTTTAAGGGCCTGCAAAATTACTAGAAACTAAGTAGCACTAAAGGTTAAATAATACCAGAGCAAGTGATAAGTTCGTAGCGTTTCGCGGTACAGATGGAGAAGCTCCACTGAACAGGTGGGGCGTGCGCAGTTAGGTGGAACGTGTCCCACACCAGATCGGGTGACGTGCTGTGCTGCTCAGACAGGTAGGCATGTGCCGGGCCCAACACGTGTATACCGCTCATACAAGTCAAGAATGTCGAAGGAAAAACTTGTTGTTTGTGTGCTCCCACATCATTATTGGGAAAAAAGGTTGAATGTGACAGCTGCCGTGAAGCAAATTTGTAGTGTAGAAAAGGAGGGGACAGTGTGCCCTGCAACAGCAAGAAAATGGTTCCAGCACTTCCGGTCCAGAGACACAAAGCTCATTGATAAAGCAAGGTGTGGGAGACCAGTCATCTCAAACACCGAAACCCTGCATCTAGCTGTTGAACAGCACTCAGGAACCAGCACCCGACGATTAGCAAGGAGGTCCATGCATCACAAACCACCATCGTTCGTCACCTACACCAGCTCGGTTTTCACTCCAGACATCTGTGAATGGTTCCTCATGAGTTGAGTCCAAAGCAAGCTGAGCAACATGTCACTTTGTGTTGAGAATTGCTCCAAAATCCACGTGACGACCAGTTTGGGCAGAGAATCGTAACAAATGACGAGAAGCGGGTCTTCCAGTGGCATATATTCCCGGCTAGCTGTGAAGCCCAGAGAATGCACAAATAAAACTGAATTAAATATACACAAAAAGAAATTCAATTATCAATGGTATTAAAATATGTCGATGTTTTCGGTGCGAAAAAAAAAAAATTGCGTGCCGGTTTGCTTCTTTGACTCAGTCTGGCAAGTGAAAACCAACGGCATAACACAAGCAGCTCTTCCAGAGTCTTCGCAGTTCTGATGCGAAAACCTTCTGTACAATCGCCTACTAGTGTTTCAGTGACAACATGAATCAGCTGGTAGAGAGGAACGGGCCATTGCTTTGGGAAAGGGTTCGCTCAGAATAGAGAAGACAGACTATCTCAGGCACTCGCATACTTCTGCCCATAAGAGTGTTTCGCGAGAGTTGTTTCAGTTTGTGTGAAGTGTCAACGAATTAAAATCAGAGATATTATATCTTAAATCAATGGCTTTGTTAGATTCAAACTGTTATGATAAATTTTGTGAAAGCTTCCCTGAACATCTACTGTCAGAACTTAAAGAATTCTATGCTTCAAATTTTGATACAGCTAGACTAAAAAATGAACTGAAGGTGTATTATTCCCTTAACGAATGCAAAAACAAATTGGTAAGAGAAATTATGTGTTACATAAAGTTGAATAAATTGGACTTAGTGTTTAGTGAGGTGTACAAATTAGCAGACCTCATATTAAGCTTTCCATCAACTGCAACTGCCGAAAGAAGTTTTTCTGCATTAAAAAGAATCAAGATATTTCTTAGAGCCACACAAGTACATGCACATTCAAAAAACTTGGCTGTTTTGTCAGTAGATAAAAACATTTTTTTTTCAAATATGAAAAAATATGAAAATATGAAAAAATATTAAATATGAAAAATGTTTCTTCCGAGTACCGGAAGAAACATTTTAGGAAAACGTAACACTCAAGTTCACACAAAAGGAAAGAAGAATGGAGTTCATGTACAAATAAGTGTTCAAATCCTAATCCTCACAATTATTTGGTATCGTGTTAGCAATGGCATGTACCTAAAATTTAGAAAAAAAGTTACTTCTATTACTTAACAATTAAAAATTAAACTAAAAAAAAAACAGTACTGGGGGGAAGGGTGAGATAGCCCAGGTCACCCAAGATACGCCACTGGGGTCTTCCTACGTTATCCTGATACCAGAAACCAATGGCTGTGGCCAGTGGATGAGGCTCAAGCAGTGGTTCAAAGAGAGCGTTTTGAAGTGAAGACAATGTTGTGTGTTTGGAATTTGGAGGGTCCTGTCCACTGGGAGCTTGTGCCACATGGTTGGGTCTTCGATGGGAACCTGTATGCCGACCAGCTGCAACACATATATGAAGTTCTACGCCAGCGCTATCCCGCAGTGGTGAACCGAAAGAAGGTGCTCCTGCAATTCGACAACACCCTATGTCATAGGTCACAGATTGTCCACCAGAAAAATTCAGGATTTGGATGGCGTCAAAATCCTACCACACCCAGCCTATACCCCGAATCTTGTCCCCTTGGATTTTCACCTGTTTCATTCCATGGTGCACTTCTTGGCCAGCAGACAGTTATCTTCCTTGAAGGCTGTAAAAGATGGCAACACTGAGTTTTGCATCCAAACCTGCCGCCTGCTATCGCAACGGCATTGCATCTTTGGCTGAACGTTGGCGAAGGATTGTAGACTTTGATGGACTTTATTTTGATGAATAGCCATCTGTGGTCAACATGTGGTACTGGACTGAACATTGTACCCTAAAACGCTACGAACTTATGACTTACCCTAGTATTTTTCACCTACAGTATATTTGTGGTTTTGGCGTTTTCTATGTTTTGCTGGTACTTGGTGTTTTAACATAAATGAAACATAGCTAGTGGCAATATCGGAAAGACTTGTGCTTTAAGTGACTGAAAGGGGCATGATTGTGGGTGCTAAGCAGGCGGCAGGTACAGGTGTCTCAGGAAGACCAAACCTTCTCATCTAGGCAAGAACAACTGTTTCAAGAGTGTACAATAAGTGGTGCACAAACAACAAAACAGCCGCCTTCCTGTGAGTGGAAATGACTGCTCGATGTTCGAGAGCAATGGCAGCCAGGGAGGATTGTACAAGGTAACAGTTGAGCTCTGTTGTTTGGGGTAACCACGCAGTACAACGGTGGTATCAAAAGAAGAATTTCAGTCTACACAGCTCATCGCACATTTGTAGAAATGGGCTGTAACAGCAGAAATTCCTTTTGTGTACCACTCATCTCAGCTTAAAAAGAATGGCAAATTCGTCTTTAGTTGGCATGGGATCACCAAAATTATACCCTTGAAGACCAGAAAAGGTCTCGCGTTCTGGTGAATCATGTTTTCGGTTAATAGACACCAACAGACAGGCCAAGGTGTGTCATCAACAGTACAATTCAATGGATCCCATCTTCATAGCATCAACAGAACAAGACAATGGATCCTATCTTCATAGCATTAACTGTAGAAGCTGGTAGAGGTGATGTAATGGTCTGGGATCTGTTTTCGTGGCAGGCATTAGGTTGCTTAATACCTCTGGGACAGCATTTGGATGCTACAGGCCATCTTAACATCATTGCGGACTAGGCACACCTATGCATATACGTGGTGTTACCTAATGGAGAGGGCTGCACCTAGCAGGGCAATGCACCATGCCACAAGGCTTCTAGGAGCACAACAATCACTACAAAGTAGAGGTCTGCACAGGCCGGGCTGGCGCGCCAGACCCGAACCTTACCTGGCCTGCAGGCTGGGTCGGGCTTTTTTAGTTTAGAGAACAAAGCAACAAGCAGGGCTTTTTCAGACACTTGCGACCGGGCCAAGTTGACACATCCTTTTTATCGCAATGGTAAAGAAAGAAAAAAGTCGTGTTCCCCAATTTTCTGGTCTTTTTAACTGTTTTGTTGGATTTACTTACTTTCATGACATAGCCCAGGATGTAATCACAAAAGCAAGGAGCGGCACTCAATGTTTTTACCATCTGTAGGTATTAAGATGGTAAAACAGCTTTGGGACTTGTTGACAACAAAGAAATTCGACCCCAAGCAAGAAAGAGAGGGAGAGAGTGTTTGTGACTAAAAATCAAAGGTGTTTTTCGCACTACAGATCGAAGAGGTTGCAAGGGCTGTCAAAGCACGATCAAATTTAGCTTGTTACACTTCCAAATTGTCATCTAAAAACGTAAGGTTTAAGACACTTCTTTATTTACAATTTAAAAAATATGGTAGTTTAAAAGCTTTAGCAAGCACTTTCGCGACCACTATGGTCGCATCTTCAGGTCGATGAGTGAAATCGTATTAGAGCGGCACTTGGTTTAAATAGTTACAGACATGAGCACATTGAATACATATTATGTAATTAAGAAGTTAAAAAAAAACCACATAAATCACTACCATTCACCACAAACTGTTTAAAGTCATCAAGATTATTTTGGTGGTTCTTCCCATGGGTATTGTTAGACGAAATTTCTCCAGGCACTGGGGATGTAGACAGGAACGTCTTCATTGTAGCACTCAGGTCCAACTTTTATAATATATAGGCTTTCAGGGAGGAGCATAGAGCTTTTTGTAGAAGCTGTTGATAACAAATTCGCTTTTTCCCAATCAGGTCTGAAGTCCCTTTCAATGATGGTCTTGGACAATGTCGAGGTAGTTGCTCCTTTACGGATTGCATATTTATGCTCAGCCCATCGAATTCCCAGGCTTCTGAAGGTCGAACCCACATAACAGAGATCTGCAGATTGTCCATTAATGTCCATCAAGGAACACTTTATACACCAAAGCGGGAAACAGTTGGAATTATATCTCTATCATGTCTAATAATAGAGAAAAGGTTTTGAGTTTTGACACCAAACC
The DNA here is from genome assembly GCA_039090855.1 of Macrothele yani. Classification (NCBI taxonomy): domain Eukaryota; kingdom Metazoa; phylum Arthropoda; class Arachnida; order Araneae; family Macrothelidae; genus Macrothele; species Macrothele yani. The sequence goes on along the minus strand of CM077013.1, from coordinate 113,554,545 downwards.
CTAAGGAGTATTTCTTACAGGTGTTTTTCAGGAATTGCGGAAAATTAATAAAATTGCAAATGCACATGGATACCCCATGGGTAGTGTCCAGCGACTTATACAACAATATAAAATGGAAGACTTCAACAACCCTGACTGGAAGTGTACCCACAACCAAATATGTGGGAAGTATGCCCTACCAAAAATCAGTTGTCATCTTCCTGAAAAAGCACCTGCAAGTAATACTCCTTAGTCTTTGGTGTCAAAACTCAAAACCTTTTCTCTATTATTAGACATGATAGAGATATAATTCCAACTGTTTCCCGCTTTGGTGTATATAGTGTTCCTTGATGGACATTAATGGACAATCTGCAGATCTCTGTTATGTGGGTTCGACCTTCAGAAGCCTGGGAATTCGATGGGCTGAGCATAAATATGCAATCCGTAAAGGAGCAACTACCTCGACATTGTCCAAGACCATCATTGAAAGGGACTTAAGACCTGATTGGGAAAAAGTGAACGTGTTATCAACAGCTTCTACAAAAAGCTCCATGCTCCTCACTGAGAGCCTATATATTATAAAACTTGGACCTGAATGCTGCAATGAAGACGTTCCTGTCTACATCCATAGTGCCTGGAGAAATTTCGTCTTACAATACCCATGGGAAGAACCACCAAAATAATCTTGATGACTTTAAACAGTTTGTGGTGAATGGTAGTAATTTATGTGGCTTTTTTTTTTATTTCTTAATTACATAATATGTATTCAATGTGCTCATGTCTGTAACTATTTAAACCAAGCGCCGCTCTAATATGATTTCACTCATCGGCCTGAAAATGTCGCATCTTCATAGTGGTCGCGAAAGTGCTTGCTAAAGCTTTTAAACTACCATATATTTTAAATTGTAAATAAAGACGTATTTTAAACCTTACATTTTTAGATGGCGATTTGGAAGTGTGGTGTGTGCGCTTTGTAACAAACTAAATTCGGTCGTGCTTTGACAGCCCTTGCAACCTCTTCAAGAGAGTGTGTGGAGTGGGGATGGGTGATGTCTGTAGTGGCATGGTGTGTGGAGGGTGGGGGTGTTATGAGAGAGTGGGACGACATCGATTTTTTATTATTTTTCTCCTACATCTGTATAGGGATTGACTTTTGTAGTGTCACCGCTTACTTGTTCTGAGAAAGGGAGATTTTGAACATGATTAGTCTTCCTTTTTCTCTCTTTAAAGGTTATATTCTTTGCTAAATGTTAAAGTTTAGTTAATATTTTTAGGCTTGCATTCAACTAAATATTTTCAATAATATCTCATATTATTTCAAATTTAATAAAATTCAATAGAAAAACAAAATGATACCAAATGGCACAGCATGGGCTGGGCCTAAATAAGAGCTGCAATTGATGGACCCAGGCTGCGCCTTACCGAGTGTCTAATATTTGAAACGGGCCAGGATGGGCCTTAAACATAACTGGCTTGGGCCGGGCTGGGCTCACCAAATAAGGCCCGTGCAGACTTCTACTACAAAGTGCTAAAATGGCCTTCACAATACCCAGATGTAACTCAGTGAGCGCCTGTAGAATGAGATTGAGAGAGCCATTGGTAATGGAGATTCTCCTCCAGCAAACATTTTGCAATTGACAGTTGCCACCACATCCACTTGGCTTAACATACCCGTAGAATATCAGCACCTTGTTGAATCCATGCTACATCAAAGTGAGGCTGCTTTTTGAAGACCAAAGGCAACCCAACACATTATTAGGTAAGCATTCCTTGACTGCTAGTCCAAGTAAGGGTCATATGATTGATAACATATATTTCATTAGTCATGCTAGTTCAATAAGATAAAACTTACATAGAGGCTTTGTGATAATAACAGAAGCATTGGATTTGCACTTCTGGCACTTTCGCTATTAAATTTTAAAACTCATTCAACTTGAAAAATGCATATTCTGCCTTTAAGTTTTGGACATTTCAATCTATGGTGATTGTTTCATAATGTAAACACTGCTATTCCAGTAGTTCATCCATTTATTTTGAAATTAACAGAAATTCTGGCCATTCATAGTTGCATTTATAGTTTGAAATTTACAGCTAGAATGATCACTGGTGACAATTGAATTGTCACACAATAACAGCTACAGAAACTATTGTAAATGTAATGTGGTAATACTTCTGATCGAGTGCAGAGATAAAAATCACATTTCTAAATCAAGATTTCTTCCCACATACTGAATTTTCCTATTGATGTGTAATGTTAAATACATTGACTGCTTATTAGTGTTTAATCATAGTTCATTCTATCAATCGTCATGCCAAAATCATAAAAATTTGCATTGCATGTAATGTGTTCACTGTGATCTTAGTGGTGTTTTGATTGGTTGTATATCTTGTCATGTGTCTGTTCTCTTTCTGTCTTTAGTTTCTCTGTGGTTCATAAAACTGAAGTAATAAAACGTACTTTGGATCCTACATGGAGGCCTTTTACACTTTCGGTACAGGCGTTATGCAATGGAGCTTATGACAGACCACTGAAAATGCAGTGTTCTGATTGGAACAGAGATGGCTCGTAAGTATGAAACATCTGTTATGCTTATTGATCTCAGTTAATGTGTGCAATAGTGTGTCCTAAGTTTCAGTATAGGAAAATAGTTTTACATACAATTGTCCTTATTCTGACTAAAAAATAAAAAAAAGCTTCTGTGCAGATGATCATTTTGTCACACAACTATACTCAGTATTGTTTGTTTATGAAATTGAAAAATTTATTCATAATTATCCATGTCAGAAGTCATTCAGTTTGCAACACATCACACCTTCAAAGAAATGTTCACTATTTTCCTATTATAGACACTACATACGCTAATAGCTTAACTTAATTTGGGGAAATAGGAATATATACAGTATATATACACTGCCGGACAATTGCTAAGGACAGATGACAATAGCAACGATGGCAACCATAAAATGGAAGGCAGGAAAATGTGGAAATTAGCATAAGTGCGGGATACAGTAAAACGTGTTGTGCGTATGCAAATTTTGGGTTGCCGAACTTATTCGTGACGTCATAGCGCTGATAAGAGATATAAAGGATTTGACGCATATTGACCATTGTTGTTCAAACGCAAAGTTGAAAGGGAAAGAATCAATTGACGAACTTGCAATTTTCAGTATGTCTTCCCGACATCACCTAGATGATTTTACGTGTGGCCGTATTATTGGCAAGATTGAAGAAGGGCGAAAAATAACAGATGTTGCGAGGGAGTTCGACGTCAGCCACAGTGTTGTTTCAAGGCTTTGGAAATCATTTCAAACAAATGGAGAGTGTAGCAAACGTCACGGGGAGGTCGTGTTCGCAGTACGACACCTGCAGAAGATCGGTACATAGTGCTATCAACAAAAAGAAACCGGCGCAGCACAGCTAGTGAGGTAGCAAATCAGTTTATGGCTGCTACTGGCAAGCGGATCTCCTGAAAAACTGTCGCCAGACGTTTGCATGAAGGAGGACTTTACGCCCGCCGGCCTGTTGTGTGCATCCCATTGTCCAGGCGTCACCGTACCGCCCGTTTGCAATGGTGCCATCAACATCGCAATTGGACTGATAACGACTGGTCTGCTGTCCTCTTCTCAGATGAGAGTAGATACAGTCTATCGTCTGATTGTTGACGACAACTGATCTGGCGTGATAGTGGTACTGCATATTGTCCAGCAAACATACAGGAAAGGGACCGATATCCGACATGTAGTGTCATGGTATGGGCTGGCATCATGATCAATGGCCGTACGTCCTTCTATGTGCTTCCAACTGGGACTATGACTGGTCAACGATACATTAATGATGTTCTGCTACCTCATGTTCGCATGTTCCGTGGTGCTGTCGGTGATAGATTCATTTTCATGGACGACAACGCAATATGTCATCGAACAGTCACTGTCCAGGAGTGTCTTGAGAGCGAGGATATTCAACGCCTCATATGGCCAGCACGTTCTTCAGATCTGAATTCCATTGAAAATTGATACGTCGTGGTTTGGTGTTTAACAAATAATATTATATTATGATGATGAACTTACTTCTGAAAAATGTCAATACTACACCAACTTTTGTTTTCAAAAAAAAAAAAGAAGAAAAAGGCCGGTGATCTTATCTAGGGACCCCAATTAAGAATTTTTTTCATTAACGACTAACACCCCAGGTACGACCCTTAAAAACTCCCAGTAAATGGAAGGTGATTCCACCACCACCGACAAGAGAAATTCACATACGACACAAAATAATTTGATTAAACATATGTTCCAGGTTAACTAAGGTTTATTTTATGCTCCCAGGCACATGTAAAACAACTCGATACAAGGAAATTTTTAGGTGGCTAGGCCGAATAAAAAAAAAAAGAATTTAGCTATGAATTTTAGAGTCCAGAGTATGTTAACAGTCCTAAATAATCCTCTCAGAAACCCTGGTCTGCAAACCAAGTAGTTTTCACTTGTGTGGTTTAGAGGATGAGGGAGGTAAGTGGCACAATTTGGTTACCAGCCTGCCTTACAAAAATCATTAAAGGATGTGATCATTCACTCAAAGAGTGTTAAGAGCTTAATGCTCGATGTGCATATCTGATACCTGTTGAACCTTGAGCTAAATGCTCTTTACAATTTAGATTTAAATGGTTAAGAGTGACATTTAAAATTTTTCTTTTTTTTTCACAACACACTGATTTTGGTCAGTTACCTGGAAAAATCTTTTCTTAATTTACAGTAACACATTATACTACATTTGTTGGTTCTGGCCAAACCTTACACACACTCAAAATAATAAAAACAATTTCAATTTCTTTACTCCCCTCTTTGTTTAATAATTTTTCTTTCCCCTTTCAAAACAAGGAATATCTTTCTACAAAATGTACCTACCTCTATATATATATTTTTTTTTTTAATAAAATAACATATCATTTTTTTAATCACATTAAAACCAAAAACAATTAGGTGGTCACCGAAAGAAAGTTTGCCGTTGATGAAGTTTTTTTGGTTTTTTTTTTCTCTTGTTTGCTTTCCTCTCTCTCTCTCTCTTCTCTTCTCAAGGAAGCTTTGTCAGTAAAACAGCATGGAAATGTTTGAGCTGAGCGGAGGAATTACGGTTTTTCTTTGTTGTTGTTTTAACGACCACCTCGAGCAACTTTATGGGCTATAAGCAGTCGCAATGAAACATACAAGTTGAGCTAGTGTTCATAACAGAATACTAAGCAGCTAAGTTCTCTTTGTTTCAGTGAAATGTAAATTATGTACAGTACTTTTAATTATGAATTTATTATCAAAAATGTTATAATACGTACACATTTACTTTGCATATTAAGTACATGATTCGTAGATATCAGACTTCAATATGCAGCATCAAAATTTAAGCGTACTTTAAAATTGCAAAGAAAAATACGATAGTTGATTTTTTTCCCGAGCATTTAGCTTCTTAAATAATGATTTCAGTACACTAAACAGCATGAAACAAAACATCAATTGGTACTAATTAACTTGTAAAAGCAGAATATGTGTTGATTACCTTTTTACACTGGGGAAAAGAAATGCTTTAGAGAAGATTGCTTATGTTTTTTCTGAACGTTTAGCTTTATAAATTGCAGCTTTAATTTTATAAAGTGCATGAAAAACATCATCATTAATATCGAAGGACATCAAGTACTTTTTGCCACAATCTATACTGTTACCAGCATCGCTAAAGCAGCTAACTTTCGGTTCTGCTTCATCTTCTTTATCAGGATCTGATGCGTTTAGTCTGATCTGTTCATCAAAAACATCATCAAGGGATTGCATATGGGCTAACTTTTAACATAAAAATGCTGGTTAACATAGTTTTGTGGTTTAAAAATAAAATAAAAAATGCTCGCTAAATTGAGAAAATGTGTTCATTAAATCGGAAACGTCAAGCATTAATTTCAATGCGGTTCCGTCGGGACCATAAAAATGTAGGTAAAATCGAGGAATTCGTTAAATAGGGATTTGACTTTATATAATCATCATCATCATCATCATTGTCAACCATTATCGCTCCACTGCTGGACGAAGGTCTCCCCAAGTTTCCTCCACAACGGTCTGTCTTGTGCCAGTCTCCTCCATGTCACTCCCGCATACTTTCGAATTTCATCCACCCATCGCCCATGTGGTGTTCTTCTGGGTCTTTTCCTGTCCCTTGGAATCCAATCTAAAATTTCGGCTGTCCATTGATGGTCTGTCCTTCTGGCAGTATGTCCAGCCCATTGCCATTTCAGGGATTTAACTCTGACCATGATGTCTTCCACTCTTGTCATTTTTTGGATCCATGAGTTCCTCTTCTTATCTCTCCTGGTTACACCAAGCATGCACCTCTTCATGCTGCTTTGAGTTGTCTGCAGCCTTTGTATGTCTCTTTTAGTTAAGGTCCACGTCTCTGCACCATACGTAAGCACTGGAAGGTGCATTGATCAAACACTTTTCTTTTAAGACATAATGGCATATTGCTCTTGAAAATTATGCTGTTTCTTCCAAAAGCTCTCCAAGCAAGTTTTGTACACCGATTAATTTCTTCATCAATGTGACCCTCACTTGTTATCTTCTGTCCAAGATAAACGTACGTGTCTGTTATCTCCAGCTTTTCTCCATCAATCGATAAATCTTCATTTCTTGTAAAAGCATTGAACATCACTTTTATCTTCTGAAAGTTCATTTTTAATCCCACTTCTTTACTCTTGTCCGCAAGTTCCTGGATCATACTCTGCAGCTCTGATGGGGTAGTTGCAAAAATGACTACGTCATCAGCAAAACGAAGGTGAGTTAGATAATCTCCATTAATCTTTATCCCTTTGTTTTCCCAGTTCAGTGATTGAAAGACATTTTCTAATGTGGCATTAAAGAGCTTCGGAGATATGGTGTCACCTTGTCTCACTCCCTTTCCAATTTTTATGTGTGTTGTATTTTCAAACAGCCGAATCTTTGCACTTGCATTTTCATAGATGTTATTAATAATATTAATGTATGCATCTTCAACACCGTAGGATTTCAGAGCCATTGTAACTGCTGATGATTTCACCGAATCAAAGGTTTTTTCATTATCGATAAAAGCCATGCACAATGGAAGTTCATATTCCCTCGCTCTTTCAATTAGTTCTCCTAGTACGTGGATATGATCTATTGTGTTGTAACCACTCCTGAATCCAGCTTGTTCTCTCGGTTCAGCCATGTCCAATGTTACCTTCAAGCGGTGTGAAAGAATTTTAGTGAAGATTTTATAAACCACTGATAGGAGGCTGATAGGTCTGTAGTTCCTGAGATCCTCAATGTCACCTTTTTTATGTAGCAGGATCATTGTAGCATTGTTCCAATCCTCAGGAATCTTCCCTTCATTAAGGCATCGAGTGAAAATTTGGGCGAGTACTGTTTCGATTTCTCCACTTGCTTCTTGTATGATGTCTACAGTAATTCCATCTTCTCCTGCAGCTTTTCCCCGTTTCATGTTCTTGTTTGCATGTGCAACTTCTGCTGGAAGGACTGGAAGAACTCTGGTACTGGTACCTTTCATGATGTCTGGAGTACATGTATCATCCCTTTCATGTAATTTGGAGTAGAAATATTTCACTCTTGTCAAAATTTCGCCTCTATTTCGTGTTACAGAACCATCTTCTTTTCTCAGTGCCATAATCTGTTTTCTTCCCTTACTGACATGTCCCTTTGCTATCTTTAGGCTTTCATTGTTTTCAATTGCTTTCCTCACTAGTTCACAGTTGAATTTCCTTACGTCTTCAGTGATACTTTTTCGTACTGTCTTGTATAGCTCTATATATTCCACTTTGGAAATCACATCTTCTTTAGTTGTCCTCATCTCTCTTCTTTTTTGCATCAACATTTTGGTTTTTCCTGATTATTTGTTCACATGCAACTTGTTCTTAGACCCAGCTAATTTCGTTGCTGTTTCCATAAGAGTTTTGGTTACTTTTCTGTTAACTTCAGAAATATCCACTTCTTCCGATGTTAGGCCTTCTAAAACAGAGAATCTGTTCTTCAGTTCCAACTTGAAGGTATTATGGTGTTTTTTAAGGTTGGTTATGTCAATACATTTTGTTTGTCTTATGAGCTTGCCACGTTCGAGTTTAGCGTTGAGGTGCATCTTGCATCTCACCAATCTATGGTCACTACCTGTGTTGAACTTGTTTAGCACACTGCAGTCTTCTATGACGAATTTTTTGTTACACATAATAAAATCAATTTCACTTGTCGTCCCATTTGGATGTCTCCATGTCCATTTCCTGTGTGGCTTTTTCTTGAAAAAGGAGTTCAAGATGAAAAACCCTTCTGCCTCTGCAAACTCTAGGAGAGTATTGCCACGCTGGTTTCTGTTGCCATGACCGAATTTACCTACTGAAGTTTCATTCTGTTGCCGTTGCCCTATTTTTGCATTGAAATCTCCCATAATTATCTTCAAGTGCTGCTTACCTTTATTATTTAGATCACGAATTTCCTCATAAAATTCTTCAATTTCTTCTTCAGCATGACTTGTGGTGGGTGCATAAGTTTGAATAATCTGAGCCTGGTATCTTCTCGAGAGTTGGATAACGAGTCGTGCAGCTCTGTCAGAGGAACTTTCAACTTCTACAACTTTATCCTTCAGTTTCTTGTTTATTATAAATCCAACACCACTAGTTCTGCCAGTATCTGTCCCACGATAGTAGAAGAGATGTCCACTTTTCAGTTCAATGAGATCTCCTTTTCTCCTTACCTCACTTAGCCCGACGATGTCCCACTTGATCCTTTGTAGTTCCTCTTCCAATTCAAGAATCCTTGAATCAAAAGATAGAGAGCGTCTGTTATACGTAGCCAAGGTCAGCATCAGATGGCAGCCTAGTCCGGTCCTCCGGGGATTCTTAGCACCCTCTGCCTTCATGTCGCACTGGCAGCCTTGGCCAGGTACATTCCAGCTGCCGGAGACTGAAGGCCAAGATTTAAGTTGTGGAGTCATTTTGGAGGTGTTTGGCCATAACTCACCACGCTGGCCAAGCGGGTTGGTGAGTGTGGGATAGCATTTCCTCTAATCCCGATGGTATAGTTATCCCGCTATTGGCGGTCGTCAGAGCCCCTTTAGTGGGAACAGGATGTACCACAAGAAGGCGGGGTTGACATTTGTCAAGGAGAGGCTGTGATGTTACGCATCACCTGACCTTACATCCCATATATATATATATCATCATCATCATCGTCAACCATTATCAATCCACTGCTGGACGAAGGTCTCCCCAAGTTTCCTCCACAACGGTCTGTCTTGTGCCAGTCTCCTCCATGTCACTCCCGCATACTTTCGAATTTCATCCACCCATCTTCCATGTGGTCTTCTTCTGGGTCTTTTCCTGTCCCTTAGAATCCAATCTAAACTTTCGGCTGTCCATCGATGGTCTCTGGCAGTATGTCCAGCCCATTGCCATATCAGGGATTTAACTCTGATCATGATGTCTTACACTCTTGTCATCTTTCGGATCCACGTGTTCCTCTTCTTATCTCTCCTGGTTACACCAAGCATGCACCTCTCCATGCTTTTTTGAGTTGTCTGCAGCCTTTGTATGTCTCTTTTAGCTAAGGTCCACGTCTCTGCACCATACGTAAGCACTGGAAGGTGCATTGATCAAACACTTTTCTTTTAAGACATAATGGCATATTGCTCTTGAAAATTATAATCAAACACTTTTCTTTTAAGACATAATGGCATATTGCTCTTGAAAATTATGCTGTTTCTTCCAAAAGCTCTCCAGGCAAGTTTTGTAGACCGATTAATTTCTTCATCAATGTGACCCTCACTTGTTATCTGCTGTCCAAGATAAACGTACGTGTCTGTAATCTCCAGCTTTTCTCCATCAATCGATAAATCTTCATTTCTTGTAAAAGCATTGTACATCACTTTTGTCTTCTGAAAGTTCATTTTTAATCCCACTTCTTTACTCTTGTCAGCAAGTTCCTGGATCATACTCTGTAGCTCTGATGGGGTAGTTGCAAAAATGACTATGTCATCAGCAAAACGAAGGTGGGTTAGATAATCTCCATTGATCTTTATCCCTTTGTTTTCCCAGTTCAGTGATTGAAAGACATTTTCCAATGTGGCATTAAAGAGCTTCGGAGATATGGTGTCACCTTGTCTCACTCCTTTTCCAATTTTTATGTGTGTTGTATTTTCAAACAGCCGAATCTTTGCACTTGCATTTTCATAGATGTTATTAATAATATTAATGTATGCATCTTCAATACCGCAGGATTTCAGAGCCATTGCAACTGCTGATGGTTTCACCGAATCAAAGGCTTTTTCATAATCGATAAAAGCCATGCACAATGGAAGCTCATATTCCCTCGCTCTTTCAATTAGTTCTCTCAGTACGTGGATATGATCTATTGTGCTGTAGCCACTCCTGAATCCAGCTTGTTCTCTCGGTTGAGCCATGTCCAGTGTCACCTTCAAGCAGTGTGAAAGAACTTTAGTGAAGATTTTATAAACCACTGATAGGAGGCTGATAGGTCTGTAGTTCCTGAGATCCTCAATGTCACCTTTTTTATGTAGCAAGATCATTGTACCGTTGTTCCAATCCTCAGGAATTTTCCCTTCATTAAGGCATCGAGTGAAAATTTGGGCGAGTACTGTTTCGATTTCTCCACTTGCTTCTTGTATGATGTCTACAGTAATTCCATCTTCTCCTGGAGCTTTTCCCCGCTTCATGTTCTTGATTGCGTGTGCAACTTCTGCTGGAAGGACTGGAAGAACTCTGGTACTGGTACCTTTCATGATGTCTGGAGTACATGTATCATCCCTTTCATGTAATTTGGAGTAGAAGTCTTTCACTCTTGTCAAAATTTCGCCTCTATTTCTTGTTACAGAACCATCTTCTTTTCTCAGTGCTATAATCTTTTTTTTCCCCTTACCGAGATGTCCCTTTGCTATCTTTAGGCTTTGGTTGTTTTCAATTGCTTTTTTTACTAGTTCACAGTTGAATTTCCTTACGTCTTCAGTGATAATTTTTCGTACTGTCTTGCATAGCTCTGTATATTCCACTTTGGAAGTCACATCTTCTTTAGTTGTCCTCATCACTCTTCTTTTTTGCATCAACATTTTGGTTTTTCCTGATAATTTGTTCACATGCAATTTGTTCTTAGACCCAGCTAATTTTGTTGCTGTTTCCATAAGAGCTTTGGTTACTTTTCTGTTAACTTCAGAAATATCCATTTCTTCCAATGTTAGGCCTTCTAAAGCAGAGAATCTGTTCTTCAGTTCCAATTTGAAGGTATTATGGTGTTTTTTAAGGTTGGTTATGTCAATACATTTTGTTTGTCTTATGAGCTTGCTACGTTCGAGTTTAGTGTTGAGGTGCATCTTACATCTCACCAATCTATGGTCACTGACTGTGTTGAACTTGTTTAGCACACTGCAGTCTTCTATGACGAATTTTTTGTTACACATAATAAAATCAATTTCACTTGTTGTCCCATTTGGATGTCTCCATGTCCATTTCCTGTGTGGCTTTTTCTTGAAAAAGGAGTTCAAAATGAAAAACCCTTCTGCCTCTGCAAACTCTAGGAGAGTATTTCCACGCTGGTTTCTGTTGCCGTGACCGAATTTACCTACTGAAGTTTCATTCTGTTGCCGTTGCCCTATTTTTGCATTGAAATCTCCCATAATTATCTTCAAGTGCTGCTTACCTTTATTATTTAGATCACGAATTTCCTCATAAAATTCTTCAATTTCTTCTTCAGCATGACTTGTAATGGGTGCATAAGTTTGAATAATCTGAGCCTGGTATCTTCTTGAGAGTTGGATAACGAGTCGTGCAGCTCTGTCAGAGGAACTTTCAACTTCTACAACTTTATCCTTCAGTTTCTTGTTTATTATAAATCCAACACCACTAGTTCTGCCAGTATCTGTCCCACAATAGTAGAAGAGATGTCCACTTTTCAGTTCAATGAGATCTTCTCCTTTTCTCCTTACCTCACTTAGCCCGACGATGTCCCACTTGATCCTTTGTAGTTCCTCTTCCAATTCAAGAAGCCTTGAATCAGAAGATAGGGAGCGTCCGTTGTACGTAGCCAAGGTCAGCATCAGATGGCAGCCTAGTCCGGTCCTCCGGGGATTCTTAGCACCCTCTGCCTTCATGTCGCACTGGCCGCTGCCTTGGCCAGGTACATTCCAGCTGCCGGAGACTGAGGGCCAAGATTTAAGTTGTGGAGTCATTTTGGAGGTGTTTGGCCATAACTCACCACGCTGGCCAAGCGGGTTGGTGAGTGTGGGATAGCGTTTCCTCTACTCCCAAAGGTATAGTTATACCGCTATTGGCGGTCATATATATATATATATATATATATTCTTATAGACAAACTATCAGGAAACCAGTACACATTTTTCAGGCAACAAATGAATGCCCCTGTGATAGGACTGGTTTTGAGTTGAAGAATGCAGTGACAAAATTTTCCACCTCTGGAATTGTGAACCGCTGATGGGCTAGGGCATGTTACATAGAGCGAAACAGATGAAAGTCTGAGGACGCAATGTCCGGGGAGTAAGCTGGGTGCGGTAAAACCCCCCAGTGTAAACTTACTGTCAGCATTTACTGGACTGTATTGCTGAAAAACAAATTTTATGCACGTTTACATCTGGAGTGTATTTTCACATTGGCATATGGTTGAGTCTACCCCACGCTATCTCCGAGAGCTGTAAAGTTTACATAACGATATATTCCTCACACTGGCTGTCATTTTTCAAATACTATATCATATTAACAAAGGGGGAGAGGGGACTTGCTATCACATGAAGATTACTTATATACAATTGTTATGGATTTACACCAGTATATATTATTCAACATTTTATTATTTATCACCAAATTTACAACAGTAATTACTGGGTGAAGGGTGTAGTTTACTCACATTGGACGTCTTGTACTGTGATAGTCCTTGAAATTTTTTCAGGACTATCAATAGTTTCCAGGGCAAGGGGTTTCATTATTATTTATTGGGTGAATCAAAGGTTACAGGATAAGGAAAAAATAGGCAATATTTGCGTCTCAAAAGATATTTACAAAGATGGATTCAATAAAGAATAAAAACACAATTTTTACATATGTACAGCTATTTACAGAGGAGACGTAATTATATGCCAAAAGAAAAAAAAAATTACAGAATTCTGTTATATTGTACAGAGGATAAGAGAACAAGAATATGCGGAAGACATTAGAACACTGATTACAACAAAGATTCTTTGGATGATGACAATCTCTTAGATTAAGAGTTGAATGGTGGTGGAAGGTTCGGTGAACCATCTGGTAAAAGGTGACCCTGTATGAAGAAAGGTCACATCACGGGTGGATTCTGGTAGGGAAAGATGTGCCAGTCGAAGTCGGGAAATGAGGCAATTTCTGAATCGGCTGCATAAAACCTCCCCCGCCTGGAACATGGAGGGTGAGGTTGTTGAGGTGCGCAGCTGTTGGAAATAGCAATATATCACATGGCGAGTTAGAACAAAGATGTATGCACAGGGTGGTGAGAGTGGTGTGGGCAAAGACACGCTGAAGAGTAGAGTTGTATATGCGGAGAAAGTAAGTCGAGTGGTAGACAGATGACCTGCAACAGTGAATGCTAGGTGTAACAAAGGAAGCAGCACTGGACTGTAAAAATAAACATGGTTTACGTCCGCTGCTGACTCACAAAAGCGACAATCGGGTGATGATAGAAGTGTCATCCGATGTAGAATGGTGGGTACAGGTAGTCTTTGATGAAGAAATTGCCAGTGTATATTTCGCTCGGTTGGAGCTGAAAGTGGAGATGCTGCGGCATTCCATACCGAGCAAAGAGCAGAAGATGGAACTCCCTGGATCGGCTAGGGGTCGATGGGTGGAGAGTCACGGAGAAAAAGGTAGAGAGATCGGATAGGAAAGGAGGACAGAGGTTGAACAGTTCCTTGGAGTGGAAGAAAGTATGGAAGAGGAAGAGAAGCAGAAGGTACTGAGAGAAGTCCGGAAAAAGTAGCCAGTGATGGAAAAAGAGTAATGATTGCAGATCGGATGGCGGCTAGTCTAGAAGTTGTGGCAGGGGTATTTGAAAGAAGTGGAGAGAGAGCGGCAAAAGGCTTCCAGGTTAGGTCAGGAAAAACAAGATCACAGACTGTGACAATACCAGCAGGGAGCCAGGAAGGGTCATCAAAGAAAGGAAGATTGGAGGGATGAATGATGGTAGAGAAGAAAAGGGGCTCAATTAAGAGCTCAGTCGTAGAAGCAGGTGGTGAGTGAATGAGAGGAAGATCTAGGAGATTGGAGAGTACCTCGGCATGTACCGGGGAGAGGAGAGTGTTTTGAAAAGGAAAACGATCCATTAACAGGAGGGCAGAAAACGTGAAGTTTGGATTCCGGGTGGAGATCATGACATCATGTGTAGTGTTGATGGAGTCTGTGGATGAGCACAAGAGGCGCAGGAAAGTCACAATTCTGTGTGCACGATAGTACAGAAGAATGTTGATTGAGTTGAGACCTCCATGTGAGAGGGGTAGGGTGATAGTCTCTGTTGAGCCAGTGATGATGTGGCCATACCACTGAGGTGCAGATGCTGGTGATTTCGAGGAGATTAGTTTGAGTCATCGTGGAGGTAGTCCAAACATGCAAACACTTGAAGAGAAGATACGTTTTTGCAATCTTGGCACGGGCGGGGTATAAAGTACAAAAGTGTACCTTCTTCCAAAAGGCTGCAGACTGAATTAAACTGTGGTGTAGGGCTGACCAGGTTGCATTACGGGCTGCAAGCTGAATGCCAATAAATACTCCAAGAATTTTTTGATAGGCAGAGGACCAGGAGGCCCCCACGGGGTATCAGGGCAGGAGATCCAGGTCCCACACCAAAGACCTGTACTTTTGGATGTGTTGAGAGAGGCAGCGGAGCATATAGCGTACTGATTATAGAGGTTTAGCAGGAGGTCAAACTGTGAGTTAGATCGGATGCAAAATGTGGCATCATCAGCATATGCTGTGTATACTATGGAGAAGTGACGATTACTTGCGGTTGGAGAAGGTAGAGTTGATGTAAAGGCTTTGTGGGCAGAGCGCAGGAATGGTTCAAAAGCTAGCGCAAAAAGCTGGCCCGAGAGAGGACACCCCTGGCGGAATCCCCGACGAAAGAAGATCGGGGCGGTTAGAAAGGCGGACGTCTTGACATGGAATATGGCGCCGCGATATAAGGCGAGAATTAGAAAAACAAAGGAGGTAGAAAAGCCAAAAGCAAGAAGAGTAGGGGGAAATATGAGTGAGAGATGTTATCAAAGACTGCACGTTGGTCAAGATTGAGAAGAGCAAGTGTTTCCGAGTTTAGTCGAGCTAGATAGTGAAGATCACGGAGGAGAGTTACGTTACGAGTGAGGGATCGACCAGGGACAGTGTAGGTCTGGTCGGGTGAAAGTGGAGGTCTGTGCCATTGTTCTTGTTACAATTTAGTTCCCTAGTTTTTTCGATTATTATGGCCTCCGCGTATCGTAGGTTTTTTTTTTTTTTTTTTTTGGGGGGGGTATGCTGTCTGTTTATTATTCTAATATTCTCCAAGTCTGGCTCTACTTGATTGTTTCTGCAGTAATTTATTAATGCTGTTTTGTTTTCGTTTTTGCTTCAGTTGTTGATATGTTGACATAGATCTATTTTTTGTACTGCCTACATAAAAAAAAAAATTATGATTGTTTTGGCTATTATTAAATTTTACGGGGAATCTTATATACTCCAGATCTTTTAAGCATTTTACTGTTCCTTATTATTTAGAATAATATCCTTGTATGTAACAACAGATGTACCAAAGTCCTTATTTTCTTGATGGCATTCTTTCTTTAAAATTGTGTTGATGCATGGGATATACGGGAGTTGTCCATGGTATTCAGTATTTCTGCTAGTCTTGAGTTTCAGGTGTTTGTAGTCATAGAGTAGTTTCTTGATTTATTGAGGCTTTATATCCCAATTCTTTAGCAGTATGTATGATCCATATTAATTCTTCCCTCCTCCCATATATTCAACAAACAATATACCAACAGACAGGTGCAGCTGTGGTGGCCAAACCTGGTATTTGGACTGGGAAGAATACTGGAAGGATATATAGACGTAATATCAGTTTCAAGCACTACCGCAGTACAAGACTCCCAATGCGAGTAAACTACACCCTTCATCCTGTAATTACTGTTGTAAATTTTGTCAATTAGTAAACCGTTGAATAATATATACTGGTGTAAATCCATAACAATTGTATATAAATCACCTTCATATGATAGCAAGTGCCCCCCCCCCCTACTTTGTTAATATGATATAGTATTTGGAAAATGGCAGCCAGTGTGAGGAATATATTGTTACGTAAACTTTACAGCTCTCGGAGATAGCGCGGGATAGACTTGCCTATATGCCAATGTGTAAATACACTCCAGGTGTAAACATGCAAAGAGTTTGTTTTTCGGCAATACAGTCTAGTAAATGCTGACAGTAAGTGTGCATTGCAGCATGTTCTTCAACAGTGACATTTGAATATGTCATGATGTGTAACTTAGTTTTTCACACATAACAGTTTACTGTTCATTAGGAGTTTGTCTGCCCACCTCAGCAGTGCGGCACAGAGGAGTTCCCACCGTGCGGTTTCAACATGGATTTGATTTCTACATATAGAGAACGACGCATTAAGTTATGTCACGAAGTGTTTAAAATACAGTTTCTCATAAGTTGCTGAGATTGTCAAGTAATACTACGTTCATTGAGGATAATTAATACTCCTCTAGATAAAAAGGATCGAGATATCCTACACATATATTTGTGAACAAAAGAGATTGAGGGCACAAATTAGGGGAAAATGGCATTACAAATTAAATAGCAATTGCTGCAACAGTTACTTGAAAATTGCCTCACTAAATCAGACAACCATGATAAATATTGATGAGTTAAAGAAAATATTTCATATCATAAATAGGAAGAATGAAATCTGGTCAAAGCACTTTGACCAGAAAATTTAAATCGATAGTGCATAATATTGAGCCGCAATGAACACGAATTCCAGTTGAGCCTACATTTGAGTATCTTAACAAGCCATCAATTGAGTTAATGTAACTACAAGTTACCGCATTAGAAAAAGGTGTTAAATTCGCACCACCTGCACAACTAAAAAATACGGAGACCTACATTCGTCTTTTATAAGACATTGTGGGCAGTTTCAACCCACAAAGGCAAAACCCCATTCGGTTTAAACTGTACCGCAATATTAAAAAGCTTCAGCCGGAGAGCGACGGTGATAACAAGAGAGAACACCGACATTATAAGTATGAAAGACAGAAACTGATGTACCTCAGAAATAACCCTACCATCAACATCATCAAGGCTGATAAAACCAAACAAATGGTATTGTTAGATCATGTTAAATACCATCAAAAAATGGAACGAGCATAATCAGAACTGTCCATTGAAATAGTCCAAAAAGATCCTACCGATAAATTGATCTGAAAATTATCAGATTCGTAATAATATCATCCCTAAAGAAATAAGTCAGTCTTTTGCTCCCATGGAGGCAGGTATACCTAGAATCTATGTAAAACTAAAAGCACATAAAGAAAATGAACCACTAAGACTTATAGTTCCAAACATAACTTCCCCCTGATACAACTGGAAAAAGAAGCTTTATAAATTTCTAAGACCAATATTTATGAAGTCAAAATACAATGTCCTTAACAGCTGTGAGTTTATAGACAAGCTAAAAAAAACTAGAAATACGCAACCAAGACGTTGTCCTTGTCAGCATGAATGTTGTTTCACTATTTCCCAACACACCTGTGTTAACAGCCACTGATATTATCAGGGATAAACTTATTAGCAATGCAGACATACTTCCTGCTCAAATAAAAGAGATTGTGGATGCCCTTAAATATATCCACAATAACAACTTTTTCCAATATGAAGAACAAATCTACCAACAGAAATCGGGGGCCCCAATGGGATCACCCTTGTCCACTCTGTTTGCAGAGATGATAATGCAGGACATTGAGGGAAAAGTTTTAATGCGGTTCGTAGCGCAATAATTTTGTATTGGCGCTATGTAGATGACACATTCTTTGTTATTAGGAAGTCTGAACTGAATTGCATCTATGAAATACAAGAAAACTTCTGTACCATATATCCTACAATAAAACTCACTCTGAAATTAGAAGATAATCAAAAATTACCCTTCCTGGATGTAATGGTAGTACAAAAACAACATAAGCTAGACTTTTGCATATATCATAAGCCTGTAGACGCCGTACCACTGTCGATTGAGCCACTTTCAAATATTTCGCCAGTTGCGTGGTCGATTGTGTGGCATCCTCTTGCAACGGCGATTCCAGCTCCTCGTCAGTGAGTTCCTGTGGTCTACCTGTTCATGGCTTGTCTTTCAAGCTTAGATCACCTTTCTTAAACGTGGCAAACCATTCTCGACACATCCGCTCACCCATAACCGTTTCGCCACATGCCTGACATATTGAACCGTATGCTTCGCTCGCACTTTTCCCTAAATTAAACATGAATCATGAATAACAAACAGTGCTGCAAATGAACTTTATCGACCGCCATTCTTGGCTTCATTTACAAACTGACAGCATGGGTCACCGCCCGGTTGGACCCCTACAGCGCCCGCTAGCGGGGGCAGCTGAAACTTTTGCGTACCCCTAACAGTAATACAGTGAAAACCTGACCTTACGTTCTCGCATTTCATGTTTTTCCATTCTGAGCGACATTTTTCTGAAGTCCCAATAATTCTCCTACATTTTCCCCTGTATCCCATCAGAGCTGCAGAGTATGATCCAGGAACTTGCTGACAAGAGTAAAGAAGTGGGATTAAAAATGAACTTTCAGAAGACAAAAGTGATGTTCAATGCTTTTACAAGAAATGAAGATTTATCGATTGATGGAGAAAAGCTGGAGATAACAGACACGTACGTTTATCTTGGACAGCAGATATCAAGTGAGGGTCACATTGATGAAGAAATTAATCGGCGTACAAAACTTGCCTGGAGAGCTTTTGGAAGAAACACCATAATTTTCAAGAGCAATATGCCATTATGTCTTAAAAGAAAAGTGTTTGATCAATGCATCCTTCCAGTGCTTACGTATGGTGCAGAGACGTGGACCTTAACTAAAAGAGACATACAAAGGCTGCAGACAACTCAAAGAAGCATGGAGAGGTGCATGCTTGGTGTAACCAGGAGAGATAAGAAGAGGAACTCGTGGATCCGAAAAATGACAAGAGTGGAAGACTTCATGATCAGAGTTAAATCCCTGAAATGGCAATGGGCTGGACATACTGCCAGAAGGACAGATCATCGATGGACAGCCGAAATTTTAGATTGGATTCCAAGGGACAGGAAAAGACCCAGAAGAAGACCACATGGGAGATGGGTGGATGAAATTCGAAAGTATGCAGGGGTGACATGGAGGAGACTGGCACAAGACAGACCGTTGTGGAGGAAACTTGGGGAGACCTTCGTCCAGCAGTGGATTGATAATGGTTGACAATGATGATGATGATGATGATGATACAAAAAGATAGCAAATTTCATGGAAGTAAAGTTGAATTAGTCAAGTATCTTGGATTACCAGTTTCAACACTAAAAACAATTTTAAAAGAAAAAGAGTCAATCAAAATTACTTCCGAATGGTTAGGTCATTGTGCTAATAAGAGAAGGACTTTGAAAAGTTCCCCTTGCGGTGAACAACTGGAAACAATAAACAAAGACATCGCTCTTTCCATGTTTTATCAACACATAGCAATCCGGTCACTGCTGGGGATCCGAATCCCACATCTCTCGATATCTATCCGGGGAAAAACAATTTTAAACTATGAAACAATTTAACTATGTGGTTCAGGCAAGCTCGAGCTGCAAGCATACCTTTAAATCAATGTTTCCCAACCTGGGCGGTAAATCGTAAGGGACCATTGAGGGGGGGGGGCATTTTTCAAGGGGGTGGTAAATCATAACTGGTCATTAGAGGGGAGAGTTTAGGTTTTGTGGATTTTACAGCAATAATTTTGTGTTAATAATAAAGGCAATAAAATGTTTAAGAAAAGGGTCTTAGATTTATTTTAGTATTTGTGTTCTATAACTTTGTGTGTGGCAGTACTTTTAATTACTTATGTTTATAAACATTTAAAATAAGTTAAGTTTTAATATGTGTTTTATTCATAAGGATTATACATTATGCCACAAAAAAGTACAGTTATTTTGGGATCAGGTGTTTCAAACAAGGATGTATTAACCAACTGGTAACATAGCATTTCTGTGAGAGTGTGTTAGTCACGAGAGATTTGAGTACCCATGCACCATCTTGAATACTTCATTCGTTGTCTTGAATACTAGTATTTCCAGGTACTTATTGAAGACTGTCAATTCCTCTTCGTTATGATTAAAATTCGGCTTCCTAAAACTTTTTATTCACAAACTAATCCATTGACAAAGTGTAGCTGTAGAAAGTTTGCTTGGAAATATGTACCTTGTCCTGTACAGAAATTCAAGCTGAAGGCAGCCATTGATCAGAAGTGTGGAGAATTTTGGGACTTTTGACAGATGATAAAAATTATTTTGTTGTTGAACTTTGTTTTTTTAACACAATTGTGTGACTTGATTTCTATTTTTTTCCCCCTGTGGTTCCTATATTTTTACTAGAAGGTCTTGAAGCAAATTAATCAAAATATACTTGCACATATTCATAATAATTATTTAGTTTGAACTAATGAAACATGAATTTGAGGTTATTGTCGCTGATTTCAGCATGCTTATTACATTGTACTTTGGGGAGGGGGAAGCATCCAATTCTCAGAAATAGGCACTAGGCTAAAGAAGGTTGGGTAACACTGCTCTAAATGGATCAGTATTGAAGGAAAAGGTCTTAGAAATTGCTGCTCGACTTGATTTAAACTACTTTACAGCTTCAAATGGATGGATGGATGGATCGACTGAAGAAATGCCACAATCTTATCACTTTGTAGGGAATCTGCAAATGTTGATCCGATTACAGTTCATAAATGAAAGATGCAGACCTTACCTGCTTTAGTTGCAAATTATGCTTCAAAGGACATTTTCAATGACGATGAGACTGGCCTTTTTTTTTTTTTTTTTTTTTCAATCTTATGCCTAATAAAATATATGTTGTAATGGGAGAGTCTTGCCACGGTGGAAAAATGTCAAAAATGCGATTGACTGTCTTATCATGCTGCAATGTCGACGGGAGTGAAAAATGAACACCTCTGGTTATCAGCAATTCTAAGAAACCACGATATTTCGAAAAGGGGAAGAGTTTCCGTACGAGCTATGAAGCAAATACTTTAAACTACTTTACAGCTTCAATAAAAATCCGATAAGTATCCGGAGTTTTATTTCTATCGATACAAAACTGTTGTATGATCATACGTATGCATGAAACTATCGACTACTTTCAGTGAAACACCATAAAAGTGGTGTGACTTCATACTAATAATGCTAGGTGGTGCTGTCTATCATAAACAAAGGTGGCTACGTTAAGTGTTCAGTTCGAGCAGCGAGCAGTCGTGAAATTTGTAAAGGAAGAAGGCGTATAATCCTTGGATATTACGAGAAGACTTCGAATGGTGTATGGCGATGCGGCTATGTTTTGTTCCAGTGTTTATGGATGGGTCACAAAGTTCGAAGCTGACCACGAGAGTCTTGAAGATAAGGCACGGTCAGGTAGGCCTAACACGGCGGTGACTGATGAAATGACTACATGGATTGACGACTGGATTAAAGGTTACAGACACATTCGTTTTCGGGATATTGCCATGGAATCGGATATCAGTAAATATTCTGTTGGACAAATTATGCATGAACATCTCAACTATAGGAAGATCTGTGCCAGATGGGTACCCTGAATGCTTACAGCAGTGCATAAACGCCAAAGGCTAGACATTTGCAATGAACTGGTCCAGCGCTATGATGAGGAGGGTGGCGCATTCCTGGGGTGCATAATCACAGGTGATGAAACGTGGATTCATTGGTTCGAAATGGAGACAAAACAGCAAAGTATGCAATGGCGTCATCCAAATTCACACCCATCAGGGAAGTTCAGATTTGGTTCATCGGCGTCTAAGGTCATGGCTACTGTCTTCTGGGACAAATACGGTATCCTTCTGGTTGAATACTTGGCAATAAATGAAACAATAAATGCAAAGGTCTATGTGAAGACACTGAGAAAACTTGCGTAGTGTGTCCAGACCGAATGGCCAACATTGAAAAACAATCAAATGTTACTTCAGAATGATAATGCTCGGCCACATATTGCCAAACCAGTGCATGCAGAAATTGTAAAACAGGGGTGGACCATTCTTCTGCACTCTGCTTACAGTCCGGACTTGGCACCTTCCGATTTTCATGATTTTGGTCCCTTGAAGGATAGTCTTCGTAGTCACCACTATGAGAGCATGGGCGATCTGCAAGTGGCTGTTCATCAATGGATTTGCAACAGACGTGCTGATTTCTCCGCTACCGGAACAAATCGACTTGTTGATCGGTGGAGGAAATGCATCGTGCTGAATGGAGAATATGTGGAAAAGTGACTTTGACTGTTTGTACCATTCTATTACGTATGTGATTATCATATTTATGCATCCTGTATTTTTTATTTCTCTACTGTAATTGATAAGAATAAAAATCCGGATACTTATCAGACACCCCTTGTAGAAGGTCTGGATGATGCAAACTATATTTCAAGAATTTTTGCACAATCTTAAATGAGATTGCAAAAGCAAAACATTATCTTATTTATTGATCAGTCAGCCCATATTGATTTGAAACTTTCAAATGTGCACATGCAGTTTTTCCCTCCAAACTGCACACACAAACTTCAGCCGTGCAATTTGGGGATTATCTGCTCCTTCAAAGGGTTTTGCCGGAAACAGTTGGGGAAAAAAGCAGTGGCTGAACTTGATTCTGGAAACCTTGAAGAGAGATGCGTGGAGACAGAAAATCAACGTATTGAAAGTGATACATTTTGTATCTTCTTCATGGAATAGCGTGATAAGCACTTGTATTTCTCATTCTTTTGAGGAGAGTGGATTTCCAACCTCACATAAAGTTTCCATGGAAGCAGAGGATGATTCAAATGGACTTGATGCTCCGATTGAGCCAGAGGATGATTACATCAATGAACTTGCAATCGGTTTTGAAGGGTATGCTGCACGTGATGAAAGCGTGCTAACTTCAGAGATTCAAGCAATCTCCTATGTAATAGATTGTTCGTCGGAAGAAGATAATGACGATGACAATGTAGCCAAAATTTCGGAACCTGTGCCTTCTTTCAAAGCAGCATTAAATGGATTAAAACTTGTGAAAAACTTTTTCCTTGGTCACAATTCTCAAGAAAAGCACTTGCGAAGCCTTTCAATTATTCAGAAAGCTTTGCTTGAGCTAAACACTAACAATTAAAAACAAAAGGAAATTACAGATTGTTTCCAAAAAGACATCCCATAATGTAAAGTACATACGCATTTGTACTGCATTTTTTGGTTCTGGCTTAAATATGTCTACAATACATACTGTGATGTCACACACGACACTAACGTATCAGGCCATGTAACATGAGAGTGACTTCACAAATGGAGGAAACTCATCTCTCTAGTGTCATGGCCTTGTAATTTCTAGATTTCCTTGGTTTGGAGTCAGTCTGCTCCAAACGAAAATGTAAATAATAATATATTTGTTAGTTGTGACAGTGACTATATACAAAAATTATATTAGGTGCGGATATGAAATAATGTGGCAAACACACAGTGTAGATTGAAAGTGAGTGGAAGGCCACTGACCTTGAACTGTCCGTAACCAAAAATGCAAAATTCACCTCACTCTCTCTGTTAGTTCAGTGACACATAACAATGTTGTTTGTTGCACATCAGGGAAATGCTGAGTTCACACAAGAATTAAAATATGGATAAACCTTAAATTAAAGAAAATACCTACTGTGTATTTTCATATGTTGTGTAAGGCATATGGGGAGGAATGCATATCACATCCATGTGTTTTTGTGTGGCACAAGATGTTTGGTAAAGGTCGAGAGGGCATTGAAGATGACAAATGTGTTGGACACCCGGGCACTTCTAAAACAGGAGACAATGTATACGAAATATATGTTAATTGTTCAAAATGATCAATGACTGAAGATTAGAATGGTAGAAGAAATGGTAATAACCATCTATAAAGAGACTGTTAAGCAAATTTTATGTGAAAATCTGAACATTGCAAAGGTTTGTGCCAAGATGGTTCCATAGCTTTTCACATTTGAAAGAAAAGAAAATTGCAGGCGAATTTGTGCTGACATTTTGGGGAGCATTAGGTGAGCCCAAACTTTTTACAAGTGTTATCATTTCCGATGGAACCTCAATAATCCTGAAAGGGGAAAAAAACAAAAAAAAACCGGCTAATGCGGGCCACAGGTGGCCTAGTGTGCAACGTTCGTGACTACCACAGAAAGGACCTCAGGTACGAACGCTCGATCCACTAAATATCCGCCGTGCGTCGGATGGGCGCATTAAGCCGTCGGACCCCGGTTACTGGCCCCCGGTAATAAATAAGGGTGTCTTCCTCCCCCTTTATACTTCGCTTCCGTGTCACTTTCCTATCGGGCACTCTAGCCCAAATCTCCTAGCTTCCTATTTCTAAGGGTTGTTTAAGACCTGGGGTCAGATACTCCCTTCCTAAAATCCTCTACATATGATCATATATGATCACAAAATGGCTACATGGAGATGAAGGAAAGCAAAGCACAGCACAGCAAAGCAAGTCCGAGTTCAAGGTCATTTTTTTTTTTTACATTAAGAATGTAATTTTGGCAGAGTGGGTTCCCAATGCAGTGACAACAAACTAGTAGATTATGGCATCCTTGAGAGAGAGTGAATCAGAAAGAAAAACCCAGAGTTGTGGAAAAATGGATGGCTTCATCCTTCACCAGGACAACGTGCTAGCACATTCTGTGCTCTCAGTGAAGCAGTTTATGGCCAAGAAATGCATCACAGTGTTCGAACATCCTGTCTACTCGCCAGATTTGGCCCTGCATGACTTTTTCTTTTCCCTAAAGTCAAATCTGTACTCAAGGTGATTTGTTAGGCAATCAGTTACCTTGGTGAAGAAGAGAACTACTAAAATTCTCAGAGGGTTCACACCAGATGAGCTAGAAGAAAGAGGCCCAGTGGAAGATGCAGCCGTGTGTTGATGCAGAAAAAGGGAGTATGTTCAAGGTGATAAGTGTCAATATGTAAGTTTCTTATTTAACTGAAGTTATGGCATCAGTCTCATTATTTAATAGCCATACCTTGTACATGCACCAGATTATTACTGCACTCTTTTTGAAGAATTAATGAAAAGTTCTCATTACAAGTTGCAATATTCATTTGAAGACTTAACCATTAACAATAAAAAAAAAAATAGGATAACCTTCATTAAACTTTTAGAGTTGATTTAATCGTTCATTGAGTCGTTTAGATGTTCGCCACTAAAAAGTGTAACTTTTTTGTTATTATCACTGATATATCACTCTTTTTTTAAAACTGCTTTTACATTTATTGAATTATTTATAATATTTAAACTGATATTTTTATCTTTGTATAGGGAGGATATTATTGGAGAGTTCATGACAGATTTTAAAACTCTAGCAGAAGGTCCAGGTTTTTCAAATGAATATGAGGTATGATGTCTTAAATGTGTGTGTGTGAAAGAGAGAGAGAAGTAAATTTACAATAAAATAATATTTGCAGCATTAGGGGTGTTTAAAATTATTCTTAAGAAATCTTGATTCATTATGAACAGCTCTGTACGATTCGCTGTTTAAGTAAAAACCTGTAATGCTGCAAAAATTGGAGATTGCAGGTCTTGAAAAGACTTTCAACTTTAAGATGTAAATCTGAGGAGATTTTTTTGTGCATCTTTAAATAATGCACAGGTCATAAAACTCTATAGCACTGTATAAACCTTGAACTGGTACAAATGCCAGCAGGCGATACCACCACACAAAATTAGGGAAGAGCAAACGAGAAAGCTGATCTTGGAAGCTAGTGATTGCGTGGCTCACAGTTGATGTTTGTAATGGGCTAATTTGCAGAGATGTATTTCTAATAATATGCTATTATTTGGAGTCACATTTTTTAAACTTTGTGTTGTGCATTGTTGGATTTTAGCTCTTAGTGTTTATGTGCTCATATTAATACATATGTGCTTACAGTACATGAATTGCTGCTTTCACAGTTTCCTGAACAGGCAGAGCCAATTGCACACAAGCTTGCTCACACATCATTAAACTGTTTTCTGAGATTCAGAAGTTAGCCCTCAAAGAAAGAAGTCAGCCAGATAAATGTTTAACTGATGGAACTAAAATTTACGTTTCCATTTACAGTGATCTCAGCACACAGCTCAAGCTTCACTGACATCCATCCCACATCGTACGCAAGACCTTTTGTACTTAATAGTCATAATCTTTTTCTCATGCAGACATTCCTGAATCTGTTCCTCCCATCCTTCCATGATTTCCTTGGCCTTTCTCTTCCTTTCTTTCCTGCTACTTGGGCTAAAAAAACTCTCGTAGTAAGCATCCCATCACTCATTCTTTCAACATGGCCAAACCACCCAAGAATATTAGTCTGCACTTTACTAACAACATTTTGCCTCACGTTACACATCTGCAATACATTTTCAATTGCCATGTGATCAGAGCAAGTTCTGCCACAAACCAGTGGCAAATCCTTACTTGCAAGTATCTCATTAGTGGTAGGAGAGTGGGAAATAATGCTAATACAATAATGTAATATATACATGGAAGATTAAAATGCAGAATTAAAAACTCAATACACTAATAACCAAAATGCAAATAAAAGCAACAAAAATTGAAATTAAAAAACACTTTAATAACAAAAGGCTATAAAAATCCTAAAAATTAACTGGCTGTATTTGTTTTATTTAAAAACAGTCTACCCCCTATCTTTTCCAGCAAATTTTTTTAGTCAGATCATCATGAAATGTTAGTTCTCTTTTTTGATCGTCCGAGCAAAGTTTTTTCCATTGACATTGAAGCTAGGGAAGACAGTCTTTCTTCGCCTTGAGTATTGCGGCAGTAAGTCTTGATCCTTTTCGTTGAAAAAAACATCCTTTCTGCTGTAGCTGTCATTGCAGGGATAGTTACAGTTAAATTTGCAAGTTTATATACTTCAGGCATGTGCATTAGTTCACTGATTCGTTGTTGTTCATTGAGCTGATAATCAATTCTTGTTCTTCCAAAACTGTTTAATTGCAAAAAACACTTATTGCAGTTTGTGGATTTTTCATGCCTGTTAACAGCCAAAGTAAGTGTGTTTAAATTGTCAAAACCACTTTTTGACCAAACTCCTAATTCTGTAGAAAATAAGACATGGCTAGCAAAAAAAGTTGCTTAATTTATTCAAGCCCATTAAGCAGTGCATATTTTTATATTGTGTCTCGTTAAAATGCCTAACATATTCTTTATTTTTTTATGTTTAGTTGTGAGGTTTGGAATTGCTGGACAAGGCTTATCTTTTCTTACAATTTCCTTTTTTTCTGAAACAGTTCTTCTGGAAAAAGATTTTGACAATAATTCAATAAGACAGGTGTTCTTTCCTTTGTCTTCCATGTAGAGAATTTCAGATTGAAACAACGTCACTTCAAAGGAGAACTCATGCTACCTACACACAGCAGAATGAAAGCTACTGAAAGAAGCTCCTAGCATCAACGTCTCGAGTCCCTCCTATCAGTATACTATCACAACCTTGACCGCACTGCATGCTCTATCTCAGATCTCATGTCTTATGCCTTGCTGGAAGCTGCTAATCCCGGAGCTTCCAGGTCATTGCATGCCGCTCTTCCACAGACGCACACACACACACACACACACACACACACACAAGATGTTTTATTTAATATGTTAAATGCACAGTTTTGCATTTTTTGCTGTTATTATTATGTTATTATTACTCTTAAATAAGAACATGAAAATAAATCTCCAAAAACACAGAGCATGCACAACAAGCTTAGTATTTCTTTGAATAAAGCTCATGTTGAGAAATGGCTTCCTAGTTTAATTGAATTAATAATCTAGATATAGTGTCTATGTATACTCACATTAATATAGATCAACTTATAGACTTTATAGCAGAAGACTTGGCAGACCTAATAGTTTTTCACAACCAGGAAAAAAACATATTAGTAGGAATTGTTGAAATGCTTACTTTCTCTTTGCAGAACAACTACTTTCAATTTGGGAAAACTTTTTCATTCAAAAATCGGGGCTAGCTATGGGCTCCCCACTCTCCCCACTCTTAGCTAACTATTATGTGGGAAAACTAGAAGAAAAGATACTAGTACAACCCACATACTTCTGCTTATATAGCAGATACATGGATGACATCTTATTTATAATAGATAGCTCAGAAATTGTTCCAGAAAGAATTCTAGACTCATTCAATGAATTAGATGATTCCCTTAAGTTCACTATTGAACTTCAAAAAGAAAGAAGAATAAACTTCTTAGATATTACTATCTATTATGAAGATGAAAAATTCCTCACTAGTTGGTATAAAAAACCAATGAATACTAAAAGACTACTGGATTTCAATTCCTATCATCCAGTTTCTATTAAGAAAAATGTAGCAAGTCAGTTTTTAGAAAAAATTAATAAAATAGTTTCTACTGCAGATAAAAAAGAAGCCCATAAAGAAGAGCTTAAAGTCATACTTGCAGAGAATAACTATCCTAAAGAAGAAATTGAGAAGCTTCTGAATTTTAATGGTACGAAGAACCCACAAAAGCAACAAGTAAAATTCACTAGAAAAATTTCTTATCACAAAGGTTTATTTGAGTCTTTAAAGAGAATTAGTAAGAAATACAATATTAGGCTAGCTCCAAGTTTAGAGAACAAAGTTAAAAAAAATTTCCCTAAAATAGTTCAAAGAGAAGAAGATATTTTAAAAATGCAAGGAGTAGTTTATGAAGTAAATTGTAGTTGTGGACTATCTTACATAGGTGAAACAGGTTGCAGACTAGAAACTCGTATAGCTGAGCATAAAGCAGCTATAAAAAATTGCTCCAACAAGACTGGATTAGATAGGCATGTTAGAGAAACTGGGCACAGCATGGATTGGAATTCCCTTAAAGTAATCAGTTTCCAAAGCAATTTCCAAAAAAGAAAACTGAAAGAAGGAATAGAGATTGAGAAAAATCAAAATTCCATCATCAATGACTGCAAAGGATTTTCCCTGCCTAACATCTGGCAGGATTTGTTGAAAAATAACCTAAACCGTCAAGGTTAACCGCAACCGTGATAGTGACTAGTAAAAAGTGACAACAACAAGACAGCCTGAAGAAGGAGAAGAGTTTTCTCCGAAAATTTGCTATTAATGAAACAATTACCTAGTAAAATTCCCATAAAAGTTGCTTTAGATTATTAAAAGCTTAGTATGTTCTGAGGATTTGCCCCTGCCGCAAACTTCCTGTAAGTAACTCATCTCTGCAGTACACAAATGACTTCTTTATCTCTTCTGCAGTATCCAGGTTTCACTGCCATACATCAGAGTAGGAACAATTACACTTTCATATACAGCCATTCAGGACTTTCTTAAGAACCCATCATTTCTGAGAAATCCTCCTAAAGCAGCTATGACTTTTCATGAAGAATTCACTCGCATACTAACTTCATCTAATTTGTTCTCTCTATCAAACATGCTACCCAAATATGCACTCATTCACTTGGTTAATCACTGTGCAATTTAGACTGATCTTGTATTTAGTGCTAACAGTTCCTCACTCAAAAACCATGACTTTGGTTTTTCTCTCATTTATACTCATTACTCAGTTTGAATTTCATACAGACTTTGTACATCTGGGACAACATACTGTGCAACTAATTTTTGTTCTCAGCCAACAGGACTGTGTCTTCAGCATACAGCAATTTGCACACATGGATATTACCATGACACAAACCAGTATTGTTTATATTGGCATCATGTTGTATTGCATCCATCAATATATTAAACAACCATGGTGGCATTACACAAACGCATGACTCCTGCAATAAAAGAAAACCATTTTGATACAAAACCATTCACTCGTACACATGCTCTACTGCCAACATACATGGCTTTCACACTATTAAGTAGATTCCCATATTAAGTAGATTCATATTATTGAGTACCTTCCGCAGAAGTATCATATTTACTCGGTAATAAGCTTTCTCTAAATTTATGAAAGCAACAAAAACTTTCTTATCAACAGACAGACATTTTTTAGTCATCATACGTAATGCAAAAATGTGATTAGTGCAGCCCTTACCAGGAATAAAACCACTCGTGTACATTCCACACTTTCTCTGATGTAAGACCTCATCAGTGCTGGGAAGTAGTGCCCTACTTTTATTGTGGTTTGAAGTGTAGTGCAACTACAAAAATAAAAAAGTAGTTTTCTTTGTAATCCGCCACAAAAGTCAAGTAGTTCTAATGAAATTTGGCACTACGTTTTCCACTACTTTTCTTTGTATGAGACACAGATTTTACCGTGACATTAGAAAATTGCCAAATTCAGCTTGACCTTAGACACAATTATGTAGTGCAGCATGATGCGTGACTTTCACGATGCTAGGTCATGACCGTGTGTGTGGGGCATAAGAGGAAGGAATAATGAGGCTAAGACACAGCAAAAACAGTGTTGCTGGGCCAGCAGTGCCAACAGTGGCCCAGCACTATGTTGCCACTGCCCAATCGTCAATAAAATGTCCTGGCGACCACCATGTGGGCTAGCAGTTTAGGCCAGCAGTTGGCACCCCATCAGTTGTTATCTGCCCGAGCAGGACCATTAGTTATCCATCACAAGCAGTGGCTGCCGTAAGCAGCCCTGCAAGCACGTGCCATAAATAATGTCTAACCTTATGTGGTCCACTAGTATCCCGACAGTGGCAGCCAGCAATCACATGGCATAACTGATGTCTTGCCGGATCTTGTCCGCCAATTTCTCAGTAGTAGCCATTAAAAAAAAAGATAACCACAGTTTCCAGGCACGACTAACCCTCTCACACACACACGCACACACACACACAAAACTTCTGCATGATGGCATGGCGGGGGAAATTTTCTCAACAGGTCCTGAAAAACGCCCGTTTGGATCTGGCTGGAAACAAACCAATGATAGTCTGCATGCAAAGCGAGCACTCTAGCCACTACACTGGTTTGCCATGCACGATCCTTTGCTTGAAGCTGGGCCTCTTTCCTGCATGATGTGAAACAAAGTGTTCTCTTTTTCATAAATGATTTCATATAATTCATATCATTATTTTTTCAACGTAAATGGCTATCTGTATTCTCAATTCTTTGTGTGTTAGTGCAGGAATTTTGCTACGAAATGAGTTTTTATAAATACATGAGAGTAATTGATTATTTCTTACAGTTCATTAATAATTATTTATATATTTTTCTTCTCATGGTAATCTTCATCAACATGGCATTTCATTAGGAAATTAATTCGCCTCTCTACAAATGCCTTTTTTTTTTTTTCGCTTAACATCCACTAAAATAACACAATGACGATAGCGTCATCTTCAACTGATACCACGAGAGACACAACACGTGTTGCTTCAATGCATGCACAGTTCGGTTGCTTTAATTGCCAGCTACAGGCCACTAGTGGCACTTGCTTGGAGGCCCGTTCTTCACGGTGATGCTGCAGGGCCATCAATGGCTGCCAACTGATGGCGATGGCACCAACGGACTGCTACTGTGCAGTGAACGGCAGATTTTAGCCAGCAGTGACTATCACTGCCAGCTGGTGGCCAGCAGTTTTTCAACACTTGTGTTTTTGCTGGGGAGACATCTCCAAGAGGTAGGAACAGTCATAAAACAGTGAACCCTATAAATCCAAATGTTCGACCCTGATGTAAGGCCATTCTTTCAGAGATTGTGTAAACGTTGTATTTGCATCTCAGCTTAAAAGTTGGTGCCATCTCCTTTGCTGAGATTACTTCCTAGTTTCATATTTCATGCTTCCTTAGTTAAAGTTAAGAACGATTGCTGAAACAGAACTTTGAGCAGTTTCCAGTAGCTGTTCTAAATCAAAAAGCAAAATGCCAAAGAGAATTTTTATTACTATGCACGTTTCTGGTACAGTGGGCAAAGCCTTTTGGCTTCAAAATCATTCACATCAAACTTTTAAAATCTTCATCTCCAAGTGTGTTTTGCAATCCTTTTTTAATATTTATGAGATGTATGTGTTTAGTCATAGATTATTTATTTATTTTGATTCATCAATGAATGAGTTTTTATTGTTTTCTTTGTTCAATTTATTTAAAAACACGTCTGAGAATTCATTGTATGCTACAAATGGCACCCGTGTGTTCCTAATTAACTATTACAGCTTTCACTACACACTGATACATCATTTACCACAACTGATGTTATTTCATTTCGTAACACTATTTTTTGTATCTATTTAGAAACATCACGGTGTTTTGTGATGTGGCCATCAATTCGCTATACTT
The DNA here is from genome assembly GCA_039090855.1 of Macrothele yani. Taxonomy (NCBI): domain Eukaryota; kingdom Metazoa; phylum Arthropoda; class Arachnida; order Araneae; family Macrothelidae; genus Macrothele; species Macrothele yani. Next base: position 113,522,017 of record CM077013.1, on the reverse strand, counting down.
AAATCTTGAATTAAAATGTAGTGTTACCAAGTGTTTCTGCTCATGATGTTTCCTTCATGAACACTTTATCGGTATAAAGCCCAACTTTAGACTTAATAAATAATTTAATTGAAAGTACAGTTTTTTTGTAACATTTTGAAAAGTAAAAAAGAAGCATTCTGAAAAGCAGTAGAAAGTAAAATTTCCCTTATCCATGGTCATTAGAAAATTTCCCCTGAACGGTGGTCGTTAGGAAAAATTCCCCAATCTGCGGTCATTGTGAAAGTTTCCAGGATCCGAGTTCGCTAGAAATTTCCCTGATTGGTGGCCTTTATTAAAATTTTCCCGGTGTGTGGTCATTAGGAAAATTTCCTCGATCAGTGGTTGTTAGGAAGATTTCCCTGGTTAGTGGTTGTTAGGAAAAGTTCACCGATCGGTGGTCATTAAAAAATGTCTCCTATGGTAAAGAACTTTCTCCAGTTGGTCATAAGAAAATCTCCCTGTTCTGCTGTCAACAGAAAATTCCCCAATTGGTGGGCCTTAGAAACTTTCTCTGATATATGGTCGTAAAGAACATTTTACCAATCAGTGATCATTAAAAAACTATGGTAAGAAACTTTCTCCGGTCGGTGATCATGAGAAAATTTCCCTGATCGGTGGTCGTTAGAAAATTTTTCCGATCCATAGTCATTAGGAAAATGTTCTTGATCCGTGGTTGTTAGAAAATTTCCCAATCCCTGGTCATTAGAAAATTTCCCCAATCTGTGGTCATTAGAATATTACCCCGATTTGTAGTCATTAGACATTTTTCCCTATCAGTGGTCATCAGGAAAATTTCCCCTATTGGTGGTCATTAGAAAAATTTCCCCAATCCGTGGTTGCTAGGAATATTTTCCCAATCTGTGGTCGTTAGAAAATCTTTCCCAATTGGTGGTCATTAAAAAAATCCACGATCTGTTGTTGTCAGTAAAATTTCACTGATTCGTGGTCGTCAGAAAAAGGTCGTTAAAAAAATTCCCCGCTTGTTGGTTGTTAAAAACTCCCCGATTTGTGGCCGTTAGAGAATTTTTTCCGATCTGTGGTCTTTAAAAATTCCTCTGTTGGTGGGGTTAGAAAGATTTTCCCGATCTCTGGACCTTAGCAAAGTTTCTTCAATCTGTGGTCGTTAGAAAATTTTCATGGTAATTAGGAAGATTTCCTTGATCAGTGGTCGTTAGAAAAATTTCTCCGATCTATAGTCGTTAGAAAATTTCTGTGATCTGTGGTCATTTGGAAAATTTTCCCGATACGTGGTCATTAGGAAAATTTTCCTGATCTACCATGCATTGAAGATAGAAAGTAGTTTATGGGGAACAGTGTGTTGATGTGAATACTGTGAGACAATGGGTAAAGCAATGTAAAGATAAAGTGGGGAAAGCACATTTGAACGACAAACCATAGTCAGAGAGGCCATGATTACAACAGACCACTTTCATCAACAGCATGTTGAAGAAATCATCCAAAGAAATCATTGCACAAAGCAAAACAAAATTGCCTCTGAAGTGGGCATTACTAAAGAAAAGGTAAGGCATATTATCAGTGTTCTTGGATTTCAAAAAGCTGGTGGGTACTGTTCATGTTGTCTGATGAGATGAATGCAAATTTAACATGAACTTGTGGAACATTTTAAAATAGAAGATGAGGCTTTTCTGGACCAGATTCTGACAGGAGAAGAAACATGGATTCACCATTACAATCCAGAGAAAAAAAGGTAGTTTATGGAATATCACCCTAAAGAATCAATGTAACCAAAACAATTTGTAACATCAGCCTCATCTGAGAAGGTCATATTGTTGGCTTTTTTGGTATAGTGAAGGGCTTATTGTTGCTGATTTTCTGGAAAATGGGGCTGCAATAAATTATAAATGTTACATTGAAACTCTGAAGAAAAGGAAAGCAGGTATCCAAAAGAAAGCAAAGCAAAATCATCAAACACTTTTCCAGCATTGCAATGCTAGGCCTCACATTGGCGCTACCACAATGGCTGCCATCGGATGTCTTAAGTTTACTGTACTGCCACATCCTCAGTATAGCTCAGATCTTGCTTGCTCTTAACAATTCCCACTTATTTCCGAAATTAAAGGAATACTTGAATGGCCATCACTTCACATCTGGCAAAATGAAGTCAGCAGTATGCCAGTGATATCACAGAAAAAAAAAACTGAATTTTTTAAGGGTGGCCTTACAGAACTATTGAAACATTGTAAGAAATATTATTGAAGTATGGGGTGATTATGTGGAGAAGTAATTATACTTTTAAATAAAAGACAAAAATAAATTTGTTTTTGTTTCATTGAAAAAACTGTCACCATTCATATATTTTTTTTTTCAGTGGTGGCAAAATTTATCAGCCCACCTATGTAACATCTGTAGAAGGGTTTTTTTTTTTTTTTTCAGAAAGAAGAAAATAGTAATGCCAAAGTTTAGAGTAGATATTGGTATATAGCAGCACAAAGCATCAAAATTGTCATTTACCAAGAGACTTTTCCAAAAACTCTTCAGTTAGTAATGCCATATTTGTAACAAAGTAACAGTGATGAAATGCTCCTCTAACACAACCATAAGAATGGTCAAAATGTAGATCAGAGAATATTTCTGGTTTTCAGCAAAGGAACTCGAAGGTATGTGCTGAGAGGGACATGGAACTATCCTCAATGAGGAAAAGGACAGATAAAGTTTTGACGTAAAGTCAGAGTATTGACTTTTTAATCGTGTGACAGAAGAGTAATTTTTTTAATTGTTTTAGGGCTGCTCATGATTGTGTTAGAGGGGCATTTCACCACTGTTGTTACTTTGCTGCAAATATGGCGTAAATAATTGAAGGGGTTTTGGAAAAGTCTCTTGTTAATGACATAATTCTGATTCTTTGTGCTGCTATATACCAATTCTATCCTAAACTTTGGTGTTACTATTTTCTTCTTTTCTGAAAAAAATTGCTTTGTATAGTAAGTAGGAATTTTATTATAACCTTTTTTACAAAACTAAACTTCCGAACTCCGACGTGTTACTTCAAAAATACATCATATACTACCAAATCTGGAGCATTGCGATTTTCCACAAATACTCTGCACTGTGCTACAACTGACATCACATTTCAAAATATTTAAATACATGTGGAGATTATTATTCTGTAATAGCGTGGGGCTAGATTTCTCCTCCTTTGTTCAAGTGGATCAGTAAGTTCCTCAGCACAATGTATCAAGAAAGATAGAAATGTGAATGATGTTCATCTTTGCTTCTCTTTTGCTTTTCTGGGGTGTAAGAATAAATACTGGGAGGCAGGATTTCCATTCTGCTTGTATATCTTCCATGCCTTAACCCACAAATGAAGCACAGATCATGTATGACAGAAGTCCTTAACTTCTTTTTTCTCCATTCTTCCTTTGTGGTGATTTAGTTTATCATTCCTTTTCTTTCTCCATGCTATTGTTAAACTCTAAATGTTTTATTTACATTAGAAACGGATTTATGTAGAAATTTTAATAGGTCTTTTGGCACTTCCAGTCAAATAATCTCAAAGTTAAGGTTAACTTCCTTTTTCGAGCAAATGTATACATCAGTGCCGAAGTAGTGGTTTGTGGAGATTTAAGGGATAAAGAATCCTATCTCAATCAAATTCTCAATGAAGCAATGAAGATGAACCAGAAGAGAGTGTCCCAACTCTTACTGTTACAGGAAAAGAAACCCAAGCAGCAATAAACATTTTACAAAACTTTGTTGAAGCCATGCCTGCCGCCCCGGTGGCGCAGTGGTCTAAGCGATGGCCTCTGATCATTCGTCCGAACGGGGTCCGGGTTCAAATCCCAGTGAGGCATGGATGTTGTGTTTGTCTTACGGCACTGGGTCTCTCCCTTCCCTGGAACCAGTGACCCTAAATTAGGGACGGGCGACTGCTTAAAGCCCATTGAGTTGCTCACGGTGGTCGTTAAACCTCCAATCAAAAAAAAAAAAAAAAAAAAAAAAAAAGAAGCCATACCTGGAACAAGTGATAAAACTGTTAATGTGATTGCTTACCTAGAAACTGTGCTTGAGCATGAAAGGTCAATAAAGAAATGACATAGTCTGTTAGCAGATTTCTTAAAACATGAACCAGGTAATTCAGTATACTTAATTCTATTTTATTGTGATGAATCAAGCAACATTTTGAATAGGTTTTTAAATGTTTGTGCTTTTAAAAAATGCAGATAAAAATGTAAAATAAAGGCACATTTAAAGATATGGTTAAGCAATTAAATTCGAATAAATTTTGGTTTTCTCAACAACTCAAATTTTTTTCACAATTCTTTTGATTCAACTTATCAAGAGTCAACTCTATATGGGAAGTGAAACCAATTGCTCTCTTATTCAGCATTTTTATATCATTGTGTATAGACATATCTGTGTTTATTAGCGAATTCAGCAATGAACTAATCCATTTCTTTCTCTCTGTCTAGTGTATAAATGCTAAGAAGAAGGCTAAAAAGAAAAGTTACAAGAATTCTGGTGTGGTAAGATTTTTTTTTAAGGTATTCAGAGTTATTGCTTGTGTACTTTATTTTATATATTTGAAATTTACAATTTTTAAGATATTCTGTCTACCACTGAAAGTGGTAGACAGAAGTTGAATTATGCACCACCTTCATCCAACCATTTTGATGGATAGTACCAGGCTGAGTCAAAAGTTCATCCTGTTTGCTGCGAAAAAGTTTAATTCGAGAAAACCATACATGCTCCTTCTGGTTATGGGCTGTTGTTTTCTATTGTCCTTTGCAAATGCTCTACCAGAGCCACTATCCTATGGCAGTACTGCTTAGCAGGTTTTGAGGACAGAAACTCTCTGATGCCAGATTTCACATCCACCTCTGAAGCAAAGTGCCATCCTTATAGGAAATGTGCTACGGAGAGAATTAGGTAGTAGTAGTAGTAGTAGTAGTAGTAGTAGTAGTAGTAGTAGTAGTAGTAGTAGTAGTAGTAGTATGAGGCATGGTCTAGACTGTATGGAAGGATGGGATAAGATCTCAACCCCTTCCAATTTCTGTAGTTTTTGGTGGACCACTTTGGAGGTGAGATTTGGGGCATTTTCCACTTGTAGCAACCCCACTTCCTATTGATTAGAGCTGGGTGTCATTGGTGCAGAGCATCATGGATCCACTGCAGTTATTTGGCATAGAGGTTCCTGTTCACAGCCTGACCATCTGGCATGAGTTTGCAGTGCACAGCACCCTCACAATTCCACCAAATGCACCACATGACTTTTATCTCAAACCACCCTCTTAGTACTGCTGGCTGTGCTTCCTGGAGTTGCCTCAGCTGCTGGTTACCAGTGCTAGGATAACATAGGAATATCCACTTTTCAGCACCTGTGACGAAACAACTCCAAAACCTGTTCTGTAGATTTGACAGCATTCTATAACAGAGAGCAATAAGTTGCTCCTACTGCTGGGGTGTCAATTCATGTGGAACCATATAATGGTGCTTGGAGGACAGTGCTATGGTGGATTGGGAGGACTCCTCCTTAGCTGCCACTTGTAGTGTACTGGTACCAGGGTTCACTGTCACAGCTTCAATCAGGGTGTTGGTGTTAATGCACCCAGCACTGAAACATCAGAACTGTTTTCATGCAGCGCTTCTGTCCACTGTTTCCTTGCTTTCAGCTGCATATAATTCTCTTACTGCTGTTGTCGCATTTAACCCTCTTCTCCAATAACAGTGTAGGAGCACCCAAACAGCACATTTATCAACCTCCATCCTGTGTTCACCTGATAGTGAGATGTGGCTGTGTGCAAAATGCACATCATCTCGGTACGCAGACAATGCCGGTGCAGGTTTCACACAGAAATGGGATGCCCAAAATTATGTATAGCTCATAATGGGACAAACTTGTGACTCACCCTTATATAAAAATTGCCTAGTTTAAAAGAAAAAAAATGTTGTTGTGTTTTTGGGGATAGAACCTATGAAAAAGAAGTTTAAAGTAACATGATAAAATTTATGGAAATTTTGATTGATGACATTGCATTATTTTTCCAAATTCTTATAAGTTTCAAATGTTGTAGCTGTATAGCGTGCTAACATATCTGAAGCATCAGTGGTATTAGAATTTTTTTGACATTCCGTATAGAAATGAAAGACAGATATTATGTTTTACTCTACATTGGAGTTGTAGTTAGTCATGAGTGTAAGTTCCAGATGAAAATATTTTTAGTACACACTTCTGTAATAGCAGCAGTTCAGCTGATCTCTAGAACCAGTGATTCAAAATTATGGTCCAACATCCATAAGAATTTTGTCTCAAGCATCTCAATCCAGAACGATGCAACACTCTTTCGTTGCCAGAAACAGCATCCATTAATTCATGTGATTAGCATGTGTCATCACTTGCCTCAAATAGTATCACTTTTTTTTTCTTTTTTTCTTTTTTTTTTTTTTTTTTTAGAGGGCTCTGAAGAGCACAGTTTACTTCTCAAGTAGATGTTGTATTTACAATTTTACAGAGACAGAATATTAAATCCATCATGGAACACTTCATCAACACTTTTTCTTTTTTTGCCTAAGTCATACTCCAAATTTTCATCCAAACTTTATTTGTGTTTTTCTGCATTACACAAATTTCTGACTAATCAGTGTCACTAAGAACTTTGGACTAGCGCCCCCAGTGTGATGAAGGGTATTATTGTATAGCCAAAAGTTATAACATTCAATGTCATTTAATTTGTGTAATATTTAGACTTTGTCTTCAGTATTTTATTTCAATTGATGCATGAAAAATGATGCTGAGAGGTTTCTGTTACAGCATGGAGAGATAGAAAGAACCCAAACCTTGGGTATAGGTCTTACAGTTTATATTGTATACCTTATCAGAGAATGGCTTCCTAAATTCTCTAAAAATATATACTCTTAGCAAAGAATATGGCTTAGTTGGAAATAAGTAGAATATTTTTTCACGCTAGTTATTACGTACCTAGTATAGGATATATTGGTGTAGCAGCAATGAAAGTTCCTTAAGTAAGATGTAAAACATTGAGTTTGGGAACTGAGATGTATGAAATATTTCTGTGTATATGCAGGTGTCAGTGTTTGTTATTATCTGTTCTCCTCTACACAGAGAAATCAAAAACAGTGATATAAGAAATGTGGGTCTTTCTTTTCTGTCGTGTATTGCCCAGGCCTGCGTGTATCTAGAAAGCTTTACAAGAACTGTGTGTCATATGTTACAGAAATGAGCTGTTACTGTTAGCATGTAAAAATGAATGAAAATGTTTCACACATTCTCCATATATTATATACACATTAGTAGGACGATCTAAAAAAGTGTTTTTTCATTTTCCCTTCACAACAGCAGCAGTTTGCCTCATATGATTTTGTAAATATTCTAGTAAAATATTTGTGCATGCATGTTGAATACCGTCTTCTAGCTCAAGCACATTGGATGGTGGGGTATCCAGCAATCTGATGTCCCATTTGACATGGTAAAATTTTGTCCATGCAAAAAAAAAAAAAGGTTTCTTTTTCTGAATTAATCCATTTTTAAAAGTCCTGCCTTCTTTATGGATAAAATTTTACCTTGATGGGGTGCACAAACTTCTCTTTTAAAGGTTATTTAAATAAAAATAAACTGAAAAAAGATACTTGGTCAAAAGAGTGTGATAGATTTTGTTGTCTAGGATCAGCGTCTGAAACACTTAGTTGTTGACACCCGTGGGATGAGAGGTGCAGATGTTCATTCTGATCATCACTTGGTAGTGTCACGAGTGAAACTTAATGTTGGTTGGAGGAAAACGAATAGGAAGAGGCCCAGGATAGAAAGAATAAAGGTTGAAAGGCTCCTTGAAGATCATCAATTTTTACCTTAATTTTATAATATCAGGTTGCATTCAACAATATGGGCCCTATGTTAGACAAAGAAGGAATGTTTCCTGAGCACCAATAACGTTCATATAACGTGAGAAACAGTACACAATATATCAACTATATAGTTGACAAATATGTACAGTTATAAGTATCTATCACTACAGGAGTACTAAGTGACAGTGGTTGGAAGAACTTGATCAGCAGCAATTTTAAAATATGCTTAGGCATTCAGGTGTAGGTTCACTCAGATGAAGGAGCCTAAAGCCATCCACTAAATCATGATCCACAACATTACACTTCTACTAGTCTAGAGAGTCATGACCAAGCTTTCATACTGTTGCCTTCAAATTTTCACCCTCCCAGCTGCATGAGACAGTTAAAAATGTGACACATCAAACCACATGACTCCAGTTTCAAATAATTAAAATTCTGCCTGTAGTACTAATTTTCCTTTTTCCTGGACATGTTTTTTTCTTATTCAGTGGCATACAGAGACTAGTCTTCCAATGTTGTAATACAGACATTGCAATAGCAGATTGCATCATTGAGATGCTATTTGACATTGTTCCTTATTCAAATCCTTTGACTCTCTGTTGGCCATCACAAATCTGGCTGTTCTCAACTCCCTTAGGACATCATTCTCACTACAGACCATATCTAACTACCGGTCATGCTCTCACTATCAGTTTTCTGTTGCATCAATCACTATTTGTGTACTCCTACTACTGTTGCTCCTCCACATTGCAAAAGTGCAGCTGCAGTTTTTGTGATAATTTCAGCACCCCTCCAAATACCACTATCATTCACATGAACAGTGTGCCCGATACATCAGTTAAACCTTCAATGGCATATGAGATATGGCTGTCAAATAACGAGATTTATGCTATAACTTTGGTTAAATAAGAAACTTAGATTTTATAACTCTTGTCACCATCAATGTGCTCCCCTTCTGTATCAACACAGCACTGCATTCTTATCTTCCACTGGGCAAAACAGTGCTGTTGCTCATTTGGTGTGATCCAAATGAGCAACAGCACTGTTTGGTCTTTATTTCTTCACCACAGTAACTGACTTGAAATGGGTCCCTTGAGTACAGACTTGACTTTAGGGGAAAGAAAAAGTTACACAGGACCAAATCTGCCAAGTAGGCAGGATGTTCAAGCCCTGTGATGCATTTCTCTGCTGAAAACTGCTTCACTGAGGGCACTGAATGAGCTTGCTCATTGTCCTGGTGAAGGATGAAGTCTTGTTTTCACAACTCTGGCCTCTTTCTTCTGACTCACTTTCTCAAAGTCACCTGAACCTGTTTGTAGTAATGCTGGTTCACTGTTACTCCATCAAGAACCCATTCTTCCAAAATGACAGACATCCTGAGTGTCAAAGAAAGCAGTTAACTAGGCCACAAACTTGGACTTGATGTGCTATGCTTCCTTTATCCTTAGTGACGTTGGTGTTTTCCCAAGGTTAGTAGAGGACAAGGTTATGCTCATTCTGCACTTCTGGTGATTGCTTTGTGGCATCACTGTCCAGATCGTCATCGTAAGGCTACCTGATCACCACATTTCTTTTTAACCATAGCAGCATGTTGAAATTATTATTTGTAAACCAGCCGGAATAACCTTCATAAATTCTACCAGATTTTTTAATGCGTAATGTTTTAAATTTTTAATTTAAAAAATTTGGGGAATGTCTCCAAGATGCTTTTCTCATTCCTCATAAAGAAATTCTTTATTACATGACAATAATATATCCTGCTGTGTGTTTTCCATTTTAAATTTATATAAAAACAGCAAAAATTTTCCTTGTAACTAAATTAACATTTAAAAGTATAACCGTTTCCCCACCCTTTATGTAACAAAAATGTGCGGGAGGTATTTTTGAAATCTCAGTTACTAAACTATTCACAGGACTCTGAATTTCTTCTGTATTTAATGTAAATGTGCTTTTGCATAAGCTTTTGTCTTGTGTTTAAGTTGTAAAAATTATTGACAAGACATCTTCCATAGCTACAGTTTGGATCTATGATTCACACGTTACTATGGTGATATTGCTCAGTGATGTCACAATTTTTCGTCTGCACGGAAGCCAATGGGCAAACCTTGCTGTCTATTAACCTTGGTGTTTTCCAAGGCATTGACTGTTTTTTTTCACACCAAGATCATATTAGAAGACCCAAGTTTCACCGTAAGAGATAACACTTTCTAAAGGATTAGGATACACCTGAATTTGCCCCAGGAATGTCAACACAAATTGGCTTGTGATTTTCTTCTCTTTGTTCACATGTGAGGAGCTTCAGAACCATCTTGTCACAAACCTTTGTGATGTTCAGATTTTCATGTAATATTTGTGTAACAGTTTATTTATTGATATTTACCATTTCTGTTATCATTCTAACACTCGGTCATCGATCGTTTTGAACAACTGCAGAGGTTTTGTCCACATTGTCTTCTGCTTTGAACTGCTTGGGTGTCCCAGATGTTCATCATCTTCAATGTTCTCTTGACTTTCACGGAACCTTTTATGTCATTAAAGAGCATGTGCACATGCCACCCGTTCTTCCCCATACACCTCACTTATATTCGAAAATATTTGGTAGACATTTTCTTTTATTTCACGAGACATTTCACGTTTATTTTTTGTTCAATTCTTAGAGTCATCATTTTCCCAACACACAAAAGCAACACATCTACTTTAATTGACACATGTCACTGAACTAATGCAGAGAGTGAAGTGAACTTTGCATTTCTGGTTACAGACAGTTCAAGGTCAGTGGCCTTCCACTCACTTTCAACTTGCACCATGGATTTCGTTTGCTACCAGCACTTTCCTTATTTCATAGCCGTACCTTGTATTCTAAACCTCCATGAAGAATGTTCTTGATCACTTGAATATGTAGCTGTAATGCATCGTGCCATGATGACAGTGAATGATGCATCATTATACTTACATAAAATGGTCTGCTGTTCCTAATAAATTTTGGCAAATCATTGTATGTAAGGTCATTGACTGGATCTGAGTAGCAGTTATAAATTAACATATGTCATAGTACATTGTATTATCTTTGGTATGTATGTTCTCAGGGGTGTGTATTAAAGATAGTCATATCAGCATTACCACCACTCCCTCATTATTGGTGCATTTCATTGGTATCAAACCATCCACATATTTGAGCCTGCTAAGGGTGGGTCAATTTTCAGAGCATTTGTTATAGGTGTGAGTATTCTGCTTCCAAAAATCTAGTCTCAGAATAACAAGGCTTTAATTTAGTGATTGATTTAAGACTGGTGCATGCATTTCATGTCAGAAATCTAGGCTCCTGTGTTGCAGTGTAACCTTAGCTGAACAGAATTTTATACATTTTAGTATATGAACTCCCCCTTCATTTTCAAACCTGAAATGATTTTCTTCAGCTCTTGGTTCAGCTGTAGTGACTTCAGCGGAGAGTTGATATTGCCAGTGTTGCTATGCACTACAGTAGCTCTGTCAGGCTAGAGTTCCATGAGGATTTAGCATAGTTTGTCCTGAAGTTTGAGGTTTTTAACATAATTAAAGATAAGTCTTCTTTATGTTACGGACACCTTCAAAGTGTTAAAATTTGTGTGACTACAAAACTTTCAACTGACTATATAAAGTCTACAAACAAGATAAATTTTTACACAATTGGTTAGAAGTTCTAGAAAATTAAATCTGAAACTATAGGTTTCAGTAGTAACTTGGTTAAAGATAGATTTCAGAGTCAGTTTCTACCACTGTATTTTCTGAGAATAGTGCCACAGTTCTGTTTATTTCCTTGTTTTTGTCTTTTTTTTTTTTTTTTTTTACAGAAATAACGACAAGCAGAGTTTAAAGCAGCAAGTGAATATACCCTGGAGGAATTTTTATTTTAGGACCATTCCACTCTCATTAATACTTTGATACGGTCAGCTGTTACAAACTTCATCCTATCCTAAACCATATAATTTATTTTCCATGATGGGAAACAAATTTAAATTAAGAAAACGTGTGCTTATAAATATATTGAATATCCTCAATTATTTGAAAATTCTTAGCGTTCGCTTTTGCCACGTTATATTCTGGACGTCGGAAGTTGAAAAAATTTCTTGTATTTGAGACATGATATTACTATAAAACATAATAAAAAAGGCTCTACTCACAATGTTTTCCCTTGGTGGTCCTCTTCTTTTCATTGTTTTCAATTTTTGACGTTAAAATACATGAACCTTGATATTTTAACGTCAAAAATTAAAAACAATGAAAAGAAGAGGACCACCAAGGGAAAACATTGTGAGTAGAGCCTTTTTTATTATGTTTTATAGTAATATCAGTCTCAAATACAAGAAATTTTTTCAACTTCCGACGTCCAGAATATAACGTGGCAAAAGCGAACGCTAAGAATTTTCAAATAATTGAGGATATTGAATATATTCATCCTATCCTGTTTGTTGAGATGAAGCCATGCTTCTTGACAGTGGTAGCTGAGTACATTACATACTTTTTACCAGAGATAAATGTGACAATGGAGAGAGGAGATTTAAAAAAAAAGAACTTTATTTTTTACACACTTTGAATCCCTGTGCAACTAACATCTAATAACAGCAGAAATGAAATGATGTAGATGCACACAAAGTGATGCATTAAAATTTGAATTGTCACCACTATTTGTCTGTTGTTTTGGTATAACTCTTCCTCCTATAGAATAAGTCTTTTGCACCCTGCTCACAAGATAGGGAGGAAGAGTTTATGTGTCTGTGAGTGTTTCACAGCAGGACATTTGTTATCAATCGCATCATACTGGGTTAGCTAAGCAGAATGTGGGAAGTGAATGTTATTTTGCTTGTGGTTCACACCTATAGCATGGTTTATGTACTTGTAAAGAAGGGGGAAGCGAGTACAGCTTAGTGGTTTTCCCTGTTGCAGACTACAATATGAGCAAGGTGAAAAAGAAATCTGCATTTTACCCTTCTTAGAACGAGATGCAAATTATCTGTCAGCGATGCCATAATGTTTTTACAACCTTGTGTGGTATTGGAAGAGACATCACTAGAGGGGTACAATACAGAACGGGACTGTCCTACTCACCAACAAAATATATGTGCTTACTACATGAAGACAGGATAATGTAATTCTGAAATGAATTTCTTTGAAAGTTTGTTTGTTTCTAATTTCCCAAAATAAATCATTGATTAAAATCTCATTTTTTTCTCATTTTAGATCAAGCTTCTTTTAGTTAAAATTGAAGAACAAGCTACATTCTTAGATTACATTAAAGGAGGGTAATTGGACATTTTTTTCTATGTTCTAAAAAGTGAAAAATGTATTAGGTTGAAAATTATAATAAAAAAAAATATTACCATAATTTTCGTCATATTATCCGCACCGGTGTATAATCCGCAGACCGCGAAATTCACATAAAAAAATGTTCCTTCGTATAATCCGCAGACTGTGACATTTAGGGAAAAAAATCGCCGTATAATCCACACATCATAGATGTTGAACCGGAAGTGGAATTTCCGACAGAACAGAAAAGTCGGTCACATAATGACCCTTGAGTCCGAAAGAAGTACGAGAAAAAAATGATTTTATTAAATGAAAAAATTTATTTTTAAAGGTTACTGTTTTATATTTTTATCTCCAGACAAATAAAGGATGTGGCATCCATAGATCACGCCGATGCAGCTCCAGAGTATTGCATTACACCTTTGCCAATGACGAAAGGCTGATACAATACAAAACAAGTCATAGAAATACCGTATGTACTCGAGTATAAGTCGAAAGTTTTGGGAGGAATTCCTGCTTTCAGAGTTAGGGGATCGGTTTATGCGTGGGCCAATAAAAGACTTCCGTGAATTCTCCTGCGGAATTCACCGACGAATTTGTTTAAGTTTTAGACCGCAGCACAGAGGCTTTCCGCACGTTACTGCACGATTGTGTTCTAACCTCAAAACTATCGCACAGTGACATGATCATATGCTCAATTCTGTCCACCACTTTAAGTTTAAATTTGGCAGTGTAACCGAAACATTTCCTTTTCAAAGACATCATAAATAGCAATTTGAAGGAAAATAGCAGCAACGACGGTCAAAATGGCGAAAGACGAACTAAACACATGGCAGCACGCATGAGATCCAAAAGGAGGAACGCATAGATTCGTGCAGCAAGCACTGTGCTGTACTACTTGGGCTTTTTGCCAAAAAACAGAGACGGCACGACAGTCAGAGCTGTCCTCAATGATAACAAAAGGACCCCTGCCGTCCCTCCCCACAACTCAACTTTCCCGATCTTTCGTTACGACATTCCTCCCCGCTCCGTACAAACTCCTGAACTGACGAAAATTCTTCTGATGGAGTTCCTTTTCCAATTATAACCCCTCCCCTGCACAATTATGTTGCAGATTTTTTTAAAGTTGGAGGGTCGTGAAAAAAAATTTTTTTTTAAATCGGCGTATTATCCACATTGGTGTATAATCCACAGAACCTATATTTTTAACTTTTTTAGCAGATAATCCTCAGATTATACAACAAAAATTACGATAGTTTAAATGTGTTATGGTTTCATGTAGAAAAGTGTTTCACATATAGTATGACTGTGTTTTTCTGTACTTTAAATGTTGTAGTGACGTTATGCGTGAAGAAATGACAAGTACTTCTATAAGAGATTTATGTACATGTTGCATGCATAAATCTGTTATGGATATACTATATCCATCCATATACTAGGAAGGGGTATGTATTTTGTTCTACTTGAACTGAAAGAAACTGCCTTTGGCCAAAACTTAGATGAAATAAAGGTTGCCAGTTGTCGACTTGGAAATAAATGCAAATCATTGTCTGTTGATAACAGAAAAATGAAAATTGTAAGGTTATGTATGTTTTTTAAAATAAAAAATAGGTTCCCTTACAATGTTTTTTGAGACATGAAGACAAAATAAGTAGTATCAAAATATGAAGAAAAACAAAATACTGTATTGTGAAATAATAAATAAATAAAAAAATAAAATAAAACAGAATAAAAAAATATAGGATGAATACAAGTTGAAAATGCGTATAACATAGTATGAATCCATTTATTTTCTAGTGTGATATGGTGTATACAAATAGCCAATTTTTTGCTTTTCATTTGAAGACTTTTCAAGGCAGAAGTTAGACATAAAATGCAACTAACATATCAGGTGATAGATATATTAGGTGCTTGAATTAATTCCCACTGTTTTTTGCCACGCAAACACCTGTGTGTTACGACCCTTCCACTGTTGGAGTAACAAATGGATTCCGCGGTAGAAAAATGCAGTTTCTTTTGAGGCAAACCATTCATGGAGCCATTTTTGGATATCCATGACAAAAAGGAAGTGCTGCTCCGACAGGCCATGTTGTAGCGACCAGAACAAATGGAAGTCCGAGGGAGCAATGTCCGGAAAATAAGGCGGGTGGGGTAAGATGTCCCAGCCAAGTTCCTCCAAGAGTTCCTTCATGGATTTGGTGACATGAGGTCTAGCGTTGTTGTGGAGAAGAATAACCTTGTCATGTCTTTTGGCGTAGTGCGGCCGTTTCTCTGTGAGTGCACGTTTCACATCGAGTAATTGATGTTGGTACCGTTCAGCATCGATGGTTTCACCGGGTTGCAGCAGCTCAGAATACACAACACCAACTTGATCCCACCAAATGCACAACATCACCTTCCTGCCATAGATGTCCGGTTTAGGCGTGGAGGTTGATGGTTCGCCGGGATGAACCCATGATTTCCTGCACTTAGGATTGTCGTAACAAATCCATTTTTCATCGCCAGTCACTATTCGATGCAAAAACGACTTCCGTTTGTGTCGTTGCAGCAGCAATTCACACATGATTTCACGTTTGGTGGTGTCGCTTTCTTGATGTGGGATCCAGTTTCCGAGCTTCTAGATCATTCCCATCGCCTTTAAACGTTTGGTAACCGTTGACTCTTTGACCCATAGTATTTCAGACAACTCGTGGAGCGTCTGACATAAGGCCTCCAATGCGTCATCTTCGAACTTTTTCAGCTGCACAGGGTGCTCTTTGTCCTTCACGTCATATTCATTGGCTTTGAAGCGTCGGAACCACTCTCTGCATGTTGTTTATGATAGGGCATGTTCCCCACAGGCGTGCAAACGATGACTTTCCGCTGTAGATTTCTTGAGATGAAAGCAGAAGAGTAATGCTTCCCGCAAATGCTCCTTTTTTGGTACGAAACTCGCCATCGTGATTGCGATACAAACTCATGTTCTGTGCCCTCCGATCGCATGCCACACACTGCTTCGCCCAGACTATGGACGGTACGTGTGTGCACAAGGGAGGTCACGTGTGGCCCGGGTCACAGAGCACCACTGCTGCACTCTATTGGGCAACAGCGGGAATTAATTCAAGCACCTAATATATCAAGGGCCCTTGAAATGCACATCAACCCACTGCAGTTCAGCACTGTTTCAGGATTTTATCTGTCATCTCTTCATACATTTGTTTGCGTCATGCCTTTTGCTCATCTGTCAACATTCATGGGACCCATCATTTCCCTGACCTTTTTCATCTTCAAAAAATTTGTCAGGATTGAATCGTTACTGCCAGTTAAAATGCACACAAACTTGGCTGTACACCGATTTGCAATTTGTTTGTCTCGGATCACTAGGTCATTCTTGCAGCTCATGATTTCCATGGTTATCAGTGCAGAACTGCCAACTGTTACGATTTTATTGTTTTAGTATGATAAATCATGCTGCAGTATGCTAATGCAATTTTGCAGCCAAAAATACAATTTTTTTTTAATGATTATGTTTTACCTTAATTTATTCCCTTTTCAGACAAAAGCCTTGTAGCAGAATCTCGGTGGCGGGCGACGTACATCGCAGATTTATTTTGGTCCTGCAGACAAAAACGACTTTACCAGAACCTTATTAAACCATCTTGCAGACTCCCTAAGAAGCAAGTTTTCCACCTTACAAAATTTCCAAAAACTGAAGTTAGGCGTAGTAAGAATTTCTTCCGTAATCATAATTTTTAAATTTTTTTTCTCGTGAAGGATGATGTATGTCGCGGGATTATTTTGTACTCATCCCCTTTGCAGAATCTCAGATTTATTTTGTACTCATCCCCATAGAAGAATCGCAGCGACGTACATGGCAGATTTATTTTTTTGCTCATCCCCGTAAACGAATCGCGGTGATGTACATTGCAGGTTTATTTTGTACTCATCCCCATAACAGAATAGCAGCGACGACCGACGTACATTGCAGATTTATTTTGTACTCTTCCCCGTAGAAGAATCACAGCGACGTACATCGCAGATTTATTTTGTACTCTTCCCCGTAGAAGAATCACAGCAACGTACATTGCAGATTTATTTTGTACTTGTCCGCATGGATGAATCACGGTGACGTACATTGCAGGTTTATTTTGTACTCATCCCCGTAGCAGAATTGCGGCAATGGCCGACGTACATCGCAGATTTATTTTCTACTGATGCTCATAGCAGAATCACAATGACTGCTGATGCACATCGCAGATTTATTTTGGTCTTGCAGACATGACATCTCCAGAACCCGATTAAACCATCTTGCAGACACCCTAAGATGCAATTTTCCGCCTCCCAAAATTTCTGAAAACGGAAGTTAGGCAGAGTGAGGATTTCTCCCGTAATCGTATTTTTTTTTTCTGTTTATTAACAGCATAAAAGTGTTTGATGATTAGATTTAATTAGTTTCTCAATAAAATTTTGATTAAGGGAAAAAACCCTACATTCTCATCATCAAGAATTTATATAGCTGATATAGGCTTCAAAAATTATCAGCATGCGTCGTGTTACGATTTTTCTATCTGAGTGTTACGTTTTTTGGTTCTGAGAGGTTGGCAGGTCTCTCCGTGAAACATCAAACATGTGTAATTAAATATGGTAAAAAAATCGTTTTAGTGGTGGATAAAAGGTTTTGGCTAAAGTATTGGCATTTATTGTGCAGAAATTTTATGGGTAGTAATAAATCATCATCATCATTGTCAACCATTATCAATCCACTGCTGGACGAAGGTCTCCCCAAGTTTCCTCCACAACGGTCTGTCTTGTGCCAGTCTCCTCCATGTCACTCCCGCATACTTTCCAATTTCATCCACCATCTTCCATGTGGTCTTCTTCTAGGTCTTTTCCTGTCCCTTGGAATCCAATTTAAAATTTCGGCTGTCCATCGATGGTCTGTCCTACTGGCAGTATGTCCAGCCCATCGCCATTTCAGGGATTTAACTCTGATCATGATGTCTTCCACTCTTGTCATTTTTCGGATTCACGAGTTCCTCTTCTTATCTCTCCTGGCTACCCCAAGCATGCACCTCTCCATGCTGCTTTGAGTTGTCTGCAGCCTTTGTATGTCTCTTTTAGTTAAGGTCCACGTCTCTGCACCATACGTAAGCACTGGAAGGATGCATTGATCAAACACTTTTATTTTAAGACATAATGGCATATTGCTCTTGAAAATTATGCTGTTTCTTCCAAAAGCTCTCCAGGCAAGTTTTGTAGACCGATTAATTTCTTCATCAATGTGACCCTCACTTGTTATCTGCTGTCCAAGATAAACGTATCTGTCTGTTATCTCCAGCTTTTCTCCATCAATCGATAAATCTTCATTTCTCGTAAAAGCATTGAACATCACTTTTGTCTTCTGTAAGTTCATTTTTAATCCCACTTCTTTACTCTTGTCAGCAAGTTCCTGGATCATACTCTGCAGCTCTGATGGGGTAGTTGCAAAAATGACTATGTCATCAGCAAAACGAAGGTGGGTTAGATAATCTCCATTAATCTTTATTCCCTTGTTTTCCCAGTTCAGTGATTGAAAGACATTTTCCAATGTGGCATTAAAGAGCTTCGGAGATATGGTGTCACCTTGTCTCACTCCTTTTCCAATTTTTATGTGTGTTGTATTTTCAAACAGCCGAATCTTTGCATTTTCATAGATATTATTAATAATATTAATGTACGCATCTTCAATACCGCAGGATTTCAGAGCCATTGTAACTGCTGATGGTTTCACCGAATCAAAGGCTTTTTCATAATCGATAAAAGCCATGCACAATGGAAGTTCATATTCCCTCACTCTTTCAATTAGTTCTCTCAGTACGTGGATATGATCTATTGTGCTGTAGCCACTCCTGAATCCAGCTTGTTCTCTCGATTGAGCAATGTCCAGTGTCACCTTCAAGCGGTGTGAAAGAACTTTAGTGAAGATTTTATAAACCACTGATAGGAGGCTGATAGGTCTGTAGTTCCTGAGATCCTCAATGTCACCTTTTTTATGTAGCAAGATCATTGTAGCGTTGTTCTAATCCTCAGGAATCTTCCCTTCATTAAGGCATCGAGTGAAAATTTGGGCGAGTACTGTTTCGATTTCTCCACTTGCTTCTTGTATGATGTCTACAGTAATTCCATCTTCTCCTGGAGCTTTTCCCCACTTCATGTTCTTGATTGCATGTGCAACTTCTGCTGGGAGGACTGGGAGAACTCTGGTACTGGTACCTTTCATGATGTCTGGAGTACATGTATCATCCCTTTCATGTAATTTGGAGTAGAAATCTTTCACTCTTGTCTAAATTTCGCCTCTATTTCGTGTTATAGAACCATCTTCTTCTTTTCTCAGTGCCATAATCTGTTTTCTTCCCTTACTGAGATGCCCTTTTGCTATCTTTAGGCTTTGGTTGTTTTCAATTGCTTTTCTTACTAGTTCACAGTTGAATTTCCTTACGTCTTCAGTGATACTTTTTCGTACTGTCTTGCATAGCTCTATATATTCCACTTTGGAAGTAACATCTTCTTTAGTTGTCCTCATCTCTCTTCTTTTTTGCATCAACATTTTGGTTTTTCCTGATAATTTGTTCACATGCAACTTGTTTTTAGACCCAGCTAATTTTGTTGCTGTTTCCATAAGAGCTTTGGTTACTTTTCTGTTAACTTCAGAAATATCCACTTCTTCCGATATTAGGCCTTCTAAAGCAGAGAATGTGTTATTCAGTACCAACTTGAAGGTATTATGGTGTTTTTTTAAGGTTGGTTATGTCAATACATTTTGTTTGTCTTATGAGCTTGCTACGTTCGAGTTTAGTGTTGAGGTGCATCTTACATCTCACCAATCTATGGTCACTACCTGTGTTGAACTTGTTTAGCACACTGCAGTCTTCTATGACGAATTTTTTGTTACACATAATAAAATCAATTTCACTTGTCATCCCATTTGGATGTCTCCATGTCCATTTCCTGTGTGGCTTTTTCTTGAAAAAGGAGTACAAGATGTAAAACCCTTCTGCCTCTGCAAACTCTACGAGAGTATTTCCACGTTGGTTTCTGTTGCTGTGACCGAATTTACCTACTGAAGTTTCATTCTGTTGCCGTTGTCCTATTTTTGCATTGAAATCTCCCATAATTATCTTTAAGTGCTGCTTACCTTTATTATTTAGATGACGAATTTCCTCATAAAATTCTTCAATTTCTTCTTCAGGATGACTTGTGGTGGGTGCATAAGTTTGAATAATCTGAGCCTGGTATCTTCCCGAGAGTTGGATAATGAGTCGTGCAGCTCTGTCAGAGGAACTTTCAACTTCTACAACTTTATCCTTCAGTTTCTTGTTTATTGTAAAACCAACACCACTATTTCTGCCAGTATCGGTCCCACAATAGTAGAAGAGATGTCCACTTTTCAGTTCAGTGAGACCTTCTCCTTACCTCATTTAGCCCGACGATGTCCCACTTGATCCTTTGTAATTCTTTTTCCAATTCAAGAAGCCTTGGATCAGAAGATAGGGAGCGTCCATTATACGTAGCCAAGGTCAGCATCAGATGGCAGCCTAGTCCGGTCTTCCGGGGATTCTTAGCACCCTCTGCCTTCATGTCACACTGGCCGCTGCCTTGGCCAGGTACATTCCAGCTGCCGGAGACTGAGGGCCAAGATTTAAGTTGTGGAGTCATTTTGGAGGGGTTTGGCCATAACTCACCATGCTGGCCAAGCGGGTTGGTGAGTGTGGGATAGCATTTCCTCTAATCCCGATGGTATAGTTATACCGCTATTGGCGGTCGTCAGAGCCCCTTTAGTGGGAACAGGATGTACCACGAGAAGGCAGGGTTGACATTTGTCAAGGAGAGGCTGTGATGTTACGCATCACCTGACCTTACATCCCAGTAATAAATACTAAACTGAAAATAAGTATGTATTTGTTTCAATTAGGATTCAGGATCTATAACATGATATTTTGCTGCTTAATTGTAAAGAATCAATAACCTATTGTTTTTGTACTGTTATAGAACTTTATGGTTTTTATATTTTCAACGGAAAGTGAAAAAATTGGCAACTTTGGATTGTATTTAGCAAAAAAAAAAAAAAAACTGAATTTGAAGAATGGTCTGGCAAGAAATTTAAAAAAGCCAGAGCAACTGCTGCTTACCTAAGGATGTGTTGGTCCACCCTTGGTAATCAAAACAGCCTTGATTTGAAGTGTTCAACAAAGTGCTGACATCATTTTGCAGTTTTTTTCAGCCAAGTGGTTTACTAGAGCAGAATTTATGTTACTAATGGCTATCTCAATATCATTAAGATCTGGAGACTGTGGGTGCCATTTTAGCTCTTTGAAGTCCCTGGCATGCTCCTGGAAGGACTTTGCAATGATCCTAGCCTTGTTGCATGGTGCATTATCTTGCTAGACGTAGCCCTCTTCATCAGGAAACATCACACATATGTATGAGTGTGCCTGGTCTGCAGTTATGTTAAGATACCTCGTGGCATCCAAATCTGTTCCAGGAGTTTTAAGGAACCTAATGCCCTGCCATGGAAACAGACCCTATATCTTTACATCACCTTCACCAGGTTGTAGAATTAAGACTATGCAGATGGGACCCACCAATTTCTGCTGTTGATGTTCTTTTTTGGCCTGTCTATCACCGTATATTAACTGAAAACGTGATTCTTCCGACTAAGCAACCTTGTCACAGTCATCAAGGGTCTAGTTTTGGTGCTCCTATGCCCAGTGCAGATGAATTTATTGGGTACACTGCTGTTATAGCCCATTCACACCAATGTGCGGTAAGATGTGTGCCCAGAAATTCTCCTTTCAATACCACCGTGATTACTTAACGCACTATATAATTTATGACTATTGAATTTGTGGTGTTGAGATCAAATTAAAATAATAATGTTTACCACAATCAAAGGTTTATTATACACAGTGCATCAAAAAAATTTTAAGACTGGCGCTAGATTTCAGCCTACGGTGGTGCCACCAGTGTAATCGCGAAATTGTTATAAACCTTGACCATCTGCTTGCTTTCTGCCAAAAGTACTGCGCAGTTGTTAAAGTAACTCAAACGAAACGGGCGTTCATTAGAGAAGTAAAATTTTTTTCATGTTGAATTATTAAGATGGAACAAAGGGCTGTTATTAAATTTAACGCAAAACTTGGTAAAAGTGCCTCAGAAACTTACCAAATGATTAAACAAGTTTACTGTGAGTTTTGTTTAAGTATATCAAATGTTTTCCTGTGGCACAAAGGTTTTTTGGACGGAAGTGAGACGCTAGAAGATGATAAGCATACCGGAAGACCAAGTTCATCTAAGACACCTGAGATTATTGAAAAAGTGCGTGATTTCATGGCAAACAATCGATGTGCATCATTAAGAATGATGGAAGAGTCTTAAACCATCAACAAAGAAACGATTCGAACCATCCTGCATGAAAATTTGGGCAAAACAAAAGTCTGTGCTAAATTTGTTCCACACATGTTAACCAATGAGCAAAAATCAAGGAGAAGTGCGCATTGCAGAGACATCGTTTCAGCTGCTGAAAATGATCCAAACTTCTTAAAATTGATTGTTACTGGTGATGAAACATGGTGTTTTCAATATGATCCTAAAATAAAGTGACAAAGTGCGGAATGGAAGTCAAAAAACTCGCCACAAGCCAAAAAAAAAAAAAAACAAGAAAAGTTCCATCGAAAATCAAAACGATGCTCATTACATTCTTCGATAGTACGGGTATCATCCACAAAGATTTTGTTCTAAGTGGACAAACAATTACTGGAGAGTTTTATTTAAATGTTTTGAAGCTTTTGATGGGAAGAATTCGTTGCATTCGTCCAGAATATCGAGATGAAAACAGTTGGTGTTTGTTGCATGATAATGCACCCAGTCACACCTCACTTCTTGTTCGTAGATTTTTGGCGAAAAATAACATCTGTGTGTTGAATCATCCACCGTATTCGCCTGATTTAGCACCTTGCGAATTTTCTTTGTTCCCAAAACTTAAAATGACGTTAAAAGGGTGTTATTTTGATGATATTTCGATCATACAAACAGCTTCGACGCGTGCTTTGGAGGCAATTCCGCAAAGTGAACTGGGACAGGCATTTGAATCATTATTAAATCGCTGTAACAAGTGTATTGAAGCCAGAGGGACTTATTTTGAATAACAAACCAAAACAAATTATAATTTCTTGTTTCTATTTCATTTTACGGACCCAGTCTTAAAAATTATTTGACGCACTGTGTACATCGATATAATAAACCTTTGATCGTGGGAAATTGATAATGCCAAGCCAAACGCTCTGTGGAACTGTAGTTGACGTATAATAAACCTTTTGGTTGTGGTAAACATTGTTATTTTTATTTAATGCAGTGTAGTTTGTCTATGACCTTGCACAATCCTGTCCAGCTGCTATTGTGTTTATCTGAACATTGAGCAGTCATTTCCACCCACAGGAAAATGGGTAACTGCTTGTTTTATTGTTTGTACACCACTCATTGTACTCTTGATGCAGTTGTTCTTGCATAGTCAGGAAGATTTGCTGTTTCTGAAATGCTTGCACCTGCCTACCTAACACCCATTATCATGCCTCATTCAAAGCTTTTTGAAGCATGAGTGTTTCTCATATATAGTGTAGATGAAATATTCTTCTCATAATATGTGGCCGATACATCATGATAATTAACACAGCAATCAGACGTAACTGAATTGACCAATTACTGTTTCACACGCAATGTCATCACAACAGAAAATTTCATCGCCCTGGAGCAGGAATCGAATTTGCTTCTCCCAATTACTGTTCAAGCATGCTATGTGTTACACTATCCAAGACAAGAAAATCCCAAGTATCCGAATGTTAAGAGCATTGGAATATTCTCCAACTGCATTCTTAACCAAAGTGCTTTGTGCTGCCATCTAGAGTTGTTAATGTCTGATTGCTGTGTTAATTATCATGACGTATTGACCACGTATTATGAGAAGAATATTTCTTCCACACAATATATGTACCTGAACAACTGGAGATTTACTTAACATTAGATGGCACAAAATGCTTTGATTAAGAATGCAGTGAGAGAATATTCCGATGCTCTTAACACTCAGATACTTGGGACTTTATCGTCCTGGGTGGTGTAACAGTTAGCATATTTGAACAGTAATTGGGAGATGCAGGTTCAATTCTTGCTCCAGGGTGATGAAATTTTCAAGTTTCCTATTGTGATATTATGTGTGAAGCAGTAATTACAGTCAATTCAGCGATGTCTGATTGCTGTGTTAGTTATCATGAGTGTCTCCTATATCGCCACTATCAATACTTCATACGTGCTTGAATCCTTTGCAGTGAGCTCGTTCATAAAGCCATCTCCAGAACATAGGAACATAGTTACTATTAATGAGAATGACACATTTCTGTTGGGTGTTTCTAATAATTTGCCAGTTCAGTGTGTGTGTGTGTGTGTGTGCGCGCGCGCGCGCCTATTGTCATTATGGAGATGAATGCCTGCTAATGTATTTTGAAGTACAGTCATCATTATTTGTTGTAAACTTATTGTTTTATTATTATATTTTTCCATATTGTAGCACTCAGCTGCATTGTACTGTTGCCGTGGACTTTACTGCTTCTAATGGAGATCCAAGAGAACCCCGATCATTGCACTACATGAAGTCACAATCGCCAAATCCATATGCTCTTGCAGTTCGTTCTGTTGGGGAAATAATTCAAGACTATGACTCAGATAAGCTGTTTCCTGCCTTAGGCTTTGGTGCAAGGTTGCCACCTGATGGAAGAGTATCTCATGAGTTTCCACTAGTAAGTTTGTCTTCTCCATTCCGATATCCCTGACATCATCAAAAATTCTGTGAGCCAAAAAGGTTAAATTTATAATGATATATCGAAATTGCATCACACGTGCGTAATCACCCTATTTTCTGATTGTGATGCTGTGGTGTTAAACTGGATTTAACAAACATGCAACTCTGAAATGGGGCAGCTTATAATCATTTTCAATAGCACTTCAAATTCCAGCCATCATTCATGATATAAAAAAAAAAAAAGTTTTGTGTGAATTGTTTATGGCAGACATCGATCTATAAAGAATTTGGAGTGCTCACTCTTCATTGATTATTAACATGGTTGTGCAGATGAAGTCTCTGAAGTGTATAGAAAAACTTAATGGGAATTTTAGAGGTTAAATTTATTAAGATACGTTACCTGTAGCTCCAGAATCTTGTAGTTTATACAGACTTATACTATCGCAGAATTCTCATTCCATCTTGTTCCACAATTCCCTCCTTTTATATACAGCCCTGATGAAATCATAGCTTGCACACAATTTCAGCATAGATTATGTATTATTTCTGGGCCACCTTATTCCTTGCTTGTCGGTATTATTTAAAACTCGTAAATGTTTTTGCATGTCTTGGGTTTTTAACCTAAAATATTACTATTAGGTGATATTTTGACATTTACTGAAATTTCCTTCCATAGTTTTTTAGTTGCTGCCATCATTTTTTATTTTTCCTTCTGTGGAATTTTAAATATTATCGCCTTACACTTATTTCCATCCATCAATCTCTGTGACTAAGAGATTACTGCAGTTTCCAAGTTTTGTATTTAATATTCAACTGTGAAGAACCATTGAATTCAGTTTCTAAATATCAGCAAATATAGTCTGGATTTTAAAATTTTTGATTTGGTTTTACCACATGATGTATTCAAAAGGAAAGTGGTGTGTGTTTAAATGCGTAAATTATCCTGTATGGAATAATAAATTCTCATACCAAATTTCTGTTGTAATTCTGTACACAAATCTGCTTTGTTGCCATAGCAACTAAAATCAGTTTTTCAGCAGTGTACACCTGTGTGAAATCGTGCTTGTAATGTTGTCTTGCCCAAAGCATTCTGATTTGACATCAGAGCTGCATTGCATCACACGATCAAGTTCATTTTAGCAACAATTTAGAAACACACAAAGGGAAAACATGATGTCACAAATATTCATTCTTATTGTCACTCATAAATGACTTTTGAGGAGAAAACACATGGATATATAAGTAATTAAATGGCATATGTCCTTTTACTGCTTTAGTAGCTGCCCATAGGGGAGGTTGAGGGTCAATAAACATCCTGAATTATGATCCACTCATGCTTTTAATAAATTCTGATTCTGGAAAAACCTTTTACTGCTTAGTAGCAGTAATGTTTTTCAGAAAAAGGACAAACCTTTAACTGCTACTAAGCAGTAAAAGGTTTTTCTAGAATCAATTCTGATTCTGGAAAAACCTTTTTACTGCTTAGTGGCAGTTAAAGATTTGTCCTTTTACTGCTTTAGTAGCTGCCGATAGGGGAGGTGTTGAGGATCAATAAACATGCTAAATTATGATTCACTCATGCTTTTAATAAATTCTGATTCTGGAAAAACCTTTTTACTGCTTAGTAGCAGTTTAAGGTTTGTCCTTTTACTGCTTTAGTAGCTGCCCATAGGGGAGGTTGAGGGTCAGTAAACATGCTGAATTACGATCCACTCATGCTTTTAATAAATTCTGATTCCGGAAAAACAACTCGCTCACTTACTGTAGAACTGAATATTTAAGATTTTATACAAAGCTAGCCCATGTTTCCATGTATTTGTTTATCATGTGTGCATTAATCCATTGTGGATATATTGATTTAATAGTGTATAAGATTTATTCAATTTAATTACACACTTTTCTAAAAAAAAAACAACGAGGCACCCCGAAAAAGTCGTTAGATCTTGATGAAATTCCGCGTACCAGCACTGCAGGGCAGAATATGCAAATGATTAAAAAATAATTACCAATGACTAAATAGTGGCCTGCCATAATGCATGGAAACCTCACATTGAAGATGGTATATCAAGAGCAAAGCTTGCATACGGGGACAATTGTGACAGCGGATTGTGGTTGCATTAATCGCTACGGGCTGTGAGGATGCCTCAACGTCAGATATGCCCACACTATAAGCAGTTGTGAAAGTTTGAGATAGGACGTATAATTGGGCTGAGAGAGGCCATTTGGTCTAGCTGCCGTATTGCCAGCATTTGGGTCAGAGCAACGCTGCAATCAGATGATGATGGCGTCGATGAGGGCGCAATCCATAACGACGAATTTGGCACATGGGCAGTGGACGGCTGAAGGCAATAACAGAATGTGAGTATCGAGCGATTGTGAGAGCCGCACAAACAGAACCGAATTCATCACTGTCAACCATCTTGCGTTTTCTACAAGTTCGGAAGTGGCCATCCGGACTGTTGCCAGATGACTTGCAACACAGGTACTACATTCAAGGAGGCTACTGTGCCACCTACCACTGACCAGCGAGCGTCGCTGACACCAGTTGCAGTGATGTTGGGCCCGATCAACATGGGATAGTGTCCAGTGGTGTCTTGTTGTCTTCAGTGATGAGTCACGGTTTGCACTTAGCGCCCAGCGCATACTTGTCTGGTGACGAGACAGCCGGCACATGGATCCTGCCTTTACCATTGCACATGGCTCACACACTGGGAGTGACTGTCTGAGGATCCATTTCCTATAATAGTCAGAGACCTTTGGTAATCCTCCATAGCACCCTTAAAGTTATGTTGATGACATTCTATGACTTGTGTTGCCATTCTTGTCACAGTATCACCGAGCAATTTTTCAGCAGGATAATGCCTAGCCACACATGGCATGGCTCTTCTAGGCCTGCCTCCATAATGTCGCCACCCTTCAATGACCATCCTGATCGTCTGACCTCTCACCAATAGAACATGTTTGGGACATGATGGAATGCTACCTGTGCCCATCCCAGAATGTTGGAAAATTGACCTGCAGTTCACACACCATCTGACATGCTATATACCTCAAGAGAGCATCCATGAACTGTATGCATCTATGCCACATCGGGTAACCACATGTATCTGAACCAGAGGTGGTGCTACAACATACTGACTTGTTCCACTCATTTAGCCGTTTCATCCAAATAAATGGCTCAACTGCACTGGAATTGCAATCCTTTCCTGTACGTGCACATTGAACATACCAATTTTCATCTCAATTGGATTATTCTTTCTGGGTGCTTTGGAGTTTGTTTGTTTTGTTGTTGTTGTTGTTTTTTTTTGGGGGGGGGTGTTTTTTTGTTTTGGGCAAAAAGTGTATAACCACCGATAATAATAACCCAGAATGTATTAGCTAACCTACATCATACAGTTGTTGCCTCAGATGTTGACATGATTTCATCATTTGGAAAGCAACTTCCAGTCACTGAACACCTGTGTGAAAACATGAAAAGCTAAGCTTGATGTCAAAAATATTTTTCTCAAAGTTTTCACTAATGGTAATGAATGTGCTATCCAGCATGAACAGTGCACATTGATTTAAAATAAAGTTAAACAGTTGCTGAATCAATATTTCATATTGTTCTGTTTTAAACTTGTCATTTTTGACAGGTTGTGACTAGTGTAAGATAAAAATACTAGTCGTATTTTTTCCTCTTATATGTGAATCATCATTGCTTTAATTATGTTTACAGAACGGTAATCCTGAAAATCCATATTGTCAAGGAGTCGAAGGTATACTTGAGGCCTACTACCAAAGTCTTCATTCAGTCCAGTTGTACGGACCTACGAATTTTGCACCTGTCATTAATCATGTTGCTAAGTGAGTTGTTTTTCTGTGTTAATAAAGTTGTTTTTTTTCTTGTACATATTATGGATGTGACTGCATATGTTGACTAGTGTTTAGAAATAGATATCTGTGCATTACTGACATTTGTAGCAGAAAGGAAAATCCTCATTTTAACGTTAAACAGGGAAACAAGCATTGTCTTCATTGTTAAACTTTTTAAGGTGTAAATAAAAATTCGAATTTAGAAGGAATGAGGCATGTGATAACACATAAAAATGAAGAAATAAAATGTGTAGAAAGGATTATTATGCTAAAAATCGCGATTAAAAATGAGGGTTGCTCTAAAAGTAGAAGTTCTTTGCAAATAACTCCTCTGTCAGTTGAGATATTTTTTAAATATTTGGTATAAAAATTCGTTCAAATCTACCGAATGCAATGGTGCTACTCAAAATAATCAAGCATTGAAGCCATCATTCAATCCAATGTGTAACAAATTTGGAAAAATTCTGTGGACTGTTGTATGATCCTGAACCTCACAACCTGTGTAACTTCATCCATATCCTCAAAATGTTGACCAGGGCAGCTTTGCTTCATGGGTTTGAACAGGTGAAAGTCAGAAGGTGCTAAATCTGGGCTATAGGGTGGATGTGAAATTACTGTCCAGCCCATTTTGTCAATAGCCCAAGGTGTTTCAAGTGAGGTGTGAGATCAGGCATTGTTATACTCTAAAAGGACAGAACAAAGGGGCATTTCTGGTCTGCTCTTGAAGATAGCTTCTTTGAGCTTACTTCTCCTTCCATATTTCCATTTTACTCCAATGTATTTAAATCTTCTCTTTAACTTTTATCTTCTCATTTTTATTAATACAAAAGATTGGATTCTTCATTCTTGCACTAGTATTCTATTTTTGGTTCTACTTATGTTCATCAGTCTATCTTCTGATCTTCTTTTCCTACTTCATGGCATTTCTTCCTATTTTTTTTTGTTTTTGTTTTTTGTTTTGTTTTGGTTTTTTAGTCTTGTCACAAAGCACTACATCATTTGCAAACAGCTTAGCTCATCGGGCTTCTTCCTGCACTTCTACTGTTATCGTATCTATGATGATATAAAATAAGAGTGCACCTAGCTTTGTACTGCTGATTAGTCGCTGTATTAGAGCTCTGTGTCTGCCGTATATTGCTTTTGACACAGGGAATGGGAATCTGTGTACCTCTTTACACTATTCCCATACTTAAGTGAAGAGGTATCTGTGTGCCTCTTCACTTTAGTATAGGAATCTATGTATGTTTTCACATATATTTCCATGGCTTCCATCACCTGGGTCCATTAGTGCTTTCTATATGCTAATGATTCGGATAATTAGTTTTTATGTTGTTATTGTAGTCATATACTTTTATTTTTTGTCTCTATCAGTACGTATCAAAACAGAGCTCTCCCACTGGTCTGGAATAACTATCTACTTAGATATATTTTTCATTAAATCGCACAAGGTGGCATTACCATTTGTATGTAAAGCTCTGCACACTTCCATGGGTATATCGTCCAGCCAACATTTTCCACTTTGTTCTGTTTACTAATAATCACCAATTTCTCTTTAATCACATAATACTCTTTTATTTGGTTGTCTAAATTCTCTCATTATTATTATTTTTGCTATTCATTCAAAAGAGGCTTTTAAAGTATTCTTTCCTTGTCATTATACTGTCCTTTTTCTTACTCCATTCTATGTTCGTTTTTCACCCATCTAATATGAGTTATATTCTTCATATTGCATTATTTCAATCTTATACATTTCTGAATACCCACCACCACCCCAGTCTTTTGTGAACTGTTCTACATGTGGTTCATTCAGACACCTTGTCTTTACAATTGCTGATGTATTTTTAGCTGCTTTTCTTACTGTTTTGTACACACCCAAGTCATGTTCATCCTAACTTTCAATCCATACCCTCTTGGTTTTTGTATCTCTGTTATTGTACACATGTCTTCTTCATTCCACCATCAAATGCCTTTATTGTCATTGGGTCATTCTCAAAGGCATTCCTAATATCTTCCCTCCACCACCACCAATTTCTATGTTCCAGCATTCTTCCTGCACCATTCTTGGTAATGCTGGAGCCAGTGACTCCTTTTAACTTCTTTGTTCTAACTTCTTGGAGCAGTCTGCCAATAAAAAAACAACATAGATTTATATGTAAAATCGTAAGATTTGCTTTGCTGTAATTAATATGGTTCTGCTGTATGTAAGCTGCCTTCCTTGTTCAAGTATCAGTTATTTTAAAAATTGTATTTTTTGGGCTGCTCATTCTGGAAACAGTAGGTACAGTTGGTCACATGTAAATATTGGGTTGATGCATAAGTGTATGCCGTTTTATTTCAAGAGTGTTTCACAGGTCAGTTGTGACGGTGCAGATGGCCAGTTTATCAAAATATAGCCAGTAATATTGTGTATCTAAATTATATTGCAATATGGGATTGTGGCTAATGATTTTTTGGTTTTCAGGTCGAAAAGTGTGGAGTGTCAAGTAGAGAGGAATGAACATTTCCGACATCTGCTCCTCTAAGAGTTTAACAAGAGATCCACAGCCGCCGAGGCTACTCGACAAATTTGTGCCGTGTATGGGGAGGATGCTATTGCTCCGGGGACAGCCTGCAAATGGTTTGAGTGGTTCCAAGGTGGCAATTTTTACCTCAACGACTCTCCACGCTCAAATCGTCCATCTCACTTTCATGAGGATCGTTTGAACCATCTCATCCACTTGGATCAACGTCAAACCACACTCGAATTGGTCACTGAGATGGACTGTGATCAGGCCTTAGTGTTGCGACACCTGGAACGTATGAGAAAGGTCCAGAAATTGGGGTCTTGGGTGCCTCACGCTCTCACCAAGGACCACAAGAATCAGTGTATTGCTATATGTGGTTCCTTGCTCACCCGTTATCGTGAATATTCTCAGCAACACCAATCCTTTCTGTCACGTATTGTTACTGGAGATGAAAAGTGGCGCCAGTACGTGAATTTCTGGCATCGGAGGGAATGGTTAAACCCAAACAAGACACCCACACCACATCCAAAGCATGAGCTTAATCCTGCGAAGAACATGTTGTGTGTGCACTCTATTGTGAGAAATTCCGCCCTGTGGAGGGAACAGTTCAGCAGAAACCTCATCGGTGCCACGGTGTCCTTCTCTAACATGATAACGCACGCCCTCACAGTGCAAACATGACCGAATTGGCCATTCAGGACATGAAATGGAAGATCTTCCACATCCGGCCTATTCCCCAGATGTTGGCCCTTCAGACTATCACCTGTTCCGCTCTCTGTCGAATGCACTCCGTAGTAGAATGTTCAACAGTGATGTTGATCTCCAGAATTTCCTTGATGATTTCTTTACAGGAAAACCTGCACATTTTTTCAAGAATGGCATTGCGGACCTATCCAGACATTGGGACACCATCGTAAGCAATGGAAGGAGGGGGGGGGAGTGGGGTATATATATTTGATTGATTCTGTTTTTCCTTCTGATGTAATACATTCCCGTAGTGCGGTGAAAAAAACAGTGTGAACTTGTGCATCAACCCAATACTATCTGTAGTTCATCATTGTTTTACTCAGTGGGAAAAAAATGATAAGCATGTTCGAAGATCTAGCTGAGGGCCTTTTGAGAAGCACTGAAGAAGGCAGGACTAGTGTACCCAACAAATTGCTGTGGTGAGTATGTCATCCACTTCATTCCAGAGTACAAGTGTTACACTGCTGATAATAATTCTTCACATAGTTCTCAAGTCTCTTTTGACTTTCACTCCTACTCATTGTCATGTACATCTTCAGTGGTGGTGTACACAGGTTAGTTCAGAACTAGATTGCTGTACATTAACCCTTTCCACTCGAATAACTTTTCCCTCATACTCACCCAGCACTCGTACTTTTTTCTGCCGTAGAGGCCACAACTTAGCAGTGAAAGTTCAGCTTTGGCTCGCCAGCCCCAACATACGAGCTATAGAGGCAGGGTGAAACACGACGCGCGAGCTATTTGGCAAGAAATAAATGTCTCGCGAGTTATAGAGGTGTCATTGGCATGGCGGGTGACACCCAAGATATTCGGTGGAAAAAAATGTCTTGCGAACGCCGACATGCGAGCTATAGAGGTGTCATCAGCATGACGGCTGACACACAAGCTATTTGGCGATTTCGTAATGTTGGGTGTAGTCCGACAGTCGAGCAGAAAGGGTTAATGTTTAGTGATTAAAGCCATTCTAGCCTTGTTCTGAGTAACAGGTGTGTGAGTCCACAACCATCAAGAAATAGCAAAAGAGCAGACTGTATGCAGGAGAGGCACTTGTCAAATTTCTGATATAATAATAGCTAAGGGAGCCATGGATATGACAATACAACTACTATCTTGTTTGTGGAGTAGTAGTATGACAACCTGTTATTCTGTTGAAAATATCAGAAACCCAGTGGGTCATTTTGTTTTGATGAATATGCATAGTGCATCATTCCAACAGAATTGTGCCCCTCCTCATACTGCTAAAATTACCAGATCAGCTGTTCAAGACATGAATTTCGATCTATGACCTGTAGGTTCACCACATCCATTTCCATTCAAATATGACTGGGAAGCCCATTTGCTTTTGATTCCTCTGTTGAAAGCTCGGGCAAAACAGGCATAGAATGACATAACACAACATACCATCTTATGCCTTTTCAACTAAATTCATGGTAGAGTCCATACTTTTATCCAAGCTTATGGCATTCTGTATATTATATTTGGAATTCAGTTTGTTTCATCTGTTTTTCATTATACCTTATATAATGTGGACTGGTCAAATGCGGATGCTGTATTTCTTTTTTATTTTATATTTACAGCTTTGCCAAAACCTGCACAACAGGATCTCATTACTTCATTCTCTTAATAATCACTGATGGAATCATCACAGACATGCCAAATACAAAAGAAGCTATTGTTCAAGCAGCTGCGTTTCCTATGTCTATCATAATTGTTGGAGTTGGAGATGCTGACTTCTCAGGTAAAAATTGCTAAAAAGTATTTTTCCTCTTTATTTTTGTTTGTATGATTCCATTATCTTAGATAATTTTTATCTTATGACAATTTTTTCTTGTGAAAAAATGTTTATAATTGGAAATGAAATTGTGGTGACAATGTTGCTGTATAATTAAATTAATCTGAAATGTTTTTAATACAGTAATATGTATCATTTTAATGTTGATTTCAGTTTTTCTGTTCAAATGGCCTTATTTGTTCAGGTTAATTGGTGTTCTGTACTGTCTTACATTAAAAAGGTATGGTACAGCTGTGCCATCTTATCATAACAGAGTTGTAGTACAAAATTATGCTTGTCCTAAAGTAGCTCAGCCATTTGTATAGTGAAATTATAGTTGATATTAAAATATTATTGTTTATAAACATTTTATTTTAATTTAAATTATGTAGTGCTTGTTTTCTTAAGCAATGTTTATCTTTTATATCGCTTAAGAGTAATACATTTAATTTATGTGTATGTCAACACCAGGAGTTTTTGAAAACTGTTTACTCAGCAGTGAATTAGAAAAAAAAGCTTTAGTGCATTACATTTCTCTTTCCCCTACCATGTTCAGGGTGCCCATGCGTCCTTGAAAACCGGGAAAGTCCTTGAATTTCAAAAAAAAATTCAAGGCCTGGAATGTCCTTGAATTTCTTTAATTAGCATGGAAAGTCCTTGAATTTTACAATCCCACAGCCAAAATTATTTGTTATTTTTCACTTTTTTCTGCAATTCCCCATTGACATCGGAAGTCAAAAAGAGTAAACTTCAAAGTAGCTGCGTCACTGGGAGAAAGGGTGCACTGCGGTCTGACGGGGAGTTAAATAGGTCAAGATTGGATCACCCCCTCCCCGATCTACTGCGAGAGGAGTTGAGTGTTTGCTACCCTAGAGCACTTGTTATGCAACGGAAAAAACTATGGTCCAATCGTTTCTTTCATTTTCCTTACGGCAAGGTGGGGATTTCCACTTCTTGTTTCTTCTTTATCTGCTTCAAAGCAGGTTCATTTGATGCTGTTGATAGGTGCATTTCACCAGAACCGGAATGAACTCCATTCATTCCGGTTCATACGCAGTGCAAACATTCATTTAATAAAACAATTACTTAATATCTATTTTAGAATTATGTACAGGTATGACGTCCGAAAATTTCATTTAAATTTTTCAGACACCATACCTGTACATAATTCTAAAATAGATATTAAGTGGTGTTTTATTGTTATGATAATTTTGTGTTTGAGAAATTGTGAGTTTTGAACATGCAGAAATAATTAATGCGATACATATAGATGTTTTATGAAGATAATGAGTATCATAATACAACACACATAATTCTTGATATATATATATTCATTGCGATTTAGGACATTGAAAAATTCATCCTTGAAATTTTTTCCTGAAGGTCCTTGAAAATCCTTGAATGTCCTTGATTTTTTTCTCTGAAAAAGAGTGGGCACCCTGCATGTTGCATCATTGTTTAGCAAAAGGAGCTTTTCATTCGTGCCACTTTCTTTTTTATTAGTGTGCACTTTATATTAAGTAAATGTGCAAAGATCATAAAAACTTGACATTAGCTTTGTTGATAACAATCTCTTTTGTTTCTGTGTGGCTGATGTTATCTGTTGAATTCCATTAAGGCTGTCTTTGAATGAGTGTTAAGGTTCATCTTCCAACCTATATCTGCAATGTAAATTCTTTTGTACACATTTTATCGAAAACTATTACTTTGTAGTGTCTGAAGTTTTGAGCACAAATAAAAACGCCCCATAGCTAATATATCCCACAGTTATTATTCCGAAAAACTTGTTAGAATTTTTTTAAAGTTCAATTTATCTGACTTGAAAGCATTCCAATTTGGCGCTAGATGCGATAAGTCAGCATAGCAGTGTTTCTGTCGGGAAGCAATGAAATATCTTATTTCTGCCTGATTTTTGTAATTATCTGAGCCAAATAGAAATCAATAAATAGGGGCAAAAGTGAGATTAGAATCTTGTTTTCTACATGTATAGATCATCTTAAATCCTACTGTACATTCATTTTTTGAAGAGAAAATGTGTATGTTAGCAGAGAACCCCTGAATTTGAGCTGTAGAAACTCCGTGTACTTACTGAGCTCTACCCCCAAATAATGTAATTGGTTAAAATGTAACAGTGCGTATTTCGTCTTTTCATTGTGGAGCCAACAAAAGACCACTTCCATTCTGAATATGGTGAGGTCTGCAGTGATTTGCTTATGCCAAATTTTGGAACAGTCACTCAAGACATAAAAGCCACACTCAATGAGTCATTTTTTGCACCATCTATCACAGAAGATGAACCCTAACACTCATTCAAAGACAGCCTTAAATAATACGGTTAGAAGTATCAAAAAGGTGCTTGAAATATTTTGCACCCTTGAATTTGTTTCTATTGAACTGACTTGATTTCAGTTACAGTAAGTAACAGACACCACATTTATTATCTAAATTTATCAGTGTGTGATCCAGACTACTTTTAACATTAGTAGAATTTAAGACTTAATGCTAAATTGCTGTGTTTACTATTCATCTGTATGTTTCCTATTTCCAGGCTCCCTCCTTTTCATAAAAGTCCAATCTATAAAAACACATGCCTGTGAAAGCAAAAAGTTTTTAATTTTGTATTTTATGTGTGTCTATTCTTGTTTTCAGTCACAAATTTTAGAGCTGTATGTTGAAGTTACCAGTAGTTTTCTTTTTCATGACAAAAAAAAAAAAAAGTTATTTGTATGATGTATTATAAATAAGTTTCAGTGTGATCCATTTTGTTATATGCACTGTGTAGTGTGCATAGTTATATGTATGCATCATTGCATTTCTATGCATAAAACTTAAACACTATCTCTTCTATTTTATTGTAGCTATGGAAGTTTTAGATGGAGATGTTGTCAGAATCAGCTCAAAAGGAAGGTATGCAGAACGGGACATTGTTCAGGTATAAATCATCTTATGTTTTCTGAAAATATATTTACCACAAGATTAATTGATTATATCTCAAGCTGTTCAGTGAATAGTTCTATGATTTGTTAAAAATTCACTTCTTATGAAGTATGTTGAAAATTCTTAATTCTTTGGACAAAGCAAGTAATTTCAAAATATAGCTCAGCAGATATTTAAGTTAATTTCACTCGAATGTTTGCTGATCATAAGCAGCTGGTTTATGGATATGTATCAGTACTGATAATTGTATATTGACCAAATAGTAAAGGTATTTTGTTTTATAGATATGTATCAGTACTGATACATAAGTACTGGGGATGTAAGGTCAGGTGATGCGTAACATCACAGCCTCTCCTTGACAAATGTCAACCCCGCCTTCTCGTGGTACATCCTGTTCCCACTAAAGGGGCTCTGACGACCGCCAATAGCGGTATAACTATACCATCGGGATTAGAGGAAATGCTATCCCACACTCACCAACCCGCTTGGCCAGCGTGGTGAGTTATGGCCAAACCCCCCCAAAATGACTCCACAACTTAAATCTTGGCCCTCAGTCTCCGGCAGCTGGAATGTACCTGGCCAAGGCAGCGGCCAGTGCGACATGAAGGCAGAGGGTGCTAAGAATCCCCGGAGGACCGGACTAGGCTGCCATCTGATGCTGACCTTGGCTACGTACAACGGACGCTCCCTATCTTCTGATTCAAGGCTTCTTGAATTGGAAGAGGAACTACAAAGGATCAAGTGGGACATCGTCGGGCTAAGTGAGGTAAGGAGAAAAAGAGAAGATCTCATCGAACTGAAAAGTGGACATCTCTTCTACTATCGTGGGACAGATACTGGCAGAACTAGTGGTGTTGGATTTATAATAAACAAGAAACTGAAGGATAAAGTTGTAGAAGTTGAAAGTTCCTCTGACAGAGCTGCACGACTCGTTATCCAACTCTCGAGAAGATACCAGGCTCAGATTATTCAAACTTATGCACCCTCCACAAGTCATGCTGAAGAAGAAATTGAAGATAATTATGGGAGATTTCAATGCAAAAATAGAGTAACGGCAACAGAATGAAACTTCAGTAGGTAAATTCGGTCACGGCAACAGAAACCAGCGTGGAAATACTCTCGTAGAGTTTACAGAGGCAGAAGGGTTTTTCATCTTGAACTCCTTTTTCAAGAAAAAGCCACACAGGAAATGGACATGGAGACATCCAAATGGGACGACAAGTGAAATTGATTTTATTATGTGTAACAAAAAATTCGTCATAGAAGACTGCAGTGTGCTAAACAAGTTCAACACAGGCAGTGACCATAGATTGGTGAGATGTAAGATGCACCTCAACACTAAACTCGAACGTAGCAAGCTCATAAGACAAACAAAATGTATTGACATAACCAACCTTAAAAAACACCATAATACCTTCAAATTGGAACTGAAGAACAGATTCTCCGCTTTAGAAGGCCTAACATCGGAAGAAGTGGATATTTCTGAAGTTAACAGTAAAGTAACCAAAGCTCTTATGGAAACAGCAACAAAATTAGCTGGGTCTAAGAACAAATTGCATGTGAACAAATTATCAGGAAAAACCAAAATGTTGATGCAAAAAAGAAGAGTGATGAGGACAACTAAAGAAGATGTGACTTCCAAAGTGGAATATATAGAGCTATGCAAGACAGTACAAAAAAGTATCACTGAAGACGTAAGGAAATTCAACTGTGAACTAGTAAGAAAAGCAATTGAAAACAACCAAAGCCTAAAGATAGCAAAGGGACATCTCAGTAACGGAAGAAAGCAGATTATGGCACTGAGAAAAGAAGATGGTTCTGTAACAAGAAATAGAGGCGAAATTTTGACAAGAGTAAAAGATTTCTACTCCAAATTATATGAAAGGGATGATACATGTACTCCAGACATCATGAAAGGTACCAGAGTTCTTCCAGTCCTTCCAGCAGAAGTTGCACATGCAATCAAGAACATGAAGCAGGGAAAAGCTCCAGGAGAAGATGGAATTACTGTAGACATCATACAAGAAGCAAGTGGAGAAATCGAAACAGTACTCGCCCAAATTTTCACTCGATGCCTTAATGAAGGGAAAATTCCTGAGGATTGGAACAACGCTACAATGATCTTGCTACATAAAATAGGTGACATTGAGGATCTCAGGAACTACAGACCTATCAGCCTCCTATCAGTGGTTTATAAAATCTTCACTAAAGTTCTTTCACACCGCTTTAAGGTGACACTGGACATGGCTCAACCGAGAGAACAAGCTGGATTCAGGAGTGGCTACAGCACAATAGATCATATCCACGTACTGAGAGAACTAATTGAAAGAGCGAGGGAATATGAGCTTCCATTGTGCATGGCTTTTATCGATTATGGAAAAGCCTTTGATTCTGTGAAACCATCAGCAGTTGCAATGGCTCTGAAATCCTGCGGTATTGAAGATGCATACATTAATATTATTAATAACATCTATGAAAATGCAAGTGCAAAGATTCGGCTGTTTGAAAATACAACACACATAAAAATTGGAAAAGGAGTGAGACAAGGTGACACCATATCTCTGAAACTTTTTAATGCCACATTGGAAAATGTCTTTCAATCACTGAACTGGGAAAACAAAGGGATAAAGATTAATGGAGATTATCTAACCCACCTTCGTTTTGCTGATGACATAGTCATTTTTGCAACTACCCCATCAGAGCTACAGAGTATGATCCAGGAACTTGCTGACAAGAGTAAAGAAGTGGGATTAAAAATGAACTTTCAGAAGGCAAAAGTGATGTACAATGCTTTTACAAGAAATGAAGATTTATCGATTGATGGAGAAAAGGTGGAGATAACAGACACGTACGTTTATCTTGGACAGCAGATATCAAGTGAGGGTCACATTGGTGAAGAAATTAATCGGCGTACAAAACTTGCCTGGAGAGCTTTTGGAAGAAACAGCATAATTTTCAAGAGCAATATGCCATTATGTCTTAAAAGAAAAGTGTTTGATCAATGCATCCTTCCAGTGCTTACGTATGGTGCAGAGACGTGGACCTTAGCTAAAAGAGACATACAAAGGCTGCAGACAACTCAAAGAAGCATGGAGAGGTGCATGCTTGGTGTAACCAAGAGAGATAAGAAGAGGAACACGTGGATCCGAAAAATG
The DNA here is from genome assembly GCA_039090855.1 of Macrothele yani. Classification (NCBI taxonomy): domain Eukaryota; kingdom Metazoa; phylum Arthropoda; class Arachnida; order Araneae; family Macrothelidae; genus Macrothele; species Macrothele yani. The sequence continues at coordinate 113,482,117 of CM077013.1, read as the reverse complement.
ACAAGAGTGGAAGACATCATGATCGGAGTTAAATCCCTGAAATGGCAATGGGCTGGACATACTGCCAGAAGAACAGACCATCGATGGACAGCCGAAATTTTAGATTGGATTCCAAGGGACAGGAAAAGACCCAGAAGAAGACCACATGGAAGATGGGTGGATGAAATTTGAAAGTATGCGGGAGTGACATGGAGGAGACTGGCACAAGACAGACCGTTGTGGAGGAAACTTGGGGAGACCTTCGTCCAGCAGTGGATTGATAATGGTTGACAATGATGATGATGATGATCAGTACTGATCACTGTATGATGACCAAGTAATAAAGGTATTTTTGTGGTATGCAAACATTTTAACAGATAAAACTACTCTATTTTTTTTCAAAACCAGTTCTTCGATCTGGTATGTGAAGGTAATAGGCCATGTTTGTTGGATTGTTTTTCTTTATGTAAAATAGGAAATAGATTTGAGAAAATATTTAGCATAAATGATATGCATGTATGTTCATATTTCAGGAACGGAATTACACATTCAATTTTTATTTAACAATGCAAATATGCATCAAGTCTTCACAAAAGTCAGTATAGCCAAAATTATTTGATTCCAACCTATTATGCGAAGTCATAGTTTTACTCCAATTCAAATTGAATTTGTAATTTACTGTAACAAAGATTTCTGTGGTATAATGCATTGTCTGTAAATTTGCTTTGTGATTAAACAAAAGCTGTTGATAATTATCTGATCAGCAATATGTGTGAATAGTTATAAAAAGTAGTTTAAAAGAAAATATATCATATAATCAAATCTTTAAGAAACTTGTAGCTTCAATCCATTTTTTGTTGCTGCATGTAAACGTGTACATTACACTGAGCTTTCACATGTCAACCAGGTGGCTTTTTCGAGGCTACAAACTTACTACACATTGAACAAAGCTGAACAAACTAAACTGAATATCATTCATGATTGTAGTATGTATTTCATGCTATTTTATTTTTTTCTGCACATTGTATTTTGTTTTGGAAAAAAAAAAAGACGTTATAATCCGAATGCAGTGCTTTTTTTATACTGGAAGACTTTTATTTATAATATTGCAAAGCAGCTAAAAATTTTTGGTTAGGCCTACCTGGTTTCTTGAACTTGTGTTGATTTTCCTTCTTCATATCCTTGCACATTATACAAAATACTTGCAATATTATGAATAAAAATTGTTCAGTAAAAAAAAAATCACTGCATTCAGAATATAACAATTTTTTCCCAAACAAAATATAATATGTAGAATGGAATAAAGTAGTACAAAATGCATACTACAACCTTGAACTAAAAGTGCCACATATTTTAGCTAGGCCTAATATCAAATATATTGAATAAACTGAATATCATTATTTGCATATTCACCTTTTGAAAATATTCCTTTGTTTTTAAAGCAGGTGTCATCATGTTCAGTTAGCTTCTCATGCTTGAACAATAAATATACAACTAATATATATTACAGAAAAAATATAATTGAACCTGATTACACTTATGTTAAAGTCTAACCAATATTTTCAAAAGATGATTAGTTAAATGATATTCAGATTGTTCTGCATTGTTTAATATGTAGTTAAGTTTTTAGCATTGCAAAAAGTGTCTGGTCAGCACTCAAAAGCTCAGCATTATGCATATGTTTACCTACAGCAATAAAAAAATGGATTGAAGCTACAAGTTTCTTATGGATTTGTTATAAAAGGTGTTTTTCAGTATGACAGTGACAACAGCTTCATTCTGTTATGCAATCATCACAATTTTCAGAACAGCCAGAAAAATTAATTGCCAGTGCTGTTGACTGAATTAATGGCTTTGTAATTCATTATGCCATAGCCCCACTTAAACTGTTCAGCACTTCGTAGGAAGTATCTCTCCATTCAATTTTATTCTGCCATCTTAAAGGCAGGTTAGTGATATGTCACTGTTCCCATCCATTTCATGGCATTGTCAGTCTGTGAGATTCATGGTTTACATGTTCGTCTCTGAATGAAATGAATCCTTGAAGAGATTTAGTAATCCCATCTGACCTGACTATATAGCCAATCACTTCAATGCTTTTGTTGTTAATAATGTTATTATATTTGCCCTTCCTTTAGTAAAATGTTTCAGTCTTCACCACACTGTTTCACCTGTCACATATTCAGTGAAAGGAATTTTTAATAGTTTTCTACTGCAAAATGTTATAACTATACTAGTGATTTGAATTTCTTGGCGTCAAATAGAAATCAAAGTTTCCAAGCTTTCGCACATCAACCAGATGGATTTTTCAAGGAACAAAGACAGCAAACTGAGTAATAGAACACTTCAACAATTTGAACACAGTGACTTCACTTGACAATAAATGAATAGATGTGAATGTAATTATTCATTCACAGAAACGAGGTGTCATGCTGGTTGAATTTGCGGTACTCTGGAAGAAAATGTAGCATTATTTGATGAACTGATTCCAAACTCGTGGCAGTTGTAGAGGGATGCTATCATTGCAAGCCTCACTGTTGGTAATGATCTCTAAGGTTTCATGAATGGCAGTAGATTGACGCATGGAGTAGGTAGGAAGCTAATTTCTTTATATCATCCCACATGATCAGCAGACTTGAACTTGACTTCTCTGGACAGGGCTGTGGTTACTTTTCCATCCCTTGTGTCTCTTTTATATTTGTTGAGCTAATTCTAAATTAACACTTGGTCATTCCGATGTAGTATTGCTTGGAGCCATCTGGATATTGTAGTGGGATGGCATAAACAGCTACCTCGTTGAGAAGCGGGGGCTTGTCAATATTTTTCTTAAGTATGGTATATAAAGATGCCGGAAACCTTGTGCTGACACTGAAGTTCATCCTCCTTAGTGCGCTCTTGAGTTGATAGGAGACATTTGGTATGTAGGGAATAGAGCCCAGGTAGCTTAGTTGCAGCACAGAAGGATTAACATGGCTGGATCTGGATTTTTTTATAAAATTTTGTATCTGGTTCATCGTGTATTCAGCCTTAGTGGCCAATTTGATTATGTTTTTTAGTTCGTATTGTCTAGAGTGAACACCGGAGGAGGCAGCAAAAGAAGAAAGCAATCTTGTAAGAATCAGGACACAATTAACTGCAGAACATCAGGTTGAGGACAGAGATGTGTTTATAATAGACTTCTGAGTGAAAGCAGTTGTCAGGCAATTTGTTCACCAGGACATCCAGATAAGGTAAGGTACCATTGCATTCAAGTTCCATAGTGAAATTGATCATAAAGTGTATGTAATGGACATTAGCATGAAGAAGCGGAAGAGTCTCCTTTCTGTGAGGCCATATGAAAAATATGTCGTCTACATATCGTAGCCAGGTAGGTAAGCCTTGAGGTGATGTTGGTGAATATATATTGCTCAGTTGGGTGAAGTATTGCTTTTGCAAGATCGGTTGAAAATGAAGATCCCATCGGAGCACCATTTATCTATTTATAGATTTGTCCCTGGAAACTGAAGTCACTGGAACTTGAGACCAAGTCCATTAACTTGAAGATGTTGAGGCTAGACTCCTGCGAATAAAGTGATGAATTAGATATAGCCTCTTTCAACATTTCGATAGCTTCCTGCACATGGACTGATGGGTAAAGAGAAAAGCTGATAATGTTGTGTTGTTGAACAGTGAGGTGCTTGGTTTTCATGATAAAATCTAGAGTGGAAGTTGTTATAAAGTCCGATTTAGGTAGATGATTAGTCAGGAATTTGTATAGTGATTTCTCTAGATGGTACTTTGGTGCGGACCTCTTGGGCACGATCTGTCTCAGTGGATTGCTGGACTTTCGGTATTTAAATCTTCCAAAGAGTTTTGGGATCTGAGGGCCAAGCAATAATTTGGTATCTTTCTTGAGATCATTCAGAATAGTGGTTAGTCTTGCAGCTCTTTGTACCTGTGCAATCCTAGAATTTAGGGGACTTAGTTCGTAAGATTATATTAATAGATCTAGAATCAGATGTAAAATCCTCTAGTTTCTTATTGTACTCTGCTGCATCCATAACTGCTAGCTGACCGGATTTGTCCGTTAGCATCAACATTATGGAGCAGTCATTTTGGCATAGTTCGTCTTTTCTTCTGGAATCTGCAATATTGTGCTTTTAAACTCTGAAATGACGCTTTTTGGGTTTGGTCTTGATCGGAAGCAGAACTTTAGTTTCTTCTCGGGAGATTTCCAATAAGAAATATTGACAAAGTGAATGGGGAAGTCTGTAGATTTAGGAGTGTGTCTGGAAAGACTTCAAATAAGGTTTTTCTCCCCTTGCATATTGGTTTTGTTACCATTTATTGCTCAGTTTACAACTTCAATCCAAGTTATTCCATGTCTGACCCTTGTTCTATGGCTTGATACCACAAATTGTAGCATGTGTTTAGATCATCAGTTTTCAAGCAGAGTTCTACAAGCTTCAGCATAAGGTTGTATAGAAATTTTTCGATTTGTATTGATTTGTATAAAATGTTATTAGGAGTTTTGTGACATTATATGAAGAGCGTGCAAGCAAAACCAAACATGTACATCAGATCTAGATTTACAGTAGGCAGAAAAAACGTTCATTGAGTTATGCGCAATGAATTTCGTACTGTTCAACTATCAGCCACTTTCCTTTTGATGCTCCAAACACGTCTATGGATCTGATTGAGATCAAAAACGTTTTAAAATCAAAATATTAAACTTTTTGTTGACATGGTTTTTTTTGTTCGGGGTTCAAGTGACACGTTTGTTTTTGATCAGATGCCCTAGTGACTTGTTGGATTTTTGCTTGAAGGTATTCTGAATTTAATCTACCTATCTATGCCACCTATCTATTCTATAATCAACCTGCCTTTAATAGAATACCTATTATCTGAAAAAAATCTCAAGGTTTGAAAGAAAAAACTGATATAGAAAGAGAAGCATTTTCACTTTTCAGTTGATATATTTTTTTTAATTTTTGTTCATTATTTATCAAAGTTGCTGTCACATGTTGGTATGTCTTTATTTTGCTCAATTTATTACAAATTAACAAAAATAATAATAGGTGGTATAAAAAATGTTGACTGAGAAGAACGCATTTTTATGAAACAAGTACATTAATAAAAATCAAATATGTAAACCACAGTCGTCCTCTAAGCAGTCACATTTTTCCTGATGCTCATCATTTTCATTAGGCTATAAAGCAAGTCCATCAATCAATCTTGCGTACCAAATTCTTCGTGGGAACTTCGCAACTTCTCTCCACGAATTTCCAAAAAGGTCTTTGAGAAGGGAATCCACATCCGGTTTTTGTTGTTGTTGTTGTTTTTTCGCACCAGAAATTCCATTCTCCAATGGTGAAACGTGCGTAATAAACTTCATGGATGCACACAAAGTAATTTCGCAATCTACAAGACTTCGTGCCATCCAAAGTCTTGTAGATTGCGAAAGTGACTTACACCCAATCTTTTCTTAGGCACCTCACTGTCCCAAAATTGCTATACACTTTCAGGTACTCATTTGTCATGTAAATGGAAGGAATTTTCTTTTGTTGTTTTTCGATTCTCCCAAAAACTCTGTCAGCTGGTAAAAAACAATGGCCACGCACTAGAAAATACAAAGTGGTGTTTTGGGCAGAACATGTCTGGTTTTTAGCCACAACGTTCATTAAGGCATGAACATTTTTATTTTGACATGACAATAACTTTTCACGAATGAATAATGCATCACATGGACAAATTTTATAGCAGGAGAACCGAGTGTTCTGATGTTTGGAACCCACAAAAACTTTGGAACCATCTGGTGCACCATAGCGTTCTCTCTTAGCTTCTGCTTTCGCACTTTCTGTTTTCGTTCTTTACCTTTTTTTTTTTTAATCTTCCTTCACTGTTACTAAATCATCTCCGACCTCTTCCACATCTCTAAAACTATGACAAATGCACGAAAATAATCACCACGTTTTAATAGAACCCGTCAACTGTCTGAAAACATTAATGTCACTCTTATCAGCTTCGTCACATGACCGAATTCTGGAGCTCTGATTAGTTCACTCGACATGTTTGATTTTGCTTGAGCCAGCTACTGGGGCATGTTTGCTTTTGCTCAAATCTTACATTTTTCACCTATAAAATGAGTAGGAGCTGTTTGGTTTTGGTCAGCTTATGATACAGAAACGGAATCAGACGATCATCCTTAATGATATCCAACTATTACTTGATAATTCACATTTTTGTGACATGTTTGGTTTTGCTTGCATGCTCCTCATATTATATACATAGTCATATATTAGTTTATGTTATAACAATGCAGATTTGTTCAGTTGCTTTGCTATGTTATGACTTGGACATTTAGATACTATTGGGGATTTGCAATGTATCGCAATATAAATCCAGAGTTCACAGTTCTGCAACCCAGGCAAAAAACAAATTTTAAAAAATTTAAAAACATTGGTGTAGATCAGAGATGGGGAACATTTTCATGTTGGAAGGCTGCTTTAAGTTAGCTGTAATCTAAAAAGGCCGCATTCAAGAAACTTCAATTAGATATACTTCAAAAATTATATATTTTTTTCGTAAAAATCTTACTATGTACTAACTTCAAAAAATGAAAAAAAAAGTGTTAATTCTGAAGTTAACTAACCTTTTAATGACTTTGTTGTGACTGCTTTTTGTTGGAAAGCATTTGAATATTTGTTTGTAACATGGAGGTCTGCACTTTTAGCTGATCCTCTAGATGGGTATCTGTCATTTGTGACTTTAAGGGTGTCTTGATTTGGATTGGGTAGGAGAATGTAGATTTGCAGCAATAAGTGGTTGAAAAGCAAGAAAGCATTTTTTGTGCATGTTGACAAAGGGCCCGGCCCGGCACACTTACGACGGGACCGGGCCAAGTCGACCCATTCTTTTTATTGCAATGGTAAAGAAAGAATAAAGTCGTGTTCCCTGATTTCCTGGGGTGTTTAACTGTTCCTATTAATTGTTTGTCTAACTGTTCCTATTAACTGTTTATCTAACTGTTCCTAGAGGCTGTGACGTACTACAGAGGTGAAAACATACATCAAGACAACAAATCTGCAACGAGACATCCTGTCCGCTTAACTCAGTTGGGAGAGCGACTTACTACGGAGTGAAGGGACACAGGTTCGATACCAGTCGTGGACAAGCTTGTGTTTTCACAAGGCACTCACAGTGTTTTTACCATTCTGTAGGTATTAAGATAGTAAAACCATTTTGGGGCTTATTGGCAACAAATAAGATTCGACCCCAAGCAAGTGTGTGTGTTTGTGTAGAGTGGGGGATAGAGGATGTCTGCAGTGTGTGTGTGTGTGTGTGTGTTTAAGAGAGTGGGGTGACATGGATTTTTTCTTCTATCCCTAATCTGTATAGGAATTTACTTTTGTTCAGAGAAAGGGTGATTCTGAGCATGCATTGTCTTCCTTTTTCTCTCTTTTTAAAGTATTAAAGGTTACATTTTTCAATAATTGCCAAAGTTTAGTTATTATTTTTAGGCTTACATTCAACTAAATATTTCGATCATATCTCATTTCATTATTTAATTTTCACATTTTAATAAAATACAATAGAAAGACAAAATAATACCAAATGGCACATCACGGGCTGGGCCAAGCCTAAATAAGAGTTGCAATTGTGGGCCCCGACCGGACTGAGTGTCTGATATTTGAAACGGGCTGGGACAGGACGGGACGGGACCACCAAATTAGGCCTGTGCAGACCTCTAGCGTGAGTAATCTATTGCATTTTTCCATATTTCAACTGAATCTTTCTTAGCATCAAATAAGGACTTTAAAATCTCCTCTTCTGAGAAAGTTCAATCAATTTCATCTGTAGCTCTTTAGGAGCCATAGAACAAAATCATGAGTAGCAGGTTTGAAAATAGCCTTTATGACTTAATAATGTTTTAATTGTGTCCATCAGTCAAAGCATTATTTCGTTGAATCTTCTTTTACTCTCTGGCACTTTAAATATAATCATTTTAAGATTAAAATAAAAGTAATAAAATACAAACAAAAACATATTAATAAAAATAAAAGGATTTGTTTTGCAATATTTGGATTCACTCAAAAGGCTGCACTTAGGCGTAGAAGGCTGTAGGTTCCCCACCCCTGGTCTAGATAATCTTTCAGGTAGAGTTTTGAATTTTAGCACTTTCAAGTAGTTCCATGTATCACTCCACTTTGTTTACATAAGCCTGCATACGCATAAAGTATGCCATTATGGGACAAAAACTGGCTTTGCATACATCTCCTGCAGATTTTTTTAAGGAAGAAAATGTAGAGTAATAATATATGAAATTATTTTTTCCTCTTCATCTATGAGTTATAGTTAGCTTAAAAAATTTGTACGGCTTTTATTGAAAAGTGATTGGGCAGAATTATGTAATTTATAAATATGTTATAGATCAAATAGATACTAATTGAAAAAATTATGTTCATTAAATTATATAGTTTATTAATTTTAGCAACTTATATCAGTTTATGGCTTTAGCTATTTGAACAATCGTTCAAGAAAGCAGAAGCAAAAGCTGAGAAGCCATACTTATAACAGTTCAATTAATGTCTTCAATTCGTCTTTTGTCAAGCTACAAATTTGTGGTCTACACCTCGTGCATTGTGCTGTTCCTTCTTCATTTCATCTTGTAAGTGTATTTTATTTAAAAACTCCAAATTGTAAGAATTTTTCTTTTCTACAGTTGTTTTTTTTTTTTTTTTTTTTTTTTTTAGGGGTGGGGCTAGTTTCTTTGCCCTGTGAAATAGTGTAGTATGTGCACACTGTCTTATGTAAACAAAGCAAAGTGGTGCATGGAACTACTTGAAAGTGCTTGGACTCAGAAGTCCTCCCTGATCTTTCATCTCCTGTGGGAATGAAACATGCATATTTAAACTACCTTAATATGTCCCCATTGACTTTTTCTTGTACTGAAAAAGTATCCAGCTCAGGATACTTTTTCAGTAAAAGAAATAGTAGTGATCCTTAATAATTCTGTTTTGCCCCTCTGCATTAATACAGTAAAACTTCCATTAACGGACACTTTTTAATAGCGGACATCTCTCTATAACGGACAATTTTTAATTCCCCAGCAGAAATGCATGGCTTCTTATGGGGCATTCACCTCTTAATAGCAGACATTCTAAATAACGGATGTGGACACAATTAAAGTAAAATATAACGGACAATTTGCTTTCGACTCTAGGAATTCCTAGGGGTGTGATTCGCCTAAACTCGCAAAATTTTTGCTTTTTGTTATTTTACCCTTCCTCATTCTCTATCTTAACTGTTTTGTTCTCGAGGCCTAGTAAATTTTAAGGTGCTAAGTATGTACTTACGTAAGTGGCCGAAATCGCTGGAAAAGGGATTAGTGTTCGTGCTCACCAGACTGTCCAACCCTCTCTTTGCATACGTACATCTAACCAAGAGAAACTGCTTTCCAGCTCTTCAGGTTCTCCCAATGGGGCGAGAGCTCAGAAACAAGCACCAGCTCCCAAGGCCGGCTAATTTGGGAATGGTAATCGGATTGAAACACATGCAAACACAATTCAGGGTGGGTGGAAGGGGCTCACCTTTTGTTGTTTGGTAAAGCCAAGATCAGTTCAGAGGGATCAATTTCAAGTCCAGATTACTACAAGTAGAAATCACATTTTTTTGCAACAATCATGTAGGTGGGCTGCAGATGGCCTAGTGGTCAACGTTCGTGACTGCCACGGCGAAACCTCTGGTTCGATCCCAGGCAGCTCAAACCACTAAATATCCACCATTCGTTGGATGGGCATGCTAAGCCGTTGGACCCCAGGTACTGGCCCCCTGGTAATAAATAAGGGCGTCTTCCTCCCGCTTTCTTCCTCACTTCCGTGTCACTTTCCTATCTGGCACTCTAGCCCAAATCTCCTAGCTTCCTATTTCTAAGGGTTGTTTAAGACCTGGGGTCAGACACTCCCTTCCTAAAATTCTCAACATATGATCTGATCTGATCAGTCATGTAGGTTTTTCTCATCAAGTGAGCTGTGAAGCAGAGATTTCTCAAACATCAATTTTAAAATGGTTCACAAACGTAAGCGCTTGACTCTAAAAGAAAAGTTTAAATAGTGCAGCTGAGTGAAAAGGAAAGATTAAGCGTGCACATTTTAAAAGATAAACAGGGCATTGGAAAAATGCAAGTGAATGAAATCTTGAAGTCTTGACAAGATTATAATGGCAACCAGAAAATTAAGAGAGCTTTCCCTAAAACTGATGGTTTGGCTGTGGACACTCTTACCTATGAATGGTTTTTCCACACTAGAGCCAACATTCTTTTATCAGGGACTTTAATTCATCAAAAGACTTTTGAAATTGCAAATGAATTAGGATTCACAGAATTCAAAGCTTCAGGTGGTTGCTAGAAATTCATTTTGAAAACAAAATTTCACAAGAATCTAATAAACAAACAACAATACTCGATTATTTTGCTTCTTAGGTTTTGATGGATACTTTTTAATAAAGGTTAGTACAATGTATTTACATACTTATATTTACTTACCTTTTAAACTGCTTTTACGTTATAAAACATAGTACATGTATACTGTCACGAAGCATGATTTTCCCAGCAGCGGACACTTCTAAATAATGGGCAGTTTTTCTTTTCCCTTCGATGTCCGCTATTCGGAAGTTTTACTGTAATTCTTTTTTGACACAAAAAAATCTTACCATTTTTGTCATATTTCTTTTACAACTCTTTTTGTCAGATGCTTCTTCAGGTTTCATTCTAGGATTATAAAAGGGCATATTTTAACTCATAAGGGCATCAGTTGTTTATTTTTATTTATTTATTAATCTAAATGGAATAAATTACACAAAGTAATGTACATACAGATGGCTGTGAAAAATGTTGCCCAGAGGTCTTAGTATGGCAATATATTTCAGTCAGCATGGCAATTTCTTTTAAAACTTGAATGCAGTAGGATTGCATAATTTTAGCATGAAAGCAAGCAGGGAAAAAATTTTCAAACCTGACAGAAGGGATTGACTTGCTGGAAAATGCTTGGAATAAACACCTGCATCTAACATCATAAAGAGAGACTTTTACTTTACATTCAATTTCACTGCATTGAAAGAGGGTAGGTAAGTGTAAGTAGGAACAGGATTCTGTACAGTTGATGGGACCTCAAATTCACACACACACACACACACACACACACACACACACACACACACACACACACACACACACACACACACACACACACACACACTCTCACACTCTCACTCACTCACTCTCTCATGTTTTGTATTTCATAGCTGCAATGAGCAAACTATTGTAAGGAAACATTATGCCATGCATCAGTAGGAATGTAAGGTCAGGATATCTGTGCATCAGCATTGCAGATTATTGTATCATACAAATTGCTCAGCTACAAAGAAACTTTAATACTCTCATTAACTTATTGAGATAGTTCCTGTCATGTGGTCTTAAAAGTGAATTAAATACAGAAAAATGTAAGCATATATGACAACCAGGAATAATGCTGCCATATTAGTTGTGAAGTTTTTTAATTTTGTCATATAACAGATTTAAATGCAGTTGGCTGGTGTGCCCATTGATTTGGTATTGGGGTGCCTCCCATTGCCCAGGCTGACCTCTGACTTTACCAATTGTGTGTCTTATGTGTGGTGCTCTATTGACCACATCTGCTTCCCACACCAAAGAACCTTTAATACTCTCATTCATGCTATTGGTTTAATAAATTGCTCTTGTTCCATACATATCTTATTCATATTGTCAGGGTACCAAAATGTAATAAAATAAGTACCAGCATGATTCAAAATATCATAATACAGTAAAACCTGGTTTATCCGGTCTAACTGGGACCCTGGTGCCATCGGATAATGGGAAATTTTAGGTAATCAAGACCATTCTATATTGATTACCAGTCAGCTAAATAAGTGGAATTTAATATAATATAAATTGGTTTATTCATTAGCATCTGCAAGGCTGGAAGATATTTTTTTGCCCTCAATACTCAGTTGCTGAATTCCATGGCAATGTTTGAATTTTAGTAAACATCCACTGCTCACTTTAAAATATTTTTTGTTGAAAGTTTCAAATTTAACACAAGTGCTGATTCCATTACCATTGTTCCAGATAGACACACCCCTTTACTTAGTTTATGGATCAACTATCTGTGTAATATTCAATACAATTCATCATCTGCCACCTTCATCATTTTCCATTACTTTGCCTAACTAGTATTCAATGATGAAGTAATTTTTTATTTTTATTTTTCTACACCAAGCTTCATACCGTCCTCCATAGTTGACGCATTGATTTCAAATTCCTTCTCTAGCTTCATGATTGTTTCACCTGCTTCCAGTCTATTCACAATCAGAATTTTGGCCCAAAACCAACAAATATGGTGGAAGGCCATCTTAGTGACCACCTAGCAGGCTTTCTATATTTTGCAAGAATGAAGTTGACACAGTGAGCTGAAGGTTTGTTGTCTTCATCTTACCACTGGCTGGTGTTATTTTTATCTTTCTGACTTCTTATTGGTTGGTGTCAATATGGTTGAAGAGAAAGCTGAAAAGTGGGATGTGACCTTGACACTTGACCACACACAGAGCATGGGCAAAAAATTGCAAAAATAAAAAATAACACCTAACATGGGGGCCATTGGTTAACAGAGAGTTCAAGATAAATGAGCTTCAGTTAAAAGATGTCTTACTGTATATATATATCCTGATAATGACAGGTCACTCTTGCTAGTTTTTCTGGTGTGATTTACAGTGTGATATGATTAAATTTTTGTGATATGTATGAAACTTTTTAATGTCCACAAAGTTATCATTTTAATCTTAAATATGTATATGAGATTTTCCTGTTTGTCACATTATTAGTCATTTTTGTAGAAACATACCAATTCAAAATGAGGTGTTACAGTTGAACTTTTCTCTCATTGTTTCAGTTTGTACCATTTAGAGATTTTCTGTCTGGTGTAAGCTGGGTGAGAGATAAAGCTGCCCTTGCTAAGGAAGTCCTAGCAGAAATTCCTACTCAGTTCCTTGGTTATATGAAGCAACATGGAATAAAGCCAAGGTCTGGCACCCCAGAACCAATGAATGGAAGCAGCAAGTATGAACCTGGTAGCAGTTATACACCCTCAAAAGAACAAGCAAAGTGGCTGGCTTCAGCACCTCCAGCACCATCACTTCCACAGTGGTATTCACCCCAGAAAACTGGACCAAGTAGCTTATGGAAGCAGTGACCGTATTTGTACCGATACTTTATATATCTTTTAAATAATTTCATAAAGACTTTAATGTGTGCTAATGGTTTTTAACATGGAAAGAATGTGAAGACTGAAAATCACTAGTACCTTCAACTTCTCTAGTCAAAGATAGAGTGAAGCATGTTGTAAGAAGCCATTTCCATCAATGTTTCTGTTGGTTGATCTGTCAGTGTTATCAGTGGCAGCATAAGGAGGTTCACTCATTGTGTAAAAGACGTCAGGCCCCCAAAGTATCTACACTCTCCTTCCTTAAAAATGTGAATGGAGGAAGAATGTTTGCACCTGAACTATTGGGAAAGCTTTGCACTCTTTAATGTGTAACAAAAGTTTTGCTTACTATGCCATTGGTGTAATTATTTGTATTCCTATGTATTTGCTGGCATTTTTGTCTGTTGTCAACATTTTAGGTGAAAAATTCAGAAATTGTGTTTCAATAATTTTTTTTTAATTACTCTCTCAAACCCCATTCCTTTCATCACTGAGAAAAAGAAGAGAAAATAAGTTTTGCTAAACATGGAAATTTTTATATTCTCAGTGAGAATATAAAGTGCATGTTTACTGTTATATTTGCTAATAAATGTACAAGTAGTCTCTCATTTGAAGGAGTACCTATTAGGAACCAATATTCAGGTAGTTAAAATATTTTTTTAATTTGGAATAACTCTTAAGTCTTCAATTGAAGGTGTGTGTGTGTACAGTAGATAGATTCTGATTAATTGGATCATATTAGGGCTAGAACCCTTTGGCCTAATTAAGTGGCTGCCCCAAATCATCATCATCATCATTGTCAACCATTATCAATCCACTGCTGGACGAAGGTCTCCCCAAGTTTCCTCCACAACGGTCTGTCTTGTGCCAGTCTCCTCCATGTCACCCCTGCATACTTTCGAATTTCATCCACCCATCTCCCATGTGGTCTTCTTCTGGGTCTTTTCCTGTCCCTTGGAATCCAATCTAAAATTTCGGCTGTCCATCGATGGTCTGTTCTTCTGGCAGTATGTCCAGCCCATTGCCATTTCAGGGATTTAACTCTGATCATGATGTCTTCCACTCTTGTCATTTTTCGGATCCACGTGTTCCTCTTCTTATCTCTCCTGGTTACACCAAGCATGCACCTCTCCATGCTTCTTTGAGATGTTTGCAGCCTTTGTATGTCTCTTTTAGCTAAGGTCTACGTCTCTGCACCATACGTAAGCACTGGAAGGATGCATTGATCAAACACTTTTCTTTTAAGACATAATGGCATATTGCTCTTGAAAATTATGCTGTTTCTTCCAAAAGCTCTCCAGGCAAGTTTTGTACGCCGATTAATTTCTTCACCAATGTGACCCTCACTTGATATCTGCTGTCCAAGATAAATGTACGTGTCTGTTATCTCCAGCTTTTCTCCATCAATCGATAAATCTTCATTTCTTGTAAAAGCATTGTACATCACTTTTGTCTTCTGAAAGTTCATTTTTAATCCCACTTCTTTACTCTTGTCAGCAAGTTCCTGGATCATACTCTGTAGCTCTGATGGGGTGGTTGCAAAAATGACTATGTCATCAGCAAAACGAAGGTGGGTTAGATAATCTCCATTAATCTTTATCCCTTTGTTTTGCCAGTTCAGTGATTGAAAGACATTTTCCAATGTGGCATTAAAAAGCTTTGGAGATATGGTGTCACCTTGTCTCACTCCTTTTCCAATTTTTATGTGTGTTGTATTTTCAAACAGCCGAATCTTTGCACTTGCATTTTCATAGATGTTATTAATAATATTAATGTATGCATCTTCAATACCGCAGGATTTCAGAGCCATTGCAACTGCTGATGGTTTCACCGAATCAAAGGCTTTTTCATAATCGATAAAAGCCATGCACAATGGAAGCTCATATTCCCTCGCTCTTTCAATTAGTTCTCTCAGTACGTGGATATGATCTATTGTGCTGTAGCCACTCCTGAATCCAGCTTGTTCTCTCGGTTGAGCCATGTCCAGTGTCACCTTAAAGCGGTGTGAAAGAACTTTAGTGAAGATTTTATAAACCACTGATAGGAGGCTGATAGGTCTGTAGTTCCTGAGATCCTCAATGCCACCTTTCTTATGTAGCAAGATCATTGTAGCGTTGTTCCAATCCTCAGGAATTTTCCCTTCATTAAGGCATCGAGTGAAAATTTGGGCGAGTACTGTTTCGATTTCTCCACTTGCTTCTTGTATGATGTCTACAGTAATTCCATCTTCTCCTGGAGCTTTTCCCCGCTTCATGTTCTTGATTGCATGTGCAATTTCTGCTGGAAGGACTGGAAGAACTCTGGTACTGGTACCTTTCATGATGTCTGGAGTACATGCATCATCCCTATCATATAATTTGGAGTAGAAATCTTTCACTCTTGTTAAAATTTCGCTTCTATTTCTTGTTACAGAACCATCTTCTTTTCTCAGTGCCATAATCTGTTTTCTTCCCTTACTGAGATGTCCCTTTGCTATCTTTAGGCTTTGGTTGTTTTCAATTGCTTTCCTTACTAGTTCACAGTTGAATTTCCTTACGTCTTCAGTGATACTTTTTCGTACTGTCTTGCATAGCTCTATATATTCCACTTTGGAAGTCACATCTTCTTTAGTTGTCCTCATCACTCTTCTTTTTGCATCAACATTTTGGTTTTTCCTGATAATTTGTTCACATGCAATTTGTTCTTAGACCCAGCTAATTTTGTTGCTGTTTCCATAAGAGCTTTGGTTACTTTACTGTTAACTTCAGAAATATCCACTTCTTCCGATGTTAGGCCTTCTAAAGCAGAAAATCTGTTCTTCAGTTCCAATTTGAAGGTATTATGGTGTTTTTTAAGGTTGGTTATGTCAATACATTTTGTTTGTCTTATAAGCTTGCTACGTTCAAGTTTAGTGTTGAGGTGCATCTTACATCTCACCAATCTATGGTCACTGCCTGTGTTGAACTTGTTTAGCACACTGCAGTCTTCGATGACGAATTTTTTGTTACACATAATAAAATCAATTTCACTTGTCGTCCCAATTGGATGTCTCCATGTCCATTTCCTGTGTGGCTTTTTCTTGAAAAAGGAGTTCAAGATGAAAAACCCTTCTGCCTCTGCAAACTCTACGAGAGTATTTCCACGCTGGTTTCTGTTGCCGTGACCGAATTTACCTACTGAAGTTTCATTCTGTTGCCGTTGCCCTATTTTTGCATTGAAATCTCCCATAATTATCTTCAAGTGCTGCTTACCTTTATTATTTAGATCACGAATTTCCTCATAAAATTCTTCAATTTCTTCTTCATCATGACTTGTGGTGGGTGCATAAGTTTGAATAATCTGAGCCTGGTATCTTCTCGAGAGTTGGATAACGAGTCGTGCAGCTCTGTCAGAGGAACTTTCAACTTCTACAACTTTATCCTTCAGTTTCTTGTTTATTATAAATCCAACACCACTAGTTCTGCCAGTATCTGTCCCACGATAGTAGAAGAGATGTCCACTTTTCAGTTCAATGAGATCTTCTCCTTTTCTCCTTACCTCACTTAGCCCGACGATGTCCCACTTGATCCTTTGTAGTTCCTCTTCCAATTCAAGAAGCCTTGAATCAGAAGATAGGGAGCGTCCGTTGTACGTAGACAAGGTCAGCATCAGGTGGCAGCCTAGTCCGGTCCTCCGGGGATTCTTAGCACCCTCTGCCTTCATGTCGCACTGGCCGCTGCCTTGGCCAGGTACATTCCAGCTGCCGGAGACTGAGGGCCAAGATTTAAGTTGTGGAGTCATTTTGGGGGGTTTGGCCATAACTCACCACGCTGGCCAAGCGGGTTGGTGAGTGTGGGATAGCATTTCCTCTAATCCCGATGGTATAGTTATACCACTATTGGCAGTCGTCAGAGCCCCTTTAGTGGGAACAGGATGCACCACGAGAAGGCGGGGTCGACATTTGTCAAGGAGAGGCTGTGATGTTACGCATCACCTGACCTTACATCCCGCTGCCCCAAATATGTGCAGCTTTATCCTAAAGAGCTAATGTGAGATGTTTTTCAGGAATTGTCTCAAATAAATGGCTCCGCCCTGATTAACCAATGGCCCTGTTAACCAGAATCTATTGTATTTATATATATACACAGGACTTTGCAAGATCGATCATTGCTGACCACTATTTCAATTAGTTTTGTATTTATAGAACACAATTGCGGTGTTCGCTTTTTTTTTCTCTTCAGCTAGCTGTTAGCTTGCACAAAACCATGTGAAGTCGAACCCCTGTTATGTTCAAAGAGAACATAAATGTTGCCAAACATTGAGCATTTTCAATTAGATGATTACAACAGGCTGCAACTGTGTATAAACAAGCTGTAAGTGATACTCTGAAATATACACAGATGCTAGTTTATTAAGCTACACCTTCCCTTATCACATAAATGACTCATTGCAACACATAAGACAGTACATGAGTGCAGTCTTAGCATTTGAGTGGGGATTGGAATGGGCAAAACAAGTGGTCTGAGTGACTTTGAACGTGGCATGATAGTTGTTGCCAGGCTTGCCAGTTCCAGCATCTTCTGAAATGACCGTTCATCCTCCTGAGTTTTTCATACATAACTATAACAAGGTTCACTGTCAATATGACAAAAAAAAATAAAAAAATAAGGCATTTTGGCAATCCTGTGGACGAAAACAGCTGGTGGATCAGAGGGGTCATAAGACACTGGCAACATGGTCATTAGCAGTTGAAGCACATTTGCAACACAGTCCAAAATGTGGTGTTTTCAGAGATGACCCTCGGCACATCAACATTGAATTATGCTGTGCCCTGCTGGATTGTGTGCCCGTTGTATTCCATTACATGATTCTTACCAGTCTCCTCTGATCCATCAGCTGTTTTTGTCATCAGGATCCCTGATTACTGAAGGCCCAATGAGCTGGTCTGCCACCATACACAATCTCATCAGGATCCCTGATTACTGAAGGCCCAATGAGCTGGTCTGCCACCATACACAATGTCATCAGGATCCCTGATTACTGAAGGCCCAAGGAGCTGGTCTGCCACCATACACAATGTCGTCAGGATCCCTGATTACTGAAGACCCAATGAGCTGGTCTGCCACCATACACAATCTCATCAGGATCCCTGATTACTGAAGGCCCAATGTGCTGGTCTGCCACCATACACAGTGTCCTCAGGATCCCTGATTACTGAAGGCCCAATGAGCTGGTCTGCCACCATACACAATGTCGTCAGGATCCCTGATTACTGAAGGCCCAATGAGCTGGTCTGCCACCATACACAATGTCGTCAGGATCCCTGATTACTGAAGGCCCAATGAGTTGGTCTTTTTACCATACACAATGCTCATGTGCTGTCTTGTGTTCTGGAGTGAACTATCTATGTAACAAGTGTAGTAGGTGTGTCTAATATACTGGCAGCTCAGTGTATATTATGACTATTCTGATATTGCCATGTGGACTGAAAAATCTCCCACACCCCCACCCCAATATTCTAATATTTGTACACTGAACACATCAAGTTTCTGGTTTGCAGTCTTTTCATTTAAATCACTCATTTCTATTGTGCTGTTCACAAAATTCATGAATCAATTGACCCGTTCAACGAACAAACCAGAAGACAAGTGCCTAGCACCAAAAATAGTAGAATTTTGTATACAATGTGAAGAACAAAACCTAGCTACAAAAATTTTGGTGAAAGGCAGGGAAATGCCTTCCACTTTCGCATAAACCCATCACCTCTTCCCCATCTAGTAATCATGCAGCACATGTTGAAAACTGGCTTCCTAGTTTCTTAAATTAAATACTTAATTAAATTTCTAATATGAGTTTCTTCTAGGAAATATTTATTTTAAATTGCAAATTTTCTTACAAAATTGTATTAAAAAAAAGCATTGAATACAAATAAGTTATTGGATTTCAATTCCTATCATCCATATTCTATTAAGAAAAGTGTGGCAAGTCACTTTGTAGAAAAAATAAATAAAGTAGTATCTACAGCATAGGTGAAAAAATTCCACAAAGAAGAACTTCAAGGCATCCTTACAGAAAATAACTGAAAAACCTCTAGATTTTTCAGTTAAGAATAACACACATCAGCAACAAATAAAATTCACTAGAAAAATTGTTTATCACAAAGTTTTATTCGAATCTTTAAAGAGAATTAGTAAGAAATCTATTATAAGACTAGCTTCAAGTTTAGAGAGTAAAGTTTTAAAAAAAATTCCCAAAGAAGTTCAAAGAGAAGATATTTTAAAAATGCATGGAATGATCTTTGAAGTAAAATGTAGTTGTGTCTAGCTTACATAAGTGAGACGGGTCGCAAACTAGAAACTCGACTAGCAGACCATAAAGCAACTATCAAAAAAGAAAATTAAAGATAGGAATAGAAATTGGGATGAATCAGAATTCCGTCATCAATGGCTGCAGAGGTTTGTCCCTGCCTAACATCTGGCAAGAATTGGTGAAAAATAACTGTAACTGTGATGGTGACGGAGGAAGAGTGACAACAAAAGACTGCCTGATGAAAGAGAAGAGTTTTCTCTGAAATTTTGCACTTTAAAATAAATATTTCCTAGGAGGAAAAAAACATATTAGAAGTTTAATCATACAGCACTTGCATAAATGAAGTCTGTTTATCAGGGCTTTTCAAGTATGGAGTTTTGAGTTGTTATTGTAAGCTTTATTTGAAAAGATACAGGAATCAAACAGCTATTGCTTAATAAACTCTCAAAAATAATTTAGTGGTTTTGCAGTGTTTACTGCAATGTGGAATTCTTTTGCAGCAGTGCTAGTCCTATAAGCATTCCTGTCCTGATGAAGCATTAATCCCATTAGTTTTCTTATTCTGCAGCAGCACTGTTCATTTCAATTTCCCATGCCCTGTAGCACTAATCCTGCCAACTTCTCAGTGAACAACACACTGTCCTATTTCCCCAGTTGTCTGAGGCACTGGCTTCTTACCATTCCTCTGAGATGAACCCGAGTTCAAATCCTGGATAATGCATGGATGGTGTAATTGCCTGATGGCGCTGGCTGTGTCCCTTCCCTGGAGCCAGTGGCTCTAAATTTGGATGGGCGACTGCTTACAGCCTATAGAGTTCTTCATGGTGGTTGTTAAACTCCAAAACAAAACAAAAATAAACTACACATTCTACCACAACCTTCTATACTCACATTGCTAACTTTATAATATTAACTACCACTGAGATAGCTCAATCTTATTTTTCTAGAGTTCAACTGTCATATGATATAGAGTAAAAACTTTTTATACAACTTAAAACATAGAAATTCACGATGTAGGAGTGATGTGTTGTAAATTATCATGTAAATATTGTATTTTATGAGAATAACTTTTTTGTGAACCTTATATCTTTTCACTCAAAGCTCATTTTTGCCATTTTTATGCTGTTATTTTTAGCGACAAAGACATATATGATTCTCCCTTACTTTAATGCATTATCTGTGGAAGACTTGTGGGCAACACTATAATCCAAAATTACCTTGGACCTCCAGCTGTCTTTTTTATATGCAGTGATTCACTTCAGTAGTGAATCTTTTCTACATTAGCATATTCCGCATTGTTGTAGCAAAATAGATTTTATATGCTTCATATTTCCTGTATCCTTCTGCTGAATGATGCTTTCTGGTGCAAAAAGTCAACTATTAGTAATTTTAATCCTAACCTTTCCATTGTTATCACTATTGTTCGTGAATGTCATGTCGTGTACATAGAATCATGTAGTGTACTAGAATGCTGTGGTGTACATAGTGGATATTTGATTTCATTATTTTCTTTGTAATATGTATTCATGTTTTCATTTTAGTATTTTTAATGAAATAGATAATGTGACAAATTACATACCTTTAGAGTTGTTTACTGTGGTTTGTTTTATAGGTATGATATTTGAATTTACTTTTGTAAAAAAGTCATGTGACATAGTTTTACTGCCACAGCATCTTATTCACATTGGTTAGAAAATGAAGTAAACAAGAAAGTAAATTCCAAAGGCAAGAAAAGAAACCTACATGAGCAACAAATTTTATCCAAATTTGATGCTCATATTGTAATTTTAATCTTAACATTTACATTCTTATCACTATTGTTTGTGAATGTCATGTTATGTATGTAGAATCCTGTAGTGTACTAGAATGCTGTGGTGTACATAGTGGATATTTGATTTCATTATTTTCTCTGTAAATGTATTCATGTTTTTATTTAATTTTTTTAATGAAATGGAGAATGTGACAAATCACTTACCTTTAAAGTTGTGTACTGTGGTTTTTGTTATAGGTATAATATTTGAATTTACTTTTGTAAAAAAGTCATGTGAGACAGTTTTTCTGTCACAGCAGCTTAGTCACATTGGTTAGAAAATGAAGAAAAAAAGAAAGTAAATTCTGCAGGCAAGAAAAGAAATCTACACGAGCATCAAATTTTAGCCAAATTTCATACATGCATTGTAACACTTCTGTTTGGGCACAAATAACACTTCCCTACAAAATTTAACTTTCCGACTGGGGTTTACATTACTTCAAATGATTTAGATTAATTTTGCTGTTCTGATTTCAAAAATAACATTTATTTTTCTCTGTCATGTAAGGATTTTTCACAGTCGTGAAAGCAAAATCATGAATATGCTGTATATATGTATCATCATCATCAACCATTATCAATCCACTGCTGGATGAAGGTCTCCCCAAATTTCTTCCGCAATTGTCTGTCTTGGGCCTGTCTCCTCCATGTCACTAAAGCATACTTTCGAATTTCATCCTTCCATCTCCCATGGGGTCTTCTTCTGGGTCTTTTCCTGTCCCTTGGAATCCAGTCTAAAATTTCGGTTGTCCATCGGTGGTCCGTTCTTCTGGCAACATGTCCAGCCCATTGCCATTTCAGTGATTTCACTCTGGTCATGATGTCATCCACTCCTGTCATTTTCCTTGTCCACAAGTTCCTCTTCTTATCTTTCCTGGTTATGCCAAGCATGCATCTTTCCATGTTTCTTTGAGTTGTCTGCAGTCTTTGTATGTCTTTTTTAGTTAAGGTGTAGCTTGTATATTGTTTATCAGTAATTTATGAAATTTGTTTCATTTTCTTAAGATAATATACAATCCACGACCCATTGATATTGATACAATCTAAATAGAAATCACTTGCATGAAAATAAAAAATAGTTAATGAAGAAAAAAAAAAAAAGTTAATCAAAATTAATGTGTTCTCACAAAATCATTTTCCTTTTCTGCCAAACGAACATTTACAGCTTTTCTTATACGGTGACATTTCAGAAGCAGAATCTCTCTTTAAACCCCAGCAGTAATCTGCCATCATATTTACCATTCCATCGTCCTTGATATCATTTTTCCATACATTTTATATCTTGGTGAAATCTCTCGCCTTGCTCTTCACTCACAGCATCCAGATTTTCAGGAAAATAGTCAAGGTGAGAATGCAGAAAATTCATTTTCAAGCTCATGTTGCAACCCAGGTTCTTAAATTTTTCTAGCATAGTTGCTACGATGGCTCTGTAATTAGAATCCTTGTAATAGCCTAGAAAATTTTGAATGACATTTCTGAAACTAACCCATGCTTCTTTTTCTGTTGTAGTCATTTTTTCCCTCAAAAGTTTTATCTTTAGTTAACTTCCTTATATCTGGGCTAACAAATACTCCTTTGATTTTTGCTTCTGATAAATGTGGAAAAACATTAATCAAATTTTGAAAACATTCACCATTTTTGTCCGGAGTTTACAAATTGTTTCATCAATTCTAAGTTAATGTGCAAGGGTGGTAAAATAACTTTTTCCGGATACACTAGGTTCGGGTGGAGAACGTTCTTTGATCCTGGAATAAAGTATTCTCTTTTAGGCCACATGGTCTGTACACTCCTTGAAAAGTCCTTGAATAAACAAAGTTCATTTTCAAGTCCTTGAAAGTACTAGAAAAAGTTTAAGGCTCTGTAAATAGTACTTGAATTTTTTTGTTTTGTTTTTTAAGTAATGATGTGAAAGAGCATGTGTTAATTGTTTGTGCTAAAAATATGTATAGAATATTTCTGTGTAGTTCTCATAAAAACGCCAAGCTGATCAAATAGCACAGAACTTGCGTTCAGCACACGAGAGTGTGTGGACAGCTGGTGCCTTGGCTGTGATATTACTACAGAGTAATGTGTCAGTCATGTGAGTAAAATAAGTGGAATGATATATTCACAAATTGTGATGGGCTTCTGTTTACTGAGGTTAGGTATGTGTTCTTGTCGGAGGGTGGAACTTCCAGGAATTGCTTGTGCTTCATGTGTGGACCCTTCGTCTTCTGGCTACATCAAAAAATATAATACATCAAAGTCATGAATCAGAAATAAAAAGTTAAAACAAACAATAAGTGTCATACCAGCAGATGAATACGAAAATAATGCACCTTTTCAAAATATTCCACCAAATAAAATGATTTCGAAAAACGCCAAAAATTAGGGGCAATTCAAAGTTAATAAAATAAACCAACTCGGGGAGGGGGGACAAGGGGTAAGAGGCAGGTCATTGAAGGTGTGCCCATCCCAGCTAAGATTAATGGTCTGAACTTACTAAAATACCTACCTACCTACTGACTGACGGACAGTACCCACATATGATAATTTGGGTTTAAAAAGTCCTTGAAAAGTGCTTGAATTATTTTTGCTTGGAAGAGTACAAATCTTGAAGCCATTTTTTGTGATCCTATATTGCTTTATAAGCTCCTTAGATCACAAAAAAATGTCCCATTCACAGATGAAACATAGCATTTTTTGTGTAGCCACTTTGCTGCCCTAATACCATGCTCAGAATTTTAAAATCTCCACAGATTTGCCAGTTGTATTCCTGATATCTTATTTTATTAAGAAGAAAGTCAAGATTTTCATAAGATTCCTTCAGATGTACTGAATGAGCAACTGGTATTGAGGGGGAAATGTTGCCATTATGCAAAAGAATTCCTTTAAGCTTCTCTTACTAGAATCAATGAACAATCTCTACTGTGATGGGTCATGAACAGTGGAAGACATTTTGCATTATAGGTCCAGGAATGTCTCTGCAAAATACAAGCAATTCTTCTTGGGTGAAATATTCAACAAATTCCTTTCTCAGTCTACCATGAAAATGTTGTTCCTGGAGCAAGTAGATTTTTGTTTTTGAGTCTTGATCCTAAAAGTTGTGCACTTTCCTTTGGCATATTTAAATCAGGTACCAAGTCATTTAATTCAATTTGTGTAACCTTCTGTGGTTCACTACTGGTTTCAGGATTGCTGACAAGTCCTCAGTTTCACTGCAATTTAACTCAGTTCTGAAGCTGATGAAAAATCTAATGATATAGGAAGTGATGGAACAGGTAAATCAAGATCATGGGGGGAGGTACAGGTCTGATAGCACAGGGAATCCTTGGTTAGACAATATTATTTGTTTTTGCAATTGTAGCCCTTTGCTGGTGTGGTTAAGCAAAAATAACATTTCTCATGACTTACCGGCTCCTGCCATCCCATTGGAATAGCAAATGGAAGAGAGTTTTTCTTACCTTGAGTCCATTTTCTCAGTTTCTCAACACGTGTGACAAACTTGATGTGGCGCCAATTTCTTGCCCTGGTCTCCACGCTTTATACCAAAATAAGCCTGATATGCCTTTTAGACAAAACCCGTTGTTTTGTGTTGCCTTTTTTCATCACAAAACTACCACATATATAACAAAATGAATCAAGACTCTTAGTGCAGCCTCTTGATGCCATAATGCAATAATAATGAACAACACAGCAGTTAAAATGAGCGAAATACACTTTGGTCTTATCACTTGAAACAGTGTTCAAAATGGCAAAAACACACAATGTTTCATTCATTGATATAGAGGTGTAATCTATTGTATCACTTTCCAATTAAAATTTATCCATCTATTGTATCATTTTTCTACTGCCGCGATCTGCTGTAACTAGTAAATTTAAATTTTTAGAATAAAAAAATTACAGATTACTTCATTTTATTTTTGTCAGATATTAACAAAAATAACATGGGAAATTGTGAAAAATCTGTGGGTGACAGAGAAAAACAGATGTGATATCGTGGTCAGCATACCTGAATTACTCTAAAATATTTAAAATTTTAGAAACCCCACAATCATGTTGGATTGTTTAATTAATTATCAAACTCCAGTTCAGAGTTCAAATTCATTTTATCTTAATCTGAAGTATTTGTTAAAACATTTGAATACTGTTTTAAATGGTGTTCATAAAAGTTGAAATTGTGTTTTAGAAAATATCATGTAATTCACATGCTGCTATCCCATCAAGTCATAATGGGAAAACACATGGCAAGAAAGTTGATGACATTGAACAAAATAAAAATTGCAAA
Source organism: Macrothele yani (assembly GCA_039090855.1). Taxonomy (NCBI): domain Eukaryota; kingdom Metazoa; phylum Arthropoda; class Arachnida; order Araneae; family Macrothelidae; genus Macrothele; species Macrothele yani. Next base: position 113,456,538 of record CM077013.1, on the reverse strand, counting down.
TATGTTAAAACTAATTAATTAATTTCATAAGATAATTTTCACATTGCAAATGACAATATATATTTTTCTTTCTTTCTTTCTTTTTTTTTTTTTTTTTCCTTCTGGCATTATCAGTTTAGAAGCCATTTCAGAGTGATGTGCCATTTTCATTTTCATTATTTTCATTCTGTGTCCTACCTGTCCATTAACACTTTCAAAAATGTGCTCTCTGAAAACACTTTTTTTTTTTTATCCATGGCTTGAAACATAAGCTGCCAAGTGTGTTAACACTTTGAGAATGCAATAATTCCATCCAGCTGCCCCGGTGGCGCAGTGGTCTAAGCGATGGCCTCTGATCATTCGTCCATAAGGGGTCCGGGTTCGAATCCTGGTGGGGCATGGATGTTGTGTTTGTCTTACGGCACTGGTTCTCTCCCTTTCCTGGAACCAGTGACTCTAAATTAGGGACGGACGACTGCTTATAGCCCATTGAGTTGCTCACGGCGGTCGTTAAACCTCCAACCAAAAAAAAAAAAAAAATATTCCATCCAAGTAATGAGCTCTCTCTCTCTCTCACACACACGCACACAAAGCACAAATTATACTCCACTACTCACATTGTTTGAAATGGTACATTTAAAAATTATGTGCAGCCTGCTGTAATAGGATTATTCATGTGAGATTTAGATTACATGGCTGATTCAGTTTGTAGATGACTTAATAAGTAACATGAGAAAATATTTTAATAGTAGGTGTAATCTGGATTCTGATACTCAAGTACTGTTTTTTTATCATTATCTTTATTATTTCTTTTAGGGTTGATTAAAGACAAAACCTATAGTGTCTGGGTCAGTTTTGTTTTCCATTTTTAACATTTGGAACTGCTCAATAATATTTATATGAGATGATTAATATATGTAGTGGCATACATTTGTCTGTTAAATACAAGTGCTCAGTGTAGTTTGTTTTCCCTTTATTCAGACTGAAGGATGTAATTTTATGGAAAGATGTGACAAAGTAACAAATTCCAAAGTTTCCACGTAGCAGGAATGAATGCGATTGGAAATAAAATACTTATATTCTTTGCCTTTATTTTATTTCTAAGGAAAACATTTGAGCACAAGGGCTCACAGCAGATATGAAGGGTGTATCAGGTAGTGCTAGTAAATGATGCACACAACTTCCACAGGCTATCTACGGCTTTTCATTACAGCAGTGACACATTTTAGGATTCATTTGAGTGCATTACCTCAAATGGTGGCACAAATCTTCAGGGTTGGATTAACTTACTCTGTACAGTGCTAAAAGTTGTTCAGATCAGATGGAGTATGAACTCTTAGCTTCTTTTTTTATGGCACATTTATCCAGTTGTATTTACTACACATTGAGTGTAGTAAATACAATTAGTAACATACCACGTAAATTTTCGTTCAAAAGCAAAAGTAGCTTTTTGGACTTTGCAATAAAACATTTTATCCAGGTCCAAAAAAATGCCAAGTCACCCTAGAACCTAGAAATTAAGTGTTTTTTTTTTTACTTTAAATTTCATAATTTGCAGTAAATACCATAATTTCTGTGATATAATCCTCAGATTATCTCTTAAACTGTCATAAGTTTAAGTTCTGCAGACAGCTTGAAAAAATGTTTTTGTGGCTCTTTAATTCTTAAAAAATCTGCATGGTGTTGGCAAAAAGTTGGAAATATGCTTGTTTTCTTTATTTTCTTTATTTTTTTTTATGTATGAGCATTTGACAAAAAATATTATGCAACAAAGGCAGTACTGCCTTTGTTACATCATATTTTGTAAGGCCTAATAGTACTTAATATTTGGCGTTGCAGGAGGCAATGTGCTGTGGCAAGTCCTCTGAGCTATTCCACAGCCCATAATAATCATTGCCATTGGTAATGTAATCACTTTTGCAAATTGCATTTATTAGTTTTTCTGCACTAATGGTATTAGTTAGTATTCAGGCTTTTGTTACTCTTTAGTTGAAGTCTTTTCATTGTGCTAACATTTATGGTTTTTATTATAGATATATTGCCATTTTTAAGCTGATATACACAACAAAAACTCAAAATTCATAAAACTATGTCATCCATAGGAAAGAGAATGTTGACCTGGTGATTTTACTTTCTCCATATTCACTTGCAGTACTCTTCATGAAATCTGAATCTGTAGAAAAGAATTAGATTAATACTGTATGACTAAACTTACAAAATAATGTAATACAATGTCAGTTCCTTTGAAGTGTATCCGTTCTGAGCTCTTAGCATTATGATCTTGAAAAACTAGAAATTTGCATTCATTGTAAGATTTCGATTGCGATTTGGATCACAGCTTCCAGCACAGTTTTCTTTTTCAACAAAAATTTTAATTACATGATCTGTGGAAGTACAGGCCAAAATATAGTCATTATGAAATAAAAATGTGTAAATTCATAACACCTACTAAATATGTGCTCATCAAAAAGATTTTTTCTGCTTTCATATGTTTCTTTTAAAATGTGCTTTTGCCATTTGGTGATTGAAAAAAGACATGGGTTGTTCTGCATTTTCTATTTGTATGCATTGGTAATTTTCTGATGCCTATAATAATTTTTTAATATGTATGCATCTTTTTTATATATTTTGTTTTGTAGCTAAAGATTAGTTTTTATGCATCATCATGTGTATTAAACTTGTTAATCTTCTTTTGTATTCTTTGTATATACTGGAATCAATAATGTGAACTTGTAGGCAGCTGAGGTAAATATAAGCTTCTCTGTGTTGTTTGTTGTAGTCATTAGTACCATGATATCTCTCATTGGGTATGGTGCTACAAATAGATCTGAAAATGGGCCTGGTGTTTCTATTGGAGAACAGAAGCACTTAATATATGCACCAACTTTTTTAAGGGTATTTTTTATTCTGTACCATCAACTGTTAAATAATTCACTTGTTTATAGAAGCAGTAACTAGTAATATTTTACTTATTGACTTCAAAAGTTGTTTAATTATTTAAATACCCATCACTGTAAACTGAAATATATTAACAAGCTCTTAGAACAGCACTATACACTTTACAAAATGCCTTGTGTTATGCATTCATTTATTCAGATTTACTGACACAAGAGCCATAGTTGACCAAAGAGTGCCAGAATACAATATGCATAAAATGTCAGCTCAGGCAATGAAGATGCCAATCCTTAATCAACTGGAAAACCAGCTAACACATGCTGTATAGCATGAGTTGTGTTGTATATTTCTCCGTGCAAGTTGTTCCTCAGATCAGCTATTAGTAGTGTTCTTCATATTATTCCTCCCCCGACCAAGGCTGTGTTGAGTATAAGAGTCATTCAAATGAAAAGTGGATTGACGCTGTGCCTTGATGTTGGTTTATTAGACTTCACCGCGAGGTGATACAATTAAAGTAGAAAGAACGAGGTTGTTGTACTGTCTACATGTACTCACTTTCTGTGTTCAGATATATCCAATCACTATGCAAATTTTTTTTACACCTTATGAGTAGGAGGAGGGTGACTACTGAATAAGCCAGTTCTCAACAGATTTTCAGACGTAGTCATTGGACATGAATCATCAGCATTTCAGGAGTCCAGAGATGTGAAAGTCACATTGTGATAGCTTGGGACTGTTGACAAAGTCATTGGACATGAATCATCAGCCTTTCAGGAGTCCAGAGATGTGAAAGTCACATTGTGATAGCTTGGGACTGTTGGAAGAATGGGCAAGGACTTCCCAAAAAAGCACTGCATTATCTCTGTGCTTTGTTGGGCGATGTGAGGATGAACATTGTCTTGTACCAGCACTATAATGCCACATGTAAGCCTGCCTAGATTTTTGTTTTTGACAGTATGGCACAGTCTTTGTTGAGCGCACAGTACCTTTCAGTGTTAACGGTTGCACCATGTAGTAGCCAGTCAATGAGCAGTAGACCCTTCTGATCAAAGAAAATGATGGGCGTCACCTTACCTGCAGCAGCAGACACACAGCTTTCTTGGGTGATAGTAATGCAGCATACTTCCCATGCATGCTCATGCTCTTCATCATCAGCTATAATTCATGAGAGAAACTCATTTCCAGCTCTCTGGTTGTGCATAAGATGTTCCAATATAACATCCATGCTCTCTGCCTTATGTTCTGCGGAAAGGCGCTTCAGAATCCATTGTGCACATACCTTTCAATATCAGAAATGATGATGGATGCTACTGCTGAAGGATCTCGTGCTGATGTTTAGGTTATACACTAGTTTTCAAAAGGCCTCTCTGTAGTTTTCCCTTCATTTCCTGTGTTATGGAAGGTTTGCTGTCTCTTTGACATCCTTCTTGAAATTTTTTTCCACTTCTTGAATACCACACTGTGTTTTAAGCAGGCTCCTCCAGATGCTGCCTGCATGCACTGAAAAATATCAGCTGGTCTAGCACATTTCTTGGTTAGAAACTGGATTACCATGTTTGTGCTTACTTGGGCATACCTATGGTGTAGCGAGTTTCAAGTTGCAACCTGTTTCACTACAAAGCTGTGTTATGGCAACTTGCTCTGGTGCATTGCTCTTATCTGTCCGTGTACAGTTGTAAACAGTGGCACCACTACTGGCAGTGACACTTAGTCTACAACAGCACCATCTCCCAAGTCTGTATTTCATTTGAACAGTACTTATAAAACATGCATCAGAAAACTAAAGTGACCAGCCAATTTACATCTTCATGGGCACACAATAGCCAGCATAATGTTAGTCATCACCACTTTCTTGCTACAGCCATGTGTTCTGCCTTCTTCTTTATGTACTGATTGGCACTGTCGTCGCAGTAAAGCTTTTAAAAGAACTGTAATTCCTCGACCAGTGGTCTCCAACCATTTTGATCTTCAGAAAACTTAAATGAACTCTATGTTCCCACAGGTAAACATTTTTTTTTTCATACATTTCCACATCGTTTTAGAAAATATAAGAAAGAAATTGTGTTCATCTGTGAGTGAGAGAGAGATTATGTTAAACTTTATTCATTACCTTAATTAGCATGGTTGTGGAATGCAGCAAGAGATCTGATATCATGCATTTAAGTTGAATAACTTACTTTAACATGATCAATGATTATGTTTTTTTGATATTAAAATGAGAATGTGAAGCTTTAATAAAGAGAGTAGAAACTGTAAGTCTGATTCTATAATCAGCTTGAATAGTACCCAGATTTTTAAAGTGATGAACAAGAGAAATTCACTATCACACTGTCATGGCAAAGTATGCATGACAATGTGCTGCTTGGCAAAAAAGTTTTGAGTACATTTACAAAAATAAGTTAAGAAATTTTGTGTGAAGACAATCTTCAGAAACTTATCACAGAAAAACTTTGGTAATTCTTAACTCTGGCTTGTTTTTTATGTCAGGTTTGTGTGAGCAAATCATTTTCTGTTTAAATGATATGGAGCAATCATTTTAATGACAGATAAGTGATCACAATCTGATGAAGTATTTCCTTGATAGTTAGTTAAATATATCAGCTCATTCTATGTTAAAATTCCAAGAGGATTTTGCCCCAATCCTCTTGTGTGTTTAATGCTGTTCTCAAGGGCATGTGACCACCATCAATGCAAAAGAAGAAGAAAATTTGTAGCAAACCAATGTACCATACTTTCTGGTTATAACACTGCTACATTAAACTCACTTTTACAAATGTGCAGCTCTGAAATTTGGCATTTAACTAGGTGTGGCTTTTAACCATTTTCAGTAACACTATAGATTTCAGCTGATCTTCACAATATTGAAACAGATTGCTCTGTGAATCATTTATTGCAGACACTGAACAATACATAATCTAAAGTGCTGATTCTTCATTGATTATTAGCAATAGCGCCTAGCTTTCATGCAAATGAAGTCTCAAAACCTGCATGATTATGTGGCAGTTGGTAATATGGAGAATGGCAAGGAAGTCTGGCATTTTGTTTTGCATGCAAATTACCGTTTTCTTTCCTTCTGGTCAGTTTTTTTTTTTTTTTTCCTGATCTCGCAAGAGTGAGCGGGACTTTTTTTTTTAACTTGCGCATTCTACAGTCGATGAGCCCACAGCAGAGAACCACAAAATTGCGCATGCTTCGATTGTCACGCATGAAATTAGAGTCAGTTTTTTTCTTTTGTGATCTCGCAGTAGGGGAAGGGGGTAGAACATGGGATTTTTTCTTTTGAGCCTTGCACGTACTACAGTCAATGAGCCCACAGCAGGAGAACCAACAAAACTGTGCACACTTCCACTACCACACATAAAATTTGAGACAGTTTTTTTTTTTTTTTTTGTGATCTCCCATGAAATTAGTCAGTTTCTTTTCTTTTGTGATCTCCTTTAGTCAGTTTCTTATTTTGTTATCTCGTAAATAGGAGGGGTAGAACATGGATTTTTTTTTTGGATGGGGGGGGGGGGCCTTGCGCTTTCTGCAGTTCATAAGCCCACAGCAGGAGAATCACAAAATTGTGTGCATGTTTCCACTATCATATGTGAAGTTAGTCAGTTTTTCTTTTGTGATCTTACAATGGGGGGTAGAATATGGAATTTTTTTTCAGCCGTGCATTTCTATCCCACAGCAACAGAACCACAAAATTGTTCATACTTCTACTATCACATATGAAATTAGTGATGTGTCCTTTTTTCTAAGTGCATAAATCACAGGAAGTGTCAACCACAGGTTTAAAGACATTCACTTCCCGACACATGGAGGTTTTAGCAAACAATCTAGTGTAAAACACTTACTGTCTTTCACACCCCCTCACTCTCCCGTATATGGAGTTTCAGTAAATGGAAAGTTTTTCTCACATTAGGAAGAAGAGTTACACAAGAACAGCAATGAAGTAATGGTGACAGCTGCCAGTTAGTGCATAACTTTTCACGTCAGGAGTTTATTCACTTCTGATGTTATTTGATGTGAGTTGCACAGGAGATTTGAAGTGAATAGAAAATATAAAATAAATCAGTTTTCCTTACATATATTTTATTACTACACAACTTATGATGTTAAAATAAAATAGCGATGTTTATTCACAATTAAATATTTATTTTATTGTCTACTACAGCTTTGCAGAACTTTTGGCTTGGCTTCATCACGAGAAATGGAGCGTAAACATTCAAATCATTGTGGCATCATCAGAGTTCTGACAGTCACAGAGTTTGATAAGTTGTTTCCATGCTCTTGAAAGAAATGGAGTAGATATGTTTTTGACAAGCAGTGAAGAATTGCTGTATATGTGGAAAGCTTCTAATATATTAAGCTTGATAGTCGAATCAGATTTATCAAACAAAAATGTATGATTATTTTTGTGACAGCATTGGGCTATAGACGACTTCTTCAGTTCACAGTTCCATACATGAGTCTTGTGTTCCTTCACATGGAAACTTAAAGCCCTATGGGTCTGTCTTATATATGAAAATCCACATTCACAAGGGATCTGATAAATTCCTCAGGAATTTATGTCTTCTTTTGATCAGTAAAAATTCACCTTGTTTGTAGGTTTGAAAATAACTTTGTAATTAAAACTTTTGAGAGTTTTTGAAATTATCATGCAAATCTGAGGAGCAAATGGGATAACAGCTCAATTCTCTTGTACTGGGAGGTCTATTGGTGTGAACAAGCAGTTAGGCTTTGGTCTCCTAAATTTTTGGACGGCCTTGTCTATTATTTATTTTAGTTTTCCTTACACTTCATTGCATCACTTATCTCTTAAAGTCATATGATGTACTCTACCACAATGATGGGGTTGGAATGGTCGTCAAATAAAAATTCTTTGCGGTAATTTTGCCCATGGCTTTAAACTAGGTGCGGCTTTTTTCCTATATCAAACCAATAAGGTAAATTGAACTGCAACATTGCCGCCCCGTTGGCGCAGTGGTCTAAGCGATGGCCTCTGATCATTCGTCCGAACGGGGTCCGGGTTCGAATCCCGGTGAGGCATGGATGTTGTGTTTATCTTACGGCACTAGCTCTCTCCCTTCTCTGGAACCAGTGACCCTAAATTAGGGACGGGCGACTGCTTATAGCCTATTGAGTTGCTCACGGTGGTCGTTAAACTTCCAATCAAAAAAAGAAAAACTGCAACGTTATACTTCGTGTGGCATTATTCTCATTATACTTTATGTTGCATTATTCTTGTTCTTTAAAATCAATTTATTAAAGTAGGTTTAAGCTCTGCAGTGAAGACAAACTGATAATTCAGCACTGTTAGTTTTCATTTTCTGGTTTTGAATGAGCTTTAAAAATAGCTGCTATGATCAGTTGACTGTTTCAGGGATACTAGGAGCATTACTAATTTCATTTCACACCCACACACAGTAAGTAACATTCACTACATATTTTAGCTAATTTTATCACTGTAATCACACGAGCACTAGATTGTTTACGTTTTTGTAGAGAATAACACCAGTCCTCGTGAACATGTTTTTATTTGACACAAACATTTCAAAATGTAAAAATGAAAGAGGAATCTGTGAAATATTCAAAACAATTGTTTTCTTGCAGGAAAGAACACTACAGGTATCACTATGACATTCCAAATACATTGTCTCTTGTTTCCGCATCCATGTGATGTTAGAAAGAAAGTGTTTTTTTTATGTTGTACTAGAATGCCACCCCACGAAAATATCTGAAAAATAAGGATTAGTAAAAAAATTTCTTAGAATTTGAATAGGTGTTAAACATGTAAGAAAGATCAGTTAATGAGAGCACTCCAAGCTTGTGACAGGCTAAAAGCTTTAAGAGACTTTGTCAGATGTTTTTATTTTTATTTTATGTATTTTACTTGTAAACTCTCAAGATAAAATTCTGTAAGATTACCCCTTGCCCCTTCCAGAGTAATAAATGGCTGCTGTAGAGGATGTGCGGTTTTTTTTGTTTTTTTTTTGGGGGGGGGGGTAATAATCCACTTCTCCACTTTTTATGCTCTTTTATACTATATATATGTGTGTGTGCATTGTGCTCCAAAATGGAAAGGTAAATTTAAATGAAGACCTTACAGTAATAGTGATCTAACCCACATTTTGTAAAACCGCAACATGCTTGTGTAATAGTCCACTGTTTTAGTCACTGGGGATACACATTCAGGGATAGACCCATGTGGTAGCATACTCCAATAGATACCCAGCAATACAGTGGGTTAACCCAACCTCTGAGACAAATAGAGAGCCAGTCACTCATCCATTCAAAACATTATCACATGTTCTGCTACGTTGTTAGTTAGCCCATTGTTGCACTAAAGTCTTCATTATTATTACTTTTTGAAAACTACATGCATTTTTACTGCATACACTTACATCCTGAAGTTTGACAGAAAAATTAGCAATCAGAATTAGTGTTATTGCAAGAATTTTTGTAGTGTCTTCCAAGAGCTGAAATTGCATAGTCACATCTTCAGGGAAGGGCAACTGCCCCATCTTCTACCACTTCCCCTTCCCATATAGATAACTATGTTTCTCTCTGTAATGTAGGGAAGACTCATCCCTCAAAAGAATTTTATTTCTGTTGAAGATTCATTTGATGCCTTCTTGTAGTGCTAGTAGTATATCAAGGTTATAGTTCTATGTAAAAGTTATGTACTGTAGCCAAAGCCTACAGAAATTTGATTGATCTGTTGTATTATTCACTTTTGTGCTGGTTTTTAGATGTGACCTGTGCATGTATAAGCATTAAAAAATACCAGTCTCCATATATCAGTGCATTTTTTATATTCCTGTTCTTTATCTGTAGATTTTATCCCTGGTGTGATCAGTTAGATAGTTGAGATTTCAAAGAGGGTTTGATCCTATGATCAGTAGAAACTGTTTCATGAATATGTGGTTAGGTTCTTTGCGGATTTAGTCCTCAGTTCATTTATAAATGAACCGCTTATAAACAAATTTGTAATAAGCCTCAGTTTGTTAGTGAACTGAGGTTCCGAGGTTCATTTACAAACGAACTGAGGGCCAACTTTGCAAAGAACCTAACCCCATGTTCATGAAACAGTTTCACACTGACCACAGGATCAAACCCTCTACGAGGTAGGTTCCTAAAGTTCCTGGACTGGGTCCGTAAGTTCGTAGATAGTTAGAGTTACAAAGCTGAAGCACATCCTCCTTCAAAATAAAACCCTCTTGCAAATAAAATAAAAACCCCTTTGCAACAACATACTTTGGCCATTAACTGTAAAGTTCATCAAAACACTTCTGGAACCCATTCTTTGCAATGTCCTTCAGTGCAACCAGCGATGCATTTTTCACTTCTTCTGAGCTCAAAAACTGATGAACCTAAAATTGATATGTCGGCTCAGAAAAGAGGTTGAAGTCGCAGGGGGCTAGGTTAGGTGAGTATGGTGGGTGTGGCAGACAACAGTTCTTGTTTTGGCGAGAAACTCACGAATGAGGAGTGACCTGTGTGTTGGTGTATTGTTGCACAACTACACCCGCGATTGATTGCCCCACAGTTGAGTCTTCTTCTTGTGGATTGACTCACGTAGGCGTCATGTGATGTCCAGATAGAGTTCCTTGCTGACAGTGCACCCTTCAGGGATAAATTTAAGTTGAACAATACCTTGGATGTCAAAGAAGACCCTAGCATAATCTTGCCTTTGCTGCAATTTCATCGGAATTTCTGCTTGTGCGGAGATGAACATGATTTCCACATAGCTTATGCCCACTTAGTCCACTGGTTGAAGAGGAAGCACCGCTTTTCATCCCCCGTTATGATCCTTCTAAGAAATTGTGGGTTTCAATGGGCAGTGATTACGAAATCGCCTGCCATTTCTATCCGTATGTCCAACTGATCTTCAGTTAACATGCGTGGGACAGTGTGGACACACCCGGTGCATCTTTAGATCATCTGTTGGCACATAGTCTCCAATATCCCAGCATCTTCTGCTGTTTGCTCAATCATCTTGTTAGTGCATATGATTGCCGCAACCCCTGCAATGTTTTCAGCCGTGTGAGCTGTCACTGGCCACCAGTTTCATTCTTCGTCTTTGACCTCTTGTCTGCCTTCTCTGAATCATCAATGCCAATCAAATGTTTGTGACCGTGACAGCACATTTTCACCCTAAACTTGCTTCAACATCTCACAAGTTTCTGTTGGACTTTTGTCCAAATGAATGCAGATGTGCCAGCTCTCTGGATTTACGCGGGAGACTCCTGATTTTCAGCCCTTCCTCCCACTCTCCAGATGAATGTCAAAATCTCCCGATTTTCACTGAGAATTAGCCATTAGGATGGTCAAAATTCCATCAACCACCGTCAGGGCTTGAAAAATACCATGTCCAAGATGCCCAGGGCTGTAAATTATTGGCCCGTACAGGTGAATAAATATTAGTTGCCCGATCCGGGCAACTAAAATTTAAAATAAAAAAGTTTCGAAGAGAATTTCCTACTACAAAAAAAAGACAGTCGTCACGTGTCTTGTTCCATTTCAGTGCTAATTACTGGGAGCTGTATTATTTATACGGAGTGCCAAGGACAGAAGAATATCACTTCTTTATTTATATTATGCTCTAGGTGCAGAAATTGGTACCCTATGTAGTTTTGCTGCAAATGTTGTTAACAGTCGGTGAGAGCATGCATTCCTCTGACGGAACTAGCCTCCGGTGTTTAGTTACAAAGGGCTAAATCTTTAATGAAAGGAACATGGCAGAATCACTAAATTTCTCAAATATTAATTTCATCGTCATACCATTTCATACCAATTTCAGCATCATCATATTAAAACTAGAGATACACGCTTCTGTGCATTGAACATTTTAAATACAGACCCTTAATACGGAAATGCAAAACATCTATAAAAAAGTTCATATTTTTTAATTAAAAAAAAAGGGTTGTGATTCGTTATCTTTAAAGATAAATTTTCCTGGACATCCAGTTTTAGTACCTGGGCAGGTAAATAATTTCTGCACATGCCCAGCTGGGCATGTAACTTTTCAGATATTTTTCAAGCCCTGACCATGATTTCGAACCGCCTGAGGTCTTTTTTCTTTCTGCATTGATGCAAGGTGGCATTACAGTAATCAGTTTTATATTTTCCCCCTCTCCTATCTGCAAAAAGAAGCCACCCTGGAGGCACAGTGGTCTAAGTGCTGGCTTTGGATCCATCGTCCAAGATGGATCAGAAAAAATTTGCTTTAAAAAAATTTCTCCCAGCCAGATTGTCATATGAAGCCTTCAGCAAAGATCTCAACTGCTCTGGCACTAGAATCCCGAGGAAAGTCAGTAATTGATTGACTGATGGGAGCTGCTCTGCCTTCTTGCAGTTCAGTCTTTCAACCCCTCACCTCAACAGAGCCGTGCATATTCTAAGTGAGGATAAACAGTTGAGTTGCGGCGAATTCACTAAACGACCAAAAGGAGTAAGTTACAGTTCACCTCGCCTTGTAACGAAAGGTGATGTTGGTACGATGCTTTTGTCGCCTTCGCGCACAACCTGAAGAAGAAATGAAAAACAGTTAGCTGCTATTTTATTCATAAAAGGTCAACATGCGGGTCATTTTAGGTTCTCATTGTCTTACAGAATCCATGTACCTAAAAACGAATTTCAATGGGGGGGGAGGGGTTTTGATATTCACTCTGTTCTGTTCTGTTCTTTTCTTTTTTTTTTTTTTTTTTTCTCCAGAAGTTTTAGTGGACCAATAATACATTAATACATCTGGAAAATTGCTCCTATGTCTGAAAAAAGGTTAATAAAATATAGTACTTGTGTGATTGTATGGGCTTTAGAATTCTCCCGATTTTCAGATTTTGAAGGTTGGCATGTCTGTGAATGCAAAACTTAATGTTAACGTGCTGCTCAGAAAATGCCATTTTTCTTCAATCGCCAAACACTGCGTAAGTTGCTCAGGTGTACCGCAGCATGTGCATGACGTATATGGATGAAACCAGTTGCCCTGTGGTGGGGGGGTATCATAATGTACCCCAGTAATCACCGTGGGTATGCGATACACATACTTTGCCATACAGGTGCGTGCAGTCCTGGAACTTTTGGATCTTACTCCGTATAAGGTGCTGTTTTGATAAACCCTGTAACTTATAGTTCCAACTAAATTATGATCTGCTGTTAATATGCAACAAAAGATTATTTTGTTAGCAATATTATTTGAAACATAATGTCCTTCTATAATAAATCATATCTTATTTTTAGACTTTTAAACCATCGTACTTTCATTCCTATTTGATAAGAATGTATTCTTAGTTATTAAGTAACTTTTCAGATTTGATAACTGTTTGCTCGATGTATGTGTTTTTATATCTCAGTTGTAAAAAAAAATATAAATATATGAGTGTTTATTTAACTTAACATATGACTCCCCTTTCTACATACATCATTGAAAGTTTAATATCAGCCCAAACTGGCTTTTTTTTATATATGGCCAGTTTGGGATGTAATTTGGATTTAACTGGCTTTTATAATGATAAGATTGACATGAGAGGGTTATTATTCTGGTGACTGCAGTGATTAGCTAGATTGTTTTACTGAGTTTTCACTGAGATTTGTACATATCCTTGAAAATGAGGGTCATATGGAGACTTCACTTTAGTATAATTGTCTCCATTCACACAGGAAGTATATTCTTAAAATTTCCATCAAAGATGATGATCTCTGAAGTGGAAAAAAAAAAGTTTTAAATATTGTGCCATCAAATAAATGGACATGATGTGTTCCAACAGTAAAAAAAAAAATATTAAAACGCCACTGTGATTGTATTTATACCTCATATTGTTGCCAAAAGTAGTTTTATGTTTATCTTTTTAATGAAAACATGTCATTAAAAAGCACATGCAACAAAATTTGTTTTCCATTGATTCATAGATTAGAGTCTGTGAAATATGTATCAGTATTCAGTACAAATCTGTTTTGTGGTGCTATTGTGAGTATATTACAAAACAGTGTCTGCAATTATAGATTTCCCATTCATAACTGCCATTGTTACAAGCATGATTTTGTTTGTTTCTTTGTTTGTATGCATCTAGTCAGTGAAGAGTTTGATAGGTTTGAGACTGTTAGCTTTTTTTCCTGTACATATTAATTTTTGAGTTGGTGATTTTTCTCTACTTTTCTCTTGAATGAACCAAAAATAAATATACTTGCCTGTTATTTGCTCACAATGATGCATGTGTTTATTTTTTTATATGCTTGCAGTTTAGTATTTTTACATGTGCTTTGTATTTGTGCTCCAGTGATTGTACAGAGTTTGGAATGCAAATAAACCATGTTGAAATATTGAAGAGTACAGAAAGATCAAGTATTGTATTTGATAAATGAATGCCGCAAGTATTTGTAATCCATGTCTTCAGTAAACAGAAAAAAATGTTTTTATCAGAGCAGCAAATACATTCTGACTTTTATCAGAATATGATATTCATTTGCTAGAAAAATGCATTGCATCTTTCAAGGTGTACATTTGCAATAGTTAGACAAAAAGTAAGAGTTGCACCTTCAACTCCTTCCTCAGTATGGTAAAAGCTTGGTTTCTAAAACATGTTATTTTTGGCAGAGAAGCACCTTATTTTAGTGTCTTGCCTTATCTCCTTAGGAAATGTTTGAATTGCATCACCCTGGTGCAGCAATGGAACTAGCATCTCCCAGTTTCCTACCAATACTCTTATATGCCTGCCATGTATTTGCATAGATGCCAACCTCTGGAAGGTGTTTTCAGTTTTTTTTAATGTAATTTTCAGTAATCCAGCACACGGCATCAAATTTGGGTATGTACCATGGCAAAAAACTGTCTGTCAGAATAGTTATTATAGAAAAAAAAAAGAATAAATACATGAAACAATTTGCTAGTGGTAAGAGTAACAATATTGGCTACAGGAAAAATCTAAAAATGGTAAAAGTTAAAATACTGTCTACAGGAGAATCTAGAAAAGGTAAAATACTGTCTACAGGAAAACTCTCTCTCTCTCTCTCTCTCTCTCTATCTCTCTCTATCTCTCTCTATCTCTCTCTCTCTCTCTCTCTCTCTCTCATGAAAGCATTTTAAGACAACAAAACATGTAATTTGAGAGAAAACAACAATACCTATACGAATCAAAATATGCACCATCATTATCTATCACCTTCCGCCATCGGTCGGGCAGCTGATGGATTCTAGCCATGAAGAATACTGTGTCATGTGACGCAATGAAGTCGTCAACCTATTTTTGCACTTCATCACATGTTCGAAACCATACAGCAGATAAACCATGTTGCATCAATTGAAACAAATGATAGTTTGAAGGGGCCATGTCGAGACTATACGCCGGGTGCTGCAAAATATCCTAGCCAAGCATCAATAACACTTCCTTGATCGATTTTGCAACATGTGGTCTAGCGTTGTCATGCAGTAATTTCACGGGACACAATCCTTTGCCTGTGAATGGACTCTTCTGACAGATTTCCAGGTTCAATCGCAGCAATTGTTGCTTGTAGCGATCAGCAGTAACAGTTTTACCCTGTTTCAATAGTTCATAATAGAGCACACCCTTCATATCCCACCAGATGCACAGCAGAACTTACTTGGAGTGAATATTGTTTTTCGGTGTCAAAGTCATTGCTTCACTAGATTCTACCCAGTGTTTTTTGCATTTGGGATTGCCATACCATATCCACTTTTCATCACCCGTAACGATTTTCCACAGAAAGACTTTCTGTGTTGTTTATTCAACAGATTCAAACACTTCATGACATGCTGACTCAAGTCATGTGGCACCCATTTTCCTTTCCTCTGGCTCAAGTCATGTGGCACCCATTTTCCTTACTTCTGAAACTTTCTCATTGTGCACAAATGATTGGAAATGGTTTGTTGGGTTACCCCTAGTTGTTCAGCTAGTTCTTTTTGCATTTGAGATGAATCTTCATCCAGCAATGCTGCAGTTCCTCGTGTGCAACCTTCTGCGGGCGCCACTACGTTATCTATCGCTAACATCAAAATCACTTGCTTTAAACCATCTAAACCAAAACTCACACGTGCTTTTCGATACAATATTCTCTCCCAGAAAAGAACAGATCGATGCACATGCTTTTGCAGCACTTTTTCTTTTATGAAATTCGTAATGAATTGCAGTATCAAATAAATGCAATATCACTTGCCATCTTTCACCTACCGATGTGCAAGTGCATTTGACTGTTGGGCAAACTTCTGTGCCACATTTTATACTCTGGACCAGGTACGGTCACATGACAACAACGCAGGGGAATGTTGGATATGTAAATTAGTGGTATACGTCTCACAAAAAATGCTTTAAAACTTATTTGTACACTTAATATAATTCAATCCATTATGTTGAAAGAACTTTCAGCTTGAGGACCATGAATGCATATTGCAAAAGCTTTCACAAAAATTTTATATAAATGGTGTAACTGAGAATGTGAATACTTTTTATCACCATTCATCAATTCTTACAAATTTTCAAACTTTGTTTTGGGTAAACTTTCCTTCTCTTGTCAATCTGAAATGCAAAAAATTATGGAGGGGAAATAATATTTAACAACAATGCAGAGCAGTGCAAAATGTCGCAGAAAAAAAAACTATTGCAGGAGAAATTTTCACTCCGTCCGTTTATCAGAAATTCTTCCTCCATTTTCCAGCTGAAGTACCAAGAATTATGGAATGAAATTATATTAATCAGCAACATAGGGCCGATGGAACATCGCAAGGAACAGATGGGGGGGGGGCGATTATGGGGAAAGTCTGCACTTTGTCTAATTTCCGGTTTTGAAAGACGAATCCCCCCCCCCCCAATCGGAAATTGTATTTAGTATCGATCTAGATAATAATCCAAATGATGATGAAAAGGAGCAATTACATGGAATCTCATTCCTGTTTTCAAAGAAAAAAATGAAATAGCAATAATAGCGATTTTCTGTTATTTCCTCATCGTGCCCATAATTGCAACCAAAAATTCGTAAGATTGCAAAAAAATCTGGACTAGTTGGCATCTGTATATTTGAAAAGATTCATTCTGTGTTAATTATCTGGAAAAGCTAGTGATTCCTAACCTAAATACATTCCTGGATCAGGATGATTGTCTCTATGAGAAACCAATGGGTGCTTCAGTGGCTTCAACTACCACAAAACTCATGTTTGTTCAGATTCTTAAACATCATTTGCGGGGGTCTCCGCATTCCCCCCTTCTATTTTTCCATCTTATGTATATGTATGTATTACTAATTTAACAGTTTTTATATGCATTATTAATTTAATAGTTATATATATATATATATATCATCATCATCATCATCATTGTCAACCATTATCAATCCACTGCTGGACGAAGGTCTCCCCAAGTTTCCTCCACAACGGTCTGTCTTGTGCCAGTCTCCTCCATGTCACCCCTGCATACTTTCGAATTTCATCCACCCATCTCCCATGTGGTCTTCTTCTGGGTCTTTTCCTGTCCCTTGGAATCCAATCTAAAATTTCGGCTGTCCATCGATGATCTGTCCTTCTGGCAGTATGTCCAGCCCATTGCCATTTCAGGGATTTAACTCTGATCATGATGTCTTCCACTCTTGTCATTTTTCGGATCCACGAGTTCCTCTTCTTATCTCTGCTGGTTACACCAAGTATGCACCTCTCCATGCTTCTTTGAGTTGTCTGCAGCCTTTGTATGTCTCTTTTAGTTAAGGTCCACGTCTCTGCACCATACGTAAGCACTGGAAGGATGCATTGATCAAACTTTTTTCTTTTAAGACATAATGGCATATTGCTCTTGAAAATTATGCTGTTTCTTCCAAAAGCTCTCCAGGCAAGTTTTGTACGCCGATTAATTTCTTCATCAATGTGACCCTCACTTGATATCTGCTGTCCAAGATAAACGTACGTGTCTGTTATCTCCAGCTTTTCTCCATCAATCGATAAATCTTCATTTCTTGTAAAAGCATTGAACATCACTTTTGTCTTCTGAAAGTTGATTTTTAATCCCACTTCTTTACTCTTGTCAGCAAGTTCCTGGATCATACTCTGCAGCTCTGATGGGCTAGTTGCAAAAATGACTATGTCATCAGCAAAACGAAGGTGGGTTAGATAATCTCCATTAATCTTTATCCCCTTGTTTTCCCAGCTCAGTGACTGAAAAACACCCTCCAATGAGGCATTAAAGAGCTTCGGAGATATGGTGTCACCTTGTCTCACTCCCTTTCCAATTTTTATGTGTGTTGTATTTTCAAACAGCCTAATCTTTGCACTTGCATTTTCATAAATGTTATTAATAATATTAATGTATGCATCTTCAATGCCGCAGGTTTTCAGAGCCATTGTAACTGCTGATGGTTTCACCGAATCAAAGGCTTTTTCATAATCGATAAAAGCCATGCACAATGGAAGTTCATATTCCCTCGCTCTTTCAATTAGTTCTCTCAGCACATGGATATGATCTATTGTGCTGTAGCCACTCCTGAATCCAGCTTGTTCTCTCGGTTGAGCCATGTCCAGTGTTACCTTCAAGCGGTGTGAAAGAACTTTAGTGAAGATTTTATAAACTACTGATAGGAGGCTGATAGGTCTGTAGTTTCCGAGATCCTCAATGTCACCTTTCTTATGTAGCAGGATCATTGTAGCGGTGTTCCAGTCCTCAGGAATCTTTCCTTCATTAAGGCATCGAGTGAAAATTTGGGCGAGTACTGTTTCGATTTCTCCACTTGCTTCTTGTATGATGTCTACAGTAATACCATCTTCTCCTGGAGCTTTTCCCCGCTTCATGTTCTTGATTGCATGTGCAACTTCTGCTGGAAGGACTGGAGGAACTCTGGTACTGGTATCTTTCATGATGTCTGGAGTGCATGTATCATCCCTTTCATATAATTTGGAGTAGAAATCTTTCACTCTTGTCAAAATTTCGCCTCTATTTCTTGTTACAGAACCATCTTCTTTTCTCAGTGCCATAATCTGTTTTCTTCCCTTACTGAGATGTCCCTTTGCTATCTTTAGGCTTTGGTTGTTTTCAATTGCTTTCCTCACTAGTTCACAGTTGAATTTTTCTTACGTCTTCAGTGATACTTTTTCGTACTGTCTTGCATAGCTCTATATATTCCACTTTGGAAGTCACATCTTCTTTAGTTGTCCTCATCTCTCTTCTTTTTTGCATCAACATTTTCGTTTTTCCTGATAATTTATTTACATGCAACTTGTTCTTAGACCCAGCTAATCTTGTTGCTGTTTCCATAAGAGCTTCGGTTACTTTTCTGTTAACTTCAGAGATGTCCACTTCTTCCGATGTTAGGCCTTATATATACATATATATACTGAAGAACAATTGAATTAGAGATACCTGTCTAGTAACATGTAGCACCACCTTTCGCCCTGATGACGGCGGCAATTCGTCTAGGCATGGTCTTGACAAGACACCGGAAGCGCTGGGATGCCGTACGGATTCATGACCCCTGAACAAACTCCCACAGTTCATGAGGATTTGATGGAGGGGGTGTCAGAGCATCGAACATCTCTGTCGATGGCATCCTAGATGTACTCGATGAGATTGAGGTCAGGTGACCTAGCTGGCCAAGGAAGCGAAGGCACGTTGGTGGAAGGTTCATCCAACCGTTCGGATACAGTTTGGGAGCGATGGCACGGTGCATTGTTGTGTTGCAGGATGAGGTCCCCAGTGGGATGTTAAAGATGCACAGACGGGAGAAAATGGTCGTCCAGGATATCCCGGTAACGTTGACCTGTGAGGGACGATGTCACACGTACCAGGGGTCCCATTTCAGCCCACGTAAATAATCCCCAGACAAGAATGCCACCTCCAACAGCTTGAAGAGTACCCTGCTGGCAAGAAGGATCCATCGCTTCATGTGGTTTGCGCCGTACTCGTATACTGCCATCCGCATGTACCAACGTGAATCTCGACTCATCAGTCCAGGCAACATTTTCCCACATGTCTAGGGTCCATGGAGATGTTCACGCGCCCATGCTAATCTTTGCATCCTGTGATGTGCGGTCAGCAGCGGAACCCTCTTCAGACGATGGCTTCTGTGCCCCATAGCGAGGAGATGGTTCTGGATGGTGTGGCTGCTTACACATTTTTGTGCACCAGCGTTAAATTGTAGAGTGATTTCTTGCACTGTGACCCGTCTGTCCGCTGTTGCAATGCAAGCTAGCTGACGATGACCCTGCTCGTCTACATGCTGTTGTCCACTGCAGTTGGCCCTTGCTGGGGTAGTTTTACCGGATTTGATGTACTCACGTTGCACCTGCGACACAGTGGCTAGTGAAAATCCCAGTGCCTGCACGACTTCCAAGATGAAGTGACCCATTCGTCGGGCCCCGACAATTTTCCCACGATCAAATGCACTTAGATCCTTCATCTTACCCATACTGTGTCCAACTGTTACTGATTCCCGTTGCATCACTCCTTATATTGTTGGTTCGCTGCATACGTCATGTCGTTTCCTTTTACAGGGCCGCCCACAGCGCCACATTTGCATAACGCCAGCTGTCTCTAATTCAATTGCTCTTCAGTGTATGTACCAGTGGACAACAGAAATTCTACTAGACTGAATTCCAAGGGACAGGAAAAGACCCCAGAAGAAGACCACATGGGAGATGGGTAAATGAAATTCAAGAGTATGTGGGAGTGATGTAGAGAAGACTGGCATAAGACAGACCATTGTGGAAGAAACTTAAGGAGATCTTCATCAAGCAATGGATTGGTAATGGTTGACAATGATGTTTATGAGATATGCACATAAGTATACCATGCTCTCTACAAAACAAGATTAACGTCATATTAAACTGTGACATATTTTGTACAGTTTTTTGCCTACTGCTTCGGAGTTTGAAACTTCAGCAGCACATCAAATGGACTGATTACTACTGGCAGTCATTGCTCACAGTCACAGTAATAATCAAGTTATTGAGTTGCCCCACAGAGAATCTTCAACAATGTGAATGACATCTTTATCTTGCAACATACACGTAGTTCATCCAACTGAAGAGAAACTGCCGTCCCCATTGTTGTTGACAAAGTCCAAGGTTTATTCTCCAGTTGTATGGATTATATAACCACGACTTCATTTCTGAATGTGATTAACTAACATCCCCTTAACATTTTAAGGAAGAAATGCAAGCCAGCTGTCATTGCTTACGAACTGGCAAAACATATTATAAGCAAATTCTGTAAATGGACAACTGACAAAGTATGATACTAAAAAACTGCACCAAAAATGGGTGCAAAAGTTTCAAATCCTGTTTTAATCAGATTGCAAGCAATGATTTTTGCACCTGGGGCAGCCGCCCTGACCTAGTTACACCTGTGATCAGTTGGTTGCAGATTTGCTGTCCTAGGTGGAGTAATGGCATAATGGGAGCATGCTTGAACAAACATTGGGAGATGCAAATTCCGTTCCTTCTCCAAGCTGATGCAATTTTCAAGTTTTTGATGAGATGGCTACATGAAAAACAGAGGAACAAGGCACTTGTATGCTAAAATTCATATGCTAGTTTGTCTGCCATGTATTTGAGAAAATTCATTTTACATTAATTTATGTGGTAATTGATTCCTGAAAATTTATAGAATTGATCACATATTATACTTTGATCACCTATATACCAATTTGCGGAATTGATCACATATTATACTTTGATCACCTATATACCAATTTGTGGAATTGATCACATATTATACTTTGATCACCTATATACCAATTTGTAGAATTGATCACCTATGTAAAATTTGTAGAATTGATCACC
The DNA here is from genome assembly GCA_039090855.1 of Macrothele yani. Classification (NCBI taxonomy): domain Eukaryota; kingdom Metazoa; phylum Arthropoda; class Arachnida; order Araneae; family Macrothelidae; genus Macrothele; species Macrothele yani. The sequence continues at coordinate 113,434,904 of CM077013.1, read as the reverse complement.
TATGTACCAACTATATATTTGGTTCATAGTTTGCTTTTCTTTACTTATTTGTTAGTGTTGGTTTCTGATAGGAAAACTGTGCAAAAGTTATTTTGTGGTTCTGTATGATTTTTTTTTTTTTTATTTCATGGCATTGCACAGTATGCTACATGTTTTCACTTGTACTCACTTTCACTTATTTCAAACTGCAGTTCATCAACATGGCTCAGTAATAACTATGCATTTTCTATTTATAGAAGAATCTTTCATACTTGACTAATAATCTTCTTTTAGACTTGGTCCATCTAACAAATTTCAAAATAATTAGGAAGTTATAGAAATGCATTTCCATTTGTAATTAATCCCATCTGTCTATGTGATCAGAACTGCTTTTTTTTTTTTTTTTTTTGCAAATGCATTTTAAAGTAGCTTTGTAAAGTAAACTATTTGCATAGGGGCAGAAATCTGCTTAGAAAGATTTCTGCCCCTATTTACAGGACTTGCCATGAAGCTGAGTCTGTAAGGCAAGTACACCGTTTTATTTTCATTCTCTTTTAAATAAGTAAATAGCTAATTAAAACCTTCATGGACAAGAATTTGAAGGTTTTTAGTAAATTGATTAAAGCTTAAAAAAATATAATTAAACATTAAAAAAAATCAACCTTATAAGATAATTAAATTACTAATCAAAAACAACTATTATGGGAATTTTACTAGGAAATTTTTTATTTAAATTGCAAATTTTCAGAGAAAACTCTTCTCTTTCTTCAGGCTGTCTTTTGTTGTCCTTATAAGATAGTTTAATCTGCATCAGTGTTTGTATTTTTCCCTCTGTGATTTTGGTTATTTTGCTTTTTTAAGGAACTAGTAATTGAAAATTAGAAGCTCATGATCTTTCAGGTTTATGCATTTTCCAGACTGAAAAAATCAGAAATGTATAATGATACATGATAAAAATTAAAGTATGTAGCAGATACTGAAAGAATTGTTTCTTTCAGTGTTTCATTAACTATGATTTTAAATCCAGACAGTATTGAAAGTCAAAATATCATTCAGGTGTTTTTGTTTTAATTTTTATAAACTCTTAAGGTGTTTTTAAAGTTTTAGAAGTTAATGGTTCAATTAAATAAATTTTACAGTTTCATATTGAGCATTCATAAGGTTTTAAAATCTGCTGCTTTATCAGGGTTACATTTTAAAGTTTTTTAATGAGAGTATATATGTATAGCCTTATTTTTTACTGAGAATCTTTAAGATACCTAGAGTCCATTTCATATGACAAAAAAAAGAAGTGATCTCAATATCTAAATTCAATAGTTTTGGATTAAAAAAAAAAAAAAACATTGAAATTCAGCTTAATTGTCATATGAATTAACATATTTAATGAGGTTCCGTTCTTTTAAAGTATTGATGAAATAGTTTTATGGCATGTTCTGAACTTATTTTATACATCATAGCCTTAGTTAGTACATAGGGGTTTTTTTGTTTTTTTTTTTGTTTTGTTTTTGTTGTTGTTGTTTTTTTTTTTTTTTTTTTTTTTTTTTGTGGTATTTCCTTGTTACCTGTGCAGTTATACTATAAGGAAGGAATGAATTCCAGTCTTTCAGCTACAAAAAAATTTCCTGCTAATTCATCACTTACGCAAGTGTTCTGCAAACAGTAAGAACAAGTTACTTTAATATCATTTAGTACTTCATTATATTCTGTTTTAACTTGAAGAGTCTTTAAATATTCCTCATATCTTCTGAGTTCTTTTATATTTTCAGACATTTCTGGCATCTAGATCTTTATCAAGGTTTCAAAATCGCTTTATTCTAATTTATCATAAGAAAACATAAGAGGGAGACGTACAGTATTGTGCGTCTCACTGGGAAAAAAATACAAAACTGGTAAAAACATGATGGTATATACACTGCAATGACAATGGGGATGAATAACAAATGCTGCAAGCAAAGCTTATTGAATAAAAATTGCAGAAGTGACAAAGAGAAACACATCGTGTCACATGACATTGGCTGGGCATGATTTACAGGATAACACAGGCGAAACAATAGTACACAATTAGAAAAAGAACAGCACAAACATCGCCGTGAAGGTAAAACATTACATACATGAGATAAAAACACAGCGTGCACAATTGTGCATTATTTAACGAGGGCACCAAAGCAACATAATACAGGCGGGGTGAAAGTAAGTAATGTACACGAGTAAGCATGAAAATACACTGAGATGGCATTAGCATTCACAATTCAACGGTAATGTGGATTGCACGAGTCGTAGAGTGGAGGAGGGCCACCAGGGTGCCACGGAACTCAGCAAAGGAGGTGTAGAATGTCCTAGGGTACTGATAGGTGTAGCAGTCCAGAATCAATCGCAAACCATGGGGCGGCCGGCGCCCAGGTAGCATAGAAGGTGGCTTCTCGACGACTGGAAGAAGCCGACTGGTACTCCAGGCGGAGTCGAGAAAGCAATCGATCTTGAAAATGGCACAAAAGTGCTGCGCTGGCCTGGTGTAAAGAGACCGGCGAGGAAATGCTGCGGAGTTGTTGAAGGTATACGTAAATAACGTGTTTAACCAGCACGAAAAGATAGGCACATACTGAAGGAAGAGTTGTAGGTGGATGAGCCCGCAGAAGAAGATGTCTGTAGGCAGTGAACGGAAGATCTTGAGAACAAGAGCGACTGGCAATCCGGAAAGCCTGGTGGAGGAGAGGCATCAGGATGGGACAGTAAAGGTAGACGTGAGAAACGTCTGCCTCCTGTGCGCAGAAGGAGCAGAGAGGGGAGGAGAGAAGAGACATGCGAAAGAGAAAATACGGAACAGGGAGGCGATTATGCAAAAAGAGCCAGTGGGTATTAATTTCAAGAGGGGCAGATAAGGGTGAGCGGGCAGCGGCCCAGACAAGAGGAAGAGAAGCAGGGGGAACCTCCAGAATAGAAAGCGGTGAAGGGGTGGCACGGTGCACTAGAAAACGATAAAGAGATTTAGAGGAGAGAGAGGAGAGAGGAAGAACTGAGTTTGTGAGTCGGAGGAAAAACGGCAGCGGAAGAGGGGCAGAAAAGACAGAGACGAGACCGGTGGGGGAGACAAGATCAGGGAAAAGCGAAAGAAGTGCAGTTAGCAGAGAGTCATAGACCAAATGGGCGGATGGGGACGAGAGAATAGCAGGGGGAGGCCAGAGAGAGGGCGCCAGGATAGATCCGAGTTAGTGAGGTCTTGTACAGTTACTACACCTGCTCGGAGCCAAGAGGGGAATGAAAAACAGGGGAGATGGGGGGATGAACAAGGGAGTTGAAGAAGAGGGGTTCAGAAAGAAGCTCTAGAGTTGAAGAGGGAGGGGAGCGAATGAGGGGGAGAGAGCGAAGGTGAATGAGGGCTTCAGAATATGCAGGTGGGAGTTTGGAGGGGGGAAAGGACAGCAATCCATGAGAACTAAAGAAAGAAAGGAAAAATGTGGGTTACGCAAGGAGGCAAGAACGTCACGTACCTGAACTGCGGAAGCCACTGGAGCCGTGAAGAGGTGAATGAAGTTGATCACTCGACTTGCTTTGTAGCACAGCGGGACATCAGGTAAGCCAGCACCACCATAGGAGGGAGGAGCACAGAGCTTGTGGACGTTAATCCAGTGATGACCCGCCCACATTACTCGAGTAAGGCAGCGTGTAACCTCTTGGAGACAGAAAAGCGGGGTCGTAGATGCAATCCAAGAATGCTTGCAGATGGACAGAAGGTATGTCCTGGTGAGATTTGCACGCTGGTAGTAGGACGTACAGAACTGCGCACGACACCAGAATGCAGCTGTGCGGAGGAGGCGAGGATGGAGTTCCGAGCGAGTTGCACTGGATGTAGCTTGTGGTGCGCCTAAGTGCACACCCAGGAAGCGTTGGGTAGTGGATGACCATGTGGCCCCCCATGGAGCATCCAAGCGATTGGACCACAAACCGCACCACAATCCAGTGCTCTTAGACGTATTCAGTTCAGCTGCAGAACATGAAGCATATGCGGAGAACAAACGACGAAGCAGTTGGAACTGTGAGTCGCTACGAATGCAGACGGTGATGTCATCTGCATAAGCAGAGTAAATTACTGAGTGATGCCGTGAGCTGGCAACTGGTGGTGGAAGTTGTGCTAGAAGAGATGTTTGCAGAGAGCGTAGAAAAGGCTCGACGGCAATCGCAAACAGTTGACCAGAAAGCGGGCAGCCCTGACGAACTCCCCGCTTGAAGGGAACATGTGCCTGTTTTCAATTATTAGAGATTGTATCAGACTTTTTTGTTTACACAGAAAGAATTTAAGTTTTGTTGTTAGAGAGGCTCCTCAAAATGTATGGCCAGTTTTTAAATCAGTCTTCTCATATATTTTGTAAGTCAGTTTTTTTTTTAATTTTTGAAAATGCTATTTTTAAGTTCCATAGGTTCATTGAACAAAGCCTTTGATACAATTTCTAATTATTGAGAAGAGTCCTTGATGAAGATCTTGAAGCCAGAAACACACACACACACACACACACATATCTGAAAATGCAAAGAATTCAGAAGGTATGAAGAATATTTGAAAGCTCTTCAAGTTGAAATGGGAATTAATTATTTTAATGTGAGTAAAGTCTGGGAGTAAGTGTTTTTAATATTTCAATGAGAAAAATAGTAGTAGTCCATTTTCTGGCACATTCTTCCGCCTTTCATTGCAAGACATTATGTGATTATTATTTGACCATGGAACTTATTTTTTTCCATGTGTTTATTGAATACTTTTTATGTTGTGCATTATATGATCCACAGGATAACACAGTCTTTTGTTAGGTACTTGTGATGCTAGTTCTTAACAAAATATGGTGGAACCTTGGTTATATATTTTTCTGGGGGAAGGGGTTGTTCCACTTCAAATCAACACCAAAAAATAGAATTTTCTAACCCCCATAGAATTTTATGAAATTTAGCACACATGTTAAGCTTATGGAGAAATTGATTGATGCTCAATATTTAGTCTCTACCTTTTTTTGGTTTCTGAAATACACAACTGCGAAAATAGACAGAAAGCCTAATTTTTTGCATTCCATGCATTAAATTGAGACTTTGCAGACTTAGGTGCTTTTAAATGTGCCAGAACAGTGCTTCCAGTGACTTATGTTATGCACATTTATCCATTATTCAAGTTAAGTATCAGTTAGACAAAAAGCACGCACACTGGTTGAAAAAAAAAATACTAACCTTTATTTTGTATCGAGCAGAACCATCTTCATTGCAATGACAGAGCAAGTATGCAACACACCATGGATTCTATGAGATGCTTAAGTTCATTTTCATCCAAAGATAGCCATGCCTGCAGCAAAATATTGCAGAACTTTGTGTCAGTGCTGACTGAAGAGGACAATGATTTTAAAAAAGCTGTTTCCAGGCTGTCGCACAAAATTTCAATAGGACTGAGATCAAGCGATTGTGAAGGCCAGGTGAGGTGATGGAAGTCCTTGTGCACATCAAAACAATTCTCGCATAACTCTGGCACGATGTGCTGTTGCATTTTCATCCATGAAGATGTCATAACATGCAGGAAAAAGAGTAACATTGAGGGTGCACATGGTCTACTACAACACACTGAGATATTCTCTGGATGTCATCTGCCACAGTAACAACTGAGTCCACTGACATCTGTCATTGGTGTCAGCAGACTCAGTTGCTACCAACAGAACATTCCTCATAGCATGACACTTCCTCCAGATGCTTGAATTGCATTCATAAGGCATGCTAAATTTATCTCACCTGGCTTTACAGAATATCAGTGCAAAACAATGTACAGTGTGATTCATATGACCACTTCCATTGCATTACTCTCATTTCACTGCATTCTTGGCACCAATGTAAGAAAAAATTTCTGTATTTTCCTGAGATAAACGTCTTTGGAATGGGGTGATGACTTCCAAGACCCAATTTCACTTAATTCTCTGTGCATGGTTTGGGTTGAAATGGGCTATTCCGAGCCTTGGTTGAATTCGGCAATCAGTTGCTGCACACTGGAAGATCTGTTCTTCTGCACAATCTCCTCACAGCACAGTAGCCAAACACCTTTAGAATGGCAGCTTTTGAGAAACCATTAATTTCTTTTGTCTTGTTAACCTTGGCTGCCATTTAATACGTACGTATGATTATACCTGTTTGAATTCTGACAGGTCCTAGGTTTTTCCCATATCTACATGAGTTTCTGCAGTTGAATAATCTATGGGCTGTTTATAAAGAACAGTGCAAAACATTATCAGCCCATGTGACCTTCATATTGGCATGTATTGGCCTTCATTATATGCAACTGTCTTATCATAAACGTTCATTATATTTTTGCCTGTGTGTGTATTTTCATTGAATATTGTTTTGGAAATATTACTCTATTCAGCAACTTAAGCCTTTGCTGGAAATGGAGTATTTTTCAACCAGCTAAGTGGTTATCACACTGGCTTTTGATATGAACAGAATGAAAGTCCAATTGAAACATAAGTGTTATTTCTTCTGCAGCTCAGGTTCGTTGCCATCTGTAGGACCAATCACTGTTATTGGAAATTATGTTTTCGTGCTCATACTCTTTGTGGAAATCATCACATGCAAACAGAAAAGACATAGATATGGAGAATTCTATATAGCACATATATCTCAGCTGTTTTACTCTCATTTTTGCTATTCCTGGTTTGAACAAAATAGTCAGTATGATACCTTCTGTGGGATAGGGAGTGTCAAAAATTGAAAGTGTGAATCATTTTCCATTTAGCAAATTAGTATTTCACATGAAATGCAAGAAAATCTTCTCACAGCAGAATGCAGTTGTATGTTGGAATTTAAAACTAAAAATCTGAAAACCGCATACAATTAATGTGTTAACATCAGTTTCAAGTTGATTAAATTTTTATTTAATATTTTGTATGCCTGATGTTTTTAATTCATTTTCATGAACTGTCTCAGTGTGCTGGCATAAAAGAAACCAGCATTTATCTCTCTAGCTACTTAATATGTTTTTAGTGGCCTCTAATGTTATATTTAATGTGGACATGTTTTATTCATGTAACATCTGTACAAATGCATGAACAATTTGTAAACTTGTAATTTTTGCTATTGTTAATTATTTTCATGTAAGCCATTGGTTTTCAAATGACTTGCTAATGTTATATTTTTTAATAAAATGTACCTTTTCTGCTTCTCATTGTGTTTTAATTATGTCAGTGATTTTTAATACAGTACATGTAAATGAAAAAGAGATTTTACTTTAAATATCGCCCTCATAGGAGGATCTACTGATTATAGATGATGGCTTCCTCACACCCACATCTGTCAATTTTTTATCCTCGTCTTACTTTTGGCATTCTACAGCCATATCTGACCCTCATGACCCCCCCCCCCCCCAAAAAAAAAATTGGCGATTCGATTCATAGGCTTTCCAAGTTCATATAAAATTAATGGAGTGATAATTGTGGAGAGAAACACCACTTGTTGACTGAGAAAAAAGATTATTTTTAGGTGGAATTTAATTATGTGTGTACTTTTGTGACACTGTCATATGTAAGGTGACCAAACGTCCTCATTTTCTGGGGACAGTCCTCAGTTTCAATGCTTCATTCTCAAGTCCATAAAAACTGATTGAGGATGTCAAATGTCCTCAATTTCCTTTTTTTTTTTTTTTTTTTTTTTTTGTCCTCGATTTTTGAAATTTCCCAAAAATGAAATAGGCTAAACAAACGTAGAACTCAATTGAATCTACAAATTTAGCATCAATTATTTAATTGCAAGAAAATGAACTCTTAAAGGTACAGTAAAATCTCCTTATTCGCGGGGTATATGTTCCGTAAATATGCCGCGAATACAGAAACCGTGAATATGGAATGGTAATTTGTATGGGATTATAAGGGATACGTTCCAAGGTTCCAAAATTTAAAAAAAAATGAATTTAATGAGAGTTTTAAACAATATCTATTAATTATTATTGTCAGGCTTAGGCAAGGGTTTAAAGAACTTGGTAATTTTTTCTTGTTTTGCCGCTTTTAAAAGGTCTTTCAATTCAGATTGATATTCAGTTGTGGCATTAACAATTTGCCTTTTAAAAATAGGACTTCTTTCCATAGATCGATCAATTTTCATGAAGAAATCACAAAGCTCATTTGCCATCCGTAAACCTTCATTCAGGTTTTTCAAGTTAAAGGTCACCTTTTCAGTGCTCGTTGAAGCCTCTTCTTCAATGGAATGCGGATTTAACATTTCCTCCAAGTCGGTTTCAGTCAAATCTTCATCTTGCGAATCAAGCAACTCTGGAATGTCACTTGATTCTATCTGTTCAAAGCCATCTCGTCCTATTCCATTCGCAACTTGAGCAATGTTTGCAGTTAAAGTTTGAATTTGCATCTAAACAGTCAAATGTGTTTATTTGATTCTGTTTTTATTATAACGTCGTGTAAAGACGGCAGAAATCAACACAGAAATTCAACGTAAACACGAAATGAACATTTACTTAGTGATTTCAATGTGTATGGTTTCAGTTCTTCCAACGATTCTTTTATGTTAACAATGCATTTTGCTATGTCAAAATTTTTCCAGCATTGCATCACATTCATATCAGGATCACATTCCATGGTGTCCAGTGTGATTTTGAAGTTTCGTCTAATGTAATAGAGCTTGAACGCCTGAATTATTCCTTTGTCCATGGGTTGGAGTAAAGCCGTCGTGTTAGGAGCAGGGCCTGATTTACGCCTAGGCACGCAAGGCACATGCCTAGGGCCCTCAAATTGAAAGGGCCCCAAAATCTTGGTTAAAAAAAAAAATCTTTCGCTTTTTCAAAATATTTATACGTGGGTAGATGTGATGTGGAGTAACTATATGTAAATCGCTGGCAAAACACAAGCAAGTACTGGCAATATAATATGTGTTATTTCTAGTTAATATCAGTAACATTTTCCAGATAATTTGGGGAGGGTTTTTGTGTGAGATTAAACAAAAAATTGTCGTGTTGTGTAATAAAAACTATCAGTATGTGTATGTTTGTAATTATGGCTTACTAAGATCAACTATATACTTCAACTTCAAATACTGCATGGTTGTGAAGCAATTTTTAAACATTTTGACATTTTAGCTCCCAAAAGTTATATTTGAAAAATCTTTGGACTTAAATCGGGCAGGGTTTGAATCCCCCCAAACCTCTCTCTTAAATACACCCCTGGTTAATATGGTAATAGTATAGTTTAGACACACCTGGCAAAAAATCCAATGTTCAATTGAATTTTACTCGTCATATGGCTTTGTCACACACAACTGTTTCATCGATGAAGGTTCAAGTCTTTTCAGATGCAAATCAGTAGGACAGCATAAAAATCTAGGAGAAAACATTATTTTTACCAGGTACTACCGTAATTTAATGTCAGTCTTATAAATGTATTGTGTTTATTAAATTATTACGCTGGATTGTAATACAGTCGCCCAAAATGGTCACACTACCTACTCTACTCCGTAAAGTAAATGTCCAGTGAAGGGGGTCTCGTTTTGGGTTGTACCTAGGGCCCAATTCCGTGTAAGTCGGGCCCTGGTTAGGAGGTAAAAATATCACCTTTATATTTGGACGCATAGTTTCAAGCTCACGAGGGTGACCTGGAGCATTGTCCAAAACTAGAACGGCCTTAAAGTCTAATTTGCCACCCCGGTGGCGCAGTGGTCTAAGGCGCTGGCCTCTGATCATTCGTCCGTAAGGGGTCCGCGTTCGAATCCCGGTCAGGCATGGATGTTGTGTTTGTCTTACGGCACTGATTCTCTCCCTTCCCTGGAACCAGTGACCCTAAATTAGGGACGGGCGACTGCTTATAGCCCATTGAGTTGCCCACGGTGTTCGTTAAACCTCCAATCAAAAAAAAAAAAAAAAAAGTCTAATTTTTTTTTTTTTAAATAAGTCTCAACTTCAGAAACAAAACAATTCCGGAACCAGTAACAAAAAATAGCACTTGTAACCCACGCTTTCTTATTTGCACGGCAAAACACTGGCAGGTTGTCCTTGTTTGGATTTAACGATCTGTAAAGCCTTAGTGGCTTTAGAACACAATCTCCAGATGCGTTAAAACACAGCAGCAGTGGAACTCTATCTTTTGCTGCCTTGAAACCAGGGGCGGACTTTTCACTTTTGGATATGAAAGTTTTGTTTGGCATTCTTTTCCAAAACAAGGCAGTTTCATCTGCATTAAACACTTGTTCCGGTTTGTATCCACCATGAGCAATTAAGTTTGAAAATTCTTCTGGATATCTTTCTGCTGCGGCGGTGTCTGCAGATGCAGCTTCTCCAACAATTTTAATGCTATGCAATGATTGTCGCACCTTGAATTTATTCAACCAACCTTCTGATGCTTGAAATCCTCCATCTGTACGTTCATCACCAGGTTCTTTAAAATGTGCGTAAAGACGCTTTGCCATCTCGCGAATCATAAGACCATTTAGGGGCACTCTTTTCTGGTTACGATCTTCAATCCATAATGATAACGCAGCTTCCATTTTTTCAATTGCTGGATCAAGAACAATTTTTGCTGATAGTGAGGTTGAAGCTATAGAATTCCTTATTTTGTCTTCGGATTTCTTGATGGATCGTACAGTTGATTCATTAACATTGAAAGAGCGTGATATGGATGCAAACGACTCACCAAGGCGTAAACGGTCAAGCATTTTTATTTTTACTTTAAGCGGCAACACTATTTTTTTCCGCGTTGGAACTAATTTCTCTTTCCTTTTACTCGACATTATAAATTGGGAACAAAGCAGAAGAGACACGTGTTATTCAATCAAAATTATTGCAACGACTGACAAGTTGAAGCAATAAAACACCGACCGTGGCGAAGGCGGCTCTTATCAAAGTACATAGCGGAACGTGTAATACGGCGGCGGCGGCATTTGACAACGTACTTTAGGCATAGTAGCAATAAGGTTTGTTTTACTTTGATATTAGTCCATTCGGTTAACCTCTTTGTAAAAGCCGCCTCGGCACGTGCCAGCAGTACTCAAAAGATGTCGATGCGTTAATAAAGGACACCGAATCCTTTTAATGTACCGACTGGATCCGCGAATAAAGAAATTTTTAGTCGCGAATACAGGAACTTGGTCACAATTTTTTAACCCGCGAATAGTGAAAACGCGAATAAGGGAACCGTGAATAAGGAGCTTTAACTGTATTGAACTATTTTTTTGAAGCAGATGAATTTTTCCTTGAATTAAGTTAGAAATCACGTAATATTAATGGGAGACATGCCGAAGCATCGAACTAAATCATCTCGACAATCATGGTCATTGTAATCATGGTGTTACTTCATTTCTGTTTTAGCTGGATTTGATTAAAATATTTTTAGAATGGGGAATAAATCTCATCATTTTCAGCATTAACTTTCTTGCAATTAAATAAGTGATTGATGCTAAATTTGATTGCATTTGATAGATTCTATTGAGAGTTCTCAACTTTTGTTTAGCACATTTTTTCATTAAACTGTTTTTTCAAGTGAAGTTATTGGGCTTGGAATATTCTCAAAGTGCTAACCTACAGGGGTTCCATGACTTCTGTCCGCTCAATGTATAGTAATTTTCTGGCTTTAAATATTTTTTCTGGTACAGAATTACAACGAAATTTCAGCATAAAATCAAAATGTAGCTTTGTTTGCATGAGCTGCCCCTATGAGCAACATTTAAAATTTATAAGAATATTCTACATGATAGTATTATACTATTATTTTATATTTATTTCACATGAAAATCTTCCTTCAAATCCATTAGATGTTTTCTCATGAAACTGGATAATTACCTGTACAGTTCATAACATTGTTTGCTAATCTTCGGCTTTACCATAATGTGTCGGACGTTGTCCTCATTTTGAAAAGAAACTGTCCTCAATTTTGCATTGAAATTGAGGACAACATGTCATTTTGTCCGCAATTTCGTTCTCAAAAATCTGGCCACCTTATAAGTCAATGGTTGTATAACTACTAGTCAATAGTTGTATAACACGTAAACCAAATGGTTAGTTGTAACTAACCAAGTTATATTACTGGTCACCTTAGTCATATGAAAAATCACATCGCCGCCCCGGTGGCGCAGTGGTCTAAGCGATGGCCTCTGATCATTCGTCCGAAAGGGGTCCGGGTTCGAATCCCGGTGAGGCATGGATGTTGTGTTTGTCTTACACAAACACAACATTCTGGCTCTCTCCCTTCCCTGGAACCAGTGACCCTAAATTAGGGACGGGCGACTGCTTATAGCCCATTGAGTTGCTCACGGTGGTCGTTAAACCTCAAAAAAAAATCACATCATTCCCATTGGAATTTCTCTATGTTTGCCAAGTGCAGTCTTATGTTATGACCCACACATGACATCTAGTTGTCAAAGTTCTGAACCTTAATGTACATAAATTTCAGGCAACTGTCGTTTGTTTTTTGTTTTTTTTTTGTAATTCATCTGACTACATATTTTTTTAATCAAATTGCACATGGCAGCAGCAGGTATCTATCTGTTCTGCCAGGAAAGGGTATAGAAAATGGACTTGTTTATGGACATCATATTAAGGTGCTGCAGACAGATTAATTTTGGGGTTAATTTGTGCTGCAAGGATAACTAATCTTTTTTTATTTAGTAAACCGTAGTAAAATTAAAGGATCAAAGAGGATTTTTTTCTTTCCCTTTGTATTTTTTTTAAGATTAAGTAGGGGTTATGGAATTGTTATCCAAAAGCACAAGTTTTTAGGACTACAAAATTTATTAAATTGCAAAATGATCAACACGGATAGATGAATCATCAGATCGATAATTTTGTTGAGAAATTTAGAACAGGTGCATTTTCCAAACAAACCTAAAACACGTTTTAAGTTTTTAAAGTAAAACACGTTTTAAGTTTTTTATAAATTCAAGATTTGCATATACAATATGAACCAAAATACCGAGTCGTCAGAGGGGCCAGTTTCTGGCTAGTAAGCACACAAAAAAGTATCAAATAATGGCTCAGCCGCCCCGGTGGCGCAGTGGTCTAAGCGATGGCCTCTGATCATTCGTCCGAACGGGGTCCGGGTTCGAATCCCGGTGAGACATGGATGTTGTGTTTGTCTTACGGCCCTGGCTCTTTCCCTTCCCTGGAACCAGTGACCCTAAATTAGGGACGGGCGACTGCTTATAGCCCATTGAGTTGCTCACGGTGGTCGTTAAACCTCCAATCAAAAAAAAAATAATAATAATGGCTCAAGTCTCACATGAAGCATTGTTGCAGTACTTGGCATAGGGCACTGACTCTCTGCCTTTCTTGGAATCGATGAATCTAAATTAGAGATGAGCAACTGCCTATAGCCATACGATTTGCTCGCGGCAGTCTTTACCTCCCCTCCCTTTCCCAGGAAAAGATCGCATTGTTTCATTTCACTCAAAACTGAATAAGTTCTTATGTACTGCAACAAAGAGAAAAATAAGTATCACATACTGTTTCTTTTTATAGTTGTTTCAGAGTCATTAAACTCGATTGGCATTATTTATTCATATTTATTTACTCCCCTAAAAGAAAAGTCATTTTGTTTCGCCCACAAGCAGGGACGACGCTACGGGTGGGAATCAGCCCGCCCAACTTTTCTTTGAGCCCAGACGCGGACTGGGCCGCCGTATTCTGAGCCAACAGGTCTTGTGCTAACTCGAGATAAAAAAAAAGCAAATATATACTTGCACTTCAATATTCTTGTAGAAGAAAATCAAATAATACTAAAACGACAAAATTTGTCTACCACTGACGGTTTCGAAAAAAAAAAGTTGTAAATGTTCTGTTGAGCCAACCCCTATTTTGTTTATACTACACCACTTTCTGGAATTCCTAATTGTGGTGCAGTGGTCTAAGCGGTGGCCTCTGATGACATTCGTCCGAAAAGGGTCCGGGTTCGAATCCCGTGAGGCATGGATGTTGTGTTCGTCTTATGACACCGGCTTTCTCCCTTCCCTGGAACCAGTGACCCTAAATTAGGGACGGGAGACTACTTTTAGCCCACATTGAGTTGCTCACAGTGGTCGTTAAACCTCCAATCAAAAAACAAATTCCTAATTTAAGCCCCCATCGCTTTGGGCTAATACCTTCTGGGCCGTGGGTGGCCTAGTGGTCGGCGTTCGTGACTGCCACGGAGATGACCTCAGGTTCAATCCTGAGCAGGTACAAACGCTCGACCACTAAATATCCGCAGTGCGTCGGATAAGCCATCGGACCCCGGGTACTGGCCCCCGGTAATAAATAAGGGCGTCTTCCTCCCCCCTTTCTACCTCGCTTCCGTGGTCACTTTCCTATCGGGCACCCTAGCCCAAATCTCCTAACGTCCTATTTTAAGGGTTGTTTAAGACCTGGGGTCAGACACTCCCTTCCTAAAATCCTCTACATATGATCTGGGCTGATACCTTCTACCTCAGTTCGCTTTTGCCAATTGCAGTTGTATAATCAACACAATCTAATAAAATATGCTGCCCATAGTCGGAGATAGATACTCAAAATCCATTATGTACGTTAATGCGTTGAAGGCCGTCCCGGTGGCGCAGTGGTCTAAGCAATGGCATCTGATCATTCGTCCAAAAGGAGTCCTGGTTCGACATGAATGCTGTGTTTGTCTTACGACACTGGCTCTTTCCCTTCTCTGGAACCAGTTGCCCTAAATTTGAGACGGGCGACTGCTTTTAGCCTATTGAGTTGCCACCACCCAGATATTACGAAGCACAGGTTATAATTTTTTTTCTCTCATTTCTGCAGTTCATAATTCCCTTGCGGCAAAACCTTATTTAGTATCCCTGTACATTGTACAACTGCGATATACGCAGTGCGCGGGACGGCAAAATTTGCAGCTCTTTACGTGGCGAAGGGCTGAAATTCCCATATGTAACGTCTGTATGTTTAAACTTACAAAGTGGGGACACAATTTCACCGGGACTGGTATCTCTGCAGTTCTCGCTTTGAAATCTCTTCATTGGCTACCGTAAAAGCACACTTCGTGGATCGTGATGTCGATCGCCTAGGGGTAGGGATAACTTTGGCAGGGATCAGAAGGTGTAGTGAAGGGAAGTTTCCCTCTCTGAACCACCTCTGTAATTCCCGTTCCCCAGAAGCTTTGGAAAACTGAAAGGTGTGGGTGGGGAGGAGCGGGGTTCATTCCAATGCATTCCTTGTTTTTCATCGGAGACTGCAGTTTCTGCAGCCCTTAGTACTAAATCCGTTTTCACTTGCTGCAGTAAAAACGATCCTTGTAGTGCCGATCGCCTAGGGGGTAAGCTGGACGGGTAGGATGTGGGCGGTGAATACAGAAGTGTCCCGCTCAGAACCCGTTCCGCAATTCGTCTTCAGCTTTGGGAGCAGGGAAGGGAAGAGGGTCACTTCAATGTATTCCTTTCCGTGTTTCTCCGGAGAGGAAATATTGACTGTTTTTTTTTATTAGAGGTTGAACGACCACTGTGAGCAACTCAATGGGATATAAGCAGTCGCCCGTCCCTAATTTAGTGTCATTGGTTCCAGGGAAGAGAGAGAGAGCCAGTAGGCCGATGCCTGATTTGATAACGCAAATTGCACATAGCCGAAATAAAAGCTATCAGCGTAATTTTAACACTAAGGTGTACATGGAAAATGACTAGATTTGTGGATGTGAAGTCTCAAACTCCCTGTTTTGCTTTCCATGTCTGTTGTATGGTGGGGACTCTGTGTGGACCAGGACAGGTGTGAACGACTTAAAAAAATTCCGTGAAAAAATGAAAAAACATGAAAATTCTACGAAGCACAGAAAGTTCAGTGGATTTCGCGATGTTGGGAAGTGTCGATATTGCTACGCAAATGGATAGTGCGTACAAATTGAGCATTGAACGCTACAATAAACAAGTCGAGAAAAACAGGTCAGTATGTTATCAAAAATTATTGATTGCATCAAATTTTGTGGAAATCACGAGCTTGCACTAAGGGGGCATGATGAAACATTGGAATCCTCTAATTCCGGAATATTTCGAGGTTTACTTGATTTTGCTAGTCAGTTGGACTCAACAGTCAGGGAACATTTGGAGAATTCAACAGTCTTCAAGTGCACATCAAAAACGATCCAAAATGAGCTTTTGGATTGTATGTTAGAAATTTCACGCCAACAAATAAAACAGGAAATTGATTCTGCACAGTTTTTGTCCATTATGGCAGATGAAACCACAGATGAATCGGAAATAACACAAATAGTAATTGTATTCCGATATGAGTTAGAAGGTTGCGCTGTCGAGCGTTTCTGGGACTTTTATATTCCTTCTGAGCAGGATGCTGCTTCCATTTCAGGATGTCTTCTAAAAGTGTTGGAAGAAATAATTCCCAATGAACCTCAGAAATTAATAGCACAGAGCTATAATTGTGCAGCTGTGATGAGCGGTGCAACTTCAGGTGTCCAGGCCAGGGTGAGACAGATATATCCTAATGCTTTTTATATTCATCTCATCAGCTAAATTTAGTAATGGAGAAAGCTGCATCACAAAACACTAAAGCCAGGATTTTTCTTTTCATACATATCTGGAATACCTACATTTGTTTCATGTTCAACACAAAGATTAGCAGCTCTTGACACCATAGTTGGAAAGAAATTCCCACACTCGGTGACGACCCGTTGGGGTTTTAATATTCGTACTGTGAATGCTGTTTTCGAACAACAAGCCAATCTACTGGAATGTTTCCGATCACTCAGGGAAAGTAATGCATCTCCAGCAGTTACAATAAATGCTTCAAGTGGGCTTGAACGGCTATTAAAAGATCCGGAATTTAAATTCTAGTTGACATTTTTACATCATCTTATGCCTCACGTAGACATATTGTACCACCAATTGCAGAATCGTCAAACGGATGCAGTGAAGATAAAACATCGTGTTTCAACTTTTATTTATGCTGTGCAGAACATAATTGCTCAGATGCTGACTGACAATACAGACTGTTTTGAGGACAAAACTCCGGATCAGCCTCCCCCTCCAAAAAAGAGACGGATCAAGCAGAACAACACTATTAGAATAGTTGCCGCAAAATAAGTATGTGATCTACACTGCTGGCCACCCAAAATGCAGCACCAAGAAAGAAGCATCCGAATGGCCTGAAATTCTCAGCATGCGTCGCCCGCGAGAGGACATACAAACGATTAGCATCGCAGGGCATATGCAAATCATGTGCGCCCGGCACGCCACCGAGAAGCACTATAAAAAGGGTGCACAGAAGGCTGGGTGTAAGTAGTGGGAGTGTGTTGTGCTACCGGTCCTGTACGTGGGAAGCTTCCTGATGCCTCGTCACAAAATACGGCAGTCATTCTGGCACGTTTCGGAGTTCGACAGTGGACGAATAGGGGCTTATCACGACAGCAGTTTATCGTACTGAGTCATCGGCGCCCGTGTGGGACGACATCTAGCCACAGTGAGGCGAGTATGGATTCGGTGGGTGCAGGAGGGACGGACGGACCGACGTGAGCGATTGCCGCAGCCGCGGCACACCACCGAACGAGAGGACCGGCATGTTGTGCGGCGGGCATTGACGGCTCTCACCGTCACACCACGAACGTTAGCGTAGGAATTAGGGTGTGTTGCGCAACAACCTGTGTCAGCACGTACCGTTCGATGTCGTCTGCAGGAGTGGAGACTTGTCGCACGGCGCCCATTGCTCCGATTACCCATTGACGTTACACCACCGGCGAGTGCGGTGGCAGTGGGCCGTTGAACGCAGCACCTGGACTACGGAATGGCACGACATTGTCTTCTCCGACGAATCCCGCTTATGCCTGCAACACCACCACGGTCGGATCCGCGCGTGGCGGCACCGCAGCGAGAGACTGTTTGACGCATGCATTATGCATCGCCATACCGGTCCGTCACCTGGCGTTATGGTTTGGGGCACAATTGGATATGACACCCGCACCCTTTTGGTACGCATCGCCGGTACCACGGTGTATGATAAGTCAGGTGATACGACTCTCCGTGCTGTCAATAGTTTGAAAAACGGACTGTTAATGTCACAGCTCGCCAGGGGGGCTTAGGTGTTGTGGGCCGATCGTTCACGCTAACCATCATAGGATTATATAGTGTTTATGATTACATCTGTGCAAAATCGGTATTTATCTTGAGTATTTTTTATTCATTACTTTGTGTAATTAATTGTGTGGAGTTCCAGAAAATTTGAAGTTTCTATACAGAAGGTAAAGTACGTCAACTCTGTTTTTACTTAACGGAAGATAAATTTATAGTGTAGCTAAATCTCGGACTAGAATCTGTTCAGTTCTGTTTTAGGCATGAGCGAAAGTGTTTTGTACCGAACTATATGTTATCGGACAGGTTATGCAACAAATAAAGAACTTGTATCAACCTTTATTGACCTAACTGTAACATAATAAAGAATTACTAGGGACGTTTGGGGTTGTGGCAAGGAGGTCTGTATGGTAATGGCGAAGCTGTTATGAGGCGGACGAAAGATTGTTGTTATGAAATAAAAGTTTATGTTCTCGAATGGAGTTCGTTACTGCTTAAAAGTAAGTTTGCCGCCCCGGTGACACAGTGGTCTAAGCGATGGCCTATGATCATTCGTCCGAACGGGGTCCGAGTTCGAATCCTGGTGAGGCATGGATGTTGTGTTTGTCTTTCGGCTTTGGCTCTTTCCCTTCCCTGGAACCAGTGACCCTAAATTAGGGACGGGCGACTGCTTATGGCCCATTGAGTTGCTCACTGTGGTCGTTACAAATCCAACCCAAAAAAAAAAAAAGTAAGTTCGTGTCTCTTATTAAGGCTTAATATGTAACACCAACAGAGTTGGGAAAATGGCGGCATGCATTAGGATGTGATGCATTTTCCACGGCTTACAATGTGGAAAAAATTTTACTTTAAGAGCATTAACCGTTGTTTAAATGTAGGATGACAAATTTTATCTCTTGATATCAAATATGTTAATCGTACTATATGCATGCAAGTCGGGTAAATCTCCGCCGAGAAAAAGCAGCCACGATGCACTTTCTCTGCGTTATCGCCAGAGCGCCTTATTCGTTAATATGACTTGGTACAAAAATAAAACAAACGTGTAAGATATATTGTTTATTACTAAATGAAAACATCAGTAGTGAATGATATCTTGAGCTGAAGATTAATCAAAATTATTTTTTGAGAAAATTTCGGTAAGTTTTCAAAATCAGCAGTTTCCGTTAACGATGCTCCAATGACGCAAAAACTGATATTCCATGTTCAAATTGCTCATCCGAATGTACAGCACCATCTCATTTTACAAGAAGTACAATTTTTTTACGATGAAGGGTCTATTCTCTATTGCCTCAGTAAAAAACTCAGCATCATTTGCTCAGAAATCTTTACGTTAGAATACTCACTCTGTGGCCAATATATACACTATGTACCAACAAGTAATTGGACACCCCTGTAATCGATGATATCTGCGGTCCTGTTACACGTCACGGCCGCCGCCGTTAAATATCGTGTGGGAAACAATAACGCAACCAGTCGCATGCAAGATGCCACGCAGTTCGGATATCTCTGATTTCGAGAAAGGTGTAATCGTCGGGTATCACAGAAATGGCCGATCCATACGTGACCTATCCAGCAAGTTGAAGTACCCAAAATCGACAGTGGCCTACGTGATTGGCAAGTGGAAGATGAGAGGTGACTGTCGGAATGTGCCCCGACCCGGCAGACCCACAAAACTGAGAGTTGGAGACCGACGGGTGCTGGCCAGAGAAATTCGGAAGAATCCCACCAAATCGATGGGCCACATCCGCGAGGAGTTTCAACAGGCATCCGGGAGTGTTCTTTCGTTGAATGCCATCCGTAAGGAAGTCCATCTGCTCGTTTATCATGGACGTTCTGCAGCCCAAGAGCTTTTGATCACCAAGTCCAAAAGCGCTGCTCGGCTAACGTGGTGCAAAGAACGTCGACAGTGGACAGCTGAACAGTAGAAACAGGTTCTCTGGAGCGACGAATCAAGGTTTACCCTCTACCGTTCGGATGGCAGGGTCTGGGTTTGGCGTCTGCCTGAAGAACGCCTTCTGCCGGAATGTATTGTGCCAACTGTGAAGTTCGGCGGCGGTGGAATTATGCTATGGGGTGTTTCTCCTGGTATGGCACGGGACCCTTGGTCGCAATTCCTGGTAGACTCAACGCCGAGATCTACTGCACCATTTTGGATGACCATGCGCTTCCTACGTTGTGGCAGTTTTACGAGGTGGACCCATGTTACTTTCAGGATGACAATGCCACCTGTCATGTTGCGAGGTCCACCATGGCTTGGTATAGTGACAGTGGGGTTAATCAAATGGAGTGGCCTGCGCAGAGCCCGGACCTTAACCCTATCGAGCACCTCTGGGACGAGTTGGAGCGTCGACTTAAGGGGTGCCCCCACCGTCCGAAATCGGTGAAGGAACTGACCTGTCTTCTCCAAGCCGAGTGGAAGAAAATACCGCTAGCCGTCATACAACGCCTGGTTGAGAGTATGCCCGGGAGGGTTGCAGCTGTAATCGCCGCTCATGGAGGCTCCACCAACCATTGAAGGTGAATAAACTTCGGTTTCCTTTGCTATCACATGTGCCCAATTCCTTGTTGATGGATAGTGTATGTGTATATATAACCCTTATTGGACGAAATATATGTGATAGGCACAAAAGTGCATGTTTGCGAAGCGTTCCAGGTTACTGTTTTTTTAATTCCAAGCAAAATAGCATTCGTAAAATACGAATGCTTCTGCCGCTAAAATAAAAATACGAATGCTTCTGCCGCTTCCACCCATAAGAAAGCATAGGTTGTATAAAATCATCGTCCCACACGTTCGTCGCGCCATCTAGTGACAAGTGACGTTAACGGGCGATTTTTGTTTCCAGAGTCGTATCACCTGACTATCATACACCGTGACCGGTACATTCAACAGGCACCGCTACATCTCCGACGTTTTGGAGCCTGTAGTCCTCCCTTATCTGCAGAACCTGCGAGCGGCCAGGTTTCAACAGGACAATGCGCGCCCGCGTGTGGCACGCATCGTGCAACAATTCTTTACGGCCCACCAGGTGTCACTGCTGCCATGGCCCGCCTGTTCTCCTGATATGTCGCCCATCGAACACGTCTGGTCGCTGATCGGCAACCGAGTGGCCCGGCAAGCACCACCCGCTGCTACGCCTGATGAACTGTGGCAACGTGTGGAAGCAGCCTGGACCGACATACCTCAAGCCCACATCCAAAGCCTCTTTCGTTCGATGCCGTGGCGTGTAGCGGCCGTTATTGCCAGCCATGGGGGCCACACGAACTATTGATGTCTGCGGGTTCCGCAAGTCGCACTGGCCTGTAAGCTCAATCGTTTCATCTTTGTATCTGTTGTCATGTGTCCAGTAAATCTGGCTTTGCTATCTCGTGTCCTTCTTGGTGTTGCATTTTTGGTGGCCAGCAGTGTAATTATCACTCAAGCCACTGAACGGTTTCATTTCAACAGATCATCTTGAAGCTGCCAAACTTTTTTCACCTGTAAATTTCGCTAGTTACGTTAAGCGGTTTCCAAACCATGAGATGGGCATTGCAGTAAAACGTTTTGGAGTGCTAGAAAAGGAAAAGCCGTATTAGAAGCCCAGCGTGTTGTATAACCGAAGCGATTTTCACAATATCATAGGTGCAACTCAGCTGTTACAATTCACGCTGAAAAATAATTTGGAAGCATCCTTTTCGGAAACAGGGAAACTTCTTCGCATCTTAGTTACTATCCCAATGACAACATCAGAGCCAGAACGTTGTTTCTCGTCCCTCAAGAGAATCAGGAATTTTTTAAGGAACAGTGTGGGACAAGATCGACTGACAGCACTTGCAATGTTGTCCATAGAAAAAAAACATTATTGCTAGCACCAAGAAACTCAACGAACAAGTTATTGATATGTTTGCTACTCGTCGAGATCGGCGCATGGAATTTATTTACAAGTGACAGGTATGTATGTTATCACTGCTAAAAAAATTTGCACGCTTTGCTAAAAACTGCTAAAATTCTTATTTTGTGTGCATTTTTTTATCCTAGGTGGTGCCATGTTTGGTGTTGATCACTGTAAAATATGTTTAATATTTTATATCTCAAACAGAAACATCTTTTTTGTTCCAAAATTTTCAAAAATTCTTTTGTGACAGATTCACAAAAGAAATTAGAAAAATTTAAGTCACATTGGAACAGGTATTTCAGTGAAGCCAGAATTATCTATATGATTGATCATGAAGCACAATAACAGCTTGTTTGATACGGTAACATTTCAAGTAGTTCTTAAACTCTCCCTAGGAGTGATGAAAGTCCTGCATACTCGTATCCTTAAACTTACGTTTCTAAACAATCTTCGCTGCATTTAAAGTTCGTTAACCTCTAGCATGCACTTCGTAAAACATGAATTTACTGATTTAAGCAGTACTGAATTTTTAGTTACAGTGAAATTATCCCTCTATGGGTGTCGAAATTCTTTCGTATCATATTAATTAATCAATTTAAAAAAATGTATTTTGATCTCCCTATCACTGCAAATCATTTCTCAATTTTTACGCTAGGAAGTAAATTTTTTATTATTTTAATTAAAATTAAGAACCGTTTAAAAATTCTTAAAGCATCTGATGGAAGTCAGAAACTGTTAAATTTGACATTATTGACGTCTCCCGCTTACACTGCAAATTTTCCGCGGCTTCCGTTAAATATCAATAAATTACGCAAACCATGTGTTTTTGTTACAAATGTATTCCCGATATTCCTTACGCAGTGGAAAGTTACATAACTGCCAACCTTCCAATACGCAGTGCGGAATGCGCTGGGCCGAGGTAGCCAGTGGCAGCGTGCTGGCCTCCCGACTTGAAGCGTTCGAGTCTCTTTGCCGCTGGAGACCCGCGAGGTTCGAAAGTGATGTTAAGCCGGTGGTTCCGTGGTAATGACTCCTCGTTATAAATAAATCTAACTCCCATCCTTCGATGTTTGGCCCGAATATTCCCTGGTGGGGGTCAGCTAATAATGTTTTTTATATAAACTGGAATATAAACCAGCAGGCAACCGGGAAAACTCAGTGAAAGAAAACCTCAAAGTGATTTACTTGCATTTGGAAAATAAGTGTTTAAGTGCAAACTGGATATCTTTTACATGTTAGACTTTTAATCAATCACCTCTGTTAATCTTAAAAAGTATAACTATACTAGTGATCCGAAATTTCTTGGCGTAGAACAGAAATAAAAGTTTTCAAGCTTTCGCACATCAACCAGATGGACTTCTCAAGGAAGGTAGACAGCTGAATTCCTTGTTATTAATTAATTCACCTCTGCTAATGTAAGTATCGGGAGGGGGGAAAGCTGAAGTGTACCTGTGGAACTAAGCTCTAAGCATATAATATTTTTTATTCATTTCAACTCTATCACACAAAAACTTTGGCTGTATGTGACACAACACAGCAATAAACAACCCTTACCAAAGTACGAACAGACGCACAAAAATTTATCTTTGAAAACGATATACATAAAATTCGGATGCATCACCCCCCCCCCCCTTATCAACTAGGCACGAGCTGCTACTGCACAGAACCTCTGTTGTTTCTCAGCAACGGAAGTAATTTTTCTCCCACAAAATTTTACTAGAGAGCTGCGGTGTGTCCAGGAAAATCAGCAAATACAAGAAACATCAATTATTCGTAGACTTATGTTGAAAAAAGGTTTAAACATCTGTAATAAAAAAAACGTTATGTCAGCATCTTCAGTAAACGGTGATGCTGCCATAACAAATGTTGTTGTTGTTGTTTTTCTTTTGGTTTTCTTTTAGGGGGGGCTTTCTTTACCTTGATACTTTTTCCCAAAAGTGGGCCACTGAAAGTAATTTTCCATGGCCACGTATGGATCGGCAGTCCGCCACTGTTTGAGCCCACCCTTTAGCCCTCTCTCCAAATATTTAAGCAGTTTGAACGCAAGGTAAATACAGTCATCTAAGACTTCAAGGAATTTGGATAAACGTACGTGAATATTTCGAATTCACAGAAATTTTGTTATATAAAAGGAATTTTTCCTTATTATGCTGGATTTATAAAATTCCTCCCCATTTTGACATTTTGAGGATGTAGCACGTGACGTCATCGCGAAGTTTCAGTGAAATGGCGCAACAGTCCCCTGCAAGTTCCTGAAGGACAAGCGTAGTTGGCTGTCCTGCACTTAGTGTGTGAAGTGCTATCGTTAGCGATCGGTGTTTATAAATATTTGAAGCTAAAATGCCTAGAATTTGTGGCATTATGAATTGCGGTAATAGAACTCGAGACCGTAAGTCTTTTTCAGGCTACTAGCTGCTGTTTCTAGAGGCATAACCAAAAAGTTTCGTTTATATGCCAAACGAAGAGAGATCGCTTCCCAGAGCTTAGAAAGCACTTTTTATAAAGAGTTAGACTCCTCAAAGGCAGAGAACCTTTTAAATGATGTTAGTTTTATCCAGAAATCATGTTATTTCTGGTAAAGCAGAGAATCTGTCTTTTACTTGTTCAAACGCTATTATAGTGCAATGCTTGCACTTATTGGGCCAGGCGTTTCATTCGTTGATTTAAAGTTTTCAAGTTGAATTTAAAAGGTGTTGGCTGGTTTTTTTTTTTTTGCGTAGGCTTTATTGCTACTGATTATCTTCTTATAGAACACCTTTTAGAGTTTTTCTCTTAGTCAAAATATTTCTTAAATAAACTCTTCGGTCCCCAATCGGCACTTCTGTGCACTTGTGGTTTTTTTTGTTTTTGTTTTTCCTGGGGCTTCTTTTCAGAAAGTTCCTGGTTGATCTAGGGGGTTGAAACTTTTTGTAGGGCTAAAAGTTAATTTATTAGCAAACATGACTTTTAGTCAGAATAAAATCTCTGGCTCTTCTGTATTTTTTAGATCTCGAACACACCGCTCCCCTGACTAACTTTTTTTTTTTTTCTTTTTTTTTGCGAGTTTTCGTCTTTTCACTTTTAAGGTTATTTGGCTACTGGTGTTGGGTTTTTTTAGTTTACTGCTTTGTTCTATATGATATTTCCTCCCCAAACTACCGTTGATTTCATTTTTAGTACACCTGGAGTTTTGCCTAGAGCTGAAGCACACTTTTGCGGAAAAATGCAAATAATGGCTAAAATTACATTGTCCAAATAAAAACCTTTTTGGTCTCCAGGTCTGTTTACAGGCCAGTGTTATGCTGCTAAATGTATTTACGGATAAATAGATACTAGGGTACAAATCCCAGCAAAATTATTTTGTTTTTTCACTACAATTTTATGAAAAAAAAAAAAAAAGATTTTTGCTCATTTTTCTAAGGCTTGGAAATCGCTTCCCAGAGCTCAGATAGACACTTTTTGTTGAAGAGTTAAACGCTCAAAAATGCATAGAACCTTTTAACGGTGAGTTTTATCCAAAATCAGCGATTCCTGGAAAGAAAGAAAACCTATCTTTTTTTACTCAGGTCTCCGCACCTGGGAGGGAAGAGAACCTTACTTATTACGGCAGCATACCTATTTTCTCCATAAATTACTGATTACTCACGAATTTGTGATCGTACTAAATTACCCTGTAAAAGAGTACCGACGACGAAAAATTGTTATACGCTTCGAAACTTTTACATGCTTCGAACTGTTCTGCGGTAAAGGCACTTCGACCAAAGACGAAGTAATCGAAAATATTTATTATTTGCACTTTCGAAAAACTTTTAGCATCACCTGCACAGATACTTGCATTCAGCACATAAGGATCTTTTTCTTCAATATCTTTAATTTTTTCCAAATACCGCATTTTTTACTCGGAAGTTAAAGTTTCAAAGTAAGACGCCATCATTTCAACGCGGCTGGTTGTCCTTCACTTACGTTACTAAGGCTCGTTACCATGCTGAGAATCACATGTCTGCTACATCCTCATTACGAATTCAAAACAAAACATAACGTTAAAATTGAAAACTTTTTTCGAATATGAAGTATAATTCATTCCGGATTGATATTAACACGATTCCAAAAAACACAGTTGAAACTACATGGGCAGCGCAGTGGCCTAAGCGATGGCTTCTGATCATTCGTCCGAGATGGGTCTGGGTTCGTATCCCGTGAGGCATGGATGTTGCGTTTGTGTTGCGGCACTGGCTCTCTCCCTTTCCTGGAACCAGTGGCATTAAATTGGGGGACATTTCACGAATGCGGCGGTTTCGGTGATACTCGCTCCATGGCTCCGAGCTCCAACAATCATCCCACGTTGAAAGTCCGTCAAATAGCATTTTTTACCCATTTCGCCACCCAAAAATCACTTCTACTACTGTTGCAAGCACTGAGCTTCCCCTTTTTATACTAACCTCGCTCTGTGGCGGCAACAGCGTGCAGCCATAGCTCATTTGCTTAAAACTGTGAGGTGCTCATAATAAAGTTGCCACTCAGTGTATATGTATGCTATGTTTCACCCAAATCACCATCCAATGAAGTTCTAGAGCACCAAGATTTTTATTTTAGGGCTAGAGGACACATTTTCAGAAAAATGCAATTATTGGCTAAAAATATGGCCCAAATTCCCGAATAAAAAATATTTTTGGTGTTTAAGTGTGTTTACAGACCGAATAAATCAGTGCCGTATATTCGAGGCTAGCTAGGCTAGCTGCAAAGCCCAGAGAATCCACAAATAAAAGTTAATTAAATATACACAAATAAAAGTCAATTATCAACGGTATTAAGATATGTCAATGCGTTCGGTGCGAAAAAAAAACGAGCGGATTCGCTTCTTTCGATTATGAGAATCAGGTTGGTGAGCAATGATCAACGGCATCAACGTAACGCGAATATGTCTTCGAGAGACTTCGCTGTTCTAATGTGAAGAGCTTCAATACTATCTCCTGCAAGCGTTTCCATGATAACATGAATGAGCTACGGAGCTCGTGAGTGGCTATTGCTTTGGCCAAGGGTTCTCTCCGAAAAAAAGAAGGCTTTGGACTTCCCCGTCCCTCCGTGCTTCCGCCTTTAACAGCGTGTGTTTCTCGAGAGTTGTTTCAGTTTGTGTGAAGTGTCAATGAATTAAAATCAGAGATATTATATCTTAAATTCGTGGCTTTGTTGGATTCGAACTGTTTTGATAAATTTTGTGTAAGCTTCCCTGAACATCTACTATCAGAGCTTAAAGAACTCTATGCTTCAAATTTTGATACAGCTCGGTTAAAAAATGAACTGAAGGTATTTAATTCCCCTAGTGAATACAAAACAAATCAGTAAGAAACATTATTCGTTACATAAAGTTGAATAATTGGACATAGTGTTTATTGAGGTGTACAAATTGGCAGATCGATATTAAACTGTTCATCAACAACTGCAACTGCCGAGAGAAGTTTTTCCGTATTAAAAACAATCAAGACATATCTTAGAGCCACACAAGAACATGCACATTCGATCAACTTGGCTGGTTTGTTAATAGAGAAAGAAGCGACTTCAGATCTTTTGGGGCCCTAAGCGCTAAAAGATTCAGGGGGCCCTTCCCCTTCTTATCACCTCAGAAATTTTCATCCATCAGATTAGCAACAAAAAATTGAAGTCGAGAGAATGTTTTTACGCTTTTTAAAATTCCATTTTATCTTCCCATTATTAGAACGTTTTGTAAGAAACAGTGCTATAGTATACTCCCTTTGTTTGCTCGTGCGCATCAAACTTTTTATTTTTAGATATTTCAAAGATTATTTTTGCTGCTAACAGTAAATCTAGGGATATAAGTTCGGCACTTTAAATACCGCTAAAGGCTGTCCAGTCAAAAATTCAAAAAGTTAAAGTTCTGTTGTGAAGAAACTATTCAACTACGGCCCGACTGAAACTATTCAACCGACATTTCGCTCGATCGAGTAGGGCTGTGAGAAACTATTCAACCCGACCTCTCGCTCGATCGAGTAGAGCCGTGATTCAACTTAAGGTGGACGTCAAGTAATTTTGCCTCCTATACTTCCAATGGAAAAATTTTTGTACACATATCCTTCACAATTACTGTGTTCCCAAGGATGAAAATTTGAACATCGATTAAAATAACTTCATTATAACTTGGGTTACTTAATATTTTCTAAAACATAACCATAATTATATTAAAAATCAGTAACGTTTCCTTTGGTGGTGTTGAAATTAAAAAAAAGATGGCGCGACCTGTACTTTGAGACGTCAGTAGACAAAGAAATGTTGGATTACATAATTATGGTTATGTTTTAGAAAATATTAAGTATTCCAAGGTATAAAATGAAGCTATTTTAATCAATGTTCAAATTTTCATCCTTGGGAATGCCTTAATTATGAAAAAAATATGTTTACAGAAGTTTTTCCATTGGAAGTATAGACCGTATGCATTGACGTCACGAAACCGTGGTTCGCGTCACTTTCTCGTCTGCTGCTTTCTTGCAGAACAACTGGTGTACAAGTGAGGTCAAAGATCTATTACATGGGCTACCTAAGTGGGTTATCTGGCAATCAAAAATAGCATTATTTAGATAAATTGAAGTTATTGGGCAATTGTGGTGACCCATATGTAATTCCATACTCATTTTTCCTGAACAATATTGAGGTCTTGGCAGGAATAGAATACTGCAATATTGTTAATTATTTCGTTTTTTTGATGAACATACCTGTTACAATGTAAACTACACACGCTAATGTTCCTTCGTTTCCGGTCATCAATGTCAATTCTGCTGGTACGTGATAACCACAAATTTTGTCGCTCCTGAATAATTGTTTTTATAATTCAGATTCCACTTCGTTCACTCAGATGCTAATCTATAATAGGACACATTATTATCTCTCCCACTTCGGTTACCGCAGCTGAAAATAGCACATAACACTAAGCTGACCAGACGTCCCCAATTCTTGAGGACAGTCCTCGAATTTAGTTTACTGTCCCCCAAAACGTCTGAAGCCTTTGGGGACGCAAATTGTCCTCAAATTTTAATGTGCGTCCCAAAATGTCCTCGAATTTATACTTCCTCATTAACCCTTTAGATTTCCAATGAAAAATGTTCTTAAATGTAGTTTCCGTTGTACTAATTTTCCAACATGCTTCTTGTGAAAACAAATTTCGACTTTTTTTTCTTCTTTCTGGGTTTAACGACCACTACGAGCAACTCTAAGAACTATAAGCAGTCACCTGTCTCTAATTTGGAGACATTCGTTCTAGGGAAGGGAGATATAAAGTGCTGCAAGGCAAACACACCACCCGTGCCTCATTCGGGACTCGAATCCGTACCAACTCGTACGAATGATCAGTAGCCAGCACTAGGTCAATACACCACTGGCGTTGTCAAATTTCGACTGTACTTGTTCTGAGTTTCTCCAAAAACTTTGGCAAAATAAAAAATTCGCCATGCAATTACTATGGTGTGCAGCCTAAATTTAATTCAGCGCATGTAGCTAAGGTAAAGCATTTCACTTTTGCTAATATGTTCTCGCCATCATAGTTCTGCTTTGTCAATACAAATTCCCAACATTCTACAAGATCTATCCTTTTAAGAGACAGATTTTAACGTGTAATATCACATTTATTGAAGAATTGCAGTTTTGTGACAAAAAAGATTTGCATATTTATTTTTAATACGTATGTGTCTCCAAATGAACTACCGATTTGAGGAACCCCGCGCCCTTTTGTCCTCAAATCAGTGTCCCGATATCTGGTCACCTTACATAACACCATCTTCCTTAACGCTCCACAATGCAAATCTAAGCAGTGTTTGTACACCAGTTGATCACCAGGGCATCTGCTAAAAGGAAACAATTACTTTTGTGTCTCTCAGATTAGGCTGAACTGTTCCTTCTCAAATACTTAAAAATTTCAATTAGTTCGTTTATTTCCTGCTAAAGGCGCTAAACGCCAAAAAATTTGGTTTTCACAGATTTTCCAAAAATTATTTTTGCGAATGATGGGACTTAAAATTTTCCGATTTTAAATTTCCCTACTAGTTTATAAATTTCCCGCTAGGAGTTCTAAGTGGAAATTTCGTAAATTTTAGCTTTGCGCTACGAAGGGACTATTTCAGTTACATCAAAAATTCGTTTTGAGTTTGATCCGTTAGGCAAATCTGATTACATTAACACCTCTTCAGTTTCAAGTTTCTAGGCAAATTTAACGCTAATGGCGCTTAAAAATGAAGTTTCGTACATCGCGGGTAAATTTTCATAAAATTGGAATGCATTTCAATTATAAAACGTGCACTTTCTATTGCTTCAGCTTTGGTTAATCATCTTGTTTTTTTACATTTTGAGCAAATTATTCGGAAATGAGCATGGTATCAAGCAAAAATAAGATACTTGAAGACCTTAGCAACCGGGAAAGTTCTCGACATTAGAAAATAAGGGTAAAGTGCAATTTATGCACAGTGCTTTACTTGAAAAAAGGGTGGATGGCTTTTCGTGGAGGAGTTTTGGCATAGACGAATGCCATGTAACAAGAAAGGCGGACAGTAAGAATTTCATCAGTCACTGCAAGAAAGCGAGAATGTGAAGAATTTCTTGAAAGCATTTTTTTTCGCCTTTCAGCCGTAGGTTGAAGAAACGTATATGCTCCAGCTTCGTCCGTCTGTCCGCACGATAACTCGCGTAAAAATGGTTTGATTTCGATGAAATTTTAGTGTGTGGTAAGGGACAACCTGGGGACGAACCTTATCGAAAATGGCCGAAATGGGGTCAAAGGTCAGGACGCAAGAGCAGGATCCATTCCATTGTCCTTATGCATCATAACTTACGTAAAATGCTTCGATTGCGACAAAACTTTATCATGTTGTTTCGGAGGTACACTGAACCGGTTTTGTTGAATATCATCGAAATCGGGTCAAAGGTCAGGACACATTAGCGAGATTTATTCCACAGCTATTATCCTCATAACTTGAGTAAAAATGCTTCTATTGTGACGAAACTTTATCATTTTGTTCCGGAGGTATACTGAATTGGTTCTGTTTAATATCATCGAAATGGGGTCAAAGGTCAGTACACACGAGCGAGATTTGTTCCTCATAATTTGACTAAAAATGCTTCTATTGCGACAAAACTTTATTACGTTGTTCCGGAGGTATACTGAATCGGTTCTGTTTAATATAATCGAAATGGGGTCAAAGGTTAGGGCATAGGAGCGATATTTATTCCACAGCCATTATCCTGCTAACTTGAGTAATGCTTTCTGGTATGTTGGAAAGCGTATCATAATCGATGCATTGCATGATTTTACTAACTTGTTTCTTAATTTTCATCGGGAAATTGTAAAGATTTCAATTTTTTTGTTTCGATCTGTGAAACCAAAACAATACTGACAATCTAATTATACGCTTTCGGGGCCCCTCAAGTTCTGGGGCCCTAGGCGCGCTCCCAGTGCGCCTAATCGGAAATCCGCCACTGAATAGAGAAAAACATTATTTTTAAATATGAAAAAGTACTTCGAAGAAACATTTTTGTGAAAGCGTGACACTCAAGTTCACACAAAAGGAAAGGAGAATGGAGTTCGTGTACAAATAAGTGTTCAAATCCGAATCCTCATAATTTTTTTTTTCGATTGGAGGTTTAACGCCCACCGTGAGCAACTCAATGGGCTATAAGCAGTCGCCCGTCCCTAATTTAGGGTCACTGGTTCCAGGGAAGGGAGACAGCCAGTGCCGTAAGACAAACACAACATCCATGCCTGACCGGAATTTGAACCCTGACCCCTTACGGACGAATGATCTAGGCCAGCGCCTTAGACCACTGCGCCACCGGGGCAGCAATAATTATTTGGTATCATGTTAGCAATAGCATGTACTGTACCCAGTGTCGGCTAGTGGCTTGGTAAGCAGGTAGGGCACATAACAAACCAGTGCTTAATATGAGTCGCAACACAATGATTACGTATTACACACCACCACACTTAATGAAATAATATATTTAGATATTCAAAAAAAAAAAAATAAAAAAAAACACACAAAGCAGCCTGCTTATAAATAGTACAGTGTACAAACAGAAACACTCATTTGTTATGAAACAAAAAATTACTGTCTCAAATTTATCTGGGGAAAAAAGGAAATTTCCTCGACAACAAAGTAACAAAGAGTAGTTTCTGTTTAAAAACATAAAAAACAGAAAGCGCTTTTTCTGTTTACGAACAGGCAGCTTTTTTTGGCGATATACTGTATATTTTATAATTTTGCTATACAAACGTGCAGTACAAGAGGGCAGTTAAAGTACACAAAAGGAAAAAGTATTTAAACAGGAACTGCCCTTGATATCCTAAATGCACAAATTAGTAAGTTTTGTAGGCGAAGTCCATTCTTCGTTCTTTTCCCTGAGAAAATTTATCAGTGACCTTATTGTTAAAGTCAGGAATATCCATGATAAAGTCTCTTTCTATAGATAGCATGGCAAGAGCATATAGTCTGTCTTGGAGCATTGTGTTGCGCAAGAAAGTTTTTATTCTTTTTAAGTTGAAAAGCAACGTTCTTCTTCAGAAGTTGACATGGGAATGGTAACAATAATTTTAAGCAGTAATACACTTTCAGAGAAATTAGTGACAAGATTTGTGTCAATAAAAAATGACAATAATGGAATGGCTCCCAATACTGTCCTAAATTCATTTCTTCGATAAATTAACTGGAGTTCCGTTTCCAATTTATTTGTGTCCAGAAAAGGGTAAACTTTAATTATTGATGTCTGATATTCAACAGGAAATTCTTTATCGTATTCGGGAAACTTGTCTGAAAGGAACAGATTAGCGGCAGATAGATGACCTACGAAGTCAAATCGTTCTTTCGTTTGCATAAGGATGACATCACATACTTCTTTGGCTTCTATTATTCTGCTTTCATGATTAGTTTGATGTTTTCTCTTCCGAGTTAGTTGAGTTTCTGATTCTGAGGTCACAGTCTCAATGTTTTCTCTAATTTGTTCCATGCTCGACTGAAAGCTGTTAATATGACATTTAATCTGAGCTGGATCAATTGCCCTTTTTCGAATTTGGTTGTATAGCATGTCGACAGGAGGCATTATTTGATGGAAAATAGTAAGCCAGAAGATGAAGTCCTCGTCCTTTAATATATGCTTTAAACCACTGGCTTGAGCAATAGTACACTGCTGCTTTATATCATCTCTTGTTTCTATTGCTTTAATGCATTCTACTAGTTCTTCATAATTCTCATACACAATGTTGACTGCTCTGGCTTGAAAATTCCACCTGGGGTCTGATGTTCTGGGCAAACGACGACCAACTATTTCATTAAGTACTTCAGTTCTTTGAGGTGATTTGGAGAAAAATGTCCACACTGCTCCCAGATTGGCGAAGAATATATGAACGTTACGATTTATGGACGCAGCATTTGACATTACCAAGTTCAGCTGATGAGCATGACAATGCACATAAGAAGCAAAAGGGTAGTGTTCCTTGACACGACTCTGCACTCCTTTTCCTTTCCCACTCATGACCGATACACCATCGTAACTCTGAGCAATTAATTTGCTTGGAGTGTTCTCCAAATGTTCATCTAGCTCTTTCAGAATACAAGAAGACAATGATGCCACATCGTGTTTAGAAGGGTTTACTTAACGCCAAAACCTTTCCACAACCTTGTCGTGAACTATACAGGGGTAAACCAGTACCATTTGAAAAACATTGAAAATGTCCGTTGTTTCATCTGCAATGACAGCCACAAAATTAGAAGCTATTATTTCTTTATAAATATCTTCGTGGCAGATTTCAAGCATACAGTCCAGCAGATTCATTCTGAATTGTTTTCGAAGTACCCTTGAATAGTGTAGCTTTGTCTAAATGAGTTTTTAAAACATCGTTCAACTGTGCGCTAAAATCGACCAGACCACGAAATATTCCAGGATTGGAAGCAGAGTTCGATTCATCATGTGCTCGCAGAGCAAGTTCAAATGCACCACAGAATCTGATTCAATTTATGAGAAGCGATAGTACCTCTCTATTTGTTTTTTACTTTTTCGTTTTGAAGTTGAATCTGCTGCCTGTAACAGGAATCTAGTTGGGACCTTATATTCCCTCTTCCTAGTACAGCCAAATTCATTACATTATTTTTGTGTACAGAAGACACGTAATGCTTCTGAATTTTGTCCGCTAAATGACGTAAATCTTTAACACCAGTTTTAGCCCATGAAGTTTCACCAGTAAACAATAAGCACGGGGAGCAAAATACAGCATCTTTTATATCACAGCAGCATATCCTTTCATTCTTATTATATGTCTCACAGTTAAACTTTCTGATCCGTTCTGTATTTTTATCTTTACAAGTTTGTTGTAATTTAAGATCCGGCATGGGCCTACCCACTACCCAACCTTTTCATTTCCAGTTTCTGCTCCAATAAATGAGAGGCGAACGAATGTTTCAGTAAATAATCAACAGTACTCAAGTTTAAAAAGAGAACATTGTAACACTATATTTCATTGATATGCATAAATAAATATTTATCACTTTATCCTGTAAGTTATAAGCAAACTGCAGACCACACCAAGACAGCCACAAAAATCTCGACAGAAAAGAAACCTAAAACGGAGTGCAGGGTTGCTTCCCTACTTGTTTGTTTCATGGTTTAACCAAGGAGGCGACGACAATCACGACTCAACGCGCTGCCCAGTTTTCCATGTGCTCCATTGCTACCCTTTCTGCTTTGCAAAATGGCTTCAGTAGATCTATAACGCGCATGCGCAAGCATTTTTTGAGCTGTGTTGTCGATGAGCCAAGGAAAATTGTGCCCACAGAAACGAAATGAGTGATGGCGATATGAACAGCTGCTTGGCGTAAAGTTCTCTTTGGTGTTAAATTCGCAGCTAACTGAATTAAAATTTATTTCGGATCTATTTTTTGATTATAGATTTGACATTTTTTTATGTAAACCCATATTTCCCTTACGTGTTGTGGGTATTAATGAATCAATTATTCCGTGATATCTTATGGGTAGAGCACGTGCTCACGTGGCTCTTAAGACGAGTCGCCACTGACTGTACCTAAAATTTCGAAAAAAATGTTACTTGTATTACTTAACAATTAAAAAATAAACTTCGCAATTTTTTAAAAACAGTACGGGAGGGGTAATGGGGTGGGCGTGTGAGATAGCCCTGGTCTTGCACCCACGAGACGCCACTGGAATAAATTAATTATAAATAATAATTCATTTATCTTCCACTTGAAAATTTTTCATATGTGATATCTGCTCTTCGGAATTTAAAAGATTTCATATTAAATGTCTCCCGTTACTTGCCTATGAAAAGTAACTCCAAGATGTGGTCGTCCGGAATTGTTGTGGCATCCGTAAGCGCAACAACACACTATTTCAAAAGAAAAATACTTTCAATTTCGAAAACCAAACTTGTCAGTTTCCTAACCCAATGGCTGAGAACGACTATTAGAGTCTTAAGATGGCTGTTGTCGTCTGCTTGGTCGTCTGTTGAGAAAGCTTCATGTTTGTGACGTCATACTTTCTCCGCTGCCCTTATTTCAACCACATTGGTCTTTTTTTTTTTTTTTTTTTTTTGATTGGAGGTTTAACGACCACCGTGAGCAACTCACTGGGCTATAAGCAGTCGCCCGTCCCTAATTTAGGGTCACTGGTTCCAGGGAAGGGAAAGAGCCAGTGCCGTAAGACAAACACAACATCCATGCCTGACCGGGATTCGAACCCGGACCCCTTACGGACGAATGATCAGAAGCCAACGCCTTAGACCACTGCGCCACCGGGGCGACCCACATTGGTCTAAGCCAAGGAGGTAATATTACTGGAGACACCCAAAGAGGATAGAATAAAGGGAGGGAACATAACAAAAACGCCCTACGTAAAGCTTTGAGCCACCCCGGTGGCGCAGTGGTCTAAGCGATGGCCTCTGATCATTCGTCCGAAAGGGGTCCGGGTTCGAATCCCGGTGAGGCATGGATGTTTTGTTTGTCTTACGGCACTGGTTCTCTCTTTTCCCTGGAACCAGTGACCCTAAGTTAGGGACGGGCGACTGCTTATATATAGCCCATTGAGTTGCTCACGGTGGTCGTTAAACCTCAAAAAAAAAGTACATGCTGTTTAAAGTAATGCATGAAGCCGTTCGCAAACTCTAAAGTGAAGAAGAAAACCCTGATTTATTTCATGTGATCGAATGAATGTTTCTGAACACAGAAATGCAACGAAATGTTACCTTAGAACATTTCGTTTATACCGTTGATAAAACAGTTCGTGCTAAATTTGATAATTTACAAAATTTTAACGAAGAGTACACGGAATATGCAAATTGAAAAAACGTTTGTAGCGCACAATAAAATCCGTTAGCGTTGATAGATTACTATGTACTAATAAGAAATGCGATAATTTACGAATTTAAAAGAACAAAGAAAAACACGGATTTTATTGTGCGCGAGAAACGAATGCTTTTTACAAAGTTTTAATAAACCGTTTTCGTAAATGTGATCTTTGACCATTAGTTACTGAAAGCTGGACAAATTTCTAATTCGTACTAGAAATGTTTAGCTATTCCATCATAAATTTTTGATCCGCAAATACAATTAGATCTCTCTTCAGCTTTTAATGTTAGTTGAACTTCAAATGAACAATTCCATAAATCAGTCATAAGCAAACGCCCTTCTCACACGAAATAAAAAAACTGAAATCTTCCTTAACTTACAAAGCAAAAATGAGCAACTGAAGGCAATGTAACATGGCGGCCACGCAACTTAGCTGGCTTCAATCCTGAGAGCACATGCTCTCTCCCCTTATTCTATACTCCTTGGGAGACACCACTGGCTCTGCCGCCATAGTATAGCGTCTAGAAGGTAAAGTGTGCCGAGCGCCTAGCATACGTAATGATTGGCGTGGATACCGAAGTTTGTCTCCTTCGTAGATGGCGCTGCGATCGCCTTCCCTTCCCTCTTTCTTGCTGTGAGGGAAGCGGGAAACTAAATTTGTGTTGCTTACTGTGAAAAGAGCGGCAATTTAGACGAAGACGTGTTATGTTTTAGGTTTTAGAAGGAATGTGGATTACCTAAATATTGTATATAAGTTATACTTAGCTCATTATGTGGAAGAGAAATAACCATTTTTTTGTGCCAGGTTGCAATACTCAGTACAAAAACAGTAAGCTGTTGCTCTTTGGAATACTCAAAAATGCTAAACTGTTTTTTTTTTTTTTTTTTTTTTTTTTGTAGGTTTAACGACCACCGTGAGCAACTCAAAGGGCTATAAGCAGTCGCCCGTCCCTAATTTATTGTCACTGGTTCCATTGAAGGGAGAGAACCAGTGCCGTAAGACAAACACAACATCCATGCCTCACCGGGATTCGAACCCGGACCCCTTTCGGACGAATGATCAGAGGCCATCGCTTAAACCACTGCGCCACCGGGGCGGCTAAACTTTTACAGCAATGGCAAAAATTGATTCCCCGTGCAGATGAAAGCTTAGACAAATTTAGTGCTGTATGTGAACTGCACTTTGATGAGAGATTTGTGGTTCAAAAGTTTGTGCATAAAATAAACGAGGAGACTGTGTTAATACCCAGAGATCGATCCATCTTGACACCAGATGCAATTCCAACAATATTTCCAAGCCTTCCCCATTATTTATCAAAACCTCTGGCAAAAAAGAGGAAAGTTAGGGAAATCGATGATAAGACTGATGGTAATTTAAATAGCTTGGAATTTACTTCCCAAAGAGTTATACTGAACTGCCTTCTGAATATAAATCTTCCTTCAGAATTTTGGGGTAAGCAAATTCCTGCTAATAATTCAAAGTGTATAATTTTCCATGTTCATTCATTCAAATGTGAATTGTCAAATTCATTGAAAACTGAAAAACTGGTTGTTGTAACCGAAAGTGAACCAGAGTTTACCTGCCAAGTGTATTTACGTGGATTAAAAATGAACACAGTTTCTAATATTACTTCTAAAGATGAATTAGAATCCATATTCGAGACACTGATAGGCTAACAGTATGTCATGGCGCAGGCTCCATTTCAGAATTTGAAAATAACAGGAAGTACCTTGAAAGTGGAGTTATTTTTGAGAATAATTTGTACAGCAAAAATTGTGTAAGGAAAGGAACAACAGAGACTTGCCTCAGATGTAAGTATCTGCGGCGCTTAGTTTTGCACAAAATAGCTTATCATAGAAAAAAGGCTACATTTAAAAATAAGTATCAGAACAAAGTTCGGAAAATTAACAGGCTGAAGAAACTGGTTATTTCTCTCTCTGATTACATAAAAAAAATCCAAAACAAAAATAAGAATTTTACAGAACTTTCCATTAATGAAAAAATAAAAAATAGCAGAATTACCCATTAAGCAGCAGCAAATGGTTATTCATTGTTTTAAGGCAGCAAAAAAGGAAATCTACAAGAGGTATGCCATATACCAAGGAATGGTTACTTGAATGCTTCCTAATGCACATAAAAAGTCCAAAATTGTACGAGCACATACGAAAACACAAAATCATGATCCTACCTAATAGAACAACTATTAGAAAGTATATTTCAAATTACAACAGTGGTTTTGGATTCAATGCACTGACGTTTCAAACTATTTCAAAGAAAACAAGTGAAATGGAGCCTTTTGCAAGACATGGTGGTATATTAATAGATGAAGTGAAGCTTACAGAAAAACTGCAAGCAAAATCATCTGGTGAAATAATAGGGTTTGTTGATATTGGGCCATACACTTCAGAAACTGTTAAACATACCCCATGTAATCACGGGCTGGTAATGGTTTTCCAGCCATTAAATGGAGATTGGACCCAAATAATGAGTGACGTGCATTCCACCCAAGCAACCCAAGCAGTGCTTGGGCAAAGAAAATGAAGGATACATAAAAATCTCTAATTCTTTAAATTTCTGTTTTCGGCACAAATAATAATCACCACAAAGTTGTAAATCCGTTCTTTTACCTCTGAAGTTTTCATATGTGTATAATCCACGCACACCGGCAATAACAACGACTAGACAGGAGAAACAAATGATGCTGCACCGATTGGTCACAGCTGCCGAGCGCATGCAACACCTTCTCCCGTCACCCAAGCGTCACCGCCGCTGAAAGGGTGTTGCTATGACAACCTGACGGCACTAATCTGCTAACAAATGAGAAATGCTCCCTAGAAACGACCGTCTTAGCGTGTAGCTGCTCTTAACCAAGCAGTCAGTGGGCTGCTTGGGTTATGGGAGCTGAACTGTGGATGCATTGTTCGAGGTTCTTTTACATCGTGTGCTGTGAATTACTGAATATATCATGCATGTGTATTAAAAAAGATTCTAAACAGCCATGTCTGATTCCATAAACGAAGACATTATAGCCGATTTGTTACAAACTCCGTTTTCTCGCCGAACTTTTGAAGAAAAGAAAAATGTGATTTCGAGAGGAAGACCGATGCCTGCATTGCCAAGTTTAACGCAGCAACAAAAGAATATTACTCGACATTTTCAAAACGCCAATTATGAAAGATGCTAATTGCTTTGCCGGAAGTGTTAAGACCAACAAACTGTTTTGTTGGAACTGTTTGCTGTTTAGCTGTGACAGAAGCTCCACTTGGACAACAGGATACGGCAAGCTAAGCAATTTAACTAAAGCAATACGGGATCATGATGTTGCTGTTAAGCATATTCGTGCGTCCGTTGCACTCGCAACTTTTGGAACTGTTCGTATTGAAACTGAGGTCAGTGACCAGATACGACAAAACATAAGTCAACATAATGAAAAGGTAAAGCGCAATAGAGATATTTTGAAACGGCTTATAAATGCCGTTTGCTTCCTTGCAAAGCTAGAAATTTCATTTCGAGGAGATGACGAGTCAAAAACTTCCAACAACTGCGGAAATTATTTGGCACTTTTGGACTACACTGCTCAGTATGATCTTGTACTAAAAAACCGTGTGGAGTCTTCGACAGTATTCAGAGGAGTATCAAATCGTATTCAAAATGGTTTAACTGATTCTTTCGCTAATGCACTGTGTAATGAAATTAAACGTCAGTTAAAGCAGTCGATTTTGTTGCCATATTAGCAGATGAAACTACCGACGTCTCAATTTTCTCTTGTTTATCGGTATGCAAATGAGAGAGGGTGATAGAAAGATTTGTGTACTTCCAAGAAGTTAGTGAGGACAAAACAGCGGCAGCACTTTCTGGTCTTATTTTGTCCCATATTAAGGATTTTTCAGACTGTGGTGGAAAACTCGTAGCGGAGAGCTACGACGGAACTGCAGTAATGGCCTCTTCCTTGCATGGTGTACAGTCAAATATTAAGGCATCCTTTCCACAAGCCCTCTTTGTTCACTGCTATGCGCACTGTTTGAATTTAGTACTTTCCCAAAGCGCTTTAAGTATTCCTGAATGTCGTATCTTTTTTGCTACTCTTAGTGGACTTGCTGCGTTTTTCTCTTGATGCCTTTTTGGGTCGCCGACTACCCAATGTTTGCCCAACAAGATGGAATTACTCATCACGACTTGTCAATACTGTCCACGAAAAAAAAAAAAGCAGAGCTTCGCCAGACTTTTGTGGCCATGTTGGAACATCAATCACAAGTAGAAAGGGATATTCTTGCGGGTGTTCAGGGACATTTGTCCAATTTAGAAAACTGAATTTTGCTTTCTTCTTGCGACCTTTCATAGTATTTTCTCTCTTACTGATGTTTTGTTCAGCGTGCTTTATTAAACATTGTTTACGGCAGAAGTAAGATAACGGAAACACAAAATGCGGTGAAATCTCTGAGGAGAAGTCGTTTTCAGGAAGTGTACGAAGGAACCATTGCTGATGTTGGACTCCCAAGAAAACGAAATCGAAACCGAAACTTTTCTGAAGACATTACGATTACCACTAAATACAGAAGATTATATTTTGAAATTTTCGATAATGTCGAACAACATATTAATACAAGATTTCAGGATTATGAAAAGCTTACATTTTTGTGCTTACTGGACTCTTCGAAGTACAGCTCTTACTTTCACACTTTCCCAACTGATGGTTGAAAAAGCTTACTTCAAAATTGTGATTGTTACTTCGATGAAGTACGCTTGAAAAACGAATTAATCGTAGCATACAGTTCACACGAATTTTCTGACAAGTCACTTATACAGCTTATGAAGATGTTAGCGACTGCAGCACTTGGAAAATCGATGCCACAACTTTACCTATTGCCTTCACTTATAAGTGTGATACCTGTGTCCACTTCAACAGTTGAAAGATCGTTTTCTGCATTAAAGCGAATTAAGACATACGCACAAAACAGAACAGGACAGAAACGACTCTCGCATCTTGGACTGATATCAATTGAAAGTGATCTATTAAATACTCTGAAAGAAAGAAATACTTTTTTCGATTCTGTAATAGAACATTTTACTGCAAGTGATCGAAGAATGTAGTTTACTTTTAAATAGAAAGGTATGTTAAGTGACTTCATTCTATTCGGAAAACAGAAGTCTTTTGTTTCAGATTTTGCTGTGTTGTGTAAAAGAATAGATATAAAAAAGTAGCTATGGTATCTATATCGT
Organism: Macrothele yani; assembly: GCA_039090855.1. Classification (NCBI taxonomy): domain Eukaryota; kingdom Metazoa; phylum Arthropoda; class Arachnida; order Araneae; family Macrothelidae; genus Macrothele; species Macrothele yani. The sequence goes on along the minus strand of CM077013.1, from coordinate 113,393,502 downwards.
ATGCCATGTTTTTCCACTTTTATTATTTCAAAAATCTGAACCTAATGTCAATTGTAAAAAAGTGAAAAGTAATTGCCTTTGCGACTGCTTGGGTAGTCTGTTGGGTCACCCGCAAGTAACTGCAAATAATCTGTGTTTTTGCCACAAGTAACAATATAAGTGGCCCTTTGCTTGCAAAATTAATTATTGAAGGTGCTATTCTCACTGAAAATGCAGGTCTGTTTGTTGATTTCATTACGTGTGATGGGGCTTCTTGGAATAGGAATATCTGGAAGACATTTGGTATATCTGCAGATTGTTCTGGAACTAAATACAGCATTATGCATCCTACAGATTGTTCCAGAAGTTTACATTTCATATCAGATTTTCCTAATTTAATAAAATGTGTACGGAACGCATTTGTTACCAGAGGTTTTCTTCTGCCCGAAGGAGAAGCAAGACCAGAGCATGTTGAAGCAGCATGGAGGAAGGACTCTGACATAACTACTCTAAAAGCCATGCAAAAATTACACGCGTTCATATTCACCCGAATAACTTTGAGAAAATGAGGGCAAGCTATGCTTTGCAGCTTTTTAGCAACGAAGTATTAAAAGGCCTTTTTCTCTATAAGCATCATATTGAAATACAGATTGGAAGTACTAATGCAACTGCATTTTTCATAAAGTTGATGATGCAGTTAATAACTGTAATGACCTCTAAGAGTCCATCAAGCAGTCTCCGCGTAGATTCTAAGGGATGCAAAGTACTTAATGATTTTCTGTTATATTTAGATAAATGGGAATCTTTTGCAGGAGAAAAGAAGATTGGGGTTTTAAGTGTTAGCACAGCTGCAGGATTGCGAGTCACTATAAGCAGTACCATCTCTCTACTAAAATATCTAACAGAAACCTTGAACTACAAGTATGTAATGACATCGCTATTGAGTCAAGGCTCATATGGAAAATATTTTTGGCCTTATTCGGCAACTGTCAGGCTGCAATGACCACCCCACTGCAGCAAAATTTTTAGTGACCATTCAGTGTTTAAGTTTTTATAATCTGGCCAAGCCTGTAAAGTGTGGTACTAGCTGCACAACAGAATTCATCAATTCCCTTATTGAGCCAAGTGACACCATCAGTTGCAAACCCAAAGTTTTGTTAAATTTAAACGAACTTTTAAGTGATGAAATGCTAAATAATGTGAAAGATACCTTGAATAGTGCTGCATATTCTGATTGTGCTTCCCTTTTCCCACATAATTCCCATAACCAGTTGCTAGTTTATGTTGTAGGTTATGTAGCTAGGAAATGTGTTGCAATAAATAAATGCAAAGATTGCACCAAAATGTGTTTAACATGCAGTATTGAGGAAAAGGCCAGATTTTCTGGAACACTGATACGAGAATTTGATAAAGGTAGCTTATTATATCCATCAAAGGAATTCCTAGTTCTTGTCAGTCAACTGGAAGGTATTGTTACACATTATTTCAGCACCGAAAAACTACACAGAGATAGTATCGTTGATATTCTAGCTATCTTGATGATAAAGAAAATGAAATTCATTGGTTGTGCAGAACACAGTAAAGATGTGACATGTAAGATTGCAAAATTTTATTTACTGACTCGGTTGCATTTCTATATAAAGGGACTTAATAAGATTCACAATGATATTAGAGAAAAAATGAAGTACCTTAAGCTGAGACGTTGCAAATAAATATGAAGTCCCCGGATCTGGGTGTTGAGGTTATTTTTATGAGGAAGCAAGTGAGAGACAGGTTTTTAATTACTGTGGAGTGAGTAAATATATGTGGAGTCAGTCAATAGCTCTCACTTATAATTACTGTGGAGTCAGTAAATATATACCGACTCCACAGTAATGCTACAGCTCACACGCTCACCGCGCTTCCTCAAAACTGCCTTAACAGTTAATAAGAACTTTGCAACAGAACAGGTTCCATCATTCAAACCCAGGGGTTTGAACTTAGTCACATTACCAATGTTCAACTCTGAGCAAGCAGAGCAGCCACTGCTGTGTTTACTAATCTACTATATATTACCATACGTAAGCATATGACCGTATTAAAAAGAATGGATAACTTTGGGAGTATGTAGCAGTGGCTAGTTAACTTTTCCTTCATTAAATATGATATGTATGCACATAGCAGACAGTAAGCCTAATGCATATGCAAATAAGTGATCCTAGAAATTTAACCCAAACTCATTACGAATTTTTCCAGCTTATAATGAGGTCACGAAATGTCCAGGTTGTTAACAAACTTAAAAAAGAAAGTTACAAAAACTGGTAAGTTATTTAGAGATTCAAAATTCATTTCTTTAAATGTATTTATTTTTAAAAAAATTAATCCCCCCCTCCCAACAAGTAACTGAATAGTTCAGCAGATAAGATATTAATATACAAAAAAGATTTTAAGGAACATGTGTGGTGGTAATAATATTGCAGAGTTGCTATTTTTCATTAAAAATGTTTAGAACTGTGGGATTCTTAACCAAACCGCCCCACCCCTTCATCTTTTTTTATTTTTAATGTTCAAATCCCAAAACCACTGGTGGTAATCTGATATAAGCACACTTTTTTTTCAATCAACATTTAGCTTTGGCATTTTCAGCATTGCTAACTATGGCTTCCATGATGGAATTATATATTACAAAATTCAGTATTTTGAAGAAAATTTGCAAAACGCCATGAGTGATTAAGTGTGACTAATTTACTCTTTACAAGATCGTATAAAAGTAATAAAAAATTAAACTAAACAGGTATTAAATTTATTTCTGGAAATTTAATTATGTGTGAAAACATCTAATAGTTGCATTCACAAATTCTTGCTCTTTGATTCAATTGCATATTCTAAGATGCCTAAAAATCAAGTTGTGTGTTATTTATTTTTTGTGTAATGTTACTTTTTGAATCCCCCTCCCAAGTTCTGTTGCTGATAAATTTTTCTTTCGCTATACAATTGAGAAACGGTTTTTGATAAAAAAAAAATCTACAACTGCTGCACTAGCCTTTGACATATAACAGCCCGCAATGAATTAATCAAGCTTCTACTTTATAAAAAAAAATAAACAAATAAAAACATTTAAAATGGGATGCTTACATTTGCCTCACTGTATAAATTGAATAAAGCTTAACCAATGTGCTGAGATGTGGTAATATTGTAATAAATAATGTTTGGTACATACAAGCAATGAAAGATTAAAACATTGCTTTATTACAAACTGCATGTGGCTTCTGTATGGAAATTCCTAAAGCCATTTATAATTAACTCTTATCAGCAAGCCTTTGGTCCCCGTGCTGATGAGAGGTCAATATTCCACACCGGTCCACGTCAGAGGTCAGTTTTTCACATGTGCTTCAACATTTGTTTCAGTTAGTGTAAATTATATCTGTATTATCTATTCCCAACTACTAGGGGCATTAAATAACGGTGTCACATGTTTACATTGTACACAATGTGTTACTGCGCGCACCTTACTGGGACGATAAAGCTTTCTGGATGTATTGAGGGGATATCAGTATGAGACTGAAATAATTCCAATTTCAGAAATTAAGAACAAATAAATGTCTTGGTAAATTATTTGCTCCCCCACAATATTTCTTCATTTAATAGTAAAATTTATCTAACGGTATAAAAAAATCCCTCCAAATCAGCCCCCCTTTTTTTTTTTTTTTTTTTTTTTTTTTGCGTTTTTTTCTGAACAATTACTGGCAAAAATTTTCTCATGCATGCATTATGACCAAAATTATGCTTCAATCAGAGAGGAATGTCATTATAAATGCGTGTGACACAGCTTAAATAAGGTGGTACACACCGTTTTTTAAACCAGTCAGTAACAGGTAAAAATAATTTTTGTTAAGCCTCTTAATAATGCGAAAAGCTTACCCAATGTTTATATATATCTGCTATATCCACGCTAATCACTACATACGCTGGGCGCTCGGCACACTTCCTCTTCTATGCTATATATCAGCTGTTTCTGTATAACCGTTTGAAGAGAAGATACATGGAAGCCCAACTTTATATTTATATGCCCCTACGTATTTACTTCAAACAGAAAATTTTGCCCGCTGTCCCTAAATTGTTTTTAAGGAGAGCTCTGTATCTGTGACTGGCAGCATTAAATTTGTTGAACCACGGCATTACTTATACCTGATCATAGGCCTAACCACTGAGGGGATCAGGACCCCCAGATTTTCACAGTCTGGGATCCCCAATGTAAATGATCCCCCAAATGTTTCGGGAATATAATGATATGAACTTTTTATGTGAACCAACTAAACTATTTAATAATATAAGATTTAAATTTTTCGTAAAATGCGAACACGTGTATAATGTGTACTTAATAAAACAACGATGTCGATCAAGCATGGTTACCAACATCGCTGGCGTATGTACATTATGTGATGAGACCTCCCCCACCCCCACCCCCGATTTTGAAACACAGTTACGGCACTGTACCTGATGGTCACTGGCCAACATCGGCGATGCTGACATTTAAGCATTCAATTCAAAATAAGCACATTCAATATAATGTCCCATACAAAAAAGCCTTGCAATTATCTGTATATACAGCAGGAGCGGCTCCTGCAATAATCCAAAGCAGTTTTTTTCATGCCACATCAAGAGAGAAGTTTACTGAACTCGGCTGGAAGTTTTTCCTGCACAACGCCACTGGGAGCGAAAAGAACGCTTGCGCGCTGCTCTGACTGCTATCGAAACCAACTCATGAGGGGAAACTATGCCTATTCCCACATCAGTTCATTTCCTTTGAATAAAACGTCCCTGGGGGGCTGCAGCTCTTGCTGTTACAGCAGATATAAGTGGTCGTCGGAGATATTTGCGAGTGACGTAGCTACAATGCAGTCTTTCGTTGGCTGCAAATGCATCGCCGGGCCTTCAACTTTTGGTTTGTTCCTACTTTTATTCAATATGATAATTCTAACAACTGGAGATTATTCGTGTTTGTAACAACAAATACTCAGTTGCCGAGATTTTTGCCAAAAAGTTTCACTTCTGGTCAAAATAGGCATGTGAACAAATTGGGATTAAGAATAAAGTTCAGTAATGGATAAATTGAAAAATGAAAAAAAAAATGACTAATTTCTGCAGCGAAATACTTGCACAAAATTAATATTTTCACTTACCAGGCACAGCCAATTTTTCGCTTTTAAACTCATGTACATTTCTATTCATCAAAAAACATTGAAACCGCCCCGGTGGCGCAGTGGTCTAAGGCGTTGGCCTCTGATCATTCGTCCGTAAGAGGTCCGGGTTCGAATCCCGGTGAGGCATGGATGTTGTGTTTGTCTTACGGCACTGGCTCTCTCCCTTCCCTGTAACCAGTGACCCTAAATTAGGGACGGGCGACTGCTTATAGCCCATTGAGTTGCTCACGGTGGTCGTTAAACCTCAAATAAAAAAAAAAAACAAAAAAAAACATTGAAGTTGCTCCATTGACCATATGTTACTTTTCTGCTGCATATGCATATTCCCCCTCCCTCCCCCCAAAATAAGCTACACATTTCAGTTGAGGTAGTGCTTTATACTTAATTATTTTGAACACAACATTTAATCAAACACAATTGTTTAGAAAATTTACGAAGTTGGTAAATTTTGAAAACAAATTGTTCTACACTAAATGATGGTAATCATGGCTTGAAAATTGAAACTGGGAATATGTTTGCAATTCGTATTTATTAAAGAGATTGCCTGTAAGTCAAAATTCCAAAGGGAGCGTATCAGAAGAAAAATATTTATTATATTTCTACTAGGGGTCATAATTGACACCTGAAAATGCGTATATGACGTTGGGTGCGTGTCCGCTGTCACTGGCACACGCATTATTTTTTATCTTTAAAACTGGTTCCCTTAACTGAGTGTGTGTTGCTCTTACAGTATCTACATTTATATATTATTTACAACCACTATCTCAATCCACTGCTGGATAAAAGTCTCCAAGTTTCTTCCACAACAGTCTGTTTAGAGCCAGTTTTCTTCTTGCTCCCGAATTTCATCCACCCATCTCCCACAGCATCTTCTGTGTCCTTTTTTTTTGTCCCTTGCTATCCAGTTTAATATTTCTCGCTGGCTCTTTCTTCTAGAAATATGTCCATCCCATTGCAATTTCAGGGATTCTGATTATTGCTATCTTCCATCCTTGTAATTTTCCCGATCCTCGAGTTCCTCTTTGTATCTTTCATGTTCCTGTTTACATCAAACATGCATTTCTGAATGGTTTTTTTCTGTTGTCTGCAATCTCGGTATATCTGTTCTAGTTGAGGTCCATGTCTCTGCTCTATGCGTAACAACTGGAAGGATGCACTGATTAATGAGCGTCATGTTAGGATCGTTAGCATCATGTTAAGATCGTTAGAATAAGGGTCCTGAATGGAATGTATGTGGAACTAATTTCTTTGCTGTGCAATGGTGTATGCGTGGGTGATGATCAAATGTAGAGGATTTTAGAAAGGGAGTGTCTGACCGCAGGTCTTAAACAACCCTTAGAAATAGGAAACTAGGAGATTTAGGCTAGAGCGCCCAATAGGAAGTGACACGGAAGCGAAGTAGAAAGGGGGAGGAAGACGCCCTTATTTATTACCGGGAGGCCAGTACCAGGGCCAGTACCCGGTGTATGCTGTATGCAATGGTACCTCTCCACAAGGTAAACAATGAGGAAATATACACGAAAATACTGGATAGCACTACGATTCGGAAGTTCACATTTCCGTCCCGGTAGCGCAGTGGTCTAAGCGATGGCCTGTGATCATTCGTTCGAACGGGGTCCGGGTTCGAATCCCGGTCAGGCATGGATGTTGTGTTTGTCTTACGGCACTGACTCTCTCCCTTCCCTGGAACCAATGACCCTAAATTAGGGACGGGCGACTGCTTATAGCCCATTGAGTTGCTCACGGTGGTCGTTAAATCTCCAACACAAAAAAAAAGTTCACATTAAAATGATTTGTGACTGCAAAATATGCTATACACTTTTTTTAAAGAAATAATGCATCAAACCAAGTTTTATACGCAGAATACTTTCTTCATAAATATGGCCACCCCTTGATATCTGTTCCCTAATTCAAGTATCGGTTATCTCTAGAATTTCCATATCAGTTGCTAAATATAAAAGCTAAATATTCATTTCTACGAGTATATATATAAATTATTATTAAAGGGACAGCATCAGCAGGTTCAGTAACTTAGCTTTCGAAGTGATATCTACAAAATTTGAATGCAGCCCCTCCATCTCAGCTTAGCCGCCCCGGTGGCGCAGTGGTCTAAGGCGTTGGCCTCTGATCATTCGTCTGTAAGGGGTCCGGGTTCGAATCCCGGTCAGGAATGGATGTTGTTTTTGTCTTACGGCACTGGCTCTCTCCCTTCCCTGGAACCAGTGACCCTAAATTAGGGACGGGCGATTGCTTATAGCCCATTGAGTTGCTCACGGTGGTCGTTAAACCTCCAATCAAAAAAAAAAAATCTCAGCTTACCACTAGCCGCTACTGAGTGATATATTTAAATTTTCCAAACAGCACGTCTTTACTTGGCACATCCACGCAATTTGTTATCGTTTTGGTAGGCATTCTTCGAGGAGGTTGCATATCAATTTAAATCACGTAGAATTATATTTTAAATTAAATTGACGACGCTGCACTCTGCGGCAGACTTAAGACATTTCACTGAACCGTAAAAGGTGTTTCCATAATCGCACACTTAAGAAAATCGTACACTTACATCCTAATTCAACCCCGTTGTTTGGGTCACATTGCACATCACTACACACATTCTCTGACACAGACGCCGTCTGCAGCGCCGCGATGCGGCGTGGGACATATTTCGAACGCAGTTTTTGAGTTCGCACGGCACACTTCCCCTTTAAGACGGTATAGCCCACAGATATCATATAAAGGACTAGATTGGACATCCGGCCCGTGAGACGTGACACCGTAGGAGCCATGTCGAGCGGGTCAACGCTGCTTCCCGTAGCTCGACGAAATGCGTGTTTCGTATAGCGATTCGCTGGCTCAGGTTAGATGGCAGGTATTTAGTACACATTTCGGGGAGAAAATACGAATAATTATATTGAGAAAAATCGATATTTATTAGTACTGTACAAGTGATAGCTTTAAGGCGATTGCAAAGTATTGCGGAAATCAGATATTAGACCACAACTTAAAATACCCCGGAAACGGCGTTTCGATGCCTACGATTAAAAAAAAAAGTCACTGATTCATGGGAAGTCTTGCAGTTCATTGATTTTTACATAAACAATGAATTTGAGATACTAAGCAACTTATTTTCGAGGGGAGAGATTGGTTCAATAAGTCGCGGAAAACAATTTCCGACGTTCATCGATATAAGAATCCACAATTTCTTAAAAACAGATTTGGTCCAAAAATTCAAGATGTCATTTTTAATATGCAAGCACATATGCCAAATTTTATCATTACGAAGGATCAAAAGTGTGGTGGTGTTATTCATATTCCTGATTCTTAATAGACAGAGAATTCGTCCAACAATTTCTGCATTTTTATTCTAACATATGTTAAAAAATAAAGAGTTCTAAAAAGATCTGCTCATTAGTGAAAATTGGGATCACACAAGGTGTGGTAATTCAACTCCTAAAGGTGATTAATTTTAGTTAATGAGAACGAGTGTTGCTAACACAGCAGCCCATATGTTAATTCACTCTTAACCTACTTTTTATGGTGACAAAATATATATTGCAGAGACAATTTGTTTATGGAGTATATTCGTGTAGAGGCTCAAGTTATTTAAAAATTATAAATAAAACATTCTAATGCTGCACATTCAATACCTAGTAACACACAAATCTGTATCTCAGGGGCAATTTCTGTTTGGAAGTGTGTGCATATTTACATATGTAAAAATTAAAAATAAAGCATTCTGATGCTGCATATTTGGTAATATCTACTAACACACAAATCTAGATCTCGGAGGCAATATCTGTTTCTGGATAATATAAGCATATTTACACCAGTTACCTAAAAACTAAAATTAATAGATGCTGCATATCAGGAGAGATAAGAAGAGGAACTCGTGGATCAGAAAAATGACAAGAGTGGAAGACATCATGGTCAGAGTTAAAATCCCTGAAATGGCAATGGGCTGGACATATTGTCAGAAGGACAGACCATTGATGGCCAGCCAAAATTTTAGACTGGATTCCAAAGGATAGGAAAAGACCCAGAAGAAGACCACATGGGAGATGGGTGGATGAAATTCGAAAGTGTGCGGGAGTAACATGGAGGCGACTGACACAAGACAGACGGTTGTGGAAGAAACTTGGGGAGACTTTCCTCCAGCAGTTGATTGATAATGGTTGACAATGATGATGATTTGGTAAAATCTAGTACACACAAATGTAGATCTCGGAGGCAATTTCTGTTTCTGGATTATATATGCATATCTACACAAGTTATCTAAAAATTAAATTAATATATTCTGATGCTACATATTTAGCAATATCTAGTAACACACAAATCTATATCTCAGGAGCAATTTCTGTTTCAGAAGTATATACATATTTACACACAAGCCATCTAAAAAGTAAACATTCTAATGCTGCACGTTTCAGTTAGCAACACACAAATATATACCTCAGAAGCAATTTCTGTTTCAAAAGTATAAGCATATTTACACACACAAGTCATTTAAAAATTAAAAAAAACATTCTGATGCAGCACATTCAATAATATCATGTGACAAGTCCATATCACAAGGGCAATTTCTGTTTCAGAAGTATATGCATATTTACACAAGTTATCTAAAAACTCAGACTTAAAATAAAATTTTAAGGCAAAACTTTTGCATAATGAATGAAAAAAATGACTAAAATTGTTTTGGTGATCAATAATAGGATATATAACACTACATTTCATTAAATTAAATTAGAAAATCCCCCAAACCTCACAAATTTTAATCGTTGCATAAGGAACAATATAATCATAAGGTTCCTTAAATACGCTTTGTATGTTTCATTTGACATATCATTAAATGAATATTTCAAGAAATAGTACCTGGTCTGACATAGTTCAAAATAAAATGTACAAAAGTTAATAACAGTTGGGTACATAATGCAAATACAGTGAAACCTGGGTTGTATGTTTTTCTAGGTGGTCTTAAAAAACATAAATGAAATTCCAAGAGGTTAATAAATAGTATTGTTAAATTTACGCTTTAAAGAATAAGACGTTCCTTAATAATGATCTATTTAAAGTCAAATTGGTAGTCAGGAAATCAAAAAATGAGTGTTACAAATTATAATATATTTTATCACATTGCAGAAAATCATAAAAGTCTGTGAAAAACAAGCTTTTCTTTTAATGATTCTCTCGGTCTATAAAAATTCTGATTCTATAGATCAAGTAAAATCCTCACAACTAAAAATCTGAGACCAGTGCTTCAGTATGGAACTCATTAATTAACAGCTTTCTTCTTCTTCTGTGGATCCTAAGTGCATCCATTTTAAAATCAGAATGTTGAAAATTGAAGACACATTCAAGATTCTATTCTATTATGCCACAGAATAGTGGAGCCACAAGGTTACGTCTCTGGGATTTAACAATTTTTTAAATACAGCATATGTGTGTGTGTGTGTCATGAAACCTATTTTTCATCGAAACGAATGTTTCGATATGTTGAATGTAAACAACATGCTCTTCTCTGATACGACAATGTTTACCTTTGGATGCACCAGCTCGTCAGTGCTGTCTCAATTCTCTCAAAGTTGTAGCACATTGAGTTACATATAAAAGAAACAAAGAGCCATGTATTGTTGATAATCCGAAATTCAAATTTTAACTTACAAACATAAAACATGTATAAATGAATTATGTATAACAGAGTTAAAAGCGATAGAAACTATAGTGAAATATTGGGACTAATGCAGAACGGCATGTAAAAGAGATAAACATATAACTGAGGTTCCACTGTACTTTCAATTACTGGTCAGATTGTGGCAATCAAGTAAAATTCAACCCCCAATCATAACATTACGAGCCCCAGTACATGAACCTGAGCAGGCCTTCACCCCTCTATTGGGATGACAATAGCTTCTATTATGAAAAACATGTGTGCAATAAAAGAAAAAGTACTGTAGCAAAGTCATTTAAGTGGGGAAAATTATGTAATTATGGTTCCGCTACACTGTAATAACACTAAGACATTTTTGCACATTTATTAGCACAGATCAAAAACTATTCCCATGAAATAAAAATGGGAACCTCTACAATAAATGCCAATCACCCTTCCTCCCTCTTCACCTGCATAAAGCAATCTTTAATTAGCTTGATTTTAAAAGACTGACAATTTTCAACTGCACTTAAGCTACAAAATTTAGAGGGAATATTGATTCTGGTTAAAAACAAATATCTGTTGGCTAGTTCCTTGCCAAACTTTTTGGGTATCACTGAAGAAATGCCTACAGTAAAAAACATCCACAGAAAAATGCCAAACCTCGAAAATATGCAAAACTCCCAATCACATTCCTATATAAAAAAAATATATATTGCTTAACTTAAATTCTCACCTGGTTTACCATGTGCATCAACTTGGGGTATGTAAATTAATGCCCATAGTATTAATTACATTGGTTTTTTTTATGTTAAAAACAATTTTTGACCTGACAAAGGTATAAAACTGGTTTAAATCATCAAAAACTACTAGGCAGAAAAATAAAGCCTTGTCTACTATTTTTAAGCAAATTATTAGCATTAAATAGATTTATTAAAAGTTAGAACTCGCCTTGTAGATATTTATTTTTTTTCGTTTTGCAAATTTCTTAACACTGAGGAATAAAAGTGTTATTTTTGTTAACATTTTCATTTTTTTCATATGCACAAAATAATTACTTTAACATAACACTCTGCAGAGTTAGAACTAATTACAAGTCTGGCTGATTTTTTTCTTTGTAGGATATATCACATCACTAATTTTGCACATTTATTAACACCTAAATGAATTTTTAGTTTAGAGTGCATAATGCCAAAGTTAGAAAATATTCTCTCTATTGAGGCAGGACAACAGCAAAATCATTCTATTTGAACAAGTTCGGAAACAAGACCAGTCTTACAATTTTCACATTTGGAAATTCCTTTCCACCAGATCACAGGATTGGTCATCTTTTCACTTCTTTTAAAATAGGATGGAGGGACTGGTGTTTCCTCAACTTCGTAAGAAATTATTGGAGGCAAGCACCCACGTATTCTTTCCGCCACCCATATGCGGACTGATTATTTTTGTGTGTTGATTAACCCTTCGTCCATATATTTAGCATGCAAAATGTAAGTCAAATAATAAAATAGGTTCAAAATTTGCTCTATTTATTTTTTCACCTTTTCAATATGTCATATAAGGGAACTTTCAAGAGACTAAACCAAACATAGCATGCACCAACAGTTGTGGATGTATCAAGCTAGAATATGTTGCATAATAGAAAGTTACACTATTTAAAGGACCTTACTACAGGCATTATATTAGTCACATGTTAATATCAAATGTTATGTATGTTCATGCTACGTATCTTAAAAGGCTCTCTTCACACTGACTAAGCTGTCGTTTTAAATGAGTTACCTCATCGGTTGCTATAGAGTATGTGTGATCATGTGCAATGTACACACTTTTTACTTTAGACATAGGAATTTTTGTAGTGACCACCTGATCATTTTGTTGTGACATTATGTTTACAAGAATATTAAAAACTGATGGTACGGTATTATTTCTTAGTATCCTGCGCTGCTGAAGAACTTTAAAATCTGCTGGAAGCCTGGAACAAAATTTTTTGAACACAAGAGAACTGTGTTGGCTTCCAAACAGAGCCTTTCTTTTTGCCTTCTCTTTTTGTTGCAAGAACCCATTCGTGTCTTAATTTCTCATTTTTAGGGAATCTGAAATTATAGCATAAAATAGTTTCTGAAAAATAATACTGTAACCAATCAATTTTCTCTAAATACAGCATTAAGTATATTAAAAATCTAATGACGCCAAGTATTCATCTGCCATCAGCACTAAACAATATGGCATAAAAAAAGTGTTCATTTAAAAATCTACGAAAAATAAGCCAGCTGAACATATGGTTAATGACTTTTTCACTAAAATAATGAGTATTATCCAGCAAAATAAAAACTTTATTTCGTCGTTCTGCTAAAGTGCTACAGAAAATTTATGTTGCTATACTTATCAACTAGACATTATATTTCCCAGATACCAGCAAAAAAATTTACCTAGGAATTTCACCCCATAATGAGCATAGAGTTTTATCAGGGTAGCACAACCCACCAAAAAAAAAAAAACTGCTAGGAGCACATTGGAGCATAGAGAACATTGATGATGCTTTTCACTTGTGTGAAGAAGCATATACCCTGAAAAATGACTTTCATGAGCAAGTTGTTTGGAGCATACGTCACATTCCTGAAGTTTTCACAAAGGTGAAGAAGCATATGCGGTGAAAGATCACTTTTATGAACAAATTGTATTGAGCATTCATGCTGATGAATGCTCAATACAAAAGATGTTTGACTTTTGTGAAGTGGCATGTCTTGCATTAAACCTTTAATAAAATAACTGTCAATATTTTGTTCGAACTATTGCAATGTTCATTTACAAACTGTAATTAATATTAATTAACTAGACTTTAACGCTATTTCTAATTAACAGGTAGTTTTTCTTTTTTTGATTGGAGGTTTAACGACCACCGTGAGCAACTCAATGAGCTATAAGCAGTCGCCCGTCCCTAATTTAGGGTCACTGGTTCCCGGGAAGGGAGAGAGCCAGTGCCGTAAGACAAACACAACATCCATGCCTGACCGGGATTCGAACCCGGACCCCTTTCGGACAAATGATCAGAGGCCAGCGCCTTAGACCACTGCGCCACCGGGGCGGCAATTAACAGGTGGTATATTACACTATGATAAATCTTACACACTACCACTGGGTCAACTTCATATTGGACAGACATTTTAAAATTCGTAAAACTGACTACAAAAACTCACTTGTGAAAGGGTATCCCACTTTGTTTAATCTTTTCATTATCACGAGCACTGCAATTTATCGCCGAACACGCTTTGACCATATTGGATATCTCATATAACATACATATATATCACAGAACCATGCACAGCCCTATCTCAAACCGCTCAAACTGACCCGCTCAATGTGGCTCGTTGATGCTACATCGTAAGAGTGTTACACAAATAGCGGGCAGCCAATCTAGTCCTTTATATGATATCTGTGGTATAGCCATAGGTCACAGCTAATCTGTAGTGTGACGTCACAAGCAGGCAAAAACGAACTAAATTATACCATTGATAAAACAGTAAGCTTGTGTATCATTGATAAAGATTATTGAATTACTCATTTTATCTGTTTATACGCTTAGAAGCTTTTGTACCATTGGTTTCAAAGCAGCTTCTCTTCTGCGGCTGCGTCGTGCCTGCTCATGACGTCATCTGCAGCACGGACGGTGACTTATGGCGGCCAATGCTGCGTGGATAGGAGTAGCGTCTCCAGTAATATAACCTCCTTGGTCTAAGCGCTGGCTTATGATCATTCGTCCCTGAAGTGGTCCGGGTTCGAATCCCGGTGAGGCATGAATGTTGTGTTTGTCTTATGGCACTGGCTTTCTTCCTTCCCTGGAACCAGTGACCTTAAATCAGGGACGGTTGACTGCTTATAGCAAAGCCATGGATTAATCGCAGAAAGCCATTTTTTTTATTGGAGGTTTAACGACCACCGTGAGTAACTCAATGGGCTATAAGCAGTCGCCCGTCCCTAATTTAGGGTCACTGGTTCCAGGGAAAGGAGAGAGCCAGTGCCGTGAGACAAACACAACATCCATGCCTCACCGGGATTCGAACCGGACCCCGTTCGGACGAATGATCAGAGGCCATCGCTTAGACCACTGTGCCACCGGGGCGGCCAGAAAGCCATGGCTAAGCTGGCCAGACGTCCCCAATTCTTGAGGACAGTCCTCGAATTTAGTTTACTGTCCCCAAAAACGTCTGAAGCTTTTGGGGACGCAAATTGTCCTCAAACTTTAATGTTTGTCCCCAAATGTCCTAGAATTTACACTTCCTCATTAACCTTTTAGATTTTAAATAAAAACGTTCTTAAAAGTAGTTTCCATTGTACTACTTTTCCAACATGCTTTGCCGCCCCGGTGGCGCAGTGGTCTAAGCGATGGCCTCTGATCATTCGTCTGAACAGGGCCCAGGTTCGGATCCCGGTGAGGCATGGATGATGTGTTTGTCTTACGGCACTGGCTCTCTCCCTTCCCTGAAACCAGTGACCCTAAATTAGGGACGGGTGACTGCTTATAGCCCATTGAGTTGCTCACGGAGGTCGTTAAACCTCCAATAAAAAAAATTCTTCTTTCTGGGTTTAACGACCATTACGAGCAACTCTAAGGACTATAAGCAGTCACCTGTCTCTAATTTGGAGACATGCGTTCTAGGGAAGGGAGAGAGCAAGTGTTGCAAGACAAAAACACCACCCGTGCTATAGCGTCTAGAAGGGAAAGTGTGCCGAGCGCCTAGCGTACGTAATGATTGGCGTGGATACCGAAATTTTTCCCCTTCGTAGATGGCGCTCCGATCGCCTTCCCTTCCCTCTTTCTTACTGTGATGCGAGCGGGAAACTAAATTCGTGTTGCTTACTGTGAAAAGAACAGCAATTTAGACGAAAACGTGTTATGTTTTAGGTTTTAGAAGGAATGTGGATTACCTAAATATTGTATATAAGTTATATTTAGCTCATAATGCGGAAGAAAAATAACCAGTTTTGTGCCAGGTTGCAATACTCAGTACAAAAACAGTAAGCTGTCCCTCTATGGAATACCCAAAAATGATAAACTTTTACAGCAATGGTAAAGATTGATTCTCCGTGCAAATAAAAACTTTGACAAATTTAGCGCTGTATGTGAACTGCACTTTGATGAGAGTTTTTCGTGGTTCGAAATTTTGTGCATAAAATAAACGAAGAGACTGTGTTAATACCCAGAGATCGGCCCATCTTGACACCAGATGCAATTCCAACAATATTTCCAAGCCTTCCCCATTATTTGTCAAAACCTCTTGCAAAAATGAAGAAAGTTAGGGAACCGATGATAAGCCTGATGGTAATTTAAATAGCTTGGGATTTACTTCCAAAAGAGTTACACTGAACTGCCTTCTGAATATCAACCTTCCTTCAGAATTTTGGGGTAAGCAAATTCTTGCTAATAATCCAAAGTGCATAATTTTCCGTGTTCATTCATTCAAATATGAATTGTCAAATTAATTGACAACCGAAAAACTGGTTGTTGTAACCGAAAGTTAACCGGAGGTTACCTGTGAAGTGTATTTACGTGGATTAAAAATTAACACAGTTTCTAATATTACTTCTAAAGATGAATTAGAATCCATTATTCGAGACACTGATAGGTTAACAGTATGTCATGGCGTAGGCTCCATTTCAGAATTTGAAAATAACAGGAAGTACCTTGAAAGTGGAGTTATTTTTGAGAATAATTTATACAGCAAAAATTATGTAAGGAAAGGAACAACAGAGACTCGCGTCAAATGTAAGTACCTGTGGCATGTACTTTTGCACAAAATAGCTTATCATAGAAGAAAGGCTTCATTTAAAAATAAGTATCAGAATAAAGTTTGAAAAATCAACAGGCTGAAGAAATATGTTATTTCGCTCTCTGATTACATAAAAAATCCAAAACAGAAATAAGAATTTTACAGAACTTTCCATTAATGAAAAAATAGCAGAATTACCCATTAAACAGTGGCAAATGGTTATTCATTGTTATAAGGCAGCAAAAGAAATCTGCAAGAGGTATGTCATATACCAAGGAATGGTTACTTGAGTGCTTACTAATGCACATAAAAAGTCCAAAATTGTACGAGCACATATGGAAACACAAAATCATGATCCTACCCAATAGAACAACTATTAGAAAGTATATTTTTAATTACAACAGTGGTTTTGGATTCAATGCACAGACGTTTGAAACAATTTCAAAGAAAACAAGTAAGATGGAGCCTTTTGCAAGACATGAGGATATGTTAATAGATGAAGTGAAGCTTACAGAAAAACTGCAAGCAAAATCATCTGGTGAAATAATAGGGTTTGTTGATATTGGGCCATACACTTCAAAAACTGTTAAGCATACCCCATGTAATCACAGACTGGTAATGGTGTTCCAGCCATTAAATGGAGATTGGACCCAAATAATTGGTGTTTTACCCACAAGTAACAATATAAGTGGAATTTTGCTTGCAAAATTGATTATTATTGAAGCTGTTATTCTCACTGAAAATGCAGGTCTGTTTTGATTTCATTACGTGCTGGAACAGGAATATGTGGAAGGCATTTGGTATATCAGCAGATTGTTCTGGAACTAAATACAGCATTATGCATCCTACAGATTGTTCTAGAAGTTTACATTTGATTTCATATCAGATTTTCCTCACTTAATAAAATGTGTACGGAACGCATTTGTTACCAGAGGTTTTCTTCTGCCCGAAGTGGAAGCAAGACCAGAGCATGTTGAAGCAGTATGGAGGAAGGACTCTGACATAAGTACTCTAAAAGCCATGACAAAAATTATACGTGTTCATATTCACCTGAATAACTTTGAGAAAATGAGGGCAAGCTATGCTGTGCAGATTTTTAGCAACAAAGTATTAAAAGACCTTTTTCTCTATAAGCATCATATTGAAATACAGATTAGAAGTACTAATGCAACTGCATTTTTCATAAAGTTGATGATGGAGTTAATAACTGTAATGATCTCTAGGAGTCCATCAAGTAGTCTCCGTGTAGATTTTAAGGGATGCAAAGTGCTTAATGATTTTCTTTTATATTTAGATAAATGGGAAGATTTGCAGGAGATAAGAAGATTGGGGTTTTAAGTGCTAGAGGATTACGAGTCTCTATAAACAATAGCATCTCTGTACTAAAATATCTAAGCCGCTCCGGTGGCGCAGTGGTCTAAGGCGTTGGCCTCTGATCATTCGTCCGTAAGGGGTCCGGGTTCGAATCCCGGTCAGGCATGGATGTTGTGTTTGTCTTACGGCACTGGCTCTCTCCCTTCCCTGGAACCAGTGACCCTAAATTAGGGACGGGCGACTGCTTATAGCCCATTGAGTTGCTCACGGTGGTCGTTAAACCTCCAATAAAACAATAAAACAATAAAATATCTAACAGAAACCTTGAACTACAAGTATGTAAGGGCATCGCTCTTGAGTCAAGGCTCAATAGAAAACCTTTTTGGTATTATTCGGCAACTGTCGGGCTGCAATTGTCACCCCACTGCAGCAGAATTTTTAGTGACCATTCAGTGTTTAAGTTTTTATAATCTGGCTAAGCCTGTAAAGTGTGGTACTAGCTGCACAACAGAAATCATCAATTCCCTTATTGAGCCAAGTGACACCATCAGTTACAAACCTAATGTTTTGTTAAATTTAAATGAACTTTTAAGTGATGGAATGCTAGATAATGTGAAAGATACCTTGAATAATGCTGCAAATTCTGATTGTGCTTCCCTTTTTCTACATAATTTCCATAACTAGTTGCTAGTTTATGTAGCTAGGAAATGTGTAGCAATAACTAAATGCAAAGATTGCACCAAAATGTGTTTAACATGCAGTATTGAAGGCCAGATTTTCTGGAACATTGATACGAGAATTTGATAAAGGTGGCTTATTATATCTATCAAAGGAACTCCTAGTTCCTGTCAGTCAACTGGAAGGTATTGCTACACATTATTTCAGCACCGAAAACTACACAGAGATAGTATCGTTAATATTCTAGCTATCTTGATGATAAAGAAAATGAAATTCATTGGTTGTACAGAACACAGTAAAGATGTGACATGTAAGATTGCCAAATTTTATTTACTGACACGGTTGCATTTCTATATAAAGGGACTTAATAAGATTCACAATGATATTAGAGAAAAAATGAAGTACCTTAAGTTGAGACGCTGCAAATGAAGTCCCTGGATATGAGTGTTGAGGTTCTTTTTATGAGGAAGCAAGTGAAAGACAGCTATATACTTACTGTGAAGTCAGTCAATAGCTCTCACTTATAATTACTGTGGAGTCGGTAGATATATACTGACTCCACAGTAATTCTACAGGTCAAACCCTCACTCCGTGAGTTCCTCAAAACCACCTTAACAGTTAATAAGAACTTTGCCACAGAACAGGTTCAGTCATTCAAACTCAGGGGTTTGAACTTAGTCATGTGGCGCAGTGGTCTAAGCGATGGCCTCTGATCATTCGTCCGAAAGGGGTCAGGGTTCGAATACCGGTGAGGCATGGATGTTGTGTTTGTCTTACGGCACTGGCTCTTTCCCTTCCCTGGAACCAGTGACCCTAAATTAGGGACGGGCGACTGCTTATAGCCCATTGAGTTGCTCACGGTGGTCGTTAAACCACCAATAAAAAAAAAACAAAAAAAAAACTTAGTCACATTACCAATGTTCAACTCTGAGCAAGCAGAGCAGCCACTGCTGGGTTTACTGATCTACTGTATATTACCATATGTATGCATATGGCCGTATTAAAAGGAATGGATAACTTTGGGAGTATGTAGCAGTGGCTAGTTAACTTTTCCTTCATTAAATATATGTATGACCATAGCAGACAGTAAGCCTAATGCATATGCAAATAAGTGATGCTAGAAGTTTAACCCAAACTCATTAAAATATTTTCCAGCCTAACATAAGGTTAAGAAATGTTCAGGTTGTTAACAAACTTAGAAAAGAAGGTTACAAAAACTGGTAAGTTATTTAGAGATCCAAAATTCATTTCTGTAAATGTATTTATTCAAACAAAAAATATATTTCTTGCTCTCCCCACCCCTCAAGTAACTGCATCAATGGTGAAAGATAAAAGACGTTCAAAAACTGCAATGGTTGCAATTTTTGAACGTCTTTATCTTTCCAACTGTGCTGGGGTCCGAAATGTATTCTGAAGTAATTCCATTATGTGGAATTATTACAGAATATATTTACTTCACTGGTAATTAACGGTTCAGCAGATATTAATATACAAAAAGGTTTTAAGTCACATGTGTGGTAGCAATAGGTAATAATATCGCAGAGTTACTATTTTTCGTTAAAAATGTTTAGAACTGAGGGATTTCATTTAGCATGTTCAAATCCCTAAATTACTGGTGGCAATCTATTAATGCGCTTTTTTTTCCAATCAACATTTAGCTTTAGCATTTCCAGCATTGCTAACTAGGGCTTCCATGATGGAATTATATACTACAAAATTCCGTATTTGGAGAAAACTTGCAAAATGCCATAAGTGATAGTGTCTAATTTACTCTTTACAAGGTGGTGTAAAAGTAATAAAAAAGAAAACTAAACAGGTATTAAATTTATTCCTGGAAATTTAATTATGTGTGAAAACATATAATAGTTGCATTTACAAATTCTTGATCTTTGATTCAATTGCATTTTCTAAGATGCCTAAAAATCAAGTTATGCGTTATTTATTTTTGTGTAATGTTACTTTTTAAATCGCTCTCCCAAGTTCATTTCTGATATGCTGATAAATTTCTCTGTTCCTATGCAATTGAGAAATGGTTTTTGATACAAATTTCAACAACTGCTGCACTAGCCTTTGACATATAGCAGCCTGAAATTTATTAATCAAACTTCTACTTTATAAAAAATAAAAATTTAAAATGGGGGACTTACTTTTGCCTCACTGTATAAATTGAATATAGCTTAACCAATGTGCTGAGATGTGGCAATATTGTAAAAAATAATACTTGGTATATGCAAGCAATGCAAGATTAAAAAATTGCTTTATTACAAACTGCACGTGGCTTCTGTATGGAAATGCCTAAAGCCATTTATAATGAACTCTCATCAGCACGCCTTTGGTCCCCGTGCTGATGAGAGGTCAATACTCAAAACCGGTCAACGTCAGGGGGTCAGTTTTTTCACATTTGCTTCAGCATTTGTTTCAGTTGATGTAAATTATATCTGTATTACCTATTCCCAACTACTAGCGGCATTAAATAACGGTATTACATGTTTACATTGTACACAATGTGTCACTGCGCGTACCTTACTGGGACAATAAAGCTTTCTGGATTTACTGAGGGGATATCAGTATGAGACTGAACAAGTTACAATTTCAGAAATTAAGAACAAATAAGTCTTGGTAAATTATTTGCTCCCCCACAATTATTTCTTCATTTAATAGTAAAATTTACCTAACGGTATAAAAAAAATCCCCCCAAATCAGCCACTTTCCTTTTTTTTTTTTGCATTTTTTTCTGAACAATTACTGGTAAATGTTTTCTCATGCATGCATTATGACCGAAATTATGCTTCAGTCAGTGAGGAATGTCATTGTAAATGCGTGTGACACAGCCTAAATAAGATGGTACACACCATTTTTTAAACCAGTCAGTAACAGGCAAAAATAATTTTTGTTAAGCCTCTTAATAATACGAAAAACTTACCCAACGTTTATATATATCAGCTATATCCACACCAATCATTACGTACGCTGGGAGCTCAGCACACTTCCACTTTTTGACACTATATATCAGCCGTTTCCGTATCGTTTGAAGAGTAGACACATGGATGCACAACTTTATATTACATGCCCCCACGTATTTACTTCAAACAGTAAATTTTGTCCACTATCATTAAATTCTTTTTAAGAAGAGCTCTGTCTCTGACTGGCAGCATTAAATTTGTTGAACCACGGCATTACTTATACCTGGTCATAAGCCTAATGTTAGGGGGTGTCAGAACCCCCAGATTTTCCGAGTCATGGATGCCCGATGTAAATGACCCCCCAAATGTTTCGGGAATATAATGATATGCATTTCTTATGTGAACCAACTAAATTATTTAATAATATGTAATTCTTCGTAAAATGCAAACACATGTATAATGTGTACTTAATAAAACAGCAATGTCGATTAAGCATGGTTACCAACATCGTTGGCATATATATATATATACATAATGTGTGATCAGACCCCCTCCAGATTTTGAAACATGGTTACACCACTGTACCTGATGGTCACTGACGAACATAGCCGATGCTGACACCTAAGCATTCAATTCAAAATAAGCACATTCAATATAATGTCCCATACAAAAAAGCCTTGCAATTTCTATATATACAACAGGGGCGGCTCCTGCAATAGGGAACTGTAGGGCTGCAGACCCACCCCCAAAAGCAATTTTTTTTTCATGCTGTGCCGAGAGAGAGAGTTTTCTGAACTTAGCTGGAAGTTTTTCCTACATAACGCCACTGGGAGTGAAAGGAACGCTGGCGGGCTGCTCTGACTGCTATTAAAACCAACTCATATGGGAATCTCTGCCTATTTCCACATCAAATTGTTTTCTTTGAATAAAACGTTCCTGGGGGCTGCTTTGATTGGAGCTCTCGCTCGTACAGCAGATATGAATGGTCCTCAGAGTTGTTCGCCAGTGACGTAGCTACAATACAGTCTCTAGTTGGCTGCGAATGCATCACCAGGCTTACCGCTGCGATACATTAAATTTTTAGTTTGTTCCTACTTTTGTTCAACATGATCATTCTAATAACTGGAGAATATTCGTGTTTCCTAATAACAACTCAGTTGCCGAGATTTCTGCAAAAAAGTTTCACTTATATTTTCTCTTCTGATCAAAATGGGTATATGAACAAATTGCGATTACGAATGAAATTCAGTAATGGATAAATTGAAAAAAAACAACCGACTAATTTCTGCAGCAAAAAATATTTGCACAAAATTAATATTTTCACTTACCAGGCACAGCGAAATTTTCACTTTTAAACTCAAGTAAATTTTTATTCATCAAAAAACATTGAAGTTGCTCCATTGGCTATATACATTTTACTTTTCTGCTGCATACCTCCCCGCCCTCAATATAAGCTGCACATTTCAGTTGAGGTAGTGATTTATACTTATTTACTTTGAACACAACATTTAACAAAATACAATTGTTTACAAAATTTATGAAGTTGGTAAATTTTGAAAACAAATCGTTCTACCCTAAATTATACTCATGGATTCAAAATTAAAACTGGATTGAATATGTTTGCAATTCGTATTTATTAAAGAGAATGCCTGTGTGCGAGTATCGCAGTAACAACTCATCGCAAAATTGTGGCACACCTTTCAAAATTCCGCAAAATGTTTTTCATCACTGTCCGAGTTGCAGTGGCTGGTGTGAAGTCAAAATTCCAAATTGAGCGAATCAGAAGAAGAAATATGTATTATATTTCTAGGTGTCACAATTGACACCTGAAAGCGCGTATATGACGTTAAGTGTGTGTCCGCTGTCACACGCATTATTTTTAATACCTTTAAAACTGGTTCCCTTAATTGAGTGTGTGTTGCTCTTACAGTATATACATTTATACATCATTTACAACCACTATCTCAATCCACTGCTGGATGAGTCTCCAAGTTTCTTCCACAACAGTCTGCCTTGAGCCAGTTTCCTTCTTGCTTCCAAATTTCATCCACCCATCTCCCACATGTCATCTTTAGGGGTTTTTTTTCTTTTCTCCCCTTGCTATCCAGCTTAATATTTCAACTCTCCATCGCTAGCTCTTTCTTCTGGCAATATGTCCATCTCGTTGCAATTTCAGGGATTCTGACATTGTTGTCTTCTACCCTTGTAATTTTTTCCCGATCCACGAGTTCCTCTTTGTATTTTCCCTGTTTCCTTGTTACATCAAACATGATTCTTTCAGTTGTCTGCAACCTCGGTATATCTATTTTAGTTGAGGCCCATGTCACTGCTCCGCGTAACAACTGGAAGGATGTACTGATTAAACACTTTTAAGAAATAATGCATCAAACAAAGTTTAATACGCCGATTATTTTCTTCATATATGTGGCCATCGCTTGATATCTGTTGCATAATTCAGGTATCGGTTACCTCTAGATTTTCCCTATCAGTCGCTAAATATAAAATCTAAATATTCATTTCTTTAAAAAAAAACACATTCGATCAATACAGTATATCATCAGCATCATCATCAGCATCATCATCATCATTGTCAACCATTATCAACCCACTGCTGGACGAAGGTCTCCCCAAGTTTCCTCCACAACGGTCTGTCTTGTGCCAGTCTCCTCCATGTCACTCCCGCATACTTTCGAATTTCATCCACCCATCTCCCATGTGGTCTTCTTCTGGGTCTTTTCCTGTCCCTTGGAATCCAATCTAAAATTTCGGCTGTCCATCGATGGTCTGTCCTTCTGGCAGTATGTCCAGCCCATTGCCATTTCAGGAATTTAACTCTGATCATGATGTCTTCCACTCTTGTCATTTTTCGGATCCACGAGTTCCTCTTCTTATCTCTCCTGGTTACACCAAGCATGCACCTCTCCATGCTGCTTTGAGTTGTCTGCAGCCTTTGTATGTCTCTTTTAGTTAAGGTCCACGTCTCTGCACCATACGAAAGCACTGGAAGGATGCATTGATCAAACACTTTTCTTTTAAGACATAATGGCATATTGCTCTTGAAAATTATGCTGTTTCTTCCAAAAGCTCTCCAGGCAAGTTTTGTACGCCGATTAATTTCTTCATCAATGTGACCCTCACTTGATATCTGCTGTCCAAGATAAACGTACGTGTCTGTTATCTCCAGCTTTTCTCCATCAATCGATAAATCTTCATTTCTTGTAAAAGCATTGTACATCACTTTTGTCTTCTGAAAGTTCATTTTTAATCCCACTTCTTTACTCTTGTCATCAAGTTCCTGGATCATACCCTGCAGCTCTGATGGGGTAGTTGCAAAAATGACTATGTCATCAGCAAAACGAAGGTGGGTTAGATAATCTCCATTAATCTTTATCCATTTCTTTTCCCAGTTCAGTGATTGAAAGACACTTTCCAATGTAGCATTAAAGAGCTTCGGAGATATGGTGTCACCTTGTCTCACTCCTTTTCCAATTTTTATGTGTGTTGTATTTTCAAACAGCCGAATCTTTGCACTTGCACTTTCATAGATGTTATTAATAATATTAATGCACGCATCTTCAATAAAGCAGGATTTCAGGGCCATTGTAACTGCTGATGGTTTCACCGAATCGAAGGCTTTTTCATAATCGATAAAAGCCATGCACAATGGAAGTTCATATTCCCTCGCTCTTTCAATTAGTTCTCTCAGTACGTGGACATGATCTATTGTGCTGTAGCCACTCCTGAATCCAGCTTGTTCTCTCGGTTGAGCCATGTCCAGTGTCACCTTTAAGCGGTGTGAAAGAACTTTAGTGAAGATTTTATAAACCACTGATAAGAGGTTGATAGGTCTGTAGTTCCTGAGATCCTCAATGTCACCTTTTTTATGTAGCAAGATCATTGTGGCGTTGTTCCAATCCTTAGGAACCTTCCCTTCATTAAGGCATCGAGTGAAAATTTGGGCGAGTACTGTTTCGATTTCTCCACTTGCTTCTTGTATGATGTCTACAGTAATTCCATCTTCTCCTGGAGCTTTTTCCCGTTTCCTGTTCTTGATTGCATGCGCAACTTTTGCTGGGAGGACTGGAAGAACTCTGGTACTGGTACCTTTCATGATGTCTGGAGTACATGTATAATCCCTTTCATATAATTTGGAGTAGAAATCTTTCACTCTTGTCAAAATTTCGCCTCTATTTCTTGTTACAGAACCATCTTCTTTTCTCAGTGCCATAATCTGTTTTCTTCCTTACTGAGATGTCCCTTTGCTATCTTTAGGCTTTGGTTGTTTTCAATTGCTTTCCTTACTAGTTCACAGTTGAATTTCCTTACGTCTTCAGTGATACTTTTTCGTACTGTCTTGCATAGCTCTATATATTCCACTTTTGAAGTCCCATCTTCTTTAGTTGTCCTCATCTCTCTTCTCTTTTGCGTTAACATTTTGGTGTTTCCTGATAATTTATTCACATGCAAGGTGTTCTTAGACCCAGCTAATTTTGTTGCTGTTTCCATAAGGGCTTTGGTTACTTTTCTGTTAACTTCAGAAATATCCACTTCTTCCGATGTTAGGCCTTCTAAAGCAGAGGATCTGTTCTTCAGTTCCAACTTGAAGGTATTATGGTGTTTTTTAAGGTTGGTTATGTCAATGCATTTTGTTTGTCTAATGAGCTTGCCACGTTCGAGTTTAGTGTTGAGGGGCATCTTACATCTCACCAATCTATGGTCACTACCTGTGTTGAGCTTGTATAGCACACTGAAGTCTTCTATGACGAATTTTTTGTTACACATAATAAAATCAATTTCACTTGTCGTCCCATTTGGATGTCTCCATGTCCATTTCCTGTGTGGCTTTTTCTTGAAAAAGCAGTTCAAGATGGGAAACCCTTTGGCCTCTGCAATCTGTACGAGAGTATTTCCACGCTGGTTTCTCTTGCAATGACCGAATTTACCTACTGAAGTTTCATTCTGTTGCCGTTGCCCTATTTTTGCATTGAAATCTCCCATAATTATCTTTAAGTGCTACTTACCTTTATTATTTAGATGACGAATTTCCTCATAAAATTCTTCAATTTCTTCTTCAGGATGACTTGTGGTGGGTGCATAAGTTTGAATAATCTGAGCCTGGTATCTTCTCGAGAGTTGGATAACGAGTCGTGCAGCTCTGTCAGAGGAACTTTCAACTTCTACAACTTTATCCTTCAGTTTCTTGTTTATTATAAATCCTACACCACTAGTTCTGCCAGTATCAGTCCCACGATAGTAGAAGAGATGTCCACTTTTCAGTTCAATGAGATCTCCTTTTCTCCTTACCTCAGCCCGACGATGTCCCACTTGATCCTTTGTAGTTCCTCTTCCAATTCAAGAAGCCTAGAATCAGAAAATAGGGAGCGTCCATTATACGTAGCCAAGGTCAGCATCAGATGGCAGTCTAGTCCGGTCCTCCGGGGATTCTTAGCACCCTCTGCCTTCATGTCGCACTGGCCGCTGCCTTGGCCAGGTATATTCCAGCTGCCGGAGACTGAGAGCCAAGATTTAAGTTGTCGAGTCATTTTGGAAGGGTTTGGCCATAACTGACCACGCTGGCCAAGCGGGTTGGGGAGTGTGGGATAGCATTTCCTCTAATCTCGATGGTATAGTTATACCGCTATTGGCGGTCGTCAGAGCCCCTTTAGTGGGAACAGGATGCACCACGAGACAGCGGGGTTGAGATTTGTCAAGGAGAGGCTGTGATGTTACGCATCACCTGACCTTACATAGAGTATATATATAAATTATTATTAAACGGACAGCATCAGCAGGCTCAGAAACTTAGCTTTCGAAGTGATATCTACAAAATTGGAATGCACCCCATCTCAGCTTACACTAGCCGCTACTGAATACTGATATACAGTTAAATTTTCCAAACAGCACGTTTTTACTTGGCATATCCATGCCATTTGTTCGCGTTTTGGTAGGCATTCTTCGAGGAGGTAGCATGACATCAATTTAATTCAAGCGCATGTAAAATTCTATCATTAAAATAAATTTGTCGACGCTGCACTCTGCGGCAGACTTAAGACATTTTAGCGAGTTCTGATTACAGTTAAATGTGTTTCTATAATCGCACACTTAAGAAAACCGTACACTTACATTTCTTACATCCCATTTTCGTAATCCAGTTCCTGTTGTTTGAAGCACAACACTACACAGACACCGTCTGCAGCGCCGCGATGCGGCGTGGGACATACACTAGCGGAAAAAATAATCCCAACACCACGAAAAAATAGTTGTAGAGGAATGAAATGGCGGCAATACATTTGTGTAGGTAACATATTTAATCGATTAAGGTTTCAAGAGCACAGCTTAATGTAAACGCGAGAAGAGCCATTTTAAATGTGAAATGCTGGTACATTAATAACCGGTGTAACCGCCAGAATGTTGAATGCAAGCACGCAAACGTTTATGCATTGTGTCGTACAGGTGCTGGATGTCAGTTTGTGGGATGGAGTTCCATGCCTGTTGCATTTGGTCGGTCAATACAGGGACGGTTAATGCTGGTTGAGGGTGACGCTAGAGTTGTCGTCCAATGATGTCCCATACGTGATCGATTGGTGAAAGATCTGGTGATATAGCAGGCCACGGCAACATGTCGACACTCTGTAGAGCATGTTGGATTACAACAGGGGTATGCGGGCGAGCGTTATCCTGTTGGAAAACACCCCCTGGAATGCTGTTCATGAATGGCAGCGCAACAGGTTGAATCACCAGACCGACGTACAACTGTGCCGTCAGGGTGCGTGGGATAACCACGAGAGTGCTCCTGCTGTCATAGGAAATTGCTCCCCAGACCATAACTCCAGGTGTAGGTCCAGTGTGTCTCAGCCGCAGACAGGTTGGTTGCAGGCGCTCACCTGGCCTCCTTCTAAATAACACACGGCAATCACTGGCACACAGGCAGAACCGGCTTTCATCAGAAAACACAACAGATCTCCACTCCGTCCTCCAATGAGCTCTAGCTTGACACCACTGACGTCGCAAACGGCAGTGGTTTGGAGTAAGTGGAATGCACGCTACAGAGCGTCTGGCTCGGAGCTGTCCTTCAAGTAACCGATTTGTAACAGTTCGTTGTGTCACTGTGGTGGTAACTGCAGCTCGAATTGCTGCCGCAGACGCGGTACGATGAAACCACGGCCATACGCCGTACACGGCGGTCTTCCCTCTCAGTAGTGCCACGTGGCCTGCGGAACCCAGTCTTCTTGAGGCAGTCCCTTCCCTTGACCACCGCTGCCAACAATCATGCACAGTGGCTACATTCCTGCCAAGTCGTTCTGCAATATTGCAGAACGAAAATCCACCTTCTCGTAGCCCTTTTACACGACCTCGTTCAAACTCCGTGAGCTGTTGATAATGGCTTCTTCGTCCTCTTAAAGGCATTCTTGACTAACATCAACACACTACGTCGAATCTCGACGAGAACTAACGCTCACGAACGTTACATCGCGTATTTACAGTAAACCTGCTTTGCATGTTCCGAGTGGCGCTACTAGCGCCACACGTATGCGCCGAGCGCGAAATTTGCATAGACGTCATCTTACAGATGTCCTCTCACCGCCTACCAACTGCCGTTTATCTAACCCAACCCCTTCTTGGTGTTGGGAATTTTTTTCCGTCAGTGTATTTTGAACGCAGTTTTTGAGCTCGCACGGCATACTTTCCCTTCTAGACGCTATATCCGTGCCTAATTCGGGACTCGAATCCGTACCAACTTGTAAGAATGGTCAGTAGCCAGAACTAGGTCAATGATCCACTGGCGCGGTCAAATTTCGACTGTACTTGTTCTGAGTTTCTCTAAAAACTTTGGCAACAATGAAAAATTCGCCATGCAATTACCAAGGTTATTTAAATACGGTAAGGTTGGTTTTTACGGGGGAATAGCTGCCATCGGCTGATGGTCGTGATGTAACTATCAAGCGCGATGCTCCCAAAGATGGCGTATCGACGAAAATTCGTAACTCGCTATCACCCTGTTACCTCCGCCAGTGTACGCTCGCGTACCAAACTTTAGGTTTTTGCAATATGCAAAATATTTTAAGGCAGTTATAATTTCGTTTTGTTTGTACTCAGTAATTTCCCACCACAAACACATACATAAAAATCATATTCATCGTAGACTTTTTGCCGCCCCGGTGGCGCAGTGGTCTAAGCGATGACCTCTGATCATTCGTCCAGAAGGGGTCTGGGTTCGAATCCCGGTGAGGCATGGATGTTCTGTTTGTCTTACGGCACTGGCTCTCTCCCTTCCATGGAACCAGTGACCCTAAATTAGGGACGGGCGACTGCTTATAGCCCATTGAGTTGCTCACGGTGGTCGTTAAACCTCCAATCAAAAAAAAAAATCTTCGTAGACTTTAGATACAGCGACATTTATTTAGCTAATATAAAGCGAGGCCCGCAAAACTGTCCAAATGCGGAATAGATACATAGATTATTAGCATTTTTAATACATTTCAAACAAAGTTTAAAGTTCACATTGGAATAATTAAATTGTATATAAAATTAAGTGGTAAAAGTGTACGATACTGATTTGTAAACAGCGAGAAAAGAAAATATAGATCCCACAGAGACAGTTTTAACAAGCCTCCGACAAATACAACAAAAAATCACTCATTATCAAATAGTTTGCCACATTACAGGGTGTATCAGTGTTCTAGGATTCAGTACTGTATGTGTCTCTGTCTTTTGCGATACAAAATGAAAAACGTTGGTCCCGATCTCAGTGTCTTTCCGCTTTGTTTACATGCAACCTGATCACAACCAACGTGAAGGCGCGAGGAAAGTAGTTCATGATAAATTTGAAGCATTTCCTTTTTAGAATGTTTCGTACTTTTGTTTTGTAAGACATAAATTTTACACGTTAGTGTTTCAGCATTTGTTATAATAGCCGCCTTAGTGAGCTTAGGTTTTGCAATAGCTTCGCTCAAAATATGCCAACTGTACCCGAGTTATTGGTTACCGTTGGCGGCTTGTCCTAGTAATATTCTATAATTAACTTTCATTCATTTTGCTACTTTTGAAGCTTGCTTATTTCGAACTTTCTTTCGATGTTGCTCTACTGTCCTCTTTGCTTTGGCAGTAATATTAAGGCGGCGCATCCTTAAGAAGGTTCTTCTCCCAGTGTACACGTTTATAAGTTTCTCGTTTTCTTCAGGATATTTTTCAGCCAGTAACTTACAAAAAGATTTCACTACATGCAGTGTTTCTTTCTTTTTTTTTTTTTTTTTGATTGGAGGTTTAACGACCACCGTGAGCAACTCAATGGGCTATAAGCAGTCGCCCGTCCCTAATTTAGGGTCACTGGTTCCAGGGAAGGGAGAGAGCCAGTGTCGTAAGACAAACACAACATCCATGCCTGACCGGGATTCGAACCCGGACCCCTTACGGACGAATGATCAGAGGCCAGCGCCTTAGACCACTGCGCCACCGGGGCGGCATGCAGTGTTTCTGGTAGCTTGTCTGGTAGTCTTTTTTGGTGGCCTTTCTCTGCGAAATGTTCAAAGCATACAGTTGCATTTTAAAAAATTATTTTATGTAATCTTCTGCATTTGATGAGCCATTCCTTTCTCTTGGTATGATCTTTAAGAAAACTGGAAAATATTTCCTTTCCCTTTCGTGTTCTGATTTCCATTTTTGCATATGGTCACGTCACAATTTGGCATTATGGCGTTAGGAAAATGCCAAGAATATCCAACACAAGAAGGCACAATGGCCGCCCCGGTGGCGCAGTGGTCTAAGGCGTTGGCCTATGATCATTCGTCCGAAGATGTCCGGGTTCGAATCCCGGTGAGGCATGGGTGTTGTGTTTGTCTTACGGCACTGGCTCTCTCCCTTCCCTGGTACCAGTGACCCTAAATTAGGGACGGGCGACTGCTTATAGCCCATTGAGTTGCTCACGGTGGTCGTTAAACCTCCAATAAAAAAAAAGGCACAATACACAAACCTCGCATGATGATGGTAATATAACTAGAATAACTCAAATAATGTAACTATAGAATAATTAAATTAATATAACTGGAATTGCTAAATTAATATAACAATTATAACTAGATAAATATAACAAGAATAACTAAGTTAATGCAACTCTTTGAATACAATTGACCTCAATAAACACGACACGAGTGCAAGAAAGCGGGGCCGCCCCGGTGGCGCAGTGGTCTAAGGCGTTGGCCTCTGATCATTCGTCCGTAAGGGGTCCGGGTTCGAATCCCGGTCAGGCATGGATTTTGTGTTTGTCTTACGGCACTGGCTCTCTCCCTTCCCTGGAACCAGTGACCCTAAAATTAGGGACGGGCGACTGCTTATAGCCCATTGAGTTGCTCATGGTGGTCGTTAACCTCCAATCAAAAAAAAAAAAAAAAAGAAAGCGGGAGATTGGAGCCGAGACAAGTTTACATCTGCGGTTGAATCGCGCTCGATGATGACGACATGCGCAAACCACCGAAATTTTTTTAGAGCCGCGCAGCGCTGTTATGGCCACCCCTGGCAATTACTATTGTGTTCAGCCTAATTTTAATTCAGCGCATGTACCTAAGGTAAAGCATTTCACTTTTGCTAATATGTTCTCGCTATCATAGTTCTGCTTTGTCAATACAAATTACCAACATTCTACAAGATATATCCTTTAAAGACACTGATTTTTTTTTTATTGGAGGTTTAATGACCACCGTGAGCAACTCAATGGGCTATAAGCAGTCGCCCGTCCCTAATTAGGGTACTGGTTCCAGGGAAGGGAGAGAGCCAGTGCCGTAAGACAAAGCACAACATCCATGCCTCACCGGGATTCGAACCCGGACCCCTTACGGACGAATGATCAGAGGCCAGCGCCTTAGACCGCTGCGCCACCGGGGCGGCACAGATTTTAATGTGTAATATCACACTTATTGAAGCAATGCAGTTTTTGTGACAAAAAGATTTGCATATTTATTTTGAATACGTATGTATCTCCAAATGAACTACGCCGCCCCGGTGGCGCAGTGGTCTAAGCGATGGCCTCTGATCATTCGTCCGAACGGGGTCCGGATTCGAATCCCGGTTAGGCATGGATGTTGTGTTTGTCTTACTGCACTGGCTCTCTCCCTTCCCTGGAACCAGTGACCCTAAATTAGGAATTAGGGACGGACGACTGCTTATAGCCCACTGAGTTGCTCGCGGTGGTCGTTAAACCTCCAATCAAAAAATGAACTACCGATTTGGGGACGCCACGCCCTTTTGTCCTCAAATCGGTGTCCCGATATCTGGTCACTTTACTTATAGCCCACTTATAGACGCTATAGCCCATTTAGTTGCTTGCAGTGGTCGTTAAACCTTCAATGAAAAAAAAAAAAATAAAAAAAATTGGGCTTCACGGGAAATTTTAGTGAAAAGTGGGAATTTTCATGTTTGGAACTGGGAAATATTTCCGTTGTTGTGGAACTGCAGGATTTGCATCATATCTTGATGATTGGTATTAGACGTCAGATGTTATAGTTTTGAGGCGCGAAACTTCATTTAATTTAAAATAGCATGCTTGTTCCGTCGATTTTCAGTTATTTTGTCATCACATAGTAATTACGATGTCTCTTCTTGCTTTGTGTGAACAGCAACAGTTAAGCAAGCAACTAACCGAGTGTCTTCATGTCTGTGGTTATGAAAGTATCGAATCGGTTGCTGGGATTCAAGATTTTAGTATTCTTCAAAATTTCTTGCGAGAATCTTCTGGTGTTTTCACAGAAGAGGAGATTAAATGCATTTATGGAAGGTTCTGGAAAAATCCTGAAAGTTTCATGTTTCTTCCTGCTCATACCAGCCAACTTGCTGATTTTGTAACCCACTGCAAAACACTGATTTCGAATTCGAAAACCCAAGTTGACATAGTCGGAGAATCGTCGAAGAATTCTGCCGAAGATTTGTGTGGAAGTTTGTCCGAGAATGAATTTCCTTCGTTTGGCGGTGACGCGGTTTCGTTTTCCCGAGAACCCACAGAAAACGTGTATTGCTGTCGAGATAAGCGGGAACTTGAAGATCTGCGTGATTCCGAAGACGAGGACAGCCCATGTGAATTTCGCACTTTATTTCGGAACTTGTGCCATCAAATTAAACGTTGGTGTTCTCATCACAAAGAAGAAAAAATACAGGAGTTACGACTCGACGAGCATTATCGGGTTCGTCTAGTTCCTTCAAATGAACAATTACCAAGTGGTCGTATAACCTGCCTGATGTGTACCACTGTGATAAAATTGCCCATGCTTCCGGACGGATCATTTCGCCTTTCGAACATGTGTCGTCACTTTGCTTTGTGCGTGTCTAGAACTAGTGAACAGTTAGCACAGGTTAAGGCACACCGATATATTAAGTATGGTACGCCTGTGGAGCGAGCGGCTTTGTGGTACGAGGCTCTAATTAAAACAATGCATAATGGAAAAGTTGACAATTGTTTTGGATCGCTGGAACATGACGGAATTGCTGATCACTACATAACTGATGATAAACAAAAAGGTTTAAGTACGGTGCCTACAGTTGTTTACATTAAGGATGAAAGTTCTAATGAAATGTCAGACTCTCAAAAGGAAGTGCCTTTAGATGCTGATGTGTCTGAATTAAATGAAGATTCAACATTAGGTAATGTAGAAGCTGAGCATGGTACAGAGGATGACCAATAATATGAAGTTAGCGCAAAAAAGAAAAAATGTCTAATTTACAAAATAAAATTGAAAAGTTAATCAGAGATATTTCAGAAAAGAAAGGCACCAGTGTAAATCACTGCTTTAAATGGTTTTCACATCTGAAACATTTAGAAAGCTGGGTAGGATTTCAGAAGTTGGCAAGGGAAATTAAGTTGATGTTGTGCAGAATGTGATACCAATGTTTTTCTGAATCGGACTGCAGTTGTAAATATATGCAGTTGAACCCACATATAACGAGCTTGCATAATACAAAATTGCATATAAACCAAAGTTTTTATAGATCCCTTGAATTTCATAATATTCTCCCATGTTATTTTAACCACATATTACGAACAATAGTTTTTTGGGGAAGCCGTGTATGTTGAAGTTCAGAATGGTTATCAGCAACAGGACCAGTGGCATTCTCACCCATTTTTTAAACCTTCTTTCACTAGAAAATGAATTTCTTTCTGTTGCCTCCTTAGTTCAGAGATAGCTCAGTTTACATGAAGACAAGAATGTTTCAGTTGCTCTTTTACTACATCCTGTTCTCCACCCCAAGATTCTCACCCATTTTTTAAACCCTCTTTCACTAGAAAATGAATTTCTTTCTGTTGCCTCCTTAGTTCAGAGATAGCTCAGTTTACATGAAGACAAGAATGTTTCAGTTGCTCTTTTACTACATCCTGTTCTCCACACCAAGATTGCCGAACATACATCTCCTGGGCAAATGCTGTATTTTATCCCTTTCCCTAAAAACCTTTCAATCATGTAATCTCTGTTTAGGAAATCCATAGATGCCAGCTGGTACGGATTTTCAGTAATATTACGAATTTTTGGTTGGAAGTATGGACGTGTCAATAGAATTACGGAAAATCGCCATTATTGATTTTTCTTCTTCGGAAACAGCCATGAGATTCTTCCATGGAACTGAGAAATTTCGCTTTTCGCCATCTCACTTAGGTTATTTTCGAGATCGATGCAATCTGAATAGAATGATTGGAGGGGGGTCATTTTCTTTCGGGGGACTGAATTCCATCTTTCAAGACTTGCGAAAACAGAAGTTAGACTGAGCGAAGATAGATTTCTCCTGTAATATATGTTTTTTTTTATTCCCAATGTTGCCTCTAAAAATCATTGACGTTAAATATAAATTTTTGCATAAATGTTTGTATTTTAGCTTGAAAATATAGGCAATAATCACGAAAACGGGAAGTTAGACAGACCAAAAACTTCCCTGTAATTTGTGTTTCTCGTGATGTTTCTTTTGCCCTCTATTGTTAAATATAACTTTATTCCATAAAATATTTGTATTTCAGCTTGAAAATAGAGGAAATATTTCCAAAAATAGAAGTTTGACAAAACACGAATTTCTCCCGTAAACTTGTTTTTTCTTTTTCTTTTTTATCTTCTTCGCAATGTTTCTACTGTCCTGAATTGTGAAATATTATTTTTTCCCCATGAATGTTTTCATTTCAGCTTGATAAGGGAGGAAAATTTTTCCAAAAACGGAAGTGTGGAGTTGGAAGATTTGTAAAAATTGATGCATGGTGTTCAGAAATATTCATATTCTCAAAGTTACGCAATTTATCTAAAATGGTGAAAGTTTTTTATTCATGGTCCTGAAACTGAAAGTTCAGCATAATGGATGAAATTATAGTCATAAAGTGAGGAAGAATGAACATCAAAAACTATTTGGCTATAGAAACTGTGAATTACAAACTAAAAACACAGGGTAAGTCTTAAGTTTTGTTCTTCAGTAAAATGGGTTATGTAAGCAGGGCCTGACTTATACAGTATCACACAGCACAAGATGAGGGCCACCCACCCATCCACATTCTTGAAAAAGTACATTTGTTACTGCTAAATGTTATCATTTAATTTAAAAGTTGATTTAATAAATGGGATACTGTGCAGGGTAAAATAGGAAAGGATATCTACTTTTATTAAATCTTAATGTTAGCAAGGAAATTTGCACTGAAAAATATAGATGGGTTAGTAAAACACTAATAGTTCAGTATTGCTATTTTTGCATTTAATTTTACTTGCTTAAACATGTAGCAAATAATATTAACAAGCAGGGTTGTGGTTATAGAATGGCTACTCTTGTTCTGACATTACGTTACTGAGCTGCTGTTGAAATGAGGCGGTAGGAAAAGCGCCTAATAAAAACACCAATGTTAATCTTCATTTCAGGAAAAAAAAAAAAAAAAAAACTTTTCCACCAAATGTTTTTTTCCATTCATAATAATAAAAAAGCATATATATTTTTTTTGCATTGCGATTCTGGGGCACCTAAAATGCGGGGTAAATGTGTAGTTTAGCGTCGTAAATTATTTCATCAGAAGCAGTGGCATAACTTCAAAATGGGGAAGGGGTGTCCAATCATGCATAGACACATTATATTCATGCAATATTATGATAGAGTTTTGGACACCCCCCCACCCCCCACCCCCGTACACAAACAGGAACAAAGAAGTTTTTGAGGCGCGATCTAACTGGCACGACATAGACTCCTCTGTTGTGGAATTTAGCAAATGTAAACTATGATAGATTGGGCATCAATGTAAATTACAAAGTTGTGCAACTGACTTTGCTTATTAGGAGGAATCGATATTGCTGTTTTATTAAATACACATTATACATGTGTTTTCATTCTACAAAAAATTACAATCTTATATTATTAAGTTTGGTTCACATCATGAAAAAGTACATTATATTGTTATATTCCCGAAAAATTTGGGAGGGTTCTTTACATTGGGGATCCCCAACTCTGAAAATCTGGGGGGTCCTGACCCCCAGTGGTTACGTCTATGGTCGGAAATGTTGAAGGATTTAAAAAAGTGAGACTTACAGATTTTAAAGTAAGCAATTTCATGGCAAATGGTGAAAAAATGTCATCTTTATATAGTGCATATTTACATGTAAGTATGACACTGTGAACAGAAGTTGTGACAGGCCAAATACAACGTTATGGTAACGACGTCAAGCTTTGCTCTACTGAAACGGTCTTTTGCTGGTGGAAGAGTGCAACAGAAAGGGGGAACATTCTTGGCAGGAAAGCATTCCATTTTATAGTGCTACGTTACATAGCTCATCATTTCTGTCTAAATTTTTAGCATCACATCTGACAATTTCTTGTTTTTTTCTCATGATTCTTTGATGCACAATGTATGAGATCACTTCTTCATGAACAGTTTTTTTTTTCAATCCAATTTCAATGAACTGCGAACTCTGCCATCAATAGGAGGAGCAAAACGTTAACTTTCCGATGTCGTGTAACTTTCATTGGAGAGAATGTGATATGTACTTTAACCCTTCTCTATAAGAAAGAAAGGCATCTGCATACTTAGTTTCGTATCAGGGAATCATATGCGTAAGATCGAAGCAATTGTCACCATGTGTTTTGACAAACTGTGACAGAAATGGAGAACTATTTTCTGTCTGGTAGCACTGCAAATTGGAACGCTTTCCTGGCGAGAACGTTCCTCTTGTATTCTTCCGCCAGCAAAATGGCAGCTGGAACAAGACCGTTTCAGCAGAGCGAAGCTTGACGTGGTCGCCGTGGCCAGAGTTCGCCAAAATGCGTAATTACGTGTCTAGTGCGCATCGAAATTTTACCAACACATAAAAATATGCATCAGGAATTTTTCTTGATGCGTAAAAATACACATCAGGAATTTTTCTCAGCGCGTAAAAATGCGCGTCGAGAACTTTTCTCCACGTGTAAAAATATGCATCGGGAATTTTTCTCGTCACGTAAAACTATGCATCAAAGAATTTTACCAATTCGTAAAAATACGCATCGGGACGGTATTTTGTCTTTCAGAAACGGAAGTAAACAAAGTAAAGATTTTTTCCGTAATTATAATTTCTTTTTCTGTGATGTTGCCTCTGTCTGGTATTGTTGTTATATATCATTTTATTCCATAAGTATTTGTATTTCAGTTTGGAAATGGAGGAAAAATTTTCGAAAACGGAAATTCGACGGGGGAAAATTTTGCTGCAATCTTTAGGTATGAGAGTGCGACGGCTTCGAGGAATTTCTCCTTTTCCGTCATAATTTGGGTTATTCTCAAGATCGATACATAACTGAACAGAAATTTTGGGACAATTAGTAGTGGTAAAGGATGTTTTCCACCTGAATCTTTCTAAACTTTCGAAAGCGGAAGTTTCGTCCTTCAAAACTTTCGAAAACGGATGTTAGATGCAGTGAAGATTTCTTCCATAATCGTAATTTTATTTTTCACGTGATGTTTCCTCGGCCTAGTATTGTTGTGAAATATCATTTTATTTCACCTTGAAAATGAAGGGAAAATGTCCGAATCCCCCTCCAAGAGTTTTGCATTCAGCTTGATAAACGGGGGGGGGCAGTGGCCTTTGTTATTGGGTCAAGTCATTTCCATATCGCCAAATGACCTTTGATATTGGTTTGGATGATCGTTCCATTGAACAACTGATGGGAATGTTTGTTTGTTTTTTTCTTTTGTTTTTTTTAGATCTAGAGTTTGCCAAAAGCCATTTAAAAAAAACCAAAGAAGCAAACAGGCTAACCTCTGCACAACATTGGCGAACAACAAGGAAGTGAGACTAT
Organism: Macrothele yani; assembly: GCA_039090855.1. Lineage (NCBI taxonomy): Eukaryota > Metazoa > Arthropoda > Arachnida > Araneae > Macrothelidae > Macrothele > Macrothele yani. Next base: position 113,354,768 of record CM077013.1, on the reverse strand, counting down.
CGGGTGTGGCGGCATCTTCCATCATAAACTACAAATAAAAGTATGTTCCCCAATTAAAGTTCATGTTTCTGGAATAGATTTTTCCAAGAATTGCTTCTAAATTATAACTCCACAGTATTTATACTACTGTGGACGAATCGGTTTTTTACGTATGTCTATGAAAGTTCTGCATAAACCAAAAATTTACAGCATTAATGCACTCCAGTTTGCTGGTGGATATCTTAAACGTCAGTTGCGATGTTTTTCGTTGATGGCTTGTTCTAAAATGCAGTTCTGTCCCTTATTTTTTACTTTTTAAAAGAATTATTATAGTCATTTTATGTCCATTTGAAATTGCTTTGTACGACATATGATTATGTGCTGAAACTGTATTTTACATCATCAGGACTTGAAAAATATGTGAACAGTTACATGCCCAGGTGGGCATGTGCAGAAATTATTTACTTGCTCAGGTGGTTCCCAGGAATATTTATCTTTTTAAGATAACAAATCAGAGCCCAATTTTTTTTAAAGTTATTAATAAAAAATATGATGAATTTTTTTACATGTTTTGCATTTCTGTTTTTGAAGAGTCTGTATTCAAAACGTTCAGTACACAAAAGCATGTATCTCAAGTTTTATGATGTTGCTGAAATTGGTATTTTAGAAATCCAGTGATTCTGCTAGGTTCCTTTCATCGAAATTTTCACCCAATTTGTCACTAAACATCAGAGGCTAGTTTCATCAGAGTCATGCATCTCGTCAATGACTATAAACAACATTTGGAGCAAAACTTTATATGGTTCCAATTTCTGGATATAATTAAAGAAGTGATATTCTTCTGTCCTTGGGACTCCTTTACAATAATACAACTCCTGGTGATTGGCAGTGAAATAAAGCACGACATGCAACAACTGTCTTTTTCTTGTAGTTGGAAATTCTATTCCAATCTTTTTTTATTTTAAAATTTAGCTGCCTGGACTGTGCAACTTGATTTTTTTACCAGCCCAGGCCAATAATTAACATGCCTTGGGCATAGTATTTTTGAAGCCCTGATTGTGTCTAATACACGTCTAGCATGATAGCAAACTCGGCACATAAGAAATATACACGTATATAACGATGGATAAACAGAAAATTATAGTATATACAGTAAAACCTCAAAAATCCAACATCTACGGGACCGGACGAGTGCCGGATTTATGAAGCTATCCAAAAGTTGTGCAAGGGGCGTTACTTTAAAGCATGTACTTACATGTCACAAGTCACTTTAACAAAAATTTGCGCGTCTACGCTTTATAAATATGCAGGGGATGTGCTGCTGATCGCATGGTGATGGAAAAAAAGCTTTGGCGAAAATATTGGCGATTACCTTTGTGTATTATTTATTATAAAACTGTCAAAAAAATTTCTTTTGGCGAATGATTAGGCAAAAACTTAAAAAAAACCAGAGCAACAGCTAGGGTTGGGTGATGAATCGATACATCGCTGAAACTATGTAAATTTTACATCGATGTTACGGTTTTTCTTCTGACGAAGCTACGATAAATCGCAAAGGCGATTAGCGCGATGCATCATGAAGGCCGATGTAGATGCCATTACACGATCGAATCCACATACTGCCACCACCAAGAGCAGATCACCATCACACGTTCAACGCACATTTCAAACGTACATGCTGATTCGTTGCCACATTGGTCCGCGTCATTTTAGCGCAGCCCAATGAGATGACGAATTTGAGAAACCTCCCGATGTTACACGCAGGCGGCTATTGGTAATTCACACGCTGAGATCGGATGATCTCACGTTGAGACAGTACATTGGGAGATTTCCATGGCTATTGGTGAAGCATCGGATGTTCTTCTGAAATCAGAAAAGTGCCGGATTTCTGAAGTTGCCGGATTTTCAAGGTTTTACTGTACAAGCATTCATGATACAATATTATAGGAAAAACAGAGAAGAATATTAATTACTGTACTTAAGGGAAAGCAGTAACATTTTAAACTCATTTAGCATTCTTTATAGCAGCATGCATGCATATACATTCATGATGATAATAATGACCTTCAGTATATCGGACATGGGATTTTGGCACCAAATTTTGCAAAAGAATTTGCATTTTATATTCCAAAAAATACAGTCAACTCTGGATATAGTGAACTCTGTTATAGTGAACATTCGGCTATAGCAAACCTAAAAAATAAAACTTCAAAGAAAAGAATGTACTTTAATACGCACGCATTTCTCGTATCGAGATTTAAAAAAACATGTTTTCCATACGTTATTTTTCAGGTAGAACCATTTAATGGTGGTTTTAACTGCTGTAACTTTTTAGATGTTATGTTTCCTTTGAGTGGAAAGCAATTTCTCGGTTGGAAGTTATTAATACTCTTTGCGAATAATAACTTCCAACCGAGAAATTGCTTTCCACTCAAAGGAAACATAACATGTAAAAATTTACAGCAGTTAAAACCATCACTAAATGGTTCTACATGAAAAAATAAAGAATGTACTTGTAACATGAAATTGTAACTTATTTCAAAATGAGCCTTCTTGTAAAAACTTGAAAGAATGTGTTGAGAATATTGTAAGCCTACTTACTACTCATTAAGTGCATTGAAGGACAAAGGTAGGATTAAAAACCTCAGTTACATCAAGCTGGTACTCTTGCCTGCCAACAGCACGTCACTCCTCCAACTCATGGATAAAGGTGTGATTTGCAGCTTCAAAGCCTATTACATAAGGGAAGTAACACTTCATTTAGTCCAAGCCTTGGAATCAAAGCAGAACACACCAATAAATGTTCTGAATGCTGTATGTTTTGGAAACAAAGCGTGGAGGAGTGTGTCAACTGTCACTATACAGAACTGTTTCCGGAGGTCTCATTTGGCTACTGTAAGTGTGGAATTCGAAGAGGATGATGATGATGTGCATCTCAAGGACCTGCTTCAGCATATCAGTGAGAATTCCACTGAAGCTGAAGATTTTATTGATGCCGACTGTGAAGTTATAACGAATGAAATCCTGTTGGATGAAGCTATTGTCGAGGCTGTGAAAGGTGGTTTCAACGCAGAAGAAAACGAAGATTACGAGGACGATAATGAAGAACGTGGTCCAACAGTGAAAGAGGTGTTGGAGGGTATCAGGACTGTGCTAAAGTTCCTGGAATGTATGGAAAATGTAGAATCGAGTGTAGCAAACAAAAGCACAGACTCTGGAAAAGGACATAGAGAAAATATTTATTAAAACTGTTTGCAGCAAGCAGCAGCACATAACAGACTATTTTCATGTTAATTAAAGTAATGTAAAATTAATTTTGTTTACTTAATTTAATGAATATACACTATGTACATAAAAATATTATTTTTTAGATACATATGTACATATTTTATTTTCTTGCTCACCATTCCACTCAATTTAGGTTAAGGGAAGACACTTTGGTTTTAGTGAACGAAATATGTGAGCCCGCAGAGGTTCACCATAAGCAGAATTGACTGTATTTTGCTAGCTGTAGTTTCAGTTAATATGTATTATTGGTAAATGTGTAGTTTTTTTTTTTTTTTTATTGGATGTTTAATGACCACAGTGAGCAACTCAATGGGCTATAAGCAGTCGCCCATCCCTAATTTAGGGTCACTGGTTCCAGGGAAGGGAGAGAACCAGTGCCATAAGACAAACACAACATCCATGCCTCACCGGGATTCGAACCCGGACCCCGTTCGGACAAAGGATCAGAGGTCATCGCTTAGACCACTGCGCCACCGGGGCGGCAAATGTGTAGTTTACCATCCTGAATTATTTGGCTGAAAATTTCGAGAAAAAGTTATATACATTTCTTCCAAAGCCAAGCGTATTGTAAGATGCAAAGGCTTTCTCTGTCTAGTTGCTTTCCGCCTGTAAAATGGCCACCGCAGCACGAGCTGAAGATTGTTTTGACGAAACGGTGGTGCTAGGAGTAAGGTCACTGTAGTGTATGTTTACATCCCCATACTCGGAGGCAAATCTTACTGTAAAAATCTTTAAAATGCCTTGTAAAGCTGAAATTTTCTCACCATTTCACATCAAATTACATACTTTAAGATATGTTATCTTTTTTTTTTTTTTTCGAAATTTTCAGCCAAATAATTTAGGATGCTAAACTACACATTTAGCATATTATTTACCTTCTATTAATTCATTAAGAGTTTATGATTGATTAGTTTTAACCTGATTTAATGTAATGTGCCAACCCTCTCCACCTTTGTATGTCAGGGCGTAATAAAGTTTTCACTTGGTGAATGTTTTCTATTCTCCCATCGACTTCGTTATATACGGGTTCAACTGTATATGGTGTTTGTCAACTGTGATCATTCTGCAAGTAATTCATACTCCAAGGCCATTGTGTATAATAAAACTGATTAGCCTTTCACTTTCCTGCATGCTTATTATTATTATTTTTAATGCATTACTGGTTGTAATTTATTTCTTGTTATTATAACTTGAATTGAGATCTATTATCTGGCTAATCAGTTTTCAAACTAGTCATAATAATTACTTTATTGGCTAGAAAAAATGATTTTAACAAAAAAAAAAAAAAAAGCAGATCATGACACGGACACAAAGTGCCAGTTATTTTACTCTGTTCTATCTCTTTTTCAACACTAATCTGCTCTCTGGCATGCAGTTTGGTTTAGAAATATATGGCTCGAGTTCAGAATATAAGCACATTATTGTTCCATTGGCAATGAGCATGTATGTGGACATTACTTCCATGAATATTTTGGTTAACAATTTTCTTTAATCACCAAAACTAATTTAAAACACTAGTTTTAAACAAAACTAATTGTTAATTAGCTATTCATTTTTACAAGGATTTATCAAAGCCATTTTGCGTTGTCAAATAAAAATTTGCTACTCAAAATTAGTTACGCATTCATCTGTTTTCTATTTGAATTTCAGCTGGTGTGCTATGTTCTTTTTTTTTTTTTTTTCCCCTTGTTTTCTGACATTTGCAGTGAACAGCTGGAATAGAATGTGATAGCTGAATTGATATACAGGCAGTCCCCAGATTATGAGTGAGTTCCATTCGTAGTCTTTTTTTAAGTCTAATTTGTACACGAGTCGGAACAGTTAGGTACGGTTCGTATCTAATGTCGGTTAGTCAAATTTTTGTTTATAGTAAACCTTTCGATGCATAAAAAGAATTAAAGAAACACTTCCAGATGTGCAAAACTTTAAAAAAATAATCCAAATGTTTGTTGGCATTTTGAATTTTTCCAGTTGTTTTATTATTTCCACTTTAATTTCAACTGTGATCATTTTCCTTTTCTTTGCTGCATCACCATCACTTACATAACTTTTATGCTTTAGTGCTATGGTTATGAGGGTAAAAAAAAAAAAAAATTGAAGCCAAATACTGGAACACACATAAAACACTTCACAGCAATGTGGTCCAACTGAAAAGAACAAACTCTTTGTCCTACCCTGAGCTGACGAGCTGCTGTATGCACACAATGTTTTGATGTGCATCGCACAGTAATGCCCATTTGTTTTTATTGCAAGCTATTGTTGTTTTTTATTTTATCCTACCCTGAGCTGACGAGCTGCTGTATGCACACAATGTTTTGATGTGCATCGCACAGTAATACCCTTTTTTTTTTTTGCAAGCTATTGTTGTTTTTTATTGGGGGTTTAACGACCACCATGAGCAACTCAATGGGCTACAAGCAGTCACCTGTCCTTAATTTAGGGCCACGGGCGCCAGGGAAGGGAGAGAGCCAGTGATGTAAGACAAACACAACATTCATGCCTCACCGAGATTCGAACCCGGACCCATCACGGACAAATAAATGGTCAGTAGTCATCGCTTAGATCCGATTTGATGATTTGGCCACTGGGGCGGCCAAATCATCGTATAACTCGAATTTTTAATATATTTGGCTTTATGGGGGTTGGTTTATAACTACAGTTGTACATAAGTCGGATGTTCATAAACCAGGGACTGCCTGTATCATATGCGATTTTTAACTAGGATATTTATTTTTGAATAATATTCAGAGAAAAGTCTTCTACTTCACAGAGTTGTTTGTTGTCACTCTTTTACTCCAGGCTACTGTGCATAAGCAGGGGTAGAAAAATATTCTGAAATCTGGTGGTCAGCTAAATTTATTTTTTAGTGGCAGTTTTTTAGTGTGGGGAGGAGGTCACATATATTTTCAAAGTCAGGCACACTTCTGTCCAAAAAAGAACACTCTACCCTCAGCCTTTAGCTTATCTCTTCCTTGGGGGGGGGGTTACTCACTGATTTTTTTTTTCTGGGGCTCGCAAATATTGAATTACTGTAACTTTCGTCATTTATCCGCTGACCCTGGAATTGCATAATTTTTTATTTACTTTATAATCTGCGCTGGCGTATGATTCGCAGACTGGCATTAAGAAAAAAACATCGCTATATAATCCGCACATCACAGATGTTGATCCGGAAGCAAAATTTCGGACAGAAAAGTCGGTCGCATAAAGACCCTGGAGTCTGAAGAAGAAAAAATTATCTTATTAAATGAAGAAATTCATTTTTAAAGGTAACTGATGCAATGTGTAATGCAGCTGTAATACACATTGCCAATGACGAAACACTAATACAGAACAATTCATAGAAATACCATTTATGCTCGCGTTAAGCTGAAAGTTTATGAAAACAATGCTGCTTTCAAAGTAGGGAGTTAGCTTACATACAGGTAAAAAAGAGGGCTAAACTTTTGTGAATTCTCCTGCGGACATTTTTTTAAAATTATTATTGGGGGTTTAACGATGGGTTTGTTTCACATTTTAGACCTCGGCTTTTCGCTATCGCTGCACTCTAGCTTTCTGACCTTTTGAAAACTATTACGTAGTGACACGATCATATCCTCACACTCAGCTGTGCTCCCCCCCCACATTCACCCGGACTTTAAGTTTAAATTCGGCATGTCACTTTTTCGAAGACATAAATAGTAATGAAGGAAAATGACAGCAAATTGGTCAAAACAGTGAAAGATGAACTAATACACAAGGCACAGCGCACACGAGATCTAGAACATGGAACTTTGAAATGAGGCATGCATATGTGTAGGTTCATGCAGCAAGTGCTGTGCATACATTTTCATTGGCTGGTTGACGAAGAGAGGGCACAAGCAATCAGCATTTTGTCTTTCTCTGCAATACAAAGACAAAAATGACTCCCACCTTCCTTCCCTGCAACTTCTCAGATCTTTCATTGTGACACTCCTCCCCCTCCTCCTCTTCACTCCATACAAACTCCTGAACTGAGAAATGCCGCCCGGTGGCGCTGGCCTCTGATCATTCGTCCGTAAGGGGTCCGGGTTCAAATCCCGGTGAGGCATGGATGTTGTGTTTGTCTTAAGGCACTGGCTCTCTCCCTTCCCTGGAACCAGTGACCCTAAATTAGGGACGGGCGACTGCTTATAGCCCATTGAGTTGCTCACGGTGGTCGTTAAACCTCCACCCAAAAAAAAAAAAAAAAAAAAATGAGAAATTTTTTTTCGAGAGAGTTCCTTTTCCAATTACACTCCCCTCTTCTGCACAACTACTGCAGATTTTTTTAAATATCAAAGGGATGCAAAAAAGGTTTTTTTCTTTTTTTTTCAAATTGGAGTTGATCTCCATCAGCATATGATCAATAATAATCAGCAGAATAAAAATTTTTAACTCTTTTAGCAGATAATCCTCAGATTATAGAATGAAAAATATGCTACATATTCTTCAGTGACGTTTTCTATGTGGCGGCCCTGACAATTTTTTTTGCCGCCCTGGGCGACCAGGAGCTGCATTTTTCGAACCCTGTGCATAATATGTTGCCAGATTTTTGCTAGTGACACACCCATGTAGTCACTGATGATAAAATCCTTTCTCTCAATTTCAAGTCTTTTTTATTTTATTTTTAAGGAATTGTGTTGAAGGCTGATGATTTTTTGGGAATCCCATTCCATGCTTGACCAGTTTCTCTTTTTGTTGTTGCTTTATGTTCTGCTATTTGAGTTTCTAGTCTGCGACCTGTTTCTCCTATGTAAGATATTCCACAACTGCATTTTCTTATATTGCACCTTGCATTTTCAAAAAAAAAATCTTCACTCTTTTTGAAGAATAAATACTGTTCTAAATCTTCTGTTTCACATGTTATAATTCAAATGTTTTGACCTAGGAAGGCAGTGTGCGATCTATTACTTCTAGGAAGGGGGATTATACAATTTACAATTTCAACGAAAATGTCAACTCACCGTTTCTTTACTTGAATATCCTGCTGGCTGCTGTTTACTTAACTCAATATGTTTAACTTCCATCATCATCATCATCATTGTCAACCATTATCAATCCACTGCTGGACGAAGGTCTCCCCAAGTTTCTTCCACAACGGTCTGTCTTGTGCCAGTCTCCTCCATGTCACCCCTGCATACTTTCGAATTTCATCCACCCATCTCCCATGTGGTCTTCTTCTGGGTCTTTTCCTGTCCCTTAGAATCCAATCTAAAATTTCGGCTGTCCATCGATGATCTGTCCTTCTGGCAGTATGTCCAGCCCATTGCCATTTCAGGGATTTAACTCTGATCATGATGTCTTCCACTCTTGTCATTTTTCGGATCCACGAGTTCCTCTTCTTATCTCTCCTGGTTACACCAAGTATGCACCTCTCCATGCTACTTTGAGTTGTCTGCAGCCTTTGTATGTCTCTTTTAGTTAAGGTCCACGTCTCTGCACCATACGTAAGCACTGGAAGGATGCATTGATCAAACACTTTTCTTTTAAGACATAATGGCATATTGCTCTTGAAAATTATGCTGTTTCTTCCAAAAGCTCTCCAGGCAAGTTTTGTACGCCGATTAATTTCTTCATCAATGTGACCCTCACTTGATATCTGCTGTCCAAGATAAACGTATGTGTCTGTTATCTCCAGCTTTTCTCCATCAATCGATAAATCTTCATTTCTTGTAAAAGCATTGAACATCACTTTTGTCTTCTGAAAGTTCATTTTTAATCCCACTTCTTTACTCTTGTCAGCAAGTTCCTGGATCATACTCTGCAGCTCTGATGGGCTAGTTGCAAAAATGACTACGTCATCCGCAAAACGAAGGTGGGTTAGATAATCTCCATTAATCTTTATCCCCTTGTTTTCCCAGCTCAGTGACTGAAAAACACCCTCCAATGTGGCATTAAAGAGCTTCGGAGATATGGTGTCACCTTGTCTCACTCCCTTTCCAATTTTTATGTGTGTTGTATTTTCAAACAGCCTAATCTTTGCACTTGCATTTTCATAGATGTTATTAATAATATTAATGTATGCATCTTCAATACCGCAGGTTTTCAGAGCCATTGTAACTGCTGATGGTTTCACCGAATCAAAGGCTTTTTCATAATCGATAAAAGCCATGCACAATGGAAGTTCATATTCCCTCGCTCTTTCAATTAGTTCTCTCAGCACATGGATATGATCTATTGTGCTGTAGCCACTCCTGAATCCAGCTTGTTCTCTCGGTTGAGCCATGTCCAGTGTTACCTTCAAGCGGTGTGAAAGAACTTTAGTGAAGATTTTATAAACTACTGATAGGAGGCTGATAGGTCTGTAGTTTCCGAGATCCTCAATGTCACCTTTCTTATGTAGCAGGATCATTGTAGCGGTGTTCCAATCCTCAGGAATCTTTCCTTCATTAAGGCATCGAGTGAAAATTTGGGCGAGTACTGTTTCGATTTCTCCACTTGCTTCTTGTATGATGTCTACAGTAATTCCATCTTCTCCTGGAGCTTTTCCCAGCTTCATGTTCTTGATTGCATGTGAAACTTCTGCTGGAAGGACTGGAGGAACTCTGGTACTGGTATCTTTCATGATGTCTGTGCATGTATCATCCCTTTCATATAATTTGGAGTAGAAATCTTTCACTCTTGTCAAAATTTCGCCTCTATTTCTTGTTACAGAACCATCTTCTTTTCTCAGTGCCATAATCTGTTTTCTTCCCTTACTGAGATGTCCCTTTGCTATCTTTAGGCTTTGGTTGTTTTCAATTGCTTTCCTCACTAGTTCACAGTTGAATTTTCTTACGTCTTCAGTGATACTTTTTCGTACTGTCTTGCATAGCTCTATATATTCCACTTTGGAAGTCACATCTTCTTTAGTTGTCCTCATCTCTCTTCTTTTTTGCATCAACATTTTCGTTTTTCCGGATAATTTATTTACATGCAACTTGTTCTTAGACCCAGCTAATTTTGTTGCTGTTTCCATAAGAGCTTTGGTTACATTCTGTTAACTTCAGAGATGTCCACTTCTTCCGATGTTAGGCCTTCTAAAGCAGAGAACCTGTTCTTCAGTTCCAACTTGAAGGTATTATGGTGTTTTTTAAGGTTGGTTATGTCAATAGATTTTGTTTGTCTTATGAGCTTGCCACGTTCAAGTTTAGTGTTGAGGTGCATCTTACATCTCACCAATCTATGGTCACTACCTGTGTTGAACTTGTTTAGTACACTGCAGTCTTCTATGACGAATTTTTTGTTACACATAATAAAATCAATTTCACTTGTCGTCCTATTTGGATGTCTCCATGTCCATTTCCTGTGTGGCTTTTTCTTGAAGAAGGAGTTCAAGATGAAAAACCCTTCTGCCTCTGCAAACTCAACGAGAGTATCTCCACGCTGGTTTCTGTTGCTGTGACCGAATTTACCTACTGAAGTTTCATTCTGTTGCCGTTGCCCTATTTTTGCATTGAAATATCCCATAATTATTTTCAAGTGCTGCTTACCTTTATTATTTAGATGACAAATTTCCTCATAAAATTCTTCAATTTCTTCTTCAGGATGACTTGTGGTGGGTGCATAAGTTTGAATAATCTGAGCCTGGTATCTTCTCGATAGTTGGATAACGAGTCGTGCAGCTCTGTCAGAGGAACTTTCAACTTCTACCACTTTATCCTTCAGTTTCTTGTTTATTATAAATCCAACACCACTAGTTCTGCCAGTATCTGTCCCACGATAGTAGAAGAGATGTCCACTTTTCAGTTCGATGAGATCTTCTCCTTTTCTCCTTACCTCACTTAGCCCCACGATGTCCCACTTGATCCTTTGTAGTTCCTCTTCCAATTCAAGAAGCCTTGAATCAGAAGATAGGGAGCGTCCATTGTACGTTGCCAAGGTCAGCATCAGATGGCAGCCTAGTCCGGTCCTCCGGGGATTCTTAGCACCCTCTGCCTTCATGTCGCACTGGCCGCTGCCTTGGCCAGGTACATTCCAGCTGCCGGAGACTGAGGGCCAAGATTTAAGTTGTGGAGTCATTTTGGAGGGGTTTGGCCATAACTCACCACGCTGGCCAAGCGGGTTGGTGAGTGTGGGATAGAATTTCCTCTAATCCCGATGGTGTAGTTATACCGCTATTGGCGGTCGTCAGAGCCCCTTTAGTGGGAACAGGATGCACCACGAGAAGGCGGGGTTGACATTTGTCAAGGAGAGGCTGTGATGTTACGCATCACCTGACCTTCCATATGCTTGTTTAACTCCCACATGTTTAACTTGAGCAGCCGCCAGTGGGATATTCAAGTAAAGAAATATTGAGTTGATGTTTTCGTTGTCATTGTAAACTGTATAACACTGCTTCCTAGAAATAATAAATCACACACTGCCTTCCTCGGTCGAAGCATTCGAATTGTAATGTGTGAAACAGAAGATTTAGAAGAACAGTGTTTATTCTTTGAAAATAGTTTCAACAATTACCACGTAATCCAGCAACAAGCTTAACTTAAGTTTGAGCTATATCTGAGTATTTTCTTCACTTTGAATTATCCTTGGGAATTTTTTTACTCTGTTTTCTAGACTTGCAGGTTCTAAGAGTTAACTCCCCCCACCCAGAGTTTTTTTTTTTTCTTGTTAAGGATTCTCATTAGCAGTGGTAATTTGCTATCTCTTAGGTCTCCATCTCAGTTTGATTCAATTTTCCTCTCCACTGAGAATACTCCTAAGACAAAATTGTAAACTTTTTGTGTTCTCAGATTGTCCACTTCCAGTGTTCTATCCATTACCTGACTGTAGACCACAAACTACCCAATTACTCAAATTCCCACTGCCCATATTTCCCATGGAGACAAAGTGGGATAAACTTGGCCTTGTGAAGCCATCTCACCAGGGTTGGAGCTGATGTGAACCCCCTAGCTGTTCTAACCCCATAGGATAGGGTATGGTGAAAGGGATTAGGATTTTCTGTTACCTGCCACTTGACACTAAAATTCATCTGGCAAAGTGGACGTCTGTGCTCAAGCTTCTAGGTCCATGAGCAGTATTTCTTCTTTTCTGGAAGTAATTTAGCATTCAATGAAACATATTAGCAGAATAATAAAAATAAAATGCAGTTGCCATTGGTTATTCAGAAAGGAAATGCCCCCTCGCCCAAACAGAAGACATTTCTTCAGCATATCGCCTTTATGTTACAGTTATGTTTATGATAAAGTGCTTGCATTATTTGTATGTGATTATTCCTAATCATCTTTTTTTTTATTATAAATTACCTTGTTAATTTCTGTACTTCAATTCTCTCAACAATGATATTTATTTATGACATTAATTGAATATCTGGTTATACTAATTAATGCAAAAAGAATATTTCCCCAAAGATATCAATAATATATCAATATTGCATGCAAATTATTGGTACTGTTCATATAGTTTTTGTCGGTATAATTCCCACGAGAAAAAATTTTGTGTGTCTGAATTATATTTTCTGCTAATTTTCTTGGAATGTCTCAAGCCTTTGTTAGTGAATTTGTTTTCTTTCTTTTAGAGTTCTTTTTCTTTACTGAACTGTTTTGAATAATTAATACATATTAAGTGCATTATATTGCTGCATTGCAATATCCTTATACACCATATTTACGTGGTGTAAAACTAATACAGTAAAACCTCGAAAATCCGGCATTGACGGGACCGGACGAGTGCCAGATTTATGAAGCTATCTAAAAAGTGCGTAACGGGCGTTACGTACAGCACGTATCTACACGTAACAAGTCACTTCAATGAAAATTTCTCGTTTATGCCTTATAAATACGCAGGGATCGCGCTGCCAATCGCATTCTTCACAAGTTGCGAAAAAGAAAATATATATCGTTTTGGTAAAAATAATGACGATTACCTTTTTGAACTATTTATTATAGAACTCTGTCGGGAAAAAAATTTAATTTGGCGAATGGTTAGGCAAAAACTTGAAATAAAAAACAAAGCAACTGCTAGGGCTGGGCGATGTATCGATAAATCGCGAAACCCCGATGTGAATTTTACATCAAAGTTACAGTTTTTCGACTGACGAAACTACGATACATTACGAAGGTGATTACCTCGATGCATCACGAAGGCCGAAGTAGCTAGATGTCATTACACGATTGAATCCACATACTGCCACCACCAAGCACAGATCATCATCACACGTTCGACACGCATTTCAAACGTACACACCGATTCGTCGCCTCATTGTTCCGCATCGCTTCGGGGAGGCCCAATGAGATGAAAAATTCGAAAAACCTCCCGATGTTGCACGTAGGCGGCTGTCGGCAATTCGCACGCCGAGATCAGATGATCTCGCGATTTGTTTTTGAGGCGGTACATTAAGAGATTTCCATTATTAGCAAAACCTTTGGATGTTCTCACGAAAACAAAATCAGTAAAGTGACGGATTTCTGAAGTTGCCGGTTTTCTGGATGGCAGATTTTCGAGGTTTTACTGTATAAATGTAGTGTTTTAAAACAACCAACTTTTGGTTTTTTCATCGCTAATTTTTCTGTTACGCGCATTAAACCTAAAACACGGGTAACAGAAAAATTAGCGATGAAAAAACAAAGAGTTTGTTGTTTTCACTACATTTATATTTGTTTTGAATATTGTCGATGCCATTTTCTGGGGGTAGTTTTTTTCTGCAAGGATGCCCCTAAGTTCTTTGTGGGCTGTTTTCATCTCAGCATGGTTCGTATGAATCCCAGAAAAGTTCTGGAAATGTCTTAAAATTCTGTTACATGTCCTGGAATTTTATCCGTTCCTGCCTTTTTGTCCCCTCACAATGTTTTGTAGTTAAGGATTTTTCTGCTGATATAACTTATGTCTGACAAATTTCCCTCCCCACCCCTGCAAAATGCGAGGACTGTTGTTTTTCTTGTCTGTTAGCTGTACTGAAGCTGCGTTATTAGCACGTCTTTTGTAAAAAAGATTGTGCTTATGTTATCACTTCATCTGTATGGTCGGGGACACCATATCTCTTCAACTATTAGTTTGATGTGTAAAATTCTTTTTGTATTGGGAAGCTTGAAAGGTGAGAATGATGATCCTTGTATCCCCCTTCCCCTGATGTACAACTTTGCCACTAGAGGGCATAAATGCAGATCCTATCAAACTTAAATTACATTTTATTTCATAGATTTGCTTCTAAATATCTGATTGGAAAAATTATTTTTCCTTTCAATGCCCTTTATATAGAAGATTATTTTAGTTACAGTTTCTTTATCAAGCAATGCATAGAATTTCCGCTTGGGGCGTAAAGGTAAATCACTATTTTTCCGATATCTCTGCTTCTAATAGTCTGATTTGAAAAATTCTTCGTGCATCGAATACAGCTCCTGATGGGAATATTTTGCATATATTTTCTGATTTTTGGTAAAGAATGGTTTGGTCACCAGGGGCATAAATGTGTATTTCTGCTTCTGATGTATTTGCAACAAAATCTGTGCATTCTGGAAACTCGATTGAAAAAATTCTTTCGTGCGCCTATACCAATCACCTCGAAAAACTTTTTGAGAATACCTCCTGCTTAAAATAGTGCATAGTTTTTCGACTAGGTGGCATAACTGTATATCTTATTTTTGTTAATATCTCTGTTTCTAGGAGTCCAATTTGAAAAATTCTTTCTTTGTTGGAGAGCATTTTCGGTGCGAAATTTTCTCATATAATTCCAAATGTTACTTAACACACAAGTGCACCTAGATGGTGTAAGTTCACGTTTCTGTTTACAGCAATATCTGTAGGACTGAAAACCAGATTGAAAAAAATTATTTTTCGATCAGATACTAGTAACTATAAAAATTCCTTGTGTGTATTTTCTTCCCAAAATAATGCACAATTTCGCCGCTAGGAAGGCACAAATATTTAATCTATTTTTCTCAATATCTGTACTTCTAACTGTCCGACTTAAAAATTCATTTAACACCAGATACCATTTACTTTATGGAATACTTTAGGTTTGTATTTGAAAAATTTTGTCGTTCACAGTTCTGCCACTAGGTAGTGTTTGTGAACTTCCGTTTGGAGCTGTATCTCTGCTTCTAAAAACTGGAAATTTTTTCTTCTTTTTTTTTTATTTTATTTTTTTTTATTTTTGCTGAATGCCATTCGCTACAATAAAAATGGGCAGTGAATAAGAGTTTTGTTACAATACGAAGATCCTCTTCAAATATTGTACAACTTTCCCTCTAGGAGATATAAAAATCAAAACCTTTTTCTTGCTGTCTCCGCTTCTAGGAGACGTATTTGAATAGTTATTTTTCCTTAGCATAGCTTTTGTCATGAATAATACTTTTTTTTGTCTATTTTCAACTTTTCCTTCATACAAAATTCTTCTGCTAGAAGGCATAGTGTTATATCATGTTTCCTTCTATATCTCTTCTTTTTAACTGTTCAATTTGAAAATCTCTTTGTTGCTGCTATGAGAACTTTTTGTGCACCATTTTTTTTTTTTTATTGTCGTAGCATTCTTTTTAGCCACTGGTGGAAGTAACTAGTTGATGTTTTTATAAGAAGCTGATTATTTTTATTTTTTGTGGCTTATTTTAACCTTTACTGAAATGTGCCAAAAATGCTTTGCATAAAAATTTGCCATAAAATCAGATTGCTTTTTGATATCAGGAACTTAAATCTAGTTGTTTCTTAGTATTTTCTGAACTAACTAATCACTTTCCATCTTTTATAATTACTTTTCTAATGTAAACCTTGGATTTAAGGTTTTCCCCGTTGATTTCGTTTTTTTTTTCTCTCTTTCATTTTATTTGCACATACTTTGTTTGCTGGTGAGTACAAATTTAAAACATAGCTATAGCATCAATATTATGTTGAAAATTCCTTCCCTAAATAAAATGTAACACAAATTCTTGCTCCCTTGAATATTTGTTTAAGAAATAATCCCTTTGTTTATATTTGTTTAAGAAATAATCGAAAAAGTTTCAAATATTTCACCTTTCCTTATCCTTAAATTTCCACTGTATGCATTATTTTAAAATAATTAAATAGAAATAGTATGTTATATATTTATTGTGTGGTATATGAAAGCATTTCAAGATTTATGTTCTAACAATATATTTTATACCTATACTGTATATTTTGGAGTTTTATGCTTTTTTCCCCTATAATTTGCTTCAATAATTGAACTAAAGCCAAAGTAGGAAAATAAATTTTTCTCAAAATCAGTATAGTATAATGTATATAAAAGTTTTGTAGAAATTAAACCTGGTTACATTTTCAGCGACAGTTTTAGTATTTCAGTATTTATCTGTGATTCTAAGTTTCTTATTAGCTGCAGCAGACATCATTTTCAACATTCTGCGTTAAGTACGCTCAAGCATGTAGGTAATTGTTTGTTGTAGGTTACGAGTTCAACAGACCCATGGTTTCACTATATTTTAAATAGGAACATTTGGATCATACATCCTGAAAAAAAAATCATAGTGAGAAGAATTGGCAGGAAAACACGTAACACACAAAACATTAAAAGAATTCTTGAAATTGATATCACACGCGTAAGTTACGTTGAAAATTATAAGCAGGACGTTTTCGGTAGTGACTTCTACCTTCGCCATGGAATGAGACCACATGGTCGTGATTTAAAGAATTCTTTTAATACTGAAAAAAAAAAAAGTTCAAAAGTCCTGGAAATGTCCTTGAAAAGTTCTGGAATTCTATGATTGAAAAATTTTATCATGAACCATGTCTCAGCTGGGAAGACAAATTTATTTTTCCTGACTTGCAGCATTTATCTAGTTATAGAATATGAGTGGTAGGAATTAAAATCTGGTAATTTATTAGCATTTAAAGGAGTTTTTAAAACAATTTTGCAAGGATTTTTCCTTCTTTTATAAATCGTATCTAAGAACGATAATTTTTTCTTCATATTGCACCTCTAAAGCATAGTGGAAAGTTTTCGGTCCTGGGAACAAAATTCCATCTTTGACAAATATATATAAACACACATAAATTTCATTCAAAAATGAAAATAAATGTGGCAAATGTAGGCCAGTCTTCATTTCTTACGGTTTAAAGGCCTGGGGGAGGGGGTAGAGAAAAAATTTCAGTCTTGGCAATGCCTCCCAGCTTTCACCCAAGCTCTAAAGTGAATTTACGGGAAGCATCAGACTCATTGAATGAGTCTAGAATTTTTTCTGGTAAATTTTCTGTGCAATCTACTACAAATAAAATGGCATCTAAATACCCGCTTATCCTAGTTTTAAAAAACTTATAATTAGGGTTCACACAGGACCTGGAAAGTCCTGGAAACTGAAAATTTTAATTTCCAGGCCTGGAATTTTTTACGTAAAGTCCTTGAAATCAGGAGACTTAATTTTGAAATGCAGATTTTTTTTTTCCCCCTGTAAAACTTGATAGGTAACTTCTGCCATTGTGTCTACCTTCTCTTTGTGTCATAAACTGGGCGATAAAAGGTCCGAGCCGCCCGGTGGGGCAGTGGTCTAAGCAGTGGCTTCTGATCATTTGTCCGAGATGGGTCCTGGTTCAAATCCCGGTGAGGCATGGATGTTGTGTTTTTCTTACGGCTCTGGCTCTCTCCCTTCCCTGGAACCAGTGGCCCTAAATTAGGGACGGGCGACTGCTTATAGCCCACTGAGTTGCTCACGGTGGTCATTAGAAAAAAAAAGGTCCGATGGCCGGAGCCTGGGCTGTTGCTTCAGAGTTCCCATATACGCCACATTGTAAAGTGGCCTTGAAAGGAGGACCCTGTAACAGACATGCACTCACTGCCTAGATAAAAGAGTATTTAGAGGCAAATGCAGTGATGGAGGGGGGCTCTGTTAAAACTGCAATGTTTCTATTGCTGAAGTCGAAGCATCAAGCAGTGGCCATCTGGGTTCAAAATAACCAATCACTGCCCAGCGCACACTGTTTCATTTGTCCTGAAAAATGCTTGCAGGCTACACTTGTCATTAGGTATTTCCATCTTTACCTGATATCCAATTTTTTATTGTTTGCTGATGTTCTCCTGTTTATGTTTTCCATTCCATCGCTCGCATTTGTTACTTTGTTCATTTCAAAACGAGATTGGATTTTGTTGTTCAGTCACTGGTTATGAATTATTTTTTCTTTCTTTTGGAATATGGCTGGAAAACATGTATTCCAAGAAGTTTGGTTAAAGAATAGTTTATTTGCAGGTTGGCTGTTAATATGATACCAGTAACAAATCTAGAGCTAATTGCAAATTGTGCACAAAAAACTTTGATGTTTACAACATGGGTGTAGCTGGATTGAAAAACCACATGATGAGACATAATAAATCTAATGTTGTGACTAAAAATCATTTAACAAAACTATAAATTTTTTTTATATAATATCTACTAAGAAAAATAAGAATGCAACAATAATAAACTCACTGTGCAGCCAATAAATAAATAAGCAAATATGAATGGGTGATAAAGAATCAATCTGAGCCGTTTTACAGTTATTGAGGCAATTTTGTTCTTTCTATATTAGTTATTTTAATAAACTAATGTATTTATATTACGTATGGTGATAAAAAAATGCAACCCCATGCATGGTAAATGATGTATATTACTCCTGGAAAAAGTTTTGGACCATGCTATATGAACCCAGTATAACGTATCTATTCAGTTTTAAATTAATAGAACTAGGAAGTCTGTTCCAGAAAAGATGAGCTTAAGTTTTATAGTGAGATAGAGCTATATGCTGAAACATACTTGTAGTTCTAAAGAACAAAATTGAAAAAATAAAGTAAAAAAAATAATGGTTGACAAATCTAAGGCACCATGGCACCTAAAAATTTTCACCTGGTGCCTGAGTTTTAAATTCAATTCTGAAAATTTTATTCTTCAAACTTTTGGCTTTCTGTTATGAAACTTTCGTCTCTTTAAAGAAGCAACAAGTACAATACACAGATTTTTCTGTTTGCTTCATTTTTGTAGACTAACAACCATAAAATCAAAATAATGAATATGCCAATATCAGTTTTTGGCACTATCTCCTGCAGAGTTCTGCATTCTGCAGTGATTATTCACGATGAATTTCTGTGGTACAATGCAAAAGAGATACTTGTGCATGTGCGGTGTATGCATGTGTGGTGTATGCATCAGCAATGTTCATACCCATGGTATTGATTTCGTATGTGGTGCTTATAAGTGTAGTTATTTGTTTGTGTTTTTATTGAATATCATTCACCTGAAGATAAAACTAAACTTTCGGAAATGAAAACCTATTTTGAAATGCGACTATTTATTCAAGTTTTCAAAATGGAACATTCCATACACTTGAATAAATAGTCTACAACAGTCAAAATTCATTAATTTGACTGTTGAAAGTCACAATTCTGTATGTGTAGTTTTTGTTCATACACAATTCTGTATCCATAGTCACTGATCATGGTTTTTGTGTAGTTATACCAAGGAGGTTAGAATAAAATATCTGGAGATGTCCATGTCAGTGGAACAGTACCATGTTGCGTGAAGCCTATAACTGCGAGCGACGGCTGTTAAAGTGTGGGAGAGGTGGTGGTTTTCAAGGCTATTGCAATGTATTTTGTGTTAGCCGAATCACATTCTTTCATCGCAAGTGTTTCTGATTTTTGCATCATAACTCTGCCAATTTGTGAGAAAATGCTG
Source organism: Macrothele yani (assembly GCA_039090855.1). Taxonomy (NCBI): domain Eukaryota; kingdom Metazoa; phylum Arthropoda; class Arachnida; order Araneae; family Macrothelidae; genus Macrothele; species Macrothele yani. The sequence goes on along the minus strand of CM077013.1, from coordinate 113,334,915 downwards.
GAATTTTTAAATTCTTAATTGTTTTGAAGCTCCTTCCCATTTTTATTTTAAATGGAAATACATGAATGTTAGTGTGAATTCAAAACAAAACATAACATTAAAATTGAAAACACTTCACTCATGTATGAAGTACAATTCGCCGCCCCGGTGGCGCAGTGGTCTAAGCGATGGCCTCTGATCATTCGTCCGAACGGGGTCCGGGTTCGAATCCCGGTGAGGCATGGATGTTGTGTTTGTCTTACGGCACTGATTCTCTCCCTTCCCTGGAACCAGTGGCCCTAAATTAGGGACGGGCGACTGCTTATAGCCCATTGAGTTGCTCACGGTGGTCGTTAAACCTCCAAAAAAAAAAAAAAAAAAAAAAAAAAAGTACAATTCATTCTGCTTTAATATTAACACGATTTCTACAACCAAAACCATGCAGTCCCGAAATACACACACAATTATCATGCAAACAAACTCAAATTCCCACACTTTGCAGTTTTAGAATTAAGAGGATCAGCACATCTCGAGAAGTGTTATTCTAACCTCCTTGAGTTATAAATGTAGTTACTGATTTTTTTTGTCTCTAGAAAAAGTATGCTGGTGCTTGAAAATTTTTGGGTTTTGTATAGCCCTGAAATAAATGATATGGTGTTAGTTTATAACATATACAACAGAACCTCATTTATACATAAAATGTTGCCAACCAAAAATTCTGAATTACCCATAATGTTAAGCTTCCCCTGTTTCGTTTATACATTTGTTTCAATTATACGTTAATTTTACTTTGTCCCTTGAAAAACTTATAAACAAAGTTCCTCTGTAATTGAACATAAAGTAAACTTTAGTAGGATTTTTTTATTTTTTATTTATATGATATTTTTGACTGCACAGATTTACTTGACTATTAGATCTCAGTTAAGTTAGAAAGGCCAATTAACAGTTAGTGTTGCTTCAATATAGTATCTTGAATTCTGTCAATTGCTTTAGATTCTAGCCAAGTGATCAGAGGTGCAGGTTTCTGTGGTGAGGCATCTGAACTAGACTTGGGTTCAAGTCCTGGACGAGACATGGTTGGTGTGCTTGTCTCATGGCACTGGTTCTCTCCCATCCTTTGAAGCAGCGGCCCCAAATTACGAACAGCAACTGCTCACAACCCTGGGTTCCTTATGGTGGTCATTAAATCCCAAAACAGAAATTGTTTTTGGGTGCTTTCTCAATTTAAAAATTCACTTTGTTAGCAATTATTCTTTTTTATTGGAACCTTTTTTTTTTATTATTATTATTTTTTTTATGATTGTGAATGTTTCTTTTTTATTTTGTAGTGGGAAAATGATAATCTGTTTTTCTACTGATATTTGTTATATATAATTAGCATGATGATAAACCTTGTGCTCTAAAACTCAGGCTATTCTGTTATTCCAGGAAAGTGCTTAGAGGTCAACCAGATTTTGATTTAAACTTCTATGGGGAGAATATCTCTTGGATGATTTTTTTTTTTATTTTTCACCCAAGGAAAAAATATTTCTTGAGTGAAAAATAAAACTGAGATTAAAAAATAAAGTTCTTTTATTTGAAGCTTGTTTCAGCCCCCATAGCAGCATATGAAAATGCTATCTGAGGAATCTGCAAAAACATTCTAAAAAAAGTCTCATTCCAAAACGAAACCCTTCAAATAATGATAGGGTTTGATGGAAGAACTTCTAATAATGAAATTAGAAATCTTTTAAATGTAAACTCTATCCAAGGTTCCCATGGCCCTTATAAATCCTTTAAATTTTTTTTTTTTTTTAGGGTGTTTAGAAGTCTTTATTTATGCCAAAAATAGCAACAAGTTCTTAATAAGATCTTATTTTTTCTAACTGGCTGTACAGAATCCAGAAGTTACAGTATGGTGCCTAGCGGGTCTAGAAAAATTTCAAAATTGTAACATGCCCAATCGGACATGTCCAAAAAATAAATGCCCAAACACACACATTTTGCTCATAATGTATTATTTTTTTTGAAACATTTCAAAAACAGTTTAGAGAGCAAAATACTTTTATTGCATTTCATAAATTATTCATCAGCAATGAAATTTGAACTCACCTATATTTCACTGCATTTCATGACTTGTACCCAACTGTGAAATATGAACTCACCTATGGGTCATTCCATGTCAAATCTGCACAAAAGCAGTAACATTTTTTACTCGAACCATTTTATATTCTTGAAATTTGGTGAACTTTCAGGCTTTATAAAGAAACTAATTTACAAAACAGGCATTTGTGTCTATCATGCCTATCACAGATGACAATAACTGTAGACCTAATTGGCCAACAAAGCTCATATTGGGCCCATTTGAAAGATTATTACATTAACTTTTGGGGGATATTCACACAGACATATCACAGGCAATTTAGTTTTCAAGGTCATGCATTTTGACTTTTAAATCCCTTAAAATACACCACATTAATTTGATTAAATGAAGCAGAAGGAGGAAACCTTTGAGTAGTAAGAAAATTGACTGGGAAGTACAGAAACATTACTTTTTTTCTACTTATTACTCTGGTAACAGCTAGGCTTTTCACATGCCCGATAGGGCATGTAGTGAAAAAAATGTGCTCAGACAATTTTTATATGTGATGTCAGCCGAGATCATGGATCATTTTGAGTTAAGTAATTTGCTGAAAAAAGTGGACCATGTGCTAAATGAAGAAACACATCCAGTAGATTCCACCCAACAAGCCCATCACCATCTGATGGTACTGATATTTAATTTTTGTATTTCCCATTTTTGTATATGCAAAAAACAATTATTCAGTTATACCATGATAAAAATGTACAGAATTTAAATTTTGAACAAGTAATTTTGACTGGTTTTGCAGTTATGACTTGCAAATTTTAAATCTTGAACTTATCACCTGATTATTTGCAAAATTCAAATTTTGAACTCATAACTTTAAAGTGCAATTCTATAATTGAAATACCCTTTATTGGATATATGATTATTCTCTCATATAGCAAAACTGATTCCACCAGCAGTATTGTGTTCTTAATTGCATAAACCTTGATCTATTACATCCACAAACTTAAATGGAAAAAGTATTGCAAACTTCATCACCATACTCCCATTTGCATAAAGTCGTGTGCAAACATGTTGCATATGCAGTAGTTGGTAAGTTCCTTAAATTTTTGGAGGTTGTTTAAAAAGTATGTTTTGTGTGTGTGTGTGTGTGTGTGTGTTTGAGAGAAAAGAGTGGGAACCCTGCTATAGATTACACAATCTATGCATACATGAGATCCTTTCGCGGAATTCCGCATTTGTTGTCATCATTTGGGTCAGTCAAGACCAATGCAAAACAAGAGAAATTAGAAGGGGAGGGGTCATTTTCCGCCATTGGACAAGGTATTTCATCTTTCAAAACTTTCGAAAATGAAAGTTAAACAGTGCCAAGATTTTTCCCGTAATCGTAATTTCTTTTTCTTGCAATGTTTCTTCTGCCCACTATTGTTAAATCATGGTTCGTACGCTCCTTGAAAACCTTTAAAAGTCCTTGAAAAAATAAAGTTCATTTTCAAGTCCTTGAAAGTACTTGAAAAAGTTTGAATACTCCGTAGGTAGTACTTGAAAAATGTTTTTGAGTAATGATATGAAAGAGCATATGTAAAATAATTGTGCTAAAATATTGTATAGGAGATTTCTGTGTAGTTTCCATATGATCATGATCATATGTAGAGGATTTTAGGAAGGGAGTGTCTGACCCCAGGTCTTAAATAACCCTTAGAAATAGGAAGCTAGGAGATTTGGGCTAGAGTGCCCCATAAGAAAGTGACACGGAAGCGAAGTAGAAAGGGGGAGGTAGACGCCCTTATTTATTAACGGGGGACCAGTACCCTGGGTCCGACGGCTTAACATGCCCATCCGACGCATGGCGGATATTCAGTGGGTCGAGCGTTCGTACCTGCCTGGGATCGAACCTGAGGTCCTTTCTGTGGCAGTCACGAACGTTGCCCACTATGCCACCCGCGGCCCTTGTAGTTTTCATAAAAACACCAAGCTGATTAAATAGCGCAGAACTTGTGGTAGTGGAGGAGTTAAAGATGAGTTCTTGCCGGAGGATGAATATGAAACTAAAAATATTCCTCGAAATAAAATGATTTCGAAAAACACCAAAACAGAGGAGCAATTCAAAGTTAGAGTAAACCAGCAGAGGGTAACAGGCAGGTCACTGAAGGTGTGCCCGTCCCAGCTAAGTTTAATGATTTGAACTTCATGAAACACATATAGCGTATTATATCCGTTTATTTTTGTGGTGTAGTCAGAACAAAGATTCGCCAAGCTTTCGCACTCCACTGGAAAGCTTTTTCGAGGCAATGGTAGACAAAAACGAGCGTTTCATGATTATTCAAGTCTGGTGTATTTATAAAGTAAAGTGGTTTGAACTTGCTAAAATACCTACCTACTGACAGCTCGCACATTTGGTAATTTGATTTTTAAAAGTCCTTAAAAAATGCCTGAATTTATTTTGCTTGGGAGTGTACGAACCTTGTAAATATAATTTTATTCCATAAATATTTGTATTCTAGCTTGGAAATAGAGGAAAATGTTTCAAAAACGGAAGTTACACGGCGCATAAATTCCTAGGGAATTTTCAGGCATGAGATTCCTGCATGTGTGTGGTTCTGAAGATCGATGAATAAATGGAACAGAATTTTTTTGGAGAATTTGTGAAGGGATGGCGGGTTCGTTTTCCGTCTAAGGGCGGAGTTCCGCATTTCGAAAACGGATGTTGCACTGAGTGATTTCTTCCGTAATCGCAATTTTTATTTCAGGATGTTTCTTTTACCCAGTATTAAATATTTTATTCCATAAATATTTGCATTTCAGCTTGGAAATGGAGAAAAAATTTCCAAAAACGAAAGTCGGACGGAGCGAAGATTTCGCCCGTAATCCCCACCCACTCACACGATGTTCCTTCTAAGATCCTCTGTTGTTGTCAAATGTTAGTAATTTTATATTTTGAATAGTGTAATGTGCTCCAGTTTAATATTTACTTATATAAAAAACCGGTGAATAATCCTGTCTTGCTCATGTTGTGTTATATTTACATTGTTTCGCCGCACGTTCTGTTTTTTCACCCAGTTAAAAAGTTCCGCTTTTTCTTTCTTCGTCGGTCTCATGTATGTCTATAAGCTGGCCAAAAGATGCTATAAAAAGCACAGGGTCACCAAAATCCTCTAATTAGGGAAGCAATAAAGTATGATACAAATGTCTTCCCAGAAATACTTTAGGCCAAAAAATATTCTGGCATCAAACAGATGAAAGTCCCACATTTACTAGACCAAAAAATAGAGCGTCAGAGTAGGATTAGGGTAAATTATGTGCCATTGCACTAAGTTAATTGTGTGTGTCTGTGTGATTACAATTATAATTTGCCAAAAAAAACCAGAAAATTTGAAAATTCCCACCTCCATTATGTTCGAAACTCGGGCAGTGGATGAGGGTGAGAAATTTTTTCATATGCGGAAATAGAAAAAAGGCTATTTTAAGGCCCGATGGATTTTCTTGAAGTTTTTATGTAGTTCTGATGTTTCCCTTTATCTCTTAGATTTTCCCTTGGTGTGTTTTCCTTGGGCTAGCATGCTGTTGGATTTTTGGAAGATGTGGCGCTAGTGATGGAAAAGGTATGTATGTTAAGTTAGGTTACTACTTCACTCTTACAGTTATAATATTTTCTGTTTTGCTTTTATATCAGAGCATTCTGTTCCCACTTCTAAATGTTATTTCTTCATTCTCACAAGAGGTTCATCGGGCTGCAGAAAAGACGGTCTTCACCTTAGTATAAGCTGACCAGAAGTCCCCAATTCTTGAGGACAGCCCTCGAATTTAGTTTACTGTCCCCCAAAATGTCTGATGCCTTTGGGAACGCAAATTGTCCTCAAATTTTGATGTTTGTCCTCAAGTGTACTCAAATTTACACTTCCTCATTATCTAGCTAGATTTCTAATGAAAAATGCTCTGAAAATTGATTTTCACTGTACTAATATTTTTCAACATATTTCTTGTAAAAACAAACTTTGACTCCCCCCCCCCCTTTTACTGAATTTAACGACCATCATGAGCAACTCTAAAAAATATAACATCTTGAGCAACTCTAAAAAGTCCGTAATTTGGGAGCATTCCTTTTAGAAAAGGAAGAGAGAGCAAGTGCTGTAAGGCAAACACACAACCGTGCTTTATTCGGGACTCTAAGCCGTACAAACTTGTACCAATGGTGAGTTGTCAGCACTAAGAGAAAAACGAATGTTTCTCATCAATTTTTCTTTCGTCATCCGGGACGTATTTCACAAGTGATGTACGGAATTGCGATTAAGGCCACTTCCGCCATGCGATTGGTTCAGAGCTGCTTTGGAGATTGCGAGTAGGCGGGGCCTATGAGGAGAGTCACGTAACAGGAGTACTTTCTTTTATCGGGGGAAGTTCTGCTTGATAAAAAATTCATTGTGAGGTTACTTAACATATGTGAAAATTATCTTATTGAATTATATCTTGGGAAGTTCTGCTTTCTAAGAAATTCACTATGAAATTACTTAACATAGGTGAAAATGATCATATTGAATTTAATCATGGGAAGTTCTGCTTCCTAAGAAATTCACTGTGAGGTTACTTAACGTGACAAATGATCATATTGAATAATACGATAAAGTAATTTTGTGCACGATATCATAAGGAATATCTGCAGTTTCTCAGATGAACACAAGTCGAAATCTATATTAAAATTGAAAACGACTTCCATAGATAGTTGAATACATAATCCGTATCGGCCAATAGATGGCAGCACATCAACCTAGTACCCATCGTGATGTGAAGGTGGTGCGTATATAAGGATACTAAAAAGTACCCTTTTAAAGGTCCTTTCTATTGCACTTAAAAGGGCCTTTAACAATGAAAAGTATGTCTCCACACCGAAATATTTATTCTGACGTTTAAGTTTGTTTTCCTCATGAATGTGAAGAGTTCTAGCTAGAAAAAGAAAAATCAAATAGTGATTTTGCGTTACCAAAGAAGTACTAATGACACGAAATAAGACAGTTCCGTTAGAATAAATACTCCAGACTGTTTGCCATATATTGTGTCTGATAAAATAGTAAGTGATCTGACATATATATATTTTTCTAATATTTAGGAAATTCCTCATATTTTTGTCCCTCGAAACTTCACCAAAAATACCTTCAATTCCATATTTCTCTTGGAAAATTAAAAAAAAACAACGTTAAACAACTCACGGGTTCACCATACAAAACACAGTACTACTCCTGAGCTAACGGAGGAGTGAGCGTTGACGTGCTGACATCTCTTGGACCTGTGAGAACTATATAGAGTGCAGGTATTTCGGAAGATAAGTCACAAGTCCATGAGGTCATGTTGATATAAAAACTCAAAAGTTCCCCTAACAATAAAGTACACTCTATTTACCTTCTGTCGCATTCCGAGTGTACGGGTAAAACAACTGAGGGTAACCACTGTCTCAAAGAAAACACCCGAACATTAAAATGGCTTATGGCGAGTGCAGCAAAGCCTATGCCGCCCCGGTGGCGCAGTGGTCTAAGGCGTTGGCCTCTGATCATTCGTCCGAAGGGGTCCGGGTTCGAATCCCGGTCTGGCATGGATGTTGTGTTTGTCTTACGGCACTGGCTCTCTCCCTTCCCTGGAACCAGTGACCCTAAATTAGGGACGGGCGACTGCTTATAGCCCATTGGGTTGCTCACGGTGGTCGTTAAACCTCCAATCAAAAAAAAAAAAAAAAAAAAAAAAAAGCCTACATGTCTCCGTCACATGACTCTCCTCATAGGCCCTGCCTACTCGCAATCTGCAAAGTAGCTCTGAACCAATCGCGTGGCGGAAATGGCCTTAATCGCAATTCCGTATATTCACTTGTGAAATACGCATCCCGTCCACCAAGGCCGTAGCCAGGGTAGGGCCAGGTCGGGCTGCGTTTCCTTTCGCCCGTCCTAGCGACTCACACAATAGTATAGTGCCCGACCACTTTATGTCCTTCGCCCGATCTCAATCATCAACCGCCGCTCCCAACTTGCTTGTCTGGCTACGGGCCTGCCGTCCACCCCTGCTTCGCCCTTGAGTTGTAGTTTAGGCACGTAAGCTAGTATGCGTCGTTTCGGATTGGGTTGGTCGGTGTGTTGTTTGTTGTGACTTTGCTCAGTCCTGGTCTTTGCATATGTTTTTGCAAACCACATGCTTCAGCAAATGTAAGTATTTTTATTGAGATTAGAAGTGTGAAAGCCTATTTGTGTTTATTCGTGAATTATATTTAAAAGTACAAAAATTATTTAGCCAATGCATTGTGCTTGTATTTTCGTACGTAAATATAGCAAAAAATGGAACCGTAAATTTTGCTAATCTGCATAGCATTTTGCTACAACTTTTGCTGACAAAATAGCCAAATTGCTTCGAGAGAAAAAAAAATCCAGCTAAACACTGCAAATAAATGTTAACAGCTTAGTCACTGTTACAGAAATATCCCTGTTAAGCCTACCTTTAAAAAGAACTTACTCTGCATAGATTTCCTGCTGGGCATTTTTATAGCATAATAATTTTAACATTAGTAACACGAAATTCCTTTTTATTTGCAAAAATTTTGATTCTTTTATATGAAGGAAATATTGATGGAATGGAATTTTTTTCATTTGGTTGAACTTTAGTAGCCAGCCCACTTGTTCTGATTGGCTGCAAGTTTGCACTTACCTTCAGTGGTCCATGGGTACAAACTTGTGCATCCTTTTGCATTACTTATAAGGAATCGCACGATGTTCTCGAGGAATTACTTTTATTGGAACCGGTGGAGAGTTTAGCTGAAATGCTCTTCCCAACCATAAAACACTTGTCCCCTTGGGGGTGGGTGGGTTAACGATATATGTGAGGAAATCTTAAGGTATACAAGCAGCCGTTTGTCCCTAATTTAGGATCACCAGCTCCAGGGACGGGAAGAAAAGCTGTGCTGCAAGACAATGCCTCGACTGGGACTTGAATCCAAGCCTACCCAGCGGAACTGTGAGTAGCTTACGGCACCACTGTAACGACCACTTGTCACTTTGTCTACATGCATGTTTAACTTTTCTGTGTTGCTTTTCCGTTTAGCAGTGTGATCACGCTTTACTCCGTGATCAGACGGTTTAGCTACGTCCACGGTGTATGATAGTCAGGTGGCACGACTCTGGAAACAAAAATCGCCCGTTAATGTCACTTGTCACCAAATGGCGCAACCAACGTGTGGCCCGATTACCCGACAGAACCTATGTTTTCTTATGTCTGCTAAGTGGGATATCGTCAATTATAACGATATGTATATTTATGTTTGATAACCGCATCGATTAATAGGGATACATTGCATTTCATGTCTCCACACCTTTATGTAGGATAATTTCATATGTAGAACACCAAGTTTAAAGCGGCGCTCAATAGTTTTTCCATCATTAAAAAGCTTTCTTTAACCAGAAAAAAAAAAATGTTTATCTACGCGCGATTCTATGGTTTCATGCGGGCCGCCAATTATACATGTAAAACATAAACAACTTAAACTGCCAGAGTTTTGTTGATATCAAAGGATAAGTTAGTGATCGTTTTTCATCTGTTGGGGTTTTAAAAGTTGATACACCTTCGTTATATGTCGAATAATCTGTTTGATACAAAACGCTTTCGCCCCATATTAAAAACGTAAGAATTGAACTGATCCTAGTACGACACGGCTGCACTATAAAGTTTAGTCTCCTAAATTAAAAAGACTTGACGTGCTTTAACTTATATAGAAAACTTCAGCGTTTCCGAAATTTCAATACCACACAGCTACACGATGTAATTAATAAAAAACACTTGTGATAAACACAGATCTGATGAAATCATAAATGCTATGTATTTCTATGATGATTATGGTAAACGATCAGCCCACAACTCCTACACGCCTCCTGGCGAGCTATGACAACGATCCATTTTCCTTACTGTTAACTCTATGGGGAGAGTTGTATCTCCTGACTATCATACACCGTGGCCTCGTCCTTGCAATACGAACGTTCTGTTAAGATTCAAGTATGTTATCATGAAAGAAATACGGGATTACCCCATATAATTCAAAATTTGAAGATGACAATCCGATTTTTTATGTAAATGTGACAAGGATGGTAAGTCAGATAATATCCGAAAACTTTAAAATTTCATTGTCCTGGAGCAGGACTCGAACCTGCGTCTCCCGGGCGCTATCTAGGAAACGCGGGTTCGAGTCCTGCTCCAGGACAATGAAATTTTCAGGTTTTCGGATATTATCTGACTTACCATCCTTGTCACATTTACACCAATAATCGGATTGTCATCAAAATTTGTACAAGTATGCTTTCCATATAAATCAGTGTTCCTTTTAGATGATCATCTGAATCAGTTGGTTTTCTTCCCACTAACCAAAAACGAAAAGTGCCTTGGCGCTGATAAGCCCAGAGAAAAAGTGCCTTAGTTGCGCTAAGGCTCTTCTACACCATTGGCAATGCTGAAATATTTCTGGCCGCCCAGGTGGCGCAGTGGTCTAAGCGATGGTCTGAGCATTCGTCCGAAAGGGGTCCGGGTTCGAATCCCGGTAAGGCATGGATGTTGTGATTGTCTTACGGCACTGTCTCTCTCCCTTCCCTGGAACCAGTGACCCTAAATTAGGGACGGGCGACTGCTTAAGCCCACTGAGTTGCTCATGGTGGTCGTTAAACCTCCAATCAAAATAAAATATGTTTCTGAAGGCAATTTATCTGTGCGGTCTAGAATAAGTCGGGAAATTCGATTTCTATAAACCAGCAGACATCACGTCAATGCATTTCTCTTTCCCTCTCTATGTTTTATTTTTCATATTCTGCAACCCACTGCTAACTTCTGTATACAGATTATGGCTAAAGTATTAGACTTATCGGTTGTTTTTATGTTTTACATTGTAAAGTGCACTGAACAATATAAATGATCAATAAGGAAATATTTGTAATGAATTTTGGATTTTAATGCTACTTACAGAAAATATGTACGTGGTTAGAAGCACAAGGCACGGAGGAAACAGAAAGAGTCGCACAGATGAAATGCATTACGTCACGAATAGAGTACAGCGTTCATGTTGCGCCAGAGCAAAAGTTACTTTACCTAGAGTGCGATCATCTTGAAATACACCAGGCCTGCAGGATTGTTTTGTGACGTTACATCGAGGAGTTTTCATACATATTAAGCTGTTCTCTGAGATTCAGAGGTTAGCTCCTCAAAGAAAGACCATCTTCCAGGTACACATTTAACTAATAGAACTAGAATTTACGTACTGTTGGTGTATCAAACGTCTCCATTTAAAACGATCTCGACACACACCTCGAGCCTCGTTAACTTCTATCATAAGACGTGTAACTTCATAATCTTTTTCTTGTGCAGACATTCCTGAATATGGTCCTATCATGATTTCGTGTTCTTCTCTACCTTTATTTCCTCCCACATGAGCTCAATAAATTCTCTTAGCAGCTCATCACTTATTCTTTCAATATGGCCAGACCACTTAAGAATATTAGCCACGACCTTACTAACAACATTTTGCCTCACATTACACATCCGCAGCACATCTTAATTCCTCACGTGTTCAGAGCGTGTCTTGCCACAAATCTCCAGTAAGTAACTCATCTCCCCAGCACACAAACGACTCCTATGTATTTCCTGCAGTACGCGGGTTTCACTGTCGTACATCAGACTAGGAACAATTACACTTTCACACACAGCCATTCGGGACTTTTTCCTATCATTCCTGAGAAATCGTAAAAGCAGATATGATTTTTCAATGAAGAATTCACTCCTACTAATTTTGCTCCATCTAATTTGTTTTCTCTATGAACAAATACTTCCTAAATATACAAGCACATTCACCTGATCAATCTCTGTGCCATTAAGACTATCTTGCATTCATTACCAATAGTTACTCGCTCAAAAACCATAACTTTGGTTTTTCCCTTATTACTGTTTGAATTTTATACAGACTTCGTACATCTGGGACAACATACTCTGCAACTCACTTTTGCTCTATGCCAAGAGGACTGTGTCATCAGCATAGAGCAATCTACACACACGCATATTACCAAGACAATTCAGTATTATCCATTTTGGCCTCACGCATGCATGCATCCATAAAAATATTAAACAGCCAGGGTGACATTATATAACCGTTCTAACTCCTGCAGCAATAGAAATCATTTCGATATAACACCATTCAGTTGTGCACATGCTTTACTGCCAGCGTACATGGCTTTCACAGTATTAAGTAGATTCCCAGTAGTACCATATTTATTCAGTACCTTCCACAGAAGAGGCCTATTTACTTTATCATAATCTTTTTCCAAATCTACGAAGGCCGCAAACACTTTTTTTTACCAACGGACAGATACTTTTCAATCATCATGCGTAATGCAAAAATTTGATTAGTCCAGCCCTTACCAGGCACAGGCATAAAACCACTCTGTACATCTCACTTTTTCTCTGAGGTAAGACCTTCCCAAACAGTGGCGTAACCAGAAATTTCTCGGGGGGGGGGGGGGAAGGGTGGTCCATGAATTTGGTTCATAGGGGAGAAGACTCGTGATCATATGTAGAGGATTTCAGGAAGGGAGTGTCTGACCCGAGGTCTTAAACAACCCTTAGAAATAGGAAGCTAGGAAATTTGGGCTAGAGTGCCTGATAGGAAAGTGACACGGAAGCGAGGTAGAAAGGGGGAGGAAGACACCCTCATTTATTACCGGGGGCCAGTACCCGGGGTCCGACGGCTTAACGTACCCAACCGACGCACGGCGGATATTTAGTGGATTGAGTGTTCTTACCTGCTGGGATCGAACCTGAGGTCTCCAAGGCAGTCACGAACGTTGCCCACCAGGCAACCCGTGGCCCCGAAGGCTCACGCACACATGCATATCCCTTAAAAGTCGTGCTCAATCCCCCTAAAGAGGGTCCAAATCGAAGGACCCCCTGGTTACGCTTATGTAATCCCAAACACTTTTCCTGGCGCACTAAGCAAACTGATACCACAATAGTTCTTGCATTCTGTCTGATCTTTTCTCTTGTACAAGGGGACAATGATAGCATCCCTCCAATACTGAAGGGCCATTCCTAACTCCCCACATAACTGGCAAATGTCAGTTACCTGTCAATCACAGTGTCACCGCCATATTTTAACATCTCAGCAGTTATGTCATCTCCTGAAGTCTTACCATTCTGAAGAGATTTTAGAGCTTACACACCTCTTCTCTTGAAATTCCACCAGTGCTTCCATCTCTCACTATGACATCATCTGCTTCTACTTTAGAATCATCTTTGCTTTCATGATCTAATAAATCACAGAAGTACTCTCTCCATCTTTCAGTTAGCTCATTGGTCTCCGATATCAATTTTCTGACCCTATTCTTTACGCAACTTAGAATTTTATTTCCCCTCATTTTCCTATGTTTTATGTACTTCCAGAATGTTTTTCTATCTTTCCAAAAAAAAAAAAAAAAAAAAAAAAATTGGAGGGAAAGAAGAGTTTTCAATTTTGTGAATTTAGCTGTTCATAGTATTGGGTTGGTGCGAATGAAATGCCCGGCAAAGGATCAGCGCACGTGGACGGCGAGAACGGAGAAGTAGAACAACTTACCAAGGCGAAATAATCTCCCTCGGCATCGACACATAATTTTCATCTATCCGGCAAGGCCATGATGCCGAAACGAAAAAAGTCTTTTGGCTGAACCCGAAGAAGTCATCAACTGCACGTTAAACCTCGTTGTATGTCGTATTCGTGAACTGTTTCCCGGACAGGAAGTGATTCAGCCGACGAAACAGATCATAGTCTGTGGGAGACAAGTCCGGGGAGCAATTAAGCAAACCTTAGATACGGGAATGGGGAAATCTCGGCCAATCAGAGGGCGGTGTTCAACTACAGTGACGACACATATGGGTGGGGCTTATCTTCATGTGTCACGTGGGGATAACTTCTGAGCAGCTTTAGTTTATGTGATTTCATGACATTTTTACGATCGTCGTTCGCTGCCTTTCGGATTAAAATGTAAAAGAAATTTACATACACAAACAAATAAATACAAAAATATAAAGGGAAGTGGAAAGTAATTTTTTTTTAATTCTGTAACGGTTATTTAATGTCTTAGGTAACAATGTGAAATGTAGAATGATCCAATAGTCTTTAGTTATTGTGAAATATCAGGAAGTGTTTTTTTGGTAAATGTGTAGATTAGCGTTCTAAATTATTTCGTCGGAAAAATGTTAGTAGGTCGTAACTGGAAAAAAGTGCGACGTACAGACTTTAGAGTACGGAAATTAATGGCAAATGGGGCAGACATTTCATGTTTTAAAGATTTTTATCGTAATATTTACCTGTAAGTGCGATGCTGTGAAGAGACGCGGCGGTAGGCCTAAAGCATTGCTACCGCGACGATGCCAAGCTTTGCTTCGTTGAAAGGAAGGTTCGTTTGTTGTACGGAAAAGACTGGCGGAAGAGAAAGTGGTTCGGTTGTTGACAGAAGAGCGATAAATCTTGTAGTGATACGCTATAGAAAATACGTCCAGAATATCTACCCTTCGTTTTGTTATATCCTGTACGTTGTTGGCAGAAAAAAACCGGAAAAAAACTCTTAGATTTGTAAAAGATATGTATCAGTGAGATAGAAACTGACCTGCGAACAAAGCATAAACAGGAAAAGCAAAAGTACAGTGCCACAGCAAATCAGCTACGAAGGGAAGCCGTCCAAAGCAGAACCGAAAGTTATATTTACCTAATTCTTTGTACAACATAGAAAATAATATTCGTACTTTTTTTCTCGGGATTAGGGAATCATGTGCGGAGGAACGAAACATTTATGAACATCTGATTAAAAAACAATGGCAAAATATGAACCAACTATATTCTGTAACGTATGAGTACAACATGGTTCGCTCTATTGGCAAGAACGTATACGGCTGTACTTGTAGTCATATGCGCATGAATTACACACCACAGCTAATCTTCCTGTCAACGGAGCAAAGCTTGACATTTTTTTTGTTTGGAGGTTTAACGACCACCGTGAGCAACTCAATGGGCTATAAGCAGTCGCCCGTCCCTAATTTAGGGTCACTGGTTCCAGGGGAGGGAGAGAGCCAGTGCCGTAAGACAAACACAACATCCATGCCTGACCGGGATTCGAACCCGGACCCTTTACGGACGAATGATCAGAGGCCAACGCCTTAGACCACTGCGCCACCGGGACGGCAAAGCTTGATATCGTCGCTGTAGCGATGCATTAGGCCTACCGCAGCGTCTCTTCACAGCATCGCACTTACAGGTAAGTATTACGATAAAAATCTTTAAAAGACATTTAAAACATGAAATTTCTGCACCATTTGCCATTAATTTCCAGAATCTAAAACCTGTACGTCTCACTTTTCCCAGGTACAAATTTTTTTCCGACGAAATAATTTAGAACGCTAATCTACACATTTGCCCATTCTACATTTCACATCGTTACCTAAGATATGAAACAACCTTTACAGAATTAAAAACAACAACTTACCTTTCCACTTATCTTTATATTTTGTATTTATTTGTTTGTGTATGTATTTTTTATGTTTATGTATGTGAATTTCTTTTATTTTTTAATCTGAAAGGTAGCGAACGTGAAAATGACATGAAATCACATAAACCAAAGCCGCCCAGATCGTATTTCAGAAGTAATCCCACGTTACACATAAAGATAAGCCCTACCCATATGTGTCGTCACTGTAGGTAAATACCGCCCTCTGATTAGCCGAGATTTCCCCAGTCCCGTATCAATCTAAGGTTTGCTTAAATGCGTTCGGGAAATAGGCAGGATGATGCAGTGCTTCATACCCCAAGGCACTTAGTGTCAGCATTGTTCGTTGTGCAACATGAGGACGGGCATTGTCGTAGCGCAGAACACCACCATGTCTGTTGCCCAAAGCCGGTTGTTTCTGCAGCAATTTCCGGTGCATCTGGTGCAATTCAGCACAATAACGTCCTGCAATGATGGTTTGGCCTCTTGCCAACAAACTCCGGTGAATTATCTCTGCTGTGGACCACCAGACAAGGAGCATCATCTTCTTGGTGTGTAGGGGTGGCTTAGGATGCCGTCCAGCGGCTGTGCCTTGCTTAACCATTGTGCAGATCGTTTCCGATTATCATAAAGGATCCATTTCTCGACGCAGGTGACGATGCGATGCAGTAGAGGTTCCTGTTTATTTCTGGCAAGCAGCGACGTGAAGATTTCCAAACGCCTAGTCTTGTTGGTAGTTGTCAACTCATGAGGCAGCCACATGTTCAGCTTTTTTACCTTACCCAGCGCCGCCAGACGCCGAGCAACTTTCGTGTGGTGGACACCTACCTCTGCAGCTATCTCACGTCACGTTTTTCGGATGTTCGCTTCAACCACACGTAACAGAACATCGTCAGAAATAAAAACAGGTAGGTGACCACGTGCCTCGTTTTGCAGGTCCGTATCTCCGCTTCGAAACTTAACATGCCATCACCAAATGGTTCGCTCGCTGGCTGTATTTTCCCGAAACGCTTTTGTTAACGTTTCGAGCGGCAATTCTTACAGAATAGCCCAGTTTAAATTCATACAGGAAAGTGACTCTCAAATCCAGAGTCTGCATGTTTTCTTTGTAAGCCATGTTACGCCCAAACAAGCCACGCCTGAACCTTGTTCTTCAGTATTTGTCATTTTCTTGCAGGACTTCCGTCCACAGTGATTAGAGTTTAGGTCCCAGCCACGTACAGCGAGATCGCCTTTTGGGCAGGACATAGAAACGGAAGGAATGAGAGCAAGTCTAGCGACTTTGACAGAACAGTTTTAATGATATTAGGGTACAGTAGATGGCGCTACCGTACAAGTACGATGTTGCACATAGAGGGGTGAGAGAATTTCAGGTTGGGCATAGGAAAGGATACCCATTTATCCAGTGGGTCCAGCCTGGGGCCGTCACTTAACGTGCTCGTCCGATGCACGGTGGATATTCAGCGATTGTTAGTAAATCACACCATCTCTGAAAGATCAGCCTAGGTTCGAACCTGAATTCCCTGCATTGATAGTCTGACTCGCTAACCACCAAGCCATCCGCGGCTCGCACCTTGTTCTTCACACACCTGTTAGCTATTTATAGTAACTCTGTGACGTAATACCAGCAACACCTGTGGGTGGTTCCATTCAGCTGTGGTGGGGGCTTTTCTACACTACTTGTTCGCGCCCGACATTTCATTCGCACCAACCCAATATGTTCTCAATAAAACTTTAACTTTTGAACTTCACATTCTCTTGATGTTGATGCCTTATTAAAATCATTTTTAATAAATTTATTGAAATCATTTTTTCAATAAAATGAATCATTATCTTTGTGAATATCAATTCAGAGCAAGAAGTGTTTTCTATAGCAAACAACCTAAAGTAAGTCTTTTGTTGCGAAAACACTTACCTTTCAAGAGAAAGTCCTAAAATCAATCCCCGCGGGTGACACCCAAGCGCCCCGGTGGCGGAGTGGTCGAAGCGCTGACTTCTGACCATTCGTCCGAGAAGGGTCCGGGTACGAATCCCGGTGAGGCATGTATGTTGTGCTTGTCTTACGGCACTGGCTCTGTCGTTTATCTGGAACCAGTTGCCCTAAATTAGGGACGAGCGACTGCTTATAGCCCATTGAGTTGCTCACGGTGGTCGTTAAACCTTAAAAAAAAAAACACTCAAACGTATTTTTCGTGCATGGAGTCGAGCTGGGCGACGGTTTCCTCTTCAAGATGTGCCGCTTTCTATGCACATACAGTGGTAGTTGCAATGAGCTAAACAATTCTAGCTTTGCGTGTAGCTACATTGTGTGTAAAGGTGTTATTGCGATATGGTAGCAATTCATTTAAAATTAAAAATTGTGATTTTATTTAATGCAAATTTTTTCTTGGCGTATGAGTGGTTTAATATTTTGAACTGTTTGCAGCTCTTCAATTGCTAACCCCAGTGAAACGTATGTAGTAAAATGTGGTATAACTTGGACAAGATATTATTTCATAAGTTGTCCATGAACGAACTGATAACAGAGATGAGTGTAACATGAATTGACGGTCAAAGCTTGCGGGATACGTTCCTTTCAGAAAATTCAAACCGTCCTGAACTATCACTGGAAAAACTTAAAGTCTGCATGATTAACGAACTTTATAAATTCTATTTTACTGAAAAATCAAAATCTGCACTTTCTGTTTTCGTTTTTTTTTTGTTTTTTGTTTTTGTTTCGGGGATTCAACCACCGAGATAGGCCTGAGCATAAATGATGACCAGACGTCCTCATTTTCTGCGGACAGTCCTCAATTTCAATGCTTTTCCCTTAGTTCCACAAAAATTGACTGAGGACGTCAAATGTCCTCAATTTCTTAATTTTTTTGTTGTCCTCAATTTTTGAAATTTCTCTCCAAAAACCAAAACAGTGGGAATTAAAAAAAAATTAATCAAACTTTCGGGATTCTCAAAGAAGTTTGAACATTAACATCACCAACGTCGGCATCGAACAAAGTCTTCTAGATAATCGTGTGTTATTTTGTTTCTGTTTTAACTGGATTTAACTAAAATATAGGATGAGAAATAAATCTCATATTTTTTAGCATCCACTTTCTTGCAATTAAATAATTGATGCTAAATTTGGTTGCATTTGGTAGATTCCGTTGAGAGTTCTACAACTTTTTTTCGGTACATTTTTTCATTAAACTGTTTCTTCAAGTGAAGTTGGAATATTCCTCCTCTTAGAAATAACGTACAGATATTATGGTGGACTAGAATGACTGGTGCCAAAAGGCGACGGATCTCTGTGCCTCGCTCTCATGATTCTGCCACCAGATGGCGCCCTAAAGCAAAAGTCCCCTACTTCTGACAGATAAATGTACGGAGCACTGGTGTTTTCAGTCTTCAAGATTTATTTATTTTTTAATTAAAGGTGATTGCCCAAACTCCCGTTTTCAGAATTTTATCTTTTATTTACGTTAAGCATTATTTTTCACACTTTTACCATTATTAATAGTTATTTTGTAATTTTGCAAGAACTCGAATCTACGAACCTTGCTCGAGAACACAAGTTGGTACACCTACTATATGGTGGACCTTACATCTACTTAGAAAAAAACTATTAACATAAAATAAAATAAATAAATAACGTTTTGAAAACATTGTTTAAATACAAGCAATATAAAATAACAAAGAATAACCAGGTCTCGGTGACAAATATCGTTGTTAAAAAAATTACGCTAGAATGTATAGGAATACTACAAGAAATATTATTTCTGGTATAGAATGAATATACCTCTCCCTTTTTTTTTATTATTGAAAAAGAAAATTGTGAACGCCAGCGTAGTTTTTTTATTTGAATATATTGC
Source organism: Macrothele yani (assembly GCA_039090855.1). Classification (NCBI taxonomy): domain Eukaryota; kingdom Metazoa; phylum Arthropoda; class Arachnida; order Araneae; family Macrothelidae; genus Macrothele; species Macrothele yani. The sequence goes on along the minus strand of CM077013.1, from coordinate 113,315,503 downwards.
CAGCGCCTAGAAACTTTTTTTTTATTGTACGTTTAACGACCACCGTGAACAACTCAATGGGCTATAAGCAGTCGTCCGTCCCTAATATAGCGCCACTGGTTCCAGGGAAAGGAAAGAGCCAGTGCCGTAAGAAAAACACAACATCCATACCTCACCGGGATTCGAACCCGGACCACCGGACGAATGATCAGAAGCCATCGCTTAGACCACCGCGCCACCGGGGCCGCCCTAAGAACTGTAATCGACGAATTTTTCTCCAGAAAGCATGTTCATATTATTTACTCTTAAAAAAAACCTATTGAAACACATAAAAAAAAGTTTTGAAAATATTGTTATAAATGCAAGCAATGTGATAACACAAATAGTCATTGGAGTTCAAAACCAAACAAACGTCATAAAAAATTTTGGCTTTTTTTTTCTGATATAGGACAAATCATTCGTTAAGTTATTTAATTCATATATTCTACCTCTTTTTTTCTAAGATTTTTTTCATTTAAGCATAATTTTTTATTACTCAAATTAAATGTAAGAATATTTGAATATTCTGCCAGAATGTCTAGTGATTTTACTCGGAGAACAGATTATTTTTCTTAGGAATTTAATACCTTTGTTCCATTATTTATGCATTAATATTAGAAAATAAGCCCAGGCTTCCGTTCATAACGGCATGGGTCCAGGCCCACACTGAGCTCGAGTGGGTTCAAAAAAAGATTAGGCTAAAAAACAGAATCCTAGTTTATACCAAGGTTCAAAATTTGTCAGATAAGATGTTTTTGAATTATATTTCATCATAAATATATAACAAGCCCCATCAGGGACATAGCAAGAATTAAATATTCAGGGTTGCATTGAAAAATGTAAGCCTTTGCTCCCTCACAGCTGGATAGGAATCATTGATATGTGGCAAAAATAGTGCAGAAATTTATACTAACCCCATTAATTTTATAGTAACTGTTGCTTTCTATAAACTGTTTTTCAAAGTGCAACTCGCACAACAATGGCTATCAAGCTTACGATCACAACGCAAAATATTATTCTCCCATTGAGACAGTAAAAGCACATCAACAGGTGCCTTAAAAACGATGCTTTGGCGGCATTTTTGTAACCACTTTGACAATTTGGCACAAAGCATTTTCTGGAAAGTGTTGATCGCATTTTTAACTGAATAATAAGCCCTCTACTGTCCTGGAAAATTATCTTTGAACGTTTATATATATAAAAAAAATCAACGAATTCTAGTCCACCCTAACACAGATAAACAACAGCACAGCAATGCACGACAACAAGAAAAGTAGGGGACGATTGTAGAACAGTGTCACCAAACGGTGTTCTAAAAACCCCGACATCTTTTAACATGGGACGTATAGCGCGCTTTCGGCACCAGTCATTCTACTACACCATACAGATATCCCATGATTTCTGTCCGCTCGGTGTATAGTAATTTTCTGGCTTCAGAATTTTTCTTGTAACATAATCCCAATGGAATTTCAATAAAAATTCAAAATGCAGCTTTGTTGGCATGTGCTGTCCCCCTATGAGTAACATTTAAAATTTATCAGAAGTAAAATTCTGCATGATAGCATTTTATTTCTATTTTGTACTTATTTCACAGGAAAATCACCCTTCAGATTCATCGTATATTTTCCCATGAAACTGGACAATTATGATACAGGTCATAATATTCTTTGCTGATATTTGGCTTTACCATAATGTGTCACATGTTGTCCTCAATCATGTCCTGATTTTGAAACGAATTGTCCTCAATTTTTGCATTGAAATTGAGGATAACGTGTCATTTTAAGCTCAATTTCGATCTCAAAGATATAATAACCTTGCCTGAGCACCTATTTGTGACCTCACCGTTTACCATGCTATCGCATTGATCATGGCCATGACAGAATATGTATAGAGGAGATTGGAGACTTCGCTTCGCTTCGTTTTTTTTTTTTTTTTCGTTTTTTTTTTGTTCATTTTAGGTTGTGTACGTGAAGTTTAAAATGTTAGCTTAATGTTTTGTTTCATTTATGCCAGAAAAAAGAAAACACGAAAATGAATGAACGATTATCACACATTTTTTTACAAGTTAAACCACTGTGTTTTAACAATTCTTAGTTAATCACCCATAAATAGGCTGACATGATAACAGCATCTGTTTTCAAAACACTTTCTGCTTATCTCAGTGTTTTTCTAAGGCATTTTTTATACATTTTAATTACTGACATGCATTTCATTAGTTGGTGATATAAGATTATAGATATGCAGTTGAGAAATCTACAAAAGTATCGTGATAAACTAAGGTGACCAGATTTTTGAGAACAAAATAGAGGACAAAATGCCATATATCCTCAATTTGCCGCCCCGGTGGCGCAATGGTCTAACCGATGGCCTCTGATCATTCGTCCGAAAGGGGTCCGGGTTCGAATCCCGTCAGGCATGGATGTTGTGTTCGTCTTACGGCACTGGCTCTCTCCCTTCACTGGAACCAGTGACCCTAAATTAGGGACGGGCGACTGCTTATTGCCCATTGTGTTGCTTACGGTGTCGTTAAACCTCCAATCAAAAAAAAAAGGTGGCTAGGTTTTTGAGGACGAAATAGAGGACAAAACGCCATGCTATCCTCAATTTGCCACCCCGGTGGCGCAATGGTCTAACCGATGGCTTCTGATCATTCGTCCGAAAGGGGTCCGTGTTTGAATCCTGGTGAGGCATGGATGTTCTGTTTGTCTTACGGCACTGGCTCTCTCCCTTCCCTGTAACCAGTGACCCTAAATTAGGGACGGGCGAATGCTTATAGCTCATTGAGTTGCTCACGGTGGTCGTTAAATCTCCAATCAAGAAAAAATCCTCAATTTTAATGCAAAATTGAGGACAATTTCGTTTCAAAATGAGAACACAATTGAAGACAACATCTGACACATTATGGTACAGCCGAAGATTAGCAAAGAATGTTCTGAACTATAGAGTAATTGTCCAGTTTCATGGAAAAACATATAATGAATGAAGATTATTTTTATGTGAAATAAGTATAAAATAGCAATAAAATGCTGTCATTCACAATATTACTTCTGATAAATTTTAAATGTTACTCATAGGGGAAAGCCCATCAAGCTACATTTTAATTTTGTGCTGAAATTTCATTGCAATTCTGTACAATAAAAAGCGCCAAAAGCGAGAACGTTACTATATACTGAGCAGGCAGAAATCATGGGATACGTGTATGTTATCTCTATGAGAAGGAATATTCCAAGTCCAAAAACTGCACTTAAAGAAACAGATTAATGAAAAAATGTACTGAACAAAAGTTGCAGGACTCTCAATGGAATCTATCAAATACAACCAAATGTAGTGTGAATTACTTATTTAATTTGAAATGGATGCTAAAGAAGATGAGATTTATTTCCCATTCTATAAATATTTTAGTTAAAGCCAGTTAAAACAGAAACAAAATAACATCACGATTATCGAGATGACTTTGTTTGATGCTGCTGATGATTGATATCCCAATTTCTTTGAGCATGCCGAAAGTCTGAACTTTTTTAATTGCGACTATTTCAGTTTTTGGGAGAAAATTCAAAAATTGAGGACAAAAAAAAAAAAAAAGTAGTTGAGGACATTTGACGTCCTCAGTCATGTTTTACGGAATTGAAGACAAAGCACTGAAATTGAGGACTGTCCCCCCAAAATGAGGATGTCTGGTCCTCTTAATAAAATACTACCTTGCAGAATATTACTTCTGATAATTTTAATTGTTTCTCATAGGGGACAGTACTTGGAAACAAAGCTACATTTTGATTTTGTACTGAAATTTCATTGTGATCCTGTACAAGAAAAAAATATCTGAAGCCAGAAAATTGTTTCACTGAGCTGGTAGAAATCATGGAATACCTGTGTGTTATATCTATGAGAAGGAATATTCGAAGTCCAATAATTTCACTTGAAAGAGTTTAATGCAGAATTGTACTGAACAAAAGTTTCAGATCTCTCAATGGAATCTACCAAATGTAACCAAATTTAGCATCGGTTACTTATTTAATCACAAAAACGTAGATGCTGAAAAAAATGAGATTTATTCCCCATCCTACAAATATTTTAGTGAAATCCAGTTAAAAAAGAAACGAAGTAGCACCGCAATTATCTAGATGACTTTGTTCGATGCTTCGGCATGTCTCCCATTAATATTACGTGATTTCTAACTTTACTCAAGGAAAAATTCATCCGCTTCAGAAAATAATTCTATATCTTTACGAGTCAATTTTCTTACAATTAAATAATTGATGCTAAATTTGGTTGCATTTAGCTGATTCAATTGAGTTCTACGACTTCCGTTTCGCACATTTTTTCCTATGTCAATATTTTTAGGAAATTTCAAAAATTGAGGACACAAAAGAAGGAATTGAGGATATTTGACGTCCTCAATAAATTTTTTACGAAATGAACGACTGTTCCGAAAAAATGAAGGCATCTGGTCACCTTACTCTAGTAGGATGTGTTGTCCCCTCGAACGGCTAAAATTGCTGCACAGTCGTGTAGCATGGAATTGATGAGGCTATCGAGGAGGTTTTGGGGTACTTCGCCACTCTTCAATGAGGGCAGTCTTTAGTTCACGAAGAGTCAGCGGAGGTGCCGGCCGAGCTGCAATGCGTCTGGCAAATGCGTCCCAGGCAGGTCGAATTGGATTGAAGTCATGGGGAGCGTGCTGACCACTCTATACGCTCGATTCCTTCCTCTTGAAGCATGTTGTTCACTATAACCAAGCTCTATGAGGTAGAGTGTTATCGTCCATGAAAAGGAATGAGTCACCGGGCTGCATCATATGGCATGACAGCATATTTGAGAATCTCGTCTGTATATCTCTGTACTGTCAAACTGTCGTATAGGTCCGTATGTCTGCCTATAGTTATGCCTGATCAGACCATCAATCCATGTCAGTCGTAATGTGAACTTTTCTGCACAAAAGCTGGGTTATTTAGTGGTCCGGGTTCGAATCCCGTCAGGCATGGATGTTGTGTTTGTCTTACGGCACTGGCTCTCTCCCTTCCCTGGAACCAGTGACCCTAAATTAGGGACGGGCGACTGCTTACAGCCCATTGAGTTGCTCACGGTGGTCGTTAAACCTCCAAACAAAAAAAAAAAAAAAAGGTGGGAAATTAATGCAAATAAGGGGTATCAAGACTTATGGGAAAAAAATAATAAAATGAAACCAGTTATTTCGAATTCTATTTTTTGTTTAATGCTACTTATTTCTATATGTAAAAATATTTTTATTTAAATATGAAAACCAGTTATTTCGAATTTTGTTTTTAATTTTAAACAACTTATTTGTATATGTGCCCATACGAGAGATTTTTTGGTTAGTTGGTTAGAATAGTATAATTTGTGTCAAGAAATAGTACATTCAGATCAACTGTTTGAGCCTAGATTATAGGTAAATGTAGAATATTGTTGTAAACAATTTCTGGGAACGTATACACATATACGATAATAAATAAACATTTGGTACACGTAGAGCTTGTTGAAATGGCTTTCTTAGGAAGAGCTCGAAAAGAAGAACTTCTGCAGTTGGCGGAAGAATTGGGTATAGAAGTTATGCCAAATCTCAAAATTCTGGAATTAAAAAATAAAATTGTCAACTTTGAAGGATATGAAGAGGATTTCGTGAAAGAACTTTTGGCAGGTATAAAAGAGCGTAGAGAAACAGAAAGACAAATGGAATTTGATCTTGAAAAACTCAAAATAGAAGCTGGACGTCAGCCGCTGGGAATTAGTTTGGAGCAAACTGGAAATTCTCAAAAACCGAGATTAGAACTTCGTCATTTGATGAAAACATTTGACCCAAAAGACAGTGATATAAGTATTTACTTAGTTTTATTTGAAAGGCAAGCACAACAAGCAGAAATAAAAAGGGAAGATTGGGTCACGAATTTGATAGGACTTTTGTCCTACGAAATATCACAATTGATTGCCAGAGAAAATGTGGAAGACGCTAAAAACTATGAATATGTTAAAAGGTTACTTCTTAAAAGATATAAGTTAAGTCCAGAGAAATTTAGATTGAAATTTGTACAACACATGCGTACATCAGAGAAGACCTGGAGAGATTTCGCCTTCGAGTTAGAAAATTATTTTAATGAATGGATTTCAGGACTTAAAATAGACGATTTTGAAGGGCTAAAAAAATTAATGATCACAGATCAATTGAAGCGGAGAGTGCCTATAGAAATAAGGGAGCATTTTATTGATAAATGGTCAAATATTGTCGCACCTTCAGATTTGGCTGATATGGTGGACAATTATGAAAGTGTAAGAGGAGGAATCAAGAAAAATTCGTCGAATGAATTTTGTGCTTCAAAGAAAATGCAAGGCAGTGAGAAAAAAACTAGAGATAACTATGATCGCAGAAAATTTTATGAAAAATGGATTTTATAACAAAAATTATGTTAAGTCAGATGTAGGACAAGGGTGGTCAAAACGGAATGTATCTCAGAATGAAGAAAAGTATAATCGCAGACGGAAGATTCAATGTTACGAGTGTGCATCTTATGATCACATTCGACCTCAGTGTCCTAAGCTAAAATCACAGAACTCAGGAAGCGTAATAGAATCAGAGAGGAAACTGAAGGGGATCTCTTGGCACCCTATACCTTTGAAGGAAAAATAAATGGAGTTACCATGCCTATTCTTCGGGATACAGGTTCATCAGTTGATATCATTTGTCAAGAGTATGTGTCGCCAGGTGAGTTTACTGGAGAACATGTGTGGGTACAGCATCTTCTGGATGAACAAAAGGTTTGTTTACCATTGGCAGAAGTTGAACTAGAATGTGAATGAGGTCATATTGTAACTAAGGCTGCAGTGATTAGAAAGTCGCTAGATCAAGGTAGATATTTACTTGGAAATAAGGCTGCCGCTTTGTTAAAAAAATTGATATGGAGTGGCCACCTAATTCAGAACAGGTAAATGTTGTGATTACTCGGTATCAAGAAAAACAAAAACGAAACAACGAAGAGAGAAATTCAGTAAAGAATGATTCAGGGAAGAAAGAAATACAAGCCCTTGAAGGAGAGGCTGTGGGTTCCGAAGAATCAGATGAATTAGAAGAAGAAATTCTGCCATTGAGGCATGATGAAGATAAAGCCATGTTAGAGTTGGTAAAAATGGATTCAAAAAGTTTCATGGAAGATCAACGGCAAAGTTTGGAATTGAAAAAATTTCTCAAAGAAATAGAGAAAACAGATTTTAAAAAGGCAAATCGTTATGCTGTACTAATAAAGGGGATGTTGGTGAAGAAGAAGATCAACAAGATTGGCGAAGAGGAAGATCTTATTGTTGTTCCAGAACAATATAGAGAACAAATAAAAAACATGTGTCATGAGGGAACTTCGGGGCATTTAGGAGTGACAAAAACCAACGACAGACTAGCGAAGTATTTTTATTGGCCTAACTGTTATATAAAGACATTGAAGAAGTTGTAAAATCTTGTGATTCATGCCAACGTGCTGGAAAAGCTGGGGACAAAAAGAAAGCACCTTTAAAAATAGTTCCAATTATTCCTGAAATATTTACAAAAATCAACGTTGATGCCTGTGGGCCTTTGCCCGAGACTTCAAGCGGAAATAGATACATAATTACAGCTATGTGTTTGTCGTCCAAATATCCAGATGCAGTACCAGTACCAGACATAAGATCCAAGTCGGTAGTTGACGCTTTGTTACACATTTTTAGCCGCATGGGATTTCCGAAAGAAATTCAAACTGATCAAGGAGCCAGTTTTGTAAGCATTTTGACACTAGAATTTCTGGAGCGGTTTGGAATAAAAGTTACTCATGGTTCTGTATATCATCCCCAAAGTAATCCGGTAGAACGATTCCATCGAACTATTAAAAGGATGTTGAGAGTTTTATGTCTTGAGTCTGCTCCGGATTGGGAGAAACAGTTACCGGCGGCGCTGTTTGCTTTGAGAACTGTGACACATGAAAGCACAGGGTTTACGCCTGCTGAATTGGTGCATGGAAAAAATTTGAGGACGCCAATGACACTATTGTATGAAAAATGGATGGGTCATCCTGAAGAAGAAAACTATGTCACTGAATATGTATTTGAGTTAATAAATAGGATGAAAAGATGTCAAGAACTTGCCATTAAAAACATGGAAGTGGCTCAATTGAAAAGAAAATATTGGTATGACAGAAATGCGGTAAAACGTGAATTTCAAGAAGAAGATTTAGTATTGGTTTTTGTTACCTGCAGACCAAATAAGTTAGCGGAACAGTGGAAAGGACCAGGGAAAATTGAGAAAAAATTTCTGAGACTAATTATGTAGTAAGCTTTGAAGGTAAAAATGTAAAGCATCAAGTATATCACATTAACATGCTGAAACCATACCATAAACGACCAGAATTTGTGAACTTATTGCCCGGTTTTGAAAATGGTGAAATGGATTTAGAGATTAAATTTCCGCAAGTTGAAAAAAATCCCAATATATTTAACTTCTCTGATATCGAGGAGAACAGTAAACTTCGAGAGCGCCTAAGTGGCCAACAAATTCAGGATCTGAAAAAACTATTATGTCATTACTTGAAAATGTTTTCTAATATTCCAGGAAAGACTCATTTGGTCGAACATGATATCGAGCTAGCTAGTAATGCTATTGTAAGAGTTAAGCCTTATAGAATGTCGCCCAGGCAGATAAATATTCTTAAAGCCGAGATAGATAAAATGCTGCAGTACAAGATTATAGAAGTTGGTGAATCAGACTATACATCACCCATGATTTTGGTAGAAGTACCTGGAAGAGAACCACGCCCATGTATTGACTACAGGCGATTAAATGAAGTGACAAGGACCCAGTTCTATCCATTGCCCAACATAGAAGAAAGAGTCGAAAAGGTTTCTGGAGCGAAGTATATTACAGTATTAGATTTAACAAAAGGGTACTGGCAAATTCCACTAAGTGCTAGAGCTCAACGATTGGCAGCGTTTGTGACTACTTTTGGAACGTATCGGCCCTTAAAGATGCCATTTGGCCTTAAGAACGCACCTTATTTCTTTATCAAAATGATGTCGGAACTTTTGAGAGGCTGCGAAGAGTTTGCCGTACCATATCTAGATGATGTTGCCATTTTTTCCGAAAACTGGGGGGATCATTTGATACATCTTGAAGAAGTGCTACAGAGGTTGCAGAGGGCTTCCTTGACCATAAAACCTTCCAAATGTAAGTTTGCTCAAGATCACGTCTTGTATTTGGATCATATTGTTGGACAAGGATATCGAAAACCAGCGGAACGAAAGGTTCAGGCCATACAAAATTTTCCTACGCCAAAGAACAAGACGCAAGTAAGATCTTTCTTAGGCCTGGCGGGATATTACAGCAGATATATTCCAATGTTTTCTTCGATAGCAGCTCCCTTGGCAGACATCTTGAAGGGTAAAAATCGTAAAGAGGAAATTATATGGTCAGAACAATGTGAGAAAGCTTTTGTGGAACTAAAAACATCTTTATCTAGTTTTCCTGTTCTGTATGCCCCTGACTATGAACGTAGATTTATTCTACAAAGTGATGCTTCAGATCAAGGAATGGGAGTCGTCCTCTCGCAAGAACAAGAAGATGGCGCTGAACATCCTGTACTCTATCTAAGCAGAAAACTTTCAATAGCAGAGAAGACATCAGTACCAGTGAAAAAGAATGTGCCGCCATTATATTTGCGGTACAGAAACTGAAATGCTACCTGGATGGTCAAAAATTCCTCATACAAACTGATCATAACCCTCTCGTTTGGTTACGCACCAACGCAAGTTCAAATGCTCGTATGATGAGATGGGCCCTTGCTTTACAAGCATATGATTTTGTTATAATTCATCGATCGGGAACTATGCACAAAAATGCAGATGGACGGAGCAGAGTTCCAACTTTAGATGATCCACCTTGATCATGCTATGTGTCTGCTAGTGAAAACATTTTTTTTTTCTTTGGTTGTGATATATACTACATAGAAATTGTTGGAAAACACGTAAAGATGATTGTTAAATTAACTCATATATTTCTCTTTGTAAATGGATTATGACTCATTATGTGAACTATGACTATTGTATTGTAAAAGGACAAGAACTTTTTACCACTGGAAAAAGTTCCTCTGGAGTGAGGAGGGGTTGTAAAGTACGACTTCCACGCACAAAAGCGCGGAAGGATACATTGACATTTAATGACTTGAGCGTGTGGTGAGTGATGAGGAGAGTTGCGAGAGAGATATCGAAGGAGGAGGACATGGCGAACTTTGGCTAAGACAACAAGTTCAGTTTGTAACGCGAAGTGTATTCCAATTTCTGTTTTTGTGTAAAGTAATAAATGTTTTGTGTTGTGATCGAGTGTCTGTGATGTTACAGTATATGTGCCCATACGAGAGATTTTTTGGTTAGTTGGTTAGAATAGTTAAACAGACGCCCATTATGTTCAATGTTTTATACTCGTATACGTATGTATATTATAAAAGCTCTTGCTTTACGGGAAATAGGAATAGACGTTGCTAAAGATATTTATTTCATGCAAAAATGAATAAAAATTAAAAAATATTCTCGTACAAGAGGCGGAAAATCTGGGCTTCCACCTGGGCGGCAAACGTCATAGGCGCGCCCCTGGTAATTACTAATTGCTCTGTTTGTATGGGCAGGGGCGAATGAGGAGGGTGGATAGGAATTGAATGAGGGTGGTAATTACTAATTGCTCTGCTGTTTGCTTTCTTTTCAGAATTGGGGATTCTGACACGGAAAGTGGAGTCTAAAGCTATACTAGCGCTCTTAAGATTTTCCCGGAAGAGTGAAAGTGCAGAAAGTGGCTGACGACTGCTTTGTGGGAGAGGTGTGCAAGGCAAAGTCTCTGGCTGGAAGGAAGGAAGTTAAGGAGGGGGAGGGCAGGGAGGTATCTACGTATCACAACGTTAAAATTTGATTTAGATAAATAAAAATGATATTTTCTTTTAAATAAATTGTTCAAATACAGTACCATTTTCATATGCAAAAATACAAAATTTTGAAAAGAAATTTAAGACACTTCATCCAGAGCAAGCAAAAAGCTAAAGGCTACATTTTACTAACACTTTTATCTTACACCAGTGGCGTAACTAGTCAGATCCATGTATGTAAGCGTTTCCAGGTGGCAGGGGTGGATTGGCCCAACGGGACATTTCACGGTGGGCACCTTCCGTATATTTTGTCTCTTTCTGTCTTACTTTGTTAAAAATGTTTTCAGTTCAGTTGTTTTAAATACACAACTGAACCACAACACTTTTTTATGAACGAAGTACACGTAATGTAATTATAACAAGCGGGAAAAAAAAACTATTTTAAATTGTGGGGAAAAATATCCCCTCACCACTCACCAGGCAACTGCTAGAATCCCAACTACAATAGATGGGCCATGTGTGTTTGCGAACTTCTGGGTTCACTTAGTAGCTGAGGAACAAGAATGTATGTACCGTATGTTGCGGGTGAGCGGGGGTGTGTACAAGATGCTATATATATTCCCTAAGAAAGTGGGGGGCTGTTGATTTTACTCCCATTGGTTGTAGGAGGCATTAGTGCTGTGCTCATAAGAGTTGAGTTTGGGCTCAATTTTAAGAGTCCGAGCCCGAAGTATGTCAGGCCTATATAGCCCGCCCGAGCCGTATTTTATGTTGCAAACTAGAGCCCGGGACCGAACGAGCTCGAAAACTGGCTAATCTGTTTAGGCATTAAAAAAATCTCCTCTTCCAAACTTCCACTCCTTCGTCCTTCCTCCCCGTGCAATTAACAGATGACTTTCTCAACTGTGGAGTGGGGAAGGGATGTCTATCGATTTTTATATAGTTTCTTTGACCATTCATTTTATCCTGAAATGCTTCGAGGAGCCCGGCATCAGGAAAAATCAGGAGGCACAACAATCTACATTCTAACAGCATTGGGTTGGGGGCTGAACAGGGCTAAATTTTTTTCCTACCTTAGTTAAAGTAGTGAAAATACTCACCCATGTTTGATTAATTTGCAGAACAAGCTAGATAATGGTCGTTATGGGATGTACTATCAATTATATGACAACACGGAATTCAGAGTGAAAGCTAATAATATCAAGAAATTATTTTGAAAAAACTAAGATTATCTGCGGGGGTGCTCATATACGATCCCTTTCCTCCGAAATGTCCTATATGCAGCATACGCTCCTTGTGATAACTGACAAATGCTGCAGATGAAGGTATTTACACAGATATCATTTCAACATGAAGTTGCAAAAGGTTTTGTTTAGTAAGGTGCCTTTACAATACATAACCGCAGCATAAAAGCACGTTTTGTAATTGAAACACAAAGGAATATATGATTACTAAATGAAAAATCTGTTCGCCATGATATTTAAAAATCTTGAAATTTCTAATTGTGATTGTCCACAATAGAAAAATTACAAAAATTGCAGTACAAATAGAAAATTTTACAGTGTATAGATTCTGTATTTTTTTCGTTCATTTAAATTTAAAAATCATTTGTTATGTGAAAGGATTTTTGGTACAACTCCAACATAATTTTGGTAGTAGCAGTTCTCTCTCTCTTTCTCTCAAATATTTGCAGGAATTTCAGCCCACTTCGTTGAAAATTTAAGAACTGGAAGCTCAAAGGTATGAAAATCAAGATTATTTTACGATCTGTCAAACATGAAAAGGGTATAACTAACTAAACTAGTGATTTAAACCTGTTTATTCGCTTTTTCCACACCGATTGAGTTTGCCACGATATTTAAATATCTATGCTTGTTACTGTTTCCTGAGCAACTGCACTTTTTGTTTTGTTTCTTAAATAAAAACAGTGATTTTCAGTTGTGATACATTAGTACCGCAGAACTATAACTGAGCGGGCCCATTTGCAAAAATTTTCTCGGGCCCTTTTGCGACTGCCAATCCGCCCCTGTTAGGTGGGGAGGGTCGGAATTGTGAGAATTGTTTTGTAGCCGGTATTGAAAAGCATTGAAGCCGACCAGGCGACGCAGGTGTCTAATCACTGGCTTATGACCATTCGTCAGAGAGGAGTCCGGGTTCGAATCCCGTGAGGTATGGATGTTGTGTTTGTCTTACGGTACGGGCTCCCTCCCTTCCCTGGAACCAGTGACCTTAAATTAGGGACGCGAGAGTGCTTATAGCCCATTGAGTTGCTCACGGTGGTCGTTTAACTTTCAATTAAAAGAAAAAAACATAAATTCATTCGTTCAACGTTTCGTTTAAAAAAAAGTTGCTGGCAAGCTTGCCCCACCAAAAATAATTCACGCGCACCCGTCTCGCCCATCCTGATTTTGAAGTCTAGCGACGTCTCTGCAAACTCGGCTTGCGTTTTTCACCTTTCTGCAAGATCAAACGATTGGCTTGCATAATATTGCCAAAGTCACATGCTCCCCTAGTTGTTTTGAAAAGTGTATTATAGCTATTTGGACGAAAGACGGGTTTTGCGATACCCTGATAGGAAAAAAGCAGAGGAAATTTACAAGTGGAATGTGTAAAGCCTTTGTTAAGGAAGAAAAGTGGATCTTTCTTTAATTTTTAAGGTTGGTCACTACAGCACCACCAGTACTAGCATTTAACATGTTATATGCGGTCAGTTGATGACGCTGCTTTAACTAACATCCACAGATCGACTTAGACATTTCGGGGCCCTGGGCTGGGCAAGAGGCTTTCAGGAGGCTGTGATTGGTTGTACTCTATGTTCTAATGCTGGGTCTGGTTACATAGTTATTATTGGCAGATTAAGACATCAATTTGCCAATAATATGGGGTTCTATTTATTTGTGGAAATTATGATTGTCATTTCCATTTGTTTCAACGTACAGCTCCAAAATTACAATATTAACTTTTTCAGTGGATGAACATTGCGAATCAATTTTATGCAAAACCAGTAATATATAACTACACTGCTGGCCACCCAAAATGCAGCACCAAGAAGGACACGAGATAGCAAAGCCAGATTTACTGGACACATAACAACAAATACAAAGATGAAACGATTGAGCTTACAGGCTCGTGCGACTTCCGGAACACGCAGTTATAGCCCATTGAGTTGCTCACGGTGGTCGTTAAACCTCCAATAAAAAAAAAAAAAAACAAAAAAACAATAGTTCGTGCGGCCTCCATGGCTGGCAATAACGGCCGCTACACGCCTCGGCATCGAACAAAAGAGACTTTGGATGTGGGCTTGGGATATGTCGGTCCAGGTTGCTTCCACACCTTGCCACAGTTCACCAGGCGTAGCCGCGGGTGGTGCTTGCCGGGTTACTCGGTTGCCGATCAGCGACCAGACGTGTTCGATGGGCGACATATCGGGAGAACAGGCGGGTGCGGCAGCAGTGACACCTGGTGGGCCGTGAAGAATTGTTGAACGATGCGTGACACGTGCGGGCGCGCATTGTCCTGTTGAAACGTGGCCGCTGGCAGGTAAGGGAGGACTACAGGCTCCAAAACGTCGGAGATGGTGCGGTGGCTGTTGAGTGTACCGGCGACGCGTACCAGAGGGGTGCGGGTGTCATATCCAATTGTGCTCCAAACCGTAACGCCTGGCGACAGACTGGTATGGCGATGCATAATGCAGGCGTCATACAGTCTCTCGTCGCGGTGCCGCCACACGCGGATCCGACCATCGTGGTGTTGCAGGCAGAAGCGGGATTCGTCGGAGAAGACAATGTCGTGCCATTCCGTAGTCCTGGTGCGGCGTTCAACAGCCCACTGCCACCGCACTCTCCGGTGGTGTAACTTCAATGGTAATCGGAGCAATGGGTGCCGTGCGACAAGTCCCCGCTCCTGCAGACTACGTCGAACGGTACGTGTTGACACAGGTTTTTGCGCCACACACCCTAATTCCTGCGCTAACGTTCGTGATGTGGCGGTGCTAGCCGTCAATGCCCGCTGCACAACATGCCGGTCTTCTGGTTCGGTGTTGTGCCGCGGCTGCGGCAATCGCTCACGTCGGTCCATCCGTCCGTCCCTCCTGCACCCACCGAATCCATACTCGCCTCACTGTGGCTGGATGTCATCCCACACGGGCGCCGATGTCTCGGTACGATAAACCACTGTCGCGACAAGCCACTTCCTCTGTCGAACTCCGAAACGTGCTGGAATGACTGCCGTATTCTGCGACGAGGCATCAGGAAGCTTCCCACGCACAGGTCCGGCAGCACAACACACTTCCACTATTTGCGCCCAGCCTTCTGCGCGCCCTTATAGTGCTTCTCGGTGGCGTGCCGGGTGCACATGATTTGCATATTCCCTGCAATGCTAATCGTTTGCATGTCCTCTCGTGGACGACGCATGATGCGAATTTCAGGCCAATCGGATGTTTCCTTCTTGGTGTTGCCTTTTGGGTGGCCAGCAGTGTATATTTGTGAGGCACCTCCCCTCAAAGGTCGGGGCCCTGGGCACGTGCCCCGAATGCTCTTTCGTAAATCAGGCGCTTCTGACATCTGCAGCGGCCGTTCCATAAAAACAGAGTAAAATCACACAAAATGAAGAAATATAGGTACAGCAAAATATATATTATTCTTTTTCAAAGTGCCTTTTCTCGGATGGTACGCAAGGTTCCCATCGTTCAGTTTAGTCCACTCTTCAAAGCATGTGGCGAAGGCATTTTGTGTAAGCTGTTTTAGCGATCCCTGTACAGCTTGAATAACATCAGCACCTGTGTTGAATGTTGCGCCACAGAACTTCTCCTTTATTGTTGGAAACAACCAGAAATCGCACGGGGCGAGATCAGGACTGTAGGCAGGTTGTGACATGATTTCTATACTGCATTTCGTAAGAAACTGTTGAAAACAAGCTGCCACATGTGGACGGGCGTTATCATAGTGTAGGGTTCACTTTTCCACCTGTTCTGGTAGCTTAATCGATATGCGTCGTCGCAGACGCTTCAAGACTGAAATGTAATACTCAGCATTGACAGTAATTTGTGGAGAAACTGCATGCTGGTAGACTACACCTTTATGATCAAACAAAATTATCATCATCACCTTCCCAGTTAATTTGGTTTGGCGGACACTTTTCGGAGAAGGCGAGCCTGTGTATTTCCAGACACTCGTTTCGCGGTTCGTAAATATAGGCGGTTCTAGACAAAAAAAAATTCGGTGGAGAGGTACAAAACATTTGGGGAGACACAATACCTGCATGTGCCCGTAACTACTCAAAATGAATATATAATTCCCATCAAAACCCCGACTGTATTTGAGGGGTCCTGGACCCCTGGCCTAGAACCGCCACTATTCATGAGGGGGTCGAAATAGCGGACCCATGTTTCATCGGCAGTTATTAGTGTGTTTAGAAAATTTGGATCCTTTGCAATCATTCGTTTCCACTCATGACGCACTTAAACTCCGGCTAACAATTGTTCTTTTGTTAGGTGATTAGGTACTCATCTAGAACACACACGATGCAGCAGCAATTTGTTGCATAGAATGCGGAATGCCGACGTTTTTGAAATAGTTGACGTCACTATGTCTTTACATGTCATTCGTCGATCTTCTTGCAGGGTTGCCCAAACAGTGTTAACAATATGCTTTGTAACAACGAGTTTTGCCGACAAACGCCCTTTTTTGAAATCGTCGTGTCATCTAAAAGTCGTTGACTCACCCAAACAATTATCTTTTAAGATTATTTCATTAAATCAATTGTTTCTGGAGCTGTTTTTCCCAAACGATAGCCAAATTTTATCGCACAACGCATTTCAGTTCTTAACTCTGAATCACTCACGTCCATAGCTGTATGGCGAAATGCAGACGTACCTTACACAACTGCACAATAGCAAAACCAGAATCATTTGCCATGGCTAATAACTGTTGCCATAGATACTTCCTTAATTCAGTTAGTCGTCTGCGTGGTTATTTTTTCTCTTCGCACTGTTTGCCAACTTAAAAAAAATACTCTCAGTGTTTATGGAACTGCCTTTGTATGCTACATACGATGTGGGATTTACTGTTGCGTACCATAAGGCTTCATCGCACTGAGAGAGAGAGAGTTCACCTCAATATCCCGAATATGAATGAAATCAATTAAAGTGTCCCATAAAATCAGCTTTTCCGATTCCGTTTATTTTTGCCACCCCGGTGGTGCAGTGGTCTAAGCGCTGGCTTCTGACCATTTGTGCGAGATAGATCCGGGTTCGAATTCCGGTGAGTCATGGATGTTGTGTTTGTCTTACATAATTGTCTACAGGGGCGGATTTATGGGGACGCGCAAGTCGCAATCGCGAAGGGCCCCGCGTCCCGGAGTGCCTCCGATGCACTGCGAAAAGAGAAGTAAAGCAAGGAGGAAATAAAGAAAAGGAAAAAAATAGGGGAAAAGTTATGTTGATGAACATAATATTTTGCGGATTCATAGAAATGCAGTTATGATTCAAACTTATAGTGCTTGTCTGTTCTCTACTTAAGAAATGTAAAGTTGGCAATCCTGCTTGACAAGCGGGTAAAATTTTGCAAACTATAAAGTAATTTCATTCGTGCGTGGTGGCAACACTGACCACTGGTAACGTCGCAACATAACCTGAAATATCGTCTGCTAAGAGGTTATATTACTAGAGATACCACTCCTATCCACGCAGCATTCGCCGCCATAAGCAGCCGTCCATGCTGCAAATGACGTCATGAGCAGGCACGACGCAGCCGCAGCCGCAGTAAAGAAGCTGCTTTGAAACCAATGGAACGAAAGCTTCTAAGCGTATAAACAGATAATATGAGTAATTCAATAATCTTTATCAAGCCGCCCCGGTGGCGCAGTGGTCTAAGGCGCTGGCCTCTAATCATTCGTCAGTAAGGGGTCCGGGTTCGAATCCCGGTGAGGCATGGATGTTGTGTTTGTCTTACGGCACTGGTTCTCTCCCTTCCCTGGAACCAGTGACCCTAAATTAGGGACGGGCGACTGCTTATAAGCAGTCGATTGAGTTGGCCACTGAGTTGCTCACGGTGGTCGTTAAACCTCCAACCAAAAAAAAAATCTTTATCAATGATACACAAACTTACTGTGCCGCCCCGGTGGCGCAGTGGTCTAAGGCGCTGGCCTCTGATCGTTCGTCTGTAAGGGGTCCGGGTTCGAATCGCGGTGAGGCATGGATGTTGTGTTTGTGTTACGGCACTGGCTCTCTCCCTTCCCTGGAACCAGTGACCCTAAAATTAGGGACGGGCGACTGCTTATAGCCCATTGAGTTGCTCACGGTGGTCGTTAAACCTCCAATCGCCGCCCCGGTGGCGCAGTGGTTTAAGGCGTTGGCCTCTGATCATTCGTCCGTAAGGGGTCCGGGTTCGAATCCCGGTCAGGCATGGATGTTGTGTTTGTCTTACGGCACTGGCTCTCTCCCTTCCCTGGAACCAGTGACCCTAAATTAGGGACGGGCGACTGCTTATAGCCCATTGAGTTGCTCACGGTGGTCGTTAAACCTCCAATCAAAAAAAAAAAAAAACCTCCAATCAAAAAAAAAAAAAACTTACTGTTTCATCAACGGTATAATTTAGTTCGTTTTTGCCTGCTTGTGACGTCACACCACAGATTAGTTGTGACCTATGGCGACAGAGCCAGTGGTGTCTCCAGTAATATAACCTCCTTGATTGTCTGTAATCTGTATTTCTGTGTTGCCATCAGATCTCTACGGTGTGGTATTATACAGTGCTACTTACTTAATATTGTGATTATTAACAATATAAGTAAGTAACACCTAATCGGGCCCTTAAAATCGGCATCGTTACAGCTGTTGTTTCTTTTTCGTTTACATATAGTTTATGTGACTAATTCGCCTGAAAGTGAAGCCAGTGAAATGAAGTTATGATTCAGGTTATGAAAAGCGGAAGAAAAATGAGAAATAAGAACGTCTTCAAAAGCAAAAGGATAGTTTATTAGCATTCCTACAGAAGCCTATGCACAGTCACCCCGCTGATGAGTGAATTGAGCAAAAACCTCCGGATTCATGTGCTTCAAAAGAAATGTGCGCAACTGGAAATTGCACAGGACTCACACCATTCAAGTTTAGACAACGATTGTAAGGCTAGTTCAAGAAATTCAAATCTTGACTCCAGCTACTTAGATTTGTGTGAGAAACCATCTCATTTGCCACTGAATGCTTTTAATTGTCAGCCGTCAGTGCCAGATCAAATAAGAAACCAAGAGCATGAACCAACAAATGAAAAAGAAAAGCGTAGGCCTACCTGTTCAATGAATTCATACTATCCTACTGATATAGCTTTATGGCCTTCTAACCCCATCTCTGATATGACAGATTACTTTATTAGAAACAAACCAGAAAATAAAGGAGAACCGAAAAATCTGAGGAAGATATTTTCTGATTTTGGGAAAACGTATTTCAGGAACATAAATGAAAATCACTTTTATAGGTTGAAGACAAATGGAATAAAAGAAAAAACGAAACTGGTTAAGGTTTTCTGAGACTTCTAAGTCTGTTTATTGCTATGTGTGTAAACATTTTCCCGACCATAAACAATTACACAGGGTTCTTGATGGATGGATTGATCGTTTTGCGGACATGTTATTTCAAAGTTTTGTTTTGGTAGAAATACCTCACTTTCATGTATCACGCACAGTACGCGCAAAAACATACATCAAGCAGGAAAAAATAGTCTTTTTACCAAAACGAGAAAGAAAACGAGTGTAACTACTAACTAGCCAAGAGAAATTACGTTCACAGTCTGGTGTTGACTGACGCCGATCACTGTCTGCTGTTTTTGCCGATCGTGATAACGCAAAATATTTGTCATAATCTGCGAGGGCGCCACGATATGGATGGGATTGGCAGAGTGATGCTAATTCAACTTTTCAACCCAGTGGCATGAGCCGCGGCATCGGATTAACGATGATCTCTGAACCTCCGGCCGAGCTACCACATCTGTGTGTCATAGGGGAAGCGCAACATGCTAGTGAGGTTGCCCGCGAGTCATGTATCGTGGTTGGAGAAAAATAATTGCATAATGCTATACCCTTCTCCCATTACCACAGAAGAACATACAGCTACGATAGTAAAGTTTACTGCATTTTCTTCATTTATACAAAAAATTCTGGGGCGACTGACGGGGGGCTCAACAAAATTTTGGGAGGGCTCCCCCTCCCCCGGTGGTGCCTTCCCTGTTCTTTAGGGAAGGACAGAAACGGCATCGTGTTGTGTTGGTCAAATCGCCTGTTTTGTCGCAAATGTTTCCGATTTTGTATCATAACTTGCTGCCGATATATGATAGAATGCTGGATTTATAAAATTCTTAACTATTTTGAGGCTCCTTCCCATTTTTATTTTAAATCGAAACATACGAACGTTAGTGCGAATTCTAAATAAAACGCAACGTTAAAATTGAAAACTTCACTCGTGTAAGAAGAATAATTCATTCCGGTTTGATATTAACACGATTTCTGCAAGCAAAAACCACTCAATTCCAAAATACACACAGTTGAAATTACATATTGGATTGATGCATGAGATCATGCCGGTTTTTTTCACCGCACTGCAGGAATGTGTTACATCAGAAGGGAAAACGGAATCAATCAAATATGTATACCCCTCCCCCATTGTTTTCGATGGTGTCCCAACGTCTGGATAGGTCTGCAATGCCATTCTTGGAAAAACGTGCAAGTTTTCCTGCGAAGAAATCATCAAGGAAATTCTGGAGATCAACATCATTGTTGAATGTTCTGCCACTGAGTGCAGTCGACAGAGATCGGAACAGGAGATAGTCTGAAGGGGTGACCCTGCGCAGAATAGGCTGGATGTGGAAAGATCTCCCATTTTATATCCTGAAAAGTCATTTTGGTCAAGTTTGCACTGTGAGGGCGTGCGTTATCATGTTGGAGAAGGACAGCATGACGCCGATGTGGCCGTTTCTGCTGAATTGCTCCCTCCACACGGCGGAGTTTCTCACAGCAGAGTGCAGTGTTGATGGCCCGATTCCTCGGAAGCATTTCGCAGTGAATAATGCCTTCCATGTCCCACCACACACACAACATGATCTTCGCAGGATGAAGGTCATGTTTTGGACGTAGTGTGGGCATCTTGTTTGGGCTTAACAATTCCATCCGATGCCTGAAATTCACGTACATGCACCACTTTTCATCTCCGGTAACAATACATGACAGAAAGGGTTTGTATTGCTGAGAACATTCGCGGTAACGGGCGAGCAGGGAACCACGTATGGCAATACGCTGATTCTTTTGCCCTCGGTGAGTGTGAGGCACCCAAGACTCTAATTTCTGGAACTATCCGATACGTTCCAGGTGTCGCACCGCTGTGGCCTGATCACAGCCCATCTCAGTGGCCAATTCGAGTGTGGCTTGACGCGTATCCAAGTGGATGAGATTGTTCAAACAATCCTTATCAAAGTGAGATGGACGACCTGAGCGTGAAGAGTCTTTGAGGTCAAAATTTCCAACTCGGAACAGCTCAAACGATTTGCGGGCTGTCCTCGGAGCAATAGCATCCTCCCCATACACAGCACAAATTTGTCGAGTAGCCACGGCGACTGTGGATCCCTTTTTAAACTCGTAGAGGAGCAGATGTCGGAAATGTTCATTCGTCTCTACTTGACACTCCATACTTCCGGATATAAAAACCAAAAAGCCATTCGCCACAATCACACAACACAATATGATTTAGATACGTGATATTACTGGCTACATTTTGATATACAACTGGTAATCTGCACCGTCACTACTGACCTAGGAAACACTCGTGAAATAAAACGGCATGAACTTGTGCGTCAACCCTATAGGTACATGTAAACAACGTCAGAATCCCACACCTCCGCCCCGGTAGCGCAGTGGTCTAAGGCGTTGGCCTCTGATCATTCGTCCGTAAGGGGTCCGGGTTCGAATCCCGGTCAGGCATGGATGTTGTGTTTGTCTTACGGCACTGGCTCTCTCCCTTCCCTGGAACCAGTGACCCTAAATTAGGGACGGGCGACTGCTTATAGCCCATTGAGTTGCTCACGGTGGTCGTTAAACCTCCAATCAAAAAAAAAAAAAAAAAAAAAAAAAAATCCCACACCTTTCGACTTCATGGTTAAGAGACTCATGGCATCTCCAGAAGCATTTTCTAAACTCCTTGAGACACTCGGACACAAGGGCGGTTGATCACCGCTGTGTATCATTTCAACTAAGCAATATTTTTAGAAACATCAAGTATGTTGTCGATAACAGTAGCTTTGAAAGAAGATTTTTTTTTTGGATTGGAGGTTTAACGACACCGTGAGCAATTCAATGGGCTATGAGTAGTCTCCCGTCCCTAATTTGCGGTCACTAACTCCAGGTAAGGGAGAGAGCCAATGCCGTTAGACAAACACAATATCCATGCCTCGCCGGGTTTCTAACCCGGGCTCTTCTCGGACGAATGGTCAGAAGTCATCGTTTAGACCACTGCGCCACCGGAGCGGCAAAGACTTACAATTTAGATGTACGTATAACTCACAATTCTTATTGAACAGTTGTTATCAGAACATTTTGAGTTCTGTCCTACGGCGGTAGTTTGCGAAACCAAGGGCATAAATTAAGAGCGAATGAATACTTGTAGAAATAAAAGCTCGTGGTAGTCGTTATCTCTCGCCCCCTTCCCGAAAAAATTCGTAATTCGATGAGCACGAAACGGATAGAATCCGCTGATCAGATTTAAGGTTTCTGTGCAATTGCATCTATTCATTAATATTTCAGACTCTACCCGAAAAACACACTTCTCAAATAAGCAAAGAATACATCACGTTATAGTGAGAAAACACCTCCAAAATGGGATTTTATCTTTTTTCCCCAGTTTTTTAAAATAAACATACTTTTCTAATGATCCAACAAGCAGTTGATATTCAAGGAAGCTAGCGGCTTTAATTTTACCAACAAGCTCTTAGCTGCTGCGAAAGATATTCATGGCGTTTCAAAGAAGTTCATGAATTATTTTAATTCGAACAACCGCTTATGTTCCGAACGGTTTTTTAATTTAATTTTTGTTTTATTCCAAGCTGCAACTTTTGGAGTTTTGAAGCAGAAAGGCGCAATATAAAATATATCTCCGCTAACGATTTTTGCATGTATACACTTAGGCGGCACTTATTTAGACAAACATAAATACCTATTTGTTTCGTTAATGACAAGATTTCACTATGAATTTGAACAATTACCGTATATACTCGCATTCAAGCCAATCAAGAGCTAAAAATTTATGAAAAACCTTGACCCGTGTGCAAAAACCTTGGAGGAGAATAGACTGGTAAACGTAATGCTAGCCCTTCGGAGGCAACGAGCAGCAATTGAGATAGCCGCGCCATCTGTAACCGCGAGGACTTGGTGAGAAATATATAACTATCGGAAAGGTACGTACAGTGTTTGATTCAACGCATAATATATCGTATAAATAGCGCAGAAGGAATATTCGCGTGCGAATGCGAACCAAAAAATTTCGAGATAAGAATTTGATTAGCAAGTTCTCAATTTCGATGAAAATCAGCTTTGAAATAGAAAATACGCCGCTACATACAACGAACATCTGATACGTGAAGTTGCAGCAATGCGAATTTAAATATACCACATTATCGTTCCTTCATATTACCCTTAACCACACGATTTTGTTCCTCAAATTGTTTTATTGAAAAATATTTTTACCCCATGAGCTCATGAAAAATGAATATCGCATAGAATAAAAAAGGGGGTCTACAGATATATTTAAAAACTATCAAGGCTTTTCCTCAGACACGCAGAGCTCTTTTTTTCTATTATTATTTGCAGTGCCGTATTCAAACTCAATAAACTAATTTTAAAAGTTACTCCTACATATAATATGAAAGAATAACACAGCACTTTATCTCATCTAATTTTCTGACCAAGAATTTCTATGCCTCAGTAAACACTGTATGTTCTTATGAAGCAAATGAACAGTTAATACATCACTCCCCTAACTGATACATGCATACAAAAATCCTTTTCTTATTTTCTTCCCTTATTTTTTTCTTTGACGACAGACCTGTGTGAACTTTTTTTTTTTTTTTGCTAAGAAAAATTGACTACACAGACATTTTTTCAACTTATCTTGTAAAAGATCAAAGAGGAAAACATAGCACAGCATAGGCACTGAAATAGCAGTAAACAAGCTTTTTTTTTCTTTCTGCAATTATGATTTAGTCAAATGCTAACTGTAATATGAACTGAATGTCAACAAACTGTTCTGTAATCAAGTGATATTTTGACCCACTCAGCACGGAATACATCGATCCCTAGGAGTGCAACTTTTACCGATGAGATTGTAGGATGTTTCTCTCGATAACCAATCTGAGAATGCGCTGAGTTATTTTCAATCGTGCACCTTGTATGCAGCGATTGTGTAGCAACATTTGACAAAATTCACTTCGCCAAGCTGTTACCAATTGGCACCTTCTATTGAGGTGGTTCCACCCATGTGTACGTACACCATGGTTCCACCTAAAATCTCTGCATTACGTTTCCAATGGTAAAATTTCTGTACATATTTTCTTCGCAATTAATGTATTCCCAAGGATGAAAATTTGCACATTGATAAAACTAACTTTAAGTTATAGCATGGGATACTTAATGCTTGCTAGAACACAAACCATATTTAAGCAATTCAACATTTGTTTGTCTACTGACGTTATCAATATGCAGGTCGCGCCCTCTATTGACAAGTCTTATCATTACTGAAACAAAAATGATTGATTTTTAATATAATTATGGTTATGTTTTAGCAAGTATTAAGTATTCCATGCTGTAACTTCAAGATAGTTTTATCGATCTGAAAATTTTCATCCTTGGGAATACATTAATTGCGAAGAAAATATGTAAAGAAGTTTTACCTTTGGAAACATAAGGCAGAGATTTTAGGTGGAACCTTAGACCATGAATATGGTCGACACAGCTGCTCCCGTTCACGCAGTGTTGAGAGAACGGCACAAACATGTCAAGCGGGTTAGTCACGTGATGTGTGTTAAAATTACTCTGAGGGAGCAGGAAATTGCGATGATCAACAGCATTTACCTTAGACCATGGATAAAGCATTTACACGGTGACCCATTCAATATAATTTTACTAAGTTTATCTTCATAAAAAATCATAGCGATCAATGGACCTCATTCATGTGACGTCAGGAGTGGATTTCTGCGTACCAACCACGATGCATGATAGTCAGGTGATACGACTCCCGGGAAAAAATCGTCCGTTAATGTCACTTGTCACTAGATGGTGCAAGGAACGTATGGGCCGATGATTTCAAACAACCTATGCTTTCTTATGGGCGGAAGCGATAGAAACAGTCGTTTTTCACGAATGCTATTTTGCTTGGAATAAAAAGAAAAAACGATCTGGAACGCTTCGCAGACATGCACTTTTGTCCTTATCACGTGGAAATATATTAAATAAGCTATATATATATATGTTTTTTTAGTCACGAAATGAGTACTCGAGCGTGCAGATTTCTGAGCAGACGATGCTGAGTTTTTCTTCTGAGGCAATAGGGAATAAACCTTTTATCATGAGAAAAACGTGTGTTTCTTGTAAAATGAGATAGTACTGTATAATTATGGGAGATTTCAATGCAAAAATAGGGCAACGGCAACAGAATGAAACTTCAGTAGGTAAATTCGGTCACGGCAACAGAAACCAGCGTGGAAATACTCTCGTTGAGTTTGCAGAGGCAGAAGGATTTTTCATCTTGAACTCCTTTTTCAAGAAAAAGCCACACAGGAAATGGACATGGAGACATCCAATTGGGACGACAAGTGAAATTGATTTTATTATGTGTAACAAAAAATTCGTCATCGAAGACTGCAGTGTGCTGAACCAGTTCAACACAGGTAGTGACCATAGATTGGTGAGATGTAAGATGCACCTCAACACTAAACTGGAACGTGGCAAGCTCATAAGACAAACAAAATGTATTGACATAACCAACCTTAAAAAACACCATAATACTTTCAAGTTGGAACTGAAGAACAGATTCTCTGCTTTAGAAGGCCTAACATCGGAAGAAGTGGATATTTCGGAAGTTAACAGAAAAGTAACCAAAGCTCTAATGGAAACGGCAACAAAATTAGCTGGGTCTAAGAACAAGTTGCATGTGAACAAATTATCAGGAAAAACCAAAATGTTGATGCAAAAAAGAAGAGAGATAAGGACAACTAAAGAAGATGTGACTTCCAAAGTGGAATATATAGAGCTATGCAAGACAACACGAAAAAGTATCACTGAAGACGTAAGGAAATTCAACTGTGAGCTAGTGAGGAAAGCAATTGAAAACAACCAAAGCCTTAAGATAGCAAAGGGACATCTCAGTAAGGGAAGAAAACAGATTATGGCTCTGAGAAAAGAAGATGGTTCTATAACAAGAAATAGAGGCGAAATTTTGACAAGAGTGAAAGATTTCTACTCCAAATTATATGAAAGGGATGATACATGTACTCCAAACATCATGAAAGATACCAGTACCAGAGTTCTCCCAGTCCTCCCAGCAGAAGTTGCTCATGCAATCAAGAACATGAAGCCGGGGAAAGCTCCAGGAGAAGATGGAATTACTATAGACATCATACAAGAAGCAAGTGGAGAAATTGAAACAGTACTCGCCCAAATTTTCACTCGATGCCTTAATGAAGGGAAGATTCCTGAGGATTGGAACAATGCTACAATGATCCTGCTACATAAAAAAGGTGACATTGAGGATCTCAGGAACTACAGACCTATCAGCCTCCTATCAGTGGTTTATAAAATCTTCACTAAAGTTCTTTCACACCGCTTGAAGGTAACACTGGACATGGCTCAACCGAGAGAACAAGCTGGATTCAGGAGTGGCTACAGCACAATAGATCATATCCACGTACTGAGAGAACTAATTGAAAGAGCGAGGGAATATGAACTTCCATTGTGCATGGCTTTTATCGATTATGAAAAAGCCTTTGATTCGGTGAAACCATCAGCAGTTACAATGGCTCTGAAATCCTGCGGTATTGAAGATGCATACATTAATACACTGCTGGACAATTGCTAAGGACGGATCATAAACGGCTATATAGCGCATAAAAAAGTAAGTGTGGTTGGATGCCAAGTAAAATAAAATAATGTCAGAATGCCAGGAAATTACAAGAAAGACAATTTATTGTGCTCTGAAATCCAGAAGGCTTTGGAACGTGTTCAAGGGACAAACAGGCCATTTTGTGCAGAATACGTAAACGTAAAAAAATGCAATTACCGTCCGCAGGCGTTCCGGCGTAAGATGTCAATACGGGATATGGCCACCATGGAGGGTGATGCAAGATTCCACACGTCGTGTCATGCTTTGCACAACATTATCAAGCAGCTGTTGGGGTAATTTATCCCATTCCTCTGTCAGTGCGCGGATGAGGGTGTCCTTGCTTATTGGAGGGCATTGGCGACCAGCAAGACTCCTCCCCAAAGCATCCCACACATTTTCAATGGGATTCAGATCTGGAGAACGTGCTGGCCATACGAGGCGTTGAATATCCTCGCTCTCAAGACACTCCTGGACAGCGACTGTTCGATGACATGTTGCGTTGTCGTCCATGAAAATGACTCTATCACCGACAGCAGCACGGAACATGTGAACATGAGGTAGCAGAACATCATTAATGTATCGTTGGCCAGTCATAGTCCCAGTTGGAAGCACATAGAGGGACGTACGGCCATTGATCATGATGCCAGCCCATACCATGACACTACATGTCGGATATCGGTCCCTTTCCTGTATGTTTGCTGGACAATATGCAGTACCACTATCACGCCAGATCAGTTGTCGCCGACAATCAGACGATAGATTGTATCTACCTGCATCTGAGAAGAGGACAGCAGACCAGTCGTTATCAGTCCAATTGCGATGTTGATGGCACCATTGCAAACGGGTGGTACGGTGATGTCTGGACAATGGGATGCACACAACAGGACGGCGGGCGTATAGTCCTCCTTCATGCAAACGTCTGGCGACAGTTTTTCGGGAGATCCGCTTGCCAGTAGCAGCCATAAACTGATTTGCCACCTCACTAGCTGTGCTGCGCCGGTGTCTTTTTGTTGATATCACTATGTACCGATCTTCTGCAGGTGTCGTACTGCAAACACGACCTCCCCCGTGACGTTTGCTACACTCTCCATTTGTTTGAAATGATTTCCAAAGCCTTGAAACAACACTGTGGCTGACGTCGAACTCCCTGGCAACATCTGTTAATTTTCGCCCTTCTTCAATCTTGCCAATAATACGGCCACGCGTAAAATCATCTAGGTGATGTCGGGAAGACATACTGAAAATTGCAAGTTCGTCAATTGATTCTTTCCCTTTCAACTTTGCGTTTGAACAACAACGGTCAATACGCGTCAAATCCTTTATATCTCTTATCAGCGCTATGACGTCACGAACAAGTTCGGCAATCCAAAATTTGCATACGCACAACACGTCTTACTGTATCCCGCACTTATGCTAATTTCCACATTTTCCTGCCTTCCATTTTATGGTTGCTATTGTCATCCGTCCTTAGCAACTGTCCGGCAGTGTATTATTAATAACATCTATGAAAATGCAAGTGCAAAGATTCGGCTGTTTGAAAATACAACACACATAAAAATTGGAAAGGGAGTGAGACAAGGTGACACCATATCTCCGAAGCTCTTTAATGCGACATTGGAAAATGTCTTTCAATCACTGAACTGGGAAAACAAAGGGATAAAGATTAATGGAGAATATCTAACCCACCTTCGTTTTGCTGATGACGTAGTCATTTTTGCAACTACCCCATCAGAGCTGCAGAGTATGATCCAGGAACTTGCTGACAAGAGTAAAGAAGTGGGATTAAAAATGAACTTTCAGAAGACAAAAGTGATGTTCAATGCTTTTACAAGAAATGAAGATTTATCGATTGATGGAGAAAAACTGGAGATAACAGATACGTATGTTTATCTTGGACAGCAGATATCAAGTGAGGGTCACATTGATGAAGAAATTAATCGGCGTACAAAACTTGCCTGGAGAGCTTTTGGAAGAAACAGCATAATTTTCAAGAGCAATATGCCATTATGTCTTAAAAGAAAAGTGTTTGATCAATGCATCCTTCCAGTGCTTACGTATGGTGCAGAGACGTGGACCTTAACTAAAAGAGACATACAAAGGCTGCAGACAACTCAAAGCAGCATGGAGAGGTGCATGCTTGGTATAACCAGGAGAGATAAGAAGAGGAACTCGTGGATCCGAAAAATGACGAGAGTGGAAGACATCATGATCAGAGTTAAATCCCTGAAATGGCAATGGGCTGGACATACTGCCAGAAGGACAGACCATAGATGGACAGCCGAAATTTTAGATTGGATTCCAAGGGACAGGAAAAGACCCAGAAAAAGACCACATGGGAGATGGGTGGATGAAATTCGTAAATATGCGGGAGTGACATGGAGGAGACTGGCACAAGACAGACCGTTGTGGAGGAAACTTGGGGAGACCTTCGTCCAGCAGTGGATTGATAATGGTTGACAATGATGATGATGATTTGGAGGAGCAATTATGCACATGGAATGTTAATTTTTCTATTATAAGTTTTTTTTGTTGCACTCATTGGAGCATCATTGACGGAAACTATTCGTTTTGAAACACCGAATTTTTCGCAAAAAAATAATTTTTATTACCCTTGCCCTCGAAAAATCATTCACTAATGATGTTTTCATTTACTAATATTCAAGATGTCTTTCGCATGTGTGCTATTTTTGTACCTAATCATACTAATGAATAAGTGTCTTCATCTGTGCTGGCGATGGCGGCAGAGAAAGTGCATCGCGGTGAAATGGTCGATTTTTCCCGGCGGAGTTTTCTCAGACCTGCGTGCATATATTGTAGTACGATCAGAGCCTTTTTAAGAGGAAGGGAGCTAGAGGGTCTGCAGCCCCAGGCCCCGTATTTTCAAGGGTTCGCAGCATTATGCAGGATGCTTGAAGAATTGGCAGAGTTCTAGTTTTTTCTTTTTTTTCCCAGATATCACAGCAAAATTTATAAAAAACTGCCTTGTGAAAAGAAAATTCCATTTCTTTCTATTTTTTTAGGAGTGTGCAAAAAGTATAGTCGCCCCCTAGTCCATCCTCAAATTTTTTGAAAACATTACAGATTTTTCTTTTTTTTTTACACATCTGCAATTGGGGGAAATTTTCGTACATGAAGAATTCGTTTGAATCATGATATTTGGATCATATTATTTCGCCCACTACTTCGATATAATTTCAACAAGCTGAACCCTGGTGCTGGGAGGGCTTAAAGGAGAACTGAACTGGTATCCATTTTTCTACCATGTTAGACGCTATAACCATGTATCTTTACATTTTCTTGCTAACACTGATTCCCCCATGAATTATGGGAAATATTTTCAATTCCTCAATGAGATTTTTAAATTTAATATTTTCAGCAGCTGATACAGCAGAATTAGTCTCCAGCATTGGAACTTCCTCTACAATTGCTTCTCGAATATTCCTTGCTTCCGGTGAGATGGGCCTTTCGTGGGCTTTTGATTGATTTTGACAAACGCTGGACAGCCTGGAAAAATGGATGGAACTGCCTTGGGTGACAACCTAATTCTTACTGGCACATCATACAAAATTTTCCCATTCGAAGTCCCCGTTACGAGTAATAATGTCTGAAGGCAAGAAGTGTTTTTGTTTGGCCAACACAATCACTGCTTTTTTTTTTTGATTGAAGGTTTTTTTTTATTGGAGGTTTAACGACCACCGTGAGCAACTCAATGGGCTATAAGCAGTCACCCGTCCCTAATTTAGGGTAACTGGTTCCAGGGAAGGGAGAGAGCCAGTGCCGTAAGACAAACACAACATCCATGCCTCACCGGGATTCGAACCCGGACCCCGTTCGGACGAATGATCAGAGGCCATCGCTTAGACCACTGCGCCACCGGGGCGGCGATTGAAGGTTTAACGACCACCGTGAGAAACTCAATGGGCTATAAGCAGTCGCCCGTTCCTAATTTAGGGTCACTGGTTCCAGGGAAGGGAGAGAGCCAGTGCCGTAAGACAAACACAACATCCATGACTCACCGGGATTCGAACCCGGACCCCTTTCGGACGAAGGATCAGAAGCCATCGCTTAGACCACTACGCCACCGAGGCGGCCCTTTGCAGTTCTCGATCCTTACGTATGATAGCTTGCCGCCATTTTTCCAACAGCTTTTCATCTGTTAGGGCTTTAAAGGTTGATACATGTTCTTTACATGTAGCATAACCTGCCCGACAGTTCGGCACAAAACACTTTCTCCCCATATCAGAAAACCTAAATACTGAACAGATTCTTGTCTGACATTCAGTTACACTATAAATTTATCTTCCGCTTAAGTAAAAAAAAAAAAAAGGTTGATGTACTCTACCTCCTGTGCAGAAACTTTGTTTCTGGAACTTCATACAATATAATTGCACAAAGTAATAAATTAAATATACCTAAGATAAACACCAATTTAGCACTGATGAAATGTTAACTACCATGTAATCCTACGACGGTTAGCATGAAATATCGGCCCACAACTCCTCAACGCCCCCTGGTGACCTGTGACACTTACAGTCCGTTTTCAAACTGTTAGCAGTACGGAGAGTTGTATCACCTGACTTATCATACACCGCGGCAGTGGCTCAGCGTTACTTGATAACCATGTTATATGGGCTTATATGTCATATAGGAATTAACTTTCAGGGGTAGAAAATGCTGTGTATTTCTAGCTTCCGAAGGGAGACGAACTTTGAAATGTTCCATTAACGTTGTTGATACACTATCCAGAGAAGCCGGAAAAGTTTCCGCGTGTTTTTCGCCACGTCGCAGACAATTTAATTCAAAATATGATTAAAAGTTTTCAATCCGTAATTCATATTAGTTTCCAATTGCTATGTTTCAATAAATTAAAAAAAGCAAAGTAATAATTTATATAATCTTTCCAAAACAGCTGGAGCGTACAAAAAATGTTTTTTTTTTGATTGGAGGTTTTTTTTTTTTTTTTTTTGATTGGAGGTTTAACGACCACCGTGAGCAACTCAATGGGCTATAAGCAGTCGCCCGTCCCTAATTTAGGGTCACTGGTTCCAGGGAAGAGAGAGCCAGTGCCGTAAGACAAACACAACATCCATGCCTGACCGGGATTCGAACCCGGACCCCTTTCGGGCGAATGATCAGAGGCCATCGCTTAGACCACTGCGCCACCGGGGCGGCCAAAAAATGTTTACGCAAAGAGCTTTGGGCCGCCCCGGTGGCGCAGTGGTCTAAGGCGTTGGCCTCTGATCATTCGTCCGTAAGGGGTCCGGGTTCGAATCCCGGTGAGGCATGGATGTTGTGTTTGTCTTACGGCACTGGCTCTCTCCCTTCCCTGGAACCAGTGACCCTAAATTAGGGACGGGCGACTTCTTATAGCCCATTGAGTTGCTCACGGCAGTCGTTAAACCTACAATCAAAAAAAAAAAAAAGAGCTTTGGAGGCTTTTTATCATGTTTTGGACAATCTTATTAAAAAAATGTTATTAAAATTTTAATCCATAGGAGAAAATAGTTTTCAATTGGCGTTTTTCAGCAAATTAAAAAAAAATGTAAGGCAATAATTTATGTAATTTACATAATCTTTCCAAAAGAGCTGGGCCGCACTGCCCCGGTGGCGCAGTGGTCTAAGCGATGGCCTCTGATCATTTGTCCGTAAGGGGTCCGGGTTCGAATCCCGGTGAGGCATGGATGTTGTGTTTGTCTTACGGCACTGGCTCTCTCCCTTCCCTGCAACCAGTGACCCTAAATTAGGGACGGGCGACTGCTTATAGCACATTGAGTTGCTGACGGTGGTCGTTAAACCTCCAATCAAGACAAGACAAGACAAAAGAGCTGGAGCGTACAAAAGATGTTTACGCGGAGAGCCTTTGAGGCTTTTTTTATCATGTTTTGGGCAATCTTATTAAAAAAATATGATCAAACATTTAAATCCATAGGGAGAAAATAGTTTCCAACCGTTGTTTTTTTAGGAAATTAAAAAAAAATGTAGGGCAATATATATTTCAATTTTCCACAGGGAAGGAACAGCAAGCCACTTTTCACAGGGGTGATTGTCGAGGAACTGTATTTGCATTTCTAGTGCTCCCAGGTTGAATTTAGAAATTCTGATGACTCGAAACACACAGTTTTTGATATTTTCAGTATCCCATGTTCGTAAACAATACTTAGACCCCAAATGGGACTATTTGAATGTCGAACATGTGCTTCGAGGTTTGATTTTTTAAACATAGAATACAAAAAATTGAAATGAACAAGAGAGGGTATTCAAAAATTGTTAACAGTCTTATATTCAAACCAGAAAACATTATTCCATAGATAATTATTATAATTAATACACACAATTGACGTGGATTAGGAACATCAAACAGAAGTCATCGCTCTTTCCACGCTTATAAGTGAGTCACGGAAAAATTCTCATCTGTCGCCACCGGGAAACAAATCCAGTCTTCCAGTTTTTTTTGGGGTTGTAGGTTTAACGACCACCGTTAGCAACTCAGGGGACTATAAGCAGTCTCTCGTCCCTAATTTAGGGTCACTGGTTCCAGGGAAGGGAGAGAACCAGTGCCGTCAGACAAACACAACATTCATGCCTCAACGGGATTGGAACCCGGACCCCTCTCGGAAGAATTATCAGAGGCTATCGCTTAGACCACTGCGCCACCAGAGCGGCGTCTTCCAGTTACGCGCCGGACATGCTACCACTTCCCAGTGGCGGCCGATGAGAATTTTTCCGTGACTCACTTATGAACGGGGAAAGAGCGATGACTTCTGTTAGATAATTATGATATTTTGAAGATGATGTAAGGTCCATATATTCCTTCATACTGGTAAAACGCATCATCTATGCCATTACAGCCAAAGACATGAACACCAATGAGCAAAACATTTAAATTACTTGTGAAAATATAATCGCCGCCCCGGTGGTTAAGTGATGACCTCTGATCATTCGTCCGAAAGGGGTCCGGGTTCGAATCCCGATGAGGCATGGATGTTGTGTTTGTCTTACGGCACTGGTTCTCTCCCTTCTCCGGAACCAGTGATCTTGAATTAGGGACGGGCGACTGCTTATAGCCCATCGAGTTGCTCACGGCGGTCGTTAAACTTCCAATTAAAATATATATATTTATATATATATTCATTTTTTATGTCGGTCGCATTCGCCTTAGTGTTATATCCATATCTAACGGTTGCTTTCAGTCCTCGCTAATGGCAAAACATCCGGTTTTCAAACACTGACGGAAGTAGTTAGGTATTTGCCAAACTATTATCCTCCAAGGTCTTTGCCCGCATGACTGACCTTAAATTTCAAGATTTTGAAAAATATATTTATTGAAAGAAATAATGCACATTTTTGAGATTCTCTTCTGTAAAAACCTTCAAAACACGATTCACTGTCAGAGTTTCCAAATAATTCCCAGTAACATCCGTTACAGTACTTATGTTGCATTTTTTCTTCTTGAGAGAATTAATTACTATTACTGCTGAAATTGTATCCCACAATTCCTTCGTCCAAGAAGAAACATGTCTTTGTCGGCCTTCTTTCAAAACTTTCGGCTTATACACGAGTATGTACGGCATGCTATTTGTTGCGTAAGCTGATTTTTTATTAAATGGCTTCTCTGAGACTTGTAAGTTCATCGCATTTTCTTCAAAGTTCATAGTCCGTTCACCGCTAAGGCACTTTTTTTGTTTCTTTAATATATACTTCATGTCCGACATTTACAAAAGGGGCCGACGCATGAGGGACTCTTAAAGAATTGTATAAGGATACTATTAATCTTTTTCCTTTTTAAATTTCATTTAAACATTCACACAATGTTTTAGTAAATTTAAATAGCCACCTCGGTGGCGCAGTGGTCTAAGGCGTTGGCCTATGATCATTCGTCCGTAAGGGGTCCGGGTTCGAATCCCGGTCAGGCATGGATGTTGTGTTTGTCTTACGGTACTGGCTCTCTCCCTTCCCTGGAACCAGTGACCCTAAATTAGGGACGGGCGACTGCTTATAGCCCATTTGAGTTGCTCACGGTGGTCGTTAAACCTCCAATCAAAAAAAAAAAAAAAAACACTAGAAACACGTTCTAATGTTCAACTGGCTTTGGATCACTTGCCCGCGTGAGAATGGAAATATCCGTAACCGTATATTTTAAAGCCTGTATTCACGGTCATCTGTGGCTGTGTTATTCCGCAGTTGATCTAATATTGTTTGTATGTATCCTTGATTCCTGGTGAAAATCACTTTGAAACTAAATTTTTATAGGATGATTAGTTTAGGACAGAATTCCAGTCAGAGCGTTGTAGTACGGAACATAATTGCACAATCAACAGGAGTGTCACGAAAAGATGAGATTGAGCTTTACTGGGAAAAAGGACTCGCTAGCTGTTAAAATGCAATGTTTTGAAGTGAACAGCTGGTTACCTACGTCAGAGCGAGCGAATGGGTCAGTTGTATTAAAATGAGCTATTAATTTAATATTTCACATGAACGACGCAAAAAAAATAAATATATATATATAAATAAATAGAAAGCATGTCGTGTAATATATAAAATAAAATTTGAAAATCGTTGATTACTCTTGAAAAAAAAAATTGATTTGTACAAATAACACAACATTGGTCTTGCAGCTCACTCACGGCATGACAAACGACGTTAAATCACAAATTTAATAAAATGTGCTCAAAGTCGTTTACTGATGACGCATGTGCTGGTGAAAATTCGCAAGAGAGTGATTTCTTGTGCCAGAGCATTTCCGATGACTCAGATCCTGCAGAAGATTTGATAAATAATGAGCTGAATCTGCACGAATGTAAAGTTTGTTCCGTGAAGTTTTCCAGTAAAAAGGATCTTTTGAAACATGCACTTCTCCATGCAACAGAAGAGGCACACGAATGTGTCGTATGCCAACGAAAATTCTGTCAAGAAAGTGGACTACTGGAACACATGAGCATTCATCGTGCACAGGATAAGCAATACCAGTGTGATGTATGTCCTGCAAAATTTACTACGAAGCAGCATCTTAGGAAGCATGACCTAGCTCACAAGGATGAAGCACTTCATAGCTGTAGCATGTGTCCCAGGAAATTCTCAGCTGAATCAGATCTTTCACAACACATGCTGACCCATAGTGGAGTCAAATCCTATGGATGCAAAATCTGTTCACAGAAATTTAACCAGCAAACAACTCTTTTGGGTCACTTACTCACTCACACTGGAGACAAACCGTTCGAGTGCAAGTTTTGCCTCATGAAGTTTTCTCGGAAACACCACCTCACAATGCACTTGCTTACCCACAAAGGCATTCAGCTTCAAGAGTGCGAAGCGTGCACGAAGAAATTTACAACTAAGGCTGACCTCTCACGCCACATGCTTGTCCATACAGGAGAAAAGCCCCACGAATGCAAGGTTTGCTCGCGAAAATTTAACCAGAAGAGCAGCCTTGTAAGGCACTTACGAACTCACACGGGAGAGAGGCCCTATGAATGTGAAATATGTTCCAAGACGTATTCAGAAAAGGGTGAGCTTACAAAACACATGAGCACCCATACAGGTTTAAAGCCATTTGAGTGTGAGATATGCCCCAAAAAATTCTGTAGCAAGGGTAATTTGTCGAAGCATATGTTCAGTCATACGGGTCAGCGACACCACCAATGCAAGACGTGTGGCAAGTGTTTTACACGAAAGAGCCTGCTTGCGAGACACGCATCTGTCCATTCCGGCGAAAAGCCATTTCAGTGTGAGGTGTGCCGAAAGAAGTTCCCGTGGAAAAGTGACCTGGCTGTTCATTCCCTCATACATACGGGAGAGAAACCGCATCAGTGCGCAGTGTGCCGAAGGAAGTTCAGGCACAAAAGTACACTGTCTTCACACATGCGTGTTCACACGGGTGAAAAACCATTCGAGTGTTTAATTTGCTCAAAGAGGTATGCTGGCAGGAAGGGCCTCTCGGTGCATATGCTCACTCATGCAAGTGAGGATTCTTGAGGAACAAAATACATATCTAGTCCAGAGTCATGATTTATTTAATGTATTTACGCAGATAAAGCAGTAGATTGTACATAATGTTGCAGTAATTTAGTTTCTAGTTAATCTTGAAAGTAATACTAAAAGGTGAAAAACTTTTATTAGATACTAATCTGTTTCTTCTTTTGAATCAAGATATAGATGCAGATCTATTGGTAATTATTTATAAGTTAGATTCATTTGTTTTATGCAATGTTTGAGAATGTGTTTTTTGGTACTTACGTATTAACGCCACCGCAGCTACAGATTTGGCGGTTTAAGTGCCGCCAATGTACACCTAAAATTTTTGCGACAAATCATAAAATAAAACACTTTATTTAAAAACAAAGTAGTCAATCGGATTTCGGTGGAAAATGGGCCGATATAGAGTTCAACATAGATTCAAAACAGTCTCTATTTTCTTTCACCTGATGCTGTCGCCATATGAACGTATTAACGCCACCGCAGCTACAGATAAAACCCTTTATTTAAAAACAAAGTAGTCAATCGGATTTCGGTGGAAAATGGGCCGATATAGAGTTCAACATAGATTCAAAACAGTCTCTATTTTCTTTCACCTGATGCTGTCGCCATATGAACTCTGATAAATAAGATTCCAAATGATGTCTCGCTGTCCCCCTATGTCTCTTGTTCCTCCATTTAGCACTGCCCCACATTCTCTCAACTGTTTGTGTATGAACTCCTGTATCAGGATCAATAAAATTGTATTTATGATTAACTTTAGCATGTAGGAATCCTATTTCTATTCTATTTCTTTGGTAACCTTTCCAACTGTCAGAATAAATTGTGCTACCATCTGCAAAGTTTTCAATAATTTTATCAAGAAGGGTACAGCCAGTTCTATTAGGAACAGTGACAACAAACGAATCTTTTGTTTCTCTACATATACCACCAAACACCCACTGTTCGGGTAATACTCGACCACAATTATTTTTACGTTTAGTAAACAAACTTTCATCAATTTCTACAATGCAATCTGGTCCACCTACCTTCTTGTTTGGTTTATTCTCCATATCCAAGACACATAATTCACGCATGTAATTGTTCCAATCTATAACAGTTTTATCTGATAAATCAAGTTGCTTTTCACAAAATTTAATCGACGTCAACTCCTTGCACCAGCAGTATATGAATCTCAAAGCTGAACAAAATGGAATTCTGCTTCCCTCAAACCAGTTGTCTTTTGTAAGTCCCACTTGCTGATCACACTGTCTTAAATTACATTTCCAAAACTTATGTTTACCGAAATAAAGTTTCATGTCATGGGAATTGGTACATTTTCGTTCTTTTGGTAAAATATTTCGCTCCTGAAAAATAAAATTGCATCTTGTTCTGTTTCTGGCAAATCCCAAATGCGCATTTTCGTAGCACTAAAAAATGGCGTCAAAAATCAGCAAACAAAAAGGCAACAAAGAATCCAAAATATAAATGCCTGCGCGTGCGAACAACAAGATTGCTCTTTATTGGCGCATTAGCACAACTGCTGTGGTGGCATTAATGCCTGCGCGTGCGAACAACAAGATTGCTCTTTATTGGCGCATTAGCACAACTGCTGCGATGGCGTTAATGCCTGTGCGTGCGAACAACAAGATTGCTCTTTATTGGCGCATTAGCACAACTTCTGCTGCGGTGGCGTTAATGCCTGTGCGTGCGAATGACAAGATTGCTCTTTATTGGCGCATTAGCACAACTTCTGCTGCGGTGGCGTTAATGCCTGCGCGTGCGAACGACAAGATTGCTCTTTATTGGTGCATTAGCACAACTTCTGCTGCGGTGGCATTAATGCCTGCGCGTGCGAACCACAAGATTGCTCGTTATTGGCGCATTAGCACAACTTCTGCTGCGGTGGCGTTAATGCCTGTGCATGCGAACAACAAGATTGCTCTTTATTGGCGCATTAGCACAACTGCTGTGGTGGCATTAATGCCTGCGCGTGCAAACAACAAGATTGCTCTTTATTGGCGCATTAGCACAACTTCTGCTGCGGTGGCGTTAATGCCTGTGCGTGCGAACAACAAGATTGCTCTTTATTGGCGCATTAGCACAACTTCTGCTGTGGTGGCGTTAATGCCTGCACGTGCAAACAACAAGATTGCTCTTTATTGGCGCATTAGCACAACTTCTGCTGCAGTGGCGTTAATGCCTGCACGTGCGAACAACAAGTTGGCTCTTTATTGGCGCATTAGCACAACTTCTGCTGCAGTGGCGTTAATGCCTGCGCTTGCGAACAACAAGATTGCTCTTTATTGGCGCATTAGCACAACTTCTACTGCGGTGGCGTTAATGCCTGTGCGTGCGAACAACAAGATTGCTCTTTATTGGCGCATTAGCACAACTTCTGCTGCGGTGGCGTTAATGCCTGCGCGTGCGAACAACAAGATTGCTCTTTATTGGCGCATTAGCACAACTTCTGCTGCGGTGGCGTTAAAACGTAAGTACCTGTTTTTTATTATGATAGATATATTTTTATGTGATTGTTATACACATACATTTTTATTGTGATTATTACATATTTTATACATTTTTATTGTGGTTATGTTTTTATTATGGTTATTATACATTTTATTATTTTTTTGCATTTTTATT
Organism: Macrothele yani; assembly: GCA_039090855.1. Taxonomy (NCBI): domain Eukaryota; kingdom Metazoa; phylum Arthropoda; class Arachnida; order Araneae; family Macrothelidae; genus Macrothele; species Macrothele yani. Next base: position 113,275,885 of record CM077013.1, on the reverse strand, counting down.
AATGAGAATATTTTTTGTTACGTTAGAGGGTGCTTTCTTTGCATTTCAGAAGCATGAAATATTTCACATTTTTTTTGTTCACTTGGTTTTGTCACAAATATGTTAATCAGTGCTTAGTAGGAAAGACAGCATACACTTTGTTTGCATTTATTGTGCACAGTAGTGATAATCCACAGTTTCACCTCCATTCTAACAGGACACAGCTGCCCATGTGGTACAGTGGTTTGAGCACTAAGCAGTTGGCCTCGGTTTGAGACATGGGTGGTGTGATTGTCTTACCAAATTAGGGATGTGTGACTTATAGCCCTTAAATTTGCTCATGGTATTCACTATCCCCCCTCCCCCGAAACAAACTGGCAACACACAGGTGAGCAGCTATGATACAGGGTGCCCCAGTGCCCCCACTCACTACCAAACCTGGCATTTCTTTAACAGTGTTAACACCAATGGAGGTATTGCAATGAAATTTAAAGTGAACTTACTTTGTACAAATGGGGTACAGGTTCGAATCCTGGTGAGGCATGGATGTTGTTGTGTTTGTCTTACAGCACTGGCTGTCTCCCTTCCCTGGAACCAGTGGCCCTAAATTAGGATGGGTGACTGCTTATAGCCCATTGAGTTGCTCACAGTGGTCATTAATCCTCCAATAAAAAAAAAAAGTGGACTTACCTCATTTTCTGCGATATATGATCATGACATCACAACATGTGCTGGAAGTGGCCACTTCTTGAACACATTGCTGTTACATGTGGTCATTACAAAACATGATAAATTTAATGTTATAGTTCTAAAATACGAATATTATCTTTATTACTGAAACAAGAAGCAAAATGGATCCAAATTATAAATACATTGAGTTGTAGTAAAATATTTTTATTATAAAAAAATTCTGAATTGAATTTTCATAATCGCCCACCATTTTTGTAAGTTTTTTTTTTTGTTTCATCTGTTAATTTTTCTAAAATGCTCCCCACTTTTAAAAATTATTCCCTAAATTTTTTCAAAGTAAAAATACTCCTTAAAAATTTTTTTTCAATGGTGAACTCTGGGTGTGACCCAAGACAGTCTCCATCTGAAACATAAGTGAAACATTCATTTTACAAAATAAAAAAAACATAGAGATAATTCATAATTATTTTTGAGGTTTCAGTGGCATATAATCAAAAAACGGGAAACAACAAACTAAAACTGTGAACAGAATAGGACAGATGACAACTAAAAGTTTTATTACCTGTAGGATCGATACATCAGATTGCTAAACCACTTCGCCATGCCAACCTTTCGTGGCACGTAAGATATCCAAACGATAATTTCCTGTCAAGTGTTCGCCAGCATTTGTGGCATTTCTGTTACTATCATGGCACCTCTTCTGGTCATTGAGGGAGGTCACAGGGGTCTGGTGAATGATGTTTTTCACGTATCCCCACAGGAAGAAATCCAGTGGCGTAATATCGGGGGTGCACGGAGACCACTATTATGGACCCACCATGGGCCCACTATGCCTAACCCAATGCCCAGGAAAATGCAGTTCAAGAAATTCTCAGACAATGACAGCCCAATGTGGCTGTGCACCATCGTGCTGGAACACCACATTTAGCTGCTGATTTTCCAGCTGAGGCAACAGATACAGCTGTAGCATGTCTAGATAGGTCATCGCTGTCACTGTTTTCTCCACAAAGAAAAGAGGCCCCAACACTTCTGAACATGACAAAGCGCACCAGACATTTACCTTTTGATATCTCGTTCGACTTCTCGAATGGTATGAGGGTTTTCAGAGCATGGTCAACTGATTTTTCATCTTAACTTGTAGAAAAAAATTCGTGCCAATAACACTAACTGTTAGAATGCTGTTGTTGCATGATATAACATATTACTGAAAGGCGAAATGGATGATGAAAATGAATTTATTTAACTGAAGCAAAAGTTGAAAGTCAAAATCACATCACTAAATCTTTTGTGCTGGCTTCCAGCACATCCTCAGGTCAATTTTAAAATGAGATACTGTAAAAATGTGAAAAAGAGTCCACCGTGGAATATCATTCTTATATGAACACATCCCTTTCAGCTCTCGAATGACTTCAAAAATGTCACCACACTCTGACTGATGATTGTTGTGTCTTAATTGTTATTGGGTGAGTTCTGAAATAAAGTTCAATTTAGTAGTTTATTTGGTCCTTGTTGTTAAAAATGAAAGATATCCAAGGTGGAGGTATGACTGGGTACTTCATCATTACAACATTTGTCAGAGTTATTGATGATATGTAAACTCTCCACTAGCAAAATCACACTCCTGTTTTTATGACTTGAAATAAATTGTGCCTCATTCCATACAGGGATATGAGCTCCTTGGCTAACTAATCTTGCAAATGCGGTAGAGTTTGAATGTGTTTTGACACTATACTTGTGTTCTGAAATACAACATTTTTCATCTCAATCTCACTCCTGTGCCCTGACCTTTGACCACATTTTGATATTAAACAGAATTGGTTCAGTATACCTCCGGAACAACATACTAAAGTTTTGTCGCAATAGGAGCATTTTTAGTCAAGCTATGAGGATAATGGCTGTGGAATAAATCTTGCTCCTATGCCCTGACCTTTGACCCCATTTTGATGATATTCAACAGAACCAGTTCAGTATACCTCTGGAACAACATGATAAAATTTTGTCACGATCGAAGCATTTTTACGTAAGTTATGACATATAAAGGCGATGGAATAGATCCCGCTCCTATGATCTGGCCTTTGACCCCATTTCGCCCATTCTCAATAAGGTTTGTCCTCAGGTTGTCCCCTACCACATACTAAAATTTCATCGGAATTGAACCATTTTTACGCGAGTTATCATGCGGACAGACAGACAGACACTCAAAGCTAGAGCATATAGGCTTCTTCAACCTACGGTTGGAAAGCGTAAAGAAGAACACCCAGAAGAAATGCTGGTAGGAATGTCATATTATAATATGTTAATTGTTAAGGGCAGCATAAACTGTGATCCAAGTTGGAATGTCATTGGATGAAATGACGATGTCACTGTGATGACAACATGCAAATGTATGCAGGAAGGACTAGGGTGTTCAGAATGAAGTCATTTGTTTGCTGTCGGTATCTTCAGTGCTCATAGAAGAAGCTATCATTCCTGGACGACACAGACATTCAACATTTGTTCAGTTATCGGAGTTCGAGCGAGGCCATAACGTGGGTCTGCGGAAAGGAGGTTGGTCCTTCCATCAAATTGCAGACCGAGTGGGACGAGAAGTATTGGCCATGGTAAGATGGTGGCATCGGTGGTCAGAGAAGCATCCACACACTTGCAGATGTAGTTCTGGGCAACACAGAGTTACGGACGCACGAGAAGATCGGCGTATAAGGAGGGCAATGGTGTCACACGTTCGATCCTCTGTTATACCAAGGGTGTCTACCAGAACGATATGGAATTGTTTGTTGGAAGCAGAACTATGGGCACGCTTACCGTTGGCATGGTTACCCCTGACCCCTGGTCACCGTTGAGCACGTTTGCAGTGGTGTCAAGAACGAGTTCATTGGAGGGAAGAATGGTGATCTATATTCTTCAGGGATAAAAGCTGATTATACTTGGAAGCATGTGACGGTCGTGTACACATTCGGCAATGACAAGGTAAGTGGCTTCTGCCATAGTGCATCCGCCAATGACACTTAGTCGCACATCATAGTGTGGGGAGCGATTAGCTATCACTCTCATAAGAGTCTGGGTCTGGTATTTGTACTGGGCACACTGGATAGCAGTACGTACATCAGTGACATTGTGCAGCCGGTTGTCCTGCCATTTTTGAGTGTGATCTGAAATGCAATATTCCAGTAGGCTAACACCCCCCCCCCCCACTTCACCCAGGCAGCTCAACATGCTCTTCAGGTTGTGCATCAACTCCCTTGGCCAGCATGCTTTTCCAGACTTGTCTCCAATCGAGCGTGTCTGGGACTAGATCGGACAAAGACTTTTCCGCTGACCCGGCAGGCAGCGACCATTTCTGAATTACGCGTCCAAGTTGAAAGCTCATGGAATGCTATCCTCCAGCATGGGATCCAGCATTTGTATGACCAATTGCATGCCAGATTGGAAGCTTGCATTGCTTCTGGAGGAGGTGCAACACTTTACTAAAATGTGCCTTCTGTGCACTGTAATATGCATTAAAAGGTAAAATGAACATTGAATCAATTCGCACATGTGATCACTTTCCTTTCTTAACAAGTTGTTGCTATGACATAAATCTCGCAGCTGCAATTTTTAATGGTGTTCTTTTTTCACTTTCCGGCAGTGTATATTTTCATCCTTAAACAAATCCAACCTTCTTTCTTATCTCAATGTGGAACTATTTATATTGCATAGTAACACATGGGAAACTGCTGTCTGAAATGGTTCCCTATCACTTTCCCCTGTTCATTCTGTCTAGGATTCACTTAGTCCACAGTTAATTATGTCCACTGTTCATTTAGGCTACTGTTGACCTTGCCCACCTTCATTTCAACAATGGATAGAATACCATGGACATTTTCTGTTGTGATAGAATTTTTGTTACTAGGCAGAAAGAAAAAAAAAAAAGGTCAGCAGACGATTTTTTTTCTTGTTTAATTTTTCGATTAAAATAAGACTATTTTAAGTGTTGTTTAAGTAAAATGAGGAACTGAACTTTGAAGTGTTTTTAACTCTTTTGTGTGGCATGATGTCAATCACTACAACATAAATCAAAGTTTATTCCATTGGCCATAAATGTGCTGGATTGAAAAGGAAAATTGTAGACCACCGTTTGTCTTTATGCAAAAAGTCTCTATTTTCCTTCTGCCACAATGCAGATTCACAATCTAAACTTTTTTCACCATTATACAGGATGTGTTGAGTGTCTTCCCTGATTATGATAAATCGTATAAAATGAACCACGTTCATTAGACACATACAGTTTTCCAATATAGCTTACCTGAAATCCAGAGATTTTTTTGGGGTCATCAGCACTCCTTTTGTTACATGGTGGACATCCAGTCGGTTCCCTATCTCTTTCCGTGTCTGATGCAACATGTCATCTGCGATGATTGCAAATGCTTCAGTTATTCTTCCCTTCAAAGTGTTAATATCTGCAACTGGTGTTACATAAACTTGATCCTTAATGTAGCCCCATAAAAAGAAGTCAAGGTGCGTAATGTCTGGGGATCTTGGTAGCCAGGATATGGAACCATCTCTGCTTAGCCATTTGTTAGGAAATTTGTCAATTGTCGGACTGGTACACCCCAGTGCGGGGGGGGGGGCATCATCCTGCTGGCACCAGTGCTTCGACATCATAAAAATTCAGTACCCTAGTTTTTGTCCCAGATTACCCTAAATGTAGTCAAATTACCCTAAATTCGAATAGCAAAATACCATGTTTTTTAGGGCTGTGATTTCGAATTAAAAATATAACCTAAGTTTTCTACCATTTTTTTTTAACCACAGGCATTTTTCTAGAGTAAAGTATATGCTGAATGTGTATCCTTTTGAAATTCTGAGGAATACTTTATTCTTCATATGCAACTTTAGATTACTTGCAATAGAAAAACACAACTGCAAAAATCTGACAAAAGGTGACGATGATGGGCAAAACACGTAACAATATTAATAAATAAAGGTAACTTGATCACGCTAGTTACGTTAAATGAAAACTTTTACAAAAAGTTCGTAAGTTGGAAGCTTTCGACCTTATCTTAGGTCTTCATCACGCCAATGGAGGACTAAGGCGAAGCAAAACGAATTGCTTCTTTTGACAATCGTTTTGCCCTCCGTTACCGTGAAAGCCTGGAAATTATTTTGAACTCTATGACTTGCAATTCCGAATCTCCTCTCTACATTCCGATGATCTGGAGATCAATTCTAAGTTTTGGCAACAAAAATAGGAAAAATTCAAATGTAGAATCTGGCAACAATCTTAGTCCTCCATTGGCGTGATGAAGACCTAAGATAAGGTCGAAAGCTTCCAACTTACGAACTTTTTGTAAAAGTTTTCATTTAACGCAACTAGCATGATCAAGTTACCTTTATTTGTCTGACAAAAGGTGTATCACTTACTCACCTTAACCCTTACTTGGCAATTGTAGTGTACAATATAATTTTAAGTTCACTTTTTTTGTTGTCATATTCCTTTTAGTTTTAATAATTCAGCACTTTCTGTTGCAGTGGCACTTGCTTTAGATACAGCAGAAGCGTTGAGCATCACAGTACTCGGCTGAAAGTGATAGCGTACTTCGTTCAACAGCTGTATTAGAAGGTAGGAGTGTCATCAATGCACCAATCACAACTTCTAAATTTTTATATAAAAATGTCCCTTTTGTATTTTTTGTTGCAAATATTTTTTTCCAATAAAGTTCTGCTATTAAGCCTACAAGTTCATCTTTGGTTGATACACAGAGATAATTTAGATTTAGAAATGACTGCTGTCGCCATTCCAGCTCTGCTTGTTGCTGATCACAGTCATTAAGGAGAAAAGGCAAATGCTTTAAAATTCCACGAAGCGATGGAAAGCATAGGTTATGCGCTTCCTCAGGATCAATAACGCGAATTGTATAAAATATGACATCATTCATCTGGAAGTGAGTCTGTATCTGTTCGATCAATTCAACAAAAAAAATTATGGCATGTCTTGTAAAAAACAATTATTTCTGTTGAAGAAGCCATGGGGTCCTTTTCTAAATCTTGCATAGTGTCATATGCAGCTACTCCAATGTAAGTATCCTTCAATTCTACATAATATGCTTCATTTTTAGGACTTAGTTTAACTAATTATGATAGATTTGAGCCAATATTGTTGCTTTTTTATAAAATTTAAAAACAGATTCTGTAGAAGTTTACAAACTTGTTCTGGAAGTTTAAATAAACATGGTGTTTCTGATTGAAATAGTTTGTTAAAATAATTTGTAACTTGGAAAATGTGATTCATAAACTGTAAATAGGCTTTATTGAATGGATTTTTCAAACTAGAAATGATGGCATCATTGGTTTTTTACGGATCATCAATAACTGCACTAATAAAAAACAACAACTTTAGGGCATCATATTGTTTCAAAATTCTGTCTACACATGCTTGTAGTGACAGCCAATCTTGTCTGTCAAGGAGAAAGCATTTTATGGTGCGCAACATTAACAAATGCTTGGAACTCTTCCAGAGGCTCTGTTCATTTTGCACTCATGTGAAAGTAGGAAGGGATGTTCCTGAACAGGTCTTCCAAATTTCTTGGTAGTTTGCGACATGCCTAAGACCCAGCAAGGTTTATTAAGTGGCAAGAACAGCCAATGACAACAACATGAGGCATATCTGCTTTCAAAAGTGCTTGGACAGAGTGATGAATACCCCCATCTGCGATGTGCCTGCACCACAGGACACACATAAGATAAAGGCAGATAGCAGTGAGAGCACATGTCCTCGTAGCTCAGTTGGAAAAGCGACTTACTCCAAAGTGAGGGGACTCAGGTTCGATGCCCGGTGCGGACTAACTTGTATGTTATATATCATAACGTTTTTTGTGTTAGACGAATCTATTATGTTACTTAGAGATATTCCCACACCTTCAAAAGCATTTTTAAAAATGTCACAGATTCCTTGAGCACTTCAATCTGAGCATTTTACTAAATCAAAAATCTCACTTGAACTGCCTTATTCACAGTATAATAAAAAACAACTATAATAGCTAGTTGTTTTGAAGCAGATATGTCAGTTGTTTCATCAACAATTACACTGAGTCTTGTCGTTTTCAATACATCAATCAGTTGTTGTTTGTAGGTATGACCTGTTACCTGTCCAATGATGTTTGTTGCCTTCTGTTTTCCAAGATGAACATCTAGCACTTTTGATTCAGGGCACAGATCTTTAAAAAAGAGCACGAAATCATCAATAAGGGAGATTGGAAAGTCATGCTTTGCCAGAAATTTGCACATTTTTATTTCCATTGCTTTCACTTTCTCCTGGTGATTGGAGTTAACAGAAATCATTGAAGAAACTGACTGGTTGTGCTGTATCTCATTCATCAATTTGCAATGCTTTTTGCTTGCTCCATGTTGCTCTAATTCTGATTTTCCACAAATTAAGTGCATATCACAGACTTTACAATAAGCCAGATCTTTACTATACAATACCCAGATTGGCTCATACTCGATTTCTGTAACCAGGATTTTAATTTAGGTTTTTGCAATCAGCTGCTACTAAATTTTTGCATGTACTGGTAGCTAGCGATACCCAGACATTTAATTTTGGATGGAGTAGCATGGATGTCCCCACCACTTTTACATTGATTCTGAATCTTGAAAATAGTCACTTTTCCTCTTCCCACATTTCCTCATCAACATATTGGAGTGCACTTCATCCATATTAAAAATCACCTGCTCCAATTATCTTCAGTTAAACCAAAAGATATAGACTGAATAATAACAGCCTAAAAGAAAACTCACCTTTGGAAATATAGAAAAACAAACACATTACCACCGACTTAGTCTCAACTCTCAATTAGATGCTTAACTGAACCCTGCCCTACTAATATCTTGTACCAAACCGTGCGTAATGGACTAATGGCATTTGTCAGTGACACGTGTCACAGTCTTGATCCTTGAAGTTGTAGCTATTGGCTGATGCAAAAGTTGCCAGGTGCAAATCCTAATTTTTGCTTTGTCCAACTATGCAGTTAAGTTTAGTTACTAAAACCAAAAAGCCACATTCTCAAAAACATTCAAATTACCCTAAAATACCCTAAAACCCTATAAAAATATTTTTTTATCCCAAGAGGACCACAAATTACCCTAAAAAAGGGTAATTGCCCTAAAAGTGGAAGCACTGGCTGGAACATTACCCATGGTTGCAGCTCTTACAATTGAGGTGCTATATCATGTCAAGATAAATACCCGATGTAATGGCGGGCTCAATAAAAATGAACGGTCCAATTACTTTGTTCTGCATTAGTCCGCACCAAACATTGATTTTAGGGCTATCTCTCTGTTTCTCCAAAACCCCATGTGGGTTCTTTAAACCCCATATACGAGCATTATGCATGTTCACTTTACCTGAGGTATGAAAAGTTGATTTGTCTGAAAAACAAATCTGCTTTATATCCATAGCGAATGTCACACATCTGGGCCTATCATTAGGTTCCAAGGCTTGAACAATTTGTATGCAAAAAAATGAAGCCGCTTTCTTAAAATGTGGTGCACTCTCTTCATAGGTATTCCCAGTTCACTTAGAGGCACGGCAAATTGATTTCCTCGTGCTTCATACGAATGCATCACGCATGGCGTTGACAGTTTCCTCACTAACAGAAGGTCTTCCACTTCTTGCACAGTCACTGGCACCTGCCCGTCTGTTTAAACTTTTGATACCAATTCCTAATGCTCTTCACATTAGGCAGAGCTCTATCATACTCATGCCTAAACCTCCGCTGCACTTAAATTGCAGATTTAGTTTCATGAAACTAGAGAACACAATTAGCCTTCTCCTGCATTGATGCGATTTTGCCGACTGACACTTTCAACAACAAACTATGCTGCGGATTTGCAGCACCACCTATTCCAAAAGTACAACGAACAAAAAACTTGAGAATATGACCCAATCAATGCAACAAACTGCGTATGTCTAACTAGCTCGGTTCATTTTATACAATTTATCGTAATCAGGGAAATACTTTATACCCACCCTGTACTTCTTATGGAGTTTTTTTTTTCATGTTAATTAGCTATGACACACATAGAGAACATTATAGTTCATTCGTGTGAAAATTGGTAAAACAGAAGTTATAAACAACTAATAATCAAAATAAATATACTTAAAAGCTAAGAACTATATGAAAACAGCATACAATATGTATTTTAAAACATTAAAGGATTTTTGTGAAACTCTGATCAATGTTATACTGATTGACATCATACCACACAAAAAAGTTAAAAAGATCTTCAAAGTTCAGTTCCTTTTTTTACTTTAAATAACATTTAAAATTGTTATATTTTAATCGAAAAATTAAACAAAAAAAAAATTGCATCTAAGCAATGTCCGTTGACTTTTTTTTTCAAAAATTCTATCACAACAGAAAATTTACACAGTATTCTGTCCATTCTGAGAACAAAATAAATGTGCCCAAAACGAATGGTAGATAAAGTGAACAGTAGACAAATGAACCGTGTTGCTTCGGTGGCACTGGGCTAAGTGCTGGTTTATGACCATTTGTCCAAGAAGGGTCCAGGTTTGAATCCCAGTAAGGCACAAATGTTGTGTTTGTCTTACAGTCCTGGCTCTCTGCTTTCACTGGAACCAGTGGCTCTAAATTAGGGATTGGTGACTGCTTATAACCCATCAAGTCGCTTGTAGTTGTTGTTAAACCTTCGGTAAAAAAAAAAAAAAAATTGTGGCTGAAATGAAATGGACCAAGTGAATTTGGACGAAATGAACACAAAGTGACCTGTCACCATCTGAAACATAAACAAACCCACTTGTACCTGCGGTGGCAGAATACATGTAACACTTTGGAAGTACTTCCCTGTAAACTATGTGAGAGAATTGTTACCTTTTTCAAAATACAACATAACTGCCCCTCACTTTGAAGAAGGTGCACCTATAGATGGTAAATGTAGTGTATAATAGTTGTAAAACAGTAGACTGTAGTAGTCTCACCTAGAAAATTGTAATTTTTTACAAGATTAATAAGCCCAATTAAAAAAAAAAATACAGTAAAACCTGTGAATAGCGGATCTCGTGGTACCTCAACATTTATTTGCTATTCGGAAGGTTGACTTCTGAAGCCACCTAAGCTCCAATAATAGAAAGTTCATACTAAATATGTACATAAAATATATAATTGAACCTATATATATTTTTCATTAAAGGTTTAAGTTTTTTTTTTTGCTATTGTTTTACCATGGTAAGCAATTCAATATGTATGGATACATACGGTACATGTACAGAATTTTCATTTTAAAATACAGTACATACAATGTCAATGCACGTGTTACAATATGTACATGTAACAATGAAATAAGTTACACCCTGAATTTTAAAATGTATTTACTTACCGATGACTAATTAAATCAGTCCGTAGTGTTTGTCAGCAAATTACCTGATATAATAATTTGTTTTTGTATCTTACAATTCATAGCAGTGGCGTACTGGAAAAACTCAAAGCCCCCCTTGCAAAAAATCTTTTCGAGGCCCTTTTGCGAAAATCTATTAGATTCCAATTACTCAAAATTTTGACTTCCATATTATTTATTAACAAGGCCTTATGGGTGTTTTAATAAATGAAATTCTTTGGAACCTACGAGTATCTTTTGTTAAATAAAATTTTTTTCACTTTATTGCATGAAACACAGATGTGTAGGTTATGATCAAAATGATTGCCCTGGTTACCGATACAAATTACTACACAAAATATTTTTGCCAAAGGTAATCATATCATGCAAAATTCATTATTTTAAAGAGCTAAGGCCTGCTTTTTGAAATGCTTCACGCAACTGCCATGTGACAGTGCCTGATGACTTCCGATTTATACGAAATGTCACAACATAAGAAGCAAATAACTGAATAGCGATTAAGAACTGTAGCGCAGAAAACATAAAACTACATAAATTATATACTCTGAAATATAAAAATCATACATAACATAATGCCACAATGTTTTACACATTAAAAAATGACACAGGTCTCTGATTTTTCCCTCCTGCAAAGAACACCTTTTAGTTCATTATATTCAGAAGGATACATAGTTATGTGCAAACAAATGTGTAACACCTTATCTTCATTGGTATAAAAATTCTGTTCATTGAACTGATGTATTTTTTTAAGATTCTCTTGTTAACATACCTGCATAGAAACTATTGTAAGGAATGTGGATTTGAGGGCCCTTGTAACAGCAAGGGCTATTAAAAGGGGCTTCAAGTTCTTTTGAATAGCAGCTTTCTCGTCATCCAGTTTTTATGAACTAAAGCAACGAAAATGAATTCTAAAAATTATAAGTATTTACTGATAAAATTTTCTTTTTCTTCGTAAAACTTCATTCAAAGCTGCCTTAATTTTTGGTTATTTCCTTAACCACTTTCATATGAAGTTTCAGCAGAAATTTTGAAATTTTTTTTGCTCAGGCTATAGGCTCTTTTAACTATGAGTCCCCCCTCACACTGGGGGCTATCAGTACACCCCTGATTCATAGCCTGCTTTCCAATATGTATTTAAAAAAAAAATTCTATAGTGATAATCTGTCTACATCCCTTTTGTTTACAAAAGACTTTCCCATTTGTTACAATGCTTTGGAAGTATCAGAAGAAAATAATTCATTGCCTCTTCAATACTCAGATCCACTTCTCTAAAAATAGATATATTGTATTGAAACCACAGATCAGTGGATTTGTAATGGAGATCTGGGTAACAAAAAGTCACCCTCCTTTCATCCAAAAAAGGAACTAAAAGAAAACCTTTGCAGCAACCCCCCAATGTTTGCTTTTTGAACTATTGTATGACAAAGATCATTCTCCATTTTTTGGAGGGTTCACTATTTGGAGGTAAATATACAGAGCCATATATAATTTGGGAGTGGGATCACAAAACTGCCTGCTATTTTGGAGCATCTATTAAGGAGGTTTTATTGTATTTACATGATCTGAGTAGTTGGGTGAGAATGGGAAACAGCCAGGCTGTCCACACAATCAAAAGGCTTTAGTTGGGTGGACAGCTCAGCTGTTTGAACACTGGATGTTGGCTTTCCTGCTAAGGATATTGCTACTTGTTGCCACTTATATGTAATGAATCTGTATTGTATAAAAAAAAAAATTAGCAAAAAAGAAGCACTTGGAATCTGTCTGAAATGTAAAAGCATTCACTATCTTTGTAAAAAAAAAAAAAAAGGCATCATCATGCCGAAACATTGCATAAAATAATGTCTTCAACTAAGGCATAATTATTGATCTTTGTAAACAATTTTAATTGCAGTTTCAGATACTGTGAATTTGGTATTTCTTTTAGAAGTTAGATTTGCTAAATTTTGAAGAAATGTGTTTTGTTTCATTCCTTTTTTTAGTAATTTGAGGTATTCCTGGCATGGGTGATTGTGGAAAATTAATTTTGTAGTCATTGGAAAGGGATTTCATTTCGTGTTGATGCATTCCTAATGTGAGGATGGTGTGTGATGCTTCCACGAAGCCATGCAGTGCTTCTACAAAGCCACATAAATGCTATTCTTCCATGCAAATGCTCTTTCCTAGGTTTGATGGTGGCTGCTGCAAAAGTCAACACCAGCCTCATGGTGATCATGTGGCAGTGAATACCTGTACTCTACCATGTGTTAGTGGTTATTCTAAATATTTAGGCAACAGAGTGATCTGTGTTTGACAATGCTCTGAAACTGCACCATTTAAATTTATATTGGGGAGTGATGACAAAAGACAAGACACCCATTCAAGCTTGTACCAGATAACAGTTGCATGGCTCTGTGAAAGTGCCACAGCATACAGGAAATGAGTGTCAGTGCAAAGTAAAGTTTTTCCACTGGAATTAAATTAATTTCCCTATATCAGTAGTACAATAAATATTTTAAATCATCACCAAAGAAAAAAAAAATCCATTGATAAACTTCGTCAAAGTAGAGCATATCTATCTTCAAAAAATGATCCTCAAAACTTTAGGAGTAGGTCATAGTTTGTTGTTGCTGCAAAGTATGCTATCAGTAAGGGGTTCCAGTTTTGGTTTATGTTTCATCTTCAATGTTCACTAATTCCTGACTTTTCTTTTTGACTATGATGTGTAATTTTATGCTGACCTCACCTGAGGAAGTTTCCCAAAAAAGCAAATAAGCAACCTCTGCTCAGTAAGCAATTTTCCATGAAAAGATATTATGCTCTTCTTTTTCTAATTTGAACAGATTTTTTTAAATTGTGTAATGGGCACATTTTTTCCCCTAATGAAATTCTAGATCTAATATAAAAACTATCAGGTAAACCTTTGGTTTCTAAAATCCTTTAAACAAAAGATGAAATTAATCACTTAACATTTGCATAACTAGCAATTTTCATCCATTTATTAATTTAAGCAAAAGTGATTTAAGATATGGGGAAATTTAATTTATTACACTAGTTATTTAGCTGAAGGTCTTTGTGTCAGCATCTACATTATGTGATTTCAATCAAATGTACAATTTGTTAAGGAAAGGTTCAATTTTATTATGTGTGGATTCTAGTGGGCATAAACTAAGACTATGAAAAAACAAGAAGTGCTGAGGAAATGTGTTTTTGTGGTTAAATTTTTTTTCCACCTGGAAATTAGTGGAAGAGTAGAACATCTGTTGAATGTCAGAAATGAAAAGATAGTAATTTAGACACAAATATAAAAAAATTTAAAAGCAAACATGAAATTCACTATTCGTAAAGCATAATGAACCTTGTGCATACGAAATCTTTCAAAAGAAAAATTAGTACATATTTTAGTGGTGTTCAATAAATAATCGTATGTTCCTTCTGGATTCGTAGTATTGAATTTAACAAACAAAATGCTGGTTGCTTTAAATCAGTGTAATGATTTATAGCAATGTTATATATATATACAGTTATAACATTGCTATTTTATACAGCACGATAAACTGCAGTTTACTTTTGTGTTGTTTTGTAGAATCTAATACTGACCAAGGGGAGTGGGGATAAAGATTTTAGAGAAATTTTGCTTCATGAATCCCAGTTTCCACAAGTTAAAAACATTTCTTATTGTACAACAAACCCATACTGGTTGAATTCAAATGTTTTGTTACATAAAAGGTTGCCATGTATAGCACCTGATCACCAGAAAGTTATGCAAATCTCAGGCCTCTTTGGCACTCATAAAGCCAGGGGGTCCCCATGGAACTTTAAGTTCCCAAGGAGTGTGGCTTTGGGTAAAGCAAACTTATTCATATTATTTTAATTTCATGTAAGGCATAAGTATCGTGGTGATACTTCGCAGCAGAGTGCAACAATTGTTTTCTGGAAATTTCATTGGCCACCCATAGTGCTTGAGAAGTCATTCAAGTTATAGAAATACAATTCCCTGGTTCATTATCTAATTGAAGAAGTTTTGAACTTTCATTGCGTGACATGGTGCAAGTTCTTTTTTCTTCTCTGTTCAGGGAAAAAAAAAAAAAAAAAGAGGAAAGAAACATGTGTGCACCCCTTGAGAGCTAGAGATAGAGGATTGTTTCTTTAAAAAAAATTTTAAACCTGGCTAAACTAACAACGAAAATATATTCAGTTTTTGAAAATTGCAGTATCTCATACATTTCATATTATCTTATTCTGGTCTCCATGTTATATTTTACTTGGGGAGAAGATATTACATTCTGAATGCAGCACTATTGGAAGAATTCTAACTATAATATTGCAAGGCAATTAAAAAATATGTTAGGTTAGGCTTACAACCCAGTTTCTTGAATTTGTGTTGACGTTCCTTCTTGATATCATTGTGCATTATACAGTATAATACTTCAAATGATTGCACATAACCGTATAAGATGAATGAAATAAATTTTTCAAAGTTCAGGTTTAAATATGAAAATCAGAATGCTTTAGAATATTGCAGAGATGAAATTCCTAGTAATCAAATGAAATATTAAAACCATTTTGGAAAAATCAAAACAAGTAAATCTTTAGATGAACTGGCTCGTGCAGATGATACCCTTCTCATTTTCACCTTGGATTCTTTTAGGTCAGTACTTTGCTGGTATGTTTAGTGACTTGGTGGACTTATGTGTATTTGCTAGGGAGTAGATTACAGTTTTTTTTTATTGTCATGTCGTTTGTCATCATTGAGTTCATTGTCATATCATTTGTCATCGATGACAACAAATGGCCCGACAATCAAGAAACTCTAATTTACTCCCTAGCAAATAATTCATGGTAGTCCACCAAAAGTCATTGAAAATGTCAGCGAAGTGCAGAGTCAGAAGAATCTAGAGTAAAGGTAGAATGGATGTTATCTGTACATATTGAGGCAGTTTATCTAAATATTTATTTGTTTTTATTTTTCTGAAATGGTTTTAATTATTTCATTTGATTGCTAAGAATTTCATCTCTGCAGTATTCTAAACCATTCTGTTTTTTGTTTTAAATTCGAAACTTTAGAAATTTGTTTTTTTTTCATCTTATATGGCTATCTGCATTCATTCGAAGTATTATGTAACATGTAATGATATCAAGAAGGAATATCAACACAAATTCAAGAAACTGGGTAAGCCTAACCTAGCATATTTTTTAACACTTTGCAATATCATAGTCAGAATTCTTCCAATATAAATAGTACTGCATTTGGAATGTAATGTATTTTTCCCAAGTAAAATTTAACACTAAGAACAGAATAACATAGTATGAAATACATACTGCAGTTTTCAATAAAAGGTGCCACATATTTTAAATATTTGAACATAGACCTATATCAAATACATTAAATACATTTTGTTAGTCTGTCCTTTTTGGAGGTCATGGTGATTTTATCTAAGGCTTAAAACACAGAGGTGGCAAACCTTTTCAAGAGCATGTGCCCAAATTGAGGATAATCTAAAAAATTCTCTAGTGTGCTTATGGTAATTTTGGTAGCAGATATTATCATTTATTATTTATCCACTGTTCACTCACAAAAGACAGAAGAAAAATACCAGCAGAGCAAAGCTAATGCTAACTGTTGACTTCTATTAGTACTTATTTACTTCCATTAGTAGGTCTGTGAGGATTTCATGTGTATCATACAAGCCCATGTGTTCTCCCAATGTGACATCTCATGCTGAGCAGCCATAAGACATATCCTGTGAGCACTCCTAATTGCTCTTATCAGTGCTCAAAAGGAACAAAGTTAAAACAGCAGATCCCTTCTCCTCCTGGTCTGGAGAGAGAGAGAGAGAGAGAGAGAGATGATAAAAAAATGCTGCAGTGGTTGTTGAAATCCTCCGCACTGTGCTTATCCACTGATGTGACTAAGGGGTGAATCCTTTCGTACTGCACCACTGTTTAGGTGAACCCAGCAAACTGTCATCATCTTGCTGTCTGGCTGCTGCCCCTCTTTTTGTGGCACTTCCCCCCAAAGATGCATGAAGCTGTAACAAATCCTCTTTCTCAGCCCTTACTGAAATTCCCTAAGTTATTCCTGACATTCAAAACTCAGAATTATCAGTATAGTAGATTCAGCAGAAAAGTATCAAAGCAGTTTGAATGAATTTTGTCATGAAATAAAGAGGGTGAGTCATAAATATTGATGCAGTGGGTTATACATGTATTTGGATAACTGTTAATACAAAATACAGTGAGTATCAGTCCTTGAAATAAAGTCCATTATGTTTGATGGTCTACAGCCAACATTGTGCCAAACTTGTGATTCTGGCATGATACAAGGCTTTTATCTTTTGAGGCGAAAAATTTCTGGACCCCTGCTTCCACTTCAGCTTGGTTATGGAAGTGCTTGCCATGCAGGAAGTGAGCCATGGAGTGAAACAGATGGTAATCACTTGATGCAAGGTCTGGTTTATAGGCTGGGTGGAGCAACAGCTCAATAACCCTAAGCTCTTGAATTTTTGCTTTGATTTGAGGTGCCACATGTGGAAATGTGTTATCCTTCTGCAGACCACCACCCCCGTGGCTGACCAGGGTGGTGTATTTTTGTGCCAGTACAGCATACATTCAGTCTAATTGGGCTGAGTAAAGGTCAACAGTGATACAACAACCTTTTGGAACAAATTCATGGTGCACAACACCGTCATAGTTCCACCATACACATAGCATCACCTTATGCTCAAACTTTCCATGTTTAGCAGCCAGTTGTGGTATCTGACCATGGTCTAGCCATTGATTTCGCATGTTGGATTGTGGTAAAAAGATCCATTTTTCACCAGACGTCACAATATGTGTGATGGAACACTCATCGGTAGGGTTTCCAAGTAATTGACAACATATCTACAATTGTCTGTGAGCTTGAGCTGGTGTCAATTTGTGCAGAACCATTCGGCAGCTTATGTTGGTCTTCCCGATTTTATGAAGATGACGCTGGATTGTGAAGCACTGATTTGTTCAGACAATCTATGTGCACTTGTTGTAGGATTAGAAGCAACAGCTGCATGTAGGGCTTCAGAATCCACAGTAATTGGTCTTCCTGGGTGAATCTGATCTTCCAGTTCCAGGTTGCCAGATGTGAACTTGGTGAACCATCTTCTTGTGTTTATGTGACTCACTACACACTCCCCTTTTGCATGACAGATATTTCTGATAGCCTTCGCTGCATTGTGGCCCAGTTAGAACTCGTGCAACAGAAGTTCACGAATCAGGCGATTTTATTTCTCCATTTCAGCAGCCTCTGAAAAACAGCTAACCAAATTAATACACATGAAGGACTGCTTTTCTTATATGGCAAATATAGCTGTAACTCAATGCATACAGATATTGTGGTATATAAGTTTGGGGAACTGGGAGGACAAAAGAATCACTGACACTCTGGTGTGTATCAATATTTATGACTTGTCCTCTGTAATGTGTGGAGTGAATCAAATCAAATATTTGCACAAAGTTTTCAATTTCTGTCTGTAAGTAATCTGTTCTTCACGTTCTTTAGTCATCACATATTAGGTAACTATAAACAGACATACTTCATGCACAAAATATTATATCCAAGATTAATTTAGAAAAATTATCATCAGAATATTTCATATAATAAAAGTAATTGCTTACCACTGGTTGTAACTTCATTTGTTGAAAATGTTCCAATGTTATGTTCTGAAGAGACTTTTTGAATCACTGGTTACGAGATTTTAAATTATAGTGAAAAAGTACAAAATACATTTTTTCTTGGATAATTAGTTAAAAGTTGATGACTGATGGAAAGATTAAAAACAGTCAAGTTAAAATGGAATTGGTTTCCAAGTTTCTGATTAAAAGCTTATTAAAAAGGATAAAAATGCAAAGAGAATCTGCAAAAAACCTCAATTTAAATTCAGATGTCATATGAGTAAAATGGTGTGCAATGTCTGCAGACATTCTCATGTCTACAACTTAATACAAATCGTTTTCTATGAAAAGGATTTGTATAAAGTTATAGCCATGTAATACAAATCATTTTCTATGAAGGCAATGGATGACATTCAATAACAGTTATTTGCTCAGGATGACCCCGTGTGAAATGGGTTGAAATGTATCCATTTGTTAATTTGTAGCCTATTTGGCTAAAACTCTAGAATTTTTACCTGATGGGTAAAATGCTGAGACGCACCCACAATATTTGTACTTTAAGGGGAATTTTTTGCAGTGTTCTTACAGGGTAAAAATTCATGAGATCTGAGCGAAATTTCAAACTACAAACAAAGAAAGTGGAAAGCGAAGGAGAGTCAAAACTGGCTTGGGTTCAAAATTTGCATTAATGCCCATTCCTTATTCTTTGCAGGGATTGTTATCACTTTTATTTAGCACAAAGGAACAATCATCACTTAAACCACTCACCTACCCTCAGTGAACCATTTTCTTATTATTACAGCATTTCCCTGACCCATTATTATCCCATGAACTTTTCATGGTGTTCAACAGAGGATGTACTGTACTTATTTGTGACAAGCTTTCCATCTTAAAATTGGAGAAGGGATTGAATGCAGTGTTCAGGACAGCATGGAAACTAAATTTGTCCCTACCTGTATGTAAGACATGATGCTGTGATACCTGTATGATGTTTTTTTTATATTTATTTGCATTTGCAATCACTTTAGTGCATGATGGTATATTAATGTTGTATTTGGGATGATGAACCATGTAGTGTTTATCATGTTTATCTTATTGTTTATTCCAATTAAAGTTTTTGTTATTATTTAGTACTGTTGATGTATTGTGTGTTTCACATATGTCCTGCCAAATGTGTTTCATCCCCCCCCATTTCATCTGGCCTCTTTACAGCTAGATGCAGGCTCTGCAAATGGTGGTCTAGTAATTTTATGTTTTTGTTGTACCAAATCTTCTATATTTTTTACAATGTTGGTTATGTACTGTATATCTTTTCCCATATCATATTTTAAGTGAGATATTTATTTTGGACATTCATGGTGGTACCAAAAAAATTCCAAGCAATGAATTAATTATCATGATTGGGAATTACATGGCCTCCTAATGATGTTATGCTATTCCTTTGCAGTACTTCTCTGTAAAGTGCAGTGTTACTGTGTAGATAGCACCAAACATATGTGGGAAAGTCTATTGTGGGGGTGAAGTTCTGATACTTATCTAATGGACACTTTTCTTTTCTTTCTTTCTCTCCGTCTCTTTTTTATATTTTTATAATTATTATATCTTACCAGAAGACAATTTGCTTATGTTGTATTTGAGATGAACTTAATAGTTATTTCGAACTGGATTAACCTGTTTGTATCAAACACAGTTACATCAAATTATTGCCTTTATTGAACTTCAGAAAATTACTATAAAAAATTACATTGAAAAATATAGGGAAAAGAAAGAGGAGAAAGGTTATATTGAACAAAACATAGCAGTCATTATGTATATAGGGAACATCTGATGCCCCCAGTGCTGCTAACCATTCATAGAATCAAGTCTTCAATTGTAACATACCACCTCACACATCCAAAATCTTGTGCCAGGTGTTTATTCAACGTAGTGTGCACATTCTTTATGGCTGGGGAACTTGCAAACAAAATGCAAGGAGAGAATTATTCAGGTTAATTTATTCAGCTCCATAAAGAGCACTAAGGCTATAGGTGAAGGATTCTGTCGTTGAAAATGCTGGTTTGGGGACTTTGAAGGTTGACCTCGTATCTGACTGCTGGAAGGCTAGAAATTTAGATAAGAAGTTTGTTTCTCTCATTTCACTCTCACAGATGCATTACAATTTTTATGAAATTGCGACAAAACCTACTGCTTTCAGCAAAACTCAAAAAGGAAAATATTTAGCCAGTGATGACTTTGCACAATACTTATTCACCTAGGCCTTACAATCATATGTTTTGCAAGCTGAACCATCTTGTTAAATCTTCTAGAATGAGAACTCAACATAATATATTAATTCGTAATTTGTTTTTAAATAGTGTTTTTAATCTAATTATTTCCAATATTGTATTTTTGTTCATGTCACACTGTGCATAATAGCATCACAACGCCTACTGATTGCATACATATTAAAATGTATAGAACAGAATCTTTTGTTGTATGGTTAGTATTAACCTATACATCTAAAATGAAATAATTTAAGGAGTTGAAAGTGGTGAAAAAAAGTGTAATGTGGAAAATCATTTTTAGGTACCATATAGTACTCTAAGAACAATTAAAAAAAATGAAAAATGGAGACTTGGGAAGTAAATCTAATGGTTAACCAAACACTGATGGTGCTAAGCGTATGTGTATGATGAGGTCAAAAGAGCCTTTTATAAGTAGTAGTTCATTGAGCTCAGAGCTCCTAATATTCCAGTCTCTAACCAATAAATGTTTAAACTCTACAACTATGTACTGTGAAATAATTTCAGTAAGTGCATATATTGATAAATTCTGTGGAAGAAATATTCTTCTCTTCCCACTCCACAGCGGTGTAATTTTTTTCTGATGTGATTGATGTTACATTATGAACAATAAATGCATGTAATTCAAAGATGTTTGATTGCTGTGTTAATAATTCTGCATAAATTGAGTTTTACACATCCAACATTTCATATATGTCGATCTGTTCTGTATATCAAACAATTACGACTGCCCCCCCCACTTAAGTTCTAAATGAGTTCCGCTGTATATTCACTGAAGAATATTGAACAAAATGGAGATACGGTTTTACTTTTGATTTTTTTCCCATCTGGAACAACACCAGTATAGAATATTTTTCTTTTGGTGAATCTGTATAATTGAAAACTAGTTTAAATAAGTTTATTTTACCGTTTATGTGAATGAATAAACAAACATTCTAAAATTTTGATGTTCAGATTATTGTGTTTATTGAAAAAGAATGATCATTTTACACTGACAAAATTATAACGAACTGTTGTTAATTTTAGGAAGTAAACCAAGCAAAGAAACATGTTTCTAATACCAACATTCATTTTGCATTGTGCCTTCCTCCTTCGTTACTTCCAAATTGTTTCTGCGTAGAGGAATCGATATAGGAACTATGCACAGTTTCCTGTCACTAACTGACAATTTGAGTACATGCCAGAAAAGTTTCCCATATATTTGATTTTTTAATCCAGCCCTAGTGCCTTAAGTACATGCATATTTGGAAACAATGTTTCATCTTCAGTATACAAATTATCATTTTTTACAGCATAAAATAGTTTGTTTTCTGAATTATTCATGACAAAGCATTCAAACAAAAGGCCCTTTATTGCCAGTTATTTAGAGTCGGCTCATGTGAAAGTAATAGGAGTATGTAGTATCCGCCAAAAGAACATAGTAAAATATGATGAATCTGGTGTACAACTATAATGAATGAAATCTATTTAGCAAGTTCTTGTTAGAATATTTTTAAGCTTATTTCATATATGGCTGCATGAAAATCAAGTCTAATGACTATGTAGTTGCGTGTGCAGTACTGCTTAAAGCACTGCACTGTATGGAACCCTGAACGTTTACAGAAACTCACTTGAAAACTATCAGTACAGTATTAGTTTCAACATGAGTTGCATTTTTCTTTATCCTTTTAGGAAATTAGAAGAGAGAGAGAAAAGAAGGATTGCAAATAGGTTGAATTGTAACTTCATCTCCCCTAACCCCATTTTTAAAGCTTTCAACAGTAAGATTTATGAGAAAGGGAACCCTTGTGATTGGCAGGTGCTGTACATTCCAGTATTGAGCATTATTCCTGTAAAAATGAAATATTTTTGATCAAACAAGAAAGAGTAATGATCTTCCTGATATGTTTATATTTCAGTCTCATGGGAAATCCGTTTCATTTCTTTTATTTTTTTTTTTTTTTGAAGGGTTGGGGGGAAGTGTTACAATGGAGTGGAAAACCTATACTTAAACCTCCATAAAACCTTAAACATAACCCTTCATTTTCAGAACTTTTGACTTCGGATGCTCTAGTGAGGAGTAACATTTTATTAGGTTGTTGAAATGAAATATTGATGGAAACTTCAAACACCTAAAATATGGGGCAAAACAAACTTTATTAAGAAAAATAAGTACCATTAGCAAAATAAGTACCATCACTTTTACCAACGAGATACAAGCTTCTGTGTGCTGTCGTGAAAAAAAGTTGAGCTTTGAGATGTGACAAACTCATGAAACCTGGTTTCAACTAATGTTTGATTGGGACATGATTTATCCTGTTGGAAGGTGTCCAGGTGCATGAAGAAGTGGTAGTCCATTGGGGACAGATCAGGTGAACAAGGCAGATGAGGTAAGGTGTTTTAACGATGAGGCAACTGAAGCTTCTGGTGGTGCAGTGTGGGGTCTCACATTACCATGGAGAAGTATGGGTAAAATAGCAACTTTTTTTCCTTTTTGCCATGATTTCAAAGCTACTGCCCAATGCCTTTCCGTTGTTTTGATGCTAAAAGTGTGCATTTCTAATTCTAACTGCCGTAAGGCAATTTTTAACTCAGATATTATTCTTAATCAGAATGTCTACCAGGTCACAAAATGAGAAAACGGAAGTCAACGAAAGGTCACGGTTAATTTTTTCGTTCCCCCCCCCCTTTGTGCCTTACCCTGTAAATATTAAATTTCAGCTTTGAGCTAAAAAGAAGTCTTTGCCAATGACGATGATGTCATTTTCTTCCTTCAGACAAGTTCTGAACCCCCCAGTGCCGTTCCTCCTTTCATCGTTCATTGACTCCGGATGGCACTTTGCCAACCGCGGTTCTCTCAACTGTGGGCCCGTGTGAAACAGTAATTGCCGCCCCGGTGGCGCAATGGTCTAAGCGATGGCATCTGACTATTCGTCCGAAACGGGGTCCGAGTTCGAATTCCGGTGAGGCATGGATGTTGTGTTCGTCTTATGGCACTGGCTCTCTCCCTTCCCTGGAACCAGTGACCTTAAATTAGGGACGGGCGACTGCTTATAGCCCATTGAGTTGCTCACGGTGGTCGTAAACCTCCAATGAAAAAAAGGAAAAAGAAACAGTAATTACAGTTGGGCACGTTAAGCCGTCGGATCCCGGGTACTGGCCCCCCGGTAATAAATAAGGGCGTCTTTCTCCCCCTTTCTACTTCGCTTCCGCGTCACTTTCCTATCGGGCACTCTAGCCTAAATCTCCTAGCTTCCTATTTCTAAGGGTTGTTTAAGACCTGGGGTTAGACACTCCCTTCCTAAAATCCTCTACATATGATCATGATCAGTAATTACAGCCAATTCGGCGATGTCCGATTGCTGTGTTAATTAACATGACGTATTTACCACGTATTATGTGAGGAATATTTCTTCAACTCTGAATACCTAAACAACTGGAGATTTTCTTAACAACGCTTGATGGCAGCAGAATCTGCATGAATGTGAACGCGGTCGGAGAATATTCCGATGCTCTTAACACACAGAGGCTTGGGAATTCGTCGTCGTATGTGGTGTAACGGATAGCGCGCTCGAACGGAAATCGGGAGATGCGGGCTCGATTCCCGCTCCAAGGCGATGAAATTTTCAAGTTTTCTGGTGTGATTTAATTGACGTGTGAAACAGTAATTATAGCCAATTCGGCGGTGTACGATGGCTGTGTTAATTAACGTAAGCAATAACCTGCTTGTTTGCTTCGCAGAAAAATTCGTCCCTGGTCATTCGGACTGGGCGATGTACCGATATATAGCGAAAAACCGGTTCAAGTTTTACATCGAGGCTCCGATTTTTTAGCTAACAGTACTACGATGTGTCGTCCTTCGCGATATCGCAATGCGATGTATCGTGAAGTACGATGCTGATGAAACCACACGATGGCTTCGCAGACATCGGAGCTTCTTCACGGATGATAGGGATCCATCACGAAGCAAACACGACGTTTAAACCGGTTCTTATGGGGCCGCCGCGTGTCGATGATGCCATAAATCGGCGAATTCTCATGTACTGCCAAGGAGGTTGTGTACTATCTGCTAGCAGAAATTATGTTCGAACAGGTTTTGATCAGTACGATTCAAAAACTGTTAATCGTTCCTAGTCATAATAAACGCTGCTGCATGTTTGTATGCCGTGACTGCAATCTCCGGGATTTCGGGAATTTACCGCAGTCTAGGAAGTAGTTGGCGGGTAATTAGCACGTCTTTTGTAAAAAAGATCGTGCATGCAAATGAGTTTATCCGTCCGTCCGTGGACACCACCATATCTCTGCAACTATTAGTCCGATTTTAAAAATTCTTTTTGCATTGGAAAGCTTAAAATGTGAGAATAATTATCCTGGCATTCCGAGTTTTTCGGATGCGCAACTTCGCCGCTAGAGGGCGTAAATGCAGATATCGAATTCAAAATTAATTTTATTGCATATATTTGCTTCTAAATATCCGATTGAAAAAATATTTCTTCCTTTCGATGCCATTTATAACGAAGACTATTTTAGACGCAGTTTCTTTTTCAAGTAATGCATAGATTTTCCACAAGGGGCGTAAAGGTAACTTGCGTTTCCCCCAATATCTCTGCTTCTAAAACTCCAATTTGATTTTTTTCTGCATCGGGTATCGCTCCTAATGAGATGTTTTTCATGTAATTTCAAAATTTTGATAAAGTATGGTTTGGCCACCAGGGAGCGTAAGCGTTTATTTCTGCTTCTGATGTATTTTCAGCAAAATCCGAGCTTCTGAAAATATTCTTTTGTAGACCACAATACCGCTCACCTCGGAAAACATTTTGAGAACACCAGCTTAAAATAGCGCATAGTTTTCCCACCAGGGGGCGTAGATGTATATCTTATTTTTGTTGATATCTCTGCTTCCAAGAGTACGATTTGAAAAACTCTTTCTTTGTTGGAGAGCGTTTCTGGTGCGAAATCTTTCTCATCTAGTTTCAAGTTTTTACCAGAGGGCGTTAGCGTTTATTTCTGCTTCTGATGTATTTTCAGCAAAATCCGGGCTTCTGAAAAAGTCGACTGAAAAAATTATTTTGTAGACCGATACCGCTCACCTCGGAAAACGTTTTGAGAACCCTCCTGCTTAAAATAGCTTATACAGTAGTTTTCGCGCCAGAGGGCGTATATCTTATTTTTGTCAATATCCCTGCTTCTAAGCGTCAGATTTGAAAAACTTTCTTTTTTGGGGAGTGTTTCCGCTGTGAAATGTTTCTGATATAATTTCAAAATTTTCTTAACGCACAAGTCTGCCACTAGAGGGCGTAAGTTCACATTTCCGTTTGCATCAATATCTGCGCTGGACTAAAAACCCGATATAAAATATTGTTTTTCGGTCAGATACTACTAACTATGAAAATTCTGTGTATTTTCTTCCTAAAATAATGTCCAATTTCACCGCTAGGGGGCGCCAACATTTAATCTGTTTTTCTTAATATCTCTGCTTCTAAATGTATGATTTAAGAAATTATTTCAGCACCGAATGCCATTTACCTTGTGGAACACTTTAGGTTAGTATTTGAGAAGTTTTATAGTTCACAGTTCTACCGCTAGGTGGTGGTTGTGTACTTCTGCTTGCAGCTGTATCTCTGCTTCTAAAAATCCTATTGAGAAATTTCTTATTTTTACTTTATGCATGCCATTCTCCACAATAGAGATGTGGTGCATTGCCTCTTTAAACAATAGACAGAATTCCTGCTAGGGTGCATAAAGGTCAGTACCTTTTTCTCAGTGTCTTTTCTTCAGGGAGACATATTTGAAAAGTTCTTTTTATTTAGCATAGTTTTTTCCATGACTATTTTTTTACTTTCCCATTAGGCGTAGGGTTACACCATGTTTCTTTCTTTATTTTTCTCTTTTAACTGTTCGATTTGAAAATCTGTCTCCGATACCTTCCTTCTGCTATAAGAAACTTTTTATGCACAGTTTGTTAATTTTCGTTACATACTTTTTAGCTGCTGGTGGAAGTAAGTAGCGGCTTCTATTTTTGGATGTTTTATCAATTGAAGAAATCTGGTTGAGATTTTTCCAACTGGTTGCATTGGCTTTGAATAACTTTGATAAATTTAATTCGTATCAGAAAAGATTCAAGACGTGCTCATTACAACCCAAAATTCGGTGTCATCTTTCGTGTTTTTTTGTTTTGTTTTTTGTTGTTCACTTTTTCGCAAAACAGCTTAAAGAGATATATAGGCATTTAAAATTACATCTGTATAATTTTCCAAATTTCAGTCAGTGCACGTCCACTCTTTTGGAGAATTATTTCATCTTTTTCAACATTTTCAAAACATTTAATCAGGCCCTTAATCAATTATAGTTTTTCAAAAAAAAAAAAAAAAAGAAAAGCTTAATTGCAGATTTCGGTACTTCCCGATGGAATTGCGCCATAAAAATTGGTATGAATGCACTGCACGTTGAGTAGACAGACAGAAAAATATTACACTTTCAAAATTTTTAGTCATTCCTAGGCTAGGCACAAAAAAAGAAACAGCCTGACTGCAGATTTGGATACTTTCCGATGGAATTTCACCATGAAAATAGTGATAAATGCACTGCATGGTGAGTAGACAGACACAAAAATATCACACTTTCAAAAATTTTAATAGGCCTGGGCTAGGCGCAAATAAATAAATAAATAAATAAATAAATAAATAAATAAAGGCCTAACCATAGGTTTGGGTACTTCCTGATGGAACTTCACCCGAAAAATCTGTACAAATGCACTAAGCGTAAAGTAGATGGACAGAATAACATTATATTAAAAAATAATAATCAGGCCACATATTCAACATGTGTTCAAAATAATAAAACTGAATGCTGTATCAAAATGTAAAGAAGCACTAAGAAAACAGAAAAGTCAGCAAGCAGAGAAAGAAAAGGAAATCAGATGTGCTGTGGGAAAGAATGAAAAAACTGAAAGAAAGAAAAAGTTATTGGAACAGGCTACAGAAGCTAATGCAATAGAAACAGAAATTAAAGCAGCATACACATGCACATACAAACAAACTGCAAAGTTAAGGCTATGTCATACATTGCATTTGGATTGTTAAAGCTCTTCAGTAGTGCCCTGGGGGCTAAATGTTATCCAATGAGGAAGTGTTTGATTTAGATAACTTTTTTAGTTTTATGTATGAACAGTAATACCGAGCCTTACATGTCTATACTTAATGCATGCTCACTATAACATATGTACAACATTTTTACCCATTCCCGACATAACTTATTAACATCACGCCGAAAATTTCCACTAATTGGAAGCTACATACTTTGAAGTCTAGAAATCTTTGTTTACGGTACACTTGTTTCTGGCTTCTCTGATCGGAGGAGGAGGAATTCGCATTGGTATTGCTTTTTAATTGATTTACTAAGGACATTCTTGTATAAATGTCTTCCAATAAAAGAAAAAGTGGTGCTAAAAGTGAAATTTTGGTAAGATGCCACATAAATCCATAAAATTACGAGAAAAAGTGGACATAATAAATACGAGGCTGGTAAGCTAATAACTAAACTTTCAAACTCTATGAAATGGTCCTAGCCACCCCACATATTCAACAAACCATACTCTTATGCAATTTTGTTTTCTTTTGCTACTTAACAAACACACCCAAGTTCAACCTATGGAACAAGGAGCTACTACCACTTTTTTTTTTTTTATTGGATTTTTAACGACCACCGTGAGCAACTCAATGGGCTATAAGCAGTCGCCCGTCCCTAATTTAGGGTCACTGGTTCCAGGGAAGGGAGAGAGCCAGTGCCGTAAGACAAACACAACATCCATGCCTCACCGGGATTCGAACCCGGACCCCGTTCGGACGAATGATCAGAGGCCATCGCTTAGACCACTGCGCCACCGAGGCGGCATTACCACTTTTGAATCGTATTATTTATCGCATCGTGATCTGAAGACGGCTTATTTTAGTAACCGTTAGTAAGGACAAGGCAACTGTTAAACAGTTTAGTCGTGATTATAATATTTTGCATGCAGTATTACAGGAACTTCGATAGTGCATGAAAAATGATGACAGGGTAATGCATGGTTGGACTTGGACATAAACTTTTTGTCCACAATTTGTGATTGATTTGGAAGGATTTGAACCAATATTGTTCAAGAAATTCTCTAGCTACCTGAAAAGCTTGATTTGGAAACTGATGATGTGAAAGAATTGTTAGCCTCACACAGTAAAAGACTTAGCACTGCGGGCTTGATTGAACTGGAAACATGGCCAGGGAAAGTGGCTCATAAGAAGACTCAGTTGAATAAATTACTAAACTGTACACTAACAAACATTCTCGATAAAACTTTCAAAATCATAGAACAGCTTGTAAATCAATTGATAAGTGTGGCCCTGATATTGAGCGCAGTTCTTCAGTTGTGTATATGTTCGGATGCTTTGTGCAAGAGTGTGAAGCTTGTTTTAAATAGCATTTATTTGCTGAGTAAATAATGCTATCAAAAATTGAAATAAATTTCTATTCATTTTAATTGTTGATAACAGTCTAAACCTTTATAACATACTTCCTATACTCGCTTAACGTACTTTTGTGTAGCGTGCAGGTTTCCCGGTTACAAATAATTCTTCATAGTGCGATATTTTGAGTTTTTCACTAAATGCAAGCTTACAGGTAAAAAAAAAAAAAAAGGTCTACGCGATGGCCTCTGATCATTCATCCGAAAGGGGTCCGGGTTCGAATCCCGGTGAGGCATGGATGTTGTGTTTGTCTTACGGCACTGGCTCTTTCCCTTCCCTGGAACCAGTGACCCTAAATTAGGGACGGGCGACTGCTTATAGCCAATTGAATTGCTCACGGTGGTCGTTAAACCTCCAATCCAAAAAAAAAAAAAAAAAATGCTATTTATTTGAACTTTGTAGAAATCATATATACGCAATTTATCCTTTTAATTTCTTAATTACATAATATTTAATTAATTAAAATGGGTCAACTCCTGCACTGTTGACAGAAAGAATAGTCGAGAAAACTTAGCTTTAGGGTCAAGAAATGTCCCGTAAAAGTCAAGGAAAGGTCAAGAAAAGATCAACAAAAGTTCAAGAAATTGAGTCTCCTGAAAATGGTAGACACCATGTTAATGACTATAAATGTACGAACACGCTAGGTGAAGAAAAAAAAATGCAGGGTGTGAGAATTTCAAATTGGTTTTGGTTTATCATGTTTTTAGGCATACCTTCCAAATCAGATAATGTACAACTGTGGTACTGACACAGTGTGTGCAATTCAAAACTTTAAAGCAGTCAAGTGGTCTCAAGCATAGCTGTAGCTCCATGCCCCCCCTTTAGAAAATTTAAATGTAAGGGCAAGCTTACAATGGGGCAACAAATATGAATGGGAGGTTTAATGGAGTTGCTACGATGTTCAAGGAGGAAGAACCAACAAATTTATGTACACACTGTTAAGTTCATCATTTAAATTTAGCTGTGATTTGTTTTTGTGAAGTAGTAAAACCATGAAAAAATGCTATCTGGGAAGAGAACTCATTATGTTATATTATTCATGTATGAGCTAAAAGATCAGGTAATATCTGAAGGAATTTTTAAGAAAAGAGAGGGCTTTATTATTAGAAAAATTACCATCTTGTCAAAAATATGTTGGATTATAATAACGAGAAACAATACACAAATTATGTAGAAAATAGAAAAGCTATACTATAAATCCGATTTATTGGCGTTGGAATATATAAATAAACGTTTTCAAGCTTTCGCACATCAACAAAATGGCTTTTTGCCACCTCCAAGGAAAGCATCAATTTACACCTATTTGTATTTCTCCCCTAAGGGAAAAAACCAGTTTACTCTTATTCCCTTTCGCTCATGCTACACCTATGATTGGAAGCTTATGACAGCATGTGTTTAAAAAGAAATGCTTAATGCCTCTTCTGTAATTTTATTCAAGGCTTTGATTATGTTGCTCATTAACTCCTACAGCAAGTGGGGATTACTCGCAAGTACTTTCTCCTTCAAATAATGCCGCAGGAAGAAACCTAAAGGGTGGCGGTCGCAGTTGAGTAAGTTCCTTCTAAAGTACATTCTGAAGATATATCTGCCGCCCCAGTGGCGCAGTGGTCTAAACGATGGCTACTGATAATTCGTCCAAAAGGGGTCCGGGTTCGAATCCCGGTGAGGCATGGATGTGGTGTTTTTCTTACGGCACTGGCTCTCTCATTTCCCTGGAACCAGTGACCCTAAATTAGGGACGGGCGACTGCTTATAGCCCATTGAGTTGCTCAAGGTGGTCGTTAAACCTCCAATCAAAAAAAAAAAAAAAAAAAAGAAGATATATCTGTTTCATGGATATCTTGAAAATGCAGGTGGCACTGTCCTGTTAGGAAGAAAATTCCGTTTTGTAGCTGTTCAACAAGTTACTTGAATTGCTGCAATAACACACAATTACCATCTTGTTTCAGGTTGAATTAATAATTGATGGAAAAACTATTAACTGAACCTGAAACCTTGGATGCTAGTATTTTATTTTTCCCCTCCCCGTCTTTGTTTGGGGATTTAACAACAACTGTGAGCAAATCGATGGGCCCCATTCCCAATTTAAGCCCCCGATCCCCAGTTTAAGGCTACTGGTTCCAGAGAAGGGAGAGAGCCAGTGCTGTAAGACAAACACAACATCCATGCCTCACCGGGAGTCGAATCTAGACCCATCCCGGACAAATGGTCAGAAGCCAGCGCTTAGACCAGTGCACCACCAAGGCAGCTTTTACTATTTTCCAAATAATTATTTCAGTTGTTTTCCTCTTGTTAAATGTGTTACCAGTCTTTCCTGTTGCCTGCTAAAACATAACCCAAATAAACAGTAATAATGGTCCTTCGTCAGGCTCCGCAAACTGCTTGTAGCTTGACTTTATACCGTACATTTTTGATTCCCCTTTAGTTGAGTGGTCTCAGACGAATTTGGATCAGTGGTTCCGGGTGATGTGTTTGTCAGATGGAGCCAGCTGGCTCTGCCCCTTCTCTGGAACCAGTGGCTCAAAATTAGAGACAAACAACTTAGCCTTTAGAGTTGCCCACGGTGCACGTAAAACCCTGAAACAACAACAACAACAACTAACCCCATTTAGTCTCCCAATCAAGTTGTAGTGGTTATTTGTGTGGCCTAATGACTTGTTTTGCCGAGTCTGAGTTTGAATCTCCAGACTATGACTTGTTCCTGAAACTGAAGAATCCACTCCACGGGAAACGATTCAGGATGTTTCTAATGAGGTGACCCGAGTAAATCCGACGCCTCAACAATAGAGGTGTCCTGACTGGAATACAAGACTTGCCCAAACGTTGGGCCGCTATCATAAAGAAATATGGAGATCAAGGTTGGGTTAAGGCCTTAGTGGGCCCCAAGGCTAAGACATCTGAGTGGGCCCCAAAAGAGCTTCTGACGGGAAATCTTTATGAAGTCCCTAAAAGTACGAAACTGCGGTAATATGATTGTGACAGTTAATACGTAGTGCATTCTTCAAACTGATAATTTATGTGCAGAATTTTCGTAATAAATTAGTGTATTTTTCATTGTTCTCATAAGAACTTGAGTTAAAAGTTCAAGATTCTTAGATTTTGTCATGGATTTTCTAATAATTTATTATTGCATATCTTTCTTAGTTCATCTCTTTTGTAAATGTAACGCGAAGTCACATGGGACTTCGGCCAAATAAACAGAAGTATCGCTCTTTCCACGTTCCAGCAACACACAGCAACCGAAAAATTGTTATTCGGTCACCGCCGGGGAACCCAC
This sequence comes from Macrothele yani, assembly GCA_039090855.1. Classification (NCBI taxonomy): domain Eukaryota; kingdom Metazoa; phylum Arthropoda; class Arachnida; order Araneae; family Macrothelidae; genus Macrothele; species Macrothele yani. The sequence continues at coordinate 113,243,159 of CM077013.1, read as the reverse complement.
GGATCTCTCGATATCAAGTTGAGCGCGTTTGCCTTACCACCACGGTGGCCAACAATCCACGGTGCTATGTGTGTTTTTCTGTCAGCTTCTGATATCATAAATCCGTTAGATGGGCTTAGCTACTGAGACGTCTCTATCTGGTAGGCATTAACGGCACTGGCTATATATTAATTATGGCAGTTAAATCCAAAGTGAAAATCCTATAAATACGTGACGTCAGTAAATAAACAGAAATATCGCTCTTTCCACGTTCCAGCAACACACAGCAACCGAAAAATTGTTATTCGGTCACCGGCGGGGAATTGGATCCCGGATCTCTCGATATCTAGCCGAGCGCGATAGCCTTACACCACGGTGGCCAACAATCCACGGCGCTATATGTGTTTTTCAGTCAGCTTCTGATATCATAAATCCGAAAGATGGGCTCAGCTATTGAGACTGAGACGTCTCTATCTGGTAGGCATTAACGGCATTAGCTATATATTAATTATGGCATTTAAATCCAAAGTGAAAATCCTCCAAATAGTAAATAAACAGAAATATTGCTCTTTCCACGTTCCAGCAACACACAGCAACCGAAAAATTGTTATTCGGTCACCCCCGAAAGAGCGATATTTCTGTTTATTTACTGACGCCACATATTTGGAGGATTTTCACTTTGGGACTTCGGCCATTAACGGTTCCAAGTGAAAATTGGTAGGTGTAGGTAGACCGTAGTGAAAAAGTTGAAATTGTCTCGCCGATCCCACTGTACATAGCAACTTGAAACCTTTACCGTTGGTGAGTCACTGCTTTGAAATCTGTCCCTCTTCCAGCCTTTGTTTCTGACCAAGTGGAAATCATATGAGACAAAAATAAAACTATTTTATAAACATCTATCTATTATTTGCCTAGGCATGCCTCCTGGGCCCTTGGTCATGGTGAGCTCCAAGGCTAATGCCCCTATAAACCCCACATTAACCCGACCCTGAAGGAGATTCCTTCGAAGGCCTGTAAAGGTATGTTGTGAAATAAATAATTTTTTAAAGAGGTAAACCACAGTGTGCAAAGCTTTTGAAATGACCCTCGTATTAATATTTTATTTTGCAAAGCTTTAAATCTCTGTAGGGAGAAAGGGATAATGTGTGCATAATCTCAAACATGCCATTCCCTTTGGTTTCTTCATATGTAGCATGAGAACAGTCGTTACTCCCTGGTGCTTTCCTTAGTTGACAATATTATAAATCCATGGACTATTTTTGTGCAATTTGACTTTTCAACGTATCGTTTGCAGACATTATAATTAACATAGGTCCATATGGTATGGAAACTTCATGCATTTCATCAATTAATTGTTTACGTGAACTCCTTGTAGTCAGAATAATCTGTTACTTCATTCAATATACAGAAAAGAAGCTATAATGAACGTAGGTATGGTATGGAAACTTAATGCATTTCATAAAATAATAGTTTGCGCGAACTCTTTGTTGTACGCATATTTCGTTACTTCATTCAGTATACAGAAAATATGCTAGCTTCACATATATACCTGTACACTGAATTGCTATCAGCCCTATAAAAGTGTATTGCGATCAGCCCTATAAAAAGTGCGTTACACCCAACACTGGTATGACGAAGAGAAGAGCGTTGCCAGTAGGCTAAAGAGATGTACACTGAAGTGCCATAAAAAATGGTACACCAGTCTAATACTTGGTAGGTCCCCCACGGGAGCGCAGGACTGCAGAAATACGACGGGGCATGGACTCCACTAGCTTCTGGAAATATGCTGTAGGCAATGCACACCGTACTTCCTGCAGAGCGTTCCACAATTCGAGCGTATTCCTAGGTCTCGGATTCCTGTGTTCGATAGCGCATTGCATGGCATCCCAAATGTGTTATATCACGTTCAAATCTGGGGACTTGGGTGGGAATGGCAACACCCCAAACCCAGATGAATGCTCCTCTAGCCATAATGTGGCGTCCCGACACTTGAGTGGAGGTGCATTGTATTGTTGGAACAGGCCCAACCCATCAGCATGAATGCAGGACATGAACGGGTGTACCTCGTCAGAAAGGATGCGCACATAGCGTTGGCCGGTCACAGACGTTTGTAGACGTACCAGGGGTCCCAGTGAAGTCCAGCTAAACACACTCCATACGATTACGGACCCCCACCCCCCACCAGCTGGTACAGTTCCCTGTTGACAGGCGGGATCCATGGCTTCATCGGGTTTGCGCCACACACGAATCCTTCCATCTGTCCGATACAGTTGGAAACGCGACTCTTCAGATATGGCTACTTGTTTTCAGTCATCAAGTGTCCAGTGGCGGTGTTGCCGTGCCCAAGCGAGGGGCATAGCTCTGTGTCGTACGCCCATCAAGGGGACTCGAGTTGGGCGTCGGCTCCCAAAGCCCATATCGTGCAGGGTACGTTGTACAGTCAGGACGCTGATACTTGTTGAGGCTCCAGCATTGAATTCCGATGATACCTGCGAGAGTGTTGCACGCCTATTGCGTGAAACGATTCTTGACAGCCGACGATGGTCGCGTTCATCCAATGTCTTTTTACGGCCACACTGGTATCGTAGGTTGGAAGTTTTGCCGGAATTCTTGTAGTCACGGTACACCCTTGCAATGATGATCCGTGAAAATCCGAATTTCGTTTCTACCTCCGAAATACTATGGCCCATCTCCCGGGCGCCAACTATGACACCGCATTGAAAATCGCTTAAATCGTTATTACTTATCATTCTCATGACGAAAACAGTTCTGCCAGCTGGCAAGGATGTCTATCGCTTTATATACGCACTGGCGGACGCAAACGAGTACGCGCATAGGAGACGTTGCTATGTATTTTGCATATGCTCGTCTGTACCAGTTTTTTTGGCACTTCAGTGTATGTAAGAATTGTTGTGTGGTACAGTTGAGAGCGTAGCTATGGACGCGATGAGTAAAACCAAGGATTTATCGGAATTTACGTAACGCCAATTGTGAGCGCACTAAGGGATGGTGCGTCCATTTCGGAAGCGGCGACAATTGTGAGATGTTCGAGGCTTTTGTGGTGACAGTGTACGAGAAGTGGTGCCCAAGGTAAGCAACGCAAAGGGCGTCGAAATGTGGATTCCAGAGATGAACAACGGTGCGTCGCCTTTAGAGGGCAACCGTTTCGCAGTTGACGTCCCAATATAATATGGATCAACCAGAAACAATATCCCGTGGGACTATGCGTCGCACCCTGGTACGGATGGGCTACAAGGGCGGACTTCCGATACGGTACTCTCTCTTAACAGCAGTATATTGATGTAAATGTCTCTTCTGGTTCCAGCATCATGCGAATTGGACGATAGAAGATTGGAAGCAAATCCGATGAATCACGATATGTACTCCATTCTGCGAGGGTCATATCCGTATTTGATATCAGCAGCACGAGGTTATAGATCCCTTATTTATGGCATTAACTATCCAAGTCGGTGGGGACGCTTGCATTGAATGAGGCATGCATGTTTAACTGGCATGAACTTGGGTGTTACGTGTGGACGCCGAATATTACCAAAGACAGTATGCTGACCATGTAAACACCACAATGTTGTACCTAAATCTAGAGAGGGATGTGTTCTTTCAAAACATTAATGACCCATGTCGTTGGGCACGCCTTGTGCAGGAATGGTTCGACGAACGCAGTGCAGATATGGGACACCTCCAGTGGCCCCCAATCTCACCTGCTCTCAACCCAAATGAACATTTGTGAGGTATTGTGATACGTCAGGTGAGGCAGCTGGACACACCATAACGGAAGAGCAATAAAAGCAGCTTGGTTGCTGATTTCCACACAAATGTACAGCCACCTAGCAGAGAGTCGCCCCAGTGGCGCAGTGGTATAAGTGCTGGTTTCTAACCATTTGTCCGAGATGGGTGCGGGTTCGAACGCCGGTGAGGCATGGATGTTGTGTTTATCTTACGGCACTGGCTCTCTCCCTTCCCTGGGGTAGTGGCCTAAATTAGGGACGGCCGACTGCTTACAGCCCACTGAGTTGCTCACGGTCGTCGTTAAACCTCCAAACAAACAAAAGCTGCCCCTGTGACGCAGTGGTCTAAGCGCTGCCGTGTGACCGTTCGTCCGAGATAGGTACGAGTCCGAATCCCGGTGAGTCATGGATGTTGTGATTTTCTTACAGCACTGGCTCTTTTTCTTCCCTGGGGTAGTGGCCTAAATTAGGGACGACCGACTGCTTACAGCCTACTGAGTTGCTCACGGTGGTCGTTAAGCCTCCAAAGCTGCCCCTGTGACGCAGTGGTCTAAGACTGGCGTGTGACCATTCGTCCGAGATAGGTACGAGTCCGAATCCCAGTGAGGCATGGATGTTGTGATTTTCTTACGGCACTGGCTCTCTTTCTTCCCTGGGGTCAGTGGCCTAAATTAGGGACGTCCGACTGCTTACAGCCCACTGAGTTCATCCCGGTGGTCGTTAAGCCTCCAATCAAACAAAAACTGCCCGGCGCAGTGGTCTACTAAGCGCTGGCTTGTGACCGTTCGTCCGAGATAGGTCCGAATCCGAATCCCAGTGAGGCATGGATGTTGTGATTTTCTTACGGCACTGGCTCTCTTTCTTCCCTTGGGTCAGTGGCCTAAATTAGGGACGATCGACTGCTTATAGCCCACTGAGTTGCTCACGGTGGTCGTTAAGCCTCCAAACAAACAAAAGTTGTCCCGGTGGCGCAGTGGTCTAAACACTGGCTTGTGGCCATTCGTCCGAGATAGGTCCGAGTCCGAATCCCAGTGAGGCATGGATGTTGTGTTTTTCTTACGGCACTGACTCTCTCCCTTCCCTGGAATCGTTAAACCTACAAGCACCTCATCGAGTCGGTGCTACTCAAGGTGGCGGTCATTTTCCGGGTGAAAGGAAGGCGCACGAAGGCAGGTGGTCGTGATTCAGCGAGCACAGAAAGTACGGGAATAATACTGTGGCATTTGCATCAACAACTTGGTTCTACGTCTGAAGAATGTAATTCTGTGCAAAAGTTTGAGTAATTTATTGATCGCGTCATTCTATTTTTTTTATTCAATCATTTTCCTGATATTTCGCGTAGGAGGAAGCATCTTGAGGACTTGCGAATTTTTTAATGTTTCGGTGTTAACTCATGGGAAAAGTCAACGCGGCAGCTTTGCCATCTTGTGTAGCCTCCAAATGCCAAACACACGTTCAAGATTTCAACACCTGCTGCTTTGAGATTTCTTTTGTACCTAATGACGTGCGCCTTTATCGCACTGATGAAAGTGTTTATTGCCACTTGCCACAAGTGTTCTTTCAGACATATGCATGTGTTTTCCGCCGTACTTTCGATAAAACTGAGTTTTATGTGGTAGCTTGGCTCATACCTAAAATTTCCTGCTTCATAATAATGGCCAGCGTGTTTTTCTGTGTGGCCATTCTCGGTTTTATCTGTGTAAAAAACGTTAACAGTAAGGTAAGACCATGGAGCATTTTCTTTAATGAAAAATCGGCTGTAATTTTGGTCACCCATTAATTTTCTAGGGAGGCGAGCTCGGAGCCAATCAAATATTTCTCGTCCTGTTGATTCAAATAAGCATTTTACTTTTTTTGGGTTTTTTCTTTTGTTTCTCATTTATATGCTTATGGCCAAATATTCAAGCTTTAAACCATGCATCAAATCTCGGAGTTCACTTTGTCCATTTTTTTAATTTTCGCCTTGACGGCGACAGAAATACTTTCTTCCAATATCTGATCTCTTTATGTCTAACCAATCTCTCTAATAATTTACAGAAGTCACCGCCATTGATTTTAGCCATTGAGAGTAGATACTGCTGTCCACTTCGTTATTCGTGTTCTTTGGTTCGTGTATCTGAAGGATAATACGGAACACATTTTCAACATATTTGTTGCATAGGTACGTCTATAAGTAGATAAAAATTTCAGAGCGGTTTTGATCATTTCCTTCCGAAAGAGCAGAGGGATTTATTAAAAATTATTAAACCAAAAATCTAAAAGTGTGATAGGAAAACATTTATAAAATAATTCCTTTTTGAAATACATCTCAATTGGCGAATTTCAGATAATCGCGATGTGAAAAACACTGTAAAAAATAAGTGGCGTGAATTCACGGAAAATTTCCGAAAATAACATGCTGCAAAATTGCCGGTAAGTGTGTCTTTTAACAGAATTTTCGTTTTTTAAAGTTCCCGTTTTCTTTTCTAACTTTCGTATTTTCACAGATTTTCCGTAGTCAGTAATTCCGTTTATTTCAGAAAAGTCCGTTTAAAGTTTTTCCGTATTTAGACTGAAATTTCGCAAAACCTAACACGCTGAAGATTTCAGCCCTTACACGAGAGAATTCTTTTGCGCCGGTGGTGGGAATCGGGGCCAGGCCGTTTCGGATGAAGCCGCGCGTCTTAACTACTGAGCCAGAAAATAACAGGAATCAGATTCAAGGTAAAACTAATTGGACGATGATGATTTGTTTTTTAATTAATGCGAGTGATTTAGTCATTTCATTTTCAATTGGATTATTTTTTTGAGTATCTTTGTAATAATTAAATTTTTTTCTGTAGGAGGTTTTATTACAAATTACGTATTTTTTTTCATCGTGGTTTTTTGGAGCATCATAATGATTTGGAGTTTGAGATCTTTTTTTCAACTGACCAGAAATTTCAATTAATTTTAAGAGAAGGTTCAGTGTACTGTTTTATAATATTATTTCACAAAAATTCTAAATATATATAAAATTTCCTCTTGATCATAGGCGCCGACTGGCAAGGTGAATCTTATCCCCTAATAATTTTACTAGGGGGCAGTGCCCATCCAATATGTTTTGTCCCGTTTAAATAATCGCTTTGGTCTCATAAAGTGGACCAAGCTTCACCTTATAAGGCCAAAGCGATTTATTTCCCAAAATTTATAAATAACAAAATAAGTAAACCTTTTTCCCATATAAAGCATTGCTTATTTGATAAGAAACTTGATTGTCAGTACCGTATTTTGTTCGACATGTTCTCGTGATGTTTAAAACAATTATGAAAAATAAAGTAAATAAAAATACAGAAACGTATAATCTCTAGAACCTTTATGTATCGATCTTTTGCTCTTCTCGTTCTAATTTTTCATAATTTTGTTAAGAAAATAAAAAAAAAAAATTATTTTCGTCTGAAAATAAAATCTCTCTCTGGATAGTTTTATGAAATCATAGGCTGAATTTCATTTTCAAAAATATTAATATTCAGCAAAAGAATATTTCTATTTGCTTGTTCATTTGCTGATGAGTAATTACAATTGCGTTTTAAAATATACATCGAATCTTCATTTAGGCATTGACTCATTTCCGATGACTAGGAATTGGAGGATATGTCGTTTACCTTTTCGCTCCCCCTTTTTAATTTTTATTTTCCTCTTGACGAAGGAACAGACGTGCTCCTCCCACGTCTGATCTCTTCACGCCTGCCCCCTCAATAATTTGGTAAATTCGGCGCCCCTGCTCTTGATAGCTATATAGCTTTTGTCTTAACCCTTTAAGTGGCTGATGTATAACTAAATCAAAATCTTTGCTCTTCAGACAGAAATGTTCACATAGGGTTCATGAAAGATACGACAAGATAATTCCTTTCCTGCTTTCCGTCTTTGTTTCTCTGAACCATGTTATGATATTATATTCTTTTTTTTTTTTTTTATTGGAGGTTTAACGACCACCGTGAGCAACTCAATGGGCTATAAGCAGTCGCCCGTCCCTAATTTAGGGTCACTGGTTCCAGGGAAGGGAGAGAGCCAGTGCCGTAAGACAAACACAACATCCATGCCTCACCGGGATTCGAACCCGGACCCCTTACGGACGAATGATCAGAGGCCATCGCTTAGACCACTGCGCCACCGGGGCGGCTATTATATTCTTTGTTCCAGTCTATAATGCTCTATTCTTTGCTCCATTCCATAGATCTTTAATTTTTGCTCCATTATATATTCTTTCATTCTCTGCTTCATAACTCAAGGCATAATACGGAAGGGTAAGTCTCCTGACTCGAACATCATGTCATTGGGTAGAAACAAGCGACTAAAACATCTTCTCTCTGCTTTCTTAGGTTCATCGACATTGTTATACACTATCTACCAACAGAGTAATTGGACACCCCTGCAATCGATGATATCTGCGGTCCTGATACACGTCACGGCCGCCGCCGTTAAATATCGTGTGGGAAACAACAATGCAACCAGTCGCATGCAAGATGCCACGCAGTTTGGAGCTCTCTGATTTCGAGAAAGGTGTAATCGTCGGGTATCACAGAAATGGCCCATCCATACGTGACATATCCAGCGAGTTGAAGTATCCAAAATCGATAGTGGCCGACGTGATTGGCAAGTGGAAGATGAGAGGTGACTGTCGGAATGTGCCCCGACCCGGCAGATCTACAAAACTGGGAGTTAGAGACCGACGGGTGCTGGCCAGAGAAATTCGGAAGAACCGCACCAAATCGATGGGCTACATCCACGAGGAGTTTCAACAAGCATCTGGGAGTGTTCTTTCGATGAATACCATCCGTAAGGAAGCCCATCTGCTCGGTTATCATGGACGTGCTGCCGCCCATAAGCCTTTGATCACCAAGTCCAATAGCGCTGCTCGGCTAACGTGGTGCAAAGAACGTCGACAGTGGACCGTTGAACAGTGCAAACAGGTTATGTTGAGCGACGAACCAAGGTTCATCCTCGACCGTTCGGATGGCACGGTCTGGGTTTGGCGTCTGCCTGGAGAACGCCTCCTGCCGGAATGTATTGTGCCAACTGTGAAGTTCGGCGGCGGTGGAATTATGCTATGGGGGTGTTTCTCCTGGTATAGCACGGGACCCTTGGTCGCAATTCCTGGTAGACTCAACGCCGAGACCTACTGCACCATTTTGGATGACCATGCGCTCCTACGTTGTGGCAGTTTTACGGGGTGGACCCATGTTACTTTCAGGATGACAATGTAACCTGTCATGTTGCGAGGTCCACCATGGCTTGGTATGGTGACAATGGGGTTAATCGAATGGGCTGGCCTGCGCAGAGCCTGGACCTTAACCTTATCGAACAACTCTGGGACGAGTTGGAGCGTCGACTTAAGGGGTGCCCCCACCGTCCAAAATCGGTGAAGATACTGACCAGTCTTCTCCAAGCCGAGTGGAGGAAAATACCGCTAGCCGTCGTACAACGCCTGGTTGAGAGTATGCTCCGGAGGGTCGCAGCTGTAATCGTCGTTCGTGGAGGCTCCACCAATTACTGAAGGTGAATAAACTGCGTTTTTCTTTGCTATCACAGGTGTCCAATTACTTGTTGGTAGATAGTGTAGTTCTTTTAGCAAGAAATCAGCCAAAAAGAATTAGTGCCGATCGTCCGCCTTAAATGGTCACTTTGAAAAACAAAACTAAGGGGAAAAGAAACGCTTTCTTATGCGCAGATTCACTCATTAAGGCCGCGTTCGGTTTACTTCTTAGACAGAGGATATATTCGCTCGAACTGATTTCAGCCCATTTTGCTAACTCCGAGTTAATTCGTTCCAGCCGGCTAAAGGGTTTTAAGGATTACACAGACTGATACATAGACATCATATAACCATCTGTACAATAAATTAAGTACCTGGTTTCCTACGGTAACACAATATACAAATATTGATATAATAGCTGGTGCACAAAATGGAGAAGAGAAGAAATACATATCTTGTGTCACACTAATCAAAATTCATGCGGTATACTATCCACAGTATCTGATCTCCCTACAGAACTTCAAAATCAAATCCTTCGACAGACCACCGAATTTAACATTCAATCAAATCGCCAAGTATTCCAGTGAATCCCTCCGATTACCGAAAGTTTTTCGACGTATAGATACGGAAAAAGTGAGAACGGAGTTTTTTCGTTAGTATACGAAAAGAATTGCGGAAAGGATTCTGGAAATTCAGAATTTTTCGTTAAGACATCTTAAAAACGGCAATTTACTGTCAAAATAAGAAAGGAATTGCGGAAAGGTTTCGAAAAATTTCTGGCGTACGAAAAATCCGTGAAATACAGGGTTTTTTTCCGTCACTACACGGAAGTATAGTATCAGAAATATGCTTCATTAATTCACGAATGGAATCACGGAATGTGACTTGTGAATTTCAGAATTTTTACAGTGAATGTACTATTATAGTACATTCCAGGTATGATACTTTTCTTCCATTAGACATTGACTCACTTCCGATGACTAGGAGGTAGAGGAAATGTCGTTTTAGGTCAGACAGTTACTTATAGCGTCAGATGTCGTTATTTGACGCCGGTATTATTAAAAAATGATCTCTTAATGTACCACTAACGGGACTACAGTGCAGAAATGATTCTAGAAGGAGGAGGGGAAGGCAAGTTGGGTAAATTCACTGAGTCGTTTCACGAATTTGCATTTGGTAAGTATTTCAGAATATATCTTCAAACTGTGCAATAATGCAAAACAAATTAAATGTGCTGATGCAGAATTAGCAGTTACCGTGAACATACCTTTTGGTAAAATGTGTCAAAATATACTTGAGACTAGCTTAAAAGCAGCAAACATTCTAGATTTTTATTTTATATCGTACTATCTGAACAGTACCTAGACCTCCCTGTCGGGATGTAATCTTTTGTGTGTAATCTAAATATTCTGATTTTTTACTATACTGGATGATTGCGTTGTCAAGTAACACCTCTTGGAAACCCGAAAAACAGTAGCTTCTCCCCCACTCTGATGTGTAAGCATTTTTAGAAGTGCAGGTGCAGTAATCATACCTTTGGTAAATAAAGCTCTGCAGAAACTTCGTAATCAGGGGCAGATTTGTCCATGGGGACATCGGGATATTTCCTGTTGGACCACTCGAGAAATGTCCCATTATTTCTGGTATCCTCTTTGTCTGGATTGTCTGGAAAGAACGAATAATTATTTTGGTACTTATGAATAAGAATCGTAAATTGCATTTCAGCTTTATGTTACATGTCTAAAAGATTATTGTCTTTAAAAAAAATTGACGTTTCATTCCATCTATGTACAAAGGGCATCTTGAAAGTAATGTCTCGTCCCTAATCAGATTTTTATTTGCAGTAGCAAAAATGTGAAACTTAGTGGAAAAATACTTGAACATATAGATAGATAACGAGGAACAGTACACCAATTAAGTTGTAAATAACAACACTGTACTAGTGATCCGAATTATTAGCGTAGGTAGTAGATACATTAGCGTTTCCAAGCTTTCGCACATCAACCAGATGGCTTTTTCAAGGAAGTTAGACAGAAACTGCTGTCTAACTTCCTTGAAAAAGCCATCTGGTTGATGTGCGAAAGCGTGGAAACGCTAATGTGTCTACTACCTACGCCAATAAATTGGATCACTAGTACAGTGTTGCTATTTACATACTTGGACATATTGTTAACAATGCTAGCTTATTCAAAGTATTGTCCATCACTTTCTATACATTTCTGCCATCTTTGAACCCATTGGTCAAATCCATTTTGGAAAAATTCCTGAGGCTGTCGTCTCACCCAGGAGTTCGCAGCCAGTTTAACGTCTGTCACATCATCGAAAGGTTCCCCACGAAGGGTGTTTTTCAAAGCAAACAAGAAAAACTCTGAGGGAACCAAATCAGGATTGTACGGGTGTTAGGGCATCACTGTCCACCCCAGTTAGGCAATAGCCTGTGAAGTCTCCATTGAGGTGTGGGGATGTGCGTTATCATGGTGTAAAACAACACTATGAAGTGGAATGTCACGTCTTTTCCTTCTGATAGCTTCCTTTAGCTTCTTCAATGTCTCCGCATAGTAAGCACTGTTTGTTTATTGTTGCACCCTGTTCACGGAAATCACTCAAAATGACACCACGTTTGTCCCAGATAATAATTTATTATCACATCACATTCCCTGCGGAACGAGTTGTTTTGACCTTTTTCTGTCGAGGTGAAGATGCACGGTGCCATTGCATTGAAGCACGTTTTGTTTCTGGGTCATGGAAGAACACCCAGTTTTCATCCCCTGTCACAACATTAGAGAAAAACACCTCCCTCTCATAAAAGTTCAAGAGGTTCCGGCACATGTCCACCCTTTGCTCACATTGTTCACGGTTTAGGTTTCTTGGGATCCACTTTGAACTTTTGATCCCTAATTAATGTTTTCATAGCATTATGACCACAATGAATTGCATCGCACAACTCTTGGATGATGACACGGCGATTAGCTGTGATCAGATCTTTCACTCGTTGCCTGTTGGCATCTGTCACTGCAGTTGCGGGTCTTTCACTCCGTTGTTTGTCAGACACTGAACTTTATCCCACTCGAAACCTCTTCATCCATCTTCGGACATTACTGATATCGATTGTAGCAGCTCCACCACCGCCGGGAATCTTCTGCGGATTTCTGGAGCCTCACATCCTTCTTTTCCCAGGGATTCTATTATGGCTTGCTGCATTTCTCTGTCGTTCATGATCTTTATTTCCGATTCTGAAAAAAAAATTGTTCTCACATTGGTAACATACATTATACTCTATTGACAAAAGTCACCGGACACCTAGAAGAGAAACACAACATAGCATATATTGACATACATTAGTACGGTATTGGTCCACCTTTGGCCTTAATGCATGCACTGACCCTTCGAGATATGCTTTCAACAAGGTTTTGGAACACAGCGATAGGTATAGATGCGCTTCCATTCAGTACATAATGCTGCCGCTAACTGTTGCTTAGGAGTACGCCTTGGTCCTAAACTTCTTATGCGGTGCTCTAATTTATCCTATAGGTGCTCTATGGGATTAAAATCAGGGCTCTGTGCTGTCCAGTCCACACACGATACGGAATAATCGTCAAACCACGCCGCAACAGTCCTTGCTTTATGGCTCTGTGCATTATCCTGCTGGTACCAACAAGACTCGGTTCCATAGTACTGCCACAGAGTTGGGAGGGCATAATTGTCCAGAATATCGAGGTAGAAGTGCTGGTTAACAGGTTTGTCCCCGATAACCAATGGGCCAGGACCATACCACGAAAAACACCTCCACACGAGTACACTGCCATCTCCAAACTTGACCGTAGGAACGGTACTCTATGGTAAATAGCGTTCCTCCTGCTGCCGCTATTCCCACACACGGCCACCAGACTGATGGATCGTGTATCTGGATTCATCAGCCCATAGGAATCGTTTCCATTGATCTACGGTGCACGATAAATGTTCTTTACACCATGCTGAACGACGAATAGCATTCCGAGTGGAGATGAAAAGATTATGAGCAGCTGCACGACCACGGTAACCCGTGGAATGAAGTTATCTGCGAATGGTACTGGTACATACCGAGGTTCCAGCATTTTTACTGACCTGCACACTCAGGCCTTGTGCAGTACTCCGTCGATTAGCTGTAACGACTCTCCTGAGGCTTTGACGTCCCCTATCAGTGATTTTCTTTGGTTTGCCGGTACGTTTTGCCGCTGCAGGCACGCCACGTGTCTTCCACTTATTCAGTACATGCAAAACAGTTGACTTGGGTATGTTTTAACGCCTCTCGGTTTCTCTTATGGACAACCCACTAATATAACACCCAGTAATCTTTCCTTTGTCAAAGTCAGTTCTCTCCCGCCGCTACATTTTCACTCAACCACGCAGTGCGATATGATCGCGGTCAGCTGCATGCTTGTTTTTATACTGTTTGCAGCTGTACCGCGTATCTTAACAACGCAGCGGATCCGTTCATTTGCTTTTGAAGGGGTGACCGGTGACTTTTGTCAATACAGTGTATATTAGAGTACATGGCAGTGCAGTTTCTTTAAAAATCACTTCAAAATTTCAAAAGTTATTAAGGAGGGGCATTACTTTCAGGATGCCCCTTGTACGTATGTTGAGTGTTTAGTTTAAAATGGCAATGCAAAATTCTCTACTTTATTGAAAAATTTGCCGCCGAACCAAGCACCTGTTATGAATAAATTAAACTAAGTACGGTTAAGCGTAGGTCGTTGGACTTGGAGCCAAAGGTACATTGATAGGCCATACCCTCCTTTTGTAATCTTGAAGGAGGCACTAGTAACAATTTTGATGGTCCATCTACCGCACACTCTTATCCACGTACAGACATAAAGCACAAAGCGATTCTTCGGCAGAGATGTTCTGAAATCTGTGTCCACCCACATTATCTTAAAAGAAACAAAGGTTTAGCAGCACTGGCTCATGGATCAAAATGGTAGTTCATGAGTCAAAATTACAGGTATACTTAAAAAAGACGTCTATTCAAGGAGGTGGTACGAATATCGTTGCGCAGTAGACGATCAATGACCAAATAAATACCTATAATTATCTGATACAACAACCCGTTTTGAGCATGGTTTCATATGCTACATTCAATCATGTGTGAGTGGATAATAAAAATTCTTTTACCCTTAAATTGCTGCTAAAATGTATTCACGACTGAATTAGTTTTACAATCCATATTTCAAGTTTTCTTTGATCCAGGAGTTCACAGAATTTTTTCTCATGAGGGAATTTATGAGGTGTTTTCCTGTGGGTACATGTGTTTCGGTAATGGACCACAAGATTAAAATTCTCGGCCTTGTTTCGTCGACCCAATCCGCCTCTGTTCGCAATACCCTGTTTTTAATTATTTGTTGGGGGTAAACGACCGCCGTGAGCAACTCAGTGGGCTCTAAGCAGTCGCCCATCCCTAATTTAGGACCACTGACTCCAGGGAAGGGAGAGAGCCAGTGCCGTGAGACAAACACAACATCCATGCCTGCCTCACCAGGATTCGAACCCAGACCCCGTTCGGACGAATGATCAGAAGCCATCACTTAGACCACTGCACCACCGGGGAGGCGACAAATTTTGAAGTGTCTTCCAGGAAGGATTTCCCAAGAAGTAATGGCTAAAATATCCTCCCCCCCCCACATAGATATTTCCCTTTATTATCATATACACACCGGCCACTGAATTAAAAACTTATATATATATATATGCAAAATGCGTCACCACGTGATCTAGGCAACTATTTAAGGCTGCTGCTCGTCAGTGGTCTTCATCACAAAGAGAAAAAACAAAAGATCTTTCG
Organism: Macrothele yani; assembly: GCA_039090855.1. Classification (NCBI taxonomy): domain Eukaryota; kingdom Metazoa; phylum Arthropoda; class Arachnida; order Araneae; family Macrothelidae; genus Macrothele; species Macrothele yani. The sequence goes on along the minus strand of CM077013.1, from coordinate 113,228,119 downwards.
GAGTTTGATAAAGGGACATATTGTGGGTGCCGATGAGGCTGGAGCGACGATTTTGAAAGCAGCAGAGCTGACTGGTTTCTCAAAAGGTGAGATATCCCGGGTCTTTAATCAGTGAAAAAATAAATCACATTTCTTGTTTAAGAGGCATAATTGTGGAGCGACGACAATCTATCAGGAACGAGACCGTCGTCATCTGAGAAGGCCTGTACGGAAAAACAGGATTTCTAGCGTGCAGCAGTTGACCGAAACATTCAATGAAGATAGTTCCCAACTGATATCTCAGCGAGCTATGTGCGAGGAATTCAAGAGGATCGATATTGCCAGTTACACGTGATTTCTGTGAAGAACCGGAAATTTCGTCTGGTGGTGTCAGGAGCACCGTGACTGGACACTGGAAAAAAGTCATGTGGTTCGACGTGTCACGGTACACATTGCTCTGTACCGACGGTGTTTATGGGACCCGACGAGTCCTCAATCGCATATTTTTCGCTCGTACCCACTGTGACGTACCTGCCAGCAGAACGCACACGATATAAAGGCAGTTAGCAGTCAGAACGAACGTCCGCGTAGTTCAATTGGTAGAGCGACTTATTCCGGAATGAGGGGACCCGGGTTCGAGCCCCGGCGTGGACAAAAATGACGGAGAAATTTACTTCGTTATAATGGCGCCCGAACTTTCCGGATGACCCGGCCGTTCAAAATCTCGCAATGGTGTTATGTTATTTCCACACCGCGAGATAGGACAAATAAGAGAATCCCTTCTCCAGCGCTTCAAAAAATAAATGTGTGTGACGTTGCATTCCACACACCAGATTGACTGGGAGTTCTCAAGTGCACGTTTTACAGCGGATGGCTGCCTGGAACGATTCATCGTCACGGCTCATTCATCGTCACGGCTGACCTGTGGGCCATGCCCCCGGCCCTCTTTCGGGGGGATGTGACGTACCTGCCAGCAGGAAGCACAGGACATAAAGGCAGATAGCAGTCAGAACGAACGTCCGCGTAGTTCAATTGGTAGAGCGACTTATTCCGGAATGAGGGGACCCGGGTTCGAGCCCCGGCGTGGACAAAAATGACGGAGAAATTTACTTCGTTATACCACACATTTTTTGTTTTTGTTTTGGAGAGGTTTAACGACCGCCGCGAGTAATTCTCAGGGCTATAAGAAGTAGCTTGTTTCTAATTTGGGACTACAGGTGTTCCGGGGTGGGGTTAGGGGGAAGACGCGCCCTCCCTCAGGAACCAAGGAAAAGCTTCCTTTTGTTACGTTTTAATAACGAATGGAATAATTTTTTCTCGAAATAAAGTATTACTTAAAAGTATATTACTTTCGTTAATTAATTGGAATAATTTATACACTTTTTCATTTCGCGGGAAAATATCAGAAAGTCTCCGGTTATTCCCGAAACTTATGTAATCTCGTCACGAAAATCCTGGATCCACCTCTGCTTACTCGGACGAACGAGCGGAGGCCACTGCGCCACCGAGGCGTATGCCGGCATATGCCAACAATGATATGAACTTATGAAGAGGTTATAATGTAACGTTCCTAAGAAACAAATATCGTTTTTTTATCAGGACAAATACTCTTCGGCTTTCCCGACACACAAAACATAGTTTTAATAGCCATTTCAAAAACCAAAACTGAAAAACCGTACGTCTCAGACTACGCTATTTAATGATCCAAGCATGTGGACATGGCGACACCTAGTGTTGTCTGTGACAGACTGAACTAAGGAAGTCTATTCTAAAAATGAACCAAATATTTTATCATAGAAGTTAAAACAAAACAAAATAGTATCTTTTTGGTTTATTTTTTGTGGGATAAAAAGGAAACAGTAGATGTTGCTAGCTTTATTTCTAATATGATGATTTCGCATCTCAAGATGATAACTTGTTTGAGGCAAAATATGGAAAAATGCAAGTAAATTTGAAAAGCTGTCGAATTATCAATTGGGAAAAATACAGAAAGAATGTCTTGGTTCAGAAATATTTTTGATAACTATGCAAAGAAATTAAAATGAACGCCTCATAGTTTAAATTTTGAGAAAAAGCATTTTTGATGTTTTCATAGTTAAAAGAAAAAAAAACAAATAAACAACTATTGATTTCTCTGTTAATCTTTTCTCAGGTATTGCCCGATACTGACTTTATTGATGAAGGTGAGTGGTATTTATAAATTTCTCAGCATTCAGTCATGTTTTATTTTATATATTGAGAATACATTGTTTGCTTTCTAGCACTAAGATTCACACTTGTTCGGAACAGATTTCTAAAACAAACAAACAAAAAAAAAAGTCTTTAATAAAATATCAGGGCGCCCACAAAAACTGCTATTCTTATATACAGGGGGATTCAAAAGTTTGGTGCAAAAGTAAAATGCGATTGCAAAAAAAATATCTATGGCTTATGGGTCTGAGAGACACGCGGTTTGCAGATTATTATTAATCGAGATACGGGATTTTGTATGGCATCAAGAAAGAAAATGTTGCAAAATCTCGACAATAGATGGCGCTGCTGCTGAGAATGCCACATAAGTGACGTTTGCACATTACTCGCACAAAGCAACGTTAGGATGAGACATAAAAACAAATATGGAGAGATGCAGTCACATTTTCAATGTGCGAAAATAATAAAGGCTCGTGCTGTCATTCTGGTTGCAAAATCACACGGTTTTATTAAGCTAATAATTTGCATATAACGTGAAATCAGGCGTGCACGTTTATCTCCGATCGTCTATTTAGAAGGCATAGTTCACACGAATGGCCTCCTAGATCTCCTGATCTTACACTCACTGATTTCTGGTTGTGGTGCTATTTGAAATTCCGTGTCTATAGAGGTGATTCCAGAACTTACCATCGCTAAAAGACGCCATGCGGCAGGAGGTATCAGCCATTCCCGTTGAAATGTAGTTCAATTCTGTATTAGGCGTAATACCATGACTGCACACAGTACTAGAATCTGGTGGTAGACACATTCAGCACTTGCATCTGTATGTAGATCATGCTGAAATAAAGTAAGTTTCACTAATTTAACGTAGATCTCTTTTCACAATTCTCACTCTGCTGCAGCGCCCTCTATTGTCGAGATTTTGAGCTATATTTTTCCTTAATGCCATACAAAATCCCGTACCTCGGTGAATATTAATCTGCAAACCGCATGTCTCTCCGACCCATAGATATTTCTTAATCACATTTTACTTTTGCACAAGACTTTTGAATCACCCTGTATAACTATACTTACACAGAACCTTGTGACAATCAATGACCATATTTCAAGATGTACCATCTTGTTTGAGATTATGATCCCATTTTTCTGCATGCCCTTCAAAAAAGGTTTGGTATTTTGCTTTCGGCTTGGAGGCAAAGAACTCTTGATACCCTCGTTTGACGTTGTATTGTCTAAATCAGCAAAGTGTTTACTGTGGAGAAAGTGCGCCATTATCCGAAGCGGGTGATAATCAAAAGGGGAAGATCGGGACTGTACGCTGGGTGTGGCAGGATCTTGATTCCACATCAAGTTCCTGAAGCATTACCTATACTCCGAGCAAACCTAATGTGATTATGTAGTGAATGCTGAAAGAGCCTTTTTACCGAAAAGATAACTCATGTTTTCCAGTATTTCTCTGCACTAAACGGATGAAATATGTCGGAAATCTTCCCACAAACCCTGAGAGTGTTCCCATCACAACGGGAAGCAGAACAAATGGAAACTTTCCGCTTTTTTACCCATTCCAACTCTAGGTTGAAAAAGCGTATATGCTCCAGCTTTGTCCGTCTGTCTGTCCGTCCGCACGATAACTCGTGTAAAAACGGTTCGATTTCGATGAAATTTTAGTATGTGATAAGGGACCACCTGGGGACGAACCCTATTGAAAATGGGCAAAATGGGGTCAAAGGTCAGGACATAGGAGCGGGATCCATTCCATTGCCCTTATGCGTCATAACTTACGTAACAAGTTAGTAAAATCATGCAATGCATTGACTATGACACGCTTTCCAACATACCAGAAATCCTTACACAAGTTATCACTCAAGTTATGAGGATAATGGCTGTTTAATAAATCTCGGTCTTGTGCCCTGAACTTTGATCCCATTTCGATGATATTCTACAGAACCCGTTCAGTATACCTCCGAAATAACATGATAAAGTTTTGTCGAAATGGAAGCATTTTTACGTATGTTATGATGCATAAGGGCTATGGAATAGATTCCGCTCCCGTGCCCTAACCTTTGACCCCATTTCGCTCATTTTCAATAGGATTCGTTGACCCCATTTCGCCCATTTAATAGGCAGGCCCCTATAACATACTAACATTTCATCCAGATCGAAGAATTTTTACGCAAGTTATGACGCATAATGGCGATGGAAGTGATTCCGCTTCTATGTCCTGACCTTTGACCCCATTTTGCCCATTTTGAATAGGGTTTGTCCCCAGGTGGTCCCTTACCGTATACTAAAATGTAATCGAAATCGAACCTTTTTTACGTTAGTTATGACGTATAAGAGCGTGGAATGGAGCCCGCTCCTATGTGCTAACCTTTGACCCCATTTCGTTCACAATCAATAGAGTTCCTTCCCAGGTGATCCCCTTCCACATACTAAAAGTTCATCGAAATCGAACGATTTTTACGCGAGTTATCGTGCGGACGAACATACGCACACAAAGCGTGACGTAATGAGGCAGATGGCAATTGCGACCATCTGCTCGCAAGAATGTGACGTCATAAAACTTTAATAATATCCACACACAACGCGTGACGTAATGAGACAGATGGCGTGACCGTGCGCCAACATATCAAGCGCAAGATTGTGACGTCATAAGATCGTTCCCAGGTGGTCTCTACCACATAATAAAATTTCATCGAAATCGAACCATTTTTGCGCACGTTATGACGCATAAAGGCAATGGAATGCATCCCGCTCCTATGTTCTGACCTTTGACCCTACTTCACCCATTTTCAATAGAGTTCATTCCCAGGTGGTCCCCTCTACAATATGCTAAAATTTCATCGTCATCGAACCATATTTACGCAAGTTATGACGTATAAGGGCAATGGAATGGATCTCGCTCCTATGCAGTGACCTTTGAACTCTTTTCGTCCATTTTCAATTGGGTTCGTCCCCAGGAGGTTCCCTACCACATACTAAAATTTCATCGAAATCGAACCTTTTTTACGCGAGTTATCGTGCCGACAGACAGACGGACGGACGGACGGACGGACAAAGCTGGAGCATATACGCTTCTTCAACCGTACGGTTGAAGAAGCGTATATGCTCCAGCTTTGAAATTTTAGTATGGGGTAGGGGACAGCTATATGCTCCAGCTTTGAAATTTTAGTATGGGGTAGGGGACTACCTGGGAATAATCCTATCGAAAATGGGAGAAATCGGGTCAAAGGTCAGGACATAGGTATAGGGGATCCATTCCATCGCCTTTATGCGTGTTAACTTACGTAAAAATCCTTCGATTGAGACAAAACTTTATCATGTTGTAGCAAAAGTATACTTAACTGGTTCTGTGGAATATCATCGAAATGGGGTCAAACGTCAGGGCATAGGAACGAGATTTATTCTACAGCCATTATCATAACTTGAGTAATGATTTCTGGTACGTCGGAAAGCGTATCATAATCAATGCATTGCATGATTTTACTAACTTGTTCTTCTATCAGCGATTTTCCCCTCAGGGAAAAAGGAGCAAAACTTAAGAGTCCACCCGAGCTACTTGACTGCCCATTTATTGTCCCACGCAGTAAATATCCTACGGGCGAAGACTTCCCAACACACATGGCTGAATACAGAAATGATAATGACTTCGTCAAAACACGAATACATGTGTTTTCTAGAAATGCGACGGAAACTGAGATCTTCATTTTTTAATGTACGTACGCACATAATTGAGAATTACTATGGTCTCAGTTCAAGCTCGAATACGAGCTTTTAAACTGGAACTATGTTATGCAGTGGAAGTATACACTCAGTACCTTCCACTCCATAATCAGGCTAGCTTTGTCACGAACTTAGGTCGTAAATTTGAGATGAGACTTATAATTGTTCATTGCAGTAGCACGTGCTTTCGGTTCAACAAAGTAAGGTACCGTTTCTTCAGTTTGTTGTACTTCGTCAGAGGACATTCTGGCGTCGATAACTTGGCCCTCCGGAAAAAATTCCATGTGGATCACACTCTCATGATCCCACCGGACACAAAACATGACACTTTTTCTCGAAACTTCCTCGTTTGAAGACAGGTAAAGCTGGTTCACTTAGATACAACCACTTGTTGGTGTCTGAATTTTGTACGCAGATTCACTTTCCATCTCCAGTAATCATCAATTTGATGAACCAAGAGTCACGCGGATTGTTCAATAGTTCGCTATCGTCAGCTTGTCCTGGTGGTCAGCTACGGTGGATTTGGGAATTCTCAGTTTGGCCGACAATTTGCGAGCGCCGGTTGTTAGATTTGTTTCAAACAGCCGTGAGCAGGGCGTCCGAATCACCAACAAGGGACTTTCTCAAATCTTTTTCCTATCCAAGCTCCTGTCTCCAGCTGCAAACCCTTTGAACGATATTTATGCTAATCCAGTGACTGCAACGCCTGCGACTTCGTTTAGTTTTCGGACTGCTTCAGCCGCTTTAAATCCTGGCTCCCAATACTAGCGCAGAACCAAGATTTAAAACTTTGTGGCTATTTTGTGCGATGAGATAAACGTTCAATGCACGTCACGCAAACCGGTTTCTCTAGCAACGATCTTTTATACGATTCGTAACATCAACAACCTATCTCACTGAAGCTACGCAAAATATGGACACAAAATAACATAATGCAAAAATTCAGTTTTGATTTTGTCCCGGACACTTCCGAAAGGGTTATGCAAAAACAGGTGAAAAATTCCTGCTGGTTGGCTGGTGATCAAGAGTGTTCTTTAGAAGCAGAGCTATACACAAGATTATACAAAGAGAAATGCAAATTAGCAGCAGCGACACTTCGTTCCATGCAATATTTGTCGCTCTCAATCATTCTACAAATTAGTTGTGGTAAATAATAACATGTTTTTCTAGAACAGAGGAGTTGTTTCGTGTTGTTCGCAGTTTAACAACTCCTTGACCATGGACTGGACGACTTCTCGCCGTATAAGGTCCCTTGCTTTCGACAAATGCGATTGAATCAAAGCTTTAGGTAATGGGTAATAGGAGCTGTAACAGAACCGGCATCGAAAAGGAGGCTTCTCATTTTAGGTAAGGGGTAACTGCCATCACAAATCAATAACGATTGAAGTTACAGGGGCTAGAATTAAGAGCCAGTGCTTCAAGTAGGGCTAACTGGAATTGAAATTGAGCAGAGATTGCGATTAGGGGTTATTGGAGTTACAACTGAACAGTGTTTGTGCCAAGCGGTGAAATGGACTAGATTTGAAAACAGAATTTGACAGAAGGATGTAACAGCAAGAGCGCCCATAAGGGTGGGTGGGAGGGGGGGAGGGGGCGCCCCCAGCCGTTGGTATAGCCAAAATTTTGATAAATTTAAAACACTAAAATAGATGAAACTTTCTTTTAAAGCATTTTTAAAATAATAAGATATTAATGACTGATTGTATCAATTATTTTTGTTGTATTTTAGTATATTGTACATTTACTAAAATGTTTGACAGCCTTGAAGGAGGTAAGGATTTTCTTAGCCCCCATCCCCCTAAAAGTACTCACACGGGCTCCACTGTGTATCAGGGATTAGAATTGAACCAACACTCGAGGCGAGGGTTGTTAGTAAGAGGGATTAGAATCGAACTAGAGCTTTAGGTAAAGACAAAAGGAGTTAGAATTCAGAGAAACTTGAAGTAATAGGTAATAAGAATTAGAGTTCAACAAGTTCTTTAGAGAAGAGTTAGCTGGATTGAATTTCAACAGAGTTTAAGATAAGGTGAAAGGGGGATCATAGCTGAACAGGGCCTGATTTCTGCACGTGTACAGGGCCTCAGAATTTGAATGAGCCTCCAAACTACCTTAATAATAATATAAATTTTCAGAACCATAATATATTTTCCGTTATAGCACGAAATTATTATACGGTTCGGTTTCAAATTTTAGAATGATAATTTAAAGACCAAATTATTATTTCGTATAATGAAGCTTATGCTGAGCTATGATTAGCCAGTGCAACATCTTAATCTCACCCTTATTTGTAACAATCAAAATGAAAAGGGAACAGCCTATATTCGGAGCAATACAGTATATTTATACATGAAAAGAATTTCAGCAAACATGTAGAATTTACTAACAAAATATTTTTATTATTAATATTAGTCTTGTGAGAACAAAAAATTGTGAATATTCATGTAGGGTTCATTTTTACATAAATAAAAATACAAAAAAAGTTCAATTGACACTACTTTATTTAAAGACTGTTGTAATAATTTACATGGAGTGTTGCAATAATTTATCCCACAATGTGTGTGGTCAGCTGTAATACTGTGAGGGGTTACATCTTACAGCTTAAACTACCATTGTTCATCATTTCCATTTTATGGTAAACTAGGTGTTTTAAATTATATCTCTGGGAGGATAGTTATTTGTTTCCGTAAATGATACTATAAAACAAAAAACAAATTCCAGAGTAATTAATGTTACAGCTGCAAGATCTGCAGGCCCGCTGAAGTGCAAGTGGTGTGAATGCTCGTCTATTACAGGCCACATTGGTATAAAGTTGACTCGCATGTGGGTGTGTTTTAATGTTTTTACTGCTAGAAAAACTGTTTGCCAAAAAATATTTACCAGTAAATATTCTTTTTGACTGTTTGACTGAAATTTTAATTGAGGCGACCATAGGATGTGCACAGGATGTGACCATAGGATGTAACCATAGGATGTGCACATAGGATGTGCACAGTAGAGATGGGCTCGGACGGGCTCAGAATTCATTAACTACCGAAAAACCCGGCCCGGGCTCGGCATTACACGTCTTGAATTTCATTACTGTAATTAATTCAACACGTGTAATTCCGAGCCCGGTTGAATTACACGTGTTGAATTTCATTATGGATTTTTTACCATGGTGGAAGGATTTTCAATTTCCTAAGCTAGCCGCCATTGCAAGACAAATTTTGCTTAGCAAGACTTGCATTATGCATTATCCAAAGCGGCCCAAGCAAGGATTAGTTTAAGGGGGTCTGGTATCGAAAAACTGAGGGGGAAATCACATTCCCATTTGTTTTTTATTTTATTAAAAACCAAGAATCTTATCTTTAAAATGATGTATTAATTTCCAAAATTGTGCAGTAAGAAGTATTGTTATTTATTTTTTAAAATTTCCTCACTCCCGTGATTTTGGGGTGACGTTGGTTTTTAGTGCAGCAGGTCGAGTTTTAGAGAAAAAAAGATCAAGTTGAAGCGCTGAGGCATTAGGTGCAATTCTCTCTCTCTCTTTTTTCATGATGAACTTGATTTGGAAACTGCACACACATATGATAATATTGTGATTATTATACTATTAAGCGCAAAACTTTGTTAATGTTACAAAATGCAGAACAATCTGGTCTGGAATGCTTTTACGTTCTTTTTTTTTAATTTTGGAAATTTCCCTATATGCTTTTTTTTATATTCTACTACATCACTCTAAACTACCTTTACCAGTTAGCAAATATATAAATTATATTGCCAAGATTAGTTTTCTAGAGTCAAAATTTCAAACACTTGCAACTGTCTGTACGGCGTTGTACGTTTTATAATGCAATTTATTCAAAATAAAAGTTAATTTAGAAATCAAAAAGAAATAACGAATGGAATTTTTGGTTTCTAAACGATTTTCTTTTCTTCAGCTTTTACCAAAATTACTAATTCCCCTGATGCGGTCGAAGGGCACGTTGATTATTTATTTATTTTCAAATCCACATTTTAGAACATTAGGCTTTATACGTAGTATTTCTAAAAAACATATCAATATTGTGAAGTGAATTAACTGAACTAAACTTTTTCAACTAATGATTTTTAAACTAATCTTTGCTTGGGATTAGTTTAAAAATCATTAGTTGAAAAAGTTATGGCGTTGTACGTTTTATAATGCAATTTATTCAAAATAAAAATAAATTTAGAAATCAAAAAGAAATAACGAATGGAATTTTTTGTTTCTAAACGATTTTCCTTTCTTCAGCTTTTACCAAAATTACTGATTCGCATGATACGGTCGAAGGGCACGTTGATTATTTATTTATTTTCAAATCCACATTTTAGAATATTTGGCTTTATACGTAGTATTTCTAAAAAACATATCAATATTGTGAAGTGAATTAACTGAACTAAACTTTTTCAACTAATGATTTTTAAACTAATCTTTGCTTGGGATTAGTTTAAAAATCATTAGTTGAAAAAGTTATGGCGTTGTACGTTTTATAATGCAATTTATTCAAAATAAAAATAAATTTAGAAATCAAAAAGAAATAACGAATGGAATTTTTTGTTTCTAAACGATTTTCCTTTCTTCAGCTTTTACCAAAATTACTGATTCGCATGATACGGTCGAAGGGCACGTTGATTATTTATTTATTTTCAAATCCACATTTTAGAATATTTGGCTTTATACGTAGTATTTCTAAAAAACATATCAATATTGTGAAGTGGATTAACTGAACTAAACTTTTTCAACTAATGATTTTTAAACTAATCCATGCTTGGGCCATATCTTAGGCCAGTGTATAATGCATAAATACAAGCCTTGGTAAGCAAAATTTTCCAAGAATCCGGACCCGGGCTCAGCAAACACATGTAATCGAAGAAAGCGGGCCGGTCCCGGGCTCCTAAAATTGAGTCCGAACTCATCTCTAGTGCACAGGACCCCGACTGACCTAAGTCAGACCCTGCAGCTGAATAAATGTTTTAGGTAAGGAGTAACTTGAAATTTGAACGAACAGTACATTTCAGGTATGGGGTGTGGAGCATTGATGAACTTATCTCGTAACACCGACAAGGGCATGACGGGGATTAAAGGAACATTTAATGAGAAAGGAGAATTGCAACAGCAGCTTCCACTAGCACAGAAGCGCAGACCAGGACACCCGGACACGAGCGGGCGAAGTAGGCAGCCACCACACCACCAGGAAGATAAAATCCGAATGACTAGGAAACCCGTTGCTCACAAGCGAACCAACCTGGCTCTTTATCGAAAAAAACAGAAAAACACATAATACATTAATAACGTAAACATGAAAAGTGACTAATGAAGATACGAAATGATTATTAATATGAAAATTATTTACATTGAAATCTAAGCAATTCAAATAACAGTTAAGTACAGCCAAAATTAATAAACATGTACAATTTCAATAAATTATTCTATATCCACAAAATAGAATAAGAGAAATTAATGTGACACAAATAAACAATATCAAAACCATGCAATAGTTACATCTGTAAAAATTAAACGACACAAAGAATTCACGAACTTATTTAATCCTATACTCCAAATCAACGAAATAATCACAAATCACTTCTTCCAAGATTCACAAATCACGAGCAATCAAAATCACATCACCAAAAAGAAAGAAAACACAATACTTCACTTTCGTTAAATTATCTCGTCACATTGCTCAAGAAAACTACATTATTAATATTCAGTTGTTTTAATTTCACAAAACCAGACATAAACATACCAAAACCACAAACAAAAACCTGGTATTCAACGGATACCAACCAAAAACGAGTCACAATCAATGAACTCCAACAAAATGACGAGTAACCTTCCCAATTACCAATTGTCAACTAATTCTGTCACCATGAATCCCCCATACCCACTAAGACCGAAGACGTATGTGAGCGATCTGAATCGATGGAATTCATGACTAAATCGTAATTAAAAGCAATAAATTTTACAAAATCAGATATACCTTGAATACCTGATTTTGTAAATTTATGAAGAATAAATTGAATTAGCGCATTTGAGGTAAGATGTGATGGAGAACAGATCGAATTAGCGCGTTTGTGTAAGGAATGAATAAATTCAAAATCGAACAGAGCTCGAGGTAACGATTAGAATTGAATTAATGTTTGAGGTCACAATGATAATTAAACTGATTTAATCCAAGTCTTCACCCTAGGTAGGGTATGGGAAGATCTTTCAATGGTACATATTATTGCTCGGAGTGTGACTGCGATTTGTAGTGCTCCTCAAAGTGCCGGGTAAAATTTCTCCGCTTCTTACGTACTTTCTGTAAGGGAAACCTTTTTTGTTTCTGCTTCAGCATTGGCTTACCAAAAGCGGTACCAAGACCTTGATTCTACGTGTAAATTATCAAAATACACGATATACATATATAAAATGTCTTTGACCGATAAACAGTGGCGGAATGGAAATCCATAAACGACCGTGGAAGCTGATTTTCTGCAGCCCACTTTTGTGAAAAAATATCAAGGTATCCATTCTTAAAAATGTGGTATATCAGCACCGCCGTTTACTGTTTAAACATATTTTCAACACAAGTCTGCGAATGATTGCCACTTGAGGCAATAATTAACAAGATTTTTACCATTTCTTTCGATTGCAGATCCCTGGCAAAATTACTTACGTTACTGAGAGGCAATAGACAAGTTATGTTCTCTTAGACAGGCTGTAAGAAGACTTTATTCAATTCATATGAACTTTATTACGGTAGCTGAATTCAGAATTCGTAATACACTGCTGGACAATTGCTAAGGACGGATCATAAACGGCTATATAGCGCATAAAAAAGTAAGTGTGGTTGGATGCCAAGTGAAATAAAATAATGTCAGAATGCCAGGACATTACAAGAAAGACAATTTATTGTGCTCTGAAATCCAGAAGGCTTTGGAACGTGTTCAAGGGACAAACAGGCCATTTTGTGCAGAATACGTAAACGTAAAAAAATGCAATTACCGTCCGCAGGCGTCCCGGCGTAAGATGTCAATACAGGATATGGCCACCATGGAGGGCGATGCAAGATTCCACACGTCGTGTCATGCTTTGCACAACATTATCAAGCAGCTGTTGGGTTAATTTATCCCATTCCTCTGTCAGTGCACGGATGAGGGTGTCCTTGTTTATTGGAGGGCATTGGCGACCAGCAAGACTCCTCCCCAAAGCATCCCACACATTTTCAATTGGGATTCAGATCTGAAGAACGTGCTGGCCATACGAGGCGTTGAATATCCTCGCTCTCAAGACACTCCTGGACAGCGACTGTTCGATGACATGTTGCGTTGTCGTCCATGAAAATGAATCTATCACCGACAGCACCACGGAACATGCGAACATGAGGTAGCAGAACATCATTAATGTATCGTTGGCCAGTCATAGTCCCAGTTGGAAGCCCATAGAGGGACGTACTGCCATTGATCATGATGCCAGCCCATACCTTGACACTACATGTCGGATATCGGTCCCTTTCCTGTATGTTTGCTGGACAATATGCAGTACCACTATCACGCCAGATCAGTTGTCGTCGACAATCAGACGATAGACTGTATCTACTCTCATCTGAGAAGAGGACAGCAGACCAGTCGTTATCAGTCCAATTGCGATGTTGATGGCACCATTGCAAACGGGCGGTACGGTGACGTCTGGACAATGGCATGCACACAACAGGACGGCGGACGTATAGTCCTCCTTCAAGCAAACGTCTGGCGACAGTTTTTCGGGAGATCCGCTTGCCAGTAGCAGCCATAAACTTATTTGCTACCTCACTAGCTGTGCTGCGCCGGTGTCTTTTTGTTGATAGCACTATGTACCGATCTTCTGCAGGTGTCGTACTGCGAACACGACCTCCCCCGTGACGTTTACTACACTCTCCATTTGTTTGAAATGATTTCCAAAGCCTTGAAACAACACTGTGGCTGACGTCGAGCTCCCTGGCAACATCTGTTATTTTTCGCCCTTCTTTAATCTTGCCAATAATACGGCCACGCGTAAAATCATCTCGGTGATGTCGGGAAGACATACTGAAAACTGCAAGTTCGTCAATTGATTCTTTCCCTTTCAACTTTGCGTTTGAACAAGAACGGTCAATACGCATCAAATCCTTTATATCTCTTATCAGCGCTATGACGTCACGAACAAGTTCGGCAATCCAAAATTTACATACGCACAACAGGTCTTACTGTATCCCGCACTTATGCTAATTTCCACATTTTCCTGCCTTCGATTTTATGGTTGCTATCGTTGCTATTGTCATCCGTCCTTAGCAATTGTCCGCAGTGTAGTTTCTTCGCTTTTAGGGAGAACGGAAATCCAAATGTATCAAAAATTAATTTATTTTCCAAGACTTACCGATCATGAACCAAAAACATTACGAAAAATCTCTTACAAAAATTGAAAATATCCAGAATTGCAAGAATTTCGGTGCAGATTTATAAAGTGAGAAAAATTAAAGAATGAGAAAATTAGTTTTTATTTAAATACTTTCGAATTGAAAAAGTATCTTTGCTGTAGCTGAAACAGACTTTCCAAAATCTGCAGTTCAAGAATACGTAAGGGCCCAAAAAATCCTAAATCAGATGCACATCTCGTTCAAACAATAACAACAAAATACAAGCATATACTTGTAAAAAGTAGCAACCTGAAAATTTAAGTTTTCCTGCAAGTGAACCTTAATGCATAAACGAACAAAGCGAATTTCGAGTTTCTTACCCATATCCTCGGTAACACATTCGATACTATTAGGTGTACAAATAAGTTTCAAAGCGTTTTTTGTGTGACGTATACCGCTAATTTACATATCCGACATTCCCCCGCGTTGTTGTCATGCGACCGTAACTGGTCCAGAGTATAAAACGTGATACAGAAGTTTGCCCAACAGTCAAACGCACTTGTCCATCGGTAGGTGAAAGATGACAAGTGATGCTGCATTTATTCGACACTGCATTCGTTGCGAATTTCATCAAGGAAAAAGTGCTGCAAAAGCATGTGCATCAATCTGTTCTGTTCGGGGAGAGAATATTGTATCGAAAAGCACATGTGAGTTTTGGGTTAGACAGTTTAAAGAAGGTGATTTTGATGTTAGCGGTCGATGTTAGAATTTTGATGTTAGAAGTTTGCGCATGAGGAACTGCAAGCATTGCATGATGAAGATTCATCTCAAACGCAAAAAGAACTAGCTTAACAATTGAGGATAACTTAACAAACCATTTCCAATCGTTTACGCGCAATGAGAAAGATTCAGAAGGTAGGGAAATGGGTGCCACATGACCTGAGCCAGAGGAACAAGGATGAGCGTGTCATGAAGTGTTTCAATCTGTTGAATAAACAACACAGAAAGTCTTTCCTGTGGAAAATCGTTAAGGGTGATGAAAAGTGGATATGGTACGACAATCACAAACGCAAAAAACACTGGGTAGACCCCGGTGAAGCAACGACTTCGACACCGAAACGCAATATTCACTCTAAGGATGTTCTGCTGTGCATCTGGTGGAATATGAAGGGTGTGCTCTATTATGAACTATTGAAACAGGGTCAAATTGTTACTGCTGATCGCTACAAGCAACAATTGCTGCGATTCAACCAGTAAATCTGTCGGAAACTTCCATTCACAGGTAAAGGATTGCGTCCCGTGAAATTACTGCATGACAACGTTAGGTCGCATGTCGCGAAATCGGTCAAGGAAATGCTATTGACGCTTGGCTGGAAAGTTTTGGAACACCCGGCGTATAGTCCCGACATAGCCCCTTTAGACTATCATTTGTTCCGATCGATGCAACATGGTTTGTCTGCTATACGGTTTCGGACATGTGACGAAGTGCAAAAATTGGTTGACGGCTTCATCACGTCACACGACGAAGTATTATTCATTGCTGGCATCCGTCAGCTGCCCGACTGATGGCGGAAGGTGATAGATAATGACAGGCAGTGTTGCCAGGTGGAAATTTCAAATGTCAGCAGATTTCATCCCAAAAAATCAGTAGATTAGTTAAAAAATCAGTAGATTTTTTTTTTCGCTACAATTTACAATATATCGCTTTCAAAATGAAGTAAAATTGTTGGTCTGATCACATAATCAATGATTTCCACTTAATTTTTTTTTTCTTAAAAGGCAATAGTTTGCTTTTCTGCTGTGATCTGTAATACAAAATCTAATCAGAACCAGCGCCAGAATTTTTTTAAATTGTAACATGCCCAGCGGCACGTGTTGCCCCCCAAAAAATATAAGCCCCCAACCAAAGTTTTACATGTCCAAATATAAATACACACAGCATGCACATACTATACTATTTTTTTCTAAACATTTCAGAAAAACGAAAAGCAAAGTACTTTTACTGCATATCATAAATTGCCACAGAAATGAAATTTGAACTAACCTATAATTCACAGCATTTCTGAAATTGCAACAACGAGTTTCCATGTCAAATCAGCTCAAAAAAGTAACATTTTTGACCTGAACCCTTTTGATTTTCATGAAACTTGTACTTATTGTGTCTACAATGCCTATCACAAATAAAAGTAACTGCAGAACTAATTTGTCAAAAGCGCTCATATTGGGCTGTTTATAAGCTTATTACATGAGCTTTCATTTGAGATATCACACAATCACGTTGTGCACAATTTCAAATTCATTCAGTTTGACTTTTAATCTCCCAAAACACATCCCACCGATTTTATTAAATAAAGGAAAGAGAGGTAGTAAGGAAATTTACTGGAAAATAAAACTTTTTTTACCTTTTATCTTGTAAAGAGCTAGATTTTTTACATATACCTGATCGGGCAGGTAGGAAAAACAAATACATGATCAGACAGAATTATTACATGCCCCAGGCATGTCGGGCAATAAAAGTTGGAGCCATGCAAAAAAATTGCTCTTATCTTTATCATGACTGTCACTATCATAGATGCTACTGTTCATTTTTTTTAAAAGACCTTTTTCTACATTAAAGTTGTAGCACGAAGAACTGGATAACATACGCTTTGTATGCATAACCCACATAAGGTGTTTGAAGCAAGTCTGTTTCGCTGCTTTGTTTTCATAAGGTTAACCACAGAAAAGATTCTTTCAACTGCAGCACTTGAATGTGGGAAAGATAATAAGCATGCCACAAATTTTGACAATATCGGAAACAACGTGCTGGCGTTTATTTCTAATACATGACCAAAAATCATATAAACATGCATCCGACTGTATTCCAAGATCTGTATTCCGTAGCAATCGCCATTCACTGTCTAGTGTTTGGATTTCAGTGGGAGGAATCACATTTGGAAAGAAAGAAGCCAAAGGTGCAATTGATGGAAACTTCTTCCCCAGCACATTGACAGGGCTAAGCACTTCAAAATTTGGACCATTGTCAGCAAATGGAAATCTTTTAATTATTTGATGGGCATTTTCAATATAAAAGTCCAGGCATCTCGTGCGGAAGGAATGAATGAATCACTTGGTTTGAGAGATTCTCAGCACTGGAAGATAGAGTTACAAATGTTTTTGCACCAAAATCCATATCTTCCCATTGAAGGAATTTATTTGGATTTCTGTATTCAATCTTTTCAAGGGCAGTATTGCTTAAATAATCTGGTTTCATGTATGCTTCCAGTATGGTTTTTAAAGAAGTTGAAATGCTTTCTCTCATAGTGTGAATTTGTGGCATTTCACTCTGCATCTGCTTATTTAAACTGTTAAATATAGGCAGCACATACTCCAGAAATTCCAAGTACATCTTGTTAAGAGGATCTTTTAACCTATTCAAAGTTATTTCTGCAGCCATAACACGGTCAGTAAAAACAGCCTCTGTAAAACATAATATTAATGCATCATACTGTTCCAACAAGCGTGTAACAACAGAAAGCAAAGATAACCATCTAGTCTGACTTGGGTGCAGGATTTTATGTGGTTTTACACTGACAAAAATTTGGAATTCCTTCAGTTGCCCAAGTCTTTTAGGACTGGATTGAAAATAGTTATGTACATCCCGTGCCAAGTCCTCTACTACCATTGGCAGTTTGGCGCATGCGTATGATGCTGCCAAATGAAATGAATGACATATACATTTTAATGCAAATAAATAAGGCACATCAGCTTTCAGGAGAGTCATTAGAGAATGATTTCCACCAGTCATAACATTAGCACCATCAGCTGCATACCCTATTAAATGTTTTTTCCATGGTATACCAGCTTTAGTAAAGGATTCTACCACTTTATCATACAAAGCTACAGCAGTAGCATCTTCTATTGGTATTAGATCAAAAAATAAGTCATTCACTTTATCACCAGTAAATACTCTAGCTACCAAGCACAGATGCTTATGACATGATTTATCAGTTGATTCATCAACTATAATTGAGAACTTTTCCTTTTTTAACACTGCCCACAATTCTTCCTTACTGTATTCACCAGTAACATGTTTAATTATTGCAGCAGTTTCTGTTCTCCCACATGAAATCTTATTGGCTATCTTCGAATCAGGACAAGCAGCTTTCAAAAGTTGTGGCAAGTGCTCCATGACGCTAAATGGTAAATTGTGTTCTGCGACGAAGGAAACTAGGCGCATTTCGCTTTCTTTAACTTGCTGCTGCAATTTAGTTTCATTACTGCATGAGGCTACATCCATAAGTGTTTGCTGCCCCACAACCTTTCGAGCGTTTGCCTCATGTTTGTTTGTCGAGTAATGTCTTTCAAGGATAATTTTACCTGCTTTTAAATGCATGTCGCACACCTTGCAGTATGAAAATGCCTTACCTTTCGAACTAGCACGAAGCCAGCCCTTAAATCGTTTATCTTTCTCCCATTCCTCTTTATACAGCTGTGTGTATTTAGGTTTTTTTTTTTTGGAGGTGTTTGCAAATTAAGATTTTCTCTGCTGCAACTCCCTGTTTCACTAGCCATAATTAATTCCAGCAAGAAACAGGTTCCCCTGTTAAAAAGTAATGGTAGACCAAAACTGCTGGTACCAATACAGTGACACAACAACGAACTACAAAAAACTATATGGACCACTATGAAGGAGGATCAGCACGCTTTACGTCGGGTAGTGAGCTGACAACAAAGAGGTGACTTGCGTTTAAGATGGTTTTTGTGAGAAACTCCCACGACTGGTTGGAAATAAAAGTCGGCCTGATGGCCTTAGTTTTAACATTCCAGATGTTTTCTTTTCACATGACTATTGACATGACCCTAAGGACGAAGTGACTTAAAGCATTACATTTTCTTTCTTTCCCCCTAAAAGAGGAGGCGAAAACAGCAAACTAACAATTTTTTCTTTAACGGGATAGGTTAGGATGCTGCTTTTAACAAAGGGGAAGGAAATACATGATTCTATATATACAACTGCACTAACCTTTTCTAAAGCAATAAAATGTCCCCAACGGCCCGACTGGAAGCTCTCCGATACCACTCGCACTGCTCATACAACAGTGCCCATTCTAAGAACACAGATGGTTCCTCTTAAATTAGTAATGTGACCCTTCGAGGCACAGAATCTCCAGCTTCCCAACACCATAAGATCCGTTAAAACAGTTGTTTATAACATGCCTAGGGCCATTGGTTTCAGCCTCGGCTACAGATAGTCCTTCTTGCAGTTACGGATAAAAGTGGTTAAAAGAAACCATAAACAACACTCACGGGAACCGGACAGTTACGAATTTCAAATAAAATCTTTAACAGTATCATTACAAGCTCTCGAAAAATTAGCAATTAATGAATCATGAAAAAATCAGTAGAAATACGGTGTTTTTATAAAAAAGTCACTAAATCACCAAATGCATGAAAACATCAGCAGCCCTGGCAACCCTGGACAGGGCACATTTTGATTCGTAAAGGTATTGTTGATTTCTCTCAAATTACATGTTGCCGTGTCTTAAAATGCTTTAAAACTTATTTGTACACCTAATATTTTATTAATAACTCAACTGCAATTGGCACAAGTGGCCTGAGGTAGAGGATATCAGCCAAAAGGGACGAGGATTAAATTTGAAAGTCGAGAAAGAGAAAGGGGATCTCTCAAAAACAGTGTTTGCTACGTAGGGTTTCTGTTCGTTTGTTTTGTTTTCTGAAGTCGTCACAAAGCTAAATAAACTTTGTTGTTTTAGCATTACTTGGTCTTCTTCTACAAAAATATTAAAGAACAAATATATATATTGTTGTTCTTTAGAGGGGTGGAGATATTAAATTCCCAGAGATGGGATGCGTAATTAAAAAGGTAACATCATCACCCCAATTACTCGGCATGCACTAGAAAAAATGTTTTTGGCTATAGCCTTCATTCATGGCAGAAGAATGTAAGCTTAACAATAAAATAGAACAGATAACTTCACACTAGCAATAATAAATTCGCATACAGACCTGAGTTGTATGCAATAAAATGGTATTTAATAATAACACAAATGATGACACGAAGATATCCATTAGATGTAATGTGTTGACACGTAGATGATCACGGTAGCAAAGGATGTTTCGTTACAGATGCCAACTGACGCCATGTTTTTTTTTTTTTTTTTTGGAAAAGATCACTTCAGTCGCGCACGCACAACCACTTTGCTGGTGGACAAATATACGTTCATGACATCGTGAAGCGTACCAGAGTTTACAGATTAGGAACATCCCGCGTAATATAGTTTTGTTTCCTTTATAAAAAGAGCAGTTCTATTTAGTAAAACACACACGCAGAACTTCCTGAACATACAACCGCGCACAAGCAAAGACGACAACAGCAGACAGCACACGGACGGTCCACACAGGAAGAGAGGTTTCACAGCACACGGCCGGTCCATATAAGAAGAGAATTTTTCGTCACAGATAAAGATAGAGAGAGAGATAGGTGCCCGCACGTGGCGTTTCAAGGTACGTGTAGCTGCTCCAGTATGTGGCAATTCATTTGGAGCGCCGTAAAAATACCGTCTGACGATCTGTGTTTTTTATTCTGTTATCGCTGAGAGGCTGCGATTCCAACATACAGTATACATACTTTTTTATTTCTTTAGTTAGTATAAACCCTGCCCAGAATATGGCAGCCCACCGGGAATTCTCTCGGTATCCCGTTAGCCCGCGCCTTTCGACAAATTAAATTTAGTCTCGTCAAGTTTACTGACATTCTTGTTCAGTAAATTAAAAAGAAAAAACGAAGGTTTCTTCTCTTTTGAGAATCTACTTTCTAGAGAAGTTATCAAATAATTCAAATACATAGTGCGGATAGATGGACGGTAGTATTCTTCCGCGGGATTTAATGATACATTTGATTTATGCACTTGTATGGCCACCTGGGGGGGGCAAAACTGGTTTAGGCTGTAATTCAGAAGTCAGCTGGAACGACAAATGAAGACTAAGGCGAGCGTAGTTTGACGCAGTGAGCACTTAGAGAACATGGCTGGAGGTGCTGCTTCTAATCTTAAAAAAAAAAAAAATCAAAATTCATTCCTACTCTATTCTGCCTTAATTTCCGGGGTGAGGGTCACTTGACCCTCATTGTGGACGCCCATGTGAATAAGTCGCCTGTCCCTAGTTTAAGGTCACTGGTTCCAAAGAAGGGAGAGAGCCAGTGCCGTAAAACAAACACAACATTCATGTCTGACCCGGATTCTAATCCGAACTCCATCACGGGTGAATGGTTATAAGCCAGCGCTTAGCCCATTACGCCACCGGGGCGGCAACGACTGCTTTGCATGAATGATGAATGATCTCCCATGAATGAATGACTTCTCCATTACTTATTCAAAACACTACACAATGAAAAGTCTGAAATCGGTAGATTTCAGACTTTTCACGCACATAAACAACAATGAATGGCAATCGTCTCAACAGACGTGCGAAAAATTAAGAAAATTTTTGATGATCTTCAAGAATTCATTCCTCCTGAGTGCAAATATGCTCAAGAGGAGCACCATCAGGGGCATATATAGAATTTGTTTTCGGAGAGGGAGGCAACAGAAAATAGAAATTTTTGAAATACATCAGGACAAAATAAAAGTTAATAAAAGTTGAAGAAATAATTGAAGCATTGTTTTCTAATGTAAGTTGATGCATTTTTATTAAATTAAAGCATTTTTTGTAATGTAAGTCGCATTTTAACAAAAATAGAACACTGGGGGATGGGGGTGGACCGTCCTCTAAATGCGCTCCTGAGCGCCATGTTTAGAATACATGCAGTTTACACCTACCTCAAGAATGATTAAAATCATCTCAAACCTCCATCTTTCATGCAAGACCGTGGAGAGCGAGCTCGGGCCCCAGTGCAATAAAATCTCCGTTTCCTCAATTATCCCCCACCCACCATTCCCCTACTTCCCGACAACCCGACTGGTTGCAACTTTTCAGTTTTTTTATTGTATTTAAAGCAAGTTTTGAATTTATTACATTTTTTACATTTATGACATAAATTACGCAATTTTACGTCACGTAGAATTTTGTTTTTCACGTAACTTCCCAACCCTGGTGACGGTATAGCTTGAAAAATATTCGGATACCTTAAAATAATAATTAGAAAAAAATTACTTCCGAAACGGGCTCCGGGCCCCCTTAGGGGCCTGGGTCCCGGTGCTACAGCACCGCCTGCCCCCTCTCGTAAGGCCTGCTATCATGTGTGCAGTACTTCCAAAGTGTTCCATCGTATTTATAAAATCACGAAAGGGGAAAAAATTCGGCAAATATTTTTTAAGTATATGCTGCATTTTTATTTTACTTTGAGCTCTGTCACGATGGGCCACCGAGATTTTCGCGTTGATCACAAATCTGAAGTCAGCTACAGTGATCATAATGATGCTAGACTTGAAAGTAACTTGAGCACCGATTCGCACGCATCGTTAAACAGAAATGTGTGCCCTTAAGCTTTTATTCTATTTC
This sequence comes from Macrothele yani, assembly GCA_039090855.1. Taxonomy (NCBI): domain Eukaryota; kingdom Metazoa; phylum Arthropoda; class Arachnida; order Araneae; family Macrothelidae; genus Macrothele; species Macrothele yani. The sequence goes on along the minus strand of CM077013.1, from coordinate 113,205,368 downwards.
TGTTTCAGTTGGCTTGCACGAAGAAGAGGAAAGAATTGTTAATGGCGTGAGAGCAAAACCTCGCCAATTCCCTTTCATGGTACGTGAAAGAGTTTTATTTCTTCCGATACAAGTAATGGCCACCTAACATCGATTTTGTTGTTATCAGATTAATTGCATTGTTCTTCCTTCATTTTATTTACATGCTTAAATATTAAAGATTCAAGAATAATTCCGGAGTTATCAGGAAAAATCCGCATCGCTGCATTTTATAAATTCCTGAACTGATATCGAGTCTGTTATTAACTTCCAAATATAGGAACTCAAACTCTTTACTAACATGAAAGGTTGTAGGGATGTCGCTAGACCATGAGGGGATGAAGCCCCGCCAAATTAAATCTGACCCTCCCCCGAATAATCTTACAATAGCTCCCCAAGGTTCTTTTAAGTTAAAAAAAATAATTTCTAAACCGTTCGGAATATTATTATTTATTTTAAATCAATGATCAATCATGAAAAATAAATAAAGAAAGAAGATTAAAAAAAAGGCAATGACAAATTTACATTTGACCACTACAGAAATCCCCTCTTATTCGCAGGTCTCGCTTACCCGCCGTTTCACTTAATAGAGGTCAACCGCGGTACTGGAATATTAAACGGAAAATTCCAGAAATTAACACTTCATAAATTGCACGCCGTTCTGTGTAGCGTGATGAAATCTCGCGACGTCTCACTCTGTCCACCTCGCTACGTGAATTATCCCTTTGTTCAGCAGTTTATCCACACTGTATATTATGCTTTTTTTTTCGATTGGTGGTTTGACGACAACCGTGAGCAACTCAATGGGCTATAAGGAGTCGCTCGTCCCTACTTTAGGGCCACTGGTTCCACAGAAGGGAGAAAGCCAGTGCCGTAAGACAAACACAACATCCATGCCTCACCGGGATTCGGACCCGGACCCCTTCCGGACGAATGATCAGAGGCCAGCGCCTTAGACCACTGCGCCACCGGGGCGGCAACCCACCCGTTAGTCACTTAGTAGCCGTATCATTTAGGTAACTTAAAATCTTCTAAAAAGGCCAGCGGCCTAGGTGCAAAGAGCTGAGAAATGGACCGTTGAGTGCCTTTTATTAGGTTTTATAAATTCTCTACAAATACCAAATATCTAGGTTGTAACTTAAAATCTTCTAAAAAGACCTGTGGCCTATTAGGTGCTTTCTAAGGAGTTCAGAAATAATCCGCTGAGTGCCTTTTATTAGGCTTTATAAAAAGTTTACTACTAAATATCTAAATTGTAACTTAAAATCTCCTAAAATGGCCCGCGACCTAGGTGCCTCGCTAAGACCTGAGAAATGATCCGTGGAGTGCCTTTTATTAGGTTTTATAAAATGTTTATGAATGCCAAATTTCTAGGTTGTAGCTTAAAATCTTCTATAAAGGCCCCGACCTAAGTGCTTGTAAAGAGCTGAAAAGGCCTTGAGAAATGATCCACTGAGTGCCTTTTATTAGGTTTTTTAAAATGTTTGCTACCAAATACGTAAATTGTAACTTAAAATCTGCTAAAATGGCCCACGGCCTAGGTGCCTCGCAAAGAGCTGAGAAATGATCCGCTGCGTGCAAAATATCTAGGTTGTAGCTTAAAATCTTATATAAAGGCCAGCGGGCTAGTGCTTTGTAAACAGCTGAAAAATGTTCCGTTGAGTGTCTTTTATCAGGTTTATAAAATGTTTTCAAATACCAAATGCATGGAAATCATTTTTCAAAAGGATATAAAGAGCAGAATAACTTATTATTCCTTTCTTAAAAAAAAATAAAAAAAATTGGCCGTTGGCAGAATGATACCATTGGACGAATCTGCATTGGACCAATCGACATTGGACTAATCGCACATTGGACCAATTGCCCCTTTTGACAAATCGGCATTGGACCAATCGTAATTGGACGAACTCTCCGACACCGGTCTCGTTTATCAGATCGACTGTCGAGATATCACTGTGCTTGTGCTCAAGTAACCCTCTTATTTAACTTAATAATGCTCCAAAACTCAAGAGCAGAGATGCTGGCAATTCGCATATGCCGAAGAGAAGCCGTAAAGTGCTTCCTTTAAACGAAAAGGTGAAAGGTCTCGACTTAACAAGGAAACAACAAGAACAAAAAATTGTATGCTGAGGTTGCTAAGATCTACGGTAAGAACGAATCTTCTGTCCGTGAAATTCTGAAGAAAAAAGAAATGAGCGCTAGTTTCACATTCACATAACTTTTATTATAGTATATTGTTATAATTGCTCCATTTTATTATTAGTTATTGTTGTTCATCTCTTATTGTGCCTAATCTATAAATTAAACTTAGTATTTAATAACAGGGAACTGTACACCAATTGCACTTAAAATAGTATAACTATACTAGTAATCCGAGTTTCTTGGCATAGATAATAAAACAAAGTTTCCAAGCTTTCGCACATCAACCAGATCGCTTTTTCAATGCAGGTAGACAGCAAACTGCAACTAGTTCAATAAGTAGGAACTGTACACCAATTATACTCTAAATAGTATAACTATACTGAAAATACGAAATTTCTTGGCATAGAATACAAATAAAATTTTCCAAGCTTTCGCACACAAACCAGATGGCTTTTTCAAGAAAGGTAGACAGCTAATTGCAAACTGGATAATAGAACGATGAACTTCGGTGCCGGCATAAGATCTCCGGCATCTTTATATACGATGCTTAAGAGAAATATTGACAAGCCCCCTCTTCTCAATGATGCAGGTGTTTATGCCATCCCACTAAAATATCCGGACGGCTCCAAGCGATACTACATCGGAATGACCAAACGTTCGTTTGGAATTAGAATCAGCGAACATAAAAGGGATATAAGAGACGAAAAAATAACCATTGCCCTATCAAGAGAAGTCAAGTTCAAGTCCGCCGATCCTATATGGAGTGATGTAAAGAAATTAGCTTCATACTCCACACCCAAATCTACTGCAAATCTACTGCCATTCGCGAAACCTTGGAAATCTTGACCAGCTGCGAGGCTTGCAATGATAGCGTCTCTCTGGAGTTGCCACGCATTTGGAATCAATTCTTCAAATAATGCTGCGTTTTCTTCCATAGTATCGCATGCCCAACCAACGTGACCTCGTTTCTTCGAAATATCGCGTTTACTCCTATTAATTTATTGTCTAGTCAAGTCACCGCGTTCAAATAAATTGTTGGAACGTCCTATTATCCAGTTTGCAGTTAGAAAAGACCATCTGGTACATTCCTTGAAAAGACCATCTGGTTGATGTGCGAAAGCTTGGAAAGTTTTATTTCTATTCTACACCAAGAAATTTCGGATTTTTAATATAGTTATACTACACTATCTACCAACAAGTAATTGGAAACCCTTGCAATCGATGATATCTGCAGTCCTGATACACGTCACGGCCGCCGCCGTTAAATATCGTGTGGGAAACAACAACGCAAACAGTCGCATGCAAGATACCACGCAGTTCGGAGCTCTCTGATTTTGAGAAAGGTGTAATCGTCGGGTATCCCAGAAATGGCCGATCCATACGCGACATATCCAGCGAGTTGAAATACCCAACATCGACAGCGGCCTACGTGATTGGCAAGTGGAAGATGAGAGGTGACTGTCGGAATGTGCCCCGACCCGCCAAACCCACAAAACTGGGAGTTAGAGACCGACGGGTGCTGGCCAGAGAAATTCGGAAAAACCGCACCAAATGGATGGGCCACATCAGCGAGGAGTTTCAACAGGCATCCGGGAGTGTTCTTTCGATGAATACCATCCATAAGGAAGCCCATCTGCTCGGTTATCATGGACGTGCTGCCGCCCACAAGCCTTTGATCACCAAGTCCAATAGCGCTGCTCGGCTAACGTGGTGCACAGAACGTCGACAGTGGACCGTTGAACAGTGGAAACAGGTTCTCTGGAGCGACGAATCAAGGTTCACCCTCTACCGTTCGGATGGCAGGGTCTGGATTTAGCGTCTGCCTGGAGAACGCTTCCAGCTGGAATGTATTGTGCCAACTGTGAAGTTCGGCGGCGGTGGAATTAGGCTATGAGGGTGTTTCTCCTGGTATGGCACGGGACCCTTGATCGCAATTCCTGGTAGACTCAACGCCGAGACCTACTGCACCATTTTGGATGACCATGCGCTTCCTACGTTGTGGCAGTTTTACGAGGTGGACCCATGTTACTTTCACGATGACAATGTCACCTGTCATGTTGCGAGGTCCACCATGGCTTGGTATGGTGACAATGGGGTTAATCGAATGGGCTGGCCTGCGCAGAGCCCGGACCGTAACCCTATCGAGCAAAAGAAGCATTAGGAAGTGCCTCTTGTTTAAGGGCACGTCCCGCGGATCGTTGGGTGTGTAATGCGATTTGTTTATATTTTTTACTTTTTAGCTATAGATTCTTTTCAAGTGTTGCCAACACTATGCATCGGGTGGACGTGAACATCAAATAGGAGGCTCTGCCGTTCTCCGAAACCTCGCGCCCCCATGTTGTCGCACCACAATGAACCAGACCACTCAGCCAGCTCGCAGAAAACATATAGGATCCACTATTCACTCTGTTCCTTGTTTAAATTGCGGGCTAAAAAGCTAAAAGCCTGGCTTCCGTACAGTCTACATATAGAATCTGTTGCTAGTCCTAGCAAAGGCCACGAATGAAAGTCCTGCTAAACAGAAGAAAGGCCAGCCCACTGTAGCACTACTCAGTGCTCCTCACCCCAGCAAAACTACCGGGGGCTATCTCTATGTTCTCAAACACTATAAAGAAGAGATCATTGTTTAAGTAATATTATATATAATGCTACGTTACAATTAATCCCAAAACTGAAGATCTTGGGGTTACATTTGTTGCAAGTGACATTAAATTAATTTAATTATTTTAAATTTAAACAAGTGATAATTATGAATTTTTTCACTGTGGGGGAGAGGATTGGAGAGAGTACCAGGTAGAGAAAAAATTAAACCCTGTTTAGCCCCTAAACCTTCTTGTGCCAGGGACGCCCACAGACAAAGAATTTAACCTTTTGCTCTCAAAATATTATCTAGTAAAAGTAAAAGTTTTGCAGTATAGTAGCACATATAATGCTCAGAAAAAAAAAAAGAAAAAGGGAAAAGGGAGACATCGATTTTTAACTGAAACCTTCGAACAAAAGTGGTTCTTTAAGCACGTTCTGCAATATTCACGAATCACGTATGTATTTTGTGCATGACTGTTCCCTCCAAGATGAACAAAATGTGTTTTCCTAGACTAAAGGGATATGCGCAGAACTACTGCTGACGTCTAGCAGGGGCTTCTTCGTCTGTTGCCAAACAGTTTTGGAAAAAAATCTAAGAGTACAACATTTAAATTGTTTTAATCTGTACAAATAAGACAGCTGTTCACTGGAGAAATGCTTCACACAATGTACAAGTCAGCAGTCCTGAGCCTGGGGAGCCTGGGATCTTTTCCCCTCTGAAGCAGCAAATGATTAACACTGCGTTAGTATTTTTTTAAAAATTTAACACATGCGCTACTAATAGAGCATATTTAAGGAGGCAGGGGACTGGACAGTGTTTGGGGGCCCCAGTATTAGTGGCACATATAGGATTTATTTATGGGTGGATGAATAAAAATACCCAGCAAGAAACATTCCCGAAATACACTATATTGACAAAAGTCACCGGATACCTAGAAGAGAAACACAAGATAGCATTTATTGACATACATTAATACAGTGTCCGTCCACTTTTGGCCTTAATGCATGCACTGACCCTTCGAGACATGCTTTCGACAAGGTTTTGGTACACAGCGATAGTTATGCGCTTCCATTCAGTACATAATGCTGCCGCTAACCTGTGCTTAGTAGTAGGCCTTGGTTCCGAACTTCTATGCGACGCTCTAATTCATCCCATAGGTGCTCTATGGGATTAAGATCACAGCTCTGTGCTGGTCAGACCACACACGATAGATATACGGAATTACCATCAAACCACGCCGTAACAGTCCTTGCTTTATGGCTCGGTGCATTATCATTATCATTATTACCAACAAGGCTCAGTTCCATAGTGCAGGGTGATTCATAAAGAAGTATGCAGTTTTCAGATGCTGTAAAACAGTAACAGTTGAAGACACGGACCACAACTGCGAAACGTTAGGTAGATGTACTCATAAAGTTTGTGTCCCGCTACTGAGGGAAGAGACGTAGGCGATAGCGCGTGTCACGTGACTAGTCAGCTAAAATGGCAGCGTCTGCAGTGCAGAAGACGTTTTGTGTTCTTGAATTGAGCAAAACGGAATCTGTAACTGTTGTGCAACGGCATTTTCGATCACGATTCGGAAAAGAACCTCCAACCAGAAAATCTATCTACGATTGGCATAAAAAATTTGAAACTACGGGCTGTTTGTGCAAACTTAAAAGTCCTGGACAACCGCGTGTATCTGAAGAAGTCGTCGATAGTGTTTGCACCGCCATTCAGACGAAGCCCGGGAAAATCAACGCGGAGGGTGAGTCGTGAAGTGCAAATTTCACAGCCCACTGTCTGGACGACAGTGACAACTTTATTCTCCAATTGGATGGTGCACCACCGCACTGGTTAGGCGACGTGTGAGATGATCTCGATGAACATCTTCCTCACCCATGAATTGGACTAGCCGCGGACTGCAACATGCCACTGAGCCAATGGCCACCCCGAAGTCCTGACTTAACACCTTGGGACTTTTTCCTGTGGGGGTACGTAAAGGACAAGGCATTCGCCCCTTCCCTTCCTGTTGATCTAGCGGAGCTGAAACAGCGTATCACAGCCACTATCACTGCACTTGATTCAAATATCTTAGCTCGTGTTTGGGCAGCAATGGGTTACGGGCTCGATGTGTGTCGTGTGACTAAGGGTGCACACACATAGAACATCTGTGACTGTCTCTAAAAAAACTTGAAACATTCCCCTACAATTCTGTTACAGGTAACATAAAATATCTTACATTATTCTTGTTTTATAGTGCGTTGAAACTGTATACTTCTTTATGAATCACCCTATATTGCCACAGAGTTGGTAGGACATAATTGTCCAGAATATCGAGGCAGACGTGCTGCTTAACAGCTTTGTTCACGATAACCAATGGGCCGGGACCATACGACAAAAAATACCCACACACGGGCACACTGCCAGCTCCAGACTTGATCGTAGGAACAGCACAATATAGTAAATAGCGTTCCCCCGGCATCCGCCAAACATACACACGGCCATCAGACTGATGGATCGCGTATCTGGATTCATCAATCCATAGGATCCGTTTCCATTGATCTACGGTCCACGATAAATGTTCTTTACACCATGCTAAAAGACGAGTAGCATTCCGAGTGGAGATGAATGGCTTATGAGCAGCCGCACGACCACGGTAACCCATGGAATGAAGTTCTCTGTGAATGGTACGTGTACATACCGAAATTCCAGCATTTTTACTCACCTGTACAGTCAGGTCTTGTGCAGTACTACGTCGATTAGCTGTCACGACTTTTCTGAGGCTTCGACGTCCTCTATGACTCATTTTCTTCGGTCTGTCAATACGTTTTGCTGCTTCAGGCACGCCATGTGTTTTCCACTTATTCAATACATCCAAAGAAGTTGACTTGGGTATGTTTAAACATCTCTCGGTTTCTCTTATGGACAACCCACTAATATAACACCCAACAATCTTGCCTTTCTCAAAGTCAGTTCTCTCCCGCGGCGTCATTTTCACTCAACCTCACAGTGCGATATGACCACGGTCAGCTGCAGGATTGTTTTTATACCGTTTGCAGCTGTACCGCGAATCTTAACAACGCAGCGGATCCGTTCATTTGCTTTTGAAGGGGTGTTCGATGGCCTTACTGATGGATCCATAAAATATCTCCGTCGTATTGAAGCGTGTATCCCATGATTCATGGAAGAATCAGTGGTAGCAAGAAAATGTAAAAAAGCATAGTAGGAAAATGGATACCAGTTCAGTTCTTCTTTAATGCTCATCCCGCCCCCCAGGGTTCAGCTTGTAGAAATTATATCGAAGTAGTAGGCAAAATAATATGATCCAAAAGTATAATGAATTCTTAGCCACCCGGTGGCGCAGTGGTCTAAGCGATGGCTTCTGATAACTGAGCAGTCGCAAGTTTCGGAGCTCCCCCAATATTTTTGGGATTTCGTGATTTTTGACAGTTTTATACTAATTGCTTCGTGTTCTTGAGTTTTTTTACTTACCTTATAGTTCATTAGTTGTGTTAGTGGATCACTACAATTACGTGGTTCCTTTTTTCTTTTGCGGCTGTTGAGAATTGCAACACTGAACTTCTTTAGGGCTAGAGGCTGAGATGGCTTTAGCCCAGCTTCCAGTTTCGTTTTCGTCTAGTGTTTCTCCTGCATGTGGATCATTAAGTGCTTCTGTTTCTACTGCTCCCACCAACGTTAGGCTTGTGGATATGTCTACTCTTCGTCCTTCTACTAATCTTGTGTATAGTGCTGTGCCGCAAGTTCTGGGTGTTGAGGATGGTGTAAACACTCCACTCCCACCCACCCCGTTTCTTCATATGCTGCAGCTGCTGCTAATAATAGTGCTTCTAATGTGCATTCTATGAAGGCTGGTTCTACAACTGTGATAATTTCTCGTGATGCGGCTGTGCTTAACGTCAAAGTTCCAGAGATGTCTGAGGAAGGTAAGAGCTATTCTAATGCTTTATTTTTGAGCGTATACTTTCCTACATTGCGTGACACCCCCTCCCATTATACCTTGATGCTATTTGCCAACATGTTACATCCGAAACTATTGTTTCTGTGATACGTATGGGAGGTTGAGTGATTGCTCACTTCAAGGTTCGACCTGCTGTTGAAAGAATTTTACTCTTGAGCATTGATATTGGACTAATTCATCTTTCAGCTATTCCTTGCATACAGCGACCGATTACGGTCACGCTTTCACCAGTTCCTACTGCCGTTCCGGACTCGATCCTTATCACTGCTTTGGGGTCACTGGCATACCAAGATTTTGTCAGCAGTTGGGAAAGACTCCCCTATGCGAACGTGCAGGGGGAGGGAGACGACAATACCGAGTAGTGTTTCCCAGCGAAGACCTTTTTTTACGGAGACCTTCGTCGCTTTTGTTGGATTTTGGCTCGCATAAACTTACAATCAATTTATTTGCAGGAGTCCAATGTTTTAGCTGCAAAGCTGAAGGGCATGTAGTTCGAGAATGCCCACGACGTTCCTCTTCAGCAACTAATAGTTTTGAAAATCCTCAAGCCAGCAACCCTGCTCCTAAAACTTTTTTCCTGACCAGCCAGTTTCTAATCTACAGAATTTCCCCCACCAGCTCATGATGCCAGTCCTGTTTTAACTGCTTTGCCCACGGAGGTCGCGACCACCACTGAAGTTTTCTTTGAAAAGCCTCAACCGGGTCCGAAACCATTATATCCAACGTCTGAAGTGCAGCCTATTGCTTCCATGGACACTGACTTTCCACTCCTTCCATTAAGAGATACCTCTACTTTTGCTATCCCAGCTAAACGCTCTGTGCAAGCTATTCCTTGCATACAGCGACCGATTACGGTCACGCTTTCACCAGTTCCTACTGCCGTTCCGGACTCAATCCTTATCACTGCTTTGGGGTCACTGGCATACCAAGATTTTGTCAGCAGTTGGGAAAGACTCCCCCTATGCGAACGTGCAGGGGGAGGGAGACGACAATTCCGAGTAGTGTTTCCCAGCGAAGACCTTTTTTTTACGGAGACCTTCGTCGCTTTTGTTGGATTTTGGCTCGCATAAACTTACAATCAATTTATTTGCAGGAGTCCAATGTTTTAGCTGCAAAGCTGAAGGGCATGTAGTTCGAGAATGCCCACGACGTTCCTCTTCAGCAACTAATAGTTTTGAAAATCCTCAAGCCAGCAACCCTGCTCCTAAAACTTTTTTCCTGACCAGCCAGTTTCTAATCTACAGAATTTCACCCCACCAGCTCATGATGCCAGTCCTGTTTTAACTGCTTTGCCCACGGAGGTCGCGACCACCACTGAAGTTTTCTTTGAAAAGCCTCAACCGGGTCCGAAACCATTATATCCAACGTCTGAAGTGCAGCCTATTGCTTCCATGGACACTGACTTTCCACTCCTTCCACTAAGAGATACTTCTACTTTTGCTATCCCAGCTAAACGCTCTGTCCAGCCAGTTTCACCTCCACAAACCCGGTCCCGAACCAGAGGTAAAAAAAGGCGCAACAAAGTTAATTCTTCTTCACGCAGTTCTTCTGTTTCTTCCATAGCTGACAGCGATTCTTCAAACTTAACCACTTTAAACAGATTTACCCTACTTAGTGATGCTGATGACTGTATGGACATTGCTTCTGTTATTTCTGATACTGAACTTACAACGAGTGTGCCAGAGGAAGACACTGGGGAATGTATTCCCCCCACGAGATCCTCGAACTTCCTACATATTTGGAAAGTTCCACAAATCCTACCTCACTCTTAAAGACCCAGTTTTTGTTCCAGCAGTTAAGACTATTATTTCGAATGCCGTTTCTGTTCTGTCCTCCATCGTTGACCCAGCTGCTCTGTGGTTTGCCACGAAAAATCAAATTGTTTTATTTTCTCGGGATTACTCTTTTCAGCGTCGCACGATTCAGTCCATGAAACTTGCTTCTTTGAATGAAGAACAACTTCAAACCCCGTTAACGTCGCCAAATCATGAGATACTCAAGGCTAAACTTCGTCTTTTTCATAATTCTTCTGCTTCATCTGCCCTTACCCGACTCAAGTATGCTATCCTTCGTTTTGATGATAACCCCACTGATAATCTTTGCCAGTTGGAACGCTCTGCTGTTAAAAATAAAACCATTACTTTTCTTACTCTTCCCGATGGATCCGAATCAAATGACCAATTCAAAACTTGTGAAGCCACCCTTGATTTCTACAGACAACGCTTCAGCCCTAATTTGACTTCTTCTGCAGTCAGTTCTCCACTCATTCAACATCTTCCGCAAGTTCCTGAGCATTTCACTACTCAACTTTCCCTCCGATTTCTTCAGCCGAGCTTCAAAATTCCATTTACAGCCTTAATGACAGATCTGCCCCGGGAGAAGATGGTCTTTCCCTTCCTTTTTTTATGTTCTCTCTTCCAATCCTTCTTCCTTTGTTGGTTGCTGCTTATAATTTTATTTTTTCTACTCCACACTTTGATTCTTTCAATTTTTCTTTTGCAACTCTCCGTCTTATACCGAAATCCGGTAATCTCAGCTTTCTAACTAATTGGCGGCCCATCTCGGTTCTTAATACTGATTACAAAATCTTTGTTAAAATTCTCGCCCTTCGCCTTAATTCTGTTCTTTCTGACATTCTACACCCAGACCAAACTTACACGGTTCCGTCCCGCTCGATCGCTTCTAATATCCTCACTATACGTAATCTTTACTCACTGGCGTCCAGGCTTTCGGAACCCCTGGCAATTTTCTCCCTTGACCAAAAACAGGCTTTTGACTCAGTTAACCATTCTTATCTATTCACTGTTCTACGCCACTTTGGCTTTCCTCCTACTTTCATTACTGCTATTTCTAATCTCTATACTGCCGCCCCGGTGGCGCAGTGGTCTAAGGCGTTGGCCTCTGATCATTCGTCCGTAATGGGTCCGGTTTCGAATCCCGGTCAGGCATGGATGTTGTGTTTGTCTTACGGCACTGGCTCTCTCCCTTCCCTGGAGCCAGTGACCCTAAATTAGGGACGGGCGACTGCTTATAGCCCATTGAGTTGCTCACGGTGGTCGTTAGACCTCCAAAAAAAAAAATAAATATCTCTATACTGACGCTTTCTTTCGTGTTCGTACCGCCAATTTTTCTACTTCTACCATTCCGTTTACTAACGGGATCAGGCAGGGTTGTCCCCTGTCTGGTCAACGTTTTTCTCTTGTTTTTGAACCATTGTTGATTGCTCTTTGTTTCCGAATTTCTTCCGCCATTCCACGAAATATATCCACCAAGCGATACCATCATATTGTTTTAACAACTTATGCCGATGACCTCACGATGTTTCTCCGTTCCACTGATTCTTTTCAAGTACTACGTTCAACCTACCAAAAATATGCCGCCATTTCTGGCTCTGCTTTGAATGTCTCAAAATGCTCAGGACTCTGGGCCGGTACGTGGACCTCCCAAGGAGACTGCCCATGGGGAGGTCAATGGTCTTCTCGATAATCAAAGTGCTTGGTATCTACGTGGGCTCTCCGGTAGCGGTTACAGCGGCAACCTGGACACCGCTTATTTAGAAAATCAATAGAAGTCTTGTTCCATTCCGTTACCTTAAAACTAAACTTTCCTTCTTCAATCCAGCGCACTTAATCAATACTTTTATTTTACCGATGTTTTTTCATACCTGGATTGCCAACTCGCCACCGAAGATTTTTTTGAAGAATGTTCAACGCATGTTTACAGATTTCCTCTGGAGTACATTTCACTGGGTTCACCGATCTACTTTAACTCTTCCCCTGTCGTTTGGCGGCCTTGGTCTTGCTGATGCGTCTCTGAAATTCCAATCCTTTCATCTGTTTAATTTTATTCGTGAATTCTCCCTTCCTCTGTCTTCTTCTTCTTTCTTTCTTTTTGAAGGTTTAACGACCACCGTGAGCAACTCAATGGGCTATAAGCAGTCGCCCGCATCTAATTTAGGGTCACTGGTTCCAGGGAAGGGAAAGAGCCAGTGCCGTAAGACAAACACGACATCCATGCCTCACCGGGATTCGAACCCAGACCCCTTTCGGACGAATGATCAAACGCCATCGCTTAGACCACTGCGCCACCGGGGCGGCCCTCTGTCTTCTTCACACACCATTATCGATAATCTGCTTTTCCCTCGTAGCCCATTTCTTACTGTCTCGACTTTTCTGCAGATGGACCTTTTTCCTTTTGTTCCCAGACATTTCCCCGATACTTACATTTCTGTGTTTTCCTTTTGGCGCTCCTTATGTCCAGTCCGGCTCCCTCCCTCCACCACTTATGATTTATTGGCAGAACCTCTCTTCCTTTCCTCTGCTATACATTCTTCTACCACCCACTACCTCCACTTCTCCACTTGGTTTGCTTGTGGAGTGGTGAAAGTTTCTCAGCTCGTTGATTCTGTACTCTGTTGGAAATCGTTTCAGTCTATATCTCCTCCGTTGCCTGACACATCAGCTTCACGTTCTCAACTCCGTTTTATTCAAAAGTGCGTCCAGACTCTTTACCCTTCCTTTGCAGATCAAAATGGATTGATTTTCACGCTTTCAGCTGCTTACTGTTTGCCCTTTCTTGTTTATTTGAATGATGTTCCCTATATTTTGCACAAAATATCTATGAAGCCACTTTACTATCATTTCTTGACATACTTCACTGCTCCAATCCCGATTGGTACCATTCTTGCTGATGAATTAAATACTACCTAGATGGATGCCAATATTTCTCTTGCTGCACCACTGGCGAAAGATATTAATTGGCTCCATCTTCATCAACGTCTTCTTACTAAACGCACCCTTCATCGATTTCGTCATCTTCTGTCTCGGGATTGTTTTTTTATCCACTTTTGGTGATGTCCATCATTCTTACTCTTTGTTTGGTTTTACAGCCTTTATTTTCCTTGATGTTTTCACTTATCGAAAAAGTTTGCCCCTCACTTCACACCATGATGCACTTTCTCTACCTTCGCGCGTTTTTTTCCTTCAGGCTAAACTTACTACCTATCACTTGTATCAATCTTCTGTTGATTATCCAGCATTGCGTCGCTATCATGTTGCTCGCCGTTTTCTCTGCAGATAATGTCGCTCATCAATCATCTCTACCGTTCAAACTGAGTTTGATATTGCCAAAGCAGCTGATAGTGTGTCGTCCTTTTTTCAAACCTGGAAAATTGATGGGACGTGGTGCGATATTGATCAAGACCGTGTTTCATTTCTTCTTTAATGGTTTTCATGTTTTTTTCTTTAGGAGTTATGACTTGGTCTTTTTTTATTGTTTTTTTTTGTTCTATTACAATGTGTTTTTTTCCCCAAGGCACAATTTTTTTAATACTGCAAGTGACTATATGCTGAAAGCTACATACTCACAGTGCTGAAAGTTACATACTACCTATTGGTAGTGTTTTTTTTTATGTTTTATTATTTAAGGTTGTTGATTGTGACGCCGGAAGTGTCTTTGATTGTGACGACGTGTTTTTATTGTACATAATTTTATGAGCAATAAAGACCTTCTGAATTTCTGATCATTCGTCCGAGATGGGTCGGGATTCGACTTCCGGTGAGGCGCGTATGTTGGGTTTGTCTTACGGCACTGGCTCCTTCACTTCCTTAGAGTCAGTAGCCTTAAATTAGGGACGGGCGACTGCTTATGGCCCATTGAGTTGCTCACGGTGGTCGTTACACCTTCAATAAAAAAGAAACGAATTCTTAATGTATAAACATTTCCCCCAATTACAGTTGTGTAAAAAAATAAAAAAATCATCTGTAATGCATTGAGGAGATTTGAGGATGGACTGAGGGCGACTGTACTTCTTGCGGACTCCCGAAAAAGCGGTTAAAAATATAATTCTTTTTTTCAAAACGCAGTTTCTTATAGTTTTCGTTGTGTTATCTGCAAAACAACAACAAAAAAACAACAACTGTAGAACTCTGTCAATTCTTCAATCCTCCTGCATAGTTCTGGGGCCCCTTGAAAATGCGACGCCTGGAGCTTCATCCCCCTAGCCCCCCTTCTTAAATGAGCTCTAGCTACTAAACCTTGACCGAAAAATAGTTACCAAGAAAATGTTAAAGCTGTTATCTGTTTGTGTCAGAAAAAAACAAGCATTCATTTTTAGTGGAAGAAGAAACCTAAATTAGGAAAAGTCGTAAAATATACTCTGAGATGCAAGTTTAGTAGGTACACATACCTTCGTCAAAAAAAAAAAAAGGGGGTTCATTCCAACACGAATATGGAAGACGGTACGTTAGAGGTTTATACTTCATACGTACCATTTTGCGTGAGATAAACCAGCTCGTCGAGCAACAGTTAGCGTTCGTTGAGTGTCGGAATATGCAAGACGAATTATCCGAATGCTATGAACGTGGCACGGTAATTGACGTCAAATGTGGGGGTTCAAGCATCTAGCAAAAGGTTGTATTCCTGCAGTCTTCACGCACAACCGTAGCAAGGATTTTCCTCGAATGGTACGACACATAAAAAAAAAAAAAACTTCCAGCAATCGACGATCACTTACATAGATGAAAACAGCTGGTGTACCAGAGGTGTCAAAGCCGACCGGCGATATGGTCTTCGACTGTTGTAGTCCACTCCCGACAGGATCTGAAACTGGGTGCGTTCGGATATACACAGTCGAGTCACATTATTGTGACCACCAATGAAAGAAGGCACGTATCGTGAGCTGGCTTGGAGGGTATATAAGGTGTGCTGTTTGCAATCTGAAAACATATCACTCGTTGCTGTCATGGATAAAAGGAGCGATTTATCAGATTTGCAAAAAAGGATGATTATCGGCTTTCGGTCTAAGAGTGGCAGATTTCTGAAACAGCGCACTTTGCAAACTGTTCGCGCGCTGCTGTGCTTAAAGTATATCGTGATTGGAGAAATGACACCATTGTGAATAAGCGATATGGAAACTGCGGAGCACCACGTGCCATTGATGTGAGAGGTGAACGTCGGATGCGAAGGTGCGTGAGGCCCGATCGACACTCTACAGTGGAGAAAATCTGTGGCCAAATGAACCAGGGGTCCACCGGAAGTATGTCTAAAACGACAGTTCAGCGAACCCTGCTGCGTATGGGGCACCGATGCAGACGGATGGTCACTACACCTATGCTAACCAAGGTGCATCGGCGGAAAAGGCTTACAGTTGAACAGCAGTGTCGGAATTGTACCTCTGCCGATTGGCAAAGGATTGCCTTCTCCGATGAGCTACGTTTCCTGCTTCATCGAACGGATGGACGTTGGCATATAAGGCGAAAAACATCGGAGAACAAACATTCTTCAACCATTGCTGGAAAAACACAAGCTGGTGGGGCAGCGTTATGGTCTGCGGAATGCTTTCGTGGCATTCTCTGGATTTATTCATACATGTTGAAGGCACCATGGACCGAATTTGTTATGAATCCATCTTAGCAGACCACGTACACCCATACATGCTGCTTGTTTTCCCTGAGGCGAATGGGATCTTCCAGAACGACAATGCGACGTGTCACACAGCTAGAAATGTCCGAGAGTGGTTGGAATAGCACGATGAAGATTTCAAAGTACTTCCCTGGCCCCCTGATTCCCTAAACATAAACCCGATTGAGCATCTGTGGGACCACCTCGATCGTGTTGTTCGCTCTATGGATCCTTCACCACGCGCCCTCAAGCTGCTGTCAGATGCACTGCAGTCAGCATGGCTCCACGTACCTGTAAACACCTTCCAGCACCTTATTGAGTCACTCCCAGCCCGTCTAGCTGCTGTCCGTTCTGCATACGGCGGTTACTCTAGATATTAGCTGGTGGTCACAATAATGTAACTCCACCGTGCATATTATTTTCCAGAACAACTTTAATTGATAAAACTCTAAGAGATACATGGAATTATTTACGAATGAAAAAACAAACAAACGCGAAATAGATTAATATGATGTGTAAGTGCATAATAGAAAACTAAAAGAGGAATTGAAATTTCTAATTTGTTGATAACACGACAACAAACCCATTTGTGCAATTTAGTAAATTAATATAATGTTATAGGGAAAAACCACAGGTACTGCACAGCAGATTTCATCGCAATGATGGCTGAAGTGCAATACCTGCGTGAATAGTTTTAAAGAAGATAAATGTATAAATAACAAGTACTAGTATACACCAATTTGGCACACGCTGTTACAAAAATTCATGTTGTTATTGGTGTAAATAATTGATATTACCAAGCTTTACCGCATCAGCGGGCGGCTTTGTCACGGCTGACTGATATTAACCTGACATCAGTCTGCCTTGATAAACCCATCCGTTGGTGCGTGAAAGCTCGGCAATATAAGTTATTTGCGCCAATAATAATAATAAAAAAAAAACAATAACAACAAACAAATGTTTTTTTTTAATAGTTTTAAACAGTGGTAGAAATGGGAATTATTCGCTGCCAGAACTCATCGTACAAGTGAATGCCATAAAAATTTAATATACACAAACCCATTCGCAGCAGATGTAAAAACCATATAAGGGAATTTCGTTATTAAACTTTAAAATGAAATACTCCCACTTAGCAGAAGTCAGAGCTGTTTTCTTTGTTTCTTACGGAAAAGACCATTCGAATTTCGGTGCAATTAAAAGTGTCCGCAATTAATAAACATTGGAGAAAAAAGTCAGCTCCTATTTGAGGCAGCGGGCGATATGCGTCAAAATAAAAGAAACTCGGCCGTGTCTGAAATATCCATTTATTTTCATTGAAATATCTATTATGACTTCGATTTCAAATCATAAAAATTATCTCCTAAGATAATTTCGAAAGTCTTCCGATCAGCTCTTGTTGTGAACGTCGCTATCACCAAACACCTCATTAAAGCTTTATTAGAGAAAAAGGAAAATTTTTATTTTTGAAACGACGAACGTTTCATACAAGATGGCGTCAGTAATTGAAATGTAACATGCATTGCGAAATGTTTTATTCAAATTAAATGCTCCATTTCTTTTGGTGTCGCATCGCTACCGGAACGTCGGGTTTTGCTAACCGGAACGGGGTTCCGCTGCGTCATTTCCACCGCTGGTTTGAAACAAAATTCCCATTGAGTACCATTTATACAAAAAGTAAAAATAAGTATGAGTCCATATCAAGTTCTAAGTGAAAAATTAGTTTGTTTACCCCTGGAGGCGATAAACAAACTGCGCACAGCAGCAGCGTGTTGCCCATGAAGAAGAGATTGTATTTGGATATCACACCGGCTCTAGAGATGATATTTACATGCATAAATAATAAACTTAACTAAGACATACATCAATGAGCCATTACATTATGACCACCCCAGCCTAGAGAAATGAGCGCGCCTGGAGACCGAACGATGAAGTTCCCAGAGCAATATATATACAACCAGAGGATCGGCTTTCGGTTAGTACATTATTCGGAGTCAGAATGGGAATAGCTGACGATTTATCGGAGTTTGATAAAGGAAAAATTGTGATGGCACAGCGTTTCAGAACTACGATCGCGGAAACGGCGCGGCTTGTGGGTTGTTCACGTGCCGATGTTGTGAGTACGTATCAAAAGTGGTGCAAATATGGCCAAACGACGAACCGTCGTCCAGCAGTTTGTCGTCCGCAGCTCACTGGTGCCAGAGGGGAGAGGAGACTGTCGCGCATTTTTCACAGTGACCGCAGGGCCACAGTGCGACTAATCACCCGTAGCTACAACAGTGGCGATCAGGGCAATGTGTCACAGCACACAGTTCATCGCAGCCTTCTGCGCATGGGCCTGCGTAGCCGAAGACCCAACCGGGTCCCTAAGCTCACTGCACGTCATCGCCAACCACGCATAAAATGGGCTCATTGCGATTGGACCGTGGATGGATTGTAAAAAAGTGGCCTGGTCTGACAAGATTCCTGGTGCATCACGTAGACGGTTCGGCGCCGATACTCCGATTACCAACGGAGGCTGGATGCACTGTTGAGCGGAAACAGGCCGGCGGCGGTGACGGTGTAATGCTGTGAGGGATATTTTCTTGGGGCACTTTAGGCCCCATTATGCCAATAGCATAACCCTAACAGCTATCAGGTATCTGAACATCGTTGCAGACCAAGTTCACCCATTCATGGCAACTGTATTCCCTGATGGTAATGGCCATTACCAACAAGATAATGCGCCATGCCACACTGCCAGAATCGTCAAGGAGTGGTCTTTGAGGGTCATGGTGGTGGCTTTTTGTTAATACTGTGGCCTTCAAATTCACCTGACATGAACCGAATTGAACATTTGTAGTTCGACTTGGAAAAGTAGGTTCGCGCTAAATCACCACAATTCCGAAATGTACGGGAACTGGAAGACCTGCTGTTGACATTATGATACCAGATACCCCAGGATATCTATCGCCACCTCATCGAATCGATGCCTCGCCGAGTGGCCGCTGTTTCGCGGGCTAATGTGTCCTACAGCTAGGTGGTCATAATGTAATGGCTCATCTTTGTACAAGTAGAAGCAACGCTGGTGGGAATAAGCAGTATCGAAAGTACCACAGTGAAGTGCGTTGCAGTGTATTTGTGAGTCCCCCAACGAGGCCGACGAGTGTGGGTGCTGTTGCTGAAAGATTTCCCGTTCGCAGCGGTTTCTCTCGGTTTATTTGGTACAGGTTCTGTTCGTGCTTTTCCGAGACGTCACCGCCTAACAGTGGAGTTACGCTTCACTGTCTAACACATTTCTGTGTGTTTTCTCCCCTATATAGTAGTCTACTCTAATCTTAATCTATCTTATCATTTCTAAGGGCTGTTCAAGACCAGGAGTCGGGCACTACTTGCCTTTTTCTTTTTTTTCTTTTTGATTGGAGATTTAACGACCACCGTTAGCAACTCAATGGGCTATAAGCAGTCTCCCGTCCCAAATTTAGGGTCACTGGTTCCAGGGAAGGGAGAGAACCAGTGCCTTAAGACAAACACAACATCCATGCCTCACTGGGATTCGAACCCGGACCCCTTTGGGAAGAATTATCAGAGGCCATCGCTTAGATCACTGCGCCACCGGGGCGGCCTACTTGCCTTAAGTCGATGAGGTTAAAATCGCGTGACCAGAAGTCAAAGTACATAAAAACCATGCTGTTTTTTGCACGATATTATAATTGCAGTTAAAGTAATCGAAAGGTGGTGAAATACCATTAATCATTATAAACATACAGGTTAAAAAAATATATATATAGCGTTAAAAACCAGATAAGATCTTTTGACCTTGTCACAGGGGTCATCATCAGATGTAAGACGTAGTACCCAACAGCGGAAGTCTTATATACCGTAAAACATGATGCCACAGATAAAACCGAAAAACTAAGTAAGTTGAACATAACGTACCCAACTTCTAGGGAGTCGATGAATATGGTAAAGCAAAAAGGTAGACTGGTTAAACACCAGTGCAATAATAAACCCATGTTACGTAGAATTACAGTTGAATACCATCTTCCAAGCTGGAGATATAAGGCAAGGAGGTTCGTCGTTGCAACGTGATTGTCGAGAGGAATAAATAATACGGTTAAGAACCCGTATTAACGAACATAGATACAACATAAAAGTTGGTTCTACTTCTACGGCTCTTTCAAGATGTGTTGCTAATGGACCCCATTTTCCCGTTTGGAAAGACACCACAGTTTTGAACACCCCCTCTTCGAAGTTTGACTGCCTCTTCCCAGAAAGCTTATTTATTTATTCCACTCGACAATCAAGTTGCAACGACGAACCTCCTTGCCTTATATATCTCCAGCTTGGAAGATGTTATTTAACTCTAATTCTACGTAACATAGGTTTATACTGCTGTTTGACCAGTGTACTTTTTTGCCTTACCATATGCATCGACCCCCTGGAACTTGGGTACGTTCTGATGCTCAATTTACTTAGTTTTTCGGTTTTATCTGTGGCATCATGTTTTACGGTATATAAGACTTCCGCTGTCGGGTACTACGTCTTACATCTGAAGATGACCCCTGTGAGAGGGTCAAAAGATCTTATGCGGTTTTTAACGCTATATATACACTGGCGGAAAGTGAAAAAAGAACACCAAGAAGGAATTGGCGGACGATCATGAAATTTACATATGTCAATTGGATCGAGTTTACGTAGGTGTGATGTTAACTTCGGGACCAACCGGTGAGCGCTTACGCCACAGCACGGCATCATATGCAAATTATCGTCGGTGGTATTTAAGGAGTACGGCGAAGTGAATGTAATCAGTCGTCGGCGTACGGACACGTGCGAAGACCCTGAAGAAGCTGCAATGCCTGGACATGGAAGACGTGTACGATTTCAGTAGTTATCGGACTTTGAGCGAGGTCGTTTAGTCGGACTCCGCGAGGCCGGGTTGTCGTATCGTCGTATTGCGGAGAAATTTGAACGGGAAGTATCGGTGGTGGTACGATGGTGGCGTAGATGGTCCGAGGAACATTCCCACACGAGAAGACGTGGAACCGGGAGTCACAGACAGACTGATGGGCGGACCGATCGACGCATAAGAAGAGCGGCGTTGTCAAGCAGAACATCCACTGAGACGCAAATCTGAGCTGCCGTTGCAACTGAGGTGACTGTGCGAACAATCCGCAACCGTCAACTGGATGCAGGACTACGTGCACGTGTGCCTCTGTCATGCGTGCCTCTGACTCAGCCCACCGTCAGGAACGGTTGCAGTGATGTCTACAACGTCTGCACTGGAGAACGCAATGGCGATCTGTCGTGTTCAGCGATGAAAGCAGATTCCGCTTGGGAGCCTCCGATGGCCGTATGCGTGTTCGCAGACGCACAGGGGAGCGTTTGTACCCTTCTTGCATCCGCCAGTGACACACAGGGCCTACACCTGGTCTCCTGGTGTGGGGAGCGATCAGCTGTGACTCCCGTACACAACTAGTGTTTGTACCGGGTACGTTAAACAGCACCTCCTACAACAACAACATCATTCAGCCCGTTGTTGTGCCATTTGTAAGGTCGGTCCATAGTGGTGTTTTCCAGCAAGATAACGTACGCTCACACACGACACGTGCAATGCAACATGCACTTCAGGGTGTGAGACAACTTCCATGGCCTTCACGTTCACCGAATTTGTCCCCCATTGAGCACGTGTGGAATTTTATGGGACAACGATTTATCCGGTCTCCACGGCCAGCCACGACCATCCCCGATTTACGCGTCTAGGTTGAGGATGCTTGGAACTCAACACCCCAAACTTACATCCAACATCTGTACGACAGACTCCATGCCAGAATTGCACAGTGTGACGCAGTTCGTGGCGGTTCAACCTCGTACTAACCATGTTACATGGAAATGTTATTTTTCAGTTTACCAGCAAATACAGCTGTAGTTTGCCATAATGTTTTGATCACGTTATCCTCTGTATTCCGTTATTATGCTGTATAAATTTCGTTGGTATCAGACATCTCCTTCTTGGTGTTCTTTTTTCACTTTCCGCCAGTGTATATATTAATTTGTATGTTTATAATGATTAAAGGTATTTCACCACCTTTCGATTACATTAACTTCAAGTATAATATCGTGTGAAAAACAGCATGGTTCTATATGTATTTTGCCTTAAGTCTTCTACAACATGATAAAATGTTTGAGTTTAGCTGGAGGTCATCCAATTAACAGGTGAAAATAACGAGTAATACTGTTGCATTTAAATTGCTTTCATTTTGCCGTTTCAAACAATCAGCCAGACAATCACTTGTGTTTACTGTTCCAAATGTGGGCATTTTCGCGTTGGAACTATGCTCAGTTTTCTGTAGGCCACCGTTATGCAGAAATGATGTCGTCTGCCGTTGTAGACTGCTGACCACATCTATCTCTAATTCTGAGTTGACCTTCAGGATTTTCTCAGCCTAAAACTCAACTGGCAAACAATATCAATTTATGCCTAACTGTCGAACAACGGCCACCTTCCAAGAACGTTCATTGCGGCATACGTACGGTAATCGGTTGTACTTATCATTAAATTTTTTTTTTTTTTTGGAGGGGGCAAGGTTTGTGACGTATATTCTATTTTAACTTTCATTTTTAGTTCCTTTTCCTATGTACATTTGAGATTGTTCTCTTTAACACTTTTTTATTTTTTTTATTTTTATTGGAGGTTTAAACGACCACCGTGAACAACTCAGTGGATTATAAGCAGCCGCCCGTCCCTAATTTAGGGCCACTGGTTCCAGGGAAAGGAGAGAGCCAGTGCCTTAAGACAAACACAACATCCATACCTCACCGGGATTCGAACCCGGACCCATCTCAGACGAATGATCGGTAGCCATCGCTTAGACCACTGCGCCTCAGGGGCGGCCTTTTGCACTTTCCAGACTTAACGTGATATCTTCTCTCGCACACAAATGGAGGTTTGCTAACACCCTGAGGTCAGTACGTAAGTGACGTATGCATGTGATAAGAACAAGACGAGATATACATACTTTATTATGGCTACGCAGTAACTGTGAGAGGGGGAATTTCGATGGTGAACGCTAATGCTCCCTAATTGCCGTTTAAGTATTTTTGAAGGCTACGTGTTCTACTTTAACGACAGCGTTGTGTTTCGTAGTCAAGTGTTATTATGGATATTAATTCAAGTTCCAGTGTTGTGTTTCATAGTTAATTGTGGGTATTAACCCAAGTTTCGTTGATCGCACCGTGTTGAAGTGCTAATGATCACGTGACTGTTGACAGCAATAAAGGATTAGCTGTAAGTAACATCTTCTTGAACTATATTTGAGTAACTCGTATTTCACTGTAGGTGAAGTTTTTGATCTAAGTAGTGTTTTAGTAAGTCAGCTACACAAAAACGCTACAGCTGAACGACCACCGTGAGGGCTTGAGGCAGTAAGTCCATTCCTGATTTAACACCACTGACTTCGGGGAAGGGAGAGAGTCAGCGCAGGTGGCTAACACAGCACTCATGTTCCCTCTGGGACTGGAACCCTGACCCAGATCGGTGGAATAGCCAGAAATCTTCGCCTCTGAAAACTTGGCCGCCGGCGCGGCGGCTTATCTTCAGTCCTATCCCTTTTAATATGTTGCGCTAACATTTCTTACGATTTTTTTACGTTTTACAACCGTAGGCTGAAAAAGCGTTTATGCTCCAGCTTTGTCCGTCCGTCTGTCTGTCCGCACGATAACTCGCGTAAAAAGGGTTCGATTTCGATGAAATTTTAATATCTGGTAGGGGACCACCTGGGAACGAACCCTATTGAAAATGGGACAAATGGGGTCAAAGGTCACGACATAAAAGCTGGATCCATTCCATTGCCCTTATGCGTCATAACTTGCGTAAATATGGTTCGATTTCGATAAAATTTTAGTATGGCGTAGGGGATCACCTGGGAATGAACCCTATTGAAAATGGGTGAAGTGGGGTCAAAGGTCAGGACATAGGAACGGGATGCATTTCATTGCCCTTATGCGTCATAACGTGCGTAAAAATAGTTCGATTTCTATGAATATTTAGTATGTGGTAGGGGACCACCTGAAGACGAACCCTATTGAAAATAGGCGAAATGTGGTCAAAGGTCAGGACATAGGATCGGGATCCATTCCATCACCCTTATCCCATACTATTAAAGGAGCAATTCTTGTATGTATGTAAATTTTATTTTGAAAACGGCTCTAAGGATTTTGATGAAAGTCGTTAACCAACCGTTTTCTGGTACTAGAAATCGATTTAGCTTGATCTCGATTTTAAGAAAAATTTTTTAGTAGTTTAAATAACCACCCCGAATTACCACGTTTTTAGTGTCATGGCGTCGTCCCATTAATGTTACCCATGCTTAGAAATCTTATGACGTCCCACTCTCGCGATTGAGATGTTGGCGCGCGGTCACGCCATTTGTCTCATTACGACACGCGTTGTGTGTGGATCCTACTAAAGTTTTATGACTTCACACTCTCGCGAGCAGATGGTCGCGAGTCCCATCTGCCTCATTACGTCACGCGTTGTGTGCTTATTACACATTACTTCTATTTTCTTCTAGAACAAAAAGTGAGTTGTGCCAGCTGCTTGGAGTTGATGCGTAGTACAGTATAAGCAACGGATCGCTGATGTGTTTTTCCCTTCAAAAGGTTAACTCTTAATACAGCATTTGCTTTGTTACGTTTTTGAATAGTCACTTGACGACGAGAGTATCCGCTCTGCTAAAATATGATTAGTTCATTTTTGTTAATTACTATTAACAGAGTGTCACGTGGATGGTAAAACAATATAAAAACATATGGCGGGCCGACCCCCTACGAAACGTGGATGTTTCAACTTTAATAAGAAGAAAAAGTAGAATACGGCACTCTTGGAATAAGAACAAGCGGAAGAAGTAAATACGGAACAGCTTGGACATTCAAGAGCCGATGGTTTCCGATCACTTTCCAGTCTCGAAACATATATATAACCTTCCATTGGAAGAAGATCAGTCTACAAAAAGATTATTTCGAGCAGCTAAGGCGAGAAGCATGGAAATAATGTCTGACGTTATTATAATCCTCAATGAATCTATATAGGAAAAAAACCTCGAACAAATGCGGCAAATAAATAGATAGCGAATCGCAGCTGAATCATCCGAAGAACGTAACCAGCGCTTGGAAGAACTACGAAGCCGTTCATCACAGTGAATCGCAACCGAAACCGCGGATGAACGTGTTTAGCGACTGGAACACTTGGGACAACGTGCAACTGAATGACTTAGCATTACAATACTTGGAAATAACATATCAAAATAAAAAAAAATGTGCCCTAATCACCCCTTTAACCGAGCGATGCTCGGTGTTCCTGATATTGCGTTATAACTTACGTAAAAATGCCTCGATTGAGACAAAACTTTATCATGTTGTTCCGGAAGTACACTTTACCGGTTCTGTTGAATATAATCGAAATGGGGTCAAAGGTCAGGTAATAGGAGCGAGATTTATTCTACAGACATTATCCCCATAATCTGAGTGATAACTTGAGTAATAATTTTTGGTATCTTGGAAAGCGTATCATAATCAATGCATCGCATGATTTTACTAACTTGTTTTTTTTTGTGTTGTTGGTTTAATTGGAGAGTTTAACGACCACCATGAGCAACTCAACGGGCTAAAAGCACTCTCCCGTTCTTAATTTAGGGCCACTGTTTCTCTGGAAGGGAGAGAGTATGAAAAACACACCAACCACGCTTTACCCGGGATTCGTACCCGGATTCATCTCCAACGAATGAATAGTAGCCAACTCTTCGTACCATTCGATAAACGGGATGGCACGCTTTCTTTGCTGTTGGCAAAGAGGGTTAAATAAGAACTATTGCGTCGTCCATAAGGAAATGAAATACAAATGTTATCGATTTAGTTTAATATCATATGCTCTAAAATATATCGATAAGCAATTTTTCTGCCATCCAAATATCAATATTTCATGTACATGTTAGCTGATATATTACTTTTATTTGTTTCCAGGCTGCTCTCTATTTCAATGAACGGTTTATCTGCTCTGCTTCCATTATTTCCAATTCAATAATTCTAACTGCAGCTCACTGCGTCGTGCTGTAAGTATTTTCTCGTAAACTAGTGTACTTAGCAATTCTGGAATTGAAGAATTCTCAGAACAGATAATTCTAACAGAAGATAACAATGCTGTTACAGAAGTAAATTTTCTTTCTATTTCACTTCAGCGGAGGGCAGGCACAATCAGCAAGCTACTTTTATGCCGTGGTTGGAAATATCGACCGGTCACCTAGTGGGACTAGAGTCACCTTTGTCAGTGTAACCGTGCATCCGAGTTACAATCCTGAGACTGTGACCAATGATATTGCCTTTCTCAAGACGTCGTCACCGATCGCCTTCAACAATCAAGTAGGAAGAATTTGCGTTGCTAAGCCTTCATTTATCGTTAACCTCGTCAAACATGGAACATCCATAGGATGGGGTCTCACGACACCAGGTACGTCTTCATTTTACAGAGTAAAAGGATTTCTCTTTAAATGTGTACATTATGTAGCATCGAAGTAACTCTGCTTTTCATTCGCTTTTCACCATTCAAGAAAAATCATCACCCCATTTTATTTTATTTTTTGAACTCGTGTAAATTTCATTCCTTCTCATTTAGATATTTTTCTGATTAAAAGACACATTATTTCTTCAGAGGAATTTTCAAAGTTGACACCCTGATAGGGGGTCAAAGGTAAATTAAACGCAGAGCAGTGAGGTAAGTGCTGAGTGCTGCACGATGTGATACGGGTCAAGTGATGAGAGATGAGAAATTGTGAACGACGAGATAAGAGCGATAAGTATCGTACGAGCAGATATGCACCGAAGAGCCAAAACATTATGACCACTGAGCAAATATACACCGAAGAATCAAAACATTATGACCACCGAGCAGATATACACTGAAGAGCCAAAACATTATGACTACTGAGCAGATATACACCGAAGAGCCAAAATATTTTGAACACGGAACAGATATACATCTAAGAGCCAAAGCATTGTGACAGCAGAGATATACATAGAAGAGCCAAAGCATTGTGACAGCAGAGGAGATATACATAGAAGAGCCAAAATATTATGACCACAGAGCAGATATACACCGAAGAGCCAAAATATTGTGACCACAGAGCAAATATACACCGAAGAGCAGGAACATTATGATCACCGAGCAGATATACACAGAAGAGCTAAAACGTTATGACTACCGAGCAGATATGTAACCGAAGAGGCAAAACATCTTGACCACCGAACAGGTATACACCGAAGAGCTAAAACATTGTGACCACAGAACAGATATACACCGAAGAGCCAAAACATCATGACCACAGAGCAAATATACACCGAAGAACCAAAACATTATGAAAACAGAACAGATATACACCGAAGACCCGGAACATTATGATCACCGAGCAGATATACACAGAAGAGCCGGAACATTATGATCACCGAGCAGATATACACAGAAGAGCCAAAACGTTATGACCACCGAGCAGATATTCACAGAAGAGCCAAAACGTTATGACCACCGAGCAGATATGTACCGAAGAGCCAAAACATCATGACCACCGAACAGATATACATCGAAGAGCCAAAACATTGTGACCACAGAACAGATATACACCGAAGAGCCAAAACATTATGATCACCGAGCAGATATACACAGAAGAGCCAAAACGTTATGACCACCGAGCAGATATGTACCGAAGAGCCAAAACATCATGACCACCGAACAGATATACATCGAAGAGCCAAAACATTGTGACCACAGAACAGATATACACCGAAGAGCCAAAACATTATGATCACCGAGCAGATATACACAGAAGAGCCAAAACGTTATGACCACCGAGCAGCTATGTACCGAAGAGCTAAAACATCATGACCACCGAACAGATATACATCGAAGAACCAAAACATTGTGACCACAGAACAGATATACACCGAAGAGCCAAAACATTATGATCACCGAGCAGATATACACAGAAGAGCCAAAACGTTATGACCACCGAGCAGATATGTACCGAAGAGCCAAAACATCATGACCACCGAACAGATATACATCGAAGAGCCAAAACATTGTGACCACAGAACAGATATACACCGAAGAGCCAAAACATTATGATCACCGAGCAGATATACACCGAAAAGCCAAAATATTGTGACTACAGAGCAAATATACACCGAAGAACCAAAACATTATGAACACAGAACATTTATACACCGAAGAGCCAGAACATTATGATCACCGAGCAGATATACACCGAACAGCCAAAACATTAGGAACACAGAACAGATATACACCGAAGAGCCAGAATATTATGACCACTGAGCAGATATACACCGAAGAGCCGAAACATTATGACCACAGAACAGATATACACCGAAGAGCCAAAGCATTGTGACAACAGAGCAGATATACACAGAAGAGCCAAAACATTATGACCACTGAGCAGATATACACCGAAGAGCCAAAGCATTGTGAACACAGAACAGATATACACAGAAGAGCCAAAACATTATGGCCACCGAGCAGATTTACACAGAAGAGCCAAAACATTATGACCACCGAGCAGACATGGCCCGAGGAGCCAAAACATTATGATCACCGAGCAGATATACACCGAAGAGCTAAAATATTGTGACTACAGAGCAAATATACACCGAAGAACTAAAACATTATGAACACAGAACATTTATACACCGAAGAGCCAGAACATTATGATCACCGAGCAGATATGTACCGAAGAGCCAAAACATCATGACCACCGAACAGATATACACCGAAGAGCCAAAACATTATGACCACCGAGCAGATATGTACCGAAGAACCAAAACAGTAGGACAATCGAGCAGATATACACCGAACAGCCAAAACATTAGGAACACAGAACAGATATACACCGAAGAGCCGGAATATTATGACCAGCGAGCAGATATACTCTGAAGAGCCAAAACATTATGATCACCGAACAGATATACACCGAAGAGCCAAAGCATTGTGACAACAGAGCAGATATACATAGAAGAGCCAAAACATTATGACCACAGAACAGATATACACCGAAGAGCCGAAACGTTATGACCACAGAACAGGCATACACCGAAGAGCCAAAACATTATGAACACAGAACATATATACACCGAAGAGCCGGAACATTATGACCACCGAGCAGAAATATACGCCGAAGAGCCAAAACATTTTGACCACCGAGCAGATATACACCGAAGAGCCAAAACATAATGACTGCCTGTGCATGATATTGGTCTTCCTCGTGCCATTAAAACAGCCCTTACCCAGTGAGGCACTGACGCTACAAGATTTCAGAAGGTGTCTTGTGGTATCTGGCACCACCACGTTACCAGCAGATCCTCTTACTCTTGTAAGGTACGTGGTTGAACCGCCGCAGATCGTATTTGCTGTTCCAACAGAAATCATAGATGACTGTGGAATTTGGAATCCAGGGCAGTATATGGAAGTATTCCTCATGTTCCGTGAACCATTGTCGGACAATCTGGGCAGTGTGGCGTGCCGCATTATCTTGCTGAAAGAAAACACTACTAGAGACGAATATCGTTGCCATAAAAGGATATACCTGGTCTACAATGATGTTCTGGTAGGTGGTAGACGTCATAGTTTTGCACATGAAAGACCGGACCCAAAGTTTCCCAGAGAAACTTTGAGTCTAGTCATGCATTACACTTCCTCTACCAGCTTGATTTCGTCCCACGGTGCACCCTTGTGCCAACGCTTTTCAAGGTAAATGACGCACACGCACCAAGCAGTACAAATGATGCAACAAGAAACCAGATTTATTGGACCAGACGACTTCCTTTCAATCATTCAAGGTCTAGCTTTGATGCTCGCGTGCCCATTGTAGACGTCATCGATGATGAACCGAGGTTAGAATGGGCACTCGGGGTGGCCTGCAGCTAAGCAGCTCCATTTTCAGTCGGGTTCGATTCCTGTGTGTTGTGACACATTAATCCCGTCACTAGATTTTAATTATCGGCGAATCGCCACAATATACCTTCTGTTGGCTCGTACCATACGGGATAGCCTTCGCTCACCTGTAGCATCGACGAGCCATGGTTGTCCATACCTTGCCGGCGGTTCGTGGTTTTTCCCCTCCTTGGACCTCTTTTTGAAGGTGCTAACCACGGCTGACTGTGAGCATTCCGCAAGCCTTGCTGTCTCGAAAATGCTTTGCCTCAGTCGTCTGGCCATTATAATTTGGCATTTCTCATTTGAAAAACAAGAATAACTCTGATTAACAGAACTCAGTGTTCATGACTTCCACACGTGCCAACGCCGTTTTACCTGCAGTTGCTTCGATTTGCATAAAGGCGCGCTGGTCATAATGTTTTGGCTCCGGTATATTATACGAGTGAATTATGTTTGTTGTACCAAGTTAAGGTATTGGCTATCATCTCATTCTTACGGAGTGAAAAATATTAAACGCTGTTTGTCTTTACATAACTCTCTTCTGAATGAAACTTGCTTGGACATATTGAATGTGTAAGTACTAATTCTATTGATCATTTTGCTCTAGACTGTTTAATTCAAAGTGTTTAATTAGAGACTTTACAAATGCTTAGTTATCCTCTATATAAAAAAAAAAGTGTACGGGTGCTTCGGTTGAAAAGCTAAAAAGTTCGATTCGGTTAGGTAAAAAAGTACTACACCCCTTTCTGTTACACATATTTCGTTGTGTTTCAATCAGAACGAAAATTTCTGACACGAGAACGTCCAAGAGATAAATTGTTCCTCAAAACGAAAGCAAATATGGCGACAATTGGGAACACATTTAGAACACATTCGTGTTGTGTTCTGAATGCGTTCTGAGTGGGTTCCAAATGTGTTCCAAACTTACGCACAAAGCGTTTCGAATGTGTTCCGGAAAACATGTGTTCTAAAAATTAACACTGGAACACATTTGGAACGCATTCGGAACACATTTGGAACGTATTCGGAACCCATTTGTCGTCAGCGGAACGGAACAGAACACATTTGAAACACATCAGGAACGCAGTTTTGAAAAAAAAAAAAAAAAAAGCGTTCTCAGTGTGCTCCGAATGTGTGCCGAGCGTTTGCAGTGTGGGAAAATTCCAGGATATGTTGGGATTCGAAAGATTCCCAATAGTAGGTGAACAGTTAGCAGGAGCCACGCTTAACAAAGCAAAAGAAATACTGATTTCTCAAGAAAAGCAACCATTTTAACGCTTTAACCAGCTGGAACGGATGAAATCAGCTCGAATGAATATATTCGCTGCCGAAGAAGTAGGACGAATGCTGTTGGATAGAGTGGACCTGCACATCAGAAAGCGTTACTTTCCCTTAAACTTTGTTATCATCATTTAAGACAGACTTTGACACTCACCATTTAAGACCGACTATCTGTTGAAGGCCATATAACAATGGCGACGAACCTAAGAAAGGACATAGAAGATGTTTGAATCACTTGTGGCATGATGTCTGTAAAGATAATGATACGATGATGATCCAGTGGCATGATGTCTGTGTCAGGAGGACTATCATGCCTTGGGTTATGGAGCAGCGAATAAAGAACTAGAAGGAAGCGCATATCGCATTTGACAGGTTCATGGTCGGTACTGCTGACATGAAAGGAGGAAAGGAATTGTTTTACCATAGCTTTCGTAAGACCAGGCCAACGTTTGTTTCGGGAGAGCAAAAAACTTTGGGCACTATTTGGTTCAGGTACATCTGCCGGCTAAAGGGTTAAGGCCGCCCCGGTGGTGCAGTGGTCTAAGCGATGGCTTCTGACCATTCGTCAGAAAGGGGTCCGGGTTCGAATCCCGGTGAGGCATGGATGTTGTATTTGTCTTACGGCACTGGCTCTCTCCCTTCCCTGGAACCAGTTACCCTAAATTAGGGACGGGCGACTGCGTACAGCCCATTGAGTTCCTCACGGTGGTCGTTAAACCTCCCATTAAAAAAAAAAAAAGGGGGGGGGGGGTTAAGGGTGTTGTTTAGCGACTGGAAGACGAGTAAAGTTTTCTTATCCCAAGTCATACATGTGTCCGTATAGCTAGACTGAGCAAGCGTGACCGTCGGACTGTGAGGCCAGTTGTCCCGAAGATCTCCCATGTGCAGCAACTGACGGCTGAATTCGACCAAGGCAGAAATAATCCATTTCGGCCCAACCTGTAACAAATTTTGTCTTGCAAGTCGTCTGTCCATCCAGAAGCCACTTGTGTCTCAGTAAAAAACAAAACATACAAACAAACAAACAGACAAACAATAAAAAAGATAAACAAACAAACAAAAACAGACAAACAAACGTAAAGATAAACAAACAAACAGACAAACAAACAAAAAAATAAACAAACAAACAAAAATATAAACAAACAAACAAAAATTCTGCTTACATTGATGCCCTGAACGCCGTTGATGGGCAATAGAACAATGGAAGACAAAGTGATGTGGTCAAATGAATCACACTATACACCGACCAGCCAAACCGTTAAACCTCTCGCCACCAAAAGAGCTCTCATTCGATGAGGCATAAATTCAACGGGATGTAGGTAGGTCTCTCTTGATATTTGGTACCATGACTGCCACAGAAGATCCCGCAGTTCCCGTAAATTACGTGGTTGAGGTGATGTTGTTCGTATCCGTTTCTCCAACTGAAACCACAAATGCTCGATAAGATTCATGTCCGGCGAATTTGGGGGTCATGGCAAAAAATGGAATTCCTCTTCGTGGTCTTGGAACCATTCTTGAACCTTCTTCGCAGTGTGGCATGGAGCATTGTCTTGTTGAAAGATGTCATCTCCGCCAGGAAATACAGTCGCCATAAAGGGGTGTATTTGGTCAGCCACGATGTTTAGGTACGTGACAGATGTCGGAGTTCGCTCTACAGGAATAATGGGTCCAAGCGTTCCCTAAGAAAATGTTGCCCAGACCATCGCACTCCCTCCAGCCGCCTGGATCCGTTCCATAGTGCATCTAGGCGACAAAGCTTCCTTGGGAAAACATCCCACACCGGCTCGCCGGTCAACATGATTTAAGAGAAAACGGGATTCGACTGACCACGAGACCCTCTTCCGATTACCTGCCCACTGCAAGCGTTGACGACATCAAACGATCGTGCGCATAGGTGCACGAATGGATCTGGGACTGAGAAAACCCGTATCTACGAACATATAATGAACTGGGTGCTGGACGCATAAGAGCATAAAATGAACTGTGTGCTGGACGCAGAAGAGCATATAAAAGAACTGTGTGCTGGACGCATAAGATCATATAATGAACTGTGTGTTGGACGCATAAGAGCATATAATGAACGCATAAGAGCACATAATGAACTGTGTTCTGGACGCATAAGAGCATATAATGAACTGTGTGTTGGACGCGTAAGAGCACATAATAAACTGTGTGCTGGACGCATAAGAGCATATAAAGAACTGTGCTGGACGGATAAGATCGTATAATGAACTGTGTGCTGGACGCATAAGATCATATAATGAACTGTGTGTTGGACGCATAAGAGCATATAATGAACGCATAAGAGCACACAATGACTGTGTTCTGGACGCATAAGAGCATATAATGAACGCATAAGGGCACATAATGAACTGTGTGCTGGACGCATAAGAGCACATAATGAACTGTGTGCTGTACGCATAAGAGCATATAATGAACTGCGTGCTGGACAAATAAGATCATATAATAAACTGCCTGCTGGACGCGTAAGAACATATAATGAACGCATAAGAGCACATAATGAACTGTGTGTTGGACGCATAAGAGCATATAATGAACTGCGTGCTGGACGCGTAAGAGCATATAATGAACTGTGTGCTGGACAAATAAGATCATATAATAAACTGCATGCTGGACGCGTAAGAACATATAATGAACTGTGTGCTGTACGCATAAGAGCATATAATGAACTGCGTGCTGGACAAATAAGATCATATAATAAACTGCCTGCTGGACGCGTAAGAACATATAACGCATAAGAGCACATAATGAACTGTGTGTTGGACGCATAAGATCATATAATAAACTGCATGCTGGACGCGTAAGAACATATAATGAACTGTGTGCTGGACGCATAAGATCATATAATGAACTGTGTGTTGGACGCATAAGAGCACATAATGAACTGTGTGCTGGATGCATAAAATCGTATAATAAACTGTGTGTTGGACGCATAAAAGCATATAATGAACGCATAAGAGAACATAATAAACTGTGTGCTGGACGCATAAGAGCATATAATGAACTGCGTGCTGGACGCATAAGATCATATAATTAACTGTGTGCTGGACGCATAAGAGCATATAATGAATTGTGTGCTGGACGCAGAAGAGCATATAAAGAACTGTGTGCTGGACGCATAAGATCATATAATGAACTGTGTGTTGGACGCATAAGAGCATATAATGAACGCATAAGAGCACATAATGAACTGTGTGCTGGACGCATAAGAGCGTATAATGAACTGCGTGCTGGACGCGTAAGAGCATATAATGAACTGTGTGCTGGACGCATAAGATCATATAATGAACTGTGTGCTGGATGCATTGGGCCCTTTGCTACAGTTGAATCGGGGATGTCAGCCACAGTAGCCTTCCCGTGGTAGTGGACAAGACGAGATACCTTGCGTTGACTTCTGGCATCAGTGAGACGTGGCCTGCACATGCCTTGTCGACAGCTCGAAGTGTCACACGTTTCGGACTATCTTTGATAGGTACGAACTACTACATAGCGTGAGCAGCCTATCAGCGACGTTGTTTCGGAGATGCTCTTAC
Organism: Macrothele yani; assembly: GCA_039090855.1. Lineage (NCBI taxonomy): Eukaryota > Metazoa > Arthropoda > Arachnida > Araneae > Macrothelidae > Macrothele > Macrothele yani. The sequence goes on along the minus strand of CM077013.1, from coordinate 113,170,458 downwards.
CAAGGCGTATTGCCATAACAATCTGGTCTTTGTCTAAATCAGACAAATCCTTTGCTTACCACAGGTTGAGACGAAACGAAATACTGACTGAGAGTGCTCTGACCCAGGTATTTTGTATGTCATTCACGACATTGTCACGTGACGCTGACTGGCTGCACGCGCGCTTATTTGTATAACGCAGAGATGGTTTTAATGTTTTGGTTGATCGGTGTACATTGTTTTGTACTGACGGTTAGTAGAAAGTGCAGTGGGAACCTAATGAAAAGATGAATCTGGCATATCTGGTGAACACAATCTAAGCATCTCGAGGTGGTAGCAAAGAATGGAGGATGTTTTGTTGATGTGGACAAGGTCTGCTGATGCAAGTGCACGGCAAGGTGACATCCAAAGAATATCGGAGTGTAGTAGCGGACCAAGCGCACCTTTCAATGTTATACTTTTTTTCCCTGCGTGTGATGGCATCTTTATGAATGACAACGCTACAGAAGATTAACATCGTCCCAGAGTCATGAACAAATTTTTTGATGAAAACGACGACTTCCATCACCTCCTCTGTCCTCTGCACTCGCTTGAGTTAAATCTTATTAAGCATGTGTAGGACATGCTGGAAAGAGCTATTCGGCGTCGGTGTCCTCTTTCGTCAACACTGATAGAGCTCGATATTTTACTGCAGGACTATCTCTCCCCTGATCTTCACAGACCCTTGATCTCAATACTATTGAAAATGTGGGACATGCTGGAAAGAGCTATTCGGCTCCCATGTCCTCTTCCGTCAACACTGACAGAGCTCGGCGACATTTTGCTGCAGAGATTACTATCTGTTGACCGTACGCACCCAAACCCTACATAGAATCCGTGCCGTTTCGTATACTTGATGTCACTCGAAACAAATGTGGCCTTGCTGGATTTTAAATAACGGTTTAAATTTCTTTGTCCAGTAAGTTATTGTGATGCACTATAGAGGTGAAAACATGTGTCCAGACGACAAATCTGCAGCGAGACATTCTGTCCGCGTAGCTCAGTTGGGGGAGCGACTTACTCAGGAGTGAGGTTACACGGATTCAATGTCCGTCGCGGAAAAACTTGTGTTTACACAGTATATAACATCGAGAAGATGTCTCCTTCTTTGTGCGGAACGTTACTATTGATTATTCAGAATCAATGTTATTGTTTCAGAATAATCTGACGTTCCTTTTCTGTAGTAGTGACTGAAATTTTTTGTTTCCAGTAAATACGAAACCTGTTTAATTTAATTTTATGGTTTTCTTTTCCTTCTATCAGATAGAAACGCATTACCACCACTAAACTTGCATTATGTCGAACTTGCCGTTGTCAAACAAGAACTGTGCAGGTTACTTTATGGACAAGACGTCAATGACAACGAAATGTGCGCCCAAGGGTTATATCAAGGCATATGTTATGTAAGTACGTTTGTTATATCATGGAGTTGTAGTTACTCAGCAAAACGGTGAGTAATCACAATGTACCCGAATTTTTTTTTTTTCGTTTAGGATGATAAGCACATAAATGCGTCGCAGTGCTTCTTTTACAAAAAAAATTGTGGTCCTCGGGCCGAATTCGTTTCGGGTACTGAAAAGGTGGCCGCACAATACTTCGGAGAGGAAAAGAAGGAAAAATTGTGGGCGTGATCTCAAACGGATGCCTCATTGTAACGGATCGGAATAGAACACATTCGACCTTTCAGATTGGAACGGAACAAAATTTTAGTAGAATTTCTCGCAAAGAATGTCTTTGACGGATTCCAAAGTGTTCCGAGGCGTCACGCATGCTGTAAGCCGAGGTCACCTGCCTCATTTTTAGCACGTCTTTTGTAAAAAAAGAGCGTTCTTATGTTATCGGTTTGTCCGTCCGTCCGTCTGTACCCACTACATCTCCGCAACTATCAGTCCGATTTGAAAAATTCTTCTTGCATTGGGAAGTTTGAAATATGAGAAGGATGAACCTTCATCTCGTTTTTCTTTATGATGTACAATTTCGCCGCTAAGGGCGTAAATGCAGATGATGTCGAATTCAAAAATACGTTGTATTCCACATATTTGCTTCTAAACATCCGATTGAAAAAATTATTTTGTCTTTCGATTCCACTTATGTGAAAGAGTATTTTAGGTATAGTTATTTTTTCAAATTACGCATAGATTTTCCGCTAGGGGGCCTAAAAGTAAATTACATTTTTCCCGATAACTCTTCTTCTAAAACTCCGATTTGAAAATTTTTTCTTCAGCGGATACATCTCCTGATGGAAAATCTTTTGCATATAATTTCTAATTTTTGGTAAATACTTTGTTCACCAGGCGGCGTGAGTGTTAATTTTTGCTTCTGATGTATTTGCAATAAAATCTGAGCTTCTAAAATATCGATTGAAAAAATTATTCAGTGGACTGATGCCACTCACATCGATAAACCTTTTCGGAATATTTTCTTCCTAAATTATTCCACAGTTTCTCCGCCAGGGTCGTAGATGTATATCTTATTTTTGTCAATATCTCTACTTCTAGGAGACCGATTTGAAAAATTCCTTCTTTGTTAAATAGTGTTTTACGTGTGACATGTTTTTCATATAATTTCAAAATTTTCAAGTAATTCATAGACTTTCCGCTAGGGGGCGTAGCGGTAAATTGCGTTTCCTCCTATATCTCTGCTTCTAAATCTCCGATTTGAAAAATTCTTTCTGCACCGGATGCAGCTCCTCATGAGAAATCCTTTGCAGATTAGTTTTAATTTTTGTAAAAATGGTTTGGCCACCAGGTGGCGTAATCTTAATTTCCGCTTCTGATGTATTTGCAGCACAATATGAGCTTCTAAAATCTCGACTGAAAAAAGTCGTTTGTTGACGAATACTATACATGTCGACAAACCTTTTAGGAACATTTTTTTGAAATAATGCATGGTTTCTACGCCAGGGGGCGTAGATGTGTATCTTATTATTGTCAATATCTCTACTTCTAAGAGTCCGATTTGAAAAATTCCTTCTTTGTTGGATAGTGTTTCCGATGCGAAATGTTTTCCCTATAAATTAAAAATTTTCAAGTAAATCATAGACTTTTCGCTAGGGCACACAAAGGTAAATTGCGTTTTCTGCTCCTAAAACTCCGATTTGAAAAATTCTTCCTGTATCGCATACAAGACTTGATGGAAAATATTTTTCACATAATTTCTAATGTTTGGTTAAGAACGGTTTGGCCACCAGGGGTCATAAGTGTTAATTTCTGCTTCTGATGAATCTGCAGCAAAATCTGGGCTCCTGAAAACTCGACTAAATTTTTTTCTTGGACTGCTACCGCTCATATCGAAAAACCCTTTGAGAATACTTTCTTCCTAAAATAATGCATGGTTTTTCCACCAGGGGACGTAAAGTCACATCTTATTTTTGTCGTTATCTCTGTTTCTAAGAGTTCGTAAGCTCACGATTCCGTTTACAGCAATATCTGAGGGATTAAAAACCCGATCGAAAAACTTCTTTCTTCCGTCAGATACTATTGTTTTCCATACCGGTTGCATTGATTTTGAATAGCTTTGATAAATTTAATTTGCATCAGAACGGATTCAAAAGACGTGCTTATTACACCCGAAAATTCCGTATCATCTTTTTGTTTTTACTTTATTGCATCATCAGACAGCAAGCCCTCGACGCGACCCGCTTTTCACCCTTTCATTGCTTTTACTGCGTAGCTGTTAATAATTAGCACGGCTTTATGGTATCATTTTGTCCATCCGTGCCCCTGTGGACATCATATCTCTGCAACTATTTGTTTGATTTAAACAATTCTTTTTGCATCGGGAAATTTGAAATATGAGAAAGGTGATTCTTGCTTTCCGTTATTTTTTTTTTGCGATACATAGCTTCGCCGCTAGAGGGCCTGAATGCATATGCTACCGAATTCAAAATACATTTAATTCGGCATATTACTTCTAAGAAGAAGACCACATTAGACCCAGAAGAAGACCACATGGAAGATGGGTGGATGAAATTCGAAAGTATGCGGGAGTGACATGGAGGAGACTGGCACAAGACAGACCGTTGTGGAGGAAACTTGGGGAGACCTTCGTCCAGCAGTGGATTGATAATGGTTGACAATGATGATGCTGATGATGATTACTTCTAAATATCCGATCGAAAAAATCCTTTTCCCATTCGATACCATTTATAACGAAAACTATTTCGGGTATAATTTTTTTTTTCAAGTAATGCATGGTTTTTCTGCTGAAGTTAAATCGCGATTTTCCCGATATCTCTGCTTTTCAAAATAAAATTCCGATTTCAAAATTATGTTTGCATCGAATAGACTTTCTAGTATGAAAATGCTACGTATATAGTTTCTACACCGATGAGTTATTCCATTATGACCACGATAGTATAAAGAAATGAGCGCGCCTGGAAACCGAACGGTGGCGCAGGAGAAGTTCACAGAGCAGTATATATACAGCTGAGGATCGGCTTTCGGTTAGTAGAGTGTTCGGAGTCAGAATGGGAAAAGCTGCCGATTTATCCGAGTTTGATAAAGGGCAAATTGTGATGGCCCGGCGCCTCGGAACTACGATTTCGGAAACAGCGCGACTTGTGGATTGTTCACGTGACGCTGTAGTGAATGCGTATCAAAAGTGGTGCACAGATGGCCAAATAATGAACCGTCGTCCAGCCGTTTGTCGTCCGCAGCTCACTGATGCCAAAGAGGAGCGGAAACTGTCGCGCATTGTTTCACAGCGACCGCAGGTCCACAGTGCGACAAATTCCCCGAAGCTACAACAGTGGTGATCAGGGCAATGTGTCACAGCACACAGTTCATCGCAACCTTCTGCGCATGGGCCTGCGTAGCCAAAGTCCCAGCCGGGTCCCCATGCTCACTGCACGCCATCGCCAACAAAGCATGAAATGGTCCCAAGATCATCGAGATTGGACCGTGGATGATTGGGAGAAAGTGACCTGGTCTGACGAATGAAGATTCCTGATGCACTACGTAGACGGCTCAGCGCGGATATGCTGATTACCAACGGAGGTTATGATACCTGGATGTTTTCTTGGGACACTTTAGGCCCCATTATCCCAATAGCACAATCCCTGACAGCTGTCAGGTATCTGAACATCGTTGAGGACCAAAATCATCCATTCGTGGCAAATGTGTTTCCTGCTGGTGATGGCCATTACAAACAGGATGATGTGCCATCCCACACTGCCAGTATCGTCAAGGCTGGCGACTTGCTGTTAATGCCCTGGCCTCTAATATTCACCTGACATGAACCCAATCGAACATTTGTGATTCGACTTGGAAAAGCGGAGTTCGCGCTATATCACCACCATCCTGAAATGTACGGGAACTGGAGGACCTGCTGTTGACATTATGGTACCAGATACCCCAGGATACCTATCGCCACCTCATCGAATCGACGCCTCGCCGAGTGGCCGCTGTTTTGCAGGCTAAAGGGGGTCCTACAGCTTATTAGGTATGTGGACATAATGTAATTGGATCATCGGTGTAATGTTTGGTAAAGAACGGTTTTGCCAGTGGGAGGCGTAAGTGTGTTTCTGTTTCTGACATATTTGCAGCAATATTTGCCCTTCTGAAAATTCGATTAAAAAAAATCTTTTGTAGACAGATACCGCTCACGCCATGGAAAATCGTTTGAGGATATCTTCTGCTTAATATGTTGCGCAGTTTTTCCACCAGGGGGCGTGGAGGTATTACTTGTTTTTATTGATATCTTTGTTTTTAAGAATTCGATTTGAAAAATTCTTTCTTTGTGGGAGAGTGTTTCTGGTGCGAAATATTTTGCATTTAATTTCAAAGTTTTCTTTAAAAACATTAAGTGAACTACTAGAGGAAGTAAGTTCACTTTTCCATTTACAACATGTTTTCAGCAATATCAGCACGTCTAAAAACCCAAATGAAAAAAAAATCGGTCAGATACTGCAAAAACAGTTTGTGTGTGATTTCCTGCCCCAAATAATACACAATTTCTCCGCTAGGAGGAGCAAGTATTTAATCCGTTTTTCTCGATATGTCTGCTTTCAAATGTCTGATTTAAAAAAATTGTCTCAACGCCGGATACCATTTGTCTTGTGAAACACTTTGTCTGACCCGTGGAGTTTTGATAGTTCATAGTTCTGTCCCTAGGTGGTGCTTGTGTACTTCTAAAACGAAGGTACACAAAACAGCTGTATCTCCACCAGAGATGGAAACGGGTGAACGTGTTGACAATATCTTGCAGGTCCAACGGGCAGGGTCAAGGTGTTCCTGACCCGATTTTGACCCAGTTTTATTCCCGTTTTAGTTTTGAAAAGAGAAAAATATATTCCAAAGAAAAATGCGCGTTGTAGAATTTGTAGTCGATACTGGTACCCACGGAGTGAATAATAATTTGCCATGCAAAAATATTGTCGTCTCTTTCTTAAAGCAACGAAGATTTCCACCGACCGACGTCAAACACGCCGACACCATTTCGTAAAAAGATACTTTCTTTGCGTTCTTTTACAGTGCGATTGTCCAGGGTAAGGTACAGGCGAAAGCCATTCGCCTGCTTCTCAGCTGATTCACTCTCCGTGCGAAGTTCACTGTATGACTAAGAGTTAATTTTCACATGGCATCCTTTACATTGAGCATTCAGAGGTTTTCGATTGATGTGCTAGCATCCCGTTCCCATGAAACGTCATGTCGAAATTGACTCTTTATTTGTTATATGGATGGGTTTAATATTAAGGAGGTTGAGAAAGGCATCGAGGCCAACAACTACGTGCTTGTTCAAAACCACAAGGGGAATGCCGGGAATTGTTTCGTCCCATTAAGGAACCCGTGACAAATTCTGTGTTGTTTGGTCTTGCTTGTTGTTCAAAATGTGGAGTGTATAATTACAAAGAAAGATGTCGACGGTGTAATAAGAGATTATGGAACCAAAAATTTAATGGACAAATATGTAAAGTATGCGCACCTCCATCAAAGCGTGAAAAGAGTGGACAATCTAAACATTTGAAACAATAGGTTTGTGTAATCGTAAATGATGATTCCCATTTGTAATAAACTCACGGTCACGGTCATAGTCAGCCATTACTTCTGGATTATGCAAAATAGTGGCACTAAAAATGGCACTAAAATTTAGCAAGTAACCAAATTGGCCGCCCCGGTGGCGCAGTGGTCTAAGGCGTTGGCCTCTGATCATTCGTCGGAAGGGGTCCGGGTTCGAATCCCGGTGAGGCATGGATGTTGTGTTTGTCTTACGGCACTGGCTCTCTCCCTTCCCTGGAACCAGTGACTCTAAATTAGGGACGGGCGACTGCTTATAGCCCATTGAGTTGCTCACGGTGGTCGTTAAACCTCAAAAAAAAAAAAAAAAAGTAACCAAATTTTATTATTAAACAAGACAGTAAAATCATGCAATGCATTGATTATGATACGCTTTCCAACATACCAGAAATTATTACTCAAGTTATGTGGATAATGGCTGTGGAATAAATCTCGCTCCTGTGTCCTGACCTTTGACCCCATTTCGATGATATTCAACAGAACCGGTTTACTATACCTCCGAAACAACATGATTAAGTTTTGTTGCAGTAGAAGCAGTTTTACGCAAGTTATGAGAATAATGGCTGTGGAATAAATCTGGCTTTTGTGCAATGACCTTTGACCCCATTTCGTTGATATTCAACAGAACCGGTTCACTATACCTCCGGAACAACATGATAAAGTTTTCTCGCAATCCAAGCATTTTAGGTAAGTTATGATGCACAAGGGCAATGGAATGGATCCCACTCCAGTGTCCTGACCATTGTCCCCTTTTCGCCCATTTTCAATAGGGTTTGTCCCTAGTGGCTCCCTACCACATACTAAAATTTCATCGAAATCGAACCATTTTTACGCAAGTTATGACGCATAAGGGCAATGGAATATATCCCGCTCTTATGCCCTGCCTGACCTTTGACCCCATTTCGCCTATTTTCAATAGGGTTCGTGTCCAGGTGGTTCCCTACCACATACTGAAATTTCATCGTAATCGAACCATATTTACGCATGTTATGACGCATAAAGGCAATGGAATGGATCTACCTCTAAAACCTTTATGTCGTGAACTTTGACCCCATTTCGCCCATTTTCAATAGGGTTTGTCCCCAGGTGGTTCCTTACCACATACTAAAATTTCATCGAAATCGAACCATTTTTATGCAAGTTATGACGCATAAGGACAATGGAATACATCCCGCTCTTATGCCCTTCCTGACCTTTGACCCCATTTCGCCCATTTTCAATAGGGTTCGTGCGCAGGTGATTCCCCACCACATACTAAAATTTCATCGAAATCGAACCATATTTACGCATGTTATGACGCATAAAGGCAATGGAATGGATCCCACTTTTATGTCCTGACCTTTGACCCCATTCCGCCCATTTTCAATAGGGCTCGTCCCCAGGCGGTTCCTTACCACATACTAAAATTTGATCGAAATCGAACAATTTCTACGCAAGTTATGACGCATAAGAGCAATGGAATGGATCCCGCTCCTATGTCCTGACCTTTGACTCTGCTTCGCCCATTTTCAATAGGGTTCGTCCCCAGGTGGTTCCCTACCACATACTAAAATGTCGTCGAAATCGAACCATTTTCACGTAAGTTATCGTGCGGACGGACGGACGGACGGAGAAAGCTGGAGCATATACGCTTCTTCAAATTACGTTTGGAAAGCGTAAAAAAGGATTTCAGTTATTAAATATCAAACAGTTATTGGGATGAATATATACTGTATATATTGCATTTATACATATATATAAATTGAGTTTCGAATTTATATTTCGGAAGCAAGTTTGTCCGGGTCAGTTACGGGTCGGGATCGGGTCGGGTCCGGTTATGGGACGTCCAGGTCCAGGTCTGAAAATTTTTGACCCATTTCCAACTCTGATTTCCACCTCTAAAACCTTACTGAAAATTTCTTTTTTTTACTTTGTGCCATGCGCTACAATAAAAATGGAAAAAAATATTTTCTTTAAAATGATGCACAGCCTTACCGCTAATGAACATAAATGTCGAAATCTTTTTCTGACTATCGCTGCTTCCAGGGGACGTATTTGGAAAAATCATTTTCCTCAACGTAAATTTTGTTATGAAGAATACTTTTCGCCTATTTTGAACTTTTTTCATTATGCAAAATTTTCCCGCTACGGCGCTTAGAGTTACGTCCTATTTTGCTGTATATTTTTTCTTCTAACTGTTCGATTCGAAAATTCCTTTGTTCTATTATCTTCCTTCTGCTATGAGAAAGTTTTTGTGCACAGTTTGTTAATTTTCGTAACATACTTTCCAACCACTAGCGGGAGTTTCTAATTTTGGATGTTTAATCGATTATAGAAATCAGGTTGGGTTTTTTTCTAACTGGTTCATTGGCTATGAATAACTTCGTCCCAGAATAAAAGAATAAAGTCTACGAATTTCCATCCATCCTTCGGAAATTCTTACCTCTACGGGGCTCCTAACAAAAGTTCCGCACACTGTCCATTTCTGAGAAAAGTGTGAAATAACGGAGAAAACTTACCTTATTGCAGTTCAGTGCACTCGTCTCCTCTACTAATGACAGCTTGCCATCCGTGAGGTAGGTCCTGGATGTCCCATAGGTCCTGGATGTCCCATCTTTGTTCAGCTGTCGTATTACTCGGGTCACATCCAATGACAGTTCGTCCAGCGATTCGTATCGGATGTATGTCAAGGCGCCGATTTGTTAACTTCGGGAAAAGATCAAAGTCGGGTGGACTGAGATCAGGGCTGTATGGTGGGTGAGATAAAGTTTCCCGGTTATATTTCGACAAAAGTTCCCATGCCGACGCTGCACCATGACACGATGCGTTGTCATGCAGCAAGATCGTTCCCGCTTCCGAAAAGTTGGGGGTCATTTTTACGAATTTTCGGTCTCAACTTTGTCCTCAGAAAGTCACGATAATATTGTGCGTTGACATTTTGTCCCGCCGGCACTCGACCAGTGACCAAAACACTCTGGGCATCGTACGCAAAAAATCATCATTTGCTTCACTTTGGATTGCTGTCGACGACACTTTGTGGGGCGTATGCCTCCATTCCGCTGATTGTGACGTCAGCTCCGGCTCAGAATCACGGGTTGTAAAATGCTGGTGAGGCGAACGGTCTTGATGTAAATGTAAAACAGTAAAACATATGTTATTGAAAAATATATACATTCGTATAACGTTATACGAATATATCATCATCATCATCATTGTCAACCATTATCAATCCACTGCTGGACGAAGGTTTCCCCAAGTTTCCTCCACAACGGTCTGTCTTGTGCCAGTCTCCTCCATGTCACCCCTGCATACTTTCGAATTTCATCCACCCATCTCCCATGTGGTCTTCTTCTGGGTCTTTTCCTGTCCCTTGGAATCCAATCTAAAATTTCGGCTGTCCATCGATGATCTGTCCTTCTGGCAGTATGTCCAGCCCATTGCCATTTCAGGGATTTAACTCTGATCATGATGTCTTCCACTCTTGTCATTTTTCGGATTCACGAGTTCCTCTTCTTATCTCTCCTGGTTACACCAAGCATGCACCTCTCCATGCTGCTTTGAGTTGTCTGCAGCCTTTGTATGTCTCTTTTAGTTAAGGTCCACGTCTCTGCACCATACGTAAGCACTGGAAGGATGCATTGATCAAACACTTTTCTTTTAAGACATAATGGCATATTGCTCTTGAAAATTATGCTGTTTCTTCCAAAAGCTCTCCAGGCAAGTTTTGTACGCCGATTAATTTCTTCACCAATGTGACCCTCACTTGATATCTGCTGTCCAAGATAAACGTACATGTCTGTTATCTCCAGCTTTTCTCCATCAATCGATAAATCTTCATTTCTTGTAAAAGCATTGAACATCACTTTTGTCTTCTGAAAGTTCATTTTTAATCCCACTTCTTTACTCTTGTCAGCAAGTTCCTGGATCATACTCTGTAGCTCTGATGGGCTAGTTGCAAAAATGACTACGTCATCAGCAAAACGAAGGTGGGTTAGATAATCTCCATTAATCTTTATCCCCTTGTTTTCCCAGCTCAGCGACTGAAAAACACCCTCCAATTTGGCATTAATGAGCTTCGGAGATATGGTGTCACCTTGTCTCACTCTCTTTCCAATTTTTACGTGTGTTGTATTTTCAAACAGCCTAATCTTTGCACTTGCATTTTCATAGATGTTATTAATAATATCAATGTATGCATCTTCAATACCGCAGGTTTTCAGAGCCATTGTAACTGCTGATGGTTTCACCGAATCAAAGGCTTTTTCATAATCGATAAAAGCCATGCACAATGGAAGTTCATATTCCCTCGCTCTTTCAATTAGTTCTCTCAGCACGTGGATATGATCTATTGTGCTGTAGCCACTCCTGAATCCAGCTTGTTCTCTCGGTTGAGCCATGTCCAGTGTTACCTTCAAGCGGTGTGAAAGAACTTTAGTGAAGATTTTATAAACTACTGATAGGAGGCTGATAGGCCTGTAGTTTCCGAGATCCTCAATGTCACCTTTCTTATGTAGCAGGATCATTGTAGCGGTGTTCCAATCCTCAGGAATCTTTCCTTCATTAAGGCATCGAGTGAAAATTTGGGCGAGTACTGTTTCGATTTCTCCACTTGCTTCTTGTATGATGTCTACAGTAATTCCATCTTCTCCTGGAGCTTTTCCTCGCTTCATGTTCTTGATTGCATGTGCAACTTCTGCTGGAAGGACTGGAAGAACTCTGGTACTGGTACCTTTCATGATGTCTGGAGTACATGTATCATCCCTTTCATATAATTTGGAGTAGAAATCTTTCACTCTTGTCAAAATTTCGCCTCTATTTCTTGTTACAGAACCATCTTCTTTTCTCAGTGCCATAATCTGTTTTCTTCCCTTACTGAGATGTCCCTTTGCTATCTTTAGGCTTTGGTTGTTTTCAATTGCTTTCCTCACTAGTTCACAGTTGAATTTCCTTACGTCTTCAGTGATACTTTTTCTTACTGTCTTGCATAGCTCTATATATTCCACTTTGGAAGTCACATATTCTTTAGTTGTCCTCATCTCTCTTCTTTTTTGCATCAACATTTTGGTTTTTCCTGATAATTTGTTCACATGCAACTTGTTCTTAGACCCAGCTAATTTTGTTGCTGTTTCCATAAGAGCTTTGGTTACTTTTCTGTTAACTTCAGAGATGTCCACTTCTTCCGATGTTAGGCCTTCTAAAGCAGAGAACCTGTTCTTCAGTTCCAACTTGAAGGTAATATGGTGTTTTTTAAGGTTGGTTATGTCAATAGATTTTGTTTGTCTTATGAGCTTGCCGCGTTCAAGTTTAGTGTTGAGGTGCATCTTACATCTCACCAATCTATGGTCACTACCTGTGTTGAACTTATTTAGCACACTGCAGTCTTCTATGACGAATTTTTTGTTACACATAATAAAATCAATTTCACTTGTCGTCCCATTTGGATGTCTCCATGTCCATTTCCTGTGTGGCTTTTTCTTGAAGAAGGAGTTCAAGATGAAAAACCCTTCTGCCTCTGCAAACTCAACGAGAGTATTTCCACGCTGGTTTCTGTTGCCATGACCGAATTTACCTACTGAAGTTTCATTCTGTTGCCGTTGCCCTATTTTTGCATTGAAATCTCCCATAATTATTTTCAAGTGCTGCTTACCTTTATTATTTAGATGACAAATTTCCTCATAAAATTCTTCAATTTCTTCTTCAGGATGACTTGTGGTGGGTGCATAAGTTTGAATAATCTGAGCCTGGTATGTTTTCGAGAGTTGGATAACAAGTCGTGCAGCTCTGTCAGAGGAACTTTCAACTTCTACAACTTTATCCTTCAGTTTCTTGTTTATTATAAATCCAACACCACTAGTTCTGCCAGTATCTGTCCCACGATAGTAGAAGAGATGTCCACTTTTCAGTTCGATGAGATCTTCTCCTTTTCTCCTTACCTCACTTAGCCCCACGATGTCCCACTTGATCCTTTGTAGTTCCTCTTCCAATTCAAGAAGCCTTGAATCAGAAGATAGGGAGCGTCCATTGTAAGTAGCCAAGGTCAGCATCAGATGGCAGCCTAGTCCGGTCCTCCGGGGATTCTTAGCACCCTCTGCCTTCATGTCGCACTGGCCGCTGCCTTGGCCAGGTACATTCCAGCTGCCGGAGACTGAAGGCCAAGATTTAAGTTGTGGAATCATTTTGGAGGGTTTGGCCATAACTCACCACGCTGGCCAAGCGGGTTGGTGAGTGTGGGATGGAATTTCCTCTAATCCCGATGGTATAGTTATACCGCTATGGGCGGTCGTCAGAGCCCCTTTAGTGGGAACAGGATGCACCACGAGAAGGCGGGGTTGACATTTGTCAAGGAGAGGCTGTGATGTTACGCATCACCTGACTTTACATCCCTACGAATATATATATATATATATATATCAGTGGCGTAGCCTGGGGGGGTCGTGGTTTGCATCCCCCTTAGTAGGCGAGACAGCTAGCTTTTTCTAAGTACGTTTTATAGATAATTTCCCTATTTAAATTCATTGATTTTTATATAACTCGGAAAGCAATGTAATTTCTTGATAATAGAAGAGAAAGTAAAGCAAAGCTGCGAAAGAAGTTGCTTTATTAAATTTTTATTAAAACAACTATAATTCATTGCATTTTCTTCATTTTATTAAATTAGCTTCTTTTTGTATTAATGTTCAAGATGTGCGTACGTACCAATAGAAAAATATTTGTCGAAGCGCCCCCCCCCCCCCCCAATTGTTATATGTACTTATACAGCAGAAGTGCAGACCCCCCCCCCCTTCAAAAAGTTTCATGTCAAAGGCAGTATCACCCATTGGATATCTTTGAAGTCCTGGGTTCGAGTCGGCTGAATCATTAAAATCCGCTGAGATTCGGAAGTCTCGTTAAGCCATTGGTCCCGGGTAGGCGTCTTGTTATAAACAGCTGTAAACCCCATCTCTTAGGGCTTCAGCCCATGCCATTTAGCAATTATATACAAATATTATTCAACAGTAATGGAATAAAATTATAGAAATATATGAAACACGGCGTGGGAGTCTTTCTTCACGAAAAAATCCAAACATTTTAGAGGGAAAATGTACATATCATCATCATTGTCAACCATTATCAATCCACTGCTGGACGAAGGTCTCCCCAAGTTTCCTCCACAACGGTCTGTCTTGTGCCAGTCTCCTCCATGTCACTCCCGCATACTTTCGAATTTCATCCACCCATCTTCCATGTGGTCTTCTTCTGGGTCTTTTCCTGTCCCTTGGAATCCAATCTAATATTTCGGCTGTCCATCGATGGTCTGTTCTTCTGGCAGTATGTCCAGCCCATTGCCATTTCAGGGATTTAACTCTGATCATGATGTCTTCCACTCTTGTCATTTTTCGGATCCACGTGTTCCTCTTCTTATCTCTCCTGGTTACACCAAGCATGCACCTCTCCATGCTGCTTTGAGTTGTCTGCAGCCTTTGTATGTCTCTTTTAGCTAAGGTCCACGTCTCTGCACCATACGTAAGCAATGGAAGGATGCATTGATCAAACACTTTTCTTTTAAGACATAATGGCATATTGCTCTTGAAAATTATGCTGTTTCTTCCAAAAGCTCTCCAGGCAAGTTTTGTACGCCGATTAATTTCTTCACCAATGTGACCATCACTTGATATCTGCTGTCCAAGATAAACGTACGTGTCTGTTATCTCCAGCTTTTCTCCATCAATCGATAAATCTTCATTTCTTGTAAAAGCATTGTACATCACTTTTGTCTTCTGAAAGTTCATTTTTAATCCCACTTCTTTACTCTTGTCAGCAAGTTCCTGGATCATACTCTGTAGCTCTGATGGGGTAGTTGCAAAAATGCTATGTCATCAGCAAAACGAAGGTGGGTTAGATAATCTCCATTAATCTTTATCCCTTTGTTTTCCCAGTTCAGTGATTGAAAGACATTTTCCAACGTGGCATTAAAGAGCTTCGGAGATATGGTGTCACCTTGTCTCACTCCTTTTCCAATTTTTATGTGTGTTGTATTTTCAAACAGCCGAATCTTTGCACTTGCATTTTCATAGATGTTATTAATAATATTAATGTATGCATCTTCAATACCGCAGGATTTCAGAGCCATTGCAACTGCTGATGGTTTCACCGAATCAAAGGCTTTTTCATAATCGATAAAAGCCATGCACAATGGAAGTTCATATTCCCTCGCTCTTTCAATTAGTTCTCTCAGTACGTGGATATGATCTATTGTGCTGTAGCCACTCCTGAATCCAGCTTTTTCTCTCGGTTGAGCCATGTCCAGTGTCACCTTCAAGCGGTGTGAAAGAACTTTAGTGAAGATTTTATAAACCACTGATAGGAGGCTGATAGGTCTGTAGTTCCTGAGATCCTCAATGTCACCTTTTTTATGTAGCAAGATCATTGTAGCGTTGTTCCAATCCTCAGGAATTTTCCCTTCATTAAGACATCGAGTGAAAATTTGGGCGAGTACTGTTTCGATTTCTCCACTTGCTTCTTGTATGATGTCTACAGTAATTCCATCTTCTCCTGGAGCTTTTCCCCGCTTCATGTTCTTGATTGCATGTGCAACTTCTGCTGGAAGGACTGGAAGAACTCTGGTACTGGTACCTTTCATGATGTCTGGAGTACATGTATCATCCCTTTCATATAATTTGGAGTAGAAATCTTTCACTCTTGTCAAAATTTCGCCTCTATTTCTTGTTACAGAACCATCTTCTTTTCTCAGTGCCATAATCTGTTTTTCCCCTTACTGAGATGTCCCTTTGCTATCTTTAGGCTTTGGTTGTTTTCAATTGCTTTCCTTACTAGTTCACAGTTGAATTTCCTTACGTCTTCAGTGATACGTTTTCGGACTGTCTTGCATAGCTCTATATATTCCACTTTGGAAGTCACATCTTCTTTAGTTGTCCTCATCACTCTTCTTTTTTGCATCAACATTTTGGTTTTTCCTGATAATTTGTTCACATGCAATTTGTTCTTAGACCCAGCTAATTTTGTTGCTGTTTCCATAAGAGCTTTAGTTACTTTTCTGTTAACTTCAGAAATATCCACTTCTTCCGATGTTAGGCCTTCTAAAGCAGATAATCTGTTCTTCAGTTCCAACTTGAAGGTATTATGGTGTTTTTTAAGGTTGGTTATGTCAATACATTTTGTTTGTCTTATGAGCTTGCCACGTTCGAGTTTAGTGTTGAGGCGCATCTTACATCTCACCAATCTATGGTCACTGCCTGTGTTGAACTTGTTTAGCACACTGCAGTCTTCTATGACGAAGTTTTTGTTACACATAATAAAATATACCTCTATATATATGTGTGTGTGTAATATACGCTACTTTTGCAAAAATATTTTTATGAAAACAATTATTCGATAATTTTACAACAAAGAAAGAAATATTTCAAATGTATTCTTTTATGTAATACACTTGAGCGAAAATACGCAATTTGCGCGGTTTCGTTAGCTAGTCCATGCGTCACTCACATCCCAACGCCAGTCGGAGATCCACTTCTTAAAAAATTCAAAGTAAATCATTTGAATAGAGATTTTTTCTCACGAATGTTTCTTGAGCTTGAATAAAAGTCACAGTTCGATTGGCATATTAGTGAAGGTGCATTTAGCACGGGTCACAAACTGAAGTCCAGGCTCGTGATAACTACGTACAGGAGAAGTCAAGCTAAGGAAGCACATTTCTATATAAAAAAAGTATTAGGTAATTTAAACCTGGAATTAAGAACAGAGGATTACGATATTAATTTGCTTTGGTCTTGAACAGAATGCTTTCAGTTTATGTTTCATAAATAAGTTCAATTCTGCGATCCTTTTTGGCTGCAAATTTGTCTATGATCAGATCATAAAATGGTTGAGTGGACATTAGATGGTTCAGCAATTCTTTCTCGATTGAAATTTTAGCGAGTGAAGACAAACGATCTTGTGCCGTTGTATTACGGAGGTAAGTCTTAATTCTCTTCAAACAAGAAAAACTCCTTTCAGCAGAAGAACTTGTTGACGGCAGTGTCAATACAAGAGAAAATAATTTGTAGGCTTCTGGTAACACATCTTTCAGCTCGTTTTCTTTCATTGTTTTCAAGGTTTTCCGAACACTGAGTTCCCTCAAGTTGTGATCATTATATAAAAAATCTAATTCGTTTTTTAGTCGTTGTGTGTCTGTAAAAATGTTTGGATAATTTTTTTTTGAGAGTGTTAAGGGCACTGGATGGAAATGACTCTGAATTACTATGGTATTTTGAGTTGTCAACTAGCTGCAGAAACTCGAGCTTTCTCATATCTTCAAATCTGGTATTTATTTGGACTATTATGCTGTCAACGATTTCGTAAAACAAAATTTTGTAATAGTTTTCCACTTCTTCTTCACTCAAATGTTTCTTTTGGCGACATTTAGGACCTCCACTCAAACTAATTGCTTCACTGAAATGTTTCAAGTAAGTGGTGTTACATTCCTTTTCTTATTTATTCGTTCGCAACATTGTTTAATTTGTCTTTGGCAATAACTGATATCTAAAGTCTTTTTTTGCAAAACATCAAACAGTACATCCGTAATTCCAAAAATGTCATCAAAAATCAGTGATAAAAAAGCAAATTCAAAATCAGTGAAATTTTTCAAATATCCTATGGCTCCGTTGATTGATTCTGCCGTTGATTCCGGGTCATTCATTATGTTTTCAAACACATTCTTTAGTTTGCCCCATTCGCTCACAATTAAACGCAAAATTTGCGAACGTGATGCCCAACGTGTTTCCGCTATTTGAGGAATCCGTTTCCCAACAACTGAATCTGCTACGTGCGTTCTCTTGGCAGACTTATGAGAAAATGAGGGCATGCTGGATACAGTTGCGAAATATATGCGACATTTTACAATACTTTTGCACCCCTGTTGTAGGACAAGGTTAAGGCGGTGGGCGAAACAGTGGGAAAACAAAGCTTGCGGGGCTTGTAGCTTGACTCTTTTCTGCAGACCGCTCAACTCTCCAGCCATAACGCTTGCACCATCATAACACTGGCCTACTAACTTTGATTTAAAATCAAACTCCTCCAAAACCGATGCTAGCAGATCATACAGTGCCACAGCAGTCCTGTCAGTGCTGATATCATAAAAACCAAGGAAGCGCTCAACTACTTCACAATTTGAGTCCAATATGTATCTGACAATTATTGAACACTGTGATTTTTGAGTAATATCAGTTGTATTATCAACTTGCACTGAAAAAAATTCTGACTCATTAATTTCGCTTTTAACACATTCGTTTATATATTCATGAATACATTCCATTAAATCATTCTGTATCGTTTTAGATTGTCCAGAAAATAAGCTTCGTATTTCTTCAAAATGTGCTTTTAATTATGGGGCTTCTACGAAGTAACAAATGGAACATCTCCTTGAAATTACCTTTATTTAATGAGGAAATGAATTCATCATGTCCTCGAAAAGGCAGTTCTTGCTTGCTTAGAACGACAACTAAATCGATAATATGTTCCATAAAAAGCCTATTTAGTCTGACCTTTTCATTAAACTTGACTGTATGAAGAGCAGCATTTCAGAAATAGTGTTTGTTTTTTTCCATTCGTTTTAGACCTACGTAGTTAGTTATATGCTTTTTCGAGCTTTCGTGCAATTTTGCACTACGAGAAAAGTTTTTCAGATCAAAATAACCCGTTGTATTCCACACATTTTTCTTATTGCTCAAAAGTAAACATGGCCAGCAAAAGAAAGTTTGCTTGTAATAGCTACCAGAAAGCCAGGGGAAAATCTCGTACCATGATTTATTGAAAGACCTAAAAAACGATTTGCCGCACTTCTTGTCTTTAGATATTGAACTTATTATATAGGTGTCGGTCTTCCAGATATGAGAACAACCCTTTTATCATAATCTTTCCAGTGTTAAAAGGAATTTCTTCCAGAACACAAATCACGTCGTTTGTTGGGCCATTCATATTTTCCAACCCAAATCAAAATATGCTGTTTAGTAACAATAACAAAATAAAAAAGAAGAAAAACTCAACATTACTATGAACTGGCCAACACCCACAGAAGAGAGGATTACAAACACACTACTAAAAGTTAGACTCAAATACACTCTGACGAATAGTTAAAGCTACGTAGAAATCATCGTACTCCAAAGCGTATAAAGGCGAACGGCGTCATCGCCTGTAAAACCACTTTTTACCTAGGTCATCTGCTCATTTTCTCGCGCCCATTGGATACACAATCCTTGGGTTCTCCAATAACAGCAGATATGCGATTCGAGTTTAAGCGAAGTGGGGGTCGCCTCAGAAATTTCCTTTCTCTTACTGGAAGTCCGGCACCTCCTTGGGTAGACCTCGGACCGCGCGCGCGCGTGTGTGTGTGTGTGTGTGTGTGTGGGGGGGGGGGGTTCACTCTGTAAGGGCTCTTCTCTGATCCCCAGTTCCCAAAACCGGCTTCTCATCGAGACGATTCAGCCGGTCACCTCTAAGCGCTTAAAACATGCAGCTGCTTTGCAAAAATAATGATTCATTCCTCTTCTTGGAAGCCTTTTTTTAATCTAATTCACGAATCACAATGTGAATTTCAGTGTTTCATTTATCCTGCAAAGTTCTTATATCTTTGTTACTGACAGAAGTTTTCTTGTTTTTTTTCACTTCTCATTCTGCGGAATTTCAGGTGAGGCGGCGCCTCACTTGCCTCATCTGACGGGCCGCCAGTGGTCACATGATTTTGACGTCAGTTCCGGCTCAGTCTCATCAATTGCGACAGTTCTGTTCAGGAGGACGTCGCCCTCCTTTTCGAACCTGTGGAAGTGACCCTGTGTGATGCTCACTCTGGATGCCTTCTGCTTGGGAGTGAGTTGATGGGACACCCAGTGCCCGGCGGTTTTTCTTTTCCTAGTGAGTCTGTCAAAATCCAGTGAACAGACATGGTGGACAAATTTGCCTGATAAGCAATCCCCTCAACTGTCAAACAACAATTCTCTTCTAGAAGCATTGCAACAATGGTGACAGATGTTTTGTCTGTCGTCGTTTGAGGTCGGCGTGAGCGGAGATCATCTTCGATGCAGTTTCGGTCCTCCCGAAAGCGCGATGACCAGCGGAAAATTGTGCTTCGATCAAGAGTTCCTTCCCCACAAACTTTATGCAAGGCAGTGTGGATCTGTGTCGGAGTTTTTTCCTGCAGAGTTTCTATTTTCACGTACGAGTGCTGGTCTAACGCCGTGACTCGACCTGAGGAGCTGAACGCTTCTATTTCCAAACTCTCCCACGTCCACACAGCAAATGATGGCGTGTCGTTCTGACACAACTGCGTTGCTGAGAGTCCGACCTCAACACGACGCAATCATCTTACCGAATGCATCTTCCGATTCCACTCTTAGATTAACGTGTGCAGAACTATTGTTATGGGCCTCGTGTTTTCAAGCTAAAACATAAAGATTTATGAAATTAGATCATATTTAACAACAATACTGGTCAGAGGGATCATTGCGAGAGAAAAAACAAACAAACAAA
This sequence comes from Macrothele yani, assembly GCA_039090855.1. Classification (NCBI taxonomy): domain Eukaryota; kingdom Metazoa; phylum Arthropoda; class Arachnida; order Araneae; family Macrothelidae; genus Macrothele; species Macrothele yani. The sequence continues at coordinate 113,149,945 of CM077013.1, read as the reverse complement.
AAACCGACGAGAAATCTTTGCTCCGTCAACTTCCATTTACTAAAAATTCCCCCTCCATTTTCAATCTTAAATGCAAACATTTATGTAAATATATGATATTTAACAACGACGTAGGCCGTAAAAGAAATTACCATCACGGAGAAATAAATTTTCGCTCCCTTTAGCTTCAGTTGTCGAAATTTTTTGCCTTTATTTTTAATATTTCTGCAACAAAATGTTATTTAGCAACAGTATTTGGGCAGTGGAAATATTGCAGGAAAACAAATTATAATTTTCATTATGGGATTAATCTTCATTCCGTCCGACTTCCGTTTCCCGGAAAGTTTCCTTCATTTTCAAGCTTAAATACAAATATATATGAATTAAAGCATTTAGCAACAATAGAGAGCAATGAGGGCATAGCGAAAAATAAATAAGATTACAGCACCCAGTCTAATTTCCGTTTTCGGTAAGTTTTGAAAGACGGAAAACTTGGGCTCATGATCGCAGGTCTGCAAGAGAGGATTGAAAAGGGTTCTGAGGGATGTCCCTCCCCCCCCCGCAGGACCAAAAGAAAGGTTCTGAAGGTTCTGGGGATATTGTTTTTAATATGCAGGACTAAAGTACTGTAAAATCTGCGAAGTTCATCTCCACGATTCTGCTATGGGGCACCAACATGACGGCAGATGCTCTGACGACACGATCGTGACGTTTCTCTGGCTTCATTTTGATTGGAATCGGCAGACTCTTTCTTCATCTATTCTCACCTCCTCTTTGTTTGATATGCTCGGCGTGAAAGTAGGTAGGAGAAACACCATGTTCGGAATGCTGCAAAACTGAGCTCAAGATTTTGCAAGAATTTTTTCCTTTCTTCTGAAATCGATGTTCTTCACTCTTTGCCTGTAATTGTCATCATGTTTGCTAGATATGAATTGGCACAAATGCACGAGGTGTGCTCAATAAGTAATGCCTCCGGCGCAAGTGTCTGGCGCATTACTTCTTGCCTAGCAACCAGGCCAAACGATTCTTTGTGCCATTAGCTTCATTTTAGTGTGTAATAGAACTCCTTACATCTCTCTGTTCACATTTAATTGTGTTTAAAATGGAGGATTATTTTCCCACTGTGTCGACGAGTGTCAAACAACAATCAGCTAAAGAGTTTTTAACTCATAAAAATGTACCTCCCATTTTTATGACTTAAAAACTCTTTGTACATATTATGCTCATGTACAAAGTTCCAGAACCGTTAAACTGCTCGATTAATGGCAGTTTAACGGTTCTGAAACTTTGTACATAAGCATTTTTCGTCGTTCGCTAAGAAATCTAAAAGGACAGTGAAGGAATGTTGGCCGTAAAGGAACAGCCGTGGAGTAGGAGGCCCGTAATCGCAACGTACGATTTGAACAGACAAAAAGTCAATGAGCTCATCAGAAAAATTTGAAGAATAACTCAGAGAATCATAGCAGGTAAGCTGAACATTAGTTTAGGTTAGTGGAGGACTTACAGTTTTGGGGCCCTGAAGCTTGAACTGATATGAGAGCCCCTTCGCAATCAGCAATGGGGTTTGGGTAACCACTGTTATCTTCTTCAATGAGGTTGTTCCTCGACAACTTCATTGAACAAGATAAAAAGAAAGTTGCTCTAATTTTAACGCGCTTGTCCGTAATATTCTATTTTTAACACAATCGTATACTGTTAAAAGGTCTACGTTCATCAATGGCTGTCTAAAAATTGATTATGTGATACACTTTCACTAAACTCTTCAGTTATCAGGTCTTCCGTGTTATAGTTTGTTTCAACTTGTTCCATACTGTTGCTGGCGATCTTAAAATGCCATACAAATACAAAAACACTATAATTTGATTTTAACCATACAAACTGTAACAATATTGAAAAATTGAGTTCGTACGGACTAATACGGACATCAGTGACGCTGCCGCCATTGACAACTAACAACGACAGCGCGCGAGGAACGTCGCCAGGCCATAGCCTTCTGTTCCAGGTCAAGCGAGACGCACTCTATATAGTCCGTTACAAACTGTTGAACACAATACTATTATTTTGCATTAAATTGCATTTTATCATTAATATTATTAGTATTATTATTTAAAAACACCTTATCATACAGTAGACCCAAATTTTTAAGCAATGTGGACCAAAGTCGTTTCTGGGGCCCCTCCGAGTTTAGGGACCCTGAACTTAAGCTTCATTAGTTTCATTGTACATCCTCTCCTGGTTTAGGTAGTATCAAATGACACTCTGGGGCCCCTCCGGGAATACGGGCCCTGAAGCTTAAGCTTCATTAGCTCCATAGTAGATCCACTCATGGTTTAGGTAGTGTCAAATGACATTGTGGGCCCCCTCCGAGAATAGGGGCCCTGAAGCTTAAGCTTCATTAGTTCTATAGTAGATCCACTCATGGTTTAGGTAGTGTCAAATGACATTCTGGGGCCCGTTCGGGATTAGGGGTCCTGAAGCTTAAGCTTCATTAGTTCCATAGTAGATAGTGTCAAATGACATTAGTTCCATATTTAGATAGTGTCAAATGACATTCTGCTACCCCTCCGGGATTAGGGGCCCTGAAGCTTAAGTTTCATTAGTTTCATAGCAGATCCGTCCCTGAGTTAGGTAGTGTCAAATGACATTGTTAAACATTTTAGGATACAAAAACGTGTGTGCTTGTTGAGTACCACGCCACCAAACGACTGAAATGAAAAAATCAAGACTTGAAACAAGCCAAAGATAGCTCACTCCCTATGAAAACTATGGAAGTGATGTTCTCCAAAGCATTGTTACTGGTGATGAGAATTGGGATCCCTGGAATGCTGACACCCATTTCCTCCCCAAGCGAAAAACATGCAAATTTCAAGTTTCCTGCGGTAAGTGTATTCTCACTGAGTTCTGGGACTTCAAAAGCATTATTCATTAAGAGTACATAATAAAAGGAACGACAGTCAACTCAGAGAGCTACGTGCGTACATTTAAAAGTTAAAAGCAAAGAATAAACAGCGTCCTTGGGGGAAATAAAGGCAGTGATTCTGCAACACAACGTTAAGCCCACGCCAGTTCTTTCACTTCAGAGGCCATACAGAAAATCGGTTTTGAATTTCTTGAACACCCTACCTACAGCTCAAGCTCTGTCTAACTTGGTTGTTTCCTGCTCTCTAGAGACATCTGAAAGGAATTTAGTTCACTTGGGACGAAGATGTTCAAGCCGCTACGAGGAAATGGTTTGGGGAACAACCTAAATGATTTCTACAGAGACAGGTTTAAAGAACTTGCTAAACGCTGGCGTATCTGTATCGAACGTGAGGAGAACTACGTAGAAAAACAAAATATAAGAAAAACGATGCAAAAATCCGTTTTATCGGTATATACTGATATAGTAAACAAGCAAACTTTCGCCACAAAACGTGTGGCTTCATCAAGCAGGATTACTGGCTAACGCAAACTTAGAGTTCTAAACAAAATTCAAAACACTAGATATTAGATATTACGAAAAAGGGTAACAAATACCACCAGCAGGTCGCGTGCTGTTCACAGTAATGTAATATTAAATACTTGAATTAATTCTCGCTGTTGCCCAATAGGGCGCAGCAGTGGTGCGCTGTGACCCGGGCCACACGTGACCTCCCTGGCACACGCACGTGCTGTCCGTAGTCTAGGCGAAGCAGTGTATGACACGCGATCGGAGGACACAGAACACGAGTTTGTATCGCATTCACAATGTCGAGTTTCGTACCAAAAAGGAGCATTTTTGGGAAGCTTTACTCTTCTGCTTTCATCTCAAGAAATCTGCAGCGGAAAGTCATCGTTTGCTAGTGCAGGTCTATGGGGAACATGCCCTATCGGAAACAACATGCAGATAGTGGTTCAGACGCTTCAAAGCCAACGAATATGACGTGAAAGACAAAGCGCGCCCTGGGCAGCCGAAAAAGTTCGAAGATGGCGCATTGGGGGCCTTATTGGACGAGATTCAAGTCAGACGCTCCACGAGTTGTCTGAAACACTACGGGTCGATGAGTCAATGGTTAGCAAATGTTTGAAGGCAATGGGAATAATCCAGAAGCTCGGAAACTGGATCCCACACGACAAGGTTATTCTTTTCCACGACAACGCTAGACCTCATGTCGCCAAATCTGTGAAGCAACTCTTGTAGGCACTTGGCTGGGACTTCTTACCCCACCCGCCTTATTCCCCGGACATTGCTCCCTCGGACTTCCATTTGTTCCGGTCGCTACAACATGGCGTGTCAGAGCAGCACTTCCTTTTTGTCGCGGATATCCAAAAATGGCTCGATGAATGGTTCGCCTCGAAAGAACCTGCATTTTTTTTTACCGCGGAATCCATTTGTTACCCCAACGATGGGAAAGGGTTGTAGCAGCCAACGGACACTACTTTGAATAGACTATCCTGTACCGTTCTGTGGCAACACACAGGTGTTTGTGTGGCAAAAAACAGCGGGAATTAATTCAAGCACCTAATACATCAGGAATGCGGCTCGCGCAGAAGAATTCGCCAGATGTCAGGAAGGTCAACTGATACTCTTTCATTGCATACATTCCGGTTTGTTAGAATTTCAAGTGTTTCTCTGAAAGCGGTAGTTCTGGCGTTAGTGTACGGGGTAATCTTCTTGATCCCGCTCCACTTAGGGGTGGCGGAATTGTTCTTGACTTCACGCGCCAACGCTGTTGTTCGCCTCCCTAGCTTTACGTCTCTCTTGTGCTCACCCAGTCTCGGGCGGAAGGAGCACTTAGTCCTTCCATTGTAGTATTTCTCGGTTTCGTCCGGGTATTAGAGTGGAATGGAGTATACTCCTGCGTCTACGAGGTTCGTTGCGGCGCTTTTCTTCGATGTGAGCCACGAGGATAACGGTCACATCGCCCTTACTCCAATACCCAGTCCGAACTTCCTAAGAGAGTTCTTTAGAAAATATGTGAATCCCGGAACATATGAGCACGGTCCGACATAGCGCAACGGGGCGTCGTTGAACTGCTTGCCCGGTTTAGCGAATCTGGTTTTCGCTCTCATGATGACACGCTCAATTACTTGGGCATCAAAGCCGGCAGAAGCCGCCAGTGTTCGCAGGGAATCGATCTCAGAGAGCAGCGCGGTGTCGTCAACATTTTGAAAGTCAGTGGTAAGTGCGAACGCTCTTCTGGCCTTATATCAGAAAAGAGCTAACTTCTGTGCAGTAGAACATGCGGAAGTTTGTAAGATGGCATTTAGGACATAGGAAGGCTTGTCCCAAAGGTCATTTGGGACATACTTCGGTACGAAGGTGCCTGGTTGGTGTCGTTTCTGGCGCGCTCTTGACCTGGCGCACACTTCTGCGCGCGCCGCATTCCTAATGCACTGCATTACCGTGAACAGCATGCGACCTGCTGGCGGCATTTGTTACCCTTCTGAGTAATATCTAATATCTAGTGTTGAATTTTGTTTAGAACTGTAAGTTTGGTTTTGCCGGTAATCCTTCCTGATGAAGCCAGACGGTTTTCTTGCTTGTTTACTGTATCAGTGTACACCGATAAAACGGATTTTTTCACCGTTTTTTTTTCTTGTCATTATTATCTAACCATCGTTTGCTAACAAATTATAAGAATTAAAGTAGAAATTCTGAGCTTTGCCCTTGTTTTGTTTCAATTTGATACTTTGCCACTGGGCTTGTATATAAATATGGAGGAATTACTTTCTGAATACCCTCTGTTGTTAGATTTACCTGTTGAGTTCTGTATTCTGCAATGCATTCACGCACTAGCTCAACAAGTATAGTGGCAGATTTATTTGGGGGCATTACATCGTAGCTCTATTTCTTTTGCTTCATTTGATGTCCTTTGAGCTACAAAACGAATTTTTGTAAATCTCAAAGAACAAAAAGTTTGATATGTAAGAACTAACAAAGCGAAGCGATCACATCAGCCACGAGCAAGAGACTCAGAGGTCACCTTCCATAGAGACACTTGGCAACAATTTGGTCCCGAAGATCTCAATTAAACAGCATGCCAGTGAACGGACATGGAACTAAAACGTCGAATCGTAACCGTCTATCTGTTCTTTTTTTCTTTTTGTTTTTCAAGAGTTTACAACTCAGAACAAAACTTATCATATGTAGAGGATTTTAGAGAGAGAGTGTCTGACCCCAGGTCTTAAATAACCCTTAGAAATGGAGATTTGGGCTAGAGTGTCCAACAGCAAAGTGACACGGAAGTGAGGTAGGAAAAGGGGAGGAAGACGCCCTATATTTATTACCCAGGGCTCAGTACCTGGGCCCCGATGGCTTAACGTGCCCATCCGACGCACGGCGGATATTTAGTGGTTCGAGCGTTCGTACCGACCTGATATCGAACCCGAGGTCTTCTTCGGGGCAGTTATGAACGTTGACCACTAGGCCGCCCGCGGCCCGAATTTACAACTCAGATCAGATCAAATCATATGTAGAAGATTTTAGGAAGGTAGTGTCTGACCCCAGGTCTTAAACAACCCTTAGAAATAGGAAGCCAGGTGATTTGGGCTAGAGTGCTCGATAAGAAAGTCACACCGAAGCGAGGTAGAAAGAGGAAGAAAGACGTCCTTCTTTATTACCGGGGCGATGGGGGGGGAGTACCCGGGGTCCGACGGTTCAACGTGCCCATCTGACGAGCATTCGTACTTGCCTGGCATCGAAACTGAGATTCCTCCGTGGCAGTCACGAACGTTGAACGCTAGGTCATTCACTGCCCGAGTTTACAACTCAGATAAGATCATATGTAGAGGATTTTACGAAGGGAGTGTCTGATTCCAGGTCTTAAACAACCCTTAGAAATAGAAAGCTAGTAGATTTGGACTAGAGTGCCCGATAGGAAAGTGACACGGAAGCGAGGTAGGAAGGGGGAGGAAGACGCCCTTATTTATTACCGGGGGCCAGTACCCGGAGTCCAACGGCTTAACGTGTCCATCCGACGCACGGCGGGTGTTTAGTGGTTCGAACGTTCGTACCTGCCCAGGATCGAACCTGAGAATAAAGAGTTTACAACTTTCTCCACGGTGCTGCTTATATAGCCACTGGTACCGTATAACGTGACAGACGCTATGGTAGTTTCATGTCCGACACTGGGTCGCTGTCTTAAACACGACAGTTGACCTCTTTCTCTCCTCCTCTGCCATATCAGCACGTTTTAAGGAAACGCGCAAAGAAATGACTTATTAGCTATAAATGATTCATATTTAAAATAAAAATATTCTAGATTTTTCAGGCAACAAATTAAAATATCGGAAAGGGCATCCGAACCAGTGCCTTCCAGCGACAGAAGTACACTTTCGTCCTGTTTTTGATTAAAACATGTGTTTATTTAAAATTATTTCATGATTCTGAATTTCAAAAAGATTTTAAAACTTTACTTTTAAAAGAAATTTGGGTGTTTTGTTTTTCCAGTATACTTCCTGAAATTCACCCCTGCTCGTTGACATTTTGTTTCACCATTAATTTCATTATTACTTCTATTTTCAGGGTGATTCCGGAGGTCCATTTGTTCATGGAATACTAACTTTACAACCCATACAGATTGGAATAGCGTCGTTCATCAGCAAGCAATACGGCTGTGGGTCAATACAGAGGCCTAGCGTGTTCACCCGCATTCCGCCTTACGTTGATTGGCTGATGACAGCATCGAATGACTCGAACATCTGCGTTTCCTAAGAAAGATATCTGCCTTAATACGTTCTATGGGCTACCGAATTATTTACAGCGCAGACGTGTTAATTATCTTTGCGACGCTGATTAAATTAAAAATTTGGAGATTGAAATGGTGGAATCTAGTATTTTTCTTGAAATATCGTTATTACAACACACTTCACATCACAAAATTCCCGAGAAAATATAGAACTCCAGTTATTGTTCTGCATTTTGTTCCACTTCCATCTTTATCACAAAACGAATGGATCTTTTGATCAAATTAATAGAACAAGCGAAGTTTTTGAATCAATATTTTTTTTTACTGAATGAAAAGATATTCAAAAGGGGTAATACTTTCAGAAAAATTGTCTCTTCATTTTTGCAAAATTCTTGTTCGATTTGATTTTACAGAAAAACTATCTTCAGTTTCTGAGTACATTTGATCCGTTCAAATTCCTGGAGAAATACTGATGCAAAACTGTGCAGAAACGAAATTTCTTCGAGCAACATAGCTGACAGCTTGCTTCTTCCTGACAGCTTGCTTCTTCCTTTAATTTTATGATACGACAGAACAGCAATTCAAGAACAAAATATGGCCGCTTTATTTATGCTGGATATCCAATCAAATCTCGTCCTCCGTTGCACTGCTCCAAGTGAAATGTTTTTCATTTACGGCGAGAGACACCGCTAACACTAGCATTTAACACGTTGCATTCATTTTATTTTAAACTTAGTTCCTTATTTAAAAATTTCAGTACATAAAATAGAAAAAAAAATCCACTACATTTTGAAATTTTCAAAGGGAAATTAAAATCTGATCGAATAATATTTAATACCATGTTGCAGGGACACTCCGGTAAGGCATCAATTCAACATTTAATCATTTCAGATTTTAAACTTTTTATAGACATCGAAATTGAAAGGGACTAAGATTTGCACTGGGGCAAAATTTATCATAAAATAATTGAGAGAGTTCCCTGGTGATCTTGTAGATAATTTATATTATGTATCTTTCGCATGCCAAGATCTTTGTGGGTGTGAAAAATAAATGAGTGACTCAATAGCATATTTTTATTTGCTTTCAACACATTGCATTTATTCGCGTAACACACGACTACAACCAGCCACAGTCCGATACATATAAGTGGAATTAAATCATAGCAATAAGATTTACTAATTCCTGACATCGAGCGGTACTTATACAAGGGAATGGTCCGAACCGTTGTCGCTAGATGCACAGTGCTTGTTATATCATTCGACAGTACTGAAGGGGTAATGTACGATGACAAACATTTAGGTACTATGGAATATACGAGTAAATGATGAAGTTATAGGACATCAAACGACATTGGCAGAGACAATATTCATGGAATCTCCATTACTCTTGCGGCCCGTATCAGAATTTTTTTGTTGTTGTTTTGAGCAATTGGTATACATTACAAAGTATTCATGAATGGATATACAGTATAGCGTGTTCAGTAATGGATATACATTGCACTCATCTTTCATGTACGACAAAAATATGAAGATCTTTAATTATGGAATGATCCAAACAAAAGTAGTTCTCACAGTGAGCACATTTCGTGAATGCTGTTTCCTCGCATTCCTCTCTACCACATTCCGCAATTAGGCCCGATTCAAAACATTACTGGAGAGGTATTTGGAAGTATCCAGGGTGAGTAGTAACATAACTACACTTAAAAAATACGATTACGTGCGGGAAGCGACCGTGCGCCAATCGACCCTGTGGAAAATCGTGCGCGAAGCGACCCTGCTAATCGAATCATTTTACTTATATATATATACACTGGCGGAAAGTGAAAACAGAACACCAAGAAGGAGACGTCTGATACCAACGAAATTTATACAGCATAATAACGGAATACAGAGGATAACGTGATCAAAATAATATGGCAAAATACAGCTGTATTTTCTGGTAAACTGAAAAATACCATTTCCATGTAACATGGTTAGTAGGAGGTTAAACCGCCATGAACTGCGTCACACTGTGCAATTCTGGCATGGAGCCTGTCGTACAGATGTTAGATGTAAGTTTGGGGTATTGAGTTCCAAGCATCCTCAACATGGACGCGTAAATCGGAGATGGTCGTGGCTGGCCGTGGAGACAAGAGAAGTCGTTTTCCCATAAAATCCCACACTTGCTCAATGAGGGACAAATCCGGTGAACGTGCAGGCCATGGAAGTTGTCTCACACCCTGAAGTGCATGTTGCGTTGCACTTGGCGTGTGTGGGCGTGCGTTATCTTGCTGGAAAACACCACGATGAACCGACCTTACAAATGGCACAACAACGGGCAGAATGATGTTGTTGATGTAGAAGGTGCTGTTTAACGTACCCGGTACAAACACTAGTTGTGTACGGGAGTGATAGCTGATCGCTCCCCACACCAGGAGACCAGGTGTAGGCCCTGTGTGTCGTTGGCGGATGCAAGAAGGGTGGAGACGCTCCCCTGTGCATCTGCGAACACGCATACGGCCATCGGAGGTTCACAAACAGAATTTCATCGCTGAACACGACAGATCGCCATTGCGTTCTCCAGTGCAGACATTGACGACACCACTGCAGCCGTTCCTGACGGTGGGCTGGAGTCAGAGGTACACATGCCAGAGGCACACGTGCACGTAGTCCTGCATCCAGTAGACGGTTGCGGATTGTTCGCACAGTCACTTCAGGTGCAACGGCAGCTCGGATTTGCATCGCAGTGGATGTTCTGCTTGACAAGGCTGCTCTTCTTATGCGTCGATCGGTCCGCTCATCAGTCCGTCTGTGACTCCCGGTTCCACGTCGTCTCGTGTGGGAATGTTCCTCGGACCATCTACGCCACCATCGTACCACCACCGATACTTCCCGTCCAATTCGCTCCACAATACGACGATACGACCACCCAGCCTCGCGGAGTCCGACTAGACGACCTCGCTCAAAGTCCGATAACTGCTGAAATTGTACACGTCTTCCATGTCCAGGCATTGCAGCTTCTTCAGGGTCTTCGCACGCGTCCGTACGCCGACGACTGATTATATTCACTTTGCCGTACTCCTTAAATACCACCGACGATAATTTGCATATTATGCCGTGCTGTGGCGTAAACGCTCACCGGTTGGTCCCGAAATTAACATCACACCTACGTAAACTCGATCCAATTGACATATGTAAATTTCATGATCGTCCGCCAATTCCTTCTTGGTGTTCTTTTTTCACTTTCCGCCAGTGTATATATAGAAATCGTAGTCAAATTATTTATTTACATCTAATTAATTAATTACTTACATCAAGTTTTTTATACTAAATACAAGTCTTTAATATCATTTTATATGTATATATATATACAAATCGTAGTCAAATTATTTACATCATTAATTAAGTACCTACATCTGAATTTTGTAGCTTTTGCCCGTAGTCCAACTTGGTAACACAGCTTAATGCTTTCAGGCATTTTTTAAAGAACTTTACAATTTCCAAATTCCACCATGATATTGCGAATGCGTTCGTCTACTTGTATATGCACCTTTTTCCTTTTTCGACCAAGTTTTCCTAATTCTTTTAATTGTTGTTTTTGCATCACACGTCGAATTTGGAAATTCTAAAGACATTAAAAATGCCTTAAAGCATTAAACTATGTTACCAAGTTGGACTAAGGCTACAAAATTCAGAAGATGTAAGTACTTAATTAATTAGATATAAATAATTTCACTACGATTTGTATATATCAATATATAAGTAAAATGATTCGATTAGCAAGGTTGCTTCGCCCACGATAAAACATAACAGGGTAACTTCGCGCACGATTTCCAGAGGGTCGCTTGGCACACGGTCGCTTCGCGCACGACACCTAAAATACAAAGCGGATTAGGTTTTGAAATCGAGGCGCTGAAAATTGATAATGAATAAAAGACTACAGACGGAGAAAGTGGTCACTGTGCCAAAAGTTCATGTCTGATGTTACCAACACAGTGTCCGTTATGAATTTAACCATATTTTTTATAGGGACTTTTTGCACCTAGTTTTATAGAAAATAATTGTAAGAAGTTCTAATATAACATTCATAATATACACTGAAGAGCAATTGAATTAGAGATACCTGTCTAATAACGTGTAGCACCACCTTTCGCGCTGATGACGGCGGCGATTCGTCTCGGCATGGACTCGGCAAGACACCGGAAGCGTTGGGGAGTCATACGGATCCACCTTCCCTGAACAAGCTCCCACAGTTCACGAAGATTTGATGGAGGCGGGTCAGAGCCTCGAACATCTCTCTCGATGGCATCCCAGATGTGCTCGATGGGATTGAGGTCAGGTGACATAGCTGGTCAAGGAAGCGAGGTCACGCCGGTGGAGTGTTCATCCAACCATTCGGATACAATTCGGGTGCTGCATTGTCTTGTTGCAGGATGAGGTCCCCAGTGGGATGTTGAAGACACACAAACGGGAGCAAATGGTCGTCTAGGATATCCCGGTAACGTTGAACTGTGAGGACGATGTCACACGTACCAGGGGTCCCATTTCAGTCCACGTAAACAGTCCCCAGACGAGGATGCCACCCCTACCAGCTTGAAGAGTACCCTGCTGGCAAGAAGGATCCATCGCTTCATGTGGTTTGCGCCGTACTCGTATCCTGCCACCCGCATGCACCAGCGTGAATTTCAACTCATCAGTCCAGGCAACATTTTCCCATATGTCTAAGGTCCAGTGGCGATGTTCCCGCGCCCATGCTAATCTTTGCACCCTGTGAATGTGCGGTCAGCAGCGGTAACCTCGTGGGACGATGGCTTCTGTACCCCATAGCGAGGAGATGGTTCTGGATGGTGTGGCTGCTTACACGTTTTTGTGCACCAACGTTAAATTGCCGAGTGATTTCTTGCACTGTAGCCCGTCTATCCGCTGTTACAATGCGAGCTAGCCGACGATGACCCCGCTCATCCACACGCTGTTGTCCACGTCAGTTGGCCCTTGCAGAGGTGGTTTTACCGGGGATTCGATGAACTCACGGTGCACACGTGACACAGTGCCTTGTAAAAATCCCCGTGCGTGCACGACTTCCGAGATGGAGTGACCCATTCGTCGGGCACCGACAATTTGCTCACGGTCAAATGCGCTTACATCCTTCGTCTTACCCATACTGCGTCCGACTCTTACTGATTCCCGTCGCATCACTCTTTATATTGTCGGATCGCTGCATACGTCATGTCGTTTCCGTTTACAGGGCCGCCTACAGCGCCACATTTTCATAACGCCAGCTCAGCTGTCTCTAACTCAATTGCTCTTCAGTGTACATACATTAAATAATATGATGCTCATGAACAAGGCTTTAGTGGCTCGCCCTGTTGTCCATAGCAGCTCAAAGTTTGGATATAAGCATATCTTATGATCCTCTACCTAAACAACATTTTTTGGTTTTGCAATCAGCGACAACCATATGTGCGTTTCCTAGGTGGATAAATGAATGTTATTGTCGTGAAACCAGTGAAAGAAGAGATGTGAGTCATAAAAATAAATATTTACTAAATTATGGGAGGCAACAGTATTTCGACTGTTTAGATTTTCAAAAATTATATTTATTTCGATTATTATTATCGATTATTCAGATTTAGACGAACGTAAAAATCGACTCTAACACCGATGAAATGCGATGTTACAAAATCCATCTGCGCATGCGCTAGCTAAAATATGACCTCAAGATGAAAAGGAAAGCTGAATCGCAAGTGTGTTAGTGAGGGGGATTGGTAACTTTTAGTCTAGGATATCTACGGGTTACACCCCATCGTGTTATAAATTATTTTAAAGCTCCCGTCAATAGTTGCGAAAACACATTTGAGGGCTGGCTGCCTTTTCAACACATTGGGGTCGAGTGGAAGCCAAATTTCGCTACGATACATCGAGATATTTGAGAAAATCAACATAGGTGGCTCACCGACTACTTCTGTTACCCATTTTCGTTACATCGAAGTTTCCTACTTTACTACTGTCGAGAAAGATGTTAACCATTAAAAATGCAGAACCACAGATTCTAATTTTCGTAGTTTGTAGAGCAATCCTCAAGCTCGTTTTGGGCAGTTTGGGAGTGTTATGTCTCAAAAAGACCCTATACTTTTGCTTCATGCAAAATAGAGCAACAGGACTTTCGCTGAGAGCTAACAATATGTTTGTAGTACAAACCATTTAACATGACAGATCAATTTAATGATAGAAACTCGCATATATTATTTGAGAACAATCATGAAAAGCTTGTAGACCACACTATACAAAAAAATCTTTAAACAGGTAAGATTTTTTAAGAACATTTGAGCGATCTGGACAGAAACTTAGTGTGTTTCTCTATGTGATTATATTCGCTATCAAAAGAAAAAAGCACATTACAAGTCATTCTCAACTGTTTTATCATACACTGCCGGACAATTGCTAAGGACGGATGACAATAGCAACGATTTTTTTTGATTGAAGGTTTAACGACCACCGTGAGCAACTCAATGGGCTATAAGCAGTCGCCCGTCCCTAATTTAGGGTCACTGGTTCCAGGGAAGGGAGAGAGCCAGTGCCGTAAGACAAACACAACATCCATGCCTCACCGGGATTCGAACCCGGACCTCTTAGGGACGAATGATCAGAGGCCAGCGCCTTAGACCACTGCGCCACTGGGGCGGCCAATAGCAACGATAGCAACCGTAAAATGGAAGGCAGGAAAATGTGGAAATTAGCATAAGTGCGGGATACAGTAAGACGTGTTGTGCGTATGCAAATTTTGGATGGCCGAACTTGTTCGTGACGATAGGAGATATAAAGGATTTGACGCGTATTGACCGTTGTTGTTCAAACGCAAATTTGAAAGAGAAAGAATCAATTTACGAACTTGCAATTTTCAGTATGTCTTCCCGACATCACCTAGATGATTTTACGAGTAGCCGTATTATTGGCAAGATTGAAGAAGGGCGAAAAATAACAGATGTTGCCAGGGAGTTCGACGTCAGCCACAGTGTTGTTTCAAGGCTTTGGAAATCATTTCAAACAAATGGAGAGTGTAGCAAACGTCACGCGGGAGGTCGTTTTCGCAGTACGACACCTGCAGAAGATCGGTACATAGTGCTATCAACAAAAAGACACCGGCGCAGCACAGCTAGTGAGGTAGCAAATAAGTTTATAGCTGCTACTGGCAAGCGGATCTCCCGAAAAACTGTCGCCAGACGTTTGCATGAAGGAGGACTATACGCCCGCCGTCCTGTTGTGTGCATCCCATTGTCCAGACGTCACCGTACCGCCCGTTTGCAATGGTGCCATCAACATCGCAATTGGACTGATAATGACTGGTCTGCTGTCCTCTTCTCAGAGGAGAGTAGATACAGTCTATCGTCTGATTGTCGACGACAACTGATCTGGCGTGATAGTGGTACTGCATATTGTCCAGCAAACATACAGGAAAGGGACCGATATCCGACATGTAGTGTCATGGTATGGGCTGGCATCATGACCAATGGCCGTACGTCCCTCTATGTGCTTCCAACTGGGACTATGACTGGCCAACGATACATTAATTATGTTCTGCTACCTCATGTTCGCATGTTCCGTGGTGCTGTCGGTGATAGATTCATTTTCATGGACGACAATGCAACATGTCATCGAACAGTCGCTGTCCAGGAGTGTCTTGAGAGCGAGGATATTCAACGCCTCATATGGCCAGCACGTTCTCCAGATCTGAATCCCATTGAAAATGTGTGGGATGCTTTGGGGAGGAGTCTTGCTGGTCGCCAATGCCCTCCAATAAACAAGGACACCCTCATCCGTGCACTGACAGAGGAATGGGATAAATTACCCCAACAGCTGCTTGATTATGTTGTGCAAAGCATGACACGACGTGTGGAATCTTGCATCGCCCTCCATGGTGGCCATATCTCGTATTGACATCTTACGCCGGATCACCTGCGGACGGTAATTGCATTTTTTTCACGTTTACGTATTCTGCACAAAATGGCCTGTTTGTCCCTTGAACACGTTCCAAAGCCTTCTGGATTTCAGAGCACAATAAATTGTCTGTCTTGTACTGTCCTGTCATTCTGACATTATTTTATTTCACTTGGCATCCAACCACACTTACTTTTTTATGCGCTATATAGACGTTTGTGATCCGTCCTTAGCAATTGTCCAGCAGTGTTGTATATCTCTCCTGCATAACATGGCTATACAAAAAGTTAGTTGGCACGCCAGTGCCCGAGTGGTCTGTGATTCTGCTCTAGCTAATTCTTCGAATCAGAGGCCTTAAACTAAAGGCAGACGACTGCTTATAGATATTCCCCAGAGTTGCTTATGATGGTTGCTAATCCATATCGGAAAAAAAAAAAGAAATAGTTTGACTGCTGCGGTTACCGAATTAAATAGAGGTTGGGTTATCCGGCCAATCGTCGGAGCTGAGACAGAGTTCCGTATGTGGTATGGGAGCTGAACCCGTATTACCGCGCTTGACCCATACCATGTTCAGAATCCATGACCCTAAGTTGGGGAATTATAGCTTTAGAAATTCATGGAACCTATTAAGCACCGAAAAAAAAAAGGCCTATGTTTTTCAGAAGTTATAATATGATTTAAGAAATTATTGACCTGTGAATGTAGCTATAAGCAAAGAAGATCAGATTAGATCATCTGTAGAGGATTTTAGGAAGGGACTGTCTGACCCTAGGTCTTAAACAACCCTTAGAAATAGGAAGCTAGGAGGTTTGGACTAGAGTGCCCGATAGGAAAGTGACACGGAAGCGAGGTAGAAAGGGGAGGAACACGCCCTTATTTATAGCCAGGGGAGTGGACAGCACCCATCGTCCGACGGCTTAACGTGCCCATCCGACGCACGGCCGATATTTAGTGGTTCCAGCATTCGTACCTACCTGGAATCGAACCTGAGATACCTCCGTGGCAGCCACCAACTGCTTTGCTTACATAGGCCGCTGATGACCACTAGGCCATCAGAGGCCTATGTAAGCAAAGCAGTTGAACTTGAAATTTATAAAGAACAAAGGAAAAAAAAATAGTTATTTAGCTGCCCAGGGGGCCAGAGGAGCTGGTTTCTGACTAGTAGACTGAACCGAACCCCAGTACGCGTCCAGGACGAGACATGACTGTCATACGGCGCTGGCTCTGTTTCTTATCTGAGCCAGTGGCCCTAAATTAAGGATTGGCTAACTGTTAATAGAGCTTTGAGTTGATCATGTTGTCGTTAAACCCCGAAAAGCGCCGCGGTGGCCTGATTACTTGAAGCGCTGGACTCTCATCATTCGTCTAATGCGGGTTCGAGTCCGGGGAGAGGAATGAGTTGGTGTGCTTGTCCGATGGAGCTGGCGCAATCCCCGCTCTTTTTTTTTTTCAGGGTTTAACGACCACCGTGAAGAACTTAATTTTATTTATTTATTTATGTTGTTACATAACAATACTACATTAAAATAAATTATGCATACAAAGGCTATTAATTGAACAGCAAAGGGAACAAGGGAAAAGGCCTCGTAATAATCCTGACATAGTTCTCAGTTCCCTCAAAATTGTAAGAAAACTGAGTTTGGCCTGAGTAAATGAATTTAATACTTAATAATAAATTTAGGAATAACTTTATATTTTTAGTAAATAATTAGTATTTGGATTTCATTAAAGAAAGAATCTTTTATTTTTGAACTCAATAAATGTTTTTTAAGTGTCTTTTTTATAAAGAGATTTTGGTCATTGATATTTGTCTAGAGGTAATAAATTCTAATAATCTGAGCGACCATAATTCAAGCTTTGTTTTAATAGCTGGGTTTTAGGCTGTATTGGGCAAAGCGGTAATCTATTTCTTGTTTGGTAGTTGTGTCTATTGCAATTAATTTCAATTAAGTTTACATGCAAATTATTCTTGAGTCACTGAAACATGATTTCACCTTGTATGTGTGTTGTAATAGTAGCACTTCGTTTTGAAAGTAAGTCTATTAATCTAATGTGTTTATTTTGTAATACCTGTAATTTATTTATATTTGTTTTAGTCGTTTGACCCCAGGATAAAAAGCAGTAGCTAATGTGAATCTGAATTAATGTGTAATACAGAAGAATTAGTGTTTCAACTGAGAGAGTTTTTAATAATTTACTAATGAAGCCAATATTTCTTGATAATTTATTCGAAAGTATTTCTATATGTTTAGTCCATCGTAAGTCAGGGTTAAAATTCACTCCCAAGTAATTAAAATGTGGTACTATTTCAATTATTTTATTTTCTAATAATAAATTTATGGTATGGCCCATTTCACACCTCTGTCTGGAGAAGACCATAGCCTTAGTTTTAGAAGTGTTAATTATCAGTTCAATAATAGTTAGCCAGTTTGAATACAGGTGTAAATAAGTGTTTGCTTTAGTAATAATGCCATTCATATTGTGTCCTCTGAAAAGTAATGTTGTGTCATCAGCATAGAGTATGACATCATTTTCTGATGTTATGCTGAATACACAGAAGTGCCAGAAAAACTGGTACACTAGTCTAACACTTGGTAGGTCCCCCACGGGAGCGCAGGACTGTAGAAATACGACGGGGCATGGACTCCACCAGCTTTTGGAAATATACTGTAGGCAATGCACACCATACTTCCTGCAGGGCGTTCCACAATTCAGGTGTATTCTGAGGTCTCGGATTCCTGTGTTCGATAGCGCGTTGCATGGCATCCCAAATGTGTTCTATCACGTTCAGATCTGGGGACTCGGGCGGGGTTGGCAACACCCCAAACTCGGATGAATGCTCCTCTTACCATAATGTGGCGTCCAGACACTTGGGTTGTCCTGTTGGAACAGGCCCAACCCATCAACATGAGTGCAGGACAGAACATGAACAGGTGTACCTCGTCAGAAATGATGCGCACATAGCGTTGGCTGGTCACAGACGTTTGTAGACGTACCAGGGGTTCCAGTGAAGTCCAGCTAAACATACCCCATACCATTACGCACTCCCTACCAGCCGGTACAGTTCACTGTTGACAGGCGGAATCCATGGCTTCATGGGGTTTGCGCCACACACGAATTCTTCCATCTACCCGATACAGTTGGAAATGTAACTCGTCAGACTAGGCTACTTTTTTCCAGTTATCAAGTGTCCAGTGACGGTGTTGCCGTGCCCAAGCGAGGTGCATAGCTCTGTGTCGTGCACCCATCAAGGGGACTGGAGTTGGGCTTCGGCTTCCAAAGCCCATATCGTGCAGGGTACGTTGCACAGTCCGGACGCTGATGATTGTTGAGGTTTCAGCATTGAATTCCGATGATACCTGCGAGAGTGTTGCACGCCTATCGCGTGAAACGAATCTTGACAGCCGACGATGGTCACGTTCATTCAATGTCTTTTTACGGCCACACTGGTATCGTAGGTTCGAGGTTTTGCCGGAATTCTTGTAGTCACGGTACACCCTTGCAATGGTCGTCCGTGAAAATCCGAATTTCGTTTCTACCTCCGAAATACTATGACCCATCTCACGAGCCCCAACTATGACACGGCGTTGAAAATCGCTTAAATCGTTATTACTTGTCATTCTCATGCCGAAAACAGCTCTAACAGCTGGCAAGGATGTCTATCGCTTTATATACGCTCTGGGGGACGCAACCGAGTACGCGCATAGGTGACGTTGCTATGTATTTTGCATAAGCTCGTCTGTACCAGTTTTTCTGGTACTTCAGTGTATACCATTAATATATAAATTGAACAACAAGGGCCCCAAAATCGATCTCTGTGGGGCTCCATAGTGTGACTGCTCTAAAGTGGAATGGAATTGATTAATTTGTGTATATTGTTGTATTTTTGTTAAGTAACTTTTAAGTAAGTTATGGGGCATTCCCCTTATTCCAAGAGTATCGATTTCATGATTTATTGTGTCAAATGCTTTTGTTAGATAGCTAGTGTGATAGTACGAGTGTCAAATTTTTTTGAATAATGTTTTGTAATAAAGCAGTGCAATTTCAGTAGATTTATGGGGTTAGAAGCCGAATTTATTTTTATTTATATTATTATATTTTAGAGTAAATGTTATTAATCTTGTGTGTATTAGTTCTAAAATGTTTGCAAATATGGACAGGTTTGCAATAGGGCGATAATTATTAGCATCATTTATTGACCCTGATTTATATTTGGGAGTAATCTTTGTGCGTCCGGAAAACTTCCAGCGCGGAATACTACATTAAAGATTATTAATAATGGTTTCATTATTATTTCGGCAACATATTTTACTCTGGGAGGGTGAATATCATCACAGCCAGGATCGGTATTTAGTTTAATCTGTTGTAATATATGCAAAAGCTCGGAAGATGTAATTTCCGTAAGGAAAAAGGAATTAGAAAGGTGTGCTGTATTTGGATTTTGCATATGTACTAGGGGCTGCGCCTCTAGGCTTGCTACGCTCGTCTCAAGAGTAGCGCCCGGGCCCTGCAGCCCGATCTCCAAGTATATCACATGAAATAAAAACTGGAAAATTCATAAAAATTTCAATTTTTTACGCTTTCCAACTGTAGGTTGAAGAAGCGTATATGCTCCAGCTTTTTCCGTCCGTCTGCCCGCCCGTCCGTCTGTCGGCACGATAACTCGCGTAAAAATGGTTCAATTTCGATGAAATTTTAGCGTGTGGTAAGGGACCTCCTGGTGACGAACCCTATTGAAAATAGACGAAATGGGGTCAAAGGCCACGGCATAGGAGCGGGATCCATTCCATTGCTCTGTTGCGTCATAACTTGCGTAAATATGGTTCGATGTCGATGAAATTTTAGTATATTGAAGGGGACCACCTGGGAATGAACCTATTGAAAATAGGTGAAGTGGGGTTAAAGGTCAGGACATAGGAGCGGGATGCATTCCATAGTCCTTATGCATCATAACTTACGTAAAAATGTTTCAATTGCGACAAAACTTTATCAGTTATTTCGGAGGTATACTGAACTGGTTCTGTTGAACATCATCGAAATGGGATCAAAGGTCAGGGCACAGGACTGAGATTTATTCCACAACCATTATCCTCATAAATTGAGTGATAACTTGAGTAATGATTTCTGGTATGTTGGAAAGCGTATTATAATGAATGCATTTCATGATTTTACTAACTTGTTATTGAATGTCTAAGCAAATAAGGCTTGTTATTCCGAAATTTCAGAGTTTTTTTTACTGTCGTTAATTTTTGGAAGGTCGGACTTTTGTCGTTTGAACTTATAGCACTTACTAATACCACTAAGGAAAACAAAAGCGGTCCAAAAAGCATTTCCGTAAACTATAAACCGTTATGCTAAACCGTTAAGGCGGTTTAGCATAACGGTTTACAGTTTACGGTTTACATGTATACAAAAGTTTTACCAATGGAAAAACTTTTGTATACATTTCCTTCACAATTATTGTGTTCCCAAGGATGAAAATTTTAACATCGATTTAAACAACTTCATATTATAACTTGGAATACTTAATATTTTCTAAAGCATAACCATAATTATAAAAAAAAAATCAACAACTCTTCCTTTGGTGGTGTTGGAACCAGAAAAAAGATGGCGTGACCTGTACTTTGATGACGTCAGTAGACAAACAAATGTTGGATTGCATAATTATGGTTATATTTTGGAAAATATTAAGTATTGCATGTTATAAAATGAAGCTATTTTAATCGATGCTGAAATTTTCATCCTTGGGAACGCATTAATTGTGAAGAAAGTGTATACGGAAGTTTTTCCGTTGGAAGTATAGAAAACAATATCCCTTGACGAGATAGCTTTACCAACAAAACATATGCATAACAAATTCTCTGCTTCACCATGGCAGCAGATCACGGGAACAGAACGTTCCTCTGTAGTTATCGTGAAGACAGACAAGCCGTTCGTTTCTTTCCTTTGCGTATTTAAAAAATGCTTAAAAATCAAAAAAAGATTATTTCTTACATTTTTATTTGTAAAAAAGGGACGATATTTGTAAGTTCATGCTTTAAAAATTGCAATGCGTTATGATTTATAGTTTGCCATATATCCGTTTTTTTAAATGGATCCAATCGCGAAATAGAGAATTTTCTGAAATTTAGAAACTTAATGTCTCGTAAACTTAATCAAAATTTACAAAAAGGGCGACGAGGTGCAAAAATTCTGTCATGGCACTACATGTCTAACAAAGTTTTGTGGTTCTGTTGCTGTTAGTGTGTCCGGAACGCGACCTGACAGCACTTTTTTGCTTACCTTAAATTTTAAATACAATAGCTCTTGAAGTATCGCTAGACTCGAGAAACGGTTTATTTCAACGTGTTCTCCAAACACTTCTCTACAAACGATGTAAATTTGATATTTTTGTGTTTAATACGTTTTGCGCTGCGAGCTAGGAAAGCAAGAGTGTCGCGAAATTTCTAAAACAGCGGCAGCAGCAGCGGCGGCATTTACTTTTTTTTAGAATAGAGAGAAAGTATTTCTAGCTGAATAATTTTGTTTAAGAGTATGAGGAATAGAAATAAAGTGGTGATTAAAATGGTTTACAATATCTTGTGTTCTTGTTAGGTTTGTTCGCATGTTGTCGCATATGTATTCTAGAGTTGTGATCCCAGTTTGATTACCGAGTAAATTATTTAAATGTTTCCGAATCAGTTTAGAAGAATTTTGAGCGAATATATGTGCATAATAGTTTCTTTTTACTGTTCGAATAGTGTAATTTAAAGAATTTCGGAATGTTTTAAATTTGTTAAAATCACTTTGTAATTTTGTTTTAATACATTTTGAATATAATCTGTTTTTCCTGTTTATTTGATTTAAGAAATGTGAAGTAATCCAAGGTTTGAGAAATTTCTTTCTCCGTCTTGTACTATTTAAGGTTGTCGGGAAGGCTTTATCATAGATTTCTTTTAAAATCGTGAAAAACCCATTGTAATCTAAGTTTGGAGATTCTTACATTTCAAGTTGTTCCCATGTTAAGGCTCCCAAAAGTGTTTTAATTTTATCAAGGCGTCGACTTTTGTGAAGCATAGGTGTAGTTTTGAATTTATTTCTCTTCCAGTAGATTAAAAATATTAGTAAGTGATAACTAATATCGTATTGTAATATTTCTGTTTCTATAAGTTGAGTTGGAGCATTAGTTACAGATAAATCAATTATAGCATTAGTATTGGGAGTGATTCTAGTTGAGGAATTAATTGTATTCATAAACCTAGATGTATAGTTAGTAGTTGGTTAAATTGTTTAGTTATTGAGTTATTACAAGAAATATCAATATTAAAATTCTCCATTATAAATGTTTTTTTATTTGTAAGATTTGCAAATTCAAATAGGTTATTTAATATCACTAGAAATTCCCTATAGTCTGAATTAGGTGGTCTGTAACATGCTGTAATAATATAAAATATATATGCGGTAATAATATAATAATATGGGTTATAAGCAGTTGCCCGTCTCTAATTTTGGGCCGCTGGTTCTAGGGAAGGAGAGAGCCAGTGCTGTAAAACAAACGCAGCACCCATCCTTCATCAGGATTTGAACCAGGACCCATCACGGACAAATTGTCAGAAGCCAGAGCATAAAACACTGTGCCGCCGGTCCTGGCTGTGCTTTTGTTGGAACCAGTGGTCTTAAATTAGGTCCGGGCGACTACTTATAGCCCTCAGAGTGGTAGTTAAATTATGAAACGAAAAAAAAAAAAAAAAAAAAATGGCCCCCACCCCGATGGCGCAGTGGTATAAGCGTTAGCTTATGACCATTCGTCCGAGAAGGGTCCCGGCGAGGCATGGATGTTGTGTTTGTCTCACGGCGCAGATTCTGTCCCTTCCCTGGATTCAGTGACCCTAAATCAGGGACGGGTGACTGCTTATAGCCCATTAAGTTGCTCACGGTGGTCGTTGAAATCCAGTAAAAATAAAATAAAAAAATAAAGTTTCTATACTCTCTCACTAACAGACTTGCGAGCCAGTTTTTCTGTCTTGACGTCAGATTTTAGGCTGCTCATGCGCAGCTCGACTTATGTAGCTGCGTCACATTTTATCGGTGCCAGGTGCTTTTTACGTTCGTCTAAATCTGAACAATAAATACTACTAATAAAAATCAATGTTATTTTTGAAAAACTACATAGTCGAAATACTTAGCCACCGTATAGCTTAGTAAATACATATTTAATTTTATGACTCACATATCTTCTTTCATTGGTTTCACGACAACAACATTCATTTACTGTTCAATATCGGAAATTAATAAACCTTATTGCTTGCTGTCATGATATAATTCCACTAAGTGTGTACCGAAGTGTGGCTCCGGGCGGTCGTGAGCGACACGAATAAATGTGTTGTACGTGAATAAATGTATTCTCTCGAATCACTCGTTTTATTTCACACTCACAAAAATCTTGGCATTCAAAAGATGCATAGCAGATATTATCTTGTAAGAGTACCAGGGTACTACTACCTCGAATTTGTTTTGTATTTAGTATGAAGCATAATCTCTAATAAAGGGCTTTCACCTGTTGAATGAACATTCAGTCTCAACAACAGCACCGCAGTTGGGAATGGTATGACGAAGTGAGTAAATAAGATATTTGTTTTAAAATCTGTTTCTTGCAAGTTCGGTTTTCCGCTAACAGTAATGCGACCGCAACCGCAGCTTCATTGGGTCACACGTCGTGTTTATTGTTTTATTACTATGAGCCTTTCTAGGCTCACGCAGTCGTCAGGTGTGACGTCACACGAAGCTAGTAGAAAACAATGGTTTTGACTGTTTCCGTTCGTTACACCGAACTTTTTTACTTGGGATTTACTTTGCTACTGTCTGGAAAGATGTATAGCATCAAAAAGTTACCAATACCGTTTTGGTTTGAGATATTTGGGGCCTGTGTTTTTCCGGCTTCAGTGAATTTTCTCCAACCCAATGTTCCTAACAACTACCTCTAACGCAATGCATGTGTTGTACTCAACACATGCATTGCGTTAGAGGTACTGTCCGGCTGAAACAGACCATCGACCTCAGGATGCCCGAAGTCCACGAAAACGTGTAGGTGATCAGCCAGCACATGCTGGTAGCGCACAGCGGTTAAGGACCTCTCCAGACACACTAAGGGACCTAATGTGCTCTATGAGACGGCTCCCCAAACCATCACAGAGCCACCACCGCTTTGAACAGAGCCGACCCAGCAAAACGGGCATGGCTTCATGCTGTCGACACCACACCCGTACCCTCCCGTCAGCTCGGTAAAAACGGGTTTTCATTGACCACACGAGCGGCGGCCACCTTTGCAGAGGTCTAGTTTTGATGCTTCCGATACGAGGCGAGGCTTAGTGTCCGATGACAGCGGCACCCGAGTAGGATGTCGGTTCCCGTACACCAGAGTCAGCAGCGTGCGTCGTACCATTCGCTTTCTGACTCTACTTGGGTCTCCGACATTTAACCTGGATGTAATATGCGCCGCTGTTGCCAAGTGGTCAGTCTGTAAGACTGAATAGTCTACGTCAACCACGGACATAAATGGCTTGTGGTTAGCCACCGCTTGCTCTCTGGGCGCTTATACGTCCGTCGATTGTGCACTTTCAGTACACCCTCGATACGGCTGCCCTTGGGAACCCTAGGGATTTTACAACTCGGGGGATAGAATGACTAATCTGTCTTGCGCGGACAATGCGTTATAACGTACAAGTTTGTCCGCGCCAGGAATCAAATCCAGTTCCTCTCACTCCTAAGTAATTTGCTCTTCCAACTGAGCTACGCTGACATGTGCTCTCACTGCTATCTGCCTTTATCTCATGTGCGTCCTGCGGTGCAGGTGTCGCTGTATGCAGTCATCCCATAAAGAACGTGCATTTGAGAAATCCCAGACAATTTGGTGTGACGAGCGTCACATCACACTGATTTATTTTTTCGAAGCACTGAAGAAGGGATTCTCTTTTTTCTTGTCTCGCCATGTGGAAAAAAACGACACATCATTGCGAGAAACTAAACAGCCGGGTCATCCCGGGAGTTCGGGCGCCAATATAACGTACAAGTTTGTTCGCGCCGGGAATCGAACCCAGGTCCCCCTCACTTGGGAGTAAGTCGCTCTCCCAACTGAGCTACGCTGACATGGGCTCCCTCTGCTATCTGCCTTTATCTTATGTGCGTCCTGCGGTGCAGGCGCGTCCCAGCGTCCTCGATCAAAGTCGTTCAGATCACCACGTTTACCCATGTTCGTCGATTGTGATACACTGTTGAGAAGCCCTATTGTCTCTGCTTCTTAATCGCCTGCGTTTAGTTTGAGTCTGTTTTACTTTGCGCAGGGGATGTCCATGTCAACTGCCCATTACCCATATCTCTAATGTTTTGTCTACTGAGTGTAAACATATTCACTGAAGTACCAGAAAAACTGGCACACCTGTTTAATACTTGGTAGATCCCCCACGGGAGCGCTGGACTGAAGAAATGCGACGGGGCATGGACTCCACTAGCTTCTGGAAATATGCTGTAGGCAATGCACACCATACTTCCTGCAGAGCGTTAAACAATTCGGGTGTATTCCTAGGTCTCGGATTCCTGTGCTCGATAGCGCGTTGCATGGCATCCCAAATGTGTTCTATCACGTTCAGATCTGAGGACTTGGGTGGGAATGGCAACACCCCAAAATCAGATAAATGCTCCTCTAACCATAATGTGGCGTCCCGACCCTTGTGTGGAGGTGCATTGAACTGTTGGAACAGGCACAGCCTATCAGCATGAATGCAGGACATGAACGGGTGTATCTCGTCAGAAAGGAAGCGCACATAGTGTTGGTCGGTCACAGACGTTTGTAGACGTACCAGGGGTCCCAGTGAAGTCCAGCTAAACACACCCCATACCATTACGGACCCCCACTGGCCGGTACAGTTCCCTATTAACAGGCGGGACCCATGGCTTCATGGGGTTTGCGCCACACACGAATCTTTCCATCTGCCCAATACAGTTGGAAACGCGACTCGTCAGACTAGGCTACTTGTTTCCAGTCATCAAGTGGCCAGTGGCGGTGTTGCCGTGCCCAAACGAGGCGCATAGCTCTGTGTCGTGCACCCATCAAGGGGACGCGAGTTGGGTGCCGGCTCCCAAAGCCCATATCGTGCAGGGTACGTTTCTGCTTGTTGAGGCTCCAGCATTGAATTTCGATGATACCTGCGAGGGTGTTGCACGCCTATCGCGTGAAAACGAATCTTGACAGCCGACGACGGTCACGTTAATTCAATGTCTTTTTACGGCCACATTGGTAACGTAGGTTGGAGGTGATGCTTGTTCAGGCTCCATCATTGAATTCTGATTATACCTGCGAGGGTGCTGCACGTCTATCGCGTGAAACGAATCTTGACAGCCGACGATGGTCACGTTCACCCAATGTCTTTTTACGGCCACATTGGTATCGTAGGTTGGAGGTTTTGCCGAAATTCTTGTAGTCACGGTACACCCTTGCAATGGTCGACCGAATTTCGTTTCTACCTCCGAAATACTATGGCCCATCTCACGAGCGTCAAGTATGACACAGCGTTGAAATTCGCTTAAATCGTTATTACTTGTCATTCTCATGCCGAAAACAGCTCTGACAGATGGCTAGGATGTCTATCGCTTTATATACGCACTGGCAGACGCAAGCGAGTACGCGCATAGGTGACGTTGCTATGTATTTTGCATAAGCTCGTCTGTACCAGTTTTTCTGGAACTTCAGTGTATTATCACATATGCATATTTTTACATGGTGCGGTTTTCCACCCCCAAACGGACTGAAGTAGGATTTCTGTCTTTCTAGAGCTTTTCGTTATTAAGGGGATTCTTGTGTATATTTAATCAATGTGTGACAGTATTCAAATCAATTTGAATTCCAATTGTCACATCCACAAAGTTGATAGCTTAATTGCTGTCGGGTTTGAAAATAATCCTGAATGTGCGACTCAGGACTAACCAGTTTATATTTTATGATCTGCGGTTTATAAATGAATCAAGAGACACTTTATAGGGAACTGCTGTTGAATAAGAAAAGCCAGCAGCATCTCCGCACTACACGAATTCATGAGAAACTGTAACTGCTAAGTGAAGCGGAAGTAGTAGTTTCACGACTTCAGAAAAAAAAAGCCTCATCGTAGGGACACATTTTTTTCTTCCTAGAATCAAACTGTTAGCACATGGCATGCGTTTCACATTTATTGGGAAGCAAAGATAATTTGTGCGTTTTTCAATGAAATCATCGCTGGATGAAGGCATCAAACAAGTGGGATTCCATCTCAAAGAACTTGCTTTTCCTTCATGGCCCACCTGATATCGAAAAATCCTGCAGACACCAAGATATTGATTCCCTCAGCTTCGTTGATTTAACCCCAGTATTATTTGCAAAGAATTATTCGAATAAATATCGATTAAAATTTAAATGCATTTTTTTACATTACAGGACATATACGCAAGTTTCACAATATTTATATTAACTATTTGTGTGTTGGTTTTCATGTTTCTTATGCGTAAAGTTCCACATCAAAATGTCTACATATTATCTACAAGTTCTAGCTTTTAGACTGAAATACAAAAATATGTACATGCAAAAGATAAAAAAAAAAAAGATGCACTTTTTGGTGATACGCGAGATGAAATATATTTGGGTAGCGTCCTCACGCGGATTCAAGAAATTCATTACAAATATGAATGCGCTCAACCACTGCAGTAAAGATAACACAAAGAAAGGAAACTTTGCGCGAAACCTGCAAAATTTCGATATAAATGCAAATTTGTAAATTTATAAAACATACAAAGGAAAATGTCGGTTGCTGAGATTTCTCTATTTAAAAAGAGCCTTCGGCTTCTTTTGAACTTTAGCGGAATTTTATATTGGATCAGTATACTGATTTGACCCTGATTGTATACAAGAGAGTTATTTTACTGATTGCGTTGCTGTTGTGAGATGTGTTGGTACTGAAAAAGACATTTCTTCAATTGCCAGTGAAAATGAAACAATGAGCGTGCATTGTTTACGAGGCACAATACCTCTTGGCCCATATACAACTTATTTGCTCACAGTTTTGGGAATTTTAACGAGAGTTAAGCAGTTGTACAGGATTTGTCTTGTTCCAACTTAAACGGAACGGCTGGTCTGGGATGAGTTCAAGGATAATTGGAATCGAATCCGTTGTAAAAAATGCCTAATATCTGCCAGTTTGTGTCAGTCCAATAGTTTCTCCACTTGTCTGTACTATATTAAATATGTTTAAGGATACCAATAAGTTCTGGGAAGCACAATCAGTAGTGTGTTTAGACCTACACAACTGATAACTAACACATTTCTTTACGCTAAAAAACCTGAAGATAACTCATTCGCCATATGGACTATCTAAATAAACTCAGTGCTTTTGCATTTCATATTTGCAGATTATGTTAGATAAGAAATCTCAAGAAAATTTGCTTTATCTCACTCGCAAAAAGTAGAAGAAAGTAAAATAAATAAATAAATAAACTGTTAGAAAATTTCTAGAGAGAGAGAGAGAGAGAGAGAGAGAAGAAAAGGACTAGAGTAAGAAAAGATAGGAGAGAGAAACTTATTGTTTAAAAGAGAATATGAGGAAGACAGAAACGAAAAATAATATAGTTTGCTAGAGAAAGTATGTCAGCCTGAGATCGAGAAATAAGATAAGGAGAATGAAAAAGAGATAGACGCATTGCGAGAGAAAGAGTTCAAGAAATGGATAGTGAGAGGAAAGGCAAACAGAAGATCGAAATTAGAGATAAGTAGAAAATAATGACAGAGAGAGAGAGAAAGAGAGAGAGAGAGAGAGAGAGAGAGAGAGAGAGAGAGAGAGAGAGAGAGTGAGAGAGAGAGAGAGAGAGAGAGAGAGAGAGAGAGAGAGAGAGAAAGAGAGAGAGAGAGAGAGAAACAAGATTAATAGAAGAGAGCAAAAAATTCATATTGTTTTAAAAAGAATGTGAAAAAAAGAAAAATTATTTAAGGAAGAGAAGCATAGATGGAAAAAAAGAAAACAACGAGAAAAACAGACAGAGATAAGAAGATGAAGAAAGGGTAGGTCCAGGAAGAGGAAGGAAGGGACAAACACAGGTGCAGAAAGAAAAAAAGGAATGATATTAGAGATGTCAGAGAAAAATGAAGATAAGTAAAATGGAAAAGAGGGAGAGAAGAACTACAGAAAAGTGAGACAGAAAAACGAGACATTTTGCTTAAATGATAATGTGAAGGAGAGAGAGAGAGAGAGAGAGAGAGAGATGGAAAACATGAGAGTAAAGAGAAGAAAGAAGAAACACAGGCAGGGGTAGCAAAGAAAAAAGAAGATTACATACGGAGAGGGACTGATTAAAGTAGAAACAGAGAAAGAGTCATTGATACAGGAAATATATAGGGAAGTAAGGAACTTGCAGATAGAGAGGAACAAAGAAAACATAGGTAAAGGGAGCGAAGAAAAGAGATCAACATAGAGAAAGACGAAGGAGGACAAGATGATTAAAGCAGAGACAGGAAAACAGGGAAGGGAGTGCAGGAAAACAGAGAGTTAGGTAAAGAGAAAAACGAAGGAGTGAAAGAAAAGGAAAACACATAGATGAACAGAGAAAGAGAGAAATACTAAGGTAGATAGATTACTTTCTATAAGCTTTGGTCTCCTAAAATCACCTGTTTAACAACTCATTACTAAAATTTTTCTTTTCCAGATAGAAATTTGTGAAGAAAGTCCTACATTCAATTTTACCTAAAAATTTCCGCATTTTCCCCCCAAAAATATTTTTGAACCTAATCTGATGATGCACAGAGAGTGAAAGGACCTAAGACGCTAGTAGTATTCACTAGCAGTAAATTCTTACCATGGGTGCGCATGTAAGTCTAAAACAGTGCCAAGAAAAGAAGAAAACCGTAAAATTTCAATTGAATATCTTATTTGATCAGCTTTGCATACAGTTCATTATTTCTTCTAATATTCGCTGAAGAAAAACAACAGACAAGTTATTAGCATAGGGGCTAACCGCAGATGATTTTCAGCACGCGTTTCATAATTGACTACTAAAATCTCGGAGATGCAATAAATGCTAAAGATATAGTAAAAACAGTGCATGGTATATCAGGAAAAGTATCATACTGGTACCATGATTCACTGATTAGCAGTTCTTAACAAAGCGTGGCAATGACATTAATTGAACACTTTTATGACTCAAGAGCCCTTACTCATTTGGGTATATAAGCGAAACTTTTCGGCTTCACAGACACAGCAAGCAGCAACCATGGCTTCCCCAATAGCTCTCTTGGTGACTCTGGTTAGCATCGCCTCTTGGATTGAAACAGGAGCTCGATCGATTAACGTAAGTGAAAGTTTTTGTTACGAGAAGCAATTCTCAATTTTTTCCGCAGTAAAGCATCGTAAACTTAATTAGAAATGTGACGAACACTCACCCACTTTAAAAAGAGTGAGGTATCTTAACGGAAAACTATGCATTCCTTGGCCTCTGATTCCTTTATTTTTGCATATTCCTTGACCTCTAATTTATTGCTCTTGCCAGTGAGGATGTTGTATCCGTCTTCTACATTCGTATTTTTTTTCAGTGATAAGAATTTCTTTAAAATGAAAGTATGTCCATCAAAACCTACCTCCCTGCACGCTAACCTTCATAAACATGCTTTCTCCCCAAGATAATGCTACCGTTATATAAAAGAAAATTAACTGTAAAAAATTTGTGTGAAAAAATTAAAAATTTTTAATGGTTCCTATTCTGCTACTTTGTCATTATTTCTTCAACGTAAATAATTAAAAGACTTCGTGCTAAATGGTATGATCAGGAATCCAAAGCTGTCGAATGCACGAATGCACGACAGCATTTTACAGCTTTGGATTCCTGATCATTCTTCAACGTAGTTAGTTGTCCGATAAATTGAAGGTCGCGGAATAGTTTCTCTCAGGGAAGAAACTATCCAGCATTGCGTTTAGTATGTGTTCACATATCAAAGTTCTGCCAGGAGAAAATGTCAGTCAGATGGTGCTAGATCTGGGTCATATGGAATGAATAATAACAGATTCCGTTGCTACCTCGTGGTTTCCAACCTCATGTTGCTCCAGATCTCGTGAACAGAAATTAAAATTTTTTATGGCAATGTTTTCGAGAATAGTTTGAAAACCATTTTTTTTCGGCAATTCAGTTTGCTCTTTTGCGAACTTAAGATACGTCATTGAAAGTAAACACTGATAGATTTTTAGGTAGTGCATTGCTGTCATTCAGAGAAAATGAAGTGTCGTATTTCCCTATTTATCACAAATTAAGTAATGCAAATTTAGACCCCCAGAATTTTACTGATACGTTGTTAACTGGATATGGCGACCATTCTGAGCAATAGCAAAACAGATCTTTATGAACACACTGGAGGATAAGCATTGTTTAATATTAAAGAAAAAAAAAACTATTCGCTTTTCTTAGTTTTTTTGTGAGGTTACTTAGACTCAACATGGAAATTCAACATACATATGAAATATCAATACACATAACATTTCCGATCTTCAAAAGGGTTCGATACTGACTCGAGCTTCCATATAATGCGTAGGGAGATTTAAGTATGAGGAAGGATGTTTTTTCAAATACTATGGAATTCAGGAAATGAATATGCCATTTTGAAGTGCCTCATAAAGTTTTGCATCGCATCGCCTGCAGAGAATTGAAAGGAAAATACAAACAGGTTGAGACCACAATATCAGGGTTATACACATCTTTCTTTCGACTTCAGGAAAAAGAAAAACAGTTTTTAAATAATGAGGAAGCTTTGATGAAAGTGGAAAGACATTTCTTTTCCGTTAGAGGCAAAATCTTTGAGTATAATGTCTTTTTATGACTAACGAACACCATATTATATCTGAACGTTTTCTAAAAGTATTACGCATTTCCGTACCTCGGTTTTGCCTATTGCTATTTTCATTAAAGTGCTATTCGAAATGACGTTCTTCACTGCATGGATGGTTACCTGAGTGCACATATAACACTGACATTCTCTTTTTAAACTTATTAGAAATTATGGTGGCCGTGGAACTGTTTTTCGGCTTACCATTTACTTTATTTCACGATAAAGTCCTCAAAATTATTGAATTCTCGATAGATTGCATTTTTCACAATTGTCCTTTTAATTGTTGTGAAAGGGGAATTTGAAGGTTTCACGGAAAACATTTTGCTTTTTCACTTTAAGCAATTTGAAACTAACACCAACAAAAAGAAAACTTATAAATGACCTTAATAGTTTTCTAAGTATCCTAAAATTTGTGTTTTTTTTATATTATTTTCAAACTAAGATCTCCGACGGGGTCCTAACGTCAAAAGTCTAATCTCATGAAATGTTTGTTTTTTAAACATACTGATTTCTGTTTCTCTTTTGTGTGTTTGCTTTAACATCAAGAATTCCTGTCAAAATAACAGCCCAACTTGCATTTTCCTGTTTAATATGCTGTAACATTTTAAACCAAGAAAATATTTTTATTTGCAAATTAATGATTGAGATTTTTCTTAGCGAATGATCTATACACAGCCAAAATGATGTTGTTTCTGAAGTTGATTCTACATAACCAAAGCTTACAATTCATGTACTGCTCAAAATTATCTGTCGATTACAATCTATGTACATGAAAAACGTGAACTTTACATACTCGAAAGTCAAAATTTTGAAAAGTATGTCAGAAGGAATTAAATCAAATAGTAATAAATAATGTTAGAAATAAATATTTCAGCATACATCTTCTTGAACGAAGAAGAGTTGACACCTTACTTTTACCTATGTCCACCCACGTCTCTATCATGTGTGAAAACAAAAATCTGTCCATGACGAAGATCGAATCTGCGTCCCCTCACTCCGGAGTAAGTTTCTCTCCCAACTAAGCTACCTGGACGGAATGTATCGCTGAAGATTTGCCGTCGTGACACGTGCTTTACCTCTGTAGTATGTCACATCCACTCCCTCTTATTTTTTCTATTTTTGAAGAGAAGAACGAATTTTTCATTAATTCTAGACGATGTGTGGAAACATCGTCACACATTTTTTGAAGAACCCAATGGCCAGTAGACCATTTCTACACTCGGGGGCTAATGTGAAAACACAGATTTGTCCGTGACGAGGTCAAACCCGCTCCCTTCACTCCAGAGTAAGTTGCTCTCCCAACTAAGCTACACGGAGGGAATGTGTCGCTGCAAATTTGTCGTCTTGACACGTGCTTTACCTCTGTAATACGTCACACATTTTCTGCTATTAAAAGTATAAATGAAAACCATCGAGCCTGAATAACTCAAAGCAGAACTAAACACACAGAATATATATCAATGCAGACCACATTTGCCGTTTACTATCTCCGCCGTTTTCCACATGTTTCTTCAGTCGCTAACGGAGACACTTATATAGTTTCTTTGCAGAAGAGTGTCTTGGCCAGAAATTGTATCCATCTCAACCCGTCGAACATCTGATTCCCTACAGCCGTAGAGTAGACTACGATGAGCTCGGGCCCGAACCCGGCCGGGGCTTGGACGAGCTCAGAATTCATTAACTACCGAAAAACCCGGGCCCGGGCTCGGAATTACACGTCTTAAATTTGTAATTAATTCAACACGTATAATTCCTAGCCCGGTTGAATTACACGTGTTGAATTCCATTGTGGATTTGTTACCATGGTGGAAGGATTTTCAATTTCCTAAGCTAGCTGCCATTGCAATACAATTTTGCTTAGCAAGACTTGCATTATGCATTGTCCAAAGCAAGGATTAGATTAAGGAGGTCTGGTATCGAAAAACTGAGATAAAATCACATTCCCATTTTTGTGCATTTTATTAAAAATCAAGAGTCTTATCTTTAAAATGATGTATCAATTTCCAAAATTGTGCAGTTACAAGTATTGTTATTTATTTTTTTAAATTTTTTCACTCCCGCGATTTTTGGGGTGACGTTGGTTTTTAGTGCTGCAGGTCGAGTTTTAGAGAAAAAAAAAATCAAGTTGAAGCGCTGAGGCATTAGATGCAATTCTCTCTCTCTCTCTCTCTCTTTTCACGATGAACTTGATCTGGAAACTGCACACACATATATTAATATTTTGATTATTATACTATTAGGCGCAAAGCTTTGTTAATGTTACAAAATGCAGAATAATCTGGTCTGGAATGTTTTTACGTTCTTTTTTTTTTATTTTAGAAATTTCCCTACATGCGTTTTTTTATATTCTACTACATCACTCTAAACCAGCTTTACTAATTAGCATATATATAAATTATTTTGCGAAGATTAGTTTTCTAGAGTCAAAAGTTCAAACACTTGCAACTGTCTGTACGGCGTTGTACGTTTTATAATGCAATTTATTCAAATTAAAAGTAAATTTAGAAATCAAAAAGAAATAACGAATGGAATTTTTTGTTTCTAAACGATTTTCTTTTCTTCAGCTTTTACCAAAATTACTGATTCCCCTGATACAGTTGAAAGGCACGTTGATTATTTATTTATTTTCAAATCCACGTTTTGGAACATTTGGCTTTATGCGTAGTATTTCTAAAAACATATTAATATTGTGAAGTGGATTAACTGAACTAAACTGTTTAAACTAATGATTTTAAAACTAATTCTTGCTTAGGCCATGTCTTTGGCCAGTGTATAATGCACGAATGCAAGCCTTGATAAGCAAAATTTTCCAAGAATCCGGGCACGGGAGGGTCCGGGATCAGCTAACACATGTAATCAAAGAAAGCGGGAAAATTGAGCCCGAACTCATCTCTACCGTAGAGAATATAACGGAGATAATCATAGCATACAATAATCGTGGTCGCTAACGAGTCAATTCTGACTATAGATCCAACACAGGGCTCCGGATTGAACTTCCAGTTCTCAAGGGCCTGGCCATCCTGTAGGACCTTGACAACAATACGTTACTCTGACATACCGATTTGGTGATAACAAAGTAGAGAGCTTCAGGTTTTTCTTCGTCATGAGCCAAATGTGGTCACACATCTCCAATCGCAGGACAAACAAACGCAAGAAAATAACAGAAAAATAACTGTCAGCTGTCTTCTCCGAGAAGCAGATCCTCCTCAGACAATTGAGGCAGCATTTGATCCAGTGAAATAAAAGCATTTCAGTGAGCACGAAACAATGACGCTAAGCATATATTTCTGGAAGTATTAAATAATAAAATACTGACTGCGGTAATGTGCGCATTCTTGGGAGCTCAATATAATTTAACACCCATTCTCAATATTAATAATAAGCTGAGCTTCACCCGGCGTTGCCCCTGTAAAACATTTAACATGCAATCTTGTACTGTGTGAGTACCGCCTCATGAACTCCCTAACCACGGAAAATATTAGTTTTTTATGCCCTGTGTGTATGCAAATCTTATTAGCAGTGCAGTAATGATATGTTTCGGATACGTGAACATGGAAAAATATCAGTTATAAGTTCAAAATACCTTTTTGCAAACTACGTACGTTAATCGTCTCACCATTAGGGTCCAAAATGTTTCTTTTCTCTGCCATTTCGCTCCTTCTGTTTCCAGAGTTTTAGCTTCAGCCACGAATTTTATTCTTGCAGAAAGAATGTAATGAAAATGAGTTTGATAAACACACCGCGTATAACTGCAGATAATAATTTCCTCAGCTGGAGTCCTGTAGTGAAGCACCACATGCTTCGGGAGAGCAACGCGCATTCGTCACCAGGAAAAATTTCGAGCACTGATAGAATAACATTACCCAAATAAGGGAAGTAGTTTTTCTTTTCACGATAAGGAAACATGTCAAGGGAACATTTCAAAGAGCCAACAGCCGTGCACGCACGTTCTAACGGTGGCGGATCCAGCTGGGAGGGGGGGATCTCTCAAGAACAGGTTTTTCATTTTTAAATGGCCAATATTGCAAATTTTGTAAAATTGCAGGAATAAATGCACACATTTTTGCAAAAGGTTTCATAACAACTTCAGTTTGCTGTAAATTTGAAGATAAAATGTTCTGTAGTAACTTCAACAGAAAAAAGCCCCCAGAAAACTGAAATGGAGGATGAGAGCGGAAATGAAAAAGATTTTGACATATCATGGAAAACAATGGGCGCGCTTTTGTTATCATTTAGAAACTGGACGCACGGAAGGTCACCGCGTGAGGTGACTTAGTGGCGTGTGTGAGATTGTGTGGGTAACTAAGCGAAGTACGTACATCGAATGGGCCATAAACAAAAACTCGTAACAAATTTCCAAGTGGGAAATTTTTCTACTAAATAAAAATATCTGAACTGAAGAGATCAAATCTTATTTTGGAATTTTTTTAACCCAAAGTGAGATTTATAAAGCGTGTCAAGCTGGTTTCCTCGAAAAGCAGGCAATTGAACTGTGACATGCCTGCCCCGTAGGACGCACACGACATAAAGGCAGATAGCAGCAATAACGAACGTCTGCGTAGCTCATTTGGTAGGGCGACTTGTTCCGGAATAAGTGGACTCGGGTTCGTTTCCCGGCGTGGACCAAAAATGACGGAGAAATTTACTTCGTTATAATTGCGCCCGAACTTCCCGGATGACCCGGCCGTTAAAGATCTCGCAATGGTGTGATGTTCTTTCCACACCGCGAGATAGGAAGAATAAGAGAATCCCTTCTCCAGCGCTTCGAAAAATAAATGTGTGTGACGTTGCATCCCACACACCAGATTGATTGAGAGTTCTCAAGTGGCCGCCCCGGTGGCGCAGTGCTCTAAGCGATGGCCTCTGATCATTCGTCCGGAAGGGGTCCGGGTTCGAATCCCGGCGAGGCATGGATGTTGTGTTTGTCTTACGGTACTGGCTCTTTCCCTTCCCTGGAACCAGTGACCCTAAATTAGGGACGGGCGACTGCTTATAGCCCATTGAGTTGCTCACGGTGGTCGTTAAACCTCTAATAAAAAAATAAATAAATTAAGTGCACGTTCTACAGCGGATGGCTGCCTGTCACTGCTGACCCGTGGGCCATGTCCCCAGCCCTCTTTCCGGGGGGGAGGAGATGTGACGTGCCTGCTCTGCAGGACGCACACGACATAAAGGCAGATAGCAGCGATAACAAACGTCTGCGTAGCTCAGTTGGTAGAGCGACTTGTTCCGGAATAAGTGGACTCGGGTTTGTTTTCCGGCGTGGACCAAAAATGACGGAGAAATTTACTTCGTTATAGAACACCATAAAAATAGTGTTGACTTTTCAGTTTTTGTTCTCAGTTTGTGATTTAAAAATTTAGAACAATTATTTTAATGGAAAATATTTAAAAGATTTTGCAACACCAGTTAGGGGCAACGCTGTAAGTTCATTATGTGTGTCCCCTCCACAAAGTCTCTCTTTTTAAGACCAGAGCAATCGCCCCCCTCTCTAAGGTAAGCATCTGGATTCACCTCTCCGTTCAAAGTCACACACACGGTTTCAGCTATCTCGCTAGTCTAATTGGAATAAGCCTAATATAGTAAGCATAAGCATTTTTGCTTCCGGAAAGCTCGTCCGTTTTCCGTTATAACTTTTGCAATTCCGACTGACTGCAACTTCGACAACATTCCGGTGACTGCAACTTAGACAACAAAGAAAATTTTAATAATTTGGAAGTGTTTACCAGGATTTCCTGATGTCATGGCTGACCACCACATACACACACACATTCTTTTTATTATCGATATGAATGTAACTGGGAACCCAAACTATAATACAATACAACAGTAGAGCTTAGCATTAATCCTGTGAGTTCAAAATAGTAAAATGTTTGCATCAGCATTTAAGGTGGTTCCACCTAAAATCTGTGTCTTATGTTTCCAATGGTAATACTCCTTTACATATTTTTTTCGCAATTAATGTGTTCCCAATGATGAAAAGTTGCACATCGATAAAACTTACTTTAAGTTATAGCATGGGATACTAAATACTGGCTAAAACATAAGCATAATTATATTGAAAAGCAGTCATTTTTCTTTGAGTAATGTTAGACCTGTTAACAGATGGCGCGACCTGTACATTGATGACGTCAGTAGACAAACGAGTGTTGGATTGCTTAGTTATGGTTATGTTTTAGCAAGTATTAAGTCTCCCATGCTATAACTTAAAGTTAGTTTCATCTATGTAGAAATTTTCATCCTTGGGAATACATTAATTACGAAGAAAATATGTAAAGTTTTACCATTGGAAACATAAGGCAGAGATTTTAGGTGGAACCACCTTAAAATGCAAGAGTATAGTCCGTCCAATTGAAGAAGAACCAAAAGTTTCATTCATATTGATGAGATTTGAAGTTTTTCTTTTATTGAATGCACACTAACTTTTATTCCTAAGCGATCAAATGCTGACTCTGCATGTTAACAGCGTAAAAAATAATGTAAGCTATTTTTGTTCTAAACAATAAGCGTTAGAGAGATGAGCAAAATTCACTAAACGGTATAATAACTTATTCTCTTTAGTATACTATTCTGTTGAATATAACACTAGATATCTAACTTAGTTAACATGTATTTTAGATCTGTTACTCTTTTTTTCTTGACCTTGCTGTCGCTATTATGTGAATGCTCTTGGCTTGACTTACCCCTAGGGAGATCCAGGATAAGTCAGCTCTCTGCGAGGCCTTTCCTTGATCTTCTCTGCTGTTATTTTTTGGCTTATATGCAACTGCTCCGAATTATTACTTTATTATGTAACAGCAAGATCAATAAATGAATTGAATTGAACATCGGCGTTTGAGATGGTGATCCAAAAGTATTTCGCCATGCTATGGATCCAGTTTTATCTGAAGGGAGCTTTTCTGTGCTTTGTTGATTCAAATGTAATATGTAAATTTATCTTGCCTTTATCATTGAATCAATTATTTTTGTAATCGTGTTAACGGCACATTGTCAATTCTTTTATAATGGAATGTTGATGTTTATCCCTCCTGTTTTCTTTCCAGGATATTCGTTCCCTGGAAGACAAGCTCCAAGGTAAATAATGATCCGTTTATTCTTTATTTAGCAGTGTCTGTTTAAATACCTATTCATATTTACACTTATGAACAAAAGTTAGGTTACACTATTTCTTCTATGTGAGCACACGTTCATAGTTACACACCTTTTCCAGCACGGGTAGAAAAATATCTAGAAGTCTTCACACGCCGTTTTGCACAAACTTGCATTTCAAATCGCATTCACAATCCCCGCATCTTTGAAAATGCGGCCCATTACGCTGGATCGGGAAGAAAGGCAAATCGCATGAGGAAAAATCAGGGGACTATGGAGGATGCGAGAAGCACCACAATACCATGTCTGACGAAAAGTTGCGGTACAATTGCGCGCATTGATTTTAACGGTTTCTGAAATGGCTCGTAATGAATCTGGCGATGCCTTGAATATCACCTCACAATGGAATGATTCTGTCACAGTTTTTTACTTATTCTTACTTTTCGGGTATCGGCAATTACACCAACTTCCACACGAACGATTAACATTCGCGTCGAAGTTCGGAAACGAAACTCACGTTTCGCCATTATTTCATTTCATTTTTATTTTTAGTTGCCGTAAACAAAGCATAGACCATCATGACAGTATAGTACATGAGTAATTAACATAGGGCAACTGGGTAGAAAGAGGGAAAAGGCCGGAAGGACCGGCATCGCTCTCTTCTCCCCGAAAAAGAAAGGAAAGACAAAGAAAAGAAATACATACAGATTTAACAAGAACATGACAAAGCGGCGCGGCGCAATGACAATACAATTGTAAAATATTTAATAGAAATAAATAGATTATGATGAGATTCTTCATTCCCTGATTCGTAAGGTTCCCGATTCCCATCCCCTCTCCCCCGATTCTCACAGCCCTCCCCACGGGCCCCCTAATCCCCGAACCCCAATTCCACTACCAAATTAGTGACAACATTTTTGAGATAGTTTGGATTATTTTGCACCACACTGGTAAGGTAAGCGTAATGTCGATCTTTAAGTTGACTGAATGTCTCTCAGCTGTTTAGTTCTTCAGAGAGCTGGTCTGTAACATCTCGTAGTCCTAGGGAAAGACACGGACGTTTTGTTGGATCTAGGTTCGAATCCTAATGGAAGATATGCATGTCTTTTTTTTCTGTCTTTCTGGCCCTAGCTAGATCTTTCTCTTTCCTGGAAGTAGTGGCACTGAATTCGGAATGGGCAATCCTTGTAGGCCAATTAAAAAGGGCTGACTCAGCATTCTGTGAACAACGCGATGCATCATGAAGATCGAGTTATGTGGCAAATATAAATGGAAATACGCTCTGATAAGGATCTTTTTCTTCAGTAGCAACTGAGGAAAAACCTTCAGCACTCAGCTGGTACCACGATATAGAAAGACTTTAGTAGGCAGATTTCTATTGTTACACGGTGGTTCTGAAACCTTCCAAACCACTGAAACAGCTGAGATATAGGCACACCATAAAAATAATGAAGTGAACTCACGGAAAATTTCTGAAAATAACGTGCAGCAAATTTGCCGGTAGGCGTCCGTTTTTTAACAAAATTTTCGTTTTTAAAAGTGCCTGGTTTTTTGGGTTTTTTTTTGAACTTCCGTATTTTCACAGATTTTCCGTAGTCAGTAATTCCGCTTTTTTCAAAAAGGTCCGTTTCTAGTATTTAGGCAGAAAGTTTGCAAAATCCAAGTTGCTGAAGAGTTCAGTCCTAACGCGAAAGAATCTTTCGGTGCCGGTGATCGAGCCCAGGCCGTTTGGGTTGAAGCCGCGCGTCTTAACAACTGAGCCAGAAAGTCACAGGAATGCGGGTGATTTAGTCACTTTATTTTCTATTGGAGCATATTATTTTTTGAATATGTTTGTGATTTTTTTTCTGTAGGAGGTCTTATTACAAATTACGTATTTTTTTCATCGTTCTGTTTCGAAGCGACAAATGCTTAGTTTGAGATCTTTTATCACCTGACCATAAATTTCAATCATCTTTAAGATAAGGAGAAATTCACTGTTTTATAATTTTTTTTCACAAAATTTCTAAGTATAAAATTCGCTTTTGATAGCTATGTAGTTTTTGTCTTTAAGACTCCACAAACTGATATATAGACATCGTACAATCACCTGTACAATAAATTAAGTACCCGGTTTCTTACGGTAACTTTTGTGCACCATTTACATAATAACTGGTGCACAAAATGGGGGAGATAGGAAGAAATATCTTGTGCCACAATAACCAAAATTTCATGCGATATGTTATCCACAATATCTGATCTCGCTACAGAACTTAAAAATCAAATACTTCGACAGACTATAGTGACATTTAACAGTTAATCAACCCCCAAGTATTCTCGTGAATCTTTCCTATTACTGGAAAAGTTTCGTCATATGGATACGGGAAAAGTGAGAACGGAGTTTTCCCGTTAATATACGAAAGGAATTGCGGAAAGGTTTCTGGAAATTCAGAATTTTCCGTTAACACATCTTGAAAACGGTAATTTACCGTCACTATAAGAAAGGAATTGCGGAAAAATTTCAGAAAATTCAGAATTTTTCAGGCTTACGAAAAATATGCGAAATTTAGAGTTTTCCCCCGTTATTTCACGGAAAAAGTTGTATCAGAAATGTGCTTTGTTAATTCACGAAAGAAATCACGGAAAGTGGCTCATGAATTTCAGAATTTGTTTTACAATGCACTATTTCTTTGATGGCGCGCACAAAAAGAATTATATTAAGAGCTGATGGATTTTCGAAACGCTGGGAAAATTATATGTTTCTTCAGGCTTTGAAACAATTATTTTAAAGCCTTTTTGCTTTGAAACAAGGCTTTGAAATAATGAAAGATAATTTGCCAAATTTTGAGGGGCATGCTATGAGTTATGGATGCTCACAGATATTTTCTTTTTGATGATTAAAATCCTGTAGGGAACTTGCTTCTTTAATATATACTGGGTATTGTGACTCGGTCGAAATTCAGTCTATCCAGAATCCTACGAAACGTCACTCTTGCATCTGCTGCCAGAGTTGGAAACGGGTCAAAAATTTTGGACACGGACACAACCCGGACCTCACATGATTAGACCTGACCCGGACCCGACCCGGGCAAATCTGCTTTGAACTATAATAAATATACAAGTATTAGGCATTCAAAAAGTCTCTCCGCAGTGGGTATCTTAAGTTATGTGGAAAACAAATTAGTAAAATCATGCAATGCATTGATAATGATATGCTTTTCAAAATACCAAAAATCATTACTCAAGTCATGAGAATAATGGCTGTGGAATAAATCTCGCTCCTGTGCCCAGAAATTTGACCCCTTTTAGATGATATTCAACAGAACCGGTTCAGTACACCTCCGGAACAACATGATAAAATTTTGTCGCAATCGAAGCATTTTTAGTCAAGTTATGAGGATAATGGCTGTAGAATAAATCTCCCTCATGTGCTCTGATCCTTGACCCCACTACGATGATATTCAACAGAACCGGTTCCGTATACCTCCGGAACAACATGAAAAAGTTTTGTTGCAATCGAAGCATTTTTGCATAAGTTATGACGCATAAGGTTGATGGAATGGATCCCGCTCCCGTGTCCTGACTTTCGACCCCAATTTCGTCTATTTTCAAAAGGGTTCGTCCCCGGGTTTTCTCCCACCAGATACTAAAATTTCATCGAAATCGAACCATTTTTACACGAGTTATCGAGCGGACGGACGGACAGACAGACGAACAAAGCTGGAGCATATACGCTTCTTCAACCTACGATTGGAAAGCGTAAACAAACAAATGCATAATAGGAACGTATATTTTATTCATTTACAGGAAGTATTGAAACTGTCGCCCTTCATTGCAAGATATAAACTAACGGTTTTGCATATGTTTTCAAACACACCTGCGAGAGTCAAAAAGTCCCTCCGCAGTAAAGTTAAGGTTGTTCCATTTAATTTTGATGGCGCTACAGTCAAAATTTTGAATTAAGCAACTTGTATGTCTAATTTCAGTTTTTGCTGTTTTCTTGATAACTTATCAAACTTCAGAATATGTTTCACAGCAGCACTAATTTTCAGAAGCTTATGATGAGTTCAAAGTTTCCAAAATGTGGATGTTGTTTTCATCATTGTCCCCTTAGAAGGAAGGGACACTTTTCCTTCTGAGGACACTCTTCCTTCATATTGCGTGACAAATCATTTTAAGTCCCGTGATCCGCTTCCATCTTTGTCTGCTCCTGCGACAATCATGGTTGTTGCGGCATCGTGAAGCAATTTGTCGCCTTGCATTTTTTTTACATTTCTTTTCTTCCAAATGCAAATAATGAGCTTTCAGCGTCTTTAGATCTGTACGCAATCTTCTCTTATGGTTGAATTTACATGAATTGTTTTTTATATTTCAGGGTATACGATAGTGTTTAAGACACAATGTACTGACATAAATGCAAGCTTATTTTATTTACATTGCTTAAACTTTATTTCCCTTCATATTTTTTACAGAGCCCGAATCCGAATGGGATCCTCGAATTATCGGTGGCCGACCAGCTGAAGCCAATGAATTCCCTTGGATGGTAAGAAGATTCTATTAATATGACTTCGATTCATAAACATAGCATTTTTACAGAAGCAAAAACACTGTAGTAGCTTTTCTAAACAGTGAGGCGTCCTTTCAACACAAATAACAAATCGGGAAATATGTGAGGCACACAAGACATTTAGCACAATGATAAAAGATGTAATTAATGAGTTCAGATAGCACGTATGGGAACGGAATCTCTTTGGTTTTTTTTTTTTTTTATTATAAATGCCCTTTTACGGTTCTGTGATTGCATAACGCCAAGTATCAAGTCAGTCGTCACTGGGGATTACTGTCCCCGAGTAATGCTCATTCACACCAGTTGGTTGGGTTGTAGAGCCCCCACGGCACAATCCAACTATGAAATCCGTTATTTCTGTGTTTTATACACTTGCATCATACGTAGGTCCCTCTAAATCGCTTGTTCTCCCAAAACTTGGAGATGGAAATTTCACCCACGCAATGGCTTAACAGAAAACCGCTGGAGTTCCACCACGAAATATTATTTAAGGCCCCCCTCACTTCCCTCAAATAAAATTAATTTTCAATACTTTCGATGATTTCGAATAGATGGTCACAAAGTTTAATCACACATAGGCAGTGCGTGTTAGTATTGTAAAAATACATGATATTAAATAAATCATATTATTATATACAACATTATACATTTATAAAAATTAAAATCTAGGAGTGAGACAAGGTGACGCCACCAAAAAATACTGAAAGAGTAATGGTTAAGTGAGA
Organism: Macrothele yani; assembly: GCA_039090855.1. Lineage (NCBI taxonomy): Eukaryota > Metazoa > Arthropoda > Arachnida > Araneae > Macrothelidae > Macrothele > Macrothele yani. The sequence continues at coordinate 113,105,180 of CM077013.1, read as the reverse complement.
AAGAATGATTGCTCAAGAAAATTTTCGCTACTTAGTTTCGGAAACTGACAGAAGATCCTTACCCATACACAACGGGTGCTGGGCGGGCGTCTCGGTTAAGACTGGGAAAGAAGTCAAAATGCTAATTAAGAAAAGGTGTGGCAAGAGAAAACTGCCTCCCTGGTGGATAAGTGGTCTAAACGCTGGCTTATTACCATTCGTCCGTGAATGATCCGGGTTCGAATCCCACTGAGGCATGGATGTTGTGTTTGTCTTATAGCACTGGCTCTCTTTCCTGGAACCAGTGACCCTAAATTAGGGAAGGGCGACTGCTTATAGCCCATCCAGTTGCTCACGGCGGTCGTAAAACCTTCAAAAAAAAAAAGAAAAAAAAAAGATTGTTAAAAAAAAGCCGATTGTTTTGGCTAGTCATTCAGAAAACTTACAAATATGAAGCACTGGGAAATAATTGAATTTATAAACAAAGAAAGAATTGTTCCTACTATGTAGAGCCTATGTCATATGCACTATGCCCTCCTGAAAGTCATCATCGTGTCTGAAACTATGCAATTTGTTACGGAAATAAAAGTGAGCCAATCACATTAAAGGTTCTAGTGACTACTTGTAATACTGCAAGAACTAAGGTAGAAGTATAATTATTAGTCCTGGCAATTATTAAACACCGGCAAAGTATGGACTCTGATTTAAACGGGATTAAAAACAAAAGACGACTGATAAAGTTTTTGTCATGATTTTTGGTCATGTAAAAAAGTATTCACGCATAATTGAATGGGAGAAGAAATGATTACACTATTTGAACAGTTTCCATAGCATACTAATAACTGATTGAAATTCAAGCGAAAGTTAAATACAAAATATTTGTTTTAATTTTGATTTCCTTGTAATCAGAAGCTACCTGTATAATGAATAAAATTCTCCGGCTGGACGTGTAGTGCAGGAAAGCTTACGTTAAGTCACGTTAGGGTTATTGAAAGGTTACTTGACGTAGCTAAAGTGTGCTTAATCTTCAAAGTGCTAGAGTTTGTTTAGGTAAGACACGCACGTGCAATAAATTCCAAGAATATGAAATTTATTTTTACTCAGCGTTCCTCATTATCTTGAACATCAGTAATATAACTTCGGTTTTAGTACATTAGTACCTTGAAGGCTCCTTATTAGAGCGGTAAACACAATATACCCTGAACTTAACGTAAACACTCAATGAAATAGACTGAACGGCCAGACAGAGGTCTGACAATAAAATGAACTAAGAAAACGTACTCACTTTTAACCTTTTATTGGGGAGCTCCTGGTATTACTCAAATACACACTCCAAAATAACACAACTACTGATAGCCCGAACTTTCGTACTATCGTAATATCGTAGAAACGTAGATAAATCGCATATCAATAATCAGGAAGAACCTATCACATATAAAACGAAGCTCTTTGGTATAGTTGAGCGCGCCTATATATACTGCATACCACCACGTCATGACTTACACTCGTTGCCACATATAATTCAGCGGGAAAAACAACATCTCGTTAAGTGAGAAGATAATTTGCATAGGAAAATAAAATAACAAGAGATAGTAAAATCAAAAAGAAACTGAATCTAGAGTATACGTTACACCTGTGGCTTGTAATAAAGCCTTTAAGTTCAATACATGTAATGGAAAATAACTCTTCAGCTAATAATAACCAGAAAACACCTTTAATGGCAAGGCGGAAAAAACTGAGCAGCTTTTTATTGTAAATGATTTTAACCAATCTGTTTTCATATTGAAAACAATTGTGCGCATTTCATTTCAAAAGAGATGCAAAATTCTGCTTTTATTCAGTGTTTCTACAAATCTTTCTATAACAGTTCTTTTTATATTTCATGTTAATGTTTTAAGTTGTAATTTTGCAAGAAGGTGGTCTAAAATCCAAAATATTTTACTTGAATTTACACCATTGATTAATCCTATGTGGTTTTTAACTTCAGAAAAGGGAATTTTGCCAATCAGATTGTCTAGAATCAAAAATGTTATTCTTGACTTTATAGCATTAATTAAAGTACGAGCCTATGTGGCTTTTAACTTCAGAAAAGATAATTTTGCCTATGCGTAACCGTTCTCAGTTGAGCTATAAAGAGTATTAGGGTATCGCTTTTAATGCTGTTCTCATAAAAAAATTTCTTAAATATTTCATCTCGCATTCTGGTCTGGTTATCAGGCCTGTGATAAAATAATAAAACCAGCTGTCAGTGGAACGGTGTGTGTCTGTTCACATTTATAATTACAATTTGGAACTAACTAACGTTTCAAATTAGATGGAAGAAAAACGTTTTCCCTTTTTATATATCTTCAAGAGATTCAACTGCTGTATGAAATGGTCTTCAGAAAGAATATTCAGGATACTGATTGAAATGTAACCACAAATTTTTCTTAATTTTTATTACCGATTACTGCTATGTTAAAGTTTAGCGCCCGTTAATTCTAATATATTAGTCATCTTTTAACTCCAATATACGTATCAAGGTAAGCTTTTGTTGCCGTAAGAAGCGCAAATGTTAACGGAATCAGACAGATTAGAAGAAGGTAGTTAACAATTACATGAGTTTCATCTGTTTGAATGAGACATAAGATTTACAGTTGTGAAATTTTAAATTTAGATATGCTCTTGCCTATAAAATTTAATCCATAGGATCGGTAAAGAAATATTTCTTACTTAATTCTATTTTTTCGAAAAACGTGCAGTTAAGCAAGAGATCATAGAACATTTCTCAGACCTACTCTATCTCAGAAATAGCAAGGGAACTTCCAATCGCTGAAAACTTAGAATGGACGGGGTTCGGTTCTACTTTATGTATATAAACGGAACTTCATATTTACAAACTGCTCTGTACACAAAGCTTTTTATTGGTATCAGTATTATTCTTGAAAAACAAAGTAAAACTTACACTCTAGGTTTCACTTTATCTTGTATAACATATTAAATTTTGTATTCTACTAGGTCTCGCTTCATTACCGTGGAAGGTTCGTCTGCAGTTCCTTCTTGGTCACTCCTAGCGTTCTGATGACAGCTGCTCACTGTGTTGTCTTGTAAGTTAAATATTTCTTTCTTTCTTTTAAATCTGTAAAATATTCAAACGCTGCTGATTTATCTATTGTAAATGATTGACATGCCAAATGTTCCGCTTTCAAAATTATATTTTTAAAGATAACAGCGTCGCTATGAAGGTTATGACGAAGTAAATTTCTCCATCATTCTTATGCCAGGATTCGAACCTGCTACTCTCGGCTCCGGAGTTCTGAGTGCTATCCGCTATACTACACGGGCATATGCTCTCACTGCTATGTGCCTTTATCTCATGTGTGTTCTGCTGGCAGGCTCGTCACAAGGTCACAAAGCTATAGCTATGAAAAGAGAACTTTTATAAGGAGTTTGTATTTGCTGTCTGTTTAGTTGCGTTACAACACAAAAACGCTACATGTTTGTTCAACTGTCTTAAACCTTTAACCGGATGGAATTAATTAACACAAGTTTAGAAAAATGGTCTGAAATCTGCTCAAACGAATATATGTCTAAGAAATGGGCAAAACGCAGCTGGAACAATAACGTAGAACCTAATGAAGAAGAGAGATGTTTGAGATACTTGTTTTTACCAAGTGACATGACGTCCGTGTCATGGAGACTTTTTCTTAGCCATCATGCCTTGTATCATGGAGTAAAGAATAAAGACTAGATGGAAGCGCTTGCTACCCCTCATGGCAGGTGTATGGTCGATATTTCTGCGATGAGAGGGGGAAAGGCATTGCTTTGCCATAACTTTCGTAGAACTCGGCCGCTATGTGAACACTTCAATTGGGGGAGCTCAAAAATGTTCAGCCCCATTTGGTTCAGATACTCGTACATCGGTCACCTAAAGGGTTAATATTGTATATTGTATTTCATTATCATCAACCATGGGCAAAATTCCCGCAGGCGTCTGTTGCCATTTTACTTATTTTGTCCAATTGAAGTCTGTTCATTGCAGAGTGGCTCAGTTCTTGAAGAGTTCCACCACACCAGTCTTTAACATCGTCAGCCCACACACGGTGGAGGTGTCCTCTTGCATTTCTACCGTTCATGAAGCCAAACGCCAATGTCTTTACCTTTCTGTCATTTTTAATTCTGCAGATGTGTCCAAAGTGTCTTAGTTTTTTCTGCAAGATGTTTTGGAACATGGTCTCTTTTAGTTGTATTCTGCAGTACACTGCTTCATTTCTTATTCCCTGGGTCCATCCGATTCGTAAGATTTTACGATAGCGCCTTTTTTTATTGAGGGCTTAAGGATCACTGGGCTATAAGGGAGGGAGAGTGACAAACACAACATCCATGCCTCACCAAGATTTGAACCCCATCTCGGACGCAATAAGACAAACACAAAATCTATGTCTCACCGAGATTCGAACCCCATCTCGGACGAATGGTCAAAAGCCACCGCTGAGCCCACTGCGCCACTGGGATGGCCACTTTCTTTCAAATGTAAGTATCCTTCTCTCTGATTCCTTTGAAGATTTGAGTCGTTCATTCCACGTATCATATTAAAATTGAAAGATTTGAGCCGTTTATTGATTCATCAACGTCATATCCTCACATTGAGTCTGGGCAATTTAGACCAATCTGCGTTACCTTTAGAATTTGGACATTATATCTAGCAACTACTGGTATGCTCGCCACTTACTACATCTGATGATGATCCCGCCGTGCGATTGAAAGGGCCTATGTGCAATAAACGGCTCAAATCTTCAATTCTCTTTGACATTGTACACGGTATTTCATATACTCTGAAGAGCAATTGAATTAGACATACCTGTCTAGTAACGTGTAGCACCACCTTTCGTCCTGATGATGGCGGCAATTCGTCCCGGCATGGACTCGGCAAGACACCGGAAGCGTTGGGAAGCCATACGGATCCACGACCCCTGAACAAGCTCCCACAGTTCACGAAGATTTGATGGAGGGGAAGGTAAGAGCCTCGAACATCTCTCTCGATGGCATCCTAGATGTGCTCGATGGGATTGAGGTCAGGTGACCTAGCTGGCCAAGGAAGCGAGGTCACGTCGGTGGAGTGTTCATCCAACCATTCGGATACAATTCCGGAGCGATGGCACGGTGCATTGTCTTGTTGCAGGATGAGGTCCCCAGTGGGATGTTGAAAACGCACAAATGGGAGCAAATGGTTGTCCAGGATATCTCGGTAACGTTGACCTGTGAAGGACGATGTCACATGTACCAGGGATACCATTTCAGTCAACGATTCCCGTCGCATCACTCCTTATATTGTCGGATCGCTGCATACGTCATGCCGTTTCCGTTTACAGGGCTGCCCATAGCGCCATATTTGCATAACGCCAGCTGTCTCTAATTCAATTGCTCTTCAGTGTAGTATGCTGCTGAAGATGTATGTCTCGAGAATGCTTAACTTAGTTTTGAGGCTAATAGCTCTGCCCTTCTAAATTTTATCCATGGCTTTTAACAGTGTTATAGAACAGAACTGTTATATTACAGAATTTCTAACAGTGTTACACAACAGAATTGTTATATTATAGAATTTTTAACAGTGTTATAGCCTTTGCGATTCTAATTAAAATTTCTTTTTTACTGTTTAAATCATATGTTATACAGCTTCCGAGATAAGTGAATTTTATCACATTTTCGAGTCCTTTGCCTTCTAGAATGATCTTTTTCTTGATCTCCTTGTTTGAAAGCTAATTCCATTTACACAAATTTGAGCATAAATACTCTAAATGTCATTTCTTTTCCCTTCAGCCGTGACGAAGCAGAACCTGCCGAGCTGTACAACGCTTACGTGGGCAACGTCAACAGAGATGGCCCAGACACAGAAATCTTGTTTTCTGAAATCATCGCTCATGCAGACTATGGAACCGGAACCGAATACGACATTGCTCTTATGAAGCTCAAGACACCAGCATCACTCGGCGATTCAGTCAAGACTGTCTGCTTGCCTTCTAAAGGATCTAAATTTGATAACACCATTGCTCAAGCCATGGGATGGGGTGTCTACAAGAAAAGTTAGTGAATGACATCTATATTCAAGAAGGATGACACCACTATTTCGGGTGTTATGAGCGGTCATTTGGAAAAAGACGTGCTCATTATACCTGAGAAATCGGTGTAATCCTTCTTCTCTTTAACGCAATTTCGATATGCAGTGCGTGTGCATTTTCAATTCTGGAATTTTTCACTCGTTACGATTATATCAAAAGTTGTATTTTACGCCATCTTGCGGGAAAGTTTTACATTATGAACGATGGAAAATGAATGGAAAGTTGTGGTCGGCACTACCGCAATCGAATGCAGAAAGCATTTTTGTAAAACAGGGTTTTTAGAAGGGAAGATGTGGGAATAAACAGGGAAATATATTGTCACACTTACCTACTGCGGAAAATATAGCATATTTGGAAAAACATGAGACATTTGGATCAAATTTTAGAGATAAGAAATAGCATTTTATCAGGGCGATTTATTTCGCTAAACTAAAAAAATCTTCATTTATACCTTTTAAAATGCAGAAACAATACAGCCTTATGAATAGGATTCAAAAAGAATTTTTTTAATTAGGCTTTTAGAGGGCACAGATACAGTTCAAATGCTAATATACCACGACGCCCTCTGGTGGGAAAGTAATGCATCTGAAAAATTTAAGAGTATGTGGGTTACATTAATCATAGCTAATGCTGGCCTAATGTTTAAATTAAATTTCACAATCCCACTTTCAGAAAAGGATACATCCTTAAAACACTAATATAAATTCACTCATTTGGAAGAAATAGTTTATCCCTCAGGAAAAAAATAGAAAACTATAAAATAATTCTTTTTTAACTAAAGTTATCGGGTACAATTTTTTTCACAAAGTGAAGCTGTGGGAAGGAGATACAATGACACTAAACATTTGCGCCACCTAAGAATAAAACTGTGCATCTTACAACGCAAAAAATATGCATGGAAAGTATGCGACTTATGCATAAAAAGCATTCCGACTTCAAAATATGCAGGAAAAGTTTTCTGACTTCTAGAAATATGGGTAAACATTAAAGTATTTTAACGGTAAACCTGGGCATCACAAAGATTAAAATGGGCCTGAATAGTCAGTGCTATCTGATGCGAAAAGTTTTCAAGTTCAACTTATAAGATGTGGAGATATTGTGTCAATAGGTAGAGAGTATGGTGTCATGATCACGTTCATTTTTCGAAAGTCTCACCGGAATAACATGTTTACTGGAGCTCTTCTTATTCTTTAACTTTTTTATCTTTTGACAATTACAGGTGAATATTCAAAGTAACCATTTGGAGGCTAGTTTGTCAGATGATCAGTCGAAGTAACATTTTGGAGGCGAGTTTGCCTGACGAGTCAAAGTAACAATTTTCGGGGCGAGTTTGCTCCCTGTTGATCAGTCAAAATAACAAATCGGAGGCGAGTTGGCTGCCTTCTGGTCAGTCAAAGTACTTGGGGGCGAGTTGGCTGCCTGATGGTCAGTCCAAGTACCAATTTTGGGGGCGAGTTGGCTGCCTGATGGTCAGTCCAAGTACCAATTTTGGGGGCGAGTTGGCTGCCTGATGGTCAGTCCAAGTACCAATTTTGGGGGCGAGTTGACTGCCTGATAATCAGTCAAAGTACCAATTTGGGGGCGAGTTGGCTGCCTGATGGTCAGTCAAAGTACCAATTTTGGGGGCTAGCTGGCTGCCTGATGATCAGTGTCACTTTTCCACGGGAGCTAAATGCATGGACGGTAGATCCAACTAGTAGCTCGGATATGTAGCACGAAATTCTTTACTTCTGTAAAGGGGCTATACGCTAAAGCGCTCAAAAATATCGAAAATCTAAAAAAACAAAGGAACTATACAGATAGTCGAATGTCACCAAGTGTATTGCTGCTCACGACAAACAATTAAAACTCTACTACAGATGAATTCACAGTAGGACGGTTGAAACCACACCCTACAGGTTGCCGGTTGAAAAGTCTTCACAGTATATTTTTGCCTGTAGAAAGAACACCATATATTCAGGACAACGTCAAACTTGTTGTCAACTAATACCACGAATAGCCATCATTAGTAAGCCGATTTGCCTGGCAATATTTTTTCTGTGAATCTTAACAGGAGATAGTACCATAGACAAATGACTAACATCTTTAGAATAATGCTAAGAGCTGCCGGAATCACTACAGTCTAGTCATTTACAACTTCAAGCCTACGAAGAAAGGATACAAGCATCCTTTGGCGAATAACTTTAAAGTTCTGGCTTTTGGCTACTCTTAGAATATATGTGTGATCCCCTGTTGCAAAAGAAAAAAAAACAGTGCATCAAATGACAACCTTCAGTTTCTTGCGCGAGTCTTCACGTTAATACACAGCATGCATGAGATCTGCTGTCCTGGTAATGCTGTATCCTGTTAAAATAGAATTCAAAGGAAACTATCAGTAGAATGAATTGTGACGTACCTGCCAGCAGGACGCACACGTCATAAAGGCACATAGCAATCAGAATGAACGTCTGCGTAGCTCAGTTGGTAGAGCTACTTGTTCCGGAATAAGCGGACTCGGGTTCGAATCCCAGCGTAGACCAAAAATAACGGAGAAATTTACTTCGTTATAATGGCGCCCGAACTATCCGGATGACCCGACCGTTCAAAATCTCGCAGTGGTGTGATGTTATTTCCACACCGCGAGATAGGAAAAATCAGAGAATCCCTTCTCCAGCGCTTCGAAAAATGTAAATGTGTGTGATGTGTGACGTTGCATTCCACACACCAGATTGACTGGGAGTTCTTAAGTGCGCGTTCTACAGTGGATGGCTGCCTGCAACGATTCATGGTCAAGGCTGACCCGTGGGCCATGCCCCCGGCCCTCTTTGGGGGGGGGGGGAGATGTGACGTACCTGCCAGCAGGACGCACACGTCATAAAGGCACATAGCAATCAGAACGAACGTCTGCGTAGCTCAGTTGGTAGAGCGACTTGTTCCGGAATAAGCGGACTCGGGTTCGAATCCCGGCGTAGACCAAAAATGACGGAGAAATTTATTTCGTTATAGAATCTTTAAAAACCCAATACGGACAGGGAAAACAACAACCGGTATCCCTGACGTGCCGGTGTCAGGGAGATCAGAGGCACCATTACCTAACTAATCGTATGAGATAGGTCCCACTTCGAGATCCTAATGAGGCATATCTATTGTGAGTTCGCCCTACGACGCTGGTACTGTTCTACTCTTGGAACCAGTGCTGCTAAATTAGAGAAAGGCTACTACTCCTTTTTGCTTTAGATACTCACACACGGAGGCTTCTTACTCCAAAACAAGGCAAACACATCTCAATGATCTGGTATTTCCCTTCGGTCTAAAAATGGCGGTTTCGCTGTGCACACTTCTTCATAATTTTAGCAATAAAGTGATTTTAGAATTATTGTAGCTTTACAAGCTGTGCTCAGATTTCCGAGTTGTTGCGTTTGTTTTCGGGAGTTGTTTCATGAGCGCGAATATTATAATGTTCCAATCTGCATGGAATAAATGCCAAAACAAGCCAGAGCTTACTACAGAATAGCCATACATGATCTATATTGCATTGCAATTGTAATGTTATAAGTTATCAATGTATTGACATCAGTAGGCGTCACGGATTGAATTTCGCCATTACCAGTTGATGAATAACAATGCTTTCTTCCTTTCGGGACATTTCTTCAGCTAGTTTTGGAGTTTTGATTCCTATAATTAGTATATTTTGCAATATTTGTTCGTATAATTATTATATCATAGCCTTGATTCGCTTAATTTTAATACTTTAATTATTAAAATTAGTATACTTTGAGTCTTGATGCGTATATTAGTATATTTGTCATTCCATAACGAAATCAACATTCTTTACAATATGCATTTCAGTGCCTTCGATATTTACCTCTTATATTAAAGAAAAAGGAATGGAAATTAACTGTTGCTTACACGCTTCGAGACGACAGTGGTACAACAGAAGACCCCCCCCCCACTTCCCCGGTGGAGAAGTGGTTCAAGCACTGCCTTCTGGTCATTCGTCCAAGGTGGTTCCGGGTTCGAATCCCGGTGATGCAAGAATGTTGCGTTTATCTTAAGGCTGATGTGTTTCCCTTTCCTGGAACCAGTGGCACTAGAGATTTTTAGAGATTCATGCAGAGGGTTTTAGGAAGGAAGTGTCTGACCCCAAGTCTTGAACCCTTAGAATATAGGAAGTTTGGAGATTTGTGCTAGAGTACCCGAATGGAAAGTCACATGGAAGCGAGGTAGAAAGGAAAAAGAAGATGCCCTTATTTATAGGGGAAGGGGAATACCCGGGGTCCGACGGCTTAACGTGCCCATCCGATTCACGGCGGATATTTAGTGGTTCTTTAAACGTTCTTACCTGCCTGGGATTGATCCTGAGACTTTTCAGTGGCATTCACGAACGTTGTTCACTGGAGGACATTCGCGGCCCTCCAGTGGCCCTAAATTAGGGATGGTCGACTTATAGCCCATCGACTTGCTCACGTTGTCGTTACCCCACCCAGAAAAAAACAGACTGAAGGTTACCACTGAAAAATCATAGTAAAATACAATGGAACTATTAACAGGGAAATACCCAGCATGCAATGTAAAGAAAAGAAAAAGAAAATTACATTAAGACACAGCGACAGAAGTGAAATTCAGTATATGGTATGTAACAGAAACACATCAGTAAAATTCCGTATAGTAATACTTAGCCTAAAAAAAAACAGCTGAAGGCAGTGTGACTTAGCGTGAACCAGTGCTGGGCTAAAGCGTAGCAACTACAGTCAATAGTAGCAATAGAAACCAACATTTAATACTCACGTCGTTTGTTATGGAGAGGCAAAGGTTAATTGACAGTAAGGTTTGCTCATCCTGCCTTCCTCGCAAACGAATAATCGTGATGTTATTGAGTGACATCACCGTCCTAACATGTGAATCGTGGATCCGAACTGTAGCCATGGAGGAGGATGTCTTGTCAACAATTTGTATAACTCAAACATAGAAGAAGAGCTTATGCAAAAGCACATTTACATACATTAAATACAGAAGAAATTCACAGTCTTGTGAATATTTTAGTAATAGATTTCAAAAAAAGCACGTTTTTGTTACGTAAAGGGCGAAAAACGGTTATGCGTTTAAAGTGTTAATTTAGTTACAAGAGGAAGTTTTGCTCTTTTTATATAAATTTAGTAGGGAGAACGCACAGCACGACATATTTTTGTCATATAATAAAGAATTTCTTTTTTTGGGAATAGGAAAAGAATCTCGGCAACATTTCCCAAATTTTTTTTTAAATTAAAAATTGAAAACATTATGCATTTAAAAAATCTGGTAGAATTATGAAGATTATTCCAGCTGGTTTACGAATAATAATTCCGACACGCTGTTATAGTGCAAATACAAAGAAACGTGGCGATTAGGTAGACTTACGATGGCGATTTGGTCAGTGACGTCACAAAGCAACCACCGGAAGTGCAGGATGAGCATAACTTTGTCATCTACTAATACAGATTGAGAGATAAATTGAAATTATTTTGAACATCAGAATTTCAACTTATTTCTTAAAGAACATTATTATGAGCTACAGCATACACCATTTCATTACTGTATGACACATGCCGAAATTTTCGGTGTAGTTTCACCATTCTTAGATATCTTTTTTTTTAATTCTACAGATGGCCGAGATCCAAGTGAAATTCTGTTAACTGTTGCTGAACAGATTCCTGCCATCTCCCGCTGCCAGTTCACTTACGGAATGCTCGGTATTCCGGTCACTGAGAGACACGTTTGTGCTGGAGGAAGCGACACTGGAGTTTGCTTCGTAAGTATTAAAATCCACACAGTCTTACTTTTTTTCTTTAATTTAACGCAAAACCAAATAGCATGCCTTATATTTTTTGATACGCGCAGAACAAGTTATTATTGATGAAATAGCAGTTACGAAGTTTTGGTTACGAGGTTTACATGCATTTGTTGAATTAGATTGGATAACATCCCACGAAATATGTTTTGGTACGTATTAGATCATCCAGAGACAATCGTCTACCATTCGAAACCTCTTGCTGAGGTCGAGATTACAGTGAGTATTACATCAGCATATTGATTTGCGGCCCTTAGTTTTACAGTGGGATCTTTTAATTTGGATGATATGTATACACCTGATTTCCGAGAGAGGAAATGTTCGCAAAGCTACTAGGAAATTAAATTTGCGCATTGAGCTTAACTTCCTGATGTCTGAAAAGCTGTTGTGGGCTTTAATTTGAGCATAGAATAAATTAATGTTGGCACAGTTACTTGCGGCTCACTTTTGGATGAAAAGTAAACGTGTATGGAGAGCTGTTTGAGGCTTAATGCTGAATATGAATGAATTAATGTCTACAAAGACTTAAGTTTTAAGTATAGGAAAGGAATAAACCCCCGTGAACCTACTCCTGACATTAGCTTGGCTGAGGAATACATATATGCAGAGCTGTTAAAGACTTAAATCTGGATGTGGAATGAATTCAGCAAAGGTATTTCGTAGTTAAACCTGAGCGAGAAGTAAATGTTTGTGAAGCTACTTCTAACTACAATTTGGGTTAGGAGTAAAAGTCTTTGCAGATCTATCAAGGACTTAAGTTTGAGGTGGAATAATTTAATCACTTTGGACTTGAGAAGTAAACCCCTGTGTATCTGCTGACTTAAGTCTGCTAATAAGCAAATGTCGTAACAGTAATTAAAGACTTAATTTTAGGTGTGGAGTCAGTCTACAGAATTTCAAGAGACTATTTGCAAAGATACTGCGGACTTATGCTGAATAAGAGAGCAAGTTGGTTACTCAGTTTTGGAGACGAGTAAACGACTAGTGATTTTACACTGAATGAGGAGTAAATGCTTGCAAAGCTACTAGAGATTTCCATCGAGGTGATAAATAAAAGTCCATGAACTGCAGTCTTGGCGCGAAACTGAAAGACGTTTCTGTCTGTCGAGATCCAAATGAATATATCAAATTGCTCGTGGCGTGGAGACAAGCCCATTACTTTCATGGACTGTGGTTTGCATCCACTTTTATTTTGTCAAGGTGGTTTTCCTTACTGCAGGATTAGAGTTTTCTTTAGTAAACCGTTGTTATATTGATGCTTTAGAGCTTTCTTCAGCACAGATAATAAATTTCTTTGGAATCGATGGAAACTTCATTTTAGAGCTTCAGTTTTAATTTGTAAGAACGTATACAGATGGCTCGCAAACTGTAGGAGTAAATCATTTTAGTTTCTGTTATAAAATTACAACACTTTAAGAAGCCAGCGCAGTTATGAAATAAAGTGTGAACTGTTCCATAGCATTGTAGAAGAAAGTGTTTGGTTAAGGACTTAGCACTCCCTCGGCAGAGTTGTCAGAGACGCTGTTTCCTAACAGCCCGAGCTGAGAGCGGGCTGAACACCGGATGGTATGTTTGGCATTACACCCTCTGTCACCATTGTCCTTAAAACTAGGAAGGGTGACTCTATACACCCTTAGATATTCACGGGGATCCTTAGCTATCTCTCCTCAAAAGCGAAGGATTTAAAAGACTTATACTTAGATGACATATTTTTGAATTGTAAAGTTTACTGATTTTTTCAGGCGAAATGTATTGTTGCATAATTCTTTCACTCGTATCATTTCCAGGGTGATTCCGGTGGGCCTTTAATGAATTTGAATGGAACGCGCCCTGTAGCCATTGGTGTAGCTTCCTTCGTATCGTACATGGGATGCGCTGTGCGTAGTATCCCTGCTGTGTATACTTCCACCGGGTCCTATCTAGACTGGGTGCAAGAAAATATGGGAAGTTCTGCATCTGAGTTATGCGTGATGTAATCATTTTTACACAAGACCATCCAGTTTCACATATGTCGAAGAATAAGTAAATATCATGGAATGGATAACTGGAAATAAAAAGAGAAACGCTCTTCAATTACACCAATTGACAAATCTAGTTGTTGACGAAACAAAGCAAATCAGGACACCTTCGTAGAACTTCTGTTTGTTATAAAGAAAACCAATTCGTCTTGAACTTTCAAAATTTGGAACAAAGGGACTTTATGTTTGCACTTACTTGACACAGGAACTGCTGCTTTTAATTTCATGTGAAGGACTTTGCAAAACGTTGTGGCACTTTCGTCTTTTGACACTCCTGACAAGTTTCCTTATCTAACGATAGGAATGATGACGATAAACAACATGTTACATCATCGGAAGACTTATCAAAAGTGAAAAAAACGGGAGTATATTTTTCAAGAGCACTGAGGATCAAATTTAAGCTAGCAATCTCACACAAAATGCCGAATGATATTGCACTGTAAGGAAACTTCTCTGTGTACACGTAGAAAAAAATAAACATTTATTAAAACGAATATTGACTTCACTGTCTGATTTTGACTTTATTGCGCAAAGTAAAAATCCTAGAAGATAAAACCTGCTACAGCATTAATAGCTAAACCTACGTGAACAGTGTATAGCTATTTTTAGCAACAGCAATGTAACAGCATGAGCAAATTGGTATTGTCAGACGTTATCATCGCTCAAACAGCTAGCATAGAACTGAAAGCATGAAATTATATAGATAATTCTATCGTGATTTCATACGGAGTGCAAATATTACTTATCGTCTAGTACAAAATGATAAAAAAGAAGGAGACCACGAGAAAAAGTTCGGCTTTTAAGCTTTAATGTGTTTGTTTGCTTCATCACTATTTGCTGACTTCTAAGAAAATTTGGAAGAAATAATTGGGAATTTACGAAATACGTCTAGTTAGCTTGTAAGACTTCAGTTCATAGACTTACGTTTCATGTTCATATTGGTTGATTACTTACAGTGGCGAACTCAACGGGAGTGGCCCAGGGGGCCGGGCCGTCCCAATGAAGTGTCATTTCGTCCTTCGTGCTCGAAGGCCACGAAAAAATGTAGCTGATCACCCAGCACTTGCTGGTAGCATGAAGAGGTTAAGGACTTCTCCAGACATACTAGAGAACCTAATGTGTTCCATGAGAAGGCTTCCCAAACCATCACAGAGCCACCGCCGCCTTGAACAGAGCAGACCTGGCAAGACGGGGCCATGTCCTCATGTTGTCGACGCCACATCCGCACCCTCCCGTCAGCACGATACAGTTGGAAACGGGACTCATCTGACCACACGACAGTACCACTCTGCAGAGGTTCAGTTTTGATATTCGCGATGACGAGCAGTCAAGAGTAGCACACGAGTACGAGTAAGAGTAGCACACGCCTCCCGTACACCAGAGTATGCAGCGTGCAATGTACCGTTCGCTCACGGACGCTACTTGGGCCTCTGGGACTTTCGTGGTTTACGCCGCCGTTGTCAAGTGGTCGTTCTGCACGAGCCTGTATAATCTACTTTGACCCCTGTCATCAATGGCATGTGGTCGGCCACCGCTTTCTCTCTGTGCGCTAGTACGCCCCTCGATGGTATGCTCGCGATACAACCTTCATACGGTTACCCTCGGGGTTCTTACCACTTGGACGATAGAATGACCCACCTGTCTGGCGTCCATATGCGTCCACGATCAAAGTCTCGCAGATCACCACGTTTACCCATGTTCGTCGATTGCGATACACTGTTTGGAATGATCGTGAATGATCATCTGTAGAGGATTTCAGGAAGGGAGTGTATGACCCCAGGTCTTAAACAACCCTTAGAAATAGGAAGCTAGGAGATTTGGGCTAGAGTGCCCGATAGGAAAGTGACACGGAAGCGAGGTAGAAAGGGGGAGGAAGACGCCCTTATTTATTACCGGGGGCAAGTACCCGGGGTCCGACGGCTTAACGTGCCCATCCGACGCACGGTGGATATTTAGTGGATCTAGCGTTCGTACCTACCTGGGATCGAACCTGAGGTCCTTTCTCGTGGCAGTCACGAATGCTGCCCACTTGGTCACCCGCGGCCCATGAAAATGACTGTTTGGAAGCCTTGCTGTCCGTCTATTTATCCCCTGCGTTCGGTTTGGGTTTGTTCCACTCTGCGCGGGAAATGCTGATATCAACTGCACATCACTCCTATCTCTAATGTTTGTTAATTGGGCGTACATCATTGTCAGTCATTAGCATTTCATTTCTGGATAAATGTCTCCCCAAGTTTCTTCCGCAACAGTCTGTCTTCAGCCCGTTGCCTCCGTGCTGCCACTCCAGCATGCTTTAGAATTTCGTCCACCCAAATCACACGTGGTCTTCTTCAGGATCTTTTCCTGTTGCTTGGTATCTAGTCTAAATTTACGGTTGTCCATCGGTGGTCAGTTCTTCTGGTAACATGTCCAGCCCATTGCCATTTCAGGAATTTTAGTCTGATCATGATGTCTTCCACCCTTGTCATTTTCCTAATCCATGAGTTCCTCTTCTTATCTTTCCTGGTTACACCAAGGATGCATCTCTCCTTGTGTATCTTTCAGTTGTCTGCAGTTTTTGTATGTTTTTTTTTTAGTTTTTAACAGCTTTGGGTCTGGAGGAGGATAAACCAACATTATAATTGTAAACAACACATTCGCCGCCCCGGTGGCGCAGTGGTCTAAGCGATGGCTTCTGATCATTCGTCTGGAAAGGGTCAGGGTTTGAATCCCCCGTGAGGCATGGATGTTGTGTTTGTGTTACGGCACTGGTTCTCTCCCTTTCCTGGAGCCAGTGACCCTAAATTAGGGACGGGCGACTGCTTATAGCACATTGAGTTGCCACGGTGGTCATTAAATACTCCAATCAAAAAAACAAAAACCAAAAAAAGAAACACATTCACAATATACAAATATTTCGGGTGTTTTCTTTTTTATTATTCAGTGGTAACTACCACCATGAGCAACTCTAACGGCTATATTCAGTCACCTGCCCCTAATTTAGGACCAGTGGTTCAAGGGAAGGGAGAGAGACAGAGCCGTAAGACAAACACTCCACCATGCTTCATCCGGGACAACTGCGATGAACGACCAAGAGTTTACAATTTGCCATTTGTATTAGCTAATCCCATTTTCATCCTAAGATGCCTATCTCTTATACCCACAGACACTCAAAACAAAAAATTTAGTTAAAACCAGACATAGGAGGAACGAGTAGATAAAAGATTCCGCGTTGAAGCAATGATAAAGTTGCTTTTCTGGTTGTGTTTCAGTTTCGAGTTTTGCCCTTTTTGACCACTTCTGTCCCTTGCACCACAAAACTCCAGCAATCAATCAGTCAACGTTTACGAACTTACAGTATGTCTTCAAGACGGAGTTCTGGGGAAAAGTTCTGGAGATATTTATGCAGCAAGAGCGACTTCTTTTGATGAAATACATGTAACTTCTTCGTCTTTCATATTTTTCATACTGCACACATACGTACGCTGTTCTCTAACACGCACTGGGAGTTTCGATGTCGTAGTCTCCGTCCTCTCTGCTCAATACAGGCACATGATCATGAATAGAAATACAGTTCGAAATATCAGTTGTAAGATACTGTTATTGGCAAAATCTTAATAGTTACGCCCAAGAATTGAAATGGCAAACTTACATTAATGGTGGGGTGACCCTCCCTTTTATTCCAGTGTTTGGACGCCAATAAGTGGAAGTATACATGCACTGAAGTCTTTCCGTTAAGTGCTGGTGGACCGTGGGACTTACAAATGTTGCTCATTCAACATGAATTCCTCTAATAATATTCTTAAATATATCTCAACGCTTATTAATGTTCCGTTCCAAGCGCATACGGTAATCGATAGCATCAGCGCCATTTAACGTTGCAGTTCATGTAAAAAATATACACTATACTGACAAAAGTCACCGGACACCTCTTCAAAGGCAAATGAACGGATCCTCTGCGTTGTTAAGATGCGCGGTACAGCTGCACACGATATAAATACAAGCCTGCAGCTGACAGTGATCATATAGCACTGTGAGGTTGAGTGAAAATGTCGCGGCGGGAGAGAACCGACTTTGAGAAAGGAAAGATTGTTGGGTGTTATATTAATAGGTTGTCCATAAAAGAAACCGAGAGGCGTTTAAACATACCCAAGTCAACTGTTTTGGATGTACTGAATAAGTGAAAGACACATGGCGTGCATGAAGCAGCAAAACGTACCACCAGACCAAAGAAAATCAGTGATAGAAGATGTCGAAGCCTCAGGAGAGTCGTTACACCTAATCAACGGAGTAATGCACAAGACCTCATTGTACAGGTGAGTAAAAATGCTGGAACTTCAGTATGTACACGTACTATTCGAAGAGAACTTCTTTCCATGTGTTACCATGGACGTGCAGCTACTCATAAACCATTCATCTCCACTCGGAATACTACTCGTCGTTTAGCATGGTGTAAAGAACATTCATTGTAGACCGTAGATCAATGGAAACGGGTCCTATGGAGTGATGAATCCAGATACACGATTCATCAGTCTGATGGCCATGTGTGGGTATGGCGGCAGCCGGGGGAACCACAACACTATTACCACAACTTGACCGTACTGTTCCAACGGTGAAGTTTGGAGACTAGTGTGGGAGTGTTTTCCGTGGAATGGTCCCGGTCCATTGGTTATCGTGGACGAACCTGTTAAACAGCACGTCTACCTCGATATTCTGGGCAATTATGCTCTACCAACTCTGTGGCAATACTATGGAACCGAGCCTTGTTGGTACCAGCAGGATCATGCACGGAGTCATATCCTGAGCAAGGAATATTACAACGTAGTTTGACGATAATTCCGTATCGTGTGTGGACTGGCCAGCACACAGCCCTGATCTTAATCCCATAGAGCACCTACGGGATGAATTAGAGCGCTGCAGAAGAAGTTTGGAACCAAGGCCTACTACTAAGCAACAGTTAGCGGCAGCATTATGTACTGAATTGAAGCGCGTACGCTGTGTTCCAAAACCTTGTCGAAAGCATGTCAGGAAGGGTCAGTGCATGCATTAAGGACAAAGGTGGACCGACACCGTACTAATGTATGTCAGTAAATGCTATGTTGTGTTTCTCGTCTAGGTGTCCGGTGACTTTTGTCAATATAGTGTACAATGTACAATGTTTTTTCATAAAAATGAATCACTCATGTTTTTGCTGTGTCATGTGGCAAGACAACGGAGACTAATGCAACAAATTTGTTTGAACGAGAATTGTGTTCTTTCACAAGATATTTTGTTTTCCTGTACGGTCTTGCAATGAGGTATCACAATGTCTACTGCATTTTTTTTAAATACTTCGTGTTTTGAATTTTTTTTGTTTTGTGTGCTTTTTTCCTAGGGTGATTCTGGTGGACCATTGGTCAACCTGAACGGAACTAGCCCAGTGGCCATCGGCGTGACTTCCTTCGGATCGTACCTCGGCTGCGCCGTACGAGGAATTCCTGCTGTCTATACATCAATCGAATCTTACTTGCCCTGGATTCAAGAGAAGATGGGAGCACAAGCTGACGACTTGTGTTACGGTTAAATTGTAACCAAAATGAACCGATATTCTGAGATGCTAACTCACATGCTGAGATTGGTGACGTCAATAAAAAATTGATTTCATAATTGACTTACTCGTGCTTTCTAGACATATACGAGGGGGGATGAAAAAATAATGAGGCTATGGGGGTCCTAACAAAAGTTCAGCACACTGTCCGCTTTTTGAGAAAAGTGTGACGTAACAGAGAAAACTTATCTTATTGATGTTTAATGTACTCCCCTCCGCTCCTAATGACAGCTTGCCAGCAGTGAAGTAAGTCCTGGATGCCCCGTAGTACGCCATTTTTCTTCAGCTGTCGTATTACTCAGGTCACGTCCAATGACAGTTGGTACAGCGATTCATAGCGGATACCACGGAGCAGATTTTTTTAACTTTGGGGAAAAGATCAAAGTCGGGTGGACTGAGATCAGGGCTGTATAGTGGGCGGGATAAAATTTCCCAGCCATATTTCGACAAAAGTCCCCGTGCCGACGCTGCAGCATGACACGATGCGTTGTTATACAGCAAGATCGTTCCCGCTTCCCTTCCATACAGTTGGGGCGATTTTGACGAATTTTCGGTCTCAACTTTGTCCTCAGAAAGCCACGATAATATTGTGCGTTCACATTTTGCTCTAGCGGCACTCGATCGGAGACCACAACATCCTGGGAATCGCACGCAAAAAGCATCATTTGCTTCACTTTGGATTGTTTCCGACGACACTTTGCGGGGCGTAGGAAACTAGGATGCCTCCATTCCGCTAATTGTGACTTCAGCTTCGGCTCAAAATCACGGTCTTAGTCTCATCAATTGCGACATTTCTGTTCAGGATGGGGTTGCCCTCCCTTTCGAACCTGTGGAGGGGATCCTGTGGGATGCTTACTATGGCTGCCTTCTGCTCGGGGGTAAGTTGATGGGGCACCCAGTGATTTTTCTTTTTCCCAGTAAGTCGGTCAAAATGAGTTGAACAGACATGGTGGACAAATTTCCCTGATGAGCGATCTATTCGACTGTCAAACGGCGATTCTCTTCGAGAAGCGTTGCAACAGTGGTGACAGATTGTTTTGTCTGTCGCCGTTTGAGGTCGGCTCGAGGGGTGATCATCTTCGATGCTGCTTCGGCCCTCCAGAAAGCGCGATGCCCAGCGAGAAATTGTGTTTCGATCAAGAGGTTCTTCCCCTCAAACGTCTTGTAAGGCACTGTGGATCTGTGTCGGAGTCCCCCCCCCAAAAAAAGTTTCTATTTCCACGTACGAGCGCTAGTCTGACGCTGTGACTTGACCTGAGGAGCTGCACACTTCCATTTCCAAACCGTCCGATGTCCACACAGCAAATGATAGCGTGCCGTTATGACACCACCGTGTTGCTGAGAGTTTGACCTTGACATGACGCAACCATTTTCCCGATTGCGTCATCCGCTTCCGTTTTAGATTAACGTGTGCAGAACTTTTGTTATGACTCTCGTACGAGCACAGAAGGGACACATTGGTTTTAATTGACATCGTTTATATGATTCATTTCAAAATATCCTCCTCCATACGCAATACACTTATCGCAGCGTGGCACCCCCTTGTGGAAGACATGCCAAAGGCCATTCTTTGAAAGAGTCTCCCAAAAAAGCCTCCACGGCTTTAACAGACAGTTGATTGGTAGTAAGTAACATGACAGCCGCGTAACGGTTTCTTGAGTTCTGGAAAAAGCCACAAGTCACAGGGTGTAAGATCAGAACTACAGGGAGGGTGGGGATGATCTTTACGTTGTTTTTGTACAGAACGTCGCGCACTTCGCGGGCAATATGCGGCCTCGTTTTGTCGTGATGAAGGCTGAAGCCATGATGTCGTCGCTTGTTCTGAACATGCTGCCCCAAGCGACGTAACACATTTGCGTAATACGGGACATTTACGATGTTACCATGTTCCACAGCATGTTGGTAAACAATGCCCTTATGATCAAAGAACGCAAAATCATTACCTTATTAGTGGACTTCAAACCTTTCACCTTCTTTGGAGGGATGTTTCCATTCACTGCTTTGCTGTTTCGTCGTGGGATCATAATGGTACTGTCATGCTTCATCAGTTATGACGATGATTTCAAAAATTTTTTTCTCCTTGTACATGAAGTCTGGCTTTCAGTTCCGTGCACATATTCACTTGAAGCTGCTCAGGTGCACAGATGGAAACGCGTCACGGGTCAATGGGTCACCGGGTCGACAATACCTTGCGGGTCAAACGAGTCGGGCCAAGGTGTTCCTGAACTGATTTCGACCCTGCTTTATTTCCGTTTCATTTTTGTGAAGGCAAAAAAATATTTCAAAGAACCTTTCAGAGGTCTTTCAAATAATACTTCAGAGCTACAGAGTATGATCCAGGAACTTGCTGAGCAGGGTAAAGAAATGGGGATTAAAAATGAACTTCCAAAAGACAAAACTGATGTACAGTGCTTTCACAAGGAATGAAGATTTATCAATTGATGTGGAAAAGCTGGAGATAACAAATTTCTACATTTACCTTGGACAGCAGATATCAAGCGAGGGTCACATTGCTGAAGAAATTAATTGGTGTATAAAACTTGATTGGAGAGCTTTTGGAAGAAACAGTACAATTTTTAAGAGCAATATGCCATTATGTCTGAAAAGAAAAGTACTTAATCAGTGTATCCTCCAGTGCTTACGTACGGAGCAGAGACGCGAACCTTAAATAAAACAGGCATACAAAGACTGCAAAGAGATGAAAGAAGCATGCTTGGTATAACCAAGAAAGATAAAAGAGGAACTCGTGGATTAGGAAAATGACAAGAGTGGAAGACATCACGATCAGAGTAAAATCCTTGAAATGGCAATGGGCTGGACATGTTGCCAGAAGAACGGACCACCGATGGACAACCGAAATTTTAGATTGGATTCCAAGGGACAGGAAAAGACCCAGAAGAAGACCACGTGAGATATGTGTGAATGGAGGAGTCTAGCCCAAGACAGTCCTTTAGAGAAGAAACTTGGGGAGACCTTCATCCAGGAATGGATTGATAATGATTGACAATGATGATGATAATTTTATATTCGGGTTTATAGCTCAAACAAGCTTTATCCGGGTCAGGTACCGGTCGGATCTGGGTCCAAAATGTTTGTCTCGTTTTCAACTTTGCTCAGGTGTCAACAGTTTTAGAATTCAACGAGCACTAACGCAACTAAGGACGAAACAGTGATGGAAGTGCAGAATTTATTTTGAAGGAGCATAGTGTTTAGTATTTAAAAGTCTTGGGGCGAATTTACACACTCAAAAAAAAAAAAAAAAAAAAAAAAAAAGGAAATGAAGGAATGAAGGGAAGAGGATCTTGTCCCATAACTCTATATAGGCGAAGGTAGGATATTCACTCAGAAACAGCTGATGTTATTGTTTTCCCCCTCAGAGGGTATTTCTACCTAAGTTTAAGTATCCAAAGTAACTGCTGCTGTTAGACACCACTTTAAACAATTACAGATTATTGTCCGCCCCGAAAGTCAGTGCTACATTGGTCAGCGGCTATACCACGAATTATCACTATTAATGAAGGTTACGCACCAAATCGTCACTATTAATGAATTACTCTCATCTTTGGGTTCGGTGTTCTAAAGCTAGTCCGCAACACTATTGTTAATACACGATTCCACTCTGAGAAATAACGTGCCGGATAATATGAAAGTAAAACAGAGTAGAATACGAGAGCATCTCCTCCAGCTACGCACCGGTAGCTAAAAATCTGAAGGACAAATTATATGGTCTCTGAGCAAAACAACTGCAAAATTACAGACACTGAATTTTGAAACAAAAATCTTACACAAATTACAAATACAATTCATAAATGCAAATGAATGGCGAGCCCATTTTTTTATTTAATGGAAATTGTGGAAGATCGTTTACGTGGACGAAGACCGAAAACAGAAACGATAATAAGCACACTTTTTTAATTTTTACGTGCTTTTGTCCATAACTATTTTATATTCGGGAACGCCGTTCCCCTTACCAATTTCATGAGGGAACGCCGTTCCCTTCCAAATTTACTACTTGGCCTAAATGAGTAGTCATGATTGCCTGCACGCTTCCGTAGGAAATGCCTAGAATCGTTTGCAGTTGCCGTATTGTTATTCTACTGTCTTTCTTGACGATTCTTGCAGTTGTGTCAATCATTGTTTCTGTTGTCGTTCTTCCTTCACGTTAACGCAATCTTCCTTCACTGAACGCTTTATGTCAACGAAAAAACACTTGTACGTGCTATCCATGGATACCGATAGCTTAGTTTTCAAGTGGGGGCAAAAATAGAAAGTGTAAACAAAAAAAAATGTCTTATGTAAACATCCACTGTGCCGTCTGTATTTATTCTAGAACCGTTTGTACCACACACACCTAGATAAATTTTATTGAAAACAAAACGACCCAAAAAACTGCATTAAAAAGATTGGCAGATGAAATTCGACAGCATGTTGGGACAATAAAAAAAATTACTTTGTTGTTTTTATGAGCATTGCGTCTTTTGGTCATTTGTGTCCCATGCACCACAAAACTCCAATGATCATTCAGTTGGTAGAAGGGAAAAAATACTCCCAAGACTAAGTTCTGGAAAACACTTGCGGAACTCTTTGTCCAGCAGCAAAGGGCCATTGTAGAGGACACGTTTTTCATTTCTTTACATTTCACACTGCTCTGCATTGTACTCATGTAGGCTGTAATCCAACACGCATTGGGAATTTTGATATTATTAATTTCTACTGCAAATTCCCAATGTTTTTACTAAACGCACACACACTTCTAAAAGTTCAACATAAAAATTAGCAATCAGAATTATCGTCATGACGAAAATCTTTGTAGTGCCTTCCAAGAACTGAACTGGCAATTGAATTTTCATGGGAGGGCAAGAGCCCCTCCCTATGGGTGCCCATGGTGTATCGTTTCATTTTGAAAAGCCTGGAGTAACATGGCGTGCGTTTATGATCCCGATTTCTCTAAAATCACAGAAAACTTTACCGCATAGCGCGATGTTTCCATTGTGAACAACGATTGACTGACTGTTTCTCTTAGGCGACGCTCAACGAGTTTATGATACAGAAGAACAAGCAAGGAAGCTACAAGAAGAGGAGTTGAAAGGACCCGTTTTGAGTGAAGCCAAAACAGATCAGCTGTTTCGATCCTCTCTCTGAGGTGGTGGGAGTCTGCGGGAGTTCGGAAATGTGACGTCACTTCCTGTGCCTGAAGCAGTTTCGTTTAGCGCATGCAAACCAAGGATCCAAACAAGGAATATTTCGGACTTCGTATTTCTCAACATTAGAGTTTTGGTAATATTTTAAACATGGCTACTTGCACATGCGCAGTATGCACTTCTGCTCAAAAAATCATTATTTTGTTCAATTTTTTAAAGAAATACCAACACATATTTTCCTATCTTTTCTGGAATTTTTTAAAAATGGGAGTTAATTTTTCAGCTTCATTTTTTTTCATGACTGTATGGGTACAGTAAGGGTCCGAAAACCGAGTTCAAAATCGCGATTTCCCCATAGGAGATTCTCGGGTTGGCGCATTGGCGTAGCCAGCTGATAAAAAGAGGCTTCACGCCAGATGCACAGGGAAAGGGGCTGTTACCATCTCCTCCTTCTTCTAACCTCCTTGGGAACAAGGTACATGTTGCGCCATCTATCAAGTTTTTCCGCTAGAACATATGACGAAGCTTCGTTTCGCACAAAAATATCACTCCTGGATTTCATGTTGCATCAGTGGAGATATTAGCCTCTTTGCTTTTTGATCAGCCCACGTATATATAAAAAACATTCGACTTAGACTACAAAAATTACGCAATACATTGAAGTGCCATTGAATTAGCAGAAGTTATGCAAATGCTTGGCTGATACTTCCGGGTTATTGCACATGCCAGGCCGAAACTGTGGTTAAGTACAGCCATCGCCACAGCCTTCCCAATCGTGAAAGATTACAAGAGTGATAGTTATGACGAATAATTTGGATGCTTTTCACAGAAGGCAAATTGTACGTGCCTGCAGGATGGATCACTCTGTATCGGAAGTTGTCAACATATTGGGGTTTTCCTATACTATAGTGTCCAGAATATTTCGGTAATGCAAAAATTCTGGCATAAGAACAAGCTTCCATATTAATTGTAGAGTTGTAATGGTCTTGACAGCTCGTGGTGCACACCGTTTCGGCCGTATTGTTTGAACTGATAGACGTAAAGCAATATCAAATATCACCATCGATTTGAACAGTTAATCAAGTAGCCATGTGAGTGCAAGGACAGTGCGATGTACTCTTAAACTTCTAGTGTTTAAGAGTACGTCGGGGCACAAGAGTACCTTGTTAACGCCAAGACACCGGGGTCTATAAGAGTACCGTATTAACACCAAAACACCAGGGCTCAGTGCGTTGCGTGTACAAAAGCACACCCACATTAGACCACAGAGGAATGGGGCGGATATGACGTCAGTCTCATGAATCCATGCAAGCTGGAACAGGACAGGCTGGTAGTAGCTCAGTAGTAGTCTAGGGTGTCTTTAGCTGGAATGCTTTTGAATTTTTGCTGCGAGTACAGTGGACTTTGAGTCCTCAAATATGTGGACACACTATCCGACCATTTACATCCATTCATGTCCAGGATGCGTTCCAGTAGCAATGGAGTATTTACAGCAAGACAACTACCTATCACACAGAACCCTCCTGGCTGCGATATGGTTACATTAGCATAAATGCTTCAGTGGCTACTTGTAAGCACGGATTTAAACCACATCGAGCATCATTGATATACTATTGAATAGGCTGTTCTGGCACTCGTCCTGTCAGCTACGAACCTGATAGAATTATGGGCAGCTTCAGAGAAGGTGTGCATGGAAATGACTGCAGAACATGTTTATAAGCTCGTGGAGTCCATGCTCTGTCGTGTGGCCACCGTTATTGGGACAAGAGGTGGCTCAACGCGTTACTAGGCAGGAATATCTAATTTAGTGGCACTTCAATGTCTATGAGGTTGAAGAACGTTTAGTTACAAGTAATTTCATTATTTTTTTTTGTTGTTGTTGAACACGATTGCGCTGTGTTTTCGCCCTTTTTCCTTCGTCCTGGACATTCCTCCTGGTGAACCTGGGACAAAGCCCAGCAAAACCGGGGTCGACAAGAAAATTAAAATTAGCTGTGATTAGACGCTGTTTTCTTCAACCTCAGATACTGTGAAAACACAAACTTGTCTGCGCGGGGATGGAAACCATGCCTCCTCGCTCCGGAGCCAGTTGTTCTAACCGATTGAACTACCCCGACGGAATGTGTCGATACAAATTTGTCGTCTTGACACGAGCTTCACCTCTGGAAATGATAGTACGTCACATCAACTCCCTCTTTTTTTCGAAGCGAAGAATGAATTTTTTTATTAATTCCAGACGAGATGTGTGGAACAAACATCACACATTGCAAAGAAACCAACAGCAAGTAGATCCGTTTTCCACAACCGGGCGCCCAGTGGGAAAACACAAATTTGTCAGTGGCTGGGATCGAACCCGCGACTACACATTCTGAAGCCAGTTGCTCTAATCGACTAAACAACACCGACGGAATGTATCGCTGCAGATTTGATGTCATGACACGTGCTTCACCCTTGTAGTACGTCACAATATGACAGGCTAAATACTAACCCACCCGTTGCGCTATAGGTCTGAGCGCTGGTTTCTTACATTCTTCCAAGATGGGTCAAGGTTCGAGTCCCTAATGAGGGATGGGTGGTGTGATTGCCTGCTGTACCTTTCCACACCCTGTAAAGAGGGACCCGTTGCAGGGAGTGGAAAGAGACAGCAGGCAAACACACCACCCATCCCTAACGACGACTGCTTTTATCCCTATGAGTTCCTCATGGCGGTAGTTAATCCTAGAAAAACAAGTTAGAAAAATTATGCAATGCATTGATTATGATACGCTTTCCAACATACCAGAAATCATTACTGAAGTTCTCACTCAAGTTATAAGGATAATGGCTGTGGAATAAATCTTGCTCCTGTGCCCTGACCTTTGATCCCAAATCGATGATATTCAACAGAACCGGTTCAGTATACCTCCGAAATAACATGATAAAGTTTTGTCGGATTGGAAGCATTTTTACGTGAGTTATGATGCATAAGGGCTATGGCACAGATTCCGCTCCTGTGTCCTAACATTTGACCCCATTTCGCCCATTTTCAATAGGATTCGTAGACCCCATTTCGCCCATTTTTAATAGGATTCGTTGACCCCATTACGCCCATTTAATAGGCGGGCACCTACAACATACTAACATTTCATCCAGATCGAAGAATGTTTACGCAAGTTATGACGCATAATGGCGATGGAAGTGATTCCGCCCCAATGTCCTGACCTTTGACTCCATTTCGCCCATTTTCAATAGGGTTTGTCACCAGGTTCTCCCCTACCATATACTAAAATTTAATGGAAATCGAACCTTTTTAACGTTAGTTATGACGCATAAGAGCAGTGGTATGGATCCCGCTCCTATGTGCTAACCTTTGACCCCATTTCGTTCACGTTCAATAGGGTTCCTTTCCCAGGTGATCCCCTCCCACATACTAAAAAGTCATCGAAATCGAACGATTTTTACGCGAGTTATCGTGCGGAAGAACATACGCATATAAAGCGTGACGTAATGAGGCAGATGGGAATCGGGACCATATGCTCGCCAGAGTGTGACGTCATAAAACTCTAATAGGATCCACACACAACACGTGTCGTAATGAGACAGATGGCGTGACCGCGCGCCAACATATCAAGCGCGAGATTGTGACGTCAAAATATCGTCCCCAGGTGGTCCCCTACCACATAATAAAATTTCATCAAAATCGAACCATTTTTACGCACGTTATGACGCATAAAAGCAATGGAATGCATCCCGCTCTTATGTCCTGACCTTTGACCCCACTTCACCCATTTTCAATAGGTTACATTCCCAGGTGGTCCCCTACAATACACTAAAATTTCATCGACATCGAACCATATTTACGCAAGATATGACGCATAAGGGCAATGGAATGGATCCCGCTGCTCTGCCGTGACCTTTAACCCCACTTCACCCATTTTCAATGGGGGTCATTCCTAGGTAGTCCCCTATGATATGCTAAAATTTCATCGACATTGAACCATATTTACGGAAGTTATGACGCATAAGGGCAGTGGAATGGATCTCGCTCCTATGCCGTGACCTTTGACCCCATTTCTTCCATTTTCAACAGGGTTTGTCCCCAGGTGGTCCCCTACCACATACTAAAATGTCGTCGAAATCGAACCATTTTCACGTGAGTTATCGTGCGGACGGACAAAGTTGGAGCATATACGCTTCTTCAGTTCAATACAATTTTATTAACAAGGTTGGGTTCAGGAGGCGAACATGGGCGTCCTGGTACATATATTGTACGGTAAAATATACAAACTCTAAAATTCTATGTACATTATATACAGCACGATGTATTGATTCACAAAGGAGCCTCGTGGTAAGAGGTACAGGCATTTTGCACAAGAACAATAAGAGAGATTGTCGAAACATTTCGTCTCGAAGCATAAGTATATTATAGTGCTGACAAATAACAGAACGAGAATATTATAATGAAGCACTGTACAAAAGGAGAACTGTAGATGACAAAGTAGACAATGTGAAACCTAAGGCAAACGGAATTACGATGTCTTAGTACTGGTAGAAAAAATTATAATCAAAGAGAAAACAAGTAAGACAATATACATTTGTACAGTATAGTGCATATTATATTCACATTTGTTAGAAGATATATGCTTTATGTTGAAGTTTGATTCCGAGAACCAATGGTGAGCATGCACGTTGAACTGAAGTTCAACAGAGCTAGGAGCAACGAGGTTATAAACTACCGACAGTCAGTTGTAACGTCGCTGGCATGCCGGCGAACCAGGAAGCGGCCGGAGACCAGGTGGAACGGAAATGTTGTTCTCTCTGTTGGGCGACGGCCACAAGGTTCTCTAGACGAAGTCTTGAGAGGAGACGCTCCCGAAAGTGGCACAGTAGTTCCACAGAAGCTTGGTGGATGGTATAAGGAGATGAGATATCTCGGCAGCGCTGATGAAATACGTAAATGACATGTTTCACCAGGATGAAAATATATGAGCAGATGGGTGGAAGCTTGACTGGCGGAGAGACCTGCAGGAGGAGTGTCTTATAGGCATCGAAAGGAAGATCAGTTGTGGCTGAACGTTGAGCAATGGAAAATGCAAGATGGAGTAGTGGAAGGAGGATGACACAATGTAGATAAACGTGAGAGACATCAGCTTCTTGAGCACAGAAGGGGCAAAAAGGTGAGTCAAGAATGGTCATGCGGTGGAGGATGGAAGTAACGGGAAGACGGCGGTGGAGAAAAAGCCAGTGAGTGTTTATTTCAAGAGGAGCTGAAAGAGGAGAAAGGATAGCAGACCAGACAGCGGTGAGAGAGGATTGGGAGACATCAGGGATGTGAAGGGGAGAAGGAAAGTGGGATTTTAAAAGTAACCGATAGAGAACTGATGTTGAAAGAGAGGATAGTGGAAGTGTAGATCTGCCGACTGAAAGAAAGAAAGGAAGGGGAGGGAGGCGGAAGGAACAAAGGTTAGGCCGGTGGTGGTTGCGAGATGAGGAAACTTAGCAATGATGGTAGAGAGTAGGGAGTCATAGACAGAGCGAGAAGAGGGTGAAAGTAGAACGGTGGGTGGGAGGCTGGCGTAGGGTCGCCAGGACAGATCTGAGGTTGCAAGGTCTTTGACGGTTACAACTCCGACTCGGAGCCAAGAAGGATAGGCGAAGCATGAAAGATGAGGGGGTGAAGAAGAGAGGAGAAGAACAGGGGTTCGGCAAGGAGTTCAGTGGTGGAATCGGGTGGGGATCGAGTGAGCGGGAGAGAGCGGAGAAAGGTAAGAGTCTCCCGTAAGGCAGGAGGAAGGCGAGAGTGAGTGGTAGTACGGAGGTCCATTAGAATGAAAGAAGTGAAAGTGAAATTAGTGTTGCTCGAAGAGGTGATGACATTCCTTGCGGTAACGGCGTCGGCAACAGGTGAGGTATGAAGACGGAGGAACGAAGTAATCCGGAGAGCTTGATAGTACAGTCGTGTATCAATTAGGCCAATGCCACCTTGGTCAGGAGGAAGGCTGAGCTTGGGGGCACTGAGCCAGTGGTGTCCGGTCCAGATAACTGAGGTGAAGCAGCGAGTGATATCATTAAGACGAAGAAGTGGGGATTTAGTAGCAAGCCAGGAATGTGTGCACATGGAGAGAAGATAGGTTTGCGCAAGACGTGCACGTTGAAAATATGAGGTGCAGAACTGCGCTTTTCGCCAAAACGCAGTTGACCGATGAAGACGTGGCTGGATGGTATTCCACGTTGCGCTGGAGGCTTCACCTGGGACGCCAAGATGTACGCCAAGGAAACGTTGAGAGGCTGAAGACCAGTGCGCTCCCCATGGGGAATCCAAACGGTCAACCCATGAGCCGCACCACAGGCCTGTGCATTTGGTTGTATTAATCGCAGCTCCGGAGCAGGAGGCGTAATCGGCGAAAAGACTTTGGAGCAAAGAGAGCTGTGAATCCAGGCGTATACAGAAGGTAACGTCGTCTGCATACGCCACGGAAGTGGTGACATCGTGTCTCGTGCGGGCGATGAGTGGCGGCAGGGTGGCTTGAAAGGAGCGTTGAACGGAGCGGAGAAAAGGTTCTAAGGCTATAGCGAAAAGTTGACCGGAGAGTGGGCAGCCTTGCCTCACTCCACGGCGGAAGAGGATTGGTGCTGTAAGAAAGGTGGGCAACTTGACCTGGAAACTGGCATCCTGGTAGAGGGAGGTGAGGAGAGAAATAAACGGAGATGGAAATCCAAATCGGAGAAGTGTGGCTGAGAGATAAGTGTGGGAGATATTATCAAAGGCGGACTGTTGGTCTAAAGAGAGGAGGGCGAGGGGTTCAGAGCGGGAGCGCGCAAGGTGAATTAGATCAGTCAGGAGATGGATGTTGTGAGATAGGGAACGGCCGGGAACTGTGTAAGTCTGGTTAGGGGAGAGGATGTAAGTGAGGATGGGATTTAGTCGTTGTGAAAGAAGCTTGGTATAAAGTTTGTAGTCGAGATTCAGTAGGGAAATTGGGCGCCAGTTCACCAAGTCAAGGAGATCACCTTTTTTGGGGAAAAGGACAACGTATGCATTTGTGAATCCCCTAGAGATAGGAGAGTAAGTAAAGGCAGCAGAGAAAGCGGATAGGAGAAACGGAAGAAGAAGAGGCAGAAAAGTTTTATAAAAGCTAAAGGTTAGGCCGTCCGGACCCGGAGCGGCACTAGAATTCAGAGAAAAGAATGTAGTGTTTAGTTCAGAGGGCGTGGGGGAAAGGAGTAGAGAAGATGCGAGATGGGGGGACCTGAGGTAGATTAGAAAGGAGAGAATCCATTGCTGCAGAGGATGGTTGAGGAGGTTCACTGAACTTCATGGAGAAGTACTGACGGACATGGGAACAAAGCGCAATCGGCTCATCTGATACCTCTCCAGAAGAAAGGCGTAGATGATGAAGTATGGACGAAGCTCGTCGGGTGTTTTCCACCGACGTCAGGAACTCATAGTTGTGAGCATCCGGCGTCAGGTGTTGCAAACGAAGTCGGCGGAGAGCTTGTTGCGCCAGAGGAGTGAGAAGAGATCGAAGCTCTTCTTGAAAGGAGGAGAAGAGAGGATCACTGAGACTGAGCATGGATAGCATTGAACGAACATAGTCTAGGCGCATGTTCTGGAGTGTCTTTAGTTGGAAAGAGTAGTTTCGGACATGCAGAACGAGCTGTTGCTTGATCTCCAACCAAGAATTTAATCCGCAGAGTGCAGATTGAAGCTGCGGTCGTCTGTCAATCAGGAATGACCGGACCGAAGAGCAGAATGCCGGGTCGGAGAGAAGTGCATCATCAAATGTCCACGGGAGAATTATCCTGGGTTTGAATGGTGCAGTATGGACTATGATGGCAATGGCGCAGTGGTCAGATGAGGCCGTGGGATGCACACTCGATTCTGTCACGGCAGGAAGTAGAGTACTGGAGGCATAAAACCTGTCAAGGCGGGCTAAGAAAGGATTTTGCGCATGAGAGGAGCGCCAAGTGTAATTAGTCGACCATGGATGAATATGCCGATGTACATCATGAAGAGCGTTGTTCGTGACAACTGTCTGGAGCAGGTTCGCCAGGGCATGGCGGCGCTTTCTATTTGTAGAAGACCTATCCAGAAGAGGATCCAGGGTACAGTTAAAATCCCCACCAACGAGAACATGGTCTGACGGTGGGATACGGTCGAGTGCTCTGCGAAGACGCGTGAAGAGAACTGATAAATGTGTTGTAGTGCTTGGAATATAAATATTGAATAAATGATATCTGGAAGACGCGATGGTAAAGGATGCATGCTGTAAGAGATCTCGACAAATATTTCTTACAGAGAGGGATGTGATAATAGAATTGAGAGTATGACTAATGCCGATGGCAAGACCGCTATGAGATGTTAGTCCATAGGCGTGATGAAACACAAAGTTCCACTGGCACCATCGAGAATAGACGGTAGATGGTTTGCAATTTGTCTCTTGAAGGAGGAGAATATCAGCCCCCAACGGGTTGAGGTCTTCATATGCTAGAGAGTTGCCGAGGGGGAAGCGAATCCCCTGCAATTAAGTGACACGATCTTGAATTGTGGGGTTCCTTGCCTCTAGCTGAAGATCTTTCAGAGCTGGAGGAAAAGACTTGAGACGATTATAGAAAATTTGTGCCCACGGATGGGTGGGAACATTCTGGCGGTAGAAATGCGACACATGGAAGATCTGCTCCGGCACAAGTTGGCGAAGCGATGGATTCTTGACTGCTAAGGCACGCGCTATTGCGTAGCTTGTCGGATTCGTTAAGTATGTATGGAGATCAATGTATGAGAGTGGTACGGGAGGTATATTGGCTGTCTGGAGAAATGCAGCGAACTCTTCGACCGTGGGAAAGGAGACTTCGGCTGGCGAGGTGTGTCGAGGAGAACTGCTGTTGGAGGTTGAACGAGGTGAAGTAGAGTTTTGCTTCTTCGCTACTCGCCTGCTGCGGCCTGAGCAGCGGCGCTTCAGTGGAGGCTCGGTCGTCTCATCCTCACACTGCGTCTCTGGACCAACGGACTCCACATCAGCTGTTTCGGAGGTTCCAGTGGTAATAGCTGGTTGTAAACCCTCTGAAAGGGACTCAGTGGTGGAGCGACGACGTTGCGGGAGTGAGGAGGCAATTGTAGGAAAGTCCTCTAGCGAAAAAGAGGAAGTGGCTGTGGGAGCGTTGCGTTGACCAACGTCTGTAAGCGGACTTTTTTCATCATATCTTGGCTCCGAGGCCTGCTGTGCTGAAGTAGATGGTGTAGTACGCTTCGAGGTAGGAACAGTACCTGTAGGAGCGCCAGTCGGAGTCGGTGGAACTTGATGTGGGCAGTGCACGCGAAGATGGTTTTCGCCATGGCAAAGCGTGCAGTGCAAGGAGGTAATGACGTCGATTCTCCGACGTTGTTGGCCACACCGTACGGTTAGGATCTTCGGGCACGCAAGTAGATGATCGTCCGACGGAAATATGACACGGGCACTTCGACGAAACCCTGCAATGGATTTGTCATCGGGATCTCTGGGCGCCGCCGAAAGGGTCGTTGTTGGTCCAACCACTCGGCCAAATTTGCTGAGTAAAGTGCATAGAGCGACATCTGAGACTTCAGGCGGGACTGGGTGGAAAGTGACCTGGATAGGTCGCTGCGCCACAGGTTCAGCCAGAAGATGCACATCTTTGATGGATAAGCCAGCAGTCATCACAAGGTCTGCATGTTCTTTACGGGCAAAATACACTAATACGGCCCGTGGCTTTCGAGCCATATGAGTGATATAAGCTCCTGTAGGAAGCATCTTCTTTAGGGCAATACTATATTCCTTGAGTTTCGTGTCTGGTAATGCATCAAAACAGACACCGAAATCCATTGTGGAGAAAAATTGTTTCCCGGCTGGGGAATCCTCTGGGATATCGATGGTGGCAGAACTACCCTCAACACTGACGTAAGAGTCAGGAAAAACGGGAGCAATAAACTTGAAAGGAACTCTTGCTCCGGAGGTCACTTTGGAGTAAGTGAGAGACATAGAGTTGGCAGCGGAAGGATACAACACAGTGCTGATTGCTGGTAGCGGCTTGGTAAACTGAGTTGAGCCAGTAGAAGGCAACGCAACCGTGCAATCGGTCACATCCATAGCTTCGGCAAATGAATCAGGGACGTGCGTCAAGGTGACGTCACTCTCCTGGACAGGGATATCAGTTTGAGCTTTTGCAGAGGAGTCGCGCGTCACATCTTGAATGCGTATGACGTCTCCGACAGGCATAAATGCTGATTGGTCTCCTGAGAGTGAGAAGGAGGTTGAATGAGCATCACTGATGTGGGCGTGGACATCACCCTTCTCAGTGCCTGCCATTGAAAATGGCGAGGACTAACTTAAGGATCGATCAGCTTGATCGAAAATAATAAAACGCTGAATGCAAACAAAATATGCAACTCACCGACTTGGGAGCTGAGCTAAAAGAATGTACAGATCTTCTTCTCGAAGGGGAACACAAAAATAGGAACAAACACTCACTATATACTTCCAAAAACTGGGCACAAACACAGAGCTCGAAAGGAACTTGACTATATCGGTTATACGCTTCTTCAACCTACGGTTGGAAAGCGTAAAACATTAAACATCTTTAATCTGTCTTCTATTCCTTATGGATTTCGAAAATAAGCTAGATAACACTATTAAACAAATGTAGAGTTACTTCCCTGACTTGTGGTACGACATCCCGCCGCCTCAGGACTAATATTTTTTTATTGAGGGTTTAACGACCACCATGAGCAACTCAATTGGCTATAAGCAGTTGCAATTAATTTTATGAATATTTTGTTCTCACGAGTAGCAAGACCAAGTTATGCCGCCACGGCGGCGCAGTGATATGAGCGCTGGTTACTGACCGCTCGTCCAAGTGGGCCCGAGCTGGGGTCCTAGATAAAGCACGAGCCGGGTACCTGTCTTATGGCACTGACATTCTCCGTTCTTTGGAGCTAGTAACCCTAGATTACACTGTTAAGAATTCTGTAGTAGGTTGCACCAAATGGTGGTGCTACACCAGCTGCACCATTTTTGAGACAAAGGTAAACCACTATATGTTGCACGAAACTTACAAAAACATAGTGCAATGGGTGCAACTTCGCCCCCATTCAGGTTGGATACCGTAATATGGTGCACAATTGAATCATGTATTTGTTTGTTTCATGCATCGTACAATGGTCTACCTTTGTCCCAAAAAGTTGTGCAACTAGTGTAGCACTACTTTTTAGTGCACCTACTACACTGGCGTGCAAAAATTAAGGACGAGACGGTTTTTTGAATGTAACGTCGTGCAGAAGTGCTCCACATCTTCTCAAATCATATTATAAGATTCCCAAGATGTAAGAAGGTAGAACAAGTGAGCAAAACCGTCCAAACAAGGAATCTAAAGGCTACAAAGGCAATTTATTGAAAAGGTAGCTTCAAGCACAACTGGACAGAAGACAGAAACGTCCATGTGACAGGCGGCTGCCAAGAAAACTCCAGTCTCTGGTAGGGAATATGATCACCCCTGACTGCTTTGCAGGATTTACAACGTCTGTCCATGTTGAGGACAAGGTTGTCAAGAAGCTGTTGAGGCATCGCGGCCCATTCCTCTTGTAGCGCCAATCGCAGCTGCGAAATCGTTGCTGGCGGTTGGTGACGTGCTGCAAAGCGTCTCCCGAGAAGGTCCCACACGTGTTCGATTGGACTTAGGTCCGGGGACCTTGCGGGCCAATCAATGCGTTGAATATCTTCACTCTCGAACAGCTCTGCGACAGCCACTGTACGATGAGGTGTAGCGTTGCCGTCCATGAAGAGGAACTCAGGACCCACAGCACCTCTAAACAGGCGCATGTGAGGCAGGAGAACCTCGGTACAATAGACTGAACCTCCTTGGAAGATGTGGAGATCAGTACGGCTGTCCCAAACGAGAACTCCGCCACCTCCAAACCGGTCCCTTTCAATGATGTTGGAGGTGTGATTGCGCGTTCCCTGCTCTCTCCAGATGTGTATACGTCCAGAATCGCTGGTCAGACAAAGTCAGCTCTCATCCGTAAACAGAACTCGACCCCATTTCTGATGTGTCCAGTTCTTGTGTTCCTGGCATCACAGAAACCGCCGTCTCCGATGAGCAGGCTTTAATGGCACACACCGTACTGATCGTTGTGCAAATAGACCACATTTGTGCAGCCTCCTGGCCACGGTAAAACGCGATAATTGACGCCCAGCTGTCTGTTGCATGTGCCTTACGTTTTCTCCAGCTGTATGCCGTCTGTCTCTTTTCGCCTGTAGGACAATTACCGGTCGTTCGCCGCCGTGGTTGCTCATGGACGACCACTGCTAAACTTTCGGACAGCTGTTCCTGTCATTTGAAATGCTCTCCAAGCTCATGAAACGATGCTGTGAGCGATCCCGAACTCGTCGGCCACACTAATCACACTTCGACCTTCTTACAACTTCCCAATGACTCGACCTCGGGTAAAGTCATCCAGATGTCGTCTACTAGATTGCCTGTTGGCCATATCACACGGTGGCAGCAACACGACGTCGTTCAAACCGATGTACACCGTGCAATAGCTTTCACTGAATTGTTGAGCGTACACCGCCCGTGTGCTTTATACCAGTCCGACACTCTCCCCTCCCCTACGTCATGCTGCATATATGCGCATGCCCTACCGTACCGGACCCTAGTCTATCTCCTGAGTGGTCTTTCGGTCCGTTCTGCCTGCTCGTTCCGCTGTTATGCTAATTTCTCCTCTTTGTCCTTAATATTTGCACACCAGTGTACAAACTTCTTGACAGTGTAAGAACGGGCCGCTATTTATAGTCCTAAAAGTTGCTCACGGTGGTCGGTAAACCCTGAAATAAAAAACAAATCATACTTTAATTTCTTTCCCAAAAATATGGGCAGCCCCGGTGGCTCAGTGGTTTAAGCGCTGGCTTCTGATCATTCGTCCGAGATGGGTCCGGGTTGGAATCCCTGTAAGGCATGGGTGTTGTGTTTGTCCTACAACACTGGCTCTCTCACTTCCCTGGAGTCAGTGGCCCTAAATTAGGAATGGGCGACTGCTTATAGCTCATTGAGTTGCTCATGGTGGTCTACCCCCAATCAAAAACAAAATGTGGAAGATATTGGTATGAGTTTTTGGAAATGCACCTCAGACGACAGCACAAACGCAGTTTATAGAAATGACACCTGGTATTAAATTCAGTTCCCTCTTTCATAGAGTTGGGCTGGTAAATGTTAACAATCGTTTAAAAATGTTCTTCATATATCGATGCGACGCTCCGGTGGCGTAATTGGCTAAACGCTGGCTTCTGATTATTCGTCTGAGATGGATCTGGGTTCGAATTCCGGAGAGGCATGGAAGTTGTAGTCTAATGCTGTCTTATGACCGATCGTCGTTTGTCTTACAGCACTGGCTCTTTCCCTTCCCTGGAACCAGTGGTCCAAAATTAGGGACGGGCGACTGCCCACTGTTGCCTATAGCCCACTGAGTCGGTCACAGTGGTCGTCGAACCTCCAATCAAAAAAAAAATAAGTCGATACAAGCGCTGTGAGTTGGTATGTATGTATTCAGCCTCGTGCATGGAGACCTGGAATACATCGAAAAAGTGGTTTGAGGATTGAAAATAGATTACTCATAGTCCAAGAGCGCCCATAGTGAGTGAAAGGGGAGGGGCTCGAGCCCCCTAGCCGTTATTATAGCTACATTTTTGATAAATTTAAAACACTAAAATAGACGAAACCTTTTTTAAAAGCATTTTTAAAAATAATAAGTTATTAATGATTGATTGCATGAATTATTTTTGTTGTATTTCAGTATTTTGTACATTTACTAAAGTGTTTAACAGCCTTGAAGGAGGTAAGGATTTTTCTTAGCCCCCCCCACTAAAAGTACTCATATGGGCGTCACTGCCATAGTCGTCTACGATAGCATTGGAGTAACTCGAGATAGCTGCTCACGAACTTGGTTGACGAAGATTACGTGTACAATGGGTGCAAACCGTGCTAAATGTAATCAACGTTAAAATCAGAATTTTGGTGTTTAGTTGGTGGTTTAACGACTATTATGAGCAGCTGGTAAAGCTATGTCCATAATTTTGGGCCATTAGCTCTAGGTAGGGAAGAAGCTGGCGTTGGAGGAGAGTCACACACACCCATGCCACAACCAGGAACTCGAACCAGGACACGGCTCCCACGACTAGCGAGAAACCTGCTCGTCTAACACCACTTGGCAACTAAGGCTGCCAAATCAGAATGCCCATCTGCAAAGAACACAGAACGCAACACTTTCCTTTGTCGCTGCCATTGGTTTGTGGTGCTACTCTGAGAAACGAAATTGTAAAAACTGAAAGTAATAAACAGCAATATTCACACATTACTCTAAATTGATGAATACGAGCCGTCCCGGTTGTGCAATGGTCTAAAAGCTGTCTTATGACAGTTCGTCTAAATGTGTCGGGGTTCGAATCCCGGCAAGGTAGGGATGTTGTATTTACCCTACAGTAGTACTGGCTTTCTTCCTGCCCTGGAAATATCCGTCCTGATTTAGGGACGGACGACTGCTTGTAGTCCATTGAGTTGCTCATGGAGCTGGTCAAACTCCAAACAAAATATAAAATTATGAACATAGATTACGGTTTCGATGAGGTACAATCTAAATGTTATCAGCCTCCCCGGTGGCGCAGTGGTCTAAGGCGCTGGCTCATGACCATTCGTCCTTGTTGGTTCCGGGTTCGAATCCCGGTGATGCATGGGTGTTTGTCTTTCGGCACTGGCTCTCTGTGTACATTGGTCATTTAGCATACTGTTAAACCATGTTTGTTGTGTACATGTTCCTAATGTGTTATTTGATCAACACTGGCTCTCTGCATACATTGGTCATTTAGCATACTGTAAAACCATGTTTAATGTGTACTTGTTCATAATGTGTTACTTGATCAACACTGGCTCTCTGTGTACATTGGCCATTTAGCATACTGTAACACCATGTTTGATGTGTACTTGTGCATAATGTGTTACTTGATCAACACTGGCTCTCTGTGTACATTGGTCATTTAGCATACTGTCAAATCATGTTTGATGTGTACTTGTTCACAATGTGTTACTTGATCAACACTGGCTCTCTGTGTACATTGGTCATTTAGCATACTGTAAAACCATGTTTGATGTGTACTTGTTCATAATGTGTTACTTGATCAACACTGGCTCTCTGTGTACATTGGTCATTTAGCATACTGTAAGACCATGTTTGATGTGTACTTGTTCACAATGTGTTACTTGATCAACACTGGCTCTCTGTGTACATTGGTCATTTAGCATACTGTAAAACCATGTTTGATATGTACTTGTTCATAATGTGTTACTTGATCAACACTGGCTCTCTGTGTACATTGGTCATTTAGCATACTGTCAAATCATGTGTGATGTGTACTTGTTCATAATGTGTTACTTGATCAACACTGGCTCTCTGTGTACATTGGTCATTTAGCATACTGTCAAATCATGTTTGATGTGTACTTGTTCATAATGTGTTACTTGATCAGCACTGGCTCTCTGTGTACATTGGTCATTTAGCATACTGTAAAACCATGTTTGATGTGTACTTGTTCATAATGTGTTACTTGATCAACACTGGCTCTCTGTGTACATTGGTCATTTAGCATACTGTCGAATCATGTTTGATGTGTACTTGTTCATAATGTGTTACTTGATCAACACTGGCTCTCTGTGTACATTGGTCATTTAGCATACTGTAAAACCATGTTTGATGTGTACTTGTTCATAATGTGTTACTTGATCAACACTGGCTCTCTGTGTACATTGGTCATTTAGCATACTGTCAAATCATGTTTGATGTGTACTTGTTCATAATGTGTTACTTGATCAACACTGGCTCTCTGTGTACATTGGTCATTTAGCATACTGTCAAATCATGTTTGATGTGTACTTGTTCATAATGTGTTACTTGATCAACACTGGCTCTCTGTGTACATTGGTCATTTAGCATACTGTCAAATCATGTTTGATGTGTACTTGTTCATAATGTGCTACTTGATCAACACTGGCTCTCTGTGTACATTGGTCATTTAGCATACTGTAAAACCATATTTGATGTGTACTTGTTCATAATGTGTTACTTGATCAACACTGGCTCTCTGTGTACATTGGTCATTTAGCATACTGTAAAACCATGTTTGATGTGTACTTGTTCATAATGTATTACTTGATCAACACTGGCTCTCTGTGTACATTGGTCATTTAGCATACTGTCAAATCATGTTTGATGTGTACTTGTTAATAATGTGTAACTTGATCAACACTGGCTCTGTGTGTACATTGGTCATTTAGCATACTGTAAAACCATGTTTGATGTGTACTTGTTCATAATGTGTTACTTGATCAACACTGGCTCTCTATGTACATTGGTCATTTAGCATACTGTAAAACCATGTTTGATGTGTACTTGTTCATAATGTGTTACTTGGTCAACACTGGCTCTCTGTGTACATTGGTCATTTAGCAAACTGTAAAAACCATGTTTAATATGTACTTGTTGATGTGAAATATCTGTCTGCCTGTTTGCCATGTCTCTGTGCCAATAAATCATTAAAAACCAAACCTCGAAATAAAAAAAAAAGAAAGGTGTTATCGCATTATTAATTCACGCTTGTACTGGAATTACGCATTTTTTGCAGTATATTGCGTCTGCTTGCCATTTATATTGGTCGTTAAACCTCCCAATAAAATTATTTGACAGAAAATATTATTTTTGCTAACAAATGACAAATAAAAACGATCGGAAACAACGACAATGTGCTCAATCCTAGCATAAATCTTCTGCGATAATTTAACAGCCGCACGTCTTGGAAATAACGATCAATTAAATTGTGTTTTCCCCGTTCAAAACTGTAACTCCTCTGAGAAAGTGAAACTATCTGTGTTTGTGCAATCAAATACGTCGTTGATTTTTCTGGTCTAAAGAGATTAACACAAAACGTACCATACGATATCGGGACACAGATTTCTGAACAATAACATCCTAGTTGGAGACAACTTTGCCAGTTCCGTTACACGTGGCAATCAGAGCCAACACAGACACAAGGAGAGTCATTTAGACTAATTTTCTTCAAAATTACGACTGCAAAAAACGGAAAAATGATAACGAAGGAAATGAAAGCGCATTCCTGAACTGCAGCCAGACTTTTTTTTATCTGTTAGATGTTTTAAAGACCGCATTTCGTTGAAGTCACGTAGACGACAATGACTTTGCGAAAAGAAGCATGAAGAGAAGCTATTCAAATCACCAGGTGCTGTATATTCTGGCTGTTATGCACCGCTTAACGAAGGACATAAAAAAGACTGCTTAATGGTTTCTTTGGAAGCAATGCAACAATCTAAGGCTAATGCGAAATTAAACGACCATTACAAGAGAAAATTGAAAATAATAACAAAATTGTTGGATATTGTTTGTCTAAAATCAAAAGATGACGATTATGACAAAAATAGAGGCACTAAATAAAGGGTTATAAAGCAAAATTAAAAAAGATTGATTGCGAGGAAGAAGTTGTGAAAATGATAAATGTGTTCGGATACGATTGTTAGATATTTCCTAAATTGTTGTTCGTAAAAAATCTTAGATCATCCGCCAAATTTTTCGACTGGACGAAGATGATTTCAAGATTTCTAGTATAAAATTTAAAGATGAAAATTCGGAGACAAAATTGAGGGCAGTAACAAGTGTTCAAAGACATTATATCCAGTTGTTTCTCATAAGAAACGCGATTCTTATGACGAAGAGCTGGATATAAAGATAAATATATTAAAAGCTTTCAGCGCAAAATTACATGAAGATAATTTCAAAAAAATTGGGAAAGTAATAAACAGCTGATGCAAAATATTGAGGTGATGATTATAAGAAAAAAGATGCTGAAGGTTTGGTGTTCTTTGGTTTTAAGAATATAAATTAGGGTGTTTCATGAAGAATGTCCGAAAGGAATAGTAAAGTAGCTGTTGGTCGTAGCAGTAAAGTGAAAAATGCAAAATACGAAGTTAACAGAAGACAATTCAGCTATTATAGTTGCACCCCCGGAATGGATAAATTTCGAAAAATACGAAAATTAAATATTTATAATTCCCCCACTGAAACCAAAGTCGATTAGTAAAAAAACTCGCCCCACTGCATTAGGGGGAGAGAAATTTACACGGACGATCTAGAGCAGTGGTCTCAAACTCAGACCTTTGGAAGGGTCACTTTCCAGTTTTGAAGGAATTTAGAGGCCGTATGAGTATTAATAAATGTCTTATAAATAAATATCAACTTTACAAAACTACACCAATGGCTTGGCACTAGAGTGGAATACTATTTCTAATTATCGGTAAATAGTAAAAACAAATGCTTCATCAATCACTGATAACAATCACCTTTGCATAACAATTATTTTCACTTAAATCTTAAAACAATCACATTTTACCAACTAAACACGGTACGTGGTACAGAAAAAAATTACATGCTCCGGAAGCTGTGACTTAACTTATTCTTTTCAAGACATTTTACTTGCTTCATTCTTAAAAAAAAACTGTTCACATGAGCATGTTGTTCCGAACATAGACAGAACCCGTGTAGCTAGGTTAGGAATGTTTACGTACTTGTCCTTTGAAACCAAGTGGTAAAACTCTCGTTAGGTTGCAGCTGTTGATTTTTTCTTTAGGAAAGTATCACACTGAACGTCTATTAATTCACACTTAAGTTCTTCAGGCGCGTTGTCTTCGTTATAGGAAAATGGTGAATTCAATATATTGATGATGTTTTCCATGTCTTTGAAATATTCAAACCGCCATACAGTTATATTCTTCGTAAATAAACTTGTTACTTATGAAGCAGATGACTTTATCAAATATTACTATGTTTATATTATAATTAATATAAACTGAGTGGCCACTTTATTATGACCACCTGACAGTTTTAAGCAAACGAGCTATGTTTGCACGCTGTTGCCGCCAGAGAGCGAGGCTAGTATAAAAAGGGAAAGCTTAGTGCTTGCGACAGTAGTAGAAGTGATGTTTGGGTGACGAGATGGGTAAAAATTGCGATTTGACGGACTTTCAACGTGGGATGATTGTAGGAGCTCGGAGCCATGGAGCGAGCATCACCGAAACCGCCGCATTCGGGAAATGTTTCAGAGCAGCTATTGTTAAAGTGTTTAAAGACTGGACTGTCAGCCAAAAAACTGGGTCTCTACGTGCAACGTATGGTCGTCATCAACTAGTGACTGCTCGGGCGGAACGGAGAGTGTACAGACTGGTAACAGACAAAAGAAGGGCAACAGTGCAGCAAAGTACAAACCATCTTAATCAAGGATCCTTTCAAATGATCTCTGCACGCACTGTTCGCTGTACACAGCATCGGACGGGATATGGAAGACGAAACCCTGTTCGAACACCTTTGCTGTCTGCAGTTAACAAGAAAAAACGTCTCCAGTTCGCATTGGAGCACAACGATTGGACAGTCAGTTATTGGAAACAAATTATGTGGTCCGATGAATCACGTTTTCAGTTGCACCATGCCGATGGCCGAGTGAGAATTTGGCGGAAGCAGGAAAGCATGGACCCCAAATGCATTGCTACAACCCTTCAAGCTGGTGGACGCAACGTTATGGTTTGGGGAATGTTTTCCTGGCATGCTTTGGGCCCTTTAATTCGTGTTGATCAACGTCTGACTGGCACATCATATCTAAACATCGTTGCGGACCAAGTGCATCCTGTCATGTGGATGGTTTATTCCAATGGCGATGGCTACTTTCAACAAGATAATGCGTCCTGCCATAGTGCTTGTATTGTACAGGATTGGTTTCAGGAACATGCCGGTGAGTTTACTTTGCTTAGGTGTCCCCCACAATCTCCAGATCTCAACCCCATTGAGAATTTGTGGGATGAAGTTGAACGAGCCATCAGACAGCTGGATCCACAACCCTGCAATCTCACACTTCTGGAAAGTGCTATTCATCAAGCATGGTCTCAGATTCCACAAACCACCTATCAACATCTCATGGAGCCCATGCCACGAAGAATCGACGCAGTATTAAAGGCAAAAGGTGGCCCAATGAGGTACTGAGGGGGTGGTTATAATAAAGTGGCCACTCAGTGTATTATAACTACTTGAAAAAAAGGATTATTTACTTTTGATTTGTAATCATTCATGCGTGCCGCATACCACCCGCGAGCCGCGAATTTGAGACCACTGCTTTAGTGGAATATTTCTCTCAGATATCGACAGCAGTTGAAGTTCTGGACGTATG
Source organism: Macrothele yani (assembly GCA_039090855.1). Taxonomy (NCBI): domain Eukaryota; kingdom Metazoa; phylum Arthropoda; class Arachnida; order Araneae; family Macrothelidae; genus Macrothele; species Macrothele yani. Next base: position 113,060,314 of record CM077013.1, on the reverse strand, counting down.
CCACCTTACTTGCTGTGATCACGTGCAGCGTTAACGTCCGCAAATAGTACACATGGAGGACATCGGCAAATTCATTAAAAAAAAGGACAACCGACATGTCTGTCTCACAATCACATCGAACGCCTCTGATGTCTGAACTCACAACATGTCGGTTGAATTTTTATAAATGAATTTGCAAATGTTCTATTCGCGGGCGTTAACGCTGTACATGTTCACTGCGGGTAAGTTGGCACTCGTCCAGAACTTCAACTGTGGATATCTCAGCGACATATTCCTCTAAATCGTCTAGGTAAATTTCTTTCCCCTTAATTCAGAGGGGCGAGTTTTTTTACTAATCGAATTTGGTTTCCGTGAGGGCTGTATAAATATTTAATTTTCGTATTTTTCGAAAATTATCCATTCCGAGTGGTGCATCTATCATAACTGAATTGTCATCTGCTCGCTGAGTATTTTGTATTTTTCACTTTACTGCTACGACCAAACGTTACTTTCCTATTCCTTTCTGAGCTGTATACGTGAAAACTCAGTTTACCTAAAACATCAATATTACGTGAAGCTTGATTAACAATAATAGCTGGTTTCATTTTAACTATAATGTTGGATAGTTTAACATCTAATTTCCTTCAGTACAGAAATCTCACTTCAAGAATACTTCAAGAGATATACTTACATTTTTTTTATTCAGGTCAGCAAAGACAATGGTCACCCAATAATAATGAAGCACAGCTTTCAATGCACACGCTTATCAAGCTCGAATTGCATCAGCCTTTAAGAATATAACATGGACTATGGGCATAACAAAAATCTCATTTCAAATCAGTAACAATCTCTAGCCGAATTTAAAGAAACGTGAGTTAGCCAGTGCATCCAGCGAAAGACAGCAGCATACATCTAACAAACGACAGCCGCATAACCTAACTAAAGACAGCAGCATACATCTAACGAAAGACAGCAGCATTCATCTATAACGAAGGACAGCAGCATACATCTAACGAAAGACAGCAGCATATATGCATACATCTATACCCAAAGACAGCAGCTACATCTAACGAAAGACAGCAGCTACATCTAACGAAAGACAGCAGCACACACATCTAACAAGAGACAGCAGTACACATGTAACGAAAGACAGCAGCATACACTAACGAAAGAGCACATTACGCCCTGCTGACGCAGTCGCCTAAGCGCTGGCTTATGACCATTCGTACGAGTTGGGCGCGAGTTCGAACCCTGTGAGGCACGGATGTTGTGTTTTTCTTACGGAACTAGTTCTCTCTCTTCCCTGGAACCAGTGGCCTTAAATTAGGGACCAGCGACTTCTTATAGCCCATTGAGTTGCTCACAGTGGCCGTTAAACCCCCGATAAAAAAAGGAAAAAAACTCTAACGAGAGACAGCCTCAACATATTGGGTTGTCAGAAAAGTCATGACGTATTTTAGCCATGTTTTGCAAAGGTTATTCATTTATTGACAGAAAGAACAAAGATCAATCAATGATATAATGCCCGCTTTGTTCGATAACCTTTTGTCATCTTTCAGTGAGCTGCAGAATGCCTCGTTCATAGAAGGACCTGTCTTTCGAGGCGATAAACTGTGCAAGGTGCTGATTTACAGCCTCATCCGAATTGGACGTTATACCACGCAAAGACGGTTGAAGAGAGCGAAACAAGTGGAAGTCTGACGGCGCAAGGTCAAGCGAGTATGCTGGGTGTGGCAACACATCCCACCCAAGCTCCAGTAATTTTTGGCGGGTGATCAAACTTGTGTGTGGTCTCGCGTTGTCGTGATGGAACACAACACTTTTACGATGAACGAGCTCTGGACGTTTCTGGATAATGGATTCGTTCTAACTATCCAATTGCCGACATTACACATTCGAACTGATTGTTTGGTTCCGTGGTTGGAGCTCGAAAAACACGATACCTTTAAAATCCCGGCACACTGAGACCAGAACCTTCTGCTGATGAATGTCTGATTTGGATGTCGTTTGAGGCGAAACAGCACGTCGGGACCAAGACGGTTTGCGCAGCATATTGTTGTACACAATCCACGTTTCGTCACCAGTTATCAGTCGCTTCAAAAAAGGATCGTTTTCCTCACGTTTAATGAGCATATCGCAGGTGTTTATACGCGCCGTCAATTGAGCTTCTTTGAGTTCATGAGGAACCCACACATCGAGCTTGTTTACGTATCCCAGCTTCTTCAGGTGGTCGTGAACGCTTGAATGATGGATTTGCAATGTGTCTGCAATCTCTTGTGTTGTGTAACGTGGGTTTGACTCTACCAATGCCTTGATTTGGTCGTCGGCAACCTCGGTTGGCCTCCCGGACCGAGGAGCATTGTTGAGGTCAAAATCACCAGCACGGAATTTTGCGAACCACCGCTGGCTGGCACTGACGTTAATGTGAAGCATTGTCCCCTCACATATTACGCAACTTTCCACAGGCTTGACGCGCGTTCTTCTCTTTACGGAAGTAAAACAGTAAAATATTGCGAACATGCACAGTTTGGTCTTCCATCTTCAACTTGATGTCAAATCTCCGCAAATCAACCAAATCGCTCACTATTCCTTTTAGACTGCAGCTAGAACTGGCACCTGTCGAATGCCATAGCGATAACAGAGCTGCTCATGCCTCTAGTACTTCCAATTACTGCCAACCGCCATCGGGTGCCGAAATACCTCATAACCTTTCCGACAACCCAATACATTGCAAATCTCGTTTTTATCTCTGTTTTCACATAAGTCACTCAACCTCTGATCTCAATGCAGTTGCAACAAAACATTCAGTCGAGAGAGAAAAGTTGAGAGAGAAAATGTCTGCTGTTGCAAAATGCTTAAAGAGAACGAACTGAAATTTACGTACATAGATACAAGAACTAGAAAGGAAAGTTAAATTAGATTATACGTTACAAAGAGGATTAGATAGAAACTAAAAGATTACGATTGCGGACAAAATTTAAAGACCATAACAATTGTTCACAGTTGTTAGTTAGTAAAAGGTAGAAAATACACTCATTGTCATAAAAATCCGCGCACCAAGTAGGAGGCATCGGATTGAAATGAGAGTTTAGTAGTGAAATGGTACATACCAAGGACAGAAGTGACTACAGTATCACAGCAGCAGGACGATTTGCCGCGGACATACGGTATACATTCCGGTCAGCGTTAGTACACCGTCGGACTGCCTGGTGCTCGGATGCATGCGGTGATACAGTCCGGCATGGAGTCAAAGAGACGCCGTATGTTTTCCTGAGACAGATTGGCCCACACGTCTTGCAACTGACGCTATAGATCACGAACACTGGATCATGGAGAAAGCTGGCGTCCCATCTGGTCCCACACGTTCTCGATGGTTGAGAGATCAGGCGATCTGGCAGGCCACGGAAGCATCGAAGCATGACGTAGACAGTCCTGGGAAACCCGAGCCGTGTGCGGACGGGTGTTATCTTGTTGGAAAATGGTTCCGGACCACCCAACCAGAAATGGTAGCACATGGGGCCTCAGGATCTCCTGTACGTAGCGCTAACGTCCCTCGGATCACTGAGAATGAAGTCCGATTGTGATACGCAATTCCTCCCAGACCATAACGCCTGCAGTTCGAGACGTGTGCCGCTGTACAGTGAGGTTGGGATTGTATCGCTCACCTGCGGTCGTCCACTCTCTGACACGGTGGTCGTCCGTTCCCATACAGAAGCGGGATTCGTCGCTGAACATTATATGTCGCCAGTCCGTAGTATTTCACGTTGCTTGCTGCTGACACCACTGCAATCGACGCCGAAGATGGTCAGGTGTTAATGGCAGAAAAGGTAAGGGCCGTCGAGAGGGCAGATTCGCCTCTGCCAAGCGTCTGGAAATGGTTCTGGCGGACACAGGAGTCCCATGTACAGCCGCCACATGTATCTGAATATTGGAAAAATACGTCTTTTGCATCTGTGCGTGCCGCTCACACGATCCTACGGTTCTCTCTGCTGGTGGTGTGTCTGGGTCGTCCAGAGCCATACTGCCGTGTCTGGGTGCCTTCTCGCGTCCATTACTACCAACACGATTGCACCGTACTGTCCGACCGGCCCAAATGGCGGGCGGACAGTACGAACTTACTAACTATCGTCCAATCACATGCCTCCCAACAACATTCAAACTTTTCACAAGAGTACTAGCAAGATCAGTATATGACTACTTATGGGAAAACAATTTGTACCCAGTAGAACAGAAGGGGACTTCAAAAGGTCAAGAGACACAAAAGACCAGCTGCTAATTGCCAAAATGGTACTAAAAACTCCGAAAGAAGAAAACCGAATTTGAATATGGCATGGGTAGATTACAAAAAGGCTTTGACTCATTGCCACACAGCTGGATTAACACTTGTTTGGAACTATTTGGAGTTTGCAAGAACATCTGCCGATTCCTCAAAGAAAATATGAAAAACTGGAAAACAATGTTACATGCATATGATGAAAAACTCGGAGAAGTTAATATCAAGAGAGGTATATTTCAAGGGGATTCTTTGTCGCCTTTACTGTTTAATATCTCTTTAATTCCATTGTCAATGATTTTGAACAAAACAAAAATGGGCTACCACATTTCGGATCAACATGGGAAAATATTATCTGCTGTACATGGATGACCTTAAATTGTATGCAAAAAGTGCCGCCGAACTTGAAACATTGCTGCAAATATTTAGTGATGATATACAAATGGAATTTGGACTGGAATGTATAGTACTATCCATTCGCCGGGAAAAAGTCCAGAATATAGATGGAATAGAACTAGAAAATGGTAATATAATGAAATCATTGCCAGAAAATGAAAATTACAAATACCTTGGAATTCTTGAATCAAATAACATCTTGCATACAAAAGTCAAAGGTCTGACTCAGAGTGAGTACATCAAGAAAGTACGAAAAATATTGAAATCAAAACTAAATGGTGGAAATACAATCAAAACAATAAATACATGAGACATTCCAGTAATCAGATACCCAGCTGGAATAATAGATTGGACCCTAAGTGAATTAGAAATACTGGATCGGAAAACTCGAAAGATATTGAACAAATGGACGATGTCATTACTCTTTCCACCTTATTTTTTTTTTTTTTTTTTTAAACAACGCATAGCGACTGAAAAATTGTATTCCGGCACTGCTGGGATCGAACCCCAGAACTCTCGATAACTAGTCGAGTGCGTTCGAATTTACGCTACAGCGCCAACAATTCTCAGCGCAATGCGTGGTTTATCAGTCAGCATCTGACTACACGAATGCGTATTGATGGTCTCAGCAACTGAGATGTCGTCATCTGGTGGCATTTAACGCAACAGCTATTTTAATTGTAGCTGATAAATTCAAAGGGCGATAGAAATGGTTAATACATATCAAATACGTGGAGATAATGTAAATGGACGATGTCATCACTCTTTCCACGTTATTTTTTTTTAAACAACGCATAGCGACTGAAAAATTGTATTCCGGCACTGCTGTGGTTTTTGCGTGATAAACCACGCATTGCGCTGAGAATTGTTGGCGCTGTAGCGTAAATTCGAACGCACTCGACTAGTTATCGAGAGTTCTGGGGTTCGATCCCAGCAGTGCCGGAATACAATTTTTCAGTCGCTATGCGTTGTTTAAAAAAAAATAACGTGGAAAGAGTGATGACATCGTCCATTTACATTTCTCCACGTATTTGATATATATTAACCATTAGATATTGAACATGCATCATGAACTCCATCCAAAAAGTAATGTTGACAGATTGTATTTACCTAGGAAGATTGGAGGCAGAGGGCTACTACAAGTACAACAGGTAGTAGAGGAAGAAAAAGAAGCCTGAATTATTACGTCAACAGAAGCAGAGAAAAGCTACTTCATGCAGTGAATAATGAAAATATCTTTAAAACAGCAGAAGACAAGGCTGAATACAAGAGGAAGCAGTTTGAAAGCAGATTAGACGGTTGGAAGAACAAGCCACTGCATGGACAATTTCTAAAGAATATTGATGGGGAAAGTGAAAACAACTTGACTTGGGCATGGATGAAATCGGGTTCCATCAAGAAAGAAACAGAAGGTCTGATTTTTGCTGCACGAGAACAGGCATTGCAAACAAATGTTATGAAACCTAAAATCCAGAAAGTCAGTGATAATCCAAAGTGTCGACTTTGTCAAGAAAAAAGATGAAACTGTGTCTCATCTAATATGTGAATGTAGCAAAATTGCACAGACAGATTACAAAGTTAGACATGACAGGGTTGCACAATTGATTCATTGGTCATTATGCAGAAAGCACAATCTGCCAGCATCGAAAAACTCATGGGAACATAAGGTTGAGAAAGTTATAGAAAATAATGAAGTCAAGATCTTGTGGGATTTCAGAATTCAAACCGATCGACACATAGAACATAATACACCAGACATAACAGTAGTAAAAAATCGGAAAGTCTGGATAATTGATATAGCGATCCCTGGAGACGCCAGAGACGTTGAAAATGAACTGGAAAAATGACTAAATATAGAGACCTGGCCATAGAAGATACTCGGTTATGGACTAAACACACAACGGTAGTCTCCATTGTTATCGGGGCACTAGGAACAATGTCAAAAATTTTTATGAATCATTTTGAGAAATTGCAGCTATACCTACAGAACTGCAGAAGACAGATTTACTTGGGATATCATATATTTTACGCCGATTCTTGACTGTTACCTAGCTCTCTGGTGGAAACTCGTATCAGTTCAACAATACCAGTCAATGATAACTTGTTGCTTATTTTGTTTGTCATATGCTGTGATTCGTATATTTCGAATGAAGAAAATAATAATAATAATCTAAGCTAAATAATAATAATATAAGCTAAGTAAGGGGACTGATCAGTATATCAGGTCTTTGGAGAAAACAAGAGAAACAACTCTCAAACAATATTTCTTAGGGGAAAACATGTCATCACTACAGTCGTGGCTGCAGCTGACAGTGTGGTAAACCCACTGAACCTGGATACTTCTCACTTTCTCCCTCAATCAGAAAACAATGCATAACTACTGCAAAGTTAGAAACGAAAAGCCAGATCTAAGGACTTTGGTAAATGTCCAAGGTCCTTAGAACTGGAAAACATTGACAAGAATTCCTCATAACAATGGTTAAAAAAAAGTCAGCTTTATCCCGAAACCGAGGGATTCTTCATTGGGATTCATGACCGCGTTATCGCAACATAGAACTACAAGAAGCACATAACGAAAGTTGCAGAAGATGGCACCTGAAGAATGCGTGGAAAAGCCAATGAAACCATAAAACACATTTTAGCAGGCAGTTCTTTTCTTTGCTTCGAAACAATACCTTAACAGACACGAACAGGTAGCCAAGGTCCTACATTAAGAGCTTGGCGTTAAAAATGGCATTATCGAAGGCTATACTCCACCTTATTACAAGTATTGGGTTGGTGCGAATGAAATGTCCGGCGCGAACGAGCAGTGGAAACACCCCCCCGCTCCCACCACAGAGGAATGGAAACACCCACAGATATTTTGGGTATTACGTCACAGAGTTACTATAAATAGCTAGCACGTGTGTAAAGAACAAGGTTCAGGCGTGGTGTGTTTGGACGTAACGTGGCTTGCAAAGGAAACATGCAGACGCCGGATTTGAGAGTCATATTCCTGTATGAATTTAAATTGGGCCATTCTGAAGGAACTGCTGCTTGAAACGTAGCGTTTGGGGAGAATACGGCCAAGGAACGAACCAGTCGCTGTTGATTTGTGAAGTTTTGAAGCGGAAATATTGCCTGCAAAACGAAGCACATGGTTACCGACTTGTCGCTGTTTCTGACGAAGTTCTTTTACGTGTGGTTGAAGCGGACCCCGAAAAACGTGTCGTGAGATAGCGGCAGACGTAGGTATCCACCACACGACAGTTGTTCGGCGTCTGGCTGCGCTGGGTAAGGTCAAAAAGCTGGACATGTGGATGCCGCATGAGTTGACAACTGCCAACAAGACTAGGTGTTTGGAAGTCTGCACGTCGCTGCTTTCCAAGAATAAACAAGAACCTCTACTACATCGAATCATTACCTGACACGAGAAATGGGACCTTTATGATAATCGGAGACGATCCGCACAATGGTTAAGCAAGGCACAGCCTGGTGGACGGCACCACAAGCCCCCCGTACACAGCAAGAAGATGATGCTCCTTGTCTGGTGGTCCACAGCCGGGATAATTCGTCGGAGTTTCTTGGAAAGAGGCCAAACCATCACTGCAGAGGCTTTGGTCAACAGACATGGCGTTCTGCTCCAGAACAACACTCACCCTCATATCGCACAACGAAGAATGCTGACACTAAGTGCCTTGGGCCACGAAGCACTACCTCATCCTGTCTATTCTTCGGACTTGTCTCCGGCAGACTATCATCTGTTTCGTCGCCTGGACCACTTCCTGTCCGGAAAACAGTTCACGAAAGACAACGAGGTTCAACATGCAGTTGACGACTTCTTCGGGTCCCAGCTACATGATCTGTTTTGTTCCGGGATCATGGCCTTGCCGGACAGATGGTAACTATGTGTCGATGCCGATGGGGATTTTTTTGCCTAGGTAAGTTGTCCTACTTTTCCGTTCTCACCGTCCACGTGTGCTGGTACATTTCATTCGCACCAACTCAATACTAACCGGTACCTATTCTCGATAATCAGAATAACACCATATACTGTGACAAACTTACCAGCACAGACAAGACCATTGATCACAGTCGTAGACAAAAGACTAAATTGTAGACAAAAGACTATGTAATTGTAGACAAAAGACTATGGAAGACACAACTGACAAATGTAGCGGTTCTACTTACCAAAAACATCCAAAGACCTTAATCTGGGAAAATCTCGAAAAATGAGAACCTACGAATGGAAATCCAAAGGATCTGAGAACAAAGATCGTACCAGTTGTCATTTCGGCAACAACAGTAGTACCAAATAATTTTCCGAAAAATCTCGACAAATTCGAATTGCCACAGACTGATTCACCCAATCCAAAAAGCAGCCATTCTACAAACCTGCCACATCACTAGAAAATTCCTGAATTTACAAACTTGAGATGAATATCTCCGCCTTTTCCTAACCGGTCGTGGCTGAGAAGGTGTACGACAAGTGAAATAATAATAATAATTAAAAGAAGTTGAGTGATAATTAGGTCATTTCTAGAAACATTTTTGAACAAGAGGACAGAGACCAACAGGCCCATGTGGTAATCAGACCCTAGATGCAAATGCACATTGCTAACTCTTAATGGCAGAACCGTGCGTTCTGAAAAATATCAAATGTACACCCAAAACGTTTCTCATAATCAAAGCTTTCCAACACGAAAATATTTTTAAAAATCGGATGCTTAAGCATGAGGAGCAAGAGGAGAAAATCAGCAAAAAGAGAAAGAAATGTGTATGCCTCAGAAGAAAGAATTACGCAGTATTTTCCTCGTTTGTTTGGGAGATTTAACGACCAACGTGAGCCCACATAAGGTATAAGAGCAGTCATCCGTCCTTAATTTGGGGCAACTGGTTTCAGGAAGACGGGGAGGCAACACCGTAGGGTAGCTCCCCCACAATCATCTGGGACTTGAGCCCCAGCCCTGTTTCAGTGGGCGAAAACCGAGACTGAATGAGAGGGACAATGGACAATTGAGCACTACAAGGATTGTGTCCAACAATGTAGAACAACTGCAGCAAAAATAATAGCAGAGCTCAATATCCTCCTGGAAGACCCTGTTTCCACAAAAACAGTCCGCTGAGATCTTCACAAAGCCAACATCCCTGGAAGAACTGCAACTGCTAAACCTTTAATCACAGAAACCAGCGTTATAGTGAGAAAAAAGATGGTATCATGAGCATAAAACCTTGACAGCTGATGATTGGAAACATGTGATATGGTCCGATGAGTCCACATTTACATTATTCCCAACAGCAGGTCTGGCTTATGTATGGAGAATCCCCAAGGATGTGCACAATTTGGAATGCCTAGTTCTTGCTGTCAAACATCGGGGTGAATCTGTGCGGGCGGCCATATCTTTGTACTTGACTGGCCCCATACATCGTCGAGTTACTGCCAGCCAGTACTTGGATATTCTGGGTGATCAGGTGCAACCTGTAGCTGAAATGTTGTTTCCGAACATTGATGCCATTTTTTAAGATGATGATGCGCTTACTCACAGAGATAACAGTTCAGTCTTGGTTTGCGAAGCACCTCGATGAACTTCATCGTCTGTCCTGTCCAGCTGAATCACCTGACTTGAATACCATCGAACCATTGTAGGCAGTTTTGGAAAGCAGAGTGAGAAGCAAATTACCTCTTCCAACATCTCTGAAGCAAATGGCAGCTGTTCTGATCGATGAATGGTACAACATTCCACTGGACTCACATCAATAATTATCTCGTGCGAGAAATTCAAGTAAAAGTTTAGACGCAACAGCTGTCAAAAGCACGATTCACAAACACTTTAGCCGAGTTAAACTGCAGAGATAAAAAGATTTTATTTACAATTTAAAATCAACTAAAAGACACAAGCAAGATATTAGCAACACTGGTGTGCAGGTACAGTATTCTGTAGTTATCTACCCACAATTCCCACAATGCATAGCGAGGCTAGTTCAGGTTGCCAGATAACAGTATGATTAACTAGAGGTTCTAACAAAGGTAGTACATAATCAATAAAAAGTTTCTAACCGTGTCAATAGTCCTTGCCAAATAGAGTTCACATTGATCGGCATTTCCTCATTGCAGCACCCTTCAGAAAAAAGCGTAATGTATAATGCCTCTGTAAATAGTAATGTCTGTTTATTATTAGCAGATATAGGAATCCTAGCCCCATCCCAGTTCGGGTAAAATGTTCGGTTCACGAGAGTCCTGGTTAATGATGTTGAAATAGCATTGGAACGAAGCGAGTATTCATGTTCCGCCATTCGTAATCCAAGATTCCTTAAAGTGGATCCTATGTAGCAAATGTCCTTGTTCTCCGTGGAAGTAGAACAAAGTGGGATTAAATAAATACCACAGCGTTTCTTTAATTGCACAGAGTCCCTTTATTTCCGTATCAGGTCAAAAAAGAATAGCTTTTTTGATGCCGAAACCCATCGCTTCCTCCCTGCAGAATCTCTTCAGAATGTTCACAATTGGCTGGTAGAAGTTCATTGAACCCAAATAGCGAACGTTACGTACATCTCGTTGTAAAGTTGCAGTCCTGCTTCTTAGTTTCTGACGAATTAGCTTGGAGAACTTATGCCGAGGGAAGCTGTATTGCCTTGCCAACTGGTAAATTCCATTAAATTCTTCATGACGCAATCCCATAGAAGATGAGTGGAAAAATGTGCTATTGATCAAAAATCGTAAGGGGGCTAATTTATAGGCTGGTGGATGGGAAGAGTCATATGGGATTAAAGAAGATACCGAGGTGGGTTTTCGATAGACTGAGAATTGTAACCGATTAGAGACAGGATTTTTACCTAGAAGAAAATCCCAAAAAGGGAGAGAACCAGAACTTTCCCATTCAAATGAAAAAATATTAGGATATTGAGAAGAGAAAAAACATTTGTCAGTTGTTGAAGCTGGTCACGGGTATGTTGCCAGAAGACCAACACATCATCAACATAACGTATGAAAAGTAAAGGTTTCAAAGGGAACATAGCCAATACTTTGTCTTCAAGGTGCTGGAGGAAAATCTATACAAGTACCGGGGACAGAGGCGAACCCATTGGCGTACCAGCTTTCTGTCTATAGATAATTCCGTTGAAGCAAAAGTAAGAACGATTCGCAACAAGGAGAAGGACTGACATGATGGCCTGCAGCTCCAAAAAATTAGCAGAAGTCATAAGTTTCTCTTGAATGACATGGTGCACCTGCCCCACAGGAACATTGGGGAACAGGGACACCACATCCAGAAGAAGCCATTACGAATGGGGCATTTACCACCGACACAAAGGGTCTGATTCTCTCCAAGGCTTGCGCCGAACTTCGAATTGAAAACTTTAAAGAAGTAGTAAGTGCTTGCAAAATTGAAGCAAAAGCCGACTCCAAAGCCCGAGTTGGGCTTGCGTAGCCTGAAACAAGAATACGCATAGGGGACCCCGGTTCATGGGTAATCCTGTGAGCGAAGTTCAGTTAAATGATTAATGGTACAAACAGTGCGATCAGATTTCACTATATCAGGGGATATATCATTAATTGCTTCCAACAATTAATGATATCCCCCATGATATAGTAAAAACCTGATACGGAAAGACAGGGACTTTGTGCAATTAAAGAAACGCTGTTGGGTTTATTTAATCCCACTTCGTTCTACTTCCCCGGAAAACAAGAACATCTGCTACACAGGATCCACTTTAAGGAATCTTGGATTACGAATGGCGGAACATGAATACTCGCTTCGTTCCAATGCTATTTTAACATCATTAATCAGAACTCTCGCGAACGGAACATTTTCCCCGGACTGGGATGGGGTTAGGATTCTTACATCTGCTAATAATAAACAGACATTACTATTTACAGAGGCATTATACATTAAGTTTTTTTCTGAAGAGTACTGCAATGAGGAAATGCCGATCAATGTGAACTCTATTTGGCAAGGACTATTGACACGGTTAAAAACTTTTAATGATTATGTACTACCTATATAAGAACCTATAGTTAATCATACTGTTATCTGGCAACCTGAACTAGCCTCGTTATGCATTGTGGCGATTGTGGGAAGATAACTATATAATACTGTACTTGCACAGCAGTGTTGCTGATTAAGCCTGATGATGCAGCCATTGCGGCTGTGAAAGATCTTGCCTGTGTCTTTCAGTTGATTTTAAATAGTAAATGAAATCTTTTTATCTCTGCAGTTTAACTCGGCTGAAGTGTTTGTGAATCGTGCTTCTGACAGCTGTTGCGTCTACAATTTTACTTGTACTTATTCCACTGGAGACTATTCGAAAGCTGTATGAATCTATTCAGAGAAAGTTGGAAGCTGTACTAAAGGAACATAGTGTTCCATCACCGTATTAACAAAGACATAACGCCAGTTTCCTAGGTTTTCACATTATTTTGTCAAACGCCTGAATAAATGTATTGACCATCAATATACACTACATTGACAAAAGTCACCGGACACCTAGAAGAGAAACACAACATAGCATTTATTGACTTACATCAGTACAGTGTCGATCCCCCTTTGGTCTTAATTCATGCTCTGACCCTTCGAGACATGCTTTCGACAAGGTTTTGGAACACAGCGGTAGGTTTTTCGCTTTAATTCAGTACATAATACTGCCGCAAACTGTTGCTTAGTAGTAGGCCTTGGTTCCAAACTTCTTATGCGGCGCTCTAATTCATCCCATAGGTGCTCTATGGGATTAAGATCAGCGCTCTGAGCTGGCCAGTCCACACTTGATACGGAATTATCGTCAAACCACGCCGTAACAGACCTCGCTTTATGGCCCAGCACATTATCCTGCAGGTACCAACAAGGCTCGGTTCAATAGTATTGCCACAAAATTGGTAGGGCATAATTATCCAGAATATCGAGGTAGACGTGCTGGTTAACAGGAACAGGTTTGTCCACGATAACCAATGACCCGGGACCATACCACGAAAACCAGCCCCACACGAGTACACTGCTAGCTCCAAATCTGACCGTAGGAACAGGACACTGTGGTAAATGGGGTTCCCCCGGCTGCCGCCATACCTATACAAGCCCATCCGACTGATGGATCGTGTACCTGGATTCATCAATCCATAGGACCCGTTTCCATTGATCTATGGACCACGATAAATGTTCTTTACACCATGCTAAACGACGAGTAGCATTCCGAGTGGAGATAAAAAGGCTTATGAGCAGCCGCACGACCACGGTAATCCATGAAATGAAGTTCTGTGCGAGTGGTACGTGTACATACCGAGATTCCAGCATTTTTACTTACCTGCACACTGAGGTCATGTGCAATACTCCGTCGATTATCTGTAACGACTCTCCTGAGGTTTCGACGTCTTTTATTGCTGATTTTCTTTGGTCTGTCGGTACGTTTTTCTGCTTCAGGCACGCCATGTGTTTTCCACTTATTCAGTACATCCAAAACAGTTGACTTGGGTATGTATAAACGCCTTTCGGTTTCTCTGATGGACAACCCACTAATATAACACCCAGCAATCTTTCCTTTCTCAAAGTCAGTTCTCTCCCGCGGCGTCGTTTTCACTCAACCTCACAGTACGATCTGATCGCGGTCAGCTGCAGGCTTGTTTCAGGCTTGTTTCGTTTGGAGCTGTACCACGCATCTTAACACGCAGAGGATCCGTTCATTTGCTTTTGAAGGGTGTCCGGTGACTTTTGTAAATATAGTGTATGCACCTGCATCCTAAAACTTTAACCAAGTTGAAAACACTTTTATGATATAGGTTTCTCTGTCTGTTGGCCTACTCAAAAGTCATGAACTTCTTGGAAACTTAAACATTTTAGTGTGGTTCCTATGGCTGTGGAAAGACTTTAAGTTCAGAAATAAAACTGCAGATGCAAATTAAAGTTCTATCGCCCACATTTTTAGCACGTCTTTTGTAAAAAAAGATCGTGCTTATGTTACCGGTTTGTCTGTCCGTCCGTTCGTCCGTCTGTACCCACGATATCTCTGCAACTATTAATCCGATTTGAAAAATTATTATTTCATAGGAAGCTTGAAATATGTGGATGATGATCCTTTATTTCGTTTTTTTTACGATGTACAATTTCGCCGCTAGTAGGCGTAAATGCAGATGATGTCGAATTCAAAAATACGTTTTATTCCACATATTTGCTTCTAAACATCCAATTGAAAAAATACTTTTATCTTTCGATTCCATTTATGTCGAAGAGTATTTTAGATATAGTTACTTTTTCAAATTACGAAATTATTTTCCGCTAGGGGCGTAAAAGTAAATTACATTTTTCCCGATAACTCTTCTTATAAAACTCCGATTTGAGATTTTTTTTTCAGCGCATACTCCTCCTGATGGAAAATCTTTTGCATATAATTTCAAGTTTTTGGTAAAGAAATCTTTAGGCACCAGGGGGCGTAAGTGTTAATTTTTGCTTCTGATGTATTTGTCATAAAATCTGAGCTTCTAAAATATCGATTGAAAAAATTCTTTCGAGGACTGATGCCACTCATATCGATAAACATTTTCGGAATATTTTCTTCTTAAAGTATTCCACAGTTTCTCCGCCAGGGGCGTACATGAACATATCTTATTTTTGCCAATATCTCTACTTCTAGGAGTCCGATTTGAAAAATTCCTTCTTTGTCGGATAGTGTTTCCAGTGTGACATGCTTTTCATATAATTTTAAAATTTTCAAGTAATTCATAGACTTTCCGCTAGGGGCGCAGACGTAATTGTGTTTCCCCCTATATCTCTGCTCTTAAATCTCCGATTTAAAAAAAAATTCTCCTGATGGAAAATCGTTTGCACATAATTTCAAATTTTCGTAAATAGATGGTTTGGCCACAATGGGGACGTAAATCTTAATTTCCGCTTCTGTGTATTTGCAGCAAAATATGAGCTTCTAAATTCTCGATTGAAAGAATTAGTCGTTTGTAGACCGATAGTACTCATGTCGACAAGCCTTTTAGAAACATTTTGTTCTTAAAATAATGCATGGTTTCTACGCCAGGGGTCGTAGATATATATATATATCTTATTTTTGTCAATATCTCTACCTCTAGGAGTCCGATTTGAAAAATTCCTTCTTTGTTGGATAGTGTTTCCAGTGTGACATGTTTTTCATATAATTTCAAAATTTTCAATTAATTCATAGACTTTCCGCTGGGGGGCGTAAATGTAAATTGTTTTCCCCCTATATCTCTGCTTCTAAATCTCCGATTTGAAAAATTATTTCTGTAGCGGATACAATTCCATCGGAAATCCTTTGCACCTAATTTCCAATTTTTGTAAAAATGGTTTGGCCACCAGGTGGCGTAAGTCTTAATATCCGCTTCTGGTGTATTTGCAGCAAAATATGAGCTTCTAAAATCTCGATTGAAAAAAAAGTGTTTGTTGACCGATACTACTCATGTCAGCAAATCTTTTAGGAACATTTTCTTCTTGAAATAATGCATGGTTTCTACGCCAACGAGCGTAGATGTATATCGTATTTTTGTCAATATCTCTACTTCTAGGAGTCCGATTTGAAAAATTTCTTCTTTGTTGGATAGTGTTTCCGATGCGAAATGTTTTTCTATAAATTCAAAGTTTTCATGTAAATCATAGACTTTTCGCTAGGGGCACAAAGGTTAATTGCGTTTTCTGCGTACTTTCTGCTTCTGAAACTCCGATTTGAAAAATTCTTCCTGTATCGCATACAAGAGCTGATGGAAAATATTTTTTTACATAATTTCTAATGTTTGGTAAAGAATAGTTTGACCACCAGGGGCATAAGTGTTAATTTGTGCTTCTGATGTATTTGCAGCAAAATCTGGGCTCCTGAAAACTCAACTAATTTCATTTTTTTCTTGGACCGATAGTGCTCATATGGGAAAACCTTTTGAGAATACTCTCTTCCTAAAATAATGCATGGTTTTCCCACCAGGGGACGTAAAGTCACATCTTATTTTTTTCGATATCTCTGTTTCTAAGAGTCCCATTTGAAAAATTCTTTCTGTGTTGGAGAACGTCTCTGGTGCGAAATGTTTCTCATATAAATTCATGTTTTTCGTAACACACATGTCTACTACCAGACGGCGTAAGCTCACGATTCCGTTTACAGCAATATCCGAGGGATTAAAAACCCGATTGAAAAACTTCTTTCTTTCGTCAGATACTATTGTTTTCCATACCGGTTCCATTGACTTTGAATAGCTTTGATAAATTTAATTTGCGTCAGAACGGATTCAAAAGACGTGCTTATTACACCCGAAAATTCGGTGTCATCTTTCTTGTTTTATCTTGTATGTGTTTGTAGCTCATGGTCGATTAGGCGAGACCATGGGTTCTTGGCTCGTCCTGATGACCGAGTGATCAGAGACGGTAACTACTGACTAACCGTACTAATTGGCCCTGGTTCGGGTCCTGGATGTGACACAGGTGGTGTGTTTGTCCCAGGATGCTGCTTCTATACCTTACTTAGAATCAGTGTCCCTGAACTGGAGACGGGTAGCAGCCATAGATGATTGAGGGGGGGGGTGTATTTTGGTTTCTCGTACTTTTGTGTCTGGAACTGAATCTTGAAAACTTAGATATTCTTACTTTCTCCTCTTCCCTAGTACCAGCGAGAAGCCCCGGCGGCCAAGTGGTCAGAGGCACTTGTCTCTGCCTAGTCTCTTGAGATGGGCCCGGGCTCGAGTCTCGTATGAGGTGGTGTCCCTTTCCCCACGGATCTGCCCCCTGTAGAACCAGATACCCCATATTAGGGACAGAATACTGCTTATAGACCTTAGAGTTCATGACGTACCTACATGCGAAGCGACGCATATATCTAGAAGGCAAAGTTGCAGCGACAAACCTCGTCGGTGTAACTTAATTGGGAAAGCATTCAGCTCCGAAGCAGAAGTGGGTTCGAGCCCACAGCACCGGCAAATTTGTGTTTCGCTTTAATCGTGACCGAACGTAAAATGAATCTCCTGGCTGTTTGGTTCTTCGAAAACCTCACATCGTGTGGAATTAGCCAGAATTCCTTCTTCTACAGTGAGCTCTGCTTCAAGCGTGGTTTGCTGGCCGCCCCGGAAACCTACGATTCCCTCCCAGTCCCTTCTCAAGGGGAAAGGGGATATATGGGACATACCTACCTCAGAGGTGATGCACATGTCAAGACGGCAAAGCTGCAGCGACATACCTCGTAGGTGTAGCTTAATTGGGAAAGCAATCGGCTCCGCAGCAGAAAGATGCGGTTTCAAGCCCAGCTACCGACAAATTTGTGTCTCGTTTTATTGGCGCCCAAACGTAAAATGAATCTCTTGGCCGATTGGTTCTTCAAAAAAAAAAAAAAAAAAAAAAAAAAAAAAAAGTGTGATGTTCGTTCCACACAGTCTGGAATTAGTAAGAATTCTTTCTTGTACAGTGAGCTCTACTTCAAGCGTGGTTTGCCGGCTGACCCAGAAACCTACGATTCCGTCCCAGCCCTTTCTCAAGAGGGGCGGGGGATATGTGGGACGTACCTACCTCAGAGGGGACGGACATGTCAAGACGGCAAAGTTACAGCGATAAACGTCATCGGTGTAGCTTAATTGGGAAAGCATTCTACTCCGGAGCAAAAGAATGCGGATTCGATTTCTGCCACTGGCAAATGGCTTTTACGCAATAAGTTGTCACGGTGGTCGTTAAACTTCGAATTAAAGAAATAAAAAGAAGGAAAAGGAAAGAACGTGGCTCCAAATCTCAGAATAAGGTAAAATACTATTATGGGAACACTCAGATTTTCTGCAAAAGAATAAAGGGAACTGTTGCATTTCTGTCTCTGCTCCTTGCAACCAAACGTCAAATACTATTCTCCGAGACGTCGCGATTTGATCAGCCTGATAATGCAAACAGCACGAAATGGTTCCAGTTAAAAATCATTTTGATTATTCCAAGCATTATTAAAAATGTGAAAATATGCGTATCTTTTTTTAGACTTTTGTGTTCGTGTTCTTCAGTTCTTTATCGAACGAAAAAAGGAATCTGACACTTTTATCATTACAGTAGATATTCTTCATGCAAAGCGTGACAAACGGAAATTCGAACAGACCGTAATTTAATCAATGCTTCTTCCGGACTGAGATATAGTCGCCTAATAAATAAAACAAAAACTCAGACAATAGCTGCTATCTAAGTCGCCAATTAAACCTCTACATTATATATAACAGATAGAATGCTCGATGTTTCCAAAACTTTCCTTTAAAAGAAAAGCGATTCAGAATCCATTACATTCATGCCAAGCAGCAGCAGGACTTCCTGGTAAGACTTTTTCGTTAACTTTGTTCTGCTAGGTGCGTTGGACGAACGGAAAAAACGCTCGCACGACACTTCCTGATGAGATTTTTCCGCAAATGCCTCCTCCAAGGTTTGCTTGACCTGCTGGTGAAAAAAAAAAAAAAAGAAAAGAAAATGACGTCCGATCTCCCTGGGACGAACGGGAAAAGTAAAAACATTCGCACAAGGGTTACATACAAATGATGTGTGAGTAACCTAGTGTAAAGGAGTAGCACAAACACAACAGAAGATTTGTCCCGAATGAACCCTTCATGCGATACCAATACAAATTATCATACCAGTAGAATGACTTTTAGAGAAATCCATTTCGATAAGCAGCAGCAGCTTTGATCCATTAAATGAGCAAATTATGTTCACTCTGTCGTTTCGAGTTTTCATTTGAAGACATCAGGATATAAGAATGAAATTTCATTTTCTGAAGCATTGATCAGCAGTCATGGCGTTACGAACAGCTCTGTTCTTGACATTCATCACGATAGGCACCTGGATTGAGACAAGTGCACGATATTTTAACGTAAGTAAAAATATTTGTCCTTAACATACTTATAACAAATATTTTCGCAATTACATTAAAATTACGAATATAATCTCGAAAATTTACCGACTTCGAAAACAAGGGAGCTACTACGTTTTTCAGTTGCGGAAAAAACTTCGAGTTGAAATAATTGCTGCGTGAAAAGAAAATTGGTATTTTCGAGGACATCAACAAAATTCAGTTAAATCTTCGAAAATTTAGTATCAAAATAAAAACCGCGGGAGCTTAAACAAGACATATTACTTCCACAGTAAAAAAAGATTATGAGTTCAAAATCGGGGCTCTCCGGCAAGATACTGATTAGAACTTTCTAAAAAAAATATTTTCTCGGAAATGCCCATCTTTTTTTCGGAATTAGCGTGAAGCTCAGAAATGGAATAACTATTTTCAAATTAGTTTGCATTTGCTGTGAGATTCACTATAGCTGTGTACATCGCATTGTAGGATTAGTTTTAATTTAGACGTGTGCAAGTGTTGTTCATTGTATAATCCTGGTGTGCTACTAAATTATTGGAATATTTTCATGTGACCTAAATGTTATATATACGCAGATGAAAATAACGCGCAATTTTAATATATTGCACGAAATAAAAGAAAATAGTTAACTTTATCGCGAAATGTTGAAAATGTTTTACAAATTTTTGTTTGTTTAGTAATGACTAATTATAATATAAAAGTTCTTATTAAAATAAAATAAAAAGAAATTGTGAAAAATAAAATTTAAAATACATTAATGAAAATTTAACTGTATTTTATTTTGCTGTTAGATTCTCGTAAGAGTCTTTTCTTGTTCGCTGGTGTCCTCCACTCCGTTTGCACGTTCGTACATGAACGTACAAACCAGTGAATCTTATTACTATAGCTAGAATCACATGGTGTACACCACTAGTGAATGGCAAACCAAATTTTGAAGTTAGGTTCGTCTTCATTTTTGAAATTTATTCATGATATGAGAAGCAGCTCCTGATTGTGAGAAGCATTTTTTTTGTTTTGTTTATGTACGCTCACATATTAGAAATACAGGAAGGGCAGAATTCCGCAAATTCTAAACATGAATGTATGTTGAGAACCTGAAGCCTTAAGTCTGAATGCATTAATGGAAATCTGTAATAGAGAAAAGGAATTAATATACAGAACTGTTAAATCCTAAGGCCAAATAAATATAAGTAGCTTGTAAATTTTAAAAATGAATGGATATTAAGAATTGTTAATTAAAACAATTAATGGGTACTAGGAATTATTAACTAAAATGAATGGTGTATTCATTTATTTAACTTTTATAAATTCCTTTTACAAAAATATCTAAATATACTTTTCTCAATAAAATCTGAATCAACAGATATTAAATATTTGTAAATGGTGAAGTGAATTGAAGCAAGGACACACGATATTTATACATCATAAAAATGAATGAATATTAGGAATTGGCAATATGTGAGCAGAGGAATCATATGAAAAAAATATTTGAATGCTTGATTCTTTTGTGTGTGACTTATACCTCTAAATAACCTTTCTTTTGAATTTCTATTTCTCTATGTAAATTAAGTTGCTTCTTGACTTTGCATTTTCTCACTGAACAACACATTACTTCTCCGCGCAGCTTTTACGATTTGGCCACACTGACAGTGGGCCACAGCAACATAAAGATTTCAACATTCAGTGTAGCAGATATTTAGAGTCGGTGGAGTTGACGAGATCTATGTACATGGAGTTCTAGGATTACCAGTAGATTATAAAACGCGATATAAAGCTTGTTGAGAGATATGTGAGCGACTATTGCTGTCCTTAGATTGACTTTTGTGTGAAGACCTAAAAGTCTCATTTGTATCAGCGGATTTGACCTTTCAGTGAATGAAAGAGTAAATTGGTGGTTAGTTAAACTTCAGGTACTTCACTGTTTAACTTGTTTAACAAGGTTCTTAGCTAAAGGCTCTTATCCTTCAGTTGATTCGTTCTCTTTAGCTGTTAATTCGTTTTCAAAAAGTTGAATATACACTATATTGACAAAACTAACCGGGCACCCCTTGAAAAGCAAATGAACGGAACCTCTGAGTTGTTAAGATGCGCGATACTGCTGCAAACGGTATAAAACAAGCCTGCAGCTGACAGCAATCATGTCGCGCTGGGAGGTTGAGTGAAAATATCGCGGCCGGAGAGAACTGACTTTGAGAAAGGCAAATTGTTGGGTGTCATATTAGTGAGTTGTCCATAAGAGAAACCGAGAGGCGTTTAAACATAGAAAAGTCAACTGTTTTGGACATAGTGAATAAGTGAAAGTCACATGTCGTGCCTGACACAGCAAAACGTACCTGCAGACCAAAGAAAATCAGTGATAGAAGCCGTCGAAGCCTCAAGAGAGTCGTTACAGGTAATCGACGGAGTACTGCACAAGATCTCAGTGTACAGGTGAGTAAAAATGCTGGAACCTCGGTATGTACACGTACCATTCACAGAGATCTTCATTCCATGGGTTACCGAGGTCGTGCGCCTGCTCATAAGCCTTTCATCTCCACTCGGAATGCTGCTCGTCGTTTAGCATAGTGTAAAGAGCATTTCTCGTGGACCATAGATCAATGGAAACGGGTCCTTTGGATTGATCAATCCAGATACACGATTTATCAGTCTGATGGCCACGTGTGGGTATGGCGGCAGCCAGGAGAACGCTATTTATCACAGTGCACTGTTCCTACGGTCAAATTTGGATCTGGCAATGTACTCCTGTTGAGGTGTTTTTCGTGGTATGGTCCCAATCCATTGGTTATCTTGGACAAACCTATTGACCAGCAGGTCTACCTCGATATTCTGGACAATTATGCCCTACCAACTCTGTGGCAATACTATGGAATCGAACCTTGTTGGTACCAGCAGGATAATGCACCTAACCATAAAGCAAGGACTGTTACGGCGTGGTTTGAGGATTATTACGTATCGTGTGTGGACTGACCAGCACAGAGCCCTGATCTTAATCCCATAGAGAACCTATGGGATGAATTAGAGCGTTGCATAAGAAGTTTGGAACCAAGGCCTACTACTAAGCAGCAGTTAGCGGCAGCATTATGACTGAATGGAAGCGCATACCTATCACTGTGTTACAAAACCTTGTCAAAAGCATGTCTCGAAGGGTCAGTGCATGCATTAAGGCCAAAATGGATCGACACCGTACTAATATATGTCAATAAATGCTATGTTGTGTTTCTCTTCTAGGTGTCCGGTGACTTTTGTCAATGTAGTATATATTATACAAAATTCTCCTAGAACCTTTAGCTAAGAACAGAGTTAAGCAAGTTAAACAGTGAAGTACCTGAAGTTTAAATTACAACTAAAGAACTCCATAAGTGGTTTTACATTTCTTCATAGAGTTATCTTTCTTGTGGGACACTGGACGGTAACTTCAAGAATTTCTATTTGTACACGCACCGGTTATAAAAATGTTGCAATGATATCGGCAATCAAACAAAGATAGATTTGAAGTTTACGGACAAGATTCAAGACTCAGAAAGGACTATAATATCAAAGAAAGCGTTTATAGCATCGTGAGTGATTTGCGTGAACACGAAGCTCTGGGAAACTAGATAGGGTAGAATGCTATAAATGATATGAAGGGCGGAATTACTAAAAGCGTATTGGTAAGCAAGTGGAAATTTTAATCCAATGTTTTGACTAATATATTTTATGCACCTAGGGCCGCACCTAGGGTGTGTGGCGCCTCGGCCAAATATTTTTTACTGGGCCATTGTCCAATTAAACAGTTTGATTAGAAATGTATTAAGAAATGCATGGGCCCATGTAAGGTATACTGATCTATCAATGAAGATTTAGTATAATGAGTGGAAAAGAAGTACTTACGCATTTGCTTATTGTCTAATTAGTACTCTCTTGAACTCGTTAGACTGAAATCACTGTATTCCTATGTGTGATCTCTTTCAATGTTGACCATAGTATCTTTATTGATTTATACAATAGCCTTGACCATGAGCATCTTCCATAACGCTCGACAATGAAACAAATTTTGAAAAGCAGTACTTTTTCACTTGTTTTCGGAATCTGCAACGGAAAATTTATCGATTTCATTGGCAGCAAGCCTTATTGCAATGAATCACAATGAGGCGAACGCAATCATATGAAACATGAGAAACGTAAGGGTGAAATTCAGATTAAAAAGCAGATTTTTTCTTTTATATACAAAATTGGGTAGGTTTGGTTGTTCTATTCACATACCAGCTGACACAAGATATTAAATAACATACAAAATAATAAACTGTCACTAGTTTATTCCAGAAAATTTATTTTTCGTCCCTTCATTTCAGCAAAATCATTAAGTTTCTGTAATCCAGATTTTCACTTAATGTAGGTTCTACTGGCAGTAATGATAAATTATATAACCTTTCTTGAGACATTGTAGTTCTGAAATAGATTTTTATTAATCAGCTACTACGCTCTGTTGAGGCAGCAGCAAACGGAACTGTCAAATATTATTTTAATTTCGAGAAAGATACAATTATATTATCTGAAGCATTTTATTTTGCTACTAAAATTTCTCAGATCGAATAACTATCTTTCTTGAAATTAAAATAGTAATCATTTTGTATTAAAAACGCAAAATACTTCAAAATTATAATTTAGGAAAATGAAATATAGAAGAACTTACGTTTCAATTGTTGATATGTACAATCTTGTAACGATGTTTACGATTAAAAATTGAACTACACCTTAAACGTTTACAGAATTGTTTACGACAGTTTGAGTACACACAAACACGGAAAGTACAAAAGTACATGCGGCGATCCGGGGTTATCAGAATGGGGAACTCTTTCGCCTAATCATGGACAGCTGGTTGGCTTGATCTAGGGGTGTTCAGACGTTCCCATATCATATACAAAGAATGTAACATTCGCTCAGTTGTGCAGGTCATTCCTAATAAATTTGTTTTATTCTGAATATTTTATTATTATAATATCCAAATATTTCTTTCGTACCTATGATGAGCAAGGTCTTCAAAGCGAGGGACCTCGGCAGGCCCCCCAACTGACCATGTCTAGGGGGAGAAGGGGGAGGCTCGGCATGTACACATCAAATGTAAGTAAAAAGGAAAATGAGTATCACCATCGCAACACTCACGTACTGATGTTCACGTAGAGATTTACGTTTGACTTGTACAAAACAAAAAATCAGAAAAGGAAGTGATGTAAAATAAAACTGATTAAGATACGTGTTACAAGTTAAAACTAAAATCCTGCTGTCTAAACACGTTTAATATTAAAAATTATGAACCTCACATTATAGGAGGACATAAATACATACAGTTAAAAACGTTAAAAACACACTAGTGCTTTCGTGACCACCATCGGTCACTTCCTCAGGTGTGACTACCAGTTCTAAGCAGCAACGGTCAGCATATATGTACAACATGATGTGTCAGGTCAGACAAGGTGCGCAGAGAGCCATAGGAAGAACAGGTGGTCAGGAGTCAGTAATAATTATTACAATATTTAAATCACAGTAAATCATGTATAAGGTATTTCCAAGCAGCAGGAATATAGCTAGGAATATCATCGTTGCAGCAAGTTCTCCGGTGAGCCAGGATCTGAAGGGCTTCTGTAAATAGTAATAAATTCTTATTCTTAGGTATAGTCAAAATGGTAACCTCAGACCATATTAATGCGAAAGGTTTGCTTAGAAGCAAATGTGACATAGCTGTAGAGCCTATACCAACTTTAATACTATATTTGTGTTCCTGCGTCTGACCTTTAGATTACGAGATGTGGAAACTATGTAGGAAATATTCCCTTCATCGGGGTCAGAGGACAGGAGAGGGATTCTGTAATTCCATAGTTATCTAGTCACGAAAGTACTAGTGTGTTTTTAACGTTTTTAACTGTATGAATTTATGTCCTCCTATAATGTGAGGTTCATAATTTTTAATATTAAACGTGTTTAGACAGCAGGATTTTGGTTTTAGGAAGTGATGTCACAAAAGTCATTTGCTATCATTTCACGCCTTTGTATCTGTACCGTGTTCAGACATGATTTTGGAATATAACAAATACGTCAATAAAAGGAAGGTTCTTAGCAATGAGCTTTCTTCATCTTTTTCTGTAAAATGCAAGATTTTTCTGTCTCTATGATACTTACTCACTCTTCTTATATATTCACACTCGGATGGCAGAGTGGTGAGAGGCGTAGATTGCTGACCTGTCACCTTGTCTGGGCCAAGGTTCGAGTCTCGGATGGCGCATAGTTGGTGCCGCTATCATACAGCGCTGAATATGTTCCTTCCTTGGAGCCAGTCACCCTAAACAAGGGACGGGTAATAACTTGCAGCACTTAAGGGTTGCTTATGGTGATCATTAAACCATGAAAATGGTGGAATTTTGCTCTTCATTCTATCTTGGTTTCAGCCCTAGTCCCACAGAATTTAACACCCGCTTAGCCAGTCTTTTATGTGTCATTCGACGCATGCGTTACAACCCTTTTATCATGTTCTCATTAGCTTTCACTTTTTCTGAAGAAATATCCAGCTCTCCTCTAATGTCTGTGTCGTTACTACAAGTAATGACAAATTAGGATTATACAAAAGTTTCTAGAGATCTACGTAGCGAGCTGTAAAATCGAAAAGGTATAATGTTTGTCAGAATTTCGCATTAAGGTGAAGGCGGACAGTACACACGTTTGGGTAGTTGTGCTAGTACATTGCGACCGACAAAGTTCATATTCGTCTCTGTCTGTAGTTCATGCTGCAAATGCACGAGAATGGATTTATTCGGCATTCGGCGAGAAAGCCGTAGATGCAAGCACGTGTCTTAAGTGGTTTGTGAAGTTCAGAAGTGGTGAGTGCAACTTGGAGGATAAGAAACGTAGCGGACGGTCGAAGGATATGCAGAGATCATATCTTCATCTCCTTTGG
This sequence comes from Macrothele yani, assembly GCA_039090855.1. Classification (NCBI taxonomy): domain Eukaryota; kingdom Metazoa; phylum Arthropoda; class Arachnida; order Araneae; family Macrothelidae; genus Macrothele; species Macrothele yani. The sequence continues at coordinate 113,033,945 of CM077013.1, read as the reverse complement.
CCGTACAGAACGCATACATATTCGATGATGATTAAATGCGACTTGCTTGTGTAAGGCATCTATTCGACCGTAAACCGCTAAAAACTAATACATAGACCTCATAATTCTGCTCTGCCACTGAATCCATTTATTTAATCCAGATATTATTTTTGCACATCCCCATGTTTGCAGCTTCTAACTTCCTACAGAGCCCTTAACTTTACACACAACTCGTTCTACCACAAAAAGAGGGCGTTGATCTTAACAAAGCGTTATAAAAAGCAATTATAGTCATCTGGCTAACCTCCTGCTTGGTGAAAATATTCTTATACGGTTAATAAGAAACTTTCCCTGATGTGTGAATTATGTTGCCTAGCTCCACCATATCAAGCCTTCAATTAACAGACCCAAATAATTAAAATCTGTTACCTTTATCTGTCTTTAAAAGTTATTACAAAATTAATAACTTTTGGAGTTTGACTAAGAACTGCTGATTTACATTTAACAACAATGATCACCATGACAAAATTTTCACATGTGCTCACCTGATTGAGATTTTGCTGTGATTTGTTTTCTTTTTTAGATTTTAATATTAAATCATCAGCATGCAGAAAACTTCTCATGTTACTAAATACCCGTTTCACATATGTAATTAAATTACGTTATCTCAGAAGTTATTTCACATAGAGTATCATAAACAGAAACGCAGACATTCCTATCTGATCGTTGGATTCTTTCCTCCGATATCTCTCATGAAAAAAATGTCAGCCGAAGACATGGGCATTCGCAGTTGTAGCCTTCTCGCTACTTTTGTTCCATACGTTCAGAGATGACCCTAAGCACATGATTGTTAAATTTTGCAGTAATTCGGAGGGTCCCGTTAAAATCGGTTAATGATATTTAAATTGGCATAACACACTATATTGACAAAAGTCACCGGACACCCTTCAAAAGCAAATGAACGGAACCGCTGCGTTGTTAAGATGCGCGATACAGCTGCAAACGGTATAAAAACAAGCCTGCAGCTGACCGCGATCATATCGCACTGTGAGGTTGAGTGAAAATGTCGCGGCGAGAGAGAACTGACTTTGAGAAAGGAAATATTGTTGGGTGTTATATTAGTGGGTTGTCCATAAGAGAAACCGAGAGGCGTTTAAACATACCCAAGTCAACTGTTTTGGATGTACTGAATAAGTGGAAGACACATGGCGTGCCTGAAGCAGCGAAACGTACCGGCAGACCAAAGAAAATCAGTGATAGTGGACGTTGAAGCCTCAGCAGAGTCGTTACAGCTAATCGATGGAGTACTACACAAAACCTCAGTGTACAGGTCATTAAAAATGCTGAAACCTCGGTATGTACACGTACCATTTCCAGATAACTTCATTCCATGGGTTACCGTGGTCGTGCGGCTGCTCATAAGCCATTCATCTCCATTCGGAATGCTACTCGTCGTTTAGCATGGCTTAAAGAACATTTATCGTGGTCCATAGATCAATGGAAACGGGTCCTATGGATTGATGAATCCAGATACATGATCCATCAGTTTGATGGCCGTGTGTATGTATGGCGGCAGCCGGGGGGAACGCTATTTACCACAGAGTACTGTTCCTACGGTCAAGTTTGGATCTGGTAATGTACTCCTGTTGGTGTGTTTTTCGGGGTATGGTCCCAGCCCATTGGTTATTGTGGACAAACCTGTTAACCAGCACGTCTACCTCGATATTCTGGACAATTATAACCTATCAACTCTGCGGCAATACTATGGAACCTAGCCTTGTTTGTAAAAGCAGGATAATGCACCGAGCCATAAAGCAAGGACTGTTACGGCGTGGTTTGACGATTATTCCTCATCGTGTGTGGACTGACCAGCACAAAGCCCTGATCTTAATCCCATAGAGCACTTTTGGGACGAATTAGAGCGCCACATAAGAAGTTTGGAACCAAGGCCTAGTACTAAGCAACAGTTAGCGGCAGCATTATGTACTGGATGGAAGTGCATAACTATCGCTGTGTTCCAAAAGTTGTCGAAAGTATGTCTCCAAGGGTCAGTGCATTCATTAAGGCCAAAGTGGACCGAAACCGTACTAATGTATGTCAATAATTTCTGTTTTAGGTGTCTGGTGACTTTTGTCAATATAGTGTATATCGTTTAAAATATTTGGTATACTATTGACACATCTAGAAGAATACACGAGTAAATAATTGAATGAATATAAAGGTCTCGTGTAGAAAAAAGGTTTTCTGCTGACGCTTACAGGGAGAGAGACAGAGAAAGTAAATATATTTTTTTATTGGTTCTGGTTAAGTTTGAATCTCATAAGTGCTTGCTGTGACCTTTTTCTACATGATAGATTGAATGCCCGTCTAGAGATGCTACATAATTATTTAAAAATATAATTCCAATATAAATGCAGAAATGCAAAAATATTTTCTTACTATTACCCCCTTTATTTTGCTTTTTTTTGTTTGCGGGTTAAACGACCACCGTGAGCAATTCAATGGTCTATAAGCAGTCACCCGCCCGTAATTTATGCCAGCTGGCTCCAGGGAATTGAGAGAGAATGTTAGAGGGATGCTCCATCTCGAAGTTCGTCATAGTTTAGAAAGAAATAAGGATACGAGCGGTTAGGATACTGCTGTAGGAAACGTAAAATGTATTGCCATCAATCAAAAAACATTTCTTTAGGTGAGACAATAGTGTCCAGCTTTTCTTTATCGACCCGATTTAGCGTCAGTGTAAAAAAATATGCATTATTCCGATAAAATTTTGAAAAAACATGCTTTCCTCTAGTACTTATTCGTTTACTGTTTTAAACATTTTGACATAAGTACACTGGTTACCATAAATTTAGCAACAAATGGAAAAATCGTGATAACTCAAAAAGTATGCAACCGATGAAGATAAAATTTGGTGGTAAGCTTTATCAGATCAAATAAAAACAAAGAACAACAACATAAGAACATGTGATGCAAAGCATTAACATTATGTATGAGTGATGCAAATATGCAAATATAGGTATCAAGATGAAATAGGAAAAGTTACTTCAATACGGAGTATGGTTACCGAACCAGCAATACAGGTCCGACCCCGACACTGGTGCACGAGGCAAGCTGTGTGAGGGCAGGCGTTATCCGCCTAATGTTTCGCCAATTGTGGCCGCAGACGGACGAACAATAGGGTCCAGAATGTCGTCTCTATACGTCTGAGCATTGAGGTTTCCATGTGGCAACACATAGCGATCGGTACGACTGCCTGACGATATGCCTGCCCACACCAGAACACTACCACCACCATAGGTGTTTCTCTTTACTGGATATTAGAAGGAAGATAGCGAGGACCGGCCTCTCTTCAGATATAATCTCACCTTGAATCACTCTGCATACTGTATCGCGACTCCCCAGTGAATAGAACGGACCTCCACTGATTTTGAGTCCACTTCACATGCATTCGTACCCAATTGAAACGTTTCCTCCGATGGCGTGTCGTCACGGGGACGCATAATACCGGTCGTCGAGCATACAGTCCTCCTGCATGCAAGCTTTTGCGTACCGTCGAAGCTGATACCGTCCGTCCGGTGGCTGCCGCAAGCACAGTCTTAGTTGAGTCGGTGTAGCCGTCCTGTTCCGCCGTGCCGAAAGCTGCAAATGCCGATCATCCGTAGAGGTCGTCGCCCTTGACCTACCTTCGCTGTACCTTCGGGGCGCTGCACCCGTGGCTTGGAACTGCTGCCACATCCAGCTGACCACAGAACGATCAACGTTGATCCATCTTGACACGTTCGTCTGCCGTTTCCCAGCTTCAAGTCGGCCTATCGCTCTATGGCGTAACTCCGCTGGTAAATGACCTCTCGAAGCCATGTTAAAAAAACCGCTATCTCGAAATCTTGTCATTCACCGGCATGCATGAATCGGCCATTCCCTCCGAAACAGTTGGCTCTTGTGTATTTGCAAAAAGCGCTGACAGCGCCACTCCTTTGCCTACCGTACATCGATGCTGTATGCTTTCAGTCGTAACATATGCAAATTTAGTGCAATTTGAACTATATTTCGCCCAATTATCCCAATCTTTTGGTTTGTTGCTTAATTTATGGAAACCAGTGTATTTGTGAGAACATTTTTTAAATAAAAATATATCCTAAATCTTTGCATCTTTATTCAGCGTTAAACCTCTTTTTTAAAGAATATTTTCTCTTTTGTAGAATTCTTTTTCCTGGGAGCAACAGCTTCGTGGTATGTACTATTGTATTTATTTTTTCAAATAATTGTTGCATTGGACTATGTTAATCCCTGTCGATAAAGATTTCACATTTCATTAATTTCATCAGACAAATTGCAGAACTCATTTAGAAAAGAATATTCAATGAAGAAATGTTATTGATATCTCTAGTACCTAGGTTCCCAACCGGTGAGGCGTGCCTCCGTTGGAAGGCGCGGAACACCTGCAGGGGAGGCGCGAGCCGATGCGCGCAATGTTATTCACTGTATGTGGATGAAAATGGACACCCCTCCAAACACAATGTGATAGTCCTCCACACGCACATAGTGTTTTTTCCGCCACTCTCTTATTTGTTTTCTATCATCGCGCAAATAACGTTCGTTGTGACTGTCGCCATATATTCTACCTAATCTTGAACTGAACTAATCTACACGGGTGTGCAAAAATTAAGGACGAAGAGGAGAAATTAGCATAACAGCGGATATATGCTTCATACCCTTCCGACACCCCCTACGTCATCGGACGGCAGCATAAAGCAAACGGGTATAAAGCAAACGGGCGATGCACGCTCAGCAAAAGTTGGAAGAAGGTCGAAGTGTGACTAGTGTGGCCAAGGAGTTCGGGATATCTCACAGCATCGTTTCACGAGCTTGGAGAGCATTTCAAACAACAGGAACAGCTGTCGGAGAGTTTAGCAGTTGTCGTCCACGAGCAACCACGGCGGCGGACGACCGGTATATTGTCCAACAGGCGAGAAGAGACAGACGGCAGACAGCGGGAGAAATCGCAAGGCACATGCAACAGGCAACTGGATGTCCGTTATCGCGTTTTGCCGTGGCCGGGAGGCTGCCCAAAAGAGGTATATTTGCACGACGACCAGTACGGTGTGTGCCATTAAATTAACGCCTCCTCATCAGAGACGGCGGTTTTTGTGGTGCCAGGAACACAAGAACTGGACGCATCAGCAATGGGGTCGAGTTCTCTTTACGGATGAGACACGATTTAGTCTGACGAGCGATTCTGGACGTATACCCATCTGGAGAGAGCAGGGAACACGTAATCACACCTCCAACATCATCGAAAGGGACCGGTTTAGAGGTGGCGGAGCTCTCGTTTGGGGTCGTATCATTGGTAGCCGTACTGACCTCCACATCTTCCAAGGAGGTTCAGTCACTGGTGTCCGCTATTGTACCGAGGTTCTCCTGCCTCACGTGCGTCTGTTTAGAGGTGCTGTGGATCCTGAGTTCCTCTTCATGGACGACAACGCTACACCTCATCGTACAGTGGCTGTCGCAGAGCTGTTGGAGAGTGAAGATATTCAACGCATGGATTGGCCCGCAAGGTCTCCGGACCTAAATCCAATCGAAACACGTGTGGGAGGGAGACGCTAGGCAGCACGTCACCAGCCGCCAGCAACGATTCCGCAGCTGCGATTGGCGCTACAAGAGGAATGGGCCGCGACAACCTCGTCCTCAGCATGAACAGACGTTGTAAATCCTGCAACGCAGTCAGGGGTGATCATCATCATCATCATCGTCATTGTCAACCATTATTAATCCACTGCTGGACGAAGGTCTCCCCAAGTTTCCTACACAATGGTCTGTCTTGTGCCAGTCTCCTCCATGTCACCCCTGCATACTTTCGAATTTCATCCACCCATCTCCCATGTGGTCTTCTTCTGGGTCTTTTGCTGTCCGTTGGAATCCAATCTAAAATTTCGGCTGTCCATCGATGATCTGTCCTTCTGGCAGTATGTCCAGCCCATTGCCATTTCAGGAAATTAACTCTGATCATGATGTCTTCCACTCTTGTCATTTTTCGGATCCACGAGTTCCTCTTCTTATCTCTCCTGGTTACACCAAGCATGCACCTCTCCATGCTGCTTTGAGTTGTCTGCAGCCTTTGTATGTCTCTTTTAGTTAAGGTCCACGTCTCTGCACCATACGTAAGCACTGGAAGGATGCATTGATCAAACACTTTTCTTTTAAGACATAATGGCATATTGCTCTTGAAAATTATGCTGTTTCTTACAAAAGCTCTCCAGGCAAGTTTTGTTCGCCGATTAATTTCTTCATCAATGTGACCCTCACTTGATATCTGCTGTCCAAGATAAACGTACGTGTCTGTTATCTCCAGCTTTTTCTCCATCAATCGATAAATCTTCATTTCTTGTAAACGCATTGAACATCACTTTTGTCTTCTGAAAGTTCATTTTTAATCCCACTTCTTTACTCTTGTCAGCAAGTTCCTGGATCATACTCTGCAGCTCTGATGGGGTAGTTGCAAAAATGACTACGTCATCAGCAAAACGAAGGTGGGTTAGATAATCTCCATTAATCTTTATCCCTTTGTTTTCCCAGCTCAGCGACTGAAAAACACCCTCCAATGTGGCATTAAAGAGCTTCGGAGATATGGTGTCACCTTGTCTCACTCCTTTTCCAATTTTTACGTGTGTTGTATTTTCAAACAGCCTAATCTTTTCACTTGCATTTTCATAGATGTTATTAATAATATTAATGTATGCATCTTCAATACCGCAGGTTTTCAGAGCCATTGTAACTGCTGATGGTTTCACCGAATCAAAGGATTCATAATCGATAAAAGCCATGCACAATGGAAGTTCATATTCCCTCGCTCTTTCAATTAGTTCTCTCAGTACGTGGATATGATCTATTGTGCTGTAGCCACTCCTGAATCCAGCTTGTTCTCTCGGTTGAGCCATGTCCAGTGTTACCTTCAAGCGGTGTGAAAGAACTTTAGTGAAGATTTTATAAACCACTGATAGGAGGCTGATAGGTCTGTCATATCCCCTTCTAAAGACTGGATTTTTCTTGGCAGCTGCATGTCACATGGACGTTTTTGTCTTCTGCCCAGTTGTGCTTGAAGCTACCTTTTCAATAAAGTGCCTTTGTATCCTTTGGATTCCTTGTTTGGACGGTTTTGCTCACTGGTCCCATATTCTTACATCTTAGGGATCTCATGGTATGATCTGAGTCGTTGTGAAGCACTTCTGCACGACGTTACATTCGAAAAACCGTCTCGTCCTTAATTTTTGCACGCCAGTGTACTTGACATTTAGAATGGACCGCTGTTTGAAGAGAACTATGAGCAGTGCAGAATCTGCAGATCGAAGTGAACCTTGTAATAATAGAAGGATTACTATTGACGGCACAAATACAGCTCCTGATAAAGGGAAGAAAAAGTGCAGGTAATATGACGCAAGTTATATCAAGTTCGGATTTTCTTATTTTTGTAGCAAATGCGGCGTTCAACAGCCGCTGTGTGTCAATATTTTCAAATTCTTGCCAATGATAGCCTTAGACCTGCGAAACTCTTTAATGTGGAGAACGACCTGCGTCTGAGACTGACACAGTTAGAACCAAACATTGATCGTTTGTGCAATTCAAAATTCAAAACAAGCCCAAGAGTAACATTGATGTGTACAGTTTGTGAAAAAATGGAAAACATGTGTTTAATTTCGATTATTATTACTTTATTCAGGAGGAATAAACTCCTGGTTGTATAATATGTACAGATATTACTCACTTTATTTGTGCAAAGTGCTGTAGGTGTATTGTATATTTGTATTTTTTAAAGTACTGTATATTTGTATTTTTAGTAGTGCAGTTGCATTTTTGCTTAATATTTTCAATCAAGCATTACCGGCATCATTGAATTTGTAATAAAGCAAAATAAATGCTGATTATAGAGCAATGAATTCCTGTGCATATGCTGGGAGGGGGATAGGGGGGGCGGGGCCATTGCTAGCTAGCCCCGATGGGGGAACAATACTGTGATAAAGATTGGGAACCGCTGCTCTAGTGCATAGCAGGGACTTATGGATGTCATCTTCGGCAGAAAAGCAACGTAGGAAAGAGTTAAAATACGGCGCTATGCCGATGTACCCTGAAGAGTAATTGAATTAGAGATACCTGTCTAGTAACGTGTAGCACACCTTTCGCCCTGATGACGGCGACGATTCGTCTCGGCATGGCATCGACAAGACACCGGAAGCGTTGGGAAGCCATACGGATCACGACCCCTGAACAAACTCCCACAATTCACGAAGATTTCATGGAGGGGGTCAGAGCCTCAAACATGTCTCTCGATGGCATTCCAGATGTGTTCGATGGGATTGACGTCAGGTGACCTAGCAGGCCAAGGAAGCGAGGTCACGTCGGTGGAGTGTTCATCCTACCATTCGGATACAATTCGGAAGCGATGGTACGGTGCATTGTCTTGTTGCAGGATGACGTCCCCAGTGGGATGTTGAAGACGCACAAACGGGAGAAAATGGCCGTCCAGGATATCCCGGTAACGTCACACGTACCAAGGGTCCCATTTCAGTCTACGTAAATAGTCCCTAGACAAGAATGCCACCCCCTCCAGCTTGAACAGTACCCAGCTGTCAAGAAGGATCCCTCGCTTCATGTGGTTTGCGCCGTACTCGTATCCTGCCATCCGCATGTACCAACGTGAACCTCGACACATCAGTACAGGCAACATTTTCCCACATCTCTAGGGTCCAGTGGCGATGTTCCTGCGCCTATGCTAATCTTTGCACCCTGTGATATGCGGTCAGCAGCGGTACCCTCGTGAGACGATGGTTTCTGTACCCCATAGCGAGGAGATGGTTCTGGATGGTGTGACTGGTTACACGTTTTTGTGCACCAGCGTTAAATTGCCGAGTGATTTCTTGCACTGTGGCCCGTGTATCCGCTGTCACAATGCGAGCTAGCCGACGTTGACCTCGCTCATCTACACGCTGTTGTCCACGGCAGTTGGACCTTGCAGGGATGGTTTTACCGGATTCGATGTACTCATGGTGCACCCGTGACACAGTGGCTCGTGAAAATCCCAGTGCCTGTACGACTTCCGAGATGGAGTGGCCCATTCGTCGGGCCCCGACAATTTGCCCACGATCAAATGCGCTTAGATCCTTCGTCTTACCCATACTGCGTCCGGCTCTTACTGATTCCCGTCGCATCACTCCTTATATTGTCGGATCGCTGCACACGTCATGTCGTTTCCGTTTACAGGGCCGCCCACAGCGCCACATTTGCATAACGTCAGCTGTCTCTAATTCAATCGCTCTTCAGTGTATAATATCATTCGAAACTTATGAAAAATATAAATGAGGTTGGTTACTCGCGTCTTTATTCCTTTAATCTGGTTGAACGCAGTGATTTGGTTGTTTCAGTCTTCATTGTAACTACGAAGTAATTGAAAACTTTGGGGTAATAACCATAAAATTCAGAGCATATCATCATCCTTGTCAACTGTTATCAATCCACTGCTACATGAAGGTGTCCCTAAGTTTCTTCGACAACGGTCTCTCTTGAACCAGTCTCCTCCATGTCACTCCGGCATGCTTTCGAATTTTACCCATCCATCTCCCACGTGGTCTTCTTCTGGGTTTTTTCCTGTCTCTTGGTATCCAGTTTAAGATCTAGATTGCCCATCTGTGGTCCGTTATTCTGGAAATATGTCCAGCCCATTGCCATTTCAGGGATTTTAGTCTGATCACGATGTCTTCCATTCTTGTCATTTTCCTAATTCACGAGTTCCTCTTCTTATCTTTCCTGGTTACACCAACTGTCCATTTCACCATGCTTCTTTCAGTTGTTTGCAGCCTTTGTATGTTTTTTTTATGTAAAGTCCATGTCTCTACTTCGTACGTAAGAACGAGAAGGGTGCCTTGATTAAATACTTTTCTTCTAAGACATAACGGCATATTGCTCTTGAAAATTACACTATTTCTTCAAAGCTCTCCAACCCAGTTTTATATGCCGATTAATTTCTTCATCGATGTGACCCTCGCTTTATAGCTGCTGCCCAAGGTAAATTTAGGTATCGGTTACCTCGAGATTTTCCCCATCAATCACAAAATCTTCATTTTTCGTTAAAGCATTGCATATTAGTTCTGTATTTTAAAAGTTCATTTTTTAACCCCACTTCTTTACTTTTGTCAGCAAGTTTCTGGATCATACTCCGCATCTATGAAGGGGGCAGGCACAAAAATGACTATATCACCAGCAAAACGAAGATGAGTCAAATAATCTCCATTAATCTTCATCTCCTTGTTTTCCTAGTTCAGTGATTGAAAGACATTTAGCAATGTGGCACTGAAGAGTTTAGGAGATATATTGTCATCTTGTCTAACACCCTTTCCAATTTTTATAGGTGTTCTGATGTTGTATTCTGAAATAGCCCAACCTTTGCACTTGCATTTTCATAGATGTTATTGATAACGCTAATGGATGCATCTTCAATACCCCAGGATTCCAAAGCCATGTAACTGTTGATGATTTCACGGAATCAAAGGCCTTTTTATAATAAGTAAAAGCCACAAATAATGGGATCTCTTATTCCCTTGTTCTTTCAGTTTGTTCTGCCAGTACATGGATATGACCTATAATACTGTAGCCACTCCTGAATCCATCTTATTCTCTCAGTTGAGCCATGTCCAATGTTACCTTCAAGCGAAGTGAAAGAACCTTAGTGAAGATTTTATAAACCACTGGCAGGAGGCTGATAGGCCTGCAGTTCCTGAGATCCTCATTGTCACCTTTTTTATAGCAGGATCATTTTAGCATTGTACCAATCCTCAGGAATCTTCATTGAGACATCTAGTAAAATCCTGGGCAAGTGTAGTTTCTATTGCGTTTTGTATAATGTCCACGGTCATCCCATCTTCTTCTGCAGATCTTCCCTGTTTCATGTTCTTAATTTAGTGGCTAACTTCTGCCGAGAAGCCTGGAGGAACTTTGGTACTGGTACCTTTCGTAATGTCTGAAACAGATGTATCATTCCATTCATGTACAGTGTATACATGTAGTTTTGAGTAGAAATCTTTTACTCCTATCAAAATGTCGGCCCTATTTCTTGTTACAGTACCATCTTCTTTTCTTAATGCCATTATCTGTTTTCTTCCCTCATTGAGATATCCCTTTGCGCTCTTCAGGCTTTGGTTGTTCATAGCTTATTTTAAACTTTATATCTGAAAGTGAAACACATGCATAATATACCGAAGTACAAACTTATTTTTGTTTTCATGTTTCCAATATATCGCGCTTTTGGCAACAAGATATATATATATATATATATATATATATATATATATATATATATATATATATATCCTAGCAATTATCATTTTCCTGCCAGATCCTGTCCAGCATAGCCTGGTCCACTTGCAACATGGCTTTAGAAATCCGGGTGTCAACTCAGGAACACTGTTAAGCATCCAATGTACGTAGAACATATCTATAGCCCTTTAAGCGCAGATGTATCTGAACGAAATGGTGCCCAGAATTATCGGCGTTTTACAAGTGTTTAGATAGCAGCTAGATTTTACGAAAGCTACGATAATGCAATTTATTTCCCCTCTCGTCTCAGCAGTACCGACCATAACCCTGTCACAGGTGATAAAAGCTCGTATCTATTGTGTTGTTGCAATTGAAACAGCCGATTCCAGGGTATGGTTAATCAGCACCGTTCTTCCCAATTGGAGCTGTACAGCAATATCACACGTGATATGCTGTACAGCTCCAATTAGGAAGAACGGCACCTAGACCTTAGGCCGTGGGCTATACAACAGGATCGTCAGTTGTGTTGTTATTGGTGGTAGTGGACACGGTAAAGTGTAAATGGGCCATGTAGCCGAGTCAAATTCGCGTCATTTTTCTTCATGTGTTTAAACTGGGACATTCCGCTTATGAGGTAGTGAGAAAGGTGAATACAACATTTGGTGAGAGAACAGCTAGCGAGAACAACATGTGCCCCTGGTTCGCAAAATTCCGGTCCGGTGATACGAATTTCCAAACTGAACCCCACGGACACAACACTACAACCATTAATCCTGCTGAACTAAAGGAAATTAGTGAATCAGATTCACGCTAAACGGTACGGGAGGCCGTACAGGAGTTAAACCATGTCCTGTCACCTAGTGGTCAGAGGTAAAAATGGTCACTGTATGGTGGTCATCCACAGTCGTGATCCACCATTCAATCCTGAGACCTGATCATATCATCACAGCGAAATGCTATTCTGATGACCTACAACAAAAACATGAGAAACTGTGCAGAAAAGAGCAAACAGCATGCATTCGTCAATAGACTAGGCGTCCTAATACTTCATGAGAATGTTTCACGAATAACCGTGTAGAAACTTTACCAGTTATGACATGAGACTCCGACACATCACGCTTACTCTCCAGGCTTTGGACCAACGGACTATCACTTCTTTCGGCACGTGGATTGTTTTCTGTCCAAGAGGACTTTCAAAAATGATTCAGCTGTCCCTCAGGTGGTATAAAAGCAAGACGCACAGGGCAAGTTGCCATAGTCGATCGACGGAAATTGGGACAGTAAGGTTGTGGTAGTAACTGAGTTTGCCCCACCGCAGCAGACAACACGAATACGTACAGCTGACGGACTTAATGAAGACCGATGTGTTTGACTGAGGGACGGCGGAGTTACCTCCCGCGACATTATCGCTCGTGTTGGACGAAACGCGAGCTCAGTGATGCGAATATGGCGTCAGTGGGAAGAAGAAAAGGAAGGTCTGACGCACCGACGTGAGGGGTCTGGAGCCCAGCGACGAACGAATGCACGGGAAGGCCGTCATCTCCACAGTCTGGAGATGGCGGACCCAACAGCAACATCCCGAAGGTTACCACAACCATGGAGATCTATATCACACCAAGGATTGTCTGAAATCTCTTCCCGACGTCGTTTGCTTCAGAGAGGCCTCGTCGCTCCTCGTAGGTTGCTTCGACTCCCCTTGACCTTAAACCACAGCCTCAGCGGCGGCAGTTGTATAAAGAATGCAGATGGCAGTGAATACTGTGTTCCGACGAGTCACGGTCCAACCTAATGACCCACGACGGAAGTATCCTTGTATGACGACATCGTGGTGAACGGCTGATGGAGGCTAACATTATGTAGCATCATGCGAACCCGACGGCCGATGTTCTAGTGTTTGATGTTGTTGGATTCTATTCACATTCCCTCCTTCTACGCACTACAGGAACCATGATCAGTCAGCGGTACATCGCGAAGAATGTGTAGGCTGAAGTGATGTCATATCTGCAGACGGTTAACGGTACCATTTTCAACGGGACAATGACCGACCACATGTGGCGTGGGATGTCTTATAGCTCCTGGATGACCGACATGTGGCACGTCCTGTTGATTCGGAAAAGAAGCATAGCATAAAAAATTCGACGTAAATCCACTGGGAAGTTCCAGAGAAGCTTTCAAAAACAGCGAGCAAGCAACCAACCGGAAGTCCGCCGTCTTGTTCCGTTGCGTGACTAAGCGCAAACTTAAAAATGGAGTACATTGCTCCGCTGTTGCACCCCCGCACTGCTGGCACGTTCACCTCGGCTAAGGCCACCAAATACCGACCGTTCGCCGGCACAGGCACCCGGGAAGGGATGTGAGACTCTCCGTCGGTAGGTCGTTTAAAGCTAACCACAGACTCGAAACTTAGGTATTTGCTTTCATCACTTCATGGGACAGCATGCGTCACGTGGTTTTGACTATTTCCGTCACCCATTTTCGTTACATCGATTTCTTTTTACTTGGGATTTACCTTATTACTGTCGGGAAAGATGAATATCATCGAAAATCGAAAAGTTTGGATGTTTCCACCAATACAATCAATTTATTGATGTTGAAGCAATTACTGATCACGGATGTTAAACCAGTGTTCATCAGTAGTTCATTTAGAGTTTAAAGGCACATTTCTTGCCGTTTATGTAAAAAAAAACGCAGAATCCTTTACAGGTGCCTAGTGCTCGGAAGCACGGACTTATGGGTAATCAATCATCCGATCTAAGATTGATCTCTCTGGGACCGGCAGCTCACAAATTAGGGATAGGAAACGCAATATAGTCCTAGATATCCACGGGGTGGGGGTGGGGGTGGGTGGGGGGGTCCCAAAATACAAGGGTTGTCTCAAAACAACAGAGAATGTCTCAGTAAAAAAAATGCGTACCTTAATTATCAAGGAAGTGGCCAAACCTGCCCGTTGCGTCATTAAATTCAAGTGGCTATCTTTTTCGAAATACTGTCCATTGCATCGAAAACAGGTGTCCCAACGTTCCTCTCACTTTTCGAATGTCTTCTGGAATTCTTCTTCTGAAATGTTGTTGAAGCACCCCTGCGCAGTATAACAAGTTGTTGATCCGTTTCAAATTATCGTCGCCGTAATGTCTTTTTTTAAAATGGGGAACAACTAGAAGTCACGTGGTGACAAGTCTGGACTATATCAAGGTTAGGGCATCAATATTCGTTTTCTCCAAATAAGAAGCAACCGAACTGGAGATGGGTGGCCTTGCAATGGCCGCACATGAAAAGAAATAGGGTATCCAAGTTGACAAACTCGTTTCATGCCCGAATGCTCGGTTAACATTCTGTGAATGGATGATTTTGAAATGTGAACCACATCTTCGATATCGCTAATTGATAGGTGTTCTATATTTCCGTATAATAGCACCTATTGTATTGATGTTTACCCTTTGAAAGTCTTCCTTCATGCGCGATAAAAGCCGCTCACTAACGACCATCCATAAATTCTTTATGCCACCTGTAAATTGTTGATGACCCTAGACATTCATTTTTATAAGCCTCTTGCATAAGACGGAAAGTCTCTCCAACAGACTTCTTAAGACGACAGCAAAATGTAATGGCGCATATTTCTTCCTCTCTCAAATCATCTTTTTTCGAAAAATCACAGCGCAAAAACACTTGTTAGGGGTTCAGGAAGCAACTTTTATTAAACTGCGCACTAAGGACGACGCATGCGTGATAAACAGGTGTGGCCGGTAACTATGGTTACTACAATGACTACAGTTTTTCGAGACTCGTTCCAAGGTCAAACGTAGTTTTGCACATTTCTTATAAAAACATTTGCACTTGTTTTGGGACAAGCTACTTAACAATGAATAAGCTTTTTCCCAAGACATTGCGTGCTCATGCAACACTGAGTATAAATTAATTATCGCATGAAAATAAAATGACAAATCTCCCAAATTTATTTTTTTTTTTTTTTGGGAAATCATACTGATTTTTTTCTTGATCATTACAGTGCCCCCTCAGGAATGGCAGCCTCGCATTATTGATGGCCCACCAGCTGAGCACGAACAGTTTCCTTGGATGGTAAGAAACTGCTGATAGTTTCTAATAAAATATGCAAAAGCAGCATGGCCAGAAGGATATACACTATACTGACAAAAGTCACCGGACACCTAGAAGAGAAACACAAAAGAGCATTTATTGACGTACATTTGCACAGTGTCTGCCCACCTTTGGCCTTAATGAATGCACTGACCCTTCGAGACATATTTTCGACAAGTTTTGGAACACAGCGATAGTTATGCACTTCCATCCAGTACATAATGTATCCGCTAACTGTTGCTTAGTAGTAGGTCATGGTTCCAAACTTCTTATGCGGCGCTCTAATTCATTCCATAGGTGGTCTATGGGATTAAGATCAGAGCTCTGTGCTGAGCAGTCCACACACGATACGGAAATATCGTCAAACCACGCCGTAACAGTCCTTGCTTTATGGCTCGGTGCATTATCCTGCTGGCACCAACAAGGCTCGGTTCGATAGTATTGCCACTGAGTTGGTAGGGCATAATTGTCCAGAATATCGAGGTAGACGTGCTGGTTAACAGGTTTTTCAACGATAACCAATGGACCGGGACCATACCACGAAAAACACCCCCACACGAGTACACTGTCAGCTTCAAACTTGATCGTAGGAACAGCACAATGTAGTAAATAGCGTTCCCCTGGCATTCGCCATACCAACACACGGCCATCAGACTGATGGATCGTGTATCTGGATTCATCAGTCCATAGGACCCGTTTCCATTGATCTACGGTCCACGATAAATGTTCTTTACACCATGCAAAACGACGAGTAGCCTTCAGAGTGGAGATGAATGGCTTATGAGCAGCTGCACGACCACGGTAACCCATGGAATGAAGTTCTCTGCGAATGGCACGTATACATACCGAGATTCCAGCATTTTTACTCACCTGTACACTGACGTCTTGTGCAGTACTCCGTCGATTAGCTGTAACGACTCTCCTGAGGATCCGACGTTCTCTATGACTGATTTCCTTCTGTCTGTCGGTACGTTTTGCTACTTCAGGCACGCCATGTGTCTTCTACTTATTGAGTGTATCCAAAACAGTTGACTTGGGTATGTTTAAACACCTCTCGGTTTCTTTTATGGACAACCCACTAATATAACACCCAACAATCTTTCCTTTCTCAAAGTCAGTTCTCTCACGGCGCGACATTTTCACTCAACCTCACAGGGCGATATGATCGCGGTCAACTGCAGGCTTGTTTTTATACCGTTTGCAGCTGCACCACTCATCTTAACGACACAGCGGATCCGTTCATTTGCTTTTGAAGGGGTGTCCGGTGACTTTTGTCAATATAGTGTATATATCAATAATTTCTGAAAGACAAAGGTTTGAGAGTTACGTACATGAGGGTGCTACGCGCTCACGTAGCACTGCATTCACATTCATCTGAGACACCAACGCCCTGGCACCAATAAACAGTTCCCTGCTTGAAGCTAGGCCAAGCGTAAAAGTCGCAGCTATCAGTTCTGTCGCTGTCCGATGCAGTGAAAAATAGCTGAACGTTTCCAGTGACGTCAGTTATATCGAAAGAAATATTTGAGCAGATGAAGCACGCCGAGGTATGCATTATTATAGAAATATGTCAAAAATTAATCAAAGAAAATTAGTGTTGCTGACTTTGAATCCCTTTGATTACTTCCTGGAGCTGCGGAACTGTTGATGGCGTGATTACTAGAAATACATCAGCTGCTTAACTTCCCAGAAAAAGAGTTTAAATAACAGACAATATACACCGAAGACCCATAACATTATAACAACCTGCCTATTATAGTGCGTCGCATAAATATAGAGACGGAACAAATTCTGGAATAAAAAAGAAACAACAACGAGCTGAAATGTACACCTCATATTTATAGCAAAAATAGCATAGGACACTCAGTTACACAACAGTTTGACGGAAACATAACAATTCCAACGCCAAGTACAAGAAAAAAACAGAAATAAGCTGTCTCAAAAATATTAACACTTACTAGTTATGAGCACCTCCGGTACGAATAGTGGAGCAGTTGGTCCGAATAACACTGAAAACCCGATTGGGCATGCTGTCCACCAAGTGATGTATGTAAGTGTTCTGGACGGTGTGCGTACCAACTTCGTTCAATCTGTTCTTTCAATGCCACCACACTTGAGAACTGCCGTCCACTCGCATACACATCACGAGCGAGGATGCCCCAGAGGTTCTCGATAGAGTTCAGATCTGGACTGAGTGCTGGCCAATCCATTACGGTCACATGATGAGTATTAAACCAGCTTTTCGTTGATGCAGACCGATGGATAGAGGCATTGTCTTGCTGGAACAGATAATCAACACCCGCTAGAGTTTCGGCAAAGGGTAGAAAGTGGCTGCTGAGTATGTCCTGAAACGTTCCGGACTTTTGCCTGCCTTGTAGGAAAGTGATATCCGTTGTCCCATTGAACGCAAAAGTTCCCCAGACCATCACAGATTCCCCTCCTTTCTGTCTGCTGAAGAAAGTATGTGGCTTGCGTCGTAAATCATGACAATAGCAGTTCCAACCGTCCGGGCCGTCCAGGTTGAACTTTATCTCATCGGAGAAAATAGTTGTGATCCACTCTTCCGTCTAGTGCATGTGGCTGCTTGCCCATAACAATCTAGCTTCCTTGTAGCGCCGCGTGAGGTGTGGCAGACTGCGCATTTTACGGAGCACAATGTTGCGACTTTCCTTGATTCGTCGATGAACTGTGTCCTTTGAGAAGGTGACACCAATAGTCCGAGAAACTTGACGTAGTGATAACATTTGGGATGAAACTCAAACGCAAGATGGCACGATCATCTCGTTTGGTTGTTATTCGAGGCCTTCCACGACGTTTTCTGGCAGTTAACGCACCGCGTTTCGATAAAGTCTTATAAATGACTGCCCTACTCCTCCCTATGGCTTTACAAATTTTCGCAACAGGCAATCCATTTGCTCTCAGTCTCCAAATCTTCTGCACCTCCTCACCAGAAAGTTGACTGTTGCGTGGCATTTCGGCAAATGAATGTCTGACGTCAGGTCCGCTGTCTTTGGTAGGCTGGACTGAATTACGGCCCATGCACGTGTGTACAACATGCTAATTTGTACATCTCATTTGCATGTGGCTACTTTAAATAGTATAGTTGTCTTTATATTTATGAGACACCTAAAATTACACTATTTCACTTTGTGGTGTTCTCTTCATACAATCCGTTCATCTCGACGGATCGAAACGTTTGTTGTAGGGTTATGTCTAATTAGGTGCCACTTCAGCTTCCTACCTATATTCGCATTGCGTTCACGGCGCAAAGTAGACTGTCTCTATAATTATGCGACGAATTTTATGATGTTGGTCCACCATGTGCCGACATAACAGCTCTTACCAGGTGAATCATGGACGATTATAAAAATGTCCTGTGGTATCTGGCACCAACACCTTACCAAAGGTTCTTTTTGTCTTGTGAGTTACGTGGTTCAGCCGCCGCAGATCGGATTTGCCGTTTCAACACAAATCATATATGCTTGATTTAATTGATGATATCTGGGGAATTTGGAGGCCAGGGCGACACCTGGAAGTCTTCCTGATATTCTGCAAACCATTCACGAAAAATCCATGCTGCATGGCATGGCGCATTATCCTTCTGAAAGAAGGCACGACTATAGAGAAATATTGTTGCCATGAAAAGATATACCTGGTCTGCGATCATGTTTACGTAGGTGGTAGACGTCATAGTTTTCTGCACATTAATGAATGAACCCAGAGATTAGCAGCTAAACATTGTCCAGAGCATTACACTCTCTCCTCCAGCTTCGTTTTGCACACCAAACAGAAGTCATCGGTCTTTCCACTTTTAATAAGTGAGTCACGGAAAAATTATCATCTGCCGTCCCCGGGAATCAAACCCAGGTCTTTCAGTTACGCGCTGGACATGCTACCACTGCACCACAGTGGCCTAGAGTTCTCCAGACTCACAAGTGATTAACTGCCAAACCACATGGCAGGTTGCTTCATGGAGCCCCGCAGAGTGCTGGGGATTCTCCAAGGTGGAAAGCAGCAACTGAAGAAATAACTAGGAGGCGAATGAATAATTAATTCATACACTCGACGTGGATCTGGAACACCAAACAGAAGTCATCGCTCTTTCCACGTTAATAAGTGAGCGTTCCACCTTGGTGAATCCTCAGCAGTGTGCGGGGCTCCATGAAGCAACCTGCCATGTGGTTTGGCAATTAATCACTTGTGAGTCTGGAGAACTCTAGGCCGCTGTGGTGCAGTGGTAGCATGTGCGGCACGTAACTGGAAGTCCCTGGGTTCGATTCCCAGTGGCGGCAGATGCGAATTTTTTCCGTGACTCACTCATTAACGTGGAAAGAGCGATGACCTCTTTTTGGTGTTCCTGATCCACATCAAGTATATGAATTAATTTCTTTTTGCCCCATGGTGCATCCTGATGCAAACACTGCTGCAGGTGAACGACGCACATGTACCCGGCCGTTAACATGCTGCGACACGAAGCGAAATTCATCGCACCAGACGACCTTTCTCCAATAATTCAAGGAGCAGTTTTGATGCTGGAGTGTCAGCTGTCTGTGAAGGAGCTTTAGGCTGTGAACTGAGGTTAGCATGGGTACTCGGAGCGGCGTACAGCTATACATCTCCATTTTCAGCAGAATTCTATGTATTATGACTCATTACTATAGAACCCTTATTCAAATTACTTGCGAGATGCGCCACAGTACCTCTCCTGATGGCTCGTGCCATACGAAATAGCCTTCGCTCATCTCTACAAACGATGAGCAGTGGTCCGCCCACACCTTTCCGGCAGTTTGTGTTTTTTTCTTCCTCAAGCCACCTTTTGAAAAAACTAACCACGGATGACTGTGAGCACTCCACAAGCCTTGACAACACGGAAATGCTCTGACCCAGTCGTCTGGCGATTAAAATTTGGGGGCCTTTCCCATCTGAGAAACAAGAATAACTCTGATTAACCGAGCTCAGTGATTTATTTGTCCACGCACCACGATGGCTGTGAACTTTCCTCATTCAGTATGTTGTACAATAAATTATCTTGTTGGACCTGTAAGACATGAATCTGATACACACGGTGGAGTCATATTATTGTGACCACCAGCTAATATCCAGAGTAATCGTCGTGTGCAGCGCGGACAGCAGCTAGACGGGCTGGAAGTGACTCAATAAGGTGCTGGAAGATGTTCATAGGTTTGTGGAGCAAACAAAGATGTTCATAGGTTTGCAGGATCCATAGAGCGAACAACACGATCGAGTTGATCGCACAGATCCTCAATTGGGTTTAAGTCTGGAAAATTAGGGGGCCAGGAAAGTACTTTGAAGTCTTCATCGTACTCTTATAACCACTCTCGGACATTTCTAGTTGTGTGATACGTCGCACTGTCGTGCTGGTAGATCCCATCTGCAGCAGGGAAGACAATCAGCATATATGGGTGTATGTGATCTGAAAGGATGGATTCAGAACGAATTTGGTGCATAGTTCCTTCCACAGGTATGAGTGGACCCAGAGAAAAGCACGAAAACATTCCCCAGACCATAACGCTGCACCCACCAGCTTGTGTTCTGCCAGCAATGGTTGAAAAGTATTTGTTGTCCGATGTTTCTCGCCTTATATGCCAACGTCCATCCGTTCAATGAAGCAGAAAACGTGACTCATCGGGGAAGGCAATCCTTTGCCAATCAGTGCAGGTCCAATTCGGATACTGCCGTGCAAATGTAAGCCTTTCCTGCCGATGCACCTTCGTTAGCATAGGTGCAGTGACCATCCGTCTGTGCCGGAGCCCCATACACAGCAGGGTTCGCTGAACTGTCGTTTTAGACGCACTTCCGGTAGCCTTCTGGTTCATTCGGCCACTGAGTTGCTCCACTGTAGCTTGTAGATCGACCCTCACGCACCTTCGAAGCCGACGTTCACCTCTCACATCAATAGCACGTGGTGCTCCGCAATCTCTACGTCGCTTATTCGCAATGGTGTCATTTCTCCAATCATGATACACTTTAACCACTGCAGCACGAGAATAGTTCACAAACTGCGCTGTTTCAGAAATACTGCCATCCTTGGCCCGAAAGCCGATAATCATCCCTTTTTGCAAATCTGATAAATCGCTCCTTTTATCCATGACAGCAACGAGTGATATGTTTTCAGATTGCCTACAGCACACCTTATGTACCCTCCAATACAGCTCACGACACGCGCCTTCTTTCATTGGCTCCGCTCTGTTGACGTCAAAAGTAGGAGGTGGTCACAATAATGTGACTCGACTGTGTATATTAGCTGTGATGAAAAATGTTAAGTTGATCTACTGTGAAAGTCTGATGGCCCGAGAATGCATTAAAATGAAAGCTCCAGGATCATGTGCTTCTTTGCAGACAATTGAATTGTCCACTCACAGTGTTTTTACTCTCATCCAGAATAACCTGAAATTAAAAGAAGAACGAATTGCATTTAAAAGCGAGGAAGTTTCTATCCACGCCACCTTCAGCTCTTGCTTGCAGAGAATAGAAGTACTCTTTTTCCGTTATTGATAAGAATTCATGGAATCTGCATTCCACGCAGATCGTGAAGAGAATGCTTGAATACTGCTCACGTACATACATAGTACATACAAGGTCTGTCCGGAAAGCAATGATACTCATTCAATAACAGACGTTTAATTAAAGTTATACTCACATAACATTAAAATTCCTCGAAATAACATCCTTGAACATCAATACACCACTGCCAGCGGTTCTGTCACGCCGCGTAGCAATCGTGAACAGAGATCGCACTCGTCGCGGTAGTTTGTAGCAGTCCCAAAATGGTGTCCTTTCAGGCTGAATTTGAGCCGGGGAAACAAAAAGAAGTCAGCCGGTGCCAAGTCCGGGCTGTAGGGAGGTTGGGACAGCGTTGCCACGTTGTGTATCTCTAGAAACTATCTCACTCTTAGCGACGCCTGACTCGGCGCATTATCGTGGTGAAGAACCCAAGTGTTGGTAATCCCCGGGCGGACTGTTCTTCAACCGTTGAAGCACTTCCCCTTAAAATGCAGCGTTGACCGTTTGTCCTGGTGGCGCGAACTCCTTATGGACAGCACCTTTACAGTCAAAGAAGACAATGAGCACCGATTTCATCTTCAATTTGCACATTTGAGCTTTCTTTGG
The DNA here is from genome assembly GCA_039090855.1 of Macrothele yani. Lineage (NCBI taxonomy): Eukaryota > Metazoa > Arthropoda > Arachnida > Araneae > Macrothelidae > Macrothele > Macrothele yani. Next base: position 113,011,433 of record CM077013.1, on the reverse strand, counting down.
TCGAGGAGACTAGGAAGTGTGCCACTCTGAGCTCTGTCGTTTCGTCTCCGGATCATACTGAAAGACCCACGTTTCTTCTCCTGTTATCACTTTCTCCAAAAAGAAGGTTCACTCCTCACACCGTTCACAAGCTCACGAGAAATCGACACACGGTTCTTCCTCTGTTCATCGGTCAAAACTTTAGGAACCAATTTGGCGAACTTTCCGCATCTGCAATTCTTGCGTAATGATTTCATACACAATGGATTTCGCGAGTCCCACGTGTTCTGCTGCCAATCTAACACTCAGACGTCGGTCAGAGTCCAAAACGGCTTTCATCTTTTCCACATTGTCCGAAATGAGCGACGTTGAACGTCGCCCTGGGAGTGGCTCATCCTCGACGCTCTCTCTTCCCTCTGTGAACGTTTTGTGCCACCGAAACACTTCTGTTTTCGATAAAGCATCCTTCCCGTAGGCTTTCTGTTTCATAGTAAGCGTCTCGGTAGCGGATGTTTCAAGTTTAACACAAAACCTTACTGCGTATCGCTGTTCGACACTCTTCTGCATTTTGACCATTACGCGACGCTCACACAGCTGTCCACTCCGCAAGCGATCTTCACTCTGTAAAAGCTCAGAGCCAACTGACGAGACGTCGATCGTTTACCTAACATACCCCGCCACCGTCACGCCCGGAGACTTAGCCCTCCGGCCCTTCTGATTGGCCCAGGAAAAGTGGTCTGATTACTTTCCGGACAAACCTTGTATACTATATGCGACCAGACCGCTACCTCTAAAAAGGAATAATAAATATCATACCGAAAGATTTGAGCTAGTTTTTTCGTCGCGGACTACATTTCTCCGTTTTAAGTAGTTCTGACATGAATTTTCGCAAATCATGCAGTATTGCAGCAGACTTAGAAACTACAGTATAAAATAGTATGATGTATTTCATAGACAACTGCGTAACTTAATAGAATTCAATTTTATTGTCTTTATATTGTTCGTGTCAAACCTTTAAGGAATTAACTCGGGGTTAAAAAAATGGACTAAAATCAGTTCGAACGAATGCATTCGCTGTGTAAAGAGTGGGCCTAAATAGTGAGCCGAACGCGGCAGGAACGAGCTGAACTGCGTATCATGAAGCGTTTCTCTCCCCATATCTTTATTGCTGAAAGTGGCCATTTGCGGGGATGATTGGCCTGATTGGTTATCCACTAACATGGATACAACAGTGACGACGTCTCTAAGAAAGGAAAGAGATGTTCGAGGTCACTTGTTTCTACCCCGTGGCATGATGTCTGTGTCAGGGGGACTAGCCCTACCCATCATGCACTGGGTCACGGAGCAGAGAATAAAGGACAAGAAGTGAGCGCTTATCGCTATCACTGTTAAAAATTTTGTGGTAGGTCGCACCAAAAAGTGGTACTACATCAGCTGCACCGCTTTCTGAGAAAAGATACACCATTGTGTGGTGCACACAAAACCCAACAAGATGGTGCAATCCTGCGCCATGTAATGATACAAGGTTGCACCACATGATGATACAAGGTTTCACCATGTTTTTTGGGTTTTGTTTGCACCACAAAATGGGTGTATCTTTTCTCAGAAAGCGGTGCAGCTGATGTAGCACCACTTTTTGGTGCAACCAACTGCAAATTTTTTAGCAGTGTAGTAACAGGTCGATACTACTGAGATGAGAGGGGGAAAGGAGTTGTTTTGGAGAAGCTTTCTTAAAACAAGGCGGCTGTGTGAACATTTCCGTTAGGGGGAGAACAGTAAATTTTGGTCTCCATTTGGTTCATATATACATCGGTCGTTTAAAGGGTTTTAAAACTGTTTTCCATATAATACACAAATTACATAAAAAAGCTTTTGGGAATTCACCACTTAATTGTTTCTTTACTTAATCAAATTTTTCGGCAGGTGCATAAGGTTATTATATCAAAATCTGTAATGTATATTGCATATGTTTCAGTGAGAGAGAGAGAGAGAGAGAGAGAGAGAGAGAGATTTTAGCTCATTTACAGAGAAGATAATATACTTATGATAATATGTGCCTTTAGATAATCCACAACATATTTTTGAGTTACTTTTTATTGCATACGATGAGACTTGCTATAGAAGATGTTAGAATAGCTTTAGCTGCATTTTATATTCCTTATTATGATGTAAATGCTGATTTTTCCATTTACGTGTTTTAAATATTTAAATATATTCAGAAAAATTAACCTTTCCTGCAGCACAGGTAATTTCACAGTTGGATGATGTTGCTGTTATTGATGGATCTTCCTTCGCCATGCGATTCTATTCTGGGTCATCACATCCTTTAAACTATTTTCCTTGAGATCGTTACTTAAACAATCCCTCCATTTCAGTTAGGTGGTTTACTAGTCCCCGTAGGGGGCTCCACATTCATAGCTCCACATCCTAACTATCTACACATAACTACCACTGAGAAACTTTTATTCCGTATATGGTTGGACCTCCGTTTGCTTGAGTTACAGCACGTATGTGTTTCGGCATAGAATCCACAAGGTGTTGGAGTGCATCTACGACTACAACATAACAGGCGTTCACCAGATAGTCCTTCAACTGGCTCAGACTTGTCGGAAGAGGACTTTGCTACCGGATCTGCTTTTCTAACATGTCCCAGACATTTTCAATGGGATTAAGATCAGGGATTTATGGTGGCCGGGGAAGATGGAGAAAGTCGCTATCATGCTTGTTAAACCATAACTGAACATATCTTGCGCGATGGAAGTATCATTGTAGTGCATCAAACAGCCGCCACGTGCTCGATGAATAGGCAGCATTGTTCAGATAATCCTTGCAGGGCACTCTACCTTCAAGCAATATCAGGGGGCCCTTACGTGCCAAAAAAAGTGCCCCATACCATAAAATCACCTCCAGAATCTTGAGTTGTGTTTACAAGGTAAGCTGGGTTCACTGCTTCATGGTGATCCAGCCAAACTCTCTGCCTACTGTCGGTATAGAACATAGTACAGCGAGTTGTAGGACCACATGACTTTTTGCCAGTCCTTCAGTGTCCAGTCATGGTGTTCCTGACATCACTGTAGACGAACGTTTCGTTTTTTCGCAAAAACCAGTGGTTTCCGTAGAGGCATGCCGTTACCAATACTGAGCCTCTTTAATTTCCCGCGCATAGTCCGTTGAGATATGGGTTCGGCCACAGCCTTCACTAAATGCCTCGGTCGCTTTATATAGGAAATCCTGTTTCTCCGTACAAGCCTTCTTAGACGACGATTTAGTTCCTGGCAGAATTTCGTTGTGCCACAGATGCGCCTCTTAGACAAGCAATGTAGGTATTTTTCTAATGACTAAAGACCCGGGATATCTCACCTTTTGAGAAATCAGCCTGTTTTAAAAATCGTCGTTCCAACCAGACGGGAACCACAGTAAGCCCTTTACCGAATTTAGAAGGATACTTTGTTTTTCCCATTGAGATCAACACTACTGACGATTATTTACTACAAGCAGCAGTCTTAACTAGTTGCCCCGGTCACGTGATGACCAGAGATGGAAACGCGTCACGGGTCAGTGGGTCACACGTCCGACAATTTCTTCGGTGTCAAACAAGTCAGGTCAAGGTGTTACTGACATGATTTAGACCAGGTTTTATTTCCATTTTATTTTTAAAAAAGAAAAAAATATTTCAAAGAGCCCTTCAGAGGTCTTTGAAATAATACTTCAGAGCTGCTGAGTATGAACCAACAACTTGCTGAGAAGGATAAAAAAATGGGTTTAAAACTGAACTTTCAGAAGACAAAAACTGAAGTAAAATGCTTTTACAAGGAATGGAGAGCTTTTAAAAGAAGCAGTACTATTCCTAAAAGCAATGTGCTATTATGTCTTAAAAGAAAAAACATATTTAGTTAACGCATCCTTTCAGTGCTTACGTACGGAGCAGAGACGTGGACCTTAACTAAAAAAGACGCACCAAGAGTGCAGACAACTGCAAGAAGCATGGAGATATGCATGCTTGGTGTAACCAGGAGAGATAAGAAGAGGAACACATAGATACGAAAAATGACAAGAGCGAAAGACATCATGTAAAATCCCTGAAATGGTAATGGGCTGGGCATGTTGCCAGAAGAATGGACCACTTACAGACAACCGAAATTTCAGACTAGAATCCAAGGGACAGGAAAAGATCCTGAAGAAGACCACGTGGGAGATGGGTGGATGGAGGAGACTGGTCCAAGACAGTCCGTTGTTGAAACTTGGGGAGACCTTCATCCACCAGTGGATTGACAACGATTGATGATGATTACGATATATTCAAATTTATAGTTCATAGCAGATTTGTCTGGGTCGGGTCCAATTATGTGACGGCCGGGTCCGGGTCCAAAATGTTTGACCCGTTTGGATCCCTGGCGGTGATGCACGTGACCACACTTTTGTATGTAAGCTGCGTAAGTGACGTTTACGGACGTCCACTCAAAAGTTTCTAATTCAGTGACCGTTGTGTGTGTGTGTGTTAAAGAATATGTAGTGCTTTCTGAAAAAGTTCTGCCTATTTATACGAGGGTCATAACAAAGTTCTGCACACGTTAATCTAAAACGGAAGCGGATGATGCAATCGGGAAAATGATTGCGGCAGGTCAAGGTCAGACTCTCAGCAACGCAGTGGTGTCAGAACGACGAGCTATAATTTGCTGTGTGAACGTGGGAGGGTTTGGAAATGGAAGCGTGCAGCTCCTCAGGTCGAGTCACAGCGTTAGACCAGCGTTCGTAAGTGAAAATAAAAATTCTGCCGGGGAAAAACTCCGACACAGATCCATACTGCCTTGCAAGAAGTTTGTGGGGAAGCAACTCTTGATCGAAGCAGAAGTTCTTCCCGTGGGCAAGGTTGAGACCGGAAATTCGTGAAAATCATCCCAACTTGTTGGAAGCAGGAACGATCTTGCACCATGACAACGCATCGTGTCATGGTGCAGCGTCGGCATAGGGACTTTTGTCGAAATATGGCTGGGAAACCTTATGCCACCCATCATACAGCCCTGATCTCAGTCCACCCGACTTTGATCTTTACCCAAAGTTAAAAAATCGCCTCCGTGGCATCCGCTACGAATCGCTGAACGAACTGTCATTGGACGTTACCCGAGACAGCTGAACAAAGATGGCGTACTACGGAGCATCCAAGACCTACCTCAGCGCTGGGAAGCTGTCATTAGCAGTGGAGGGGAGTACATTGAACGGCAATAAGGTAAGTTTTCTTCGTTACTTCACACTTTTCTCAAAAATGGACAGTGTGAAAAACTTTTCTTATGACCCTCGTATTCACTAAAAGTAAGGTAAAACACGAACTTTCTAAATGCCAATGGAATTTTCTTTTCTCTTCATGGTATGCCAAATTAGTACGTATCCTAGTAGTAACTGCAATCTTGCTTTAACATTCACCAGGGCTGATTTCGAGTGCAAATACCTTTTTCATTAAGTCCCACAAAATGACAACACCCCTGCTCACCTAGCATTTTCCACATTTCCGCTGATATATTGCACGGATGCACCTCTAGAAGTGTAGCAAATATCAGAATGAGGATATCATTTTCCGCATTCTTTTATGGTTTTGGGTGAAAGCATGTCGAAAATGACCTACTTCCTTTCTTTTTCTTCATCGCCACTAATTTTTGTTTAAGGAAAAAGTATTTCATTTAGTAAAGGATGACTGCTCCCCACACATTCATATGTATATATATAAACAATTTCTGAAACTCAATATTGGTTTCCGGAAATGTCAGTACACAAATATGTTTTAGGTTCCTTTACGTATAATTGGAAAGAAAAGACACGGCATCTGCAGTTCCTTCTTAATAACTCCTGACTTCCTCGTGACTGCGGCTCACTGTATTAAAAGGTAAGCCAAACAATTTCTTGTATTTCCTGAAAATGTTTTGTAGTGCTAGAGCATATTATGAAGTCTTTGCTAACACCTTTTTTATTTTGCAAATAGTTTTGTTATGAGCATTTCGAAAAGCAAAAGTAAATCATCATTGTGAATTTATTAGTTTCTTCCCCAGCGGGTTGTTATGCTGACATAATTCCGTCATTCCAAACATAGTACTCTTTACTTTTGTAACATCATTCCAAACATAGTGAATCACCTGCCAATGTTTGTTGAGCAGCAGCTGCGATAAGACTGTTAAAGTTCATCACCATAATCTGTTACGACAATTGGCCGCGGATGTCTATGTGGTTAGTCAGTGATGTATTCAGGCATCTTCTCGGGGGTGCTTACCTTCCCGATAATCCATGAACCCCTCCACCCCACCCGTAAGTTTTTGGGCTATCTTTTAGTCTATTTGTGTTAGCTTGTAGCTGAATATTTGGAGAAATCAATTTAAAAAGCTTAAGAAAATTAGGGAAAATATCATAATAAGAAAAAGAAAACATTCGCATGGACTTCAAAATCTGAAATTTCTATCATCCTTCAATAAAACGTTAAACAGTTCTCACTGAAGGGGCAATTTTTCAAGCAGTGACAACTCGAACTACTTCCGCAATAAAAACCTAATTCCGCAGAGTAGAGATGTTTGTACTGTAGTACAACATCATATTTTGGAAGCTGGCATTCAGCTTTATTTCAATCGTCTAGATGCCGACTTTCCATTATACGGTTAAGCCTCAGTGTAGCTAACGTGACGCTAGTGCTTCCAGTACAACAAAATATTTGCTACCTAATTTTTATCAATACCAAAATAGAAATTGTTCCCATGAAGAGTTCTTTTTTCTGGCGGTAGGTGGTTTACACTCTGTGACAAAAAAAAAAAAAAAAAAAAAAGAAAAAAAAAAGGGAAAATCGAAGCACCTGAAACTGGCATCCAAATGGCTAGTTAGTTAGTTTTTTTTTCTTTTTGCTACTATGTGCTAATCTAAATAATCTAAAGGTGCTGGAACCAAATGGCAGGGAAATGGTTTACACCATACATTTTCAGGTAACATTGTAATGATTCCTTAATAACCAGAAACAACCTTGTATTAAATCGAGAACATTTTTACCAATCCTAATGTTTTTGGGGGAATTTCCTCCAGTACAGCGCTATCTTACTAGCATCCTCAATATTTTACAACACCCCATGGTGAAATCCGTGGTGTATTACTGCATTAAAGCAAAGGTATGACATTTTTACATTTTTAATCACTTGTACGTGTAGATTTCCTGGAATTATTAGCATTTGGGATATACGAGCATAAGGACATTTTTGTAATCTATTTAATATTTTTATACACATTAATGTATATATAAATAACAAAATTGTAATTATATGTAAATAATCACTCTATATGTTTCAGCCCCCCCCAATGTAATTGCCTCCCCGGACTGATACATGACATCGTACAATACATGACTGCATAACCACTAAATTTTACCGTGCCTCGGAGAACACCCTTGGTGTTTAACCCCGTTACAAATTAGGCTATCTGTTACCCTTATTTCTATCTCGCTTCCGTGTGACTTCTCTGTCTGGCTTTCTAGCCTAAATCTCCTACCTACACTATAAATTTTTTTCTGAAATTCATGCGCCACTTTCCCTGATTTCTTTCCTGAATTAACAAAGCGCATTTCTGATAGAACTTTTTTCGTGAAATGACGGGGAAAACTCTGAATTTCACGCATTTTTCACACGCAGAAAAATTCTGAATTTTCAGAAACCTTACCGCAATTTCTTTCTTATATTGACGGTAAATTACCGTTTTCAAGAGGTGTTAACGGAAAATTCTGAATTTTCAGAAACCTTTCCACAATTTCTTTCTTATATTGACGGTAAATTACCGTTTTCAAGAGGTGTTAACAGAAAATTCTGAATTTTCAGAAACCTTTCCACAATTTCTTTCTAATATTGACGGTAAATTACCGTTTTCAAGAGCTATTAACGGAAAATTCTGAATTTTCAGAAACCTTTCCGCAATTTCTTTCTTATATTGACGGTAAATTACCGTTTTCAAGAGGTTCTAACGGAAAATTATGAATTTTCAGAAACCTTTCCGCAATTTCTTTTATTATATTGACGGTAAATTACCGTTTTCACGAGGTGTTAACTAAAAATTATGAAATTTCAGAAACCTTTCCGCAATTTCTTTCTTATATTGACGGTAAATTACCGTTTTCAAGAGGTGTTAACGGAAAATTATAAATTTTCAGAAACCTTTCCGCAATTTCTTTCTTATATTGACGGTAAACTACCGTTTTCAAGAGGTGTTAACGGAAAAATATGAATTTTCAGAAACCTTTCCGCAATTCTTTTTTCATGTTAACGGAAAAGCTACATTCTCATTTTTTTCACATCCATATGACGAAAAATTTCCGGCAATAGGAGAGATTCACGGGAATACTTGGGGATTTGATTAATGTTACTGTGTCACAGGATATTTCTTCACCTTTCTCCCATTTTGTGCACCTGCTATTATACGAGGTCCGTCCCCAAAGTAATAAGAATTGTGACGTACCTGCCAGCAGGACGCACACGACATAAAGGCAGATAGGAATCAGAATAAAGCGTCTGCGTAGCTCAGTTGGTAGAGCGACTTGTTCCGGAATAAGCGGCCTCGGGTTCGAATCCCGGCGTAGACCAAAAATGACGGAGAAATTTACTTCGTTATAATGGCGCCTGAACTACCCGGATGACCCGGCCGTTCAAAATCTCGCATTGGTGTGATGTTATTTCCACACCGCGAGACAGGAAAAATCAGAGAATTCCTTCTCCAGCGCTTCGAAAAATAAAAAATGTGTGATGTTGCATTCCACATAGCAGATTGACTGGGAGTTCTCAAGTGCACGTTCTACCGTGGATGGCTGCCTGCAACGATTCATGGTCACGGCTGACCCGTGGGCCATGCCCCCGGCCCTCTTTCGGGGGGGGGAGATGTGACGTACCTGCCGGCAGGACGCACACGACATAAAGGCAGATAGGAATCAGAATAAAGCGTCTGCGTAGCTCAGTTGGTAGAGCAACTTATTCCGGAATGAGTGGACCCGGGTTCGAATCCCGGCGTAGACCAAAAATGACGGAGAAATTTACTTCGTTATAGAATGATTACAAAACAAATGCGTTTAATCAAAATACATACGATTAGGCCCGATCACCTTCGAAGTAAGCGCCGTGGGACTGAACACACTTATTCCAACGACGCTGGCATTCGTTGTGGGAGTGCTGGAACTCTTCACGTGAGAGGCTCTGCAAAGCCCTCGTTGCAGCTGACTGGACGTTTGCAACAGTACCAAAATGATGTCCTTTCAGGTACGTTTTGATTTTCGGGAACAAAAAAAAAAGCCAAATCAGGGATGTAGGGGGGGGGGATGTTTTACCGCGCCAGAAACCCCCTCACACCAATGATGTGTGACTCGGCGCATTGTCATGGTGGAGGATCCACGTTTCCGCAATGCCACGACGCACTCGCAAAACCCTCTTCTTCAAACGCTCCAGGATCTGTAGGTAAAAAGTTTGATTGACTTTTTACCTACAGATCCTTTTGGGGATACAATTCTATGTGCACCACTCCTCGACAGTCAAAAAAAAAAACAAAAAAAACTATGAGCATTGATTTCACTTTAGATTTGCTCATGCGAGGTTTCTTCGGTCGAGGTGAAGAGGGAGTGTGCAATTCTGAACTCTACCTTTTTATTTCGGGATTGTACTCAAACATCCCTAATGCAAAAAGTCGGGTTCAGTTGTCACACGATCCAACAGTTCTTGGGAAATGAACAGACGATTCTCTTTCTGCTCATCAGACAAGTTTTTTGGGATGAGTTTTGCGCAAATCTTCCTCATGTTGAGATTTTCCGTAATGATTCGATGAACTACCGTTATTCGTACTCCGCCCTCATCTGCGATTAGTCGGAGATTTAAACGGCATCGGTCGCGTTCCAGAGCAGCCTTGATAACGACCACATTGCCATCGGTTCTTGAGGTTCAAGTTCGCCCTGAGCGCTGCTCATCCTCAACGGCCTCCCTTCCATCTTTGAATTCCTTGTGCCATCTGAAAACTTGGGCTGATGACAAAGCTGCGTCCCCATACGCTGTCTTCAGCATCTCTAAGGTTTCTGCGGCAGTTTTTCGCAGTGTTATGCAAAATTTGACTGCATAACGCAGTTCGACACTCATTTGGATTTTCGTCCGTAACGAGTGTGGAAAACAAGGGCGCCATTTTTAGCACGTCTTTTGTAAAAAAAGATCGTGCTTCTGTTATCGGTTTGTCCGTCCGTCTGTATCCACGATATCTCAGCAACTATTAGTCCGATTTGAAAAAATCTTTTTGCATTGGGAAGCTTGAAATATGCAAATGATGATCCTTTATTTATTTATTTTTTTAGGATGTACAATTTAGCCGGTAGAGGGCGTAAATACAGATGATGTCGAATTCAAAAATGCGTTTTATTCCACATATTTGCTTCTAAACATCCGATTGAAAAAATCAATTATCTTTCGATTCCATTTATACCGAAGAGTATTTTAGATATCGTTACTTTTTCAAATTACGAAATTATTTTCCGCTAGGGAGCGTAAAAGTAAATTACCTTTTCCTCGATAACTCTTCTTCTGGAACTCAGATTTGAAATTTTTTTTCTTCAGCGGATACATCTCCTGATGGAAAATCTTTTGCATATAATTTCAAATTTTTGGTAAAGAATACTTTGGCCACCAAGGGGCGTAAGTGTTAATTTTTTCTTCTGATGTATTTGCCATAAAATCGGAGCTTCTAAAATATCGATTGAAAAAATTCTTTCGTAGACTGATGCCACTCACATCGATAAACGTTTTCGAAATATTTTCTTCTTAAAATATTCCACAATTTCTCCGCCAGGAGGCGTAGATGTACATCTTATTTTTGTCAATATATCTACTTCTAGAAGTCCGATTTGAAAAATTCCTTCTTTGTTGGATAGTGTTTTCCGTGTGACATGTTTTTCATGTAATTTCAAAATTTTCAAGTAATTCATTGACTTCCAAGTAATTCATAGTGGTAAATTGCGTTAATTTTCAAGTAATTCATAGTGCTAAATTGCGTTTCCCCCTATATCTCTGCTTCTAAATCTCCGATTTGAAAAATTCTTTCTGCACCGGATACAACTCCTGATGGGAATCGTTTGCACATAATTTCTAATTTTTGTAAAAAAAATAGTTTCGCCACCAGGGGGCGTAAATCTTAATTTACGTTTCTGTTGTATTTGAGCAAAATATGATGTTCTAAATTCTCGATTGAAAAAAACGTCGTTTGTTGACCGATACTACTCATGTCGACAAACCTTTTAGAAACATTTTTTCTTAAAATATTGCTTGGTTTCTACGTCATGGGGCGTAGATGCATATCTTATTTTTGTCAATATCTCTACTTCTAGCAGTCCGATTTGAAAAATTCCTTCTTTGTTGGATAGTGTTTCTAGTGTGACATGTGGTTCATAAAATTTCAAATATTTCAAGTAATTCATAGACTTTCCGCTAGGGGGCGTAAATGTAAATTGCGTTTCCCAATATATCTCTGCTTCTAAATCTCCGATTTGAAAAATTCTTCCTGCACCGCATACAGATCCTGATGGGAAATCGTTTGCACATATTTTTTATTTTTTGTAAGAAATGGTTTGGCCACCAGGTGGCGTAAGTCTTAATTTCCGCTTCTGTTGTATTTGCAGCAAAATATGAGCTTCTAAGATCTCGATTGAAAAAAAAGTGGTTTGTTGACCAATACTGCTCTTCATGTTGACAAACCTCTTAGGAAAATTTTCTTCTTGAAAAAATGCATGGTTTCTACGCCAGGGGGCGTAGATGTGTATATCTTATTTTTGTCATCTTCTTCTAAGAGTACGATTTGAAAAATTCCTTCTTTGTTGGATAGTGTTTCCGATGCGAAATGTTTTTCCTATAAATTCAAAATTTTCAAGTAAATCATAGACTTTCCGGTAGGGGGCGCAAATGTAAATTGCGTTTCCTGCGTTATTTCTGCTCCTAAAGATCTGATTTGAAAAATTCTTCCAGTATCGCATACAAGACCTGATGGAAAATATTTATCACGTAATTTCTAATGTTTCGTAAAAAATGGTTTAGCCACCAGGGGACATAAGTGTTAATTTCTGCTTCTGAAGTATTTGTTGCAAAACCTGGGCTCCGGAAAACTCGACTAATTTTTTTTTCTTCGACCGATACCGCCTATATGGATACACCTTTTGAGAATACTTTCTTTCTAAAATAATGCATGGCTTTCCCACCAGGGGACGTAAAGTCAAATCTTATTTTTGTCGATATCTCTGTTTCTAAGAGTTCGTAAGCTCACGATTCCGTTTACAGCAATATCTGAGGGATTAAAAACCCGATTGAAAATCTTCATCTATTGTTTTCCATACCGGTTCCATTGACTTTGAATAGCTTTGAGTCGCCCCGGTGGCGCAGTGGTCTAAGCGATGGCCTCTGATCATTCGTCCGAAAGGGGTCCGGGTTCGAATCCCGGTGAGGCATGGATGTTTGGATGTTGTGTTTGTCTTACGGCACTGGCTCTTTCCCTTCCCTGGTACCAGTGACCCTAAATTAGGGACGGGCGACTGCTTATAGCCCATTGAGTTGCTCACGGCGGTCGTTAAACCTCCAATTAAAAAAAAAAAAAAATAGCTTTGAAAAATTTAATTTGCGTCAGAACGGATTCAAAAGACGTGCTTATTACACCCGAAAATTTTGTGTCATCTTTCTTGTATAACGTTCCGACGCTTTGAAAGGTTCCCCTCAACTGAGGATAGTCCAGCAGTTTACCTGAGATACCCACGCAACAACCTGCAACGCTACCTGCCTCCCGTGGTCTTCGTGTCGAGCGTCCATGAATCATTCGTTTTACTTTGGGGACGGACTACTATGTATATTGTGTTACCATAGAAACCGGGTACTTAATTTATTGTACAGGTGATTATTCTACGATGTCTGTGTGTAAGTCCGTGGATTCCTTAAAAAAGCTATATAGCTATCTGGGGTGAATTTATGTATTTAGAAGTTTTGTGAAATAATGAAATAATATTATAAAACAGTACATTGCACGTTCTCTTAAAGATAACTGAAATGTAATATAAGTTGAAAAAAGATCTGAAACTCTAAATCATTCTGTTGCTTCGAAAAATCACGATCACAAAAATACGTATTTTGTAATAAGATCTCATACAGAAACTATAAAATTATTAGAAACGCATTCAAAAAAACCACGCTTTAGTAGAAAATAAAATGACTAAATCCCTCGCATTAATGAAAAACAAGAAAGATGACACCGAATTTTCGAGTGTAATAAGCATGTCTTTTGAATCCGTTCTGATGCAAATTAAATTTATCAAAGCTATTCAAAGTCAATGGAACCAGTATGGAAAACAATAGATGAAGATTTTCAATCGGGTTTTTAATCCCTCAGATATTGCTGTAAACGGAATCGTGAGCTTACGAACTCTTAGAAACAGAGATATCGACAAACATAAGATGTGACTTTACGTCCCCTGGTGAGAATACCATGCATTATTTTAGGAAGGAAGTATTCTCAAAAGGTTTATCCATATAAGCGGTATCGGTCGAAAAAAAAAATTAGTCGAGTTTTCGGGAGCCCAGATTTTGCAACAAATACTTCAGAAGCAGAAATTAACACTTATGACCCCTGGTGGCTAAACCATTCTTTACCAAACATTAGAAATTATGTGAAAAATATTTTCCATCAGGTCTTGTATGCGATACAGGAAGAATTTTTTCAAATTAGAACTTTTGGAGCAGAAATAACACAGAAAACGCAATTTACCTTTATGGCCCCTAGCGGAAAGTCTATGATTTACTTGAAGATTTTGAATTTACAGGAAAAACATTTCGCATCGGAAATACTATTCAACAAAGAAGGAATTTTTCAAATCGTACTCTTAGAAGTAGAGATATTGACAAAATTAAGATATACATCTACGCCCCTGGCGTAGAAACCATTCATTTTTTCAAGAAGAAATTTTTTCTAAAAGGTTTGTTAACATGAGTAGTATCCGTCAACACATGACTTTTTTTTTCAATCGAGATTTTAGAAGCTCATATTTCGCTGCAAATATTTGACAAAATTAAGATATACATCTACGCCCCCTGGCGTAGAAACCATTCATTTTTTCAAGAAGAAATTTTTTCTAAAAGGTTTGTCAACATGAGTAGTATCAGTCAACACATGACTTTTTTTTCAATCGAGATTTTAGAAGCTCATATTTCGCTGCAAATATAACAGAAGCGGAAATTAAGACATACACCCCCTGGTGGCCAAACCTTTTATTACAAAAATTAGAAAATATGTGCAAACGATTTCCCACCAGAAGCTGTATACGGTGCAGAAAGAATTTTTCAAATCGGAGATTTAGAAACATAGATATAGGGGGAACGTAATTTACATTAACGCCCCCTAGCGGAAAGTCTATGAGTTACTTGAAAATTTTGAAATTATATGAACCACATGCCACACTAGAAACGCTATCCAACAAAGAAGGAATTTTTCAAATCGGACTCTAGAAGTAGAGATATTGACAAAAATAAGATATAGATCTACGCCCCCTGGCGTAGAAACCATGCACTATTTTAAGAAGAAAATGTTTCTGAAAGGTTTGTCGACATGAGTAGTATCGGTCAACAAACAACTTTTTTTTCAATCGAGATTTTAGAAGCTCATATTTTGCTGCAAATACAACAGAAGCGGAAATTAAGACTTATCCCCCCTGGTGGCCAAACCATTTCTTACAAAAATTAGAAAATATGTCCAAACGATTTCCCATCAGGAGCTGAATGCGGTACAGAAAGAATTTTTCAAATCGGAGATTTAGAAGCAGAGATATAGGGAGAAACGCAATTTACCGCTACGCCCCTAGCGGAAAGTCTATGAATTACTTGAAAATTTTGAAATTATATGAAAAACATGTCACACGGAAAACACTATCTATCAAAGAAGGAATTTTTCAAATCGGACTCTTAGAAGAAGAGATATTGACAAAAATAAGATGTTCATCTACGCCCCCTGGCGGAGAAACTGTAGAATATTTTAAGAAGAAAATATTCCGAAGAGGTTTATCGATGTGAGTGGCATCAGTCTACGAAATAATTTTTTCAATCGATATTTTAGAAGCTCCGATTTTATAGCAAATACATCAGAAGCAAAAATTAACACTTACGCCCCTTGGTGGCCAAAGTATTCTTTACCCAAAATTTGAAATTATATGCAACAGTGCAAAAGATTTTCCATCAGGAGATGTATCCGCTGAAGAAAAAGTTTTTCAAATCGGAGTTTTAGAAGAAAAGTTACCGGGGAAAAATGTAATTTACTTTTACGCCCCCTAGCGGAAAATCTATGCGTACTTTGAAAAAAGTAACTATATCTAAAATACTCTTCGACATAAATGGAATCGAAAGACAATTTTTTTTTCAATCGGATGTTTAGAAGCAATAATGTGGAATAAAACGCATTTTTGAATTCGACATCATCTGAATTTACGCCCTCTACCGGCTAAATTGTACATCGTAAAAAAATAAATAAATAAAGAATCATCATTTGCATATTTCAAGCTTCCCAATGCAAAAAGAATTTTTCAAATCGGACTAATAGTTGCTGAGATATCGTGGGTACAGACGGACGGACAAACCGACAACAGAAGCAAGATCTTTTTCTACAAAAGACGTGCTAAAAAAAAAAAAACAGATCACCATCGCGCAATCAAGTTTTATCTTGAAAGCGAACCAAGTACCTTTGTCATTCCGGGTCAGTGGTTAAGGCGCACTGCTTCAACCTAAACAGCCCGCGTTCGATCCCCACTACCGGCGTGAAAGGATTCTCTGGCGTAATGGGGGAAATGTTCAGCGTGTTGTATTTCGAAAAAATTCAGTCCAAATACTGAATAACGTGAAACGGACTTTTCTGAAATAAACGGAATTCCTGAGTACGGAAGTTTTAAAAAAAAGGGAACTTTTAAAAACCGAAATTCCGTTAAAAGACAGACAGTTATCGGCAAATTTCCTGCAGGTTATTTCCAGAAAATTCACAGCACTTATTTTTTACAGTGTACTTCTAAGGGTTGTTTAAGACCTGGGGTCAGACATCACCTTCCTAAACGCCTTTACATACATCTGTCTGTTACGACAATATTGTCTTGTTCTTGGATTTTAACTGTTTTCTCGACGAAAAAGGGAGAAAATTTTCGCCTCTTAATTTCTCGGCCATTCCTCGTTGTTTTTTTGTTTTTTTGTGGGGAGGGGGTGCCCTAATGTGTTTGGTCCAAATAGTTAAGTTAATATGGTTGTGGTGTGGAATGACAGGAGGAGGCTCTTTTTCTTTTAGATCTAAATTGAAGGGCAAAATTTGTAGGCTTTGTTTTTTGATTTGGGTTTTTTTCTTTTATTTATTTGTGACAATCTGAGTTCGACTGCTTGTGTTCTCCAGGGCTCAGGCACCCACTGAAATCTATAAATGGGTGGCAGCGTATCCATTAAAACATTTGTAATAATATAAATTATATATAAAAAAAACCTTCCAATTGGACATTTTTGAGCTTTCAGAGGGTCGCTTCAGTTTATAAAATTACCTGTTAAAACATGTGTAAATTTTTAAAAAACTGGTATGCGTATATATTATGCAATACCTGCCTATTTTGTACCTTGTACACAGGGGTAGCGCACCTACTAAAACATGCATGAGTCCCGGAACGCTTTTGAAATGCACTATTCTTAACAGTGTGCATTCTTTTCGCTGGTATCTAAATTTTACTCTAGTTATTGCAGCAATAATGTAATTACAATTAAATTGTTTTAGTATAAATATTCCTGAAAAGAAAAATTTTAACATTTTATAGATCAATTTGGGATCTATTTTCGGATGAGCATGAATTTTAAGGTTGAAAAAAAAAAAAAATATATATATATATATATATATATATATATATATATATATATATATATATATATATATATATATTGTGTGTACTGATGTAGAAACCAAACCAGTTGCTAGAACTGTCAGCTTCAATTGCTACAGTTTCTTAAAAATTTAAATATCGTCTAGAATTGTAACAAAACAACTTGTTCGGTAGTTTTCTTTGTCACAAACAATTGTTTTCTGTTATGATGGCTGAAGAAATTTTAAATTCGTGACAGTTAGTATATGTAGTGGAGATTTCGTAAGTTATGTTAAAGGCCATAGAGCCACAATTTAAAAAATGAAACAAGAAGGAGTTAATATCAGCAGAATGCACAAAGAAAGACGTAAAGCCCATTTTTCTTCTTCTCAGGACTCGGCTCCGAAATCAGCGAAGAAGGCTAACAAGACTAACAAGGCTCATCAAATCTTCTAGGTTGTGAAGCTATTTATTTAGGATAAGCAATTAACGGAAATTTTGCTTTTAGAGCTTACTTAAAAAAAATTCGAAAACAAAAAGCACTGTACATAAGAATTTTAAGCATACATTCATACGAAGAAAAGCTTTTTCTTTGTCATTCCTTTTTTACATAGCGAATTAACCTTTCTTATCAGACTTCATGTTGTGAGCTCGTGCACCCCTTAAGTTTTTGGAAAGTTAGCGTCCGTTATGTTCTCTTTTAACTGATTAAATTCCGTTTTCTTTCCGGTTTTTTTAACTTTAGTTATGGTAGGAAAGTAAGTTTTTTCGATATCTGTATACGGTTGTAAGTTCAGGATGGCTAACTGGAGAATAAGTTTTATTTATTTCTCAGAGTTTTTTAGTTAGCAAAGCAGGACTTACTATATTCAGTGATCTATGCCACACCAAAAAAAGCCAGAATTGCATTTTCTTTTTCTCATTTCATGATCTCTTGTTTGAGATTTTCGGTATAAATATGGGAAAATACCCGTGCGCTTGTATTTGAGCTTTCAGTAACTATGGTGTTGTTAGTAAAAGAGTTTTAGATCTCAGATTCTTATTTTGGTGGGAACAATAATGACATTCTGTACGTTAAAGTTGCTATTGAGCTTTCATTTGACAATCCGTGCTGTAAGAGAACAGACTAAAGGAGCCACTCCTGATGGTTCAGTGATCTGAGGCGTGGTATTCTGGCTTATGATCCCAGCTGATTCCCGGCCTCAAACTCAGCTACAGTTTGAGTGTTGCGTTTGCCTCGCTGCACTGTGTCTGTCCCTTCCCTGAAAGTAGTTACACAAAATTAAGAGGGAGGGGCGACTTTCTAATACAGCCTTGCATTCAACGAAGATCACATAGTCAGAAAATATATTTTCGAGATGCTACGCCAGGATATAAGAAAGCACAAACAGTGTCTTTTCAGCGAAATTTCAGGCAGTAAAGCGAATGAGGTCCTTTAGGGAGTTGAAATAGGCAGAAACGGCGGCACAGATGGGAGATATGTACTTTTTTTAAAAAATGCTTGAAAAAAAAATAATAATAAAAGAAAGAAAAAAGAAACTCAACTAAAAGCACCTGCTTTTTGTGCCAGAATGAGTAAAAAAGGCGCAGTCGACAGTGTTTTTACCCGACGTGAATCTGTATTAAAAAAATGTCTTCCAGGGACCTCCTGCTGTGCCAAAATCAGCTATGGAAGTAAAGGTCGGAACGCGTGAAAATATTTACTTCATAAAAAAACAAATGGCGAAATGTACTCAAATAAGAACAGCACTTCTGTTACACCCAATCACACGTCCGCCGTAAACATATGGTTAAAATACAAATTTTGAAGATGACAATCCGATTTTTGGCGTGAATGTGACAAGGATGGTAAGTCAGATAATATCCGAAAACTTGAAAATTTTCATCGTCCTGGAGCGGAACTCGAACCCGCGTCTCCCAGAAAACGCTCGGGTATGCTAACCACTGCACTACACAGAACGACCAATCCTGTGATGGTTAAATTCAAATTGATCGGAAACTTGGTCGTTCTGGGTGGTGTAGTGGTTAGCATACCCGGGCGTTTTCTGGGAGACGTGGATTCGAGTCCCGCTCCAGGACGATGAAAATTTTCAAGTTTTCGGATATTATCTGACTTACCATCCTTGCCAGATTTACGCCAAAAATCGGATGGTAATATTTAAAATTTGTATTATATGGCGTAATCCCGTATTTCTTTCATGATATGGTTAAAAAATTGCCCGTATTGTGGGAAGTGTAAGCAATAAGTTCCACAGAGCGCCAAAATCACGGTAATGAAGATGTGGGGGATATCGCTTTCTTATGTAGTGTGTTCTCTATATCCTGACAACTTGGATGTATGTAGAACCACACTCGAAAAATAAAAAGGAGAAACAAATGTTTTTATAAAACTGCTGTTAGCTTTCTCTCGTGCGACTTCATGCTTGTATGTGGTTGCAGTTTATGACGGAACATCACGTGATTTCAGAACTTTAAGTTGATTAAATTTCATAAACAAGATGATACCTGTAACGTACCAGGAGATGTGACGTACCTGCCCGAAAGACGCACACGACATAAAGGCAGATAGGAATCAGAATAAAACGTCCGCGTAGCTCAATTGGTAGAGCAACTTATTCCGGAATGAGGGGATCCGGGTTCGAATCCCGGCGTAGACCAAAAATGACGGAGAAATTTACCGTAGTTATAATGGCGCCCGAAGTATCCGGATGACCCGACCGTTCAAAATCTCGCATTGGTGTGATGTTATTTCCACACCGCGAGATAGGAAAAACAAGAGAATCCCTTCTCCAGCACTTCAAAAAAAAAAAAATAAATAAATAAATAAATAAAAAATTAGGGGGAGATGATGTAACGTACCAGGAGATGTGACGTACCTGCCAGAAGGACGCACACGACATAAAGGCAGATAGGAATCAGAATAAAACGTCCGCGTAGCTCAATTGGTAGAGCAACTTATTCCGGAATGAGGGGACCCGGGTTCGAATCCTGGCGCGGATAAAAATGACGGAGAAGTTTACTTCGTTATACACCGTATTTTCGGGTGTAATGAGCACGTCATTTGAATCCGTTCTGACGCAAATTAAATTTATCAAAGCTATTCAAAGTCAATGAAACCGGTTTAGAAATTTATCAAAGCTATTCAAAGTCAATGAAACCGGTCTAACGAAAGAAAGTTTTTCAATCGGGTTTTTAATCCCGCAGATTTTGCTGTAAACGGAATCGTGAGCTTACATCCTCTGGTTGCAGACTTGTGCCTTAAGAAAAGTTTGAATTTCTATGAGAAACATTTCGCAGCGGAAACGCTCTCCAACGCAGAAATAATTTTATAAATCGGACTCTTCGAAACAGAAATACGGACAGATATAAGATATGTAGTTACGCCCCCTGGAATGAAAATCATGCATTATTTTAGGAAGAAAGTATTCTTAAAAGGTTTTTCGATATGAGCGGTATCGGTCCAAGAAAAAAAAATTCAGTCGAGTTTTCAGGAGCTCAGATTTTGCTGCAAATACACCAGAAGCAGAAATTAACACTTACGCCTCATGGTGGCCAAACCATTCTTTGCCACATATTATAAATTACGTAAAAAACTTTTTCCATCTGGAGCTGTAGGCGATACAGAAAAAAACGTTTCAAATCGGAGTTTTAGAAGCAAAAATAACGCAGAAAACGCAATTTACCCTTGCGCCCCCTAGCGGAAAGTCTATGATTTACTTGAAAATTTTGAATTTATATCAGAAACATTTCGAATGGGAAACACTATCCAACAAAGAAGGAATTTTTCAAATCGGACTCCTAGAAGTAGAGATATTGACAAAAATAAGACATACATCTACGCCTTCTGGCGTAGAAACCATGCATTATTTTAGGAAGAAAATATTCCTAAAAGGTTTGTTGACGTGAGTAGTATCGGTCCACAAACGAATTTCTTTCAATCGAAGTTTTAGAAGCTGAGATTTTGCTGCAAATACATCAGAAGCGGAAATAAAGATTCACGCCACCTGGTGGCAAAACTATTTTTTACCAAAATTATAATTTATATGAAAATGATTTTCCATCTGGAGCTGTATCCGATGCAGAAAGAATTTTTCAAATCGGAGTTTTAGAAGGAGAGATATCGGGGAAAACGCAATTTACCGTTACGCCACCTAGCGGAAAGTCTATAAATTACTTAAAAATTTTGAAATTATATGAAAAACATGTCACACCGGAAACTCTATGCAGTAAAGAAATAATTTTTCAAATAGAACCATTAGAAGCAGATATATTGACAAAAATATGACATATATCTACGCCCCCTGACGGAGAAACCATGCAATATTTTAAGAAGAAAATATTCTGAAAAGGTTTATCGACGTGAGTGGCATCGGTGCACGAAATAATTTTTTCAATCGAGATTTTAGAAGCTCAGGTTTTATGGCAAATACATCAGAAGGAAAAGTTAGCGCTTACGCCCCCTGGTGGCCAAAGTATTCTTTACCAAAAATTAGAAATTACATGCAACAGATTTTCCATCAGGAGGTGTATCCGCTGAAGAAAAAACATTTCAAATCGGAGTTTTAGAAGAAGAGATATCGGGGAAAACGTAATTTAGCTTAACGCCCCCTAGCGGGAAATCTATGGGTAACTTGAAAAAGTAACTATACCTAAAATAATCTTCGACAGAAATGGAATCGAAAGATAAAAGAATTTTTTCAATCGGATGTTTAGAAGCAAATATATGGAATAAAATGTATTTTGAATTCGACATCATCTGCAATTGCACCCTGTAGCGTCGAAATTGTACATCGTAAAAAAAAACAAAAAGCGAAATGAAGGATCATCATTCGCATATCTCAAGCTTCCCAATGCAAAAAGAATTTTTCAAACAGGACTGATAGTTGCAAAGATATGGTGTCTACAGAGGGACGAACGGACAAACCGATAACATAAGCACGATCTTTTTTACGCTTTCCAACCGTAGGTTGAAGAAGCGTATCTGCTCCAGCTTTGTCCGTCTGTCTGTCCGCACGATAACTCGCGTAAAAATGGTTCGATTTCGATGAAATTTTAGTATGTGGTAGGGGACCACTGGGGACGAACCCTATTGAAAATGGAGGAAATGGGGTCAAAGGTCACGCCATAAGAGCGGGATCCATTCCATTACCCTTATGCGTCATAACGCGTAAAAATGGTTCGATTTCGATGAAATTTTAGTATATGGTAAGGAACACCTGGGGACGAAACCTATTGAAATTGGACGAAATGGGAACAAAGGTCAGGACATAGGAGCGGGATCCATTCCATTGCCCTTATGCGTCATAACTTGCGTAAAAATGGCTCGATTTGGATGAAATTTTAGTACGTGGTAGGGATCACCTGGGGACGAACCCTATTGAAATTGGACGAAATGGGAACAAAGGTCAGGACATAGGAGCGGGATCCATTCCATTGCCCTTATGCGTCATAACACGTAAAAATGCTTCCACTACGACAAAACTTTAGTATGTTGTTCCGGAGGTATACTGAACCGGTTATGTTGAATATCATCGAAATGGGGTCAAAGGTCAGGACACAGGTGCCAGATTTATTCCACAGGCATTATCCTCATAACGTGAGTAATAACTTGAGTAATGATTTCTGGTATTTCGGAAAGCGTATCATAATCAATGAATGCATTGCATGATTTTACTAACTTGCTTTACAAAAGACATGCTAAAAAAGGAGGGTGATAAAAAAAAACTTAATTTAGAAAAAATAAAGCTATAAACACCATCTACAACGAAAGCAAATGCAAAAAATAATTTATAAGTTTCAAAACTTATCAAAAAGCAAAAATGGCTTTGTTAAACGTCAGAGAGAAGAGCTAGTATGGGGCAGAACTTCTGCTCACCGGACGTACGTAGTCGGTGCGCATGCGCCAGTTAATTATCTGGTTGTAAAGCTAAGTGGAGGCTTTCGGCTGTGACCTCTACAGAAGACGAGAAGAAGTACGGTCGGTGCGCATGCGCCAGCCGAACCTCTAGTCGTGTAAAGCTAAGCGGAGGCTTTCTGTTATGGCATCCACAGAAGAGGAGAAATGCTTGATCGGTCCGTACATGCAAGGTGAAAACAATGTGTTTACTTCTCATCTACCTCAAACATATTAGATTGAAACAACGTATGTGACAATCCATGTAGCCCGACGAGCGCAATTTGAAGTAACAAACTGGGCCTAAAGAAGCAAAATCATGTTAAGAACGACGCAATTTTGGGAGAAGGAAGGTCTGTAGCCCAAAATAAATATGTATAGATATACAAACGCATATTTAATAAATAGTGAAACTGGTTTCTTAAATAAACTTGTTATTAAGTGCTTCTCCTGAATGTCACCAATACACGCCACTGATGCAATACCTAGATGGACCCGCCGAAGTTTTAAAAAGCAAATCTGAAACTGCCAAAGAAGGATGCTATATCCTAGAAGAGAACGCAAATGTCCTTCATGGTTGAAATACTAAATAAAACTACACGGGATGCTGGAGAATAAGAAAGTCAGTGGAGTATTTGTGACACAAACCCACGTGACGACTGAGGCACAATGTATCATACGCATATACACTGCCCAACCATTAATATCCGGACACCTGCATGTCTACAAATAATCTTTATTTACAGAAATTTTAATATCGTGTGCTGAAACCTTTGGCCCTTATGATGGCCTCTAGTCTTTGTGGGAAACTCCACCAGTTCTTTGTAAATGTCCGCAGATATGTTCCGCCATTTGGGCTTCAAGAAGTGACCAGTTCAGTTTTGTTTGTCGGCATACTTCATTTTGTACGCACCCGACGTTTCAATTTGTCCCAAAGATTCTCTACAGGGTTTTGGTCAGAACGCTGGGCTGGTCAGTCCAAGTTTTTGAAGCACATGTCCTCAAACCAACCAATGAGAGGAGTACGACATGGTATGGTGCCCAGCTGATAGAAGTACGGGTCTTCCTCAAAGTACTATTACAGCGTTAGTAGTGCTTAGTTCTCAAGGACATCTAAGCAGAGCTCAGCATTCATGGTTTTGCCAAAATGAATAATGGGTCGAAGCGGAACCACGAAAAACGGCTCTACATCATCACGCTCCACAGAATTTCATTGTCAGGATGGTACAGTCCCAAAGGTTCCTTACTCCCGGCTTCCCCATTCGGGCTTCAAAGCAATGACTTGGAATGACCATGAGACTGGTACACTGCGTCCCGTAGCTCTTCAGTCCAGACCACAGATTTCCATTTGGTCTACACCCTAAAATCGACATTCCTTGTATCACGCTAATCGGCGGAGTGCGACATTAATCGAAGGGATTAGTGGCTTATAGATGGCTGCTCTACCGTAGTAACCCATTTCTCGCAACGTCCTGCTCACTGTACAGGTGCTAAAATCACTTCCAATAGTCTCACAGAGGATTTTTGGGATTCAAGACAATGTTGATTTGCGTTCTCAGCTGATAGTGCACTCAGTAGACAAAACATCAGAGAGGTGGTGGGCAGTTGACATGTGCATCTCCCACGCATAATGAAACAGCTCCAAACTGACTGCAGGCGATAATAGGCGGACAGAAGGGCTTTCCAATAGTATGTCGCAATTGACGAACATGGGTAAACGTAGTGATCTGAGTGACCTCGATCGTGAACGCATTATCGGCGCAATACAGATGGGTCATTCTATCGCCCAAGCGGTAAGAACCCCAAGATTTCCGAGGGCAACCGTATCAAGGGTGTATCGCTAGTATACCATCGAGGGGCGTACCAGTGTCCAGAGAGTAAGCGGCGGCAGACCACACGCCATTGATGACCAGGGTCGACGTAGGCTACCCAGCCTCGAACAGACTGACAACTTCGCAACGGCGGCGCATATCACATGCAGGTTAAATATTGGACGCCCAAGAAGCGTCAGCGAGCGAACAGTACCGCGCATGCTGCATATTCTGGGCTGCGGAAACCGTACTAAACTTATATGCAGACTGGCATCGCGTCGTGCGGTCAGATGAGTCCCTTTTCAAAGCCGTACGAAGCTAACGGTATGGTGTAAGAGTGGTGTCGATAGCTTGACACCATGGCCCCCGTCTTTCCAGGTTGGCTCTGTTGAAAAGGCGATGGTGGCTCTTGAAGCGTTCTCAAGGGGCACATTATGTCCCTTAGTGTGTCTGGAGAGGTCCTTAACCACTGCGCTACCAGCATGTGCAGGCTCATCCCTACGCACTTTCAAGGCCTTTGCGCATTCTGCAGCCGATGGTCTGTTCCAGGAGGACAGTGCGCCGCCCCACAGGACCGCAACCACGCAGGCATGACTCGAGGATGGGTTTGGAACCATCCAGTGGCCCACACCGTCCCCGGATTTAAACTCTGTGGAAGCCCTCTGAGATATCGTGGAGCAGAACACCAGATCCATGGATCCTGGACTGAGGTTCTCGGGCGGAGTTGTGGACAATGCTTCAACAGGCATGGCTGTCATTACCTCCGAAAACCATCTGGCATCTGGTGGAATCGATTCCTCGGCGTGTGTAGACTGTTATTCGCACTAGAGGAGGACCAACACGCTAATGTTTTGTCCATCGAGTGTACTTTGCAAAGCTCGTTCTGTTAGGTTTGTACGTACATCGGGTCATTTCTTGGAAGATTCAGCCCCATTTCACTACTATTTGCATATCGTATCACCAGATGTCAACCCAGGAACCTGGAGTGCCGTTAAAAGTCACGTACGGAGGGATTGCTTACGTGGCACCCTATTATCAATCTGCGCTACAAATCAGTTAACTTTGTCGATCGAAGTATCTTTCATTCGCAGTCGTGGTATTGTCTCATCCTTAATCTACGATAGTATTAATAGTTGGGTCTGTGGCGTGGTGCTTGCGTAGGGTCTAATTCACTATTAATAGAGCCATGTCCGATTTTTAATGGTACAGTAGCGTATGGCAAAAGTTTTCTGGAAATAGTTTCAGTCTTATTTCTGAGAATTATCATTGAACTTATTTTTCATTTTTGCAGTAAAGACCCAAAACGGTTCACCGCCTTTTTGGGTACAGTCAACAGAGACGGACCGGAGAAACAAATCTTCTTTTCGGAATTAATTGTTCATCCAGGATATGGTAAAGAATTCGGATATGACATCGCCCTTCTGAGGCTCGAGACTCCGGTGCATCTGAGTAATGACGTCCAAACAATATGTCTGCCTTCTACACATTCCAACTTTGAAGACACCATTGCTACGGCAATGGGGTGGGGTGTTCATAAAAGAGGTTAGTGGAATATCTTTTTTCGTTTTGTAAGTTTTGTCATCAATGTGCTGTGAATCCAACATTTTTTTTTTACTCAGTGCTGACGCAAAATGAAAGTAAAATTTCTCATTTCTAAATCGGTCACAGAAGGCGTAACAGATAATTCTTAGATGGATACATGGGGGCGGAAGAACCAGATTATTTCAAGAGGGGGGAACAACTTCTCCGAAAGTTAAAACAGGAGAGAGAGAGAGAGAGAGAGAGAGAGAGAGAGAGAGAGAGAGAGAGAGAGAAACCGTAGGTTATATATACATGTACTCTAACAAATATTCTTAGATGGATATATAGGGGAAGGAGGGGTTCGATAATTTCAGGAGGGGGGAACAATTTCTCCGAGAGTTAAAACAAGAGAGAGAGAGAGAGAGAGAGAGAGAGAGAGAGAGAGAAATCGTAGGTTATATATACATGTATTCTAACAAATATAATCGTCTACTGTGAAAAACCTCCAAATACGTGGCGTCAGTAAATAAACAAATACCTTGCATCTTAATGTGGTGCAACCTTGTACCATATCGTGGTACAAATTTGCTCCATGTTGTTGGGTTTTGTTTGCACCACACAATGGCGTATCTTTTCTAAGAAAGTGGTGCAGCTGGTGTAGCACCACTTTATGGTGCAACCTACCACAAAATTTTCAACAGTGTAGTGGATTACTAATAGTAGAAGATTATATAAACAAATACATCGCTCTTTCCACGTTCCAGAAACACTTAGCAACCGAAAAATTGTTATTCGGTCACCACCGGGGAATTTAATTTACAGATCTCTCGATTTCTAGCCGAGCACATTAGCCTTACACCACGGTGGCCAACAATCCACTGTGCTATATGTGTTTTTAAGTCAGCTTCTGACATCATAAATCTGTAAGATGGGCTGAGCTACTGAGACGTCTCTATCTGGTGGGCAATAACGGCACTGGCTATATATTATTTATAGCAGTTAAATCCAAAGGGTGAGATCTGTGGTGTAAGCCTAACGCGCTCGGCTAGATATCGTGAGATCCGTGGATTCATTTCCCCAGCGGTGACCGAATAACAATTTTTCGGTTGCTATGTGTTTCTGGAACGTGGAAAGAGCGATGTATTTGTTTATATAATCGTCTACTATTAGTAATCCACTACACTGTTGAAAATTCCGTGGTAGGTTGCACCATAAAGTGATGCTACAACAGCTGCACCACTTTCTTAGAAAAGATACATCATTGTGTGGTGCAAACAAAACCCAACAACATGGGGCAACTTTGTACCACGATATGGTACAAGGTTGCACCACATTAAGATGCAAGGTTTTAGCGTGTTGTTGGGTTTTGTTTGCACCCACAGTGGTGCATATTTTATCAGAAAGTGGTACAGCTGGTGTAGCATCATTTTTTGGTGCAACCTACCACAGAAGTTTTAGCAGTGTACTGGACGAAGGTCTCTTCCATAGCTTTTTTGTCTTGAACATATCTCTTCCAAGTCACTCTAGTATGCTTTCGAACTGACACCGCCTGACTTTTTTCTGTGGGCAGCACTGAAGGGGAAGGTGCACGAAGGTAATCCACATGCACTTCAAGAGCTACAGGCTGCAATAACGGCTCACATGCAACAAATCACACCACACACCGTAAGAAAGGCCTTCACCAAGATGCAGAAGCGTCTGAACGTCGGTGGGGTCCATTTCCAGCACCTCCAACTAGTTTGACATGGTTAATGCTACTTTCAGTACACAGCTATTTTTCAGACACCCTGTATAACTAATTTTTTTCTAGTCTCCCTACATTGCTAGTAACCCCTCCTAGAGTATAGCACAAGCTATGGCCCTGTTCCCAACATTTGCTTGTTGTTGAATTCGGAATATCTTATTTCAAATCAAAATCTCTTTGAAAATTTTTTCTCATCAGTTATTAAAACCACAAACAGTTAGAGAGTAACTGAAACCTACACAAAGGTCACCTGACCAGTGGCATCATCCATTACCAGCAATTTCAAACGATTGAAGATAATGTCGATTGCAAAGTATCCCAGCCTTTTTTATTTGGTCGATACTTCAGAACAAAAGTATCAAAGAAGCGTTTGATTCGTCTTTTTTTAAAAAAACAAAACATTATTTTATCTTTTTCACAGCAATTCTCTCCTGTTCAGTCATAGGCATGCAAATCTATTTGATCTCACTTCCGCTTTGTCAGGAGACATGCAACCAGAGGTGCATCCATTTACCCCACGGAGAGGGGGAGCGGTAGCATGTCTTGAGTGCATCACGAGGGATTTGAACCTTGAGCCGTGGATGGCTTAGTGGTTAGTGAGTCAGACTATCGATACAGGGTCCTCAGGTTTGAACCTGGGCTGATCTTTCAGAGATGGTGTGATTTTCTAACAATCGCTGAATATCCACCGTGCATCGGACGAGCACGTTAAGTGACGGCCCCCAGGCTAGACCCACTCATTAAATGGGTATCCCTTCCTATGCCCCCTGAAATTCTCTCATTCTTTGAAAGTTCATTTTTTAACCCCACTTCTTTACTTTTGTCAGCAAGTTCCTGGATCATACTCCTCATCTATGAAGGGAGTAGGTACAAAAATGACTATATCACCAGCAAAGCGAAGGTGAGTCAAAGAATGAGAGCCGCGGATGGCTTAGTGGTTAGCGAGTCAGACTATCGATGCAAAGTCCTCAGGTTCGAACTTGGGCTTATCTTTCAGAGATGGTGTGATTTACTAATAATCGCTGAATATCCGCCGTGCATCGGACGAGCACGTTAAGTGACGGCCCCCAGACTGGACCCACTGGTTAAATTGGTATCCTTTCCTATGCCCCCCCTGAAATTCTCTCACATCTCTGTGTGCACCATCGTACTTGTACGGTGGCGCCATCTACTGTACTCTAATCTCACTACAAACTGTTCTGTCAAAGTCGCCAGACTTGCTCTCATTCCTTCCGTTTCTGTGTCCTGTCCAAAAGACGATATCGCTGTAGGTGGCTGGGACCTAAACTCTACTCACTGTGGACGGAAGTCCTACAAGAAAATGACAAATACTGTGTGGCGTAACTAAGGGATTTGAACCTGATTTTTCGTTACTACGAATGATCAGTTTGCGACGATACATACAACTTGCCCACAAGGCGTCTACTTCGTTTCATTCATTAGGTTTAATAACTCACTGGGCTTTTCTTTCTGGTTCTTAAAAAAAAAAAACTGAATTAATTCAGGCTATTAAATGCATGGTTTATCAAAGTTCATTGAGGTAAAACAATAATGAGAAATTTGCTCTATAGAGTTAACAGTCACTAAAGAACTTAAGAAGAAAAAGAGCAAATTCAGTTTTCCAGAAGAAATCAGGGAGAAAACAAACCCTGGTCTCGGACTTTTCTTAGCCCGTCGCTGGTTGCTACTCGTCGAACAACGCCAGTGGTCGCGCGTGAGAGCTTTGCTCACGCTATCTTTTTCCGCTGTTTTAAATGGGGTGCTCAATAATAATACTTCATAATTCTTTCTTTGAATGAAATATAGTTATTATATATAGTTACAAATCAAATTCGGCGAAAAACGCTCTCGTATCATCGCTTCATCTATAAAACTACAAAACACAAACGCCAGCGGATGCTTCATGAGAGAAATGTTCACACTACGCACACGGGAGTAAAGAGCAGACTGTTTGAAGGACAGAGACGCGCCAATCTACAGAGCTGGAGACTCAGAAGTTAATCTTCCGTAGAGATTCATGGCAACAATTTGGCCCTGAAGATTTCAACAGAACAGCTCGCCAGTGGACGGACATGGAACTAAAACGTCGAACCATAACAGCCTGTCCTTTTTTTCTTCAAGAGTTGACAACTCAGATCATGTGTAGACGATTTTAGGAAGGGAGTGTCCCCTGGTCTTAAACAGCCATTAGAAATAGGAAGCTAGGAGATTTGGGCTAAAGTGCCCGATAGGAAAGTGACACAGAAGCGAGGCAGAAAGGGGGAGGAAGACGCCCTTATTGATAACCGGGAGGCCAGTACCATAGGCCCGACGGCTGAAGGTGGCTCCACCTAAAATCTCTGCTTTATGTTTTCAGTGGTAAAACTTCTTTACATATTTTTTTCGCAATTAATGTATTCCCAATGATGAAAACTTGCACATCGATAACACTAACTTTAAGCTATAGCATGGGATAATTAATACTTGCTAAAACACAACCATAATTAAGCAATCCAACATTTGTTTCTCTACTGACGTCATCAATGTACAGGTCGCACCATCTATTAACAGGTCTGAACATTACTCAAAGAAAAATGATTGATTTTTAATATAATTATGGTTATGTTCCAGTAAGTATTAAGTATCTCATGCTATAACTTAAAGTTAGTTTTATTCATATGTAAATTTTCTTCCTTGGAAATATGTTAATTGCGGAGAAAATATGTGAAGAAGTTTATACTGATGAAAACATACGGCAGATATTTTATGTGGAACCACCTTAACGTGTCCATCCGACGTACGGCGGATATTTAGTGGTTCGAGCGTTCGTACTGCCTGGGATCGAACCTGAGATTTCTCCGTGGCAGTCACGAGCGCTCACCACTAGACCATCCGAAGCCCAAAGAGTTAACAACTCTCTCCGCGATGCTACTTATATAGCCACTGGTAGCGTATCACGTGCGAGACGCTATCGTAATTTCAGGTCCAACCATTGGGGCACTGTCTTAAACATGAGAGTTGGACCTTTGTCCCTCTTCCTCTGTGGCGAAAATCCTTATCTGAACTGATAGAAAACTGTTGAGAAGTTTCTAAAAGTCAGCTGGAGTGGGGGTGGTGCCCCCTTCCAAATAAATGGCGCTCTTTATATGCGAAGCGTGAGAGAAATGCTCATAGCGCGACCAACGACAGTTTAAAACAAGAAAGATGACACCGAATTTTCGGGTGTAGTAAGCACGTCTTTTGAATCCGTTCCGATGCAAATTAAATTTATCAAAGCTATTCAAAGTCAATGGAACCGGTATGGAAAACAATAGTATCTGACGGAAGAAAGAAATTTTTCAATCGGGTTTTTAATCTAGCAGATATTGCTGCAAACGGAATCGTGAGCTTACGCCCTTTATTTGCAGACTTGTGCGTTGAGAAAAACATGAATTTCTACGAGAAACATTTTTCAGCGGAAACGCTCTCCAACAAAGAAATAAATTTTCAAATCGGATTCTTAGAAACAGAGATATCGACCAGAATAAGATGTGACTTTACGTCCCCTGGTGAGAAAACCATGCATTATTTTAGGAAAAAAATATTCTCAAAAGGTTTTTCCATATGAGCGCTATCGGGCCAAGAAGATAAAATTTAGTCGAGTTTTCAGGGGCCCAGATGTTGCTACAAATACATCAGAAGCAGAAATTAACACTTATGCCCCCTGGTGGCCAAACCATTCTTTAGCAAACATTAGAAATTATGTGAAAATATTTTCCATCAGGCCTTGTATGCGATACAGGAACAATTTTTCAAATCAGAATTTTAGAAGCAGAAATAACGCAGAAAACGCAATTTACCTTTGGACACCCTAGAGGAAAGTCTATGATTTACTTGAAAATTTTGAATTTATAAGAAAAACATTTCGTATCGGAAACACTATCCAACAAAAAAGGAATTTTTCAAATCGGACTTCTGGAAGTAGAGATATTTACAAAAAATAAAATATACATCTACGCCCCCTGGCGTAGAAACCATGAATTATTTCAAAAAGTAAATTTTCCTAAAAGGTTTGTTGATATGAGTGGTATCTGTCAACAAATCACTATTTTTTTAAATCGAAATTTTAGAAGCTCATATTTTCCTGCAAATGCATCAGAAGCGGAAATTAAGACTTACGCCACCTGGGGGCCAAACCATTTTTTACAAATATTAGAAATTATGTGCAAATGATTTCCCATCAGGAGCTGTATCCGGCGCAGAAATAATTTTCCACGTCGGAGCTTTAGAAGCAGAGATATAGCGGGGAAAGCAAATTACCATAACGCCCCCTAGCGGAAAGTCTATGAATTAATTGAAAATGTTAAAATTATAGGAAACACATGTCACACGGGAAACACTATCCAACAAATAAGGAATTTTTCAAATCGGACACCTAGAAGTAGAGAGATTGACAAAAATAAGATATACGTCGACGCCCCCTGGCGTAGAAACCATGCACTATTTTAAGAAGAAAATGTTTCTTAAAGGTTTGTCGACATCAGTACTATCGGTCTACAAACGACGAATTTTTCCAATCGAGAATTTAGAAGCTAATATTTTGCTGCAAATGCATCAGAAGCGGAAATTAAGGCTTACGCCCCTGGTGGCCAAACCATTTTTTTTACAAAAATTAGAAATTATTTGCAAACGATTTCCCATTAGGACCTGTATCTGGTGCAGAAAGAATTTTTCAAATCGGAGATTTAGAAGCAGAGATATAGGGGGAAACGAAATGTACCTCTACGCCCCCTAGCGGAAAGCCTATGAATTACTTGAAAATTTTGAAATTGCATGAAACACATATCACACGGGTAACACTATCCAACAAATAAGGAATTTTTCAAATCGGACACCTAGAAGTAGAGATATTGACAAAAGTAAGATATACATCTACACCCCCTGGCGTAGAAACCATGCATTATTTTAAGAAGAAAGTGTTTCTAAAAGGCTTGTCGACATGAGTACTATCGGTCTACAAACGACGAATTCTTTCAATTGAGAATTTAGAAGCTCATGTTTTGCTGCAAATACATCAGAAGAAAAATTAACACTTACGCCCCCTGGTGGCTAAAGTATTCTTTACCAAAAATTTGAAATTATATGCAAAAGATTTTCCATCTGGAGGAGTATTCCCTGAAGAAAATATTTTTCAAATCGGAGTTTTAGAAGAAGAGTTATCGGGAAAAATGTAATTAATTTTTACGCACCCTAGCGGAAAATCTATACGTAATTTGAAAAAGTATATCTAAAATACTCTTCGACATAAATGGAATCGAAAGATGAAAGAAATTTTTCAATCGGATATTTAGAAGCAAATATATGGAATAAAACGTATTTTTGAAATCGACATCATCTGCATTTACGCCCCTAGCGGCAAAATTGTACATCGTAAAAAAAAAAAAAACGAAATAAAGGATCATCATTTGCATATTTCAGGCTTTCCAATACAAAAAGAATTTTTCAAATCGGACAAATAGTTGCAGAGATATCGTGGGTACAGGCGGACAAACCGATAACAGAAACACGATCTTTTTAAAAAAGACGTGCTAAAAAAGAGGGAGTGTAAAAATGCATTACTTAAAAGTAATGGACATGTACAGAACACCAATGATTTACCACAAAGCCATTCTGCTTCGGGGGATGTCTAGAAAGTGAACAAACCAAGCATGTGTGTTTAAATCCGAATGGTGACCTAACAAGAAGTTGAAACTGTTTACTTTTTGTATTTGCCTCTTGAACGATAATTTTGCCGCCCCGGTGGTGCAGTGGTAAGCGATGATTTCTGACCATTCGTCCGAGATGGGTCCGGGTTCGAATCTAGGCGAGGCATGGATATTGTGTTTGTCTTACGGCACTGATTCTCTCTCTTCCCTGGAGTCAGTGGCCCTAAATTAGGGACGAGCAACTGCTTATAGCCCATTGAGTTGTTCACGATGGTCGTTAAACCTCCAATAAAAAAACAACCCCGACACTTTCTTTTCTGCGACAAATTCCACATTGTAGTAAATTACTAGCAGAATCAAAGGGAGGAAAGTCTTATTATGATATAACTTAAGTGTTACACTATAATGTGTTTTTAAAATCAGCAGCATCAGGAGTGTATGCATTTTTCTTCATAACTTCGACATTTTTTCATGTCTTATTTGGTTTTTAAGACACTTAATGTTTTGATAGTGATTAGTTTGTGCCATAAAAAAGATATCAGAAATTCTGGCGAACTTCGTGTACAGTGAAATGTCATGAAGATAACGGTAATTCGTGCCATAGGTAACACTAAAAAACTTAATGCGCGATTATAAAACTTACAACCACTAATTACAAGTTTAAAACCGCCGTCAGTTGCTAAAAGCATTTATTGATGGTAAATGTAAAACATTAAAATCATGAGATCTATCGTGCTTCCTAGAAGCCCATCATCAGATGACATAAAGACCTAGCCCTGATGGTGGTGACACGTTATAGTAAAGTCCTTATAATAATGACGTTATAGTAAAGTCCTTTCTCAGCCCTGTAACTTTCGAACGCCGACAGCTATAGCCATAAAAACGGTGTCTAGGTATAGTAAAATGGCTATGCGCTATTCGACGAGACTGCTTATAGCGCCTTCTAGCAGCAAAGTCAGGAGTTAGCGTGCCGATCTCAAAAACTATACGAGATACGGAAAAATAATCAATTACAAAGTTGTAGAACAGCATCGATTTAGTACGAAAAGACACCTTGCGCACATGAATGCTAAGAATAGAACGCGTACAACACTCGTTTGTTTGTTCGCGATGTCGAACACTGTTACGTTACGAAACGCGTCAGAAAGGAGATAATATTGCCTTCCGCAAGGTACTAGCCCGACTCGTGGCCCAGTGGTAGCGCGCGCTCTTCACATTCGATAGGACCTTGGTTCTATCCTCATTGGGTCCATGCTATAGTCACTGTCTAAGAAACGAGTGGACTCGGTGGCTATCGTGAAAATTTGTCTCGCATCGATTAACTAACTCAACCCGCGACTGGTATGCGAGTGTTCGACATCGTGAACAAACAAACGAGCGTTGTACGCGTTCTATTCTTAGCATTCATGTGCACAAGGGGTCTTTTCGTACTAAATCAATACTGCTCTACAACTTTGTAGTTGACTATTTTCTTGTATAGTTTTCGAGATCGGCACGCTAACTCCTGACTTTGCCGCTAGGAGGCGCTGTAAGTGGTTTCACCGCCGAATAGCGGATAGCCACTTTACTATACCTAGACACCGTTTTTATGGCTATAGCTGTCGGCGTTCGAAAGTTACGGGGCTGAGAAAAGACTTTACGGGGCACCCTGTATATGAGCTGGCAGAGACAACGCCACCGTGGACATAACAATTAGACAAAATAAATGAGGCGTCTTACATACAATTAAATAGAGCGACATATTAAGAAATACAAATGATAAAAAAATGAGAAACAATTACAAATGAAGTCCGCCATAATTATCCATAATATACGCTGGCCATTGTAGAAATAAAAGGCATAGGAAATGTCCTGAATGCATGAAAGAATAGAAAAAATCGGTGATATGAGTTAAAATAAAACATATACAATATTCCCGTTGAGTAGATGAAGGTCAGTAAACCACAAACAGTACATGATATGGAATTTTATGTACATACTCAGTGAAGTCACTTATTTTCAGTATGAAGGCATAGAGTATGGGTCACTTTTAACAGTTTACCTGTAAGAATCATGTCCTTTACGATTCCCGGTAAGAAACCTCATGATTGGTTTGGTAAAAGTAGTTGTTTCCACGGTAGTGGGACGTAGGTTGGTGTGTTGTCATTGCAACAAAGATTTCCTTTGTCGAGAATAACCAAACTTTCAGTAATCAATAAAGAAGATTTGGTAGTTGGGGTTATCAATATACTGGCTTCGTCCCAGATGGGGGAATGCATACCCTTGCTTACTAAGCGCGCTAGGGAAGTCTTGAGTAACCCATATTTAAACGTCGTAGTGCTACTCTTTCAATCGTAAAAGTAAATTACGCTGAGTGGAGCCAATATAAACACTGTTACTTACCTCATCGTTAGTACCTCCGAGGAGGATACCATACACTCCTGCCCTAAGTGAATTTTGCACAAGGTCGCTATCGTTCCTAAGTAATGTTGCATGATTAGTTGTCCGTATGTCAAAGTCAATTCCAAATCGCCAGCATACATTTTTTAAAAGGGGTGTAATGGTTGGATGATAAGTCATTGAGCCCACAAATTTTCGTTGAGGTATTTCCCTTGTAAAGGTCGTTGAAGAATTCCTTTGAATTTTTCTAAGGATTTTGTTAACAGTAACCCTAAAAAAACCATGATTCATAGCAATGCTAAAAATCCTTGAAAGCTCGCTATTACGTCTTTGGGTGTTTGACGAATGGTTGTAAGCACGTCGTATCATAAAGTTAATTGAAGCAAGTTTGTAGCTGGTAGGGTGTGCGGACGACTCTTTTATAATAGCTGAAAGGGCTGCAGGTTTTTGATACACAGAATAGTGAATTTTGCCAGTGCTGATATATCTTTCAATCTTGTAGTCCTAATAAGGGAGGATGACCTTCTGTTCAAGATCAACAGGAAATGTTATAGAAGGGAACTGCGATGACAGGTGTTCAGCAAAAGTACTTAATTCTGCCGGGTCGTGGTCCCAAAATAGCAGGACATCGTCCACGTATCTGATATAAAAACATGGACGTGGTTGAAAGTCACAAAGTACCTTATCCTCAACATGCTGAAGTAGGATCACGGCTAGAATAGCAGATAGGGGGCCTCCTCCGTTTGCCTATAAATTGTTTTATTGAACTTGAAGAAAGAACGTTTTTGAACCAATTTTAATGCTGCAATTATAGATTGAACTTCTTGGGGATTATGTCCTAAAAATCGCAATTTATCTTGAATAATATCATGTACAGCCGCCACAGAAACATTAGGAAATAATGAAACAACATCCAGCGACGCTAGAATATAAGGTCGACCACCTTCATTTATAAATGATTTAATCTTATTGATTGCTTGTACAGTCCTCTTAACCGAATAGCGAGACTCGTTAGTCAGAGGAGTAAGAAATTCTACAAGAGCCTTTTCTAGAGGTCTCATTGGCGAGGCGAACCCAGAAACTAATGGGCGCATAGGATGTCCAGTTTTGTGAAGCTTAGCCTTCCCAAATAGTTCCGGCACTCATTGGCCAAAGGCAGGTCGCAAACTCCTCTTGATAAAATCCGGTGAGGCGGAATGGTCTTTCAATCAGCTGATGGCCGCCAGGGTTGCATTCGTGGGATCATTTGTTACGGTAACGTGCGGAATGTTTTCGATAGCCTCGATAATTTTAGTGGTATACTCGGATCTGTTTAGAATAATGACTTGCGAGGTTTTGTACGCTAACACAATTCCTAGTTGAGGGTTCTTACGTAGTAACTTCAACTGACTTTCTTCGGCCTTAAATTTGCGATAGTCCGGATGATGGTAATGAGTGTTGGACTTGCATATAAGCCTTCCTAACTTGATGTATGACAGCATCTTGCTCGTCAAATGGTAAGGCAGATGCCCTCTAGCTGAGGAATCAAGTGCAGATAATTAGTCCTTTAGTTCGGATAGGCGAACTTTGGGCATCTGTTTAATGCCGCAATTTGGGTAGGATTTAAATGGTAATTGATATAGTTAATAACGAAATTAGTAGGTTGATTGGTTTGGCGCTGTTCTTGCATGTGGGTCGTAAATTCATAGTTGCGAGAAACAAGCTTGCCATCAATAAGTATCCGCAGTTTATGAATATGTCTCCTGTGATACTGCTCAACCTCCGTATTAATGGTAGACATTATTATTAGAAGAAACCGGTTAAGCATAATTCTGTGTGTATTCCTGGCAAGCTGTAGATATGAGGAATACGCCCTTCTGTGTAGAAAGTCAATGTAGCCTCGTTTTAACCTGATTTCATCCATTGGGACGAAGCAAGTATATTGATGACCTCAACTACCAAATCTTCTTTATTGATCACTGAAAGTTTGGTTATCCTCGAGAAAGGAAATCTTTGTTTCAATGACAACAAACCAACCTACGTCCCACTACCGTGGAAATAACTATTTTAACCAAACCAACCATGAGTTTTTTTACCGGGAATCGTAAAGGACATGATTCTTACAGGTAAACTATTAAAAGTGACCAATACTCTATGCCTTCATACTGGAAATAAGTGACTTCACTAAGTATGTACTTAAAATTCCATATCATGTACTGTTTGTGGTTTACTGACCTTCATCTACTCAACAGGAATATTGTATATCTTTTATTTTGACTCTTATCACTAATTCTTTGCATCTTTTACGTATTCAGGACATTTCCTATGCCTTTCATTTCCATAGTGGCCAGCATATATTATGGGTAATTATGACGGAATTCATTTGTAATTGTTTCTCATTTTTTATCACTTGTATTTCTTAAAATGTCACTCTATTTAATTGTATGCAAGACACCTCATTTATTTTGTCTAATTGTTATGTCCACGGTGGCGCTATCTCTGCCCGCTCATATGTAACGTCATTATTACTGACGACGTGACTATATATATGTCACCACCATCAGGGTTTTTAGGGCTAGGTCTTTATGTCATCTGATGATGGGCTTCTAGGAAGCTCGAAAGATCTAATGATTTCAATGTTTTACTTTTACCATCAATAAATGCTTTTAGCAACTGACAACGGTTTTAAACTAGTCATTAGTGGTTGGAAGTTTTATAATCGTGCATCAAGTTTAGCTACTTTGTGTTTTTAGTGAAATGTCATACAGGTATTATTAAAAATTGCAGTGTGAAAAATATCCAAATGCACAATGTTTCTTTTCCATTTCTTCCTAAATGTGCCAGATGGATCAGCTAGCTTGGTGTTGCGATTCTCTGTTGAACACGTTACTACAAATGAATACTGCCGAGGCATCTATGGGAGTCGTCTTATTACTGACAGACATATCTGCTCTGGAGGAGGAACCACAGGAGTTTGCTTTGTAAGTGCTGAAATTAAAATTTTCATTGTTTTGTCAGAAAGTTTTTCACAGCTAACGCTTTAAACATTATAAAGTTGTGCTTTCGGAAGTGGAGGACGCAATTTCGAAAATCCCATTATACGCAATTTTATATCTATTTTTAAATAACATCTTTCATCAAAAAACGAATTTTCTCTTTGTTACTGTTTTTATTTATTCAGTTTTCAATTAGAAATTTACTGGAACCGTTTTTTCGTTAATGAAAGTTTTCCTAGGAGTATATTTCTTAATGTTGAATTCAATTTAACAGAGTTCAGAATCTAAGTCGTCAGCATTACTTTATTGATGTAAAGGTAGCGTTGTTCACACACATTCGCATATCACAATCTTAAGGGTTCTATGTTTTTCAGTGATTGCATGATCCGGTGTGTTTTTGCAAAATTAGGCAAGTTTGTGTATATATATACTATATACGAGGGGAGTTCAATAAGATCTATATTCACTCACGTAAAGGACAAGTGCAGAACACCGTGGATTATCATAAATCCATTCTACTCTGAGAATGTCCCAAAAGTGTACGAGACGCATTATGTACTTGAAACCTGTGACTCGATAGGTTGATTAATCCTTTCCTTCATAGTATCTACCCAAAGAAAATTTCCCCGATAGATGGTAACACTTACGAATGCTTTCTTTGTAAAATGTTTCATATTGCAGTTTAAACCACGACTTTGTTGCAGAAATAACGGTGTCATCATCAAGATAATGCTTCCCCCGTAGAAACGACTTCAAAAAGGAAGAAATTAGAAGGTGCAAATCAAGGAAGTAGAGCTGATAGGACAAAATATCGGAGCCATATTCACAGCATTTTGTTGTAGCACCAGTGATTGCTTAGCCGGTGAGTTGTGCACGAGAAGAAAGACGATTTTCGTTAGCATTCCTCATCTGTGCTTCTTAACATTGTCACGCAACTTGCCAAGAAAATTAGTTCAATATGGTCCAGCGATGCTGGAGCCCTTTACTTCTTAGATACCAAAATACACTGAGCACCAGCTTTCCAGTAGATGTCTGGACTCGCGC
The DNA here is from genome assembly GCA_039090855.1 of Macrothele yani. Classification (NCBI taxonomy): domain Eukaryota; kingdom Metazoa; phylum Arthropoda; class Arachnida; order Araneae; family Macrothelidae; genus Macrothele; species Macrothele yani. The sequence continues at coordinate 112,971,548 of CM077013.1, read as the reverse complement.
CATTTTGGGTGGTGATTCTTCATACTTCCATTGTTTAGAACTTTGTCTCTGGGACAAAATGATGAATTCAGCTTTTGTCCATCGTCACTGATATGAAAAAGACGGCATCCGGGTCATCGCTGCCCATGACCAAAAGTTGCTCCAGTCTGTGCTTCTTCTGCAAAGGTGCAAGAAGGAGTGGAATCCATCTGGCAGCTACTTTAACCATATGCTGGTGGTTGTGAATGACGTTTACAATAGAGTTAACACCAATTTTGACTTCATTAGCCAATCTTCTGATTGTTGTGCGCCGATTTTCCATGATTACTAGTGTGTGTGGACCTTCACCACTATCTCCTCCATTACAGCAGTTGTTGGTTGGCCAGGACTTTCTTCCCTGTGGATGCTCACTCGTCCAATTTGAATTGTATGTACCATTCTGCTACAACACTAGAGGATTGGCACTTAGCCCCAACTACGGCTTCATATCATCATGAATGATCATCAGAAACTTACCTTGGAGAAACAGGAAAAGAATTACGGCTATGTACTATAGCTTGTCCACACACTTACACCTCACTTACCTCTATCGTCTCTAACAAGAAAATTGGTGATCACAATCTTAACATACTTTGTGCCACTACCACATAAGTTATGAACTATATGCTGGCAATTTGCAAAGGATATTAGTATAATATGTCTCAGGGATGCTGGAGCCCTTTGAAAGACGAAGATCACACCCGCTGACCTCCCCCCCCCAAAAAAAAAACCCCGGTCAGCATGATCTTGTACTATTATTTTTTATATTGTTCTATTATTTTCCGTATCGGAATACGGAACTTTATTGAACGTCCCTCGTACTGGGTTTTCTGTCAATGGCAATATCTCTCATTCGAGAGAGGGAATTCTTAAAGCACTTAAATTACAATTGGCTTTCTAAGACTTCCTGATAAAAACTATTTCTTCGAGAAGAATTTATTCTTCTGCTTTCTATTGGCCTATTATGTCTGCTTCTGAGACGTTTGGGTCCTTTTTAGGTTTTTCTCTTGACAAAGGTCTCAAATTTCTGTGAGATAGCAGACTATCACAGAGATTCTTCGGCAGTCTTTCATACATCCAACAGTTAACAATGATATTAAAATAATTGTGTAGAAAGAAAACCCAAGCTTCATCACAAACAACTACTAATGAATTAAAATTCATTATTTTGAAAAAAAATAAAAAACCCTGGATACTTTTGAGAAACTGAATGCACACTCACTTTTTATAGAAGCAAAATTAAATGCATTAAGGTGGACGTCAAGTAATTTTACTTCTTATACGTCCAATGCAAAAACTTCTGTACACATTTTCTTCACAATTAATGCGTTCCCAAGGATAAAAATTTGAACATCGATTAAAATAGTTTCATTTTATAACTTGGAATACTTAATATTTTCTAAAACATAACCATAATTATGCAATCCAACATTTGTTTGTCTACTGACGTCATCAAAGTACAGGTCGCGTCATCTTTTTTCTGGACAATTAATGCGTTCCCAAGGATGAAAATTTGAACATCGATTAAAATAGCTTCATTTTATAACTTGGAATACTTAATATCTTCTAAAATATAACCATAATTATGCAATCCAACATTTGTTTGTCTACTGACGTCATCAAAGTACAGCTCGCGCGATCTGTTTTCTGGTTTCAACACCACCGAAGGAAAAGTTATTGATTTTAAATATAATTATGATTATGTTTTAGAAAATATTAAGTATTCCAAGTTATAATATGAAGTTATTTTAATCGTTATTCAAATTTTCATCCTTGGGAACACACTAATTGTGAAGAAAATGTGTACAAAAGTGTTTCCATTGGAAGTATAGGAAGCAAAATTACTTGACGTCCACCTTAAGAACACTGACTACTGTTCAGAACGAAACAACATAATCAAGCTGTTTTAAGAAAAAAATAAAACTGGTGTTATCCTCCCAAAAATAAATCAATACGTCAATAAGTATAACGCCAAACTTCCTACAGCCCAAAATTACTATTCATCATACAACAGAGAAAAAAACTTTCCTTGAAGAGGCAATTTTGATTGAGAAGGCAAAGAAACTCAGCCTCAATTTATACAGCCTCACACATCACAGCTGATTCCTTTTCCATGGAAAGTGATGTCTTTGGAAGGCAACTCAATATATGGTGGTACAAGCAAAGATTGGCCAGGGTTTGACAAACATAGTACCGTTAAGATCTATGATTCGAGAAGATGTATTAAGGGCGCCATTTCTATCAACCAAATATTTTCTGATAACGGAGACTCCAAGAGCACCCCAGAATGATAATTTAACATTAAGACGAAATGGAAACATCTAGGGAAAACGTGAATATGTATAAAGAAGTAAGTAATTTGCAATTGAAAAACTTTTGTGGAAAGAAATTTAATTTTGAATGATTGGTCTTGGTCGAATTATAGTCATGTACTTCAGTTTGCCATGGACGAATTCGTCGCAGTTTTCAACTTAAGTTTATGTACAAATCGGATAGGGGTCCGGGATTATGCTTGCGTCTAGAGTTAGGGTTACTTTCTTTTTATCCTAACTGATAGCACTTGCTAGTACCGAAAATTCAAATTAGCAGATTTGCTTTCTTGATATGTAATACTTGAACTGCCATACATTTTCCAGATTTGTTTCAAATGGGAAGTTAAGCGTGTTTCTGAAATATTTGCCAAATACCAATTTTAACATAATCAGATGCTTTATTTGATGTATATCCTTTGACGACCGGATTATTTTTTTCTTCGCTATTCTACTTAAAAGAAACAAAGCCATTTCTTTCATGTACTAAAATATGTAATGCGGAGCAACAGAACTACTTTTCCAATAAGAAAGAAAAGTAAAAGCAGGTATTATGATTTTTGAACGGTTAAGAAATTATACAAGATTTCTTCATCAAGATCTAAAACTAACTTCTGGTAGGTATTTTTTTTAAAGTAAAGAATGATAAAAAAATGGCATTGAATCGAGGAGGAGGGAATACATGCAATATAAGGAAAATTGTATCGTTGAAGATCGCACTAGTAATGCTCACTAATGTCAATTTTATCTACCGAAAAATGTATGTTCTTACTAGTAGTCTGTTACTTACCACCCGTGGGATTCGCACCCTGATACATATATAGATCCATCCGTTTCTTGGTTTCTTAAAAGAAAATAAACTGACTGCAACAACTCTCCATTAGATAAGTAAAAACATGTGGACACGGTTTGATATGTTTCTCCACTCACAGTTCATCCTTGATCCGTCATCCTATATTTCATTTCCTCCCTCAACAGTCAAGTCTGTCATTCCATCTTCCGTTCATCCTTCGCCAGTTAGCTTTCTTTCTGACGATATCTTCCCCCTAAAAGTCGTTCTGAAGAAATTCTATGTACCTGATAGAATAAAGGAGATAGATTGGCTGAGGGATAAAATGTAGAATAGACATATCTTGTGGACATGCTTTCTACAAGACACAAAAAGAATTTATCAGTCCATCGGCTTTTTTAAAATGACTGAGGATGAACTCACGAGCATATTACAAGTCTCGCTCACATGACCCTTGTTTTTGACAGGTAATGTATTTTTGCAGTCAGATATACTGAAGTGGAGATATCAGTTTTGTACACAAACCGATGGAAGGACCGACGTCACTAAAATCTATAGTGTTTGAGTTATTTTGAAGTTTGAGTTACACCAAAGAACCAAACCATTATGACCAGCGCATCTTTATGCAAATCGAAACAACTGCAGGTGCGTGTGATGGTCTTGAAATGGTATAAAGAATACCTGATACTGAGCTCTGTGTTATTCTTGTTCTTCAGATGGGAAAGGCAGCTGACTTAAGGTAATTTGACAAAGATTAAATTATAATGGCAAGACGACTGGGTCAGAGCATTTCAGAGACGGCAAGGCTTGTGGCGTACTCGCTATCAGTTGTGGTTAGAACCTTCAAAAAGTGGTTCGGTGAAGGAAAAAACACAAACCGCCGGCAAGGTGTGACCTGACCATTACTCATCGATGCTAGAGGTGAGTGAAGGCTATCCCGCATGGTAGAAGTCGACGGAAAGCATACCGTGGCGCAACTCGTCGATAATACGAATGCTGGGAGCGGGAGTAGTCTGTCGTAACACACAGTACATCGAATCCTGCTGAAAATGGGAATGTAGCCGCAGGCAGTTCCGAGTGCCAGTGTTAATATCGGTTCACCGTCGAAAGCTCCTATAATTGGCACGCGAATATCAATACTGGATCTTGAATGATTGGAAGAAGGCCGTCTGGCCCGATGAATCTCGTTTCCTAACTTTGGTTCAACGTCGAAAGCGCCAACAATTGACACGCGAATATCAAAACTAGATCTTGAATGATTTGAAGAAGGTCGTCTGGTCCGATGAACCTCGTCTCCTAACTTTGGTTCAACATCGAAAGCGCCAACAATGGGCACGCGATCAATAAAACAACGGGACCTTGAATGATTGGAAGATCATCGTCTTTTCCGATGGATCTCTTTTCCTGCTGCACCATGTGGAGGGGCGGTACGTGTGCCTTTGGTTACCTGGGAAAGTGAAAGCACTAGGATGCACTGTGTGACGAAAACAAGCCGGTGAAAGGAGTGTATTGCTTTGCGCATAGTTCTGATGGGAAAACTTGGGTCCAGTCATTCGTGTGCAGGAAACTATGTCACCTACCACTACCTAAACATCATTGCAGACCGAGTACATTCTTTCATGGCCACAGTATTACACTCTAGCATTGCCTTCTTACAAAAGGATAATGCGTCATGCCGCACTACTCGGGCTGTTCAAGAACGGTTCAAGGAACATGAGAAGACTTTGAGGTATTTTGGGAATTCCTACAAATTCCCCAGACATCACTCCAATCGAGCACCTGTGGTTTGTATTGAAACAGAAAGTCCGATCTGCAATGATTCAACCACGTAACTTAAAGGATCTGCTGGTAACATGTTGTTACCATATACCAAAAGATACCTTTAGAAATCTTACAGCGTCTAATGCCTTGCCGTGTAAGAGCTGTTTGGATGGCACGGGGAGTGCCAACATCATATTAGGCAGGTGGTCACAATGCTTTGACTCTTCAGTGCATGTCCTTACCAAAAGGGCTTGTTGAACATAAAGTCCCAATGTTCGACAAAATGAAAAAAAAACCCAGGATTCATAGAATTTATCAACTTTCGTAAGAATCCCAACTGTTTATTTGTTCGAAATTCAGAAGTCACACTGAGGTGTAACTTGATAAAACATCAGCGGTATGCAGCAACGGTCACAATTTCGTAGAATGCAATTAACAGTAAGTAGCAAACAATAAAGCATCTGATGACAATATCAACGCTCTTTACAATCTCCACGCTCTCAACAATCCTTATACCACTCCACACACATTTTCATTTCAAAGACGTTTCATCAACTTTTTGATTCACCGTCAGCGCTGCCAAACATACATTGCTGGCCACCCAAAATGCAACAGCAAGAAAGACACGAGATAGCAAAGCCAGATTTACTGGACACATAACAACAGATACAAAGATGAAACGATTGAACTTACAGGTCCGTGCGACTTGCGGAACACGCAGACATCAATAGTTTGTGTGGCCCCCATGGCTGGCAATAACGGGTGCTACACGCCGCGGCATCGAACGAAAGAGGCTTTGGATGTCGGCTTGGGGTATGTCGGTCCAGGCTGCTTCCACACGTTGCCACAGTTCATCAGGCGTAGCCGCGGGTGGTGCTTGCCGGGTCACTCAGTTGCCGATCAGCGACCTGACGTGTTCGATGGGCGACATATCAGGAGAACAGGCAGGCGACAGCAGCAGTGACACCTGGTGGGCCGTGAAGAATTGTAGCACGATGCGTGCCACGTGAGGGCGCGCATTGTCCTGTTGAAACGTGGCTGCTGGAAGGTCCTGCAAGTAAGAGAGTACTACAGGCTCCAAAACGTCGCAGATGTAGCTGTGGCTGTTGAGTGTATCGGCGATGCGTACCGGAGGGGTGCGGGTGTCATATCCAATTGCGTCCCAAACCATAACGCCAGGCGACAGACCGGTATGGCGATGCATAATGCAGGCGTCATACAGTCTCTCGCCGCGGTGCCGCCACACGCGGATCCGGCCATCGTGATATTGCAGACAGAAGCGGGATTCGTCGTAGAAGACAATGTCGTGCCATTTCGTAATCCAGGTGCGGCGTTCAACGGCCCACTGCTGCCGCACTCGCCGGTGGTGTAACGTCAATGGTAATCGGAGCAATTGCCGCCGTGAGACAAGTCCCCGCTCCTGCAGACGACGTCGAACGGTATGTGCTTGCACATGTTGTTGCGCAACACACCCTAATTCCGGCGCTAATGTTCGTGATGTGGCGGTGCGAGCCGTCAATGCTCGCCGCACAACATGCCTGTCCTCTCGTTCGGCGGTGTGACACGGCTGCGGCAATCACTCACGTCGGTCAGTCCGTCCCTCCTGCACCCACCGAATCCATACTCGCCTCACTGTGGCTGGATGTAGTCCCACATGGGCGCCGATGTCTCGGTATGATTAACCGCTGTTGCGATAAGCCACTATTCGTCCTCTGTCGAACTCCGAAACGTGCTGGAATGACTGCCGTATTCTGCGACGAGGCATCAGGAAGCTTCCCACCCACAGGTCCGGCAGCACAACACACTTCCACTACTTAAACCCCGATTTCTGTGCACCCTTCTTATAGTGCTTCTCGGTGGCGTGCCAGGCGCACATGATTTGCATATGCCCTGCAATGTTAATCGTTTGCATGTCCTCTCGCGGGCGACACATGCTGCGAATTTCAGGCCAGTCGGATGCTTCCTTCTTGGTGTTGCATTTTGGATGGCCAGCAGTGTACAAGAAAATTTGGGGAAGTAATGTACCATTCCATAGGAAAATCTTACGGAGAAGTAATAAAATCCATATCAGCAACGAAAATGCTGATTGTCACCATTCTTTTAATTGATTGTTTTTATTTGATTATTTATAAAAATTTTTTTTATTTCTTATTCTTTCTTATGCTGTTCTTTGTAGGGTGACTCCGGTGGACCTTTAGTATCATTTAAAGGAGGAATGCGTGTAGCCATAGGCGTGGCTTCCTTTGTATCGAAACGTGGTTGTGCTGTTCCCGGCATACCAGCAGCCTACAGTGCTACTGCATCATTCATGGACTGGATTGAATATCACTTGGGAACCTCAGTACACGACTTATGCGTGGTGTGATCAATAGAGCTCAAAGGAATTCATGTTGAGCTGTCTTCTTCAGGTACACGCACATATGTAAGAAATGGCTTCAGACCGAAGCGTAATATTTGCTCAAAGCGGAAGGATTCCGCATGCAAAAAAAGTGCAATTGACTTTTTCCAACTACATTTTGTTTATCTGTTTCTTTGTCGAGCACATCATATTCCCCATGTGTTTTGTGTAGCCCTGGAAGTTTTAAATTTCGTATATTTTCAGGAAAAAATTACATTTCACGAGAATTTTTTTAAAGCGGGGTTTAATGGTCACAGTTAGCATTAAATGTCACGCTTATCCCTATGTCAAAGTAATTGGTTTCAAGGACAGAAAGCAACCAGAACAACAAAAAACCTAGAATTTTGGGCACAGACTAGCCAATTAGGAAACGTGTACTACACACTTGATAGTTTTAGACATACTTTCATTTACAGTTATTCACTTTCGAAAAGTGTTGATTATCAGTTGCCTATCTTTTGGTACGGATTACGAGTTTTAAGTGACGTTTTTATGAAAAATAATTTTGAATATTAGTATCCCAAACACAAGGCCCCCCCCCCTCAACATTTTTAAAGAGGATTTGAGATGGAGTCCATTTTTGAGTGCTGCGGGAACACAATTTTGCATAACAAATGTGAAACACTTTGCGATAAAATTTTATTTACAGATAAAATACACGTATTGTACGCTGAAAGCACAATTTATTTTTCACATCCACCTAATAACATACGGTTCCTCCTTTCGCATTCACAACAGTAGCAACGCGCATTGGCATGGCCTTTAAACAGGTGTTGGAAACACCATCATACCCACCCACCTAATAATTTCATAATTTGTGGGCCCACCTTTCGCCTTCACAACAGCAGCTACACGTTTTGGTGTGGACTCTACCAGATGTTGGAACATTTTCATACACACCCACTAAATAACAAGTGGACCCACCTTTCGCCTCCACAACAGCAGAAACACGTCTTGGCGTGGACTCTGCCAGGTGTTGGAACATTATCATACACACCCACTGAATAACACGTGGGCCCACGTTTCGCCTCCATAACAGCAGAAACACGTCTTGGCGTGGACTCTACCTGGTGTTGGAACATTATCATACACACCCACTAAACAACATGCGGGCCCACATTTCGCCTCCACAGCAGCAGAAACATGTCTTGGCGTTGACTCTACCAGGTTTTGGAACATTATCATACACACCCACTGAATAACACGTGGGCCCACGTTTCGCCTCCATAACAGCAGAAACATGTCTTGGCGTGGACTCTACCAGGTGTTGGAACATTACGATACACACCAACTAAATAACACGTGGCCCCATCTTTCGCCTCCACAGCAGCAGAAACATGTCTTGGCCTGGACTTTACCAGGTGTTGGAACGTTATCATACACACCCACTAAATAACACGTGGGCTCACCTTTCGCCCTACACAGCAGAAGAAACATGTCTTGGCGTGGACTCTACTAGGTTTTGGAACATTTTCATACACACCCACTAAATAACAAGTGGACCCACCTTTCGCCTCCACAACAGCAGAAACACGTCTTGGCGTGGACTCTGCCAGGTGTTGGAACATTATCATACACACCCACTAAATAACACGCGGGCCCACCTTTCGCCTCCACAGCAGCAGAAACATGTCTTGGCGTTGACTCTACCAGGTTTTGGAACATTATCATACACACCCACTGAATAACACGTGGGCCCACGTTTCGCCTCCATAACAGCAGAAACATGTCTTGGCGTGGACTCTACCAGGTGTTGGAACATTACGATACACACCAACTAAATAACACGTGGCCCCATCTTTCGCCTCCACAGCAGCAGAAACATGTCTTGGCCTGGACTTTACCAGGTGTTGGAACATTATCATACACACCCACTAAACAACATGCGGGCCCACATTTCGCCTCCACAGCAGCAGAAACACGTCTTGGCGTGGACTCTGCCAGGTGTTGGAACATTATCATACACACCCACTAAATAACACGCGGGCCCACCTTTCGCCTCCACAGCAGCAGAAACATGTCTTGGCGTTGACTCTACCAGGTTTTGGAACATTATCATACACACCCACTGAATAACACGTGGGCCCACGTTTCGCCTCCATAACAGCAGAAACATGTCTTGGCGTGGACTCTACCAGGTGTTGGAACATTACGATACACACCAACTAAATAACACGTGGCCCCATCTTTCGCCTCCACAGCAGCAGAAACATGTCTTGGCCTGGACTTTACCAGGTGTTGGAACGTTATCATACACACCCACTAAATAACACGTGGGCTCACCTTTCCCCTACACAGCAGAAGAAACATGTCTTGGCGTGGACTCTACTAGGTTTTGGAACATTTTCATACACACCCACTAAATAACAAGTGGACCCACCTTTCGCCTCCACAACAGCAGAAACACGTCTTGGCGTGGACTCTGCCAGGTGTTGGAACATTATCATACACACCCACTAAATAACACGCGGGCCCACCTTTCGCCTCCACAGCAGCAGAAACATGTCTTGGCGTTGACTCTACCAGGTTTTGGAACATTATCATACACACCCACTGAATAACACGTGGGCCCACGTTTCGCCTCCATAACAGCAGAAACATGTCTTGGCGTGGACTCTACCAGGTGTTGGAACATTACGATACACACCAACTAAATAACACGTGGCCCCATCTTTCGCCTCCACAGCAGCAGAAACATGTCTTGGCCTGGACTTTACCAGGTGTTGGAACATTATCATACACACCCACTAAACAACATGCGGGCCCACATTTCGCCTCCACAGCAGCAGAAACACGTCTTGGCGTGGACTCTGCCAGGTGTTGGAACATTATCATACACACCCACTAAATAACACGCGGGCCCACCTTTCGCCTCCACAGCAGCAGAAACATGTCTTGGCGTTGACTCTACCAGGTTTTGGAACATTATCATACACACCCACTGAATAACACGTGGGCCCACGTTTCGCCTCCATAACAGCAGAAACATGTCTTGGCGTGGACTCTACCAGGTGTTGGAACATTACGATACACACCAACTAAATAACACGTGGCCCCATCTTTCGCCTCCACAGCAGCAGAAACATGTCTTGGCCTGGACTTTACCAGGTGTTGGAACGTTATCATACACACCCACTAAATAACACGTGGGCTCACCTTTCCCCTACACAGCAGAAGAAACATGTCTTGGCGTGGACTCTACCAGGTTTTGGAACATTATCATACACACCCACTAAATAACACGTGGGCCGACCTTTCACCTCCACAACAGCAGCAACATGTCTTGGCGTGGACTCTACCAGGTGTTGGAAGCAATATCACACACACGCACTAAATAACATGTGGGCCAGCCTTTCGCCTCCACAACAGCAGCAACACGTCGCGTCGTAGAGTGGACTGTACCAGATGCTGGAAATGTTTTGGTTGTATTGCGGACCATCGTTCCAAGAGAGCCGTCCGTAAAGCGCCAAGAGTTGCTTGTGGTGGACTTCCGGCTCGATTGCATCTCTCCACTGAGTCTCACAGATCCTCAGTTGTGCTCAGTCCCGGAGAGCGAGGGGATCACTTGAGAATAGCGATCTCAATGGAATGCCATCCCAACCCGTCCTTTGCCAAACAGCAGCGATGAAACGGGGCTTGTTGAAAAGATTTTTTGCTGAGAGGAGGCATACTGCTGAGGGAAATGAATAGCAATAAAGAGGAGTAAGTGGTTGGCGAGAGTGTCACCATTGTATTGCGTGGTAATGGTGGTCTCATTAGGTACAACAAACGACAAGGTGGCACATGTAACGGCTGCCCCTCCCCCCTCCCACTTCAGAATATTTAACCGCCTCCAGCTGTCTAGGAATCCCGCTTCACACATACGGAAAAATCCGCCGAAGCAACAATACTCCTGGCTGTCCTACCGCTCGTTTTCAAGCTGACTATAAAGTTATATCGAGACTTTCCAACGCGCGGAATCGGTAGAAATTCCAACACTGTAGCCGCTCAACTTCCTCGGGGTCCACTACAAACCGGACGACGAAAATACCGTTCAAATTTAGAAAAAGATGTTCACACAGGCGGACAGCGGATCATCCGCTACAGGAATAAAACAATCACTCTAGTGAGAGGGTGTGGGGAAGAAAATGCTGTTGCACAAAGAGCCACCGATTTGGTTCCCGCTCATTCGTTGGACGTTTTCCCCTCCGCTCTGGCAATAAAACCGCTTGTGTAAAAGCCAGCCAGAAACTGCACTGCGGGACAGTTTTACTGCTTCGGAGGAAAAAATCCACTTGTGTGAAACGGGCTTAACTACATAACTTAGGAGTTGGGGTCGATAGACTCTTCTACTCCACGCACGCACTCTCCTGCCGCCTTGTTTTTGTTAGCACGTCTTTTGTAAAAAAAGATCGTGCTTATGCTATCGGTTTGTCCGTCCGTCCGCCCGTCCGTCCGCCCGTCCGTCTGTACCCACGATATCTCTGCAACTATTAGTCCGATTTGAAAAATTCTTTTTGCATTGGGAAGCTTGAAATATACGAATGATGATCCTTTATTTCGTTTTTTTTTACAATGTACAATTTCGCCGCTAAAGGGCGTAAATGAAGATGATGTCGAATTCAAAAACACCTTTTATCCACATATTTGCTTCTAAACATCCGATTGAAAAAAATCTTTTATATTTCGATTTCATTTATGTCGAAGAGTATTTTAGATACAGTTACTTTTTCAAAGTACGCATAGATTTTCCGCTAGGGGGCGTAAAAGCAAATTACATTTTTCCCGATATCGGTTCTTCTAAAACTCCGATTTGAAAAAAATTTTCTTCAGCGGATACACCTCCTAACAAAAAATCTTTTGCATATAATTTCAATATTTTTGGAAAAGAATACTTTGGCCTCCAGGGGGCGAAAGGGTTAATTTTTGCTTCTGATATACTTACCATAAAATCTGAGCTTCTAAAATATCGATTGAAAATTTTTTTTCGTTGACTGTTGCCACACACATCGATAAACCTTTTCAAACATTTTCTTCTTAAAATATTCCACAGTTTCTCCGCCAGGGGGCGTAGATGTATATCTTATTTTCGTCAATATCTCTACTTCTAGAAGTCCGACTTGAAAAAAATTCCTCTTTGTTGGATAGTAATTTCAGTGTGACATGTTTTTCATATAATTTCAAAATTTTCAAGTAATTCATAGACTTTCCGCTAGGGGACGTAGAGGTAAATTGCGCTTCTCCCTATATCTCTGCTTCTAAATCTCCGATTTGAAAAATTCTTTCTGCACCTGATACAGCTCCTGATGAGAAATCATTTACACATCAATTCTAATTTTTGTGAAAAAATGGTTTCACCACCAGGGAGCGTTAATCTTAATTTCCGCTTCTGATGTATTTGCAGCAAAATATGAGCTTCTAAAATCTCGATTGAAAAAAACGTCGGTTGTAGACCGATAGTACTCATGTCGACAAACCGTTTGCAAACATTTTCTTCTTAAAATAATGCATGGTTTCTACGCCAGGTGGCGTAGATGTATATCTCATTTTTGTCAATATCTCTACTTCTAGGAGTCCGATTTGAGAAATTCCTTCTTGGTTGGATAGTGTTTCTAGTGTGATATGTTTTTCATATAATTTGAAAATTTTCAATTAATTCATAGACTTTCCGCTAGGGGGCGTAAAGGTAAATTGCTTCCCCCCTATATCTCTGCTTCTAAATCTCTGATTTGAAAAATTCTTTCTGCATCGGATACAGCTCCTTTGCATATAACTCCAAATTTTTGTAAAAAAATGGTTTGGCCACCAGGTGGCGTAAGTCTTAATTTCTGCTTCTGATGTATTTGCAGCAAAATATGAGCTTCTAAACTTTCGATTGAAAAAAACGTCATTTGTTGACCGATACTACTAATATCGGCAAACCCTTTAGGAACATTTTCTTATTTATATAATGCATGGTTTCTACGCCAGGGGCGTAGATGTATAACTTATTTTTGTCAATATCTCTACTTCTAGGAGTCCGATTTGGAAAATTCCTTCTTTGTTGGATGGTGTTTCCGAGGCGAAATGTTTTTCCTAAAAATTCAAAATTTTCAAGTAAATCATAGACTTTTCGCTAGGGGGCACAAAGGCAAATTGCGCTTTATGCGTTACTTCTGCTTCTAAAACTCCGATTTGAAAAATTCTTCCTGTTTCGCATACAAGACCTGATGGAAAATATATTTCACATAATTTCTAATGTTTGGTAAAAAATGGTTTGGCCACCAGGGGGCGTAAGTGTTAATTTCTGCTTCTGATGTATTTGTAGCAAAATCTGGGCTCCTGAAAACTCGATTAAATTTTTTTTTTTTTTCTTGGACCGATACCGCTCATATGGAAAATCCTTTTGAGAATACTTTCTTCCTAAAATAATGCATGGTTTTCCCACCAGGGGACGTAAAGTCACATCTTAATTTTGTCAATATCTCTGTTTCTAAAAGTCCGATTTGAAAAATTATTTCTGTGTTGGAGAGCGTTTCCGGTGCGAAATGTTTCTCATATAAACCTCCCAGTTTAACCACCTCCCAGTTTAACCATTAATAGTCAAAGTTCCCTGTGGCTGCACATTACATTACAGAAAAAGATGCACTAAGAAAAGTATATGATGCTAAATCATTTCAAATTCCAAGACAAAATCTAGGAATCTTTAACTTTTACCTCATCTTCTTATAAGAACAATGAAAAATACCGTGATTTATTATAAAAACCTTGCAGATAACTTAGTAGTGTGAAGAATGCACGATGTATTAATTATTATCACAAGCTTATTGCTACAGTTTCGTGTTTTAATGGACTTTCTAATGATTCCCGTCATAATTCTTTGAGGGCCCACTCAGATGTCTCAGCCTTGGAGCTCATGCAAATAGCTTAGCCTAGGGGCCCACTAAGCCTTAATCCTGCCCTGACAAGGAATGGGGATTGTGAATGGGGATACTGCCTGATTGTGAATTCTTCCCCTACTGCCTGTTTAAGTAACCTTCACTTGGAGTTTCCAGGATTGTCAATTTCTTGCTGTGTTGTGAATGTTGGGGCAGAGGTCTTCCACCCCTTCCCTCTCTCTTAGTTATATCCCAAATCAGCGGCGTAACTAGGGCGGCGCTGGCGGGACGGCTGCCCCGGGGAGCAGCTCTAGAGAAGGCGCAAACATAACTTCAAATCTGCTTAAAATTGGAAAAGCGCCAGTTTCTGGCACAGTTTTTTCGCGCAATACTTTGTCATTTGTCCATTTACAGAATTTTCGAATAATATGTTTAACCAATTCGTTTTGAGGCAGAAATGCGAATTTCTTCCTAAAAATGTTCAGGACATGTCAGTTCCTCACATTCAGAAATAAAGGCGCGGTTGTGAAGTCCGTCCAACTAACGAAGAACCACTGCCTTCGTCGACAACAATGGAGCCTGCGGCTTTTCTTTAACTGAATGGACTATACGTTGCAAGATAAGGATGTCGTTCACATTGTTGAAGAATCTATAGGGGGGGGGGGGGGTATTCGATCATTACTATGGCCGCGAGGCACAACTGCAGTTGCATTCCGTCAGTTTAATGTGGTGCCGAAGGTCCGAACTCCGAAGCAGTCTGGAAAAGCTGCACAAATGGTCAGTTTGGTTGTGCCTTCCACTTCCGACTACAGATAACATTGGGGTGTGACCACCAGAACTGAGTTCGGGCTCAATTGTAAGAGCCCGAACCCGTCCGAGCCCAAAGTATGTCAGCCCAAACCCGTCCGAGCCCAAAGTATGTCAGCCCGAGCCCGAATTTTATATTTGAAGATAGAGCCCGGGCAAGCCCGTAGCCAGACAAGCAAGTTGGGAAGGGCGGCTGATGATTGAGATCGGGCGAAGGATATAAAGTGGTCGGGCAAAAGATGTAAAAGAGGTCGGGCAGTATACTGTTGTGTGAGTCGCTAGGACGGGTAAAAGGAAACACAGGTCGGGCTCAGCCCGGCCTGGCCCTCCCCTGGTTACTGCCCTGAGCCAGGGCCCGAACGAGCCCGAAAACTATGATTAACATGTTTAGGCGTTAAAAATATATCTTCTTCCAGAGTTCCACTTTTACCTCCCGTGTAGTTAACTGATGTCTTTCTCAACTGCGGCTGGGGAAGGGATGAATATGTATTTCTATAGTTCCTTTGACCATTCATTTCTTCCTGAAATGTTCCGGGGGACTGGGTATCAGGAAAAATCGGGTGGCACAACAATCTACGTCGTACGTTGCTCAATAGAATTAGCACGGAGCTGCCCCTTTGTGTTAGGGACCAAAATTTCGTCAGCTTGCTATCTACTATCTATAGTTCATAAAGAAACTTTTCCTTCGCAGAAATCCAGTAATTCATGGCATATGGCATTTGTTACCCAAGCCCAAAATGAATAGCCCTGCCTATCGCTATTTCTCCCCATCTAGACCCAGTTGCCGAAGAATTCTATTTAACAACTCGAAAGTGTAAAAAAGTCTCGTGTGCTAAATCATTCAAAATCACATTAAAAGAAAAAGGGAGAAAATTCTCTTCCTCTCTCAGACCCCGAGCCTGAATTCCAGTAAGTATCGTGCAGCCCGAGCCCGCTTGGGGACCGGGCTCGACTTCGGGCTCGGGCTCGCTACGTCTCAGCACTGGTGACCCCGGCCGGAGCAAACTTCACTTATCTGGGAGGGCGAGAATTGAAATATCACCCTTCGAGATCAAAAGTACCCAATTTACAGTTAAATAATACGTAGTTTTTATTTTCACGCGTTTCCGTTTGAGGAAATTATTATGATCCTTCAAAGATTTCACATCCTTTTTTTGATATACAAACTGTTGCTAAAAATGTCGAAACTAGGTAAATTAAATACCCAAGAGCCAACGGATGCAAGTAATAAGTAAAATGTAAAAGTTAGGTTAGCACCGACAACACAGCACGCCGTAAAAATGTAGAATCGAAAACTAACCAACACAGAACGAATGAGTAGCAGATAGTGAAAGTAATAATAAGGAAGACCCTTTCGGAGTAGGGCTTGGGAAAAAAGCCTTTCAAGGTTGAACTCATGAGCTTCTGTAAACGAAACAACGATGACTTAGTAGCTCCTTACGATGTTATAGGAAGGTCACGGAGCAAATCCGCATATTGTTTTGTATTCCTGCATCCTCTATTTCGGCCAATTACTTTCATGCACGTGAGGGGTTCACAGTTCATAGTGTAAGCTACTCTGTACTCCAGTTAGCTACGCGGAATGTCGTGTGTTTCTAACTAAAGTCTTCAAAGAGAAAATACTGACGTGTATAACTTTATTTTACTGTTAGAGTTTCCAGTAAATTTATTCCTACTTTTTGCTTTTCTATTTTTTACGCCCCTCAGAGCAAGAGTTTACGCTCTTGATATAACCATTCCGAGAGGGCAACCGCCCTCCCTGCCCGGGGTGTGACGTTAATTTTTTTGTTCAGTTTATGTGTATATATACAAATAAGTTAAAAAGACTGATGGGGTGCAATATTTTGTGGTTTGCCCCCGGGCGCAGAAATGCGCAGTTACGCCTGGGTCCCAAATGGACAATAGCAGCCAAAAGGACGAGGCTCTTGATTGAGTAACTTCTCATATCAAACTTATTTCTAAAAACGCTCTAACGTCCAGAATTTGTTTTAGATAGCAATTTTGTCCGATAAACTGCTGAGCAAACAGAAATGGGTTCTGAGTAATAAATAATTCTACTGCTTTCTGATGTAAACGCTGTGGACTATTTTTCGTAGCGGAGGTAGCTGTTTCGTACACTACGTAGTGGTACAATCTTCGGTTGACTCTGAGTATAAGTCGCGATGCATACTCATCAACACAGTCGCTGGTACGTTATACAGCAGAAAGCAAGTATCTGACCGATTTATAGCCATCCAGGGTATTCCTCCTGGCGCATTATTGTGGCAGGGTAGAACAGGTTTGTAAATGGGTGTAACGTGTACAAAAGGAATTGTACTTTCAGTATGTTTCTACAAGCAGCAGAAGAAATGCATATTGCACACCAGAAAAAAAAATGCGGAAGTGAAAGAAAAAGGTATGTACTGGTTTGATTAATTTTTGAAAAGTAGATGCATTTTAAACCTAATTGAAAAGTTATGAAACTAGTCTAAAAATATTTGAAAATTTAAGAAACTGATCTAAAAATGCTGTTTTCGAAGAGGGCTTATGAATGGAACTCTTAAAAATAGGCAAAGTACTTAAAACGTGACGAACAGAGCCGAATGGACTGATGTTTTCAAAGTAATATGTCTAGTTTTTATGATTTGATTCCGTACGTTATTGTAGAAGAATTCCGAAATAACGTGAAATAAGACTTTCCTTCTCATCACTGCAGTTTGCTTAATATGAGGAAAAGGGAATGCACGATAGCAAACCCATGATGACTAGCCATAAATCAAATAAATATAAGGACTATTGAAAACAATCACTAATGGACAGCTGGAAATTCATTTGGAGAAATACAAAGCTGTTGCAACAAAAAAAGAAAAAAAAAAGAAATAAAATAAGATATACAAAATATATGTTTTGAAAGGGCATTTTAAGGTAAATTATCTTTTTATGACACGAGTCAGCTGCAAAGACTGAAGAATGACCCGTATGATACCAAACTGATATAATAACTAGTTACCAAAGTGAATTCACGGTTGATACTACACACATTCCAATCTAGTTTTTTTCTTTTATTTGGTCGTTTAACGATCCCTGTGAGCTATCAGCAGTCGCCAACGGGCTATTGACCAACGGGCTATAAGCAGTCTCCCGTTCCTAATTTAGGACCACTGGTTCCTGAGAAAGGAGAGAGAGCTAGTGCCGTAAGACCAACACAACATTCATGTCTCCCCGAGATTCGAACCAGGGCCCATCTGGGATGAATGGTCAAAAGCCAGCGCTTAAAATCACTGCACTACTGGGACAGCACCTAGTATTCAAAAGCGCTTCAACGTTGCATTTTGTCCAATATTTTTGAAAACGAATTTAGAAATTCTTTTTCAGCCAGAAACTACATTTAATATATAAAGAAGTAAATTTCTCCGTCATTTCTGTCCACGCCAGGATTCGAACCCGGGTCCCCTCATTCCGGAATAAGTCGCTCTACCAACTGAGCTACGCAGACGTTTGTTCTGAATCCTATCTGCCTTTATGTCGTGTGCGTCCTGCTGGCAGGTACGTCACATCTCCCTCCCCCGAAAGAGGGCCGGGGGCATGGCCCACGGGTCAGCCGTGACCATGAATCGTTGCAGGCAGCCATCCACTGTAGAACGTGCACTTGAGAACTCCCAGTCAATCTGGTGTGTGGAATGCAACGTCACACACATTTATTTTTCGAAGCACTGGAGAAGGGATTCTCTGATTTTTCCTATCTCGCGGTGTGGAAATAACACCCCACCATAGCGAGATTTTGAACGGTCGGGTCATCCGGATAGTTCGGGCGCCATTATAACGAAGTAAATTTCTCCGTCATTTCTGTCCACGCCAGGATTCGAACCCGGGTCCCCTCATTCCGGAATAAGTCGCTCTACCAACTGAGCTACGCAGACGTTTGTTCTGAATCCTATCTGCCTTTATGTCGTGTGCGTCCTGCTGGCAGGTACGTCACAAATAGTAGTAGGTAAATCTGTTGCGCCATCCCGGTGGCGCAATGATCTAAGCGCTGGCTTCTGTTCATTCGTGCGAGATGAGTCCGTTTTCGAATCCCGTAAGGCATGGGTGTTGTTTTTGCCTTTTACGGTGCTGGCTCTTTCCCTTTCCTGGAACCAGTGGCCCAAAGTTAATGACGAGCGACTGCTTATAACCCATTGAGTTGCTCACGGTGGTCGTTAAAACCCCAATAAAAAAAAAAGAAAAAAAGAAGGTAAATCTGAGCTCAGAACTATCTGGTCACAGCCTCGTTTGAATAAGTTCCAGGAGATTAGGTGAATGCACCCCTTAAGAAGTTTTGGTGAAGGTCTTTTCTTTTGTTAAATCCGGTAAGTAAGGGGTTTTGAAACAAACTCTACACTTTTCCTTTCGAAAATAAATAATTCAGGGAAAAATCAAAAGTGTTTTAATCGAATTCACTTTTAATTTTCTTCTAAAATTTCTTTTTCCAGCTAAAGAAGCAAAAGTGAAGACTTGGTTTCAGAAACTTATCTTACTGGGTTTAAACGAAGAAAAGTATAGCACGAAGGCTTCATCATTTGGCAACCGCCGCCTCCGTCAAACTTCTGGAACTTGATAAAACATGGCTATTACAGTTTTATTTCATTTCTGAATTCTTACATAAAATCATACAAATCATAAAAAAGAAAGCTTCTTTAAAAACATCATACATAGCGTGAAGAAGAAAAGGCACGTTCGGAACAGGTTGTAGGAGACCAGTAAAAATTAGCGTAACAGAGCACTTCTGAAAGGAAAAACTTATAACTGTATGCCCACAATAAGAGCACTCAGAAGTTTTAAAGCAAGCTCTAAAGCTCGACGAAATATTTCTTCCAAATGAAAAGTGTTATCGTGAAACTAACGGAAAATAGTTTAAATTAATTACGACGATATGAAAATATTTAAGTTAACTTTATACACTGATATTACACACAAGAAATTTTAAATCTAGGTAATGAAACTTCGTGGAAAGTTGAAGTTTATTTACATTCTCTATTAAAATGCGCTAACCGATTACATGCACTTCGAAATTTTTTATTCTTATTGAATTTCAGTGTAACGATTTAAAAAGGAAAACTGCTTTAAACCCAGCTTATTGGAGGCGCCTCTTCAAGACCAGAACTGATTACAAATAAATATGAACCGCACAGAATGAGTTGCTTGGTCGATTACGAAATGGCATCACAACAACCCTCTGTATCAATTATTTTTAACTTTTAGGGCATGAGGTGGATTCCTGGTTTATCCATGAGTGACATTCCAAGGCTCAAACTATCATTTGTATCTGATTCGTCTTACTGTTATATATACACCTAACATTTGTTCCATAAAACTCCCAACACTAACTATCCCAAACAAAGGTTAAACGTTTAGTGGAAGTGACAGCCACGAAGAAGATACCCAGTTTAGAACGGTATTACCAAACAGGATGTTGTTCTCCCAGAAAACTGCTGTTTTTTTCAGAATTTAAAATTTCTAGTGTAAAACATTTACATGTAAAATGTTTCTACATGTTGAATTAATACATGTGCTTTATACAGGGTGTTCGTAAACTGTTTTGACAAAAGAAGAGAGGTGATAGTACCCATCAAGACGAACAATAGTTACAATGGAATCTAGGGTCGCATTCCACTCTGAGTGTCAGAAAAGAGTAACTTCGAAATACGTCCAACAAGCACAAGACGTCACCTCAGACGTCATTTCTTTCGTGCTGGAGAAGTAGCACATCGCCAGAACATCACCGTCAAGCATTTACCGTATGCAAATTGCCAAAGAAAAGACGCAGCATCGACAGTTGCAGCTGATTGGCTTATCAAGGTGCAGTAGACACTTCCTGAATGCCGCATATCCCGCACGATGGATTGGACGTGGCGGACCTGTGTCATGGCCTTCACGCTCACTGGACTTAAACCCACTGGACTTCTTCTTCTGAGGGCGCATGAAATCATTGGTGTATGAGATGCCTGTGGACTCCGTGGAAAGATCTCGTCGCGAGAATCGTTGTTGCAGCGGACAGGATAAATACTACACCAGGAGTCTTCGAGAGGGTGCACCAGTCTTTCATTCGCCGGTGTAAATTGTGCAACGGCACCCGTGGCCGCCACTTTGAATATCTACTTTGAGTCTGTCCCTGATCTCCATAAATGGGATTGTGCAACTTATGATGTCGTTAATTCTCTTTCTTTGCACTGTTGAAAGTTCAACTCGGACAACTAACTTTACTCTTTTCTGACACTCAGAGTGGAATGCGACCCTAGGTTCCATTGTAAATATTGTTCATCTTGATGGGTACTATCACCCCTCTTCTTTTGTCAAAACAGTTTACGAACACCCTATAGATTATATTCCTAGTTCATGCAGGAATTATCAGTTTAATTTATAATAGATCGCAGATAATCTGAAGCCAACGGTTTTGACTTATTACAAGTTTCTACGAAATCCCATAGCACCTTTAAGTTCATAATTGTGCTTTATGAATCAGGAATCAAATGACTCGGTTTGTTTCCTGAAAACCAAACTTTTATAGTGCGCTTATTTATTGAAAACAGTGTCTTTAATTGACGGGTATATCACCTCATGAGTTAATTTATAGAATCGCTGTATGACTTTGTTTGTGAAACCTTAATGTTGACTCCTTTTTACGTTTCTATTAACTCTGCTCAGGTCTGTACAGTTTTGACGTAACATAATTCGAATCTGCAATGTAGAACGCAAATAATAGACTCTTTTGTAAAGAGAGATATAAATATATTTAGGGCAATTAAAAGTATATTAATTTTAATTCGTATCCTTAATGATGAGAATAACGTAAATTTATGCATTTATTTTACGGTGGGGCGTATTAAATTAATATTGTTTTTGATTGGATATTTAACGACCACCGTGAGCAACTCAATGGGCTATAAGCAGTCGCCCGTTCCTAATTTAGGGTCACTGGTTCCAGGGAAGAGAGAGAGCCAGTGCCGTAAGACAAACACAACATCCATGCCTCACCGGGATTCGAACCCAGACCCCTTACGGACGATAGATCAGATGGCATCGCTTAGACCACTGCGCCACCGGGGCGACAATTTAAATTCAGAATATGATGTTTGGAAATCTCGGTTGGATTGTTCAGGCAGATAAGAACTTCAGAGAAATCCTTTCTAAGTCTGTGTTCAATTCACCGTTTGATTTACGCAGAACACAAATAACGGAGGCTCTTAAAATCGGACACGCTGTGTACAGAACTATCAAATGTGGTTATTTACAGGGAATCAGGGCCGTGTAGAAATTATGTATTTCAGGAAAATTGGATGTGTGCCTGATGTAAATACGAACTTCTGAAAAATTCGTTGAACTTCTGAAAAAAAGTCCACTATTCACTTATTAATTGGGACCTGAATAATGCAAACTATTTCGTTTTAACATGTTGTATCCATGAATATTCTTAGATTTTATTTAAAGCTATTTTTTAATATTTTGAGAATATGCACCGGAAATATACAAAATAAAATTCCAAAAATATTTTTTGGTACTTTTAAGCTTACAATTGGATAAGAATTTACACATCACTTGAAAAATTCATCGTTACTAACATACTCAGAGAAGCTGAGGGAGGATATTTTATAATTTTATGTAGCTCTTCAATTTGCCGAAAGAATTACTTCAGAAGTACAGTGAAACCTATATTAACAAACACCTCTGAGCAACAGTAACATCCAAAATACGGCAAATTTTGGTTGGTACAGAACAGAACCTGTGGAATTAACATTAGTGATAAACTGTGACCAACGGAACCTCTTAGCAGCGGTCAACGGACACCCTAATCATCCCGTAAGAAGATCTAACGAACACCTTGGCACTTAGTTCTTTACTAAGATTTTTCGGTACTTCAGCTGGCGCAACGGCGTGGTTATGTGAAAAGAAAGGAATTAAAGTTTAGTGTGATGTGTGATGGTAATTAATTCAGGCAAGCTCCAGCCCCCATCTATGTCTAAGTCTTCCACCGAAGCCGGCGGGAGTGGGTGCTGGTGCCTGGAATATTGCCCGGAAGTGTAACTTGGTTTGGTAGCTGTGGGTATTGTTCTTGCTTTCCAGCGCGCTACTTAGCTGTGCAGTTACATTTAACTTTCTCCAAAATTGTTATTTTTCCCTATAGGGTACCCTAACCCTAATCACCTAGTTTCTTATTTCCAACGGTTCCTTAAAACAGGTGTCAGACTCTGTTCTCCCTATAATCCTCTACAGCAGGATGAATTGTTAAAGTTTAGCTGTAGGTCGTCCAAATCAAGTGAATAATTGGTGCAAATAACGAGAAAAACTCTCGCATTTGAACTGCTACTGCTGGTTCAAAAATTCAGCTTAAAACAGTCAGCCGTGTATGCTGTTCTAAATCTCGACATTTTCGCTTTTGAACTAAGCTCTTACGCAGTCAGCATTCTATAATAAACTTCGCATCGCTGCATAGTTGACCACATCCGTTCCTAAATGCGCACTGACTTCAAGAATTTATTCAGCTCAAACGCAACTGACAAGCAATATTAATTTAGGCCCACCTTCGAACAACGGCCACCTCCCAATAAGAGTCACCTTTCCCCGGTTCGAGCAGTAATCGCTATTCAGAGATTTCTCCTTTTTGATTTTGCATTTATTTGGCCTGTTTCAAACATCAGCAGTCTTAGAATCGAAAGGTCAATAATTAGTAGGTGATGTTCTCTCCTCGGCAGCTTAAATAAGTGATGAACCGACATGTTTCCCATTTTCTTCCTTTTTATTTTAAAGAAAATGAGAAAAAAACAATTCGTTAGAGGTCATTGTCAAAGAAAAAACATAAAATATTTGAGACTTACTTACGAAGTAAACTGAGTAATCAAAAAAGTTAAGTAGGCAATGAATATAAAAAAATTCTGCTAAAATGTGTATAAATAATTGATTTGGATTTTGTAAATTCAGTAATGATTTAGATGAATTCATTCGATAGATATTCTACCCATTTCCATCAAGAAAGCAAATTTACTGGAAATCTACGCACAAAAGTGATAAATTCTTTTTTCAGTATCGAAACATTTCTGTAGGAATAAGAAAACGCATTATGAGAAAACGGGAGAATTTAAAAAGAACCATGGGATCCATGAAATATTATGCTCACCATCACTGTACATTTAAAGATCCACAAACGTTTGTATATACCTAACAGTCAAACAAATAATGCCCATTTTACCGTTTTTTTAACACATCTCCATTTTTCATGATTCACTAAAATCGTATGAGTGTTATTTCCTGTACTGATATAAAAATAAAAACTGATGTCTTTCACTTGTACTTTTTCCATATAACTGGACTTTGCAAACAGAAGATTTCAAAGTAGAGTAGGCAATTTTGTAAGAACCTAAAACACGTGTGTTTTCTTAACGACAACTTACAAATAAAAACTTCTTTGTAATACATTTGACTTTCATATCGTTTACACCACCTATTCATACTGTAAAAAGAAACATTGTACAACCTGTGTATTGTGAAAAAAATAAAAGACTTTTTAAAACGGATGAGAGTTTCTTTAATCAGTTCTGACATTATCACGTACTATACAAATACGCTGGCGCCAAACGTCATGGGATAGCAGTATGTACATTTTTAACTGATGCTTCCGTCGTATAAAGGCTTCGACGCACGCCACGATTTTTATCAGTTGCGAGGTGTAATATCGTAAGCCAGGTTGAACAACCACCAGTAGGATTATGACAGGCCGACGTGAATTATCGGAGTTTGAACGAGGCATTGTAATGGGAGCCAGACGGATGGAACATTCAATTTCCGAAGTTGTGCGGACATTCAACATTCCTCAATCCACGGTGTCACGTGTGTGCCGAGAATACTCCATGGAAGGTATTACAACCCAACGTGGACAGTGTAGTGGCCGACAACAGGTGCTGAATGACCGTGACAAGCGGCGTCTGTTCAGGATTGTCCATGCTAACTAACAGACAAACAACACTAGCTCAAATAACGTCCAAATTCAATGCCGGAGGTACCAGAGGCATATCCAACAGGCCAATGCAGCGTAATTTAGCATCTATGTGGTATGGGTGTAGAAGACCCACCAGAGTGCCTTTGTTAAAACCACGGCATAGGACACAGCGCCTCACCTGGGCTCGTGAACACTGTAATTGGAGCCTGGAAGACTGGCAACATGTGTTGTGGTCAGATGAGTCACGCTACTAGTTGCTACGAGCTGATGGTAGGGTTCGGGTGTGGAGCAGACCACATGAGGCCATGGACCCAAGCTGTCAATCAGGCACTGTGCAAGCCGGTTGTGGTTCCATACATGTGTGGGATGTCTTTACGTGGCACGGTTTCGGTCCTCTGGTCCTCATAAACACGTCATTAACAGCTAATCGCTTTGTTGCTCTGCTGGGTGACCATTTGCAGCCCTTGATGAACCTCATGTATCCCAACAACGATGGGATTTTCCAGGCGGACAATGCAGCATGTCATCGGACCCAAGTTGTCCAAAATTGGTGCGAGGATCATTCTGGGCCGTCCGACGTATGGCGCGGCCACCAGGTTTTCCTGACATGGACCCAATACAGCACCTATATGACGTGGTGCTAAGGTTCATTTGTACCCAAGATCCTTCAGCTACAAATACCAGTGAACTGTGGGCGGCTGTTCAGACGGCATGGTTCCACATCTCTCCAGATCTTCCGGCCACATTTGGAATCGATACCACGTCAAGTTGCTGCACATCGCTGGGATAGAGAAGGTTCTACACTATACTATGTACGTAGCACCTGAGTTTTTAAACTTTCAATAAACAATGTACCCCAAAAGTCTTTTTATTGAAAGTTTAAAAACTCACTATTACTTTATTATACCCGCAGTGCAGCCTGGAGAACTGCACTGGCTTGAAACGAAAGATATGGAGCTGCATCCGTCACGGGACGGGTTTACGAATTACACCTGGAATCAATAACCCAGGATGTGAGACAAGAAGAAAGTCTGAAATGGGCTGTGAGACAAGAAGAAAGTCTGAAATGGGCTGTGAGACAAGAAGAAAGTCTGAAATGGGCTGTGAGACAAGAAGAAAGTCTGAAATGGGCTGTGAGACAAGAAGAAAATCTGAAATGGGCTGTGAGACAACAAGAAAGTCTGTAATAGGCTGTGAGACAAGAAGAAAGTCTGAAAAGGGCTGTGAGACAAGAAGAAAGTCTGAAATGGGCTATTTCTTTAAAGGTTGAAATCAAATACCATTTTCATGTCGTTGGCTTTAAATCTGTTTAACGCTATAACCGGGGGCAGCGGTCGAGATTTGACTAATTACCCTATGCAAAATTTTTACATACGACGCTGCTACTTCGTGACTTTGTGGGATTTTTTTAAAATTAATATATCATATTTATTCAGGCATGCAAACTACTACCTCCAATGAACCACCAGGTCGTCGCGAGACAGCAATTGAATCGCGCACCAAGCGGCCCAGATAAAGGCTGTCAGACGCTCTCTCTGAACAATTCGGCAGCGTCATCGGCTGCTTTCACTTCTATTTCCACTAACCAGCGTATTTGAGAGGAACCACATCGTGGTGAAGCGAGAAGCAGGATGGTCGTGTCTACGAAAAGCCCACCATATGAGCCGTAGCGATATAGCAGTGAGACAGCTGGGACGAACCTACCTCAGAGGTGACGCACATGTCAGGATTGCAGAACCGCAGCGATAAACACCGTTGGAGTAGCTTAATTGGGAAATCATTCGGCTCCCGAGCAGAAAGATTCGATTTCCGCCAACACAATATGGCTTTTATGCTATATTGGCGCTCGAACGTATCCTGGCAGCTCGGTTCTTCGGAAAAAATGTGTGATGTTCGTTCCACACGTCGTCCAGAATCAGTCAAAATTCCTTCTTCTATAGTGAGCTCTCCTTCAATTGTGGTTTGCCGGCTGATCCAGAAACTTACCATTTCGTCCCAGCCCTTTCTCAAGGGGAGGGGATGGATATATGTGACGTACCAAGAACTGAATAGAGAGGATAAAAGATATGGACGAAAAATATATATATATATATATTGATTAGAGGTTTAACGACCACCGTGAGCAACTCAATGGTCTATAAGCAGTCGCCCGTCCTTAATTTAGTGTCACTGGTTCCAGGGAAGGGAGAGAGCCAGTGCCGTAAGACAAACAAAACATCCATGCATCATTGGGATTCGAACCCGGACCCCTTTTGGACGAATGATCAGAGGCCATTGCTTAGACCACTGCGGCACCGGGGCGACGGACTAAAGATGAACATAGAAAAGACAAAATAATGCTTTTTGGCGCAAAAGAGATCAGGAAAAAGATCATTCCGGAAGGCAAAGAAATTATTTGAAAATGTGGAAAAATTCACTCTTCTCGGCCCGGAAGCTGTATAAGAATTAAACAGCGGAAAAGAAATTTTAATTAGAATTGCAAAGCCATAGGCAAAATTTGGAAAAGCGGAGCTATGAGCCTCAAAACTAAGTTAAACATTCTCGAGACATATATCTTCAGCAGCATGTTATACGGATGCGAGTGAAGGATACTTGCTTTCGAAAGAACATGCTGTCGTAAAATCTTACGAATCAGATGGACCCAGAGGATAGGAAATGAAGAAGTGTACAGAACAATACAACTAAAAGAGACCCTGTTCCAAAAAATCATACAGAGAAAACTAAGACTCTGTAGACACATCTGCAGAATGAAATATGGGAGAAAGATAAAGACATTGCTGTTTGGCTTAATGAACGGGAGAAATGCAAGAGGATGCCCTCACCGTGCGTGGGCTGACGATATTAAAGTCTGATGCGGTGGAACTCTTGAAGAACTGAGCTACGCTGCAACGAACAGACTTCAATGGGACAATATAGTTAAAATGGCAAGAGACACCTGCGGAAATTGTACCCATAGTTAATGATGATGATGATGATGATGATGATCGACTTCAGACGGGATGCACATGTCAAGACGGCAAAGTTGGGGAGACCAACTTCGTCGGTGTAGCTTACTTGGAAAAGCATTCTGCTCCGGAGCAGAAGGATTCCATTCCAACACCGGAAAATTTGTGTTTCTCAATACGGTGTTGGCAGCAGTGGGTACATGTGAGAACGCATATACGCCGAGAAGGGTTTCATCGGCCCAGGCAGACAACTGAAGGAAAGGATCCGATCCTCTCCGACGGCTTCTTTGACCGCGATTCAGCGAGAGGTAGCTGCTTCTACGCAGCAGCATGCTTCGTCTGACACTATTGCAAGAAGTCTTTCAGAGGCTATATTCAATTCTCGTCGCCTCTTCAGACGTCTTCCTTCAGACGCGCTCACATCCGGAATCTTCAGACGTCTTCTCTTCAGACGCGCTCACATCCGGAATCAGTCGTTGAGCAGCACACACCGTAGCCATTATTAGCTGTGTTATGGTAGGGACAGCTATCTTTTATGACAGCCGGACGCCCCAAGTTGCGGTAACAGGGACATCAACAGAACAGCGATACGTTTGACCCATCGTCTTGCTGTTCGTGTCACGTCTACCAGGAACCCTTTACCAGAAGTATAATGCTTGGTAACACACGGCTCGTCACCTTAATGTAGCAACCCTCACTTGGCCGGCCAAGTCCCCGGATCTTTCTGTTATTGAGCATGACTGGGACATGCTGAAGCGTCAGCTGCAGCCATCTAGAAATATCAGGGATCTTGTGTAATAAATACAGAACTCTTCATATAATCTCTACAGGACAACATCACAGGGTTGTTTGATTCAATGTCACACTGTATGTATGTATGTATGGGTGCATCGGAGCCAGAGGTTCCTTATGAAGTACTAATCTATAACAGTTATGCTATGAAATCTTCTAAAATGAGGAGTTTTACTTCAGTTATAGTGCAATAACTTCTTTCGCTGCTCCTCTACAATGCACGTGCCATATTTAATTATGATGAGACACCTGCGTTGAAGTGCGTCGTTTATTTTTTTTGTCTAAGTGTGTACATGATAATTTTCGGGACTCTAGAATATTTCAGATTTAAGTAGAATGCCATTCAAGACAGATTTCGCTTTACTCAAATCTCACTGTGTGTGTCAAAAAAAAAAAAAAAAAAAAACTTTACTAGCGCGCACACACACACACACACACAGAAAGGCACATTTTTTTTATTTACCTTTATATGAATGGATTCGAAATATGACTGGCAAAAACTGTCCGTGTTCTGTGTCTGTGCATGAGGCTTTGAGCAGCATACTTAGATCATAAGACACATATGATAACAATATCAGCTTAACAAATGGCTTGTTGACATAAGACACAATAGTTTCAAACATTCCTATTCGCATTAGTGGCTCTCGGTTTGAATCCCATTATAAAAGTCTGATGTCGTTTTTCCTGCAAAGCTCTATTTTCCTGGGAAATATCCTAGAACTAGTGACAGCACCGTAAAACATTATCTGAAATTAACCATCCACATTCCGCTATTTCTTTCGTGAATTAACGAAGCATATTTCCGATACAAATATTTCCTTGAACTGACAGGAAAAACTATGCATTTCATGAATTTTTCGTACCACAGAAAAATTGGAATTTTCAGAAACTTTTCCACAATTCCTTTCTTATATTGACGGCAAATTGCCGTTTTCAAGATGTGTTAACGGAAAATTCTGAATTTTAGAGATATTTCCGCAATTCGTTTCGTATAATAACGGAAAAGCCACGCTCTCACTTTTTCCGTATCCATATGACGAAAAATTCCCGGTAATCGGAGAGATTCACGGGAATACTTGGATGTTTTATTGGCTGTTAAATTTCAATGGTCTGTCGAAGTATTTGATTTTGAAGTTCATCGAATATTGTAGATAGTACAGTAGTATATCGCATGCATTTTGGTTACTGTAGTACAGGATATTTCTTCTTTTCTTCTCCATTTTGTGCACCAGGTATTATACGATGTCTATGTATCAGTCTGTGAAGTCCTTAAGACAAAAGCTATTATAGCTATCAAGAGTAAATTTTGTATGTAAGAGTTTTGTGAAATAATACGACAAACAGTGCATTTTACTTTTTCCTAAAGATAATTGAAAGTTATTGTCAGCTGTAAAAAGATCTCAAACTCAAAAACATTCAGTTGCTACGAAAAATCACGATGAAACAAAAAATGTAATTTGTAATAAGACCTCATACAGAAAAAAATATTACAAACATATTTAAAAAAACTAATAAGCTCCAATAGAGAATAAGATGACTAAAATACTCGCATTAATGAAAAAAGAAAAAAATTCATCGTAGCATAATTAGTTTTTCCTTGAAGGTCAGTCTGATTCCTCAGTTGTTAAGTTGCGTGGCTTCAACCCAAACGACATTGGCTCGATCGCCGGCCTAAAAAAATTCTTTCGAGGAAGGGCTGAAATAAATATTCAGCGTGTTGGATTTTGCGAAATTTTTGTCTAAATATGGAAAGTTTGAAACGGACTTTTCTGCAATAAACGGAATTACTGACTACAAAAAATCTGTGAAAATACGGAAGTTGAAAAAAAAAGGGATTTTTAGACACGGACACTTACCTGCAACTTTGCTTGTGGCTACACTTCCTAGCTACAGATGCTCACGAGGTCGTCGATACGGAAGTTGAAAAAAAAAGGGATTTTTAGACACGGACACTTACCTGCAACTTTGTTTGTGGCTACACTTCCTAGCTACAGATGCTCACGAGGTCGTCGATACGGAAGTTGAAAAAAAGGGATTTTTAGACACGGACACTTACCTGCAACTTTGCTTGTGGCTACACTTCCTAGCTACAGATGCTCACGAGGTCGTCGATCCTCAAGTTGAAAAAAAAGGGATTTTTAGACACGGACACTTACCTGCAACTTTGCTTGTGGCTACACTTCCTAGCTACAGATGCTCACGAGGTCGTCGATACGGAAGTTGAAAAAAAAAGGGATTTTTAGACACGGACACTTACCTGCAACTTTGCTTGTGGCTACACTTCCTAGCTACAGATGCTCACGAGGTCGTCGATACGGAAGTTGAAAAAAAAGGGATTTTTAGACACGGACACTTACCTGCAACTTTGCTTGTGGCTACACTTCCTAGCTACAGATGCTCACGAGGTCGTCGATACGGAAGTTGAAAAAAAAGGGATTTTTAGACACGGACACTTACCTGCAACTTTGCTTGTGGCTACACTTCCTAGCTACAGATGCTCACGAGGTCGTCGATCCTCAAGTTGAAAAAAAAAGGGATTTTTAGACACGGACACTTACCTGCAACTTTGCTTGTGGCTACACTTCCTAGCTACAGATGCTCACGAGGTCGTCGATACGGAAGTTGAAAAAAAAGGGATTTTTAGACACGGACACTTACCTGCAACTTTGCTTGTGGCTACACTTCCTAGCTACAGATGCTCACGAGGTCGTCGATACGGAAGTTGAAAAAAAAAGGGATTTTTAGACACGGACACTTACCTGCAACTTTGCTTGTGGCTACACTTCCTAGCTACAGATGCTCACGAGGTCGTCGATACGGAAGTTGAAAAAAAAGGGATTTTTAGACACGGACACTTACCTGCAACTTTGCTTGTGGCTACACTTCCTAGCTACAGATGCTCACGAGGTCGTCGATACTCAAGTTGAAAAAAAAGGGATTTTTAGACACGGACACTTACCTGCAACTTTGCTTGTGGCTACACTTCCTAGCTACAGATGCTCACGAGGTCGTCGATACGGAAGTTGAAAAAAAAGGGATTTTTAGACACGGACACTTACCTGCAACTTTGCTTGTGGCTACACTTCCTAGCTACAGATGCTCACGAGGTCGTCGATCCTCAAGTTGAAAAAAAAAGGGATTTTTAGACACGGACACTTACCTGCAACTTTGCTTGTGGCTACACTTCCTAGCTACAGATGCTCACGAGGTCGTCGATACGGAAGTTGAAAAAAAAAGGGATTTTTAGACACGGACACTTACCTGCAACTTTGCTTGTGGCTACACTTCCTAGCTACAGATGCTCACGAGGTCGTCGATCCTCAAGTTGAAAAAAAAAGGGATTTTTAGACACGGACACTTACCTGCAACTTTGCTTGTGGCTACACTTCTTAGCTACAGATGCTCACGAGGTCGTCGATACAGAAGTTGAAAAAAAAAAGGGACTTTTAAAAACGGACACTTACCGGCAATTTTGCTTGTGGCTACACTTCCTAGCTACAGATGCTCATGGTCGCCGAACTCCAGAAAAAATTAATACACAAAACATACTACGACGAAAAAAAAATTATCAGTTTGGAAATTTTGATGTGCATTTATTTTTGTTCTTATTAAAGGGAGCTGTAACGCCGTAACGAATCACCCTACCACGTCCTGCTTTGTCCAAAATTAAAATTGCATTTTTTTTGCATTTTATTACGTTTTCTTTAAATTTTAATAATGTGAATTTACTCATATTCCATTCATTTCAGACTGATCGATGATATTAAGCAATCAAGTAGTTCTGCGCAAGCTTTTTTAAAGTTGTCTCTTGTTTAACTAAAATACTGTTTTAAAGCGAAATGTAAGAAAAGGTGTTTATTCCACAGTTTTAGAAATATTTATTCATTTGCGTAACAGGAGACGAAAATTATTATCACCTGCAGCTGAAACTAAATTGCGTTTACGGAAATCTTTATTGCATATAAACTGCTCCCGACTTCCTGATAAAAAAAAGTAAAAGTCTATGCAACAAAGCCAACTGATTGGCATGTGCAATATTTGTTTCTTTATCATACTGGTACCACTATGGAAATAGAATCAATCATTCTGAGTCTGAGGAGTGGTGACAATGCATCTTTAATTGGTCTGTTTATATCTTCCCGTGTGCCCGGAGCACCCTTACGGGGTTCACTATAAAAAGCAATATTCAACGAATTCTCAGACACGTTAATTTACAACCATGACTCCGCGAGTAATTTTCGTAGCTGCTCTGTTTATCATCAACTCATGGGTTGAGACAGATGCTCGTTCCTTAAGCGTAAGTAGAACAATTTTCCACGAATCGACAAAATACAACTGATATTTTCGCATTTACTACAGATTTTAAAATCATCTATTATCTCGCGTTTGAATACTGAGGCATCTCTAAATTGCATTTCAATGGAATATTCATAAAGTTTAAAATAACATGAAGTAACTTAAAGGAATATATATATAAGAGGCAGTTGTTTCAATTAAAAGAACACAAGAAATATGCAACATTTACATTCTTTAGTACTTTGCAGACAGTTATTTTCGTGTGCTAGCTTACAGCTTTGAAAATAAGCGACACGTAATTAACTGAGTCCGTACGCTTGTAAGTAGAAAACTTCATAATATTAAGATTTGCTGCAATCTAAAATTGCCGCTTTCCTCTGTTAAAACTAAAGACAGTATTTATTTACCTTAGTAGCAATATATCTGTTGCATTAAAGATGTGTTACACCAACCATGCGTCTCTCCATTCTTCTTTGAGTCAAAATTAGCCTCCGTACTTTTAATGCTGGGCATCTTTCCTGACAGTAGTAAAGTAAATCCCAATTAAGAAATTTCGACATAGCAAAAACGGGCAACGGAAGTAGTCGGTGAGGAGCCACCAGGGTTGTTTTCCTCAAAGATCTCGAAAACGGTGCGTCGTAGCGAGATTTCGCTCCACATTTTCGACCAGGAGGAGGAGGAGGAGGGAGGGGTTTACCTGCTACTCACGAGAGTTTTAAAAGTGATTTATAATACGATGATGGTATTCTGTAGATATTCTAGACCAAAAATTACCGCCGCCCCGGTGACGCAGTGGTCTAAAAGCTGGCTTTTGAAAAAGGGTCCGGGTTCAAATCCAAAGAAGGGTCGGTGTTCGAATCCCGGCGAGACATGGATGCTGTGTTTGTCTTACGGCACTGGTTCTCCCTCTTTCCTGGAACCAGTTACCCTAAATTAAGGACGGCCGACTGCTTATAGCCTATTGAGTTGCTCACGGTGGTCGTTAAACTTTCAATCGCCGCCCCGGTGGCGCAGTGGTCTAAGCGATGGCCTCTGATCATTCGTCCGAACGGGGTCAGGGTTCGAATCCCGGTGAGGCAAGGATGTTGTGTTTGTCTTACGGCACTGGCTCTCTCCCTTCCATGGAACCAGTGACCCTAAATTAGGGACGGGCGACTGCTTATAGCCCATTGAGTTGCTCATGGTGGTCGTTAAACCTCCAACCAAAAAAAAAAAAATAAAAAAATAAATAAAAGTACCATTCCCTCTCCAGGCGCGGGCTGGGCCGCAGGGGATACCAGCAGATTTCCCGGTGGGCCACCATGTTCTGGGCCGTTAGGCCTTATCCCAACTCCAGAAAAAATAGTAAGTACAAGACTATTGCACTTTAGTATTCTTGTGAAACAAAGCCCATTTAAGAGGGGGTCTAGGGGGGCTGCAACCCCGGTCTCTGCATTTTCAAGGGGCCATAGAATTATGCAGGATGCTTGAAGAATTGACAGAGTTCTACAGTTTTTTTTCAGATAGCGCAGAAAAAAATAGAAGAAACTGCCTCGTGAAAAAAAAATTCTATTTCTTTCTGCTTTTTTCAGGAGTCCACAAAAGCTGTAGTCACCGCAGTCCATCTTCAAATCTTTCGAAGGTATTACAGATGTTTTTTCGTACACATCTGTAATTGGGGGAAATTTTCATGCATTAAGAATTCGTTTGAATCATGATATTTGCACCACTTTGCCCACTACTTCGATATAATTTCAATAAGCTGAACCCTGGGGAGGAGGTGGGGGGGGTTAAAACAGAACTGAACTGGTATCCATTTTTCAACCATGTATTCTTACATTTTCCTGCTACCACTGATTCATCCATGAATCAAGGGATACTTACTTCAATACGGCGGGAATATTTTTATGACATCCCATCATATTTTGGGAATGTTTTCTCCTGGGCATTTTTATTCACTCACACATAGCGAAATCCTGGATGTGCCACTAATAATGGGGCCCCAAAATACTGTCTAGCTCCCGGGCCCCCTGTCTCCTCTTAAATGTGCTCTGTTGTAGAAGGAAAGCTGGTAATGCTAAAAATGACGAAGTTTATCTATCTACCACTTTAACGGCTTCGAAATTAAAAAAAAAAAAAAAACGTAAGAAACTTCGGAAAGAAAAGAAACGTATGAAACTTCGAAAAAAAAAAAAAAGAAACGTAAGAAACTTCGCAAAAAAAAAAAAAAAGGAGAAAGAAAGGTTCCTTTGAGCCAATCCCTGTTTTGGTACCCTCCCTTCTTCCCCTTTCTGGAATTGCTATTAAGCCCCGTCCCTTTGGGATGATATCTTCTACGTCAGTCCACTTTTGCCAACTGCACTTGAATAATCAAAATAAAAAAATCTAATCAAATATACTATCAATAGTCTAGGTTAAAAATTCGAAATGCATTGTGTCGTGGATGCATTGAGGTTCACCTACGGTAAAATGTTTGAGTTGCTGCTTTTTATATGTACATTCTTTTTCTATTTTGTACAAGATCTGCATCTAATTTACTATTCTTTGGGCCTCCTAGTTACGCGAATGTTTGAACGGCAGTTATGGGAAGTCTGTTTCAGCTACAGCAAAAAGACTTCTTTTCCGCTGAAAGCAATTAAATAAAAATCAATTTTCGCTTACTTTAATTTATCTCACTGCAAATTTGGACTGAATTTCTGGACATTTTCAATTTTCTCGAGATATTTTTTGTTGCATTCAATTTAGTATTGATAAGTAAATCTTGAGAAAAAAATTAATTTTTGGCACATTTGGTTTTCTATATTCTCACTAAAACCGAAGGAACTATCACAAATTCTGTATTCAGTTATCACAGCGAAATTCAGAAGAATTTCACAGTCTCTCTCGGGGAACGTCTGTTGCTTCTCAGCAACGGAGAAGTAATTTTTTTCTTACACAAAATTTTACTAGGGAGCTATCCAGGAAAATGGATAAAATGTCGTAAAATATTACTGCCTCAATACATTAGATCTCAATGATTCGTACTCTTGTGTTGAAAAGATGTTTAAACAGTGAATGGTGATGCTGACATCACCGTTCACTGACATCTACGAAGAGTACTGGGGTACACTCTCGATTTAAAAAAAAAATTTCGGTGGGACGTACCTTGATAATTTTTTGAGTAGGTACCGTTTCATCATTTCCTGTCTCATCCTCTGCTCAAACTCGTGCCGTTTCATCCTCGGGTTTTGACAGGTGTGGCGATTCGTCCCCTGTATACATTGGGTGAGTACTCTCAGCGGAGTACAGCTTAGGGGAGTCCTTGAGCCGAGTCCTTCACCTGACATAACAGGTTGGTCAGTATAATGATTGCCCAGTGGTTCTATAGTCATTGGCAACAGTAATTTTGGAAGCGGAAGAATTTGATATTTTTCTACGTTTGCATCACGACGTTCAGGTCTTTTTTCTTGTAAACGTGTAATAGAAGTCGTATAATATCAGTGAAGTGGACTTTATCGAAACCAAGCGTGGCCAGCGTGCATTACTTTTCGATGGGCGGTCGTATACGTTAAAGATAACGTTAAAAACACTAATAAACGCTGGATTTACCGAAATGCTGATTGCAGCGGAACTTTACTTAAGGGTTCAGAAGTTAAGGTATTGTCTGAAGGAAACCACACTTGTAAACCTAATGTAGCTAAAATGGAAGTAGAAAATATGTCGCAAAGTGTAAGAAAAGGGCTCGCAAAGAGCTCACGCCTAAAAGTCAATATACGGCTAAAAGTCTGAGCAAAACTAAATAACGAGTAAATAACACGATCTCAAATAACACATTTTATTAAGCTACTGGGAAAATGTAAAAGGAGGAAGGGGGGGGGCAGGACGAATCGCCACTCCTGTTTAAACCTGAGGATGAAACGGCATGATTTTGAGCAGAGGATGTATTGGGAAAGGACCGATCGGGACGTCACCTAATTTTCCCCCAAAAGTGGGCCGCTCAAAATAAACTTCCAGGGCCGTTTATCGTTCGCCATTCCGCCATTGTCCCCCTCACTAGCACACACATTTGCGATTCAGCTTTCCTTCCTATCTGGAGTTCAGATTCTAGCTTGCGCATGCGCAGATGCACTTTCGTAGCTATATCACATTTCATCGGTGTCTGGGTCGTTTCTTATGTACATCTAAATATGAATGATACATAATAATAACAATAAAAATAAATATAGTTTTGAAAAACTAAACAGTCGAAATACTTACTATTGCCGGTGCCATGATTTAGTCAATACTTACTTTCATGACTCACATATCTTCCATTGGTTTTACGAAAATAACATTCATTAATCAACGTACCTAAGTACCGCTCAATGTCACGAATTAGTAAACCTTATTGTTTGTTGTTATGATTTAATTCCACTTGATACGTACCGGAATGTGGCTCGCGGTCGTGAGTGACGCGAATAAATACACTGCATTGTACGTTAAAAAAAACATATTCTCGAATCACTCGCTTTATTTCACACCCACAAAAGTCTTGGCATATGAAAGATGGACAGCAGAAATTTTCTACAAAGAGTACCAGGGTACAATCTCGATTTTTTTCCAGATACATGAATCTCAACTAAAAAAGGACATACAACCACTGCGGACAACTCAAAGAAGCATGGTGAGTTTCATACCTGGTGTAACCAAGAAAGATAGGAAGAGGAATATAAGATTAGGGAAATGACAAGAGCTGATGACGTCATGATAAAAATGAAGACCCTGAAATGTCAATGGGTAGGACATGTCGTTAGAAGAATTGACTACCGTTTTGGCAACTGGAAAACCAGATGAGATCTCTCGGACAGAAAAAGATCCAGGGTAAAACGACATGGGAGAAATTGGGAAGCAATTAAGAGAATTGCTCAAAATAGAATGTTGTGGAAGAGACTTAGGAAGACCTTCGTCAAGAATACAGTAAGAATGGATGCTGATGTTGATGATGACTATCTCTGAGAGGTAGCCAAAGTTTTCCATACAAGCATTTATATTTTAAGCTTTAAAGTCGAAAATATCCTTACATCAAACATAGACGCGCTGTTATCAAGAATGTTTCCCTGCACGCTTAAGGAAAGTTTTTGGTTTCATTCAATACAATGCAGATATGTAGAAAAATTTTCTTATTCGAAAGAAAGTATTATTTCGTAATGAACAAAACAACTGAAGTAATTCTGATTGTTCTCAAAATTATTCTTTCTTTTCAACAGCGTTCTTTTTCTGATCATTCTGAAAGTAGATTTGTGCTGAACTAATTTCGCCCGTTGCATGGAAACCAGTCAGTTGCAACTTTTCGTGCCAAACATAAATTTAGTGGGAAAAACAGAAAAGTGCTTTGCATATGAATTATTCGAAGAGTAATTTCTCTTTGGCACGTAAGATTTTTCTTTTGTAGATGGACATCGTATTCCAGTATCTTCACACAAACACACATATGGATTATTTCGAAATTATTTTTCAGAATACAACGGATTTTTTTTTCATTTCGGAACGTTTTGAAGGATCTGAACCGAACACATTTTTTGACTTACATGAAAAGCTATTTTTTTTGTGGTTCTTGAAGAATGATTTGGACCAAACACATCTTTCTACTCATTTGTTCGGCTTATTGCTTGTCATAATTATTGCAGGAAGGTATGAACTGGTCATGTTTTTCTTTTCGTTATATAGATAAAAGGTTCCTTATACAGTTATTGTGGATCCATTTGGAACAAAAACCATTGTCCTTTAATGTGGAAAATATTCGTGGTTTGACTGCTTGCAGAACATTTTGGGACGGACATAATTTTCTGTTTACATGCAAAGTGCTTTTTGTTCTGGTAATTGCAGAAAGATTTCGATCATACATGTTTCTTGGCTTATATGAAACGCACTTGTCCTAGATCTTGAAGAACGATTCGGACCAAACATACAGTGTACAAAATTTTGTAAAATTCATGAGCCACTTTCCCTGATATCATTCGTGAATTAACTCAGCATTTATGTGATGCAACTTTTCCCGTGAAATGACGGGAGAAGCTATGAATTTCAAGAATTTTTCGTTCGCCAGAAAAATTCTTAGTTTTCATAAACCTTTCTGCAATTCCTTTCTTATATTAACGGTAAATTTAAGATGTGCTAACGGAGAATTCCAAATTTTCGGAAAAAAATTTCGTAATTCCTTTCGTATATTAACGGCAAAACTCCGTTCTCACTTTTCCATATACTTATGACAACACATTTCCGGTAATAGGAGAGATTCACAGGAATACTTGAGTGTTTGATTAACTGTTAAATTCCAAAAGTCTGTTTAAGTATTTGATTTTGAAGTTCCGTAGCGAGATCGGATATTGTGAATAGCATGTCGCATGAATTTTGGTTATTGTGGAATATTACTTCCCTCATTTCCATTTTGTGCACCAGCTATTATATATTTTGTTACCGTAAGAAACCGGGTACTTAATTTATTGTACACGTGATTGTACGATGACAATGTCTCATTATGTGGAGTCCTTAAGATAAAAGCTGTATAGCTATCAAGAGCAAATCTCATATTTAGGAGTTTCGTGAAATAATATTATAAAAGTTGAGAAACTACATTACACCTTCTGTGAAAAATAATTGAAAGCTATTGTCAGTTGAAAAAAAAATCTCAAGCTCCAAATCATTCTGTTGATTCGAAAAATATCACGATGAAGAAAAAAATACGTAATTTTTGATTTCTCCTACAGAAAAAATAAAATCATTACAAACGTATTCAAAAACTTATAAGCTCCAATGGAAAATTAAATGACTAAATCACTCGAATTAATGAAAATAAAATCATCATCGTCCAGTTATTTTTACCTTGAAAGTAAGTCTGATTCCTGTGACTTTCTGACTCAGTGGTTAAGACGTGTGGCTTCAACCCAAAGGGTCTGAGTTCGATCACTGACGCAAAATGATTCTCTCGCGTAAGGGCTGAAATACTCAGTGTGTTAGATTATCTGTCTAAATACGGAAAAATTTGAAGCGAACTTTTCTGAAATAAAAGGAATTACTGACTACGAAAAATATGTGAGGCCGCGGGTGGCTTAGTGGTCAACGTTCGTGAATGCCACGGAGAAGACCGAGGGCTCGATCCCAGGCAGGTACGAACGCTCGAACCACTAAATATCCGCCGTGCATCGGATAGGCACGTTAAGCCTTCGGGCTCCGGGTACTGTCCCCCCGGTAATAAATAAGGACGTCTTCTTCCCCCTTACTACCTCGCTTCCGTGTCACTTTCCTATCGAACACTCTAGCCCAAATCTCCTAGCTTCCTATTTCTAAGGGTTGTTTAAGAACTAGGGTCAGACACACCCTTCCTAAAATCCTCTCCGTATGATCTGATCTGAAAAATTTGTGAAAATGCGGAAGTTAAAAAAAAAAAAAAACGGGAATTTTCATAAACGGAAATTCTGTAAAAAGGCGGATACTTACCGGCAACTATGCTGCACGCTATTTTCAGAAAGTTTTCGTGAATTCAGACTATTTACTTTTTACAGAGTATATTTTGGCTTACCTGGGAATTATTGCTTGTGTTAATGTTTACAGAAGAGCTTCGACCAATCATGTTCTTCTGTTTACACGAAACATGGCCCTTATTCTTGTTTTTGCACAATGATTAGGACCAAACCCATTTTTTGGAATAAATGGAAAGTATTACCAGTTCAACTGCTTGCAGAACTATTTGTAAAAAATATATATATTTCGTCGTATGTGAAAGTATTGTTTATCGTAGTATTTGTAGAACGATTTGGACGAAAAGCATTTCTGGGATATATGGAAAGTACATCTTAACCTAGCTTTCGCAGAAAGATTTAGAACCAAACATATTTTTGGCATATACGAATACTGCTCCTTGTTCTAATCCATGCAGCAAAATTTGAACCAAATGAACGTTTGGGCTTGCACGCAAAGAGTTTGCTTTCATTCTTCTTGCATAAGGACTTGGGATAAACCCGTATTTGGACTTATATGGGAAGCACTCTTTGTTCTAATGTATGCTGAAAGGTTTGGACTTCGTTCTTGAAGAAAAACCTGTGTAAAATATTTGTTCTGACTTATACACTTGAGCTCACTAATGCAAACGGATTTGTAGCAACATGTTTTAAGGTTTACATGGAAGTACGTACTTTTAGCAATTCTTGTAGCCTCCTAAATTTTTAACTCACTTAAAAAAGAAAATTAAGATTGCAGAAGGGCACCCTTTCCAGTTATTAACATTTCCGGAATTTTTACAGGAGGATTCAATATTCCTAATATTAAAGATTCGCTATATTTCAGGTTTTGCAGACAAACTTTGCCAAATACAAGTGTTTTCCTAAAACAACTGAGAATGTTTTTATAAAAACATTTATGCGTAGGTTAAGTATCAAGGACGTGGTCATCTTTTCAAAATATTGTCTATTACATCGAATACAGGTGCCAACGTTCCTCCCAAGTTTTGAATGCCTTCTGGAATTCTTCTGAAATGCTGTTGAAACACATTCCTGCGCAGCTGTAATAAGTTGTTGATCAGTCTCAAATTGTCATCCCCGTAATGTCTTTTTAAAATGGGAACAACCAGAAGTCACATGGTGACAGGTCTGGACTATATGCAGGTTGGGGTATCAACTTAATATTCATTTTCTCCAATTAAGAAACGACAGGCCTTGAATTGGGCCGCAGATTAAAATGAATGGGGAACCCAAGTTGAACAAACTCGTCTCATGCCCAAATGCTCGGTTAAAATTTTGTGAATTGATGATTTCGAAATGTGAACTATTTCTTCGATATCGACTTATCGAAGAAATAGTTCACATTACGAAATCATCAATAGTTCACATTTCGAAATCATCAATACCTTTCCGTATAATAACACCTATTGTATTGATTTTTACCTCTGTAACTCTCGTTGAAAATCTTCCTCTATGAACGATTAAAGCCGACGACTCTCGACCATCTCTAAATTCTTTATGCCATATTTAAATTGTTGATTTTCCTAGACATTTATCCTTATAAGCCTCCTGCTCAAGACGGAAAGTCTCTACGAAAGACTTCAAGTCGACAGAGAAATTTAATGGCGCATCTTTGTTTCTCTTTCACATCCATTTTATCGAAAAATCACTGCGTGAAAACACTTGTTAGGGGTTCATGAAACAACGCTTATTAAACTACGCACTACCGACGATGCATGCGTGATAAACAGGTGTGGTCGGGTGCTAAGATTACTCCAATGACTACAATTTTTCTAGACTCGTGCGGAGGTCGAACGTAGTATTGCACATTTTTTATAAGAACAGTCTCAGATATTTTGGGACAAGCTATGTATTGTGTTCTATCACAAAAGAAAAAAAGCTGTAGCCGCGTTGTTGCAGGCAGAAAAACGTTATACTTTCTTTTCTCGAATACAAGGATAGTACTCGGTATTTCAATTGTTTCGAAGAATTTTAGTAGTTTTTCACGCCACAAAGAAAACCCCGTTTTCTAG
Organism: Macrothele yani; assembly: GCA_039090855.1. Classification (NCBI taxonomy): domain Eukaryota; kingdom Metazoa; phylum Arthropoda; class Arachnida; order Araneae; family Macrothelidae; genus Macrothele; species Macrothele yani. Next base: position 112,929,181 of record CM077013.1, on the reverse strand, counting down.
AGTTTTTCACATGATTTTGTAAGAGATTGCACATGGAAAGGCGTTGAAACGCTTTACTTTTAGGGCATAGCTTGCTGAAATTAGTTATTATCTATATAAGGACTCTGTGACGTACTACAGAGGTGAAAACAAGTGTCCATACGACAAATCTGCAGCGACACATTCTGTCAGCGTAGCTCAGTTGGGACAGCGACTTACTCCGTCGTGGACAAACTTGTGCACATTGGCGCCCGATTGTGGAAAATGGACCCATTGGCAGTTGGGGGTCTTCTAAAAATTTGTGATGTTTGTTCCACACATTGTCTGGAATTAATGAAAAATTCCTACTTCGCTTCAAAGAAGAAAAAAATTAAGAGGGAGATGATGTGACGTACTACAGAGGTGAAAACATGTGTCCAGACCCCAAACGCGCAGCGAGGTATTCTGTCTGCGTAGCTCAGTTGGGAGAGCTACTTACTCCGGAGCAAGGGACATGAGTTTAATGCCTGTCGTGGAAAAACTTGTGTTTTCACAACTCATAAGAAAACTTGGAAACTGAAATCTGGAAATGCGTGTTTGTTTCAATCTCCGGAACGATGCAATTTGAAACTTTTTCTGGGGAGTTACTTCATGAATAACCCTGAAACCTTCCCGTAGTACTGTGTAAAACTGTATCACAACTGTTACAGACGAAAATTTACATTTCAAAGTAAAAGTGAAGTTTCCGATGAAGAATTTCGATCGATTGTCGTTAAAACATAATATGTTGTATAACGTTTTAATTTTTTTTATAGTTCGGCTTTAAGTTCTCAAATAATTGCCGTTATTCAACGGTAGTACTTAAATAAGATCAGCAATAAAAATAATAGAACCGATCGGCATAGGAAAACATAACATCAAGCATTGCACTTATGGGAAATCCAACGCTTCATTTATTCGTAGCAGATAACTGTATAAATTTTACTCGAAGAAGCACACTTCCACGCAACTTCACAAATCGAGAGCTACTGTATTTAACGTCATGGCAGCATTCCGTGTTCGTGGCAAAACCTCGTCTGCGAAATACAAGAGCGGTCGGAAAACCACCCTGACTGATAGAGACAGGAGAGCATTAAAGAGGACTGTTACCTGTAATAAGAAGACCACGGCGCCGAAAATGAGTGCAGAGCTCAATATGCATCTTCGGAGCCCAGTATCAACGAAAACAGTGCGCAGGGAACTGCATAAATAAGATATCAATGGCAAAGCTGCTTTTGCATAACCTTTGGTGACACGGGTGAATGCACAACAGCAACGGCAGTGGTTCCAGGAACATGCAACGTAAACTGCCGGTGCATGGAAGCGTGTAATGTGGTCAGATGAATCCACATTCACACTATTCGCCATTGCAGGACGTGTTTACGTGTGGAGAACACTGTCAGAAGCGTACAGCCCAGTCTATCAGCTTTCAACAGTGCAGCATGGTGGTAGTGCTGTCATGCTCTGGGTAGTAATATCGTGGTTTCCAGTAGGTCTCCTGATCACCTTTAAAGGATGGACGACAAGCAGTGCGTATGAAATCATTTTGGCCGACCAAGTCCATTCTATGGCTCAGACATTGTTTCTCGCAGGGAATGCTATCTATCGAGATGATAACGCCTCAATTCACAGAGCTCAGAATGTCTAATTATGGTTTGAGTAACATGAGGACGAACTTTCACACCTTCCTTGGCCTCTCCAATCACCAGAGTTAAACATCATCGAGCCACTGTGGTCTGTTTTAAAAACAGAGTAAGATCCAGTTATTCTCCTCCGGCATCTCTCAAGTGCCTGAAGCAGTTTCTGCATGAAGAATGGTGTAACATCCCACTAACCACCATCCAGGATTTGTATGGTCATTCCAAGGAGGATTTAGTCGATATGAATGTAAAAGGTGGTGACTTATCCTACTAGGTACGTAAAACCTACTTTTTCTAAATGTTCACATTCTTCTGTCCAAGTAATGTTTTTAAGTAGTGGCATTTTAAACGAAACACGTTACAAGCTTCATAAATTTCTTTTTCAGAGCGTTATACTGATTGCAAACGCAACCCTGTTTGCCAGGTCAGATCAGATTTTGTTGAAACCTTTCATATATGCCAAAATTTCTCATAATTGGCCCCAACAATATAGCCTTCTAAGCACGTGGAAATTATTTTCCGAAACCCCTAATCGCTAATAAAATCCGTGATACTCAGCAATACCGAGTTGTTTTAACGATCAAATTACCAATCGTTCTGCAGGACCCTTGGCATTTGAGCAACGAAACTGCCGTGTACATTAAAATGAAATTACTCTGATAAAAATATTGTGGTTTATTTTAATGCGTAAATAAAAACTTTCCTAGAAAGACTTCTTCAAGAGGACGTACCATAGTTGGATGGACAGACCGACAACATGAGAATGTTATTTTTCGACATGCACATATTCTTCAAAAATGCTAAAAATATCTAAGACAGATTTGCTGTTTATTACTTTATATTTTCTATGATATGCAGTGTTTTTATTTCAAAATATACTCATGCCATTTTTGTTTGCTAGTCGCTTCTTTTGTGGCAGTTTTGAAATCTTTCCGTTTAATTATCTTTTCAGGATGTCCTGTCAATGGAACAAAAAGTCAGAGGTAAGGAACATTTAAGCATTTACCTAACTAAATAGCATGCCATTTAAAAATACGCGATGGACAAAATAAATGGAAAATCACACAGAAACATGCCCTTTTTTTAAAAAAATCTAGATATTCAGGGAACAAATCTACGAATTTTGTTGATTAAAGACACCACTCGTCTGGTTTTTAAATGATAAGTAAAACCTTTACAAATTACTATAAACAATTTTCGGCTGCTACAGGTTAATATGCGTTTAAATCAGAGGAGCAGGCAGCTTCGTTCATTTCTGATTTCGCGTTCTCACTGGAGCTCTTTGTGTGCCCTGATACGGTCTTTGAAACCAGCTGGACTGTCTGCGCTAAAAATCGAGGATGAATGGCGGTCTTTCATAGGAACAACTGCTCGAAAACCATCAGCTGTAAATGAACAAGATGAATTTGTTTTTCTCTCCCTTGGTGGGAATATACAAACTTTGTTTGTAAGTCTGGGTGAAGTTTTGTACTTTTATTTATAATGTAACGGAAAAAAATTATTTCACAGTATGGTTTGTATTTATCTTTCTTTATTAAACGAAATTCAATAATAATGTTTAATATTATTATTTTTATCATAGTATATATACACCGATGATATGACCACTCCCAGCCTAGAAAAGTAAGAGCGCCTGGAGACTGAACGGTGGCGCAGGTGAACTTCACAGAGCAGTACATATACAACCTGAGGACCGGATTTAGGTTAGTAGTGTGTTCGGAGTCAGAATGGGAAAAACTGCCGATTTATCGGAGTTTGAAAAAGGATAAATTGGGACGGCACGGATCTACGATCTCGGAAACGCACTTCTTGTGGGTTGTGCACGTGCTGCTGTAGTGAGTATGTATCAAAATTGATGCACAGAGCCAAACGACGAACCGTCCTCCAGCTTTGTGTCATGCGCAGCTTCTTAAATGAGGGGGGGGAGAATGTCGCGCATTGTCCACAGCCACCGCAGTGCCACAGTGAGACAAATTACCAGATGCTACAACAATGGTGATCAGGGCAATAAGTCACAGCACACAGTTTACCGCAGTCTTCTGCGTATGGGCCTGCGAGGCCAAAGACCCAACCGGGTTCCCATGGTTACTGCACGTCATCGCCAACAACGAAAGATATGGGCCCAAGATCATCGGGATTGGACAGTGGATGATTGGAAGAAAGTGGCCTGCTCTGACAAATCAAGATTCCTGGTGCATCACGTAGACTGCTGAGCGGATATGCCGATTACCAACACTGGCTATGGCACCTGGGTTCACTGTTGGGCTGAAACAGACCGTCCGCGGCGGTGTTATGCTGTGGTCGATGTTTTCTTCGGACACTTTGGGCCCTATTATCCCAATACCACAATCTCTGACAGCTGTCAGGTATCTGAACATCGTTGTGGACAAAGTTTACCCATCCATGGCAACTGTGTTCTCTACTGGTAATGGCCATTACCAACAGAATAATGCGCCATGCCACACTACACTTCCAGAATCGTCAAGGAGTGGTTTGAGGAACATGCTGGTGACTTTCTGTTAATGACCTGGCCTACGAATTCACCTGACATGAACCCAATTCAACATTTGTGATTCGACTTGGATAGGCGGGTTCGCGTTAAATCACCCCCCTCCCGAAATGCATGGGAACTGGAGAACCTGCTGTTGACAGTATGGTACCAGATACCCAGGTTACCTATCGCCATCTCATCGAATCGATGCCTCGCCGAGGTGCCGCTGTTTTGCGGACTAAAGGGGGTCCTACAGCTTATTAGGTAGGTGGTCATTATGTAATGGCCCATAGGTGTATATTGTATATACTGGCGACTAATACGAGGATCTATAAGATGCATACACATAGCACACATGGTAGTGGCAGTCTGCTCGCACAAAACTCGGTAGATGCGGTTTTTCTACCCGCTTCAACATGACGCTGTTTAAGTATTGGCCATATGGATAAAAGTTAATTCCTGGCTCATCTTCTGGGTCATCCGTTGTAACCTGAGCAAACAAAACAAGAGGTATATCTAAAAAAACGTATTTGTAATATTTTTTCAGTAAAATCTTCTTAACGGGCACTCCCGAATAACGAATAGTTTTGTGATCCCCACTCTCGAAGTTTATAAGGTTCAGTAAATTTACTTCCAAGACCCTCCGAATAACGGACAGTGATCTTGCCCATAAGACAATCAAAAACAGAAACTCTCTAGCGAAAAACGTTCAGCGCAAATATTTTATTTAGCTTTTTTGGAATGAAACAGGGTAATCTTTCTCCTCCAGATCCCCATTACAAAAACTGCTGGTCTGTGTTTCCAATATGGCTGATCTTTTCTAAGAACTGGGCAAAACAGATTCTTTCATGCAAAATAGAGTGTTAATTGCCACTAAGTCAGAAGAGGATTTAGAAGGCAATTTCGAACTAATTATGTGTTTACGGTCTGCGAAGACCTGTGTATGGAAGAGACAGCAAACAATGTGCGCGAGTTCTTTGCTTTCAAAACAACGTAAGAAAATGATTTCAGTGACGAAGTATCTGATGCACTTGTAGAAAAGGTGTCCGACCTTTTTACGATTTCCAACTGCAGGTTGAAGAAGCGTATATGCTCCAGCTTTTTCCGTCTGTCTGTCTGTCCGCCCGCACGATAACTCGCGTAAAAATGGTTCGATTTCCATGAAATTTTAGTATGTGATCGGGGACAATCTGAGGACGAACCCACTGAAAATGGGAGAAAGGAGGTCAAAGGTCAGGACAGCGGGATCCATTCCATCACCCTTACGAGTCATAACTTACGTAAAAAGGCTTCGATGACGACAAAACTTTTTCATGTTGTTTTGGAGATACACTTAACCGGTTCTGTTGAATATCATCGAAATGGGGTCAAAGGTCAGGGCACAGGAGCGAGATTTACACCACAGCCTTTATCCTCATAACTTGACTAAAAATGCTTCTATTGCGACAAAACTTTAGTATGTTGTTTCGCGAACCAATTCTGTTTAATATCATCGAAATGGGGTCAAAGGTGAGCGCACGGGAGTGATATTTATTCCACAGCCATTATTCTCATAACTTGAGTAATGATTTCTGGTATGTTGGAAAGCATGCCAGAAATATCACAATCAATGAAATATCACAATCAATGCATTACATGATTTTACTAACTTGTTTATTTAGTTTAAATTTATAGTTTATACTTCACTACACCTCGCTTTGAAGAAGGGAAGTAAAGTACTGTATTCATATAAAATGCATTAATATTTGTGTCACTTGCGGACAATTAAAAATGGGTGCGGAACACTAACTTCTGGCAAACACTGGTTCCGCAAAACTTTGATTTTTATTTTCTAAAATTTTACAACTGGCTTGTTTTACAGCCAGGTTCCGTCTTTTTCCTGAAACCAGTGACCATGAATTAGAAATTTCTAGCTTCTTATAGTCTTAAGTGTTCAAGAAATTCACGAAACAAACAAATAAAACAAAATGCTGTGTTGGTTTCCACCACGCAGATGTCGTGCGTTAAAATACAAGTCTCTTGGCTTTATTCATGAATTGCTGGGGAAATGTGTTAATCCGCTTAAGTTGCACCTGCCTACTTAGAATAAATCTTTATTCAATAGTTCTTGCATCACACCTGCTAAATGTTTAAATATTCATATAGTAATTCTTTCTAAAGATATGGTTAAACAGTAATAATAAATCGCAATTCTGATCCAGCAATGTTCACTCATACATTCTATCAGGAAAATTTCCTGCTCTTAATTAGGGACGAGTGATTGCTTATAACCCTTGGAGCTGCTCATGGTGTTCATTAGCACCTCTAACCCGAAAATAAACTTGGGAATCTCTTTGCAGCTCCGTTGGTCGATTGGTCAGAGGCGTAGTTTTCTGGCTAGTCGTCTTAGGTGGGCCAGGGTTCTAGTCCCGAGTGAGGCATGGGCGGCGTGTTTGGCTGATGGCGCTGGTTCTGTTCGTTCCCTGGAACTGGTGGCCTTAAATTGGGGACTACTTGTATCCCTTAAAATTCTTTATGTAGGTCGTTAAAGCCCACAAGAGCAACCAGTTTTAACTGTATCAAAATATTTCTTCCAAAATACTTTATAAAAATCGATAAAGAAATATTTTTTGTAATCATAATCATTTTTGCAAAATAACCATAATCGTTTTGTATTGACAGATACCTCATCGGAATGGGACCCCAGAGTTATTGGAGGAAGACCCGCTGAAGAAAAAGAATTTCCTTGGATGGTGAGATTTCTTTTCAGTTTTGTTGAAAGATTAATGACTTGAGATCTTTTGCAGTTTCTCCGTTTTTAACTTATGGAAGATATTTTTGCAGTTTCTTCCTTTTAATTTACGAAAGAAAATTTTTTTAACTACAGTTTTTCTCAAACTCTCGTTTTTGGTGACTTTACATTTGAAAACAATATTAAAAAAAATCGTGAAAAGTTGCTAGAAGTAAATTAAATGTGCATGTTCAAGTTTTGAGCTTTCTCATGCCAAACTACCATTCTTCAGCAAGTTTGAGGCTTTACCTCGTAGAGTTTTTATGACTGAAAATACTTGCGGAAGTCATTGCATCTAGAAACAGTGCACGATAAACTCTTTGAGATGAAACTCTGTGGAGTGAACTGAGACGGAAATGCAGCTCTAAAATTCTGACGAGAAGTACCAATTTCTGGATTAAAATCAGGTATATATGTTTTTCTTTTAAAAACAACAACAACGGAAATCTCATTTCACAAATTCAAAAATTTGAAATGAAAAATGTAAATTAGACGTTTATTTTTTAATTAAAATAAAAACTAGATTTAAAATTACAGATTTAATTAGTGTTTTTTTTAAAATATGTTTTAAATGACAAATTGATAAAAACAGAGCACCTAAAGTGAGATGGAGGAAATTTTACAACATCGTTATAAAAAAAAAAATATTAAAGAGCAATATAGCTCAGGATTGAACCGAGTAAAGAAAAGTGATCACATCAGTGACGTCACCAAACTCTAATAATTTTGCAGAAAGAAAAAAAGGCGCTTTTTACGAAATTTTGGAGGCTTTCAGATTAGAAATAAAAACAACAGATTCCTACCCAGAAAACGCCACACACCTTTGCTGATGATTAAAAGATAATTAGCAGCACTCAAAATTATGTTATTATATTTTTTACAATGCACCATTTTCACCTGAAATCCAAATTCTTCTCAGTAGTCTACAGGGCTTTAGCAGACAATAAAAGCCAAATACTAATATTCGTAAGCTTCGTTCAAAACGACGATGCTGATTTCTCGGTGGTATAGCGAGAAGCCTTTCTGTAACGTTGGTATGAGTTGGTTCCCTAGACACTAGTTTGGTATGCCCTAACAACATGCATATTACATCCAAAGCTAACTACTGTGTAACTATACTCTAATTTAACTTTCCTTTCTGGTTCCTGTGTTGTCATGTAAATTTCTCTTCATTCTCCTTAAGCAGTTTCTAGTCTTAACGAAACATTTCCTCTCTTGCTGAATGTTGGTTTGGCAACCTGACGCTAGGTCAAAAGTGAATGACGTATGTGATCGAGACTGATAAGAGTGCTGATTATGATTGTATCAGCGCTCTCCTTGGAAGTTGGCTAGAGGGCCGCGGGTGGCCTAGTGGTCAGCATTCGTGACTGCCACGGAGGAGTCCTCGGGTTCGATCCCAGGCAGGTACGAACGCTCGAACCACTAAATATCCGCCGTGCGTCGGATGGGCATGAAAAGTCGTCGGGCCACGGGTACAGGCCACCCGGTAATAAATAAGGGCGTCTTCCTCCCCCTTTCTACCTCGCTTTCGTGTCCCTTCCCTATCAGGTACTCTAGCCCAAATCTCCTAGCTTCCTATTTCTAGGGGTTGTTTAACCTGGGGTCAGACACTCCCTTCCTAAAATCCTCTACATGTGACCTGATCTGAAGTCGGATAGAGTGTGAGTTCGTTGTAATTGTTTTGGAGAGAGATGGTTAAGAGAGCTTAGACTACTTTGATGCAATGCGATTAGCTTCTAATTTTATATAATTTGTTAAATTCTTTCATATCGAACATCCCGCTTGTTTGATCACTGAAGTTAAATTGCTGTCGAGTCGTAAGATTTGAAAAGTGTTCTGTGTTAAGAGAGTATTGTACCCGGATATCAAAGCGAACGATTATTGGAATGCAAAGTTGGAATGTTCGATATGAAAGAATCTAGAGGATTTTAGGAAAAGAGTGTCTGACTCCATATGTGATGATGTGCTGACATTAAACGTGCTTAGAATGGACCTAATTAACAAATTGATTGCTATACATACAAGACTATTATTGCTTATTTACCCGTAATTCCATTTACTTCCCGATTAAGTGTTTAATGTGTTGTAAGTAAGCTTTCCGGGGCACGAAATTAAACTTTACAGTGAAGCCAAGTTCTGCAGTAGCACTTCGATACAGAATAGAAGAGGGGGATCGTTGTAAGGACTTTTTCTTTTGCACCACGACAATGCTCTACCCTACACAGCGGATACAATTGCGATAATTGAAATCCTGAAGATTGAGGCTTTTCCACACCCACCTTTCAGCCCGGATCATGCAACAAGCGATTTTCATCTCTACGGTCCACTTAAAGAAGCATTACTTAATCAACGGTTTGGTAGTGATGAAGAGATGAAAGAAACGGCGCATATATGGTACGCAAGCATAAATTTGTCCGTGACGGAGATCGAAACTACGCCCTGCCACTCCGGAGTAAGTTACTCTTCCAACTAGGCTGCACGGACAGAATGTATCATTGCAGATCTGTCCTCTGGACACGTGCTTTTACCTCTGTATTACGTCACATTCTCTCCCTCTTTTTTTTACGCTTTCCAACCGTAGGTTGAAAAGCGTATATGCTCCAGCTTTGTCCGTCCGTTTGTCCGTCCGTCCGTCCGCACCATAAATCACGTGAAAATGGTTCGATTTCGATGAAATTTTAGTATGTGGTAGGGGACCACCTGGGGACGAACCCTATTAAAAATGGGCGAAGCAAGGGTCAAAGGTCAGGACATGGGAGCTAGATCCATTCCATTGCCTTTATGCGTCATAACTTGCGTTAAAATGGTTTGATTTCGATGAACTTTTAGTATGTGGTATGGAACAACCTCGCCACGAGCCCTATTGAAAATGGGCGGAATGGAGTCAAAGGTCAGGACATAAAAGCGGGATCCATTCCATTTTCTGTATGCGTCATAACTTGCGCAAAAATGGTTGGATTTCGATCAACTTTTAGTATGGGGTAAGGAACTACCTGGGGACGAACCCTGTTGAAAATAGGCGAAATGGGGTCAAAGGTCAGACAGGACATAAGAGCGGGATATATTCCATTGCCCTTATGCGTCATAACTTCCGTAAAAATGGTTCGATTTTGATGAAATTTTAGTATGTGGTAGGGAGCCACTGGGGACGAACCCTATTGAAAATGGGCGAAATTGGGTCAAAGGTCAGGACACCGGAGTGGGATCCATTCCATGCCCTTGTGCATCATAACTTACCTAAAATGCTTGGAGTGCAACAAAACTTTATCATGTTGTTCCGGAGGTATAGTGAACCGGTTCTGTTGAATATCAACGAAATGGGGTCAAAGGTCATTGCACAAAAGCCAGATTTATTCCACAGCCATTATTCTTATAGCTTGCGTAAGACTGCTTCTATTGCAACAAAACTTTACCATGTTGTTCCGGAGGTATAGTAAACCGGTTCTGTTGAATATCATCGAAATGGGGTCAAAGGTCAGGACACAGGAGCGAGATTTATTCCACAGCCATTACCCTCATAACTTGAGTAATAATTTCTGGTATGTTGGAAAGCGTATCATAATCAATGCATTGCATGATTTTACTAACTTGTTTCTATTTGAAGCAAAGTAGGAATTGTTACATTAATTACAGACGATGTGCGGAACAAACATCACACATTTGTCGAAGAACCCAACGGTCAGTGGATCCATTTTTCACAATAGTGCGCCAATGTGAAAACACAAATTTGTCCGTGACGGAAATCGAACCCCTCACTCTGGAGTAAGTTGCTCTCCCAACTAAGCTACACGGAGAGAATGTATCGCTGCAGATTTGTCATCTTGACACGTACTTTTACCTCTGTAGTACGTCACAATGGCTTCAGGGGTGGCTGAAAACGTTTTTCTCGGATGAGATCAAGATGTTTGTGAACCGCTACAAAAAGCCTATGTACAACTGTAGGGAGACTATATTGAAAAAAATGCTACAGTTATAGAAGACTGTCTTTGGTAAATACAACGAAATTGCTTTTTTTTTTATTTACCCTCAAATCAAAAACATATTAAACTAAACCAATAAAACAAGATAAAGTAATAAACTGCAGGCGTCGTAATTATAGTAGCACTGGACTCAATCCTGGAATCCTATTGAGTGTCTTCCTATTGGGAAACTCTCTTTGGAGATCTGCAGGCAATCAAACACCTCTGAAATTTTTATGAGCTACACTGGTGCGCAAAAATTAAGGACAAAGAGGAGAAATTAGCATAACAGCGGAACGAGCAGGAAGAACGGACCGAAAGACCACTCAGGAGATAGACTAGGGTTTTTTACGGTAGGGCATGCGCATATATGCAGCATGACGTAGGTGGGGGAGTGTCAGAAGGTTATAAAGCACACGGGCGGTGTACGCTCAGCAATTTGGTGAAAGCTATTGCACGGTGTACATCGGTTTGAACGACGTCGAGTTGCTGCCACCGTGTGATATGGCCAACAGGCAATCCAGTAGACGACATCTGGATGACTTTGCCCGAGGTCGCGTCATTGGGAAGTTGGAAGAAGGTCGAAGTGTGACTAGTGTGGCCGAGGAGTTCGGAATCGCTCACAGCATCGTTTCACGAGCTTGGAGGGCATTTCAAACGACAGGAACAGCTGTCCGAGAGTTTAGCAGTGGTCGACCACGAGCAACAACGGCGGCGGACGACCCGTATATTGTCTTACAGGCGAGAAGAGACAGACGGCAGACAGCGGGAGAAACCGCAAGGCACATGCAACAGACATCTGGACGTCCGTTATCGCGTTTTACCGTGGCCAGGAGGCTGCACAAAGGTGGTCTATATGCACCATTACTGTGTGTGCCATTAACGCCTGCTCATCGGAGAAGGCGGTTTCTGTGGTGCCAGGAACACAAGAACTGGACACATCAGCAATGGGGTCGAGTTCTCTTTACGGATGAGAGCCGATTTAGTCTGCCGAGCGATTCTGGACGTATACACATCTGGAGAGAGCAGGGTACACGCAATCACACCTCCGATATCATCGAAAGGGACCGGTTTGGAGGTGGCGGAATTCTCGTTTGGGGTGGTTGTATGTTTGGTAGCCGTACTGACCTCCACATCTTCCAAGGAGGTTCAGTCACTGGTGTCCGCTATTGTACTGAGGTTCTCCTTCCTCACGTGCGTCTGTTTAGCGGTGTTGTGGATCTTGAGTTCCTCTTCATGGACGACAACGCTACACCTCATCGTACAGTGACTGTCGCAGAGCTGTTGGAGAGTGAAGATATTCAACGCATGGATTGGCCCGCAAGGTCCCCGGACCTAAATCCAATTGAACACGTATGGGACCTTCTCGGGAGACGCTTGGCAGCACGTCACCAGCCGCCAGCAACTATTCCGCAGCTGCGATTGGCGCTACAAGAGGAATGGGCCGCGATGCCTCAACAGCTCTTTGACAACCTCGTCTTCAGCATGGACAAACGTTGTAAATCCTGCAACGCAGTCAGGGGTGATCATATCTCCTACTAAAGACTGGAATTTCTTGGCAGCCGCCTGTCACATGGACGTTTCTGTCTTCTGTTCAGTTGTGCTCGAAGCTACCTTTTCAATAAAGTGCCCTTGTATCCTTTGGATTCCTTTGTTTGGACGGTTTTGCTCACTTGTTCCCATATTCTTACATCTTGGGGATCTTATGGCATGATTTGAGTCGATGTGGAGCACTTGTGCACGACGTTGCATTCGAAAACCCGTCTCGTCCTTCATTTTTGCACGCCAGTGTATATGACGATTGTCACTCACGGCTTTTTTTCGTCCTCACCTTTTCATTTATGAACTTGCCTACATGTAACATTTTAAACGAGGACTTACAATTTTATTTTTTTTAGGGGAAAGTTGCAGAATCATTCTTGTTGTACATTGCATATTGTGTTTAAGGTGTGTAAAATGAGTTAGAGAAATATAAAATGTTAGAAAATGACATTGCGTTCCTGTATTTTGTGAATATTTTGCAATCTTATTCTGTGGGAACAATTAAAATGTATTTATTCTTTCAGGTTGCACTTCACTACAGAGGAACCTTCATTTGCAGTTCCTTCCTAATCACACCTAGTGTTCTTATGACAGCAGCTCACTGCGTTGTCTTGTAAGTTAAGCATTTTCGTTTTTCCTTTAAAGGATATACCGTAATAGTAACAGATTATTATTTCGATATGCACTTAAAAACTTGCAGAAGCCTTAGTTTTTTTTTTTGTGAAGTTGGTAACTATATGATTGGTACTTCTATTTTAACATGCTTATATAAAAAGCAATAAACACAGAACACATATCATAGAACTCTATACTAAATAAAAAGCCACTGAAAACATTTTGCAACAAAAATTATTTTTTCTATGCAATTTTGTCCTTTTCTGCGAATATAAATCGTAGAAGAAAAAAATGAATGCACTTGTTAATTGTTGACTTCTTTTGAACTTCAAGTTTTGTGTCGGATGCCTTGTTCTGGAATAAAAAATAAAACGGACGTTTTATCAATTATCGCGTTCACGATTTCTTCTCTTGTTATGAGCGCTGTGATTATTTCCTGTATGCGATACATCGGTACTTCTGATTAAGTCATCCGCTTACTTTCGGAGTGTTAATGGCAGTGGCTGAGGGATGCTTCGTGACACGGCATGAATAGTGAAAGTCTCCTGTCCGGACGAGCGGCCAACTGTGCTTACCACAGACGATGGCATATCTGCAAACGCTCTTGGGGCATTTTTGAATATTTCACATTAATTTTACTCTTCACTCTTTCAAATGTGTATAGCAGCTATTTCACAAGGAGAAGGTTTTCGTCATATGTACGAATATGGAGCGTAGAACTTCAGCTTGCTGAAGTTCTTTTTAAATAGCTGTCCCTGTCACTAACACTCAGATCTCATCGAGTCATGGTCTAGCAGAAAGGCAAGAATATATATAAATATCATACTTCCTGCAGAGCGTTCCACAATTCGGGTGTATTCCGAGATCTCGGATTCCTGTGTTCGATACCGCGTTGCATGGCATCCCAAATGTGTTCTATCATGTTCAGATCGGGGAACTTGGGTGGATCTGGCAACACCCCAAACTCAGATGAGTGCTGCTCTAACCATAATGTGGCGTCCCGACACTTGTGTGGAAGTGCATTGTTCTATTGGAACAAGCCCAACCCATCAGCATGAATGCAGGACATGAACGAGTGTACCGCGTCAGAAAGGATGAGCGCATAGCGTTGGCCGGTCACAGACGTTTGCAGACGTACCAGGGGTACCAGTGAAGTCCAGCTAAACACACCCCATACCATTACGGACCCCCCCACTCCACCAGCCGGTACAGTTCCCTGTTGACAGGCGGGATTCATGGCTTCATGGGGTTTGCGCTACACACGAATCCTTCCATCTGCCCGATACAGTTGGAAACGCGACTTGTAAGACCAGGCTACTTGTTTCCAATCATCAAGTGTCCAGTGGCGGTATGGCCGTGCCCAAGCAAGGCGCATAGCTCTGTGTCGTGCACCCATTAAGGGGACTCGAGTTGGGCGTCGGCTCCCAAAGCCCATATCATGCAGGGTACGTTGCACAGTCCAGACGCTGATGCTTGTTGAGGCTCCAGCATTGAATTCCGATGATACCTGCGAAAGTGTTGCACGCCTATCGCGTGAAACGATTCTTGACAGCCGACGATGGTCACGTTCACCCAATGTCTTTTTACGGCCACACTGGTATCGTAGGTTGGAGGTTTTGCCGGAATTCTTGTAGTCACGGTACACTCTTGCAATTGTCGTCCGTGAAAATCCGAACTTCGTTTCTACCTCCGAAATACTATAGCCCATCTCACGAGCGCCAACTATGACACCGCGTTGAAAATAGCTTAAATCGCTATTATTTGGCATTCTCATGCCGAAAACAGCTCTGACAGCTGGCAAGGATGTCTATCACTTTATATACGCACTGGCGGACGCAACCGAGTACGCGCATAGGTGACGTTGCTATGTATTTTGCATAAGCTCGTCTGTACCAGTTTTTCTGGCTCTTCAGTGTATATACCAGTTCACTCCTGCGTTACAATCAGGTTCCGCTCACTCGCGAAAGTGTGACTTAACGCTGTAGCCTGAGCTGAGGAAATACAGAACCTAAACACATTAGCAAAAATATCTGTCTTCAGAAGAAAACAAAATCAATAATAATAATGGGATCCACACATCGAGACCAAACGTGTACATACATATCACTTCAGTATTTCCAAAGACCGAAATACTGACTTGCAAGTTGGAAAATACATTTATCGCCTTAGGTAACCACTAGTTTCTAAAATTCCGGGACAAACAAAGTGATATAGGTAGTCCCAGGTTTACTATGCTGTACAGAAAACGAGAGAAATAACCACAAAATTGGTGAGGGTTATGATTCCGTTTAAGTTTTGAGATTCACATACAGCACAGCAATCATAAAAATTCACCGAAACAGATCACTTTATTTCTACATCCCTTTGAAAAATAATGCAATAAAGATTCCCCACTCCACACCACACCACAACATGCAGTATATAAACAAAACTTATTTGTATATAAATAATATATGTATTAGTAGAGTAAACAAAAAAGCTTGACGTGTGGGTTGAGCAGAGCAGAAAACCGAGCAACCAAGCCATGTAGCAAGCATACAGAACCGCCTTTATCAAGGTAGCTCGGTTCTATACTTGAAGTGGTATTTCTGGTGTCAGAAATCAACAGGAAGAACTTTAATACTGACTGACCTAGCTCCGATGCTACAAGACCTCTTGAAATACAAGTCAGGAATCAAAACATACACAACTAAATATGAATACAACATATCTTGAAACACGTGGCTCTTATTCCAGGGATAAAACTAACAGCACAAACCACAGGAGCCATAAACCAAACGGAATAACCATGCCTTGCACAACACCAGCCGACGTATTGAAATAAGTTACGGTTAAGCACCACTGCATTACAGATAGTTAAAGAATCCGAGCCGCCCCGGTTGCGCAGTGGTCTAAGCACTGGCTCATTACCATTCGTCCGAGAAAGGTCCGGGTTCGAATCCCGGTGAGGCATGGACAAAGCGAGTACATAGTAAGCGTAGCAACTCCAATGGAGATAGTGGATCCCCGAAACCTCAGCGCCATCTGGCGGTGAGGGGGCAAACCAACATGGTCACATGACAGTCCTAAACCAGTAGGAACAGGTTACAGATCTTTGGTTAGGAAGTGCACGTTTTGCATGCGATCTGGTGAATTAGTCTATCAATATGGTAAAAAAAGTTGTCATTTTAAGGGTTGTTCAATTATACAGATGAGTACAAATTAAGCCTTTTTCGATTTCCAAAGCGAAAATATCGGCAAGTGTTTCTTTGGTATTTCTTTCTTTTGTAATAGTTACTTGTCATTGTTGACGAACTCACGTGAAGATTGTGTGAAGCTGATAGTATGGAATCCAAATTGAATCCTGTGAGCTTATTTCGAGAAGCGAAGGTTGCTGTATAAGTTTTTTTGTCCAAAACAGGAATAAACATTTTTCAAGAATCAAAAAGAATAATTAATAAAGTATAACAATTGTAATACACACGTGACCCTAGCTCTGGCTCGGCAGGCATGTGCTCCCACAACGCACTACGCGCATTCTGTTTTACCCCGTGGCCGCTGCTTCATTTGGCGCTGCAAGCGGGGAATTCTTGAATTTCGAGGCTCTCGGTTTTAAAGTTAAGTTCCCTCGCTTACTCTTGTACTCGCTTTGGGCATGGATGTTGTGCTTGTGTTACGGCACTTGCTCTCTCCCTTCCCTGGAACCAGTAGCCTTAAATTAGGGACGGGCGACTGCTTATAGCCCATTGAGTTGCTCACGGTTGTCGTTAAACCTTTCAATAAAAAAAAAAAAAAAAAAAAAAACGAACATCCAACAGATTTTGCCACCCCGATGGTGCAGTGGTTTAAGGCGCTGGTTTATGATTATTCGCCCTAGTTGGGTCTGGCGTTCGAATCCCGGTGAGGCATGGATGCTTGTATTTGTCTTTCGGCTCTGGCTCTCAACGTGTTACTTGATCAACACCGGCTCTCTGTGTACATTGGTCATTTCGCATACTGTAAAAACAATGTTTGATATGTACTTGCTGATGGGAAACATCTGTCTGGCCGCTCCGGTGGCGCAGTGGTATAGGCGGTGGCCTCTGATCATTCGTCGGCAAAGGGTCCGGGTTCGAATCCCGGTGAGGCATGGATGTTGTGTTTGTCTTACGGCACTGGCTCTCTCCCTTCCCTGGAACCAGTGACCCTAAATTAGGGACGGGCGACTGCTTATAGCCCATTGAGTTGCTCACGGTGGTCGTTTAACCTCCAATCACACACACAAACATCAGTCTCTTGTCTATGTCTGCCTGTTTGTCATGTCTCTGTACCACAAAGTCCAACAAACCTTCAATCAAAAAAAAAAAAAAGAATCTGATCAAAAGTGTAGTAAGAGGCATGTAGGTGTATACTATGAGTGAATATTTCAGACCACAAGGCGTGGATATTCTGTTCGGTTTATGGCTCCTGTGGTTTGCGCTTTTGGTTTGATTCGTTGAATAAGAGTTATGTGTTTCAAGGTATGTTCTATTCATATATAGTTGTGTATTTGTTGGTTCCTGATTTGTATTTCAAGAGGTCTTGTGGGGTAGGGAGCTTGGTCAGTCACACATTGGAGTTCTTCCTGTTGAATTCTGAATTTCTGAAACCAGACACAACGCAACTTCAAATATGTTTTTATTGAAGGTTTAACGACCACCGTGAGCAACTCAATGGTCTATAAGCAGTCTCATGTCCCTAATTTAGCGCCATTGGCTCCAGGGAAGGGAGGGAGCCAGTTCCGTAAGACACACCCAACACCCACGCCTCACTGAGTTTCGAATCCGGACCCCTTGTGGACGAATTGCTATAAGCCAGCGCTTAGATCACTCCGCCACCTGGGCGGCCTTCAAATACGAAACCGAGCCTCTTTCATAAAGAGGGTTCTGCATGCTTGCTATACACTGAAGTGCCAAAAATCATGGGATAGCAGTATGCAAATTTTTAACTGGCGCTGCCGTCGTATAAAGGCTTCGAAGCACGATACGAATTTTATCAGTTGCGAGGTGTAATCTCGTGTCAGGTTGAACAACCGCCAATACAATTATGGCAAGCCGACGTGAATTATCGGAGTTTCAACGGGGCTTGGTATTGGGAACCAGACGAACGAGACATTCAATTTCCGAAGTTGTGCGAACATTCCACATTCCTCGATCTACGGTGTCACGTGGGAGAATATCTCATGAAAAGCATTACCACCTACGGTGGAAAGCGCTGTAGCCCACCACGGGTGCTGAATGACCGTGACCAGTTGCGTGTGACCGGGATTTTCCATGTTAACAGACAAGCGACATTGGCTCAAATAACATCCACATTCAACGCAGGAGGTACCAGTGACATGTCCATCAGGTCAGTGCATCGCAATTTAGCGTCCATGGGGTATGGGTAGCAGAAGAGCCACCAGAGTGCCTTTGTTAACCCCACGACATCGGGCACAGTGCTTTACTTGGGCTCCTGAACACGGTAATTGGACCCTGGAAGACTGGCAACATGTGGCGTGGTCCGATGAGTCATGCTACTAGTTGTTACGAGCTGATGGTAGGGTTCGGGTGTGGTGCGGACTTCGTGAGGCCATGGACCCAAGCTGTCAATCAGGCACTGTGAAAGCTGGTGGTGGTTCCATAAATGTGTGGGATGTCTTTACATGGCACGGTCTGGGTCCTCTATTCACTGAGGGCATTGGCTCTTTCCCCTTCTTGGAAACTACAGTCCTAAATTAGAGACGATTCCTACTTACAGCCCTTAGAGCTCACGGTGGTCGCGAAACTCCCCCTTCCCTCCCCACCCTTTCTTTCTTAAGAAACACACTGGAACCAAAATCCTGTCGTTTTTTACCGTGAAAACTGCTTTGTCTTTTAAGCTTTTAACGAAAGGGAAAAACAAAAACCTGATCTTTTTGGATAGCGAACGAGTTGATGTAATGGAGCAAATGTGGTGAACTATTACTTTTGGTTTCTTGTTATTGCTGCATAAATTTCCTAAGATGTATATTTTCCAACTTTTGCTCCGAGGAGAATAAAAGGCATACGGATTAGCAAAATGCTTTCATTTTCTGCTATTTCAAATGTGCTTTATTTTGTAAAATATGAATGACTTTGAGAATTGTGGTCAAATTTCTTCTAAGCGTAAAGTTAAAACATTCAGAAAATTTCACTCAATTAAAAATATTGCCCTTATATTTTATCCTATGAAATATCGAAAAATATACTTTTTTAAAAACCTTCACAGTGTTCCACTCCCCCCTCCCCCCCCCCAAATTAATGTCTTACTTGAGAAAATACGTAAAAGAACAAATATTCAAATTTGGATTTATCACACCAGAAGTTCTGCGGTATTACATACTCTGCATGGGTCTTCAAGCAACTGAATTGCCAGTTTGTACTGTACATTGTGTTTTATGGACACCGCATGAAAGAAAATCTACACTGTTAAAACTTTTGTGGCTGGTTGCACCAAAAAGTGGTGAAATACCAGTTGCACCACTTTCTGAGAAAAGATACACCGTCTGGTGATGCAAGGAAAACGCAATAATAGGGTGCGACCTTGCACCATAATGTGGTGCGACCTTGCACCATAATGTGTTGCGACCTTGCACCATAACGTGGTGCGAAGTTGTACCCATGTTGTTGGGTTCTGTTTGCATCACAAGTTGGTGTATCTTTTCTCAAAAGGTGGTGCAGCTGGTATTGCACCACATTTTGGGTGCAACCGGCCACAAAAGTTTTAACAGTGTAGAGGTACGAAATCAGGCTATATGGAGAGTGTAGCAATATGATTCAAAATAACTTTATTGTATATTTTATTGTTCTTTGCCCTAAGGAGTTATCTCGTAGAACCAACACTAGATGGAAAGAAGGAGCACACACTATCTAACTTAGTAAAAAAATATTTCGTGTAGGTTTGGTGAAAAAAAGTAAAAAAAATATTGCTTAGTAAATAAAAAAAATATTTCGTGCTGTATCAGCAGTAGCATTCAGTTCATGAACGGTAGTGTCTCGATTAATTTTGAACACCTCATTATTCTTTTTACTTTGTTCTTTCTCACGGCTGTAACACGAAGTGGTGACCAATAATTATCTATAATTAAAATCATTTTTAAGATACGTATTCTCTCCGTAATACGCTTCCCCGAACTGTCGGTGTATCGTTTTATGCATCACGAAGTACATTTTTATGCTACAGTAAATCTCTGTTGGTGCAGCACCTTCATCAGAAACAATTTCGCTGGCTGCTTTTAGATATCATGTTCCTCCTTTTATTTTGATTACGTTTTGCAAAAATATCGTATCTATCAGAAGTGAAAATGCAACACCGCTCAGTATTAATGCCATATCTCGAATCTTAAAATAGGAAAAAAAACCAGAATGCATTACTTTTGGGATAACATACACTGTACAAAATAAGTGGTGTGAATTTACAGAAAATTTCTGAAAATAACGTGCACCAAAGCTGCCGGGTAGGTGTCGGTCTTTTTAACAAAATTTCCGTTTTTAAAAGTGCTCGTTTCTATTTTCACAGATTTTCCGTGGTCGGTAATTTCGTTTATTTCAGAAAAGTACGCTTCAGGTTTTTTCGTATTTATACAGAAATTTTGCAAAATCCAAGAGCCTGAGTTTTTTGAATTCATTCGCACTGATGGGACTCGAACCGAGGTCGTTTGGGTTGACTCAACAGAAATCGTGAGCTTTAACCACTGGGAGAGAAAGACTCAGAAATAACCCTCACGTTCAAGGTAAAATTCTGATTGCGCGACGATGAATTTCTTTTGTCATTAATTAGTCATTTCATTTCCTGTTAGAGCTTATATTTGTTTTTGAATACGTTTGCAATAATTTTATTATTTTCTGTAGGAGGAATTATCACAAATTAAGTATTTTTTCATCGTGATTTTTCGGAGAAACAGAATGCTTTGGAACATGAGGTCTCATCCTTAACGGAAGGTGAAATATACTGTCTCATAGTATTATTTCACGAAACTTCTAAATATGAAATTTATTTTTGATAGCTATAATAGCTTTTGTCTTCAGGAACCCAAAGACTGATACATAGACATCGTACAATAACCCGTACAGTAAATTAAGTACCCATTTTCATACGATAATACTATATAATAGCTGGTGCAGAAAATGCGGGAGAGGAGAAGAAATAACCAAAAAAAAAAAAAAAAAAAAAAAACATGAAATATGCTCTTACAATACGCAATCTGGCTACAGAACTTCAAAATTTGGTCCTCCGGCAGACGACTGAAATTTTACAGTTAATGAAGCACGATTTATTTCCGCGAATCTCTCCTATTACCGGAAATACACTGCTGGCCACCCAAAATACAACACCAAGAAGGAAGCATCCGATTGGCCTGAAATTCGCAGCATGCGTTGCCCGCGAGAGGACATGCAGACGATTAGCATTGCAGGGCATATGCAAATCATGTGCGCTCGCACGCCACCGAGAAGCACTATAAGAAGGGTGCACAGAAAGCTGGGTGTAAGTAGTGGAAGTGTATTGTGCTGCCGGACCTGTGCGAGGGAAGCTTCCTGATACCTCGTCGCAGAATACGGCAGTCATTCCAGCACGCTTCGGAGTTCGACAGAGGCCGAATAGTGGCTTATAGCGACAGCGGTTTATCGTACCGAGACATAGGCGCCCGTGTGAGACGACATTCAGCCACAGTGAGGCGAGTATGGATTCGAGGGGTGCAGGAGGGACGAACGGACCGACGTGAGCGAATGCCGCAGCCGCGGCACGCCACCGAACGATTGAACCGGTATGTTGTACGGCGGGCATTGACGGCTCGCACCGCCACATCACGAACGTTAGCGCAGGAATTAGGGTGTGTTGCGCTATAACCTGTGTCAGCACGTAGCGTTCGACGTCGTCTGCAGGAGCGTGGACTTGTCGCACGGTGCCCATTGTTCCGATTACCATTGACGTTACACCACCGGCGAGTGCGGCGACAGTGGGCTGTTGAACGCCGCTCCTGGACTACGGAATGGTACGACATTGTCTTCTCCGACGAATCCCGCTTCTGCCTGTAACACCACGATGGTCGGATCCGCGTGTGGCGGCATCGCGGCGAGTTATTGTATGACGCCTGCATTATGCATCACCATACCGGTCTGTCGCCTGGCGTTATGGTTTGGGGCGCAATCGTATATGACACCTGCACCACTCTGGTACGCATCGCCGGTACACTCAACAGCTACTGCAACATCTGCGACGTTTTGGAGCCTGTAGTCCTCTCTTACCTGAAGAACCTGCCAGCGGCCACGTTTCAACAGGACAATGCGCGCCCGCACGTGGCACGCATCGTGCAACAATTCTTCACGGCCCGCCAGGTGTCACTGCTGCCGTGGTGCCTCTGTTCTCCCGATATGTCGCCCATCGAACACGTCTGGTCACTGATCGGCAACCGAGTGACCCGGCAAGCACCACCCGCGGTTACGCCTGATTAACTGTGGCAACGTATGGAAGCAGCCTGGACCGACATACCCCAAGCCCACATCCAAAGCCTCTTTCGTTCGATGCCGTGGTGTGTAGCGGCCGTTATTTCCAGCCATGGGGGCCACACGAACTATTGATGTCTGAGTGTTCCGCAAGTCGCACGGGCCTGTAAGCTCAATCGTTTCATCTTTGTATCTGTTGTTATGCGTCCAGTAAATCTGGCTTTGCTATCTCGTGTCAGTCTAGGTGTTGCATTTTGGGTGACCAGTAGTGTATTTCGTCGTACGGAATGGAAAAATTGGGAACGGAGTTTTTCCGTTAATATACAAGAAAATGTTTCTGAAAATTCGGAATTTTCCGTTAACACATCTTAACAGGTTAGTAAAATCATGCAATGCATTGACTATGATACGCTTTCCAACATACCAAAAATCATTATTCAACTTATTACTCAAGTTATGACGATAATTGCTGTGGAATAAATCTCGATCCTGTGCCCTGACCTTTCACCCCATTTCGATGATATTCAAGAGTATTGGTTCAGTATACCCCCGGAACAACATAATAAAGGTTTGTTGCAATCGAAGCATTTTTACCCAAGTTATGCCGCATAAGGGCGATGGAATGAATCCAGGTACCATGTCCTGACCTTTGACCCCATTTTCCTTATTTTCCATAGAGTTAGTCCCCAGGTGGTCCTTTACCACATACTAAAATGTCATCAAAACCGAACCACTTTTACGCAAGTTATGAGGAATAAGGGCGATGAAATGGATCCCGCTCCTTTGTCCTGACCTTTGACACCATTTCGTCTATTTTCAATAGGGTTCGTCCCCAGGAGGCCCCCTACCACATACTAAGATTTCATCGAAATCGAACCATTTTTACGCAAGTTATAAAGGGCAATGGAATAGATTCCGCTCCTATGTAGTGACCTTTGACCCCATTTTGTCCTTTTTAATACGGTTTGTCCCCAGGTGGTCCCCTACCACATACTAAAATTTCATCGATATCGAACTATTTTTATGCGATTTATCGAGCAGACGGGCAGACCGACAGACGGACAAAGCTGGAGCATATACGCTTCTTCAACTTACGGTTGGAAAGCGTAAAAAATGGCAATTTGCCGTCAATATTAGAAAGAAATTGTGAATAGATTTTTGAAAATTCAGAATTTTCAGTTAACACATCTTAAAAATGGTAATTTGCCGTTAATTTAAGAAAGAAATAGTGAATAGGTTTTCGAAAATTCAGAAGTTTTCAGTTAACACATCTTAAAAATGGTAATTTGCCGTTAATTTAAGAAAGAAATTGTGAATAGGTTTTCGAAAATTCAGAATTTTCCATTTACCTTTCTTAAAAATGGTAATTTGCCGTTAATTTAAGAAAGATAATTGTGAATAGGTTTTCTGAAAATTCAGAATTTTCCATTTACCTTTCTTAAAACTGGCAATTTACCGTCAATATAAGAAAATAATTGTGGAAAGATTTCTGAAAATTCAGAATTTTCAGTTAACACATCTTAAAAATGGCAGTTTACCGTCAATATAAGAAAAGAATTGCGGAAAGGTTTATGAAAATTCAGAATTTTCCGTTAAGACATCTTAAAACTGGCAGTTTACCGTCAACATAAGAAAGGAATTGTGGAAAGGTTTCTGAAAATTCAGAATTTTCCGTCAACACATCTTAAAAATGGCAATTTAGCGTCAATATAAGAAAGGAACTGCGGAAATGTTTCTGAAAATTCAGAATTTTCCTGGCATACGAGAAATCCGTAAAATACTGGTTTCTATCCGTCATTTCACGAAAAATGTTGTATCAGAAATATGCTTCATCAATTCACGAAAAGTGGCTCGTGAATTTCAGAATTTTGTTTACTGTGATACTGTACGTTTATTCCATAATACTTTTGCTTTCAATGAGGATATTTATTTAGTTAAGCGTTGCTTCGAAGTTAAATGTCGTTATTAAAGTTGGCGTTTTGTTTTTTAGTGGTCGCGAACCTGAGTCGCCTCTTCTTTACAATGCATACGTTGGAAATACTAACAGGGACGGACCGGACTCAGAAATCCTGTTCACTGACATCGTCGCCCACAAGGAATATGGAAGCGACACTGAATACGACATCGCTCTGATGAAACTTAAAACTCCACTTGAGCTCAACGATCAAGTCAAAACCATATGCCTCCCAGCTGAAGGTTCCAACCACGAAGATTCAATGGCCCAGGCTATGGGATGGGGAGTCTACGAAAAAGGTTAGTCATCATAAATTCCATTTCTGCTACTGCGTAATGTTCAAAGTACATTTCTTTTTTTTTTTATATGATACTTGAAAGTAGATTCTTCAGGCGCAGACAAAGTAACAGCAAAGAAAAAGTGATCCTGTAAAGATAGCCGTATTCTGTTGTTTTGTGCAACATTAAGGTAGAGGAGACAACCTATTGAAAAGAATGATAGAAGGGAAAATTCGACGAAGAAGAAGGAGACGACTAATGATGCTTGATGGTAAGCACACCGGACAAAAAAATTGTCACCCATATGATTACCGGAACCAACCGGTTGCACAGAGGAGATAAATAGCACTGACGTTTTCTGCAGGATCATTCCTACCTCGTTCCCGTGTCACTTTCCTATCGGGCACTGTAGCCCAAATCTTCTAGCTTCCTATTTCTGAGGGTTGTTTAAGACTTGGGGTCAGACACTCCCTTCCTAAAATCCTCTACATCTGATCTGATCTGATCTGCAGGATCATTTCTGTCTGTCTCGTACAGTGGTGAAGAGCAACGTGTGTGTTGAATTTAGTCTGCAATATGGGTCGTAAGACAGACGTTACTGAGTGGCAAAACGGAGCTATCGTATCTGGCCGTGCCCACGGACACAAAGTGAATGAAGTCGCCCAATTCTTTGGTGTGTCGAAGCGTGCTGTCCAGTGGGTCTCAAAAAGTGGTGTAGTTCGCAGTCAACTGAAAATCGGCGACGTAACTATGGCCGGAAAACGATTCTCACCAACAGGAACCGCCGCCATGTTTCACGCCTGGTAACTGCAAATCGGTTTCAAACCAGACAACAATTGCTCCAAACAGTCAATGAAAGTCTATTCCAACCAATTTCCGAAAGGACATTGCGACGAGAACTGCATGCGGTGGACATTTGAAGCAGAGTATCACGGAAGAGGCCTCCTTTAACAGCAAGTAACAAAGTCGCACGTTATGAATGGGCTCAGAGGCACCAAAACTTTACTGTGGAGGATTGGAAACGAGTAATTTGGTCTGATGAGTCTCGTTTTTGTTTGTACTCCAATGATGGGAGGCGACGAGTACATCGCAGGCCCAATGAAGCCGTTAATCCTGATTGTGTCTAAGGTAATGTTCAAGATGGAGGGAGTTCTGTGATGTTTCTGGGATGTTTTTCGTACCACGAAATGGGCCCTCTCGTTGCAGTGACAAGGAATTTGAACCAGCATACGTATCTCCGCATTCTGAATGGCGAAGTGTTGCCCTTTGCCCTACAACTCCAGGAGCAGCATCACATTGCCACTACTGTCTTCCAAGACGACAATTGCCGTGTGCACAGTGTATAAACTGTGTCTGAGTGGCAAGCCAAACAATCAGCAACACTGTATCATCTCGACTGGCCAGCCAAATCCCCAGATTTAAATCCTATTAAAAATCTTTGGGGTCATTTGGAATAGAAGGTGAAATGCCAGTATAGATACCCACATACTCTGGCTATAACACAATGGATTCATATCAAGGCAAAAGGCGTCGTCACCCTTATTAGGTACGTTCTGACAGGGGTGACTAATTTTTTGTCCGGTGAGCTTATAATATGCACATGAAGCTATCAAGAATTGAAGGAGGAAGCAAGGGGCAGAGGAAAGTGGAGGAAGAGAACTTGCTGAGTTATCGTTCGACCTGTCGAGAGACAGAACACTAATGATGATGATGAAGGTAGATCTAACATATACACCAGTTTTATGACCGGTATGTCTGTTATATCATATTTCATGTGCAGCGTTTCACATTTTAAAGATCAGCAATATCGTACACTGCTGGACAATTGCTAAGGACGGATCATAAACGGCTATATAGCGCATAAAAAAGTAAGTGTGGTTGGATGCCAAGTGAAATAAAATAATGTCAGAATGCCAGGACATTACAAGAAAGACAATTTACTGTGCTCTGAAATCCAGAAGGCTTTGGAACGTGTTCAAGGGACAAACAGGCCATTTTGTGCAGAATACGTAAACGTGAAAAAAATGCAATTACCCTCCGCAGGCGTTCCGGCGTAAGATGTCAATACGGGATATGGCCACCATGGAGGGCGATGCAAGATTCCACACGTCGTGTCATGCTTTGCACAACATTATCAAGCAGCTGTTGGGGTAATTTATCCCATTCCTCAGTCAGTGCACGGATGAGGGTGTCCTTGTTTATTGGAGGGCATTGGCGACCAGCAAGACTCTTCCCCAAAGCATCCCACACATTTTCAATGGGATTCAGATCTGGAGAACGTGCTGGTCATTCGAGGCGTTGAATATCCTCGCTCTCAAGACACTCCTGGACAGCGACTGTTCAATGACATGTTGCGTTGTCGTCCATGAAAATGAATCTATCACCGACAGCACCACGGAACATGCGAACATGAGGTAGCAGAACATCATTAATATATCGTTGGCCAGTCATAGTCCCAGTTGGAAGCACATAGAGGGACGTACGGCCATTGATCATGATGCCAGCTCATACCATGACACTACATGTCGGATATCGGTCCCTTTCCTATATGTTTGCTGGACAATATGCAGTACCACTATCACGCCAGATCAGTTGTCTTCGACAATCAGACGATAGACTGTATCTACTCTCATCTGAGAAGAGGACAGCAGACCAGTCGTTATCAGTCCAATTGCGATGTTGATGGCACCATTGCAAACGGGCGGTACCGTGACGTCTGGACAATGGGATGCACACAACAGGACGGCGGGCGTATAGTCCTCCTTCATGCAAACGTCTGGCGACAGTTTTTCGGGAGATCCGCTTGCCAGTAGCAGCCATAAACTGATTTGCCACCTCACTAGTTGTGCTGCGCCGGTGTCTTTTTGTTGATAGCACTATGTACCGATCTTCTGCAGGTGTCGTACTGCGAACACGACCTCCCCCGTGACGTTTGCTACACTCTCCATTTGTTTGAAATGATTTCCAAAGCATTGAAACAACGCTGTGGCTGACGTCGAACTCCCTGACAACATCTGTTATTTTTCGGCCTTCTTCAATCTTGCCAATAATACGGCCACGCGGAAAATCATGTAGGTGATGTCGGGAAGACATACTGAAAATTGCAAGTTCGTCAATTGATTCTTTCCCTTTCAACTTTGCGTTTGAACAACAACGGTCAATACGCATCAAATCCTTTGTATCTCTTATCAGCGCTATGACGTCACGAACAAGTTCGGCAATCCAAAATTTGCATACGCACAACACGTCTTACTGTATCCCGCACTTATGCTAATTTCCACATTTTCCTGCCTTCCATTTTATGGTTGCTATCGTTGCTATTGTCATCCGTCCTTAGCAATTGTCCGGCAGTGTATAAGTGGAAAATTATTAGAAACAGCTGCTACCTAATAACATATTGTCTCCCTCACAAACAGCCACGTTTCTATGTGGTATGGATTCAACGAGGTTCTTGCCGCCCCGGTGACGCAGTGGTCTAAGCGCTGACTTATGACTGTTCGTCTTAAAGGGTCCGGGTTCGTATTCCGGTGAGGCATGGATGTTGTGCTAGATTTCCGACACTGGATCTCTCTCTCTCTCTCTTCCGTGGAACCAGTGATCATAAAGTAGCGACGGGCGACTGATTACAACTAGAGATGAATTCGGGCTCAATTTTAGGAGCCCGGGCCCGCCCGGCCACGGATTCTTGGATAATTTTGCTTATCAAGGCTTGCATTTATGCATTATACACTGGTCAAAGATATGGCCCAAGCAATGATTAGTTTAAGAATCATTAGTTTAAAAAGTTTAGTTCAGTTAATCTAGAGACAGAATCCATTTTACAATACTAATATGTTTTTATCAGCGTTCCCCTCATGACCGTTACTCTGTTATGTATCCCATGTCTTTGCAAGCTGACGTTGAAGTCCTGCTGGAAGAAGTTTCCATGGCAACGAAGTAAAGGGCTATGAGTGTCGTAGACACCCCGGTGCCGCCGTGGTCTAAGCGCTGGCTTCTGATCATTCGTCCGAGATGGGTCCTGTTTCGAATCCCTGTGAGGCATAGTTGTTGTGCTTGTCTTATGGCACTGGATCTCTCCCTTCCATAGAAACAGGAGCCTTAAACTTGGGACGGGCGACTGCTTACAGCCCATTGAGTTGCTCATGGTGGTCATTAAACCTTCAATAAAAAAAAGCATGAAACATCTCGTACTGATTGAATTTTTACCGAAAGAAGGAATATTCACAAACACATAGTAGAGCACAGCGAGATTCTGAATCATTGAACAAATGTACAGAATTCCTTGCCGTTCTTAGCCCAGAGCATGTTCACAGAGGAAATGCAGAGCTAAGTCGTAGCTACCGAGTTCATTTTTAACGAAACGAGAACGTGGTGAAATGTAACGAGATTTTGAATCATTCTATACTATATCGGAGCTCTTCAGCGTCTGCATGGAACATGTTTCGCAGACGATGAAGAGCTAAGTGCAAAATTTTAACATGAAACATCGGATAGTGATAGAATTTTTAACGAAAGAATAATTCTCCACGAGCTCATGGTTAGAGTACGACGAGATTTTGCCCCATTCTTCAGCTCCTTATAGCTTACTTTTTTTGATTGAGGGTTTAACAACCACCGTGAGCAACTCAATGGGCCACTGCTTCCAGGGAGGGGAGAGAGCCAGTGTCGTAAGACAAACGCAACAACCCTGCCTCACCGAGATTCGAACCCTGATCCATCTCGGACCAATGAGCAGAAGACAAAACTTAGATTAATGCTCCATCAGGGCGGCCCTTATTGTCTATGAAACTCTTGAATGCAATTTAGGTGCGATGACGTGCTTCAGAAAGCCTTAGGGGCGTTGTCCGCAAGGCACAATGTCTGCAACAAAGTTAAGTTACTATGAACCACGTACTGAAAGTAATGACTAATGATACAACATTATCAGGATATTGGATCTAGGTATGTTACGGGGAAAACTTATTGAGCGCCTCCATGTATTCAAGCACTTAACTATTTGTTTTATATATTTCTCAATTTCTTATAGGAGGAAGAGAATCCAGTCCACTTCTAATGACCATTGCCCAGCACGTTCCAACTAATGCTCATTGCCAGTTTATTTACGGTATTCTTGGAATCCCAGTCACACAGCGACATGTTTGTGCTGGAGGAGAAGAGAATGGAATATGCTTCGTAAGTAATAAAAGTGTTTTGTGTTTGTTTGCATTTAAAACAAAAACACCATTAACATGTTACCATATCAATTATTTTTATCTGCTCTTGATTTAGTAAGAACAGCTGATTTTGTCTGTATTCTTGTAAAGTAACCTGTTGATTGGAGGACAGTTTCCTCACTTGACTTCCTATCTTCAGCAACTTTAATGGCACCAAAGCACATATACTGTCCTACCATTAATATCCGGGCACTCACATATCTTCAAATAATATTTGGTATTTACAGAAAATTTAATGCTGTGTGTTGAAACCTTTAACCCTTATTACGGCCTTTAGTTTTCTTGGAATACTATCCACAAGTTTTTTTTTCTATTTTTTTGTAAATGTCCAACGATATGTTCCGCCATTCAGCCTTAAAAGCAGTGCCCAGTTAAACTTTGTTTGTTCGGTAATCTTTTCTTCCACTCATCATTGAATCAAATTAGAGGTCGGCACGGGACCGGGTTGGGCCTTTGCTCATTTCTAAGTGGGAAAAACGGGCCGGGCCATCGATATTTAATGCAAAACAGACACGGGCCGAGCAGGATTTTCTTATGAGCAAAAAAAATCGCTGTACGGTGCCTTTCTCGTTTGGCTAACTCGCAACATACAACAGCAGGATAAGAATGAACAATTTCCGCTGATGGAAAAAATAGAAGTTTTACGACATCCTCCCCTCCTACAAAACAATTGGAGTGGATCAGCTCCCTTCTTTTTTCAATGTGAATGTAGCCCCTCTTCTCTCTCTAACTTTCACTCTCCTCTCATGCTTCAGGGCAGGCTATTTACTGCAGCATTTCTACACTGAGCCACCCGCTCGCAGACGATCTTTCTAATTTTTCTGGTCGGCGGCACTTTGTTCTCTAGAGGTGTGAAAAGCTGTTAAGTTGTCTTAAATGGCACGGGAGAAATGGGCTGGGAGAAACTTACTTCTGTGTATAAATTTGTGCCGTATTTTCCCCATTTGTACTCTCAGGCATCCATTTTCAAAACTTCTGTGACACTGGTTAGCTGGGCAGTCTGTCGTTGTTTTTCCTTAGCATATGCTCAGTTCAATGTTACTGATAAATACTCTTCAATACTTATTATGGAGTTTAAGAAAGCGCAAGATTTTCGCGAAAAAATCGCTTCCGGAGAAAATGTGTTTGTAGACAATGTAAAGCGGAAAAACGATATTTGGAAATATTTTTAAATTACTGTCACGTTCTGAAACTAGTATGTCGGAAAACGTTGTGCAGTGCACTAAATGCAAAACCTTTTGGAGTTACGATAGCTCAAAATCTGGAACATCGCATCTTAAGCGGCACAAATGTGTCCCCCCCCCCCCCCCACACACACACACGAGAGACATATTGGGTTCCAGCGATATGACATGCCAGTAGAGATAGGTGATGTTTATAAAGCCATAAAATCTTCTCCCAGTAGAACGATCGGACTCATAATTCTGGATATTTCGTACTTTTCGGATTAACCCCCGAATTTCTCCAGGAATATTACCGGGTCCGGCGGTAGGGAATGATAATTTGAAAACCCAGAAATTTTGAAAGGCATGGATATTGTCCTTTTCGTGCAATATTTTTGAGTATACAAGCCTCCCCCCCCTCCCTCCTCGGACGTCACGTGACTTATACAGAGTCTCAAAAATATTCTGAATTAACGTTTATTGTAATAAAATACGTGTAGCAATTAAGAAAACGGAAACTCTTCAGGAGCCGAATGATCGAGTGCACCAGGTGTTAAATTCGTGTTTTGGTAATTATTGAAATTTTACGGTCCGACCCGGGCCTTGGAAACTGGAGAAATATACGGGCCGGGCTTTAATTAAAAAATGAAACGGGCCGGTAACGGGCCGGGCCTTGGACGTGCGAAAGGAATCCAATTCATACCAGATATCCTCTATAGGCTGCAGGTCAGGATGGCCAGTCCAAGTTTTCGGAGCCCATGTCCTTCTTTTTTTTTTTTTTTTGAAGGTATAGCGACCACCGTGAGCAACTCAGTGACCTATAGGCAGTCGTCACCCGTCCCTAATTTAGGATCACTGGTTCCAGGGAAGGGAGAAAGCGAGTGCCGTAAGACAAACACAACATCCATGCTGCATCGGGATCCGAACCCGTACCCATCTCGGACGAACGGTCCCTAGCCACTGCTTAAACAACTGCGCCACCGGAGAGGCAGTTCAGATTCTTTCCAGTGCTTGCAACCGTAGTTGAAGCAGATGCTGAATTAGGAATCGCTGATCTTATTTCTTTTTTTTTTTTTTCTTTTTTTTTTTGATTGGAGGTTTAACGACCGCCGTGAGCAACTCAATGGGCTATAAGCAGTCGCCCGTCCCTAATTTAGGGTCACTGGTTCCAGGGAAGGGAGAGAGCCAGTGCTGTAAGACAAACACAACATCCATGCCTCACCGGGATTCGAACCCGGACCCCTTACGGACGAATGATCAGAGGCCAACGCCTTAGACCACTGAGCCACCGGGGCGGCTCTTATTTCTTGAAAAGTATAATTGAATTTCTAGAAAACTTAATAATTCTTCTCATTTAAGTTAAAAGTCGAAATTATGAAGAAGTATTATTCACACACGCACAGAAGCATTGTTATGACGATAGCTATACACGAACTACGGGGAAGTTATATGCTATACAAATTTTGAAGATCACAATCCGTTTTTTGGTGGAAATATGACAAGGATGGTAAATCAGATAATATTCGAAAACTTGAAAATTTGGTCGTCCTGAAACGGGAATTGAACCCACGTCGCCCAGATATTTTCCGAGTATGCTATCTGGCAAAGTTATAGGCTTTTGTTTCGTTTTCTAGCACCAGCTTCCTGTTGCCCCTCTAGTCAGAAACCACAGTTCATGCTTGTAGACTGTTCCTGACGCTAGAGGATCAAATACGACCCGTAGGTCGCAGGTGATCTTCTAGGTTTCCCAACACCAATATCTCCACAGCAGTTCTCAGTGGATGATACGAGTTCTTGTAGATTTTTTAGCAAAGAGTGCATTTAACTGAGGTGGGTGTTTCCTTGCTGATGAGAGGTAAGGCCCCCATGTCGTAATCGCGATTCTATTCCTAGCCACATAGGTATCAGCACATAAACTATAAACTTACGGCTAAGACCACTCGACAACCGAAACAAACGAGAAACTATAATAACAATTTAATTCAACGAAATCACTATAAGCTTAAGAAAGAAGACAAACACTTTTATTTCGAATGATATGCATCTAAAATCAGTAATGTGAATACAAATATACACTGAAGTGCCAGAAAATCTGGTGCACCAATCTAATACTTGGTAGATCCTTCACGGGAGCACAGGACTGCAGAAATACGACGGTGCATAGACTCCGCTAGCTTCTGGAAGTATGTTGTAGGCAATGCACACCATACTTCCTGCAGAGCGTTCCACAATTCGGGTGTATTCCGAGATCTCGGATTCCTGTGTTCGATAGCGCGTTGCATGGCAACCCAAATGTGTTCTATCACGTTCAGATCTGCGGACGTAGGTGGGAGTGGCAACACCCCAAACTCAGATAAATGCTCCTGTAACCATAATGTGGCGTCCCGACACTTGTGTGGAGGTGCATTGTCCTGTTGCAACAGGCCCAACCCATCAGCATGAATGCAGGACATGAACGGGTGTACCTCGTCAGAAAGGATGCGCACATTGCGTTGGCCGATCACAGACATTTGTAGACGTACTAGGGGTCCCAGTGAAGTCCGCATCTAAACACACTCCATATCATTACGGACCCCCCACCTGCCGGTACAGTTCCCTGTTGACAGGCGGGATCCATGGCTTCATGGGGTTTGCGCTACACACGACTCCTTCCATCTGCCCGATACAGTTCGAGACGCGGCTCGTTAGACCAGGTTATTTGTTTCCAGTCATCAAGTATCCAGTGGTGGTGTTGCCATGCCCAAGCGAGGTGCATAGCTCTGTGTCGTGCACCCATTAAGGGGACTCGAGTTGGGCGTCAGCTCCCAAAGCCCATACCGTGCAGGATACGTTGCACATTCCGGACGCTGATGCATGTTGAGGCTCCAGCATTGAATTCCGATAATGCAGGCGAGAATGTTGCACGCCTATCGCGTGAAACGATTCTTGACAGCCGACGATGGTCACGTTCATTCATTGTCTTTTTACGGCCACACTGGCATCGTAGGTTGGAGGTTTTGCCGGAATTCTTGTAGTCACGGTACACCCTTGCAATGGTCGTCCGTGAAAATCCGAACTTCGTTTCTACCTCCAAAATACTATGGCCCATCTCACGAGCGCCAACTATGACACCGTGTTGAAATTCGCGTAAATCCTTATTACTTGCCATTCTCATGCCGAAAACAGCTCTGACAGCTGGCAAGGATGTCTATCGATTTATATACGCAATGGCGGATGCAACCGAGTACGCGCATAGGTGACTTTGCTATGTATTTTGCATAAGCTCGTCTGTACCAGTTTGGCTGGCACTTCAGTGTATAATCTTGCGCTTTGAATCTGAAACGCAACTTACAACTGATGTAAGCCACCTTCATGAGTATCACAATGGCTTTACCGATATTATGCATTATGCCTCTCCAGTTCCTAAGATAACTCCAAAACCCTTCCTAAACATTAAAAACTTTCATTTTAGCATTGCAATACATGACGTTATGGCGTTGCAGTCTGGCCAGAGTGTATATTTTGTCCATTTATGTGGCCATCCGTGCTAAATCCCGGCGGACAAAACAAAACATACACTATATTGACAAAAGTGCCCGGACACCTAGAAGAAAAACACAACCTAGCATTTATTGACATACATTAGTACGCTGTCGGTCCACCTTTAGCCTTAATGCATGCACTGACCCCCTTCGAGACAGGCTTTCGACAGGGTTTTGGAACACAGCGATAGGTATGCGCTTCCATTTAGTACATAATGCTGCCGCTAACTGCTGCTTAGTAGTAGGCCTTGGTTCCAAACTTCTTATGCAGCGCTCTAATTCATCCCATCGGTGCTCTATGGGATTAAGATCAGGGCTCTGTCCTAGCTAGTCCACACACGATACGGAATTATCGTCAAACCACACCGTAAGAGTCCTTGCTTTATGGCTCGGTGCATTTTCCCGCTGTTACAAACAAGGCTCGGTTCCAAAGTATTGCCACAGAGTTGGTAGGGCATAAGTGTCCAGAATATCGAGGTAGACGTGCTGGTTAACAGGTTTGTCCACGATAACCAATGGGTCGGGACCATAGCACGAAAAATACCCCCACACGAGAACACTGCCAGCTGCAAATTTGACCGTAGGAACAGTACACTATGGTAAATAGCTCTCCCCCGGCGGCCGAGATATCTACACACGGCCATCAGACTGATGGATCGTGTATCTGGATTCATCAGTTCATAGGACTCGTTTCCATTGATCTACGGTCCACGATAAATGTTCTTTACACCATGCTAAACGACGAGTAGCATTCCGAGTGATGATGAAAGGCTTATGAGCAGCAGCACGACCAACGTAACCCTTGGAATGAAGTTCTTTGCAAATAGTACGTGTACATACCGAGGTTCCAGCATTTTTACTCACCTGTACATTCAGGTCTTGTGCAGCACTCCGTCGATTAGCTGTAACGACTGTCCTGAGGCTTCGATGTCCTCTATCACTGATTTTCTTTGGTCTATCGGTACGTTTTGCTGCTTCAGGCACGCCATGTGTCTTCAGTACATCCAAAAAGTTTACTTGGGTATGTTTAAACGCCTCTCGGTTTCTCTTGTGGACAACCCACTAATATAACACCTAACAATCTTTCCTTTCTCAAAGTCAGTTCTCTCCAGCCGCGACATTTTCACTCAACCTCACAGTGCGATATGATCGCGGTCAGGCTTGTTTTTATACCGTTTTCAGCTCTTAAGAACGAAGCGGATCCGTTCATTTGCTTTTGAAGGGGTGTCCGGTGACTTTTGTCAATATAGTGTACGATTTGGCAGGAACTGCACGCCCGAACGTTAGAGCTAGCGATACCGAATTAATCAGGATGACAGAAGACGAGACATGATTCATAAACCACGAATGCTGTCTACGAAAAGTTTTCGTCCTTCCGGAAAGGAGCTTACAACTGCACCAAATGCCAGACTCGATGTCTTGTTAACAAAAGTAAAAAGGGGTGGGTGGATTGCACCTGCAGAAGAACTACCAGTTTAATAGGAGAAGGGATGGTTAATACGCATAGGAGCTTCTGATGAGTCCATCAGAAGCTAGATTTTATATCTGGTCGACAAGACTACGAGGTGATGGGTGGATTACAGCTGCAAAAGAGCTACTACTCGGATATGAGAAGATATGGCTCTTGTGGAAATCTTTGAACCATTTACTAAAACTGCTGTTTCTAGGGGAAGCTTCTTATCTAAGTTCTCGTGAATCTGCAATGCAGTACAGACTACTCAATACATTTTACAATGCCCTGTTGCTCCCAAATGTTCAAGAAAGGGACTTAGGTTTGAATAATTGTCGAGCAATTGATTTGGCACGACGGGGCAAAAAACAATTTGATAAACCTTTATGCCTTGTTTTTGTACCTTGTGATCTGTTTTATATTGAACTATTCTTTTGTATCTTTCGCACTATTCTAAGTGGTATTCTTTGTCTATATGTCTATTCTTTGTCTTATGTGTTGCTGACACGAATTAAAAAATATGCATCGCAAAACTCAGTGCGATATTGAAGTACTAAATAAATTAGTCTCATTCAGCACCGAAGTAATTAGATAAAATCTACATTTTTCAAAGTTAGATTTAAGGCTCTTTTTATTGTTTTCTTTATTACAGGGTGATTCCGGAGGACCTCTCGTCAGCCTGAATGGAACTCAACCAGCGGTCATTGGTGTGGCTTCCTTTGGTTCCTATTTAGGATGTGCTGTTCGCCGTGTCCCTGCAGTCTACACTTCCACGGAGTCTTACCTTGACTGGATCAAGGAAAACATGGGTGATGAAGCAAAGAATATCTGCTTCGTTTAGACATCGTGCACCACTTTGTCATTCAAGAGTGTGTTTGTCTTCCAAATGGTTTCATAAATTGAGAAATGACAATAAATATTTTTTCACCAGGTGCATATTTATTTCTCAGATATCACCGAATTTAATGCTTCACATCACTTAAAAGTCATATCTGTGTTATTCGAATACCGGTATTCGTCGGTGGTAAGTTTCTTACAATACCGATGTGTATGCATGATACCAGGGGTGTATTTAGAGGAGGGGGACACAAGGGGCCTTGACCAGTGTTGAAAACGGGTCCAAAATTTTGGTCCCGACCCGGACGAATCTGCTTTGAACTATTATGTATATATATATATATACATTATACACGGTCGAGTCACATTATTGTGACTACCAGCTAATATCCAGAGTAACAGCCGTGTGCAGAGAGGACAGCAGCTAGACGGGCTGGGAGTGACTCAATAAGGTGCTGGAAGGTGTTCACAGATATGTGGAGCCATGCTGACTGCAATGTATCTGACAGCTGCTGGAGGTTGCGTGGTGGAGAATCCATCGAAATGGTCCCACAGATGCTCAATTGGGTTTAAGTCTGGGGAATTAGGGGGCCAGGAAAGTACTTTGAAATCTTCATCGTGCTCGTCCAACCACTTTCGGACATTTCTAGATGTGTGACACGTCACACTGTCGTGCCGGAAGATCCCATCCTCTCCAGGGAAGACAATCAGCATGTATGGGTGTATGTGGCCTGCAAGGATGGATTCATAACAAATTTGGTCCATAGTGCTTTCCGCAGGTATGAGTGAACCCAGGAAACGCACAAAACCCTTACCCAGACCAAAACGCTGCTCCCACCAAATTGTGTTCTTCCAGCAATCGTTGAAGAGTGTTTGTTCTCCGATGTTTCTCGCCTTATACGCCAACGTCCATCCGTTCGACGAAGCAGAAAATGTGACTCATCGGAGAAGGCAATCCTTCGCTAATCAGCGGAGGTTTAATTACGTTACTGCCGTGCAAATGTAAGACTTTTCTACCGATGCACATTCGTTAGCATAGGTGCAGTGACCATCCGTCTGCATCGAAGCCCCAAACGCAGCAAGGTTCGCTGAACTGTCGTTTTAGACACACTTCCGGTAGCCCCTTGGTTCATTCGACCAGTCAGTTGCTCCACAGTAGCGTGTCGATCGGCACTCACACACCTTCGAAGCCGACGTTCACCTCTCACATCAATGGCAAGTGGTGCACCGCAGTTTCCACGTCGCTTATTCGAAATGGTGCCATTTCTCCAATCACGATACACTTTAACCACAGTTCACAAACTGCGCTGTTTCAGAAATACTTCTACCCTTGGCCCGAAAGCCGATAATAATCCCTTTTTGCAAATCTGACAAATCGCTTTTTTATCCATGACAGCAACGAGTTATATGCTTTCTGAATGCCTACAGCAGACCTTATATACCCTCCAAGGCAGCTCACGACACGTGTCTTCTTTCATTGGCTACACGCTGTTGACGTCAACAGTAGGAGGTGGTCACAATAATGTGATTCAACTGTGTGTGTGCATACTGTATATATATATATATATATATATATGTGCAACAAAGCCGAAACTCATATATATATATATAATCTGTTAAGAAGAGACTGAAGCAAAAAAAAAATTTGACTCATACCAAGTACAACATAGAAAACGTTATGTATTGACCGGTGTGAGTAAAAAGAGAAAAAAAAAGAACAACTGAATGTAGAAAGTGTCGAGAATACTGAGCCTTGGCTTTATCAAGGACCAGAAAAACTCTGCATATTTTCACTTCCACAAAGACCTATTTGGAAAATGGGTTTCTGCAAGGTCATAGATGCAAGTAATAAGCCCACAAAAAAAATTTTAAAAAATATATATATGTCATAACCTCCACAGAGTTGTATGACCAAGCTTTAGTTAACAACTTAGCTTGCATCCATAACTTTCCTGGCCCGACCCATGCTCTTCATCTGTTACTACCCAGCAAAAACAGTATTGCTGGCCCAGCACTTTGTTGCCGCTGCCGAGCCGTCAATAAAATGTCCGGGCGGCCAACAGAAGGGCCAGCAGTTCAGGCCAACAGCTGGCCAACAGTTGGCACCCCATCAGTTGTCATATGCCACAACAGGGCCATCAGTGGTCCCCCACAGGCAGTAGCTGCCACAAGTGGCCCTTCAGTGGCCCTGCAAGTACTTGCCCGAAATGATGGCTAGCCTAATGTGGTCCGCTAGTGGGCCGTTAGTGGCAGCCAGCAACCACGTGACGTAACTGGTGGCTTGCCGAATCTTGTCCGCCAATTTCCCAGTAGTAGCAATAATAAAAAAACTAGGATAACCGCAGTTTCCTAAAGCTACAATTTTTTTCTACCCTTACGAAGCTTGTGAATTAACGCACATTGCTGAGAAAATTTTCTCGACAGACCGGAAAAACGCCGTTTGCATCTGTCTAGATTCGATCCTGAGCCGTTTACGTGGAAGCCGCGCTCGCTACCGACCGGACTAATTCACAACGCTTGGGTACGTGCTGGAAGCTATCTGTTT
Organism: Macrothele yani; assembly: GCA_039090855.1. Taxonomy (NCBI): domain Eukaryota; kingdom Metazoa; phylum Arthropoda; class Arachnida; order Araneae; family Macrothelidae; genus Macrothele; species Macrothele yani. The sequence continues at coordinate 112,889,766 of CM077013.1, read as the reverse complement.
GGTATGCAATTTGAAATCGAATGCTTCCCTCTTTCATTTTATAATATTGCGAGGTATTTTTCATAAAAGTCAGTTTCATATAATTCATAAATTAATTTTTTCAACGTAACGATAGTTTTTTATTTTTTACCTTAAGGGAACTTCACTCATTTTCAAGGCGTGTACATACTTAGAGTCGCTTTCCAAAGTTTTGTACTGTCCTTGCCGTCTTGAAAAGAGATTGTTGAATAAATATATATTTACCCGGGTTCATGTCACATTCTGTTACATTTTTAACGTTGTGTCTTTCCTTTCCGTTGTCCGAAGCTACATTTGTTTTAAAGAGTAAGAGATATTTTATTTTACTTCTCGTTATTTTTAGAAGCGAATTCCTCCCAGTCTTGTGTATTCAACCCATGGATGAGTACACCACATAGCGTTGCTTTTTTTTTCTTTCAAATAATTAATAAAATTTGTACGCGTATAATTCTTTTTTTTTTTTTCCAACAAACGCTATTTTAATGGTTTTCCAGGATATGTGTTTCAAGCGGTTTCAAATTTTTTCTTGTTATTCATCCACTCCATTCCATGAATTGTTATTCATGGGAATGGAGTGGGTGTATTTCATGGCTGTAATCTAGTATTTCACGGCTTAATCTGATATCTTCGTCGACGTAAAATTTCATTAGGAAATTAATTCGCCTCTCCACATATGGATTTTTTCTTAACATCCACTAAAATAACACGATGGCGATAGCCTCGTCTTCAACTAACTGGTACCATGAGAGACACAGTAAGTGTTGCTTCTGCGCATGCGCAGTCCCTATGCTTCCACCTGCTGTTGGGGGTTGCATTGGTTCACTTGCTTGGAGGCCCACAATTCACGGCGATGCTGCAGGGTCATCAATGGCTCGCCAACTGATAGCGCTGCCACCAACGGACCACTACCGGGCCGTGAGCGGCACATTTCAGCCGGCAGTGACCCATCACTGCCAGCTGGTGGCCAGCAGTTTCCCAGCACTTGTGTTTTTGCTGGGTAATAAACAGAAAGAAGATGAATATAGAAAACTCAAGTTGTAAGAGTGACATAATGAATCAGAAAAAATGTTCAGCAATAACAAATTGCCAAGTTACCTAGTCGCCTGAGAGAGAATTTAAACCTGAATAGCAATACTAAAGTACTACAAATTCTTAAACATTGCAATAAAAAAGGAAATATTAATTTTTTCTAAAGCACAGATTCTTGAAAGAAAACTGGATTATAAAAACCCCCTACTCCACAACTTCTGACAACACAAAAACGAGAATAAAATAAAGACAATAATAAACTAAAGAAATGTTTTGTGAAGGTTATATGACATAAACAATTAGTTGCAATATGTACAAAGTATTTCAGAAGTGCTTTAAGTGCATAATTAAGTAGTTATTAAGACTTTAACTACATTGAAAACACATCGCAGACTACAAGAACAATGGAACGGCCGGCTGCTTAGCCTTAGTTCCCTAAAAAACGCGCAAAGTTACCAAGAAAAGAAAGAGTTAAAATCCGCAAAAAAGTTAATAGACTTGCTAGTGCCTAAATGCTTAAAGCAAAAAAAGAAAAAATGTTCAAGAAGTTCAAACATTGAACTATGAAAACCTAAAACCCAAAGACAATGAAGAGAGCTTACCTCTTATGCAACTTAACTTCTTCCACTCTTGAGGAAACATGGCCGACCTTTTACCCCAAACTTCCAAACACCCCTGCCACTCCCTAGTCGCTGGGGGCAGTGTGGGTGTGGCTGATGGCCTCCACACACTGAAAAAAATCTTACTCGCGGAGATTTTAACTAGAGAAAAATATAATTAAGATTGTGTTTCAAGAATCTGTGCTTTAGAAAAAATTAATATTTCCTTTTTTATTGCAATGTTTAAGAATTTGTAGTACTTTAGTATTGCTATTCAGGTTTAAATTCTCTCTCAGGCGACTAGGTAACTTGGCAATTTGTTATTGCTGAACATTATTTCTGATTCATTATGTCACTCTTAAAACTTGAGTTTTCTATAATCATCTTCTTTCTGTTTATTAGTAACAGATGAAGAGCATGGGTCGGGCCAGGAAGGTTATGGATGCAAGCTAAATTGTTAACTAAAGGTTGGTCATACAACTCTGTGGAGGTTATGACATATATATATTTTTTAAATTTTTTTTGGTGGGCTTATTACTTGCATCTATGACCTTGCAGAAACCCATTTTCCAAATAAATCTTTGTGGAAGTGAGAAAATGCAGAGTTTTTGCTGGTCCTTGATAAAGCCAAGGCTCAGTATTCTCGACACTTTCTACATTCAGTTGTTCTTTTTTTTCTCTTTTTACTCACACCGGTCAATACATAACCTTTTCTATGTTGTACTTGGTATGAGTCAAAAAATTTTTTGCTTCAGTCTCTTCTTAATAGATTGTGAATTCTGAATTTTCATAACTGCTGCGTTGCGCGTTTTGATCTTCAGGTTATTTTGCAACTTTCGTTTTAAATTCTTAAGTTTTTCTTATGTTTTCGGCTGTGCTCTTAAGTATATATATATATATATCATCATCATCATTGTCAACCATTATCAATCCACTGCTGGACGAAGGTCTCCCCAAGTTTCCTCCACAACGGTCTGTCTTGTGCCAGTCTCCTCCATGTCACTCCCGCATATTTACGAATTTCATCCACCCATCTCCCATGTGGTCTTTTTCTGGGTCTTTTCCTGTCCCTTGGAATCCAATCTAAAATTTCGGCTGTCCATCTATGGTCTTTCCTTCTGGCAGTATGTCCAGCCCATTGCCATTTCAGGGATTTAACTCTGATCATGATGTCTTCCACTCTCGTCATTTTTCGGATCCACGAGTTCCTCTTCTTATCTCTCCTGGTTATACCAAGTATGCACCTCTCCATGCTTCTTTGAGTTGTCTGCAGCCTTTGTATGTCTCTTTTAGTTAAGGTCCACGTCTCTGCACCATACGTAAGCACTGGAAGGATGCATTGATCAAACACTTTTCTTTTAAGACATAATGGCATATTGCTCTTGAAAATTATGCTGTTTCTTCCAAAAGCTCTCCAGGCAAGTTTTGTACGCCGATTAATTTCTTCATCAATGTGACCCTCACTTGATATCTGCTGTCCAAGATAAACATACGTATCTGTTATCTCCAGTTTTTCTCCATCAATCGATAAATCTTCATTTCTTGTAAAAGCATTGAACATCACTTTTGTCTTCTGAAAGTTCATTTTTAATCCCACTTCTTTACTCTTGTCAGCAAGTTCCTGGATCATACTCTGCAGCTCTGATGGGGTAGTTGCAAAAATGACTACGTCATCAGCAAAACGAAGGTGGGTTAGATAATCTCCATTAATCTTTATCCCTTTGTTTTCCCAGTTCAGTGATTGAAAGACATTTTCCAATGTGGCAATAAAGAGCTTCGGAGATATGGTGTCACCTTGTCTCACTCTATATATATATATATATATATGAGTATTATACATATATATATATATATATATGTGTATAATACTCTCGTAGAGTTTGCAGAGGCAGAAGGGTTTTTCATCATAAACTCCTTCAAGAAAAAGCCACACGGGAAATGGACATGGAAACATCCAAATGGAACGGCAAGTGAAATTGATTTTATTATGTGTAACACAAATTTGGTCATCGAAGACTGCAGTGTGCTAAACAAGTTCAACACAGGTAGTGACCATAGATTGGTGAGATGTAAGATGCACCTCAACACTAAACTCCAACGTGGCAAGCTCATAAGACAAACAAAATGTATTGACATCCCAGCAAAAACACAAATGCTGGGAAACTGCTGGCCACCAGCTGGCAGTGATGGGTCACTGCTGGCTGAAATCTGCCGCTCACGGCCCGGAAGTGGTCCGTTGGTGGCAGCGCTATCAGTTGGCGAGCCATTGATGGCCCTGCAGCATCGCCGTGAATTGTGGGCCTCCAAGCAAGTGCCACTAGTGGCCCGTTGCTGGCAACCAATGCAACCCCCAACAGCAGGTGGAAGCATAGGGACTGCGCATGCGCAGAAGCAACACTCGATGTGTCTCTCATGGTACCAGTTAATTGAAGACGACGCTATCACCATCGTGTTATTTTAGTGGATGTTAAAAAAAAAATCCATATGTAGAGTGGCGAATTAATTTCCTAATGAAATTTTACGTCGACGAAGATATCAGATTAAGCCGTGAAATACTAGATTACAGCCATGAAATACACCCACTCCATTCCCATGAATAACAATTCATGGAATGGAGTGGATGAATAACAAGAAAAAATTTGAAACCGCTTGAAACAAATATCCTGGAAAACCATTAAAACAGCGTTTGTTGGGAAAAAAAAAGAATTATACGCGTACAAAATTTATTCATTATTTGAAAGAAAAAAAAAAGCAACGCTATGTGGTGTACTCATCCATGGGTTGAATACACAAGACTGGGAGGAATTCGCTTCTAAAAATAACGAGAAGTAAAATAAAATATCTCTTACTCTTTAAAACAAATGTAGCTTCGGACAACGGAAAGGAAAGACACAACGTTAAAAATGTAACAGAATGTGACATGAACCCGGGTAAATATATATTTATTCAACAATCTCTTTTCAAGACGGCAAGGACAGTACAAAACTTTCGAAAGCGACTCTAAGTATGTACACGCCTTGAAAATGAGTGAAGTTCCCTTAAGGTAAAAAATAAAAAACTATCGTTACGTTGAAAAAATTAATTTATGAATTATATGAAACTGACTTTTATGAAAAATAACTCTCAATATTGTAAAATGAAAGAAGGAAGCATTCGATTACAAATTGCATGCCAAACAGATAGCTTCCAGCACATGTCCTAGCGTAGTGAATTAGTCCGGTCGGTAGCGAGCGCGGCTTCCACGCAAGTGACCCAGGATCAAATCTAGTCAGATGCAAAAGGGCGTTTTTCCGGTATGATGAGAAAATTTCACCAGCGCAGTGCGTTAATTCACAAGCTTCGTAAGGGTAGAAAAAAATTGTAGCTTTAGAAAACTGCGGTTATCTTTGCTTTTTTTTTATTATTATGGCTACTACTGGGAAATTGGCGGATAAGATTCGGCAAGCCACCAGTTACGTCACGTGGTTTTTGGCTGCCACTAGCGGACCACATTGGGCTAGCCATCATTTCTGGCACGTGCTTGCAGGGCCACTGAAGGGCCACTTGTGGCAGCTACTGCCTGTGATGGACCACTGATAGCCCTGTTGGCATATGACAACCGATGGGGTGCCAACTTTTGGCCAGCTGTTGGCCTGAAGTGCTGGCAGTTCTGTTGGCCGCCCGGAAATTTTATTGACGGTTCGGCAGCGGCAGCATAGTGCTGCGCCAGCAAGACTGTTTTTGCTGGGATAACCAACCTTAAAAAACACCATAATACCTTCAAGTTGGAACTGAAGAACAGATTCTCCGCTTTAGAAGACCTAACATCGGAAGAAGTGGATATTTCCGAAGGTAACGGAAAAGTAACCAAAGCTCTTATGGAAACAGCAACAAAATTAGCTGGGTCTAAGAACAAGTTGCACGTGAACAAATTACCGGGAAAAACCAAAATGGTGATGCAAAAAAGAAGAGAGATAAGGACAACTAAAGAAGATGTGACTTCCAAAGTGGAATATATAGAGTTATGCAAGACAGTACGAAAAAGTATTACTGAAGACGTAAGGAAATTCAACTGTGAACTAGTGAGGAAAGCAATTGAAAACAACCAAAGCCTAAAGATAGCAAAGGGACATCTCAGTATGGGGAGAAAACAGATTATGGCTCTGAGAAAAGAAGATGGTTCTGTAACAAGAAATAGAGGCGAAATTTTGACAAGAGTGAAAGATTTCTACTCCAAATTATATGAAAGGGATGATACATGTACTCCAGACATCATGATAGGTACCAGTACCAGAGTTCTTCCAGTCCTCGCAGCAGAACTTGCACATGCCATCAAGAACATGAAACGGGGAAAAGCTCCAAGAGAAGATGGAATTACTGTAGACATCATACAAGAAGCAAGTGGAGAAAATGAAACAGTACTCTCCCAAATTTTCACTCGATGCCTTAATGAAGGGAAGATTCCTGAGGATTGGAACAACGCGACAATGATCGTGCTGCATAACAAAGGTGACATTGAGGATCTCAGGAACAACTGACCTATCAGCCTCCTATCAGTGGTTTATAAAATCTTCACTAAAGTTCTTTCACACCGCTTGAAGGTAACACTGGACATGGCTCAACCGAGAGAGCAAGCTGGATTCAGGAGTGGCTACAGCACTATAGATCATATCCACGCACTCAGAGAACTAATTGAAAGAGCGAAGGAATATGAACTCCCATTGTGCGTGGCTTTTATCGATTATAAAAAGACCTTTGATTCGGAGAAACCATCAGCAGTTACAATGGCTTTGAAATCCTGCGGTGCTGAACATGCATACATTAATATTATTAATAACATCTATGAGAATGTAAGTGCAAAGATACGGCTGTTTGAAAATACAACACACATAAAAACTGGAAAGGGAGTGAGACAAGGTGACACCATATCTCCCAAGCTCTTCAATGCTACATTCGAAAATGTCTTTCAAAAACTGAACTGGAAAAACAAAGGGATAAAGATTAATGGAGATTATCTAACTCACCTTCGTTTTGCTGATGACTTAGTCATTTTTGCAACTACCCCATCAGAGCTGCAGAGTATGATCCAGGAACTTGCTGACAAGAGTAAAGAAGTGGGATTAAAAATGAACTTTCAGAAGACAAAAGTGATGTTCAATGCTTTTACAAGAAATGAAGATTTATCGATTGATGGAGAAAAGCTGGAGATAACAGATACGTACGTTTATCTTGGACAGTAGATAACAAGTGAGGGTCACATTGATGAAGAAATTAATCGGCGTATAAAACTTGCCTGGAGAGCTTTTGGAAGAAACAGCATAATTTTCAAGAGCAAAATGCCATTATGTCTTAAAAGAAAAGTGTTTGATCAATGCATCCTTCCAGTGCTTACGTATGGTGCAGAGACGCGGACCTTAACTAAAAGAGACATACAAAGGCTGCAGACAACTCAAAGAAGGATGGAGAGGTGCATACTTGGTGTAACCAGAAGAAATAAGAAGAGGAACTTGTGGATCCGAAAAATGACAAGAGTGGAAGACATCATGATCAGAGTTAAATCCCTGAAATGGCAATGGGCTGGACATACTGCCAGAAGGAGAGACCATCGATGGACAGCTGAAATTTTAGATGGGATTCCAATTGACTGGAAAAGACCCAGAAGAAGACCACATGGGAGATGGGTGGATGAAATTCGAAGGTATACGGGAGTAACATGGAGGAAACTGGCACAAGGCAGACCGTTGTGGAAGAGGCTTGGAGAGACCTTCGTCCAGCAGTGGATTGATAATGGTTGACAATGATGACGATCATGATATATATGTATATATATATATACACTGCTGGACAATTGCTAAGGAGGGATCATAAACAGCTATATAGCGCATTAAAAAGTAAGTGTGGTTGGATGCCAAGTGAAATAAAATAATGTCAGAATGCCTGGACATTACAAGACAGACAATTTATTGTGCTTTGAAATCCAGAAGGCTTTGGAACGTGTTCAAGGGATAAACAGGCCATTTTGTGCAGAATACGTAAACGTGAAAAAAATGCAATTACCCTCCGCAGGCGTTCCGGCGTAAGATGTCAATACGGGATATGGCCATCATGGAGGGCGATGCAAGATTCCACACGTCGTGTCATGCTTTGCACAACATTATCAAGCAGCTGTTGGGGTAATTTATCCCGTTCCTCTGTCAGTGCACGGATGAGGGTATCCTTGTCTATTGGAGGGCATTGGCGAACAGCAAGACTCTTCCCCAAAGCATCCCACACATTTTCAATGGGATTCAGATCTGGAGAACGTGCTGGTCATTCGAGGCGTTGAATATCCTCGCTCTCAAGACACTCCTGGACAGCGACGTTTCGATGACATGTTGCGTTGTCGTCCATGAAAATGAATCTATCACCGACAGCACCACGGAACATGCGAACATGAGGTAGCAGAACATCATTAATGTATCGTTCGCCAGTCATAGACCCAGTTGGAAGCACATAGAGGGACGTACGGCCATAGATCATGATGCCAGCCCATACCATGACACTACATGTCGGATATCGGTCCCTTTCCTGTATGTTTGCTGGACAATATGCAGTACCACTATCACACCAGATCAGTTGTCGTCGACAATCAGACGATAGACTGTATCTACTCTCATCTGAGAAGAGGACAGCAGACCAGTCGTTATCAGTCCAATTGCAATGTTGATGGCACCATTGCAAACGGGCGGTACGGTGACGTCTGGACAATGGGATACACACAACAGGACGGCGGGCGTATAGTCCTCCTTCATGCAAACGTCTGGCGACAGTTTTTCGGGAGATCCGCTTGCCAGTAGCAGCCATAAACTGATTTGCTACCTCACTAGCTGCGCTGCGCCGGTGTCTTTTTGTTGATAGCACTATGTACCGATCTTCTGCAGGTGTCGTACAGCGAACACGACCTCCCCCGTGACGTTTGCTACACTCTCCATTTGTTGGAAATGATTTCCAAAGGCTTGAAACAACACTGTGGCTGACGTCGAACTCCATGACAATATCTGTTATTTTTCGCCCTTCTTCAATCTTGCCAATAATACGGCCACGCGTAAAATCATGTAGGTGATGTCGGGAAGACATACTGAAAATTGCAAGTTCGTCAATTGATTCTTTCCCTTTCAACTTTGCGTTTGAACAACAACGGTCAATACGCGTCAAATCCTTTATATCTCTTATCAGCGCTATGACGTCACGAACAAGTTCGGCAATCCAAAATTTGCATACGCACAACACGTCTTACTGTATCCCGCACTTATGCTAATTTCCACATTTTCCTGCCTTCCATTTTATGGTTGCTATCGTTGCTATTGTCATCCGTCCTTAGCAATTGTCCGGCAGTGTATATACCCAAGAACAGATTTAAAGACAAAAATTTTTTATCTAAGAATTTAAAACTAAATTTGCTTAAAAAACAACCTGAAGATAATAGTGTATATAAATATATGTATATATATATATGTGTACATCGACAGAGCTGCACGACTCGTTATCCAACTCTCGAAAAGATACCAGGCTCAGATTATTCAAACTTATGCACCCACCACAAGTCATCCTGAAGAAGAAATTGAAGAATTTTATGAGGAAATTTGTCATCTAAATAATAAAGGTAAGCAGCACTTGAAAATAATTATGGGAGATTTCAATGCAAAAATAGGGCAACGGCAACAGAATGAAACTTCAGTAGGTAAATTCGGTCATGGCAACAGAAACCAGCGTGGAAATACTCTCGTTGAGTTTGCAGAGGCAGAAGGGTTTTTCATCTTGAACTCCTTCTTCAAGAAAAAGCCACACAGGAAATGGACATGGAGACATCCAAATGGGACGACAAATGAAATTGATTTTATTATGTGTAACAAAAAATTCGTCATAGAAGACTGCAGTGTGCTAAACAAGTTCAACACAGGTAGTGACCATAGATTGGTGAGATGTAAGATGCACCTCAACACTAAACTTGAACGTGGCAAGCTCATAAGACAAACAAAATCTATTGACATAACCAACCTTAAAAAACACCATAATACCTTCAAGTTGGAACTGAAGAACAGGTTCTCTGCTTTAGAAGGCCTAACATCGGAAGAAGTGGACATCTCTGAAGTTAACAGAAAAGTAACCAAAGCTCTTATGGAAACAGCAACAAAATTAGCTGGGTCTAAGAACAAGTTGCATGTAAATAAATTATCAGGAAAAACGAAAATGTTGATGCAAAAAAGAAGAGAGATGAGGACAACTAAAGAAGATGCGACTTCCAAAGTGGAATATATAGAGCTATGCAAGACAGTACGAAAAAGTATCACTGAAGACGTAAGAAAATTCAACTGTGAACTAGTGAGGAAAGCAATTGAAAACAACCAAAGCCTAAAGATAGCAAAGGGACATCTCAGTAAGGGAAGAAAACAGATTATGGCACTGAGAAAAGAAGATGGTTCTGTAACAAGAAATAGAGGCGAAATTTTGACAAGAGTGAAAGATTTCTACTCCAAATTATATGAAAGGGATGATACATGCACTCCAGACATCATGAAAGATACCAGTACCAGAGTTCCTCCAGTCCTTCCAGCAGAAGTTGCACATGCAATCAAGAACATGAAGCGGGGAAAAGCTCCAGGAGAAGATGGAATTACTGTAGACATCATACAAGAAGCAAGTGGAGAAATCGAAACAGTACTCGCCCAAATTTTCACTCGATGCCTTAATGAAGGAAAGATTCCTGAGGATTGGAACACCGCTACAATGATCCTGCTACATAAGAAAGGTGACATTGAGGATCTCGGAAACTACAGACCTATCAGCCTCCTATCAGTAGTTTATAAAATCTTCACTAAAGTTCTTTCACACCGCTTGAAGGTAACACTGGACATGGCTCAACCGAGAGAACAAGCTGGATTCAGGAGTGGCTACAGCACAATAGATCATATCCATGTGCTGAGAGAACTAATTGAAAGAGCGAGGGAATATGAACTTCCATTGTGCATGGCTTTTATCGATTATGAAAAAGCCTTTGATTCGGTGAAACCATCAGCAGTTACAATGGCTCTGAAAACCTGCGGTATTGAAGATGCATACATTAATATTATTAATAACATCTATGAAAATGCAAGTGCAAAGATTAGGCTGTTTGAAAATACAACACACATAAAAATTGGAAAGGGAGTGAGACAAGGTGACACCATATCTCCGAAGCTCTTTAATGCCACATTGGAGGGTGTTTTTCAGTCACTGAGCTGGGAAAACAAGGGGATAAAGATTAATGGAGATTATCTAACCCACCTTCGTTTTGCTGATGACGTAGTCATTTTTGCAACTAGCCCATCAGAGCTGCAGAGTATGATCCAGGAACTTGCTGACAAGAGTAAAGAAGTGGGATTAAAAATGAACTTTCGGAAGACAAAAGTGATGTTCAATTTTTTACAAGAAATGAAGATTTATCGATTGATGGAGAAAAGCTGGAGATAACCGACACGTACGTTTATCTTGGACAGCAGATATCAAGTGAGGGTCACATTGATGAAGAAATTAATCGGCGTACAAAACTTGCCTGGAGAGCTTTTGGAAGAAACAGCATAATTTTCAAGAGCAATATGCCATTATGTCTTAAAAGAAAAGTGTTTGATCAATGCATCCTTCCAGTGCTTACGTATGGTGCAGAGACGTGGACCTTAACTAAAAGAGACATACAAAGGCTGCAGACAACTCAAAGAAGCATGGAGAGGTGCATGCTTGGTGTAACCAGGAGAGATAAGAAGAGGAACTCGTGGATCCGAAAAATGACAAGAGTGGAAGACATCATGATCAGAGTTAAATCCCTGAAATGGCAATGGGCTGGACATACTGCCAGAAGGACAGATCATCGATGGACAGCCGAAATTTTAGATTGGATTCCAAGGGACAGGAAAAGACCCAGAAGAAGACCACATGGGAGATGGGTGGATGAAATTCGAAAGTATGCAGGGGTGACATGGAGGAGACTGGCACAAGACAGACCGTTGTGGAGGAAACTTGGGGAGACCTTCGTCCAGCAGTGGATTGATAATGGTTGACAATGATGATGATGATATATATATGATAATGGTTGACAATGATGATGATATATATATATATATATACATCATCATCATCATCATTGTCAACCATTATCAATCCACTGCTGGACGAAGGTCTCCCCAAGTTTCCTCCACAACAATAATATTGGAGACTGGCACAAGACTCTCTGTCTTGTGCCAGTCTCCTCCATGTCACTCCCGCATATTCGTAAATTCGTAAATATATATATATATATATATATATATATATATATATATATATATATATACTGAAGAGCAAAACTGAAGACTAAGGAAAATCTTTAGAATTTAAAACGAAAGTTGCAAAAAAACCTGAAGTTCAAAACGCGCAACGCAGCAGTTTTGAAAATTCAGAATTCACATTCTATTAAGAAGATACCTAAGCAAAAAATACATATATAATTTTGACTCACACCAAGTACAACATAGAAAAGTTATGTATCTACCTGTGTGAGTAAAAGGAGAAAAGATAAAAAAATAAAATAAAACAACTGAATGTAGAAGGTGTCGAGAATACTGAGCCTTGGCTTTATCAAGGACCAGCAAAAACTCTGCATTTTCTCACTTCCACAAAGACCTAGTTGGAAATGGGTTTCTGCAAGGCCATAGATGCAAGTAACATTCCCACCTAAAATTGTTTTAAAAAATATATATATGTCATGTCCTCCGCAGAATTGTATGACCTAGCACTAGTTAACAATTTCGCTTGCATCCATGAACCTTCCTGGCCCGACCCATGCTCTTCATCTGTTACTATTAAACAGAGAGAAGAAGATTAAAGAGAACTCAAGCTGTGAGAGTGACATAATAATTAGAAATAATTTTCAGCTATAACGAAATGCCAAGTTCGTTTGAGAGAGAATTTAAACCTGAAAAACAATGCAAAAGAAATCCAAATTTTTTCATTGCAATTAAAAAAAGGAAATATTAATTTTTAAAAAACAGATTTTTGAAAGAAAACTTGAGTCTAAAACCCCCTACTCTACAACTTATGACAGCACGAAAACGAGAATAAGTTAAAGACAATAATTAACTAAAGAAAACTTTGTGAAAGTTATATGACTTAAACAGTTAGTTGCAATATGTACAAAGTATTTCAGCAGTGCTTTAAGTGCATAATTAATTAGTTATTAAGTACTTAACTACTTTGAAAATACAGCGCAAAGAAAAGGAACAAGCTTAGCCATCTGCTGTTCCTAGGTTCCCCAAAAGACGCGCAAAGTTACAAAGAAAAGAAAGAGTTAAAACCCGCAAAAATGTTAACAGACAAGCCAGTGCCTAAAAGCTGAAAAGCAAAAAATCAACAGAGAAAAAGTACATGAAGTACAAACATTGAACTTATAAAACCTAAAACCCAAATACAAGGAAGAGAGCTTACCTCTTGTGCGACGAAACTTTCTCCTCACAAGAGTAAAACATGGCTGACCTCTTCCGCCACTCCCTAGTAGCTGGGGGCAGTGTGGGTGGGGCTGATGGCCTCCCCACACTGAAAAAAAAAAAAAAAAAAAGCTTAAAAATCTGTTTATAAAAGAAAATAAAAACAAATAAAAAAGAAAACTAGTTATTCATCACTAGGATAGCTATACTAAAAATAGTAAAACCAACATTAAAATTAATAAGATTCTGATTAATCTATAGAAGCTCACTAAGGTGATTTAATACATGCAAAGATTATTAAATACACTACTCGTGTATTTTATAATATTTCTCATGTATTCTGGAGAGTTAATTCTGCTCTTTCTGATCATACAGATCCACTGTCTTAAGTTTATATATTTTTTTCTCTGGTTAAAATCTCCGCGAGTTGGTTTCTTTCTGTATGAGGAGGCCATCAGCCCCACCCAAACTGCCCCCCAGCGACTAGGGAGTGGCGGAAGAGGTCAGCCATGTTTTACTCTTGTGAGGAGAAAGTTTCGTCGCACAAGAGGTAAGCTCTCTTCCTTGTATTTGGGTTTTAGGTTTTATAAGTTCAATGTTTGTACTTCATGTACTTTTTCTCTGTTGATTTTTTGCTTTTCAGCTTTTAGGCACTGGCTTGTCTGTTAACATTTTTGCGGGTTTTAACTCTTTCTTTTCTTTGTAACTTTGCGCGTCTTTTGGGGAACCTAGGAACAGCAGATGGCTAAGCTTGTTCCTTTTCTTTGCGCTGTATTTTCAAAGTAGTTAAGTACTTAATAACTAATTAATTATGCACTTAAAGCACTGCTGAAATACTTTGTACATATTGCAACTAACTGTTTAAGTCATATAACTTTCACAAAGTTTTCTTTAGTTAATTATTGTCTTTAACTTATTCTCGTTTTCGTGCTGTCATAAGTTGTAGAGTAGGGGGTTTTAGACTCAAGTTTTCTTTCAAAAATCTGTTTTTTAAAAATTAGTATTTTCTTTTTTTAATTGCAATGTAAAAATTTGGATTTCTTTTGCATTGATTTTCAGGTTTAAATTCTCTCTCAAACGAACTTGGCATTTCGTTATAGCTGAAAATTATTTCTAATTATTATGTCACTCTCACAGCTTGAGTTCTCTTTAATCTTCTTCTCTCTGTTTAATAGTAACAGATGAAGAGCATGGGTCGGGCCAGGAAGGTTCATGGATGCAAGCGAAATTGTTAACTAGTGCTAGGTCATACAATTCTGCGGAGGACATGACATATATATATTTTTTAAAACAATTTTAGGTGGGAATGTTACTTGCATCTATGGCCTTGCAGAAACCCATTTCCAACTAGGTCTTTGTGGAAGTGAGAAAATGCAGAGTTTTTGCTGGTCCTTGATAAAGCCAAGGCTCAGTATTCTCGACACCTTCTACATTCAGTTGTTTTATTTTATTTTTTTATCTTTTCTCCTTTTACTCACACAGGTAGATACATAACTTTTCTATGTTGTACTTGGTGTGAGTCAAAATTATATATGTATTTTTTGCTTAGGTATCTTCTTAATAGAATATATATATATATATATATATATGTATACATACATCTATATATACATGCATACATATAGACTGAGTGGCCACTTTATTATAACCACCTGACAGTTTTAAGCAAATGAGCTATGGCTGCATGCTGTTGCCGCCAAAGGGCGAGGCTAATATAAAAAGGGAAAACTTAGTCCTTGCGACAGTAGTAGAAGTGATTTTTGGGTGACGAGATGGGTAAAAAATGCGATTTGACGGACGTTCAACGTGGGATGATTGAAGGAACTCTGAGCCATGGAGCGAGTATCACCGAAACCGCCGCATTCGTGAAATGTTCCAGAGCAGCTGTTGTTAAAGTGTTTAAAGACTCGACTGTCAGTACGTGCAACGTGTGGTCGTCATCAACTAGTGACTGCTCGGGCGGAAGCGGAACGGAGAGTGTCCAGACTGGTAACAGACAACAAAAGGGCTACAATGCCGCAAATTACAGACCATCTTAATCAAGGGTCCCCTCAAATGATCTCTGCACGCACTGTTCGCTGTACACTGCATCGGAACAGATATGGCAGTCGAAGGTCTGTTCGAACACCTTTGCTGTCTGCAGTTAACAAGAGAAAACGTCTCCAGTTCGCACAGGAGCACAAGGATTGGACAGTCGATAATTGGAAACAAATTATGTGGTCCGCTGAATCACGTTTTCAGTTGCACCATGCCGATGTCCGAGTGAGAATTTGGCTGAAACAGCACGAAAGCATGAACCCCAAATGCATTGCTACAACCCTTCAAGCTGGTGGAGGCAACGTTATGGTGTGGGGAATGTTTTCCTGGCATGCTTTGGGCCCTTTAATTCGTGTTGATCAACGTCTGGCTGGAACATCATATCTAAACATCGTTGCGGACCAAGTTCATCCTGTCATGTGGATGGGTTATCCCAATGGTGATGGCTACTTTCAACAAGATAATGCGTCCTGCCATAGTGCTCGTATTGTACAGGATTGGTTTCAGGAACATGCCGGCGAGTTTACTTTGCTTAGGTGGCCCCCACAATCTCCAGATCTCAACCCCATTGAGAATTTGTGGGATGAAGTTGAACGAGCCATCAAACAGCTGGATCCACAACCCTGCAATCTCACACTCCTGGAAAGTGCTATTCATCAAGCATGGTCTCAGATTCCACAAACCACCTGTCAACATCTCGTGGAGTCCATGCCACGAAAAATCGTAACAGGATTAAAGGCAAAAGGTGGCACAACGAAGTAATGAGGGGGTGGTCATAATAAAGTGGCCACTCAGTGTATATACATGCATATATGTAGGGTGCAGTGGCGTATCTTGGGTGCGAAACCTGGGCTATCTCCCCCTCGGCTCCCTCCCCCCAGTACTGTTTTTTTTTTTTCATTCCGAAGTAAGTTTAATTTTTAATTGTTCAGTAGTAGAAGTAACTTCTTTTTCTAAATTTTAGGTACATGTGATTGCTAACATGATACCAAATAATTATGAGGATTAGGATTTGAACACTTATTTGTACATGAACTCCATTATTCTCCTGAATACTTTATTTGTACATGAATTCCATTCTTCTTCTGAATACTGTATTTGTACATGAACTCCGTTCTTCTTCTCCTTTTGTGTGAACTTGAGTGTTACATTTTCATAAAATGTTTCTTACGAGTACTTTTTCATATTTAAAAAGAATGTTTTTCTCTATTGACAAAACAGATAAGTTTTTCGAATGTGCATGTCCTTGTGTGGCTCTAAGATATATCTTGATTCTTTTTAATGCTGAAAAACTTCTTTCGGCAGTTGCAGTTGTTGATGGAAAGCTTAATATGAGGTCTGCTAATTTCTGCACCTTACTAAACACTACGTCCAATGTATTCAACTTTATGTAACACGTAATGTCTCTTACTGATTTGTTTTTGTATTCATCAAGGGAACAAAACACCTTCAAATAATTTTTTAGTCGAGCTGTATCAAAATGTGAAGCATAGAGTTTTTTAAGTTCTGACAGTAAGATGTTTAGGGAAGCTTTCACAAAATTTATCAAAACAGTTCGAATCCAACAAAGCCACCAATTTAAGATATAATATCTCTGATTTTAATTCATTAACACTTCACAAAAACACAAACAACTCTGGCGAAGCACTCTTATGGGCGGGAATATGCGAGTGCCTGAGATAGTCTAAGTCTCCTCTATTCTGAGCGAACCGTTTCTCAAAGCAATGGCGCATTCCCCTCTACGAGCTGATTCATGTTGTCATGGGAACGTTAGGAGGCGACTGTACGGAAGGTTTTCGCATCAGAACTGCGAAGAATCTGGAAGAGCTGCTTGCGTTATGCCGTTGGTTTTCGCTCGCCAGACTGAGTCAAAGAAGCGAATCCGCACGCGTGTTTTTTTACGCACCGAAAGCATCGACATATTTTAATACCGTTGATAATTGACTTTTATTTGTGTATATTTAATTCAGTTTTATTTGTGCATTTTCTGGGCTTCGCAGCTAGTCTAGCTAGCCTCTAATATACGCCACTGGTGGAGTGTTCAAAAAGTTTCTCCGCAGTGGGTATCTTAGGTTAATGGAAATGAACCAAATGCTAAGATACCTAGTTTTTTGCTATCATCATCATCATCATCATCATCATTGTCAACCATTATCAATACACTGCTGGACGAAGGTCTCCCCAAGTTTCCTCCACAACGGTCTGTCTTGTGCCAGTCTCCTCCATGTCACTCCCGCATACTTTCGAATTTCATCCACCCATCTTCCATGTGGTCTTCTTCTGGGTCTTTTCCTGTCCCTTGGAATCCAATCTAAAATTTCGGCTGTCCATCGATGGTCTGTTCTTCTGGCAGTATGTCCAGCTCATTGCCATTTCAGGGATTTAACTCTGATCATGATGTCTTCCACTCTTGTCATTTTTCGGATCCACGTGTTCCTCTTCTTATCTCTCCTGGTTACACCAAGCATGCACCTCTCCATGCTACTTTGAGTTGTCTGCAGCCTTTGTATGTCTCTTTTAGCTAAGGTCCAGGTCTCTGCACCATACGTAAGCACTGGAAGGATGCATTGATCAAACACTTTTCTTTTAAGACATAATGGCATATTGCTCTTGAAAATTATGCCGTTTCTTCCAAAAGCTCTCCAGGCAAGTTTTGTACGCCGATTAATTTCTTCACCAATGTGACCCTCACTTGATATCTGCTGTCCAAGATAAACGTACGTGTCTGTTATCTCCAGCTTTTCTCCATCAATCGATAAATCTTCATTTCTTGTAAAAGCATTGTACATCACTTTTGTCTTCTGAAAGTTCATTTTTAATCCCACTTCTTTACTCTTGTCAGCAAGTTCCTGGATCATACTCTGTAGCTCTGATGGGGTAGTTGCAAAAATGACTATGTCATCAGCAAAACGAAGGGGGTTAGATAATCTCCATTAATCTTTATCCCTTTGTTTTCCCAGTTCAGTGATTGAAAGACATTTTCCAATGTGGCATTAAAGAGCTTCGGAGATATGGTGTCACCTTGTCTCACTCCTTTTCCAATTTTTATGTGTGTTGTATTTTCAAACAGCCGAATCTTTGCACTTGCATTTTCATAGATGTTATTAATAATATTAATGTATGCATCTTCAATACCGCAGGATTTCAGAGCCATTGCAACTGCTGATGGTTTCACCGAATCAAAGGCTTTTTCATAATCGATAAAAGCCATGCACAATGGAAGCTCATATTCCCTCGCTCTTTCAATTAGTTCTCTCAGTACGTGGATATGATCTATTGTGCTGTAGCCACTCCTGAATCCAGCTTGTTCTCTCGGTTGAGCCATGTCCAGTGTCACCTTCAAGCGGTGTGAAAGAACTTTAGTGAAGATTTTATAAACCACTGATAGGTCTGTAGTTCCTGAGATCCTCAATGTCACCTTTTTTATGTAGCAAGATCATTGTAGCGTTGTTCCAATCCTCAGGAATTTTCCCTTCATTAAGGCATCGAGTAAAAATTTGGGCGAGTACTGTTTCGATTTCTCCACTTGCTTCTTGTATGATGTCTACAATAATTCCATCTTCTCCTGGAGCTTTTCCTCGCTTCATGTTCTTGATTGCATGTGCAACTTCTGCTGGAAGGACTGGAAGAACTCTGGTACCTTTCATGATGTCTGGAGTACATGTATCATCCCTTTCATATAATTTGGAGCAGAAATCTTTCACTCTTGTCAAAATTTCGCCTCTATTTCTTGTTACAGAACCATCTTCTTTTCTCAGTGCCATAATCTGTTTTTTCCCCTTACTGAGATGTCCCTTTGCTATCTTTAGGCTTCGGTTGTTTTCAATTGCTTTCCTTACTAGTTCACAGTTGAATTTCCTTACGTCTTCAGTGATACTTTTTCGTACTGTCTTGCATAGCTCTATATATTCCACTTTGGAAGTCACATCTTCTTTAGTTGTCCTCATCACTCTTCTTTTTTGCATCAACATTTTGGTTTTTCCTGATAATTTGTTCACATGCAATTTGTTCTGAGACCCAGCTAATTTTGTTGCTGTTTCCATAAGAGCTTTGGTTACTTTTCTGTTAACTTCAGAAATATCCACTTCTTCCGATGTTAGGCCTTCTAAAGCAGAGAATCTGTTCTTCAGTTCCAATTTGAAGGTATTATGGTGTTTTTTAAGGTTGGTTATGTCAATACATTTTGTTTGTCTTATGAGCTTGCTACGTTCGAGTTTAGTGTTGAGGTGCATCTTACATCTCACCAATCTATGGTCACTGCCTGTGTTGAACTTGTTTAGCACACTGCAGTCTTCTATGACGAATTTTTTGTTACACGTAATAAAATCAATTTCACTTGTCGTCCCATTTGGATGTCTCCATGTCCATTTCCTGTGTGGCTTTTTCTTGAAAAAGGAGTTCAAGATGAAAAACCCTTCTGCCTCTGGAAACTCAACGAGAGTATTTCCACGCTGGTTTCTGTTGCCGTGACCGAATTTACCAACTGAAGTTTCATTCTGTTTCCGTTGCCCTATTTTTGCATTGAAATCTCCCATAATTATCTTCAAGTGCTGCTTACCTTTATTATTTAGATCACGAATTTCCTCATAAAATTCTTCAATTTCTTCTTCAGCATGACTTGTGGTGGGTGCATAAGTTTGAATAATCTGAGCCTGGTATCTTCTTGAGAGTTGGATAACGAGTCGTGCAGCTCTGTCAGAGGAACTTTCAACTTCTACAACTTTATCCTTCAGTTTCTTGTTTATTATAAATCCAACACCACTAGTTCTGCCAGTATCTGTCCCACGATAGTAGAAGAGATGTCCACTTTTCAGTTCAATGAGATCTTCTCCTTTTCTCCTTACCTCACTTAGCCCGACGATGTCCCACTTGATCCTTTGTAGTTCCTCTTCCAATTCAAGAAGCCTTGAATCAGAAGATAGGGAGCGTCCGTTATACGTCGCCAAGGTCAGCATCAGATGGCAGCCTAGTCCGGTCCTCCTATGATTCTTAGCACCCTCTGCCTTCATGTCGCACTGGCCGCTGCCTTGGCCAGGTACATTCCAGCTGCCGGAGACTGAGGGCCAAGATTTAAGTTGTGGAGTCATTTTGGTGGGGTTTGGCCATAACTCACCACGCTGGCCAAGCGGGTTGGTGAGTGTGGGATAGCATTTCCTCTAATCCCGATGGTATAGTTATACCGCTATTGGCGGTCGTCAGAGCCCCTTTAGTGGGTACAGGATGTACCACGAGAAAGCGGGGTTGACATTTGTCAAGGAGAGGCTGTGATGTTACGCATCACCTGACCTTACATCCCGTTTTTTGCTATATACCTATATATTTCCATGTAACCTAAGATACTTTAGTTTTTGCTATAGCAACGTATAATTTACTCACTGGCGTACACGAAGTATTGATACTGTCGTTCTTCATTTACAAGACATAACCTAACTGTTTCACATATGTTTTCAAACACATCTGCGAGAGTCAAAAAGTCGTCTCCCTAACTTTAATGGCGCTACAGTAAAATTTTTTGAATTAAAGCACCTGCTGTATTTTTAATTTCAGTTTTTGCTGCTTTCTTGATAACATACCAAGCTTCAGATTATGTTTCACACCAACACCAGTTTTCACAAGTCTATGATGAGTTGAAAGTTTCTCAAAAGTGGATGTTGTTTTCATCATTACCTCCCAGAAAGAAGGAACACTCTTCCTTCTGATGACAGTTTTCCTTCCAGTGGCGTATATTCGAGGTTAGCTAAGCTTGCTGCGAAGCCCAAAGAATGCACAAATAAAACTAAATCAAATATACACAAATAAAACTTAATTAAATATACACAAATAAAACTGAATTGAATATACACAAATGAAACTGAATTGAATATACACAAATAAAACTCAATTATCAACGGTATTAAAATATTTCGATGTATTCGCTGCGAAAAAAAAACAACAAAAAACGCGTGCAGATTCGCTTCTTTGACTCAGTCTGGCGAGCGTAAACCAACGGCATAATGCAAGCAGCTCTTCCAGAGTCTTCGCAGTTCTAATGCGAAAACCTTCCGTACTATCGCGTGCTAGCGTTTCCATGACAGCATGAATCAGCTGGTAGAAGGGAATGGGCCATTGCTTTGCGAAACGGTTCGCTCACAATAAAGAAGACTTAGGCACTGGCATACTCCAGCCCATAAAAGAGAGTTTCGCGAGAGTTGTTTCAGTTTTTGTGAAGTGTTAATGAATTAAAATCAGAGGTATTATATCTTAAATTCGTGGCTTTGTTGGATTCGAACTGTTTTGATAAAGTTTATGAAAGCTTCCCTGAACATCTATTGTCAGAACTTGAAGAACTCTATGCTTCAAAATTTGATACAGCTCGACTAAAAAATGAACTGAAGGCGTTTTATTCCCTTGATGAATACAAAAATAAATAAGTAAGATACATTACGTGTTATATAAAGTTGAATAAATTGGACATAGTGTTTAGGGAGCTGTACAAATTAGCAGACCTCATATTAAGCTTTCCATCAACAACTTCAACTGCCGAAAGAAGTTTTTCTGCATTAAAAAGAATCAAGATATATCTTAGAGCCACACAAGGACATGCACATTTGAGAAACTTGGCTGTTTTGTCAGTAGAGAAAAACCTTCTTTTTAAATATGAAAAAGTACTCCGAAGAAGAATGGAGCTCATGTGCAAATAAAGTATTCAGAAGAAGAATAGAGTTCTTGTACAAATAAATGTTCAAATCCTAATCCTCATAATTATTTGGTATCATGTTAGCAATGGCATGCACCTAAAATTTAGAAAAAAGTTACTTCTATTACTGAACAATTAAAACTTAAACTTCGGAATTAAAAAGAAAAGCAGTACTGGTGGGAGGGGGCAGAGGGGTGAGATAGCCCAGGTTTCGGACCGAAGATACGCCACTGTTTCCTTCATATTGCACGACAAATCATTTTTCAGTTCGCAGACAGCAATATCAAGCACAAAATTCCACAGTGTGCATTTTTCTTTGAAACTTTTTTTTCAGGTTTTGCTTTTAAAAAATTAAACGAAAGTAAAACCTAGGAGAAATCGTGTCAGGAGCACTTTGACCTGACCTTTTGACCCGTTTGAAACTGTCGACCTGTTGACCTGTAACCTATTTCCATCTCTGGCGTTGACCCCCCAAAAGTGTTTCATTTTTTGTTTAATGTTTTAGTTAAAATGCGACATGCGACTTAACCAAAACAATGCCTTCTCTCTATTCTAAAAAAAGTACCTGCCGCTGTTTTAGAAATTTCGCGGAACTCTTGCTTTCCTAGCTCGCAACGCAAAACGTATTGAACACAAAAATGTGAAATTTACATCGTTTGTAGAGAATTGTTTGGAGAACACGCTGAAATAAACCGTTTCTCGATTCTAGCAAAACTTCAAGAGCTATTGTATTTCAAAGTTAAGGTAAGCAAAAAAGTGCTATCAGGTGGCGTTCCGGACACACTAACAGCAACAGAACCACGAAACTTTGTAGGCATGTAGTGCCATGACCGAATTTTTGCACCTCGTCGCCCTTTTTTTTGAATTTCGATTAAGTTTACGAGAAATTAAATTTCTAAATTTCACAAAATTCTCTATTTTGCGATGAGATACGTTTAAAAAACGGATATATGGCAAACTATAAATCATAACGCATTGCAATTTTTATAGCGTAAACTTACAACTATTGTCCCCTATTAAAAAAAAATTAAGAAAAGTCATTTGCTGTTTTTTAGACATTTTTTAAAGACGCAAAGGAAAGAAACGAACGACTTGTTTGTCTTCACGATAACCACAGTGGAACGTTCTGGTCACGTGACCTGCTGCCATGGTGACACAGAGAATTTGTTATGCATATGTTCTGTTGGCAAATCTATCTCAGTTGTTTAAGGTGGACGTCAAGTTATTTGCTTCCTATACTTCCAATGGAAAAACTTCTGTACACATTTTCTTCACATTTAATGCGTTCCCAAGGTTGAAAATTTGAACAACGATTAAAATAGCTTCAGTTTATAACTTGGAATACTTAATATTTTCTAAAACATAACCATAATTATGCAATCCAACATTTGTTTGTCTACTGACATCATTAAAGTACAGGTCGCGCCATCTTTTTTCTGAACAATTAATGCGTTCCCAAGGATGAAAATTTGAACATCGATTAAAATAGCTTCAGTTTATAACTTGGAATACTTAATATTTTCTAAAACATAACCATATTTATGTAATCCAACATTTGTTTGTTTACTGACGTCATCAAAGTACAGGTCGCGTCATCTTTCTTTTTTCTGGTTCCAACACCACCAAAGGAAAAGTTATTGATTTTTTATATAATTATGGTTATTTTTAAAAAAATATTAAGTATTCCAAGTTATAATATGAAGTTATTTCAATCGATGTTTAAATTTTCATTTTTGGGAACACAATAATTGCGAAGGAAATGTGTACATAAGTTTTTCCGTTGGATGTATAGGAAGGAAAATTACTTGACGCCCACCTTAACGGTTTAGCATAACGGTTCACGGAAATGCTTTCTGGACCGCTTTTGTTTTTCTTGGTAAATTTAGTAAGTGCCATAAGTTCAAACGACAAAAGTCCGACCTTCCAGAAATTAACGACAGTAAAAAAAACTCTGAAATTTCGGAATAACAAGACTTATCTGCTTAGACATGCAATAAAAATTGAAATTTATATGAATTTTCCAGTTTTTATTTCATGTGATATACTTGGAGATCGGGCTACAGGGCCGGAGCGCTACTCTGGAAACGAGCGTAGCGAGCCTAGAGGCGCAGCCCCTAGCAATTAAAAAAATATATATGCATCAACTTGCATAAGAAAACAATGCTTTAATTTTTTCTACCGTTTTTCATAAACTTTTATTTTGTTCTTGTGGATAACAAACACGACCATCTTTCGTCCCCTCCCCCGGATTTAATGTATATACACCCCTGAAAAATGCTGTTGCAATTCCAGTAATTTTTAATTATTTTTTTGTAGTGAGGTTTAGTGACTACCGACCCTGCTTTGCGTTCTGTGGCCACTGATTAGGGAAGAAGGGGAGACATGTGAGGTTAACGCTTAATTTTTTCTTTATTTACGTAATATTTCAAATATTCTTTATTTCCCCATTAAATGCTTCTTTTTGCTTTGGCATTCTTGAACCACAAAAAAATAAATTGAAGCAAAATAAAAATGTATCCATCCATTTCCCCCCTCCTCGTCAGCAAAAGCAGGAAAGAATATAAGTGAAACAGCGTGCTGAGTGCTGCCACCTGCCGGTAAAATTATTAACTCGCCTTGAAGATCCATCTGTTACCCACATGTTAGAAAATGGCGGGGAGGGGGGGGGGGGGATCTTTTACCCACATGCTGCCAGTGGCGGCGGAAGCTCTCGAAAACTGGTACGGCTATTTGCAACAGTATATCCCCTAACCCCCGAAATCATGGGGGGATGCATTTCGTTCATTTGCATCCATGTGAAATTTCAGCTTTCCCAACCTAATTTTCACAGTGTTAACACGTACTTACCTTTTAAAAATAAAGCATTAAATAACAGATTAAGAAAATACAGTTTGAAGTAAATGTGAAACGAGTATATATAACAACAATATTGGAATATCATTTTCAAATATTTTAAGGAAACTTCGTTCGTTTTCATGTTGCAAAACAAAATTAAAAGCATTGCTTACCTAGAATATATGATTGCGTTTGTTTCAGGAAACAAGAAGTATCATCAAACAGAAGTCATCGCTCTTTCCCCGTTTATAAATAGTCGCGGAAAAATTCTCATTGGCAGCCACCGGGAATCGAACCCAGGGTCTTCCAGTTACGCGCCGGACAGCGGCCTCGAATTCCTCCAGGCTCACATACGACTAACTGCCAAGCCGACTCACTTATGAACGTGGAAAGAGCGATGACTTCTGTTTGATGTTCCTAATCCACGTCAATTGTCCGTATTAATGATTCATTCGCCTCCTAGTTATTTGTTCAGTCGCTGCGTACAATCTTTGGTGAATCCCCAGCATTGTGCGGGGCTCCAAGAAGCAACCTGCCAAGTGGCTTGGGAGTTAGTCGTATGTGAGTCTGGAGGAATTCGAGGTCATTGTGGTGCAGTGGAAGCAGGTCCGGCGCGTAACTGGAAGACCTTGAATTTCGATTCCCGGTGGCGGCCAATGAGAATTTTTCCGCGACTCACTTATAAACGTGGAGAGAGCGACGACTTCTATTTGATGCTGCTAATCCACGCCAATTGTCTGTATTAATTGAAATAAGAAGTACTGAGTATATGTACTCACATTGTTATTGCTAATAAAAAAAGATTTCTATGCCTATGTTTCTTATGGTAAAATGTTCCCAAACAGTTTTTTTTTCTATTTTCATTGCTATTTACAAATATTTCCATGGACTTTTGAATATCAATGTCTTTACACAAGTCTATTAACATGCAAAATACACACATGATTCAGCCGATTGCTAGTTATTGAACTTCTGAGATATGTTTTCAAACGTCTAAGAGCAGAAAAAGATCTTTCTGCTGTGGCAGTTGTTGCGGGCGTAACTAACAGAAATTTTACGAATGTAGAAACTTCTGAGAACAGAGATTTTTTTAAATGAATTACTTTGTTTAATTTTGTATCTATATCTTCAAGGCTTTTAGAATCGGAGTCACACAAATATTTGAGCATTTTTAACTCATCTGTAAGCGCATGTTCTTCTAAATCGTTTCCGAAATGAGTGCACACGTGATGTATGTCTTCTTGCAATAAATCCCCTTTTAATGCTGCAAGCAGAACTGCTTCCATTTTCTTATAAATTTTATAACCTAGGTTGATCAAACCTGAAACTAATGGCGCCTGTTATGTTATCCAAAAAAATGAAAGTATACATGCTTTAATAAGGCCTTGGGATCCGGAAATTCATGCGCTGTGGTTCTGTCGTCTATACGCCTTGGTGGTCTTCGAAATCAAGAAATAGAAGGCTCATTTCAGTTAAGCTTATTCGACAGTTTCAGCTCACAGTTTCTAAAATGTGCTATCACAACGTAGCTCTCCCAAACTACTTTGCATCATTAAAGATCCTTTTTTTTTTTTTTTTGCTTCGTGAGCCGTCATGGATTGACTCCGTAGAGCCTTACTGAAATTCTCAGTTTTTTCAAAGACAATAAAACTTAATTTGATAAAGAATAATGTTTCAAATTTTTCTAATTTCCCGCAAAGACCACATGCAGCTGAACTTGTAGGTCGGCCGCTGTTTACATGGACAATTTCGGGTAAAAAGTGTAAGATAAAATCGTAATTTTCCAATATACACTGCTGGCCACCCAAAATGCAACACCAAGAAGGACACGAGATAGCAAAGCCAGATTTACTGGACACATAACAACAGATACAAAGATGAAATGATTGAGCTTACAGGACCGTGCGACTTGCGGAACTCGCAGACGTCAATAGTTCGTGTGGCCCCCCATGGCTGGCAATAACGGCCACTACACGCCGCGGCATCGAACGAAAGAGGCTTTGCATGTGGACTCGGGGTATGTCGGTCCAGGCTGCTTCCACACGTTGCCACAGTTCATCAGGCGTGCTTCCCGGGCCACTCGGTTGCCGATCAGCGACCAGACGTGTTCGATGGGCGACATATCGGGAGAGCAGGCGGGCCACGGCAGCAGTGACACCTGGTGGGCCGTGAAGAATTGTTGCACGATGCGCGCCACGTGCGGGCGCGCATTGTCCTGTTGAAACGTGACCGCTGGTAGGTCCTGCAGGTAAGGGAGGACTACAGGCTCCAAAACGTCGGAGATGTAGCGGTGGCTGTTGAGTGCACCTGCGATGCGTACCAGAGGGGTGCGGGTGTCATATCCAATTGCGCCCCAAACCATAACGCCAGGCGACGGACCGGTATGGCGATGCATAATGAAGGCTTCATACAGTCTCTCGCCGTGGTGCCGCCACACGCGGATCCGACAATCGTGGTGTTGCCAGCAGAAGCGGAATTCGTCGGAGAAGACAATGTCGTGCCATTCCGTAGTCCAGGTGCGGCGTTCAACGGCCCACTGCCACCGCACTCGCCGGTGGTGTAACGTCAATGGTAATCGGAACAATGGGCACCGTGCGACTAGTCCTTGTTGCTCAACACAGCCTAATTCTTGCGCTAACTTTCGTGATGTGGCGGTGCGAGCCGTCAATCCCCGCCGCACGACATGCCGGTCCTCTCGTTCGGTGGCATGCAGCGGCTGTGGCAATCGCTCACGTCGGTCCGTCCGTCCCTCCTGCACCCTCCGAATCCATACTCGCCTCACTGTCGCTGGATGTCGTATCACACGGGCGCCGATGTCTCGGTACGATAAACCGCTGTCGCGATAAGTCACTATTCGTGCTCTGTCGAACTCCGAAACGTGCTGGAATGACTGCCGTATTCTGCGACGAGGCATCAGGAAGCTTCCCACGCACAGGTCCGGCAGCACAACAGACTCGCACTATTTACACCCCGGCTTCTGTGCACTCTTTTTATAGTGCTTCTCAGTGGCGTGCCGGGCGCACATGATTTGCATATGCCCTGCAATGCTAATCGTTTGCATGTCCTCTCGCGGGTGAAGCATGCTGCGAATTTCAGGTCAATCGGATGCTTCCTTCTTGGTGTTGCATTTTGGGTGGCCAGCAGTGTAGAAGAAATGGAAGCTGCACGGACTGTCCACCGGGTTGGGCAAAGTGGTTTAACAATTCTCGAAGCTTCGGATTTTATTTGCACCTGCAAATTTTGGAATTGTGCATTACGCTTCGGTGACGATTGAATTACGTTTGATAATTCAGATACGATATCCAAAACGTCTGGAATTTCGGGAATATCTCCGCAAGTGTCTTGAAGCGCCAAATTTAAGGAATGAGCTACCCAATGAATAAAAGTGGCAGTCGGTTCATCATTTAAAATTCTTTTGGCTACACCTTGCGATCTTCCAGTCATATTAGCTGCTCCGTCGTAGCTTTGTCCGCGACAGTTTTTTAAATTTAGGCCGCATCGAACAGGCACGTCTTTTATCACACTTTCAAGAAAAGACGAGGTGGTTGTTTCAACTTTATACAATCCGATGAAGTCCTCATGCGCAATAAAATCATCTGTTACATAACGTAAGCAAACAGATAATTGTTCCCGTGTTCCAATGTCGGATGTCTCATCCGGTTTAAGCGAAAAATATGTAGACTGTTTTAATCTGTCTATGATGTTACTGACAACATCTAAAGACAAAATTTCATTCTGAACCTCATGGGAAGTGAAGTCGTTCCTACGTTTAAGCCATTATGAAAGTTCTTCACAATCTTCAGAAATCAGTTTCAGGAAACTTTTAAAATTTCTATCATCTTCGTTATGACCGCGAAAGGCGATGCCTTGCCTGCCTAGGAGTAAAAGTACCTTAAAAATCCTTTTCAGCGATTGCTGATATGTTTGTTGTTCCATCTCAAGTGCTTCGCTTAATTGTTGGGAAACAGGAATATTTTTCAAATAAGCTGAAATTTTGAGTGATGCCTCCCGGTGAAAGCAAGAACGTTCATACTTTTTGAACATTCGGGTAGCATCTTCCCAGTTAGTGTAGCCACTTGTCGTGAATGCGTTTTCGCCATTTCGAGCATGAACTTTTTATTTTAAGCTTCAGGGATGATCTGCATGTGTGACAAAAAGCTGCATTTTTTTTTTTGTCACTATCCCATTACAACCGTTTCCATGTGTCGAACCATGATTCCTGAAATTTCCTGGTTTGCGATCTAGGTTTTTTAGCCACTGTAAAACTGTAGTCCCTAGGTTGATCTGGAGTCAGTGAACAGTATTATAGGCACTTTTACCGTCCTTTGATAAGACATCAGGAACTTTAAGGCTGCTGTCTTGTAAACTGTAGGTTGTCGATGGAACGTTACTAGCAGAACTACTGTTTGTTGATTCCATGAGGGCATTTTCTGCCGCTAAAGTGAATTCCTTGATATCATCAATACTGTACTTGCGGCTGAAGATGGACTCTCTGTTCCTGAAGAACTGGCGTCAGGTTTTTTTTTTTAAATAATAGCAGGCTAAAGAAACTAGCTTCCTTTTTTTTGCGGGGTAGGTAAGATGGGGGGGGGGGGGGGGCTCGTTCTTTTCCAGGATGGTAAAGTATCTGAAAACAACATACAGTTCTGTAGTCTCCAAATTTCATTTTTGCACGCATATGGAAATTTAAACTATTCATAAATACTTTCTTTTTTTCTAACAGTTGCAGTTGCTATACATGTGCAACGAAATGAAGTTATCAAACGAAAACAGTTACTTGTTTTGTTGTTCATTCAATGCACTTGTCTTCCGTTGAACGTACAGTCAGTCTACACCGTCGTATCATAATAATATGACCACCCCCGGAATCACAGTGTACCCGCCCAGGCGAGTCACAACAAGGTCGACCACGCACACACACACACACACACACACACACACACACACACACACACACATTGTACCCGCCCAGACGCGTCACAACAAGGTATACCACACACACACACACACACACACACACAGTGTACCCGCCCAGACGCGTCACAACAAGGTATACCACACACACACACACACACAGTGTACCCGCCCAGACGCCCATGTGACAAGGTCGACCACACGGAGATATACGCGGCCAGCCAGGACAAATGAACCATAGTACGTAAGTGAACAGTATTATAGGCACTTTTACCGTAATGTGATCACAATCGGCAGAGGTAGTGATTTAACGGACGTTCAAAAAAAGAATGATCATCGGCTACCGCGCAAGGTGGAAGCATCTCAGAAACAGCAGACTTGGTAGGCTGTTAGCGAGATGCTGTAGTAAGGGTGTACCAAGAATGAACCTCTGGCACACCGAGTACCTCCCGACGTCATAACTGTGGAGCTCCATAGGCCATCGACCCAAGAGGAGAACGTGGCCTCCATCTACTGGTAAAGGAAAATCGACACCCAACAGTGCAGCAATTGACTATGCAAATGAACGCTGAGGTACCTAGGTACGTGTCCCCGATAGTAGTAGAGCGTAACCCTGTTACGCATGGGTCTCCGTAGTCGACGCTGAGTTAAGGCGCCCATTTTGACCCAGGTCAATCGGCAACGACGCCTACAGTTCGCAAGGGACTACAGTCGTCGCACAGCAGAAGAGTGGGAAAATGTTGCCTTCTCCGACGAATCGAGGTTTCTACTCCACAGAAGTAACGGGAGGTCACGTCCTAAGGGATACACCAGAACCAGCACCCGGACACACTTGTCGGCCAAATACAGACCGGCGGTGGCAGTGTGCATGTCTGTGGGATGTTTTCCTGGTATGAGCTGGGACCGCTAGTACCACTGGATGGGTCCCTGAACGCCAATGGCTACCTGTCCATCCTCGCTGACCACATGCATCCCTTCATGTTGGACATTTACCCTGGTGATGATGGTGTCTACCAAC
This sequence comes from Macrothele yani, assembly GCA_039090855.1. Lineage (NCBI taxonomy): Eukaryota > Metazoa > Arthropoda > Arachnida > Araneae > Macrothelidae > Macrothele > Macrothele yani. The sequence continues at coordinate 112,859,187 of CM077013.1, read as the reverse complement.
AGGACAATGAGCTGTGCCACGTCGCTAAGAGGGTACGTGACTGGTTCCAGGAACACGACAGCGATGTCTCCGATCTCCCTTGGCCGGCGAAATCGCCTTGCCTCAATCCCATAGAGCACTTGTGAGACTATTTGGATCGACGTTCCGACCCACAACCACGTCATCTCCGGAACCTCCGTGCTCTGCTGCAGTTCGAATAGGCACGCGTGCCTCGGGCAACCCTCCAGGGCCTCATTGCGTCCATGTCACGCCATCTCGCCGCTGTCATGCGGGCCAAGGATGGTTATTCCCATTATTAAGTTGGTGGTCATATTATTCTGATACGACTGTGTATAGGCTAATTGCAAAGAGAGGTGCAAGTTTTGCTAGCAGTAGATGGAAAAAATTGCGCTTTTCACTCCCCCACCCCCTTCAAATCTTCCGTTTATGAATTAACTATTGCTGCTATTAGTTTAGAGATATACTGTCATTCCGATAAATTCCTGTACAAACCACAATATACAGATGTAATTAGGAGAGCCGGTTGCGCTAAATGTAATATACTGACATAATAGAAATTCATTATGAATTTCTAGCCCATCGGCCGCAGAATCTACTGCAAAAAGGCCCGCGGCCTAGGTGCTATATGAGCACCTCCAGACCAATGGGTTCCGGTGGGATCTGCCCCCCCCCACTCCCTAGTCGATCATGAAAGATGAGTTCGTGTCCGGACCCCCATTTCCCTCGTATACGTATATCAAAAAATATTTAAACTGCAACATAAAGTCTGTCAAAGAGGCAGCCTGCCTAAGTGCCTTACAAATACCGAAGGACTAAAGTATTGTAATCTCCACATTAGTTTTCATTAGCTTTTCGTATACACCATATATTAAAATCATAACCTGAAGTTTATTAAAAACGCCTGAGGCCTAGGTGCTCCTAAAGATGGATATGTCGCGTTCTTTTTACTAGGTTTAATTAAATATACGCTCATAGCAAATATTAAAACTATACCATAAAATCTACCGAAAAGGCCTGAGGCCTTAGTGGTTTGTATGAAGCAGCCTGAAAATTTACACAAACAAATTAACTTCCTGTCGTTGGAAACCTTGGAAAACTGCCACACATAATTCGAAAACTTGGAAAATTGCCGCACATTCAAGTGCTCCTCGGCCCCTTAGTGAAAAACAGGGGGCAGTTTTCCAAGTTGTTAAATGATGCGCTGCGCTTTTCCTGTGGGGCAGTTTTCCAGCTACCATGTTTCAAGCATTACTACAGGGGTGTAGGAGAACTGGCCACAAAGATATTTGGGGACCGTATAATAATTGTCGTTTTGACTGATCCTTGTAAACATTCCCAGTTGTGATTCATAACGACTCCCATAATTTCGCGTTTCTTTTAATTGCGATATTTAGTGTATTATAGAGCTGTGAGATTCTTGCTCAGTTCTTTTCCTGTATTATTACTACGCGGTTTGTCCCAAAAATGTAAAATACAAAAAAAAAAAAAAAAAAAAAAAAAAATGAGCGGCAATTCTGATCTCTGCCAGATTTTGAGAGTTTTCCGAGTACAAGACAAAAGCTCTACAGCGTCCCATGCATCCGCAACCTTTGAAGATCGGGGGAAGGGGGGGGGGGGGTAAATATTCCGATTGGGGGCATATTTGACGGGTTTATAAGTAAAACTCAACAAATTCCCTGCGGTCATCGACTATCGGTGGAAACTGTGTGCAGGGGGAGGGGGTAATTCCAAAGTTATAAAGTGTAAAGAATTTTTAGATCGTCGGCAAGAAATTCTTTATATTTTAAATTTTTGGTATTCACCCCCCCCCCTTCCTCGGCACACATACACAGAGTTGATGCGGTAGCGGGTTGAGCTGCAGTTTACGAACTCTAAAATTATTTTGTTGTGTTGTAGATTATAAACATTCTTTATAAAGTATTATATGAAATATCGCAATTAAGAAAATAAAAATGCGAAAACTTTATGTGAGACAGATACACAACCTCAAGGTACGTGGCCGCGGATCTATCAAAAGCGCAATTTTTATACGGCCCCTTAAAATTTTTGTGGCCAGTTCTCCGGGTGGCCACGTGGTTGCCGGAAAACCGCCACACAGGAAAAGTGCCACACGTCTTTCAGCAACTTGGAAAACTGCCACACATCGGAAAACCTCCACATGTTTTTCATTAAGGGGCCAAGCACAAATAGTTGGTGCTACGAGGGACACGTTGAATGTGTGTGGCAGTTTTTCGGTGTAGCAGTTTTCCAAGTTTCCGAATTATGTGTGGCAGTTTTCCCCTCACTTGATCACTTCTCATTCTATCTTGAGTGTTTGTCAATCCGCATTACAGTGCACTCCTGATGTTTCTTTATGTCAGGCAATAACTCTCACACTGACTCCCCACGCACTCCGCATCACGCAAGCAGTTGGGACCGTGAATGAGGGGTGGTGTGGTGTGAACTTCTTTCTCTACTGCTTGTATAAATAACCTTACCCTCGAGTTTAACCGTAGTTCTACACTCTAGGGGGAAAGGGGGAAGACAGCCCACAACCTAGTAAAACTTGCTGGCGAGCATTTGTTTCAAAGCATTTAGCTATTTGTGGCTTTATGGGCCCATATATGTTTACTTCTAAAAATACGATAAATCGACAAGATTATAGACTTTTCCCTTCTCCATCTGACGACTCTTTCATTAACTTTTCATTTAAGCAACTGCAAAAAGTTATTTGACAAAAAAATCTGATATTTTCATGCTGAAAGAGAAAATGCCTGGTACGGCTATAGCCGGACCTGCCGTATAGGCTACGCCGCCTATGCATGCTGCAATGTAATACGTATATTAAATACATATGTTCAAGATTTTTCAATTTACTCTAGTATTATTGGATATTCGAAATGGTATGAGAAATCATGAAAAACGCATTAAAAAATAATAATAAAAAAAACCCCATGGTAAACCCCGTTGTTATAAAAACTGAAAAATAAATTTCGGTACGTTCCTTACTAAATGAAATCGGGAAACAGTGCCAATACATTAGTCTTTGTTTTACGCTTGTTTTCAAGATGTTTCAAATTTCTTCAGCTGGGTGCTCAGCAACAGGGACAACACATTGAACACATCAGATAGCTGTGTATCACAGGGTACTTTAAAGATTGTTATTTCAACTCTCTGTGTTGATAACTTGTGAACAACAGCACATATGTCAAATATGATTACGGCAATTAATTTCTGAGAAAATTCTACTCTAGTTTGATATGCAACATGACCGACCCCACTTACCATTTGAAAAATTTGACTTTGATCCGATATGGCGGATTGCAAGATGGCGGCCATGTTCCGAAAATAGCTTGAAAGATAGACCCCCTCACCGATTCTGTGCTGGGGTATTCAGATATTTCATTTTCCCTCCTGTTTCTGACATACAAGGGTGTCTTGCAATCCTGTACACTGAAAAGCAATTGAATTAGAGACAGCTGGCGTTATGCAAATGTGACGCTGTGGGCGGCACTGTAAATGGAAACGACATGACATATGCAGCGATCCGACAATATAAAGAGTTATGCGACGGGAATCAGTAAGAGTCGGACGCAGTATGGGTAAGACGAAGGATCTAAGCTAATTTGATCGTGGGCAAATTGTCGGGGCCAGGCGAATGGGTCACTCCATCTCGGAAGTCGTGCAGGCACTAGGATTTTCACGAGCCACTGTGTCACGGGTGCACCGTGAGTACATCGAATCCGGTAAAACCATCCCTGCAAGGGCCAACTACCGTGGACAATAGCGTGTGGATGAGCTGGGTCATCGTCGGCTAGCTCGCATTGTAACAGCGGATAGACGGGCCACAGTGCAAGAAATCACTCGACAATTTAACGCTGGTGCACGAAAACGTGTAAGCAGCCACACCATCCAGAACCATCTCCTCGCTATGGGGTACAGAAGCCATCGTCCCACGAGGGTACCACAGCTGACCACACATCACAGGGTGCAAATAGTAGCATGGGAGCGGGAACATCGCCACTAGACCCTAGACATGTGGGAAAATGTTGCCTAGACTGATGAGTCGAGATTCACGTTGGTACATGCGGATGGCAGGATACGAGTACGGCGCAAATCACATGAAGCGATGGATCCTTCTTGCCAGCAGGGTACTTTTCAAGCTGGTGGGAGTGATTTTCTCGTCTGGGGACTGTTCACGTGAACTGAAATGGGACCCCCTGGTACGTGTGACATCGTCCCTCACAGGTCAACGTTACCGGGATATCCTGGACGACCATTTGCTCCTGTTTGTGCGTCTTCAACATCCCACTGGTGACCTCATCCTGCAACAAGACAATGCACCGTGTCATCGCTCCCGAATTGTATCCGAAAGGTTGGATGGACACTCCCCCGACGTGACCTCCCTTCCTTGGCCAGCTAGGTCACATCAAGTACATCTGGGATGCCATCGAGAGAGATGTTCGAGGCTCTGATATCCCCCTCCATCAAATCTTCGTGAACTGTGGGAGCCTCTTCAGGGGTCGTGGATCCGTATAGCTTCCCAACGCTTCCGGTGTCTTGTCGAGTCCATGCCGAGACGAATCGCCGCCGTCATCAGGGCGAAAGGTGGTGCTACACGTTATTAGACAGGTATCGCTAATTCAATTGCTCTTCAGTGTATATACCCTTCGGAGTCTCTCTCTCTCTCTCTTTCTTTGTGTGTTTCAGTCATCTTTCTTTTCCTTTTTTATTGTTTTAGCTCTCGAAGAAGTAGGACCCTCCTCTGAAATTATTACGTTCCGTCGCCCGTGAGCGCAATATACTGCAGTATTTGCTGTGCGGACATTATTGTATTTCGAATGTTTCTGCCTATGGACAAGCGACATTATTCATGGAAATATATATTAAACCATGCAAACCAATATTAATTTTTTTTTTCATTTGCTCGCGAACACTTCCTTTTTTATTAGAGCTGCTGGCAACAGTAATGTAGGAGAAACACGGGAGCCGTGTTTTTCACACATTTCCAGTTGAGTCACTTAGTGCAAAAACTTCGTTTCCTGATAGTTCGAACATCTAGAGATAACATCGGATTTTAAAGCAACAATGAATGATGTTTGTAACGGAATATTCTTATTCACATTTGATGACCTTTATTTAACAGCTGTTAATGTTTCAAATTTAACAAAACACGCAATGCAGTAGTCAGCTTTTGAAAAGTACCTGATCACTGGAGCAAAGCAAGGGCATCAGATCGCACACCAACAGAGAAAACGTGTCTCTTTTAGCCTTTTCTTAGAAGTTGGAGCCGTCCCCCTCAGCTTCTGGTGGGCGGAGGATGGCTTAGTGGTCAACGATCGTGACTACTACGGAAAAAGTCTCAGCAACGATCCCACGCAGGTACGAATGCTCGAGCAACACAAAATATCCGCTGTGCGTCGTATAGGCACGTTAAGTCGTCGGACCCTGGGTACTGCACCCCCCTCTTTACCTCGCTTCCATGTGACTTTCCTGTCGGGTACTCTAGCCCAAATCACATAGCTTCCTATTTCTAAGGGTTGTTTAAGACCTGGGGTCAGACACTCCATTTCTAAAGTCTTCTACATAAATCTCAACTGTTGGCTTTAGTTTTCCACAAAACATTCTACGCTTCCCTAAATTTTTTAATTTCAAAGACTCATTACTTCTAGAACTTAAATTAAAATTTAGAATGATCACTAATGTTTTCTAATGCCAACTGCGTCGTTGCGCTGTTATTTTGGTCTTTACGCCAATGTGTGCAGTGTAGTCGCATAAGAACGGGATTTACTGGATGATATTGGTGGGCAGGGCATGGTCCCAGAGATTTGATCCCCGCCCTATAACATTGTACCCTTGTAATAATTCCAGTGTTATTGGTTAAAGATATCAGTTAATTACTTAGGTTACACCAAAAACCCAACATTATTTCACCGTAAAGCACTTCGTGTCTTGTAACGCTTCTGCGGAACTTGGCTTCTCTGAAAGCTTAACTTCGTGCTCCGGAATGCTTAAATAAACACATTGAACACTTAACTAGTTACTAAATAGCTCTAATGGACAGATAAATAAATAGTTTCGTACTTACAGCAATCAACTTGTTTATTTGGTCCATTCAACTCACGATTGCAAAGGCACATTTGAATGAAATTAATGTAAAACATACCTTGATCCATGACAAAAAGGAATGTCTCATAGAAGATGCTGGAATTGTCCAAAGGCAGCGTTCAGGTACATATTCACCCGACGCTCCATACTGGCGAATGCGCGATGTAGCGTAGTGACGTCGATGGCAGTAATTTCACGTGTATCTTTCAGTTCCTGAATCGACCTTGGCTTGTTGACCTAAACCTTGCTTTTTAAAAGTCCCCAGAGAAAGAAATCTGAGGGTGTCGGGTCAGGAGACCCATAGGTTTTTGAAGATAATCCTGTCCTAGAAAAAGCTGCGAATTTCTGCCATGCTCTTATTGGAGGTGTGGCACGTTGCACCATCCTGTTGAAAGTAACCATCTGCAAGTTCCTGATCATCCAGCTGATTCAGAAACTCTTTAAAGATTTCCAAGTATCGGTCGGTATTCACCTTGTCTTTAAAAAAAGATTAGCCCAATGATACGGCGTTGGTACACCGCTTCCCGTTCTCATCAGCTTCTTCGCCAATTACGAAATGACAGCTCTGGTTTGGGGTTTACGCTCATCAAATTTCTTCAGAAACTCCTTCTGACATTGTTCGAAGGAACAGGTTACGTAGTGCTGACGCACAATGAACACACGCTCTTCAATGGAGTACACCATCTTCATTCGACCTTCTCGCTTAAAATGTCTGCGGCTACACGCTATTCCCCCATTACTACTAGACAGATGGCGCATTAGTGCGACCCCACCCAGCTGCCGGGCAGACATTTTATTCACAGGTAATGCTTGTCGACTACTTCGTCAGGAAATGAAGAACCGCTTCGTTCGGGTGTCACTCTCAGTGTATATTCCCCATCTTATATATTATCCACATAATAAGTGTTCAGTTTGGAGTGAATCACCTTGTATTTTGACATCTGAATACAACAGATTGGAATAACAGGAGGACTGTTCAAGTCTTTCAACTCGACAAATAATTTGACTTCAGTGATCAAATATGCGTAATATTCAACAATTAATGTAATTACATAAGGTCAAAAGTTAATCGTATAACATCAAAGGAGTCTGAGCTCTGTTAACAGTCTCTTACCAAAGCAATTATGTCAATCTCACGCTGTAGTCGACTTCTAACGGGAGCGCTTATACAATCGTTAACATCCCTCTTATCACTCTTAATCACATAAGTCATTCACCCTTGACCTAACGTCAGGTTGCCAAACCAATATTGGTAAGAGAGAAAATGTAGCGTTAAGTGCAGAAAATACTTAAGGAGAATGGACCAAAAGTTACATAAGATAACAGGAACCAAAAATGAGAAGTTAAATTAGAGTATACTTTACATCTTTTGTAATACTCCTGGCTTGCTACGGATGTCTTGTGATATCTGTAGACCCAGAGTAACCCTCCTATGATATGGCATGTCATTCAACTACACCTGATGATTCTCGTTAACCACAGTGAGAATGGCAACAGGCCGCAGTGGTCATTTGCAGTGTTTAATAAAAAGTTAATGACACATACAGTGTAATGTACCAGGAGATGTGACGTACCTGCCAGAAGGACGCATACGACAATAAAGGCACATAGCAATCACAACAAACGTCCGCGTAGCTCAATTGGTAGAGCAACTTATTCCGGAATGAGGGGATCCGGGTTCGAGCTCCGGCGCGGATAAAAATGACGGAGAAATTTACTTCGTTATAATGGCGCCCGAACTATCCGGATGACCCGACCGTTCAAAATTTTGCATTGGTGTGATGTTGTTTCCACACCGCGAGATAGGAAAAATAAGAGAATCCCTTCTCCAGCACTTCGAAAAAAAAAAAAAAAAAAAAAAATAAGGGGGAGATGATGTAACGTACCAGGAGATGTGACGTACCTGCCAGAAGGACGCACACGACATAAAGGCAGATAGGAATCAGAATAAAACGTCCGCGTAGCTCAATTGGTAGAGTAACTTATTCCGGAATGAGGGGATCCGGGTTCGAATCCTGGCGCGGATAAAAATGACGGAGAAATTTACTTCGTTATAACAGTGTATATAATAAAAATAAAAACATAATTATTTAATAAAATTCTCTCTGTCTCTCTCTTCTGTATATATACACTGTATTGACAAAGCCGCCCCGGTGGCGCAGTGGTCTAAGGCGCTGGCCTCTGATCGTTCGTCCGTAAGGGGTCCGGGTTCGAATCCCGGTCAGGCATGGATGTTGTGTTTGTCTTACGGCACTGGCTCTCTCCCTTCCCTGGAACAAGTGACTTTAAATTAGGGACGGGCGACTGCTTATAGCCCATTGAGTTGCTCACGGTGGTCGTTAAACCTCCAATCAAAAAAAAAAAAAAAAAATTGACAAAAGTCACCGGACATCCCTTCAAAAGCAAATGAACGGATCCGCTGCTTTGTTAAGATGCGCGGTACAGCTGCAAACGGTATAAAAACAAACCTGCAGCTGACCGCGATCATATCGCACTGTGAGGTTGAGTGAAAATATCGCGGCGGGAGAGAACTGACTTTGAATAAGGAAAGATTATTGGGCGTTATATTAGTGGGTTGTCCATAAGAGAAACCGAGAGGCGTTTAAACATACCCAAGTCAACTGTTTTGGATGTACTGAATAAGTGGAAGACACATGGCGTGCCTGAAGCAGCAAAACGTACCGGCAGACCAAAGAAAATCAGTGATAGAGGACGTCGAAGCCTCAGGAGAGTCGTTACAGCTAATCGACGAAGTACTGCACAAGACCTCAATGTACAAGCGAGTAAAAATGCTGCGAACCTCGGTATGTGCATGTACCATTCGCAGAAAACTTCATTCCATGGGTTACCGTGGTCGTGCGGCTGCTCATAAGCTTTTCATCATCACTCGGAATGCTACTCGTCGTTTAGCACGGTGTAAAGAACATTTTTCGTGGACCGTAGATCAATGAAAACGGGTCCTTTGGACTGATGAATATTATGTACTGAATGGAAGCGCATACCTATCGCTGTGTTCCAAAACATTGTCGAAAGCATGTCTCGTAGGGTCAGTTTTCACACAGTATTTATTAGAAGAAAGATACAGGAGATGTGCTTGAATAAATCATCTCAAATGATGTATGACAAAAGAAAATATTTACAGGTGCGTGTAGCTTACGCTACTGCTTATTTACACGGTTCTGTACATTGATGATAGTAAAAAAACAGTTAATTACACTCGAGTGTCAGGTGAGGCAACAAAAGTCTCTGGCAAAGCAAAGAATAGGAACAATTCAGCTAGAAGAGCGTTATACAATATTAATTTTGCACAGTATTGATGCAAGGAATAATACAGAATTCGAGCTTGCAGACATAGATTCAAAAGACAGGTGATGAGAAATTAACAGAATGTGCAGCTTGCGCTACGTTAATTACAGGATTCGGTGCAACGTTTGCATGACAACAGTTAAGTGCAGTAGAAATCTGGCGAGGCAATATGAATCTCTGGTAATACAGAGAGTAAAATCAATCCAGAATGATGAGCACTATAGAGTATAAATTTTACACAATATTGATGAAAAAAAAAAAAAAAAAAAAAAAAGTTCTGACCGAAAGGTGATACATTGTGGGTGACCTGGAAAACCAGGAGGTTGCAGGTGAACAAGGGACAAACATGAAATCGAAAGTTCGAAAGACAGATGATGAAAAATTTACAGATGAATGTGGCTCGCGGTACTACATGTTACATACAACGGTGATATGAAAAATAGTTATATACAATAATTTTCCTGAGAATACAAAAGAAAAAATAATCTCTGAAAATACAGAGAGAAGACACAACTCATCACAGTGAGTATTGGAGAACACAAATTTACACAGCTGAGAAGTAAAATTACACTGTTGAATCAGGAATTGAAGATAAGAATATACTGTAAAAACCACAAAGTTTACAGATGTCTGTGGTTCGTGAAACGACCTATATACATGATTCTGTACAATGAGAAGTTACAATTTATATATATTGATTTGTCAGAGGTGGTAAAAAGAAATAGTCTCTGACATCGCAGAGAGAATACATAATTCAGCAAGATGAGTAATGAAAAACAAAAAAATTTACACATGAGTTATACACGAAATGATGCATGTGAAGAGGATGAGAACAGAGTCTTAAAAAAAGCGTGAAAAGAAATTGACAATTATAAGTAGCTCATGCTTCGAACAATTCATAGGATTCTATACAATAATTGATCTACTAAAAGTTATGTACAATAGTGAGACAAACAAAAAAATTCTGATAAAATAGAGAGTACAAATAATATAGTGCAGTGAATGTTGAGGAACAAGATTGCACTCAGTTGCGAAGCAATAAAAAAAAAAAAAAAAAAAAAAAACAGGAAATGTGTATAGAAAAATCGTCTCAAAATGACATATGAAAAGAAGATTTACAGGTGCTTGTAGCTGACGCAACGACCTATTCACAAAGCTCAATATAGTGGTGAGAGAATACAGTTTATGTATGATAATTTGTCGGAAAAGACAAAAAATAGTCTCTGATGAAGCAGAGATTGAAGACAAATCAGCATGGCAAAAATTGTATCTATCAGGAGGTAGGTGAAACAAAAGTTCCGACTGTAAGGTGAAGCGTTGTGGGCGACCCTGCAAACCAAGTAGTTGCTGGTGACCAAGTTGATAGGAACTGTGGTTCACTGCAGCGTGCAACTGCAGTGGTAAGTTCTAGTCGAAGGCGGGAGAGTAGGCGATTACGAAAATGACAAAGTAACGCAGTACTGACTTTATTTATGTCAGTAGAAGCTTCGGGGGGGACGCTGAAGATGATACACGTGAATTATATGTTTTACAAGCACGAAGATGTAGGAGCAGACTGCCGGAAGGTGAATAGGGCGAGAAGAGTTCAGAAGTAGTGTTCGGTAGGCGCTGAAGGTGAGGACGGTCTCACAGGATCGTTGCGCTAGCGTGAAAGCGAGATGGAGTATTGGCAATAATACTGTGCAATTCATGAAGACATGCTGAACGTCAGCCTCCTCGCCACAATACGGACAGGAGGGTGAAGATAAAATGGTCATGCGATGTAAAATCGACGGCACAGGGAGGCGGTTGTGTAAGAAAAGCCAATGTGAATTGACTTCAAGGGGTGCTGAAAGTGGGAAAGCGCAGCGGACCACACTGCGGAGGTAGAAGAAAGTGGAATACCAGAAATGGGAAGAGGTGCGGAAGAGCGAGAGAGAAAACGGTAGAGATCAGCTGTTGAGAAAGAGACAAGAGGAAGAGGTGGACCAATGGACGACAGAAAAAATGGGAGAAGGAGAGAGGCAGAGTGAACAGAAATGAGGCCTGAGGGAGTAGCAAGCTCAGGGAACAGGGAGATTATAGTAGAAATAAGAGAGTTGTGAACAAAGTGAGCGTTGGCATTGAAACGGAGAGCAGAGGGTAGAGAAGAGAAGGGGAGCCAGGAAAGATCGGTGTTAACAAGATCGCTGACAGTAACGACTCCAGCTCTGAGCCATGAAGGAAAAGCAAAACATGGGAGATGGGGAGGGTGTAGCAGAGAAGAAAAAAAAGAGGTTCGGAAAGTAGGTCATTTGTGGAGGCAGGAGAGAGAGCGAGAAAGAGGGAGGGAACGAAGAAAGGAGATAGCCTCTTTGTAGACAGGAGGGAAAAGTGTGAGAAGGGGACAGTGGTCCATGAGTAAGAACGAAAGGAGAGTAAAGCGTGGGTTATGCGGAGAAACTATGACATCACGAGCAGCAACTGCAGAGGGAGCAGGTGCCGCAAGTGATCGTAAAAACGTAGACACACGATAAGCCTTGTAATAGGATCTGACGTCGGGTAGACCAATGCCTCCGTTGGAAGGAGACAGACTGAGTTGAGGTGCTCCGACCCAGTGATGGCCGGGCCAGATAACCTGAGTTTGACAGCGGGTGAGTTCAAGAAGACGTAGTGCTGGTTGCTTCGAAGCCAACCAGGAATACGTGCACATTGAAAGCAGGTAAGTGTGCGTTAGACGTGCTCTTTGAAAGACGGAGGTGCAGAATTGTGCGCGCCGCCAGATTGCGACCGAGCGATGTAGGCGTGGCCGGAGAGTCGTCCAGGTGACGAGTGAAGCAGTTGCTGGTTTTCCAAGGTGGACTCCTAGGAATCGTTGAGAGGTGTTGGACCACTCTGCTCCCCAAGGAGAGTCAGTGCGGTTAGTCCACGAACCGGTCCATAGGCCTGTGCTTTTCGTTGTGTTTAGAGCTGCTCCGGAACATGAGGCGTAAGTATTGTAGAGATTGTGGAGATCGTGAAATTGTGAGTCTTGCCGAATGCAGAATGTAATATCGTCGGCGTAGGCAACATAGGTAGCAACATGATGACGTGTGCTGGCTACCACCGGTGGTAGTGAAGCAAAGAAGGATCGATGGACTGCGCGTAAAAAAGGTTCTATTGCGAGGGCGAAGAGCTGCCCGGATAAGGGGCAACCCTGACGCACGCCGCGACGAAAGGGTATGGGAGCTGTGAGAAGGTTGAGCAGCTTGACGTGGAAAACTGCGTCCCGGTAGAGGGAGATGAGAAGAGAAGCAAAGGAAGGAGGAAATCCGAAATTTAGTAATGTAGCAAGAAGGTAATCATGAGAAATATTATCGAACGCTGAGCGTTGATCGAGGGAAAAAGAAGAGCAAGGGGTTCTGAGCGAGAGCGGGCGAGGAGTGAATTAGATCATTAAGAAGCTGAATATTATGGGAGATGGAGCGCCCGGGTACAGTATAGGTTTGATTAGTGGAGAGAATATGAGGGAGTATGGGGTTAAGCCGGCGGGACAGAAATTTAGTATAGAGTTTATAATCAGTATTTAAGAGTGAGATGGGACGCCAATTCCCCAAGTCAAGCGGATCACCCTTCTTGGGGAAAAGTACAACATGTGCGAGCGTGAAACTCCTTGGAAGAGCTGTAAGATGCATGGCAGTAGAAAAGGCACAGAGGAGAAATGGAAGGAGGGCAGGAAGAAAAGCCTTATAGAAAGAAACAGGGGAGACCGTCCGGGCCAGGTGTGAAGCCCGGGGGTTGAGGGACGAGAAAGTGTCAGAGAGCTCAGTTAAAGTGGGAGGATGGAGGAGACTGGCTGAAAGATGAGAAGGGACCTGAGGCAAAGAAGAGAACAGAAGAGGAGAAGCCGTAGGGGAGGGAGGAGGAGTTTCACAAAATTTTGAAATGTAGTAATTACGTACCATAGAACAAATTGGAACTGGTTCGGATGAAACTACTCAGTTGGAAGACGAAGGTGCTGCAGAACAGAAGAGGATCGGCGAGTTGACTCAAGTGACGTAAGGAATTCGTACGAACAAGCATCAGGTTTCAGGTGTTGTAGTTTAAGGCGTTGAAGGGCTTGTTTTGCCAGTGGCACCAAAAGTGAATGTAATTCTGCCTGGTAGACTTGAAATAGGGGATCAGCAAGATTGAGCAAAGAAAGCATTTGCCTAGTATGATCAAGTCGCATCCTCCGTTGTGTCATGATCGAGTATGACAGGTTTCGTACCAGTAATATGAGGTGGCGTTTTACTTCCAACCAAACGTTGAGGGGGCACGGTGCAGAATGAAGCCTTGTACGCCAATCCGCAAGAAAATCTCGCACCGATGAGCAGAAGGCTGAGTCATCTAAAAGAGTGTCGTCAAAAGTCCAAGGCCGGATTGTACGTGGCTGTGTTGAAGTAGCAAAAACTGTTATGGCAATGGCGCAATGATCCGAGGAAGCAGTGGGTGTACAGCATGAATCTGATATTGCTGGTAGAAGAAGAGAAGTTGCATAAAAGCGATCCAATCTTGCTGTAGGAGGATCAATGGCTCTTGGTGCACGCCATGTATGTGTAGTCTGGGTTGGTGACAAATGGCGTTGAACATCTACTAGTGAGAAGTCTGAAGTGATAGACTGTAAGAGATGTACTACTTCCGTGCGGTGTTCTCTGGAAGAAGAAGAGCGATCAGTTAGGGGATGTAGAGTGCAATTGTAGTCACCTCCGATAAGTACCCGGTCGGTGATGGGAATACGTGACAGAGCCCGTCGAAGTTTTGCAAACAACTCTGGCACGTGAGTAGGAGTGCAAGGAACATAAATGTTGAATACATGAAATTTTTCAGCTGCGACGGTGAAAGAGACTCGTTGTAATAAGTCTCGACATAAGTTTTTCACTGAGAAGGAGGAAAGAGTTGAACGAAAACGTGAGTGAACACCAACTGCCATGCCACCACGCGACAGTTGGCTGTAGGCGTGATGGAAAGTATGATCCCACCGACGCCATTGATGAAATTGAGTGGTGGAAGTACAGTTTGTTTCCTGCAGAAGTAATATATCAGCATTCAGCGGAGCAAGATCCTCTCGTACCAGCGCATTCGCAAGAGGTGTCGCAAAACCGCGACAATTAAGTGACACCACCTTGAATGTCTAGGTTAGTTGTGGGATGCAGTAGGAATTGACTGGCTGTAGTGATGGAGTGGAGTCGACGGAGAAAACAAGCACTCCACGGGACCTCGTCCGCAGTGCGCCGAAGAGTGTTTTCAAGTGAGTGTAATTGAACCAGCACTTGTGGAAGAGCTGCTTCATACTGCTGAATGGAAGTGCGTGCTGAGGAAGGGCTAGAGGACCCTAAAAGGCAATCCAGCACGTCCTCGTAAGGCAGAGGCTCAGCAGGGAAAGCATTTTCAGCAAGAAAAGTTGTGAATTCTTCTAGTGAGGGAAAGGCACCCTCACATGCTGTCTCAGAGGAAGTGTGTAGAGGCGACCTGGAGAACGGTCGTCGAGAGCTGACGGAGCGAGAGGATGAGCGGGTAGAAGAGCGAGATGATCTTCGGGATGCCAGAGTCTTTGCCTTCTTCGTCTTGGAGCGAGTAGCACCACTGCGTTTTCCAGCAACCACTAAAGCTTCATGATCGTCTGGAGAGTCTGAACCCGAAGCGTTACCTGTGACTCGTGTCATGGAGCCAACGGTAAAAGCTGAGGAGTGGTCAACATGTACATCAGCAGTGGTTGTAAAAGTACAAGGGGGAGTCGATTTTGGAAGCCTGGGAAAATTCTTAGGATCAGCAGGAGGTGGAGGCATCAAAGTCGTTTGTTGACCAATGGCAGTAAGCTGACTTTTGGAAGATCTTGATTCCGCGACTTTCCTCGAATAGGAAGAAGTCTGTGAAGCGTTGGTGGACAAAGTAGAAGAAGATGTAGTGTGTGGAGCTGTTTGCAGGGAGGCACGTGGGCACTGAGCCCTTATGTGACTTTCGCTCTGACATATAGTGCAATACTGTGAAGTGATTATCTCAACTCTTCGGCGTTGCTGTCCACAGCGGATGTGCAAAACATTCGGAACCGCTTTCAGCTGAGCATCAGATGAAAAGAGGACTCGAGCAGTGCGGCGAAAACCTCGAATCGATTTGTCTTCAGGATCTCTGGGAGCCGCAGAGAGTTGTGATGGAGCCAACAACTCTGCCGTACCTGCTGAGCAAGGTGCAAAGTGCAGCGTCGGATACTTCTGGTGGTACGGGGTAGAAGGTCACCTGCACCGGGCGGTGCGCAACCGGTTGTGCTAACAGATGCACGTCATTGATGGTTAGACCTTCCGTAAGGACCTGGTCAGCATGCGCTTTATCCTTAAAATAGACCAAGACAGATCTGGGTTTTCGAGCTACAAAGTCTATTGCATCCTTTGGTAAGATAGTTTTGAGGGCTCGGCTATATTGCCACAGCTTAGTGTCGGGAAGCGCATCAAAATAGACGCCCCGTTCCATAGTGGAGGAAAAAAGTGACCAGCTCGGGAATCCTCTGGTATGTCAATTGTAGCAGTAGAACCGACGACAGTGACATAGGATTCAGGAAAAGGCATAGCAGATGAAACTGGGGGTGTGAGGACCCCAGAAGTTGCAGAAGCATAGGATGCTTGGGCAGGCATGGGTCGAGAACTCGATGAAGCGGCTCCTAGCAGTGAGGGCGGATCAGAAAGTTGATGAAAAGTAGAAGCTATGAGCTCAGTATCACTGATCACGGAGACGTCATCATCTGCTGAGATGTAGATAGGAGACTTGGCACCACCGCACTTGGTGGGAAGGGAGGAAGTTATTGCTGGAGAAGAAGAGGTATCCATGACGTCGCAATGACGCTCGGGAGCCACCTCATTTAGCTGAGCAGGAGCTGCCGCCGTAGAAGAAGAAGAGGGTGCTGGCTGATCTGCCAAGATAAGGATGTGGGCGTCACCCTTGTCTGCCTCCGCCATCGAAGCAATGGCGAGACTTTAACGAAAAAAGACCAGCTCGGTTGAAAAATAAAACAGTGAATAATGAAAAAATATGGCACTCACCAACCTGGGAGATACACGAACGTAAAGCGTGGACTTTCAACTTGAAGATACACGCAACCACAGAAACTAAAGCACTCAATAAACACCTTATAGCAACGAAAATCACGGAGCTTAAAAACCCAACCACTGAGCTTCGAAGGGTCAGTGCATGCATTAAGGCCAAAGGTGGACTGACACCGTACTAATGTATGTCAATAAATGCTATGTTGTGTTTCTTTTCTAGGTGTCCGGTGACTTTTGTCAATATAGTGTATACATAAATATCATCTCATCGTCATCATTGTCAACCATCATTATCAATCCACTGCTGGATGAAGGTCTCCTCAAGTTTCTTCCACAACGATATGTCTTGCTCCAGTCTCCGTCACATTCATGCCCTTATCGCATACTTTCGAATTTCATTCACCCATCTCCCACGTGGTCTTCTTTTGGGTCTTCTTCTGTCCCTTGGAATCCAGTCTGAAATTTCGGTTCTCCATCGGTTGTCCGTTCTTCTGGCAACATGTCCAGCCCATTGACATTTCAGGGATTTTTCTCTGATCATGATGTCTTCCACTCTTGCCGTTTAACTTATCCACGAGTTCCTCCTCTTATCTCTTCTCGTTACACCAAGCATGCATCGACCTTTGCTTGATATCTGTTGTCCAAGGTAAATGTAAGTATCGGTTACCTCGAGATTTTCTCCATGAATCGCAACATCTTCATTTCTCGTAAAGGCATTGTTCATCAGTCTTCTGAAAGTTCATTTTCAATCTCACTTCTTTACTCTTGTCATCAAGTTCCTGAATCATAATCTGAAGTACTGAAGGGGCAGTTGCAAAAGTGACTACGTCATCAGCTAAACGAAGGGGAGTTCAATAATCTTCATTAATCTATATCCCGTTGTTTCGTATTTCGGTGATTGAAAAATATTTTGCAATTTGACATTCAAGAGTTTTTACCCTGTCCCACTCCCTTTCCAATTTTTTATTGGTGCTGTATTCTCAAACAGCCGAACCTTTGCTCTTGCATTTTTAGCACGTCTTTTGTAAAGAAAGATCGTGCTTCTGTTAACGGTTTGTCCGTTCGTCCGTCTGTACCCACGATATCTCTGCAACTATTGGTCCGATTTGAAAAATTCTTTTTGCATTCGAAAGCTCGAAATATGCAAATGATGATCCTTTATTTCTTTTTTATTTACGATGTGCAGTATCGCCGGTAGAGGGCGTAAATGCAGATGATCTCGAATTCAAAAATACGTTTTATTCCACATATTTGCTTCTAAACATCCAAT
This sequence comes from Macrothele yani, assembly GCA_039090855.1. Taxonomy (NCBI): domain Eukaryota; kingdom Metazoa; phylum Arthropoda; class Arachnida; order Araneae; family Macrothelidae; genus Macrothele; species Macrothele yani. The sequence continues at coordinate 112,841,511 of CM077013.1, read as the reverse complement.
TGAAATTTTTTTTATCTTTCGATTCCCTTTATGTCGAAGAGTATTTTAGATATAGTAACGTTTTCAAATTACGCATAGATTTTACGCTAGGGGGCGTTAAATTAAATTATATTTTTCCCAAAAACTCTTCTAAAACTCCGATTTGAAAATTATTTTCTTCAGCGGATACATCTCCTGATGGAAAATCTTTTACATATAATTTCAAATTTTTGGTAAAGGATACTTTGGCCACCAGGGGGCGTAAGATTTATTTTTTGCTTCTGATGTATTTGCTATAAAATTGGAGCTTCTAAAATATCGATTGAAAAAATTATTTCGTGGACTGATGCCACTCACATCGATAAACCTTTTCGGAATATTTTCTTCTTAAAATATTGCACAGTTTCTTCGCCAGGGGGCGTAGATGTACATCTTATTTTTGTCAATACCTCTACTTCTAAGAGTCCGATTTGAAAAATTCCTTCTTTGTTGAATAGTGTTTTCCGTGTGGCATGTTTTTCATATAATTTCAAAATTTTCAATTAATTCATAGACATTCCGCTAAGGGGCGTAGCGGTAAATTGCGTACCTCCCTATATCTCTGCTTCTAAATCTCCGATTTGAAAAATTATTTCTGCACCGGATACAGCGTCTGATGGGAAATCGTTTGCACATAACTTTTAATTTTTGTAAAAATATGGTTTGGCCACCAAGTGGCGTAAGCCATAATTTCCGCTCCTGATGTATTTGGAGCAAAATACGAGCTTCTAAAATCTCGATTGAAAAAAAAAGTCGTTTTTTGACCGATACTACTCATGTCGACAAACCTTTTAGGAAAATTTTCTTTTTGAAAAAATGCATGGTTTCTACGCCAGGGGTCGTAGATGTATATCTTATTTTTGTCAATATCTCTACTTCTAAGAGTACGATTTGAAAAATTCCTTCTTTGTTGGATAGTGTTTCCGATGCGAAATGTTTTTCCTATAAATTCTAAATTTTCAAGTAAATCATAGACTTTCCGCTAGGGGGCACAAAGGTAAACTGCGTTTTCTGCGTTATTTCTGCTCCTAAAGCTCTGATTTGAAAAAAATCTTCCTGTATCGCATACAAGACCTGATGGAAAATATTTTTCACACAATTTCTAATGTTTGGTAAAGAATGGTTTGGCCACCAGGGGGCATAAGTGTTTGTTGCAAAATCTGGGCTCCTGAAAGCTCTACTAATTTTTTTTTCTTGGACCGATACTGCTTATATGGATAAACCTTTTGAGAATACTTTCTTGCTAAAATAATGCATGGTTTTCCCACCAGGGGACGTAAAGTCACATCTTATTTTTGTCGATATCTCTGTTTCTAAGAGTTCGTAAGCTCACGATTCCGTTTACAGCAATATCTGAGGGATTAAAGACCCGATTGTAAAACTTCTTTCTTCCGTCAGATACTATTGTTTTCCATACCGGTTCCATGGACTGTGAAAAGCTTTGATAAATTTAATTTGCATCAGAACGGGTTCAAAAGACGTGCTTATTACACCCGAAAATTCGGTGTCATCTTTCTTGTTATAGATGCTATGAATAATGCCAATGTATACATCTCCCGTATCGCATGATTTCAAAGCCATTGTAACACACACACACACACACACACACACACACACACACACACACACACTACTTTAAATATTTGTTGTTGAATAATAACAGACATCCCCTAATTTTTGGCTAAAGTCGACGGCCATGGAACAAAGAGGTAAATTTCCGACACCTTAGCGAAAATCGGCTAGCTGCGAAGATCTCAGTAGGAGAACGCTCCAGTGGAGAAACATGGAACTAATACGCCGTACCCGCAACCGTGAAAGACTGATTTCTCTTCACATCTTTCTCAAGAGTAACAACTCTATCCACGGCGTAGTTTTTATAAATAATAAAATACTATAATACATGTTGCCGAATGTTTCACGCAAGTAAAATCACGTGTTGTACCCATGTGCCTTCTTTGTATTTTAGACAACGGGCATGACCCAAGGCATGATGATGAATGGTGAGTACCCTTGACACAGACTTCATGCCATTGGATAGAAAGAAATGTCTCAAATATTTTCTCTCTTTTTTTTTTAGGTTCGTCGTCATTGTTACAGCCCTCTTAGCCGGCAAACAGTCGAAAAAGGTTAGTGTCAATCAACCCCTTAGATGAACACTTTAAATCAAAAAAGCTAAAGGGACAGCAAGGCTTTCTGACGCACAGATTCACCCGTTCCTGCCGCGTTCGGACGACTTCTTAGAGAGCGAATATATCTATGAGCCATTACATTATGACCACAAAAGTAATAAGCTGTAGGATCCCCTTCAGCCCACAAAACAGCAGCCACTCGGCGAGGCATTGATTCGATGAGGTGGAGATAGCTATCGTGGGGTATCTGGTACCATAATATGAACAGTAGGTCCTCCAGTTCCTCTACATTTCGGGGTGGTGATGATTTAGCGCCCAAGACGAACCACAAATGTTCGATTGGGTTCATCTCAGGTGAATTTGGAGGCTAGGGCATTAACAGAAAGTCACCAGCACGTTCCTCGAACAACTCCTTGACGATTCTGGCAGTGTGACGTGACGCATTATCCTGCTGTTAATGGCCATCACCAGCACAGAACGCAATTCCATGAATGGGTGAACTTGGTCCTCAACGATGTTCAGATAACTGACAGCTGTTAGGGATTGTGCTATTGGGATAATGGGGCCTAAAGTGTCCCAAGAAAACATCGCCCACAGTATAACACCGCCGCCGCTGGCCTGTTTCCGCCCAATCCAGGTGCCATACCCTGCTTTGGCAATCGGCTTATCCGCGCTCGGCCGTCTACGTGATGCATCAGGAATCTTCATTTGTCAGACCAGGCCACTTTCTTCGAATAAGCAGGAGAGCTCATCCTTTGTCTCCAGGTGCGCTCATCTAGGCTGGGAGTGGTCATAATTATAATGGCTCATCGGTTTATATCCTATCGAGGTTATTACGGTCCAGTTTGGCCGCCCCTTTGGCGCAGTGGTTAAAGCGGAGGCTTCTAATCATTCGTCCGATATGGGTCCGGGTTCGAATCCCAGTGAAACATGGATGTTGTGTTTGTCTTACGGCGCTGGATCTTTTACTTTCCTGGAGCCAGTGGCCCTAAATTAGGGACGGGCGACCGCTTTTAGCCCATTGAGTAGCTCAAAGTGGTCGTTAAAGCTCCAATAAAAAATAAAACCCCAGCCCGTTTTGCTAACCCAAGGTTATTCATTCCAACCGGTGAAATGTTTAAGGGAAAAAAAATTACGGTGCAGCAAACTAGCAACCTGTAGCGTGACGCAATGAGCGGGGAGGGGGGATGAATCATAACACAACACACGACAAAATAAATAAAAGAAATACACAGAGCAAAACATAAAGAGATATCGGAATAGATATTGAATGAATGAGTGATGGTAAATATCGTCCTCCAGCAATAAGCAGTGAATAAGGTAACAATGCCCATCTCACCGACGCGCAAGAATATTATCTCTAAAGCAGTGATTCGCCTGCCTATCGTCCCAGACAGAAAGTTGTTCCCTCTCAATTAATTCCACCTAATCTGCATATTGGAGAAACATGAGTACTGGTCAGTAATGTTCTCGCCGATGTGTGGTATTGCTCACAGCGTCATCTTCCTTCATTGAAATTTTGGTTGAGGAACAAATTAGACTAGTAAGCAGGATAACACTGGTTCTCGGACACACAGCCGTGGGTACTACTTCAACAGCAGAACACCAACAATAACATTGTTGATTAATAACCAGGAACCGCACACCAACTATACACAAAAGAGTAAAACTATACTAGTTATCGTATTTATTGACGTAAGAATATAAATATACGTTTCCAAGCTTGCAGTTTTCTGTCTACCTTCCTTAGAAAGGCCATCTGGTTGGTGTGCGAAAGCTTGGGAACGTGTTTTTATATAAATTGGATAGCTAGTGCAGTTAACATTGTTGATACTTGGCCATTATTTTGCTTCAATTTCTGTATAAAACTTTATTTCATCAAATTTCATTTTGAGATTATCATACTCATTAAAGTTGTCGAACGCTATGCCACTAAATAAAATTTTACGAAGATTAATCTTTTATAACCTGTAACAGAATTTTCTTTTTGTTCATTTGTTGTGGCTAAAATGTATTTATTTAATTATGTCAGAGAGGGGGTTAGGTAGCTCCATTGCAGTTCAATATATCTTTTGAAATCTGTATTTTAGCATAGAATAACTTTTTTTAAGCAGTTACCTCCAAAACAGAAGGTTTGGCTCCAGTTATGAAAAAAAAGCAATTTATATCTCAGGAATTAGCATAGAGTACTTCCCTTTTGGACTCATCTTTGTGTTACTCGTTCGCAATACTTCCAAGCAAAGAAATTCACATTGTTGACAGCTTTCCCTTCCAAAATGTTTTAGAATTTTCTTCTTTGCTGAAAAAAGTTAACGCCATATCGTAAACTGTTTTGGTGTAAGCAAGAGATTTTTTTTTGGAACATTTCAAAAAAAGATCATGGCGCAGTTAGGCGACTACGATGTGGAAAATTTTGATCCCAAGCCAGATGAAGAACTGATTTGCTGCATTTGCCGTGGCGTATTCTGGGATCCGGTGGAATGTCCCTGCCGCCATGTCTTCTGCATGAAATGCATTTACCAGTGGCTTGAATATCAAGATAACTGTCCTTCGTGCAGAAGGGAAATTTCCATCGAAAGTCTTCAGGAAGTTTCTCCTATAATTAAGAACATGATCTTGAAACTCACAGTTTACTGCGGAAATCATGGTACAGGTTGTGTGGAAAAGTGTTCAGTGGAGGGGTATGATCAGCATATGAAATCCTGCGAGTATTCAACTGTAGAATGTACTTACCCATCGTGCTCTAAACGTATGCTGAGAATGGACTTGATCGCTCACCAGCTGGTATGTCCCTTTCGCACTGTAACTTGTCCGACCTGTAAACTCAATCTGCCTCATTTCACAGCTGAGACTCACAACTGCGTGGACGAGCTGTTAAAAGTTCTAGCCGAAAAAGAAGATGAGATAAGAGAGTTGAAGGAGTGCCAGAAGGATTATAAGAAAATTCTCATCAAACTTAGGGATCACATGATGGATTCACCTTACGAAGTAAATCAGATTTCCGACAATGGAAACCAAGTCCCTCCAAGTTCTTTGAGTTTCGCGGACCACATCCAGCAACTAGTCCACAACATGACAAACGGAAGAGCAATCCTGAACCACACCTCTCCAAGTACTACCTTGTTGGATCGCGTCGAGCAGATAGTACACAGGGTAACAGATGGGAATGCATGGGGTATTACGATGAATGTTTCACCTGGATCTTCAGCATCATCGAATTATGATGAGAATGACGTTGATTCGCAGTCTGAGTTTGGCAGCGTTGACGACCTAAATGCTAACAGTTCATATGACGCGTACAGTGCGTATGAATCTGACGATCAGCGAGACGGTAGTCCACAACAAGAGGAAGCTTCTCCCGTGAGTACTGAAGCAATACGAAACGAAAATTCAATGACTTCCCTAAATGAATCACCTCAGCAGAGGTCTTCCTGTTGGACATCAGCCACTATTACAATGCCCTCTTTCCTATCTGGTGACGTGTCTAACAGTGAAAGTCGAAGAACGACACCTCAAGACCACAAAAGACGTCGGCAAGAAGTCGGCTCTTCCAGCGATTCAGACAATTCAGACCCATTGCGCAGAACCACAGGCGTTCCAGTAAAACGAAACCGTTTCTTTCCAAGCAATTCAGGGCCGCTCACCACAGCGTGTGCCTGCAGTGTTCCACATGCAGGTCTTGCACAAAGACTCGCTATGCTTGATTCACTTCCCTCGGAATCGAGTTACTATGACGGGTCTCAACCGGAAGCAGCTAATGACTCGAGTGACGACGATTTTGAAAATTCTTTCAGCGGTTACGAGGAATCGGCAAGTGATGAGGATGGTGTTGATGATGACGACGGTGACACCGAAGAAGATGACGATTATAGCACTGGCGACTCCGAGAGAGGTAGTGATTACATCAAAAATGGCAGCGTTCCGTCTCGCATTGGTATGGATACCGAACAAAACTGAATATCGCTGAAATTACGGCTGTTACTCGCCTACTCTGGAACTTCGAAAAGTATTTAACGGTCTTCAAAGACTCCCAAACATTTCATCCTGCTAAAAATAACCTGAAGTCCATTATTATTTCAGGCGAACTAAGTTGCAGACAGATCATTTCCGTTGTGCGAAGAAATCTCCAAACGCAAATAAAATACTCAAAATTAACTTTGATTTTTTTTTTTTGATTCGAGGTTTAACGACCACCGTGAGCAACTCAATGGGCTATAAGCAGTCGCCCGTCCCTAATTTAGGGCCACTGGCTCCAGGGAAGGGAGAGAGCCAGTGCCGTAAGACAAACACAACATCCATGCCTCATCGGGATTCGAACCCGGACTCCTTTCGGACGAATGATCAGAGGCCATCGCTTAGACCACTACGCCACCGGGGCGGCCAAAATTAACTCTGTTATGCGCCTCTAAGGAAAGAAAACACAATATAATATTTATGAATAGGACATCCACTTTTTTTTTTTTTTTTTTTTGATTGGAGGTTTAACGACCACCGTGAGCAACTCAATGGGCTATAAGCAGTCGCCCGTCCCTAATTTAGGGCCACTGGCTCCAGGGAAGGGAGAGAGCCAGTGCCGTAAGACAAACACAACATCCATGCCTCATCGGGATTCGAACCCGGACTCCTTTCGGACGAATGATCAGAGGCCATCGCTTAGACCACTACGCCACCGGGGCGGCCAAAATTAACTCTGTTATGCGCCTCTAAGGAAAGAAAACACAATATAATATTTATGAATAGGACATCCACTTTTTGTTTTGTTTCGGAGTTTAATGACCATTTCAAAGCCGCCCCCGGTGACGCAGTTGTCTAAGCGTTGGCTTATGACCATTTGTCCCAGAAGGGTCAGTCAGGGTTCGAATCCCGGTGAGGCATGGATGTTGCTATGTTGCTTTTGTATTGCGGTGCTGGCTCTCTCCCTTCTCTGGAACCAGTGGCCCTAATTTAGGGTAGGGGACGGTATATAGCCTGTCAAATTGCTAACGGTGGTCGTTAAACGTTCACTAAAAAAAAAAGGAAGAGAAAAACCCACAAGAAGCACTAAAGGTTATAAGACAGCCGCCTGTAGTTAATTCGGAACCACTGGTTCTAGGGAACGAATAGAGCATCTCCGTGGACATTTGGATCGTTAATATTTCGTTTAGAGCTCGGGCGGTGACGAATGGACAAAAACCATCAGCTCTGAACATTCAGCCACCTGGACGGCCATCTATTGTCCATAGTCAGGTGCGTGTAACTTATGCAAAGTCACTTGATTTAGGGTGTGACTGTAGAGTGTACACACACCGGCCTCTTAATTAGAAACCTTCATGCAGATGTATGTAAAGATTTTTTTTATTGGTGGTTTAACGACCACCGTGAACAACTTAATGGGCTATAAGCAGTCGCCCGTCCCTAATTTAGGGTCACTGGTTCCAGAGAAGGGAGAGAGCCAGTGCCGTAAGACAAACACAACATCCATGCCTCACCGGGATTCGAACCCGGACCCCTTTCGGACGAATGCTCAGAGGCCATTGCTTAGACCACTGCGCAACCGGGGCGGCCTATGTAAAGATCCCATACGGTCATGTAAACGTCACATGTAAAGGTCATATGTAAAGGTATATGAAAAATACGTGATCACGTGCAGCACTGCGTGATCTAGGCAAATATTTAAGACTTCTGATCGTCAGTAGTTTTGATAACAATGGGGAAAACAAAGGATCTTTCGGGATTTTTCGTTTCCTTTTTTTGATGGAAGGTAGATTGGACCTGTTGGTACAGCGACATGATAAACAGGCAGACATAGACAGGATACAGATGTTACACATCATCAACAACTACATACCAAACATGGTTTTTACATTATGCTAAATGTCCAATGTACACAGAGAGCCAGTGTTGATCAAGTAACACATTCAGAGCTAGTACCAAAAGACAAACGCAAACACCCATGCCTCACCGGGATTCGAGCGCAGACACAACTAGAACGAATGGTCATAAGCCAGCGCCTTAAAACACTGCGCCAGCTGGGCGGCTCTTTCGGGGTTCGATGAAGGGCTTATTGTGGGTGTCCGTCTGACTGGGGCAACGCTTCTGAAAACAGACTGATTTCTCAAAAGGTGAGATATCTCTGGTCTTTAATCAGAGGAAAAATAACCTACATGGCTTGTCTAAGAGGCGTAACTGCGGCACGATAGCAATCTGTCATGAACGAGGTCGCCGTTATCTGAGAAGGCTTGTTCGGAGAAACAGGTCTTCATGTGTTCAGCAATTGACCAAACCTTGGAGTGAAGGTTGTTCACGACATATAACCCGGCGAACTATGCGCAGGGAATTGAAGATGATCGGTATTGACAGTCACATGCCTATACGGAAAACATTGGTTTCTGCGAAGAACTGGAAAAAGTTCGTCTACAGTGGAACACCGTGACTGGACACTGGAGAACGGAAAAAAAGTCATGTGGTCTGACGTATCGCGGAACATCGTCTTTTGTATCGACGGTAGACAAAGAGTTTGGATGGAGTCCCATGAAGAAATGGATTCAACTTGCCTTGCAAACACAACTCAAGGTTCTGAGATGGTGCGGGGCACCCTCCGTTGGTATGGAACGGGTCGTCTGATGTTGCTGGAGAGTCGGGTGTCATCCAAGGATTATCTGAACATCGTTTGCAATCAAGTGCTTCCTACAATATTTAGACAAACAATCGAGATATCTCACATTTTGAGAAATCCGTCAACTCTGCTGTTTTCAAAGTCGTCGCAATAGTCAGATGAGCACCTACAATGAGCCCTCTACCAAACTCCGAAAGATTTCTCGTTTTTACCATTGTGATCAACACTACTGGCGAGCATCAGTCTCAAATAAACGGTCGAGTCACATTATTGTGACCACCAGCTGATATCCAGAGAAGCCACCGTGAGCAGCGAGACTGGCTGGGAGTGACTCAATAAGGTGCTGGAAGGTGTTCACATGCATGTGTAGCCATGATGATTGCAGTACATCTGACAGTTGCTGAAGGGTACGTGGTGGAGGATCCATTGAACAAACAACACGATCGAGGTGGCCCAACAGATTCTTAATTGAGTTTAAGTCTAGAGAATTAGGGGGCCAGGGAAGTACTTTGAAGTCTTCATCGTGTTCTTCCAACCACTCTCAGACATTTCTAGCTGTGTGTGGGACACGTCGCATTGTCGTGCTGGAAGATCCCATCCGCCACAGGGAATACAATCAGCATGTATGGGTCCACGTGGTCTGCAAGGAAGGATTCACAACGAATTTGGTCCATAGTGCCTTCCACAGGTATGAATGGACCCAAGGAATGACACGAAAATATTCCCCAGACCATAACGCTATCCCCACCACCTTGTGTTCTTCCAGCAATGGTTGAAGAGGGTTTGTTCTCCGATGTTTCTCGCCTTATACGCCATCCGTTCGGTGAAGCAGAAAACGTAGCTCATGGGAGAAGACAATCCTTTGCCAATCAGCAGAGGTCCACTTCCGATACTTCCCTGCAAATGTTAGTCTTTTCTGCCGATTCGTCCTTGTTTGCATACGTGCAGTGACCATCCGTCTGCATCGGAGCCCCATAAGCAGCAGGGTTCGCTGAACTATCGTTTCAGACACACTTCCGGTGGCACCCTGATTCACTTGGCCAGTGAGTTGCTCCACTGTAGCCTGTCGATCGGACCTCACGCACCTTCGCAGCCAACGTTCACCTCTTACATCAATGGCACGTGGTGCTCCGTAGTTTCCACATCGCTGATTCGCAATGGTGCCGCTTCTCCAATCACGACACACTTTAAACACACCAGTGAGCGAACAGTTCACAAACTGCGCTGTTTTAGAAATACTGCCGCCCTTAGCTCGAAAGCCGGTAATCATCCCTTTTTGCAAATCTGATAAATGCTCCTTTTATCCATGACAGCAACGAGTGATATGTTTTCAGAATGCATACAGCACACTTGATATACCCTCCAAGCCAGCTCACGACACGTGCTTTCTTTCATTGGCTACGCGCTGTTGACGTCAAAAGTAGGATTTGGTCACAATAATGTGACTCAACTGTGTAATTGCCTAGATCGGGTGGTGATGGACGTTACCAGATATTCTGCATATACGTTGAGTAAATGACATTTATATACATCTGCATAAAGATTTATAATTTAGTGCCCGGTGTGTGTGGAGCAGAGAAGAAGCGGAGGCCATGTTTCTGCAGTTGCGCTGTAACGGCCTCTGTCATACGTGAGTGTGCAGCAAAATGATGCCAGGCCAAGTCTTTCAAGTGTGTGAAACAAATGGAAATCTCGAGGTGCGGGTTCATGGCTTCATATACACTACTTGCCACCCAAAAGGCAACACCAAGAAGGACACGAGATAGCAAAGAAAGATTTACTGGACACACAACAACAGATACAAAGATGAAACGATTGAGCTTACAGGCCCGTGCGACTTGCGGAACACGCAGACATCATTAGTTCGTGTGTCCCCCATGGCTGGCAATAACGGCCGCTACACACCGCGTCATCGAACGAAAGAGGCTTTGGATGTGGGTTTGGGGTATGTCGGTCCAGGCTGCTTCCACACGTTACCACAGTTCATTAGGCGTAGTCGCGGGTGGTGCTTGCCGGGCCACTCGGTTGCCGATCAGCGACCAGACGTGTTGGATGGGCGACATATCGGGAGAACAGGTGGGCCACGGCAGCAGTGACACCTGGTTGGCCGTGAAGAATTATTGCATGATGCGTGCCACTTGCGGGCGCGCTTTGTCCTGTTGAAACGTGGCCGCTGGCAGGCCCTGCAGGTAAGGGAGGACTACAGACTCCAAAACGTCGGAGATGTTGCAGTGGCTGTTGAGTGTACCGGCGATGCTTAACAGAGGGATTCAGGTGCCATATTCAATTGCGCCCCAAACCATAACGCCAGGCGACGGACCGGTATGGCGATGTATAATGCAGGTGTCATACAGTCTCTCGACGCGGTGCCGCCACACGTGGATCCGACCACCTTGGTGTTGCAGGCAGAAGCGGGAGTCGCAGGAGAAGACAATGTCGTGCCATTCCGTTGTTCAGGTGCGGCGTTCAACGACCCACTGCCATCGCACTCGCCAGTGGTGTAACGTCAATGGTAATCGGAGCAATGGGCGCTGTGCTACAAGTCCCCGCTCCTGCAGACGGCGTCGAACGGTCCGTGCTGACACAGATTGTTGCGCAACACACCCTAATTCCTGCGCTAACGTTCGTGATGTGGCGGTGCGAGCTGTCAATGCCCGCCGCACAACATGCCGGTGCTCTCGTTTGGTGGTGTGCCGCAGCTACGGCAATCGCTCACGTCGGTCCGTCCGTCCCTCCTGCACCCACCGAATCCATACTCGCCTCATTGTGGCTGGATGTCGTCCCACACGGGCGCCGATGTCTCGGTACGATAAACCGCTGTCGCGATAAGCCACAATTCGTCCTCTGTCGAACTCCGAAACGTGCTGGAATGACTGCCGTATTCTGCGACGAGGCACCAGGAAGCTTCCCACGCACAGGTCCGGCAGCAAAACGCACTTTCACTACTTGCAGCCCGGCTTCTGTGCACCCTTCTTATAGTGCTTCTCGGTGGCGTGCCGGGCGCACATGATTTGCATATGCCCTGCAATGCTAATCGTTTGCATGTCCTCTCGCGGGTGAAGCATGTTGCGAATTTCAGGCCAATCGGATGCTTCCTTCTTGGTGTTGCAATTTGGGTGGCCAGCAGTGTATAAAGGAACAAGTGAAATGCTCCAAAAGTTTCCAACCATATTGCCAAAACAATTAAGCCGTACGATCAGCCGCCTGTGGTCTGGCGTTATCGTGCAACGGCAGAACATATGAAGTTAGCAGGACAAGTCTTTTTCGGCGAATGGTATGGCGCAAAAGTGTGAAACGTCTCATTGTACCATTCGTCTCTCAGCGATACACCGCACGCGTTTCTGACTGGCCCAGACATTTCTGCAACTGTACGTAAGGAGAAGTGTATAGGTTGTCACGTTTTTTCGGCTGGATGGCGAAGTCTTGACATTTTCCAGCAGAGGAGATGGCGGGTACTTCAACGCCATGCGTGCTCGTTCGTTTTGTAAGTATCAAATGTGTGAAGGAGAGACACATTCGTCTTGCCTTATGTTCAGAGATTGTTGCGTACCCACCTTGCGAAAACGTTCCGACAATGCAGTTGGCCATGCATAACATTTTGGACACTACCCGTTGAAGTCCGCGGGTCAGTTCTCACATTGTAATACGGCTGTTGTTCTGAATTTGAGCATTGCCCAGTATCACAGTCCTTTCGACTGGAGGACTTCGCGCGCCCATTTCAAAGTTTGTTGTCAGTGCTTGTACCATTTCCACACCTGTTTCCGGTACATAACAGCTTTGCCATACACTTCAACTAACTGGCGATTGACTTCATCTTGAGTAACGCCATTTTTTATGAGGCAAACGAATTATTATACTTCGTACATTTTCGTGTGGCCATGGCGACAACAAAGCAGCCATTTCTTCAACAGCCGTTGGTATTAAACGTACATATCACTAAGCGGGATTCAGAGGTTAGCTCCACAAAGAAATACAAACAACCAGATAATTTTTAGCACGTCTTTTGTAAAAAAAAGATCGCGCTTATGTTATCGGTTTGTCCGTCCGTCCGTCTGTAGACACGATATCTCTGCAACTATTAATCCGATTTGAAAAATTCTTTTTTTGCCTTAGGAAGCATGAAATGTGCGAATGATGATCCTTTATTTCGTTTTTTATTTTACGAAGCACAATTTCGCCGTTAGAGAGCGTAAATGCAGATGATATCGAATTAAAAAAAAACATTTTATTAAATATATTTGCTTCTAAACATCCAATTCAAAAAATTATTTTACCTTTCGATTCCATTCATGTTGAAGACTATTTTAGATATAGCCACTTTTTCGAATTACGCGTAGATTCTCCGCTAGGGGACGTAAAAGTAAATTTCGTTTCCTCCGATATCTCTGCTTCTAAAGCTACTTTCCATATAAATTCGAATTTTTGCTATAAAACGGTTTGGCCATTTGAAGCAAAATCTGAGTTTCTAAAATGTCGATTGAAACAATTCTTCCGTGAACCGATACTACTCACGTCGACTAAGCTTTTCGGAATATTTTCTCCTTAAAATAATGCATGGTTTTTCCGCCTGGAGGTGTAGACGTATATCTTATGTTTGTCAATATCTCTACTTCTAATGGCCCAATTCGAAAAATTTCTTCTTTGTTGGATCGAGTTTCTAGTGTAACATGTTTTTCATATAATTTCAAGTAATTCATTGACTTTCCGCTAGGGGGAGTATAGGTAAATTGCGCTTTCCCATGTATATCTGCTTCTAAAGCTCCGATTTGAAAAATTCTTCCTGCACCGGATACAACTCCTGGTGGGAAATGTTTTAATTGTAATTTAATTTTTTGTAAAATATGGTTTGGCCACAGGGGGCGTAAGCATTAATTTTGGTTTCATAGGTATTTGCATCAAAATCTGAGCTTCTAAATGCTCGATTGAAAAAATTTTTCGTGAGCCGATGCCACTCATGTCGATAAACATTTCAGATTTTTTTTCCCTAAAATATTGCATGGTTCCTCCGCCAGGGGTCGTAGACGTATATCTTATTTCTGTCAATATCTCTGCTTCTAAAAGTCGGATTCAAAAAAAAATTCTACTTTTTAGATAGCGTTTCCGGTGTAAAATGTTTCTCATATAAGTTAAAAATTTTCAAGTAAGGCATAGACTTTCCGCTATAGGGGGCGTAAAGGAAAATTGCATTTTCCTCTATATCTCTGCTTCTGAAACTCCGATTTGAAAAATTCTTTCTGCACCGGATACAGCTCCTGATAGGAAATGCTTTGAATATAATTTCTAATATTTGATAAAGAATGGTTTGTCCACCGGGGAACGTAAGTGTTAATTTCTGCGTCTGATGTATTTGCATCAAAATCTGAGCTCCTGAAAACTCGATTGAAAAAATTCTTCCGTGGACCGATGCCGCTCACATCGAAAAACCTTTTGGCAATACTTTCTTCTTAAAATAATGCATCCCTTTTTCCACCAGGGGCGTAAAGTTATAACTTATTTTTATCGATATCTCTGCTTCTATGTGTCCGATTTGAAATACTTCTTTGTTAGAGAGCGTTTCCGTGGGGAAAAGCTTCGCATATAATTTCAAACTTTTCTTAGTGCGCAAGTCTGCCACCAGAGGGCGAAAATTCGCTTTTCCGTTTAGAGAAATATCTGCGGGACTAAAAATCTCATTCAAAAACTTCTTTCTTCGGTCAGATACCACTAACTATGCAAACTCTGTGTGTGTACTTTCTTTCGAAAATACAGCACCCTTTCGCCGCTAGGAGCGCAAATGCTTATTCTGTTTTTCTCAATATCACTGCTTTCACATGCACGATTTAAAAAATTATTTCAAGACCGGATGCCATTTCCCTTGTAGAACACTTTAGGATAGTACATAAGAAATTTTGTAGTTCACAGTTCTGTCGATAGGTGGTGTTTCGGCAGTTTGCAGCTGTATCGCCGCTTCTAAAAACGCTATTGAGAAATTTGTTCTTTACTGTATGTTATTCGCTACAACAGAGCATTATCCTCTTTAAATAACGTAAAGATTTTCCGCTAGCTGCGTAAAGGTCGATCTTTTCCCGCAATATCTGCTCCCAGGCGACGTATTTGAAAAGTTCTTTTCCCTTAGCATAACTTTTTCCAGGACAAATATTTTCCGCCTATTTTCAACTTTTCTACTTTGCAAATAATTTTTCGCTAGAAGACGTAGACTTATATTATGTTTCCTTCTATATTTTTCCTTTTAACTGTTAGATTTGAAAATCCCTTTGTCTCTGGTAAGCTTCCTTGTAGTATGCGAAACTTTTTGTTCGTCATTTGTTTGCTCTATTAGTTTTTTTGTATTAGTCATTTTCTTGTAGGACTTCCGTTCACAGTAAGTAGAGTTTAGGTCCCAGCCACCTACAGCGAGTTCGCCTTTTGGGCAGGACACAGAAACGGAAGGAATGAGAGCAAGTCTAGCGACTTTGATAGAACAGTTTGTAGTGAGATTTGAGTACAGTAGATGGCGCCACCGTACAAGTACGATATTGCACATAGAGGGGTGCGAGAATTTCAGGGGGGGCATAGGAAAGGATACCCATTTAACCAGTGGGTCTAGTAAATCACACCATCTCTGAAAGATCAGCCCAGGATCGAACCTGAGGACCTTGCATTGACAGTCTGACTCGCTAACCACTAAGCCATCCGCGGCTCTTTCGTCATTTGTTAATTTTCGTAATATGCTTTATAACCGCTGGTGGTACTAATTAGATGTTTCTATTTCTGGATATTTTATTGATTGTTGAAACCAGTTGATTGTTTTCTAAATCGGTCCATTGACTTTGAATAGCTTTGATAAATTTAATTCGCGCCAGAACGGATTCAAAAGGCGTGCTCATAACATCCGAAAATTCGGTGTCATCTTTCTTGTTGCTTATTGCTGTTGCCGTATAAAGCTTCTCCATTTACAGCGATCTAGACATACAACTCGGGTTTCACTGACATCCATCACACGCCGTACACAAGATCTTCTATCCTATTCCTGTTCGTATGAAACGAATGAACGTAAAGCTCAGGTTTTTTGGGCATGCGCACACACTTTAACTGTTCATTAACGCGTTAAGAATATTGATGCCGGACGCATTCTTACCTTATTTATTGTTCAATCTTTGTATTTCTCATTTAATTGCATTTTGCATAGCTTTGTTTCAAGATCTGAACATTGGTCATCCGCTATCGTGGGAGTGTTACTAATTAAATCGAAAGCGCTGGATTGATTTTAAATTAATAATGTCCACCATTTGGGTTTCGATACCACGAAGGCTGCAAAGTTTCCTAAAATTTGTTAAAAGTGTAAAAAAGTCTTAGCATCACAGTAAGAGAAATTCGGTACTACTGTACTACGAGCTTCATTTAATGAAAAGCTCCATGTCACTAAAATTTTTTCTTTCAGTTATTCCTCATTTATATGAGTGAAGACCATTTCATTCTTTCTACGACTGCATGTTCTCGTGCTCTGGTCGTAAGCGGAGATGAATTCTGCTCAGAAATTTATGAATTGAATGAAACTGGTTTTAAGTTTGTTATCATGAGTTAAATTACAGTTTTACGCATCTTGCATCTGCCATGGCATCACTGCAAACTTACCCGGACACGATTATCATGCGTCCACAAAACGAAGCGGCACTCATCGCTAAACACCACACGTCGCCAGTCTGTAACGTTCCACTTCGCTCTGGCCTGGCATCACTGCAAACTGAGCCGGCGATGTTCCGGTGTTGATGGCAGCACACGTAAAAGGCGCTGGGATGGTAGATTCGCTGCCCGCGAGGCGTCGGGAAATGGTTCGTGTGCCCACGCTGTGATCGTCGTATCGTGACTGGCGCACGACCCGACGATCCTCTCTACCGGTGGTCCTCCTGGTCCATCCGGAGTCGCTCCACTGTGCGGCAGTGCCGTAACGCGTCATCTGCTCCCAATACAGTCGCACGTCATGGTCAGAACGATCCACGTGGCGGGCTATACGGTGCGCCGACCACGTTGCGGTTTTCATTCCGAAGTCCATAAGTTGCGTAAATCGACGTCTCTGGCATCTAACCGGCATTCTTGTCACTCTGTACTCTTACTTACGTTGGCCGGTGCTTTTCGCTTTCATGGGATATCCACCACACGCCAGTTTACAAGCTTCCCGGTTCGTATTTGCAGCGCTACCACAGGGTGTGCGGTCATGCGCAATCGCACCAAACATGGATCATTTGCACCTCAGCACGCACTCTAGCTACTTGCAAAGTTTAGCAGTTGTAGCATGTTTTCTTCTAGGTGCGCAATTTTCATTGCCCGTGAGTGTAATTTGATGATTTCCCTAAGCAGGTGGCGCAGTGGTCTAAGCGTTGGCTTATGAGCATTCGTATGTGATGGGGTCCGGGTTCGAATCCCTGTGAGGCATGGACGTTGTGTTCGTCTTACGGAACTGGCTCCCTCCCTTCCCTGGAACCAGTGGCTCTAAATTTGGGGTGGGCGATTGCTTATATAACCCATTGAGTTGCTCACGGTGGTCGTTAAACCCACAACCACAGTAAAAAAAACAAGAAAGGTGACACCGAATTCTCGGGTGTAATAAGCATGCCTTTTGAATCCGTTCTGACGCAAATTAAATTTATCAAAGCTATTCAAAGTCAATGGAGACGGTGTGGAAAACAATAGTATCTGATGGAAGAAAGAAGTTTTTCAATCGGGATTTTATTCCCTCAGATATTGCTGTAAACGCATCGTGATCTTACGCCCTCTGGTTGCG
Organism: Macrothele yani; assembly: GCA_039090855.1. Classification (NCBI taxonomy): domain Eukaryota; kingdom Metazoa; phylum Arthropoda; class Arachnida; order Araneae; family Macrothelidae; genus Macrothele; species Macrothele yani. The sequence goes on along the minus strand of CM077013.1, from coordinate 112,824,008 downwards.
GACTTGTGTGTTAAGAAAAACATGAAATTTATATGAGAAACATTTCGTACCGGAAACGCTCTCCAACACAGAAATAATTTTTCAAATCGGACTTTTAGAAACAGAGATATCGACCAAATTAAGATGTGACTTTACGTCCCCGGGTGAGAAAATCATGCATTATTTTAGCAAGAAAGTATTCTCAAAAGAAATTTCCATATGAGCGGTATCGGTACAAGAAAAAAAAATTAGTCGAGTTTTCTGGAGCCCAGATTTTGCTACAAATACATCAGAAGCAGAAATTAACACTTATGCCCCTGGTGGCCAAACCATTCTTTACCAAACATTAGAAATTGTGTGAAAAATATTTTCCATCAGGTCTTGCATGCGATACAGGAAGAATGTTTCAAATCAGAGTTTTAGAAGCAGAAATAACGCATAAAACGCAACCTGCCTTTGTGCCCCCTAGCAGAAAATCTATGATTTACTTAAAAATTTTGAATTTTTAGGAAACAAATTTCGCATCGGAAACACCATCCAACAAAGAAGGAATTTTCCAAATCGGACTCCTAGAAGTAGATACACTGCTGGACAATTGCTAAGGACGGATCATAAACGGCTATATAGCGCATAAAAAAGTAAGTGTGGTTGGATGTCAAGTGAAATAAAATAATGTCAGAATGCCAGGACATTACAAGAAAGACGATTTATTGTGCTCTGAAATCCAGAAGTCTTTGGAACGTGTTCAAGGCACAAACAGGCCATTTTGTGCAGAACACGTAAACGTGAAAAAAAATGCAATTACCGTCCGCAGGCGTTCCCGCGTAAGATGTCGATACGGGATATGGCCACCATGGAGGGCGATGAAAGATTTCACACGTCGTGTCATGCTTTGCACAACATTATCAAGCAGCTGTTGGGGTAATTTATCTCATTCCTCTGTCAGTGCACGGAAGAGGGTGTCCTTGTTTATTGGAGGGCATTGGCGTCCAGCAAGACTCCTCCCAAAAGCATCAAACACATTTTCAATGGGATTCAGATCTGGAGAACGTGCTGGTCATACGAGGCGTTGAATATCCTCGCTCTCAAGACACTCCTGGACAGCGACTTTTCGATGACATGTTGCGTTGTCGTCCATGAAAATGAATCTATCACCGACAGCACCACGGAACATGCGAACATGAGGTAGCAGAACATCATTAATGTATCGTTGGCCAGTCATAGTCCCAGTTGGAAGCACATAGAGGGACGTACGGCCATTGGTCATGATGCCAGCCCATACCATGACACTACATGTCGGATATCGGTCCCTTTCCTGTATGTTTGCTGGACAATATGGAGTACCACTATCACGCCAGATCAGTTGTCGTCGACAATCAGACGATAGACTGTATCTACTCTCATCTGGGTAGAGGACAGCAGACCAGTCGTTATCAGTCCAATTGCGTTGTTGATGGCACCATTGCAAACGGGCGGTACGGTGACGTCTGGACAATGGGATGCACACAACAGGACGGCGGGCGTATAGTCCTCCTTCATGCAAACGTCTGGCGACAGTTTTTCTGGAGATCCGCTTGCCAGTAGCAGCCATAAACTGATTTGCTACATCACTAGCTGTGCTGCGCCGGTGTCTTTTTGTTGATAGCACTATGTACCGATCTTCTGCAGGTGTCGTACTGCGAACACGACCTCTCCCGTGACATTTGCTACACTCTCCATTTGTTTGAAATGATTTCCAAAGCCTTGAAACAACACTGTGCTGACGTCGAACTCCCTGGCAACATCTGTTATTTTTCGCCCTTCTTCAATGTTGCCAATAATACGGCCACGCGTAAAATCATCTAGGTGATGTCGGGAAGACATACTGAAAATTGCAAGTTCGTCAATTGATTCTTTCCCTTTCAATTTTTCGTTTGAACAACAACGGTCAATAAGCGTCAAATCCTTTATATCTCTTATCAGCGCTATGACGTCACGAACAAGTTCGGCAATCCAAAATTTGCATACGCACAACACGTCTTACTGTATCCCGCACTTGTGCTAATTTCCACATTTGCCTGCCTTCCATTTTATGGTTGCTATCGTTACTATGGTCATCCGTCCTTAGCAATTGTCCGGCAGTGTATATTGACAAAAAATAAGATATACATCTACTCCCCTGGTGTAGAAACCATGCATTATTTCAAGAAGAAAATGTTCCTAAAAGGTTTGCCGACATGAGTAGTATCGGTCAACAAATGACTTTTGTTTCAATCGAGATTTTAGAAGCTCATATTTTGCTGAAAATACATCAGAAGCGGAAATTAAGGCTTACGACACCAGGTGGCCAAACTTTTTTTACAAAAATTTGAAATTATGTGCAAAGGATTTCCCATCAGTAGCTGTATCCGGTGCAGAAAGAATTTTTCAAATCGGAGATTTAGAAGCAGAGATATAGGGGTGAAAGCAATTTACTTTTACGCCCTCTAGCGGAAAGTCTATAAATTACTTGAAAATTTTCAATATATATGAAAAACATGTCACACCAGAAATACTATCCAACAAAGAAGGAATTTTTCAAAACGGACTCCTAGAAGTAGAGACATTGACAAAAATAAAATATACATCTACGCCCCCTGGCGCAGAAACCATGGATTATTTTAAGAAGAAAATATTTCCAAACGGTTTGTCGTCATGAGTACTATCGGTCTACAAACGACGTTTTTTTTTCAATCGAATTTTAATAGCTCATATTTTGCTGCAAATACATCAGAGGCGGAAATTAAGATTTACACCCCCTGGTGGCCAAACCATTTTTTTTACAAAAATTAGAAATTTTGTGCAAACGATTATCAATCAGGAACTGTATCCGGTGCAGAAAGAATTTTTCAAATCGGAGATTTAGAAGCAGAAATATAGGGAGGAAGCAATTTACCTTTACGCCCCTAGCGGAAAATCTATAAATTACTTGAAAATTTTCAGTTCATATGAAAAACATGTCACACTAGAAACACTATCTAACAAAGAAGGAATTTTTCAAATCAGACTCCTTGAAGTAGAGACATTGACAAAAGTAAGATATACATCTACACCCCCTGGCGTAGAAACCATGCATTTTTTCAAGAAGAAAATGTTTCCAAACGGTTTGTCGTCATGAGTACTATCGGTCTACAAACGACGTTTTTTTCAATCGGGAATTTAGAAGCTCATATTTTGCTGCAAATACATCTGAAGCGGAAATTAAGATTTATGCCCCCTGGTGGCCAAACCATTTTTTTACAAAAATTAGAAATTATATGCAAACAATTTCCCATCAGGAGCTGTATCCAGTGCAGAAAGAGTTTTTCAAATCGGAGATTTAAAAGCAGAGATATAGTGGGAAACGCAGTTTACCGTTACGCCCCCTAGCGGAAAGTCTATGAATTACTTGAAAATTTTTAAGTTATATGAAAAACATGTCACACGGAAAACACTATGCAACAAAGAAGGAATTTTTCAAATCGGACTCCTAGAAGTAGAGATATTGACAAAAATAAGATGTACATCTACGCCCCCTGGTGGAGAAACTGTGGAATATTTTAGGAAAAAAATATTCCAAAGAGGTTTATCGATGTGAGTGGCATAATTCCATGAAAGAATTTTTTCAATCGATATTTTAGAAGCTCAGATTTTATGGCAAATACATCAAAAGCAAAAATTAACACTTACGCTCCCTGGTGGCCAAAGTATTCTTTACCAAAAATTTGAAATTATATGCAAAACATTTTCCATCAAGAGATGTATCCGCTGAAGAAAATTATTTTCAAATCGGAATTTTAGAAGAATAGTTGTCGGGAAAAATGTAATTTATTTTTACGCCCCTAGCGGAAAATCTATGCGTAATTTGAAAAAGTAACTATATCTAAAACACTCTTCGATATAAATGGAATCGAAAGGTAAAAGAATTTTTTCAATCGGATGTTTAGAAGCAAATATGTGGAATAAAACGTATTTTTGAATTCGACATCATCTGCGTTTACGCCCTCTAGCGGCGTAATTGTACATCGTAAAAAAACAAAACAGTATAAAGGATCATCATTCGCATATCTCAAGCTTCCCAATGCAAAAATATTTTTTTAAATCGGACTAAGAGTTGCAGAGATATCGTGGATGCATACAGACAGACGGACAAACCGATAACATAAGCACGATCTTTTTTACGCTTTCCAACCGTAGGTTGAAGAAGCGTATATGCTCCAGCTTTTTCCGTCCGACTGTCCGTCCGTCTGTCTGTCTGTCGGCACGATAACTCACGTAAAAATGGTTCCATTTCGATGAAATTTTAGTTACTGGGAGGGGACCACCTGGGGACGAACCCTATTGAAAATGGGTGAAGTGGGTTCAAAGGTCACGACATAAGAGCGGGATCCATTAAATTGCCCTTATGCGTCATAACTTACGTAAATACAGTTCGATTTCAATAAAACTTTAGTATGTGGTAAGAGAACACCTGGGGACGAACCCGATTGAAAATGGGTGAAGTGGAGTCAAAGGTCAGGACATAGGAGCGGGATGCATTCCATTGCCATTATGCGTCATAAGGTGCGTAAAAATCGTTCGATTTCGGTGAAATTTTAGTATGTGGTAGGAGACCACCTAGGGACGAACCCTATTGAAAATGGGTGAAGTGGAGTCAGAGGGACGAACCCTATTGAAAATGGGTGAAGTGGAGTATGCGTCATAAGGTGCGTAAAAATGGTTCGATTTCGATGAAATTTTAGTATGTGGTAGGGGACCACCTGGAGAGGCACCCTTTTGAAAATGGGACAAAAGGAGTCAAAGGTTAGGACATAGGATTGGGATCCATTCTTTTTTTTTTTGATTGGAGATTTAACGACCACCGTGAGCAACTCAATGGGCTATAAGCAGTCGCCCGTCCCTAATTTACGGTCACTGGTTCCAGGGAAGGGAGAGAGCCGGTGCCGTAAGACAAACACAACATCCATGCCTGACCGGGATTCGAACCCGGACCCCTTACGGACGAATGATCAGAGGCCAGCGCCTTAGACCACTGCGCCACCAGGGCGGCGTGGGATCCATTCCATCGCCTTTATCCCACACTGTTAAGGAGGACGTCAAGTAATTTTGCTTCCTATATTTCCAATGGAAAACCTTTTGTACACATTTCCTTCACAAGTAGCGTGTTCCCAAGGATGGAAATTTGAACATCGATTAAAATAACTTCATACTATAACTTGGAATACTTAACATTTTCTAAAACATAAGCATAAATATATTAAAAAAAAAACAAAAAAAAAAAAAAACCCCGGCGTTTTCTGGGAGACGCGGGTTCGAGTCCCGCTCCAGGACGATGAAATTTTCAAGTATTCGGATGTTATCTAACTTAACATCCTTGTCACATTTACGCCAAAAATCGGATTGTCATTTTCAAAATTTGTAATAACGTTTCCTTTGGTGGTGTTGAAACCAGAAAAAAGATGGCGCGACATGCACTTTGATGACGTCAGTGGACAAATAAATGTTGGATTGCATAATTACGGTTATGGTTTAGAAAATATTATACGGTTATGGTTTAGAAATTATTATACGGTTATGGTTTAGAAAATATTATACGGTTATGGTTTAGAAATTATTATACGGTTATGGTTTAGAAATTATTATACGGTTATGGTTTAGAAATTATTAAGTATTCCAAGTTATGAAATGAAGCTATTTTAATCGATGTTCAAATTTTCATCCTTGGGAACGCATTAATTGTGAAGAAAATGTGTACAGAATTTTTTCCGTTGGAAGTATAGGAAGCAAAATTACTTGACGTCCACCTTAAAGTAGCAATTCTTGTATGTATGTATGTATGTACATTTTATTTTGAAAACAGCTCTAAGAATTTTGATGAAAGTCGTTAACCTACCGTTTGCCGCCCCGGTGGCGCAGTGGTCTAAGGCGCTGGCCTCTGATCATTCGTCCGTAAATGGTCCGGGTTCGATTCCCGGTCAGGCATGGATGTTGTGTTTGTCTTACGGCACTGGCTCTCTCCCTTTCCTGGAACCAGTGACCCTAAATTAGGGACGGGCGACTGCTTATAGCCCATTGAGTTGCTCACGGTGGTCGTTAAACCTCCAATCAAAAAAAAAAAAAAAAAAAAAAAAAAAACCTACCGTTTTCTGGTACTACAAATCGATTTAGCTTGATCTCGACTTTAGGAGAATTCGTTTAGTGGGTTAAATAACCACCCCAAATTATAACGTTTTTAGTATCATGGCGTCGTTACATTAATGTTACCAATGCTTAGAAATCTTATGACATCACAATCATGCGTTTGAGAATGTTGGCGCAAGGTCACGCCATCTGTCTCATTACGTCACGCGTTGTGTGTGGATCCTATTAAAGTTTTATGACGTCACACTCTTGCGAGCAGATGGTCGCGATTCCCATCTGCCTCATTACGTCACGCGTTGTGTGCGTATGTCCGTCCGCACGAGAACTCCCGTAACAATCGTTTGATTTCGGTGCAATTTTAGTATATGGTAGGGGATCACCTGGGAAGAACCTTAGTTAAAGTGAACAAAATGGGGTCAAAGGTCAGTACATAGGAGCGGGATTCATTCCAGTGCTCTTATGCGTCATAACTAACGTAAAAAAGGTTCGGTTTCGATGAAAATGTAGTATATGGTAGGGGACCACCTGGCGAAAACCCTATTGGAAATGGGCTAAATGGGGTCAAAGTTCAGGGACATAGGAGCGGAATCACTTCCATCGCCATTATGCGTCATAACTTACGTAAAAATGCTTCGATTTGGATGAAATGTTAGTATGTTGTAGGGTCTTGCCCGGGGGACGAATTCTGTTGAAAATGGGCGAAATGGAGTCAAAGGTTAGGACACATTAGCGGGATCTATTCCATAGTCCTTATGCATCATAACTTACGTAAAGATGCTTCGATTGCGACAAAACTTTATCATGTTATTTCGGATATGGTATACCGAACCGATTCTGTTGAATACCATCGAAATGGTATCAAAGGTCAGGGCACAGGACCGAGATTTATTCCACAGCCATTATTCTCATAACTGAGGAATGATTTCTGGTATGTTGGAAAGCGTATTATAATCAATGCATTGCATGATTTTAGAAACTTGTTTTACAAAAGACGAGCTAAAAACGATTGCCGTAAACCACCGTAAAAAAAAAAGAACGATTGCCCTAAACCACAGTAAAAAAAGAATGATTGCCTCTTAAACCACAAAATAATAGAAGTTACAAAAGTTTTGACATGGCTATCAGCTCTTAGAAACGGAAATTATGATTATAGATACTGCCCATTCTATGACAATTACTTCTTTCACTGAATTGAAGAATAATAAAACAGGCTGTCCTTTGTTCTTATTAGCTAATCAAATAATGTTGCCCGATTTTTGCTTTTATCCTGCTGATAGACAAAGTCTTTGAGTGTTTGATCATCAAGGAGGGTACAGGTGTTTTTCTAAGAAGACTGGATTTTAACTTAAAGAAATTAATGAATCATCGTAACTGATATCCACTCCCGCTTAATTTCAAGTTTTAGAGTATTTTAATATCCAGGAAGTTTTATTGTTGAAAATGCACTGCACAACCCAATCTCCGAATTTTTAAGGTAAATCTTTTGTTAGCCCAGGGTCGTTAAAGTAACCAGGTTAGGAGAAATAACTGTGTCCGTTACCTTACCACAAGGGCAACGCAGAAAGATAGCATTTAAGAATTACACCTTGTGAGATATTATGCAGCGATATGCCATGATGGAAACTATTGTTTCTCCGCAGTGTTTCATGATGGAAACTAATGTTTCTCCGCAGAAATTTCATTAATTCGGAAAATGAAATATCTGAAAAATTGGTAAACACCGAGTCAAGAAGCGTCTGACGCGACTCAATTGTCTCGAACGGATTTTTTTTCTTGTTTTCATCGGCGAAACTTAATTTGAATATGAAATCGACTTTAGTTTAAAGGTCACGTGCATTCGTCAATGTAGAGGATTTTCTTTCAGTTTGGCAAAAATACGTTAATCCAAACTGACCTTAAATAGTATAACTATAATAGCAATCCGAATTTCTTAGCGCAGAATAGAAATCAAAGTTTCCCAGCTTTCGCACATCCAACTTCAGATGGCTTTTCAACTAAGGAAGGTTATTCTATTTTTAAAATTTTTCCACAGTTATTACTTTATTTCGTGCTTCACACACAATGAATGGTGACTAAAAAGGGTGCCAAGAAATACCTAGTTATCAGTCATTTTTCTAAAACTGTTGCTTTTTAAGTATCAAAAACTGTCATAGGAGAATTGCATTTCAGAGTTGTCGGCACTTGAAAATTCATTTTTATAGGCTACATTATAGAACCATTAAACTTTATTCCATTGTCGGAATGTTTTTATGAACGTTTCTGATATTCAGAAGCAATTGGCTACTTTCCAAAAAAAAAAAAAAAAGAAAAGAATATAAACGGATTAAGAAAACGAGTGCGGTATCCCTTTGGTGTGTTTTGGAGTCTGTCATTCATCTATTGAAGGTGATAGACCACTGAAAATAATGCTAACTCGTTCCACCAGCAGCAAGTATTGCTGGAAATAAACATAGACGTATGTGATCCACTGTAGATGAAACGTTGCAAAATCAAATGATTATGGTATCGAAGTCGACGTAAATGGATTAGTGGATGCCCTTGAGCTCGAATTCTTACCCATGCTTTAGAGAGTAGCGACTATTCACCGAAATGAAGTTTAAAAATCTGTGTTTCATGATGGAAACTAATGTTTCTATACTATTGGTATTTGACGTCAACGTGAAATGACACATAGAAATATGGATTTCCTTTTGACCAATAAGTGTGCAGGTGTGTGTGTAAATGTGAAAGTGACTGGAAATATTTGTTAAGGGGACTAGAGGAGCTTTAACATTTCAAAAAGTGGCTTGCGTTTGATTGTTTATAACAAGACCGCGAATAAATATAAAAACCTTTTGTCTGTGTAGGGGTACTTAGTAGAAAATGATAAAACAAGAAAATGCCGCGATATTTCTTCCTAGGTGAATAATTCTGGCGCATACAACGTAATAAGGCAAATTATGTAAAATCCGATTTTTACCGCGATTACAGTCGAATGGATGAAGATTTCGGGAAATAACAGGGATATTTCTTCTTCTTAGGCGTCCCTCAATTGATTATACCTGAAAAATTGGAAATGAAAACAATATGCAACAAGTTAGTAAAATCACGCAATGCATTGATTATGATACGTTTTCCAACATACTAGAAATCATTACTCAAGTTATGAGGAAAATGGCTGTGGAATAAATCTCACTCCTGTACCCTGACCTTTGATCCCATTTCGATGATATTCAACAGAACTGGTTCAGTATACCTCCGAAATAACATGATAAAGTTTTGTCGCAATCGAAGCAATTTCACGTAAGTTATGATGCATAAGGGCTATGGAATAGATCCTGCTCCTGTGTCCTAACCTTTGACCCATTTCGCCCATTTTTAATAGGATTTGTCCCCAGGCAGGCTCCTACAACATACTAACATTTCATCCAAATCGAAACATTTTTACGTAAGTGATGACTCATAATGGCGGTGGAAGTGATTCCGCTCCTATGTCCTGACCTTTAACCGAGCTCGCATGCCACGTGTTGTGCTGTCATGATGCTGAAATTTAATCGAAATCGAACCTTTTTTATTAGTTTAGACGCATAAGAACAGTGGAATGGATCCCGCTCCTATGTCCTGACCTTTCACCCCATTTCGTTGACTTTCGATAGGGTTCCTTCCCAGGTGATCCCCTTCCACATAATAAAATTTCATCGAAATCGAACGATTTTTACGCGAGTTATCGTGCGGACGAACATAGGCACACAACGCATGACGTAATGAGGCAGATGGGAATCGCGACCATCTGCTCGCAAAAGTGTGACGTCATAAAACTTTAATAGGATCCGCACATTTGTTTGACTGCTGACGTCATGAAAATACAGGTAGCGCCATCTTTTTCTCTAACTTTTTGCGGCGAGTGTATAAAGCAACAGTTTTTCTTTTCTCGTTCATTCTTCTTCCTCTTTTCTTATTTGCTGAATGGGGGAGTGGAGCAAACACGAGCTATTGAGTTGCTAAGCCGTGTCCGTGTCTTGTGGAAAAAAATGGAATGTCAAAGCATAAGATTATACATGGTCGAGTCCCATTATTGTGACCACCAGCTAATATCCAGAGTGACCGCCGTGAGCAGCGCGGACAGCAGCTAGACGGGCTGAGAATAACTTAATAAGGTGCTGGAAGGTGTTTTCAGGTATGTGGAGCCACGCTGACTACATGGCATCTCACAGATACTGGAGGGTGCGTGGCGAAGGATCCATAGAACAACACGGTATCAAAGACGCCCAATTGGGTTTAAGTCTGGGGAATTAGGGGGACCAGAGAAGTACTTTGAATTCTTCATCGTGCTCTTCCAACCACTCTCGGACATTTGTAGCTGTGTGACACGTCGCATTGTCGTGCTAAACGATCCCATACGCCTCAGGGAAGACGACCAGCATGCATGGGTGTACGAGGTTTGCAAGGATGGATTCATAACAAATTCGGTCAATAGTGCCTTCCTCAGATAAGAGTGAACCCAGAGAATGTCACGAAAACATTTCCCAGATCACAAAGCTGCCCTCACCAGCTTGTGTTCTGCAAGCAATGGTTGAAGAGCATTTGTTCTCCGATGTTTCTCGCCTTCTACGCACACGTCCATCCGTTCGATGAAGCAGAAAACGTGATTCATCGGAGAAGGCAATCCTTTGCCAATCAGCGGAGGTCCAATTCCGATACTATCGTGCAAATGTAAGCCTTTTCTGTCGATGCACCTTCGTTAGCATAGGTGCAATGACCATCTTTCTGCATAGGAGCTCCATAAGCAGCTGGGTTCGCTGAACTGTCGATTTAGACACACCTCCGGTAGCCCCCTGGCTCATGCGGCGAGTGAGTTTGCCTCACTTACCTTCGAAGCCGACGTTCACCTCTTACATCAATGTCATGTGGCGCACAGCAGTTTCCATGTCGCTTATTCGCAATGGTGCTGTTTCTCCAATATCGATTTGCTTTAACCACAGCAGCATGCAAACAGTTCACAAACTGCGCTGTTTCAGAAATACTGCCACCCTTGGCCCGAAAGCCGATAATCATCCTTTTTTGCAAATCTGATAAATCGCTCCTTTTATCCATGACAGCAATGAGTGATATGTTTTCAGAATGCCTACAACACGCCTTATATATCAAAGAATATAAACGCTTCGCGTGAAGAAGCTCAACTCTCGTAGAAATAACGTAAAACAGGCGACAGCAGCGCCACCATGTAATGCGGCACTAGATGCTCTGCGGGAAAGTTAACATTCAGGCGCAAAAAGCGTAGGGGACACGGGACGGGAAGCCTATTTCACGGAAAGGAAGCGAAGCTTTGATCTGCGATTGTTTACTTCGGTCTGCTTACTAAAGCATTTGTTTTTGTTGTTCTTTTCTGAGTATCCCTCCTGTCCCTTCTTTTGGTGAAACAAATATGCACTGAAACCAAACATGTATTCTTTGCTGAAACGACTGATAGCTATAAACGCAGATCTAGAAGAGAACAACAAAACCTTTGAACAAAACGCCAACACAAACACGCATGCTCGGTCCAACTCAGTCTGCTCCGGCATCCTGCGGCATTAGCCTATAATGTTGGCTTCTGTGCAATACTTTCGGCAATTCGGGGTACCGCATAATATAGTGGCGCTAGTTACGTCTCGCTGAGCCTTACCTTCTTATCAGTTAGATATTCTTTGTTATATATCCTCCAAGCTAGCTCACGACACGTGCCTTTTTGCAATGGCTACGCGCTGTTGACGTCAAATGTAGGAGGTAGTCACAATAATGTGACTCGACTGTGAATAAAAGCCATGTGATAATCGATTCGATTTTTTTAACGATTGGGTAAATCGGACCTATGACGTGTTTAAAAGATCAAACCCGGATTTCAATATTAATGGCGAAATTTTCAAAGGTTTAGCGAACTGAAGTCTAGAGGATATTTTATACTTTTATTGGGAGGTTCAACTGAGCTGCTCTAAGACCTGTAAAAAGTCTCTCGTGACTAATTTGGGGCCAGGGAGAAGAGAGAGCCTTAGTTGGGACTCGAACCCATGCTCACTCGAAAGCCAGGGCAGAGTTCCTCGCTTATAGCCACTCCGCCACCAGGGCGAAGAACCTCGGGGAAGGTATATCTGTCAGTAAGCGAATGAAACAAGAAATGCACGATGGTTTCGTTAGAAGCAACACTAAGCCACTAAAAAAGCGTGCTTTGTTTGACGTTTAGTGTTTTACTGATCACACTGGAGTATACAGTAACCCAACATGCTTCCAGAAATATGTAAGATTACTACACACTCCCATATCATGCACAGGACCAAAGTTGTTTTACTTTTCGTCCTAAGTGTGTCGAATTGAAGGCAAAATTTGCCACACAGCCAAAATTAAGTAGAAATACTGAAAAACACATTAGCTTTGATAATTTTTTTTGGTTTACTTTTCTTCAGTTTGTCCTCTTTGGCTTTAAAATAGTGTGGAAAACAGAGCAGAATTTAATGTGATTGCTGACAAGTTTAAGAAATTCTGGTTGAATTGCTGAAACTATAACACGTATAACGCAGCTTCCATATTCTCACCTTGCCGCCCGGTGGCGCAGTGGTCTAAGGCGTTGGCCTCTGATCATTCGTCCGTAAGGGGTCCGGGTTCGAATCCCGGCCAGGCATGGATGTTGTGTTTGTCTTACGGCACTGGTTCTCTCCCTTCCCTGGAACCAGTGACCCTAAACTAGGGACGGGGGACTGCTTATAGCCCATTGAGTTGCTCACGGTGGTCGTTAAACCTCCAATCAAAAAAAAAAATATATATTCTCACCAAGGCAAGAGATCAATCTTTTGACTTTAAAATTCCCACTGCAGAAAAAGTCTATCTAAAAGTTGGAAATTAATTTCACAATTCCGAGTTTCAAAAATGGCAGAGAAACTGCCGTTCAGTTAGAATGAATTCCATCATCTGATTGAGTGAGCGATGTCACCAACGCTCTTTAATATTTTTGCAGAAGAAATGATAAAAGAAGCACTTGATGAAGAGAAAAGTGGAATCACTATTGGAGGAAGAACAATACAAAGTATTAGATTTGCAGATGACAAAGCAATATTAACTAATACTGGAGATGAACTACAACATCTAATGCAAAAATTTGAAAATGTATGCATAAAATATGGAATGAAAATTAACACCAAAAACAAAAACGACGAGTCTCTATTAGACCAGGAAACGTTGAGGTGATATTGAATGGAGTTAATGTAGAGCAAGTGAGACTATACAAATACCTCGGTAGCATAATCCAAGAAAATGGAAAACGTAACATGGAAAAAAAAAGAAAGAATTGATAAAGGAAAATATGCATTTTACAACAAGAAAAATTTGTTTAGTAGAAAAATTAATAAAAATTTAAAGAAAAGGCTTATTAAGTGCTATATTTGGAGTACAAATTTATGTGGGGAAGAAACGCGGACAATCAGGTTGAAAGAAGCCAAAATGCTGGAGACATTTAAAATGTGTTTATGGAGAAGAATGGAAAAAATAAAGTGGATTGAAAAAATTACCAATGTTGAAGTGTTGCAAAGAGTTCAGGAAGAAACGAATATTCTAAAGACCATAAGAAAAAGAATATATAACTGGATAGGGCATGCGTTAAGAGGAGACAGCTTATTGAAAGGAATGATAGTAGGGAAAATTGAAGGAAAACGACCAAGAGGAAGGAGATAACTAATGATGTTTGATGATATCATGGGCACAGGAAGCTACCAAGTATTGAAGGAGGAAACAAGTGTCAGAGAAAACTGGAAGAAGAAAACTTATTGAGTTACCATTGGACCTCTCAAAAGACAGAACACTAATGATGATAGTGAAATGCCTGTATGTGTTCCCCACTTTGAGAGCAAACATGTTTGGGATGCACTTCAATCTTCGGCCCCCGTTGTCTGCTTCAGCCAACGCGCCGCTGGAATACCGGGAGAAACGTTTTGCGATAGGTGGCACTACAGCTGCGTCGGCGTTTTTTACTCCTTCGCTGAGTGTTGTGCGAGATGAGTGTTAAGGACGCGAAATATGCGGCGGGGGTATTTTTGAAAGGAAGGGGTTTATTTTGTAATATGGCTGGCCCTGAAAAAGGCCTTTATGGAATGTGAGTAGTTCAGATGTTGTTAAATATTTATAATGACGGAAAAGAAGTGTTTCCTCGTCATTGAGAACCTGTCTATCTGGTACGAATATTTAAGTGGAAAACATAACGTACTAGGGAAGGACTGTTTGATGATAGCAATCATCACCTCAAAACAGTGTTCAGAGGAAAGACGACAATTTCGTTGGAATAAATAATCGAGAATGTGGTCTGCCAAGTGGTTTTTGTGAATTCCATTAGATAGTGTGAGTTTGAGGGGCCGCCAATTGCTCTCAACACCTTGCCTATGCGCCCCAGTAGTTGGATCGACGAAATTGAGCGAGTGGGTTACTGACAGATGTTGGAAACCACAGGATGGGAGATTGCGGTACGCAACCCACTGATCCGTCATTACAGTACTTCCAGGTTCAACATGTTTCTGAATGAGCGGCAGCAATGTGTGATCAGAGCGGTTATTCTTCAGGCAGATCTCAACCCTGAATCGTTTCGAATCTCGTTCAAAGATGCCAAGGATCCAGGTGCCCTCAACGAGACGACCACGATTATACTTCTGCTTCACAACCTTAGCCTCATCCATTTCTACGATTACACCAGGGCCTCCAAGCTGTCCTTCATCTTGCTCGTAGGCTACCATAAACTCTGCGACTAGTTCTCTGCAAGATTGATAATAGTCACTGACTGTTGCAGAGGATGTGGAAATTGCATCATTGTAGGACAATCCTTTGGCGAAACAATATAAAAGAGTCATCAACTTATCAAGAGGAATACAAGCAGCTTCAAACCACGTCCCAAGTAAACGGGAGCACTGCTCACTTTTCCCTGTAACGTGATTCTTCCTACACCTGAATTGTCCTAAACGATGACACATATCCGCTCCCAAACTCATTGGATGACATACGGAACATCTTAGTTCTTTTGGAAGCAATCCTTTCCGTTCACACTATGCAATGTATGTTTCTTCATCCTTCCCAACTTCGTCGAAGGAACGCCTCCAGTTCCACATGGCGACTGACAGAGCTACAACGCACGCTGGAAAAAACACAAGCCACGCAGCGCTTAGAACAGGGCGAACAGAAGTAATTACACGGGATTCACGGCTCACGCACTCGGCAAACAGCGATTAGGTAACACACACAGCGCAGGAGAAAACACCGACGCAGCTGCAGCACCACCTATCGCGAAACGTTTCTCCCGTCATTCCAGCGGCGCGTTGGCTGAAGCAGACGCCAGGGGTCGAAGTCTAAAGTGTAGCCCATGTTTGTTTCAAAACTTCTCCATCCAAGAAAAGGCAATTTTTTAAATTGGGGTTTAACGCCCACTATGAGCAACTCCACGAGCTATAAGCAATCAATCACCTGTCCCTAATTTAGGGCCGCTGGTTCCAGGTAAGGGAGATAGCCAGTGCCGTAGGACAAACACATCATCCATGCCTCAGCAGGATTCGAGGCAGGAGCCAGCGCTTAGACCACTGGGCCATTGGGGCTGCAAGGGCAACAATAAAGCTGCTACTTCCTTGATAAGCTGGGGTTGAAGTTAGCTGCTCAGTTATATTTTTTCAAGAATAGGTGACTACTGACTGCAGTGTGAGTTTCGTGAATTTTTCTGTACACCTAGAATAATTTTTATTGTCAAAAATATTTGTAGCTAGGTTTTCAACGCAGTATTAAAAGACGACAGTTTAATTTTGCTTTTCCTAATTTGTGCTGCACTCAACTTTCTTTTCGGGATGGATATACAGAGTCGCATTACATTTCTTTGAAAAAAAAATCTATATTTAAAAACTTCTTTTTACCTTTTAAATCGATAGAATATTTTTAAGTACGATTTTTTGGGAATTTAACAAATACTATAGACAATTTGGAAGGGCTATAAGCAGCGGCCCCCGAAAATATATGCATGCGGTGGACATTTAGTTCGCTTCTTAACGAATACCGTTCAGAATATTATTTTATGAAAATAATTCTGATATCCATGTTTAAGGCGATGGCCTCTGATCATTCGTTCGTAAGGGGTCCGGGTTCGAATCCCGGTGAGGCATGGATGTTGTGTTTGTCTTACGGCACTGGCTCTCTCCCTTCCCTGGAACCAGTGACCCTAAATTAAAGACGGGCGACTGCTTATAGCCCATTGAGTTGCTCACGGTGTCACGTCAATTCGTCGCGGACAAATTCGTCGACTACCTCAATTCGTCGACTACGTCAATTCGTCGCGTTTACAGATTTTGGTTACATACAAAACAAATGCAGGAAAACGTACGATTTAAAATTTTCGTGAAATCTAGTTTTAATTTCAGAACCATCAAATTTGGTATCATGAAACTCTAACTTAAACGCTAGACGGCTTTTGGAAGGAGTTCGAGCCCAGGGGTCAGAGCCCCCCCCCCTCATAAAAAATTTTGTAAAATCTACAGTTTTCATTTTAGAACCACCAAATTTGGTATACTATCGCATGGTTCTCTAACTTAGACGGTAGACCGTTTTTGGAACGGGTCAAGGCCCGGGGGTCAGAGCCCCCCACATACGAAATTTTCTTAAAAACTACAGTTTTCAATTCAGAACCACCAAATCTGGTATACTATCTCATGGTACTCTAACTTAGACGCTAGACGATTTTTTGAAGGGGTTGCAGCCCGGGGGTAAGCCCCCCTCATAAAAAATTCGCAAAATCTACAGTTTTCAATTTAGAACCACCTAATTTGGTATACTATCTCATGGTGCTCTAACTTAGACGCTAGACCGTTTTTGGAAGGGGTTGGAGCCCGGGAAGTAAGAGCCCCCGTCAAAAAAAATGCCGTAAAATCTACAGTAATCAATTTAGAACCACCAAATTTGGTATACTATCTCATGATACTCTAACTTAGACGGTAGACCGTGTTTGGAACGGGTCAAGGCCCGGGGGTCAGAGCCCCCCCCCACATACGAATTTTTCTTAGAAACTACAGTTTTCAATTCAGAACCACCAAATCTGGTATACTATCTCATGGTTCTCTAACTTAGACGCTAGACGATTTTTTGAAGGGGTTGCAGCCCGGGGGGTAAGCCCCCTCATAAAAAAATTCGCAAAATCAACATTTCAAAATTGTCTTTATTCTTCAAATAAAAATAGCATTTCTATGTACATAATAGTAGAATTCTGCCAATAAATACAGTGGTATATACATCAACTGGAAAGTTTCAATGAAACGTAAAACAAAATATTGTTAAAATCATAAAATTATTTCGCCACGAAGGGCGAAGGAGAGTCAGACAATAAAGCACGAGCGATGCAAATGAAAATTTATACTACAGTATTGTAGACAAGAAAAGACATGGTAGTAATGCTTAATTGGAATTTATGTATACTATTCACAAATTCCAATTAAGCATTACTACCATACTCAAGATTAATATGCACAAGGTACTAATTCACAGAAAAGACCATGGGTGAGAAGGAACTAACAGGTGCAACAGTATTTAGAAATATGACAGAAATGGTAGAAACAATTAAGCACAAATACTTATTATATGTACAGAATTATGCAGTGACAAGAGAGAAATACGCTAAACGGACCCAGGAGGGCAACTTCTCATAAAACAGAAATGTAACAGTGATGCTACACTCAAAATTTACATCATATGTACAGAAGTATTCAGTGACAAGGGGGAGAATCGCTAAAAGTGCTCAGAAGGGCATCTTCTTACATTAAATTATACACACAGGGACAATAAAATTTCCAAATATATTCAACATAATGCAGAGGACATTGCGTGTGCAGTAAACTGTGCAGAAAAAAAGAATTATATACAACATAAAATACAACATAATCGAAGAGAACATGGGAAACATGGTGAGCTATCTCCAATAGCACATAAAGCAGAATAATCACAAATAGCGAATCATGTGGGTGAAAAGGAGACTCCACCTAGGAGCCTCATACCACCAAAATTAATACGTAAAATCATGAGTTGGGACAGTGAATGTGGGCGACAACAAAAATCCCACCTATAAGTTGAGATGTAGCTGCAAATTGTGGATATGGAACCACCCAGCCGATTGGGCCCAGGTGGATTGAAAAACGTTATCGGTGTCTGTTGAGGCAGCACGAGAGTGCTCCATTCGGAGACGAGTGGTTAACCGTGCTAGGAAGCGTCTCCGAATGATAGCACTTGCCTCCTGAGGAGGTGGAGTAAGAGCAGGGAGGCGTTGTTCAAGATGGAAAGCATATACAGTGAACTTCACAAGAAGAAAAATGTAACGGCACACAGGAGGCAAGTGAG
This sequence comes from Macrothele yani, assembly GCA_039090855.1. Taxonomy (NCBI): domain Eukaryota; kingdom Metazoa; phylum Arthropoda; class Arachnida; order Araneae; family Macrothelidae; genus Macrothele; species Macrothele yani. Next base: position 112,805,540 of record CM077013.1, on the reverse strand, counting down.
TAGGTGGATGCTTAGTTTGGAGTAGCCAAGCATATGCAAGAAATGGTAACGATCGAGCACAAATTCGATCAGCAAGACGAAATGTTGTGTTTAGGACTGGCAGGAGTACGGGGCAGAAGAGGTATTGATGTTGGACGTCGCTGACTTCCAGGGCAAAAGGAGCACTGTGGAGAGAGGTGAGAAGAGTCATGCGAAATAGTACTGATGGGGCGGGGAGACAAAGGTGAAGAAATTGCCAATGGACATTGAGTTCAAGAGGGGAGGAAAGGGGAGAGGTAGAGGCTGTCCAGATAGCGGGGAGAAAGAGAAGGAGAAGCAGAATGAACAGAAAGTGGAAGTGCGGGAGGGAAGAAAGAAGAAGCCAATAAAGAGAAGAGGAGGAGATAGAAGTAACTAGAACCGGGGAGCTATGAATGAGGAGAAAGAACGGTAGAGAAAGAGGGGCGGAGGGGACCGAGAAGAGACCATCAGGGGAAGCGAGGAGTGGAAAGAGGCTCCAAAGCGCTGTGCGAAGGAGAAGATATTCGTTAGCAAGAGTAATTGTAAGAGATAGAAACAGGGAAGAAAGAGGTCTCCAGGTTAGATCAGAAGTTACGAGAGAACGGACAGTTATCACACCAGAGCGGATCCAATGAGGAAAGCAAAAGTAAGGGAGGTTAGGAGGGTGAATAAGAGAAGAGAAGAAGAAGAGGTTCATCTAGAAGATCAAGAGTTGAAGAAGGAAATGAACGGAGAAGAGGAAGCGAACGAAAGAGAGAAAGGCCCTCTCGCAGGACAGGAGGGAGGTGGGACGGAAGAAGAGAGTATGAATCCATCTTCAGAAACAGTAAAAAAGGTGAAAGATGGGTCACGGGAAGAAGCTAGAACATTCAAGGTAGCGGTAAGGGACGGAACAGTTGAAGTGGCAAGGCGAATGAAATGAATAATGCGATGTGTTTTATAAAGGACAGCTGGATCAGGAAGCTGGATGCCACCTAATGAGGCTGGTAGATGAAGCGTGGCAGGTTTAACACAGTGATGTGAAGACCAGATGACGGAAGTTGAGAGGCGAGTGATGGTCATCATTTGTGACACGGGCACAACCGTCGACATCCAAGAGTATTCGCATAGGGAGATAAGTTGTCGACGAACAACGGCTGCTCATTGACGGAACGATGCGAAAGGGCGGGCCTTACTCCAGTAGGCAGCAGCCCGTTGTATCCGGGGAAGAAGAGCAGTCCAGGTGGCAGATGCAGAAGCCAAGGGCAATCCGACATACGCACCGAGGATCTTCTGTGTAGTGGCTGCCCACTGCGCACCCCAAGGATCATCGGTGCGGGCAGCCCATGACCCGCACCATAAGCCAGTACTTTTAGTGGCATTCAGCGCAGCTCCAGATATTGCAACATACTGTTGATATACAGAATACAGGCGATCAAATTGAGATTCATCCCGGACGCAAAAGGTCCTCAGCATAGGCGGTGAAAATTATCCGATGATGACGAGTACTAGCCACTGTCGGCGGTAGGACATCCAGGAGTGATCTTCGGGCTGCTAACAGGAAAGGCTCAAAAGCGAGAGGGAATAGCTGGCCGGAGAGCGGACATCCTTGCCGGATGCCTCGCTTAAACGGAATTGGAGCGGTTAGAAATGTGGCAGCTCGAACATGGAAACTGGCGCCCTGATAAAGGGCCAAGAGAGCGGAAGAAAAGGCAGGAGGAAAGCCAAATTGTGAAAGGACAGCAGAGAGATAAAAATGAGAAACGTTATCAAAAGCGGACTTTTTGATCCAGATTGAGAAAGGCAAGAGGTTAATCAAAAGAGCGAGCGAGAAAGTGAAGATGAAGGAGAAGAGAAACGTTAGTGGAAATAGTCCGACCAGGCACAGTGTATGTCTGGTCGGGAGAAATAACGAAAGAGAGAACAGAATTAAGGCGACGGGATAAGAGTTTTGTATAGAACTTATAGTCAGTGTTTAGGATAGAGATAGGGCGCCAGTTTCCAAGATCCAAGAGGTCACCCTTCTTAGGAAGGAGGATGATGTGTGCCAAAGTAAAGTCGGGCGGTAACGCAGGAGAGGAAAAAACAGACGAGAAACACGCAGACAGAAAAGGCAGAAGGCACGGTAGAAAAGCACGATAAAAAGACAGAGGAAGGCCGTCAGGTCCAGGAGCGGCATGAGGATTGACAGTAGCGAACGCCTCGCGGAGTTCGCGAGGAGAGCAAGGGGAGAGTAAAGAAGTAGATAAAGTAGAGGGGACCTGAGGAAGAGGTGAGAAGAGGAGAAGCTAATGAGGATGAAGACTGCGTTACCGCACTGTATTTGGCGGTGAAATACTGTCTGGTGAAAGTGCATAGCTTCGATGGGTTTGAAAGTGATGGAACCATCCTGGAGGCGAAGATGACGCAAAGATGTAGCAGAACGATGTTGAGATTCCAAGTCGGTTAAGTAATCGTGAGAATCAGCTGTAGGGGAGAGATGTGCAAGAAATGCATCCTGCAGGCTGCATCGGATGCGCGAGGAAGAAGCAAAGCTTGGAGATCTGCCAGATAGCCGAGGTATTGCGGATCATCAAGAGAGAGCATCGACAATAGAGCACGTAGATTCGTAATTTTCATATCGCTCTCATTCCGAGGGGCATGGGAGTAGCGCCGTACAAAAAGGACCAAGTCATGTTTGACACTGAGCCACAGTTGCATCGCGTCGGACGTAGTATCAAGAAGGGGCTGACGACTTCGGAGGAACTCACGCACAGCAACACAAAATTGTTGATCATCCAGGAGCGAGTCCGGAAAAGTCCATACTCGTTGAGTCCTTGAAGGTGAAGGCGAAACACACACCGACAGACTGACAATACTGTGGTCTGGAAGCGGCGGAAGGATGATGGGAAGCAGCTGCGATCGACGGGAGAAGAACAGTCGAAACATAAAATTTATCCAACCGTGCTGCCGTAGTGCTGCCATGGATGGAAGAGCGCCAGGTAAAGAGATTTCCGACGGGTGTAGATGCCGGAACGCATCAACCAATTGAAAATCACCAACTAGCTGAGAAATCTGTAATACACGTTGTCTGCGGTATTCGCCAACGGTTGAATTGCGGTCAAGGGCCGGCAACAACGTACAATTGAAATCTCCGCCGATGAGAATATATTCAGACGGGGGGACGCATGACAGCTCTGTACGGAGTGTGGAGAGAAGAACAGGTAACAGACGCTCATCACAGGGGACATATATGTTAAAAATATGATAGGTCACGTTTTCAATGCAAAAGACAACGACCTGGAGGTTGTCCACATGTAATGCACGAATCACTGGCGTCGAAATCAGAGGGAGTAGGCGGTGATGGATCCCAAGTGCAAGGCCACCATTCCGTCCAACTCGATAAGCATGGTGAAAATCGTAGGGCCAAGCCCGCCAACGAGAGAACAAAGTGGTAGCAGAGCAATTGGTCTCTTGGAGCAAGAGATCTGCGTGTAGAGGCGCCAAGTCCTCATACACTAGAGCATTTCTAGGAGAAGCAGAGAACCCTCTGCAGTTAAGTGTGACCACCTTGAATCGGTATGTCCTTCCCAGGTCGACACGCGCGTGCGCTGGAATCTGTTATTTTCTTCGCTTGCTTCTTCATTCTGTCAACACTAAATCTGAGATCGCTATAGGAAAGCACAAGATTTCGAAACACAGATATCACACTAGAAACTTGGGTTAGAACAGTAGGAAGATCAAGCACATGACGTGGAACAAGCTGATTAAAATATCTAGGATGTTTATGAGAGCATAATACTTCATATATTTTATGAAGAGAAAGCGGACCTACCGGTATATCCGCCTTCGCTTCAGCTAGGTATCGGAGAAAAGATTCTAGGGAAAGCACTGGGGGTGGAGTCTTAGAACCTGGAATCACAGCAGGATGTCGACTTGTTCGTGGCGAAGTACGACGTTGAGAGGAGGAGCGGGAAGATGAGTCAACAGAACGACCTCTTGCAGCACCGGTGCGAGGAGGGAGCGGAGTCTGCGGAGCACTCCAGGACTCCCGTCGAGCAGGCTTGCTGGTAGTTGTAAGGTCAGAGTGATTGCCAGAAGAGTCGCTAGCAGTAGGGCAGTCCATGTCAGTAACTGTACTTGGAGTGTCTTCGTCCGACGGAGGATGAAGGTCAGCAGTCAGGTCAGCTGGAGCAGCAAGGAACGTGGACGGAGCAGTCGGCACCAGATGAGGAAAGTCCTCTGTCAACAATTGTGGTACAGGACCCCGTGGAGGAGGGCCCGATGGTAGAGCAGGTTGATGAAGTTCTGAAGACACCTCCTTAGAAGCGGTAGGGGTGGACGACACAGGGCTGTCACGAGTGACTTCTGGTTCCGAAGACTGAGGTACAGCAGGGCGGCGGAAGCACTCACTTCGTTGATGGCCATACGCCTTACAAGTCTGACAATGAAAGGAGGTTAAAACGTCGATGCGTCGGATATGATCTCCGCATTTTACAGTGAAGAGAGTAGGAAAAGTCTTGATATGTTCATCCGAAGAGAATACTACTCGCGCAACTCGTCGGGCACTTTCAATCGAACGATCATCCTCGTCCTTTGGAGCAGCGGAGTGTGTGGTAATGTTACAGACAACACGACCGGATTGCATAAGAAAAGCACAAAGCATAGCATCTGTGACTTCAGGATGTACTGGGTACATCGAAACCGTTACTGGTCTCTGGGCGACAGGCTCAGGAAATAATTGGTGATCACCAACAACCAGCCCAGTCTGTAAGACAGAGGTAGCATCTGCCGCATGAGAAGAAATAAACAATGACACTCGGCCCTCTGCGCGACATATGACGTATCGCTGACGGAGAGAACTTTTGTTTTAGAGCAGTTGAGTACATTTTGAGTGGTGTGTCTGGCAGCGCCTCAAGCACACACCCAACTCAGTAGCCGTGGTGAAAGAAGTACCTGCTAGAGAATCCACTGGAATTTCGAGCACAACCTCATTACCAGAGCGACGGACATGAGGTTTTAAAGCTGCGGCTTCCGCTCGCATGGAATTAGACTTGGGCTGAAGCCTTTGGGAAGTTACCGCTGAAGAATAGGAGCGAGGAGCAATAGAAGTGGAGGTTGAAGGCAGAGGAGCACCGCCATCCATTGAAGGCAGAAGAGCACCGCCATCCATTGAAGGCAGAGGACCACCGTCATCCATAGTGTCCATGACGTCATCTGTCACTATATGAGAAGCAGCTGGGGCAAGAGCTGTAATAGTGACGTCAGGGGAGAAAAAACGATACGCCGCCAACGGTTGACGTCGACCCGGAGGGCAACGTGACAACGCCACCGCTGGGCAAAGTGCTGTGATCACAGGAAGTGATGTCAGGGTTGACAACAACACCGGATGACGCCATTTTAATGGTGCCGAGATAACTAGGCTTCTACCAGCTCGGTAGGAATTGTAAACATGACGATAAGAAACGAAAAAAGGCACTCACCACTTCGGGAGATGTCCGAAACGAATCACCAAACCTTTATAGTGGAGGTATGCACAAACTCAGTAATCCTAGTAGCCTAAATACTTGATATACAAACAAAACTCACGGAGCACAATTTCCGTAAATCTACAGTTTTCAATTCAGAACCACCAAATTTAGTATACTATCTCATGGTACTCTAACTTAGAGGCCAGACCGTTTTTAGAAGGGGTTAGAGCCCAGGGGTAAGAGCTCCCCGTCATAAAAAATGCCGCAAAATCTACAGTAATCAATTTAGAACCACCAAATTTGGTATACTATCTCCTGGTACTCTAACTTAGACGGTAGACCGTTTTTGGAACAGGGTCAAGACCAGGGGGTCAGAGCCCCCACATACGAAATTTTCTTAGAAACTACAGTTTTCAATTCAGAACCAACAAATCTGGTATACTATCTCATGGTACTCTAACTTAGACGCTAGACGATTTTTTGAAGGGGTTGCAGCCCGGGGGTAGAGCCCCCCTCATAAAATTTTTTCGCAAAATCTACAGTTTTCAATTTAGAACCACCTAATTTGGTATACTATCTCATGGTACTCTAACTTAGACGCTAGACCGTTTTTGGAAGGGGTTGGAGCCCGGGGGTAAGAGCCCCGTCATAAAAATGCCGTAAAATCTACAGTAACCAATTTAGAACCGCCAAATTTGGTATACTATCTTTTTTTTTTTTTTTTTTTTTTTGTTTGGAGGTTTAACGACCACCGTGAGCAACTCAATGGGCTATAAGCAGTCGCCCGTCCCTAATTTAGGGTCACTGGTTCCAGGGAAGGGAGAAAGCCAGTGCCGTAAGACAAACACAACATTAATGCCTGACCGGGATTCGAACCCGGACCCTTTACGGACGATTGATCAGAGGCCAACACCTTAGACCACTGCGCCACCGGGGCGGCGGTATACTATCTCATGGTACTCTAACTTAGACGGTAGACCGTTTTTGGAACGGGTCAAGGCCTGGGGGTCAGAGCCCCCCCCCCCATACGAAATTTTCTTAGAAACTACAGTTTTCAATTCAGAACCACCAAATCTGGTATACTATCTGATGGTTCTCTAACTTAGACGCTAGACGATTTTTTGAAGGGGTTGCGGCCCGGGGGGTAAGCCCCCTTCCCTCATAAAAAAAAATCGCAAAATCTACAGTTTTCAATTTTGAACCACCAAGTTTGGTGTCATGAAACTCTAACTTAGCGGAAGACCGTTTTTGGAACGAATCGGGGGCCAGGAGGTCCGAAATCCCCCCCCTCCCGGTACAAAATTATCGCAAAATCTACAGTTTTCAATTTAGGACCACCAAATTTGGTATACTATCTCATGGTACTCTAACTTAGACGGTAGACGGTTTTTGGAACGGGTCGGGCACGGGTGGTTAGAACCCCCTCCCCACACAAATTTCGTAAAATCTATAGTTTTTCAATTTAGAAGCACCAAATTTGGTATACTAAATCATGGTAATCTAACTTAGACGGTTTTCGGAACGGGTCGGGGTTATGGGGGTTTCAGCCCCCCTACAAAATTTTCGTGAAATCTACAGTTTTCAATTAAAAACCACCAAATTTGGTATACTATATCATGGTAATTTAGAATCTAACTTAGACGGTTTTTGAAACGGGTCGGGGCACGGGGGGTTTCATCCCCCAAAAACAATTTTCGTGAAATCTACAATTTTCAATTTTAAACCACCAAATTTGGTATACTATCTCATGGTAGTCTAACTTAGACGGCAGAGAAGGTTTTTGGAACGGGACGGACACTGGGTCAGAGCCCACCTCATGAAAAATTTTGTAAAATCTATAGTTTTCAATTTAGAACCACCAAATTTGGTATACTATCTCATGGTGCTCTAACTTAAACGGTAGACGGTTTTTTGGAAAGGGGCAAGGCCCGGGGGGTAAGTGCCTCCACATACAAAATTCTTCTTGACAAGTGGTCAGAAGCCAGCCACTAGATCACTCCGCCGCCGTAGCGGCACACGTTGAAATGTATTTTTCATACGGCCCCAAACGCTCTTATGGACATACTAGATTGAACTGGACGCAAATAAATCATTAATATAATTTGTATTAGGAGGGATACCAGTTATTTGTCAGGTACACATTACTATTTGTGGAATCGCCAAGTTCAGCGGGTGAAAGTTAATGAACGAAAAAGATATTCCTGCAATTTTCCAGTAAACTTATTTTAAATATTTTTATTTAGTTAATTTAATTTGCGCAAACAAAAAAAGAAAGAAAAAGGAATGGGAATACTTACCTTCTAGGAGACATCTATAGAACTGCAGTACATCTGGCGTGTGCTTCTCTGAATCCCTCAACAAAGAAATGCAATGTACCTATGTGATGTCGATTGCGTTCGACTTCACATTGGCATTGATCATCTTTTTCTTACCGTTTTGAATTTTGAATATCTGGAACTCTCTATTTACATTACATTATATTTCTTCCTGATAAGCCGCTCGTTGGTAGTGAAAGCTAAACTATATTGATTTGTGTTTTTAATACACCATTAAACGCATATTTTTGCACTTTATTGTTATCTACAGGCCCTAACTTAGACCGTAGGTTGGTTAGTTGGTTGGTTGATGGTTTATGGTGCAATTCCCTCAAAGGGCCAAAGAGCGCCTTAGAACGTAGATAGGGTATTCTGAAGAGTAAAAAACGGAACTTTTTACGAAGGCAGACCATTAATATGCAGCACTCCGGAGCATGTTGCCGCCGTTAACTACATTATGAGGAATAATAGGCGTATCAAAATCAAGGAGATTGTCAGTACGTTAGACATTTCGAACGGGACTGAGCATTCCATCATTCACGAGTAGCTGGGATTTCGGAAATCGTGTGCGAGATGGGTGCCACGTTTACTCACCGACTAGCACACACACAAAAAAACGTTTCCTGCGTTGTCTTTGACTCTTATGCAACGGTATTCTGCTGAGGGTCACAATTTTTTGCGTCGAATCATTACAGGTGACAAAACGTGGTTTCACCATTTCACCCCTGAAACCAAACGATCGTCCATGGAATGGAAGCAAGTCACCTCTCCAACAAGGAAGAAGTGCAAAGTCCAACCGTCTAAGGGAAAGGTCATGGCGAATGTTTTCTTTGATTGTGAAGGTGTTGTTCCCGTAGAATTTCTACGAAAAGAGACGACTATCAATGCTGATTCATATTGCCAAACGCTACGAAATTTGCAAGAGGCAATTGAGGACAGACGGCGTGGTAAGTTGAGTGAAGGTGTCATTCTGCTGAACGACAACACCACACCCCACACAGCACGGAAAACAAAAGAATTGCAGCAGCCATTCAAGTGGGAGGTGTGGTAACATCCAACATACAGCCCTGACTTATCCACGTGCGACTACCACGTGTTCGGTAAATTGAAACAGGACCTTAGTGAACAACGATTCCAAACCGATGAGGATGTGAAAACTACGGTCCTTAACTGGTTGCACCAAACTTGAGGAGACTTTTTTCTGTACAGGTATGGAAAAGTTAATCACACGCTCCGATAAATGTTTACAGTCCTTATGTCGAAAAATAAATAAATGCTGTACCTTTAAGTCAACGTACAACCCCTGAATATCATCATCATCATCATCACCATCATCATCATTGTCAACCATTATCAACCCACTGCTGGACGAAGGTCTTCCCCAAGTTTCCTCCACAACGGTCTGTCTTGTGCCAGTCTCCTCCATGTCACTCCCGCATACTTTCGAACTTCATCCACCCATTTCCCATGTGGTCTTCTTCTGGGTCTTTTCCTGTCCCTTGGAATCCAATCTAAAATTTCGGCTGTCCATCGATGATATGTCCTTCTGGCAGTATGCCCAGCCCATTGCCATTTCAGGGATTTAACTCTGATCATGACGTCTTCCACTCTTGTCATTTTTCGGATCCACGAGTTCCTCTTCTTATCTCTCCTGGTTATACCAAGCATGCACCTCTCCATGCTTCTTTGAGTCGTCTGCAGCCTTTGTATGTCTCTTTTAGTTAAGGTCCACGTCTCTGCACCATAAGTAAGCACTGGAAGGATGCATTGATCAAACACTTTTCTTTTAAGACATAATGGCATATTGCTCTTGAAAATTATGCTGCTTCTTCCAAAAACTCTCCAGGCAAGTTTTGTACGCCGATTAATTTCTTCATCAATGTGACCCTCACTTGATATCTGCTGTCCGAGATAAACGTACGTGTCAGTTATCTCCAGCTTTTTTCCATCAATCGATAAATGTTCATTTCTTGTAAAAGCATTGAACATCACTTTTGTCTTCTGAAAGTTCATTTTTAATCCCACTTCTTTACTCTTGTCAGCAAGTTCCTGGATCATACTCTGCAACTCTGATGGGGTAGTTGCAAAAATGACTACGTCATCAGCAAAACGAAGGTGGGTTAGATAATCTCCATTAATCTTTATCCCCTTGTTTTCCCAGCTCAGCGACTGAAAGACACCCTCCAATGTGGCATTAAAGAGCTTTGGAGATATGGTGTCACCTTGTCTCACTCCCTTTCCAATTTTTATGTGTAACTAACCTTCCGATCCACCCCTGTACATATGAAAAAATCCATCAGTTGATTAGTTTCAGTTTAGCGTTTTTTTCAAAACACATTTCAGTTATGCTCAATGATCGGATGGGCTCCTGTTCAGAGAAACATGTCGCCAGCGAACGTAAATCAAAGGATTTTAATCCGTTGACTGGTTCTCCTGTGATGTGTTTCACCAAGCAGAAATACAAGGTGTGATAAACAAGTTAGTAAAATCATGCAATGTATTTGATTATGATACGCTTTCCAACATACCAGAAATCATTACTCAAGTTATGAGGATAACGGCTGTAGAATAAATCTCGCTCCTATGACCTGACCTTTGACCCCATTTTACTGATATTCAACAGAACCGGTAAAGTATACTTCCGCAACAACATGATAAAGTTTTGTCTCCATCGAAGCATTTTTACGTAAGTTACAACGCATAAGGGCGATGGAATGAATCCCTATCCTATGTCCTGACCTTTGATCGCATTTCGTCCATTTTCTGTAGGGTTTGATCCTAGATGATCCCCTACCACATACTAAAATTTTCATCGAAATCGAACTATTTTTACGCAAGTTATAAAGCATAAGGGCAATGGAATGCATCCCGCTCCTATGTCCAGACCTTTGACCCCACTTCACCGATTTTCAATAGAGTTCGTCCCCTGGTGGTCCCCTACCACATACTAAAATTTCATCGAAATCGAACCCTTTTTACGCGAGTTATCGTGCTGACGGACGGATAAAGCTGGATCATATACGCTTCTTCAACCTACGGTTGGAAAGCGTAAAAAAGTATCCAGGCTGGATTTATTAAAACAAAAGTAAGAGATTTACAGATATGAAACTTAATCGCCTTCCAAGTAGTCCTCTTCCAAAGCCACATCCTTAGCCCAGCGCTGTTTCCTCTGCTCGAAACAATTTTTGAAGTCAACTGAAATAGTGAACAGATGCTACGTCGCATTCTGGTTTGTATCTTCTCAATATTTTGAAATCTTTTTCCTTTCAAGTGCTATTTCATTTTTCGGAAGAAAAAAATGTAGCAGGGAGCGAGATTTGGCGAATAAGTGGCTGCCAGACAGGCCCAACGCGGTGCTTAGCAAGGAACTTCTTCTGCGCAAGTTGCAATGCATGGACAGGGGCGTTGTCATAATGGAGTTGCCAATCGCCACTCTCATGCAGTGCCGACCCTTTGCGACAAAATGCGTCCTTCAAACGCCACAAAACGTGACAGTGGTACTCCTTGTTGATTGCCTTTCTTGATGGAGCGCATTCATGACGCACAATTCCCTTACGATTGAAAAAAAAAACGACCAGCATCGTCTGACTGACCCGAACTTTTCCAAGCCCCCCCCCCCCCCCCCAAAAAAAAAACAACAACAAAAAACACGTCTTTGTCCTACTGTTTTAGGTCAGGGTGAGTTTGGGGTCTTCCACTGTGAAGAATGGGCCTTAGCTTCGGGGTCATACACATAATTCCACGATTCAACTCCAGTTATGATAGTTTTAAAAAACGTTTTTGTCGTTTTTTGTGCACTCAAGCAGGTCACCAACAGCTGAAACACGGGCTTGTTTTTGCTCAGTTGAGTGCAATTTAGGTACAAATTCAGCTGAAACAGGTCTCATGCCCAAATCATCCGTAAGAATATACTGAACAGAAACGAATACGCCGCCCCGGTGGCGCAGTGGTCTAAGCGATGGCCTCTGATCAGTCGTCCGAACGGGGTCCGGGTTCGAATCCCGGTGAGGCATGGATGTTGTGTTTGTCTTACAGCACTGGCTCTCTCCCTTCCCTGGAACCAGTGACCCGAAATTAGGGACGGGCTACTGCTTATAGCCCATTGAGTTGCTCACGGTGGTCGTTAAACCTCCAATCCTAAAAAAAAAAAAAAGAAAACAAAAGAAAAAGAAACGAATACCGAAGGTGGCGCAGTGGTCTAAGCGATGGCTTTTGACCATTCGTACGAAAGGGGTCCGGGTTCGAATCCCGGTGAGGCATAGACGTTGTGTTTGTCTTACGGCACTGGCTCTCTCCCTTCCCTTGAACCACTGACCCTAAATTAGGGACGGACGACTGCCTATACCCCATTGAGTTGCGCACACTGGTCGTTAAACCTGACGACCACCGTGGTTAAAAAAACGTCTTCAAATACACTATCTACCAACAAGTAATTGGACAACCCTGCAATCGACGATATCTGCGGTCCTGATACACGTCACGGCCGCCGCCGTTAAATATCGTGTGGAAAACAACAACGCAACCAGTCGCATGCAAGATGCCACGCAGTTCGGAGCTCTCTGATTTCGAGATAGGTGTAATCGTCGGGTATCACAGAAATGGCCGACCCATACGTGACATATCCAGCGAGTTGAACTACCCAAAATCGGCAGTGGCCTACGTGATTGGCAAGTGGAAGATGAGAGGTGACTGTCGGAATGTGCCCCGACCCGGCAGACCCACAAAACTGGGAGTTAGAGACCGACGGGTGCTTGCCAGAGAAATTCGGAAGAACCGCACCAAATCGACGCGCCACATCCGCGAGGAGTTTCAACAGGCATCAGGGAGTGTTCTTTCGATGAATACCATCCGTAAGGAAGCACATCTGCTTGGTTATCATGGACGTGCTGCCGTCCACAAGCCTTTGATCAGCAAGTCCAATAGCGCTGCTAGGCTAACGTGGTGCAAAGAACGTCGACAGTGGACCGTTGAACAGTGCAAACAGGTTCTCTGGAGCGACGAATCAAAGTTCATCCTCTACCGTTCGGATGGCAGAGTCTGGGTTTGGCGTCTGCCTGGAGAACTCCTCCTGCCGGAATGTATTATGCCAACTGTGAAGTTCGGCGGCGATGGAATTATGCTATGGGGGTGTATCTCCTGGTATGGCACGGGACCCTTGGTCGCAATTCCTGGTAGACTCAACGCCGAGACCTACTGCTCCATTTTGGATGACCATGCGCTTCCTACGTTGTGGCAGTTTTACGGGGTGGACCCATGTTACTTTCAGGATGATAATACCACCTCTCATGTTGCAAGGTCCACCATGGCTTGGTATGGTGACAATGGGGTTAATCGAATGGACTGACCTGCGCAGAGCCCGGACCTTAAGCCTATCGAGCACCTCTGGGACGAGTTGGAGCGTCGACTTAGGGGGTGCCCTAACCGTCCGAAATCGGTGAAGGAACTGACCTGTCTTCTCCAAGCCGAGTGGAAAAAAATACCGCTAGCCGTCGTACAACTCCTGGTTGAGAGAATGCCCCGGAGAGTAGTAGCTGTAATCGCCGCTCGTGGAGGCTCCACCAACTATTGAAGGTGAATAAACTTCGTTTTCCTTTGCTATCACAGGTGTCCAATTACTTGTTGGTAGATAGTGTAACTCACAAATAGTGTGATTCGGCGATTATCCAGCGCAGCTGAGCGTACATGTTCGACATCCTTTTCACTTTCGCCGGTTGCAGTCAGACCATTCATCACTCTCAAAGCTTTCGCGACTATCTTTAAAACGTTTATATCACTCATAAACTTGTGCACGATTCATACAATCCTCCCAATTGACTTTCTGTAAGTTTAAGTACGTATCTTTGCAAGCTACACCAAGTTTGTGATAAAATCTGATGCAAACTCGTTGATCAATTTTCAACGACATGACAAATGCGACGAAAGGATTAACACATGTAAGAACAGAGCACTACTGAATAAAAACCGGACGAAGAGGGGAGATGTGACTCACTGCACATGCATAGTGGGCTCCAAGGTGGATCTGTGCCACACCGCTTTCTGCTGTGCAGCACGATTCCGAACTTACGCAACCAGTCTGGATATTTTTTTTATCACACCTCGTATACCAGGTCATCGTGCCTAATTGCTCCACGTTACAAGACATGAACAAACCATCTACAGAAACCAGATAAAAGCTTAATAACAGGCAATTTTTTTTAAATTCAGTTTTGATAGTTTTTGGGGGGGATGTAAGGAATATTGAAGGAAATATCAGGGTTCGTACTCATTTACAGAAAATAAATCCCAGGACTTTGCCAGAAGTTAGTTAAAAAATTACAGGAGCTTAAATTTTTGTTAGAACCATAGTCTTCGTTTTATAGTTTGCAAATTGGGGTGAAATTTACTGTGCATTTAGAATTTTTACGAAGTCCTGAGGGTTCCGTTCTTACAGAGTGTTCTTCACTGTGAGGGTGTTACATCTTCATGAAGTGGCAACAATTTATTATGCATTTAGAATTCTTATGAAATCCCATGGGTTGTGCGGTTACAGAGTATTCTTCAGTGTGTGTGTTACATATTCATGAAGTGGCAACAATTTATTGTGCATTTAGAGGTCTTATGAAGTCCTATGGGTTCCACAATTACGAAATGTTCTTCAGTGTGTGCTAAATCTTCAATGAAGTGGCAACAATTTATTGTGCATTTAGAATTCTTATGAAATCCTGTGGGTTCCACAGCTACAGAGTGTTCTTCAGTGTGAGTTACATAGTCATGAAGTGGGAACTGATTATTGTGCATTTAGAATTCTTATGAAATTCTGTGGGTTCCACAGCTACAGAGTGTTCTTCAGTGTGAGTTACATAGTCATGAAGTGGGAACTGATTATTGTGCATTTAGAATTCTTATGAAATCCTGTGGGTTCCACAGCTACAGAGTGTTCTTCAGTGTGAGTTACATAGTCATGAAGTGGGAACTGATTATTGTGCATTTAGAATTCTTATGAAATCCTGTGGGTTCCACTGTTACAGAATGTTCTTCAGTGTATGTAACATATTCATGAAGTGAAAACAATTTATTGGGCATTCTTATGAAGTCCTATGGGCCGCCCCGGTGGCGCAGTGGTCTAAGCGATGGCCTCTGATCATTCCTCCGTAAGGGGTCCGGCTTCGAATCCCAGTGAGGCATGGATGTTGTGTTTGGCTCTCACCCTTCCCTGGAGCCAGTGACTCTAAACTAGGGACGGGCGACTGCTTATAGCCCATTGAGTTGCTCACGGTGGTCGTTAAACCTCCAATCAAAAAAAAAAAAAAAAAGAAAGAAAGAAAGAAGTCGTATGGATTCCGCTGTTAGACAATGTTCTTTAGTGTGTGTACATCTTCATGAAGTGGCAACAATATACTCTGTGCATTTAGAATTCTTATGAAGTCCCATGGGTTCCGCTGTTACAAAACGTTCTTCAGTTTGTGTTACATGTTCATGAAGTGGCAACAATTTATTGTGCATTACAATTCTTATGAAGTCCAGCGGGTTCCGCTGTTACAGAGTGTTCTTCAGAGTGTGTTAAAATAGGGCAATCAAAAATCTAGCTGCACTCCCATATAATAAAAATAATAATAAATTAACGTTTTGGGAAATGTTTTCACTTACGTAGGAAATACAATAGGAGAAATATTTTTTGATGTAATCGCCTAGTTTATTTAAACATTTATCATAGCGTGGCACAAGTTTGTCTATTCCTTCTTGAAAAATCATCGTCCAACTTAAATTATAATTCTCGGGTCGCATGTTTGACGTCGGAGTAATATCGCCGTTTCGCAAGGTCATGTTTCATGGCACCGAACACATTGAAATCACAAGGCGAAAGGTATGGACTATAGGGCTGGGGATGTTCCCACACCCCCATTTGAATTTGTTAAGGAGAGCCTTCGTGACGTGTGCCGAGTGTGGTGTCGCGTTGTCATGAAGAAGGACAATGCCTCTTGGCTTTTCCTGGCCGTCGATCTTTAATCGCCTTTCGCAGCCTCTTAAAGGTTTCACAATACGATGCCGCATTAATCGTGGTGCCCTTCGGCAAGAATTCATAATGCACAACACTTTGTTTGTCAAAGAAAAGGGTGAGTATAACTTTTCCGGTGGAAGGAACAATTCGGCACTTTTTCGAAGGCGGAGAATGTGAATGTTTCCAGTCACATGAAAACTGCTTCGTTTCTGGTGAGAAGTGATGGATCAGAGTCTCGTCTCCAGTCACGATATGTACCATTACTTCTCTGTGAAAATGATCCAACAAGTTAGTAAAATCATGCAATGCATTGATTATGATACGCTGTCCAACATACCAGAAACCATTACCCAACTTATTACTCAAGTTATGAGGATAATGGATGTAGAATAAATCTCGCTCCCATGACCTGACCTTTGACCCCATTTCGATGATATTAAACAGAACCGGTAAAGTATACTTCCGGAAACACATGATAAAGTTTTGTCTCAATCGAAGCATTTTTACGTAAGTTATAACGCCAAAGGGCGATGGAATGAATCCCGCTTTTATGTCCTGACCTTTGACCCCATTTCGCCCATTTTCAATAGGATTCGTCCCCAGGTAGGCCCCTACAACATACTAACATTTCATCCAAGTCGGGGCATTTTTACGTAAGTTATGACGCATAATGGCGATGGAAGTGAGTCCGCTCCTATGTCCTGACCTTTGACCCCATTTCGCCCATTTTTCATAGGGTTTGTCCCAAGGTGGTCCCTTACCACATACTAAAGTTTAATCGAAATCGAACCTTTTTTACGCAAGTTCTAATGCATAAGAGCAGTGGAATGCATCCCGCTCCTATGTCCTGACCTTTAACCCCACTTCACCCATTTTCAATAGGGTTCGTCCCCAGGTTATCTCCTACCACATACTAAAATGTCATCGAAATCGAACGATTTTTACGCGAGTTTTCGTGAGGAAGGACATACGCACACAACGCGTGACGTAATGAGGCAGATGGGAATCGCGACCATCTACTAGCAAGAGTGTGACGTCATAAAACTTTAATGGGATCCACACACAAAGCGTGACGTAATGACACAGATGGCGTGACCGCGCGCCGACATCTAATGGAACGACGCCATGACACAAAAAACGTGGTAATTCGGAGTGGTTATTTAACCCACTAAACGAATTTTCCTAAAGTCGAGATCAAGCTAAATCGATTTCTAATACCAGAAAACCGTCGGTTAACGACTTTCATCAAAATCCTTAGAGCCGTTTTCAAAATTAAATTTACATACATACAAGAATTGCTCCTTTAATAGTATGGGATAAGGGCGATGGAATGGATCCCGATCCTATGTCCTGACCTTTGACCCCATTTCGTTCATTTTCAATAGGGTTTGTCCCCAGGTGGTCCTCTATCACATACTAAAATTTCATCGAAATCGAACCATTTTTACGCACGTTATGACACATATGGGCAATGGAATGCATCCCTCTCGTATGTCCTGACCTTTGAATCCACTTCACCCAATTTCAATAGGGTTCGTCCACAGGTGGTACCCTACTACATACTAAAATTTCATAAAAATCGAACCATTTTTACGCGAGTTATCGTGCGGACAGACAGACGGACGGACAGACGGGCAAAGCTGGAGCATATACGCTTCTTCAACCTACGGTTGGAAAGCGTAAAAAAAGCTCTGAGCTGCTTGAAAACGTTGTGTTGTTCTGTGAGTAAGCGAGGCACCAATGGAACTCAAACTTTTCGAAACTGAAGACGCTTGGGGATGATGTGGTGCACACTTCCATGCGAAATACGCAATTCATCCGGGATCTCGTTCACTGTGATTCACCTGTTTGCGCGAATCAATTCGTTAATGAGGTCCACGTTTTTTACTCTTTCTAACCGTAGGTTGAGGAAGCGTGCATGCTCCAGCTTTGTCCGTCCGTCCGCACGATAACTCGTGTAAAAATAGTTCGATTTCGATGAAATTTTTGTGTGTAATAGAGGACCACCCGGGGACGGACCCTATTGAAAATGAACGCAATGGGGTCAAAGGTCAGGACATAGAAGCTGGATCTATTCCATTGCTCTTATGCGTCATAACTTATGTAAAAATGCTTCGATTTCTACAAAACTTTCTCATGTTGTTCCAGAGATATACTGAACCGGTTCTGTCGAACATCATCGAAATGGGGTTAAAGGTCAGCGCACAGGACCGATATTTATTCCACAGCCATTATCCTCACAACTTGATTAAAAATGTTTCTACTGCGACAAAAATTTAGTATGTTGTTCCGGAAGTACACTGAACCAATTCTGTTAAATATCTTCGAAATGGAGTCAAAGGTCAGGACACAGGAGCGAGATTTATTCCACTCCCATATCCTCATAATTTGAGTAATGATTTCTGGTATGTTGGAAAGCGTATCATAATCAACGCATTGCCTGATTTTACTAACTTGTCATTTGTCGTCGAAGTTGACGGCCTTCTTTTCTCGTAATTGTCTTCACTATTCGTGCGTCCTTTCTCAAACAATGAACCACTTTGCGATCGCCTGCCACGAAAATCGTTTGTGACCGTACGGTTCAATTAATTGGCGTTAAATTTCAGTGGGGTTGTACTTTTTGGCCCACAAAAAACGAACCACTACGCGGAATTCAAATTTGGACGCAACTTTCAACGGACACGAGATCTTGCACGAGTGATGACAGACGAACTGTTCCCGCCACTTCGACAAAGTTAACAAGGCGACTTCGAGAAGGAAGTACATTGCGCCCCCCCCCACACACACATACATCCAAATATATTTTATACAAAATTGTGGGCGCATGAAACTAACTTTTTGACTGCCCGTCTTATCTTCTTTGTATAAAACTTATACGGAGCAATCAGCACAATGATAACAATACAAAAACAATTTTGCCATGACACTGAAGATTTCATTTTTCATAGTCGCGCACATTGACGTCAGGGAAGCCAGATACGGGGACCCTAACAAAGGTTTTACACACACTGTCCAATTTCAAGAAAAGTGTGAAGTAACTGAGAAAACTTACTTATTGCAGTTCAATGTACTCTCCTCCGCTACCAATGACAGCGTGCCAGCGGTGAGAGGTAGGTCCTGGATGCAGCGTAGGACGCCATCTTTGTTTAGCTGTTGTTTTACTCGGATCATGTCCAACGACAGTTCGTCCAGCGATTCATAGCGGATGCCAAGGAGCCGATTTGTTAACTTTGGGGAAAAGATATCGGGTGGATTAAGATCAGCGCTGTATGGTGGGTGGGATAAATTTTCCCAGCCATATTTCGACAAAATTCCCCATACCGACGCTGCACCATGACACGATGCGTTGTCATGCAGCAAGACCTCTCCTGCTTCCAACAAGATGGGGCGATTTTGACGAATTTTCGGTCTAAACTTTGTCCGCAGGAAGTCACGATAATATCGTGCGTTGACATTTTGCTCTACCAGCACTCGATCGGAGACCACAAAATCTGGGCATCGCACGCAAAAAACATCATTTGCTTCACTTTTGGATTGCTGTCGACGACACTTTGAGGGGCGTATTCCTCCATTCCGCTGATTGTGACGTCAGTTCCGGCTCAAAATCAGGGGTCCAAGTCTCATCAATTGCGACAATTCCGTTCAGGGAGGTGTCGTCGCTCTACGTTCCGAATCTGTGAAGGTGATCCTGTGCGATGCTCACTCTGGTTGCCTTCTGGTCGGGAGTGAGTTGATGGGGTACCCAGTGCTCGGTGATTTTTTCACCCCCAGTGAGTCGGTCAAAATCTGGTGAACAGACATGGCGGACAAAATTGCCCGATTAGCAGTCTCCTCGACTGTCAAACGGCGATTCTCTTCGAGAAGCGTTGCAACAATGGAGACAGATGTTTTGTCTGTCGCCGTTTGAGGTCGGCTTGAGGGGAGGTCATCTTCGATGCTGCTTCGGGGCTCCTGAAAGCGCTATTCCCAGCGAGAAAGTGCGCTTCGTTCTAGAGTTGTTTCTCCACAGAATTCTTGCAGGATCTGTGTCGGAGTTTTTTTTTTCCGCAGAGTTTCTATTTTCACGTACGAGCGTTGGTCTAACGCTGTGACTCGACCTGAGGAGCTGCACGGTTACATTTCCACCCCACCCCACTTCCACATAGCAAATGAAAGCGCCTCGTTCTGACATCACTGCGTAGCTGAGAGTCTGACCTTGACATGACGCAATCATTTCCCCGATTGCCTTCAGTTTTAGATTGACGTGTGTTTTCTTATGACGCTCGTAGTCAGGCAGAAAATGCCAACAAAAGTCAAATTCCGGAAAAGAAACATTTCGGCAAAAATGAAAGAATCTGATTTCTCAGTTCCACGATTTTTACGAAAAAACTATTTTCCCTGATTTTTGGAACCATTGTCAAATTCTCTGAAAATTCCAGGTATTCCCTGCTGCGTAAGACTCCCAAAGGGGTGTGGCGCTAGGTATAAGAAGAATAAACACATGAAAAAAAAACGAGTCTGATTACTTTTAAAATGTTTTTATGATCAAATGGAGAATGTACAAATACAAGACAGAAAAAACTATTAACAAATTGGAAAAAAGCACCATACATATATAATAATGATATATCACAACAACACACACAGGAAAATAAACAACAAGTGAACACTTCATGGCTTCGATGATGCTTCAAGCCCAGGAGTAAATTTCATTAAACAAGAATGTCTTTCATAGATAGCTCGAGAGTATGAAGAATACAATATTTATTATTTCTTTCATTTTTCTGACTAGAATAAGTCACAGTCGAAATGATTTGTGACTGCTCTAACTTTCCACAGTTCATACACATTTATATATACGAGTATATATATAAATGCAGTCTTGCACACTTTCGTGATTTTGGTTACCAGTAACATTAAGGAAAGGAGATTGCCACTTGACATAACTTTAAAAGATAACGGCGTTGATGACTTACCACCAGACCTTCGTCACGTGGTATAACTACTTCTAAGTTGTTAGTATAACGGGAACTTTCACAAATTTGAATCAGATTCAAATTTAGCGGAAGACTAAATGACATTTTGATCTAGTAAGGCTTTTAGACGACGCAGATACAAATTATTCGTATCTGACTTCAACAAGTACTCGACTGTCGCTTTGTTTTTACTCTCTCTTCATATATACACACGCATATATATATATATATATATATATATGCTATGTATACCTAATATTTTGGGTAGTATCTTGTTTTTTCGTTTAGCTGACAAATTATCTGTTCTGACCTCTCAGGTAAACAAGGACGGTAGAAATACGAAGATATACTGCTTATAAACATTTTAGTTGAAATCGGCTGTGCAGGATTGTTTTACAAATACATTACATGGAATATCATTCATGGCGTTAAATTCAAAAGCGGTAAAGTACCCAATGTTGAATGTGTAATGCAGAAAAGCATGGAATCTGTGACAACAACAGCAACAAAAGTGTAAAGTTCGTAATCTGATTGTCGGAGTTTTATACCACGAAAGTCAGCAACATCAAGCAAACCGGAAGCAGTCAAACTAAGACCTAAAAAAACTGTCTGTGCAACGGTGTAAAATGCGTTTGAAAAACAATTCGCGGTGATATTTAACAACAATGGAAAGTTCGCCTAACTACTACTGCTTAACACAGCGCAGTTAGCATAACTTCATTATTTTTGCAATTCAGCTGTTTCTTCGGGTATACACAGGATTTCAGAAACCGTGAATCAATATATTATGTCCTTTACCTGTCCTCATGATTCTTGCCTTTTTTCTTACTTTGTTTTCTATCCAAGGTAGGTTATTAATATCACTTGCAGACGAAGCGTTTGAAAGAAATTTAGAAAAGGCTACTGCAGTGTATATGTGCTCGGTTCACATCGTGTGCAAAAAACAGCACATATTCCAAAAAACGCATTCATCATAGCTTTATGGCCGATGATTTATTCATGGAAGTAGGCTTTTCTGTACGAATTAAAATGATTCAGGCTAATTCATGAACTATCTCAACAAGGCATAATGAGCGCCTTTCATAAATATGGAATGGTCAGGGTCATCTTGTGATCTAAAATTGTGAACTGCTGTTATGCACAAATTTACGATTTCCGTGCGTCATTTACTGGGACATATCTGAGGCGGCCAACAGATATTTATGGTAAAACGTGTGTATCCAAAACTTGGCACTCCGTTATTAACGTATGTCATTTTAGCACCATATCATCATTGCAATATGAATGGTATTCATTTCCCCCACTTTTTAAATTTTTCTATGATACTATACCGTGCACATTAATTGGAACAAGCTGTTTTATTCTCAGAATTATAGTGTGATCGCCAGTTGATGTCGAAAACCCACGTAAACCGGTCTGAGGTGGTGTGACTGTTAGAACCTGATAGTAAGAATGTGGTTTGACCGGTTTTAAACAGGAAATAGGCACTTCAGCTTCAGTTGTGAGCTTTCGTGTGTGACAGGTGGATGTTAGTTTTTGCTCTCTGTGAGTACGTGTTGCTTTCGTGTATTGAAAAACGGATATTTCCCCAAGGAAGTGTGCCAAAATAATTGCTCTGAAAGATCACACTTCTATGACAGTGAGAGATATCGCTTCTGCAGTTGGTGTAGGTAAATCAAGTGTATCAAGACTACTTACGCGATACAATGCATCTGGATCATCGTTTCCAAAAAGGAGAGGTAAATGTGGAAGAAAACGAAAAACAACTCCACGAACCGATAAATATCTAATCATAAATAGTAAAACGATTATAAAAGAAAAAAAAACAAGAAAAACAAGCACCGACCTTCAAAGAGATTTATTGGCTAGTGGTTGTGATGTTAGTGATTCACTGTACGCCGTAGACTTCTGGAAGTTGGCCGTAAGGCAAGAAGACCAACGAAAAAACAATATTTGAATGCGAAAATGAAGATAAAAAGTTTAGTATGGGCCAAAAAATATAAATCATGGACTGCTGACAACTGGAAAAAGGCAATTTTCAGTGATGAAACTCATTTATTTGTGCAGGGTTACCAAGCAAATGTCGTTAGACGAAGCAACTGTGAATCCTTAAGACCTGAGCATGTTAAACAAACTGTAAAACATCCTCTGAAACAGATGTTTTGGGGTTTTTTCACATCAAACGGCACTGGAAGAATGATATAAAAGCATAGTTTTGGTTCCTGTTCAAGGTATGATGAATTCAGCCAAGTACGTACAAATATTACAACGTAGGATTGTTCCATTTTTGCAAACCTTTGACGGAACATTTCAACATGACTTGGCCCCATGTCACAATTCGAAATTGATCAAGAATTTCATGCTGGAAAATCAAATTCATTTGCTTGATTGGCCTGGAAATTCACCAGACTTAAATCCCATAGAAAACTTGTGGAATATTTTGAAGAGACGTTTAGGTAAAATGGACTGTACGCATGATAACGAATGCTATAAAAGTGTGGTTCTACGATTATGAAGTCAAAAATATTTGCCCTCAATTAGTGGAGTCAATGCCAAAACGAATTCAAGAGGTCATTTCTGCTAAAGAAGGACATACGTCATACTAATACAGGTATTTATCAGTGTATATCAAAGCATAGAATGATATAAAAGCATAGTTTTGGAAAAACGAGTGATTTTTTACTTTGTCCCAATTAATTTGCCCAGTATAGTACCTGAGGCGTCCAACAGATATTTATGGTAAAACTTGTGTATCCAAATCTTGGAACTCCGTTATTAACGTATGTCCTTTCAGCACCATATCATCATTGCAATGAAATTGGTATTCATTTCTCCCACTTTTTAAATTTTTCTATGATATAGTATTGCGAAAAACAATCCCCTTAGTTTCGCATAAGTAGTTTTCCCTTAGAACCACTTTTAATATGTCATTGTCTTCAAGCTGCTGATGGCCTTAAACGCCACTGAATTAACAAGTCCAACGAAGTACGGCATAACTTTGTCATGAGTGAGCACCAAGAACAGCTGAGTGTGTAACTTCAGAGTGTTAAAAAATAAAAAACAAATTCGTGCTACCGAGGTCATTTTGATCGAGAAGACTGGAATTTAAAGAAAAACCTAAACGAGTGCCAGTTATTTCCACTGTCTCGAAAATTTTGTGATGATAACCCACTAGATGGCAGCACAAAAAATATTGGCCTGCGTTTGAAGAACGAAGAACCTTTAAGATAAGCTACGTGAGGAGGTTGTGACGTATATTCTAAATTAACTTTAATTTTTAGTTTCTTTTCCTATGTAAATTTGTTCTGCTTATGCTTCCAACCTTAACGTTATATCTTTTCCCTCAAACGAGAATGGTGTTGGCAACAATTGAGGTCAGAGTGAACGGGACGTATGAATGTATGAGATAAGAACGGTGTGATGGATATGTATAGACATCGATTTGTTAAGTAAAATGTGAAGTTCGATGTTGTGCTGATAATATATAGTGGTGGAATAAATCAATTACCGTAAGTTGACTTCTGTCTTATGCTTTGTCTGGCCGTAAAGATTTAATTAGGGACTATTGCATCGTATTCTTATCTAATGGTTTAGACATAACGTAGAACCGATATCTCCGCACGAAAAAGATAATTACGTTATAAGGTATAAAGAACGTTGCCTCCGTCAACCAGAATTTTGTTAACGACTGAAACTTCAACACTTACTTAGTGATCATGGAACATTTCAAAACCCACCAAGGAAAAGTGTGGATAATAATAATAAATAATAAAAGAGAGGAAAAAGAGGTAGGCGATTTCAACATCAAAAACTTTCTTTGTTTAACTTAGGTTGAAACTGGTTAAACGATGATCGCTATAGGATTTAAAGACCATCAAATTTTATGACGGGGAAAATATTCATATAGTATTTCCAGTTACAATTCACTGACACTCGCACCCAAACGTTGTAAGGCAACATAATGGCCAAACACATGACATTTCTGTTTTCAGAGGAAAATGTCTGGCTATCCACATGCATCAGATGAATCTGTACTTAACCTTGTGGGAAAAGCGTGCCATTAAAGCATATTTTGATATAGTCCACCTTAGTACATTTAGTTCCAAACTTCGGTAGAGCCAGATAATCCGGACGTGCTCTATCCAGCTTTGTGAACAAATGATAATGTTTAAGTATATATTTCTTGCCATACGGTCCAAATCTGGTAGACTATTATAATCTGATAATGGTCAAGCATATAGTGTTTCTTATCATAACTTCCAAATCTGGTAGACAGCAACTGTCTGACGGATCTTTATCTAACTCTTATGATACCTAGTATAAGAATAATCGCCTTTAGGATAAAATTTTAGCAACGTATTGATTTTTAAACCACATTACCTACTCGGTGCGGAATTTCTAGCTCTACCATAATTTCTCATCATTTCCTGCTGTACATAACAACTTACGTTTGAGTTCGGCTTTGTGCTTTTGTCTACAAAACAACCTTAGTAGAAGTTTTCCGACTGCTGCGAAACGAAAATGGTTGCGTTATTTCGGGAAATTAGGTCCATTAAAAATTTCTTAAAATGGCTTGAGAGCTCATGAGAAACACATCACTTCATGAACTGAAAATCAAAACTTCAGCGTTTTTTTTTATTGTAGGAAAATATTAGAAACTGCCCTTATATGCCTGGATACCGAGAATTTTCTTCGCACTAGAAGTGAAATTCATCGCCTTTTCCTTGAATAATGTAATAAAAATTGCATTAAAGTGTATGGAAATTAGGTTAAATTAAATTTCACAAATTTAAAATTTGCTAAGGAATTTTTATAATGCTATTAAAGTTCGCCCGTTTGCTCTGTGAAACTTTTCTGACTGCAACATCGTTTTTGTGGCTCGTTAAACAAATATGTAGGAAGCTAGGAAAAAATATACAGTCCGACAGATAAAATAATTGACTAAAAACAGAAAATACAACGATAAGAGTTCAGTTTTCTAAAACGTGCAATTTTGATCTACATAAAGCATCTTAACTTTCGTACCTCCTTTAGATTGTTGGTATGTTTAAAAATGCTCCACGGCGCATTCAGAAAAATCGGAGTGCCATGCACTCTGCTTTATTAAAGACCAGCAGCACATAATTTCCAGCACACTGAAAGCAAATGCATATATAGTTTCATTTGTGAGAGAAAAGATCCTGTACGGAATTATTTTATTGTTATTTAGCATTTCTGTTACAACTTATTTCTTTTACAGAAATCACTGAGAAACTGCCTTATGACGATATTCCCCCCCCCCCCTAATTTTATACATTTCTGTTATTATATGCTTACATACTGGACTTGAAAATTCAGATAACATCATGTTACTGGGTGAAACGTTCAATGCTCAATAAAATTCTGAAATCTAAGTTTTAAGAAAACAATGTAATGAAAGTAAATTAAATCTTGCCAACATTTATTTCAGGCATAGGTAATTTTTTTGTCTTTCAATTCAAACACTTATTTGGCTCCAGTGCAAAACCCCCATAACCAAAGTTCCCTGAGGGAGGGGGGAATTCACGAGGAAAGTTGGCCAGTGTACGTGCGTCTGCTGGGGAAGATTTCTTTGTGGGAAATGGAAACGAGGTACACAATATTGATCCATGTCTCATCTGAATCGGAACTTTGTTGCAGATGCATCAGGAGCCAAAGGTCCATTTCTTTAGCATTGTTTCAATCTAAGTCATTTGTTTTAGTAGAAGAATGTGGAAGTTAAAATAATTAAAAAATTATAAATATTAAAAAAAATATTCTCATCACCGGAACGATTTTCATGCTCTGATTAAATAACGAAATAAGTTGCGCACGCATAGCTGTAAGATGATGAGTAGTCTCGCTTTTCTCAGTTTCCCTATTTTTATAATTTCGAAATGAAAGTAAAATCTGAATATAATAAAATAGATTTCTAAATTTTATAATTTTCATGGAATTCCTACGTTATTACCTTCGGCACCTTAACCACATAGAATTGCGAATTCAAATAATAAATGAGCATTGGGTGTGCGTTCACATACACGTAAGGATATCATAGGAAGTCAATTTTTCGTGCTGAAGGATATTAAGAACACAGTTTGCCGTCTTTACACGATTTTAAAAAATTACGGTTAAAATGATATATACATTAGAACATGAGCACTTTTCAAGTCCACCGTGGACCCGGTGGACTTGAAAAGTGATCATTCTATGCCTTGATATACACTGATAAATACACTGACGAAACAGTATGTTTTGGCATGCGCATGCTCACTACACAATCATGTCGTTTCATTAGAGCAGCCGGTATTGTCTCTTTCGCTGTAATAGTTACAAAGTAGTTTCCATGGCAACGGTATAATGATAGGGGTATCGTCGTTACAGCATTCTGCCCTATGTTTATGTATCAATAGGCTTTCTAACAGGAGGATAGATGAACAGGTAGTCGGCGTATGTAACATAGTAACATCGTCTTCTTCAGGTCTACTTCCTACAAATATCACTAAAGCTATGCGTCCACCACCTGGACCCCGTGTTCCCGAATTATTTGGAAAACTTAAAACCCATAAAACAGGTAACCCCGTACGCCCCCTCGTTTCGGCCTATGCAAGTCCAACTAGGCCCCTCGAGGGAGCATTGGCAAAATGTCTAGTTCCATTAACCACTTCATTAATATTCTCGGTGTCCAGTTCCGCTCAGGCATTAAATAAAATACATTCTGTTACACCATCTAGCTCGCAGTTTATAATGGTCTCACTCGATATCATTTCCTTATACCCTAACGTACCTGTACCTGCTGTCCACCGTATCATCGAAGAAATGTTGTCAGACCACGGAACTTATACCCATAATGAAATTCAAGGCATTGTTAATGCCTTAAGACTAGTGTACAACAGAACATTTTTTAGATTTAATGAAACTATTTACCGTCAACGGGAAGGGGGCCCTATGGGGTCACCCCTCTCAGCAGTTCTATCTGAGTTGTTGTTACAAGACCTGGAAAACGAAGTCCTCGCAAACTTTCATGTGAAACCTATTTTATACCTGAGATACGTGGATGATGTGCTTTTGTTTTGGCAGTCCACCCTTGAAAGCCTTACCGAGTTCACTAGCTTGTTGTCTACAAAATACAGTTCCATAAAGTTTTTTACAGAATTCGAGACCAATTATGCATTACCCTATCTGGACATCTTGTTGGAAAGAAACCCTAATACGAACGAAGTAACTCACTCTGTTTATAGAAAACCAACTGCAACAATATCTATGATTCCCTATAACTCTTACCACCCACTCAGGCAAAAACTCTCAGCCCTTCACTTTATGTTTCACCGAGAAGTTACACATTCATCCTCAACCGATCAAAGAGACCTAGAAGTTGCGAAAATTATGGATATTGCAGCATTATATAATTATCCATCTACCACAGTTAATTCCATAATGCGCCGTGTCTTTAATGCATCATACTCAACATTACCAAGAACGAGACCAAGCACTTCATACGTCGGCAAACTACCATACATCCCTGCTGTCACAAATATCCTAAAAAACGCATGTCGTCCATTTAATTTTGATTTTGGCATAAAAACGTGCAACATTCTCCTCATATTAAAAATGACAGGGATCAGATTCCCCATGGTTCCAAATTCGGTGTATACGCAATCCCACTGAAAGCTATGAATGCTGATGTAACCGACCAGATATACATAGGTTCGACCCGTCGCGATATTAATTTACGTGTCTCTGAACATAGATATAATGTTAGAACATGCTTCACCTCCACCGCCCTTTCAAGACTATGCCTGAAGTGTCAACACCAACCTATCTGGGACGATGTTACTATGTTACATACGCCGACTACCTGTTCATCTATCCTCCTGTTAGAAAGCCTATTGATACATAAACATAGGGCAGAATGCTGTAACGACGATACCCCTATCATTATACCGTTGCCATGGAAACTACTTTGTAACTATTACAGCGAAAGAGACAATACCGGCTGCTCTAATGAAACGACATGATTGTGTACTGAGCATGCGCATGCCAAAACATACTGTTTCGTCAGTGTGCATACTATATAATATATACCCTCCCAGGGCATAATGCAACCACACCATCTGATGACGGGTCCACAGTGGACTTGAAAGTGCTCATGTTCTAATGTACATATCATTTTAACCGTAATTTTTTAAAATCGTGTAAAGACGGCAAACTGTGTTCTTAATACGTAAGGATATTTTGAATACCAGTCTATATGCGTATATAAATTTATATTAAAAAACTGAAAAGAAGAAGGAATTGTGAGATTGAAATTTTTTGTTTGTTTGTTTGTTTAGGTGCATTGGAAAGTGTTTCATATTACTGTTTCTTCCAAACAGTGGAACAGCAATAACAGTTTTTGCTATTGATGAAAATTGCTGTTCCGTCAAAAGTGGAATAACAATGGCTAATTCAGAATTCTAGAGAATTGTACCTCGAAATATATTTAAAATGTGAGACTTTCAATGAAAAATCATTTGTATGCAGTGGCGAAGTGGCCAAATAACAATCCGGTGCAATCACCGGACCGGGTAGACTGAGAGATTCTTCATTAATTATTAAAATGAAATTTAATTAAATCGTACTGTATAGTAAATCTAGTAAACATTCTCATTAAAGCTGGCTTTGAAAAATGAAAGTCATGTCTTACCGTACAAATAAGATTAACAGATATAAAGCTTATAAAAAAGACCGCTGCCACCAAATCCTTACGTAAATCTTTTTCTAACACAATAAATAATAAGCAGCTGGAATAATTTAAACCTAATTACACGCCAAGATTTGTTTTCCGGTGGATCCGTATCACCAGATCAAGAACCGGAAAGCACTACAAATTCAAGTAGAAAGTCAGTACACTTAACTTAAATAACTGAGATGTACAAATTTCAGCATAAAAACAAAACACTTTAATATCCTACCCCGGTCCAATGCTAGTATCTGTGAATAAACGTTAACAAACATACGCCGACATTACCATCTACAGCCCACTTATTAGCAGAACTAACTGAAGATGACTGTTTCCTTTTTTACCAAAGTGCCAGTAAATTTTCGAGTTGCACTTGGTAAAAAAAGGAAACAGAACCGGGCCAACTCCTTATTCTTTCAAAATTCAATAATTTTTTTTTTTTTTTTGAAAATCAAATCAATTTTTTTTTTGAAAATTTAATTTTGATATTTCTCTTTTGTTTTGTTTTTTAAAAAATATTTTGTAAAATAAAACCTATTAATATTTCCGCCTCACAACTGTAGTATATAATATCAGGGGGTTCTAAATAGCTGGGCCGATTTGATAATTCCAATCAGCCCCCGCGAATCTAATTGTTTTATTTTAACATCACTGTGATACAATAACTTGAGTCAGAATTATGAACAAAATGGCTAAGATTTTGTTAAATTTTAGGGAACCAATATATTCATAAATAAATGAAATATCGATACAGAGGTACAACCAAATCGCAAAGTAGCAGATTTTCAGCATGCAGCAGTTCATTCACTATTTTATTCGGAGGGTGCTCTTTAGAAGTTTATTGTCACGCCGGTGCAATACGAAGATGAAATTTCACGTTTGGTACTTTGTGCCTTGGAAAACCAGGCACAAAGCCTATATACGTCGCCTATTGATTTTGTTCACATGCTTCTGATTCCCCGCGATGTTGGTGATAGGCATGAATTTCAGGAAAGACATGGATTTTCTCGTTTGTTCTCTCGTTTCCCTCAACAGATGAACTTTCTTACTTTCCCCAGCTGCGTGCACTTTAGCCTAGAGACCCCGTGAACTCACAACATCAGTCTAAAGATGGGCATAACTGTCTTGCGTTAAGATTCTATGGAACTCAGAAAGCCTGAGAATTAAAAAAAACAAAGTTCTCCCAGGATGATAGTCATGAATGCTGATATATACTTGCAAACGACAAGTTAGAAACCAACTCTAAAAAAAATTAGTGCTTTATCTGCGTTCGATACCTTTCCTTTTATTTCGCACCTCCATTTTACTTATTAATTTTTTTCTTGCATCACACATAGAACATTGCATACTAGTTGATAAACACAGGATGACTATAAAGTAAGAGTACCATTATTTTGATCACAGCCCTGAAATGTATCATGTTACAGTGTCAGATTCATTTTAAAGATAGTTTTCGCTATAAAGAGGTGGCAATGCAACCGAAGGTGGGAATTTTCCGAACGGCAGAAAGTAAGACGACAAACAACTGTAGTTTTTGACTTCTGCTGAGTTGATATTAGTAATCTTGGACAGCTGTGTGAGAGAACTATGGTTGGCAATGCACATACGTTTTTTTCCCAACAGGACGGTGTTACAGCGTACACTTCCCAGGTCTCCATGCAACGGAGAATATATGCGCCTGAAAATAATGTGATTTCGATGGGTCGCTCTCTTTCTGAAGATCTAAACACAAGTTTTTCCTATAGTATTACTGGAAGGAGCGAATAAGTAAACAATTCTTTTTAACTAAATCAACACCCTTACAAAGCTCGTAACTAACTCTCTAGAGAAGACAATAACACAATGAAGAAGTTATACATGAAGCACCAGCTGTTTTGAGCCTTTCTATTTATTTTGGGGTTTAACGATCACAATGAGCAACTCTAAGTGCTATAAGCAGTCTCCCGTCAATAATTTAGGGGTACTGGTTCTGGGGACGTAGGTCAGCGATTTAGAACAAACACATCGCCTGCGCCTAATCCGGAATTCCAGCCCAGGCCCAGCTCGGACGAATGGTAAGACCGTTCGGCCACGGGGCAGGCAAGCCTTTCTGTTGTTCAGACATATACAGGGAAATCACTGAAAGACGGTCACCAGTTGGACCGGAAAAAAGGGATCTTTCTTGGGAGGTGGCCTTTATTCGGAGGTTAGGTCTAAATTAATAATGATCATTAGTTGGTTTGGGCTGGTCAAATCCTGCAAGTCACTGAGGAATCAGACATAGATGTGATCAGCGTTTTTACCAATCAGAATGCAGACCACATAATGTTAACCTACAGAAAACTGAGCTTAGTTCAAGAGCAAACGATTTAGAACCGTAAATACAACTGATTGCTTGCAGCTAAATTTTTGAACCAGCAAAATGAATACAATTATGACTTTGCCAGTATATATGTAAGCGTTTTCCTTTATCTCCACTTATTGTTCACTAGAATTCTGAAAAGTTGGAGTCTTAGATATAATCAGCTGGATTTCGGTGAGTATACCCTACAGGAAGGAAAACAAAACAGTTTTAGAGGCAGTGAAGTGTTCCTACACATGTAGGTGGCCGAGGGTGGGAGAATAGGAAAACAGCCACAATGACCAAACCAATGAACACCAGTGCTGAGACTGGACGAGTCAAAGCTCGGAACTGAACCGGGTTCGGGCTGTATATTTACTGTGGCTCCGGCTCTGAGAGAGAATTTTCTTCTCTTTTTTTAAACGTGATTTTGCATGACTTATCATACGGCATTTTTTTATATTTTCTAGTTAGTACAGAGAATTCTTCTGCAACTGGATCTGAGTAGAGAAGGCTACTGATTCCGGGCTTGCGTCCATAGGATACGCATCAGTGGATTTCTACAGAGAAGGAAAAACTTCATCAAGAATTATAGACACTAGATGCTAGAAACCACGCCTACGAAATTTTGCCCCTACTTCCACGCCGCAGCTCCCTATAAATTCCATTGAACAACGTACGTGCACCACAGCACCACCCGATCTTTACGGATATCCGGCCTCCCGAACCATGTCAGGAAGAAACAAATGATCAAAGAAAATCGTGATGCTATACTATAGAAACAGATAGATGTCCCTTTCCCAGTCCCCCAGTTGAGAAAGGCATCGGATAATTGCAGAGGAAGAAGTAAGGCGAAGTCTGGAAGAGAATAATTTTTGTACTAATGGCTATGCAGATCAGTCTTAGTTTTCGGGCTCGTTCGGGCCCGGGATTCATTTTGCAATGCGAAATTCGGTCTCGGATGGGCTCGGACTCTTAACACTGAGCCTGAACACAGTACTGATAAACATCACCGCAATATTCAAAGACACCAGAAAGTATTCCAGGGACAAGCACCCACACCCGCGGCCGCGGTAGGGGACTGAGTCATACATGAGAGCTGGTGCTCTCCTCATGTAATTACCATAAGACGTTGAACTAAACTTAAAACACTTTTCGTTTTATTTTTCTGTGCCACTGCAGCCGTCGTAATGCACCTTATCCAATTCGAGACACATGCCCTTTAGCAACAAACCCTGCCCCAGTCTTACTAATATCTGCTGTGGTACCGAAGGAGCTGAGTAAAAAGCTAAGGCACAAGATGTCTGTTAGACCTCCTTCTGGACTAAGTAAAATCTAAGGGACAAGATGTCCATCAGCCCTCTTTCTGGACTAAGTAAAATCCTAAAGGACAAGATGTCTGTTAGACCTCCTTCTGGACTAAGTAAAATCTAAGGGTCTGTTAGACCTCTTTCTGGACTAAGTAAAATCCTAAGGGACAAGATGTATGTTGGACCTTCTTCTGGATTAAGTAAAATCTAAGGGACAACATGTCCATCAGCCTCCTTTCTGGATTAAGTAAAATCCTAAGGGACAAGATGTCTGTTAGAACTGCTTTTGGACCAAGTAAACTCCCAAGCGACAAGATGCCCATTAGACCTCCTGCTGGAATATTCAATCCAGTCCAGAAACTTGTTCTGCACCAATCCAAAAGTGATTGGTACAGAAGGTCTAACGGACTGTGCTGAACCAATCCAAACGTGCCGTTTTTTAGAGGTTTCCGTTTTTTCCGTTAAAGGAGGTTTTACTGTACCACTGAATATAGAGCTATTTATTTCAAATTTGTGGTTTAAAGATACAACTCAGACTTTATAATCATCCTGCATCCCGCCAGTAAATGAAAATTTCATAGGAACGTTCTTCAGTTATTCTGTGCAGAGTGAGGTATTTAGATAATCAACACGGTTTTCTTGAAAATTTGAGGTTTCCAATGAATACCTCTTTCGCTTTTTTATAAGATGAGTAAAAACAACTATTATAATCAAATGGATCAATCGTGACCACTCAAGAATCTGTTAATCCTGTTTTACGCAAAATACAATGACCATCTCCAGAAATATTCCCTGAGACTCAAATGAGATGATATAATGACATCTTGTGCAAAACATACATTGGAAAGTGCAGGGAAAAGTAGTTAATTATAACAATATTGTGGCATATTTAGGAACAAAGCTTGCATAGCATTTGTACAGAGAAAAGCTCTGACAGTTGTGTTGCTGTAGGTATAGATGTAAAAGGAATATTTCTTATGTGAGAAACAAAATTTAACTCACTCTGAATTTAATTATGAACAAAATAATTAAAATTCAGGGTAATTAAAAACTTTGGTATCAGACTTAACAATTGCTTTACCCCGTATCCAGCTAAAGAATCCTTATTTTAATGCGTGTATTATATCCTCAAATTTCTTTAGAGAAAGGTGTTTCGTGAGTAGGCCACGAGGTGGCAGCACATTAGCTGACAAAGGAAAATGGCTGATTTTAGTGGGATGGAGAGCACAAAGTGCATATTGTGGTTCAATGAAACAATGGTGGGATGAAGATTTCGGTGAAACTTTAGCAAGGAACCACACGCAAGAAAAACTGTGTAAGCCTGCTACAAATCATTTGTTGAGAGAGGTTGTTTGTGCTCTCTACAAGGATGGGTGGTGGCAGATCACGTGTGTTAAGGGAGACTCTTGAAAGAATTCGAAAAAGCTTTCTTTATAGCCGCGAAAGTCCACGTATCGTGCAAATCGAGAGCTTCAAATTCCTCTGCCAATAGTTTGGAAGATCTTGCAAATGAAAACGATAAACTTAACAGATACCATTCCTGCTGAAACATGTTCGATAAAATAGAGAGGTGGTCCTATTCCATGGCTGGTTACCCCACTTAACACTCATGGATTTCACTTTATGGGATTATGTTGGGGATCCAGTCTACATGCCTCTGGTAGTCAACACCGTAACGAAGTTGAAAACCAGAATTTCAAAACCTATGTTGCAGGTGAACGAAGCAGTCTTGGACAGGAACTGGATTATTGCTGGGGTATAAACCATGTTATAGCGCATACCGAGCACATGCAAACAAAAGATTAAGCATATACTTTAGTATATTATTTGTGTTTCAATTTAAAAAGTAACATTTTACCTAAGTTTGAATTTACCCTGTATTTAAATGTTGCCTTACTTAATATGATGTCGGTATTTACGTTTCAGAATAATGGAACTTTCAAAGACAACTGCATTTAATTCAGATGACTAACGGCTGCATTTGTAAATATGATAATATCATTCTAAGTTGCAGTAATTTCCTTATGGAAACTTAAGCAATACCTACCGTCTTTTAACAGATAATACAACTTAAACAACACAAAAAGCTTGAACAAAATATGATTTTAAAAGTCTTGAAAAAATAAATCCAAATTCAGTTGATATTGTAATACAAAGAAACAGAAACTGCTGATAGTCATCAACTGTTAGCAACTTACTTTTCATTTCTTTTTTACGCTTGTCCTGCTTAGAGAGATGACATATACTTCACAAACACTTTCTACATTCTTTACAAAACATTGCACAAGATTAAATAATGAACCAGCATTCTACAATCTGTGCTGTTAAATTAAATACATGGATAAAGTAAAGGTAATGCTATTTTTCTCAGAATTTCACGACGTATTGTAAATAATGCTACAGTGCAAAACCATTCAACTCTTTCCACTTCAGTTTACTGTCTTTTTTATTTATTATAATCCTCAGAAAATTAAGGTAAGCCAATAAAACGCGTATAGTGTATTTATGGTTTTAATCTAGGCAAAGATTCGGTAAAAAATAAAAGGTGTGACAGGGTTCGTACAAAAATAAATTTTTAGGGCTCCGCAAAACATACTTGCATCTCATCTTACATCTCATGGAAGAAGATCGCGTTCCGATAACAAATCCTTCAAAAGGTATGGGTATTGTGTATGTTAAGATCATCCGTACAATTATTTTTAGCAAATGAAAACATTCAGTTTTTAGCAAATCAGTCATTCTGTAATGCAATATAACCCCCACTTAAATTTATTTAATTTAGTCTAAGCAGGATGAAAAAAAATTAAGGCGATGTAGCAATCAAAATTTATCAAAGCTAAGGAGAAAATTATATTAATATCTTATATTTTAAACATTTCTGATGTCGGAATGAACTACAGCTGCGATAACAAAGGGTTTCATTATTTGCTTTCTTGATAGTTATTATTTGTTTCTGGTTTAAGTTTTATGCTTTCTTTGAGCATCTAAAACTATGAGAAGTGGCTTGTCTCTAATTTGATGTCAGTGGTTTCCCGGTTGGGGGGGGGGATTACCGTGAGGCAGGCTCACCATCCACGTTGTTCCGAGACCAATGGCTCCCGCGACTGGCTGGAATCAGGCGCTTCTGATATCTCGGCACTGCAGTACTTTTTTTTTTTTTTTCTGATTGGAGGTTTAACGACCGACGTGAGCAACTCAATGGGCTATAAGCAGCCGCCCGTCCCTAATTCGAACCCGGACCCATCTCGGGCGAATAGTCATAAGCCAGCGCTTAGAGTACTGCGCTACCGGGGCGGCCCACAGTACATTTACATGTTTTAGTTTTAAATTCCTGAGCTAATAGTACTTCATCAATGATGGAAGTACTATTTGCAGTTTATTAATCTGATTATACTTAATATTTTGATTTTTCGCAGTATGTTGTACACAACCTCTGTAACAGTGGCACAAAATATGGTAAGATTGTGATGTGATTGAAATTTCTTATTTGAGGTAGTAGGGCTAAGTGAGGTGTAAGGATGGACAAGCTTGACCACAGAGCAGTAAACAGTTCACCATTTCTCTGAGGCAGAACTACGAATAATATTTGCGAGAAAATGGGTGAAGTATATGGGGCTGAGTGCCCATCCTCTAGTGTCAGGAAACTCAAGTGGGGAGAAGTCAGCGTCCTGAGCAAAGAAAGTCCTGACCATCCAACAATTGCTGTAATGGAAGAGATTGTAGTGAAAGTCCACACGCAAATAATCATCGGAGATCAGCGCAAAACAATCAGAAGATTGACTAATGAAGTCAAAATCAGTGTTGGCTCTGTGGTAAATATAATTCACAACAACTTGCATATGAGAAAAGTAGTGGCCAGATGGATTCCATGCCTTCTCACACCTTTGCAGAAGAACAGAACGGTGTGTTCACAGCAACTTTCGGATGTAGCCAAAGATTTTCTGGAGGAATCTTTTTCGCAGCAAATTTTGACCATAGCCAACGATGATTGGAGGGATTCTTTTTACAACACCTTTTGGCCATAGCCAACGGTGATCCGGAGGTATTCTTTTCACAGTAACTTTTGGCCATAGCCAACGATGATATGCACGAATTCTTTTCACAGCAACTTTTGCTCATAGCTAACGATGAGCTGGAGATATCCTTTGCACAGCAACTTTGGGCCATAATCAACGAGGATTGGAGGAATGTTTTTCACAACAACTTTAGGCCATAGCTAACGGTCAACCTTTATTCTTTTCACAGTAACTTTTGGCCATAGCTAACGGTCAACCTTTATTCTTTTCACAGTAACTTTTGGCCATAGCCAACGATGATATGCAGGAATTCTTTTCACAACAATTTTTGGCCATAGATAATGATGAACTGGAGACATTCTTTTAACAACAACTTACGAGTTTTGGCCATAGTCAACGATGGACAAAAGTTGTAAGTTAGCTATCGTTGAGTATGGTGTCTGGAGACTCTTTTCACAACAACTTACAACTTTTGGCCATAACTAATGATGTAGCCTTCTGGAGACATTCTTTTCACAGAAACTTTTGGCCATAGTCAACGATGATCTGGAGACACTTTTCACAGAAATTTTTGGCTCAATGATCTGGAGACTCTTTTTACAGCAAACTTTTGTAGCCAACGATGATCTGGTGGAATTGTTTTCCCGATTATTGACGATAGACGAGAACTGGGTCCGTCATTTTGAGCCAAAAATAATAGAAAGATTAAAACAATGGAAGCGTGCTGGGTTGGTGACAGCATATTGCAAACACCAAAAAAGTTTGAAATTCCTCATGGTTTCAATTTTATAGAGTTTTTAATTTAAAAAATGTCTATTGTTTGTGTGGTGGGCTGTTTGCTGTCGAATATACTCGAAACTGTATCCATATAATGATCATACAAGAGATAAATGAGGGATCAATAAGCCAAATGTGACAAAAAAAAAAACAAAAAAAACAACAACAGCTCTTCAGTATGTGCCTAACTTCAGTCAAACCGAAATGACAAAACGGCAAGTATACAGAAATTGGATGGCAGTAGAATGGTAGAGGAAACGATCAAACTTTAGTCAACAGCATGAAAATCCAGTGCAGTTAGTCACAAGGCCAGCTCGGATGGGTATTATTTTCCCAGAGGCTGTACAGCATTGAGCTTCCCGATTGGGATCACACTGGGGTGAAGTTCATAGATCTGACCCTACAAATGTAATAATAACGAATGAAAACAGAATTTAGTGTCAGTACGAGATACACGCTTGAGTTTGCTTCAGAAAAATACAAAGGCCAAAAACATTTATATAATGACTTAAAAAAAAAAAAAAAACTGAAGAAAAACCTCTAACCTGCGACAAAGCATTTTTCTTGTGAACAGACCACCAAAGCTCTCACCATTGCTGAAAACAGTATCACTATTCCCTAGTTGAAGTAGGTGCTCTGCTATCGTTAACTGGCTATTGTTTGCGCTATTGAGTCTCCATCCTTTAAATTTGTATTTAATGCAAGGAAACAGTCGGAAATCACACGGTGCCAATATGATGATTAGGGTGGTTATAAACGTTTTTCATGAAAAAGCTTCTGGCGAGAGGAGCATTGTTGTCAGAAGGGGAGAACAGCTTAGCTTCGGTAAAACGTTCTGCAGCAATGTGACAAACTTTGACAAACGCGACATCTATATTCATACAGCTGTTATGTGTAACTCATTATATAAACTTGCCGATAGTTTCTTTGCATGTACTTTATGCAATGGGATTCTTTAAATGCAAACGTCTTAGCAATTTCTTCATCGTGTTTCAGCTAATGTTGCATTTTGTTTTTAATGTATGGATATTCCAAAGCTTTGAAAGAGGAAATTTTTTTTCTATGTCTATCAAATAAAATTTCGAGGTGCAAGTTTACATACTCCTAAATTTTCTACGAGAAGCGTTTTCTTATTTCAGACAGGGGCGGATTGGGTCGATGAAAGCGGGTTGGGAATTTTAGTTTTGTGGGGTCCACTATAGAAACACATGTACTCAGAGGGGAACACTTCATAAATTTCCTCATGAAAAAAACTTCTGCTAACTAGTTAACTTCTGAATGAATGGGAACTGTTGAAATATGGATTGTAAAAATAATTAATGAGTTGTGAACAAATGTTAACAGCTATTTAAGGGTGAAATTATTTTGAAATCCACTCATGATTGAATGTAGCATATCAAACCATGCTTACAGCAAGGTCGTACAGATAATCATACTTATTTGATCACTAATCATCTATTGCGCAACACTATTAGCATCACCTCCTCAAATAGATGCCTTTTTTTAAAAGTCTGCCCATTATTTTGACTGATACACTACCGTTTTGATCCATGAATCAGTCAATCGTTGTTTCTTTTAGGACTAATGTGGATAGGACACGGATTTTGAAACATCTCTGAGGGAGAATCCCTTCGTGCTATATGTCTGTAAGTGGATAAGGTACTGGGGATGATTTACCACCAACATACGAGTATATATGTAGATAGAAGGAATCTCAATGTTTTAAAGACAGTAACGTTTTAGACTGATAATATAAAGCTCAAATAAAGTTAAGGATTCTTATTCATAAGTACCAAAAAAATTATTCGTTCTTTCCAAAAAATCCGGAGAAAGAGGATACGAAAATGTGGGCCATTTCTCGAGTGGTCCACCGCGAAATATCCCGGTGTCCCGGGGGGCCAATCCGCCCTTGATTGCAGATATATCTTTATGCAATAAAAAAGCGATAACAAAGATATTTTCGTCTGTATCTGGAATGTTCATATTACATGATGAGACATAATCTACTCATGCTTATACTCATTACTAAATTACAGTGATGAAATTCAAATTTCTACTACCATTAATTCCTTCACCGAATGATTATTTCATATTATATTATAGAAGTTTTGCGTTTCGCGGCGTAGAGTTCAATTGTGCATGGAACACAAGGCAAATGAAGTTAGGTAAGCTGGAGCCGTGGAGGCCTTAGAGCCCAATTAACTGCCACACCAGTTGTGCGCCGTGCTAGTGCAGTAGCTAAATAAGAATCTAGTTCAGCGAGTTGTTTACTGACAGGAAATGAAATTAAGAGTGGAAATGCATTCAACTTTTACCCAAGGAATGGCAAATATCGCAAATACCCCAGCAAAACGAACATTTTCTTTAGCGCATTTCTGACATTTTAACCATGACAGTGACACACACACACACACATAAATTACTCAGAACAATGTACATACTTTCACTATCAACACTTACAGAAGTAGTGCACAAATATGGCAACTCTGTACAAAATGAAGCTGTCCTGTTCAAGTCCTGCTGGAGAATCCAGCAAGGTAGGCAGCAAGAGAGAACGAGAGAAGTGAGGACTCTGACTCTTCTTTCACTTTAAAGTCCACGCATTGGCTTAATCTCACGATACCAGATCACAGATTTCTGAAGTTATTTTCCTCGTTTATTGTAGAGTTTGTGTGTTCCTCTGTCATGCTTAGGAATTCCTCGAATGTGAGTTCCCTGGAGTGGTCAATGGACCTTTTACGCCTGTAACCGTCTTCTTGGCTCGTGGTCTCAATGCAGAGGACGATAAAGGAGTTATTGCACGAATACTTCTCCTGGTCTAGAAGCCTGCCTCTAAGTAGTGAGCTTGCCTTGCCTACTTTACCTATTCCTGATGAGTGCCATGCATCGCAATAAGCCTCCAAGTCTCTAACCCCGTGCCTGTCAGATCCATGCCACACTAGCTTCTGGGGCCTAAAAAATAACAGGAATGACAAATAATTACCAGTTACATCAGACACTGGCAATACTTTGATAAGTTAATAGTGAAATATACACGGTACATTTTTCACTTAAAAATACAGTCAATGTGCTGCATACATAAAGCAAATATTTTATGTGTGCAAATTCTGAAGATGCAGTTGGTTAACTACTTTGTGATGCATAGGTGTCTCTCAGGTAACCATAACAATACTTATTTCCGTTTATGCAAACCATATGATAGCTTATATATAATAAGCTGTCATATGGTTTGCATAAACGGAAATTAAGCTGATTTTAATTATCATATGCATATTTCAGGCGAAACACAATATAGTAAGTCGTACTTAAACGATCTCAGTATAAAACGACCAAAATGAAAAATATTGATGCATAATTTTTGGGTGTTTTAATTAATTAGCCAGAACATGCAGACCTGGATTAGGAATGTAAATATCTGTGAATAATTTTTGAAATAATTGTGTGAATAATGAAAAGTGTTAGGTGGTTTCACAGCAAAAAACTGAAAAGATGTGTAAGCAGGAATAAGTGGCCGACGAGGAAGGACCCCACAGTAATAAACAGAGCTCTTAAGTGGACAAAATTTTAATGCCAATGCGGGTGATTTGTCGCACTGTGGGCCTGCGGTCGCTGTAAACAATGCGCAACAGTCTCCGCTCCACTCTGGCATCAATGAGATGCGGACGACACACTGCTGGACAACAGTTCATCGTTTGACCATCTTTGCACCACTTTTGATACATACTCACTACAGAGGCCCGTGAACAACCCACAAGCCGCGCCGTTCCTGAGATCGTAGTTCCGAGGCGCCGTGTCGACACAATTTGTCCTTTATCAAACTTCGATAAATCTGCAGCTTTTCCCATTCTGACTCCAAACACTCTACTAACCGAAAGCCAGTCCTCGGGTTGTATATATACTGATCTGTGAACTTCACCTGCGCCCCCGTTTGGTCTCCACATTCGCTCATTTCTCTAGGCTTAGGGTGGTTATAAAGGAATGGCTCATTGGAGTATATTCAACTACTAGCACGGCGCGATGACAACAAAGTTTCACTTAGAATAATAATAACAACGTTTCGCACAATAAAGTGTTTATTATACATCGACTATAGTTTTGCAGAGCGTTTGGCTCGGCTTCCTCAGGACGAATGAAGCGCAAACATTCAAATCATTGTGACATCATCAGACGTTTGACGGTCACGGGATTTGGTGAGTTGTTTCCACGCGCTTGAAAGAAATGGACTCGACGTAATGTCGTTGACAAGACGTAACGAGTTCCGGTATATGTGGAAAGCTTCTAATATATTAAGCTTGATAGTCGAGTCTGGTTTATCAATAAGCGTAGCGTTTCCAAATAAAAATTTATGCTTAGTTTCGTGACAATGTTGGGCTATTTTTTTTTGTTTTAATTGGAGGTTTAACGACCACCGTGAGCAACTCAATGGGCTATAAGCAGTCGCCCGTCCCTAATTTAGGGTCACTGGTTCCAGGGAAGGGAGATAGCCAGCGCCGTAAGACAAACACAACATCCATGCCCGAGCGGGATTCGAACCCGGACCCCTTACGAACGAATGATCAGAGGCCAGCGCCTTAGACCACTGCGCCACCGGGGCGGCAATGTTGGGCTATAGACGACTTCTTCAGTTCATAGTTCCGTACATAGGTCTTGTGTTCCTTCACACGGAAACTTAAAACCCAGCAGGTCTGTCCT
This sequence comes from Macrothele yani, assembly GCA_039090855.1. Lineage (NCBI taxonomy): Eukaryota > Metazoa > Arthropoda > Arachnida > Araneae > Macrothelidae > Macrothele > Macrothele yani. Next base: position 112,763,029 of record CM077013.1, on the reverse strand, counting down.
ATATATGAAAGTCCACATTCACATGATATCTGATAAATTCCCCAGGAGTTTAAGTCTTCGACGTAGTCTTTTGATCCGTAAAAATTCATCTTGTTTATGGGTTTGAAAATAACTTTGAAATTAAAACTTTTAAGGATTTTTGAAATTCCGAAGCAAATCTGAGGAGCAAATGGGATAACTGCCCAATTCTTTCGTATTGGGAGGTCTATAGGCATGAGCGTGCAGACAAGCTTTGGTTTCCTAAATTTTTGGACAGCTTTGGAAGGGCTGTATCCTCTGTGTGCTGCAATTCGTTTCCCTCATGCAAAATCAAATCATCCATGGAAACAAAAGATCTCCGCCTTCTTCACATACGTATATCGTGCAATACATATCTTCTCAACTGAGGATTACTTACAGAAAGAGATTCATTTTCTTAAACGAATTGCAGCACACAGAGGATACAGCCCTTTCCGTTATAGACAAAGCTGTTCAAAAATTTAGGAAACCAAAGCTTGTCTTCAAGCTCATGCCTATAGACCTCCCAATACAAAAGAATTTGGCAGTTATCCCATTTGCTTCGGAATTTCAAAAATCCGTAAAAGTTTTAATTTCAAAGTGATTTTTCAAACCCATAAACAAGATGAAATTTTTACGGATCAAAAGACTACGTGGAAGACATAAACTCCTGAGGAATTTATCAGATACCTTGTGAATGTGGACTTTCATATATAGGACAGACCCGCAGGGCTTTAAGTTTCCGTGTGAAGGAACGCAAGAATTATGCACGGAACTATGAACTGAAGAAGTCGTCTATAGCTCAACATTGTCACGAAAATAACCATACATTTTTGTTTGGAAACGCTACGCTTATTGATAAACCGGACTCTATTATCAAACTTAATATATTAGAAGCTTATTATATATAAGCTATCATATGGTTTGCATAAACGAAAATAAGTATTGTTATGGTTACCTGAGAGACATCAACGACATGACGTCGACTCCATTTCTTTCAAGTGCGTGGAAACAACTCACCAAATCCCGTGACCGTCAAACTTCTGATGATGTCACAATGATTTGAATGTTTACGCTCCATTCGTCCTAAGGAAGCCGAGCCAAACGCTCTGCGAAACTATAGTTAATGTATAATAAACATTTTATTCGGCGAAACGTTGTTATTATTATTCTATCTTAACACCGCAAGCTTAGTAGTCATAAATTATACATATAAAGTTTCACTTGTCACTTTTCGATTTATTTTGGAGCTCTTTCTCAACTCCACAAATGTGCTGCTTCGGCTTTTATGGCAATTATCGTTTGTCACGTGGTATTGAGCCATAATTTCAACCTCTGCACATTTCTACGTCCTCTGTACTTTTACTTTATTACTCTTCTTTCCCTTTTCGTTTGTTCTAAAATGTCTTTGTCTAAAATTTAACTATGCCTAACTTTCAGACACTAGTGTAATATGTTATACACACAGTACGTAGTTTAATCATTGCATATGGCAAGCTTAAACAGCACGACGTGGTAATATAGCTTTATTTGCTATACAAATACACAGTCAAGTCACATTATTGTGACCATCTCCTACTTTTGACGTCAACAGCGCGTAGTCAATGAAAGAAGGCACGTGTCGTGAGCTGGCTTGGAGGGAATATAAGTTGTGCTGTAGGCCTTCTGAAAACGTATCACTCTTTGCTGCCATGGATAAAAAGAGCAATTTATCAGATTCCCCAAAACATATGATTATCGGCTTTCGGGCCAAGGGTGGTAGTGTTTCTGAAACAGCGCTGTTTGTGAACTGTTCGCGTGCTGCTGTGGTTAAAGTGAATTGAGATTGGAGAAACTGCGACATTGCGAAGAAGCGACGTGAAAACAGCGGAGCACTACGTGCCGCCATTGATGTGAGGAGGTGAACGTCGGCTTCGAAGGTGCATGAGGGCCGATCGACACGCTACAGTGGAGCAACTCAAAAGCAGAAAGAAACAGGGAGCTACCGGAAGTGTGTCTAAAACAACAGTTAAGCGAATTCTGCTGCGTATGGTGCTCCGATGCAGGCGGATAGTCACTGCACCTATGCTAACGGAAGGTGCATCGGCAGTAAAGGCTTACATTCGCACAGCAATATCGGAATTGGACCTACGCTGATTGGCAAAGTATTGCCTTCTCCGATGAGTCACATTTTCTGCTTCATAGGACAGATGGATGTTGGAGTATGAGGCAAGAAACATCGCAGAACAAACACTCTTCAAACATTGCTTAAAGAACACAAGCTGGTGGGGGCAGCGTTGTGGTATGGGGGATGTTTTATTTTCGTGGCATTCTCTGGGTCCACTCATACCTGTGGAAGGCACTATGGACCGAACTCGCTATGAATCCATCCTTGCAGACCACGTACACCCATACATGCTGATTGTCTTCCCTGGGGCGGATGGGATCTCCCAGAACGTCAATGCGATGTACCACATAGCTAGAAATGTCCGAGAGTGCTTGGAAGAGCACGATGAAGACTTCAAAGTACCTTCCTGTCCCTCTAATTCCCCAGACTTAAACCAGTTGAGCATCTGTGGGACCACCTCGATCGTGTTGTTCGCTCAATGGATCCTCCACCACGCACCCTCCAGCAGCTGTCAGATGCACTGCAGTCAGCATGGCTCCACATACCTGTGAACACCTTCCAACAGCTTAATAAGTCACTCCCAACCCGTCTAGCTGTTGTCCGCGCGCAACACGGCTGTTACTCTGGATATTAGCTGGTGGTCACGATAATGTGACTCGACCGTGTATATTGCAATATTCTGTCTCGCAAGTTTAAAGTTAGCTCTTAAAACATGACATTCGCACGTAAATCAATTATTACCTCAAAAGTAACTCATTGAACAATGCATAAATTGTAAGAATACAGCATTTGCTTACCATATTAAGTCGGCTGTATTTTGATAGTTGTTCATTCCCGACGGCTGTTCCCATGCTATCTCATTGTGGGTTTCATATTAATGTATAGGTATTTTTATACGAATCCGAATAAAATGTTGAGATGAATCCGAAATAAAATGTTGAATCCGAAAAAAATGTTAGAAACGAATCCGAATAAAATATTCAGATGTAAAAAATAGTTAAAAGTTGAACGATCTTGGAATTAAAATACAATTGGATAAAAGTTCTTAAATTCTTTAAGGAACTGCAAAACAGATAAATAGAACTTGATTTAAAAAACGTATAAAAACACAATAATATGGTGATATGCATTTAACATTGGGTTTATACACTATCTACTAACAAGTAATTGGACACCTGTGATAGCAAAGGAAAACGAAGTTTATTCACCTTCAATAGTTGGTGGAGCCTCCACGAGCGGCGACTACAGCTGCGACCCTCTGGGGCATACTCTCAACCAGGCGTTGTACGACGGCTAGCGGTATTTTCTCCCACTCGGCTTGGAGAAGACAGGTCAGTTCCTTCACCGATTTTGGACGGTGGGGGCACCCCTTAAGTCGACGCTCCAACTCGTTCCAGAGGTGCTCGATAGGGTTAAGGTCCGCGCTCTGCGCAGGTCAGTCCATTCGATTAACATCATTGTCACCATACCAAGCCATGGTGAACCTCGCAACATGACAGGTGGCATTGTCATCCTGAAAGTAACATGGGTCCACCCCGTAAAACTGCAACAACGTAGGAAGCGCAGGGTCATCCAAAATGGTGCAGTAGGTCTCGGCGTTGATTCTACCAGGAATTGCGACCAAGGGCCCCGTGCCATACCAGGTGAAACATCCCCATAGTATATTTCCACCGCCGCCGAACTTCACAGTTGGCACAATACATTCCGGCAGGAGGAGTTCTCCAGGCAGACGCCAACCCCATACCTTGCCATCGGAACGGTAGAGGGTGAATTTTTATTCGTCGCTCCAGAGAACCTGTTTGCACTGTTCAACGGTCCACTGTCGACGTTCTTTGCACAACGTTAGCCGAACAGCGCTATTGGACTTGCTCATCAAAGGCTTGTGGGCGGCAGCACGTCCACGATAACCGAACAGATAGGCTTCCTTACGGATGGTATTCATCGAAACAACACTCCCGGATGCCTGTTGAAACTCCTCGCGGTTGTGGCCCATCGATTTGTTGCGGTTCTTCCGAATTTCTCTGGCCAGCACCCGTCGGTCTCTAACTCCCAGTTTTGTGGGTCTGCCGGGTAGGGGCACATTCCGACAGTCACCTCTCACCTTCCACTTGCCAATCACGTAGACCACTGTCGATTTTGGGTACTTCAACTCGCTGGATATGTCACGTATGTATCGGCCATTTCTGTAATAACCGACGATTACACCTTTCTCGAAATCAGAGAGCTCCGAACTGCGTGGCATCTTGCATGTGACTGGTTGCGTTGTTGTTTTCCACACGATATTTAACGGCGGCGGCCGTGACGTGAATCAGAACCGCAGATATCGTCGATTGCAGGGGTGTCCAATTAGGTGTTGGTAGATATGGAATTTAGGATACCATTTAGTCTTATAGGAACTTAAGCAAGTCAAACAGATGCGCAGTGAAATATGATTTTTATTGTTTGTACTCATGTATGATTCATATTGATGGTCAACATGCTGAACGATGCATCTATAACCAAAGTAAATCATTCATAATCCTGAACTACTCACGCAGAAAAATACCTAACTACGAAACATCAGATAAGCAAAACATTACCATTTATTATCAGCTAAAACATTTCTTCCATCAAATGAGTAGATCCTGGGTGGATATGGAAATGGACCACCTGCTCCAGTGAATATGTCTTTCCATGAATTGAATATCACTTCCCCCTGAAAACAAAAAATTATAGCAGGTTAAGTTTCAATCCTTAAAAAACGCAACAGTACGTGAACAAAGAATAATAATTTTGCGAAGTTCAGTGATACTTTGTTGTTATTGCTTTGGGGTTTAACGACTGTTGTGGGTGCTCACGAGGCTGCCCCAGTAGCGCAGTGGTCTAAGCGCTGGTATCTGACTTTTCCTCCAAGCAGGTTCGGGTTCGAGCTCTGATGTGACATAGGCAATGCGTTTGCAATACGGTACTGGCTTTTTTTCATTTTTATTATTTTTTTGATTGAAGGTTTAACGACCACCGTGAGCAACTCGATGGGCAATTAACATTCACCCTTCCCTGATGTAGGGCCACTGGTTCCAGGGAAGGGAGAGAGCCACTGCTGTAAGTCAAACACAGCATCCATGCCTCATCGGAATTCAAACTCTGACCCATCACAGACGAATAGTCAAAAGCCAACACTTAGACCACTGCGCCACGGGGCCGGTAACACTGGCTTTCTACCTTCCCTGGAACTATCGGCCCCCAAATTAAGGGCTGGAAACTGCTTACAGCACATTGGGTTACTCACGATGGTCAATATGCACCACACACATAAAAAATTATTGTAACTCTTAGGGGTATAAGCAGCCCCATCCCTTATTTAGGGCTAATGGTTGCAGGGAGGAGACAGAGCCAATGGCGTGGGGCAGACATCTCACCCGAATCCAGACCTTAGGTCAAAGGCAGACAAACGGTCACAAACCAGACACTCAGACCACTTGGTCATAGGGGCATTTAGTTTATTTGTGCAGTAATAACACTAAAAGATTGTGGCCGCCTCGGTGGCGCAGTGGTCTAAGGCGCTGGCCTCTGATCATTCGTCCGTAAGGGGTCCGGGTTCGAATCCCGTTCAGGCATGGATGTTGTGTTTGTCTTACGGCACTGGCTCTCTCCCTTCCCTGGAACCAGTGACCCTAAATTAGGGACGGGCGACTACTTATAGCCCATTGAGTTGCTCACGGTGGTCGTTAAACCTCCAATCAAAAAAAAAAAAAAAAAAAAGATTGTGATACGTAGCACAACAACTTGATGCGAGCTTAAATATGCGAACACTGAGATGCCGGTTTATTAGGCACACCTGCCTTCATTACATAAATGGTTCACTTCAACATGTATGACAGCACATGGGTTCGTTGTATGGTATAAAATTGGGAGACTAGCTCGTGAAGTAACAGTTGAAGACCCACAGACGATTGTAAATGGGCAAAACGAGTAATCTGATCGGCTTTGTGCGTGAAATGATAGCGAGCGCCAAGCGTGCCGGTTCGAGCGTCTCGCAAATATATGTTCTGGTGGGCTTTTCACGCACTACTGTAGCATGGGAATAGTGAGACATGCAAAAAACTTCAAGAAATCGGCGATACTGAGGATGAAAACTACTGGCGGATCGGAGGAGTCAAAGGAGACTTGCGAGAAGCGTACAAGGAAGGATATGGGGCAAATCACAGCAGATTCAACGTAGGTGTGCCATCTCCAAAAATACTACGAATCGGACCGTGTCGCGAATGAGCTACAACAGCAGATGACCACGTCATCAGCCTCATTTTGAGCCATCTGATCTACCAGCTGTTTTTGCCCGCAGGATAGCCGATTGTTGAAGCTTGTTTTGCGTGTTGCGCCATTCACTGTCAATCCTTGCTACGGTTGTGCGCAAAAAGCCCAGGAGTGCGCCCGTCTGGGAGAAATATTAACCGCCACGCCGGGTCCAACGTGCTACGTTCAAAGTCGCTAAGATCACTCTTTTTGCCTATTTCTACCCTCAATTAAACGGTAAATGGTGATTGATGAGCTGGTCTGCTTGACTAAATCCAGCAAATCGCACTTATGCGCAGTCTTACGTGTTGGAGTGAGCAATTTATGTGATAATGACAGGCATTCTGGCACCTGGGCATATACATTATATTATCAAAAGTATTTAGTTAGGACAAATGACGTTATTATCACAAATAGTAGTTAGTCGGTCCAAGTTTTGCTTGTATGACAGCGGCAACACCTCGAGGCATACTATCAACCAATTTCTGGTAGGTCTCCACAGGAACGGCTCGCCATTTGTCCTAGAAAGCTGCTTCCAGGGTGGAGAGCGAAGACGGTTGTTGTGGTCGATTTGGTATCCGTTCATCCTAAAGCTATTCTATGGGATTAACAGGACTCTGAGCAGGCCAGTCTAACAATTCCACCTCATTTTCAAAAAACCAGTCCTACACACGCAGTTTAGTGAGGCAGAGAGCTCGATCGTGTTGGAAGAGATAACGGTCATTTCTATAATACTGACACATTGTTAGTAGGGCAGAATTATCCACAACGTCGACATACACATCAGAGTTCATGGTCTGTGGTGAAATAACCAATGGCACGAGTACCATCCAGAATTCGCTGAAAAAAATATGTAAAGGGGTATTTTTACTCTTTTGAAAAAAGTTAGGGAGTAATTTTTAAAAGTGAGGAGTATTTTAGAAAAATTAACAGATGAAATGAAAAAAAACTTACAAAAATGCTGGGCAATTATGAAAAATCAATTCAGATTTTTTTCATATTAAAAATATTTCACTACCACTAAATTTGGATCCGTTTTGCTTCTTGTTTCCAAACAAGACAAAATCAAATTATATGAATCAATAATTATACCAACGGTCATCTATGGAGCAGAAGATGGACAATTAAGTCAAGAGAGGAGAAAAAATCCTTAGTGCTTGAAATGAAATGCTTAAGAAAAGTAAATAAAACAAGCTGGACAGAAAAGGAAACAAATAGCACAGTCAGAAAAGAGCTGTCATATTGGAAAGATTAGAGAACAGCAACTGAGATGATTTGGTAACGTTGCACGCATGGACAAAAACAGACTAATAATTACTTTCACAGTTAATAAGTACTTTTTATTAATTGTGAAAAGTATAATAAATACTTTCACATCATAATAAATATTTTCACAACAGAAAGAAGGAGACCTGGTAGACCAAGACTTACGTGGCTCAAATTAATAAAGAACATTTCTGGCGGCAGAACATATGGTGAACCTTTTCGGAAAGCAAGGAACAGAGAAGATTGGGAAAACCTGCTTAACGGAAGACTCAACCTGTCTTAGACGGAAGAAGAAGGAAAGAGAGAAAGAGAGAGTGGGTGAGAGAGAGAGAGAGAGAGAGAGAGAGAGAGAGAGAGAGAGAGAGAGACAGACAGAGGCTGAAATTAATAAAGAACATCTCGGGCTGCAAAACATATCGTTAAATTTTTCGGAAAGCAAGGAACAGAGAAGATTGGGAGAATCTTCTCAGTGAAGGACTCGACCCGTCTCAGACGGAAAAGAAGAAGAATAAGAGAGAGAGAGAAGAGAGGTTCAAAGGATTTTTAGTGGTTTCGGACCAGCGGGCCACCAAAGAATTTGAACACAGATTATTGAAGCAAGACCCTTCACAATTTTGCACGCCTCTTTTCTTTGCTACACGAAGTCGACGAAGCATGCACCAGTGACATGGTTACTTAATTCAATTAAAATTAATTAGATAGACTATTGTTAGGCATATGAGAGAAAATGGTTAAAGGAGGAGAAGGAAAAATAAGGAATTGAGATAATTCTTTAAAAGCCTGAATTAATAGCAGTGAAGTGATGAAGGGAAGACGATTGCTCTGGTATGGTCACGTGATGAGGAGGAAGGATGGGATAATTGAATACACCACGGAAGGAAGAATCATAGGAAAAGGACCACGTGGAAGGTAAAAATTGAAATAGCTGGATGATAAAATGAGATCTGGATGAGGCTAAAAGTGCCTTTGGAGTTTGCATGGACATATCCAAATGGAGATGACTGTTTGGTGAAGCAATAAACCGATTTCGGTACGTAAAGCCAGTGGAGTAAGTCAGCATTTTATGAAGTGATGCCTCCTTTTGTATAGCCAGTGGAGTAAAGCAGCATTTTATGAAGTGATGCCTCCTTTTGTATAGCCAGAGGAGTAAGTCAGCATTTTATGAAATGATGCCTCCTTTTGTATAGCCAGTGGAGTAAGTCAGTATTTTATGAAGTGATGCCTCCCTTTGTATAGCCAGTGGAGTAAATCAGCATTTTATGAAGTGATGCCTCCTTTTGTATAGCCAGTGGAGTAAGTCAGCATTTTATGAAGTGATGCCTCCTTTTGTATAGCCAGTGGAGTAAAGCAGCATTTTATGAAGTGATGCCTCCTTTTGTATAGCCAGTGGAGTAAGTCAGCATTTTATGAAATGATGCCTCTTTTTGTATAGACAGTGGAGTAAGTCAGTATTTTATGAAGTGATGCCTCCCTTTGTATAGCCAGTGGAGTAAATCAGCATTTTATGAAGTGATGCCTCCTTTTGTATAGCCAGTGGAGTAAGTCAGCATTTTATGAAATGATGCCTCCTTTTGTATAGCCAGTGAAGTAAATCAGCATTTTATGAAGTGATGCCTCTTTTTGTATAGCCAGTGGAGTAAGTCAGCATTTTATGAAGTGATGCCTCCTTTGTATAGCCAGTGGAGTAAGTCAGCGTTTTATGAAGTGATGCCTCCTTTTGTATAGCCAGTGGAGTAAGTCAGCATTTTATGAAGTGATGCCTCCTTTGTATAGCCAGTGGAGTAAGTCAGCGTTTTATGAAGTGATGCCTCCTTTTGTATAGCCAGTGGAGTAAATCAGCATTTTATGAAATGATGCCTCCTTTTGTATGCCAGTGAAGTACGTCAGCATTTTATGAAGTGATGCCTCCTTTTGTATGCCAGTGATGTACGTCAGCATTTTATGAAGTGATGCCTCCTTTTGTATGCCAGTGGAGTACGCCAGCATTTTATGAAGTGATGCCGCTTTTTGTATAGTTCCAGGGATTTTTTGATCGAACCATAGCCAGATAAATCTTCCCAATAACAATAGCGCGATAAATATAGTGATAATTTTTATGAACACACACACACACACACACACACACACACACACACAAATACATGAATCCCATTTTTGTCGTAAGAATAATAACTTAACTTATAATAGATCACATAAAATAAGAATGATAACGTACCTTAAGATTGACAACGGGCAATCCCGCATCTTGCACTCTGACTATGCTATCCAAGTTTTGCAGACGTGATGCCAGGAAAGCTCTAAACGTGCCTCTAAGGTTCACCTTTCTTGATTGACGATAACATTCATAATCAGCTCCTCGAACACCGTGCATATCTCCACTAAATGGCTGATTTAGAGCAGCCATTTGCAGCTGTTTAAGACGAAAAATTATAATAAATATTTTAAAATTAAAATAGAGTACAAACATATTAATATCAGTTATCAACTAAATTATGTGGGGAAAATACACAAGCACACACAGCATTTCGGTTTGAATATAAAGATAGGTTTTTTTCAAGAGTTGGCAACACTGTATGTACCTCGTGGGAGTGAGGATCAACAATTGAACACTCAAAATGTTTGAGACTCCGAGTCTGGTACGCTGAATTTGGTGTTGAGGAGCAGCTTTATTTCCCTGCGGTGGGTCTATCTCTTTACTGCTCTTAATTGCCCTTAACTTACGATGCTTTGTCTGTCTCCAAAGCCTGGCACCCTGAGGTGTTGCCATCCTAATAAACCAGACCATCAAGCTAGTACGCAGAGAACACATAGGATCCACTATTCACTCTGTCGCTTGTTTAAATTGCGGGGGCTATAAAACTAGAAGTTTGGCTTCCATGCTGTCTTCAGTAACGGTCCAGAAAAGTTAGATAGTTTATAACTTCTCTTTCTTAACGGGAAACCGTATACCATTCTAAATAAAAAAATTCTGCACTTGTCTCTTCTTTACTTTCCTATCAGAGTGGCCTGTGTGCGTGTGCATGTGAGTTCCCACTCCTAAAATTATTTTTTCCTCCCTCACAAGGGATTCAGTAAGCCACAGGAGTGAAGGGACTGAATCTAGTTAGGAATCGTCGAATCGAAAAATCCGTACGGTCTGCATACGGAATCTATTGCTCGTCCTAACACAGATCACCCCACTGCCGCACTGCTAAATATTCCTCATGAAGGGAGAATCTCTATTCCAAAAAATCCACTAAAGATGGGGAAAAGATCAACATTTAAATACTACAAATACTGCGCTATAATTAAACCCAAAACTAAACATATCAGAGTTACATTTATTTCAAGTGAAATGAAAGTAAGTTAACTATTTTAAATTTAAAGCGGAATTAAATTAAAAGTGACAACTGTCAATTTTATGGGGGGGGGGGGTCCGGAAGAAAGAGGGGCATGGGGATAGTACGAGGTTGTAAAAAAATAAGCCCTGTTTAACATCACCCCACCCCACCCCCACCCATAATGTTCTTAGTCTACAGTCTACAATGAGTATTGTAGACTCGGGGGGGGGACTAAGAACATTTAGTCGACAATGTTCTTAGTCCCCCCCCATCTCCACTCCAGTTTTCCTGTTCTCCGCAAATATTTCAATGAGTATTTTGTGTAATACATTCTACATAATGTACATTCAAATGACGTGCCCATTACACCCAAGGATTTGGTGTCACCTTTCTCATCCTTTCCAGGAACAAGTTGCATTAGATTTTAACTTTCCACAATATGTCTCGAAAATCTTTACTGACTAGCTGAATTGTACCCAACGCTGTCCGAGTATACTTTTCAAAATGCAATTGCTATATTCTGAGTAGTAAATGATTATATTCCTTAATGGACTGCATCTAAATAGTATTTACATTTCCAGCTTACAACGTAATTTCTTTTCGTACTGAAATATTGTCGTTCTTACATTATTTCTAAATCGTTAGACATGAATACGATGCTATAGTTCCTAATTAAATGATTACGGCCAGACGAAACATAAGACAGAAGTCAACTTACGGGAATTCTTTTATTGGTCCCAGCACGAATTTTAGTAGCACTCCACGATTTTAAGACAGCAGATATCAGATTGCATTATCTAATAATTGAACGTCTGCAAAAACGCATCCACCACACACGAGCAACTCTTGTATCGTTGTTTTTATCTATCGTTCTTATCTCATACATTCATACGTCACGTTCACACTAACCTCAAATATGTTGCCAACAGTATTTTCGTTTGAGGGAAAAAAATGTCACATTAAGTTTGGAAGTATAAGCAGAACAAACTTAAATTTACATAGGAAAATAAACTAAAAATGAAAGTTAATTTAGAATATACGTCACAAGCTGTAAAACGAAAGAGAACATTACTTTACAAACACACCCTATACGTATTATCATTTACGAACGTTACCCAACAACTAAACCAAATAACACAACTTACGCAATTCAGGGAAAGGAGTGAAAGTCTGGTAGAGTAGTACTGTGCCGGAAGAGTGACGTAAATTCGTTGCCACCAGTGACTGTATAATAAGGAAAGTTGTTTTGCTACTCCTGTTTTTTGTTTTTTTTTTTTTATTGAAGGTTTAACGACCACCGTGAGCAACTCAACTGGCTATAAATAGTCGCCCGTCCCTAATTTAAAGTCACTGGTTCCAGGGGAAGGGAGAGAACCAGTACTATAAGACAAAAACAACATCCATGCCGGATGGGATTCGAACCCAGACACTTCTCGGACGAATGGTCATAAACCGGCACTTAGACCACTACGCCACCGGGGCGGCCAACTCCTGTTGCACATGCGACAGGAACAATTTTCTTTCTGGCGCCGATCGCGCACGCACGTCGGAGGCTGTGAAGTCACATACGATTTATCAGTTACCTCACCCATATAACTTCTTCGTTCGCGTAAAAATTTAATGGTAAATATTTTTGCTTCTTGAAAGCCTATGACCCCCTCCCCTTTGGAACTTCGTCTTGAAACCAGCCATCGCGACTCGGAAAACTATCAAATAGAGTCTGCCAAATCTCTACAACGATTTTCCTATGCGTTATATATGACATTCACATTCTCTTTGATTACACAGCCCAACAACAACAACAACAACAACAACAAAAAAGAAACAATTCTGGTGCCTCGAAAGTTCAACCTATTATTGGGTATAATTTGGGGGCTGATTCCAAAAATGGCATCAGTTTTACCCTATTAGCTCTAGTTTTGGAGATAGGGTATACCCGCGCTATATGCTGATATGCAGAAATATTGTTATTTTATGTGCGTAAAGTTAGTGGATATTGTTATTTTATGAGTGTAAAGCTAGCGTCTGTTAGTCTTATTGGGAGTTTGTGAACAACTATACAACCAGATAATCTAATGTGACCTAATTTTGTTTGCAGATTGAGTAGATGCCATGGCATCCCTACGAAGAAGTTGCTTGAATCATCCAGATGTCTTTTGCTATATCTGGTGCGATTACGCCTTTAAAGAAAGTAGGAAACCTATTTCTGAGTTTATGAAGAGTTCATATCTTGATTACTTTAGTGTTCAGCTTGGAGACCAAGATAAGTCGTGGGCTCCCCATATTGTATGCAAAACTTGCACGGAGCATCTACGGCAGTGGACAAATGGAAAAAGGAGCTTTCTGAAATTTGGAATACCAATGATGTAGGGGTAACCTAAAAACCACCATGATGACTGTTATTTTCGTCTTGTCAACATCGAGGGCATCAATTGAAACAAGCGAATCAATTGGACATATCCTGACCTCGGTTCAGCAAGACGACCGCATCCACATTCAAATGCGGTACCCATTCCATCTTTCATTTACCTACCAGAGCTGCCAGAGGATGACGAATCAAGCATGTCTGATCACATACAAGATAACAGCAGTGGGGAAAGTAAAAAGACAGTGATTTCGTAGGAACTTCATCAAGTGCTCAACCTTTTAACCAACAGAAACCGAGTGACCTCATCAGGAATCTGAACCTCTCAAAGTAGTCTTCAGAATTGCTGATCTCCAGGTTGAATGAAAATAATTTACTTCAATCTGGAATCAAAATTACGTTTTACAGTAGCAAAGAAAAGGATTTGCTGCCCTTTTTCTCTAAGGACAACAACCTAGTGTTCTGCAATGATGTCAGTGGCCTTTTCAGGAAAATGGGTCTATCATCATACATGCCAAATGAATGGTGCCTTTTCATTGATAGCTCCAAGTGGAGTTTAAAATGTGTTCTTTTACACAACGGCAACAGATACGGCTCAGTTCCAATTGGTCACTCAGCCAGTATGACAGAGACATACGAGACAATCTCTCTAGTCTTGGAAAACCTGAAGTATCAAGAACATCAATGGATGATTTGTGTAGACCTCAAGTTTGTGAACTTTCTCCTTGTCAGCAAAGTGGCTACACAAAATATCCGTGCTTTATATATTTTTGGGACAGCAGAGCCAAACACGACCACTTTATAAGAAAAGTGCGGCCTCTCAGAAAAGATATGGTAGTTGGAGAACAAAATGTCATTAAGGAACCTTTGGTAAGCAGAGACAAAATCCTCCTGCCACCTTTACATATCAAGCTAGGCCTAATGAAACAATATGTAAAGGCGCTGAACACAGAAGGTTTGTGTTTTGGCTATTTATCACGTACATTCCCTGGAATGAGCACGGAAAAACTGAAAGCAGGGATTTTCGATGGTCCCCAGATAAGGCAGCTTATAAACGAACCATTTTTCATACATTCAAATAAAAACATTGAGTCTTGTGCCTGGACTTCGTTTGTTCTAGTTGTCAAAAACTTTCTTGGCAAACATAAGGCAGACAAGTACTCTGAATTAGTTGCGGACATTCTTTCCAATTTTAATAAGCTCGGTTGTAATATGAGCATCAAGGTCCATTACCTACACAGCCGCCTAGATTGCTTTCCAGAAAACCTTGGTGATTTAAGCGAAGAGCAAAGTGAAAGATTTCACCAGGACATAAAAACTATAGAAGACAGATACCAGGGTAGATGGTATACCCACATGATGGCAGATTACTGCTGGAACCTTTAGCGGGACTGTCCTCGCAGATCTCACTCTAGAAAGTCCTATAAAAGACGTTTCTCTTATGTTGAGTGACTGATCAGTTTATAAGCTCTTGTGGTGAAATATACAGATTTAGTAATATGTGCTTGTTTCAATAGTATGTTATTTAGTATCAATATTTGCCAAGATCATGCCAAAAATAGTCATATAAAAGATGTTTCTCATATGTTGAATGACTGATCAGTTTGTATGCTCTTGTGTTGGATTACACTGGCGGAAAGTGAAAAAAGAACACCAAAAAGGAGACGTCTGATACCAACGAAATTTATACAGCATAATAACGGAATAAAGAGGATAACGTGATCAAAACATTATGGCAAAATACAGCTGTATTTGCTGGTAAACTGAAAAATAACATTTCCATGTAACATGGTTAGTACGAGGTTGAACCGCCATGAACTGCGTCACACTGTGCAATTCTGGCATGGAGTCTGTCGTAGTGATGTTGGATGTAAGTTTGGGGTATTGAGTTCCAAGCATCCTCAACCTGGACACGTAAATCGGGGATGGTCGTGGCTGGCCGTAGAGACCGGATAAGTCGTTGCCCCAAAAAATCCCACACGTGCTCAATGGGGGACAAATCCGGTGAGCGTGCAGGCCATGGAAGTTGTCTCACGCCCTGAAGTGCATGTTGCGTTGCTCGTTCCGTGTGTGGGCGGGCGTTATCTTGCTGGAAAACACCACGATGGACTGACCTTACAAATGGTACAACAACGGGCTGAATGATGTTGATGTAGGAGGTGCTGTTTAACATACTCGGTACAAACACTAGTTGTGTACGGGAGTGATCGCTGATCGCTCCCCACACCAGGAGACCAGGTGTAGGCCCTATGTGTCGCTGGCGGATGCAAGAAGGGTGGAGACGCTCCCCTGTGCGTCTGCGAACACGTATACGGCCATCGGAGGCTCCCAAGCAGAATCTGCTTTCATCGCTGAACACGACAGATCGCCATTGCGTTCTCCAGTGCAGACGTTGGCGACACCACAGCAGTCATTCCTGACGGTGGGCTGGAGTCAGAGGCACACGTGCACGTAGTCCTGCATCCAGTAGACGTTTGCGGATTGTTCGCATAGTCACCTCAGGTGCAACGGCCGCTCGGATTTGCGTCGCACTGGATGTTCTGCTTGACAGCGCCGCTCTTCTTATGCGTCGATCGGTCCGCTTATCAGTCCGTCTGTGACTCCCGGTTCCACGTCTTGTCGTGTGGGAATATTCCTCGGACCATCTACGCCACCATCGTACCACCACCGATACTTCCCGTCCAATTCGCTCAGCAATACGACGATACGACCACCCGGCATCGCGGAGTACGACTAGACGACCTCGCTCAAAGTCCGATGACTGCTGAAATCGTACACGTCTTCCATATCCAAGCATTGCAGCTTCTTCAGGGTCTTCGTACGTGTCGGTACGCCGACGACTGATTACATTCGCTTCGCCGTACTCCTTAAATGCCACCGACGATGATTTGCATATTATGCCGGGCTGTGGCTTAAGCGCTCACCGGTTGGTCCCGAAATTAACATCACACCTACGTAAGATCGACCCCATTAACATATGCAAATTTCATGATTGTCTGCCAATTCCTTCTTGGTGTTCTTTTTTCACTTTCCACCAGTGTATACAGATTTAGTAAGAATATGTGCTTGTTTCAATAGTATGTTTTTTAGTATCAATATTTGTCAAGATCATGTCAAAAATAGTCCTATAAAAGATGTTTCTCATATGTTGAATGACTGATTATTTTATATGCTCTTGTGTTGAAATATACATATTTAGTATTATGTGCTTGTTTCACTAGTATGTATATAGTACCAATATTTGTCAAGATGATGCCAAAAATAGCAGATCATGCGATGTAGGATCCCGAAATTTGACGGATGACCGATGGAATCAGCATATAAGGTGGATATACCCTATCTCCAAAACTAGAGTTGATAGGGCAAAACTGATGCTGTTTGTGTGACTCAAAAATTTCCAAATATATTCAAGATTTTGTAATATGTGCTTGTTTAAATAGTATGTAATATTAATAGCATCAACACTTGTCAAAATCATGTCAAAAATAGCAGATCATTCGATGTAGGATCCCGAAATTTGACGGATGACTGGTGGAATCAGCATATAAGGTGGATATGCCCTATCTCCAAAACTAGAGTTGATAGGGCAAAACTGATGCTGTTTGTGTGACTCAAAAATTTCCAAATATATTCAAGATTTTGTAATATGTGCTTGTTTAAATAGTATGTAATATTAATAGCATCAACACTTGTCAAAATCATGTCAAAAATAGCAGATCATTCGATGTAGGATCCCGAAATTTGACGGATGACTGGTGGAATCAGCATATAAGGTGGATATGCCCTATCTCCAAAACTAGAGTTGATAGGGCAAAACTGATGCTGTTTGTGTGACTCAAAAATTTCCAAATATATTCAAGATTTTGTAATATGTGCTTGTTTAAATAGTATGTAATATTAATAGCATCAACACTTGTCAAAATCATGTCAAAAATAGCAGATCATTCGATGTAGGATCCCGAAATTTGACGGATGACCGATGGAATCAGCATATAAGGTGGATATGCCCTATCTCCAAAACTAGAGTTGATAGGGCAAAACTGATGCTGTTTGTGTGACTCAAAAATTTCCAAATATATTCAAGATTTTGTAATATGTGCTTGTTTAAATAGTATGTAATATTAATAGCATCAACACTTGTCAAAATCATGTCAAAAATAGCAGATCATTCGATGTAGGATCCCGAAATTTGACGGATGACCGATGGAATCAGCATATAAGGTGGATATGCCCTATCTCCAAAACTAGAGTTGATAGGGCAAAACTGATGCTGTTTGTGTGACTCAAAAATTTCCAAATATATTCAAGATTTTGTAATATGTGCTTGTTTAAATAGTATGTAATATTAATAGCATCAACACTTGTCAAAATCATGTCAAAAATAGCAGATCATTCGATGTAGGATCCCGAAATTTGACGGATGACCGATGGAATCAGCATATAAGGTGGATATGCCCTATCTCCAAAACTAGAGTTGATAGGGCAAAACTGATGCTGTTTGTGTGACTCAAAAATTTCCAAATATATTCAAGATTTTGTAATATGTGCTTGTTTAAATAGTATGTAATATTAATAGCATCAACACTTGTCAAAATCATGTCAAAAATAGCAGATCATTCGATGTAGGATCCCGAAATTTGACGGATGACCGATGGAATCAGCATATAAGGTGGATATGCCCTATCTCCAAAACTAGAGTTGATAGGGCAAAACTGATGCTGTTTGTGTGACTCAAAAATTTCCAAATATATTCAAGATTTTGTAATATGTGCTTGTTTAAATAGTATGTAATATTAATAGCATCAACACTTGTCAAAATCATGTCAAAAATAGCAGATCATTCGATGTAGGATCCCGAAATTTGACGGATGACTGGTGGAATCAGCATATAAGGTGGATATGCCCTATCTCCAAAACTAGAGTTGATAGGGCAAAACTGATGCTGTTTGTGTGACTCAAAAATTTCCAAATATATTCAAGATTTTGTAATATGTGCTTGTTTAAATAGTATGTAATATTAATAGCATCAACACTTGTCAAAATCATGTCAAAAATAGCAGATCATTCGATGTAGGATCCCGAAATTTGACGGATGACCGATGGAATCAGCATATAAGGTGGATATGCCCTATCTCCAAAACTAGAGTTGATAGGGCAAAACTGATGCTGTTTGTGTGACTCAAAAATTTCCAAATATATTCAAGATTTTGTAATATGTGCTTGTTTAAATAGTATGTAATATTAATAGCATCAACACTTGTCAAAATCATGTCAAAAATAGCAGATCATTCGATGTAGGATCCCGAAATTTGACGGATGACCGATGGAATCAGCATATAAGGTGGATATGCCCTATCTCCAAAACTAGAGTTGATAGGGCAAAACTGATGCTGTTTGTGTGACTCAAAAATTTCCAAATATATTCAAGATTTTGTAATATGTGCTTGTTTAAATAGTATGTAATATTAATAGCATCAACACTTGTCAAAATCATGTCAAAAATAGCAGATCATTCGATGTAGGATCCCGAAATTTGACGGATGACCGATGGAATCAGCATATAAGGTGGATATGCCCTATCTCCAAAACTAGAGTTGATAGGGCAAAACTGATGCTGTTTGTGTGACTCAAAAATTTCCAAATATATTCAAGATTTTGTAATATGTGCTTGTTTAAATAGTATGTAATATTAATAGCATCAACACTTGTCAAAATCATGTCAAAAATAGCAGATCATTCGATGTAGGATCCCGAAATTTGACGGATGACCGGTGGAATCAGCATATAAGGTGGATATGCCCTATCTCCAAAACTAGAGTTGATAGGGCAAAACTGATGCTGTTTGTGTGACTCAAAAATTTCCAAATATATTCAAGATTTTGTAATATGTGCTTGTTTAAATAGTATGTAATATTAATAGCATCAACACTTGTCAAAATCATGTCAAAAATAGCAGATCATTCGATGTAGGATCCCGAAATTTGACGGATGACCGGTGGAATCAGCATATAAGGTGGATATGCCCTATCTCCAAAACTAGAGTTGATGGGGCAAAACTGATGCTCTTTGTGTGACTCAAAAATTTCCAAATATATTCAAGATTTTGTAATATGTGCTTGTTTAAATAGTATGTAATATTAATAGCATCAACACTTGTCAAAATCATGTCAAAAATAGCAGATCATTCGATGTAGGATCCCGAAATTTGACGGATGACCGGTGGAATCAGCATATAAGGTGGATATGCCCTATCTCCAAAACTAGAGTTGATAGGGCAAAACTGATGCTGTTTGTGTGACTCAAAAATTTCCAAATATATTCAAGATTTTGTAATATGTGCTTGTTTAAATAGTATGTAATATTAATAGCATCAACACTTGTCAAAATCATGTCAAAAATAGCAGATCATTCGATGTAGGATCCCGAAATTTGACGGATGACCGATGGAATCAGCATATAAGGTGGATATGCCCTATCTCCAAAACTAGAGTTGATAGGGCAAAACTGATGCTGTTTGTGTGACTCAAAAATTTCCAAATATATTCAAGATTTTGTAATATGTGCTTGGTTAAATAGTATGTAATATTAATAGCATCAACACTTGTCAAAATCATGTCAAAAATAGCAGATCATTCGATGTAGGATCCCGAAATTTGACGGATGACCGATGGAATCAGCATATAAGGTGGATATGCCCTATCTCCAAAACTAGAGTTGATAGGGCAAAACTGATGCTGTTTGTGTGACTCAAAAATTTCCAAATATATTCAAGATTTTGTAATATGTGCTTGTTTAAATAGTATGTAATATTAATAGCATCAACACTTGTCAAAATCATGTCAAAAATAGCAGATCATTCGATGTAGGATCCCGAAATTTGACGGATGACCGATGGAATCAGCATATAAGGTGGATATGCCCTATCTCCAAAACTAGAGTTGATAGGGCAAAACTGATGCTGTTTGTGTGACTCAAAAATTTCCAAATATATTCAAGATTTTGTAATATGTGCTTGTTTAAATAGTATGTAATATTAATAGCATCAACACTTGTCAAAATCATGTCAAAAATAGCAGATCATTCGATGTAGGATCCCGAAATTTGACGGATGACCGGTGGAATCAGCATATAAGGTGGGTATGCCCTATCTCCAAAACTAGAGTTGATAGGGCAAAACTGATGCTGTTTGTGTGACTCAAAAATTTCCAAATATATTCAAGATTTTGTAATATGTGCTTGTTTAAATAGTATGTAATATTAATAGCATCAACACTTGTCAAAATCATGTCAAAAATAGCAGATCATTCGATGTAGGATCCCGAAATTTGACGGATGACTGGTGGAATCAGCATATAAGGTGGATATGCCCTATCTCCAAAACTAGAGTTGATAGGGCAAAACTGATGCTGTTTGTGTGACTCAAAAATTTCCAAATATATTCAAGATTTTGTAATATGTGCTTGTTTAAATAGTATGTAATATTAATAGCATCAACACTTGTCAAAATCATGTCAAAAATAGCAGATCATTCGATGTAGGATCCCGAAATTTGACGGATGACCGATGGAATCAGCATATAAGGTGGATATGCCCTATCTCCAAAACTAGAGTTGATAGGGCAAAACTGATGCTGTTTGTGTGACTCAAAAATTTCCAAATATATTCAAGATTTTGTAATATGTGCTTGTTTAAATAGTATGTAATATTAATAGCATCAACACTTGTCAAAATCATGTCAAAAATAGCAGATCATTCGATGTAGGATCCCGAAATTTGACGGATGACCGATGGAATCAGCATATAAGGTGGATATGCCCTATCTCCAAAACTAGAGTTGATAGGGCAAAACTGATGCTGTTTGTGTGACTCAAAAATTTCCAAATATATTCAAGATTTTGTAATATGTGCTTGTTTAAATAGTATGTAATATTAATAGCATCAACACTTGTCAAAATCATGTCAAAAATAGCAGATCATTCGATGTAGGATCCCGAAATTTGACGGATGACCGGTGGAATCAGCATATAAGGTGGATATGCCCTATCTCCAAAACTAGAGTTGATAGGGCAAAACTGATGCTGTTTGTGTGACTCAAAAATTTCCAAATATATTCAAGATTTTGTAATATGTGCTTGTTTAAATAGTATGTAATATTAATAGCATCAACACTTGTCAAAATCATGTCAAAAATAGCAGATCATTCGATGTAGGATCCCGAAATTTGACGGATGACCGGTGGAATCAGCATATAAGGTGGATATGCCCTATCTCCAAAACTAGAGTTGATAGGGCAAAACTGATGCTCTTTGTGTGACTCAAAAATTTCCAAATATATTCAAGATTTTGTAATATGTGCTTGTTTAAATAGTATGTAATATTAATAGCATCAACACTTGTCAAAATCATGTCAAAAATAGCAGATCATTCGATGTAGGATCCCGAAATTTGACGGATGACCGGTGGAATCAGCATATAAGGTGGATATGCCCTATCTCCAAAACTAGAGTTGATAGGGCAAAACTGATGCTGTTTGTGTGACTCAAAAATTTCCAAATATATTCAAGATTTTGTAATATGTGCTTGTTTAAATAGTATGTAATATTAATAGCATCAACACTTGTCAAAATCATGTCAAAAATAGCAGATCATTCGATGTAGGATCCCGAAATTTGACGGATGACCGATGGAATCAGCATATAAGGTGGATATGCCCTATCTCCAAAACTAGAGTTGATAGGGCAAAACTGATGCTGTTTGTGTGACTCAAAAATTTCCAAATATATTCAAGATTTTGTAATATGTGCTTGGTTAAATAGTATGTAATATTAATAGCATCAACACTTGTCAAAATCATGTCAAAAATAGCAGATCATTCGATGTAGGATCCCGAAATTTGACGGATGACCGATGGAATCAGCATATAAGATGGATATGCCCTATCTCCAAAACTAGAGTTGATAGGGCAAAACTGATGCTGTTTGTGTGACTCAAAAATTTCCAAATATATTCAAGATTTTGTAATATGTGCTTGTTTAAATAGTATGTAATATTAATAGCATCAACACTTGTCAAAATCATGTCAAAAATAGCAGATCATTCGATGTAGGATCCCGAAATTTGACGGATGACCGATGGAATCAGCATATAAGGTGGATATGCCCTATCTCCAAAACTAGAGTTGATAGGGCAAAACTGATGCTGTTTGTGTGACTCAAAAATTTCCAAATATATTCAAGATTTTGTAATATGTGCTTGTTTAAATAGTATGTAATATTAATAGCATCAACACTTGTCAAAATCATGTCAAAAATAGCAGATCATTCGATGTAGGATCCCGAAATTTGACGGATGACCGGTGGAATCAGCATATAAGGTGGGTATGCCCTATCTCCAAAACTAGAGTTGATAGGGCAAAACTGATGCTGTTTGTGTGACTCAAAAATTTCCAAATATATTCAAGATTTTGTAATATGTGCTTGTTTAAATAGTATGTAATATTAATAGCATCAACACTTGTCAAAATCACGTCAAAAATAGCAGATCATTCGATGTAGGATCCCGAAATTTGACGGATGACCGATGGAATCAGCATATAAGGTGGATATGCCCTATCTCCAAAACTAGAGTTGATAGGGCAAAACTGATGCTGTTTGTGTGACTCAAAAATTTCCAAATATATTCAAGATTTTGTAATATGTGCTTGTTTAAATAGTATGTAATATTAATAGCATCAACACTTGTCAAAATCATGTCAAAAATAGCAGATCATTCGATGTAGGATCCCGAAATTTGACGGATGACCGGTGGAATCAGCATATAAGGTGGATATGCCCTATCTCCAAAACTAGAGTTGATAGGGCAAAACTGATGCTGTTTGTGTGACTCAAAAATTTCCAAATATATTCAAGATTTTGTAATATGTGCTTGTTTAAATAGTATGTAATATTAATAGCATCAACACTTGTCAAAATCATGTCAAAAATAGCAGATCATTCGATGTAGGATCCCGAAATTTGACGGATGACCGGTGGAATCAGCATATAAGGTGGATATGCCCTATCTCCAAAACTAGAGTTGATAGGGCAAAACTGATGCTGTTTGTGTGACTCAAAAATTTCCAAATATATTCAAGATTTTGTAATATGTGCTTGTTTAAATAGTATGTAATATTAATAGCATCAACACTTGTCAAAATCATGTCAAAAATAGCAGATCATTCGATGTAGGATCCCGAAATTTGACGGATGACCGATGGAATCAGCATATAAGGTGGATATGCCCTATCTCCAAAACTAGAGTTGATAGGGCAAAACTGATGCTGTTTGTGTGACTCAAAAATTTCCAAATATATTCAAGATTTTGTAATATGTGCTTGTTTAAATAGTATGTAATATTAATAGCATCAACACTTGTCAAAATCATGTCAAAAATAGCAGATCATTCGATGTAGGATCCCGAAATTTGACGGATGACCGATGGAATCAGCATATAAGTTGGATATGCCCTATCTCCAAAACTAGAGTTGATAGGGCAAAACTGATGCTGTTTGTGTGACTCAAAAATTTCCAAATATATTCAAGATTTTGTAATATGTGCTTGTTTAAATAGTATGTAATATTAATAGCATCAACACTTGTCAAAATCATGTCAAAAATAGCAGATCATTCGATGTAGGATCCCGAAATTTGACGGATGACCGGTGGAATCAGCATATAAGGTGGATATGCCCTATCTCCAAAACTAGAGTTGATAGGGCAAAACTGATGCTGTTTGTGTGACTCAAAAATTTCCAAATATATTCAAGATTTTGTAATATGTGCTTGTTTAAATAGTATGTAATATTAATAGCATCAACACTTGTCAAAATCATGTCAAAAATAGCAGATCATTCGATGTAGGATCCCGAAATTTGACGGATGACCGATGGAATCAGCATATAAGGTGGATATGCCCTATCTCCAAAACTAGAGTTGATAGGGCAAAACTGATGCTGTTTGTGTGACTCAAAAATTTCCAAATATATTCAAGATTTTGTAATATGTGCTTGTTTAAATAGTATGTAATATTAATAGCATCAACACTTGTCAAAATCATGTCAAAAATAGCAGATCATTCCATGTAGGATCCCGAAATTTGACGGATGACCGGTGGAATCAGCATATAAGGTGGATATGCCCTATCTCCAAAACTAGAGTTGATAGGGCAAAACTGATGCTGTTTGTGTGACTCAAAAATTTCCAAATATATTCAAGATTTTGTAATATGTGCTTGTTTAAATAGTATGTAATATTAATAGCATCAACACTTGTCAAAATCATGTCAAAAATAGCAGATCATTCCATGTAGGATCCCGAAATTTGACGGATGACCGGTGGAATCAGCATATAAGGTGGATATGCCCTATCTCCAAAACTAGAGCTGATAGGGCAAAACTAATGCCTTTTTTGGAATCAGCGCCCCAAATATATACAAGAATAGGTTTAACTTTCAAGGCACCAAAATGTGTGATGGGCAGTGTTATTACAGATGTTATCTCTACAGTGACAATGAGAAGGTCCCCTTAACAAAACATAATTGTTGTTAAGTTCTCGTTAAATTAAATATACGCTTCAAGTTCAGTCGATAATTTGTCGTTTTATGCCTAGCTCGAACGTTTCACCATGGAAGGAAGTCATATAAATGTTCCTTTGCATTACAAAAGAGGCAATGTCCTTTCTTTAAAGCTTAAATTCTGGTATCCGATTACTTGGAAGAAAGCATGAGCGTACGGTTGAATACTTATCTGATAAATAACAGAGTTCGTGTTTCATTCCTTGGTTCCAAATTGTAACGATAACGAATCATTCAGATGATATTATACGCATATTTCGAGTTCTCGTGCGTCAAGGGAGAGGTTGGGCAGCATCTTGAAGACTTGTGCTAGAGCTTTCTTGTTACGATAATCAATCTCATTCATCTTAGAGAACCCCTATTAACAGTATCATGTTTTTAAAGCGTTTTCCCGAAGTTTCTGATAATCGTACATGGGTTTTTTAGCCATTAAGAGATAGTAGCAGCATTCTGTTTCTGGTAAATTTCGATACTCAAAGCGAATTTAAGAACTGCTTTTGCTCCTCGACTCTGGTAAAAATATCAGTACCTTTGATTTTCAAGATGAGAACTTTCTAAAATGTCTTATGAGGCTCCCCTTAAGATTTCTTAGTGCGGAAAAAAAGTATTTATGGAACACGTTTTAAAGAAATCAAGCACTAAGCTTTTGTTAAACAACATGGTATTGTTAAGAGACTTGAAAAAAAAAAAAGCGAGAAACGAATCAGATTAGGTAAGAAAAGTAGGAAAACAGGAAGAGCAAAGTTAACGGCAAGCCTGAATACACATTTAACAAAGCAAGCGTCAAGTTTCCAGTTTGTTTCCTTCCTTATACTTCATTTGAAGAAGGTTGAATATCTAATATACAGAGTGCGAGTCGAAAGTTTTGCAATATTTTTTTTTTTTTGATTGGAGGTTTAACGACCACCGTGAGCAACTCAATGGGCTATAAGCAGTCGCCCGTCCCTAATTTAGGGTCACTGGTTCCAGGGAAGGGAGAGAGCCAGTGCCGTAAGACAAACACAACATCCATGCCTCACCGGAATTCGAACCCGGACCCCTTTTGAACGAATGATCAGAGGCCATCGCTTAGACCACTGCGCCACCAGGGCGGCTGCAATATTTGTATAAACGCATATGATGCGGCGGGTATGTCACGTGTTTAAACTAGTTCAAGTCGCGCACTGCAGTCAGTCGAAAGGGATATAAAGTGGTAGTCGTTGCTGTGAACAGCATTGCATGTCGACGTTCTGTCCGTGGTTGGGACACCTGAAAGGTGAACAACAGCAACCGGCTAATTAGGGAACTTTTTCTTCACGAGTTTGAACTCGGCCATAACGCTGCTCAAGCAACACGAAACATTTGTCGTGTGAAAGGGGAAGGTTCCGTGGACAACAGTTCCGCAACTGGATGGTTCAAGAAATTTCGCTCAGGTGTCAGAAACCGCGACGATCAGTCAAGGTCAGGTAGGTCGCGAACCGTGGATTCGGAGGTCGTACGCCAGGCCGTAGAGTCGAATCCGACAACCAGCACTCGGAGATTATCAGGCGAGCTGGGCATATCACAGACCACCGTGGTTCGTCACCTTCAGGACCTCGGCAAGGTCTACAGGAGCTGCCGCATTACCCCTAACGAACTGACGCCAACTGAAGCAAACTACCGAGTCGAAATGTGAACGCAACTCCTAGAAAACCTGTGCGATGTGCGTTTCATCAGGAGAATTGTTACATGCGATGAAAAATGGGGTCTATTTCCGTAATCCTAACACACAAAGGCAATGGTTGAGCCTGGGCCAGCTTCCTGAACCTGTTGCCAAACGTGGGCGCTTCGAGTACAAGGTGATGCTCTGCGTCTGGTGGAGTTTCGAGGGGATAATCCATTAGGAATTTGTTCCAGACGGTCGCACCATCAACTCAAACCTCCACTCTGAACAGCGGGAGCGGATGCATGCCGTTTTGGAGGAGAAGTACTCGGCACTGGTAAACAAAAAGCGCGCTCTCCTACAGCAGGACAACGTTCGGCCTCATACCGCGGGAACGACCGGGGCAAAACTCCAGGAACTTGAGGGCATCAAACTGATGCCACACCCAGCATATAGTCCCGATCTTGCATCGTCAGATTAATTATTACTTGTTCCGGTCCATGGCCCACTTCCTTCGCGGGTGGCACTTCAGCATCCACGGGGAGGTCGCAGATGGAATGAAGAAGTTCTTCGCCTTGAAGAACAAGACTAGATTGCTAAACCAGTGCAACACGATGGCCTGTACTTTGAATGCTAGTCTGCTTCCGTCGTAAACGTACGTATGAAGATATAAAGTCATCCAAATATTGCAAAACTTTCGACTCTCTCTCTGTAAAACAAAATAATTTTCTTTGTCTAAAAGCTTGAACGCTTGTCCCACTTTGGTGGTGCAGTGGAAAGAGCACTTGCCTGTTTTAATTATCGAATCGCCGCCTCAAGCCACATACTTTATTATTATTATTATTATTATTATTATTGTTGTAAAGTTCATGAAACATACTTTCATATTTGGACAACACAAACAAAAAGAGTACCTGGTTATTAATAAATTACTGCACATATCTGATTTTCCCCCGACATTATTGACGGGCTTTCACCTAGTCTTTAAATTACTGATACTGATAATTTAAAACGGATTTTAACGACAGAAGGATCCCCATAAAAAAAAATTCAAACGAAAAAAAAACCAGATAGAAAATCAACAGGTTTTTGCGTAAATGAATGAAATTTAAAAATTTACTAGATGCAAAATTTGAAATTAAAAACTACGAAACTAATTTGCATATTTACAATAATACATGCAAGTGAATTCTTTCTTTCCTGAAAGGAGTAAGCTTATGAATGAATGAAATACAGGTACCTACCTTTCGCCACATCTTATGAAGCATGAAAAGAAAACACAAAACGTACGTTGAACACGCGTGTGTTAACTCTTCATGATGTACATAATATTCAGCAGAAATTTTGCAAATATTATAGCGCAAAATTTCGTGACAAAGTTTTAGCCATTACTTTATGTAACTCTTAGGATTTCTGTAGATAACAAAGAACAATTAATATTCACAAAAATATAAATAATGACACTTTAAATTAAAAAAAACACACACATATGAAACTGATTTTTAGTATTAATTTTTAAATACGCATTGTTGTGTGACGTAGCCACGATTTCGCTTCGGACGGGTTTCGAGATTCTTTCTTTCTTCCTCTCCTTCTCACTAACCATGTGTGTGTGTAGAAATAGATAAGCGGGATTAAGGCCTATTAATAGCAATATGTAGTTTCTTCTAAACAGATATGAAGTAGTTCCTACGTAGAACCGAGTGCAACTTTGCTCAAAGTTTCTGGCGGAAATAACCCATAATGTCCTGATGAAGTGACATCCGCAGCTCTTATTTAATAAAGTACATTAGGAATACCACTGATCTATCACTTCCTTCTCTGAGTAAAAATTTATTTTAATTAGTACAGTGCCGCCCAATTTTTTAAGACATTTTAACGGCACCATGATATTTCATTTTACACTACCAGTAATTTTTTTGCATTACTACACAAAGTAAATATCATTCCTTATACAGTACAATTCAAGGACGCCGGTAGACTTCGAAATCAAGATAGGCGACGGGTGGTCGAGTAGTATTTTTGCTGAGGCAACTTTAATAACAACTTTATCTTCGAAACGCCGAAAGAAATAATTTTAATGTTTTTATTGCAGGCTGAAAAGGAATTCGTGCAATCTGTCCTTCTCTCCTGGATACATACTCATTAATTCTGGTACTGTCTTGAAGTTTTTGTTCTTTTTGGAATACAAAGGAAACGAAAGTTTGGGGTCTTTCATTTTTGTTAATGCTCCGTCCATCCATATTTGATAAAATCAGTAAAACATGAAGAGCATATAACTAATATGACACACTTCCACTGGCACCACACACTGATTAAAAAAAAATTTTATGCCTCGGAGAACAGTTCGAAATCATTATATTTTCGTAGAGTAGGGTTGAGGAGAAGTAAAGACATGCAGATAAAATTTCTTATCCTTTTTACACCCTTCCTTCGAGCCAGCAATCTTGTCTTACACTCATTTCTTACAAAGCAGTCGTCAGCCATGTCCTGCTCCCTCACTGTCTCGGGGGAGACTTAATAGTGCTGGTATAGCTTTAGACTCAATTTCCCTGTTCTGATCCCTTACTTAAGAAACAGCAAAGAAATTAGTAATGACCTCCCTCAATGAATTCCTATCCATCCTCCTCATTCACAGCTCGCCATACTAACGTGAAAAAAAAAAAAAAAAAGGTTTGAACTGAAGATTTGGAAAGGTGGAAAATAATTCTGAATTTTTATTGATCTGCGCCTACTATTTTAAAAACCTTTCTACCGAGAAGTAAACAATGTGCTTCCTAGGGAGCTACATGACGAAAAACACGAGTATATTTTAAAGTTGAAAAATGGCACATTTTAAACTGGCTGACAAGAAAAATTTCAGGTTGTGCTACCACCTTATCCCCCCCAGTGACGTCCCTGTTCCAAGTGGACATTTTAAACCTACTTGTTAGTAGCATCTATTAATCTCACAACAGAATCCCACGCTTTTTGATTCGTAAGTCTCTTTTCGGTTCACAAAATTTCGAAATTTTTAATTTGGATCAGGTTTTTGATTTCATAAACCACACTCTTTTTGCACTAAAGCTCCATACAAATTGTTCCAAGCTTCGTAAAAACTAAGTTTGGATAAATGCTCCAGAGGACCGTTTTGATAATTACGACGCAGAGTGAATTTTTGTTCACTGCATCACAGCAGAGAAATCGTACTTTCCTGATGACGTGATATTAAAAAAGCTTGCAATTAGTCATGAGATCTTTGCCTGAAGAAGAACGCATTTGCTGGTGAGAACGACAACAGCTTGTGGTTCCTGTACAAGCTGAGATGAACGTCACTATTGAGAGCCGGATTGTTTTTAAGCTAAATAACTAAATGTGTGCGTGTCCGTCGGGATCTTCTAAAGGATGTGCTCACAAAGTGCTGTGTTTAAAGGAAATGTTCAAGTGTGCGAACTGAATATAAATATTGTGTGTTCGTCAAGTAGAACAAATTCTATAATCAGTACAAGAAATGGTAATGTGTGCTTTTTTTTTTTTTGTTTTTTTTTTTTGCCTTACTCATTTCAAACGAACTTTATCAGTGTGTTTCGGTACTTCGTCAACTTAAGTCAGCGCGTATAATCTTCTTTTCACATCCAACATGGATTAAATACACCGTGGCATTAAATTGTGAGAATAAAAAATTATTCAGGCAGTATTCAAGGGGACTGTCCATACTTTTTTAAATGACAGTTGAAAAATATGTGCTGAAGACTTTAATGTCGAAATTTACATTTCATATTAAGAACACATTTGCCGTCTTTACACGATTTTAAAAAATTACGGTTAAAATGATATATACATTGTTCCAAGCTTTGTACAAACCAAAATTGTTATCCGCTCTTGAAGCGCGAGTGCCACTCAAAACACTCCGCACGACTCATTGCTTCATTACCATAAGCCTGCCGCAACATTTCATGCGTCTCCGTTTCCGATTTAGCGAGTTTTACGCAGAATTTGATGTTCGCTCGCTGCTCTAGTTTTCAGTTCACACCGAAATCGCAGCTGTGTTCTGCACGTGGTCAACAATATCGTGTAGCACAGCTCCTGATGTTCACAGAACGACGCCACTCGCCACAATGACTCACGAAGGTCACTGCCCTCGACCGCTACTCGCGCATCCGCGTACTGCCATCTGTTGGCGCGCTACATACCTTATAGTCTCGGAACTTTCTGATCGCACTACGCATCAGCATTCAGATAGAAACACAATGCTCATGTGCCACGTGCATCGTGAACCCGATAACAATTTGGTCGATTATCCAGGAACTCGCGCCTCTGATTACTAGTCTATATACACTGAGTGGTCACTTTATTATGACCACCCCATCAGTACTTCGTTGGGCCACCTTTTGCCTTTAATACTGCGTCGATTCTTCGTGGCATGGACTCCACGAGATGTTGATAGGTGGTTTGTGGGATCTGAGACCATGCTTGATGAATAACACTTTCCAGGAGTGTGAGATTGCAGGGTTGTGGATCAAGTTGTCTGATGGCTCGTTCAAATTCATCCCACAAATTCTCAATGGCGTTGAGATCTGGAGATTACGGGGGCCACCTAAGCAAAGTAAACTCACCGGCATGTTCCTGAAACCAGTCCTGTACAATACGAGCGCTATGGCAGGACGCATTATCTTGTTGAAAGTAGCCATCGCCATTGGGATAAACCATCCACATGACAGGATGAACTTGGTCCGCAACGATGTTTAGATATGATGTGTCAGTCAGACGTTGATCAACACGAATTAAAGGGCCCAAAGCGTGCCAGGAAAATATTCCCCAAACCATAAATAACGTTGCCTCCACCAGCTTGAAGAGTTGTAGCAATGCATTTGGGGTACATGCTTTCGTGCTGTTTCCGCCAAATTCTCACTCGGTCATCGGCATGTTACAACTGAAAACGTGATTCATCGGACCACATAATGTGTTTCCAATTATCGACTGTCCAATACTTGTGCTCCAATGCAAACTGGAGAGTTTTCTCTTGTTAACTGCAGACAGCAAAGGTATTCGAACAGGCCTTCGGCTGCCATATCCCATCCGATGCAGTGTACGGCGAACAGTGCGTGGAAAGATCATTTGAGGGGATCCTTGATTAAGATGGTCAGTAATTTGCTGCGCTGTTGCCCTTCTGTTGTCTGTTACCAGTCTGGACACTCTCCGTTCCGCCCGAGCAGTCACTAGTCGATGACGACCACACGTTGCACGTAGAGATCCAGTTTTTTGGCTGACAGTGCAGTCTTTAAACACTTTAACAACAGCTGCTCTGGAACATTTCACGAATGCGGCGGTTTCGGTGATACTCGCTCCATGGCTCCGAGCTTCTACAATCATCCCACGTTGAAAATCTGTCAAATCGTATGTATTACCTATCTCGTCACCTAAAAACCACTTCTACTGCTGTCGCAAGCACTAAGCTTTTCCTTTTTATACTAACCTCGCACTCTGTCGGCAACAGCGGGCAGCCATAGCTCATTTGCTTAAAACTGTCAGGTGGCCATAATAAAGTGGCCACTCAGTGTATTTTTTACTAGCATATTTTTTGTTCATATTTCATTTCTTATAAGGTTCATTGAAATGAAATGTGGGTTGAGGCTGGGCATCTGTGTTGGTATATTAGGCTCATCGCAGGGTGACACAGTTACAGTACAAAGGACAAGGTTACTGATCAAGCAAAAGCTGAACATGTCTTGCTCTACACTCAGAGCATATTTAAGGAGACAGGGGGGGGGCAGTATTTTGGGGCCCCCGTATTAGTGGCAGATCTAGGATTTCACATAGGCATGAAAAATAAAAATACCCAGGAGCAAACGTTTCCAAAATATGACGAGGGAGCCATAAAAATATCCCCTCCTTATTAAAGTGTGTATACCATGATTCATGGACGAATCAGTGGTAGCAAGAAAATGTAAAAATGCATTGCTGATTTCTGCTTTAATTCGACCCCCCCCCCCCCAGGGTTCAGCTTGTTGAAATTATATCAAAGTAGTGGACAAAATATGACCCAAATATCATGATCCAAACGAATTCTTTATTTATTAAAATCCCCCCCCCCCCCCAATTACTGCTGTGTACAAGAAAAACATCTGTAATGCTTTCGAAATGTTTAAAAGTGGGCTGGAGGCGACTATCCCTTTTGCGGATTCCTCCTAAAAAAGCGGAAAGAAATAGAAGATTTTTTTTTTCACAAGGCAGTTTCTTATATTATTTGCTGTGTTATCTGCACTGTAAAAAAATTCAGTGTCATATTACGGTAGATACACCGCAAGCTGAATGGTTAGTCAGCAAGCTGTAATTTTACAATACCATACCGTAATATTCATTAGAAGTTTAATGACCGGGAAATAAAAACGTGTTGCCAACGGAGTCGTTGCCCAGTCCATTAATTGCACGTAAAAAAACTGGTAAATAACCATTTTTTTTTTTTTTTTTTTTGATTGGAGGTTTAACGACCACCATGAACAACTCAATGGGCTATAAGCAGTCGCCCGTCCCTAATTTAGGGGTCACTGGTTCCAGGGAAGGGAGAGAGCCAGTGCCGTAAGACAAACACAACATCCATGCCTGACCGGGATTCGAACCCGGACCCCTTCCTGACGAATGATCAGAGGCCAGCGCCTTAGACCACTGCGCCACCGGGGTAACCATTTTAAAAAGAACTTTGTCAGATTGTCCAGGTTAAAATACAGTAACTGTTCAAACACCGTGAACATGTAGTTCATCTACCGAAAATTTATGTTTGACCGCCAGGTGGCGTGCTTACGATCTGTAAACCATCTTAATCCGGGTGAAACACTGACTATTCACGGCAATTTTTTACAGGTGCAAAAAAAAAAAAAAATTGTAGAACTCTGACAATTCTTCAAGCATCCTGCATAATTCTGGGAGCCCTTGAAAATGCGGGGCCCGGGGCTGCATCCCCTTAGACCCCCTCTTAAATGGACTCTGCCTGTACTAGTCGAGACACGAGCTTTCTTTGGTGGCAGTGATGCAGGGTTCTTCCACAGTATGTTCACGCGCTTCTTTGCTGGCTCGAAAACGTGAGACGAAGTTACGTCACTGGCGATAATTCTCGACAGAAACTCGTTTTCCGGTAGCGCGCCAGGTGCTCAAACGCGACACGCAAACGTTGTGTCCTGTGCGAAACGCATCGCAATAGTTGGTTTAAAACATTTTTTTTAACTATTCTAAGCAATTTTAGCCTTTCATCAGTTGCAATTCTATATTTTGATAACAATATCTTAGCAACCTTCAGTTTCTTTGGCTCTTTTAAACAACTATAAACGATTACTCACAGCACGTTTCTGATTTGTATCCCATTGTTTTTCATTTCTTAACGATATTTTTCTAGTCTCGACGTTTTCAGGAATTCAAAATTCCTTTATTTTAACATAAGCATTGAATAAATGAAAACATTAACATTTAAGCCTTGGGAGAACAATATTAGACCTAACTTTTCATGGATGCCGACGCAGCCAACATGCTGACCACTAGACCCAACAACCATCTCCCAGCAAAAAACAGTCTTCCTGGGCCAGCACTATGTTGCCGCCGTCCAACCGTCAATAAAATGTCCGGGCGGCCACCACATGAGCCAGAAGTTTGGGCGGGCCAGCAGTGGCACCCCCATCAGTTGTCATACGCCAGAACAGGGCCTATCCCATCAGTTGTCATATCCCATCACAGGCAGTAGCTGCCACAAGTGGCCCTTCAGCGGCCCTGAAAGCACGTGCCATAAATGATGGCTAGCCTAATGTGGGTCCGCCAGTTTCCCGGAAGTGGCAGCCGGCAATCACGTGACGTAACTGATGGCTTGCCGAATCTTGTCCGCCAATTTCACAGTTGTAGCCATAAAAATATAATAAAGGATAACCGCAGTTTTCCAAAGCTACTGCTACTTTTTTTTTTGCCTTACGAAACTTCTGCATTACAGCACTGCGCTGGGAAAATTTTCTCAACAGGTCCTGAAAAACGCCCGGTTGGATCTAGGTAGAAACGAACCAAGGACTGTCTGCGTGGGAAGCGGGAGCTCTACCAACGGGACTGATTTGCCACGCAGGAGCATTTGCTTGAAGCTGAGCCTCTTTCCTGCAGAATGTGTAAAGAATGGTTCTCTTTTTAGTTTTACAATATTGCGAGATATTTTTTCATAAATGTCAGGTTTATATAATTCATAAACTAATTTTTTTCAAAGCAACGATTGTTTTGCTTTTTTAACTTAAGAGAACACTTATTTTCAATGAGTGTACCAACTTAAAGGCGCTTTCCAAAGTTTCGTGCTGTCCTTGTCGTCTTGAAAGGCGATTGTTGAATTAATATATTTATCCGTTCATGTCACATTCTGTTACATTTTTAACGTTGTATCTTTCCTTTCCGCTGTCCGAAGCTACATTTGTTTTAAAGAGGAAATATATTTTATTTTACTTCTCGTTATTTTTAGAAGTGAATTCCTCCAGTCTGTGTATTCAACCCATGAATGAGTACATTATATCCACATAGCGTCGCTTTTTTTTTTTTTCAAATAATTGATAAATTTTGTACGCGTATAATTCTTTTTTTTTTTCCTCTCCAACATAACGTTTTTTTTTAATGTTTTTCGAGGACTTTTGTTTCAAGCGGTTTAGTGTATGCTAAAACGAAAGATTACACAGAAATTATTTCTTGTTATTCATGGGAATGGAGTGGCTGTTTTTCATGGTTGTAATCTAGTATTTCATGGCTTAATCTGATATCTTCGTCGACGTGGCATTTCATTATAAGAAATCAATTCGCCTCTCTACATATGTTTTTTCCCCCTTAACATCCACTAAAATAACACAATCGCGATAGCGTTATCTTCAACTAACTGGTGCCACGAGAGACACAGCACGTGCTGCTTCTGCGCCTGCGCAGTCCCGTTGCTTTCACCTGGTGTTGGGGTTGCATCGGTTGCCAGCTACTGGCCACTAGTGGCACTTGCTTGGAGGCCTGGAATTCACGGCAATGCTGCAGGGCCATCAATAGCTGCTAACTGATGGCGCTGCCACCAACGGACCGCTACCGGGCCGTGAGCGGCAGATTTCAGCCAGCAGTGACCCATCACTGCCAGCTGGTGGCCAGCAGTTTCCCAAGACTTGTGTTTTTGCTGGGATATATCTGGATGCGCCTAAGACTACAAAAATCACCAAGGTATGTCATGTGTTATACATCGATTTTTAAAACACTGATATTTAATCATTTCAATTCAGTACTTAAGTATTCTTACGGCTTGCACGGTACATAATTTTCATGCAATTCCTGAACCATATTCAAATGCGAAGAACAGAATGCTATATGGTGTAAACCATTGACTGTTATACGTAAAAAAAAGTTATGCGTTCTGTACCGCCGATAGCTGCTCCAAAACTTTCGATACCTGAGATGATCATGGATGGTACTCGTGAGAAATCCTATGCTGTTGGGTAGGTCCTCAGCTAGCAAAAGGTCACTCTGTAGTTTTCCTTCACCGCGTTGCTCATCAATTCAGTAATTTTCTGCGTGATGGCGCAGTGACACTGCTCAGGTCGTGGAAGGTAGGTAGTCCTTTGAAGCTCTTCTCGAAATTCTTCCAGCATTTAAACACCTTAGTTCTATTAAGCAGGATCCTCCATATACTGCATGCATGAGCTAAAAAATCTCGGCTGCTTAGCCCCTTAGTTGTTAACCCTTTAAGCGGCGGATGTACCTGAACCAAAAGTTGTGCAGATTTTCCTGCGCTCCTCAAACAGAAATGTTCTCATAGTGACCGAGTTATACGAATGCTAAGGCAAAACAGTTCCTTTCCCTCTTTCATCCCAGAAGTAAATCTGTCGCTGGTTGTAAGTTCTCAATTACAGTCCTTAGTATCACAGTATGTATTCGGATTTCTTTATAGTCCTTTATTCTCTGTTCCATGACCCAAGGAATGATTCTGAAGGAGTACTCCCTTGGACATGGACATCATGGCGCAGGGTAGAAACAAGTTACTCAAACACCTTTTCTTTTCTTTCTTAGCTTCGTCACCCCTTCTATAGCATTCTTAGTGGAAAAAATAATTAAAGAAGAACGATTAACGGCAATCATACCCCCAAATTATCACTCAGAATGACAAATCTAAGATAAAAGCAACGCTTTCTGATGCGCAGGTTCACTCGTTTCTGTCGCATTCGGCTCACTTCTAAGACAGCGAATATATTCGATCGAGCTGATTTCAGCCTATGTTGTTAACCCCGAGTTAATTCGTTCCGTCCGGTTAAAGGGTTAAGAAACTGGACTACCACGCGTTTGTATCCACGTTGTCAAGTAGTGGCCTGTTGCCCTTCCTACTTATGTAACTACAACTGACCAAAGATTCTTTACCTTTCTATGAATACTGGAATCATTATCGGAGAAACATATCGACTGAAACAGGGAGCATTCTTGCGAGTATACGTTTCATTTGAACCCCTTTATTGTAAATCAGGATCTCTGCGGTCAAGAAGCCTTTATAAATATTGAAATATGATTTAAATATTCAGTTGATGCATTATTTAAATATACCTTACAGTGATGATTATTATTGTGTGTGTGTGTGTGTGTGTGTGTGTGTGTGTGTATCTTCAAGTAACGGCAGTGCAAGATACACGTATATTGTATGAGAATGGAAAATTTGTTCTTACAAACCCACTGCTGGCCATTTTGTGAGACTTTTTCTCAAGGACGCCATTTTGCTCGGACTGTTTAAGAAAGTTGTTGTTGAATACTATGTGATGTTCTGTGCTTACATGTTTGGAGGCGGTACCAAAGTGAAATTCGTTACGAAGGGTCAAGAATGCGACCCCCAAACAGTTGAGGGGTTCACCAGGAGGAGGGAAGAGGAGAAGGACACTCGAAGTTGCTACAAGGTGGAGAAATAGCTTTTTTTTATGTTCTGCGGATGATGACCCGCGTAAAAATCAAAATATAAATACTTCTTGTAAATTGGATTGCTTCTCAAAATTTAATAAATGTTTACAATCTCACCTAGTATTTTCCCTAAGTGCCTGCTTCATCCATTCTACTGTAAAGGATAAAAAGAACCGAAAATAGGGTCCTACCAGGAGGAATCCCTGGAACACAGTCCGCTGCATCACAATGGCGCAGATCACTACGGATCCGTGCCGAACAAAAGATAAGTAGGCACAGCGTTAGCCCTTCGCCCGGGAAAGGGAAAGGAGATAAACCAGACGGATGTACCCGAAAGAGAATTTAAGCGGCAAATGAATCGGATTTTGAAATAATTTGTAGTGTAACTCTGAATTCACTTGCATGCGGAAGTATGTAACGTTGTATAGAACTTGAATGATTCTTGCTTTGAAAATTTCCAGGTAGACAATATCTTCTCTAAGGAAAATCCTTTGAATTGAGAGTGGTTTTCTGATCTAAATAATAAGTACGGTGAAACAAATAAGCAGTTTACTAACCCTTGGGGCTTTGTCCAGTCTTAGATTGCCCACAGGTGGACTGAAAGTTGCCTTCGTCGTTGGAGGTTTCTGTAATAAAAAATTTTACTTGAAATTATTGTTACGGAATTAAGATAATGGGAAATTACAAAATGTCATAGCATGCGTCTTAGCAAATATATTCAGTTTAAATTACACGATTCTTATTGTCTACAGTAATAACACTCACGCAAGATAGCATGTGGATAATTTTGGTAAAGAACTGCTGCAAAAAGAAATCGTAACATAGAGGTGCCATTTTATGGCGTAATTAGGTTTTCGTTAATAACATAAATAATTCAGTATAATGGCTGACGTCTTTACGCAAACGTGAGAAAACCCTGTATATTTATTTTCGTTTTCTTATGGGGCTTAACGACCACCACGGACAACTTTAAAGGGTATAAAATACTTGTCCCTAATTTAGAGCCAATGGCTCAAGGAAAGGGACAGAACCAGCTCTATCGGACAAATCCCCCCCGCCTCATCTAGGATTGGTAACATAGAGATGCCATTTTATGGCGTAATTAGGTTTTCGTTAATAACATAAATAATTCAGTATAATGGCTGACGTTTTTACGCAAACATGAGAAAACCCTGTATATTTTTTTTCGTTTTCTTATGGGGCTTAACGACCACCACGGACAACTTTAAAGGGTATAAGCAATTACTTGTCCCTAATTTAGAGCCAATGGCTCAAGGAAAGGGACAGAACCAGCTCTATCGATCAAATCCCCCCCTCCCCGCCTCATCCAGGATTGGTAACATAGAGGTGCCATTTTATGGCGTAATTAGGTTTTCGTTAATAACATAAATAATTCAGTATAATGGCTGACGTCTTTACGCAAACATGAGAAAACCCTGTATAATTATTTTCGTTTTTTTATGGGGCTTAACGACCACCACGGACAACTTTAAAGGGTATAAGCAATTACTTGTCCCTAATTTAGAGCCAATGGCTCAAGGGAAGGGACAGTACCAGCTCTATCGACAACTTTAAAGGGTTGTCGATAGAGATGGAAACCACCACGGACAACTTTAAAGGGTATAAGCAATTACTTGTCCTTAATTTAGAGCCAATGGCTCAAGAAAAGGGACAGAACCGGCTCTATTCGACAAATCCTCCCCCCTCCCGCCTCATCTAGGATTGGTACCTGGCCTATCTTGGATGACTGAACTGAAGACCGCGTCTCACTCAGACCACTCTGTCACCAGGACGGCCTGCTCCTGTCTGCACTGAAAAACACAAAATCAAATAGATTAGAAGTTACTTCTGACGAAACAGAGTTTTCTTCCTCTTAGATTAATAAACGCTAAATGGACGTCAATAGGGATTAAATATGTTCTCTGCAATATTTTAGGAAGACAAAATTACCTGACGGCTTATCTTTCCCGTACGTGTTGTAGTTGTTCCTTGCCGAAAGAATCCTCAAGAACCTAATACTTGGGAAATGTCATATAGAAAAAATAGTTAGGAGAGTGGGACTGTAGACACAACGCACACTGCTCTCGCCCAGTTATATAAAAATGTAGACAGACGTTTAAAAAATGTAAATGTGAAACATCAAAATACAGATGAACGTAACATACGCGTATGTTGGGAGTAACGCTGTGCATGCAATTTTTTAATGAATTTCTCTAGAGTTTGATGCTTTCAGATATGCATTCGTACGCTACTGTGTGTGTGGCATACGATTGCATATCCGTTACAATTGATTTTTCAATAAACAGTGTGAAAAATGAGGTTTAAAAAAGACTAACTGAAATCGAATTTCACTTGGAAAATTATAGACTTACACCAGATCTGTAGATTTTATGGTCCTCGTTTGCCCTGTGCTGAATGAGACCGTTATTCTTCACAGAACTAAGAAATTATATATATACTAGCCGGGGTACTCGGTATTTCCCGGGTAAAAATTCGTGGAATCACCAAGTTCAGCGGGTGAAATTTTATCAATGAAAAATATATTCCTGTAATTCTCCCGTTAATACCAAATTTGGGGGTTCTAAATTGAAAACTGTAGAACCTTTTATGAAAATTTTGTATGGGGGACCCCTTGATCACCCCCCCCGGCTCCGACCCCTTCCAAAAACTGTCTACGGTCTAAATCAGAGTATCATGAGATAATATGCCAAATTTGGTGGTTGTAAATTGAAAACTGTAGAAGTTTTTACGAAAATTTTGAATGGGGGCCCTTTGAACCCCAGGCTCCGACTACTCCCCAAAACCGCGTACGGTCTAATTCAGAGTACCATGAGATAGTACACCAAATTTGGTGGTTCTAAATTGAAAACTCGAGAAATTTTAGGTAAAATAACGAATATTTTGTAAGTGGGCGCACTTGACTCTCCCGAGATCCGATCCCTTCCAAAACCTTTCTACGGTCTAAGTTAGAGTACCATGAGATAGTATACCAAATTTGGTGGTTCTAAGTTGAAAATTCTTCATCGCTTCCCACAGCATAGGAAAAACACTTTTCATTGAAGAGTTGCTAATTGCTCACTAATTAGTGATCTCACTAAATTGCCATGTAAAAAATATCACCGATGAGAAAATGCTACATGCTTCGAGAATTTTATATGATTCTAATGCCTCTAACTGTTGTATGGTAATGTGCGCTTCGACCAAAGACGAAGTAATAGAAAATATTTACTGTTTGCACTTCTAAAAAAACTTTTCTCGTCACCTTCGAAGATACTTACATTTAGCACATAGGGATCTTTTCCTTCAATCTCATTAATTTTTTTTCAAATACCGCATTTTGTACTCGAAAGTTAAGCTTTCAAAGTAAGACACTATCATTTCAACGGGGACTGGTTGTCCTTTACTTACGTTACTAAGGCTCGTTGCCATGATGAAAGTCAGGTGTCTGCTGCATCCTCATAGGCCGAGGAAGCCACGAAAGAACGCGAACGGCGGTTTTTTCTTTGTCTTGTCACTAAAATCGTTACTGCTCGTCTCCCTTTTGTCATAGATTAATGTTTCACACACCTAAACCTTCCTCGAGAAATGCTCTATGAAATGGTGAAAACTGCATCAAAATCTGTCCAGCTATTCTCGAGATTAGCCCGAACAAACAGATAGACGCCTACCGGGGACTTATACTATGTATATACATATTTATATTTTTAGGTGGGTTAATTACTTGCATCCATGACTTTGCAGAAACCCATTTCCAAATAGGACTTTGTGGAAGTGAGAAAATGCAGAGTTTTTGCTGGTCCTTGATAAAGCCAAGGCTCAGTATTCTCGACACTTTCTGCATTCAGTTGTTTTTTTTTCTTTTTACTCACACCGGTAAATACATAACCTTTTCTATGTTGTACTTGGTATGAGTTAAAAAAATTTTTTAGCTTCAGTTTCTTCTTAATAGAATATATATATACAATGTATATACCCAAGAGCAGAGTCAAAGACAAAATTTTATATTTACACTACTGGCCACCCAAAATGCAACACCAAGAAGGACACGAGATAGCAAAGCAAAATTTACTGGACACATAACAACAGATACAAAGATGAAACGATTGAGCTTACAGGCCCGTGAGACTTGCGGAACACGCAGACATCAATAGTTCGTGTGGCCCCCATGGCTGGAAATAACGGCCGCTACACGGCATCGAACGAAAGAGGCTTTGGATGTGGGCTCGGGGTACGTCGGTCCAGGCTGCTTCCACTCGTTGCCACAGTTCATCAGGCGTAGCCACGGGTGGTGCTTGCCGGGCCACTCGGTTGCCGATCAGCTACCAGACATGTTCGATGGGTGACATATCGGGAGGACAGGAGGACCACGGTAGCAGTGACACCTGGTGGGCCGTGAAGAATTATTGCATGATGCGTGCCACGTGCGGGCGCGCATTGTCCTGTTGAAACGTGGCCGCTAGCAGGTCCTGCAGGTAAGAGAGGAATACAGGCTCTAAAACGTCGGAGATGTAGCGCTGGCTGTTGAGTGTACCGGCGATGCGTACCAGAGGGGTGCGGGTGTCATATCCAATTGCGCCCCAAACCATAACTCCAGGCGACGGACCGGTATGGCGATGCATAATGAAGGCGTCATACAGTCTCTCGCCGCGGTGTCGCCACACGCGGATCCGACCATCGTGGTGTTGCAGGCAGAAGCGGGATTCGTCGGACAAGACAATGTCGTGCCATTCCGTAGTCCAGGTGTGGCGTTCAACGGCTCACTGCCGCCGCACTCGCCGATGGTGTAACGTCAATGGTAATCGGAGCAATGGGCGCCGTGCGACAAGTCCCCGCTCTTGCAAACGACGTCGAACGGTACGTGGTGACACAGGTTGTTGCGCAACACACCCTAATTCTTGCGCTAACGTTCGTGATGTGGCAGTGCGAGCCGTCAATGCCCGCCGCACAACATGCCGGTCCTCTTGTTCGGTGGTGTACCGCGGCTGCGGCAATCGCTCACGTCGGTCCGTCCGTCCCTCCTGCACCCACCTAATCCATACTCGCCTCACTGTGGCTGAATGTCGTCCCACACGTGCGCCGATGTCTCGGTACGATAAACCGCTGTCGCGATAAGCCACTATTCGTCCAATGTCGAACTCCGAAACGTGCTGGAATGACTGCCGTATTCTGCGACGAGGCATCAGGAAGCTTCCTACGCACGGTTCCGGCAGCACAACACAATTCTACTACTTACACCCCGCCTTCTGTGCAACCTTCTTATAGTGCTACTCGGTGACGTGCCGGGCGCACATGATTTGTATATGCCCTGCAATGCTAATCGTTTGCATGTCCTCTCGCGGACAACGCAAGCTGCGAATTTCAGGCCAATCGGATGTTTCCTTGTTGGTGTTGCATTTTGGGTGGCCAGCAGTGTATATCCCCGTGTGTCGAAGATGATATGCAGCCGATTTTTAGAGTATGCTAAAATTTGCGATTGGAAAAGAACTGGCGAATTCATTTTCAGGCAAAAAGAGTGATTATAGTAAGCTGTTTTCATTTCAACAAAGGAGTGATTATAGTAAGCTGTTTTCATTTCAACAAAGGAGTGATTATGGTAAGCTGTTTTCATTTCAGCAAAGGAGTGATTATGGTAAGCTGTTTTCATTTCAACAAAGGAGTGATTATGGTAAGCTGTTTTCATTTCAGCAAAGGAGTGATTATGGTAAGCTGTTTTCATTTCAACAAAGGAGTGATTATGGTAAGCTGTTTTCATTTCAGCAAAGGAGTGATTATGGTAAGCTGTTTTCATTTCAACAAAGGAGTGATTATGGTAAGCTGTTTTCATTTCAGCAAAGGAGTGATTATGGTAAGCTGTTTTCATTTCAACAAAGGAGTGATTATGGTAAGCTGTTTTCATTTCAGCAAAGGAGTGATTATGGTAAGCTGTTTTCATTTCAACAAAGGAGTGATTATGGTAAGCTGTTTTCATTTCAACAAAGGAGTGATTATGGTAAGCTGTTTTCATTTCAGCAAAGGAGTGATTATGGTAAGCTGTTTTCATTTCAACAAAGGAGTGATTATGGTAAGCTGTTTTCATTTCAGCAAAGGAGTGATTATGGTAAGCTGTTTTCATTTCAACAAAGGAGTGATTATGGTAAGCTATTTTCATTTCAACAAAGGAGTGATTATGGTAAGCTGTTTTCATTTCAGCAAAGGAGAGATTACACACAACGGCATAGCTCTTCTGTACATACACACATACACACAGATTTTGTGACGTCCTCGAATTCGTTCTTATTTCGACCATTAGCTTTGTTCGATTTGTACAACAGCATCGACTCTCATTTTCTTTTACAGCAAACTGAGTACAGTAATCCATAGACACTGGCCACACCACATCCTTCCATTCTTAACTACACTGCTGGACAATTGCTAAGGACGGATCATAAACGGCTATATAGCGCATAAAAAAGTAAGTGTGGTTGGATGCCAAGTGAAATAAAATAATGTCAGAATGCCAGGACATTACAAGAAAGACAATTTATTGTGCTCTGAAATCCAGAAGGCTTTGGAACGTGTTCAAGGGACAAACGGGCCATTTTGTGCAGAATACGTAAACGTGAAAAAAATGCAATTACCGTCCGCAGGAGTTCCGGCGTACGTCAATACGGGATATGGCCACCATGGAGGGCGATGCAAGATTCCACACGTCGTGTCATGCTTTGCACAACATTTTCAAGCAGCTGTTGGGGTAATTTATTCCATTCCTCTGTCAGTGCACGGATGAGGGTGTCCTTGTTTATTGGAGGGCATTGGCAACCAGCAAGACTCCTCC
Source organism: Macrothele yani (assembly GCA_039090855.1). NCBI lineage: Eukaryota > Metazoa > Arthropoda > Arachnida > Araneae > Macrothelidae > Macrothele > Macrothele yani. The sequence goes on along the minus strand of CM077013.1, from coordinate 112,718,758 downwards.
CCAAAGCATCCCACACAGTTTCAATGGGATTCAGATCTGGAGAACGTGCTGGCCATACGAGGCGTTGAATATCCTCGCTCTCAAGACACTCCTGGACAGCGACTATTCCATGACATGTTGCGTTGTCGTCCATGAAAATGAATCTGTCACCGACAGCACCACGGAACATGCAAACATGAGGTAGCAGAACATCATTAATGTATCGTTGGCCAGTCATAGTCCCAGTTCGAAGCACATAGAGGGACGTACGGCCATTGATCATGACGCCAGCCCATACCATGACACTACATGTCGGATATCGGTCCCTTTCCTGTATGTTTGCTGGACAATATGCAGTACCACTATCACGCCAGATCAGTTGTCGTCGACAATCAGACGATAGACTGTATCTACTCTCATCTGAGAAGAGGACAACAGACCAGTCGTTATCAGTCCAATTGCGATGTTGATGGCACCATTGCAAACGGGCGGTACGGTGACGTCTGGACAATGGGATGCACACAACAGGACGGCGGGCGTATAGTCCTCCTTCATGCAAACGTCTGGCGACAGTTTTTCGGGAGATCCGCTTGCCAGTAGCAGCCATAAACTGATTTGCTACTTCACTAGCTGCGCTGCGCCGGTGTCTGTTTGTTGATAGCACTATGTACCGATCTTCTGCAGGCGTCGTACTGCGAGCACGACCTCCCCCGTGACGTTTGCTACACTCTCCATTTGTTTGAAACGATTTCCAAAGCCTTGAAACAACACTGTGGCTGACGTCCAACTCCCTGGCAACATCTGTTATTTTTCGCCCTTCTTCAATCTTGCCAATAATACGGCCACGCGTAAAATCATCTAGGTCATGTCGGGAAGACATACTGAAAATTGCAAGTTCGTCAATTGATTCTTTCCCTTTCACCTTTGCGTTTGAACAACAACGGTCAATACGCGTCAAATCCTTTATATCTCTTATCAGCGCTATGACGTCACGAACAAGTTCGGCAATCCAAAATTTGCATACGCACAACACTTCTTACTGTATCCCGCACTTATGCTAATTTCCACATTTTCCTGCCTTCCATTTTATGGTTGCTATCGTTGCTATTGTCATCCGTCCTTAGCAATTGTCCGGCAGTGTATATTCTTCCATATCTTTACTATCGAGTAGGTGCAAACTTTGTTGAGAATTGCAGCAAGTATTCTGCGTATGAGATACTTGCTTTCGTTTTGATCCAAAGATAGCCATTCCAGCAGCAAAATACCTAGCAGCTCTGTCAGTGTTGACGGAAGAGGTATTAGCGCGGAACATCTCTTTTCAGCATACCCAGTCTATTTTAAGTAGAATTGAGATCAGTGGACTGTGGAGGACAGGAGAGATGACGGAAGGCCTTGCACCGTTCAAACTATTCTTCCACGACTCTTGCACAATGTGCTCCTGTATTTCTCATCCATATACCCCCCCCCCCCTACACACATACAGCGTAATGCCGCATCCAGATGCTTGGATTGCGTTCACAAAGCATGCAGGGACCATCGCTTCTTGGCTTTCTCCCTACAATTTTTGACGATCTTCAGCTCAAAACAATGTATAGCGTGATTCTTCTGACCACATCACATTCTTCCATACAATGTACACGGCGTTCTAAGCACTTCTGGAAGAGGATTCTTCAGCATTTTGCTGAGATAAGCTGCTTCCGAATGGTAAGACGACTTCCACGACCCAATTTTTAAAACTCTCCACTCACATGGTTCCGGACGAAATGGGCTGCTCCTGGCCTTGGCTGAATTCAGCAGTCAGTTACTGCACACTGGAAAATCTCTTATTCTTAATAATCTGTTGTGGAAGGTCTGGGAGAGGAAGATCTGTTTTTCTTAATAATTCGTTGTAGAAGGTGTGGTGGAAGAAGATCTTTTAATAATCCGTTGTGAAAGCTCTGTAAGAGGCAGTTATGTTATTCTAAATAATCCGCGTGCTGCAAGGGATCAATGTTGCGCTCAAATGCATTTGACATGCCACATTTATGACTTTTAGATATGGAAGATCAGTTTGTCTTCTAGTTGCTAAACACCTCTGAAAAAGTTGTTTTTGAGGAACCAATAATTTCTTTCGTGTTGTTCATCACATCCACCGCTAAACGTATGCCTACGATTATACCTTTTTCGAATACGACAGATCCTAGGGTTTTCTCATATTTACATGAGTTACTACAGCCGAATAACCTGTACGCTCTTTATAAAGAACAAGGTAAAGCGTCATCAACCCACGTGACTGTTACATTTGCATATATTGGCGTCTATTATCTGAGACTGCCTCTTCATGAAGGTTCGTAACTTTGTCGCCAGTGTGTGTAACTGTACATTTATTACTTTAATGGATGGTTCGGTCGCAACTTAGTGATTTCTCGATTTGTTCTTAAACTTTTGAGCAGCAGAATCTATGGATGAAATAAACGGACAAAGTAGTATGAATGCTTCTCTCTTATTTTTCTCGAACGAATTTGTCTTCCGCATTTTCCATCACAGTTATCGGCATGTGATATGTACATCCGCTTAAACGTGTCAGTAATGTTAGAGAAAGTAGTTTTTTGGATACGCAGTTCTCAGATAAATGGATCCTTGTCACCAGAACGAACCTGTCGATGAAATGATTTGTCAACGTAACGATCCTGTCTACAAAGCAATTTGTCAGCGCGATGTAATGACACCGTCGACAAAGTAATTTGTCGAAGTAATGATCCTGCGGATGAAGTGAGGCAAAAGGTTATGCGGTAGCAGTTGTCAAATTCCCTTTTTGACTTCCACATTTTTCCCCGATTAATTATACATCGGGATTTTTTTTGATCCGTCTCCTGAAAAAAAAAAAAGTGTTTATTTTATCACTATGTCCGCCAGACCTCTTGTGGACACCATATCTCTGCACTTATAAGTCCAATTAGAAAAATGATTTTTTTAACATAAGAGCCTGAACGTGAGAACGTTGATTTTACCCTTTGCTGATGCATAATTTCGCCGCTAGGTGGCGTATATGCAGATCGTGCCGAATTAAAAGTGTTTTTTTATTCCATATCTATCTCCTATAAAGCCGGTAAATTCTTATTTTCTTCGATACCATAGAACATAGGCTCTTTTATGTGCAATTTCTGTTTTAAATAATGCCCAGTTTTCTATGTAGGGGCGTAAAAGTATATCCGAGTTTCCTCAATATTTCTGCTCCTCAAAGGAACAATCTGAAAAATTCTTTTTGCATTGGAGAGCCTGAAATGAAAGAACGGTGATTGTGGCTTTTACTGCCTTTTTTTATTCATAACTTCGCCGCTAGGGGCATACACGCAGATGATATCAAATAAAAAAAATTATTCCTTATAATTGCTTGTAAAAACAGTAAGTTCGTATTTCTTTCAATACCCCTTACGAAGAAGACTATTTTGTGTACAGTTAACTTTTCAGGTGAAGCTCAGTTTTCCCTGTAGTGGGCGAAAGGCATACGGCGTTTCTTCCGATATTTCTGCTTCTAAAAGTCCCAAGTAAAACCATTTGTTTTAAGTCACATAGACTTCGCACTAAAGAATGTTTTGCATGGCATTTATAATTTCTCAAAAAGAATAGTTTTGCCACTGTGGGACGTACGTGCATATTTTTGTGAATGTACCTAGAAGCTGAATTAAAAATAAACTCTATTTTGGACAGATAACGCTCACGACGAAAAACTTTCTTCTACATATTCCCTGCAAATAATAATGCACTGTTTTTCCACAAGGGGCATAGATGCATATTTTATTTTTTCGATATCTCTGCTTCTAAAAGTCCGATTTAAAAAACAAATCCTTTCTTTATCGGACAGCATCCCAGGTGAAGAATATTTTGCCTGTAATTTCTAATTTTTCTGAACTCACAATTTTTCCGCTAAAGGGGCTAAGCACATATTTCTGTTTGCAATAGCCATAGGATACTGTTCACTGCCAAAATATTTTTCGTGTGTTCCTGTCCAAAATAATACAGAATTCTCTTGCAGGGGATCCCAAATATATAATCTGTTGTACTCGATATCTCGGTTTCTAGAAGTCCGATTTTTCTAGAAGTCCGATTTGAACAATTAAGACACCGGATTCCATTCATTTTCAGATCAGATCATTTGTAGAGGATTTTAAGAAAGGAGTGTTTGACCCCAGGTCATAAACAACCCTTAGAAATAGGAAGCTAGGAGATTTGGGATAAAGTGCCCGATAGGAAAGGTACACGGAAGCGAGGTAGAAAGGGGAGGAAGACGCCCTTATTTATTACCTGGGCGCCAGTACCCGGGGCCCCGACGGCTTAACATGCCCATCCGACGCACGGCGGATATTTAGTGGTTCGAGCGTTCGTACCTGTCTGGGATCGAACAAGTGGTCTTCTCCGTGACAGTCACGAACGTTGACCACTTGGCCACTCGCGGCCCTACCATTCGTTTTGTTTAACATTTTAGGTGCTTTAGTTGCACAATGCTAACGGTAGGTAGCATTAGCGTGTAGTTCTCTTAGCAACTGTATCTCAGCTTTTAAAATCCCTGTTGTAAATCAATTAGGTACTGCATACCATTTGTAACGGAAACGATCGTGCACATTGTGTTCTTTAAATAATGCCCAATCTCCCAAATAGGATCGTATGCGAAAAAACCTTTTATTTGCTATCTCTATTTCTAGAAGTTGAATTTGAAACATTCTTTTTCCATCACATAGCTTTTGTTCCCATTTCTTTCTCGAAATAATGTATAGCTTTCCCGCTGAATTTAGTAAAGTTGTACACTACGTGGACAAAAGTTATTGGACACCCATACGCAGGCGCTATGGTGTGCTCCCGCTGCAGACACGTGGTCGATAAGGTGTAAAATCGGCAACGGGAGTACGCTCAGATCAATCGTTGATAAAGTGGCTAGCAGCAGAGAGCTCTCCAAGTTCGAAAAGGACGTTACGGTGTTGATCCACAGGGTGTTATTCATATTCTGCTCATGCGCAGGTGTGAGAGTAATAAGCATTGCTGATGTGAGACAGGTCGCTTAATTGACTGAGGCCTTTGTCATCAACAAGAGGAAGAAGGCGGCACATTGCAGGAATTCATCTCGCTCTGACGAACTCCCCGCTTGAAGGGAACAGGTGCTGTGAGAAAAGATGCCGTCTTGACATGGAAAAACGGCGTCCCGGTAGAGTGAGAGAAGAACAGAGACAAAATGTGGAGGAAAGCCAAAGTGCACCAGTGTTTGTGGTAAATAGGCGTGCGAGATATTATCGAAAGCTGAACGGAGGTCTAAGGAAAGGAGAGCAAGAAGTTCAGAATGAGTCTTGGCAAGATGAATGAAATCGCGAAGAAGTTGAACATTGGAGGAAAGAGAACGGCCAGGAACAGTATAGGTTTGAGAGTCAGCAAGGATGTGAGGAAGGACAGAGTTTAGTCGACGGGAAAGAAGCTTAGTAAAGAGTTTATAATCTTGATTGAGAAGAGAAATAGGGCGCCAATTTCCCAAGTCAAGAGGGTCACCCTTCTTGGGAAATAGGACTACATGTGTGTCCGTGAAACTCCTCGGGAGGGGGGACCAGTTAAATGCCGCAGAAAACACGGAGAGAAGAAAAGGCAACAGAAGAGGCAAGAACGCACGATAAAAAGGAAAAGAGAGGCCGTCCGGACCCGGAGCGGCATGGGGGTTAAGGGTAGAGAAGATGTCGGACACCTCCGTGGATGTGGGTGAGAGAGACAGGGTGTGAGCAAGATGAGATGGAACTTGAGGCAGGTTATTGAGAAGATGGGAGAGAGCAGAGGTAGAATGGAGAGGAGTTTCACTGAACTTGGTGGTATAGAACTGACGAACGTGAGAGTAAATCGCTGCCGAAACGGATGTGATTTCGCCAGAGGGGAGGCGAAGATGACGAAGCAAAGGTAGAAGACTTGCGTGCAGATTCCATTGATGTTAGAAAATTATAGGTGTATTCCTCCGGATTGAAATGTTTAATACACAGACGTAAAAGTGCTTGCTGCGCTAGAGGTTTCAGAAAAGCCTGGAGCTCCGCCTGATATGCTGGAAACAGCGGATCTGACAACCCAATCAGTGCGAGCATCTGCCTGGCGTGATCGAGGCACATCTGACTGGAAGTCGTCATGGTGAAGGAAAGTTGCTTGATATGTAAGAGGAGCTGATGCTTGACATGAAGCCAATACGCCAAGGTACAGGGTGCGGAATGCAACCCTGCGCGACGAGCAGCAAGAAAAGAACGGACAGAGGCACAAAAGTCAGGATCGGTGAGGAGATTGGAACCAAACGTCCACGGACGTACAATCCGAGGGAGTGACGCCGCAGCAAACACTGTGAGGGTGACCGTGCAGTGGTCAGAGGAAGCAGTAGGTTGATGTCGCAACTCGGTAATAGACGCAAGAATCGGTGTGGAAACGTAGAACCGATCTAGGCGCGCAGTCGATGGAAGCTGACTCCCAGGTGAGCGCCACTTGTGTGAGGTCTCTTGTGGATGTAGGTGCCTATAAGCATCGGTGAAGGAGAAATCAGCAACAAGGTCATGGAGTAGTGCGACGAGATCCGTACGACGCTTCTCGTGACGAAGGGGAGCGATCCAGTGCCGGGCCAAGGGTGCAATTGGTCTCCACCCAAGAGCACACGATCCGAAGGCGAGACTTTCGAGAGAGCTTGACGGAGTTTGGTGAACAAGATGGATAAATGAATAGAGGTGCACGGAATATACACGTTAAAGATGTGAAATCTAGCTCCGCCAACTGTGAAGGAGACTTGCTGGAGTAAATCCCGGCACAAGTTCTGCACTGAGAGTGCAGTGAGGGTGGATCGGAACTGCTGATGTATTCCGATAGCAAGCCAACCATGAGATGAATAGCGAAATGCATGATGGAACACATAATCATCGCTAGCACGCCAGCGAGTGAACAGAGTGGAGGAATGGCAGTTTGTTTCTTGCAATAGCAACAGATCGGCCCCGAGGGGCGAGAGGTCTTCCATTACAAGAGCATTCGCTAGGGGTCTAGCGAACCCTCTGCAATTAAGGGTCGTGACCATGAATGGACTGGTCAGTCGTTGATTGTAGGAGTCGCGGAGCAACTTTCAGGAGTTGTTGTAATCGGTTTACGCAGCCAAGGATCCATGAGTGGTGCACGGGGTCATGTACAAACCCACGAAGGTACTTAGCAATGCATCCGGCTTGCAGGAGCAGCGCAGAAAGAATGTCTTCGCGCTCTCGGAGGTAGTCATACGTCGACTCCAGGTTCGTGGTGTGGGTGCAAAACTGATAGTAATTTCCAAGATTGAGAGGTTCTGAAGAAGCACCACATTTGGAGAGTACACTGGAAAAGACATCAAACGAAGGCGGAGACCCATCATCATCAGTGCCCCTCTCAATTTCTGTTGGAGGAGGAGAGGGAGAAAGATCTCCTGAAGATTGGGTAGCACGGAACGGTCGCCCATCCGCAGGGGGATATTTCTTCTTCTTCCCTCTTACGTCGGGTACCTGTAAGAGTGCCAGAAATGCGTTTTCAAGGGAGTGACAATGCTCGGGAAGCAGACGCAAAGTCATAGGAGGGATCGGCGCCGCCGTCACACTCGAAGACACCAACAGTTAAGACTGGTGGGGAACCAGCGGCGAGATCTCCCGATGTTGCCACGTGATGAGTAGTAATAGGTGAGGCGAGCACTAGAAGATGAAGGTGGGAGGTGAGATCAGCATCAAAAGACGCTCGTTGACGAGAGGCTTTAGATATACTTTTTGTGTAACTCGGCCCAGGGGCAGTTGGCACACTAGAAGACGGTGCAGGTCAAGTACGAGATGTAGCAGGAGGCTGCTTAGAGGCGGGAGAAGCTCTAGAAGCCGTGGGAGCTGGATACTCGTTGTTGGAGCAGTGAGCACGCTGATGCCCAAGTTCTTTGCAATTAGCACAGTGTTCTGATGTTAGCATGTCAATCCTGTAGGAGAGCTGCCCACATCGGACGTTTAGGATCCGTGGGAACTTACGGAGATGCTCCTCTGATGGAAAGATGAGTCGAACACTCACTCCGACGAAAACTACGGACATTCTTATTAGCAGGATCCTTGGGCGCAGCTGAATGTGTGATAACAGGACCAACAATCTTACCACACTTACTAAGTGCAGTACATATCGCATCCGAGATTTCGGGGGGCTCCGGATGCAAGGAGACCTGAACAGGGTGCCTGGTGATCGGTTCAGCTTCAAGGTGGTGATCTTCCAGGTCAAGACCAAAGTTTAGAAGCGTGTCTGCATGCTCTTTGGATGTGAAATAAACAATCACCGTTCGCGGCCGGCGGGTGAGGTGAGTAATGGCTCCGGCTGGAAGAAAAGCAAGGAGCGTATCACAATGGACCTTCAACGGTGTATTCGGAAGAGCATCTAGGCACACTCCCACCTCGCGGGTGGAGTGAAGTTCCTGCGCAGCCGGTGAGAAGTGTGGAACGTCCAATTGAAGTGAGTCACCATGTATCTGGACAAGGGCATCCGCAAGGGGAAGGCGAGGCGCTTGCGTCGGTAGGGACGCACCTGAGGTAACGCTAGAATAAGAGCGGGAAGGCAATCCTCCACTGGAATGCAGAGGTGCAGCACTGGATGAAGGAGCTGACACAACGCTGGGCAGGGCTACCGAGGGCAGAGAAGCAACGCCCTCAGAGATATCCATTACGTCGTCGGCAGCATCAGAAGCAAATGACGTAGCATCACCACCAGGAAGGGTGCAGTCAGACAGTCGAAGAGTAGAAGAAGAAGAGCAATAGGCATCAGGAGGAGGACGAGATTCCTCATCATTAAGGACGGACGCTGATTGGTTTGCTCCGTCAGAGATAAGGATCGACGTAGTAGGAGAAGCTGTGACGAGAAAGGGAACGCCTCTCTTATCAGCAGTCGCCATCGCCGATGGCGAGGCCTAACTTAGGAAAAACGACCAACTGGTTGAGAAAATAAAATGTTGATATCTAACTGAAAAAGTACTCACCGACTAAGGAGATGTCTTTAATGAAAGATACAACCTTCGTCTTGAAGGCACGCGCAAAATTATAACGACAGAGCACACAAAACACACTCAGTAGTCGGCTAAACACGGAGCTCAAACAGACACGACTTACGTCTCATAAAGCAAGGACTGTTACGGCGTAGTTTGACGATAATTCCGTATCGTGTGTGGACTGGCCAGCACAGAGCTATGATCTTATTCCCATAGAGCACCTATGGGATGAATTAGAGCGTTGCATAAGAAGTTCGGAACCAAGACCTACTACTAAGCAACAGTTAGCTGCAGCATTATATACTGAATGGAAGTGCATACCTGTCGCTGTGTTCCAGTGCATGCATTAAGGCTAAAGGTGGACCGATACCGTACTAATGTACGTCAATAAATGCTATGTTATGTTCCTCTTCTAGGTGTCCAGTGACTTTTGTCAATATAGTGTATCTACCATATTTGATGAGTTCACGTGACATGACATAAGCGTCAATCAACCTGAATTATATGTTTAAGTTTGGATTACTCAGAATTTCTTTACTTTCTGTTTTTTACAGTGTTTGTCTCTGTCAGGGAGCAGAGGACTATGTCAGGCATATTTGGCCTTTACCCTCTTTGCTATCCTGTTGTTACATTATTACTAATTTGTTTGTTTTATTTATGTATTCAACAATGTACATTATTGAGAAAACTGAAATAAAAGTGATTGAAATAGATGAAAGTTCGTGCTTACTTAGTCATGGAATAAAAGATTGTCATCCTATGCACGATTAAAATAATTAAAAGTTAAAAAAACTGATGCTCCTGTACACACCAAGTGTGGTAAAAATGATCTAAATGACAGATTAAAACAACATAAGATCTTTCGATCCCTCTTGGGATCATCCTCAGATGTGCTCACGAATTGGCGATTCCGACCTTAAATAACAGAAGGGCAGGTGTCAGGATTCAATCTGTGCGTTCACTGCGCATGCCTGAGAGACAACACCTTGAATACCTTAACACCAGATATCATAGCCACCCACTCGGCGAGCCGGATCCTTCCGTGAATAATCCCAGGCATGGGATTGTGACAACACCTTGAATACCTTAACACCAGATGACATAGCCACCTACTCGGCGAGCCGAATCCTCCCGTGAATAATCCCAGGCATGGGATCATGATCATATGTAGAGGATTTTAGGAAGGGAGTGTCTGACACCAGGTCTTAAACAACCCTTAGAAGTAGGAAGCTAGGAGATTTGCGCTAGAGTGCCCGATAGGAAAGTGACACGGCAGCGAAGTAGAAAGGGGGAGGAAGACGTCTTTATTTATTACCGGGGGCCAGTACCCGGGGTCCGATGGCTTAACGTGCCCATGCGACGCACGGCGGATATTTAGTGGATCGAGCGTTCGTACCTGCCTGGGATCGAACCTGAGGCCCTTTCCGTGGCAGTCACGAACGTTGCCCACTCGGCTACCCACGGCCGAGATTGTGACAACACCTTGAATACCTTAACACCAGATGACATAGCCACCCACTCTGCGAGCCAGACCCTCTCGTGAATAATCCCAGGCATGCGCAGTGAACGCACAGATTGAATCCTGACACCTGCCCTTCTGTTATTTAAGGTCGGAATCGCCAATTCGTGAGCATATCTGAGGATGATTCCAAGAGGGATCGAAAGATCTTATGTTGTTTTAATCTGTCATTTAGATCATTTTCACCACATTTGGTGTGTACAGGAACATCATTATTTATTACTTTTAGTTATTTTAATCGTGCATAGGACGGCAATCTTTTATTCCATGACCGAAAGTGATTGATTGATTGATTGATTGATTATTATTCCTGATGAAGTCACCCGTGAGTGGTGAAAGCTTGCTGTTTGTTTACTTTATTATTGTACATCATTTAAACGGATTTAGAATTCAAGTTATGATCATTTTGGTGTAATCTAACCGATTCTTATAGCTTTAATCATATTTCTTTGAAAAATTTGTTTTTGGCAAAAAAAAAAAATTAGAAATAAAATCACGGGTGTCTTGAGTACCCCATTCCCAAATAAATCACGGCGGAAATCATAAGCCAAAGTATGGATAGGAAAGTCAAATATGCACAATTTTCCCACGCAATGAATTTTTACATTTGGTGATTGCCTGTTGCACAATGGTTTTAGTGTGCCTCCTCATTGAGTAGACGCCTTTTTAGCACGCCTTTTGTAAAAAAAAGATCGTGATCCTGTTATCGGTTTGTCCGTCCGTCCGTCCGTCAGTCCGTCCGCGTGTACCCACAATATCTCTGCAACTATTAGTCCGATTTGAAAAACTCTTTCTGCATTGGGAAGCTTGAAATATGCAAATGATGATCCTTCATTTCGTTTTTTTTTTACGATGTACAATTACGCCGGTAGAGGGCGTAAATGCAGATGATGTCGAATTCAAAAATACGTTTTATTCCACATATTGGCTTCCAAACATCCGATTAAAAACATTTTTTTAATCTTTCGATTCCATTTATGTCGAAGAGTATTTTAGATATAGTTACTTTTTCACGAATTTGTTGTTGTTGTTGTTGTTGACTGGAGGTTTAAGGACCACCGTGAGCAACTCAATGGGCTATAAGCAGTCGCCCGTCCCTAATTTAGGGTCACTGGTTCCAGGGAAGGGACAGAGACAGCGCCGTAAGACAAACACAACATCCATGCCAGACCGGGATTCGAACCCGGACCCCTTACGGACGAATGATCAGAGGCCAGCGCCTTAGACCACTGCGCCACCGGGGCGGCTTCACGAATTTCCTCACATTCGCCGCATGGGGGGGGGGGGGGGGTGAAGGTAAAATTAAATTACATTTTCCCCGATAACTCTTCTTCTAAAGCTCCGATATGAAATTTTTTTCTTCATCTCCTAATGGAAAATCTTTTGCATATAATTTCAAATTTTTGGTAAAGAATACTTTGGCCACCAGGGGGCGGGGGTAAGTGTCAATTTTTGCTTCTGATGTATTTACCATAAAATCGGAGCTTCTAAAATATCGATTGAAAAAATTCTTTCGTGGACTGATGCCACTCACATCGATAAACCTTTTCGGAATATTTTCTTCGTAAAATATTCCACAGTTTCTCCGCCAGGGGGCGTAGATGTACATATTATTTTTGTCAATATCTCTACTTCTAGGAGTCCGATTTGAAAAATTCCTTCTTTGATAGATAGTGTTTTCTGTGTGACATGTTTTTCATATAATTTCAAAATTTTCAAGTAATTCATAGATATTCCGCTAGGGGGCGTAAAGGTAAATTGCGTTTCCCCTATATCTCTGCTTCTAAATCTCCGACTTGAAAAATTCTTTCTGCACCGGATACAGCTCCTGATGGGAAATTGTTTGCACATAATTTCTAATTTTTGTAAAAAAATAGTTTGGCCACCAGGGGGCGTGAACGTTAATTTCCGCTTCTGTTGTATTTGCAGCAAAATATGAGCTTCTAAATTCTAAAAAAAACATCGTTCGTTGACATGTCGACAAACCTTTTAGAAACATTTTCTTCTTAAAATAGTGCATGGTTTCTACGCCAGAGGGCGTAGAGGTATATCTTATTTTTGCCAATATCTCTACTTCTAGGAGTTCGATTTGAAAATTTTCTTCTTTGTTGGATAGTGTTTCTAGTGCGACATGTGGTTCATATAATTTCAAAATTTTCAAGTAATTCATAGGCTTTCCGCTAGGGGGCGTAAACGTACATTGCGTTTCTTCCTACATCTCTGCTTCTAAATCTTCGATTTGAAAAATTCTTTCTGCCCCGGAGACAGCTCCTGATGGGAAATCCTTTGCACATGTTTTATAATTTTTGTAAAACAAATGGTTTGGCCACCAGGTGGCGTACGTCTTAATTTTCGCTTCTGATGTATTTGCAGCAAAATATGAGCTTCCAAAATTTCGACTGAAAAAAAAGTCGTTTGTTGACCGATACTACTCATGTCAGCAAATCTTTTAGGAACATTTACTTCTTGAAATAATGCATGGTTTCTACGCCAGGGGGCGTAGAGGTATATCTTATTTTTGTCAATATCTCTACTTCTAAGAGACCGATTTGAAAAAATCCTTCCTTGTTGGACGGTGTTCCCAATGCGAAATGTTTTTCCTATAAATTCAAAATTTACAAGTAAATCATAGTCTTTTCGCTAGGGGGCACAAAGTCAAATTGCGTTTTTTGTGTTATTTCTGCTTCAAAACTCCGATTTGAAAAATTCTTCCTGTATCGCATACAATACCTGATGGAAAATATTTTTCACATAATTTCTAATGTTTGGTAAAGAATGGTTTGGCCACCGGGGGCATAAGTGTTAATTTCTGCTTCTGATGTATTTGTAGCAAAATCTGGGCTCCTGAATACTCGACTAAATTTTTTTTCTTGGACCGATACCGCTCACATGGAAAACTCTTTTGGAATACTTTCTTCCTAAAATAATGCATGGCTTTCCCACCAGGGGACGTAAAGACACATCTTATTTTTGTCGATATCTCTGTTTCTAAGAGTCCGATTTGAAAACAGTCTTTCTATGTTGGAGAGCGTTTCCGGTGTGAAATGTTTCTCATATAAATTCATGTTTTTCTTAATGCACAAGTCTGCAACCAGAGGGCGTAAGCTCACGATTCCGTTTACAGCAATATCTGAGGAATTAAAAACCCGATTGAAAAGCTTCTTTCTTCCGTCAGATACTATTGCTTCCCATACCGGTTCCATTGACTTTGAATAGCTTTGATAAATTTAATTTGCGTCAGAACGGATTCAAAAGATGTGCTTTTTACACCCGAAAATTCGGTGTTATCTTTCTTGTTAATTCTAGCATTATTTTGGCCCATAAACCACGATTTTGACACATAAGCCAGTGCTGGTAAATCGTTGTTTTTTTAGGATAAGTGTGGGTGGAACAACGACTTCCGAATGACTCCGATGGAGTAACGCTTTATGCTCTCTGTCATTCTGTGGATAAGGGTGAGGGGATAATGGGCCGTCTCAATGATTATTAATGTCCCATTCAAGGTCACAAAAGGAGGGTAGGGCATACCAATGACCCTGGTTCGGCGGCATTTTTCTCACATAAGTTAGGAAAATTTTGCGCAGAGCAAACGCTCAATATGTAGATTGAAGGAAACTCTTTTTTCTCCTGTTTGCTCGAATAAAGTTAATATTCATAAGTACCATAATAACTATTCTTTTGTTTCAAAAATTCCAGACAAAAAGAATACCAAAAAGTGGGACATTTCTCGAGTAGTTCACCGGGAAATGTCCCGATATCCTGCTGGGCCAATTCGCCCACACTTACAAGGTATTCAAAACAGTTAATCTCCTTGGTCCCACGGTTACAGTTTACTCTCACGCAGCCATTACGAACAAGATATTTTAATCAATACTTTATAATTTACCCTTTTTGTTGGAATTCATTTCTGCTTTTCCACACGAATATTTGACACGTCTGCATTACAAGCATATATTTCCTTTAAAGCTACCACTAAGGTGGGAATTAATACTTACCGTTGGACTTGGTGTAGAAGGAACCACTAAGGAACCCAACTGAAATGAAATACAATGTTAATCAAAATGTGGCTCTTGTAATCCATATTAAAAAATCACTAGAAAAACAACAAAACCAAAATGCGAATTAAATGCCAAGCTCAAATTTCAAAATCAAGAATATAATTTTCATCTTCTACAAAATATTCTTCACGACTAAAAATAATGCTCTCAGAAAACAACAGCATATAATAATAAATAATGGCCGGATAACAATTTTTCGGTTGCTATGTGTTGATAAACGTGGAAGGAGCGATGTCTTTGTTTATTCACTGTCGCCACGTATTTAGAGGATTTTCACTACAACAGCATAAAAGTGAAAGAAGAATCAAATGCTAAGTTCAAACCGTAGAATTCTGTAGATATGTATTCAAGAAAGATTTATACAATCATTTCTCATCCACATACGGATAACAGTCAACATACCGTATCTCCCGTGTTTTAGTTCACAGAAACGAATGGGAAGAGAAGAATTAATTATTAATTAGAAGAATTAATTATTCACAAACACACAGATGGCATGTGCGTCTAGCATACTGAGACGTAAATCGGGAGATGCGGGTTCGATTCCCGTTCCGGGGTGATGTAATTCTCAAGCTTTTTGAAGGATGGATACATGGGAAATACTAAAATGTATGGCATCTATAGCCGACAATGAGAACAAAGAAAAAAAAAAGGTCTTATGAGCTATTTATTCTGTCTGATCTCCTGCAAAATATTGCTGCCACTCAACAATGATGCGCCGTTACCCATTTTCGTTTACATCGAATTTTTTTTTCTGGGGTTTGCAACGTCACGGAAAGATGCATAGCATCAAAATTATAGAAAGCTGTAATTAACTATGTATGACTACTGTTACACACTGAGGCGCCACAAGAACGGAAGTGTAAGACGTGAAGTTTTATAAATGGGAAAGGGCAGGGATTTCACAAGCAGTCTGAAGCTCATTAGATGTGAGAACAAGATATAATACACATGTTTTAAATCTGATGGACATGCCTTCAATAACTATATATTTTTCTACGTTTTTCTGTTTGATAGCGTATTATTTTATGCATACTTTTGCCCAAACTGCTACATCATTTTCTCGAAAAAGCCTTAAGCGATAAAGTGAAACTAAAACCAATTTGCAATCAGCATCAGCAAATATGAACAACGATTCCGAAAATAACTCAAACAACTTTTAATATGTAATATTTTGTAGACCCAAAAATAAAAAACAAAAATAAGTAAAAATTAGCACAGTATTTCTCTGCTATTTTGTTATTTGATAAAAGAAATAGTTTTGGTTATTACTTACAGCAACGTACTGCCATCCACCGCTTACTCTGACCAGCAGACTTTCTTCTTCCAGTACAAAAGCTAACGTTCCTAGAGGACTAATATCTGACATTCGTAGCAGAGTATCCATGTTCTTAAAAGTCACAGCCTAGAATAGTACAGAAATTGATAAGAATGACAATTTTCTCCATAAAAATATTAGCATGAAATAAAACACATTTAAAACATTTTCAGAACAGAAGCTAACCCCTCGCGCGGAAAGGAAATTTTTGCACCAGTTTCGGGTGCAGTTTTACACGTCATACTTTGTCCTTTGCCTTTGTATAGAGTTTTCTTATAATGTTTCACCAGTTCTAGTAACCTTGGAAGCTTACAATTCGCATTTCTTTCTGGAAATGTTAAAGGGCGTTATTTGCTCACATTCAGAAATGAAGGTGCGGCTGTACGTACGTTGCAAAGTTCGCTCATATTGTTGAAGTTTCTCAAGGGTAATATTCGATTATGGTTATGACTGTCAGTGTCATCATCATCATCATCATCATCATCATTGTCAACCATTATCAATCCACTGCTGGACGAAGGTCTCCCCAAGTTTCCTCCACAACGGTCTGTCTTGTGCCAGTCTCCTCCAGACATATTATCAATTACTAAATCTTTGATTATATCTTAGATAATGTCTTGGATTATACCTTTTCTTTGATTCCCGCCGTATAGCAAGCTTCCGCCTCGCCTTAGCTATGAGATCTGGCTATCGAGGAGAATGAAGCAGTGGCGGCTCGTGGTGTAAAATGCTGGTGAGGCGAACGGTCTTGATGTAAATGTAAAACAGTAACACATATGTTATTGAAAAATATATAAATTCGTATAACGTTATAGGAACATATATATATATCAGTGGCGTAGCCGGGGGTCGTGGTTTGCACCCCCTAAGTAGGCGAGACAGTTAGCTTTTTTCTAAGCACGTTTTATAGATAATTTCCCTATTTAAATTCATTGATTTTTACATAACTTACAATGCAATACAAATAAATTACATTGATACATAATATCAATGCAATTTCTTGATAATAGAACAGAAAGTAAAGCAAAGCAGCCAAAGAAGTTGCTTTATTAACTTTTTATTAAAACAACTATAATTTATTGCATTTTCTTCATTTTATTAAATTAGCTTCGTTTTGTATTAATGTCCAAGATGTGCGTACGTACCAATAGAGAAATATTTGTCGAAGCGCCCCCCCCCAAATTGTTACATGTACTTATACACAGTTATACAGCATAAATGCAGAACCCCCCCCACCCTCAAAAAGTTTCATGTCAAAGGCAGTATCACCCATCGGATATCTTTGAAGTCCTGGGTTCGAGTCGGCTGAATCATTAAAATCCACTGAGATTCGGAAGTCTCGTTAAGCCATTGGTCTCGGTTAGGCGCCTTGTTATAAACAGCTGTAAACCCCATCACTTAGGGCTTCAGCCCATGCCATTTAGCCCTTATATACAAATATTATTCAACAGTAATGGAATAAAATTATAGAAATATATGAAACACGGCGTGGGGAGTCTTTCTTCACGAAAAAATCCAAAAATATTAGAGGGAAAATGTGCATATACCACTATATATATATATGTGTGTGTGTGTGTGTAATATACGCTACTTTTGCAACAATATTTTTATGAAAACAATTATTCGATAATTTTACAACAAAGAAAGAAATATTTCAAATGTATTCTTTTATGTAATACACTTGAGCGAAAATACGCAATTTGTGCGGTTTCTTTAGCTAGTCAATGCGTCACTCACATCCCAACGCCAGTCGGAGATCCACTTCTTAAAAAATTCAAAGTAAATCATTTGAATAGAAATTGTTTTCTTACGAAATGTTTCTTGAGCTTGAATAAAAGTCACAGTTCGATTGGCATATTAGTGAAGGTGCATTTAGCACGGGTCATAGACTGAAGTCCAGGCTCGTGATAATTATTAGCTTCGTTTTGTATTAATGTCCAGGAGAAGTCAAGGAAGCACATTTCTATATAAAAAAAAGTATTAGGTAATTTAAACCTGGAATTAAAAACAGAGGAATGCGATATTAATTTGCTTTGGTCTCGAACAGAATGCTTTCAGTTTATGTTTTATAAATAAGTTCAATTCTGCGATCCTTTTTGGCTGCAAATTTGTCTATGATCAGATCATAAAATGGTTGAGTGGACATTAGATGGTTCAGCAATTCTTTCTCGATTGAAATTTTAGCGAGTGAAGACAAACGATCTTGTGCCGTTGTATTACGGAGGTAAGTCTTAATTCTCTTCAAACAAGAAAAACTCCTTTCAGCAGAAGAACTTGTTGATGCCAGTGTCAATACAAGAGAAAATAATTTGTAGGCTTCTGGTAACACATCTTTCAGCTCGTTTTCTTTCATTGTTTTCAAGGTTTTCTGAACACCGAGTTCCCTGAAGTTGTGATCATTATATAAAAAATCTAATTCGTTTTTTAGTCGTTGTGTGTCTGTAAAAATGTTTGGATAAATTTTTTGAGAGTGTTAAGGGCACTGGATGGAAATGACTCTGAATAACTATGGTATTTTGAGCTGTCAACTAGCTGCAGAAACTCGAGCTTTCCCATATCTTCAAATCTGGTATTTATTTGGACTATTATGCTGTCAACGATTTCGTAAAACAAAATTTTGTAATAGTTTTCCACTTCTTCTTCAGTCAAATGTTTCTTTTGGCGACATTTAGGACCTCCACTCAAACTAATTGATTCACTGAAATGTTTCAAGTAAGTGGTTACATTCCTTTTCTTATTTATTCGTTCGCAACATTGTTTAATTTGTTTTTGGCAATAACTGATATCTAAAGTCTTTTTTTGTAAAACATCAAATAATACATCCGTAATTCCAAAAATGTCATCAAAAATCAGTGATAAAAAAGCAAATTCAAAATTAGTGAAATTTTTCAAATATCCTATGGCTCCGTTGATTGATTCTGCCGTTGATTCCGGGTCATTCATTATGTTTTCAAACACATTCTTTAGTTTGTCCCATTCGCTTACAATTAAACGCAAAATGTGTGAAAGTGATGCCCAACGTGTTTCCGCTATTTGAGGAATCCGTTTCCCAACAACTGAATCTGCTACGTGGGTTCTCTTGGCAGATTTATGAAAAAATGAGGGCATGCTGGATACAGTTGCGAAATATATGCGACAATTTACAATACTTTTGCACCCCTGTTGTAGGACAAGGTTAAGGCGGTGGGCGAAACAGTGGGTAAACAAAGCTTGCGGGGCTTCTACCTTGACTCTTTTCTGCAGACCGCTCAACTCTCCAGCCATAACGCTTGCACCATCATAACACTGGCCTACTAACTTTGATTTAAAATCAAACTCCTCCAAAACCGATGCTAGCAGATCATACAGTGCCACAGCAGTCCTGTCAGTGCTGATATCATAAAAACCAAGGAAGCGCTCAACTACTTCACAATTTGAGTCCAATATGTATCTGACAATTATTGAACACTGTGATTTTTGAGTAATATCAGTTGTATCATCAACTTGCACTGAAAAAAATTTTGACTCATTAATTTCGCTTTTAACACATTCGTTTATATATTCATGAATACACTCCATTAAATCATTCTGTATCGTTTTAGATTGTCCAGAAAATAAGCTTCGTATTTCTTCAAAATGTGCTTTTAATTCTGGGGTGCTCCTACGAAGTAACAAATGGAACATCTCCTTGAAATTACCTTTATTTAATGAGGAAATAGATTCATCATGTCCTCGAAAAGGCAGTTCTTGCTTGCTTAGAACGACAACTAAATCGATTATATGTTCCATAAAAAGCCTATTTAGTCTGACCTTTTCATTAAACTTAGCTTTATGAAGAGCAGCATTTTCTTTGAGCATATCAGAAATAGTGTTTATATTTTTTTCCATCCGTTTCAGACCTACGTGATTAGTTATATGCTCTTTAGAGCTTTCGTGCAATTTTGCACTACGAGAAAAGTTTTTCAGATCAAAATAACCCGTTGTATTCCACACATTTTTCTTATTGCTCAAAAGTAAACATGGCCAGCAAAAGAGAGTTTGCTTGTAATAGCTACCAGAAAGCCAGGGGAAAATCTCGTACCATGATTTATTGAAAGACCTAAGAAACGATTTGCCGCACTTCTTATCTTTAGATATTGAACTTATTACAGGTGTCGGTCTTCCAGATATGAGAACATCCCTTTTATTATAATCTTTCCAATGTTTAAAAGGAATTTCTTCCAGAACACAAATCACGTCGTTTATTGGGCCATTCATATTTTCCAACCCAAATCAAAATATGCTGTTTAGTAACAATAACAAAATAAAAAAGAAGAAAAACTCAACATTACTATGAACTAGCCAACACCCGCAAAAGAGAGGATTGAAAACACACTACAAAAAGTTAGACTCAAATATACTCTGACGAATAGTTAAAGCTACGTAGAAATCATCCTACTTCAAAGCATAGAGAGGCGAACGGCGTCATCGCCTGTAAAACCACTTTTTACCAAGGTCATCTGCTCATTTTCCCGCGCCCATTGGATACACAATCCTTGGGTTCTCCAATAACAGCAGAGATGCGATTCCAGTTTAAGCGAAATGGAGGGTCGCCTCAGAAATTTCCTTTCTCTTACTGGAAGTCCGGCACCTCCTTAGGTAGACCTCGGACCGTGGGGGTGGGGGGTTCACTCTGTAGGGCTCTTCTCTGATCCCCAGTTCCCAAAACCGGCTTCTCATCGAGACGATTCAGCCGGTCGCCTCTAAGCGCTTAAAACATGCAGCTGCTTTGCAAAAATAATGATTCATTCCTCTTCTTGAAAGCCTTTTTTTAACCTAATTCATGAATCACAATGTAAATTTCAGTGTTTCATTTATCCTGCAAAGTTCTTATATCTTCGTTACTGACCGAAGTTTTTTTTTTTCACTTCTCATTCTGCGGAATTTCAGGTGAGGCGGCGCCTCACTTGCCTCATCTGACGGGCCGCCACTGGAATGAAGGCGTACTTCCTTAGAAGAATTATTACATCGACCAAACTCAGTCTAGTACACGCAATTAAAAATTAAAACAGCAAAACTTCATTATTCCGTTAACTATTTGCTTCGCGGATTTCAATAGCTTCCCGTTCAGGGTCCTCGTGCTGACCACGTGCTGCCTTTCCACAATGCTTTCCGTGAAACCCGATGAACAAAGGAATTCTCCTTCCCTTCCACCACGCCGTACCCCAGCGATACCCGCAGCCCTTACGTCAAACCGGTGTCCAAACTTCGACTCTCTCTTCTTGACGATCAAAGCTAGATTCTTCCCCGCAAGCCTACCTTGGCCCTTCCGGCCAACTCTCTCCTCCCGCACCCAGATCAGCTCATATGTAGAGGATTTTAGGAGGGAGTGGTTGTTTTAAGATCTGACCCCAGGTCTTAAACAACCCTTAGAAATAGGAAGCTAGGAGATTTGGGCTAGAGTGCCCGATAGGAAAGTGACACGGAAGCGAGGTAGAAAAGGGGAGGAAGACGCCCTTATTTATTATTGGGGGGGGGCAGTATACGGGGCCCGACGGCTTAATGTGTCCATCCGAATCACTGCGGATATTTAGTGGTTCGAGCGCTCGTATCTGCCTGGGATCGAACCCGAGGTCTTCTCCGTGTCAGTCTCGAACGTTGACCACTAGGCCACCCGAGACCCTCTGAGAGTACTCTACTGCTCGTACGCAAGAAAAAAAAACTAGTTACCCCGGCCAGCACGTGAAGTACCTCGAGGCCAGGAATCCGCAAGCGATTGCAACCTTGCATGTACACAAAAGTGGCAAGACAACTTCTCTAACAGAAAAACTCGAGCAGCTGACTCTTCAAGCTCAGGATGAAAATGTTTCACGTTGTGAAGAATGTTCACAGTTCTTTGCTAAAGCAACAAAATGGCGGAATGAAACGTCCGTCCGCACGTGTTTATCACAACATTAAAATTAGATGAATTAATAATCGACTGCTGGATCGCGGGCGACCCTTACAGTCAGTTTCATTCGGCCTATTTGAGGCGGTATTGAAGATCTAAACTCCAAAAAAGTTAGGATTTTGACCTCCCTTTTCTGTATTTTTCACACCTAAATGACGTCTCACGTTCAGTTCGGCTTCATCACCAAGTATAACATTAATGATGTAACGATAGGGGAAACGCATAAAATCTTTCTATGAGTGATCCCCCTTCCCAACTTCTTCTGACGTAATTAAAGAAGGTAAACGCCAATTCCCATTTAGAATATGAAATGACACCTCACTCTACAATACCCTATTTACTATACATACCCCAATAAAAATACTTAATCATTATAATAAAAATACTTTATCAGGTTAATAAACTACAATGAAAATATTAAAGTCGCTGCCCCGCGTAAACAGTAAGAAGTTTCTTTAGGAAGGAAATTGGACCAAATGTAGGCTCTCTGAAATCAACTGAAATCACATATTTGAGATACATTCCGCATTTTGCTGCTTAACAAAGATTACAAGTTCTTATATTAGTGTGATTTTCTTGTGAATTAAATTAGACCGTAAAAGTTTAAATTTGGCTCAATTTCCTGCTAAGCAATGAAGAATCCATGCACATTAAATAATCTCATATACTTTTACAACATTAGATGAAATTCTCATAAATTAGTTTCCTGAAAATGCTGTATAGTCACAGTTTGATTGTGCCTCCTCCATTGAGATGCTTTGGGGTGCTGTGTAAATTTTGTCGAGCAGTGTATATCTTAGTATATAGATCGTAATGTACACTAATAAATGAGAAATTTATTTATACAAGGCAGAAAGATAGATGGGGGAAGGGGGCGCAATATTTTGGGGTTTGCCCCGATCGCAGAAATACCTACCTATGCCTCTGAGTCATAAATTTAAATGCTCTGCGCAGTAGAAAATTTAAATATATATATATATATATTAAAATACATACTTCCGGAACAACAGTTGGCCTCATCACTGCCTCTAGTGAAATTCCGGAAGAGAACGTAACTGGGTGTCCTGGCGTGTCATGTAAATTTTGTCGAGCAGTGTATATTTATGCATGTAGATGCTAACGTACACTAATAAATTAGAAATTTATTTATATAAGACAGAATGAGGGCGCATTATTTTGTGGTTTGGGCCGCGGGTGGCCTAGTGGGCAACGTTCGAGACTGCCACGGAAAGGATCTCAGGTTCGATCCCAGGCAGGTACGAACGCTCGATCAACTAAATATCCGCCGTGCGGCGGATGGGCACGTTAAGCCGTTGGACCCCGGGTACTGGCCCCCCGGTAATAAATAAGGGCGTCTTCCTCCTCCTTTCTACTTCGCTTCCGTGTCAGTTTCCTATCGGGCACTCTAGCCCAAATCTCCTAGCTTACTATTTTTAAGGGTTGTTTAAGACCTGGGGTCAGACATTCCCTTCCCAAAATCCTCTATATATGATCTGATCTGATATTTTGTGGTTTGCCCCGGGCGCAGAAACGCCTATGACTCAGAAATTAAAATCCTCTACGTAGTGGTGGAACATTTAAAAATATATATATATTAAAAGAATACATACTCCGGGAACAACAGTTGGCCTTATGACTTCCTCTGATGAAATTCCGGAAGAGAGGGTCCCGGGGTATCCTGGTGGGCCTTGAGGTCCTGGAGGACCCGGTGGACCAGGTGGACCCGGAAGGACCTGGAAACCTGAAAATGTCAATAGAAATCCATATCAGCAAACTGCAGAGGAAAGCAAGTCCATATTAGTACGTTTCGGTATAACGTCTTGACGTTCTGAATGTGAAACACAATAATGCATTTGGGAAAATATTTGAAATTTAAAATTTGCAGGTATAAGTTCAAAATATTAAGAAGTGAAATTTTTGTAGAAAGAAGTCTTCTCGATTAACATACAGAATTACAGTTACTTTAAAGCTCTTTATAGCAATCATCAACTGGACAGCAGTCATAATGAAAAAACATGCTTCTTTTGTGTTGCGGGATATTCAGTTATTTAACAAGATAACTAAAATGAATAATACACACCCATAATGAAAATAATGAATAAATTCTCAAAAAATACATCTGTATTGTAGTTGAAAAACCGTATTTTATGCAGCCTTAAAAAACATTTCTTCTGCACATACGGTATGCCGAATGTTGTCGTCGAACATTATTAAGGTGTTATTCAGCTTTTCATATTTACGAAACGATTCGGGTTGTATTTTCAAGTCTGATGTGACACAGCTTTCTTGTGGAAACGGCTAGTTCGGTAAGATGTATCCTTTCTCGTTCAAGGTCTTTGTGATTGGCTGCATTTTAACACAACGCCATCTGCTTTGTCTTTCTTTTGCCATTTGCTGTCTGCGGAGAAAAAAAAATGCGTCGTATTTTTCTTCGATGCAGAAACACGAATTTCCTCACATTCGCCAGTCTTGAACTGTTAACAAATTTATGGTTTACTTCTCCTAGTTATGAGATATACACACAATTTCATAAATCAGTCATATTTTTAAAAATGAATCGCCCCAAATCACTTTTTTTGCAAACGTAGTTTAACAACAAAAACTTGAAATTTTTGTTCGCCATTTTGTAATGAAATCTTTTCTTTAAAGTGGTATCTACATTAACACATTTAAATTTTTTACTTCAAGTTGAGATATGTATAGATGGGACAGTTAACCAACATGTATGACCTAAGTGAAAGGTTTTAATTAATCTTTCATTCAGAAGCCTAAAAGTGCCATTCTGGCGGTGTTAATTTTTTTGGCACACATTACAGATTCTTGTTTTTCCTTTTTTTTTTATTAACTCCACCGAATTAGGTAAATGAAGTTTCCACCTAAATCTGTATTTAAAACTACAGCATAAGAATTTCTTGAATAAAATCTTGGCAACTACGCCACAAAATATTAAAAAAAGATCAATATTTAAGTCAGATGTGACACAGCTTTCTTGTGGAAAGCAAAAATGAAAAATTATACTTACGATATTTCTCAGTGATATATGCTTATAATCTAAATTCAAACACATATACTTTTTCATTCATTCTACAAGCACGAGAATAAATCAGAAAGTATACATTTATGTTTCTTTTTCGAGGTGTAGCATTTACAATAAACTTTTGACATTATACAAAAGAAAGACGAACACATAAGATATTTCAGCTGTTTTTCTGGCATTACATTACACCTGCTGTTGCAATATTTCAAACATGGCACTTCTCCTGTTGGTGTCGATTCCGGAGGGAAAATAAAATGCTAAATGATTTGTTTATGGAAGAAAAATAGTAAGTGTTGATGATAATAAAGAAACCCAGGAATTTTTCAGAAAGAAGGCATGATCACATCAGTTACGTCTGTTCATCGACAAAAGAAAGTTAGTTTGAATATTCAATAAGTTCTTGGGAAGTTCAAATCAAGAAAGTGAGAAACACATCTTATTGATGGCATGATTAATTTCAGTTTACTTGTACAGACTCCGTTCTCCCATAAAGCAGTTTATCAAAATCAGACCTGGAATCATTTCTAATTATAAAGCAATTAAAAAGTACACAATTATCTAAAAATAAAAACTCATGTAATTACACATAAAAACAAGTCAACTGTGGAATATCTAAACACAAACACGAATGGATGTTTCACTTATTTCATCTGCTCGCTCAAGAAAGAGATGTGGCCTGATAGACTCAAAAGAAATGTTCTAAAATGCCAAAGTGCACTATGAGAATTTTGGCTGAAATCAAATCAAATCATGATACTTTAATTTTAACAAAGGAAATGCATGTATCCTTACCTTTGGACCTGATCATGGCCCTAAGACCTTTTGTTCCTCGGTAAGCTTGAAAAAAAAACGCAATATCGGTATTTATTCCAAAAGTTGTGCAGAACATAACAAAATCATTTATGAAAGTAAAGCTGTAAACTACAGCAACGCAATTCACCAGATTCAAAAACAGGGGATACTGAGTACTTTGGTTTTAATATTTGGTTCGTGTGAATTAAATGTCCGGTGCAAACAAGCAGTGGAGACAGGCCCCCCACCACAGCGGAATGGAACCACCCACAGATGTTGAGGTATTACGTCACAAAGTTACTATAAATAGCTAGCACGTGTGTGAAGAACAAGGTTCCGGCGTGGTTTGTTTGGAAGTAACGTGGCTTGCAAAGGAAACATGCAGACGACGAATCCGAGAGTCATCTTGCTGTATGAATTTAAACTGGGCCATTCTGTAGGAATTGCCGTTCGAAACGTTAAAGCGTTTATACAGCCAACGAACAACCATTCGGCGATGGTTTGCGAAGTTTCGAAGCGGAGATACGGACTCTCAAAAGGAAGGACGTGGCCACCGACATGTTGCTGTTTCTGACGATGTTCTGTTACATGTGGTTGAAGCGGACCGCCGAAAAACGTGTCGTGAGATAGCGGCAGAGGTAGGTGTCCACCACACGACAGTTGTTCGGCGTCTGGCTGCGCTGAGTAAGGTAAAAAAAAAATGGACATCTGGCTGCCGCATGAGTTGACAACTGCCAACAAGGCTAGGCGTTTGGAAATCTGCACGTCACTGCTTTCCAGGAGTAAACAGGAACCTCTACTGCATTGAATCGTCACATGCGACGAGAAGTGGGTCTTTTATAATAATCGGGAACGATCTGCAAAATGGTTAAGCAAGATACAGCGTGCTGGACGGCATCCTAAGTCACCTTACACACCAAGAAGATGATGTTAATTGTCTGGTGGTCCACAGGCGGGATAATTCATCGGAGTTTCTTGTCAAGAGGCCAAACCATCACTGAAGAACGTTATTGTGCTGAATTACACCAGATGCACCGGAAATTGCTGCAGGAACAACCGGCTTTGGTCAACAGACATGGTGTTCTTCTGCTTCACGACAACGCCCGCCCTCATGTCGCACAACGAACGATGCTGACACTAAGTACCTTTGGCTATGAAGCACTGCATCATCCTACCTATTCCGTGGACTTGTCTCAAACAGACTATCATCTGTTTCGTCGCCTGGATAACTTCCTGTCCGGGAAACAGTTCACGACAGACAACGAGGTTTAACGTGCAGTTGATGACTTCTTCGAGTTCCAGCCACAAGACGTTTTTCGTTCTGTTTTTCGTAGTTGTCCTCTCATTCGCATCAACCCAATAGTATTCGCATCAACCCAATAGTATTTGTATCAACCCAATAGTATTCGCATCAACCCAATAGTTTTCGCATCAACCCAATAGTATTTGCATCAACCCAATAGTATTCGCATCAACCCACTAGTAGTTGCATCAACCCACTAGTAGTTGCATCAACCCAATAGTATTCGCATCAACCCAATAGTATTCGCATCAACCCAATAGTATTCGCATCAACCTAATAGTAACTCTTACATAATCCCTCAGATCGTAACGCTCTATTAAAAGAAACAGAACGTGTGATTGCATTCTTCTGAAACACTGCCCAACTGCATGTCCCAGCTAAGAAAGAGAATTTTACTTATAATCGTTAAATTACTGACAGAAACTTACTTTCAATCCATGCGTGATGAGGAACAGGGACAAGAGCGCGAAAATCGGCCTGATTATCGAAATCTTGATATTTCCCCCCTGCCACAATGCGTGTGATTAAGAATATCTTGTCAAAAATGTACTTTACAAATATGATTCCTCCAATTTCTTTACTGAATATGTTAGTACCTGGAATTTTTAAGCTCTCTCTTTGTGCTTAACTGGTGTACTCTTCCTCCGATGTCGTAAACAAAAAACTGAAGTGTATCAAAACTGATGAAATAAATTTGTCTTATTATATATCGGCTCAGAAGAAAAGAAGAGATATATATACAGCTTGCAAAAATTATTGAATATTAAACACTGAAAAGTTCAAGAGACGGTCAAATAAAGGAACAAAATTAGCAGAATATTATAAAAAAATTTAAATACACATCCGCCCGCTAGATTAGAATCCTTTATGCAGATGCACGGAAACGTCACTTACGCATCCGTACAAAATATACGGTCACGCGCGTCACTACCCGATGTAGGCAGGCAAATATTTAAGACTGCTGTTTGTCAGTAGTGTTGATCACAATGGGAAAAACAAAGGATCTTTTGGAGTTCGGTGAAGGACTTATTGTGGGTGCCCAGCAGAGCTAAGTTCGGGCTCAATTTTAAGAGCCCAAGCCCGAAGTATGTCAGCCCGAGCCCGAATTTTATATTGCAAGATAGAGCCCGGGCCCGAACGAGCCCGAAAACTATGATTAACCTGTTTAGGCATTAAAAAGAGAAAGTCTTCTCTTCTAGACTTCCAGTCTTTCCTACCCGTGCAATTAACCGATGTCTTTCTCAACTGCGGAGTGGGAAAGGGATGTCCATCTATTTCTATAGTTTCTTTGACCATTCATTTCTTCCTCAAATGTTTCTGGGGGCAGGGTATCAGGAAATCAGGAAAAATCGGGAGGCATATTAATCTACGTCGTACGTTGCTCAATAGAATTAGTAGGGAGCTGCTCCTTTGAGGTAGGGGGCAAAATTTCGTCAGCTTGCTATCTACTATCTATAGTTCTTATAGAAACTTTTCCTTCGCAGAAATGGAATTTTGTTACCCAAACCCGGAATGATAGCTCTACCGAATTCCTACTTCCCATCTAGACCCAGTTGCCAAAGAATTCTATTATTCTATTTAACAACTCGAAAGTGTAAAAAAAGTCTCGTGTGATAAATCATGTAAAATCATATTAAAAGAATAAGGAAGAAAATTCTCTCCCTCTCTCAGAGCCCGAACCCGAACTCCAGTGAGTACTACGCAGCCCGAGCCCGCCCAAGCTCGAACCGGGCTCTGGCTCGGCCCGTCTCAGCTCTGGACTGCCCGGCGACGATTTTGAAAACAGCGAAGCTGACTGGTCTCTCCAAAGGTGAGATATCCCGAGACTTTAATCAGGGGTAAAATAACCCACATTGCTTATTTAATAGGCGTAACTAGGGTGCGACGACACGACAACCTGTCAGGAACGAAATCGTTGTCGTCTGAGAAGGCTTGTACGGAGAAACAGGACTGTGTTGCAACTGACGAAAGCATTAAATGAAGGCTATTCGTGACCCATGTCTCACCGAATTATGCACAAGAAACTGAATATAACCGGTATTGGCAGTCGCATGCCTATCGTACGGGAACCACTGATTTTTGGGAAGAACCGGAAAGTTCGTGTACAGTGGTGTAAGGAACACAGTGAATGGACATGGGAAAATAGTCACGTGGCCTGACGAGTCACGGTACACCTTGTTCTGTACCGACGGTAGGCAGAGAGTTAGCCCCATAAAGCAATGGACCCAGCTTGCCTTGTAAACACATCTCAAGGTTCCGGAAGTGGTGTTGTGGTGTGGGGCATGTTCTGTTTGTACGGAACAGGTTCCCTGATATTGCTGGAAAGTCGGGTGTTCTAAAAGAATTACCTGAACATTGTTGCCGATGAAATCCATCCTGCAGTGTTGACTTTTTATCCAGAAGGTGACGGCTCCTTCATGAACGAAATGCTACTGTACACGGCGGAAGATGTGATCAGCAGTGATTCAGCAAACATTACAGCGACTTCCACCATATTCCCTGGCCACCGAACAGCCAGCATCTGAACCCCATTAAAAATGTATGGGGCATGCTAGAAAAACAGATCTGGGAGCAAAGTTCTCATCCGTCGAATCTGAGCCAGGTAGAGGAGTGTCTAGGGAACGTCTAGTATCCTGCAGATGCAGATGCACTCCAACACCTTGTGGAATCTAGGACAAACCGCACGTGTGCTGTAATTCGGGCTAAAGAAGGTCCAACCCGGTACTGAATAAAAGTTTATAATTCAGCGGGCGGTATGTGTAGTAACGCATTTTGTTTGTAATACATCAAACAAATACAGGACACTTTAAAGATATTTTTTTTTTAATTTTTATACCTACCTCTTCCACCAATGTCATTTGTTCCATCCCCCCAAGGGAAAGTTCGACCTGGCGGACCAGGCGGCCCGGGTATTCCAACTCCAGCAGGTCCTGGTGGGCCAGGTGGACCGGGTAGGCCTTCTATGGGTTCACCTGCAGGTCCCTATCGATAGAAAGAAGAAAATCAGTGAATAAGAAAGCTTTTCTCACCAAACCCAGTAGTTTTCAGCAATCTCTAAGCTTAGCATATCTCTGAGCATCAGTCCCACTGGTACAGTGAGACGCAATGCGCTGACGTGTCTCAGTTCCCCCGTTTCCTCCCATGATGCTTCAGCAGCGGGGTGCATGCACCCAACAAGGACTGGGGGAAAATCCTGCCCGTGTTTTAGCGGTCGCTGGTAAACCTACACCCTATTAGAGGTCATTACGCATCATTTGCTGTATGTGTCGCCACAATACTGCCTTCAGTTTGTTGAAATAACTTCTGTATCGTGTGTTTTGTCAAGATCATGCGCCTCATATACATGTTGTCGATGCAAATCCATCTTGTGTCTGTCCGTACACAGTCTTTATCACAATTTCCCCTCATTTTTCTAAGCAATGCATTTTTGAGTTTAATACATACAGAACTTAGTCCTTCCTTGCAAGAAACAAAAGCGGTTGTGAATGGATTATAAATTAGTTCTCTGTTTACTCTTGCTCTGAATTTTTCTCTTTTAGCTTGTCTTGACAAAGCCACATTTATTCATACGGAAACTTTGCTTCCGTTCTTTTTTACTACGGGGTTGTTTCACGAGAAAAACTTTTGCCATTGCGTGAATACCAAGTTAATTCAACCACGAAATATTTTAAATCTCATCACTACCACTTTGCCCAAGTATTAAAGTGTACTCACAAAATCTTTTAAATAGACACTGAGTTAGCTATTCATTAGGAACATCTACCTAATAACGCTTTGGTTCATCTTTCTGTGCAATCAAGGCTTGCAGACGTCCAGGAACAGATTCCACAAGGTGTCGAACATCCTCCATGCATAATTTGACCCATTCTCGCTGCAGCAGCTTCGTCAGATCACGTTCATTCCGTGGAGGATTGACAGTTCTCACACCCCGTTGTATTAAACCACACAGATGTTCAATTGGGGTTCAATTAGAGGAGTTTGGGAGTGCCAAGGCAATGTGGGAATTCATTTTCATGATCCTCCAACCACTCAGTACTTATAGAAGCCCGATGACACGGTGCGTTGTCCTGTTGAAAGACATCGTCTGGGCAAACCTTCTGCAAATATGGATGCAGATGGACGACTAACAGGTCTCTGTAGCGTTCACCATTCAGTGTTTGTGGGATAATAACTAACGAACCAAGAGCTTGTCAGGAAAAAGCTTCCCAGACCAGAACATCACCTATACTGGCCTGCTGAACCCCGATTGTGCAACCAGGAGATAGGGCTCCATGGTGTTTACGCCATATGCGAACCGGGCCATCAGCATGGTGCAGCAGGAAATGGAACTCATCACTACAGACGACCTTCTTCCATCTGTGCAACCAGGGGATAGGGTTTCATGGTGTTTACGCCACATGCGAACCCAGCCATCAGCATGGTGCAGCAGGAAACGGGACTCATCACTCCAGACGACCTTCTTCCATCTGTGCAACCAGGGGATAGGGCTCCATCGTATTTATGCCATATACGAACCCGGCCATCAGCATGGTGCAGCAGGAAACGGGATTCATCACTCTAGATGACCTTCTTATATCTGTGCCACCAGGAGATAGTTCTTCATGATGTTTACGCCATATGCGAACCCGGGCATCAGTATGGTGCAGCAGGAAACGGGACTCATTACTCCAGACGACCTTCTTCCATCTGTGCAACCAGGGGATAGGGCTCCATCGTGTTTATGCCACTTGCGAACCCGGCCATCAGCATGGTGCAGCAGGAAACGGGACTCATTACTCCAGACGACCTTCTTCCATCTGTGCAACAAAGGGATAGGGCTTCATGATGTTTACGCCATATGCGAACCCGGGCATCAGTATGGTGCAGCAGGAAACGGGACTCATCACTCCAGACGACCTTCTTCCATCTGTGCAACCAGGGGATAGGGCTCCATCGTGTTTATGCCACTTGCGAACCCGGCCATCAGCATGGTGCAGCAGGAAACGGGACTCATTACTCCAGACGACCTTCTTCCATCTGTGCAACAAAGGGATAGGGCTTCATGATGTTTACGCCATATGCGAACCCGGGCATCAGTATGGTGCAGCAGGAAACGGGACTCATCACTCCAGACGACCTTCTTCCATCTGTGCAACCAGGGGATAGGGCTCCATCGTGTTTATGCCACTTGCGAACCCGGCCATCAGCATGGTGCAGCAGGAAACGGGACTCATTACTCCAGACGACCTTCTTCCATCTGTGCAACAAAGGGATAGGGCTTCATGATGTTTACGCCATATGCGAACCCGGGCATCAGTATGGTGCAGCAGGAAACGGGACTCATCACTCCAGACGACCTTCTTCCATCTGTGTAACCAGGGGATAGGGCTCCATCGTGTTTATGCCACTTGCGAACCCGGCCATCAGCATGGTGCAGCAGGAAACGGGACTCATTACTCCAGACGACCTTCTTCCATCTGTGCAACAAAGGGATAGGGCTTCATGATGTTTACGCCGTATGCGAACCCGGGCATCAGTATGGTGCAGCAGGAAACGGGACTCATCACTCCAGACGACCTTCTTCCATCTGTGCAACCAGGGGATAGGGCTTCATGATGTTTACGCCATATGCGAACCCGGCCATCAGCATGGTGCAGCAGGAAACGGGACTCGTCACTCCAGACGACCTTCTTCCATCTGTGAAACCTCCATGGTGTTTATGCCACTTACCCGGCCATCAGCATCGTGCAGCAGGAAACGGGACTCATCACTCCAGGCGACCTTCTTTCACCTGTGTAACCAGGAGATAAAGCTCCATGGTGTTTATGCCACATGCGAACCCGGCCATCAGCATGGTGCAGCAGAAAACGGGACTCATCACTCCAGACGACATTCTTCCATCTGTCAATGGTCCATTGCCGACGTTCCTTTGGCCCATGCGAGGCGTCATCATGGTTAACCTCGTTCGTGTCCGGTAGTGAAACCCCAGGCGAAGCAAGTTACGGTGCATGGTGCATGTGGAAATAGGTCGAACTGCACCGCTGTTGTGCTGGTGGGTGTGCTGGGTGACCGTTGCACGTCGTTGCTGAGATACCAGTCGAGACACCCGACGCTCATCTCTAGGATCAACAGCTCGTGGTCGACCAATGAGAGCCCTTCTGGTGGATGTCTGTGAGTGGTTGATCCAGTCCTGGTACACTATTGATACAGCAGTACGGGAGCATCCAACAAGTGAATTACTGGTACCTACCCTCACAGGCGAATTTACGGGGGTGCACGGCAACCCCAAGGATTCGTGGGGGAAAAGAAATAGTATAACTTTGAAAACATAAACATTACAAAAAGTATGAGTTAATTTGATAACAAAAGAAAACTACCACCCTATGTATTGCAAGGTATGCGACAAAGTAAAAAGAAATTATTATTATCATTATTATTAGACGTATGTTTGAAGATTAGCATATATTCAACGATGAGGAGAATCAACAACTGGCTGAGATCAACTATGAAGGAAGAAAGGCTTTCCAATTCGATGGTTTTATTTTCTGAGAGCGAAATTGCAAAAACTGTAGATTATGACCTCATAGTTGACACTATAATGAATTAGCTTTATTTGCTTTCCGCTAAGCTAATTATAATGAATAAGCTCTTTCTACCAGCTAGCTAATGATAATAATGAAGCTTTCCTACTGATCTAAGTATAATGCTTCTGCTACTGAATGATATGCTTGTACTAAGCTTCAAATAGTGAATTCAAATGGTTGTTGTTACTAGTTAATTAAGAACATGAATAAAGTCTCCTGCTAGTAGTGTAGTAATAGTATTGAACAAACTTATAACTGGTAGTAATGTGGCAGCAGTAATTAGAATGAATAAAGTCTTAACGCTGGTTGTTAATGGTAATAAACTAATGATATAAACCTAACAGCCAGACAGAGGTCTGACAAAAACTATTAATTGAGAAAGACGTACTTACTCAAAGCTCTTTTATTATGTAACTCTTGGTCATCCAAAGCATACACACACAACTTGTTTCACAATAATGAAGAATCAAACTAATCACATAGAACGAAACTCTCTCCTTCACAACAACAACGCTCCTCTAGTATAACAACAAACGATCTCCCTATAACAACAAAATCTCTCCTTCGCTATCGATGAACGCGCCTATATATACTGGCTACCACCACGTCATGACTTACACTCATTGCCAGATCTCATTCATCGGGTGAAATAATATTTCGTTCAGTAAGAAGATAATTTACATAGTAAAATAAAATAACCAGAGATAGTAAAATCAAAAAGAAAGTGAATATAGAGTATACGTTACAACACTTATTTGAGGAAAGAAGGAAGAAAAATATTTTTGGATTAAAATTGAGAACAAAAAGCAAATCTTGTTTTGGTAAATTTTAGTACGTAAAGATTTCATGCTCTAAATTGTTTTCTGAGTACTGAAAATGTTTTAAAATAAAACATTATGCGAATACTTAAGTGTTTCATGTACTGTAGTTGTCCTAATTCATTATTAGGTCTAAATAAATGTTATGAAATCTAAACTTATTTAAAGAGTGGCCAGTAAACTTATTTAAATTAGCCAGAATCAGGCCTGAAAGAATGACTTTTGTTTGTGCTTTGTTCTTAATACAATCAAAATATTGCCCCTTTTTTATGAGGGTTTAAATTTCACCCCTGCAATCCCCCTCTCCTCCCACAACCCAAATTAGACACCGTAAATCCACCTATGCCTACTCTCTGGGCCCCAAGTATCTGACAGCGGTCAAATTGCCTATGTCGCCACGTCTTCTTATTACTGGCAAACGTTTACTGATTACGTACACACGATAATTGTGCACAATTTATAATAGCCGCACGTGACGTTGATATCACGTGGTACTTACTTCGTTATCGCTTTGCATATGTAACACGAAGGGAGGGGGAGGGTTCCTAATGGAAAGCTAAATCAGTGTATATCCCTCGCAAAAGATAATGTAGCTCTGTATCTTGCAGACATATTGTGATGATGCTCTAGGGAGACGTTAGGAGTAGTTCCAGAATATTTTGTCCTCACATGAGCCAGAGTCATAGCGATGGGGGCGGCCACCCTGGGCGCCGAGCGGGAGGAGGGCGCCATCGATATGTATATATTTTTTATAAATGTAAAAAAAATGTGAATTTAATTTATAAGTGTAATTAAAAAAATGTATAAAATGTAAACTTCATTATGCTTTAGGGACAAAATGGTGACCAGATTAACGCACCTGGCAATTCTGTCAATAGAAAAAGATATTGCTAAAATTATTAATATGATCAAATAATAAATGATTTTGCTACTATTAAAGCTCGAAAGGTGCATTAGTAAATACAAAATCTTTTTGTTAAGACTTAAGCATAATTTTATGCAAATGCTACTTGTACATATTTTTTCAGTTGTTCATATGCACTTGAGGTAGCAATTAATTATAAATGAAAATTATTCTTCATTCAAATTATGTACAGTGTTTTTTCTTTCTTCTACAATCCCTCTTGAAGCTCACATAATCACCACAGGCTATTGAATAGGATTAACTATATAAGTTATTTAAAAAAAATATATTATGAGTAATATTTTATACATGTATAAAAAATTAACATTTTGTCACTATTTCATACAATTAGCAAATTATATACGGGACAATAATTGCAAATAACAATAAAAATCGCAATATTTTTATTATACAGGTATTGTACTATATCTGCAAACAGGTATATAATAAAATCTGACACCGTCACCTGTTCCAGTTGGACTGCGGCAAGGGGGCGCCAATTTTACTGCTTGCCCCGGGCGCCAATACTTCTAGATACGGGCCTGCATGAGCAAATGCTACACCAATGAGTTTGCTAGGGCATTCATCTCCAGTACATTTATCATCTTCTAGTACAACTTTCACTTTGGGCTTAGTAACGCGATCGAAGGGCACAGAACACGAGTTTGTATCGCATTCGCGATGTCGAGTTTCGTACCAAAAAAAGGAGCATTTGAGGGAAGCATTACTCTTCTGCTTTCATCTCAAGAAATCTGCAGCGGAAAGTCATCGTTTGCTAGTGCAGGCCTATGAGGAACATGCCCTATCGGAAACAACATGCAGAGAGTGGTTCCGACGCTTCAAAGCCAACGAATATGACGTGAAAGACAAAGACCGCCCTGCGCAGCCGAAAAAGGTCGAAGATGGCGCATTGGAGGTTTTATTGGACGAGGATTCATGTCAGACGCCCCACGAGTTGTCTGAAACACTACGGGTCGACGAGTCAACGGTTGGCAAACGCTTAAAGGCAATGGGAATGATCCAGAAGCTCGGAAACTGGATCCCACATGACAGGGTTATTCTTCTCCACGACAACGCTAGACGTCATGTCGCCAAATCCGTGAAGGAACTCTTGGAGGCACTTGGCTGGGACTTCTTAGCAAACCCGCCTTATTCCCCGGACATTGCTCCCTCGGACTTCCATTTGTTCCGGTCGCTACAACATGGCCTGTCAGAGCAGCACTTCCTTTCAGTCGCGGATATACAAAAATGGCTCGATGAATGGTTCGCCTCGAAAGAACCTGCATTTTTCTACCGCGGAATCCATTTGTTACTCCAGCGGTGGGAAAGGGTCGTAGCTGCCGACGGACACTACTTTGAATAGACCATCCTGTACCGTTCTGTGGCAACACACAGGTGTTTGTGTGGCAAAAAACAGCGGGAATTAATTCAAGCACCTAATATCTCATAAGTAAACTTACCTGAAGAGTTTTCACTATATATGAGGAGTTTTCACATAATGCACTGAAAATACTGAAGTTCTGCAGCGTAAATTAATAACCATAACACAATTTTTACACGGAATTTCGAGTACAAGCAAACGATTCGCGTTAGAACACATGAAACTTACGACAACTCTTCAATCTAATTACTTTTAAACGATTGCAATAACATTTTGATTGAGGTAGTTTTCTCAACGAGTATATCTTTATATACAATATTCCTAAAACCCATAATTCAAATGTACACAATTCACTAATTCCTAATCCTTTAAAATGACTTATCAGTTAATAGGAAAACGTTGGAATCAAAAGGCATGCGGCCATTTCTGAATCATGTAACGTGATCATCAGATCACGCCCTCTCATATTGGGACCACGGCGGCTCTGATGCAGATATTGCCAGTGCGCAGTCCATTAGTATATATGGACGAAGGGCGTAACCAAGTTTCAAAATCTGGGGGGGCACATTATATATATACATATATATATATATATATATATATATATATATATATATATAAATGTGAAACTAAAAGCAAATTTTGAACAAAGAAAAAAACAAAAATTCGGGGAACGAGATGTAGAACAACAATCACCACTTTCCATATTTTACTATATTAAGGAGAGCTTTAAACGATGGAAATTTAACGAACAGAAGAATGCAGGGAAACATATTAATGACTCACTCTCTGTTGGCTTCGTCAAGGGAAAGCAATAAGAAAATCACTCATTAATCTACTGAGACCAGAGAATTGCGGGTTTCTGCTACTTTAGTTTGCTATAAGGACCGATTTACCTATAAATTTAATCGGTCCTTATAGCAAACTAAAGTAGCAGAAACCCGCAATGCTCTGGTCTCAGTAGATTAATGAGTGATTTTCTTATTGCTTTCCCTTGACGAAGCCAACAGAGAGTGAGTCATTAATATGTTTCCCTGCATTCTTCTGTTCGTTAAATTTCCATCGTTTAAAGCTCGCCTGCTTCGAATGGTTGGAAAGTGGTGATTGTTGTTCTACATCTCGTTCCCCAAATTTTTGGTTTCTTTCTTTGTTCAAAATTTGCTTTTAGTTTCACATTTTTATATTATTTGACCTTTCTTCTATGCAGCCTCTGGCGCTTTGGAATTTCAAATTTGTTCTTGGTTTTTTTGCTTTTTTCCTTTATGTTTTTGCTATATATATACAGTATATATATATATATGGCTTTTATCGATTATGAAAAAGCCTTTGATTCGGTGAAACCATCAGCAGTTACAATGGCTCTGAAAACCTGCGGTATTGAAGATGCATACATTAATATTATTAATAACATCTATGAAAATGCAAGTGCAAAGATTAGGCTGTTTGAAAATACAACACACATAAAAATTGGAAAGGGAGTGAGACAAGGTGACACCATATCTCCGAAGCTCTTTAATGCCGCATTGGAGGGTGTTTTTCAGTCATTGAGCTGGGAAAACAAGGGGATAAAGATTAATGGAGATTATCTAACCCACCTTCGTTTTGCTGATGACGTAGTCATTTTTGCAACTAGCCCATCAGAGCTGCAGAGTATGATCCAGGAACTTGCTGACAAGAGTAAAGTAGTGGGATTAAAAATGAACTTTCGGAAGACAAAAGTGATGTTCAATGCTTTTACAAGAAATGAAGATTTATCGATTGATGGAGAAAAGCTGGAGATAACAGACACGTACGTTTATCTTGGACAGCAGATATCAAGTGACGGTCACATTGATGAAGAAATTAATCGGCGTTTAAAACTTGCCTGGAGAGCTTTTGGAAGAAACAGCATAATTTTCAAGAGCAATATGCCATTATGTCTTAAAAGAAAAGTGTTTGATCAATGCATCCTTCCAGTGCTTACGTATGGTGCCGAGACGTGGACCTTAACTAAAAGAGACATACAAAGGCTGCAGACAACTCAAAGAAGGATGGAGAGGTGCATACTTGGTGTAACCAGGAGAGATAAGAAGAGGAACTCGTGGATCCGAAAAATGACAAGAGTGGAAGACATCATGATCAGAGTTAAATCCCTGAAATGGCAATGGGCTGGACATACTGCCAGAAGGACAGATCATCGATGGACAGCCGAAATTTTAGATTAGATTCCAAGGGACAGGAAAAGACCCAGAAGAAGACCACATGGGAGATGGGTGGATGAAATTCGAAAGTATGCAGGGGTGTCATGGAGGAGACTGGCACAAGACAGACCGTTGTGGAGGAAACTTGGGGAGACCTTCGTCCAGCAGTGGATTGATAATGGTTGACAATGATGATGATGATGATGATACAGTATATAATATACGGTTACGTTATATATATGCACTAATGGTGTTGGTAACCATGCTTAATCAATATCGCTATTTTATTACATACACATTATAAACGTGTTTGCATTCTTCGAAAAATTACAATCTTATATTATTAAATTCAGTTGATTTGCATGATAAAAAGTGTGCATTATATCATTATATTCCCAAAAATGGGGGGGGGGTCCTTTACATAGGGGATCCCCGACTCTGAAAATCTAGGGGTCCTGCCCCCCCGGTCACGCCTATGGGCTCATGAGTACCTAATTTGCGTCTATTACAATAATGGCTTCATGAAAGCACACATAGTCATAAAGCACACACCATCGATGTGCTATTCATTATTCAAATCGAAACGCTGCTACTCATAAGAAATTTTTTACATGTCTAATACTAATTACTATATTAAGCATTACACTGCAGAGACAAAACCCTATTTTAATGTAACGAATTTCAAAAACCCAAGAGAGTTTCGATACACTTATACACGTGACACAAACAGTGTGCAACTACAATACAGTATAAATGAACTTACCCTAGGACCAGGGGTCCTGGTGGACCAGGAACAGGAATGAAACTGCCACCAATGACGCCACCATCGCCAAATACTGCTGGTGGACCAGGAGGTCCAGGTTCTCCCTGTGAAAAAAAGCGAAGTAGTCAAAGGTAACTGGAGGCTTTCCTTCTAAATGATATTTAACAGCATAACACTTTATCACCCAAAGAAATACAGTATTTGCAAGGTATTATAACACCACTCATTGTGCCAGTGGAAACACACATGGTAAAATAAGTTCTAAAATAATAAATTTATTTAAAAAGCCTTTGAAGAAAGTTGTAGAGCTGGTCAAAATCTACCTGATACCCTCAAAAATTTAAATTCAGTTACGCAGCATGCTTTTGAGGTGATACATTGAAATACCATATAATCAGGAACACCCAATAGCAATCAGATATATGCCATCCTAACTTACACACGCAAATGTGATGTTGAGAGGGCTTTATAAATTCTAGCTCAGACACACAGATTGCTGCAGTACGGAAATGGGTTGTAATTTAAACTATTTCGAAGAGGCATGATAGTTTGTGCTAGGTGCGTAGGTGTAAGCATCTGAAAAGTGGCAAACCTTCTCGACTATGCAAGAATAACTGCATCGAGGATGTACAAAAGCGAAAAAGATATTTGCTGGTAGCGCGAGTCCTTCTGCTCCGGAGCCGAATGGTTTCCCAAGCAAGCCACACCGACGAATTTTGTCGCTGCAACTTTACCGTCTTGACATGTGCGTCGTCATTTCTCAGGCAGCTGCGTCACACATATATCCCGTCTTGAGAAAGGGCAGGGATGGAATCCACGCTTGAAGGAGGTCACTGCACACCTCTAGTTTTTTTTTTTTGGGGGGGGGTATTTTCTAGATGATGACGCTAAAACAGAACATTTTATCTCCAAAGTCCTAACAAATTTTAATTATTGTTAAACCTTTTACGAAAAACTGTGCATTTTTACTATAATTATTTACAAATAAGTAGGCTGCCCCGGTGGCGCAGTGGTCTAAGCGATGGCTTCTGATCATTCGTCCGAGTTCGAATACCGGTGAGGTATGGATGTTGTGTTTGTCTTACGACACTGGCTCTCTCCCTCCCTGAAACCAGTGACCCTAAATTAGGTACGGGCAACTGCTTATAGCCCATTGAGTTGCTCACGGTGGTCGTTAAACCTACAATAAAAAAAAAAGTACGTTAATTACGTACGAATCAGAACATGAACTTGGACATTTAATAAGGAAAAATCGCCGGGGGAATCCCCCTCCGGCATTAAAGATGGTTTTTAATACTAACCCAGCGTAGCACAGTCATGCCTGTTTAGCGTGTTCTGTAATCCGTCCCAAAATGTCTGTAAACTTACATTTTGGGATGCGGCTGTGTGCAGAAAATATGCTAAAAATTCTTTTTTTAGTTTTTCTCAGAGAAAGAGCACTTCCTAGATTTCATTAACCCTTTAACGACCATAACGCCCAAACCTCCCGTGCGTACAAATGACCATAGCCACCCGAATCGCCTGTCGAGAGTGAGTCAGATTTCCAACCCTTATTCTTCTTCTTTATGAGGATCAACAGGAGTCACCCTCTGTCACTATTGTTGTTATTAAACAAAGAAGTGAAACATCCGACAGTTTCGATCGTTATGGAATTTAGAGTGATACAAGATTTTTGCGCCATGGTCGTTAAAGGATTAATCTTTATAAGGCAAATAATTTATAACATTCTGTTTTGTCTTGTGAATTACTTTATCTTGACATTTATTCCATTTTGCTGAGACTCTTTCATTTCGGAGCAAACCTTAATGTCATTGCAAATCACAGCGAAACACAAATTGTCCGGAGGCGGACTGGAACTCCTCATTCCGCATCATCTGCTCCGGAGCCGAATGCTTTCCCAATTAAGCTACACCAAAGAAGTCTGTCGCTGCAACTTTGCCATCTTGACATGCGCGTCACCTCTGTACGTCACATATATCCCCTCCCTCCCTCCCTTGAGAAAGGGCTGTGACGGAAACGTAGGTTTCCGGGGCAGCCGGCAAACCATGCTTAAAG
Source organism: Macrothele yani (assembly GCA_039090855.1). NCBI lineage: Eukaryota > Metazoa > Arthropoda > Arachnida > Araneae > Macrothelidae > Macrothele > Macrothele yani. The sequence goes on along the minus strand of CM077013.1, from coordinate 112,677,182 downwards.
GAGAGCTCACTGTAGAAGGAATTCTGATTAATTCCAGACGATGTGTGGACCGAACATCACACAGTTTACAAAGAACCCAACGGCGAGGAGGTTCATTTTACGTTCTGGCGCCATTATAGCGTAAAAGCCATTTGCCCGTGCTGAGAATAGAACCTGCATCCTTCTGCTCCGGAGCAGAATGCTTTTCCAATTAAGCTACACTAACGAAGTTTATTGCTGCAACTTTGCTGTCTTGACATGTGCGTCACCTCTGAGGTAAATACGTCACAAAATAGAGTAAAACCTCTGAGTAGCAGATACCCTGGGACTTCAACATTTATCCGCTATTGCACTGTTAAAAAAAATCTACTTAAAAATGAGAACCTGAACGTACTCGTTTTATTTAAGTACAATCGTATCGTTAACGAGTACATGACATGCCGAAATATGACTAAACCATACGTACTTACAAATAACTGCGTCAATAAATATAAATATAATCTCGTGTTACTTCATTTTAGATATTATAGATTCCAACAGAAATTGTTTAATAAATGTGTAAAGTGACACACATAAATAATTAGTACAACAAAGTCACTGATCACAAGTAATTTAATTATGCATAAAGCATCTTTGTCTACGCTTTCACATTAAGTGTCAATCTCATAAATAATACTGGGCAGCGGATGGCCCAGTGGGCAACGTTCGTGACTGCCACGGAAAGGACCTCAGGTTCGATCCCATGCAGGTACGAACGTTCGATCCACTAAATATCCGCCGTGCGTCGGATGGGCACGTTAAGCCGTCGGACCCCGGGTTCTGCCCCTCACTCCGTAATAAATAAAAGCGTCTTCCTCCGCCTTTCTACCTCGCTTCTGTGTGAATTTCCTATCGGGCACTCTAGCCTAAATCTCCTAGCTTCCTACTTCTAAGGGTTGTTTAAGACCTGGGGTCACACACTCGCTTCCTAAAATCCTCTACATATGATCATCACATTTGAAACCGAGCCGCCGATGGTTTAGTGGTTAGAGATTCAGACTGCTGATGCAGGGACCGCAGGTTTAAACCTGGCGTGGTGGTGTGAATTTCTGAAATTCTAATAACACTGATCTGCAATTTTTCAACATTTTCTGTTGTTTTCAAATGAATAGGTGAATGGATTTTTTGCGCAGATTCCGAAAATAACCTTCAAAATTCCGTATCACGCCAGGTTTTTTCAAAAATGACGGAAATGTGAAAATAAAAAAAAAACGTTATTTTCTAATGACATTGCTATATATATTACAACGTTTGAAACGTGTGAAAATGTTCTCTGGAGGGGCGGAATGATTGTTTAAGGAATAGATAAACATAAATACACATTCAAAAGCACACATACCTAACATTCGCCACTGGGCTCCCCTTCAAACTTCCTCTTTTTGGATTGTCTTCGGTGTGCGTCCGTACAGTCTCTGTTCAACATCCAACAATAGTCGGCCATCGTATGTACAGTCCACTTTCCTTGGTATCTCTTTTCCATCACTTTAATATCCTGATGGAAGCGCTTGCCATGTTCTTCCGAAAAATCACCAAGATTGTTGGGAAAGTAATTTAGATGAGCATGAAGAAAGTGAACTTTGACGCTCATGTTGCAACCAAGCAGTTCATAGGATTCCAGCATGTCCTCGACTAAAGTGGTGTAATTTGAAGATTTCGTGTTCCCCAAAAAGTTGTGCACCACATTTTTGAATGCAGTCCATGCTCGCAATTCGCACTCACTCATGGTTTCCTCGAATATGTTGTCTGCCATTAATTTTCGTATTTGAGGGCCTATGAAAATGCCAGCTTTAATTTTTTCAGACGTGATTCATGGAAACTTACCACCAACATACTGAAAGCATTTACTGTCCCTGCTTAAAAGCTGTCACGAATTGCTTCATTAAGCCAAGTTTGATATGTAAAGGTGGCAACAGTATTTTCGAGGGATCAACCAGTGGAAGTGAAAAGATGTTTTTTTCGCCAGGTGTGAATGTACTTCTGACTGGCCACTGCTGCCGAACCCAATGTTCCGTCCTTGCTCTGAAGTCCCGTTCACACGAAAAGCAAGGAAATTTGGTGTAGCCTGCTTGTTGGCCGAGCAATATTCCAATCACCTTGAAATTCCCGCACAAAGACCATTCATGAAACTTGTACTGCACACTTTTCAGCAGTAATTTAAGGTTCTCGTATGTCTCTTTCAAACTCACAGAATGTGCTGCTGGAATGGATGGATGGATGTTAGTATTGTGTAATAAAACACCTTTTAAACTGGATTTGCTGGCATCTATGAACAACCTCCACTGTCCGGAATTGTAATTAATGTTGAAGTATTTCATGACTGCCGGAATGTCTCGACAATATACCAAACCGCCTTCCTCAGCAAAAAAACGGAACCAATTCTGCTTATCGGTGTCTGTACCAGGAGAATCTCATATTAGGACACAGTAAATTATTTTCCTGAAGTCCTGATCCTAAAAGCAATGCTGCGTCTTTAGGTAAATTCAGATCACGAACTAAATCATTCAATTCATGCTGGGTAAATGGCACTGGGGTTTCATCCTCCATGCTGTCCGTTTGGTACATCTCATCACTTGTATCACCGTCTGAATCGGCTTAGGTTGGGGGCTTGATATTGGACGGGGATGGCTCAGGGATGGATTCACTATGGGGCACTGGTCTTATGGCAGATGGGATATTGGGGTACACAATGTTACGCTTACTGGTTCTGGTATGGCCCACAATATTCACTGTGCAGAAGTAGCAGTCGTCACTGTGATATTTTGGCTCACGCCACACCATGGGTACACTGAACGGCATTGATGCCCTTTTTCCAGTTCCCCAACCCCTCCACACATGCACGGCACACATTGTGAGGAGACCAAACTTTGTCCTGATCTGCAAGTTTAATGCCGAAGTATTGATCATAAGCATTTTTCAAGAAAGGCGTAATAGTTTGCCTCTGTTTTTTTCCTGTCGTATAACAGCCACATATGTAGCAAAATATGTCTGGATGATTTACACAAACACGTGAAGCCATTGCACACGCCACAAAGAAACAACTGAACGGGACCAGTCCCTTCTTTGCACTGACTAGTGTAACACGATCTGCCCCGAATGGCGCCACATGTGACCAATAGAAAGAAGGGAGCAGTGGCGTGAGGTATGAGTCATACTGCCGTGCCAAGATAATATTCTGTGATGTTCCGCTTTGTGAGTGGCGCAAATCGTGACGTCATACAGATAAAACAGTTGCATTTCCATTATCAACTATGTATTTATATTTATCTATTCCTTAAACAATCATTCCGCCCCTCCAGAGAACATTTTCACACGTTACGAACGTTGCCATATAACAATGTCATTAAAAATGACGTTTTCTTTAATTTTAACATTTCCGTCATTTGTGAAAAAACTTGACGTGATGCGGAATTTTAAAGGTCATTTTTCGGAATCTGCGCAAGAAATCCATTCAGATACACCTATTCATGCCGCCCCGGTGGCGCAGTGGTCTAAGGCGTTGGCCTCTGATCATTCGTCGGAAGGGGTCCGGGTTCGAATCCCGGTGAGGCATGGATGTTGTGTTTGTCTTACGGCACTGGCTCTCTCCCTTCCCTGGAACCAGTGACTCTAAATTAGGGACGGGCGACTGCTTATAGTCCATTGAGTTGCTCACGGTGGTCGTTAAACCTCAAAAAAAAACAAAAAAAAAAAACACCTATTCATTTCAAAACAACAAAACCTTGCATATTAGTGTAATTAGTACAACAAAGTCACTGATCACAAGTAATTTAATAATTCATAAAGCATCTTTGTGTACGTTTTCACATTAAGTGTGAATCTCATAAGTAATATATTGTCGCTTCAGCACTATATTTGTCATAAAACTGTTCGGTCCATTTGCCCAGCATGTGACAACGAGTACATCTATTAACTCAGATATGCAATCTAATAATATACTTCCAGTTGATTCTATGAAGAAATGGGTATGTGTGGAGTACACGTATTCCAAATTTGAAACCAGGGGCCGCAGGTGCCCTAGTGGTCAGCGTTCGGGACTGCCATGGAGATAATCTCAGATTCGATCGTGGGCAGGTACGAACCACTAAATATCCGCCGTGCGTTGGGTGGGTACATTAAGCCGTCGGACCCCGGTATTAAATAATGGCGCCCCCCCCCTTCTACTTCGCTTCCGTGCCACTTTCCTATCGGGCGCTCTAGCCTAAATCTCCTAGTTTCCTGTATCTACGGGCTGTTTAAGACCTGGGGTCAGACACTCCCGTCCTAAAATCCTCAACATATGATCACAGTATCAGACCGAAAAAAACAAAAATAGAATTTGAAATCAGGGGCCGCGGGTGGCCTACTGGTCAGCGTTCGTGACTGCCAGGGAGATAACCTCAGGCAAAGAATATCTAACGAGAAGAAGTTAAGGCTCAGCGAGACGTAACTAGCGCAGCCATATCTTCAGGGAAAACATGCAGTGCACAGAAGCCACCATACAGGCTGATCGGCTGATGCCGGAGCAGACTGCGCATGCGTATTTCTGTTGACTTCAATTCTTTGGGTAAAGAACAGTCAGCCGAGCTACTCAGACTCACAGCACGTGATTGTAACCTTCTCGGTAGCATAATCACTTCGCAAATCGGATATGTTAGTTTTGTTACGCCAACCGGGTTAGTTAAGGCTTTTGTTTGTTCTTCAGTTTTTCAGAAATATTTTCAGTAATGCCAAATACTAGGGAATGTCTGCATTTTGTACGGATCCTTAGGCCTAACTGTAATATTTGCTGAAATTTAATTTAAATAGTAATACTGATGTTATTGCATATTTTTCTCACCAAAATAAGGGATGGGCGGGATATCAGAAAACAACAACAACAAAAAACTGCTCAAAGCAAATAGTAATCAGATCGAAGGAAACCATCGTGGATCAAAGAAAAGCTTCACTGCAGTAGTCCCCATAACGAGTTTTGTTCCTGAATGCTAACTTTCTCGTAGAGCATATTATCTCTTAAGATGTGGTGGCGCTGTTACCGCCTGTTTTACGGTATCTCTATGAGAGTTGACCTTCTTTAAGCATTAGATACTCTTTGCCTCAGGTTCGATCTTAGGCAGGTACGGACGTTCGAACCACTAAATATCCGCCGTGCGTTGGATGGGCACGTTAAGCCATCTGACCCCGGGTATTGGCCCCGCGGTAATAAAGAAGGGCGTCTTCTTCCCCCCTTTCAACCTCGCTAACGTGTCACTTTCCTATCGGGCAGTCTAGCCCAAATCACCTAGCTTCCTATTTCTAAGGGCTGTTTAAGACCTGGGGTCAGACACTCCCTTCCTAAAATCCTCTACATATGATTTGTTCTGACCTTTTACACGCCATAAATTGCTTTCAGGCGTCTGTGAATTTCGATTGGCGTACAGCCTTCTAGTGTCCAAAACTCTATTACTGATCGTTGCTTTATACGTAACTTGGAGGTAGCACTCATGACTAAAGAACGCTATTTCTCAAGTACGTCAAACAGTGACCTGAAATTAAACTCGTTCGTACTACACAGTATTGGCTACCGAACGCATGGGCAAAAGTTTTTCTTCCCCAACCACGAGCGATGCCACGCGGTAGGATACCTTACTTATCAATCAACCCTCGTAATTTTCAGTCTTTACTTTTTAGTCTTTTCAATAGTGCTAATCCCTTCGTATGTTCTTTGTTTACGAAAACCAATTTTGTAACTCTTCATTGTACTTAACATTACCTTAAAAAAATGCACACCTGTTATACAACTGCACCAGGCCCTTCTTCAATCAAATCATTCTCTTCCGATGTTTCCAAATCAACAAAACTCACGCACTAGCTCGTTGTAATAAACAAAAGTAAAATTACTCCAATAAATTAAGGGACAAACCTTTTTTTTTTTTATTCTATTCTCTTAATCACTGAAGGTTTAATAGTATCCCTGAGGTTCTTAAACCGTAATCACCCTGGCCGGATTAAGGGGGGGGGGGGTCTACAGTAGCTATAGCCTTGGGGGGGGGGGGGCACGATTACCAAGGGCCCAGGAGGCATCACTGGGCAAATAATAGATAGATAAATAGAAAGAGAAAGAGAGAAATAATTTTTTTTTGTTAGGGGTTTACCGACTACCGTGAGCTTCAACAATATTTATTTGGAGCAAACATGGACAGGAAGATACAGATGGCCTGTGCTTAACAGTTACCAAAATATAAACAAGTAGATGACCTATTTACAATGACGATGAGATATTTAAACTATGTGGATGCACTATATACAATGTAAGCAAATTCATAACACTGACAATACTGGACTGAAGGGTTGACTTATTCTATGTACATCATATGTTCGCAATGTGCATCAGCAGAGTGCCATCTCTAATAGGTGAACACCATTACAAGGTATAACTATAAATTTTACAATGCAAAAACAAACATGTATATTTTGAGCAATCTTGAAAAAAGAAGAAAAGAGCATAAGGCTTATACTTTTCAGTGTCTGAAAGATAAGCAAATAAATAGTCTAATTACAATGATGGTGTGAACTCTATACAAATTGAATGCGACTACCGTGAGCAACTCAATGGGCTATAAGCAGTCGCCCGTCCCTAATTTAGGGTCTCTGGTTCGTTCCAGGGAAGGGAAAGAACCAGCGCCGTAAGAAAAACACAACAACCATACATCACAGGGATTCGAACCTAGACCCATCTCGGACGAATGATCAGAAGCCATCGCTTAGACCACTACGGCACCGGGGCGGCATAGAGAGTTAATAAAATAGTTTTATTTTTGTCTCATATGATTTCCATTTGATCAGAAACAGAGGTGAAAGATGAACAGATTTGATCAGCTACCTACGGTTTCATGTCGCCGTCGTGAGACAGTCACAACTGTTTCACTACCATCCACGCACACCTCCGAATTTGCACTAGGAACCGTTAATTCTCGTAGGCCCCTGTGGCTTCGCATTGCATAACAAAATATATGTCCTAAGAAAAGAATACAATGTTAAATCATTCAAGTTCTTATGAGAAAAATGGATAATACAGTGACCTATTATGAAAACTCTGCGGATAATTTATTAGTTTCAAGAATGCACTACGTATTAATTATCACAAACATATTACTACAGTTTCGTCTTTTAACGGACTTCATAATGATTCCCCATCATAAATTACTTGGGGCCCACTCAGATGTCTTAGCCTAGGGGCCCACTAAAGCCTTAATCCGGACCTGTTAATCACCCCCCCTTTCAACCCTAATATTTTATGTTTCATAAACCTTATTGTACTTATCATGATTAAACTAGAAAAGCTTACCTATCCCTCCCTTAATAAAACGGTCTCTTCTTATTTGTATCATACCTTCATGAACTAAAGAATTGACTGTTTATGAAAAAGATTTCTAAACGGCTTATGTTGAGTAAGTCAGATCAGATCAGATCATATGTAGAGGATTTTAGGAAGGGAGTGTCTGATCCCAGGTCTTAAACAACCCTTAGAAATAGGAAGATAGGAGATTAGGGCTAGAATGCCCCATAGGAAAGTGACAGGGAAGCCAGGTAGAAAGGGAGAGGGTCTTATTTATTACCGGGGGGCAAGTACCCGGAGTCCCATGGCTTAACGTGTAGATCCGACGCACGGCGGATATTTAGTGGCTTGAGCGTTTGTATCTTCCCGGGATCGAACATGAGGTTCCCCCGCGGCAGTCAAGAACAAAGTAAGTCCTGCACAAAGACTTCTATAAATAGTCGCGGATATTGGATATCTTTCCTGTGAGTAAAAAGACTCACATAAAAAAAAGGGCGGATGTCAAGATCCTGTCGAACTTTACTTCGTGTTGAGCTTGATGCTGAATTAGTATTCTATTGGGAGCAAGATCCTAATAAGAAAGTCTGTTCGACTTTTAAATAATTACATGATTTGAGTTCAGACCAGCGTGAGCCAGGTCGGTTTTTATCTATCTCCTTTAACTAATTTGTTGCGCGAAAGGACCCAAATTAATCGTATTCAAAAGCATCGATCGTAATGAAATCTTTTGTATTTCTTTCACTGTTTAGACACGTAATTTGTTCGAAAATGACATCTAAATATGACATATTGAAACTACAGACCTTCAGGTTTTGTTATGGAGATCTTGAGGACAAAAAAACTGTGGTGTCAGGTCATTATGAGCATTCATGGCTTAGCACTGAATGCCCATGATGACCGCACGAAAATGAGAATAAAAAATGTTTTTTCTTTAAGCTGAAAAAATTCCGAAAGAAAATCCGTATTAGTAAACCAGTTCTGATATTTTCTGAACGCAAATGTGAGCCTCTCAATAGTTGAGTAATTGAGTAACAAATTTCGGCCTTCTGTATCCGTTCGCTACAGAGCAATGAATACCGCGTGGTGGTAGAAGAGACACCCGTCAATTTGTCGCCTTGACGAAGCTTTAGAGAACAGTAATGAATGAGAAGATGCGGGCTGAACTGCGTAGGCCTAAAACTGCCCTTTGGGGTTGGTCAATTTTCTATTTAGCAGTAGCAATTTTGCTTCTGCGTCGTCGAACAGTGAGCAGCGGATTTTCGCTTGTGGAGTTAAACGAGCTAGAAAGTTCGCTCGAGTAAGTAAAAAGAACAAAGGGACTTTTTATTAGAACACCCTTTTAGTTTATTAAGGGATTAATAAAAAACAATTAAAGACTTGGGCCCACATTGACCAAATATTTGCAGGGTGCAAAAACATAAGAATCAGCCTTGAACTTTTAATGTGGAGTTATAGAACAATATCCTGGCTAACTGGAAGCGAAAACGAACCTACTTTATTTTGTTTCTACTCCTTATCACTGTTTTGTTTGTACTGTTTACAACTGTTTTGTTTCTACTGTTTATTCTTGTTTTGTTTCTACTGTTTATTCCTGTTTTGTTTCTGCTGTTTCCACGGTTTTGTTTCTACTCTTTACTACTGTTTCATTTCTATTCTTTACTACTGTTTTGTTTCTACTGTTCCCAACTGTTTTGTTTCCACTGTTTACAACTGTTTTGTTTCAACGGCTTACTACTGTTTTGTTTCTACTCTTTACTACTGTTTCATTTCTATTCTTTACTACTGTTTTGTTTCTACTGTTTCCAACTGTTTTGTTTTCACTGTTTACTACTGTTTTGTTTCTACTCTTTACTACTGTTTCATTTCTACTCCTTACTATTGTTTTGTTTCTACTGTTTACAGCTGTTTTGTTTCTACTGTTTACAACTGTTTTTTCTTTTGTTTGATTGGAAGTTTAACGACCACCGTTAGCAACTCAATGGGCTATAAGCAGTCTCCCGAGCCTAATTTAGGGTCACTGGTTATTGGGAAGGGGAAGAGCCAGTGTCGTAAGACAAACACAACATCCATGCTTCACCGGGATTCGAGCCCAGCCATTTTCGGACGGACGATCAGAAGACATCGCTTAGACCACTGCGCCACTGGGACGGATTCTACTGCTTACAACTGTTTTGTTTCTACTCTTTACTACTGTTTTGTTTCTACCCTTTACTTCACGGGGATTCGAGACCGGACCCTTTTCGGACGGACGATCAGAAGCCATTGCTTAGACCACTGGGGTGGCTTCTACTGCTTACAACTATTTTGTTTCTACTCTTTACTACTGTTTTGTTTCTACCCTTTACTTCACGGGGATTCGAGCCCGGACCCTTTTCGGACGGACGATCAGAAGCCATTGCTTAGACCACTGCGCCACTGGGGTGGCTTCTACTGCTTACAACTATTTTGTTTCTACTCTTTACTACTGTTTTGTTTCTACCCTTTACTTCACGGGGATTCGAGCACGGACCCTTTTCGGACGGACGATCAGAAGCCATTGCTTAGACCACTGCGCCACTGGGGTGGCTTCTACTGCTTACAACTATTTTGTTTCTACTCTTTACTACTGTTTTGTTTCTACTCTTTACTTCACGGGGATTCGAGCCCGGACCCTTTTCGGACGGACGATCAGAAGCCATTGCTTAGACCACTGCGCCACTGGGGTGGCTTCTACTGCTTACAACTATTTTGTTTCTACTCTTTACTACTGTTTTGTTTCTACCCTTTACTTCACGGGGATTCGAGCACGGACCCTTTTCGGACGGACGATCAGAAGCCATTGCTTAGACCACTGCGCCACTGCGGTGGCTTCTACTGCTTACAACTATTTTGTTTCTACTCTTTACTACTGTTTTGTTTCTACTCTTTACTACTGTTTTGTTTCTACTCTTTACTACTGTTTTGTTTCTACCCTTTACTTCACGGGGATTCGAGCCCGGACCCTTTTCGGACGGACGATCAGAAGCCATTGCTTAGACCACTGCGCCACTGGGGTGGCTTCTACTGCTTACAACTATTTTGTTTCTACTCTTTACTACTGTTTTGTTTCTACCCTTTACTTCACGGGGATTCGAGCCCGGACCCTTTTCGGACGGACGATCAGAAGCCATTGCTTAGACCACTGCGCCACTGGGGTGGCTTCTACTGCTTACAACTATTTTGTTTCTACTCTTTACTACTGTTTTGTTTCTACCCTTTACTTCACGGGGATTCGAGCCCGGACCCTTTTCGGACGGACGATCAGAAGCCATTGCTTAGACCACTGCGCCACTGGGGTGGCTTCTACTGCTTACAACTATTTTGTTTCTACTCTTTACTACTGTTTTGTTTCTACCCTTTACTTCACGGGGATTCGAGCCCGGACCCTTTTCGGACGGACGATCAGAAGCCATTGCTTAGACCACTGCGCCACTGGGGTGGCTTCTACTGCTTACAACTATTTTGTTTCTACTCTTTACTACTGTTTTGTTTCTACTCTTTACTACTGTTTTGTTTCTACTCTTTACTACTGTTTTGTTTCTACTCTTTACTACTGTTTTGTTTCTACCCTTTACTTCACGGGGATTCGAGCACGGACCCTTTTCGGACGGACGATCAGAAGCCATTGCTTAGACCACTGCGCCACTGGGGTGGCTTCTACTGCTTACAACTATTTTGTTTCTACTCTTTACTACTGTTTTGTTTCTACCCTTTACTTCACGGGGATTCGAGCCCGGACCCTTTTCGGACGGACGATCAGAAGCCATTGCTTAGACCACTGCGCCACTGGGGTGGCTTCTACTGCTTACAACTATTTTGTTTCTACTCTTTACTACTGTTTTGTTTCTACCCTTTACTTCACGGGGATTCGAGCACGGACCCTTTTCGGACGGACGATCAGAAGCCATTGCTTAGACCACTGCGCCACTGCGGTGGCTTCTACTGCTTACAACTATTTTGTTTCTACTCTTTACTACTGTTTTGTTTCTACCCTTTACTTCACGGGGATTCGAGCCCGGACCCTTTTCGGACGGACGATCAGAAGCCATTGCTTAGACCACTGCGCCACTGGGGTGGCTTCTACTGCTTACAACTATTTTGTTTCTACTCTTTACTACTGTTTTGTTTCTACCCTTTACTTCACGGGGATTCGAGCACGGACCCTTTTCGGACGGACGATCAGAAGCCATTGCTTAGACCACTGCGCCACTGCGGTGGCTTCTACTGCTTACAACTATTTTGTTTCTACTCTTTACTACTGTTTTGTTTCTACCCTTTACTTCACGGGGATTCGAGCCCGGACCCTTTTCGGACGGACGATCAGAAGCCATTGCTTAGACCACTGCGCCACTGCGGTGGCTTCTACTGCTTACAACTATTTTGTTTCTACTCTTTACTACTGTTTTGTTTCTACCCTTTACTTCACGGGGATTCGAGCCCGGACCCTTTTCGGACGGACGATCAGAAGCCATTGCTTAGACCACTGCGCCACTGGGGTGGCTTCTACTGCTTACAACTATTTTGTTTCTACTCTTTACTACTGTTTTGTTTCTACCCTTTACTTCACGGGGATTCGAGCCCGGACCCTTTTCGGACGGACGATCAGAAGCCATTGCTTAGACCACTGCGCCACTGGGGTGGCTTCTACTGCTTACAACTATTTTGGTTCTACTCTTTACTACTGTTTTGTTTCTACCCTTTACTTCACGGGGATTCGAGCCCGGACCCTTTTCGGACGGACGATCAGAAGCCATTGCTTAGACCACTGCGCCACTGCTGCGGATTCTACTGTTTGCAACTATTTTGTTTCTACTCTTTACTACTGTTTTGTTTTTACCCTTTACTTCACGGGGATTCGAGCCCGGACCCTTTTCGGCGGACGATCAGAAGCCATCGCTTAGACCACTGCGCCACTGCGGCGGATTCTACTGTTTACAAGTGTTTTGTTTCTACTCTTTACTACTGTTTTGTTTCTACCCTTTACTATTGTTTTGTTAAGTACTATTTCAGCAGGTGGTGTTTGGAAACCTCACAACCCACCGGAATTATACTTCACAGTACAGAAGGTTGAGATAAATTTAAAAAATATTTAACCCGGGATAAATTTTAGGTCACCTACACCACTGCAAAAAATATACCCTGCTTCCGTCGAAAGAAGCTAAACAAAATCTTCGCGGCAGAATTATCGCCGATTTTTTTCCTTGAACTTTCGCATGTTTAATTGTGTTATGACCAAGAGCACAGTGCCCGTTATTCGGAGGTAAAATGTACAGAGCCACAAATTCGGGACTAGGGTTCAGAAAACTGTTTGCTAAATGGAGGTATCTGCTATTCGGAAGTGGCCGTTACGGAGGTTTCATTGCGCTTAATTTTCCTTTTGAAACTGAACCACTGATTTCATGGTATTGTGTGATAATGAATCATATGAAAACGAATAAACAAGTGCGACTGATAAAAAAAAATGTTTCACACTCACCTTTTGCCCATCGAATCCTGGTAAGCCTGGTTCACCTCTTTCTCCTGGAATACCAGACCTTCCTGTAGGACCATGAGGACCTGAAGCACCCTTTTCACCTTTTTCCCCTTTTGGTCCTTTAAGAAAATAAAAATAGATCAACAAAACAATGTAGAAATATATTCGTACTGACATAATACAGGTCCCAAAAGTTGTATTAGATCTATGCATAAGTTAGCGGCGCTCTACGTAGTTAACTGCAAAAGCGAAAGGGTTGAAGTTTTGTCAGAAATTCGTGCCGTGGGGATAAAATGGCAATACTGCATCGAACGACACATTTTGGATGACAACTAACATCTACGGTTAGTTGAGCTAGAACATGGAGACCTACAAGGTGCATTTTCGTCCCTGTCATTCGTGTTTAATCTCGAGAAAATCTTTGCAGAAGCACGAGACTGCTTTTGTTCGACATACGGAGAGAAACCCGCACGTGTTGTGAGTGGTTTGTGAAGTTCAGAAATGGTGATTACTGCATGGAGGACAAGCGGCGTAGCAGACGGCCGAAGGTGATGCAGAGCGCAAATCTGGATCTCTCTCGTCGGTGTAGAGGGCAGACGTCCTTTGAAGATGATTAGATGATTTGCGTTTATTGGCGCAAGGACCTCAATAGATCAAAGAACGTCATGTAATTAAAAACTGCCTGCGTGTGTAAGTACTACATCTATTCAACCGTAAAACGCTAGGAACTTTTGCGTACACCTAATAAAATAAACTAATCAGACATTTTCTCATTTTGATATTTCTTTTCAACTTGTATTACGTAGGTCCGTAATAACTTCTGATCACTTTTGGTGGCAAATTAGGCATATGTAAAAATCGGTGTCTCTCAATGTGATTAAGCTCTCCTAACTGGAGGTCGTTGTTAGGCACAGAAGTTTGAACAAAAAAGGCAACATACTGGAGAACAGACTCAAGCAGAAATGGCAACACCAGCGGAGGAGTTCCATTGGCAAGTGTAAGAAGTTTACAGTCACGAGCGTGTCAGAATGCTGTTCAAAATTCCTCAATGACTTCGAACAGGTAGCTGAGGCGAAACTTAGACGCGAACATTTGACACTGAATTTTTCGCGCAAGGTTTCCAAAACCTGGTGTGTCGGTGGGACAAGTGCCTTAGCCGTTTCGGTGACTGTGTGGGATTTGTGTGTGGGTATAATACAATCTTTGTGACTCGACATTGGAAGTTACTCATTGATTAGCACTTGTATTATAAATCTCATACATGAGACTAACGAAGGAGAAAGTAACTGAACTTTTTGACCCGGGTAAAAAACAGAACGCACTGCGAAACAATGCAATACACGGTCGAGTCACATTATTGTAACCACCATCTAATAACAAGAGCAACCACCATGTGCAGCACGGACAGTAACTAGACTGGCTGGGAGTGACTCAATTAGGTGCTGGAAGGTGTTCACAGGCATGTGGAGCCTTGCAGACTGCAGTGTATCTGACAGCTGCTGGAGGGTGCATGGTGGAGGATCCATAGAGCGAATAATACGATCGAGGTGCTTCCATAGATTCCCAATCGGGTTTAAGTCTGGGAAATTAGGGAGCCAGGGAAGTACTTTGAAGTCTTCACCGTGCTCTTCCAACCACTCTGGGACATTTCTAGCTGTGTGACACGTCGCATTGTTGTTCTGGAAGATTCCATCCGCCTGAGGGAAGACAATCTGCATGTATGGGTGTACGTGGTCTGCAAGGAGGGATTCATAACGAATTCGGTCTATAGTGCCTTCCACAGACATGAGTGGACCCAGAGAACGTCACGAAAACATTCCCCAGATCATAACGCTGCCTCCACCAGCTTGTGCTCTTTCAGAATTGTTGAAGAGTGTCTGTTCTCCGTTGTTTCTCGCCTTATACGCCAACTGTCATCCGTTCAATGAAGCAGAAAACGTGACTCATCGGAGAAGGCAATCCTTTGCCAATCAGCGGAGGTCCAATTCCGATAGTGCCGTGCAAATGTAAGCTTTTTCTGCCGATGCACCTTCGTTAGCATTGGTGCAAAGACCATCCGTCGGCATCGGAGCCCCATACGCAGCAGGGTTAGCCGAACTGTCGTTTTAGACACACTTCGGGTAGCCCCTGGTTTATTCGACAAGTGAGTTTCTCCACTGTAGCGTGTCGATCGGCCGTCACGCACCTTCGCAGCCCACGTTCACCTCTCAAATTAAAGGCGCGTGGTGCTCCGCAATTTGCACGTCGCTTATTCGCAATGGTGCCATTTCACCAATCACAATACACTTTAACCACAGCAGCACGCGAACAGTTCACTGCACTATTTCAGAAATACTGCCACCCTTGGCCCGAAAGCCGATAATCATCCCTTTTTGCAAATCTGATAAATCGCACCTTTTATCCATGACAGCAACGAGTGATATGTCTTCAGAATGCCTACAGCACACCTTATATACCCTCCAAGCCAGCTCACGACACGCGCCTTCTTTCATTGGCTTACGCGCTGTTGACGTCAAAAGTAGGAGGTGGTCACAATAATGTGACTCGACAGTGTAATTGCCTAGATCAGGTGGTGATTTGATATACAAATACTTACAGAATAAAATTACATTTAACTATAAATCTGGGCAGAAATATCGCGAAAAAAAAATCTGCGATTAGGGGAGAACTCTTCACTCCTTCCGACTTTCGTTGTCAAAAGTCGGAATTCCGTTCTCCTACGGAAAATGCCCCCCTCCCCGTACACACACACACACACACACCACCGCCACTGATTCCGCAAACTTTCTGTTCAGTTGCGCATCGATCTCGAAAATCACCGAAATGATGGAAAATTCGGAATTCCACGAATACGCGGAAGAATCTCGCGTCTGAAGATTAAGGGGAAATTTTCACGCCCCCTAACTTCCGTTTTCAAAAATCGTTCCACCATTTTCAAGGTGTAATACTAATATTTATGGAATAAAGTTTTATTTAGTAACTACTGGGAAGAAAGAACATCGTGAGAAATTGGAATTACGATTACCGGAGAAATCTTCACCTCGTTCAACTTCTGTTTTTGAAAATTTTGCTGTACATTTTAAATTGATATTAATGGTGTTTTAGTCATATTGACAACATTTGAGCGAGAATTTGTTCCTGTATTTTATGTTTTAAAGTATTTATCTTCGTAGCACGGGAATTATATTGTCAAAGTGGAAAATTGCCTTGCTTATATTGGTTTCATTAGTGTATATTCTTGTTATTATTAACCTTAGATTATGTGACATATTGTTTGTTCTTTTGGGTGTTTTATTGTGAAATTGTACAGCAAAAGAGTTCTACTAAATACATTAATAAATAAGGAAATACCGTTCCCGGACGAAAAAACGGCCCCCTTCCTCCCCCAACTAATCTTCCCAAAATTTCTCTTCAGTTTTGTATCGATCACGAGAATGCCTCAAATGATGACAAAAAAAAAAAAAAACAAAAAAAAAAGGAATTCCGCGAATCCGCTGAAAAATCTCATATATGAGAACTATTTCCTACAAAGACTCATAAAGTGCGTTTATTTTACACATGATTCATTCATCACTACAAGAAACAGCAATAAGTCACTATAGAAACAACAGCAGTTTGATTATTTAATTTTCACAATTTAATAAAATACGATGGAAAGACGAAATAATACAAAATGGCAAATTACAGGCGGGACCTAAATAATAACTGCAATTGACGAGGCCGGGCCGGGCCGGGCCGGGCCCAACTCACCAAAAGCCGCAGTTTGGAATGTTCGAATCGGGTACGCCTAGTGCTAAGTAGTGCTACATTCAAAGTTGCACAAATCACACGTTTAGCAAATTCCTACACTCAATCGAACGCTAACTGATGACAGATGGCTGGTCAGTCTAATTTATAAAGAACATACCGCTCGCTTGACTTATTATTACGGGTTGAGACATTTATATCACGACAGCAGGCGTACCTAGTAAAATAAACATACGTGAGACTGAGGAAGTAAAAAAAGCTGAACTCTTTAACCGGGTAAAAAATCAGAACACGCAGTGAAACAGTGTGAATATAACACATCGTGAGCAAGACAGAGTTGCTCCCGTTAATTTATTTATGTAAATATTAAACTGGAGCACATCACTGTATTCAAAATATAAAATTACTGGCATTTAACAACACATGATCAATATTCCCTCTAAGCGGCTATGAGCAATGCGCTCATAACCCAACGAACTGGGCAGGCATCTAAACCACTTGGGCAAAAAAGTTTTTTTTCTGAGCTTCTATTACTAATGCAGTAGAAGTTGGAACTTGTATTGGAACCCTAATTTTTATCACCGTTCTTTCAGCAACTGATTTAAAAAAAAAAAAAAAAAAAGCATCTTTGATGTTGGAAGAAATTTGCCTTATTATCTGACAAAGTTTTGAGCAAAACCCTTTAACCAGCGGCTTACAATTTAACTGACCGGAATGCCTTTCTCCCGCCAACTAGCATGTGCGCATTAGTATACAATGATCTTGGTTACGGTTCGCTGTGATTGGCTGGGGCTGGTGTGTTGTTTTGAGAAAAGACTCAATATCTGCCTCTTTCTCGGTAATAGACTCAATATCTGCCTCTTGCTCGGTAATAGACTCCATATCTGCCTCTTTTTCGGCGTGAGAAAAACAGTAATCCGCATTCTCGCGTTCACTATCTGCTCTCACGAGGGTAATTTTCAAGAAGCCTTTGAGAATGAAGAGGGCAATGAGACGATCTTTGAAGGAGGAGACCTGCATTTCAGAAAAGTGTTATTTTGACTTTTGAGAGCCCGAATTTTATTTATTTATCATTATTTTCGCAGACAATTGATTTTCGATTCATGAAAATTAATTAGGGATTTGGGAATTCTAATCTAAAATGCTTACTGCGCGGAGGAGGTTACGTTGCTGCACGGCCGCGTGCGCGCTACTTAGAGGGAACACTGCACATGATAGAGCGTACATTGCGGGGGAAACAAATCACGATTACGGGCGAAATCGTCGCTGCGTCCGACTTCCGTTTTCGGGGGAAATTTTCAAGGTGAAATATGGAATAAAATGATATTTAACAACAATACTGGGCAGAAGTCACATCACAAGAAAAAAAATTACGATCACGGGTGAAAACTTCACTCCCTCGAACTTCCAATTTGGTAGTCGGACTCTGTCGTCTGATGGAAAACGCGTTCAGTTATGCATCGATCTCGAGAACGACACAAATGAAAGAATCTCCTGCCTGAATATTACAGGAAAAGTTTCGCGTCGTCTAACTTACGTTTGAGGATAATTTTTCGTCGTTTGCAAGCTAAATTACAAATATTTATGGAATAAATTTATATTTTATAACAATATTGGGCAGAAGAAACATCGCGAGAAAAAGATATTACGATCTACATCCCGTTTAACTTCCGTTTTCGGAAGTTCTGAAAGATGAAATACCGTCCTCTGACGGAAAACGACTCCCGACATTTTACTCCATTTTTGCATTGATCTCGGATAATGATGATGAAAAAGATGACACAAATGATGACGAAATAGGCGGAATTCCGCGAATGACACTCATGTATGTATAAAGTGTCATCTCAGTGTATTTTACAATGCAATACTCGTATTCAGTAAATGTGGATGCTCATGCTCATTAGATTACGCTGTTTGTTACAGTACATTGCTCGTGTTCAGTGGAAATTTTAGAGCACAAATAATAATAATAATTCGAAACAATGT
This sequence comes from Macrothele yani, assembly GCA_039090855.1. Taxonomy (NCBI): domain Eukaryota; kingdom Metazoa; phylum Arthropoda; class Arachnida; order Araneae; family Macrothelidae; genus Macrothele; species Macrothele yani. The sequence goes on along the minus strand of CM077013.1, from coordinate 112,658,646 downwards.
GGCTTGAAAAGATTTACTCGGCTTACTTACCGATACTGACCACACTAACACCTTCCTGGAAAAATAAAAAAACAAACTGCGTATAAGCAAATCATGCAAAACAAAGCATAACAAAAGTACAATAAAAACACTTCACATACATTATCATATAAAATATTTAAAATACTTACTAAATTTACTTAAAGTACTGAAATTATTTCACAGATCACATAAGATATTTAATGTACTTATCACTAAGACGAATAAAGGATGATACAGTGCACAAAAGTACACACACACACACACACATCGTGAGGCCATGCTGACGAATCGAATAAAAGAGAACAAAAGCGGGAAATTTTGACAGAAATTGTGGTTAGGGCATAGTAATGTCACTTTTTGAGAAGGTGATATGTTAGAAAATACTACGCTTCACAGAAAGCCATTTTTATTGCACATGGAGATGTCTCTAAGAATTTCATGGGATCGTATTGACATAAAGGGCATTTCTGATTAAAATTTTTTGCGAAGTATGTTAGATTCAACCATGAATGTATGAATGCGAAAGGACTGACAGACAAATCTTTGAGTAAATTTCTTGTGGAGTCAAATTCTTATCAAACATTTTGTCTTGTTAAAACCCTGAGTTACAATAGTTTAAAAAAAGCCAGGTATTTGCTTTAGATGCACGATCTTGATAAGAAGAATCACATCACAATACAAATTCAAATTCATGGGCTGAATTTAAAAAAAAAATGATTGTATATACATGAATTAGAACTTTTAGGTTTCAGAAGAAGGAATACGTTTAAATAGAATGTTACGTGACATGATATGGACACCAGATATTAATATGTGATACAATGTCACGTGGCTTCAAATTGTCTAAACGACGTGATATCATGAAAAAGAAAAATGGAATGCAGGTATGCATACAATACTGCATTGTAAAAATAAATGAAAGTTATAATATAACTAAATTAATTGTGTTGTTCTCATCAGGAGATACAACAAGGAACATTATATCAGTAATCGAGATAAGGGTCATGTCCTCGTATCAACTGTCAGCCGTCCCTTGTAGGAAGCATTTGGAAATTCCATTGTAATGAACAAACAAGATAAGTGGTTACATATTAAGTGACTTCATCCTCAGTCTGTCTCTTATTCGGACCTTTGTAAATAGTTTCCAGATTGTCGGTATAGATATTGGAGCATTGTCATTACAGCATAAATGTCTCTGAGTAGCAATTGCAAGGCTCTCGGTGAACAGCAATGAAGAGACAGCACTTAGTGTTACAGTAATGGAAGCATCATTCCAGATTGGATAATGTAGGCCATCGCTCACGAGTCGCGACAGTGCAGAATTTTTAAGTCCATTCTTTACGGCGTATTTATGTTCATTTAGTCTTGTTGCTAGTGCACGTTTTGTAGATCCTACATATTTACTATCGGGAGTGTCAGCGTCAATACTTTTTAAGGGGATGCTGTAAACACCAAATTTATTTAATTTTGTTATCTGGTCTCGATCTTGTTTGATTAACTATGAAATGTTTGTAGTACGCATTCCGAATTCCAGGTGAGAGTTTCTGTAAATGGCTTTGAAAACAGGTGTTATGTTTGGATAATAATGTATGGCACCTACATATCTACGAAGTTGTTGGTCCCTCTGGAGAGTAGTACAGTTTTCTTGGTGGAGTATCTTGGGAGCTTTTTAGCACGTCTTTTGAAAAAAAAAAGATTGTGCTTATGTTCTCGGTTTTTCCGTCCGTCCGTCTGTAGACACGATATCTCTGCAACTATTCGTCCGATTTGGAAAATTCTTTTTGTATTGTGAAGCTTCAAACATACGAATGATGATCTCTCATTTCGTTTTTTTTTTTACGACGTACAATTCCGCACCTAGAGGGCGTAAACGCAGATGATGTCGAATTCCAAAATATATTTTATTCCACATATTTGCTTCTAAACATCCGATTGAAAAAATACTTTTATCTTTCCATTCCATTTATGTCGAAGAGTAATTTAGGAATAGTTGCCTTTTCGAATTACGCATAGATTTTCCGCTAGGGGGCGTAAAATTAAATTACGTTTTCCCGATATCTCTTCTTCTAAAACTCCGATATGAAAAATATCTTCTTTAGCGGATACTGCTCCTGATGGAAAATCTTTTGCATATAATTTCACATTTTTGGTAAAGAATACTTAAGCCACCAGGGGGCGTAAGTGTTAATTTTTGCTTCTGATGTATTTGCCATGAAATCTGAGTTTCTAAAATCTTGATTGAAAAAATTCTTTCGTGGACCGATGCCGCACATGGCGTTAAACCTTTTCGGAATATCTTCTTCTTAAAATATTCCATGGTTTCTCCGCCAGGGGCGTAGATATATATATTATTTTTGTCAATATCTCAGCTTCTGATTGTCCGATTTAAGAAATCTATATTTATTAGATAGAGTTTCCCGTGTGACGTGTTTTTCATATAAATTCAAAATTTTCAAGTAATTCATAGACTTTCCGCTAGGGGGAGTAAAGGTAAATTGCATTTCTCCTATATCTCTGCTTCTAAATCTCCGATTTGAAACATTCTTTCTGCACCGGATACAGCTCCTGATGGGAAATCCTTTGCACATAATTTCTAATTTTTGTAAAATTGGTTTGGCCACCAGCAAAATATGAGCTTCTACACTCTCGATTGAAAAAAAAAGTCGTTTGTGGACCGATACTACTCATGTCGACAATCCTTTTAGGAACATTTTCTTCTCAAAATAATGCATGGTTTCTACGCCAGACGGAGGAGGGGGGCGTAGCTGTATATCTGATTTTTGCTGTATCTCTACTTCTAGGAGACCAATTTAAAAAATTTCTTCCTTGTTGGATAGTGTTTCCGCTGCGACATGTTTTTCATATAAATTAAAAATTTTCAAGTAAATCATAAACTTTTCGCTAGAGGCCGCAAAGGTAAGTTGAGCTTTCTGCGTTATTTCTGCTTCTAAAACTCCGATTTGAAACATTCTTCCTGTATCGCATACAACACCTGATGGAAAATATTTTTCATACAATTTATAATGTTTCGTAGAGAATGGTTTGGCCACTAGGTGGCATAAGCGTTAATTTCTGCTTCTGATGTATTTGCAGCAAACTTTGGGCTCCTGAAAACTCGACAAAATTATTTTTTTTCTTGGACTGATACCGCTCATATCGAAAAACCTATTGCGAATACTTTCTTCTTAAAATAATGCATGGTTTTCTCACCAAGGGGCGTAAAGTCACATCTTATTTTTGTCGATATCTCTGTTTCTAACAGTCCGATTTGAAATAAATCATTTTCTGTGTTGGAGAGCGTTTCCGGTGCGAAATGTTTCTCATATAAATTCATATTTTTCTTAACGTACAAGTCTGCAACCAGAGGGTGAAAGTTCACGATTCCGTTTACAGCAATATCTGAGTGATCAAAAACCCGATTAAAAAACTTCTTTCTTCCGTCAGATACTATTGTTTTCCATACCGGTTCCATTGACTTTGAATAGCTTTGATAAATTTAGTTTGCGTCAGAATGGACTCAAAAGCGTGCTCATTACACCCGAAAATTCGGTGTCACCTTTCTTGTTTTATGATAAAGTTGGGAAAACCATGGTTGAGGGGGATGTTGAATATTTTGTTAATTTCACATTTGCGTCTGCTGAAAGTAGACGAATGCGTGCTGGATGTAGATGAATGTAGATGAATGCGGAGGCTCTGCGCAGAAGGAAATTGATTGAGGAGAGTTTGTAGCTTTTTGGATGTGCTGAAGAAGCCGGGATCAATGTAGGTATAGAAGTGGGTTTTCTATGTACAGAATTATGCAAGGTGCAAGTGACAGCATTTCGTCCAAGCATAAAGTCCAGGAATGGCAATTTACCTTCACTTTCCAGTTCAACGGAGAATTTTATATTCGGGATTTGGGATGATGAGTGTTCAGCAAATGTTCGTAGGTCAGCTGGTTCGTGATCCCAGTAGAGAAGTACGTCGTCGACATATCTTATGTAAAAGCCCGGAGGTTTTTGAAATTCTTGTAGCACTTTATTTTCTATGCGTTGTAGTTGAATTTTGGCTAGAATCGGAGATAGTGGAGATCCCATAGGGGCGCCCTGAGTTTGACGATAAATAATGTTGTCGAATTGAAAATATGATCTGTTTTGAACTAGTTTTAAGGCTGTAATGATGGATTGGATCGTTTCTGGTTCATATTTAAGTTCAAGTAGTTTTGTCTGAATGATGTCATGTACAGTTTTGATCGGAACATTAGGGAACAAAGAAATGACATCGAGAGAAGCCATAATAAACGTTGAGTTATTTGCATTAAAGGATTTGATCTTGTTAAGAGCTTGTGCCGTGCCTTTAACAGAGTAGAATGAATTATTAACGAGTGGTTGAAGGAAAGTAGCAAGTGCCTTGTCTATAGGTCTGGTAAGTGCTGCAAATCCAGATACTAACGGGCGTAATGGGTGTCCTGGTTTATGAATCTTTAGTTTACCAAAAAGTTCAGGAACTCGTGCACCTGTAGGACAGTACAAGCATTGTGAAATGGCCGTTGGGAGGCTTGAGAGTTTCTTCAATTAATATATGGCCGCTATAGTAGCATTAATAGGGTTCGAACTAATGGTAACGTGTGGTATATTATCAATTGCCTCTAGCATTTTCTTCCGATAGTCGATTTTGTTCAGAATAATATTGTAATTGACGAGGTTTTATCAGCGGATATGATCGATATATTGGGGTCGTTGCGTAATTCTAAAAGTTCTTTATTTTCTTCTATAAGACGAGTCAAATCCGTGTTGGGTCTTTGAACATGAAATTTTCTAATGGAATTGATTAATCGATGTCGTGCATCGTCTTGTTTTCTTAACAGTAGATGGAAAATGATGGCCTCTGCTTGGGGGATAAGTTGCAACCTATTAATCCTGGAGTTCGGGAAGGCGAATTTCACGACTTTATTTAGCGCTGATATTTGGATTTGGTTTAGGTGATAATCACTGTAGTTGATGAAGTTAGTTGAAGGTTGTGATTGATGCTGGTTAGGTCTATGTGTACATGAGGTACGGTTCTTCTCAACAACGTCCTGGTCCATCAGATTACATAGTTTATGGATGTGTCTTTTCGGAGCTTGCTTAACTTTAGATTCAATAATAGCCGTAAGTACTGTGAGGTATTTACTGAAGTGAATAGCATGGCTATCACCAGCTAGTCGTAGGTAGGCCTTATAGGAGCTTCTTTGTAGTGAGTCTAATAGACATCTCTTGGCTCTGATTTCAGCGAGGACTCTTTGATTTTCGGCGTATTTTAGCACTTGAGCGTCCCTCCATGAACGAGGTTTCGTCCTTAGTCTGAGTAATCGGGGTATGACGTGTAAGTCTTTACAATTTATTAAAAAAAGACAAATGCGTCTGCTCCATGGCGAGTCTCATTTGGTAGCGTTTGAAAGTTTTGAACATTTCCTCCATTTTGTGAGAAGTGGTATAAACATGTATACGCGATAACTATGATGGTATTGGAAGATTTAAATTCGTGCAGAGATAGTCAAAAATAATCGAGGTAGTTGCCTTAGATGCACGAACTTGATAAAAATAATCACATCACAATACAAATTCAAATTCATGGGCTGAATTTAAAAAAATTACTGTATATGCATGTATTAGAACTTTTAGGTTTCCCTAGAACCCATTGTTAGATACATAAACAGAAGAAGGAATACGTTTAAATAGAATGTTACGTGACATGATATAGGCATCAGATATTAATATGTGATGCAGTGCGTCGCATAAATATAGAGACAGAACAAATTCTGGAATAAAAAAGAAACAACAACGAGCTGAAATGTACACCTCATATTTTATAGAAAAACCAGCATAGGACACGCAGCTGCACAATAGTTTGACGGAAACATAACAACTCCAACGCCAAGTACAAGAAAAAAAAAGAAATACGCTGTCTCAAAAATATAATCACTTACTAGTTATGAGCACCTCCGGTACGAAAAGTGGAGCCGTTGTTCCGAATAACACTGAAAACCCGATTGGGCATGCTGTCCACCAAGTGATGTAAGTGTTCTGGACGGAGTGCCTACCAGCTTCGTTCAATCTACTCTTTTAATGCCACCACACTTGAGAACTGCCGTCCATTCGCATACACATCACGAGCTAGGATACCCCAGAGGTTCTCGATGGGGTTCAGATCTGGACTGAGTGCTGGCCAATCCATTGCGGTCACATGATGAGTGTTAAACCAGCTTTTCGTTGATGCAGACCGATGGATAGAGGCATTGTCTTGCTGGAACAGATAATCAACACCCTCTAGAGTTTTGGCAAAAGGTGGAAGGTGTCTGCTGAGTATGTCCTGATACGTTTCGGAGTTTTGCCTGCCTTGCAGGAAAGCGATATCCGTTGTCCCATTGCACGCAAAAGCTCCCCAGACTATCACAGATCCCCCTCCTTTTTGTCTGCTGAAAAAGGCGCGTGGCTCGTGTTGTAAATCATAACAATAGCAGTTCCAAACGTCAGGGCCGTCCAGGTTGAACTTTATCTCATCGGAGAAAATAGTTGTGATCCACTCGTCTGCCCAGTGCATGTGGCTGCTTGCCCATAGCAATCTAGCTTCCTTGTGAAGCCGCGTGAGGTGTGGAAGACGGCGCATTTTACGGAGCACAATGTTGCGACTTTCCTTGATTCGTCGATGAACTGTGTTCTTTAAAACGGTGACACCAACAGTCCGAGAAACTTGACGTAGTGATAACCTTTGGGATGAAACTAAACGCATGATGGCACGATCATCTCGTTTGGTTGTTATTAGAGGCCTTCCAGGCCGTTTTCTGGCAGTTAACGCACCGCGTTTCGATAGTCTTATAAATGACTACCCTACTCCTCCCCATGGCTTTATAAATTTTCGCTACAGGCAATCGATTTGCTCTCGATCTCCAAATCGTCTGCACCTCCTCACCAGAAAGTTGACTGTTGCGTGGCATTTCGGCAAATGAATGTGTGACGGCAGGTCCGCTGTTTTTTGTACGCTGGACCAAATTACGGCCCATGCGCGTGCGTACAGCATGCTAATTTGTACATCTCATTTGCATGTGGCTACTTTACGTAGTTGCCTTTATATTTAAGAGACACCTAAAATTACACTATTTCACTTTGTGGTGTTTGTTCTTTTCACAGAATCCAGTCATCTCAACGGATCGAAACGTTTGTTGTAGGGTTATGTCTAATTAGGTACCACTTCAGCTTCCTACCAATATTCGCATTGCGTTCATGGAGCAAAGTCGACTGTCTCTATATTTAAGCGACGCACCTTACAATGTCACGTGGCTTCAAATGCTCTAAACGACGTGGTAAGTATCACGAAAAAAGTAAAATGAAATAAGCTACAAACTCTCCTCAATCAATTTCCTTCTGCGCAGAGCCATCACGCATTCATCTACTTTCATCAGGCGCAAATGTGAAATTAACAAAATACCCAACATCACCCTCAACCATGGCTTTCCCAACTTTATCATAAAAAAAAACTCTCAAGAAGGTGCACCAAGAAAACTCTACTACTCTCCAGAGGGACCAACAACTTCGTAGATATGTAAGTGCCATAAATTATTATCCAACCATAACACCTGCTCTCAAAGCCATTTACAGAAATTCTCACCTGGAATTCGGAATGCGTACTACAAACATTTTCCAGTTAATCAAACAAGATCGGCCGCCCCTGTGGCGCAGTGGTCTAAGGCGTTGGCCTCTGATCATTCGTCCGTAAGGGGTCCGGGTTCGAATCCCGGTGAGGCATGGATGTTGTGTTTGTCTTACGGCACTGGCTCTCTCCCTTCACTGGAACCAGTGACCCTAAATTAGGGACGGGCGACTGCTTATAGCCCATTTGAGTTACTCACGGTGGTCGTTAAACCTCCAATCAAAAAAAAAAACAAAAAAACAAACAAGATCGAGACTAGGTAACAAACCTAAATAAATTTGGCGTTTACAGCGTCCCCTTGAAAAGTATTGACGCTGACACTTCCGATAGTAAATATATAGGATCTACAAAACGTACACTAGCAACAAGACTAAATGAACATAAATACGCCGTAAAGAATGGACTTAAAAATTCTGCACTGTCGCGACTCGTGAGCGATGGTCTGCACTATCCAATCTGGAATGATGTTTCCATTATTGTAACACCAAGTGCTGTTTCTTCATTGCTGTTCACCGAAAGCCTTGTAATTGCTACTCAGAGACATTTATGCTGTAATGACAATGCTCCAATATCTATACCGACAATCTGGAAACTATTTACAGGTCCGAATAAGAGACAGACTGAGGATGAAGTCACTTAATATGTAACCACTTATCTTGTTTGTTCATTACAATGGAATTTCCCAATGCTTCCTACAAGGGACGGCTGACAGTTGATACGAGGACATGACCCTTATCTCGATTACTGATATAATGTTCCTTGTTGTATCTCCTGATGAGAACAACACAATTAATTTAGTTATATTATAACTTTCATTTATTTTTACAATGCAGTATTGTATGCATACCTGCATTCCATTTTTCGTTTTTCATTATATCACGTCGTTTAAACAATTTGAAGCCACGTGACATTGTATCACATATTAATATCTGATGTCTATATCATGACACGTAACATTCTATTTAAACGTATACCTTCTTCTGTTCATGTATCTGACGATGGGTTCTAGGGAAACCTGAAAGTTCTAATACATGTATATACAATAAAATTTTAAAATTCAGCCCATGAATTTGAATTTGTATTGTGATGTGATTTCTTCTTATCAAGATCGTACATCTAAGGCAACTACCTCGATTACTTTTGACTATCTCTGCACGAATTTAAATCTAATACAATAGTTTAAATAGGAATTTTGTGTTTTTATAAAATTCAAAGCAAAAGGTAAGATGTATTGAATATGATACTCGTGCAAGAAAACAAAATGAAACTTTTAGTTGAAAACGCAAATCAGAAGAAAAACTAAAAAAAGTGGAATTTATGAAGCGCGAAAGAGATGGCAGAAAACACATTCTAGATTATTATTCCGAAAGTTAAGGTGTAAGTTCGGGTTCCGTACAACTCTTTGTAGATTTGTTAGAAACTCTGATTACAGTTTTCTGCCATAAGAATAAACAAGCAGAAAAATGTACTATTTGACAACATGTTAGCTGACCATTTTATTCTCTCCTGACTTTCCCTTTCTATAGACCGAAGAACAAAGGAATTCAACTGCTGGCATTCTAATGTTTATTTTCATTTCTTGTATAGCTTATTGCTGAAATCCTTTCTCAGTCCGGCAATTTTAAAAGGCGGTGGTACTACTACTGTCAGGAAAAAAATATGACACGGAATCGAGTTGTGCAAGAGAGGAACAGTGTGCAAACATTTGCTTCTGTATTTCATTAAAACGCATTAACATGCCCAGTTCAGTTTATTACATTCCGTTTAGACGTTTCTAACGTTCAGATGAATAGACAAGACACAATCCTCAAGGGATCACGTTTCCTTTATGAATACAGGACGGGATGATACCAGGGCGCCAGCGGTATCCCGCGAATTCACTTCGTCAGTCTCAAATTTCTCCTATGATATATCATGCTAAGAATGAATTCCCAGGAGGAATTCACTTAACTTATATGCCAAGCAGAAAGAAACAGCTCTACAGTACGTGGTATCCGCATGAAGTGGAGTCGCAATCCTCTAATGAAGATATACAGGGTGTCCCACAATTCGTTAAACACTGAAACATCGTTTGAATTAATGAAGATATTGCAATGCAACAAAATGCAATAGAAACGAATGAACAGATGCTATTAGTTATTTCGAAATTTACGTATTTGCGATGGAGAGGGAAAAAGAAAGTGAAAACCTCTCGTTATTTTTTTTTTTTTTTTCAATATGAAAATTGTATCAAATGGTATCGTATGAGAAAGCAATTATTGTAAAGAGATTCTCACCGGAAATATAATTGAATTTCAGAAAAACATCGCAAAATTGGGGTATAAAGTTAAAACAAATCTAGATTTTCTCGGCTCAAAAACATTAAACAGTAACCGCTAAGGAAACACAGAGCATTAAAGAAGGATTTTCTCGTTATAAATGTAGAAGGACACAGACATAAAACGTTCAGCCAGATGGTGCGCCGCCCCATAATTATGGTCCTGTAAAAGGACACTTGGATGCTCAATATCTTCATCGATAGATTGGTTGGTGCCCATGATCCAATAAAGTGGTCTCTGAGATCTTGACACCTTTAGATTATTCTCTGCTGTCTAATTTTTTATTCGAGGTTTATTTGAGCGATGTACAACAGAGTATCTCCATAATTTTACGTTCAGCTACAAATAAAGCACGGATCTTGAGATTCGTGTAGTGTCTGCAAAACAACTGTAGTCTTTCTGAACATGTAATTTGATGTTGCTGCAAATTCTGTCACTAAGCAAAGATCATCGACTTTAAGATAAATGTGATGTTAGCTACTCTGGTGACCAATGTACTACACACTACCTGACAGAGAAAATGCCACTCCATGAAGGAATGCTCAAAAACAGAACAAACCACACACACAGATAGCCAAGTAGGTCCTGAACAAATTATTTAATTGTCACATACAGACTACACTCCAGTGGCCGAATATACAGGATAATCAATAAGGAGTGTGGTCCACATTTTGGGCGATACAGCATTGAGTCTGACGTGGCATCGAAGCAATGAAAGTCCGAATAGAGTCCTGGGGTATCGTGGACCATGTGGTGTTGATCCGAGTCCACAGTTCATCTTCGTTTTGCGGGGGTGGGAATGTACTCAACCGACGTCCAATCATGTCCCACAAATGCTCGATGGGCGAGAGGTAGGGGGATCATGCTGGCCACGGAAGCATCCGCACACCGTGTAAGGCATTCAGGCTGATTCGAGCGTTATGCAGCCGGGCGTTGTCCTGTTGATAAACGGCGTTTAGGATGCCCTGCAGATAAGGTAGTGCCACGGGCGGCAGCTCCTCGGCAACATAGCGACGTACCGTCAATGTGCCCGCAATGCGTACCAGCCGTGAGCGGCTGCTGGTGCTGATAGCACCCCACACCGTGATTTCACGTTGCCGGGCCGTGTGGCGCTCCACAATGGCGGAAGAATCCGCCCGTTGGCTACGTCCACTTCAGACTCTCACACGGCGATCATCCGTGGTGAGACGGAACAGCGATTCGTCACTGAACACCACACTGTTTGATTCGGCACCTCACGCAGTTCAGAAGCGACACCACTCCAAGCGGTGACGACAACGGCTCGCTGTTAAGGGTAGCCTTTGCAACGGATGGCTGGGCTGCAAACCAGACGCGGCCAATCGGCTCGACACTGTCCGCGTAGATATCGGAGCATCCAAGCTTCACCTCAGACTCCGCAAAGTGTCGCCCGTTGTGGCCTGTGAGTACGCTGTGGCATGACGTCGGAAGCGACGATCGATGCGCTCGAACGTCCGTCTTCGTGCTCCGGTCCCTCTACGACGTTGCACAGATCCCTCCTGGGACCACTGTCTCCAAATACGACCGAGGGTTATAGCATAACGTCGCGTTTCTTCCACAATACGACGCAAGGACCATCCGGCGGTACGAAGGCCTACGATGACATCTCTCGTGAACTCATACGTTTGACGAAATTGCGTACGACGGCGTCTTAACGGCATTGGCATCCCTTGTTCGTTCTCCAGACACGGTTACAGCAGAACACTCACTTCTCGTGGCCGTGACAACGTCTCGACTGATGGCCTCACGGGCTGGTTGCCCGCTTATATCCGGCGCGCCGTTCGTGCGATTGGCCTGCAAATGCAATAACTTGCATACCTTGTACATGTGCAACCATACTGCAATTTACATGGCGCTGCGTACAAGTCTTTGTGGTGCGGCATTTTCTCTGTCAGACATAGTATTTAATGATTTTTTTACCCTCTGCAAAAAACCTTACATACAGTTTTTTATGTATCCATACGATTATTTTTAGTGCTTTGTTTCGAAGTTATTTTCCAGAGTCAATTCAGAAACAACAGCGACACTGCTCTTTTTGAACTTATCTTATCTGCATGTTACAATTAGGGTTCGTACACATTTACAGAAAATAAATTCCTGGATTCTTCCAGGGGTTCAGCCTAAATTTTTGCTTGAATAGCAGAGCTTTGTTTCATATTTTGAACATTGGGGTGAAATTTACTATGCATCTAGAATTCTCATAAAGTCTTATGGGTTCCGCTGTTACAGAGTGTTCGTCAGTGTGTGTTACATTTTCAATGAAGTGGCAGAATTTCTCTGTACAAAAATTACTCTGAATAAAATTATACACAGTCGAGTCACATTATTGTGACCACCTCCTACTTTTGACGTCAACAGCGTGTAGCCAATGAAAGAAGGGACGTATCGTGAGCTGGTTTAGAGGGTATATAAGGTGTGCTGCAGGCATTCGGAAAACATATCACTTGCTGCTGTCATGGATAAAAGGAGTGATTTATCAAATTTCCTAAAAAAGATGATTATCGGCTTTCGCGCCAAGGGTAGCAGTATTTCCGAAACCCTGCAGTTTGTGAACTGTTCGCGTGATGCTGTGGTTAAAGTGTATTGTGATTGGAGAAATGACACCATTGCGAATAAGCGACGTGGTAACTGCGGAGCATCACGCGCCATTGATGTGAAAGGTGAACGTCGGCTACGAAGGTGAGTGAGGACCGATCGACCAGCTACCGTGGACCAACTCATTGGCCGAGTGAACCAGGGGGTACCCGGAAGTGTGTCTAAAACAACAGTTCAGCGAACTCTGCTGCGTATGGGGCTCTTATGCAGACGAATGGTCAATGTATCCCTATGCTAACGAAGGTGCATCGGCAGAAAAGGCTTACATTTGCACGGTAGTATCGGAATTGGACCTCCGCTGATTGGCAAAGGATTGTCTTTTCCGATGAGTCACGTTTTCTGTTTCATCAAATGAACAGATCAGATCATATGTAAAGGATTTTCGGAAGGGAGTTTCTGACCCCAGGTCTTAAAAAACCCTTAGAAGTAGGAAGCTAGGAGATTTGGGCTAGAGTGCCCGATAGGAAAGTTTACACGGAAACGAGGTAGAAAGGGGGAGGAAGACGTCCTTATTTTTTACCGGCGGGCCAGTACTCGGGGTCCGACGGCTTAACGTGCCCATCCGACGCACGGCGGATATTTAGTGGTTCGAACGTTCGTACCTTCCTGGGATCGAACCCGAGGTCTTCTCCGTGGCAGTCACGAACGTTGACCACTTGGCCATCCGCGGCCCGCTTCATCGAATGGATGGACGTTGGCGTAGAAGGCGAGAAACATTGGAGAATAAACACTCTTCAACCATTGCTGGAAGAACACAAGCTGGTGGGGGCAGCGTTATGCTCTAGGGGATGTTTTCGTGGCATTCTCTGTGTCCACTCCACATACCTGTGGAAGGTACTATGGCCCGAATTCGTTATGAATCCATCCTTGCAGACCACGTACACCAATACGTGCTGACTGTCTTCCCTGGGGTGGATGGAATCTTCCAGAACGACGATGCGAAGTGTCACACAGCTAGAGATGTCAGAAAGTGGTTGGAAGAACACGATAAAGACTCCAAAGTTCTTCCCTGGCCCCTTAATTCCTCAGACTTAAACCCAATTGAGCATATGTGGGACCCCCGCGATTGCGTTGTTCGCTCTATGGATCCTCCACCACGCACCCTCCAGCAGCTGTCAGATGTACTGCAGTCAGCATGGCTCAACATACCTGTGAACACCTTCCAGCACCTAATTGAGTCACTCCCAGCCCGGCAAGTTGCTGTCCGCGGTTACTCTGGATATTACCTGGTGGTGTGCCCTATAATGTGCCTCGACCGTGTATGTAGCAATATGGAACTTAGAACAGTAATAAGAATACAAGACAATCTCGCCATGTCACTGAAGATTCCCTATCTCACAGGCATCTGTTGCCACCACAATGGCGGTATGACCCAACTCCGCGACTCCGTCAGATCGGACAGTAATAGCGTAAAAAAGGTGTCCTGCCTGATTAATGGAACTGGCTGATATCTGGTGAAAAAGGAGACCGTCTCCAAATAAGAACTAATGGAAAAAGGAAGATAATTTTAACTCACAACATTTAAAATAGTTATCAAAGTTTACTGTTGTTAGAATTTATGATCCCCTGCAGTGGCGAGCCTATAATTGTTCTCCGGGTGGGGGGTGGGGAGAAGGGGGTGCGAAATTTATTTTTTTATACAACTAAATGTGTTATGAGTGCATTTTAAAATTGTATGTAACATACACGCAAAAATATTCAAATAAATATTGCTGATAATTGTTATTAATATTTTCATTACCTATATTCTTATCACCACATAATGGTTGACCACTTATGTGCAGGAAACAAGAATACTACACTACTTACTGTTAAATGGTTAAATGGTACAAGTAATTATAGAACGAAATGAAAATTAACTTTCTATCGAAACGTTCTTCAACTGTATAATGGCGCTTTTTTTCATTGTGCAGTAAGACACAGCACCTGACGCCGACGATACACATTTCGACACAGGGGCGGATTTATGGGGTCGCGCAAGTCGCAATCACGAAGGGCCCCCGATTAACTGTGAAAAGAGAAGTAAAGCAAAAGAAAAAAATGAGGGAAAAAGTTATGTTGTCTGTGATGAATATAATATTTTCCGGATTCAAAGAAAAGAAGTCGTGGTTCAAACTTTATATAGTGCTTGTCGTCTGTTCTCTACTTAAGAAAACAGGCCTACCTGTTCAATGAATTCATAGTCTTCTACTGATATAGCCTTCTAACCCAATCTCTGATATAATAGATTACTTTATTAGAAAGAAACCAGACTATAATTGAAAACTAAAAAACTTGAGGAAAGTATTTTACTGATTCTGGGAAAACGTATTTCCGAAACATAATTGAAAATCCCTTTTATAGGTTATGGACAAATGGAACAAAGGAAAAAAGAAACTGGTTAATTTTTTCTGAAACTTCTAAGTCTGTTTATTGCTATGTGAGTGAACTTTCTCCCGACCATAAACAATCACATAGTGTTCTTGTTGATGGATTTTCTGATTCTTCCCGTACAGAAAAGATTTTAAGAAATCCTGAAATCTCGAAGTCTCACTCGACAGCCATGGTCAATATGCTTACAAGGAGTAAATAATCCGGGAGAGTTGATTCTCAACTAATGACTCAGACTGAAAAAAAGGGCTATTTGAGGCAAGTACTATATCGAGTACTACTTGCAAGATTCGGACATCCACTGTGAAACTACTTGCAAGATTTGGACATCCACTCAGGGGTCACAGAGAAACTGAATGCTCTGAAAACGCAAATAAGGGTAATTTTGTAATTGGTATGAGGTACCTTGCACAGTTTGATGACTTTCTGAAAGATCACTTTGAAAAGTATGAGCACTGTGGTTCAGGCAGAACAAACTATTCGTCTCATCAAACATTTGATGAGATATTAACTGTAATGGCGGAAAAACTTGAGGTTTTTTGTGAGGAGGTTAAAAAATAACAGTACTTTTCAATTATGGCCGATTCTACTGCTGACGTAAGTCATGTGAACCAACTAACTTTTTTTTGAGGTATGTTAAAGCTGATGGAAAAACTGTTGAGATATTCTTTGGTTTCTTGCCCATAAAATCTCACAAAGTGGAGCATTTGAAAGATACTGTCTTGAAAATTATTTCAGATCTAGGGCTAGATATAAGAAACTGTAGAGGTAAATGCTATGGCAATACCTTGAATATGTCAGGAGCATATGCTAGCCTTGACGCAAAAATAATTGAAAGAAGTCCCACAGCATAGTATGTGCCATGCTGAAGCCATTCTTTGAATTTAGTAGGCAATAATGCTGCTGAATGCTTATAGTGAGATTAGCAAAGCATGCTGAAGCTTACTGTGAGATTGGAAAGGCATGCTGGAGTTTATAGTGAGATTAGAAAAGCATTAATTGAAATTTCTGAGTGCGAAACTGAAAAGCCTTTAGGAAAACCAGAGGCAAAATGTTTCACAAGTATGAAACTACCTTCATGACTGTCTTATGGGACCGGCTGTTGCAACGAATCCACAAAGTCAGCAAATCCTTGTAGAAAGAAGATGGAAACACAAAGATGACAGTAGATCTATGTCAGTCTCTCAAACTGTTTGATACCGTGCGTAATGACTATTCTAGCATTAACATGGAAGCCTCGACTTTGTTTACATCTATGGAGCAACCAGATAATGATGAGAGTTACAAAAGGAGAAAAAAAGAAAAAGCTTTGCTGATGAGAGTAAAGACAATGAAGTTCATCTGGAGGGAAAATAAAACATTCAAGTGGAAATAATGAATGCTACCTGTGTCAACCTGCTAGTTGAGCTGGAGCAAAGGAAAGAAAAGTTAGGATATACATATATTCGACCTATGCAAAGAAGTCTTTGCTATTGAAAATGGCCATTCTACAAAATGTGACCTCAGAAATATTTCCAAGGTATATTAAAATGACATAGATGGAAAATTGTTTTGTGATGAATTGCAGCATTTCTGTCGTTTTGTGAATCTCATAGAACAAGATCAATCCTCAGTCTGGCCGGAAAATTGCTACAAACTGCTTCTGGACAGTGACGGTTTGAAAGAGACATTTCCGAATGTGGAAACCATCCTTAAAAATTTCCTTGCTTTACCAATATCTAATGCAAGTGGTGAAAGATCCTTTAGTGCTCTTAAATGAGTTAAAAAACTATCTACGATCAACATTTTCTCAAGAGCACTTGAATAATTTTTCAATATTGCACATAGAGAGTAATGGGCTGAATAATGTCAATTATGATGAAGTTACAGACAATTTTGCTGCAGTTTAAGCCAGGAGGAATTTCTTAAAAACATAATGCCGTGTTTGTAAGTAAATGAAATACTGTTTCTCTTCGTTGCAATATAAAATAATATTAGAATTATTTGATGATGATGAAATTGATTGAGTCCACTTAAAAATTGTAGTAAAAAGACCCAGAACCCAGAGATGCGTCTCAAAACGAGGGGCTCCTAAATGGTTCAGTGAGACAGGCCCGCTACAACATAAATCCTCCACTGTTTCGACAAATGTTTACAGATTTGATGTTACTCTTACTTACTACTTGAATCGTATTTTCAGCCTTCTGGGCTTTTTTGCTAATTCATTTAAAACTTCAGTTTCGGAGTGTAATCTCGAAGAATGTGAAGTAATGACTCATTGAGTCTCAGTTCTCATATGGTATTACGTAGGTATGATTTTAAGAGACGCAGGGTTGAAGACGATCGCTCACTTTCTGAAGTTGTCACCGGACCATTTCCATCTCAATTCAGGCAGGTGTGACCAACATGTGTCAGTTGACCACCTCCAATTTTTTTGAAAAAATTATGGTAGCTACTCCTAATGAAGGTATAAAGTACCGCAAAAGGATTTTTCATAAAAAAATTTTTGGTCGAGCTATAGCATTTTGAATATAGGCAAAAAATACACCCGTGACGAAAATCCTGTGAAACGCCAAATTTTAAAGTGCACACTGCTCCTGAACTATAACAGGTAGAGACTCGATTTTTATTTTATTTTGAAGCTATTGAATTGGCCTTTCATCAAATTTACAGAAATTGGTCAAACAAATGTTACCAGATGGCAAAATAAAATTATATTTATTACAAAAAATTTAAATTTTCCACAAATTTAGGATTTTTTTTTAAGAAAAAGACTTATCAGGTTGGTAAGTATGCCAACCTGCACCCCTACTAGGGTTGTCTTAGCAGTAATTTTATTTTTATCCTGTGACGCTTGTAACTCATAAAATTAATTTTTAAAATATACAAGATTTCAAAAAATCAACATTTTTGAATTGCAATATCTCAAAAAACCCCATTTTTAAAAATTCTGAAATTTTGTCCAAATAATGTCCTAATGGTAAGTAGTTTACTGGGGTAGTCAGGTTACTAGACTTTCGTCTTGAAATTTTCTTACATATTTTTAAAAATGACACTTTTTTTCAATTTCTTTTTTTTCCAATTTTTGAAAAATGGCACTTTTTTTTTCAAATTTTTGAATTCAGTAAGAAAATGAGAACTGTATACATTATTTAGTAAATTTTTAATTGCAGGAGAACACAATTCCCGGCAGGGATCGCACTAAGCATTCACCAAGTCGCTAAATGTGATTAAATCCGAAAATGGCGAGAAAAAATTAGTAACAGGGAAAATGGTGGTGAAGGATTTTTATGAAACGTAGGCAATTTTTGACTCATGGGTAAACTGCAATTTGCGGTAATTTTTGGGCTAAACTGCAGCTGATATGATTTCAAAGTTTGATTTTCCAAAGCTGTGGCACTGAAAATGGTACTGCCCGGTGCAATTTTTATGGAGTACTGCGAATCACCTATTAAGGCTGCTTGAGAGTCATTAGGGGAGTCAATGAAAATAAGAGCTACTGAAGGTGGGGGATATCGAGAGGGAAGAAACTCTTCCATAATTTATAATGAGCGGATCCGGAGAAATGGGATAGCAGAGGTTAAACAGTTTGCAGCACATCCAGTGTTGGTGTTGCACTATGATTTTGCTCAGAACTGATCTGTAATTCCACCTGATGAAGTGCAACGTTACTGCTGGCAAACAATGTCCAGATCTCATTCTTTACATGCATAGCGTACTTTCCAAATGAGACTAAGTCTTTTGTGGTAGCATGCAATGACATAAGCCATGACACAGCACATACGTTGTGTGCCATTCTGCTCATAAAAAGTGAAATTGCTTAGACTTGTCCTTTGGAAGAATTTAAAACAATTGTTTACATCTCAGTTGGAGCAGCCGGGCACTTCACTTCAAAAACAAATATCAGTGCTATGAACTTATGAAGGGGGACCCAAATGTAAAAAGGAAGTGGATCTTCTCAGTCACAGGCCAATGCAAGAGTGCATATGTGATGGTGTGGGTGGCCTGTGCAAACATTTTGCTACTAAATTCAACTTACAGAAAGAAGCTTCACAGGCTATAAGAGATGCAACTTCTTCATTTGTTGAAACTGTCTCTCCCTTGATCCCAAAGACTAAACTTCTACTCCTCACAACTTATGAAGTTCAATCCTATCGAACCAGCAAAGTAGAAGAGTGGGATACAGTAAAATCTGTTGTTGGAATACAGTCACAGCATTCCTGGTTAGTACAAGGAATTAAACCATCAATGGCCAGAACAGTCCGGCACTCATAAATAAAGCAGTGAAATTTTCAAGCCAACAAAAAAAGAACCCATTTTCTGTGAATGATTTTCAAATAGGAGAATTTATACGATGCATTTATGACGATAACTGGTGGATGGATGGGACAGATTACAAACATATCTACAGAATTCGAGGGCATAACAGTATCTTTCATGCACCCTCATGGACCAGCCAGAGGTTTTTGGTGGCCAGAAGAATGTGGCAAGAAAACAGACAAGTGTCCAGTGCCCTTAAAAATGTACTTCTAAAGGTGAATACCCCAACTCCTGCTGAACGTTCTGCACGACTTCATACCTTTGATGAGGAAATCAATAAAATCCAGCAGCTTTTCTCAGTTTGAATTATTTGTAGTTATGATGGTAAGCTCATAATTTTGTTTTTTTGAGGATTTTTTTCTTATGTAAATAGAAATTGAATCTTAACTGCAACTGAGATAATGTATTGTATGTGTATAGACTTTAGATTGAAATAAACATTAAACATGTTCATAGGTGACAATTATTAAAAATAATAAAAATGACTTTAAAATATAGATTAACACTGCAATTTGGAATATATACTCAGGTAAACTTTTCAGAAATATCTTTCGAAGTTTTTTTTTAAATAATAACCCAACCGTGAGGTTCGAGCAGGAGAGAAGTGCATTTTCAAAAATTTGCAGGAAAATTTCAAGGCAAAAATCCAGTAAACTGATACCCCTAGTTAACTACCTACCATTAGGACATTATTTGGACAAAATTTCAGTTTTTTTTTTTTTTAAATGGTTTTTTTGAGATATTGCAATTCAAAAATGTTGATTTTTTGAAACTTTGTACATTCTAAAAATTAATTTTATGAGTTATATGCATCACAGGATAAAAATAAAATTACTGCTAAGACAACCCTAGTAGAAGTGCAGCTTGGCACACTTACCCACCTGATAAGTCTTTCTCTTTAAAAAAAAATCATAAATTTGTGGAAAATAAAATTTTTTGTAATAAATATAGATTTTTTTTGCCATCTAGCAACATTTCTTTGATAGATTTCTGTGAACATAAAGAAAGGCCAATTCAATAACTTCAAAAAAAAAAAAAAAATTCAAGTCTCTACCTGTTATAGTACAGGAGCAGTGTACATTTAAAAAATTTGGTGTTTCACATTATTTTCGTCACGGGTGTATTTTTTGCCTATTTTCAAAATGCTGTAGCTCGACCAAAAATTTTTTTTTATGAAAAATCCTTTTGCTTTTTTTTTTATGAAAAATACTTTATACCTCTATTAGGAGTAGCTAATATAATTTTTTCAAAAAAATTGGAGGTGGTCAACTGAAACCCCTGCCTGAATTGAGATGAAAAGGGTCACCGGTAGATTAACTATATGTGAAACAATGTTTTTACATTGGGTAATACGTAACTGTAGCACAGTTTTAAAGCATTTAATGCATCTTTTGGCCAGTGCTTCTTTACTTTGCGGGCGATCTTATGGTACCACAATTTCAATTCTGCGATTAGTTCTCTTTGTGAGCCATTCAAGTCACCTCTACGAAATTCAGTTAAAGTTTTAAAACCATCAGTATCTTGAGAAGATAGTGGCACATTGGAATTTTTTGGGAAAAGTGACTGGAATGCTGATAAAACCGATTTGCGTGCGAGAAATCTATTTTCCAAAGCACTAATAAACATGTCTAAGAATGGTACATAAATTGAAATCCTCTAACAGTTCCTGTGTTTTCTGTGTTTATGTCACTGCGTTGGTTTTGTTTTGATGTGATTCTTGGTATTTTAATCAAAACTCCTTGCTAATTTTTAGCATGCTTTACAGTATCTTGGACGCAATAAATATCTGTCTTAAGCACGATTACAAAGGTACTCTACAACTGCACATACCCGTCTTCAATGAACAAACACTTTTATTCGAAATTAAAAACATCTATGTACAGCTAAGAGCATATTAAAAAGTTAAAAGGCGAGCACTTTCGGTCCACCCAAGTGGCCATTATCAAGCCAACAAGTGAGCTCAGATTTCCTGTGAGAGGGACTATAATACATACAGGGTTAGTCACGTGTAGTTACCATAGCAACGCAAAGTAACAATAACAACGTGGTAAACATATATAGTTTTTATATCTTAAAGTCTTTAGGTTAAGTTAAGTGTTCTTAGGTGGTCTAAGTGTTCGAATGTATTGTCGCCATGGGTTTGGCACATAACATGGTAAATCTTCGTTACAGTATGAATTATCGTACCATAGAATAAATAAGGCTTCATTGAAAAAGGTATCAGTCTTGTTTTCAGTATATGCCAAAGGTCTGATTTGTTCCCAAGCTGAAACAAAATGTTCCACTTTAACTTTCTTGGCTAAGGAGGTCGACGTCGCCTTTCTAGAAATATCGTATTTATGTTCAGACGTTCTCAAACCCAACGTCCTGAGGGTGGAGCCTGTATAATAACAAGGTTGAACTTCATGTTTAGGAGACTGAAGCGGTATACAGTATATTCCATATTTGTCATTTATTTTTACTTGATCACGATCACAACGAACCATATTAAAAATATTTGTTGTTCGTAGTCCAAGTTGTACCTGGTGTTTATTACAGAAACGCTGTAGAGCATTTTTAATGTTAGGGTTATAATCTAACGATCCAACAAATGTTTTATTTACTATTTCTCTTGTCAGTGTAGTATGTTGCAAGCGTTGTTGTTTCCCAATCAGTTGTGAGATATATGTTTCTGGGTACCGGAACTGTTTCGTGGTCCATAGTATATAATTAAGTTCTTTTTGTCTTGACTGTATGGATGAGGAATGTGTAAACGCTCTTGCGATATGTGACCGCACTCCTGCTAGTTTGTGTTGTAATGGGTGGTTGGATGCAAAAGGAATATAAGTCGGAATATGTGTAGGTTTACGATAAACTTCAAATGAAATATCATTGGTTTTTGAGTGCCTAGACAGAAGGTCATTCAAAAAAGGTAGTGATAAATGTTCTTCAAATTCTATTGTAAAATTAATGGTTGGGAATATGTTTTACAGTAATCTGAAATAAGTCATGGGACTCAAATTTGGCATTGCCTCGTCGCCACAGAAACTTTCAGTATACCCATGTATTGGCTTTTCATTGCAATGCGACATTCTAGTTCTTGGCTCCTAGCCGCTTCCTCATTTTTATGGAAAAAACACATTCAATTGTTGCCGTGAGACATAAAAACAATTTCAAACACTAAAAATACTTTCCTTTTAAAATTTCGTTTTTGAAATATCGGAAGGTTACATTTTCTTTGTGAACGAGGGCCCCCCTCCTTCAATTAACATCCCCCACCCACTGGGTACGCCACTGACCTCCTGGTTAGGGGGTACCCACCCCCTGGATACGCCACTGACCTCCTGGTTAAAATACTTCCTTTCACAATCGTTAAGGTTAAAAAACAAGAGCTAGTCCTTAAAAGATTTCCACTCAAACATCAAGTACAGTATGTGAAAAAAACCAGTTAAAAGGTTGTTTTTTAAAAAAAATCATGGTACATTTAGATTTAAAATAAGAATTTTATTTTTCCTATTTCACCAATGTTAAAATGAAACAGAATTTTAAATGTACATATAAAAAGTACAGGATTACTTACAGAATCAATGACTCCGGCAAATCCAGGATGACCAGGTTCTCCTTTTTCTCCTTTGAAACCAATACCTGGATCACCTTTGGGTCCAGGTCTTCCTGGAATTCCAGGTCGCCCCTAAAATGTGATCGCAAAAAAATCGTTATTATCAGACACACATCCATAAAATTTGAACAAGCAGTTTTTAAGACGTCTGATACACGATGTTTTCACTTTGCAACATTCATTGAGATCTCGTATTTGGTACAATTGTAAGTATTAAACACGATCATCATCATCATCATTGTCAACCATTATCAATCCACTGCTGGACGAAGGTCTCCCCAAGTTTCCTCCACAACGGTCTGTCTTGTGCCAGTCTCCTCCATGTCACCCCTGCATACTTTCGAATTTCATCCACCCATCTCCCATGTGGTGTTCTTCTGGGTCTTTTCCTGTCCCTTGGAATCCAATCTAAAATTTCGGCTGTCCATCGATGATCTGTCCTTCTGGCAGTATGTCCAGCCCATTGCCATTTCAGGGATTTAACTCTGATCATGATGTCTTCCACTCTTGTCATTTTTCGGATCCACGAGTTCCTCTTCTTATCTCTCCTGGTTACACCAAGTATGCACCTCTCCATCCTTCTTTGAGTTGTCTGCAGCCTTTGTATGTCTCTTTTAGTTAAGGTCCACGTCTCTGCACCATACGTAAGCACTGGAAGGATGCATTGATCAAACACTTTTCTTTTAAGACATAATGGCATATTGCTCTTGAAAATTATGCTGTTTCTTCCAAAAGCTCTCCAGGCAAGTTTTGTACGCCGATTAATTTCTTCATCAATGTGACCCTCACTTGATATCTGCTGTCCAAGATAAACGTACGTGTCTGTTATCTCCAGCTTTTCTCCATCAATCGATAAATCTTCATTTCTTGTAAAAGCATTGAACATCACTTTTGTCTTCTGAAAGTTCATTTTTAATCCCACGTCTTTACTCTTGTCAGCAAGTTCCTGGATCATACTCTGCAGCTCTGATGGGCTAGTTGCAAAAATGACTACGTCATCAGCAAAACGAAGGTGGGTTAGATAATCTCCATTAATCTTTATCCCCTTGTTTTCCCAGCTCAGTGACTGAAAAACACCCTCCAATGTGGCATTAAAGAGCTTCGGAGATATGGTGTCACCTTGTCTCACTCCCTTTCCAATTTTTATGTGTGTTGTATTTTCAAACAGCCTAATCTTTGCACCTGCATTTTCATAGATGTTATTAATAATATTAATGTACGCATCTTCAATACCGCAGGATTTCAGGGCCATTGTAACTGCTGATGGTTTCACCGAATCAAAGGCTTTTTCATAATCGATAAAAGCCATGCACAATGGAAGTTCATATTCCCTCGCTCTTTCAATTAGTTCTCTCAGCACATGGATATGATCTATTGTGCTGTGTCCACTCCTGAATCCAGCTTGTTCTCTCGGTTGAGCCATGTCCAGTGTTACCTTCAAGCGGTGTGAAAGAACTTTAGTGAAGATTTTATAAACTACTGATAGGCGGCTGATAGGTCTGTAGTTTCCGAGATCCTCAATGTCACCTTTCTTATGTAGCAGGATCATTATAGCGTTGTTCCAATCCTCAGGAATCTTTCCTTCATTAAGGCATCGAGTGAAAATTTGGGCGAGTACTGTTTCGATTTCTCCACTTGCTTCTTGTATGATGTCTACAGTAATTCCATCTTCTCCTGGAGCTTTTCCCCGCTTCACGTTTTTGATTGCATGTGCAACTTCTGCTGGAAGGACTGGAGGAACTCTGGTACTGGTATCTTTCATGATGTCTGGAGTGCATGTATCATCCCTTTCATATAATTTGGAGTAGAAATCTTTCACTCTTGTCAAAATTTCGCCTCTATTTCTTGTTACAAAACCATCTTCTTTTCTCAGTGCCATAATCTGTTTTCTTCCCTTACTGAGATGTCCCTTTGCTATCTTTAGGCTTTGGTTGTTTTCAATTGCTTTCCTCACTAATTCACAGTTGAATTTTCTTACGTCTTCAGTGATACTTTTTCGTACTGTCTTGCATAGCTCTACATATTCCACTTTGGAAGTCACATCTTCTTTAGTTGTCCTCATCTCTCTTCTTTTTTGCATCAACGTTTTCGTTTTTCCTGATAATTTATTTACATGCAACTTGTTCTTAGACCCAGCTAGCTAATTTTGTTGCTGTTTCCATAAGAGCTTTGGTTACTTTTTTGTTAACTTCAGAGATGTCCACTTCTTCCGATGTTAGGCCTTCTAAAGCAGAGAACCTGTTCTTCAGTTCCAACTTGAAGGTATTATGGTGTTTTTTAAGGTTGGTTATGTCAATAGATTTTGTTTGTCTTATGAGCTTGCCACGTTCAAGTTTAGTGTTGAGGTGCATCTTACATCTCACCAATCTATGGTCACTACCTGTGTTGAACTTGTTTAGCACACTGCAGTCTTCTATGACGAATTTTTTGTTACACATAATAAAATCAATTTCACTTGTCGTCCCATTTGGATGTCTCCATGTCCATTTCCTGTGTGGCTTTTTCTTGAAGAAGGAGTTCAAGATGAAAAACCCTTCTGCCTCTGCAAACTCAACGAGAGTATTTCCACGCTGGTTTCTGTTGCCGTGACCGAATTTACCTACTGAAGTTTCATTCTGTTGCCATTGCCCTATTTTTGCATTGAAATCTCCCATAATTATTTTCAAGTGCTGCTTACCTTTATTATTTAGATGACAAATTTCCTCATAAAATTCTTCAATTTCTTCTTCAGGATGACTTGTGGTGGGTGCATATGTTTGAATAATCTGAGCCTGGTATCTTTTCGAGAGTTGGATAACAAGTCGTGCAGCTCTGTCAGAGGAACTTTCAACTTCTACCACTTTATCCTTCAGTTTCTTGTTTATTATTAATTCCACACCACTAGTTCTGCCAGTATCTGTCCCACGATAGTAGAAGAGATGTCCACTTTTCAGTTCGATGAGATCTTCTCCTTTTCTCCTTACCTAACTTAGCCCCACGATGTTCCACTTGATTCTTTGTAGTTCCTCTTCCAATTCAAGAAGCCTTGAATCAGAAGATAGGGAGCGTCCATTGTACGTTGCCAAGGTCAGCGTCAGATGGCAGCCTAGTCCGGTCCTCCGGGGATTCTTAGCACCCTCTGCCTTCATGTCGCACTGGCCGCTGCCTTGGCCAGGTACATTCCAGCTGCCGGAGACTGAGGGCCAAGATTTAAGTTGTGGAGTCATTTTGGAGGGGTTTGGCCATAACTCACCACGCTGGCCAAGCGGGTTGGTGAGTGTGGGATAGAATTTCCTCTAATCCCGATAGTATAGTTATACCGCTATTGGCGGTCGTCAGAGCCCCTTTAGTGGGAACAGGATGCACCACGAGAAGGCGGGGTTGACATTTGTCAAGGAGAGGCTGTGATGTTACGCATCACCTGACCTTACATCACTGGTGTTTTAATACTGTGGTGGCAAACCTCTATGATTCATGAATCTGTTGCGGGAGTTAACCTCCATCATTTAACCACTTGATACTGCGGTAATTAAACTTGATCAGTCATAGACTTTCTACTGTGGTAAATAATCTGAAGTATTCGCAGATTTCTAGCTCTGGTGATTTTCCATTCTCATAATACTCCTGTGAAAATTAAGCTTGATTAGTCCAAAACCTAAAGATACAGTTACTAACTTTGACGTAAGCTGACTAGTTGATAAATTTGACTTTTATGATTCGGAAAGGGCCAAGAGACTAAGAAACGGCAAAATGACGTGCCTGAAATTAGGGTAAACATAAAATGCTGAGCAACATGGTAAACGCTGTTAGTGGGAGCAAGAAATGGAATTTGTTTGCATTCTCAGTTCATGTAAGTCCGTTTCATACATTCAGGAAATTCATATTGTAAAGTCGTATCATTTTGACGTAGCTGTTTGAAAAGTTTATTTAATATATGCAAAACGAATATCATGCCTTAAGAGAAGTAAATAAATCAGGCTAGACTTTTCTGTGATATTAGGTGAGGCAGATGAAAGGTATGCTTTCCACGGGTGGACATGTTCGACCCCTCCTACAGAATGGTGTCGTTCAGCAACGTCACATGGCTTACGTCACAACGTCTATATATATCTGGTGTAGGCTTTGTTTGTATCTCATTTCTCTTCCACTTATCTTTCGGGCGCAGTTGCTTCTGAAAGTTTGTCCCCTTCCCTGTCTCGAAATTCTGCCATTAATCTTTCCTGTAGAGTTTCCTTACTCAAATACACTGACGGAAAAAAAAATCCCAACACCAAGAAGAGGTTGTGTTAGATAAACGACAGTTGGTAGGCGGTGAGAGTACATCTGTAAGATGACGTCTATGCAAATTTCAAGCTCGGCGCATACTTGTGGAGCTAGTAGCGCCCCTCGTAATATGCAAAGCAGGTTTGCTGTAAATACGCGCTGTAACGTTCGTGAGCGTTAGTTATCGTTGAGATTCGACGTAGTGTGTTGATGTTAGTCAAGAATGCCTTTAAGAAGACGAAGAAGCCATTATCAACAGCTCACGGAGTTTGAACGAGGTCGTGTAATAGGGCTACGAGAAGGTGGATTTTCTTTCCGCAATATTGCAGAACGACTTGGCAGGAATGTTGCCACTGTGCATGATTGTTGGCAGCGGTGGTCAAGGGAAGGTACTGCCTCAAGAAGACCGGGTTCCGGCCGGCTACGTAGCACTACTGAGAGGAAAGACCGCCGTGCACGGCGTATGGTCGTGGCGCATCGTACTGCGTCTGCGGCAGCAATTCGAGCTGCAGGGGCCACCACAGTTACACAACGAACTGTTACAAATCGGTTACTTGAAGGACAGCTCCGAGCCAGACGCCCTGTAGCGTGCATTCCACTTACTCCTGACCACTGCCGTTTGCGACGTCAGTGGTGTCAAGCTAGAGCTCATTGGAGGACGGAGTGGAGATCTGTTGTGTTTTCTGATGAAAGCCGGTTCTGCCTGGGTGCCAGTGATGGCCGTGTGTTGGTTAGAAGGAGGCCAGGTGAGCGCCTGCAACCAACCTGACAGCGGCCGAGACACACTGGACCTACACCTGGAGTTATGGTCTGGGGAGCAATTTCCTATGACAGCAGGAGCACTCTCGTGGTTATCCCACGCACCCTGACGGCACAGTTGTACGTCGGTCTGGTGATCCAACCTGTTGTGCTGCCATTCATGAACAGCATTCCAGGGGGTGTTTTCCAACAGGATAACGCTCGCCCGCATACCGCTGTTGTAACCCAACATGCTCTACAGAGTGTCGACATGTTACCGTGGCCTGCTAGATCACCAGATCTTTCACCAATCGAGCACGTATGGGACATCATTGGACGACAACTCCAGCGTAACCCCCAACCAGCATTAACCGTCCCTGTATTGACCGACCAAGTGCAACAGGCGTGGAACTCCATCCCACAAACTGACATCCAGCACCTGTACGACACAATGCATGAACGTTTGCGTGGTTGCATTCAACATTCTGGCGGTTACACCGGTTATTAATGTACCCGCATTTCACATTTAAAATGGCTCTTCTCGAGCTTACATTAAGCTGTGATCTTGAAACCTTAATCGATTAAATATGTTACCTATACAAATGTATTGCCGCCATTTCATTCCTCTACAACTATTTTTTCGTGGTGTTGGGATTTTTTCCCCCGTCAGTGTATCTTAGCTTACGATTTCTAAAACTGCAGTTTTAGACCAGGAGTCGGGCACTGTCTTCCTAAGACTACTTCATACATCAGGGCATTAGTGCCTCATTTTGCGACATCCGCAAGTGCACAAGCTTCGATCAAAGTAAACTATGGAGACATAGCAAGTGTGTGTAATTTTTCTGCTTGACTTCAAACTCGGCATTCAGATGTATGGTGGCGCAAAACATTAATGCTGCGTTTCAGCAAGGTACTGCTGCAAATGAAGACACCATACGCCGACGGATCTCAAAATTTCAAGCAAGAGACACGTCCCTTGCAAAGGCGCCTTGTGGTCACCCACCTGCAGCAGTAACAGATGAGCAGCTGAAGAATATCATGGAAGCTGATCCACGGCTAAGTGTCAGTGAGATTGCAGCGAAGGTCCGTGTGTATCATTCGACGATTGTATAGGGCCTGGCCACCCTGGAGTAGGTGAAAAAGTTAAATCGTGCCGGACGAATCGACATCAGCCAATAAGGCACGTGGTTGGTTGGCGTGCATTTCCCTCTTTACCAGGCACAGATGGGTAGGATTTTTGCATTGGATCGTATTTTGCGAAAAAAAAAATGGGTTCTCTATAACAATTGTAAGCGATCAGCAAAGTGGTTGGATATCACGGAGCCACATAAACTGTGTCTGAAGCCACCTTCAAAACCACTGTAAGTGCTGGTTCTCTTATGGTGGTCTGCTGCCAGATTGATTCATCGTTCATTTCTCCGTCCAGTAAGGCCATCAGTTTGGCCCGCTATGCAGCAGATCCACAAAAAGCTCTGTGCCAAGCAACCAATTTTGATCAACAGGCACAGAGTCTTTCTGTTGCACGACATCACCCAAAATGTCTCCCAAAGGACCATTCATCAAATCAACCAGTTGGACTACAAAACTCTGCCACACCTACCATACGGGGTTCTTAACCATTTACAGAAAATAAATTCTAAGACATTTCCAGGGGTTCCTAAAATATTCCAGGAGCTTAAGTTTTTGCTAGAACTGCTTTGCTTGCAATGTGCAAATTGAGTTGAAATTTATGCATTCAGAATTCTTATGAAGTCCCATAGGTTCCTCTCTTACCGGGCGTTCTTTTGAAAAGTTTGTACAATTGTAGATTTTCCTATTCTTGAAACGCTGGTTTAATTTTGGATTTCATTATTTTTGAAGCGTTAGTACAAGTTTGGATTTTACTATTCCAGAAACTTTCGCACAATTTTGGATTTTACTCCTTCTTGAAACGTTCGTATAACCTTTTGATTTCCCTATGTGCAAACCTCCTGAACGATTTTGAATGACGCTACATTTCAAAGTTAAGTTTTCTTTTAGATTTCACTTGTTCAAAATTTATGTACATTTAATCACACACCGGACTTGTGCTTCTGCACAGTTCTGGATTTTTCATACAGTTACTTGTTTTTTTTTTTTGTATTTGAATATCCCGTGCGATTTTTTTGGTGCCCGAGTTTTACCGTGCATTTTAACTTTTCTCGCCCTTGTGAATATATTGTACTTGAGCCTAGCAAGAAAATTACCCTCTTACTACATAGTGTACACCTTTGTGCGATGAATTTTGCTTAGCCTGAACGACATCGCACTAAATATAATAGCTACGTGGAGCTGATGTGATATTTTACAGCTTAAATAAAACATATTCTACGTAAAAGCTAAAGCGAAGTTTTAGTGATATACAGTAGATTTCAATACGAATATACAGGGTGTCCCACTCGCTACCGATCCCGGCATTTCTTTAACAATATTAACACCAATGAAGATATTGCAACGAAATTTGAAGTGGACTTACCTCATTTCGTGCGAAATGTGATGACATCACAACATGTGCCGGAAGTGGCCACCATTTGCGGTCAAACAGCATTGAACCCGGCATTGTCTGCCAGCCAGCCGGACGCGCCACTTTGCTGCTTCGTTATGCCATTTCGCTTAGCGTGTCTACACAATACGGTTGTTGATAATGAGTGCTCGTGCTCGTGGCTGTTCGCGTACGTGTGAAAATGCATCGGCATACTCTGGAGGAGCGAGTGTTTATTGTTCGCACTGATTGGAAAACAGAATCGATAAAGTCTTGTCAACAGCAATTCCTGGAGAGGTTTTCAGGAAGACATCCGCTGAGCAAGTCCACCATTTGGGTATTGTTGAAGAAATTGGAAACCAAGGGCACTTCATTAGACGACCACACAGGAGATAGTCCACAAATGTCGGAGGAAACGATCAAGAATGTAAAGAGCCGACTACTTGCGTCTCCCAGGAAGTCACTTCGCCGATTGTCACTGAAAACAGGGTTCTCCAAAAGCATTTGTCAACGTGCTGTGAAAAAAGCGAAGCCTCATTCCTACCGTATCTCCGTGGTCCGCGAACTGAAAGAGCCTGACCACATGAAACGAGTGAAAATCCGGGCATTCTGGAGAACACGTGGTTCTCGGACGAGGGCGGGTTTCACCTGTCCGGGTACGTTAATTCTCAAATTTCTCGTATTTGGGCCAGGGAAAATCCCAACGCGATACATGAAGAATCCCTTCATTCGCAGAAAATTGGTGTTTGGTGTGGGATGACCCTGCACGGCATAATTGGTCCCATCTTCTTCGAT
Organism: Macrothele yani; assembly: GCA_039090855.1. Taxonomy (NCBI): domain Eukaryota; kingdom Metazoa; phylum Arthropoda; class Arachnida; order Araneae; family Macrothelidae; genus Macrothele; species Macrothele yani. The sequence continues at coordinate 112,627,484 of CM077013.1, read as the reverse complement.
ATAACCATCACAACAACTGCACATATGGAAATCTTCAACACCTTTGTAAATCAATTGAACGACGAAGAAATCTCTATTGGATATTACCAGCATGATGGAAAGACGTCACACACATCGCACACCAGTATGGCCGAATTCAGTCTTTTCCCGGCGACCCGGTCATTTCGAAGGGTGTATGGCCACCGCGGTTGTCCGATCTAACGCCTCGTGATTACTGTTTATGGGGATATCTAAAAGGGAGAGTTTACCAAAAGAAACCACGAACCATTGATGCCTTTAAAGCAAACATCACCGAAGAAATTCAGGCAGTGACGGCGGACGTACTGGCAAGGACTTTCCACAATATGGTGCGCCGGGTTCAATGCTGTCTGGACGCAAATGGTGGTCACTTCCAGCACATAGTGTAATCTCATAAAATTTCGCACGAAATGAGGTAAGTCTACTTCAAATTTCGTTGCAACATTTTCATTGGTGTTAATATTATTAAAGAAATGTCGGGTTCGGTAGCGAGTGGGACACCCTGTACATTTGGTCCTTTTTATCTCGTAACGTAATTAAAAATATATTTATTTCTTATCACTATTTGAACAAAAACAGATATTCTTCCTCTTTTTTTTTTTTTTTTTGTGTTTGCTCCTCTCATGCTCGTTTCGAATAACTCGTTTCGTCATTCAGGGTTTAAATAACTATTATTAGAGAAAAACGATGGTTAAGAACGACTTAAAAAAGTGCGTGTCCTCAACAAAATGTTTATTCGGTGCCTAAATACGGTATAACAGGAGCGGACCTTGAAGACAATTCCATACTTGCTGTAGAATTACAAATCCTAAACTTAGCGAATAATCAATAACTCACTTAATTGTATATTTAACAAGTAGCTTTGCTACTAAACCACGTCGTAATAGAACAGAATCACAAGACAATCTCTCAGATAGCGTCGTTCCCAAGAATATCGTCTAGCTCCCTGACTTTACACCTATACCTGTTCAGATCAGATCATATGGAGAGGATTTTAGGAAGGAAGTGTCCGACCCCAGGCCTTAAACAACCCTTAGAAACAGGAAGCTAGGAGATTTGGGCTAGAGTGCCCGATAGGAAAGTGATACGGAAGCGAGGTAGAAAGGGGGAGGAAGGAGCCCTTATTTATTACCGAGGGGCCAGTACCAGGGATCTGACGGCTTAACGTGCCCATCCGACGCACGGCGGATATTTAGTGGTTCGAGCGTTCGTACCTGCCCGGGATTGAACATGAGATCGTCTCCGTGGCAATCACGAACGTTGAACAATAGGCCATTCACGGACCCTGAACCTAACCAGATATAAGATCCTGTTTTTATCTACTGCGCTTGACTTGACTGATTGCCAGTTATGCCACGAAGAAATCAATTCTTGGAAGTTAGGGCATGATGTACAGTACATGAAAAACTACGATAGGTAACTAAAATGTACATACGGGAAAGTGAACCAACACGTAATTTTAATTGGGTAGTACATGTCGCACAGGATTAATTTATTTTCTTCTTGTAAAACATTACTGTCATCCACTTCTCGCTTTTATTTTTTTGGAGCTAATTCAATGTTAGACACCATTAAGAGAAATATACATAAAATTAACTATGGTTGCGTATTTTACTTTAATAGAAAAGAAAAAGAATTACATTAACATAACTTAATTCCATTTCCTTAATTTCCAGGGAATGTTCGACACAAAACTGCCTCCTCGCTGTGGTAATACATAGAAGTAGACAATGTATTTACGATGGTCGTTTTCTGAACACACTATTTGTAGACAGCATTTTCCAATTCTATCTGACGTAATGGAGAATACGTTTTCTTCTCGTTTTTGCGGAGTAAGTAACTTTTGCAATTTTTAATGAAGTCTTCCGGAAGATCAGCCGTAACTTTTACCATGGGTCAATAGGTTTTTGCTGTTCTAGATTGAATTCGTTAGAGAGAGAAATTCCGGGCATTTTATATAGATGAATGCTTAGCGCATTCGTTTTTCCTCAGTAAATAACACACAGTGTTTTTCAGTTTCCGTCACTGGATATTTTGCGGTGCTTCGGCATGTTGAACAAAAGGGGATTTAAAACAGGCTGTTACGAAAGTTGTTTATTTATCTAGAATAATCGGCGGAATTGTCATATTTCCTTAAACAGATCCAAACCGCATTATAAATATACACCAAGGTCGGCTCAGGCCGTGAGGAAGCCACCCTCCAATCATGTGAAAGAACTTATCCGTCCCCCCCCCTTTTATTTTTTAACGGCCGACCATCATAAGTGGACATTCTGAAATTACGTGGGCATCCACAGCACGAAAAACCTTTTGTAAAACAATTCAAAATGTCCAACTGCTGCATTTTTAAAATAGCGATGGAAATGTGTTCCCTATTAAGGGTAGTCTAGTCTTCACAGCTGTTTTTTAGCGGTATCTCTAAATTTCAATATTTTAGAATTTAATGCATTGAACGGACCACCCATAAATCTGTACTTCATATTTCTATAGCTTGTGGAATTTACGGATTTCTAAAGAAAGGTAACTGGAAAGCCGTATTAAGTGCTTCATTCTATATTCCATTTCTACGACTTCGCAAATAAGAAAGTCGTTGCTTTTCATCAGAGAAAATGTAGATTTGCACAGGCATAGAGATATAAATAAAGCTAAAATTTTCAAAGTGTCAAAACTTTGCCACGTTCAGTGATGGAAAATATTCGTCTAATCATACTTTTTTTAATCACGGGGAAATTTTTATACGGTATGCCCTAAACACAAATCCAATGTCTATACACGGTCGCATCAGAATAATTTGACCAACCCCGGAATAACAGCGTACCCGCCCAGATGCGTCACTGAGTGCACGTGACAAGGTCGACCACACCACACTGAAATATAAGCGGCCGGCCAGGACAGATGAGCCATAGTGTGTAACGTGAGCACAATGAACAGAGGTAGCGATTTGACAGACGTTCAAAAAGGAATGATCATCGGCTACCGCGCCAAGGTTGGAAGCATCTCAGAAACAGCAGACTTCGTGGGCTGTTCGCGAGGTGCTGTAGTAAGGGTGTACCAAGAATAGACCAATGTCACACCGAGTACCTCCCGACGTCATAACTGTGGAGCCCCGAAGGCAATCGCCAATAGAGGAGAGCGTCGCCTCCGTCGACGGGGAAAGGGCAATCGACGCGCAACAGCGCAGCAATCGACTATGCAAATGAACGCTTGGGCACGCAAGTACGTGTCCCTGATAACAGTACCTGTCACGCATGGATCTCCGGAGTCGACGTTGCTTCGAGGCTCCCATGTTAACTCAGGTTCATCGGCAACGACGTCTGCAATTCGCATGGGACTACCGTCATTGGACAGTGGAAGAGTGGGAAAAGGTTGTCTTCTCCGAAGAATCGAAGTTTTTACTCCACAGAAGTGACCGGCGCTGGCTGGTACGGCGTCGGACACACGAGGACTAGCACTCGGACACACTTTTCGGCCAAATACAGGTCGGCGGTGGCAGTGTGCATGTCTAAGGGGATGTTTCTATGGTATGAACTTTCCTGGTATGACCTGGGACCGCTGGTACCACTGGATGGGTCTCTGAACGCCAATGGCTACCTGATCATCCTAACTGACCACATGCACCCTTTCATGTTGGACGTTTTAGTAGAAGTTCAGTCTATGCATACATATATTTGAACAATAAAATACGTGGGAGATAGGCAATATACACTGACGGAAAAAAAAATCCCAACACCACGAAAAAATAGTTGTAGAGGAATGAAATGGCGGCAATACATTTGTACAGGTAACGTATTTAATCGATTAAGGTTTCAAGATCACAGCTTAATGTAAGCGCGAGAAGAGCCATTTTAAATGTGAAATGCTGGTACATTAATAACCGGTGTAACCGCCAGAATGTTGAATGCAAGCACGCAAACGTTCGTGCATTGTGTCGTACAGGTGCTGGATGTCAGTTTGTGGGATCGAGTTCCATGCCTGTTGCAATTGGTCGGTCAATACAGGGACGGTTAATGCTGGTTGGGAGTGACGCTGGAGTTGTCGTCCAATGATGTCCCATACGTGCTCGATTGGTGAAAGATCTGGTAATCTAGCAGGCCACGGCAACATGTCGACACTCTGTAGAGCATGTTGGGTTACAACAGCGGTATGCGGGCGAGCGTTATCCTGTTGGAAAACACCCCCTGGAATGCTCTTTATGAATGGCAACACAACAGGTTGAATCACCAGACCGACGTACAACTGTGCCGTCAGGGTGCGTGGGATAACCACGAGAGTGCTCCTGCTGTCATAGGAAATTGCTCCCCAGACCATAACTCCAGGTGTAGGTCCAGTGTGTCTTGGCCGCAGACAGGTTGGCTGCAGGCGCTCACCTGGCCTCCTTCTAACTAACACACGGCCATCATTGGCACCCAGGCAGAACCGGCTTTCATCAGAAAACACAACAGATCTCCACTCCGTCCTCCAATGAGCTCTAACTTGACACCACTAACGTCGCAAACGGCAGTGGTTTGGAGTAAGTGGAATGCACGCTACAGGGCGTCTGGCTCGGAGCTGTCCTTCAAGTAACCAATTTGTAACAGTTCGTTGTGTCACTGTGGTGGCAACTGCAGCTCGAATTGCTGCCGCAGACGCAGTACGATGCGCCACGGCCATACGCCGTACACGGCGGTCTTCCCTCTCAGTAGTGCCACGTGGCCTGCCGGAACCTGGTCTTCTTGAGGCAGTACCTTCCCTTGACCACCGCTGCCAACAATCATGCCCTGAGGCTACATTCCTGCCAAGTCGTTCGGCAATATTGCGGAAAGAAAATCCACCTTCTCGTAGCCCTATTACACGACCTCGTTCAAACTCCGTGAGCTGTTGATAATGGCTTCTTCGTCTTCTTAAAGGCATTCTTGACTAACATCAACACACTACGTCGAATCTCAACGATAACTAACGCTCACGAACGTTACAGCGCGTATTTACAGCAAACCTGCTTTGCATGTTCCGAGGGGTGCTACTAGCGCCACATGTATGCGCCCAGCACGAAATTTGCATAGACGTCATCTTACAGATGTACTCTCACCGCCTACCAACTGTCGTTTATCTAACACAACCCCTTCTTGGTGTTGGGATTTTTTTTTCCGTCAGTGTATTTTAGGACAAAGTCCTCTATAGTACTGTTACACACGTTGTAGTATATGAGCTTAGAAAAGACAAGTTGAATTAAATGATAATGGAATATTTATATCTGGACCTAAGAATATTTCTACATGTAAAATACACTGACGGAAAAAAATCCCAACACTAAGAAGGGGTTGTATTAGATAAACGACAGTTGGTAGGCGGTGAGAGTACATCTGTAAGACGACGTCTATGCAAATTTCGCGCTCGGTGCATACCTGTGGCGCTAGTTGCGCCCCTCGGAACATGCAAAGCAGGTTTGCTGTAAATACGCGCTGTAACGTTCGTGAGCGTTAGTTATCGTTCAGATTCGACGTAGGGTGTTGATGTTAGTCAAGAATGCCTTTAAGAAGACGAAGAAGCCATTATCAACAGCTCACGGAGTTTGAACAAGGTCGTGTAATAGGGCTACGAGAAGGTGGATTTTCTTTCCGCAATATTGCAGAACGACTTGGCAGGAATGTAGCCACTGTGCATTATTGTTGGCAGCAGTGGTCATGGGAAGGTACTGCCTCAAGAAGACCGGGTTCCGGCCTGCCACGTGGCACTACTGAGAGGGAAGACTGCCGTGTACGGCGTATGGCCGTGGCGCATCGTACCGCGTCTGCGGCAGCAATTCGAGCTGCAGTTGCCACCACAATGACACAACGAACTGTTACAAATCGGTTACTTGAAGGACAGCTCCGAGCCAGACGCCCTGTAGCGTGCATTCCACTTACTCCAAACCACTGCCGTTTGCGACGTCAGTGGTGTCAAGGAAGAGCTCAGTGGAGGACGGAGTGGAGATCTGTTGTGTTTTCTGATGAAAGCCGGTTCTGCCTGGGTGCCAGTGATGGCCGTGTGTTGGTTAGAAGGAGGCCAGGTGAGCGTCTGCAACCAACCTGTCTGCGGCCGAGGCACACTGGACCCACACCTGGAGTTATGGTCTGGGGAGCAATTTCCTATGACAGCAGGAGCACTCTCGTGGTTATCCCACGCACCCTGACGGCACAGTTGTACGTCGGTCTGGTGATTCAACCTGTTGTGTTGCCATTCATGAAGAGCATTCCAGGGGGTGTTTTCCAACAGGATAACGCTCGCCCGCATACCGCTGTTGTAACCCAACATGCTCTACAGAGTGTCGACATGTTGCCGTGGCCTGCTAGATCACCAGATCTTTCACCAATCGAGCACGTATGGGACATCATTGGACGACAACTCCACCGTCACCCCCAACCAGCATTAACCGTCCCTGTGTTGACCGACCAAGTGCAACAGGCATGGAACTCCATCCCACAAACTGACATCCAGCACCTGTACGACACAATGCATGAACGTTTGCGTGCTTGCATTTAACATTCTGGCGGTTACACCGGTTATTAATGTACCAGCATTTCACATTTAAAATGGCTCTTCTCGCGCTTAAAATAAGCTGTGATCTTGAAACCTTAATCGATTAAATATGTTACCTATACAAATGTATTGGCGCATTTCATTCCTCTACAACTATTTTTTCGTGGTGTTGGGATTTTTTTCCCCGTCAGTGTATATCAAAGTCTTTTCTAAGCTCATATAATACAACGTGTGTAACACTACTATAGAGGACTTTGTCCTAATATATATTTTCATGTTGGACGTTTACCCTGGTGGTGATGGTGTCTATGAACAAAACAATGCCGCCGTGTCACGTCGCTAAGGGGTGTGAGTGACTGGTTCTAGAAACACGATAGCGATGTCTGCGTTCTCCCTTTGGCAACGAAATCGCCCGACCTCATCCCATAGAGCACTTGTGGAACTATTTGGATCAACAGATTCGACGTGCAGACCCACAACCACGTCATCGCCGGGACCTCCGTGCTCTGCTGCAGTCCGAATGGGCACATGGGCCTCGGGCAACCTTCCAGGGCCTCATTGCATCCATTCCACGCGGTCTCGTAGCTGCCATCCGGGCCAAGGGTGGTTAGTCCGATTATTATAATAGGTAGGAGGTTATATTATTCCTATACGACTGTGTATATAAAAGAACATGAATATTTCAAAACTTTATCAAGAGCGTCGCGTGAATACCCCAGGCTCTTCAAGCCCTCAAAGAATAGCATCTGCGTGTTCACAGAAATCTTTGATCAACATACCTGTTCTAAAAATCGGTGTATCATTTTTTTTAACTAAGACGTTTTTCAGTGTCTTAGGTGGTCAAGTCGTCACAGGCGCGACTTCTGGATAATCGTCCGCGTTGGGCCCAAGCCTCAGTGAGGCATGAGTCCAACACGGATGAAGCATGATGAGACATGCCTCGGATGTGGCATGGGGTAGCGCCCGCACTATCTTGTAAAAAGTCGGTCCCAAATCCTGGATGGGCGGTTACCGGTAGCAACATGTGCTACGGGGTTGGTTAAACCTCAAACAAACAAACTATCAGCTTCAAAACAAACGCTTAGTAAGAGCAATAGCAACAATATAAAGTAACATTTGCTCAATTTCAGTATAATGACAAAAAAATATCACTTAATGGGCAATTTCCATTGCCGGAGTGCGTAATTTAGATGTATTCTACTACGCAGCAAAGATTTTGAGTTATCTTACCTATCAAATTCAGTTGAAGATTTCGCGCCCCATTAAAAGGTCATCGTTCTCCAAGCTTCCGTTGCAATCCTGGATTTGAAAAACTTTCTGTTTTAAACGAAAAGATCAATGAAAGAGTGAAAAATATGACCGGATATGAAACTTGTTAAGAAGTATTTGCCGGTTTCCCCATATTCGAATCTACGAGAACTCGCATACACGAGATTCTGTCCCCGTCAGCGGTTGTGAAACAAAAATGTCCAAGATGCTCCTCATTGGCTCATTTAAAATGGATAGATGCAAGTCAGAGGACATCAGAACTGCATCGACTACGAGTGACGTATAGTTCTAATTTAATCATTTTTTTAAGTTTCTGCTTTCTCATGTAAACTTGGTTTCTTCTCGATAGTTTCTAACTGAACGCCACAAAGTTTTTTCCGACGAGTTTGAAGTTGGCAACCTGACAACTGTTCTAAGGTAAGGCGACCAGACGTCCTCATTTTCAGGGGACAGTCCTCAATTTTAGTGCTTCCTCCTCAGTTTTGTAAAAACTAATTGAGGACGTCAAATGCCCTCAATTTCTTATTTTTTGTTCTCAATTTTTGAAAAATCGAACGAAAATTGAAATAGTTAAAAATGTGCTACACAAAAGTCGTAGAACTCAATTAAATCTACTAAATGCAACCAAAAAATTCAGCAACAATTGCTTGCTTAATTGCAAGAAAATGGACTCATAAAGGTATGGAACTACTTTCTGAAGCGGATGAATATTTTATTGAATTAAGTTATAAATTACGCAATATTAATAAGAGACATGCCGAAGCATTGAACAATGTAATCTCGATAATCGCGGTGTTATTTCGTTTCTGTTTCATCTAGATTTAGCTAAAATATTTATAGGATGAGGAATAAATCTCATCTTTTCAGAGTCCACTTTCTTGCAATTACATAAATGGTTGACGTTACATTTGGTAGCATTTGGTAGATTCCATTGAGAGTTCTACAACTTTTGTTCAGTACATTTTTCATTACACTGTTTCTTCAAGTGAAGTTATTGGACTTGGAATACTCCTTCTCATAGAGATAACATATAGGTATTCCATGATTTCTGTCTCCCCAGTGTATAGTTATTTTCTGGCTTCAGATATCGCTTCTTGTACAGAGTCACAATGAAATTTCAGTACAAATTCAAAATGTAGCTTTTTTTGCATGTGCTTCCCCCTATAAGTAACATTTAAAATTTATCAGAAGCAATATTCTGCAGATAGTATTTTATTGCTATTTCGCATTTATTTCAGATGAAATTCATTTGTTCAGATTCATCGTATGTTTTCCCATGAAACTGGGCAATTATGGTGCAGTTCATAACATTCTTTGCTACATCATCGGCTTTAACATAATGTGCCAGACATTGTTCTTAATCATGTCCTGATTTTGAAATGAAATTGTTCTCAATTTTGCATTGAAATTGAGGACAACATGTCATTTTGTCCTCAATTTCGTTCTTAAAAATCTGGTCACCTTGTTCTTGTTAGCCGTGATGCTTAGAATCTCGAAACACTGGCGGTTGTGGGTGTTAAAGACTGATGCGTTAAAAGGGGTCATTGCTCTTACTTTGTTCTGCGGAGCAGGAGCATTGATTGTTTACGTTATAAATCATCTGACAAGTGGTACCCTTTTAAAAGGGATTGTTTAAAACGCAACACTTTAGGATGTTTTGGAACAAAGCTTTTCTATTCAGTCTGCCACATGCTCTTATCCAGCAAAGAAACCTCTTTCTTTCATTTTTTTTTCTTTTTTAGTGCGTCACTCCTAATGAATACAATGTTAAAATATCTTCATTTGTGCCACACATATGTTTATATATTTTTTTCATAATTTGTGTGTTTTTCTTCAAATCAAAGGATAAAATCTCATGTGGATACCTTAATCAAGTTACGTTACGTTACGTTAAGTTTCATTTATTTCTCCTTCTGCATGCTGCCATGTCGTTCTGACAACTTTTATGCTTCGCCGTTCTTCTGCGTTTTGCACGGCCTTTATTCACTGTGTGACGTACCTGCCTGCAGGACGCACACGACATAAAGGCAGATAGCAATCAGAATGAACGTCTGCTCAGCTCAGTTGGTAGAGCCACTTGTTCCGGAATAAGCGGACTCGGGTTCGAATCCCGGCATAGACCAAAAATGGCGGAGAAATTTACTTCGTTATAATGGCGCCTGAAATATCCGGATGACCCGACCATTCAAAATTTCGCAATGGTGTGATGTTATTTCCACACCGCGAGATAGGAAAAATCAGAGAATCCCTTCTCCAGCGCTTCGAAAAATAAGTGTGTGCGACGTTGCATTCCACACACCGGTTTGACTGGGAGTTCTCAAGTGCACGTTCTACAGTGGATGGCTGCCTGGAACGAATCATGGTCACGGCTGACCCGTGGGCCATGCCCCCCGGCCCTCTTTCGGGGGGGGGGGAGATGTGACGAACCTGCCAGCAGGACGCACACGACATAAAGGCAGATAGGAGTCTGAATGAACGTCTGCGTAGCTCAGTTGGTAGAGCGACTTGTTCCGGAATAAGCGCACTCGGGTTCGAATCCCGGCGTAGACCAAAAATGGCGGAGAAATTTACTTCGTTATAATCGTTAATCTCGAACAAATCTATGGGCAATTAACGTAAACAAAGGGTTCTGTGAAGTTTAGTGTTGGAAGAGTGAATCTTGTATGTGCAATTTTGATACGAGCAGATAGCAATAAACTTTATAGGGTCATTAATTACGTGAGTTCAGTACAATAATTAATTACACTGGTGTGCAGAAATTAAGGACGAAGAGGAGAAATTACCATAAAAGCGGGAAAAGGGCCGACAGAACGGACCGAAAGACCACTCAGGAGATAGATTAGGGTCCGGTACGGTAGGGCATGCGCACATATGCAGCATGACGTAGGTGGGGAGTGTCGGAAGGGTATAAAGCACACGGGCGGTGTACGCTCGGCAATTCGGTGAAAGCTATTGCACGGTGTACATGGGTTTGAACGACGTCGAGTTGCTGCCACCGTGAGATATGGTCAACAGGCAATCCAGTAGACGACATCTGGATGACTTTACCCGAGGTCGCGTCATTGGGAAGTTGGAAGAAAGTCGAAGTGTGACTAGTGTGGCCGAGGAGTTCTGGATCGCGCATAGCATCGTTTCACGAGCTTGGAAAGCATTTCAAACGACAGGAACAGCTGTCAGAGAATTTTGCAGTGGTCGTCCACGAGCAACCACGGCGGCGGACGACCGGTATATTGTCCTACAGGCGAGAAGAGACAGACGGCAGACAGCGGGAGAAATCGCAAGGCACAGACAACTGGACGTCCGTTATCGCGTTTTACCGCGGACAGGAGGCTGCACAAAGGTGGTCTATTTGCAGGACGACCAGTACGGTGTGTGCCATTAATGCCTGCTCATCGGAGACGGCGGTTTCTGTGGTGCCAGGAACACAAGAACTGGACACATCAGCAATGGGGTCGAGCTCTCTTTACGGATGAGATCCGATTTAGTGTGACGAGCGATTCTGGACGTATACACATCTGGAGAGAGCAGGGAACACGCAATCACAAATCCAACATCATCGTAAGGGACCGGTTCGGGGGTGGCGGAGTTCTCGTTTGAGGCGGTATCATGCTTGGTAGCCGTACGGACCTCCACATCTTCCAAGGAGGTTCAGTCACTGGTGTCCGCTATTGTACCGAGGTTCTCCTGCCTCACGTGCGTCTGTTTAGAGGTGCTGTGGGTCCTGAGTTCCTCTTCATGGACGACAACGCGACCCCTCATCGTACAGTGGTTGTCGCAGAGCTGTTGGAGAGTGAAGATGTTCAACGCGTGGATGGGCCCGCAAGGTCCCCGGACCTAAATCCAATCGAACACGTGTGGGACCTTCTTGGGAGACGCTTGGCAGCACGTCACCAGCCGCCAGCAACGATTCCGCAGCTGTGATTGGCGCTACAAGAGGAATGGGCCGCGATGCCTCAACAGCTCCTTGACAACCTCATCCTCAGCATGGACAGACGTTGTAAATCCTGCAACGCAGTCAGGGTTGATCATATCCCCTACTAAAGACTGGATTTTTCTTGGTAGCCGCCTGTCACATGGATATTTCTGTCTTCTGTCCAGTTGTGCTCGAAGCTACCTTTTCAATAAAGTGCCTTTGTATCCTTTGGATTCCTTGTTTGGACGGTTTTGCTCACTTGTCCCATATTCTTACATCTTGGGGATCTTATGTATGATTTGAGTCGATGTGGAGCACTTCTGCACGACGTTACATTCGAAAAACCGTCTCGTCCTTAATTTTTGCAAGCCAGTGTTAATTTAGCTATTTAATTCATCGAAATGTTACGTTACGGAGATTTAACACTATATTTTAAAAACAGGAGTGCTAGGAACTCATGCATTTAACGCTGATGAGATTAAAAAATCACATCCTGTTTCTGGTCAGTGAATTATCCGACCATCTCAAAAAAAAAAAAAAAATAAGAAAATATTTATATATATACTTACGGGAAATCCAGGTAGTCCTATTTCTCCAATGGGACCTGAAGGCCCTGGAGGTCCTGGTGGGCCAGGGGGACCAACTTTTCCTTTTTTACCTCTTCTTCCTCGGTCGCCTCTTTCTCCTTTCAAATTCTGAAACAAAATAGACTTTAATGTTTGTACAATTAGGCCTAACGTTGCACATGATAAAATGTCTCTCTTGACGTTCAAAACAACACACATAATAACTTTCAGCCCCAGGAAGCCAGTCAGGGAATATATTCAAGGTCCCAGCAGAGTGACTGGGCATTATAATCAAGGCTCTTGCAAGTAATTGAGCACTCAAATCCTTGCAAAAATTTCAACCTTGTAATCATGGACTCCAGGAAATTCTAAGACCCCGATTACCATGATAACAAGCAAACCTGGTCACTGTGATCAGGATCCTACTAAACAAGCGGGATGTGGTTATCAAGGCCCCATTACGTAAGTTGGACTTATTGGCATTGCAATGCCTGCAATACAACGCTTGACTTACAGGAACACAAGTAGGACATTTTTATAAATGAATATCGTAATAAGAAAGTTGGCAGTGTAATTACAACAGAAGATGACAAGAGACGTATCGGAAGACAAGAGAATTTTACGGAATCACGCGAGCAACGATTGAAACATAAATACTAAATAATCAAAGTTGCGAAGACGTGATAGAGTCTACGCGATGGTCTGAGCAGGAATCGTGATGAATGGGCGCACAACCTGCTCGTCTTTTAGAGTAGCTCTCTTAGAAGAGATTCTGAATCCATATGTGAAACCATTCAGGTTAGTCGTTAGTCTAGATTTTATTGTAAAGGAACACCAACCTCATCCAGTTCATTTGGTAGACGATTTTCTCGAAGAGGAGGATATTCGCCGAACGCAGTGGCCGCCCAGATCCCTTGTCCTCAGTCCCACTGGGCATCTATGGGATGCTCTATGAAGACGCTTTGGAGCTCGCCAACCCTATGCCAAAACACTTCAAGAACTTAGACCAGCTCTTATTGAGGACGTCTAACCTCATCGAGCTCATTTGCTCGACGATTTTCCAGAAGAGGAAGATATTCGCAGAACGCAGTGGCCGCCCAGATCCCTTGTCCTCAGTCCCACTGGGCATGTATGGGATGCTCTATGAAGACGCTTTGGAGCTCGCCGAAACTGACGCCACGTATTTGGAGGATTTTCACTTTGGATCCAGCTCTTTGGATTTACTGCTATAATAAATATATAGCCAGTGCCGTTAATGCCCACCAGATGGAGACATCTCAGTAGCTGAGGCCATCACACGGATTTATGATGTCAGAATCTGACAGAAAAATACACATAGTGCTGTGGATTGTTGGCCACCGTGGTGTAAGGCTAACGTGCTCGTCTAGATATCGAGAGATCCGGGATTCAATTCCCCGGCGGTGACTGAATAACAATTTTTCGGTTGCTGTGTGTTGCTAAAACGTGGAAAGAGCGATGTCTTTGTTTATTTAAAGACAAACAGTTTATTTCAATAAACCTATGTGGCTTGGGACTTCTCGAAGGGCTGATTAATGGAATGCTCGAATGACTTCGTCTCCATCAGCTGCTATCGACCTTACACCCGAACTTCGGATTCTTTAGTACACCGACGCCAAAACTCACGACCCGGCCTGTCTCTCAAAACCAAGGTTCCATCTCTCCTCTTAAATTTCCAAATTAAAAAGTGCCCGTTCTCTCTTTAAACTTCAGAGATCAGATCACATGTAGAGAAATTTAAAACGGGAGTGTCTGATCCCAGGTCTTAAGCAACCCTTAGAATAGGAAGCTAGGAGATTTGGGCTGGAGTGCCGAATAGGAGAGTGACACGGAAGCGAAGTAGAAAGGGGGAGGAAGACGACCTTATTTATTACTGGGGAGTACCCGGGGTCCGACGGCTTAACGTGCCCATCCGACGCACGGCGGATATTTAGTGGTTCGAGCGTTCGTACCTGCCCGGGATCGAACCTGAGGTTTCTCCGTGGCAGTCACGAACGTTGGCTACTAGGCCATCCGCGGCCCTTAAAACTTCAGGAAAGCTCCATTGCCCACTTAAACGGATTTTGGAAATAACCCTCCCCATTGTAGGGCTACCTGTAAATGTCCTTAAAGCTTGTGTTTCCCTCATCAGCGCGCTCTTGAGATAATCCCATTGCCACACAAGACAGGTACAGATCAGATCAGAACATATCTAGATTATTTTAGGAAGGGAGTGTCTGACCTCACGTCTTAAACAACCCATAGAATAAGAAGTTAGGAAATTTGGGCTGGACTGCCCCATAGGAAAGTTACACGGAAGCGAAGTAGAAAGGGGTAGGAAGTCGCCCTAATTTATTACCGGGGTTAGTACCCCGGGTCCGAGGGCTTAACGCGCTTATCCGACGCACGGCGGATATTTAGTATTTCGCGCGTTCGTACCTGCCTGGGATTGAACCTGAGGTTATCTCCGTGGCAAGCATGAACGTTGACCACTTGGCCACCCGCTGCCTCAAGACAGGTACAATACACTTCAAATACTTGTATACTAAGCCAATTGTAATGTGGATAATCGCGTTTACCAAGCAACATACTTAAAATATGCAGATTTCGTCCGCTTTGCCCAAAAATGGCGCGAAAAAAGAAATTCCATGTGGGAATGAACATAGCATACATATTTACAACTAATTTTTATGATCTGTAGGGTTATCGAATCTTACACTGAGTGGTTAATGGTTCATATGTAAGAAAAAATTTGCCTGTTCATTAGTTCCAGTTTTTCTTTATTCTGTAAGACAATGCCATTAAGCTAAATAACCGAATGGGCTCCTGTTCTGAGAAACACGTCGCAAAACAGACAACCAACGAAGGGCTTTAATCCCTTACGGTGTTTTACGCTTTTCAACCGTAGGTTGCAGAAGCGCATTTCACCGAAACGATCACTCTATGAATTTCAGCTCTCGTCCAAACTTGAGGCCTGAAGAAGCGCATACGCTCCAGCTTTGTCCGTCTGTCTGTCCGCACGATAATCGCGTAAAAATGGTTCGATTTCGAAATTTTAGTATGTAGTAGGGGACCCCCTTGGGACGAACCCTATTGAAAATGGGCGAAATGGGGTCAATGGTCAGAACATAGGAGCGGGATCCATTCCATTGCCCTTATGCGTCCTTAACTTGCGTGAAAATGGTTCGATTTCGATGAAATTTTAGTATATGGTAGGAGACCACCTGGTCACAAACTCTGTTGAAAATGGGCGAAATGGGGTCGAAGGTCAAGACATAGGAACGGGATCCATTCCATTCCTCTTATGCGCCAGAACTTGCATAAAAATGGTTCGATTCCGACGAAAGTTTAGTATGTGGTGGGGGACCACCTGGGGACGAATCCTGTTGAAAATGGGAGAAATGAGGTTAAAGGTCAGGACATAAGAGCGAGATTTATTCTACAGCTATTATCCTCATAACTTGGGTAATCATTTCTGGTACGTTGGAAAGTGTATCATAATCAATGCATTGCATGATTTTACTAACTTGTCTTGTGAAGTGTTTGTTCAAGCAGGAGTGTATCACGCCATTGTACTTAATTGTTCTACGTTAATACATGAAGCAAAATGCCTGCTGAAACTGAATAAAAATTTAATAGCAAGCAATTTTAAAAATTAAATTATGATATTTTAGTAGGGAATAAAGGAATAATGTAAAGTAAAATCTATTAAATTCTATGCAAGCAGTAACTCCAAACAAAAATAAAAAAAAATCCCCGATTTTTAGGAGAAAAAGCAATTTTTCCTGATTTTTGGAATCTTTTAAAAACTCTCCAAGAATTTCAAGTTTTCCAGATTGCATATGAACCCTGTTTTAGCAATAAGTTGATGGGTCAAAGCCTTTAAATTTTTACACCACTATGTGAGTACTATTTGTTGTTTGTTTTTTCATGCTCCGTTACGCAATTATTATGCGAGACCCTAGTCTGAGGTCTCAGATTTCGTATCTTTTTTTCCCTTCTCACATAGTTTTGTTCAGTAAGCGATTTCATTCAGCTGTGCAAGGAGGCTGCAAACTATGTTTCCACAATGTGGACAATAAAACGCTGTGAAGCAGCCTAGTCAGCAAGGGCCCTTTCAGCACACCAGTTGTCGTTTCAAATCTGTAACGTAAGCAGACGCTCCCTTGATGCCAAAATCAGAACTGTCAGTCACGTTGTCAAGTCCCAACAGTCACTGGCTCGACGCAGCTGCTGCTTTCCAAGAAGCTCTTCACAACACTCAAACTGTTAAGAAAAAAAAACTCTATTTACTTTACTCGCCATTTTTTTTCACTTCATTTGTTGTGTTCGTATTTGTTACTCCCAGTGCTAGCCGAAAAATCTCTCTGAAAAGAGTTATGGCGCAGTTTTCTCCGTCATTACCACTTAAAAAAATAGACTGATTAGAAAAAAAGCCAACATAAATGTCCGTGTTATCATCAATAACGCGAAAAAAAAAGCTAACAAATCATACATTCACCAAACTGGTGCAGACACACAGCGGAATTTTATAAATTTTGTTATATTCCATACATTAAATTTCGATTCCATTTTATTTTTTGCCGTGCAATAAAAAAACTGGCGTCGTTATACAACAAAAAAAAAAAAAGTTTCCGAAATACTGTATAAAAAAGACTACCCAAACTCGGAATAATTCATAATCATGTGGAAATTTCTAGAAAGCTTCAATTCAGAAACATTTAGACCAACAAGTTTCAAATAATATTCTATATTACTGCTATTCAAAGAAAAAATTCTATACTAAGAAAAGTAAAAACATCTTGGTCGCGATTGCCTCTATGAGATATACACTGGCAAAGTATTTTTGCCAATATTTCTTCAACTAAAATGCATTTTGTAAACAATATGATTATTAAAACTCTTTAGTAATAAAATTTTATCCCCAAAGGTCAAATTATACAAAAAAGTGCTATCTTCACATCATGAAAAAAGGAAGAAAGAAAAATATAATTCGCTTCTTAAACCGAAGATAACACGGTAAAAAAAACCAGTTATGTCATCTATCAAAAACAGTGGGCATTCCGAAAAGCGGATAACATGAAGAAAACCTTGGATGCGCATGTTAGCCTGTTAGGTTAAAAAAACACAATCTTTCTTACAGAAGGTGAGACACTGTGCAAAAACACATTTACCTATCCACATCTAGTAAATATTATACACAGACATGACATAAGTAAATAGACACCTGATATTTTAGTAATATTTATTTTCTGTTCGCATGAAATGGAAGGAGCTTGTGACATATATTCTAATTTAACTTTCATTTTTAGTTCCTTTTTGAGTTTGTTCTCTTTTACCCTTTCCAAACTTAACGTGATATCTTCTCTCACATGAATGAGGTTGGCAACACTTTTGAGGTCAGACAAAGTGACGTATGAATGTGATAAGAACGTTAAATAAAAAGGACGATACAGCAGTTGCTTAGTGTGTGTGTATGTGTGTGTGTAGATGTTCGATCGTTATTAAGATAGATTATACGACAGATAATTAAGGCATTATATGTGAAGTGTAAAACTCGTAGTGGTATATGTTGGATTTCATCAAATATTGCTGGACCAATAAAAGGCTACCGTAAGTTTGACTTCTGTATATGTTTCGTCTGGTCGTAAAACCTTAATCCTGTGCACTATTGCATCGTATTCCCATTTAGTTCGACATTTCCTTAGTCATGGTTTTAGACATAGCGGAACACTAATCTCGCACACGAAAAAGGGTTATGTTATAAGCTGTAGTTGCAGCTGGATTTAATACCTGGTAGCCATACCTTTTTCAGTACGCAGGGCATTTACCCTCTCAGGTATTGAAGAAATGTGATCAGCAATAGTGCTTTGTGGAATTTGAGCCCGCGATTCACGTCACAAGGTCAGCAGGTGTGCCTTGTTGGTTGATTTCTCTGGCATTCGTCGTAATTTCCCATCCAATATGGCTCACAGGTGTTCAATTGGGTTCATATCAGGGCTCTTGCATGGGCATGACAGTTTCTGGATGCCGTTTTGTTCGTGCCATGTTTGGGTACGTTTTACCCAATGACATGTAGCGCCATCCTCCATGAACAAGGAGGTATAGCCTTTGACATCTGACCACTGGAAAATATTGATAGCAGGCCTCTCTCAAGGATGACTGTGCATTTTTGTGGATTGATGTTGCCTTCACATTCTATGAAGACTGAATGACCAGTCATCCATATGGCTCCCCATACCATGACTGAAAAACCGCCATGTTTCAGATTTGGCTGTAGGTGCTTCAAACTGAATTCCTGGCTGGGCAATCGCCACACACAGGCCTGGCAACTGTCTGGAAATTGTGCAAATCGGGACTCATCAGAGAATATGACAGTGTGCCAAAATGCTAAGGGTCTGTCAATCATGTCTGTCGCCCATGCCAATCTACGACGAATATTTGCTTCTCGCAAAAGAAGTATATGTCGAGCCACTCTTCCGTGATAGCCAAGTCGCAGCGGCTTTGCTACAAAAATTGGTTTCCACAAAATGCTTGACAGCTGGAAGACACCTCTGTGATGGCCCAGGAAAACAGGTACGTGATACTAGTGCTTCCTTGCATGCCTTCTTGAAAAGGGAAACAGGTATGCCGCCCCGGTGGCGCAGTGGTCTAAGCGATGGCCTCTGATCATTCGTCCGAACGGGGTCCGGGTTCGAATCCCGGTGAGGCATGGATGTTGTGTTTGTCTTACGGCACTGGCTCTCTCCCTTCCCTGGAACCAGTGGCCCTAAATTAGGGACGGGCGACTGCTTATAGCCCATTGAGTTGCTCACGGTGGTCGTTAAACCTCCAATCAAAAAAAAAAAAAAAAAAAAAAACAGGTACGTGATACTAGTGCTTCCTTGCCTGCCTACTTGAAAACGAAAACAGGTACGTTATACTAGTGCTAAAACAGGTACGTGAACAGGTACGAAAAAAGGTACGTGAACAGGTACGTGATATTTAAAGAAGAAAACAGAAAACAGGTACGTGAACAGGTACGAAAACAGGTACGTGAACAGGTACGTGATATTTAAAGAAGGAAACAGAAAACAGGTACGTGAACAGGTACGTGATATTTTGAAGTTCAACTGTATTCCTTCTTGCCCAGGAAAACAGGTACGTGATACTAGTGCTTCCTTGCTTGCCTTCTTGAATTCCACTATATAGCACTCGATTAACTGTGATAAGAGGAATTTGCATCAATCATCTGACGCTGGCTGGCTCCGAGATCCGATTGCCCCATGATTCGTCCTCTCTGAAAGTAGCTTAGTTCCTTAGCTCCCTTGGGTCGAGGCATGCTCGTTTGGTGTCACCTATTCACTCCTGCAAACTAGGGTGTTTCATAAAGAATGTCCCGATTTGAAAAGTGGATATCTCGGCAACCACGAACCACCGATGAATGCAATTCATATCATGTCTACGGGCGTAGCCCAGAGTTTGTTATGGCTACCGCTAGATGGCAGCACGAGCGTCTAAACAGCCGCTACGCTTAGTGAGTGAGAAGATGGCGTCGAGGCAACAGAAGGTGGTTTTTCTTCTGTGCTCGAATTTAGCAAGACCAAGTCTGTGATTACGGTGCAGCGTGCATTTAAACGGCGTTACGGCAGTGCTCCACCAGTGGGCAAAACCATTCGTCGTTGGCATCGAAAATTTGAAGAAACAGGGTGTTTATGTAAGGGAAAGAGTCCTGGACGACCAACCACCTCAGCGACGAATATGCAACCAATTCGTTTCAGCGAAGCCCACGGAGGTCTACTCGTGGTGCGAGCCGCGAACTTGCCATCCCTCATGTGACTGTTTGACGTGTTTTAGGACGACGTTTGCTGCTGAAGCAACTGGTGCAAGCTCTTATGGAGGTGACAAAACACAACGAAAAGGTTTTTGTGCAACTCTGTTATAGGATATGGAGGACGACACCGTCCAACAAAGGTTGATTTTTAGCAATGAAGCAACCTTTCATGTAAGCAGGAAAGTTTCGCACCACAATGTTCGCATATGGGGACTGGAGAATCCACATGAAACTCTCCAACATGAACGTGATTCACCAAAACTGAATGTTTTTTGCGCGGTTTCTGTTAGAAAGGTTTATGGCCCTTTCTTTTTGCGGACAACACGGTTACGGACAACTCCTATCTTGCAATGCTGAAGGACTGGCTACTTCCACAACTGCAGGACAACTCTGAAGATTACATTTTGCAGCAGGACGGCGCACCGCCACATTTGAATTTCCAAGTTCGTCGGTTTCTAAACGACACATTGCCTCAGCGTTGGATTGGACGCAGGGGACCTCATGACTTGGCACTACACGTTTGGACTCCGAGATCTCCAGGCATCACACCATGTGACTTTTTTTTATGGGGATACATAAAAAACCGTGTTTATGTTCCCCCTTTACCCACTGACTTGGATGAGCTTCGAACGAGAATCACGGCCGCGGTAAATTCTGTGACTGAAGACACTCTCCGACGCGTTTGGGATGAATTCAGCTATCGGCTTGATGATGTCCGTTCAGCAGGTGGAGGGCACATTGAGCATTTGTAATTGGGGTGAGTGAAACTTTAGACCTTCCTTCATACTTGGCTCTTTGTTTTGTAACTATCCCACATTTACCTTATTAAATAAACTACTTTGAAATCGGGTCATTATTTTTGAAACACCCTGTATTAAAGGGAATTCCAGCATGAAATGCAATATAGACTCCACTGCATAGCCAAAATGACAGGTGTATATTTACTTATGTTATGTCTGTGTATATACTGTTCATCCAAAAGTGAATTTGTAGCTCCTGGAGAGCTGGATATTGGAGGAAAATTTTCAGAATATAGTAAAATGCGTGTCTTTTCAGTAATTTATACTTTTAGTATTGTTACAGTGGACACCCCCCCCCCCCCATCCTAAAACCTGTAGAAAACTTTAAAATTTGTCCGCCATGTCGCGTATTGTATGAGGCAGCTAGGAATCACAGTTCGGCAGGCTCACATGTTCTTTTACAGTTCAGTTTTTTTTATTTATTTCTCATTTACGTTGTTTTTCTCTTTCGGATGTTCTCTAAAATTAATTAACAAAATTGCGGGATAATTAGGAAGTCGCTCCAATGCTCTTGAAGGCAAGAAACGCAATATTTTTGCCATTTTGAATTGTTTCTACCTGTGGGAAAAGGTAGCACTCAATGGTTGCTCTGGAAATTGATAAGAGCAAAGCGATAGGCCCAGAAGAGGACTTCTGGATTTCTTGAGGAGGGGCCGATGTTACAACCTACCCCGTCATTAATTTAGTAATTAATGGGCGTGGTGGATGTATGAAATTAATTAAGTATTAATTATGTTCGAGGCTTGATTGGAGTTTAAAAGTGTAAACATCAGAGAAAGTTTTATCTGGGGGGTTTGGAAAGAAAAGAGGCGAAGAATTCTGTCTCTGGCTAGTTGGTCTCAGAATAGCTCTGTTAGGTCATAAATATCAGGGCGCAGCTGACGGGAAACTAAGCAACACGGAATGGTACCTTTCGAAGAGGGGTACACTTGAGTAAATGAATGAAGATGGGGACAAAAGGTTTAGCGAATAATCGTAAATTCGTCGATTGTTTGGGGCATTTTCGAGAACAATTGCTCTCTGTGTGATCCTGTGCCAGTAGAGTTTGATCCTGTGCCAGTGGAGTTTGATCCTGTGCCAGAACCAAATTTAACACTAGAAGCAAACTGTAGTGTGCTTGAAAATGCAGATGCTAGTGATGTTCCAGAAATTCCTCTAGTGGCAAGTGTTACTTATTGCTCTGAAAAAGAAACTCCGAGCCAACTACCTGAAATAAATGACTCAGAGGTTGTGGCTCAGACAGAAGAAGAAAGTTGAGCAATTAAGTTGCTCAACGCAATCATAGATTAAACTGTGTATGCACCATTCCACGTGTTGAGGAATAACATGAAATTGTGTGAGTGCTACAAACTTGTGGGACGAACAGCAAATTGTACCATACAAATTATAGCCATTGACATAAGTCAATTATTTTATTGTTATTCACTGTTGATTCTTGCAGACTTTTCTAGCACAAAACTTATACAACTGTGCTAGGCAGAAGCAGTTGTAAATCATCGTCACATTGTTTTATTTAAATGAAAAATAAATATAAAACTTTATACAGTACTGTATCGTGATCAGATCTTTTTTTCCCTTTTGAAATGCAAGCTGAATCTGTATTTTGAGAAAAAAAAATTAAATGGGCAACAATATTCGTCACCTGGTGCATGTGTGCGTGTGTGTTGTCACGTAAGCAGCGAAGCCACTACGTGTAAGTGCGACGGGATAAAAACATGGCGAAAGAAAAATATGAGCGTAAGAGCGGTGGCTTCGATACCTAACAAATATACAGGTGAAATGTTGAGTTGCTGATATACGCTTAAGGTAAAAGCACGTCTGATTTCGCTCGGCCGAGAAAATTAATCTCAGGGCTGGCGGTCGCAACTCGATAAAAAAAAATGGAAACAAAACCTGCGAGTGACATATTTGAACTGCGTACTCAGGCAGGGTAGATGTTATGCTAATGGAAAGGAACTGACTGAATTGGGAATGAACGGTCAAAAAGGACGGAAGGTAGCGACGGACGGAATCAACTATAGCAGCAGCGGAATTAAATGTGTCCCACTCTCCCAGCAGTCGACGTTCACAATTATGTCTTCGCGACAACAAAAATCATTTCCCAGGAACACAGAAAATCAGTCTCGGAAACTGCAACAGCAGATGTGTGAGAGGCTATTTTGTTTAACGGCCACCTTTAAATCTTCACAAGAGTGGATCCGTGTATACTCGCATCAGCGCAACAAAGTGCGGCGTGATATCACCATTTTAATTGTGTGCTTCATTTACATCAAGCGTCAAAGTGAAGTGTTGAATCATCGGTGCTGCCACATGGTGCAAGTGTGTGTGTGTGTGTGTGTGTGCGTGTTTTTTTTGTCACGTGATATTATGTGATGCACAACGGATTTGCACAGCAAAGTCACGAAACTGTAAGTAGATGAATATTTCCTTTTTTTCTTTCTTCGCACATCTGCGAACTTGTGCCATCCCGACACCCAAAGCTGCATGGACATAGATGCAGTAATGCTGAGTGACTGAACCTCAGAGGAAATACCTGCACATACAGATTTCAATTTCTTACAGGGCCCATTCCTGATGATTTTTTTACATGAATAAGGGAGAGGGTGTGGCCACAAATTCCGCTGGGCGGGACAGTTTCTTTTAACTTTGGTTCAGGGCCAAAGCGAGCGGAGAAGGGATCTGCATGTGCATGCTTATTAGATTTAGTTAATTAACTTTGGCAGTATTTCGCACCTATAATCTTATACCGCAAATTAACGTGCTTGTGTATTTTGTGTCGCGAGTATTTTTAATGTGATCGTTTGCATATAATTTTTTTCATTCTCTAAGCAATTGTACATGAATATCACCTGCAGCTCTATTTAGTGTGTAAACGAGTAGTATCTCTTGTTCAGATAGTCCGGTGGAGACTCAGTCGGCTTGTGTCTTCCGACAGTAATGTGTGACACCGTATGCTGCCCTCATAAGAGGGGCAATTGTCTATACGCCCAGAGAGCGCCGTATCTGTTTAAATCTCGCAGAACGTTATTAAATGTTGTGTTGTGTATTTGAGAATCATGTGTTATTTGCGAAAGTGAGTGTTGTACTGGCTGGTTGGGGATTGAATGTACCGGAGTAAGATCCGGACCACTACACTCAGTCACGAATTGGTGATTGCGGGTGAACCTCATCACAACTCTGATCCCAAAGTATAATTTTTTTTTAGATTATTTTATTTTTTATTTGTTGTTGTTATTTTGTTCACAAGGTGGATTCACCCAAGCCTTATGCTTCGGGTCATTCTTCAACTTTTCATTTTTTATGTTCTGGTGTGAATCTTTGAGTGCAGCAGTGCACCTGAGATTCTCACCTGGTGCCGTGGCCAACTAAATTGTACTTCAGGTCTCAAGCACCGTTACCGGCCGACTCGGCAGGAACACTGCTAGTGCCGTGTAACAGTATATATATATTTGATTTCACAACCTAAACACTAGAAGAAATATAGTTTTTGGAAAATATATTACATACCAAAGGAATATCTCCGCTTCCAGATAATACAGTGGTCACTCCAGGTGCACCAGGTGGTCCAGGCAAGCCATCGTCACCTTTTGGTCCTGGAGGTCCGACTGATCCATCAATGCCGGTGTCACCCTTTTCTCCCTACGAATAAATATTCGTATTACAGTTCAATGCATTGACTGCTTACGAAACATAAGATACTTATCGCAAATGATATCATAAAACAAAGTATTGTATGCATTATAAAGGAGGATTGCTCAAAAATTACCCTTACTGGAGCCATTGCAGAAAGAGTATTGTACTTCTAAATTTCTACAGATCTGCGCACGGCAGGAGCAAGATTTTCTTACAGGGGTGGAAGTAAGACTTGAAATTGCGCCTTTCGAGTTCAGACATTCTCACTTTCATTCAAATAATACGCAGTTTTTTTTACATTCGCATACCTTCTTTATAGGGAAATATGATAGTTGAAAAATCAAACAATCGGTTTTTGACATAATTTTGGGAAAAATAGGAAAATACCCAAGAACCAACGGCTATAAATTATAACAGTTATGGGAACGAAAGCAACACAGCACTCCGAGGAAATGAGAAATCTAAAAATTAACCAGCACAGAAGCAATGAGTATCGGGCAGCGAACGCAACAATAGGAAGACGCTTTTGGGTAGAGCTTCGTAAATTTCCGTTCAAGATCGTGTAAACGCAAAGAGGTTCTTTTCTGTGAAAGAGCAGAGATGAATAATTAGCTCTTCATCCCTACGTTGTAAAGGTCAAGGAGGTTAGGGATATCCTTATATTGCCTTATATATGCCTCTCTCCGCTATTTCGAACAATTCCTTTCGCTCACATCACGGTTTCACATCTTACAGAGTAATCGCGGAAAAGGGCGTATATGGAGTGGGGGCAAGGGGCCTTGACCCCGAAAATGTTTACTTTTTTTTATGTTTTTGGTTAAAATGCGACTTTTATTAGAAAAAAAAATACTTTAATTTAAAAAAATGCATCAACTTACATTAGAAAAGAAATGCTTTAATTTATTCTGCTATTTGCATTAACTTTGTTCTGGTGGATTTCAAAAACTTCCATTTTCGTCGCCCCCCCCCCCCAAAAAAAAAAAATTGTCTATATACGCCCTTGATCGCGGAATACAGTACGCGGCTACTGTATTCTGCACCAAAAACAACAAAAAATTGCACCTGAAAATGTAAGTTATACACTTCAGTGTTTTGTCTTTAAAAAACAAAACACTGAAGTTTATAACGTATAACTTGCATTTTCAGTAAATTCATTCACACGTGGCTGATTTTACTCCCCTCAGAACACAAATTCAAATCTCTAGTACGCCCATTCTAGCACGCTGACTTCCTCCCACCACCGCCTTCCCGGTAGCAGGGTACTCTTCAAGCTGGTTTGGGTGGCATATGTTGTCCGTACATCTATGGCAACATTTGCAAGAGCAGGAGCTGCCTGCTTTTAAAGAGGTCTGGTCACTATCAGAAAAAGCGCGTTCTGAAACTTTTAGTATTGCCACCTACACTGAAGAGCAATTGAATTAGAGATACCTGTATAGTAACGTGTAGCACCACCCTTCGCCCTGATGACGGCGAGGATTCGTCTCGGCATGGACTCGACAAGACACCGGAAGCGTTGGGAAGCCATACGGATCCACGACACCTGAACAAGCTCCCACAGTTCACGAAGATTTGATGGAGCGGGGTCATCTATCTCGATGGCATCCCAGATGTGCTCGATGGGATTGAGGCCAGGTGACCTAGCAGGCCAAGGAAGCGAGGTCACGTTGGTGGAGTGTTCATCCAACCATTCGGATACAATTCGGGAGCGATGGCACGGTACATTGTCTTGTTGCAGGATGAGGTCCTCAGTGGGATGTTGAAGACGAACAAACGGGAGCAAATGGTCATCCAGGATATCCCGGTAACGTTGACCTATGAGGGACGATGTTACACGTACTAGGGGTCCCATTTCAGTCCACGTAAACAGTCCCCAGACGAGAATGCCACCCCCACCAGCTTGAAGTACCTGCTAGCAAGAAGCATCCATCGCTTCATGTGGTTTGCGCAGTACTCGTACCCTGCCATCCGCATGTACCATCGTGAATCTCGACTCATCAGTCCAGGCAACATTTTCCCACATGTCTAGGGTCCAGTGGTGATGTTCCCGCGCCCATGCTAATCTTTGCACCCTGTGATGTGCAGTCAGCTGCGGTACCCTCGTGGGACGATCGCTTCCGTACCCCATAGCGAGGAGATGGTTCAGGATGGAGTGGCTACTTACATGTTTTTGTGCACCAGCGTTAAATTGCGGAGTGATTTCTTGCACTGTGGCCCGTCTATCCGCTGTTACAATGCGAGCTAGCCGACGATGACCCCGCTCATCCACACGCTGTTGTCCACGGCAGTTGGCACTTGCAGGAATGGTTTTACCAGATTCGATGTACTCACGGTGCACCCGTGACACAGTGGCTCGTGAAAATCCCAGTGCCTGCACAACTTCTGAGATGGAGTGACCCATTCGTCGGACCCCGACAATTTGCCCACGATAAAATGCACTTATATCCTTCATTTTACCCATACTGCATCCGACTCTTACTGATTCCCGTCGCATCACTCCTTATATTGTCGGATCGCTGCATACGTCATGTCGTTTCCGTTTACAGGACCGCCCACAGCGCCACATTTGTAGAACGCCAGCTGTCTCTAATTCAATTGCTCTTCAGTGTATATATATCTCGTTTCTTTTCTTTTTTTTTTTTTCTAGGGGGATTTAGATATATTTATGTAGACGATTTTAAGAAAGACAGCGTCTCACCCCACGTCTTAAAGAATCCTTAAAACTAGGAACTTATGAGATTTGGGCTAGAATACCCGACAGGAAAGTTACACGAAAGCACGATGAAAAGGGGAGGGGAGGAAGACGACCTGATGTATAACCGGTGTGGGGGGTTTCAGCGATTCAACGGCTAAACGTGCTCATGTGACGCACGCCGGATGTTTAGTGATCCGAGCATTCGTACCTGCTTGGGATCGATCCTGATACTTTTCCGTGGCAGTCACGAATGTTGAACACCAGGCCATCGTCTACCCCCCCCCTTTTTTTTTTGAGGGAGGAAGGAAGGGATGAATTTCAAGGGACTACCAAGAAGTCCAGGTAAAGGCCGCGCCATGCTGGAGGTCCTCAAACCAGCGAATTTCTTATGTTGTTTCTTTCAGTTCGTAAAACGACAGTGAAAAAGAAAGGAAAGCATAAAGTGAGGGATAAATTTGCGGTTCTGAGTTTGGCGAGCACGATTCCATGCGAAATCACAGTATGTCATCTACGAGAATTAATTTACTAGCTTAAATGAAGGCCAATCTAAAAATTTCACAGACACCCAAATGCTCATTTCGAGAGAAACGCTACATAAAATACAACACTACAAATGAGCTCAAAGCTTGGGGTTGATATTTCTAGCAGATTTGTGTAGAATGTAATGAATATTAGTTCGTGTTTAATATTACTATCTATCTTTCCCTTGACTTTTTTTCCTCATTCAGCCCAGTTTCAGAGGCAACCACAAGACTGTTACCATACGAGTTAAATGGCATTGAAAAAATTAGTCTACGAGACAGGCTAATCGATTTAACCCATATTGTGTTTTTTAATGGGAACTACCAGTGGGTCGGAATCTGATGATATGGGACAGCAGATCCCACAGCGCATATAGCATAAATGGCAAATAAAGCAATGCCTTGAACTAACTATATACACCGATGAGCTATTACATTATGACCACCTCTCTATTAAACTGTAGGACCCCATTTAGCTCGCAAAACCGCAGCCACTCAGTGAAGCACAGAGTCAATGATGTGGCGATAGGTATCCTGGGGAATCTGGTACCATAATGTCAACAGTAAGTCCTCCGGTTCCCGTACGCTTCGGGATGGTGGTGATTTAACGCGAACCCGCTTTTCCAAGTCGAACCACAAATTGTATTTATGTCAGGTGAATTTGGAGGGGCCAAGGCATTAACAGAAAGTCGCCAGCATTTTCCTCGAACCACTCCTTGACGTTTCTGGCAGTGTGGCATGGCGCATTATCCTGTTGGTAATGGCCATCACCAGAAGGGAACACAGTTGCCATGAATGGGTGAACGTGGTCCGCAATGATGTTCAGATATCTAACAGCTGTAATGGATTGTGCTTTTGGGATAATGAGGCCTAAAGTGTCCCAAGAAAACATTGCCTGCAGCATAACACCACCGCCGCCGGTCTGTTTCCGCCCAACAGTGCATCCACGTGCCCTAGCCTCTGTTGGTATTCGGCGTATCCGCGCTCGGCCGTCTGCGTATAAATGGCATAAATGAGCTGCGGACGACATACGGCTGGACGACGGTTCGTCGTTTGGTCATCTGTGCACCACTTTCAATACGTACTCACTACAGCGGCACGTGAACTACCCACAAGGAATGCCGTTTCCGAGATCGTAGTTCCGAGGCGCCGTGCAATCACAATTTGTCCTTTAACAAACTCCGATAAATCGGCAGCTTTTCCCATTCTGACTCCGAACACTCTACTAACCGAAAGGCAGTCATCGGGTTGTATATATACTGTTATGTGACTTCACCTGCGCCACCGTTCGGTCTCTAGGCGCGCTCATTTCTCTTGGCTGGGGGTGATCGTAGGCTCATCGGTGTATGTAACATGTAATACTTATAAAGGTTCTTCCGACATTCATGCCAAAGCATTCCCACTTGTAACTTCCGCAATTTCATTCCCATAAGGGTATTACAATACCCCGAAATACGAATTTTCGCCTTAATAACACTATAACGGTTTGTAAGCTATTTTAAAGATACGGCAGCAAGAAACCACAAACACAGAGACGCCACCGTTGAAAATGACTAATCATTAAATCAACGAAGGAAGAAATATTCCTCAAAATACATGGAAAATTCACAGAATATTCAAGCAAAGCAAATTGAATTTGCTTCTACCACTTCCTGGTCATCCATGTAACAATTCTCAGAAAACTTAAAAATTCCATCATTCCCGCTCCAGGAAGATGAAATTTTCAAGTTTTCTGAGAAGTGGTTACATGGACGACCAGTAAGTCATACAATCAAATTCAGTTTCCGTTGCTATTCTATGACTAATCATTGTTCTGAGAAACCCCAAGTTTACATTTCCGTTGAAATCCCGCAGTCGAATTTTTGCAATTACACTGCTGGCCACCCAAAATGCAATACCAAGAAAGAAAGAAGCACCCGATTGGCCTGAAGTTCTCGGCATGCGTCGCCCGCGAGAGAGGACATGTAAACGATTAGCATTCCAGGACATATGCAAATCATGTGCGCCCGGCACGCCACCGAGAAGCACTATAAGAAGGCTGCACAGAAGGCGGGGTGTAAATAGTGGAAGTGTGTTGTGCTGCCGGACCTGTGCGTGGGAAGCTTCCTGATGCCCCGTCGCAGAATACGGCAGTCATTCCAGCACGTTTCGGAGTTCGATAGAGGACGAATAGTGGCTTATCGCGACAGCGGTTTATCGTACCGAGACATGGGCGCCTGTGTGGGACGACATCCAGCCACAGTGAGGCGAGTATGGATTCGGTGGGTGAAGGAGGGACGGACGGACCGACGTGAGCGATTGCCGCAGCCGCGGCACACCACAGAACGAGAGGACCGGCATGTTGTGCTGCGGGTATTGACGGCTCGCACCGCCACATCACGAACGTTAGCGCAGGAATTCGGGTGTGTTACGGAACAACCTGTGTCAGCACATACCGTTCGACGTCGTCTGCAGAAGCGGGGACTTGTCGCACGGCGCCCATTGCTCCGATTACCATTGACGTTACACCACCGGCGAGTGCGGCGACAGTGGATCGTTGAACGCCGCACCTGGACTACGGAATGGCACGACATTGTCTTCTCCGACGAATCCCGCTTCTGCTTGCTACACCACGATGGTCGGATCCGCGTGTGGCGGAACCGCGGCGAGAGACTGTATGACGCCTGCATTATGCATCGCCATACCGGTTCGTCGCCAGGCGTTATGGTTTGGGGCGCAATTACATATAGCACCCGCACCCCTCTGGTACGCATCGCCGGTGCACTCAGCAGCCACCGCTACATCTCCGACGTTTTGGAGCCTGTAGTCCTCCCTTACCTGCAGGACCTGCCAGCGGCCACGTTTCAACAGGAAAATGCGCGCCCGCACGTGACACGCGTCGTGCAACAATTCTTCACGGCCCACCAGGTGTCACTGCTGCCGTGGCCCGCCTGTTCTCCCGATATGTCGCCCATCGAACATGTCTGGTTGCTGATCGGCAACCGAGTGGCCCGGCAAGCATTACCCGCGGCTACGCCTGATGAACTGGGGCAACGTGTGGAAGCAGCCTGGATCAACATACCCCAAGCCTACATCCAAAGCCTCTTTCGTTCGATGCCGCTGCGTGTTGCGGCAGTTATTGCCAGCCATGGCGGCCACACGTACTATTGATGTCTGCGTGTTCCGCAAGTCGCACGGCCTGTAAGCTCAATCGTTTCATCTTTGCATCTGTTGTTATGTGTCCAGTAAATCTGGCTTTGCTATCTCGTGTCCTTCTTGGTGTTGCATTTTGGGTGGCCAGCAGTATAAATGAGAATGTGACTGAAAGGAGGGGGACGGGGACACCAATTACGTTATTTCTCAAAGATGGTAGGTAAAATTGAGGAGGGCACCAAAACTGAAGTTTTGCTAGGCGCCTACAATGTGTAAATCCACCAATGGGGAAAGGGATATTAGAGGAAGAAGTATCTGCAGATGCCGCAGCATTTCTGAGTGTTTTTTTCTTCACTTGTAAATTTTAGAGAAGGCTGGAAAAGTATCTAGAGAGTTGGTAGACTTCGTGAGACAAAGAGTCACCAAGAAAAAAATTCAGTTATATCGAAGCAATATTCCTTTTGAAAAAATTTCAGTTAAAGTGAGAAATAGCTAAAATAAACATTTTTCCACGTAAGCGAAATTTAGAATGATTAATATGAGTGAAAATGAAGGGAGGGAAAAACATATACACTCACGGACAATGAAATTTCCTCACCAAGAAGGAAGCATTGGATTGAACTGATATTTCATGGACGTAATGATTCAGATGAATGATACATACGATGGCAAAAACGTAGCTGCAGGACAATCACAGAGGGATTAGTGGAACTCAGTCCGGTCATCTTCAATAGCGCTTCGCACGTCCTCGTGCTGCGATACATGCTGCAATACGGTCCGGCATGGAGGCGAACAGGCAGACGCCTGATGGTGCCCTGCGGAAAACTGATCCACACGTTTTAGACTGTGTTCTCCGAATCTCGGATAGTGCGGCACGGCGGCTTTTCAACTGGTCCCCCACATGCTCGATAGGGGACGTGTCCGGGAAGCGGGCTGGCCATGATGGACGTGTCTCGACACGACGTAGGCAGTTCTGGGCAACCGGAGCCGTGTGTGGACGTGCATTATCCTGCTGGTATAGCGAACCTGGAATCCCGGCCAGGAATGGGAGCACATGGGGCCGTAGGATCTCATCCACATACCACTAGCCAGTCAATGATCCACGTACCACTGCTAGAGCTGATCGGCTATCGTAGACAATGGCTTCCCAGACCATAATGCCTGCAGTGGGGGTGGTGTGGCACTTGATAGCGAGGTTGTGATTGTGTCGTTGACCCGGGGACTTCCACACTCGGACACGATGATCATCTGTCCCCAAACCGAAGCGGTACTCATCGCTAAACACCACACCTCGCCAGTCTTTGGTGCTCCACGTCGCTCTAGCCTGGCACCACTGCAAACGGAGCAGGCGATGTTTCGGTGTTAAAGACAGCACACGTAAGGGGCGCTGGGATCGCAGATTCGCTTCCGGTTGGACACACAGGAGCCGCTACATCTGCCTGTATAGATGTACAGGAGCCGCTACATCTGCCTGTATAGTGGACCAGGCCCCCGTGGGATCCGTTTGTGCCTGGCACACGACCCGGCGTTCCTCTCTACTGGTGGTCCTCCTGTTCCGTCCTGAGCTGCTCCGCAGTGTGGCAGTGCCGTCACGTGTCCATTGCTCCTAACACAGTCGGATGGTATGGTCAGAACGATCCACGTAGCGGGCTGTATAGCGCGCCGACCACCCCACGGTTTTGAGCCCGATGATCAGGCCACTCTGAAAGTCAGTAAGTTACGTAAATGGACATCTCTGGCGTCTATCCGGCATTCTTGTCACTCTGCTTGCGTCGGCTGGTGCTTTTCGCTTTCATGGGGCATCGACAACACGCCGGTTTTTAAGGCTACCTGTTCGTTCGTGCTTTCAGCGCCACCATGGGGTGTGCGGTCATGCGCAATCGCACCAAACGTGGATCATTTGCATACCAGCATGCACTCTAGCTATCTGCCAAGTTTTTATTTTTTTTATTGGAGGTTTAACGACCACCGTGAGCAACTCAATGGGCTGTAAGCAGTCGCCCGTCCCTAATTTAGGGTCACTGGTTCCAGGGAAGGGAGAGAGCCAGTGCCGTAAGACAAACACAACATCCATGCCTGACCGGGATTCGAACCCGGACCCCTTACGGACGAATGATCAGAGGCCAGCGCCTTAGACCACTGCGCCACCGGGGCGGCCTGCCAAGTTTTGCAATTGTAGCATGTTTTCTTCTAGGTGCGCAAATTTCATTGTCCGTGAGTGTAGTATGAACAATTAGGTGATAAATAACATGTTTTTACAAGTTAACTGTCTTATAAAGCAATACTTCCAACTCGAGATCTTAATCCAACGTACCTCTGCTCCCAAGGAAAATTAGCAAACAATCTAAATTTAAAAGAATGACATGAATCTCTCAGTTGTAGTGAGCGCTTTTGATGGCAGAAGTCCCAAATTTACGGTACTTTAGGTTGCAAAATTAAAAGCTGTGTGAAAAGAGGATTGAAACTTTTAAATTATTTCTGTTGACATAATCTTATTGGGAGAAGTAATTGCCCATTTATGCCCTAATGTGCGGGATTTATGTGCTATGAAAATCAGAAAAGAAAGAAAAATCTTGTTCATACTATCCGATGTTAAAACCCTTTTAGATGCCCAAACTGATTTCTAGAAAAGGAAATATCTATCGAATACAAATGCATTTATACCGATACAAAGGGTGAGAGAAAATGCACGCATATTTTTTTTTGCACGTATTTTGGAAAAAACGATCGTGCTTATGTTATCGCCTAGTCCGTCCGTCCGTCTGTGGACACAATATCTCTGTAACTATTAGTCCGATTTAAAAAATTCTTTTTGCATTAGGAAGCTTGAAATATGTGAATGATGATCCTTCATTTCGTTTTTTTTTTTACGATGTACAATTTCGCCGCTGGAGGGCGTAAATGCAAATGACATCTAATTCAAAATACATTTTATTCCATATATTTGGTTCTAAACATCCGATTGAAAAAAATATTTTATCTTTCGATTCCATTTATCTCGATGAGTATTTTGGGTACAGTCATTTTTCAAGTTACGCATAGATTTTCCGCTAGGAGGCGTAAAGGTAAATTGCATTTCCCCCAATATCTTTGCTTCTGAAACTGGAAAAATTATTTTTGCAACGCATACAGCTCCTTATGGGAAATATTTTGCATACAATTTCTAATTTTTAGTAAAAAAGGTTAGGCCACGAGGGGGCGTAAGTCTTAATTTTCGCTTCAGATGTATTTGCATCCAAATCTGACTTCTAAAATCTCGATTGAAAGGAATTAGTTTGTGGACCTTTACTATTCACGTCGATAAACCTTTTCCGAACATTTTCTTCTTAAAATAATGTATGATTTATCCTCCAGGGGGTTGTATATGTATATCTTATTTTTGTCAATTTCTCTGCTACTAACAGTCAGATTTGAAAAACTCTATCTTTGTTGGACGGTGCGAAATGTTCTTCTTATAATTTCAATCTTTTCAAGTAACTGACTTTCCACTAGGGGGCGTTAAGGTAAATTGCGTTTTCTGCGATATTTCTGCTTCTAAAACTCCGATTTGAAAATTATTCCTGTATTGCATACAGCTCCTGATGGGAAATGTTTTTCATGTAATTTCTAATATTTGGTAAAGAATGGTTTGGTCACTAGGGGACAAGTTTTAATTTCTGCTTCTTATGTATTTGCAGCAAAATCTGAGCTCCTGAGAACTACGACTGAAAAAATTCTTTCCTGGACCGTTACGAATAATGTTTTCTTAAAATAACGCATATTTTTTCTGCCACGGGGCGTAGATGCATATCTTGTATTTGTCGATATCTCTGCTTCTAACAGTCCGATTTAAAAATGTTTTTCTTTGTTGGAGAGCGTTTCCACTGCGAAATGTTTCTCATATAATTTCAAATTTTTCTTAATGCACAAGTCTGCAACCAGAGGGCGTAAGTTCAGGTTTCTGTTTACAGCAATATCTGCGGGATTAAATTCCGATTGAAACACTTCTTTCTTCGGCAGATACTACTGTTTTCTACAACGTTTCCTCTGGCTTTAAATAGTTTTGATAAGTTTACTTCGCGTCAGAACGGATTCAGAAAACGTGCTCATTACACCTGAAAATCGTTGTCATCTTTCTTGTTTCATTTTAGTACTTATCCTAGCAAAATGAATGTTTTCCAATGACTTATGTTCGGAGACATAATGTTCTCAGACAGGTTAAAAAAAAATATTTTATTTTAGGTCGAGATAAAAATTTCCAAAAACATTTTTTCTTCGCATTTTGCTTCTTAGTCTTTCATGCTTACGCTGGAGGAACTAAAATACATACCTTCGGTCCAGCATTGCCAATGCTTCCTGGTATTCCTGTGGATCCAGTGTCACCTTTTTCACCCTACGGGGCAAAGAAAAACACGTGAGAGACTAATAATGAGTAAGGATTTTCATTTTAATTAAAAAGACAAACGTTGGCTAGATAAATTTAATGAGAAGCAAAAAGCCTTTTATTTAAACATCTTATAACGTTCTTAGGGCAGCTGATCAAAAGATACAGTGCTCGACATAGGAAATACTGCACCATGAAGGAATACACAAAATGAGAACAACTTTACCACACATGTAGACAAGTAGGTAAGAGACAAAGGGATTTACTTTCTGAGGGATTATATGAATTGATGGGCGAGGAGAGAATATGGTATGACTTTAGTCAATAGATCGTACGACCGTCAGGATGGACTATACATTCAGCAACACGGCGAGGCATCGAGTGAAATAGCCACAAGATGGTATCCTGAGGTATTGAAAGTTGACATCTACACACAGTTTTTCGACACTGCGAGAGCGTCGTGCAGAGGCGTTAAGTAATACGGCGATGACCAGGGCAGCACGCGGACATCTTGTGAGCACTATCTGCTAATGTTGGCAGTGTGCAGTAGGCGTCGTCATGCTGAAACTAGGCATCAACATCATACGGCATACGGCAGAAAAATGGGCTGCAGCACGTCATCGACGAATTGTCCTACTGTCATTATAGGAGGGATGATAAAAAGGTTAGTTACACTGTTAAGCAGATCAGATCATATGTAGAGGATTTTAGGAAGGGAGTGTGTGACACCAGGTCTTAAACAGCCCTTAGAAATAGGAAGCTAGAAGATTTGGGCTAGAGTGCCCGATAGGAAAGTGACACGGAAGCGAGAAAGAGGGAGGCAGATGCCCTTATTTACGTAAAACCGGGGAGCCAGTACCCGGGGTCCGACCGCTTAACGCGCCTATCCGACGCACCGCGGATATTCAGTGGTTTGAGCTTTCGTACCTTCCGGGATCGAACCCGAAGTTCCTCCGTGGCAGTCACGAACGTTGAGTTACACTGCTGAATAAAAAAAGAACAAAGAGATATACTCAGGGGATGTATGTTGGTTTAAAGGTACAACATTTATTCGTTTTTCGACATAGCTGCCTGAGGACTGTAAACCTTTATTATCGGAACGTGTGATTAACTTTTCCAAACATGTACAGAAAAAGTGTCCTCCAATTTGGTGCAACCAGTTAAAGACCACAGTTTTCACAGCCTCATCGGTTTGGAATCGTTTTCCATTAAGGTTTACACAGCCTCATCGGTTTGGAATCATTTTCCAGAAAGGTTTTCACAGCCTCATCGGTTCGGAATCGTTTTCCATTAAGGTTTTCACAGCCTCATCGGTTTGGAATCGTTTTTCATAAAGGTTTTCACAGCCTCATCGGTTCGGAATCGTTTTCCATTAAGGTTTTCACAGCCTCATCGGTTTGGAATCATTTTCCATAAAGGTTTTCACAGCCTCATCGGTTCGGAATCGTTTTCCATTAAGGTTTTCACAGCCTCATCGGTTTGGAATCATTTTCCATAAAGGGTTTCACAGCCTCATCGGTTTGGAATCGTCCATTAGGGGTTTCACAGCCTCATCGGTTTGGAATTGTTTTCTATTAAGGTTTTCACAGCCTCATCGGTTTGGAATCGTTTTCCATTAAGGTTTTCACAGCCTCATCGGTTTGGAATCGTTGTCCACTATAAGGTCCTGTTTCATTTTACCTAACACATGGTAGTCGCACGGGGATAAGTCAGGGCTGTACGGTGGATGCTGCCACACCTTCCACTTGAGTGACTGCAGCAATTCCTTTGTTTTCCGTGTTGTGTGGTGTGTAACATTGTCATGCAGCAGAATGACACTTTCGTTCAACTTACTCCGGCGTCTGTCCTTAATTGCCTTTCGCAAATTTCGAAGCGTTTGGCAATATGAGTCAGCATTGATAGTCTAAAAAGTCGCCATGACCTTTCCCGCAGGTAGCTGGACTTTGCACGTCTTTCTTGTTGGAGAGGTGACATGCTTCCATTACATGGACGATCGTTTGGTTTCAGGGTGAAATGGCGAATCCACGTTTCGTCACCTGTGATGATTCGATGCAAAAATTGTGAGCCACAGCAGAATACCGTTGCAGAAGACCCAAACACGACAGAAAACGTTGGTTTCTATGCTGGTCAGCAGGGGAGGATTTTTGGAGTCGCGCAAGTCGCAATAGCGAAGGGCCAAGCTTATTGGAGGGCCCCCGATTCACTGTGAAAAGAGAAGTAAAGCAAGGAGGAAACAAAGAAAAGGAAAAAAGAGGGGAAAAAGTTTTGATAAATATAATATTTTGCGGATTCATAGAAAAGGCGTCGTGGTTCAAACATCATATAGTGCTTGTCGTCTGTTCTCTACTCAAGAAATGTAAAGTTGGCTATTCTGCTTGACAAGCGGATAAAACTTTGCTAACTGTAGAGTAATTGATTTGTGCTTGGTGGCGAAACTAACCACTGGTAACGTCGCAACATAACTTAAAATATCATCTGTAAACTGTATTTCAGTTTTGCCATTCGATCTTCACCTTGTGTTATTATACAGCGCTACTTACGTAATATTGTGATTATTAACACCTAACCGTGCACTTAAAATCGGCATCGTTACAGCTGTTGTTTCAGTTTCGTTTACATATAGTTTATGTGACTGATTCTCCTGAAAAGGAAGCCAGTGAAACGAAGTTATTTGTCAGGTTATGAAAAGCGCAAAAAGAAAAAAAAAATGGGAGAGACGAACGTTTTCAAAAGAAAAATGATAGTTTATTCCAACAGAAGACTGCGCAGAGTCGTGCCGGTGATCAGAGAATTGAGCAAAAACCTCCGGATTCATGTGTTTCAAAAAGAACATGAGCAACTAGAACCCACACGACTCAAGTTTAGACAACAACGGCTAGTTTAATAAATTCAAACCTTGACTTCAGCTACTTAGATTCATGTGAGAAACCATCCACTTTGCAACTGAATGATTTTAATCGCCAACCGTCAGAGCCAGACCAAATAATCAATCAAGAGCATGAACCAACAAATCAAGAGGAAGAGCGTAGGCCTACCTGTTCAATGAATTCATACTATCCTACTGATATAATTTTATGGCCTTCTAACCCCACCTCTGATGTGATAGATTACTTTATTAGAAACAAACCAGAAAATAAAGAACTAAAAAAATCTGAGGAAAGTATTTTCTGATTCTGGGAAAACGTATTTCAGGAACATAAATGAAAATCACTTTTATAGGTTGAAGACAATGGAACAAAAGAAAAAGAAACTGGTTAATTTTTTATGAAACTTCTAAGTTTGTTCACTGCTATGTGTGTAAATTTTTCCCAACCATAAACAATCACATGGGGTTCCTCTTGATTGATTTTCTGATTAGTCCCGTACAGAAAAGTTTTAATAAATCGTGGTTTCGAAATCTTACTTGACAGCCATAGTCGATATGCTCACAAGGTGTAAAATATCCTGGAGAGTTGCTCAACTAATGAATCAGATTGAAAAAGAGAAAGGCTATTGGAGGAAAGTAACAGGGTGTCCGAGAATTATTGGACACAATACAAAATTATATAATACGAAACATTAAACAGATAGAAAGAAACTGACTGTACTAACTTACTATTTAACTACACAAGTTAATGAATTTCGATGTGAGATCCCTTGGTTGCTCGTAGTACGTCCAAGCGATACTCGATTTCATGCCATGTATCGTCAAGCATCTGAGGAGTTATGGAATTAATAGCAGCTGTGATACGCTGCTTCAGTTCCTGCAAGTCAGTACAAGGCGTCTGATAGACACGATCCTTCACATAACCCCACATGAAATAATCCAATGGAGTTAGATCTGGAGAGTGAGGAGGTCACGGAATGGGACCACCATGCCCAATCCGTCTGTAGGTGAAATGCTCATTTAAGCACTTACGTACACACGTTGACCAAGGCGGAGGCAAAAAAAAAAAAAAAAAAAAAACACGTCTTGCTGGAAAACGACGTTGTCATATCTTTTGATCTGGGCTATAGCGAAATTTTCTAGCATATCCAAGTAAATGTCACCATTTATAATTTTTTCGAAGAAGAAAGGGCCAATCACTTATCTTTTTGATAGAGAGCACCACACATTAAATTTTGGAGAATCACGTTCCAGTTCAATAGCAGCATGAGGCGGTTCACTGCCCCATATACTACAGTTGTGACGTTTCACAATACCTGATACATGAAATATGGATTCATCAGTAAAAATTACAGTACTGAGAAAGTTTTCGTCGTTTTCCACCCGATTCAGCATATCCACAGCGAAATCGTATCGCAGAGTGTGATCATTTGCATGCATCTTTTGCACTATTTGAATTTTATAAGCATGAAACTTTAATTTCTTGTGCAAGATATCGTGAACTGTCGATTTCGGAATGCACAGTTCTCTGCTTGCTTTACGAACGGATTTCCTGGGGCATCGTCGGAAACTTTCATTAACTTGGTCAACCGTCTCACCGCTGACGCTAAGCCTACCGGTTCCTCCACGATGTTCTGCATTGCCAGTTTCTTTAAACTGTTTCATCCACCGCTTAACTGAATTCGTTGACGGAGGATTACAACCATACTCTAAATGGTATCATCTTTTAACTTTAATGACAGACTTCAATTCCGCAAGCCACAACACACACATCGCCTTCTGCTGTGCGGATGACATGACTACTGATTGCGCATTTCTCGTACATTCCTCATCCATGGCTTAGTAACAAGGGCTGGCTCATCGCTTTGTGTTTCTGGTCGTTGAAGTGGTCCCCGCCTGCGCCGCTCAGTGACGTCACTGCGATGCATGTCACTTGTCAGTGCGCTATGTAAAGCGCTCGGTGGACGCTGTTAACCGACGTTTGTTGCATTCGCATTAGTTATCTGCTGTTTGTT
Organism: Macrothele yani; assembly: GCA_039090855.1. Taxonomy (NCBI): domain Eukaryota; kingdom Metazoa; phylum Arthropoda; class Arachnida; order Araneae; family Macrothelidae; genus Macrothele; species Macrothele yani. Next base: position 112,587,391 of record CM077013.1, on the reverse strand, counting down.
TCTTTGTATTTCTGACATCGAATTTTTTTATTTTCGTACAATGGCCTCCTGCGCTGTTGCTACGTGCCGAAATAACCAACAGGAATACGAAAGGGCGAAACATAATTTTTCAGTGTTTCCTCGAAACGACCCAGTAATTTCAAAAGACTGGGTTAACAGGTGGTGCAGAGCAGATTCTTTTAATGAGAAAAATGCTATGATTTACAGATATCACTTTTTAAATAAGTACGAAGACGATATGAGGAATCGTCTGCTTAGTTTACCAATGAAAAATATATTGAAATTCACGGCTATACCAACACTCAATTTACCGAGATCAAGCGTTGAAAATGTCACTGTAAAAGACAAAGAAATGGAATAATATTACATGATGTTTTTGATAGACTTAAAGATGTTAGTCCAAAAAAAAGGTCTTTTTGAAGAAAACGTGGCCGCTATTCAACCTGCATCGGATGAAAAGACAGTTTTCTGCGTGAAATGTGATATGTTCCAAAAAAAAAATAAAAAATAATGACATCACTAACGGAAAAAGTGCTAAACTTTCTGAAAACAGGAAAAAAAAGGATATTTTAAAGAGCTTTTTCGAAGCCAGAAGATTGCCGCCCCGGTGGCGCAGTGGTCTAAGGCGTTGGCCTCTGATCGTTCGTCCGTAAGGGGTCCGGGTTCGAATCCCGGTCAGGCATGGATGTTGTGTTTGTCTTACGGCACTGGCTCTCTCCCTTCCCTGGAACCAGTGACCCTAAATTAGGGACGGGCGACTGCTTATAGCCCATTGAGTTGCTCACGGTGGTCGTTAAACCTCCAATCAAAAAAAAAAAAAAAAAAAAAAAAAAAAGAAGCCAGAAGATTGAATCCTTCGCGCCGGCTTTTATTGAAACAAATCAGGGAACGGAAAATTAAGGTAAAAACCAAAATACGAAAATTCAAAAATTGAAAAAAAAAAAAGACATGCTTTCAAAACATACAAAAACACACGTAAACTCGCTGGTAGAGGGTAAAAGTCGAATTAAGTGGACACCTGAATATCCGAAACGTTTCACAAAATTTACAGTAGCCGAGGTTTTGTTATTAACAAAAACGCATTATTTTCTCGTTTGATTGAAGTAATACACATATAAAAGAGGATACAATCAATGATTATTCTGCTTCACTCCTTTTGTTTCATACTCGGTAGCTCCGTAGTTGTATTTATCATCAGAGTTCTCCGCACAGAGTAAAGCAAACGCGATTCCTAACACTCAACGATGCATCCCAGCTACGTCACCATCCGTAACTTCCGGGGACAACTGAAATCTGCCGTATGAAATAGCCCTTGTATCTAGAGATCTGTTCCTCATCAGGCCACACCTAGCGCCATCTATCGGATTCTGGGAATAACAATTCTGTAAAACAAATAGATAGAAACCGTGTTTGTAATACGTGACATAGAAAAACAGACAATGCTCATAGTTTTTTTTTTGTTTTTTTTTTGTACATAATTTTGTAATGTGTCCAATAATTCTCAGACACCCTGTGTATCAAGTAGTGGCCACTGTGAAACTGCTTGGAAGACTCGGACATCCACTCAGAGGTCCCAGAGAAACTGAATGCTCTGAAAATGTAAATAAGGTATTTTGTAACTAGTATGGAATATCTTGCAGAGTTTGTTGACTTTCTGTAAGATCATTTTGAAAAGTGTGAGCACTGTGGTTCAGGCAGAACAAACTATTTCTCTCACCAAACATATGATGAGATATTAACTGTAATGGCGAATAAACTTGAGAAGATTTTTTTGTGAGGAGGTTAAAAATTCACAGTACTTTTCAGTTATCGCCGATTCTACTCCTGACGTAAGTAGACCAAATAACTTTTGTTTTGAGGTATGTAAAAACTGTTGGAAAAACTACTGAGCGATTCTCTGGTTTCTTGTCCATAAAATCTCACAAAACGGAGCACTTCAAAGATACTGTCTTGAAAAAAATTTCAGATCTAGGGCTAGGTATAAAAAACTGCAGAGGTCAATGCATAAAAACGCCTTGAACATGTCAGACGTATATGCTGGCCTTCAAGCAAAAATAATTGAAAGTCCCACAGCATTTTATGTCCCGTGCTCAAGCCATTCTTTGAATTCAGTAGGCAATAAGCTGCTGAATGCTGCATATATGGTGAAGCTAAATTTGATTTTGTTCAAAAATATATATTCTTTTTCTTCGGCTTCCACTCATCGTTGGGAAATACTTAAATCCCACTTTCAACCACATCAACACATTGAGAAACAGTTGAGTGATATTCGATGGTCAGCAAGAGCCGATGCTGTATCAGCCTTACGAGGAGTTTATAGTGAGATTAGAAAAGCACGAATTAAACTTTATGAGGGTGAAACTGAAAAGCCTTTAGCCAAAACAGAGGATAAATCATTGAGAAAAAAGTTTGACAAATATGAAACTGCCTTCATGACTGTCTTGAGGGACCAGTTGTTGGAACGATCGACAAAGTCAGCAAATCCTTGCAGGAAAAAGTTGGAAACGTGAGGATGGCAGTAGATCTATTTCAGTATCTGAAACTCTTCGTTGATGACGTATGTAGCGACTATTCTGGCATTGACAGGGAAGCCCCGACTTTGTCTCCATCTGTGGAGTAACCAGAGAATGATGAGGGCTACAAAGGGAGAATAAAAAGAAAGAGCTTTGCTGATGAAAGTACAGACAATGAAGTTCATCTGGAAGGAAACGAAAAGATTCGAGTGGACATTCTGAATGCTATCTGTGACAACCTGGTAGCTGAGCTGGAGAAAAGAAAAGAAAATTTAGGATATATATTCGACCTATTCAAAGTAGTTTTTGCTGATCAACACGACCATTCTACGAAATGTGACCTCAGCAACATTTCGAAAGTATATTCAAATGACATAGATGAAAAACTGTTTTATAATGAACTGCAGCACTTCCGTCGTTTTGTGAATCTTATGGAACAATATGAATACTCAGTTCTGCCGGAAGATTGCTACAAACTGCTTGTGGACAGTGACGGTTTGAAAGAGACATTTCCAAATGTGGAAATCATTCTTAAATTTTTTTTTGCTTTACCAATTGTGACGTACACTCTAATTTAAGTTTCCTTTTTAGTTTCTTTCTCTATGTAAATTTGAGTTCGTTTTCCTTCGCGTTTTCAAACTTAACGGGATATCTTCTCTCTTGCAACAGTATGGTTGGCAATACCTTGAGGTCAGAACGTATGACATGTGTATTTGTCAGATGAGAACAGACCGACACATAATGTTTGAGCAGCAGCAGTATGTGGAGATGGTGGAAGTATAATGCTAATTGTGGAAAAAACGTTGTTCAGTACAAGATGTCTATTGAAAGGTTGCGTGTTGTGCTGATATACACTGACGTGCCAGAAAAACTGGTACACCAGTCTAATATTTGGTAGGTCCCCCACGGGACCGCAGGACTGCAGAAATACGACGGGGCATGGACTCCACTAGCTTCTGGAAATATGCTGTAGGCAATGCACACCATACTTCCTGCAGAGTGTTCCACAATTCGGGTGAATTCCGAGGTCTCGGATTCCTGTGTTCGATAGCGCGTTGCATGGCATCCCCAAATGTGTTCTATCACGTTCAGATCTGCAGACTTGGGTGGGAATGGCAGCACCCCAAACTCAGATGAATGCCCCTCTAACCATAATGTGGCGTCTCGACACTTGTGTGGAGGTGCATTGTCCTGTGGAACAGGCCCAACCCATCAGCATGAATGCAGAACATGAACGGGTGTACCTCGCCAGAAAGGATACGCACATAGAGTTGACCGGTCACAGACGTTTGTAGACGTACCAGGGGTCCTAGTGAAGTCCAGTAAAACACACCCCGTACCATTACGGACACCCCACCAGCCGGTACAGTTCCTTGTTGAGAGGCGGGATCCATGGCTTCATGGGGTTTGTGCCACACACGAATCCTTCCATCTGGCCGATACATTTGGAAACGCGACTCGTCAGACCAGGCTACTTGTTTCCAGTCATCAAGTGTCCAGTGGCCGTGTTGCCATGACCAAGCGAGGTGCATAGCTCTGTGTCGTGCACCCATCAAGGGGACTCGAGTTGGGCGTTGGCTCTCAAAGCCCATATCGTGCAGGGTACGTTGCACAATCCGGACGCTGATGGTTGATGAGGCTCCAGCATAGAATTCCGATGATACCTGCGAGAGTGTTGCATTCCTATCGCGTGAAACGATTCTTGACAGCCTCCGATGGTTACGTTCACCCAATGTCTTTTTACGGCCACACTGGTATCGTAGGCTGGAGGTCTAGTAGTCACGCCACCGTGGTGTAAGGCTAACGCGCTCGGCTAGATATCGAGAGCTAAGGGATTCGAATCCCCGGCAGCGGCCGAATAAACAATTTTTCGGTTGCTTTGCGTTGCTAAACGTGAAGTTAAAAATTATCTACGATCAACACTTTCTCAAGAGCACTTGAATAATTTTTCAATATTGTACATATAGAGTAATGCCTGAATCACGTCAATTATGATGAAGTCATAGACACTTTGGCTGCAATTAAAAACATTAGGAATTTCTCATAAACATGATGCTGTGTTTGTAAGTAAATGAAATGGTATTTCTCTTTGTTGCAATATAGAATAATAATAGAATTATTGGTGATGATGAAATTGATTATAGTCCATTTAAAGATTGTACTACATGTATATATACCCAGCAATCCGAATGTGTCTCAAAACCAGGGGTCGCCAAAAGGTTCAGTGAGACGGATCCCCAGCAACATAAATCCGCCCCTGCTGGTCAGTGAGTAAAGGTGGCAACCATCTCACACAGAATTTCCGAAATTCCAGCTGCTCGTGAATGATGCCTACCGTAGTGGCAAGTTCCTTGATTTTCACACTCCTATTATCCCGTATCATGTCGTCAACGCTGGCAACATACTCCGCAGTGCTGGATATGGATGGTCTGCCTTCGCAGTATTTGTCCGTCAAATTTGTGCGACCCTTTTCAAATTGTTGGCACCACTTTACAACGGGCGGGGGAGACATGGCATTTTCCCCGTATACAGCACATACACTGACGGAAAAAAATCCTAACACCAAGAAGGGGTTGTGTTAGATAAACGTCAGTTGGTAGGCGGTGAGAGTACATCTGTAAGATGACGTCTATGCAAATTTCGCGCTCGGCGCATACGTATGGCGCTAGTAGCGCCCCTCGAAACATGCAAAGCGGGTTTGCCGTAAATACGCGCTGTAACGTTCGTGAGCGTTAGTTATCGTTAAGATTCGACGTATGGTGCTGATGTTAGTCAAGAATGCCTTTAAGAAGACGAAGAAGCCATTATCAACAGCTCACGGAGTTTGAACGAGGTCGTGTAATAGGGCTACGAGAAGGTGGATTTTTTTCCGCAATATTGCAGAACGACTTGGCAGGAATGTAGCCACTGTACATGATTGTTGGCAGCGGTGGTCAAGGGAAGGTACTGCCTCAAGAAGACCGAGTTCCGGCCGGCCACGTGGCACTACTGAGAGGAAAGACCGCCGTGTACGGTGTATGGCCGTGGCACATCGTACCGCGTCTGCGGCAGCAATTCGAGCTGCAGTTGCCACCACAGTGACACAACGAACTGTTACAAATCGGTTACTTGGAGGACAGCTCCGAGCCAGACGCCTTGTAGCGTGCATTCCTCTTACTCCAAACCACTGCCGTTTGCGACGTCAGTGGTGTCAAGCTAGAGCTCATTGGAGGACGGATTGGAGATCTGTTGTGTTTTCTGATGAAAGCCGGTTCTGCCTGGGTGCCAGTGATGGCCGTGTGTTGGTTAGAAGGAGGCCAGGTGAGCGCCTGCAACCAACCTGTCTGCGGCCGAGACACACTGGACCTACACCTGGAGTTATGGTCTGGGGAGCAATTTCCTATGACAGCAGGAGCACTCTCGTGGTTATCCCACGCACCCTTACGGCACAGTTGTACGTCGGTCTGGTGATTCAACCTGTTATGCTGCCATTCATGAACAGCATTCCAGGGGGTGTTTTCCAAAAGGATAACGCTCGCCCGCATACCGCTCTTGTAACCCAAAATGCTCTAAAGAGTGCCGACATGTTGCCGTGGCCTGATAGATCACCAGATCTTTCACCAATCGAGCACGTATGGGACATCATCGGACGACAACTCCAGCGTCACCCCCAACCAGCATTAACCGTCCCTGTATTGACCGACCAAGTGCAACAGGCATGGAACTCCATCCCACAAACTGACATCCAGCACCTGTACGACACAATGCATGAGCGTTTGCGTGCTTGCATTCAAAATTCTGGCGGTTACACCGGTTATTAATGTAACAGCATTTCACATTTAAAATGGCTCTTCTCGCGCTTACAATAAGCTGTGATCTTGAAACCTTAATCGATTAAATATGTTACCTATACAAATGTATTGCCGCCATTTCATTCCTCTACAACTATTCTTTCGTGGTGTTGGGATTTTTTTTCCGTCAGTGTATTTCACGATGGATATCAATGCAATTTAGGTGCTTAGTCCACAAAAATCTAATGGTTCCTCGCTGAGTTGACGCTACATTACGAACTGCCTCATGCTCACGCCTTACGCAGTTACTGAATTAAAACACATACTGTCTGAAGCTCTGGCGTACTTTCTGCTTCGCTCCCAAGCACACACGGTCTGACTGCAATCCCACTCCAGATGGCGCTAAGTGTAACTTATTTTGATTCACCTACGTAGGTACTACGCGTACGAGCGTTGAATCGGTGCTGAAACTGACACCTCCCCAAATCATGACATCAGGCTGAGGAGCTGTACGACGCTCACACATGGCAGCAACATTAGCCCGGTGACCACGTCGTCTCCCCTCTCAGTCGGCAATAGTCGGAGCTGAGACAGAAGAGAGACTCGTCACTGAATACTACATGGTTCCATTCGTCCCACCAAGCATATCTGGTACAGCACCACTGCAACTTTGCGCTGTGATGTACTGTGGCGATTAGCAGTCGGCGCAGTGGCTGCCAGACCACAAACCAGCCTAAGACTTTCTGCGTTTCACAGTCCGAGTCGATACCATGGTAAGCCTGCAGCTACGTGTACATCTCGTCGAATATCGTGCATTGCGATTTGACAGCTACTACGGTTTGCCATAAAATGCAGCAATCGAACGTCTACTTACGTGCACTAAATCCCACTAGGGTGGCGCCTGTTACCTGCTTCCAACCACTGTCGCCAAAATCTCTCCACAGTTTTGGCTTCTTGATGCGTTTTCGCCGAGACGTGACACAGGGACCAACCAATCGTAAATAGTCCTATGATGAAGTCTCTGGTAAAAATTCCCGTGTGACGGTAGGTTTACCGATGACGCCTCCCAGGCATTCTCACTCCTTACATGTGTTTTTGCCACTGACATCACCTCGATGCAGTAGCCCACACGCTACGCGAGGAAGAGCCAACGACATCACTCCGATGCAGTAGTCCGCACGCTAAGTGTAGACGAGCAAACGACATTACCCCGATGCAGTAGCCCACACGCTACGTGAGGACGAGCAAACGACATGAATCCGATGCAGTAGTCAGCACGCTACGTGAGGACGAGCAAACGATATCACTCCGATACAGTAGCCCACGCGCTAAGTGAGGCCGATAAAGCTTTTTTTTTTTTTTTTTATTGGAAGTTTAACGACCACCGTGAGCAACTCAATGGGCTATAAGCAGTCGCCCGTTCCTAATTTAGGGTCACTGGTTCCAGGGAAGGGAGAGAGCCAGTGCCGTAAGACAAACACAACATCCATGCCTCACCGGGATTCGAACCCGGACCCCGTTCGGACGAATGATCAGAGGCCATCGCTTAGACCACTGCACCACCGGGGCGGCTGATAAAGCTTTGCTACGCAAATTCTTTTTGTACTTTTATCTCCCTTACCTATTATGTGATTGGTTCACAACTGAAATCATTTACATAACCTGAGTACACATATGAACCCATTTGCATGGCGCTCTGACAGATAGTTCTTGAAGTGGGATTTTCTATGTATCGAATAATGTAAAAGGCCTACCTGGTGCCCAAGTAGTTTGGGCCGCTAATTCTGCCCATTTGTCTGGGACCAGTCACACACCACCCAGGGTGTGTCCTGGGTGGTGTGTTCATCTGATGTCCCTGGCCCTATACCTCTCTGAAACCAGTGACCCTAAATTATAGTAATGACGAAAAAATCATATCAACGCAAAAAAAAAAAAAATGAAGCTTAAGAGGGGGAAAGCAAGAAAACTTTGCATACATAAAGTATGTAAAAAAAGGTACGAATAACAAAGAAAAGCAGAACAAAAAATCCGCACATTGTTAGATTTCTCATGAGAATCTAAGAAGGTGATTGCATTTGATAACTATTGCTCATGAGAATCTAAGAAAGAGATGTCTCTTGGTAACTCTTCCTCGTGAGAATCTAAGAAAGAGATGGCTCTTGGTAACTTTTCCTCCTGAGAGTCTAAGAAAGAGATGTCTATTGGTAACTTTTCCTCGTGAGAACCTAGAAAGTGATGGCTCTTGGTAACTGTTCCTCGTGAGAATTTCTAAGATAGGGATCGCTCTTCATAACTTTTCTTCATCCGAATATAAGAAAGAGATGACTCTTCGTAACTCTTCTTCGTGAGAATCTAAGAAAGAGGTGGCTCTTGGTAACTTTTCCTCATGAGAATCTAAGAAAAACGGCTCTTGGTAGCTTTTCCTCATGAGAATCTAAGAAAAAGATGGCTCTTGATGACTTTCTTCTCATCAGAATCTAAGAAGGTTCTGCCCTTGTTAACTATTCCTCGTGAGAATTTAAGAAAAAGATGCACTTCATAACTTTTCCTCGTGAGAATTTAAGAGATGGCGCCTCATTACTATTCCTCATAAGAATCTAAGAGGATGATGGCACTTGATACCTGTTGCTCATGTAAATTTAAGAAAAAGATGGCTCTTCGTAACTTTTCTACATGAGAATCTAAGAAAGATGTCACTTGATTACTTTTCCTAATGATAATCCAAGAAAGGTATTGCACTTGTTCATTTTTACTCATAAAAATCTAAAAAAAAAGAGGAGATACCTTTTCCTCATGATAATTTAAGAAATCGCTCACTTCTAAGTTAGATACATTTGTTAAGGAGAAACAATAAACCCTCGTTGTAAGAAAAGCAAATTAGCGTTAATGACGTATCAGAGTTTAAAAATCTTGTACCACAGATCAGTAAGTAGCAATCTACGTTCTGCCCCACTCGATTACTGGATGAAAACATGCAACTACAATCTCATTACAAAGAAATTCAGGTTGTTTAAACATATGATTCTGTTGTAACAGACACAGTTCTGCATATATGGATCATAAGTTCACTTACCATAGTAATATTTTGTGTACATAATCTGAAATATCGTGGGTGGGAGGCAAATGTAGAACAACTAACCAAAGGCGGATGACATACTGTAAGTATGAAACATGGCTGATATACATAGTTAGATGGCAAACTAATTCAAGGCATGGTGATGAAAACAGAACAGAAGGACAAACGCCTTAAACTGTCTTAACATGAAAAGAAAAACCTAATAATTAGCACAAACATTTTTTCCATAAAAAAAAAAGCCAAAGTGATGAGTAACATTTTTCAGTATGGCGTTTAAATTCTATTTACAAAATTAAGAAAAAAAAATTTATTATTGCATTATGTTTGCACATGAAAAACCACGTGTTCAAGTTAAAAATTTGGAAATGCTTACTTTACGTCCAGGCAATGATAGTGTTGCTATACCACTTCCAACTTCCACATCGCCATCAATCTCATGATATGGCAATGCTGAAAGACCTGGTGGACCGGGTGGTCCTGGTAGGCCTAATCCGGGTCTTCCAGGTTCACCCTGTTAGTAAAAAACAAAAAGGGAGACGAAAACGTAGAAACACACAGGTGATTAATAAATTATTTTGCTTAATGACTTTCGACATAAAAATTGAAATTATATGTTAGTTAGCACTAAATAAAGGATATTTATGTCTTATTTACCATCACACCGGATATTAAACACATAGAAAGGAAGGGGAGGGACATTAAACATTAAATGCAAGCACCAGGTAAACATTTTGCATACCTTTAATCCAGTGGATCCCTTCTCCCCTTTCTGTCCTGGAGGTCCTTCTAATCCAGGGGCTCCACTATCACCCGCTGGTCCTGTGGAACCCATCTCTCCCTAAAGATCAGCAAAACAAAAAAAATATGCACTGTACAGGAAATTAATTAAGGAAAGTTTCAATCATATTTAACGTAAAGCACAAGCGAAAGGAAATATGCGGGCTTACTAAAGTTTGATGAAACATACTTATTGAAATGAAACAAGTTAGTAAAATTATGCAATGCACTGATTATGATACGCTTTTCAACAGAAATCATTACTCGTTATGAGGATAATGGCTGTAGAATAAATCTCGCTCCTATGCCCTGACCTTTGACCCCATTTCGATGATATTAAACAGAACCGGTTAAGTATACTTCGGGAACAACATGATACAATTATCTCAATCGAAGCATTTTTACGTAAGATATGACGCATATGGGCAATAGAATGGATCCCGCTTTTATGCCCTGACCTTCTGACCACATCTCGCCAATTTTCAATAGGGTTCGTCCCCAGGTGGTCCCTTACCACATTTTAAAATTTCATTGAAATCGAACCATTTTTACGCACGTTATGGCGCACAAGGGCAATGGAATGGATCTCGCTCCTATGTCTTTCCATTTGTCCCCACTCCACTCATTTTCAATAGGGTTCATCTCTAGGTAGTCCCCTACGACAAACAAAAACTTCATCGAAATCGAACCATATTTACGCAAGTTATGACGCATAAGGGCAATGGAATGGATCCCGCTCCTATGGCGTGACCTTAGACCCCATTAATACCATTTTCAATAGGGTTCGTCCCCAGATGGTCCCCTACCACATACTAAAATTTCATCGTAATGGAACCACTTTCACGCGAGTTATCGTGCGGACGGACGGCCGGACAGACAAATCTGGAGCATATACGCTTCTTCAACCTACGGTTGGAAAGCGTAAGAAAAGCTGGAAGAGTTTGTGATCAAACGTTTAAGAAACGAACGTTAGCATTCTGTCTAGACAGGTACATATCCAGGATTTCTGTTTGAGGGAGGGGATCCAGAAAAATTGCGTCTGTGTGTGTTTGTTCAATATGTTGTTTTTTCAATTCCATGAACACAAAGTGAGAAAAATAGTTCTTCCTTCCGCCTTTTAAGATTTGTTTAAAAATTTATAAAACGACTTCTTGCTTCTAATAGTAACCAATCGTTAGGTATAAATTTTGTGCACAGTTTATCTACTTACAGGTAATTCAATTGTTAATAATTTTGTACAAAACTACTTCTTACGAAACAAACCTACTTCCTTTCTGACGACGCGGTGTCTGTCGAACATATTACACACAGAGTAGTTACAAGCAAAACTCAGGGATGAGAAGGGTGTAGTTTAAAGCTTCTGGTGCTGTCCTGCGGAGTAACTGATAAAGCATTATGGTTAGAAATTTTATGGAGGAAGTATCAGTTGTCAGGAATTGGCTGGACGCGATAGTCCCTTGTATACTAAAGCAGGTCTTTTATAAGGCAATCCCTCGCCAAAAATGTCTTGCCTCCCCATTATTTATCTCCCTCATAGAGTTCCTATGAAGTCTCCTTCTTCCTAATGTCTTCTCCAACCAGAAATGCACGGCTAAGTGCTCACACAAATCACTTAACAATCACTAATATCCCGCGAGGGGGGCTACCAAAAATGTACTTGGACATTGAAAAAAATCCCCACAAAACGACAGTGAGCTTTAAAAAATAACTGTTAAGACACGAGTTTTAACATACTTAAAAAGCTGGCCCGTTAAACTACTTTCCATTTTCCTACCCGGTTCGTCATGCTTTACTTTCTTCGTGTACCCGAATCCAGCCCGATCAGTGAGATTTCTCTATCAAAATATAAATATTTACATAAATTTAGTAATTTGCAAACCTCATGTTTATTGGTTTTACAATTATACAAGAGTAATGTTTGTAAACTACCTATAAGATGCATATCTAAGCATTTCAGGGTATGTCTGGACCGCAAGGTACCCCCCCCCCTCTCCATGGATACCTATGTCTAGGCACTTTATTTGGACTAGACTAATAATACCTGTATATATACAACTGCTTATTAAACATTAGACAAATATGCCATGCAGAAAGTATACATATACACTGAGATGCCAGTTTATTAGGTATACCTGTCCTTGATACATAAATGCCTCACTTTAGCAAATAAGATGGTAGAGTGCTGTGTCCGGTATAAATCTAAAAGCCCAGCACGTCGACCACTAGATAGCGTTTGACTGAGGGTCCAAGTGAGAAGAACGAGTAGTCTAAGCGATTACGTGGTATGATAGTTGGAACGAGGCGTGTGTGTTCGAGCATTTCTTACAACGTGGCCTGATAGTTGGCGCCAGGCGTGTGTGTTCTACAGGGTAATTCACTCGCGGCTGCACACTTATTACGTGGAATATATGAGATGGGGAATATACGATTAGAGTGAAACGCGAATGGGGCGGTTTTTTATTCCCTGACGAAGCAGTAGACATGCATTATCTGTAAAGAAGATGTCTCTCCGGCAGCTGGGTGATGAGACACTTACGCGGCATCTGTTCAGTAGTAGTGGGGGAATAGTGTGTCTCCGTAGACAGTTTAAGCGAGGATGTCGAATGAAGATGGTGTACAGCGATTGGCGCCAGGCGTGTGTGTTCGAGCATCTCCGACTACGTGGCCTGACAGTTGGAGCCAGGCATGTGTGTTCGAGCATCTCCGACTGCGTGACCTGATAGTTGGCGCCAAGCTTGTGGGTTTGAGCATCTCCAACTACGTGGTCTGATAGTTGGCGCTAGGCATATGTGTTCGAACATCTCTGACTACGTGGCCTGATATTTTGCGCCAGGCATGCGTGTTCGAGCATCTTCGACTACGTGGCCTGATAGTTGGCGCTAGGCATGTGTGTTCGAGCATCACCGAATACGTGGCCTGATAGTTGGCGCTAGGCAAGTGTGTTCGAACATCACCGACTAGGTGGCCTGATAGTTGGCGCTAGGCATGTGTGTTCGAGCACCTCCGACTAAGTGGCCTGACAGTTGGCGCTAGGCATCTGTGTTCGAGCATCACCGACTACGTGGCCTGATAGTTGGCGCTAGGCATGTGTGTTCGAGCATCACCGACTACGTGGCCTGATAGTTGGCGCTAGGCATGTGTGTTCGAGCATCACCGACTACGTGGCCTGATAGTTAGCGCTAGGCATGTGTGTTCGAGCACCTCCGACTACGTGGCCTGACAGTTGGGGCTAGGCATCTGTGTTAGAGCATCACCGGCTACGTGGCCTGATAGTTGGCGCTAGGCATGTGTGTTCGAGCACCTCCGACTACGTGGGCTGACAGTTGGCGCTAGGCATCTGTGTTCGAGCATCACCGACTACGTGGCCTGATAGTTGGCGCTAGGCATGTGTGTTCGAGCACCTCCGACTACGTGGCCTGACAGTTGGCGCTAGGCATCTGTGTTCGAGCATCACCGACTACGTTGCCTGATAGTTGGCGCTAGGCATGTGTGTTCGAGCATCACCGACTACGTGGCCTGATAGCTGTCGCTAGGCATGTGTTTTCGAGCATCACCGACTACGAGGCCTGATAGTTGGCGCCAAGCGTGTGTGTTCGAGAATCTCCAACTACGTGGCCTGATAGTTGGCGCTAGGCATGTGTGTTCGAGCACCTTCGACTACGTGGCCTGATAGTTGGCGCTAGGCATGTGTGTTCGCGCACCTCCGACTACGTGGCCTGATAGTTGGCGCTAGGCATGTGTGTTCGAGCATCTCCGACTACGTGGCCTGACAGTTGGAGCCAGGCATGTGTGTTCGAGCATCTCCGACTGCGTGGCCTGATAGTTGACCCTAGGCGTGAGTGTTTGAGCATCTCCGACCACGTGGCCTGATAGTTGGCTCCAAGCGTGTGTTTGTTCGAGCATCTCCTAAACGGTGGTCCACTTAGGCTTTTCACACCCAACCGTATCAAGGGTTTACCAGGAATGGTGCGCCACGCATAAAACGTTCAACAATCGGCGAATCTGCGAAATAAAACAACTGGTGGATCAAAGGGGTCAAAGGAGACAGGCAAAATAATCTTCGGCTGTTATAGCCCATTCAAACTTGGCCCGGGTCGTGGTGCTTTCGGGCATCACCCACGCATAGCAATGTTGAAATCTGCAGTGATTGGCTGGGTTGTCTTCCCCGTCCGCTTGTGATTCACGCCAGTCTGTTTCGAAATCTCTGATTCACCAGCTATTTTTGTCCACAGGATTGCCGATTTCTGGAAGTTTCTTACGCTTCGCACGATTCATTGTAAAGCTTTGCTACAGTTGTGTGTGAGCTTAAGAGCACGGACGTTTGAGAGATCCTGGAACAATCGCCCCTGTTGCCATATTCAAAGCCGCTCAGAGTGCTCGTTCTCCCTATTCCTATCATCAGTCGAACACTAACTGATGCTCGATGAACTGGTCTTCCTGATTTTTACCGCGCTCGAGTGCCGAGAGGGTATAGAGTGGTACTCAAAGTTTACAGCAAGTTTTACTACAGCCTGCTTTAAGCGTTATTTGAATGCAAATAGAACGACAAAATTGCACGCCATCGGGAAATATAGAAACATACTTACCATCTTTCCTCTGTCTCCTTTCGGTCCTTTTGAGCCTGGTTCTCCTTTATCTCCCCGATGCCCCTTATCACCTCTAGCACCCGGCAAACCAGGGGAACCTGGGGGCCCAGCCACACCTGGGATCCCCGGACGACCAGCATATGGGCCGAAGGGGCCGTCGCCAGAATTTGGATAAAGACCGGAACTGTAACTTCCATCAATCTATGAAAGGTTCCAAACAGAAAATATTATTTCTTTGTAGTGAATATATTTCGGTAATCGCAAATAAGACTAAAGAGCAAATGACACATACATATATATTATACACTGGCGTCCAGTATTATCGTGACAAACACAAAATCGCGAATAACGCCACAGAGTTTAATGACAGTTCGTACTGACATACATATATATCGATAACGCAGCAATACACAACAGAAAAGGAATGCCATCATCATGATAACAGTCCAAAAGTGATGTAGTAAGTGGCGGGGATTTCGAGGAGCTGATAGGGAGTGTGATTACTTCGAACAGTGATATATCTGGCACAATAAGCCCTCATATATAAATTAATTAAAACTACAACCTTTTCATATATTCACTCGTTACTTATTTTCTGCAACGAGTCGCTATTAGGCTCAAATATCAAATAGGAACGGGGCTCGTAACAGCAGAACAACGAAGCCCTATATTTTGGTCTAATGTGAATCCAATTTTAGATGCGCCAATCAGACTTTACACAGTGTCCGTGGCGTAAAGTCGCATAGAGATAATGCAGGTAAATATCAGTTGTCATGTTAAAGGCACTTAGTCTACACCGAAGAGCAATTGAATTAGAGACAGCTGGCGTTATGCAAATGTGGCGCTGAGGGCGGCCCTGTAAACGGAAACGACATGACGAATGCAGCTATCAGACAATATAAGAAGTGATGCGACGGGAATCAGTAAGAGTCGGACGCAGTATGGGTAAGACGAAGGATCTAAGAGCATTTGATCGTGGGCAAATTGTCGGGACCCGATGAATGAGTCACTCCATCCCGGAAGTCGTGCAGGCACTGAGATTTTCACGAGCCACTGTGTCACGGGTGCACCGTGAGTACATCGAATCCGGTAAAACCATCCCTGCAAGGGCCAACTGCCGTAAACAACAGCGTGTGGATGAGCGGGGTCATCGTCAGATAGCTCGTATTGTAACAGCGGATAGACGGGCCACAGTGCAAGAAATCACTCGGCAATTTAACGCTGGTGCACAAAATGTGTAAGCAGCCACACCATCCAGAACCATCTCATCGCTATGGGATACAGAAGCCATCGTCCCACGAGGGTACCGCTGCAGACCGCACATCTCTGGGTGCAAAGATTAGTATGGGCGCGGGAACATCGCCACTGGACCCTAGACATGTGGGAAAATGTTGCCTGGACTGATGAGTCGAGATTCACGTTGGTACATTCGGATGGCAGGATACGAGTACGGCGCAAACCACGTGAAGCGACGGATCCTTCTTGCCAGCAGAGTACTCTTCAAGCTGGTGGGGATGGCATTCTCGTCTGGACACTGTTTACCTGGACCGAAATGGGACCCCTGGTACGTGTGACATCGTCCCTCACAGGTCAACATTACCGAAATATCCTGGACTACCATTTTCTCGCGTTTGTGCGTCTTCAACATCCCACTGGGGACCTCATCCTGCAACAGGACAATGCAGCTCCCGAATTGTATCCGAATGGTTGGATGAACATTCTCCACCGACGTGACCTCGCTTCCTTGGCCTGCAAGGCAACCTGACCTCAATCCCATCGAGCACATCTTGGATGCCATCGAGAGAGATGTTCGCTGCTCTGTCCCCTCTCCATGAAATCTTCGTGAACTGTGGGAGCTTGTTCAGGGGTCGTGGATCCGTATGGCTTCCCAACGCTTCCGGTGTCTTGTCGAGTCCATGCCGAGACGAATCGCCGCCGTTCTCAGGGCGAAAGGTGCTGTTACACGTTACTGGACAGGTATCTCTAATTCAATGGCTCTTCAGTGTATTGTTAGAATATGTTGGGATAGTTGATATGTCGGGATGTTGTACGACTACTGTGCATTGCTTAAACGATCATGGGCAAACATGCATAGTCATACTGCCTAATAATGACGATTGTGTGCTTCAGCATTAGTACACTGCGTACGAAGTGTAAGGATAAAGGTACATGAGCATTCGGGAGATTTAACCATTGCTGGGTGACCTGGATACTCCCCAGATTTAATGCTATTCAACAACTCAGAGCAGAGATACGACGAGCTATACACAAAAAGTTGTAGAAAGTTTTGGTGTAAAAATATCACCAACTGCCTGTGAACAGTAATGGGATTCTTTATTTCACGTAAATGATACTATCGTTTAGTATTTTCTTCCTTCAGCTGACACTACCTTCACACGTCCTTTTCCTCGATCTGACACAAGGTGGCTTACCTCCCTCAAGTTTCGGCTATGAATCCTCAGGAAACTATTTCATGAGGTTGCTATACTATGGATGCACACAATTGAAGTGGCAGGGCCCAAACTTTGGCAGGAGCTAGGTTAACACACCACAAAACGGAACTCGAACGGAAGATCCGAACCCGGAGCCTCAGACCACTTCGCCTACAAGGGCCAATAAGTTTTTATAAAATACCAAAAGTCTTCCATGGCAATAAGACCTCGAAATCGGGCAGAAATCTTTCACTAAGTTGCTAAACTTTTGTAACGGATGGATAAAATAAATTCTCGGATCAATTTTTTAAAATTTTTGTAGTTTTATATACACATGTCACACTCGGTGACCCAAGTGGTATAAGCAGAACAAATTAGTGAACAAGAGTTAAATTCGACCGTACAGAACTTGAGTAACGTGGCAGAAAAAACACTCATGATGAAGGAAACGCCAAGAAAACCACACGAAGACATCGAATCCTATTACACGCTTTCTTGTATTCACTGTGTCGAGTTTACGCCAGTTCAAAATTCTTTACTGGAATTTCAGACGTGCGAATGTTTAAAAATGTGGAATACCTTCCCAGCTTCTAATGAAGCAGCTACCAAAAAATGTCATTAATAACGTACGAGGGTTGTACCAAACGTAATACAAAAGTAGGAATAACTTTTTTATTAACCCTTTGAGCGGTAGCGACGCGTCTAGCGCGTGCAAAGGTTTCCTTTGACCAGCGTTAGCGACGCGTCTAGCGCGTGAAAAGCTTTCCTTTACGTGATGGGGTTAATACCTGTACATAGTTGTTACCTGCACAACATACAACAATTACAGGAAAGCATACCACAAGCTGATACGGAGGAAATGATTGTATCTTCGGACCATCCAATCGTTGTATGCATGACTTGTCTTTCATTATACTGTATAGCCCTGAACAGAAGATATGTATTCAAACCCTGTTTCTTTGCCTCTAACATTCCAACAATCCTATTGCTGTTGTCAATGTTGAAGCGTCGTGTAGGCATAGTTTCAGAATAATCCCATATGGACGGCAATACATTCGGCAAATATCTACGTGTCATGATACAAATGACATATAAACGTAGTTAACCACCATGATAACCGAGCTCCAGTAGTCCCTAAATGTGTATAACACTACGTTTGCATTTCGAAACCTCACTCTCCCGAAGTTTTTGTGACCAGCATATTCCAATACATGGGCTTACTTGACAAAAGTCAGTATAGATTACAGTAGTTCATCTCGATAGAAAATCAATAAGAAGCAGTAACGCTCGTTTTGGTTTGTGTGTGTACATAATCAGTGGAGCATGGCGCCGACGTCCGGCCTTCAAAAGAGAAAGAGTTATCGTGTTTTAGTGGAAGACGATAGCAGTGATGACAGCGATGTCACTGAGGAATATTATGAAGAACAGTTGGCCAGTAGCACAGGTGAGAGCGAAATAGATTTATTGTGTAGCTCGTCTGAGAATGAAGTTGATACATGAGTTCCCGATGCCTGTCAGCGGTACAGAGTTCCGACAGGAGAAGATGGCCCCGGCCGATCTCGGTTTGCTTTTAGTGGCACCCCTGGAATTACTGCAGGTGTTATAAGGTGCGTCGCATAATTATAGAGACAGTCGAGTTTGCGCCGTAAACGCAATGCGAATATAGGTAGGAAGCTGAAGTGGTACCTAATTAGACATAACCCTACAACAAAGGTTTCGATCCGTCGAGATGACCGGATTGTGTGAAAAGAACATCACAAAGTGAAACAGTGTGATTTTAGGTGTCTCATAAATATCATCATCATCATCATTGTCAACCATTATCAATCCACTGCTGGACGAAGGTCTCCCCAAGTTTCCTCCACAACGGTCTGTCTTGTGCCAGTCTCCTCCATGTCACTCCCGCATATTTATCATAAATATAAAGACTACTAAGTAAAGTAGCCACATGCAAATGAGATGTACAAATTAGCATGCTGTACGCACGCGCATGGGCCGTAATTCAGTCCAGCATACAAAAGACAGCGGAACTATCGTCAGACATTCATTTGCCGAAATGCCACACAAAAGTCAACATTCTGGTGCAGATGATTTGGAGACTGAGAGCAAATGGATTGCCTGTAGCGAAAAATTGTAAAGCCATGGGGAGGAGTAGGGCAGTCATTTATAAGACTCTGTCGAAACGCGGTGCGTTAACTGCCACAAAAAGGCCTGGAAGGCCTCGAATAACAACCAAACGAGATGATCGTGCCATCATGCGTTTAGTTTCATCCCAAAGATTATCACTACGTCACGTTTCTCGGACTGTTGGTGTCACCGTTTTAAAGAACACAGTTCATCGACGAATCAAGGAAAGTCATAACGTTGTGCTCCGTAAAATGCGCCGTCTGACACACCTCACGCGGCGCCACAAGGAAGCTATTGTTATGGGCAAGCAGCCACATGCATTGGACAGACGAGTGGATCACAACTATTTTCTCCAATGAGAAAAAGTTTAACCCGGACGGCCCTTACTGTTGGAACCGCTATTGGCATGATTTACGACGCGAGCCACGCGCCTTCTTCAGCAGACAGAAAAGAGGGGGATCAGTGATAGTTTGGGGAGCTTCTGCGTTCAATGGGACAAGGGATATCGCTCTCCTGCAAGGCAGGCAAACTCCTAAACGTATCAAGACATACTCAGAAGCCACCTTCTACCTTTTGTCGAAACTCTAGCAGGTGTTGATTATCTATTCCAGCAAGACAATGCCTCTATCCATCGGTCTGCATCAACGAAAAGCTGGTTTAACACTCATCATGTGACCGCAATGGATTGGCCAGCGGTCAGTCCAGATCTGAACCCTATCAAGAACCTCTGGGGTATCCTCGCTCGTGATGTGTATGAGAATGGACGGCAGTTCTCAAGTGTGGTGGCATTGAAAGAGCAGATTGAACGACGCTGGTATGCACTCCGTCCAGAACACTTACATCACTTGGTGGACAGCATGCCCAATCGGGGTTTCAATGTTATTATGAACAACGGCTCCGCTATTCGTACCGGAGGTGCTCATAACTAGTAAGTCTTTATATTTTTGAGACAGCGTATTTCTGTTTTTGGAATTATCATGTTTCCGTCAAACTATTGTGCAGCTGCGTGTTCTATGCTATTTTGCTATAAATATGAGGTGTACATTTCAGCTCGTTGTTCTTTCTTTTTTATTCGAGAATTTGTTCTGTCTCTGTATTTATGCGACGCACTCTACCTGAGAATGCAAAGTCCTTAGACTACTTTGAAGTATTTTTTGATGACGAATTGTTACAACTCATTGTTGATGAAACCAACAAAAGGGTGGAACAAATTAGGGAACTGGCCAGCTGAAACCACATTCAAGAGTTACAAAGTGGACAGAGACAAATATTTCAGAGCTAAGAACCTTTTTCGCCGTGTTAATTTTGCAAGGAATTGTTCAGAATCCAGATGTAAAAACTTACTGGTCCAGACAAAAATTATTGAAACACCATTTTTCTGACAGATCATGTCTGAATGCAGGTTTTCACTGCTAATGAGATTTCTGGATTTTAGTGATAATGAACGGCCCTGCGCGCATTCAAACCCAAAGCTGAAAAAGATTGGTGCTGTATTCGATTACATTAGACAGAGGTTTTCTCAAGCATATATTCCTTCCAGAGATATCTGCGTTGATGAAAGCCATCTTCTCTTCAAAGGACGTCTCAGCTGGAAACAGTATTTGCCAATGAAAAGATCTCGGTTTGGAATCAAATGTTTTGAACTACGCCAAAAATTCCACAGGCTGTGTGTGGGATATGATCATTTACACTGGGAAATACACGCAATTATCCAATTGTCCACCAAACGTGGCTTTAAGAACAAAGGTTGTGCTGAGTTTAGTTGCACCTCTTCTCGACAAGGGTTGTTGTCTTACCATAGACAATTTTTACACTAGTCCTGTGTTTGCTGACATTCTTGTTCAGTGGCAGACGTATGTTTATGGGACAGTAAAGCTCACATGAAAAGATATGCCAAAGTACATGAAATCAGCAAACCTAAAGAAAGGGGACATCATAGCTTATCAGAGAGGGAAAATTGTCGTTCTCGCGTGGAAGGACAAAAAAACTGTGTCTCTTCTAAGTAGTGTACATGTCAATGAGACTACAGACGTACAAACAGCGACAGGAACTGCTACTAAACATGTAATAATTCTGGGTTATAATAACACAATGGGAGGAGTCGACCGAATGGACCAGATGCTGTCATATTACTGGAGTCCGACATCAGCGGAGATATTACGTGAAAATGTTCCGTCATCTTCTTCATAAATCGGTCTTCAACACCTTCATTCTGTATCGGCAGCAAGGTTGCACAATGGATCATATTGACAGGATAGTAGAAAAGTATCACATGATATATCCTCGACCCAAACCAGGCTGACCGTCAAGTGACGGAAATCCATCCAGACTGATCGAACGGCATTTCCCTGAATACATTCTACCCACACAAAAGCAGCCAGCACCAAGTCGAAAATGAGCTATATGCTACTCAAGAGTCGTTGGTGGAAAAAAAGGTTAGGAAGGCAACTCGTTTGTGGTGTAAAAACTGTCACGTTGGACTCTGCGTGGACCCTTGTTTTAGGATTTATCATACTATGCGACACTTCTAATTGTATCCATCCTCATGGAAAGGTCTGCACATAGATTGCATCTATTCTGCTTTTGTTCCTCCGTTTGTTGCCGTTACACTGTATATCTGTATGTACTGCGGGGTAAACGTACTTCTAAAATATTCAACGCTGGGTGTTCAATTACCTAGTTTGAAATTCAACAGTCAAAGGGTTAACTGACAGAGGTCGTTCAAAATGAACATGTTGGTAAAGTAACTCTTCCTCTATAGTAACCATTCTTCTTCATTACAGATTTGAAGGGGGAAGTCTGCTTTAATCTTCTGGAAGCGTTTGAAGCCAATGAAGACACGTTTGTTTTTTCGATACGGTGACAGGGGATGAAACGTAAGCGTATCTTTACGATCTGAAAACGAAGAATCAATCAATCGATGGAATGGCGTCACACCTCTTTAATAAGGCGTAAGAAGTTAAAGAACCAGTGATCAGTACAGAAAGTCATGGTGACTGTTTTTTGGGATGACAGAGGTGTCATTCCCCTTGGTTTTCTGGAACAACGTGGCCGTACCGCGACCAGCGAGCGGTACATTGAGACACTCAAGAAGCTTAAAGCAGCCATAAGGAGGAAGAGACCGAACAAGAATCTGAAAATGATCCAAATTCACCATGACAATGCAAGACCACACACATCCTTGCTAACAAATCAGGCGATCAGCAAATTAGGCTGGCCGGTGGTTCCCCATCCAGCCCAGATATAGCGCCCTCCGACTTCCACCTGTTTTGGTCCAATGAAAAACAGTCTCCAGGGACAAAGATTTCATAACACAGACAAGGTGAAAGTGGCTGTGAAGAAGTGAGAACAACAGTCCACACCTGAATACTTTCGAAGAGGATTCGAGAGTTGGGTACAACGATGGCGCAAATGCATCGTTTGTGATGGAGACTATGTTGAGTAGTATCTTTGTATAGAGAAAGAGTTACTTTACCAACATGTGCAAATTGAACGACCTCTGTCAGTTACTAAAAAAGTTATGCCCAAGTTTGCATTACTTTTGGTATAATCCTCGTATTATGGATTCGTGTTTCATTTGCATACCTGAAAATACTTATTTAACGGTGCCTTATGACAAATAAAAAAGTAAGACTTTTTAATTTACTCTCGCAAAATAGACTGAGTTACTATAAAATATTCACCGATGCTGTGCGTACGGTCATTCACAAACATAATTTCCAAATTGCAAGTCAAGATTCAAACACTTTATTTACAATTAAAAATTAATATTTACAAGCGAGATCTTTCGGGGCTGAACATAGCACCCATCATCAGGCTCCAAGCGCCACGAAACACAAGAGCAGACGTTATATATTGTCAACACGCCCCACAATTCACTCCGTCTTCTCAATCACCGGTGATACCATCAACAAATCATTAAAGTCCAAAAATCAAGAAGAGGCTTTTTTTTTTACGGAAAGCCTCTTCATTATTGCATATGGGGAAACATGCTGTAACATTGAACTCCCGACATTTGTTCCAAAACAGTGGAGAAGGATGGTTGCCCCCCCCTGTACACAACTCTGAAGACACAGAATAACCAAGTTACAATTTAATTGTAGTTTAAATATTTCCATATAACACACTCATCACACAAGACTTGAAAGCCAATTCTTTGTTTCCAAATTTTGAGTTTGCCTTCCTTCCTCCAAGTTGCGTCAGAATAAACGTTATAGTGGGTATTTTAAACTAATGTAATTTTCCAAAACACCGTTGGTTAATTCGTCTTGTTTGCGCTCATACATGTAGTACAAAAGCAAGACGTTTTAGTTTTCTGGAAACAAAAAGTTAGAAACGGCTGGAGCGCCTGTTACATTATTTAAAATATACGATTTCAGAAATGAACTCAGAAACAAGAAGTGAAATTTCATTTTCTGAAAAGAAGCAGTGGTTCAAGGACGTGATATGCAATTCGGAATGTAGGATTGCATGAATGTACTGAAAGATCCAAGAATTGAAATCTTTTCTTCCTGAAACAACTAGTCAGTCAAGGACTAATATGCAATTCAAAACAAAGGATTGCAGAAATACGCTGTACAAGCAAGAAGTAGAGCTTTTATTTCTGAAAAGTAAAACCTGAAAGTAGCCCAAGGACCTGATACACAATTCCAAATATCGGATTGCAAAGATGTATGGCAAAAAAATAAGAAGGGGAAATGCCTTTTGTTTGCTGAAAATCAGAAACTAGGAGCAGCTTAACGACCTAACATATCATATACACTGAGTGGCCACTTTATTATGACCACCCCCTCAGTACTTCGTTGGGCGGAAATGTTGATAGGTGGTTTGTGGAATCTGAGACCATGCTTGATGAATAGCACTTTCAAAGAGTGCGAGATTGCAGGGTTTTGGATCCAGCTGTCTAATGGCTCGTTCAACTTCATCCCACAAATTCTCAATGGGGTTGAGATCTGGAGATTGTGGGGGCCACCTAAGCAAAGTATGCTCACCGACATGTTCCTGAAATCAATCCTGTACAATACGAGCACTATGGCAGGACGCATTATCTTGTTGAAAGTAGCCATCGCCATTGGGATAAACCATCCACATGACAGGATGCACTTGGTCCGCAGTGATGTTTAGATATGATGTGCCAGTCAGACGTTGACCATCACTAATTAAAGGGCCCAAAGCGTGCCAGGAAAATATTCCCCAAACCATAACGTTGCGTCCACCAGCTTGAAGGGTTGTAGCAATGCATTTGGGGTCCATGCTTTCATGCTGTTTACGCCACATTCTCACTCGGCCATCGGCATGGTGCAACTGAAAACGATTCATCGGACCACATAATTTGTTTCCAATTATCGACTGTCCAATCCTTGTGTTCCTGTGCGAACTGGAGACGTTTTCTCTTGTTAACTGCAGATAGCAAAGGTGTTCGAACAGGCCTTCTGCTACCATATCCCATCCGATGCAGTATACGGCGAACAGTGCGTGCAGAGACCATTTGAGGGGATCCTTGATTAAGATGGTCTGTAATTTGCTGCACTGTTACCCTTCTGTTTTCTGTTACCAGTCTGGACACTCTCCGTTCCGCCCGAGCAGTCACCAGTCGATGACGACCACACGTTGCACGTAGAGACCCAGTTTTTTGGCTGATAGTCCAGTCCAACACTTTAACAACATCTGCTCTGGAACATTTCCCGAATGCGGCGGTTTCGGTGATACTCGCTCCATGGCTCCGAGCTCCTAAAATCATCAACACGTTGAAAGTCCGTCAAATCGCATTTTTTACCCATCTCGTCACCCAAAAACCCCTTCTACTACTGTCGCAAGCACTAAGCTTTCCCTTTTTATACTTGCCTCGCCCTCTGGCGGCAACAGCGTGCAGCCATAGCTCATTTGCTTAAAACTGTCAAGTGGTCATAATAAAGTGGCCACTCAGTGTATATGATATCACTAAGCTATTCTCTAAGATTTAGAGGTTAGCTCCGCCAAGAAATACGATCTACCAGAAAATATTCTAACTGATTATTTACTTACTATTGCCCTATCAAACTTCTCCACACAATTCGGGCTTCACTGACATTCATCACATGACGTACACAAGACTTTCTATACTTCATACTCATAATCATTTTCTCTTGCAGTCACTCCTGAATCTGATCCTCCCATGACTTCCTTGGCCTTCCTCTTCCTTTCTTTCCTGCCACTTGGGCTGAAAATATTTTCTTAGTGAGCATCTCATCACTCATCATTTCAACATGGCCAAACCTCCGAAGCATATTAGCGTCCACCTTGCTAACATTTTGCTTCACTTTACACAACTGCAACACATCTTCATCAGAACATCTTGCCACAAACACCCCGTAAGTAACGCATTTCTCCAGCACCCAAACAACGACTTCTATGTTTCTTCTGTAGTATCCAGGTTTCACTGCCATTCATCAGAGTAGGAACAGTTACACTTTCATACACAGTCACGCGGGAATGATTGTCTTGAGAACCCATCATTCCCGTGGAAACATCCCAAAGCAGCTACAACTTTTAATGAAGAATTCACTCGCCTACTAATTTCACCATCCAAGTTGTTCTTCCTGTCAAACATGCTTCCTAGATATACCAACTCATTCACCTGATCAATCACTGTGCCATTTAGACTTATATTACATTCAGTACTAACAGCTCCTCTCTCAAAAACCATAACTTTGGTCTTTCCCTTATGTATACTCAGTTTGAATTTCATACAACTTCATACATCCGGAACAACATACTCAGCAACTCACCTTAGCTCTCTGCCAACAGGACTGTGTCGTTAGCATACAGAAATCTGCACACACGGATATTACCAAGACGTAAACCAGTATTGCCCATGTTGGCATCATGCATACACGCATCTATAAATATATTAAACAGCCATGGTGACATTACACAACTCTCTCTGGCTCCTGCACCAATAGAAAACCATTTTGATAAAACACCATTCACTCGTACACAAGCTCTACTGCCAGCATACATGGCTTTTACACTATTAAATAGATTCCCAGTAACACAATATTTATTCAATACTTTCCACAAAAGTGTCCTGTTTACTCAGTCGTAAGCTTTCTGTAAATCTATGAAGGCAGCAAAAACTTTCTTACCAGCTGCCAGATAATTTTAATAATCTAACATACAGTTCAAAATATAAGACTGAAGAAAAGTACTGTAAATACAAGAAAACAAGCTTTATTATTATTTCTCAATAGCAATAACTAAAGAAAATGATCAATGACTTTATATGCAATTCAAAGCACAGGACTGAACCGTAAAACTAAGGAGTGAAGCTTTTTGTTTTCCAAAATACAAGAACTAGAAGCAGATGAAAAACTTCATACACAATCCCAAATTTAAGACTGCAGGAATGTAGTGTAAAACCAAGGAGGGAAGGTTTTTGTTTTCCAGAAAGCAAAAAACAGAAGTGGCCCAAGGACCTCATGAACAGTTCCAAATATAGAACAGCAAAAGATCTACATCTTTGTGCAAATTAGTTGAAACAACCACACCGAAATGAGAAAAAAATGTTTATTTCAATTTGTTCAAAATATTTCATTAAATTGTCTTATTAATACATGATATGGCCACCTATTTTTCTCAGTAGCACATGAACGCGTCCTGGCATGGATTCCACTGAATGTGAAAAGATAGTGCTGATTTTTGGGTCGTTGTACCCCACCTAAATGAGGGCTTGGATGAGCTTATTCATGGTAGCACAGTCCATTGCGCAAATACAACTCTTGAAAATTGGCCAAAGATTCTAAATCGGACTTATATGCGGTGAGTTTCCAAGTCAGTCAAGCATGTTTATACGCTGTGAAGTGCCTCACCATTTTAGACGTGTGGCAAGGGGCAAGGTGCTGCTGTAAGAAGCCCAATTTGCCATCTCGGGAACAACTCTCCTTTGAAGAACTTCGACGTACTGTAAACAGCGAGTCACACCGTCAACAAGGTGCAAACCGTCATAGCTAAAACATCACCAAAAGATATTTTGCGGATGTTTCACAGTTTAATTAATGTGGGAATTCCGAAGCTACTCTCCCGGTGACATCAGAACAGACTCTGACTCCGCTGGCCTTGTACAAAGAAATGACTATCATTGCTGAACAACACTTTTCTCTAATGTTCTTTGGCCCAGTGTTTGTATTTCAGCGCCCAGTTGTATCTTTTCTCTTTTATCAGTTGTGTTTTCGCAAGTCGTCGGGACTTACGACCATGTGCAGGGAGTCAACAACGTGCAGTGAAGTTCTGACCTCTATTCCTTTCTCTTTCAAATCTCTGTTCAGTGTATCATCGTTCTCTGAGGGTCTTTTTTACTTTCCTGAATCAAGTAGGAGTCGTCACTTGGCATTGTTTCATTTTTTCGTCCACATTTGCCTTTTCGATTTGGAGAAATCGATCCGATTTTGTTCTTCACACTGATGACACAACTGACAGTTGCGAGACTGATACCAACTTTTTTAGTTATATCCCAGTAGGTCTTCGATGTGTGTTCGTGCAAAGTAATGATCTGTGTGTGCGCTTTCTTGGCGACCCGTCCATCACGAACAAAGGTTCTGAAAGTCTAATGAAATACCTATGATACAGTAATTGCAGCAGACCACCCCAACATGAGCATACATTATTGGCAACCCAACCAACGCGGTTACAGCAGGTTGGTAAACGCCTCTGGTGAACAAATACGATGCTTATATTGGGGCATATTTCGGCATGAGAAATCTAATCGAACGAAAAGAAGCAAAAGAAGCACTTTGTTTCAGTTAATTTGCTCAAGGATGTATTGTAAAATAACGAAGCAAGAACTAGAAGCAGTTGAAAGACTTCATACACAATTCCATATGCATGACTGGATTGCAAAACCAAGTAGTGAAGCTTTTTTTATCTTCCACAGAGCAAGAACAATAAGCGACTCAGACTTCATACACAATTCCAAATATAGGACTGCAGGAATGTACTCCAAAATCAAGGAGTGAAGCTTTTTGTTTTCCGAATATAGGAATGGACTGTAAAACCAAAGAGTAAAGCTTTTTGTTTTGGGAACAGCACGAATTAAAAGCGACTCAAGGACTTTATATACACATTTCCAGATATAGGTGGTCTGCAAAAATGTATTATAAAATCAAAGAGTGAAGCTTTTTATTTCCTGAACAAAATAGGTAGAGATTGCTCACACACAAAAACATAACACACAATTCAAAGCATGGAATTAAAATAGATTCTTGACTTACTTCAAACGGGTTAGCATGCGGTGGTAAAAGGCCTGGAGGGCCAGGAGGACCTGGAGGTCCTGGAATTCCCCGAGGACCGGAATTTCCAGGTACACCATCAAGCCCTTGATCACCTTTCGGTCCTGGTTGTCCATGGCTTCCATGTGCTCCTCTTTCACCCTATGAAATGAAAAAAAAAAGTAATAAAACAATTACGAACTAACATTGTTTTCATTATAAATATGTACACAGTGCATATCTTCTTAAATTCAATTTGCAGTGCGAAAATCCGTCCTTCAAAGTCTGCGAACATCAATAACTTTAAATTCTGGGCAATGAAATGTTGCTTCCGGCATGCTAAAGTAACACACTAACGAAATCATAATTTGCTTTCGTGTCTCCATTGAACCAGCAATTTTCTTGTTACTCTGCGATTGTGGAAATGTCGAGACAGATTCACTGTCTTCTTTGATTAGTGAAGAGAATTATACAAGGCCATTCCATAAAAAATAACCACGCAGACGACTAACTGAATTAAGGAAGTATCTATGGCAACAGTTATTAGCCGTGGCAGACGATTCTGGTTTTGTTATTGCTCAGTTGTTTAAGGTACGTCTGCATTTCTCCATACAGCTATGGAGGTGAGTGATTCAGAGTTAAGAAGTGAAATGCGTTGTGCGATAAAATTTGGCTATCGTTTTGGGTAAGACGGCTCCAGAAACAGTAGATTTAATAAATAAAACTCACAAAGGTAAATGTTTGGTGAGTCATCGATTTCTAGATGGCACCACGATTTCAAAAAGGGCGTTTGTCGGCAGAACTCACCCCTAGGCCTGGTCGACCTGAAAGTGTTGTTACGGAGCGTATAGTTAACACTGTTTGGGCAATCCTGCAAGAAGATCGACGAATGACGTATGAAAATATAGCGGCGTCAATTAATGTTTCAAAAACGTCGGTATTATATTCCGCATTCTACGTGATAAATTCTGCTTCAGAGGGGCAACTCATCACCTGAGGAGAGAACAATTATTAGCCAGAGTTCAACTGTGCCATGAGTGGATATAAATGATTGCAAAGGATCCAAACGTTCTAAACACAATAATAACTGCTGAAGAAAACATAGGTCCACTATTTCGACCCCTTCACGAAGCGTGCAACGAGTGTCTGGAAAAACACAGGCTTCCCTCCTCCGAAAAAAAGTCCACCAAACCAAATCAGCCGGGAAGGTGGTGATGATAATTTTCTTTGATCATCAAGGTGTGGTCTACCAGCATACCGTTCCTTCACAAATTACTGTCAATACTGAGTATTACATTTTAGTCTTGAAGCGCCTGAGATGACACATATCGATTAAGCTACCGGAATTGGTGGGTAAGGAGACCCTTCACCATGATAACGCCCGCTCACATGTGGCTGCTTGTGTTCAACAGTTTCTTACGAAATGCAGTATTGGAATCATTCCACAGCGTGCTAGAGTCCTGACCTCGCCCCGTGCGATTTCTGGTTGTTCCCAACAATGAAGGAGAAGTTCCGTGGCGCAACATTCAACACAGATTATGACTTTATTTCAGCTGTACAGGGGTCGCTAAAGCAACTTTCACAAAATGCTTTCGCCACATGCTTTGAAAAGTACTGAACCATGGGACCGTTACATGTCATCGGAGGGAAGATACTTTGAGAAAGAAGAACATGCATTTTGATGTACTTATATTTCTTTATTTCGTGTGGTTTAACCCTCAGTTTTTATGGTACGGCCGTTGTAGATTCACCAAGGCACCAAGCTATACCTTTGGATTTTTACTAGGTGACGCTTACTAAGAATTTGTTTTTAGTCCAAGTGCAGAAAGGAAAGGCAGAGGAAGGCCAAGGAAGTAATGGGAGGATCAGATTCAGGAGTGTCTGCATGAAAAAAAGGTTAGAAGTATGAAGTACAGAAGGCCTTGTGTACGTCGTGTGATGGATGTCAGTGAAGCCCGAGTTGTGGGTCAAGACCTCTGTAAATGGAGAAGTTTGATTCGGCAACAGTAAGTAAATAATTAATTAGTTAAAAATTTATCTGGTAGTTTGTATCTCTTTGTGGAGCTGACCTCTGAAATTAAAACCTCTGAGATGCAAGAAATTAAAACCTCTGAGATGCAAGAAATTAAAACCTCTGAGATGCAAGAAATTTAAACCTCTGAGATGCAAGAAATTTAAACCTCTGAGATGCAAGAAATTTAAACCTCTGAGATGCAAAAAATTAAAACCTCTGAGGTTCAAGAAATTAAAACCTCTGAGATGCAAGAAATTAAAACCTCTGAGATGCAAGAAATTAAAACCTCTGAGATGCAAGAAATTAAAATCTCAGAGATGCAAGAAATTTAAACCTCTGAGATGCAAGAAATTAAAACCTCTGAGGTTCAAGAAATTTAAACCTCTGAGATGCAAAAAATTAAAACCTCTGAGGTTCAAGAAATTAAAACCTCTGAGATGCAAGAAATTAAAACCTCTGAGATGCAAGAAATTAAAACCTCTGAGATGCAAGAAATTAAAACCTCTGAGATGCAAGAAATTTAAACCTCTGAGATGCAAGAAATTAAAATCTCTGAGATGCAAGAAATTTAAACCTCTGAGATGCAATAAATGTAAACCTCTGAGGTGCAAGAAATTAAAACCTCTGAAATGCAAGAAATTAAAACCTCTGAGATGCAAGAAATTAAAACTTCTGAGATGCAAGAAATTAAAACCTCTGAGATGCAAGAAATTAAAACCTCTGAGATGCAAGAAATTAAAACCTCTGAGATGCAAGAAATTAAAACCTCCGAGATACAAGAAAGTCTTACTTCAATTTCCTTTTTCTGAAAATATTTTTTTTTCTAAAGTTCAACATAATTTTAAGTAACACTAGTTGAAT
The DNA here is from genome assembly GCA_039090855.1 of Macrothele yani. NCBI lineage: Eukaryota > Metazoa > Arthropoda > Arachnida > Araneae > Macrothelidae > Macrothele > Macrothele yani. Next base: position 112,555,993 of record CM077013.1, on the reverse strand, counting down.
ACCAGGTAGCACGTAAGTACAAGATGAAGTGATATTTATTAACCACAGGTGATTATTCCATCACAATACGAAAGATGACGTCGATTAGTGCATTATTCTCATGCGGTGATTCGGCAGACTTTGAAAGATGTCATATGCTACCCATAGGAATAACTGATTAAATTTATTGCAGATGGCGATCATTAGCAGAGCGTAAAGATAAGCTTTCAACAGGTACCCATGGCGTGACTTCCTTTGACAATTACAAATAAGGAAATACAGTAGAACCGGGGCTCCCGGGACTCACTCTTCCTCTCTTTACAGGCTTGGCCATCGTTTTTGTGACGTCACGCTAAGCGATGGAGTTCTTCACCGAGAATGCTACACCACTATTCGTTTCTGGGCATTCAGTCGTACTTAATGCTTGAAGGAAAGGATTAATAAAGTCCATGTTTTAGTTTTCTGTTAATTATTTCATGCCATAGCAGTTTAACCGAAATTTAAAGGAAAAACAAAAAAAAGAAATAAAACTGCGTCTGTTTTACTTTTTTCAGGAATTACGCTTTCTTGCTATTTCTGTCCTGCACGAATATAAACGGTTGTACCAAAAAGCTGCGTTAATGCAGTTTTAAACAGACGCATAAAATAACTGAAATCCAATCTGTTAGTATGTTGATGTACATTTAGATTACAATTTGCATCTGTAAAAGAAAAACCGGCGAAAAAGTAATAACACAGCCTCTAAAAATTGCGTTCTTTTTTCAACTTTTTCTGATCAAATTACATGTTTTCATACAACAAATAACAGCGCCTCTAAACAGACGCACGTGAGGCAAGAGAACCACGGTACAATAGCGGACACCAGTGACTGAACCTCCTTGGAAGATGTGGAGGTCAGTACGGCTACCAAGCATGATACCGCCCCAAACGAGAACTTCTCCACCTCCAAACCGGTCCCTTTCGATGATGTTGGAGGTGCGATTGCGTGTTCCCTGCTCTCTCTAGATGTGTATACGTCCAGAATCGCGCGTCAGACTAGATCGGCTCTCATCCTTAAAACGAACTCGACCCCATTGCTGATGTGTCCAGTTCTTGTGTTCCTGGCACCACAGAAACCGCCGTCTCCGATAAGCAGACTTTAATGGCACACACCGTACTGTTCGTCGTGCAAATAGACCACCTTTGTGCAGTCTCCTGGCCACGGTAAAACGCGATAACAGACGTCCAGTTGTCTGTTGCATGTGCCTTGCGATTTCTCCCGCTGTCTGCCGTCTGTCTGTTCTCGCCTGTAGGACAATACACCGGTCGTCCGCCGCCGTGGTTGCTTGTGGACGACCACTGCTAAACTCTCAGACAGCTGTTCCTCTCGTTTGAAATACTCTCAAAACTCGTGAAACGATGCTGTGAGCAATCCCGAACTCCTCGGCCACACTAGTCACACTTCAACCTTCTTCCAACTTCCCAATGACGCGACTTCGGGTAAAGTCATACAGATGTCGTCTACTGGATTTCCTGTTGGCCATATCACACGGTGGCAGCAACTCGACGTCGTTCAAACTGATGTACACCGTGCAATAGCTTTCACCGAATTGCTCAGCGTACACCGCCCGTGTGCTTTATAACCTTCCGACACTCCGTACCTACGTCAAGCTGCATATATGCGCATTCCCCACCGTAACGGACCCTAGTCTACCTCCTGAGTGGTCTTTCGGTCCGTTCTGCCTGCTCGCTCCACTGTTATGCTAATTTCTCCTCTTCGTCCTTAATTTTTGCACACCAGTGTATATATATTACTTCTAGTTTGTATGTGTACGAGGAGATGAGCTTTAATTCTAAGCGCCAACGAATGCAATCTATTTAGGTGAAACATAAGTGCATTAAAGGTAATAAAATAAAAAACAAGTCACCGTAAAAAACGCGAGTGCTGTAAGTGATATGCTATTCAGTTAATGACTGATAGTATAAGTCTTACTTTAGGTCCTCTGAATCCGGGAGGTCCAATATCGCCCTTTTCACCTTTAGAGCCCTAAAAGAAAGATCAAATATCAATTAATAAAGATACATGTGATGTTGAGATAGAATAAACCAGCAACTAATAATTGCTCACATTTCCTCAGGAAAATGGAATCTGTCCTACATCTATTTGTATTTTCTGTGATTAAATTTCAGATGAGGACAATTTTAATATTCTCTATGTCATCGCGATGTACATGAAAATATATTAGTAAATCGTCGTGTCATTTTTAATCCACACGCTGTGACGTACCTGTCTCAGAGGTGACGTACATCTGAAAACGGCAAAGTTACGCGGCAAGCTTCGTTGGTGTAGTTTAATCGGGAAAGCATTCGATTCCGGAGCAGAAGGATGTCGATTCGATTCGCAACACAGGCAAATTGGTTTTACACTATATTGGCTCCCCAACGTGAAATGAGTCTCCAGGCTGTTGGGTTCGTCGAAAAATGTGTGATGCTTCTTCCACACATGGTCTGGAACTAGTCAGAATTCCTTCTTCTACTGTGAGACCTCCTTCAAGCATGACCTGCCGATTGACCAGGAAATCATTGATTCCCTGCCAGCCCTTGCTCGGGGGGGAGGGACGATATGTACGTCAGAGGTGGCGTACATGTCAAGAAGGCAAAGTTGCAGCGACAGATTTCGGCGGTGTAGCTTTATTGGGAAATAATCGACTTCGGAGCTGAGTGATGCAGGTTCAATCACCGGCAAATGGTATTTACGATATAACACGTAATAGTGTCGAGCCGCAGAAAAGGTTCATTTTCCAAAAAATCAAACGTCAAAAGAAAAACACAATAAATATTATGGCCGAACACACTTTGGCCTTTCTATTTCTTCCTCCTCTTTCTCTAATGGACTATCACTTTACCGCTGCATCTACTTTGTACTTACGTCATGGACTTCATTAAAGTTGAATATATTTAGGAAGACAGAAACTTAAATGTTTTCCCGTTGGAAAAGACCAAGTAGACGTTGGCAGCTGTGACGTGCCTGCCCAACAGGACGCACACGACATAAAGGCAGATAGCAATCAGAACGAACGTCCGCGTAGCTCAATTGGTAGAATGACTTATTACGGAATGAAGGGACCCGGGTTCGAGCCCCGGCGTGGACTTACTTCGCTATAATGGCGCTCGAACTTTCCGGATGACCCGGCCGTTCAAGATCTTGCAATGGTGTGATGTTCTTTCCACACCGCGAGATAAGAAAAATCAGAGAATCCCTTCTCCAGCGATTCGAAAAATAAAAATGTGTGATGTTGCATTCCACACACTAGATTGACTGGGAGTTCTCAAATGCACGTTCTACAGCGGATGGCTGCCTGCAACGATTCATGGTCACGGCTGACCCGTGGGCCATGCCGCCGGCTCTCTTTCGGGTGTGGGGGGGGAGATGTGACGTGCCTGCCCAGCAGGACGCACACGACATAAAGGCAGATAGCAATCAGAACGAACGTTCGCGTAGCTGAATTAGTAGAATGATTTATTCCGGAATGAGGGAATAAGTAGAATGACTTATTCCGGAATGACGCACACGACATAAAGGCAGATATGAGCAGGACGCACACGACATAAAGGCAGATATAAGCAGGACGCACACGACATAAAGGCAGATAGCAATCGGAACGAACGTCCGCGTAGCTCAATTGGTAGAATGACTTATTCCGGAATGAGGGAATAAGTAGAATGACTTATTCCGGAATGACGCACACGACATAAAGGCAGATAGCAATCAGAACGAACGTCCGCGTAGCTCAATTGGTAGAATGACTTATTCCTGAATCAGGGAACCCGGGTTCGAGCCTCGGCGTGGACAAAAATGACGGAGAAATTTACTTCGTTATACAGTGCAATGTTCACGAAGACTTGGAAGAATTTTGAATCGCAGACTGGAGGAAGAAAATAAAGGGTTGAGTGGAATGGTGTTTACAATTGAGTGCCTTGAATACATTCAGTCCTACGTACAGTAGAACCATAGTTCATTTTTGCTAGGGGAGGGCCTTAATAAACGAAATTTCAAAATGTTAAATACTATCGTAAGACTTTGAGTGTCTCCACAAAAAAAAAGCGGGGGGAGGGGAGGGGGATACCTCGTCATTTAAGATTACGCTTACTTAAAATATAATCATACACTATATTGACAAAAGTCACCGGACATCTCGAAGAGAAACACAACAGAGCATTTATTGACATATATTAGTACGGTGTCGGCCCACCTTTAACTTTAATGCATGCACTGATCCTTCGAGAAATGCTTTCTACAAGGTTTTAGAACACTGCGATAGGTATGCGCTTCCATTCAGTACATAATGCTGCCGCTATACTGTTGCTTAATAGTAGTAGGCCTTGTTTCCAAACTTCTTATGTGGCGCTCTAATTCATCCCATAGGCGTTCTATGGGATTAAGATCAGGAGCTCTCTGCTGGCCAGCCCACACACGATACGGAATTATCGTCAAACCACGCCGTAACAGTCCTTGCTTGATGGCTCGGTGCATTATCCTGCTGGTACCGACAAGGCTCGGTTTCATAGTATTGCCACGGAGTTGGTAGGGCATAATTGTCCAGAATATCGAGATAGACGTGCTCGTTAACAGGTTGGTCCACGATAACCAATGAGCCGGGACCATACCACGAAAAACATCCCCACACGAGTACGCTGCCAGCTCCAAACTTGACCGCAGGAACAGTACACTGTGGTAAATAGCGTTTCCCCCGGGTGCCACCATACCCACCCACTGCCATCAGACTGATGGACCGTGTATCTGGATTCATCGGTCCATAGGACTCGTTTCCATTCATGTACTGTCCATGATAAATGTTCTTTAAACTATGCTAAACAACGAGTAGCATTCCGAGTGGAGATGAAAGGCTTATGAGCAGCCGCATGACCACGGTAACCCATGGAATGAAGTTCTTTGCGAATGGTACGTGTACATACCTAGGTTCCAGCATTTTTACTCACCTGTACACTGAGTTCTTGTGCAGTACTTCGTTGGAATCCCAGCATGTCCCACACTGCTCTATCGAGGACAAATATGGGAATCTGTCAAGGTAGCATGAAGGGGTTGCGCTGGCTTTTTAAAAGTTTTCGCCAAATTAGTCGCCAAATTCAATTTGTTTTCGCCAAAGTGTTATAACACTATGAAAAGGTAATCGCCAAAGCTTTTTTTCCATCGCCAAAACGATTTCGTTTTCGCAAATTGCGAAGATGGCGATCGGCAGCGCGACCCCTGGTAGCATCTGAACACTTTGTAGACAGTTTGACCTAGGAAGCATGTGAACACTTTGTAGACAGAGTGGCCTAGATAGTATGATGACACTTTGTAGACAGGGTGGCCTAGGTAGCATGTGGACACTTTGTAGACAGGGTGGCCTAGGTACTATACCGTGCAAATTAATTGGGACAAGCTATTTTATTCTCAGAATTGTAATGTGATCGCCAGTTGATGTCGGAAACCCACGTAAACCGGTTTTATCAGCTGTGAGGTGGTGTGACTCTTACAACCTGATAGTAAGAATGTGGTTTGACCGGTTTTAAACAGGAAATAGGCATTTCAGCTTCAGTTGTGAGCTTTCGTGTGTGACAGGTGGATGTTAGTTTTTGCTCTCTGTGAGTACGTGTTGCTTTCGTGTATTGAAAAATGGATATTTCTCCAAGGAAGCGAGCAGAAATAATTGATCTGAAGGATCACACTTCTATGACAGTGAGAGATATCGCTTCTGCAGTTGGTGAAGGCAAATCAAGTGTATCAGGACTGCTTACGCGATACAATGCATCTGGATCATCGTCTCCAAAAAGGAGAGGCAAATGTGGAAGAAATCGAAAAACAACTCCACGAACCGATAAATATCTAATCAGAAATAGTAAAATGAATCCAAAAAAAAAAAAAAAAACAACAAGCACCGACCTTCAAAGAGATTTATTGGCTAGTGGTTGTGATGTTAGTGATTCAACTGTACGCCGTAGGCTTCTGGTAGTTGGCCAGAAGGCAAGAAGACCAACGAAAAAACAATATTTGGTTGCGAAAATGAAGATAAAACGTTTAGCATGGGCCAAAAAATATAAATCATGGACTGCTGACGACTAGAAAAAGGCAATTTTCAGTGATGAAACTCATTTATTTGTGCAGGGTTACCAAGCAAATGTCGTTAGACGAAGCAACTATGAACCCTTAAGACGTGAGCATGTGAAACAAACTGTAAAACACCCTCTGCAACAAATGTTTTGGGGTTTTTTCACATCAAATGACACTGGAAACTTAGTTCCTGTTCAAGGTAGGATGAATTCAGCCAAGTACGTAGAAATATTGCAACGTAGGATTGTTCCATTCTTGAAAACTTTTGACGGAACATTTCAGTATGACTTGGCCCCATGTCACAATTCGAAATTGGTCAAGAATTTCATGCTGGTAATTCGAATTCATTTGCTTGACTGGCCTGGAAATTCGAATTCATTTGCTTGACTGGCCTGGAAATTCGCCGGACTTAAATCCCATAGAAAACTTGTGGAATATTTTGAAGAGACGTTTAGGTAAAACGGAATGTACAACCAAAACACGCATGATAACGAATGCTATAAAAGTGTGGTTCCACGATTATGAAGTGAAAAATATGTGCACTCAATTAGTGGAATCAATGCCAAAACGAAATCAAGAGGTCATTACTGCTAAATGAGGACATACTTCATACTAATACAGGTATTTATCAGTGTATATCAAGGCATAAAATGTTATAAAGGCATAGTTTTCGAAAAATGAGTGATTATTTACTTTGTCCTAATTAATTTGCACAGTATAGTATTATGATGACACTTTGTAGACAGGATTGCCTAGGTAGCATGTGAACACTTTGTAGACAGGATTGCCTAGGTAGCATGTGAACACTTTGTAGACTGGGTGGGCTAGGTAGCATGTGGACACTTTGTGGATACTAGGCAGGTTGGCCTACGTAGCATGTGGGCACTTTGTAGACAGGGTGGCCTAGATAGTATGATGACACTTTGTAGACAGAAATGCCTAGGGAGCATGTAAACACTTTGTAGACTGGGTGGGCTAGGTAGCATGTGGACACTTTGTAGACACTAGGCAGGTTGGTCTAGGTAGCATGTGGACACTTTGCAGACAGGGTGGCCTAGATAGTATGATGACACTTTGTAGACAGAAATGCCTAGGGAGCATGTAAACACTTTGTAGACTGGGTGGGCTAGGTAGCATGTGGACACTTTGTAGACACTAGGCAGTTTGGTCTAGGTAGCATGTGGACACTTTGCAGATAGGGTGTGCTAGGTCGCATGTGGACACTTTGTAGACAGGGTGGCCTAGGTAGCGTGAGAATACTTTGTACACAGGGTGGCCTAGGTAACTTGTCGACACTTCGTAGACATTCATTCGCAGTATGTTGTTCTGAAACAATGCGCTGTTTAGACCTTGCCACAAGCAAACTCGTTCGAGGATTTCTTCTACATACCGACGAGCCGATAGAGTTTCTGTAAAAAACACTAAACTGGAGCGTGAATAATAGGAGATAGTTCTCTAAACCATGACGCTCGCTGCTTGGGCAGTGTGTTGTTTGACGTCGTTCGCTATGTTGTTCAGTGGACAACATCGGCGCCACACGTGCATCCAAGAACTATTTGGTTGAAAGCAGAAGCGAGATTTGTCGCTGTACACTGCACGACGCAATTCTTGAACCCAGATTGCTTGGGAGAGGCACCACTCTAAGTGCAGACGACGGTGGGTAGTGCTCAGTGTTAGGCGACGCGATGAAGGTCATACGTACAAGCCTGCTTCTTGAAGACGATCTGAAATAGTTTTCGGCTTTTCCTTCTCCTATTCTATACATGGAGGAGGAACGGTCTTCCTCCATGTGTGGTCATGGGCTCCAAAGCAGAAGCGAATTTGTCAGTAAAAACGATCCGCCGCCGGCCTCAGGCCGATAATAATAATTTCAGAGCGCGACACCTCTCCAGACGGATCCGCAGATGTAGTGTGGTACGGAAAACTTCGGAAGGGGAGACGAAAATGAAGTCCTGCCTCTTTTTAAGTCGTCTGCGTGATGATACAAGGTTCAGCGTAGAGGCCGCTGCATTTTCGCTAAATGATGGTATAACGTATAAGTTTGTCCGCGGCCGGGCATCGAGACCAGGTCTCCTCACTCCGGAGTAAGTCGCTCTCCCAACTGAACTACACGGAAGAATGTCTCGCTGCTATCTCTGCCTTTATCTCATGTGCGTCCTGCGGTGCAGGCACATCATATCCCCCCGGAAAAAGGACCGGGGGCAGGCATGGCCCCCGGGTCAGTCTGGACCTTGTGTCGCTGTAGGCAGTCATCCCATGAAGAACGTGCATTTGAGAAATCCCACACAATTTGGTGTGTGGAACGTAACATCACACACATTTAGTTTTTCAAAGCACCGAAGAAGGGATTCTCATTTTTCCTGTCTCGCCGTGTGGAAAGAACATCCCATCAGTGCGAGAAAGTTAGCAGCCGGGTCATCCTGGAAGTTCGGGCGCCGGGCATCGATTCCGAGTGTTCTCACTCCGGAGTAAGTAGTTCTCCCAACTGAGGTAGACGGACAGAATGTCTCGCTGCTATCTGCCTTTATCTCATGTGTGTCCTGCGGTGCAGCCGCGTCACGATGGTAAGAGCAGCTGTTTGCGCGATAATACAGAATTCAGCGTAGAGCCCGCTACAGCTTCGCTAAATGATGGGAAGAGCAGCCGTCTACGCGATGATACAGGGTGCAGCTTAGAAGCCGCTACATCTTTGCTAGATGATGGACAGAGAAGCCACCTGAGCGGTTTGAGATTATCGGACTAAGAGACGATTTGCTGGTTCAACTGTCGGCCTAAGAAGACCAAAACATTCTCGACACGTATGAGCATCTTCACGTACCCACTGCTGCATCATCACGGTTCCTGCAATCCCTGCGGCCTTTCTCAAATGGAATGAGTTATTCGTAGGATCTTTTAGTGCATCGTTGATATGTTATTAGCGGCAACTGAAGTGAGGGTACCCGATAACGCGTCCAAAATGTTCGCACCAAGCGTCTGACAGCATTTCCCTATGCCACTGGGTGTGATATTCAAATATGCTCGGGGAACGATCTAGACGTCTTGTGAAACTTGATTAATTTACTAATTTACATGCGTAACCAAATATTATTTGCAGACTGGCTTGCTCTGTTTGCTGATGATCTTATCGGGATGCGTAACATTTTTTTTTTTGTCAAAGAGTGTATGTCTCTCTTCTGTCTTCTCAAATCAACCATTCTCACCTTCGCTGTTTCACTCCCTCCTTTCTTAGTCTTCGCATAACCAAACCGGAAAATGCGAGTCCTTCAACAAACTGTAGTAATCATCACTAAGGGGAAACATGTTTAGAGATTCGTGCAGTTAAATTGATCTAAAGTAAGTTTAATACAATCCCCTAACTTTGGATCAACGTGCTTCTGTCTTCCAAAAGGAAGACGTTATCATCTATGTTGTGTCATTCTTCTCTTTCTTGAAGACGTGTCAAGATTACATGGTCATTTTACAGTTTATTTTGGCCTTGCTTGTTTTTTATGATTCATGAAGTCACTGCAGATTTCTTACCTCATCAGGAAATCTCCTGTTACAGACTTGGAAGGTTTCACTTAATTTTGTAGAATGGTATAAAAAATATGTACAGTAAAACCTCGGTTATACGTTTTTCACTTTTATACGTAATTCTGCATTAGTCCTGATACGAGGGGATGTTGACAAGTCGTCGGCCTCACCATGAAAGAAATGAGCTAGAGCCGGGAAGCTTACTGGACTTTCTTTAACCCTTCCAAAAAATTCTGAAGTCTGATCGCTCAAATACTGCTCTGCTGCTGATATTACCTCCGAATCATTCGAAACTTTTTTTAAGCTTTGGGAATAAGAAATAGTCCGATGGAGCAAGATCTGGTGAGTAGGGTGGATGGTGTATGCACTTAAACTCCAGATTTCTCAAAACATCCATTGTCTTGCCAGCCTTGTGAGCCGGCGCATTGCCCTGCAAAAAAAGAACACCTTTCCGCAATTTTCCTCGCTTTTTTTCCCTTCAATGCCTCCTTTAATTGGCACAGCAAGTTGGAATAGTATTCAACTTTTATTGTTTGGCCTTTCGGGAGATAGTCAGTAAAACGCCTTCCGAATCCCCCCCCCAAAAAAAAACAAAAAAAAAAAAAAACCTGTTACCATAACATTTCCTGAAGACTTTTGAGTCTTGAATTTCTTTGGCCGTGGAGATCCAGAGTACCGCTATTGCTGGGACTGTTGTTTCTATTCTGGATAGTAGTGACGTAACCAGTTTTCCTCAACAGTGACAAGTCTCCGCGAAAAGATATTAGCAGATCGCTCAAAATGCTGCAAAACCGATTTGGAAGTGGCCACTCGTTTTCGTTTCTCATCGGCGTTCAAACATTTGGACACCCACTTCGATGACATCTTCTGCGTATCAAAGTGCTCATGAATTAAGAACCGAACACATTCCTTGGATATCTCCAGTACCTCAGCTATTGTTTCAGCCGAGATTCGCCGATCTGGCAAAAATCAAGCCATGAACACAATCAACAATTTCGGGTGTTGTCACTGTTGAAGGTCTCCCAGATCTTGCTGCATTTTCGGTCTCAAAGTCTCCACGCTGAAAAAGTAGGCACACCATTTCTTCACGGTGGAATATGAAGGGCACTTGTCACTTAATGTTTGCGTCATACACTCAGATTTCCTTTGCAGTTTCGTTCTGCAGAAACGGAAATTTCATAACAGTCCGGAGTCGTACATTAGAAAATTCACCGCTTTGCATTGACATGATTCAGTTCAGGAAGTCAAACATCTGCAAAAAAAAAAAAAAAAAAAAAAAAAAAAGTAGAGCTATTAGTCTGAAAATTGGCACTTTACAACACAAAAGAACATTCTTTCGAGCTGCAGTGTTACAAGAAATGGGTTAGGTCCAAGAACTTTTCAGCATCCCCTCGTAATTTAATGTAGTTTCAAATGACTTCTTAATTCAGTTATACGTACGTACTTCGTTGATACGGCGTTTTGCAATTGTTCGTTAAAATTTGAATTTCAGGCTATTAAAAACACGTTCTTCGAGTCTTTGTTACATAACCAGGTATTTCACAACTTTGATATAATTCAGACATCGTTGTTGTGTTCCTTTTTGGTGCAGCCAAAGTTGAACCTTGATCCCATCCAGGTTTGGCAAGGTAATTTACTCGTTACGTATTTTACGTAAATTACACGTAATGTACAAGTTATTTACTTCGGTTTGAAAACCAGTTTTTTATGCAGACGTAAAAAAATAATTTTCTTTCATATACACCGAAGAGCAGTTGAATTAAAGACACCTGGCGTTATGCAAATATGGCGCTGTAAACGGAAACGACATGACGTATGCAGCGATCCGACAATATAAGAAGTGATGCGACGGGAATCAGTAAGGGTCGGACGCAGTATGGGTAAGACGAAGGATCTAAGCGCATTTGATCGCGGGCAAATTGTCGGGGCCCGACGAATGGGTCACTCCATCTTGGAAGTCGTGCAAGCACTGGGATTTTCGCGAGCCACTGTGTCACGGCTGCACCGTGAGTACATCGAATCCGGTAAAACCATCACCGCAAGGGCCAACTGCCGTGGACAACAGCGTGTGGATGAGCGGGGTCATCGTCGGCTAGCACGCATTGTAACAGCGGATAGACAGGCCACAGTGCAAGAAACCACTGGGCAATTTAACGCTGGTGCACAATAACGTGTAAGCAGCCACACCATCCAGAACCATCTCCTCGCTATGGGGTACAGAAGCCATCGTCCCACGAGGGTACCGCTGCTGACCGCACATCACAGGGTGCAAAGATTAGCATGGGTGCGGGAACATCGCCACTGGACCCTAGACATGTAGGGAAATGTTGCCTGGACTGATGAGTCGAGATTCACGTTGGTACATGCGGATGGCAGGATACGAGTACGGCGCAAACCATATGAAACGATGGATCCTTCTTGCCAGCAGGGTACACTTCAAGCTGGTGGGGGTGGCATTCTCGTCTGGGGTCTGTTTACGTGGACTGAAATGGGACCCTGGTACGTGTGACATCGTCCCTCACAGGTCAATGTTACCGGGATATCCTGGATGACCATTTGCTCCTGTTTGTGCGTCTTCAACATCCCACTGGGGACCTCATCCTGCAACAAGACAATGAACCGTGCCATCGCTCCCGAATTGTATCCGAATAGTTGGATGAACCCTCCACCGCCATGACCTCGCTTCCTCGGCCAGCTAGGCCACCTGACCTCAATCCCATCGAGCACATCTGGGATGCCATCGAGAGAGATGTTCGAGGCTCTGACCCCCTCCATCAAATCTTCGTGAACTGTGGGAGCTTGTTTAGTGGTCGTGGATCCGTATGGCTTCCCAACGCTTCCGGTGTCTTGTCGAGTCCATGCCGAGACGAATCGCCGCCGTCATCAGGGCGAAAGGTGGTGCTACACGTTACTAGACAGGTATCTCTAATTCAATTGCTCTTCAGTGTATAAATAATATAATATAAAAACCATTTTAATTATATTACATTTTAAACTTACATTTTCTTGTATATTACATTATGAAATCATTATTTTCTTAAGATTGTTCATATAGCACAGCCATTTATTAACAGATTTTTTCAGGAATTATATCTGTTATTTTTTGTATATTAAAAAAATGGAGAAAACAATCTACCTTTTGCACTAGCATCGATAAAAATCACAATGTATATGGAATAGAATTCAAGATTTTATTAACAGCTTCAAATTCGTCGAGTGTATTTTCATATTTATATAATAGTAGAAAATAAACAATTTCATGTTCAGTTTGTTCACCAAACATAATATTTTGGCATGAATGTTTATGGCATGCCCATAAATGCAAAATATGGTACATTTTCATTTAATAATATTTGTGTTTGACATGTTATCCAGGTGCACACACCAAAATCATAATTTTACCCTTTTAAAACTATAAATTTGTTTCATATTGGTTGTGCTGTACTTATACCCTTAAAGAAAAAAACTGTAGATTCGACAAAACATTAAACTACTTGTTTTAAATGTAACTGATTTTCACTTCTAACACTGAAAATATCACTGTCTATCAACACATTGTCATTATTTTCATTTTCTTGCGCTTTTTTAAATGTTTATAATTTTCACTCTCAGTTCTTACACACCCCTAATCACACTAATAATTCTCACTGTTATGATCTTGTAACTTAAGAGTACAATGTATTTGAACCGATTTCTTCGAACGTTCGAAGATAAGCCGGTTTCTTGTAGTATTATGGACAAAAGACCAATCTGAGAAAGTCTTTCAAGTTTGGCTGAAGATGCTGGGATGTTGATTAACTTCAAAGCAACTGCTGACAACTCCTTATGGTGCCGACTGGCGAAGTACCAGAATGTTCGTGGCGATGTAACACCCTTCTTCATAAGCGTTCCAAACATTCCAGATTTTTCTCGATACTGCTGAAAACTGGTTATTCCCGAGAGGTCGAAGTTCTCTAAAATGAACTCCTCTACTTGTTCATGATGTTTTCCATTCATTTTCAGTCCATGGTACACAGGATGGAGAACATTGGCTGCAAGGCTGTATACATTTAGCGATTAGTTTCTCCTTGTTTCTACATGTGGCATGAGGTACTTACTTATGGTCCTCAGGTAGAAGTAAGTCCATTCACAATTCAACTGCATCTGCAGCAGTTGCTTCTTTTTTCTCTCATATATTTAGTAACTGATTTACTGGATTAAGCTCTGCGATTTTATCGGCAACGTCTTTGAGAAAGGCACTATCATGGAGGAGGGAATTAATTGAGAAGACAGTTTCTCAGCTTCATCAATGGCAAAAACTTTCTTCATTGCACTTAGATTGTTAGTCAAGGACAAACAGGCATCCCTCTGAGAGCACCAGCGAGTGTCTGCAGCGAGGCATACTTTAGAGCTGCCACATTTTCTGTCAGTTCATGTTCTCGATCAGGGTGCTTGAAAGACCTTATAACGAAGTAAATTTCTCCGTCATTTTTGGTCTACGCCAGGATTCGAACCCGAGGCCGCTTATTCCGGAACAAGTCGCTCTACCAACTGAGCTACGCAGACGTTTTATTCTGATTCCTATCTGCCTTTATGTCGTGTGCGTCCTGCTGGCAGGTACGTCACATCTCCCCCCCCCCGAAAGAGGGCCGGGGTATGGCCCACGGGTCAGCCGTGACCATGAATCGTTGCAGGCAGCCATCCACTGTAGAACGTGCACTTGAGAACTCCCAGTCAATCTGCTGTGTGGAATGCAACATCACACATTTTTATTTTTCGAAGCGCTGGAGAAAGAATTCTCTGATTTTTCCTGTCTCGCGGTGTGGAAATAACATCACACCAATGCGAGATTTTGAACGGCCGGGTCATCCGGATAGTTCGGGCGCCATTATAACGAAGTAAATTTCTCCGTCATTTTTGGTCTACGCCGGGATTCGAACCCGAGGCCGCTTATTCCGGAACAAGTCGCTCTACCAACTGAGCTACGCAGACGTTTTATTCTGATTCCTATCTGCCTTTATGTCGTGTGCGTCCTGCTGGCAGGTACGTCACAACCTCAACACCATGTTCACACGAGATACAATGTTTATCGAGAGAATATCCTAATCTAGAAAATTTCCAATATGGGTATTGCACGCAGAATGCCACAGGCCGTGATTTTTACCAATTTCAACCATGCTACTGGCGTTGTCGGAAACTGTACAATAAATATTCACATTGTATCGTTTTTTAGCTAGCTTTTTTGATTCACTGACCACATCACAAAATGCTTCACCTGTTTCTGACGAACCAGACATGTTGCCCCGCAGGATGCACACAACATAAAGGCAGATAGCAGCAAGAACGAACTTCTGCGTAGCTCAGTTGGTAGAGCGACTTGTTCCGGAATAAGTGGACTCGGGTTCGATCCCCGGCGTGGACCAAAAATGACGGAGAAATTTACTTCGTTATAATGTCGAAAGCATAAAAAAAAACACTTTTAGCTTTGCCAGTACTTCCACATACATTGTGACGAAATGTTACAACATTTTTCGTGTTTTTCGATTCATTTTTCCAACAGTCTATGAGTAAAACGGTGTCTGCAGCACTGATGGTGATTTTAGTAACTTCATCATACATTTCGTCAATAAGTTTTTCAGAAGGGGCTTTTTTTGTTGGTAACTTATAGGCAGGTCGCATTTTTTGACAGAACGGTTTAAAATGAACCGATTCTACCACACTAAATGGGATTTTGCAACCATAGTAAACCTTGGCAATTGCAAGATCTTTTTTCTGCTTTGTGGAGGCACTCATCCTGTCCAAAAAATCGTGGAAGGTGTAGAACTTACCGTTATGGGTGATTCAAGGTTGAAACTACCTTCTTCTTCATGAGATGAGGAGAGTACACTCGTCACCACGGACGCGGATGAGCAGGAACTGGAACATACCACAGTTCATAAAATTTTACGCAAACGTCTTCATCTGTATGCTTATAAAGTACAGATCGTTCAAGTTCTTCAGCCTGATGACGGGCCTCGCCATGCTGCATTTGCTGCGAAGATATTGCAGCGCATAGCTCATGATAGTGATTATCTGCACCGTGTCTGTTTTTTAAATGAAGCCACATTCTACGTCTCTGGTACAGTAAGTAGTCACAATGTGCGAATCTGGTGATCAGAAAATCCCCATTATGTCATCGAACAACAGAAGGCTAGCCCGGAAGTGAACGTATGGTGCGGCCTGATGCATGACAGAATCATTCGACCTTTCCTTTTTCACAGATCCCACGGTAACATGTAACGTGTACCTGAACGTGCTGGAACTTATTGTAGCACCTCATTTGCATGCACTCCAACCTTCGGTTATTTTCCAACAAGATAGTGCTCCAGCACATTGGTCAATAATGGTTCGTGGGTTCCTGAATACCACATTTCCGGACAGATGGATTGGCCGCTACGGTACCATGACATGGTCATCTCGATCGCCCGACATAACCCCTCTAGACGTTTTCCTTTGGGGTTATGTGAAAGACCAAGTTTTAACTCTAGCAGTGTTCCGGATGTCGAGACTTTGAAGACCAGAATAACGGACGTCATTGGTTCTGTCTCTGCTGAGATGTTAAACAAAACATGGCGCGAAATCATGAAATCTAATATCGCTTAGATGTCCTCTGTGCCACAAATGGCGGCCATGTGGAGGTGTACTGACACTGGAAAAATTTTTGCTTGTACACCATCATTGTCGTTCAATCCCTTTCTTCTACCTGTAATACATATTTTTTAATATTAATTTTTGTAATGTGGGAAAGACTTTATGCACACCCTGTAATATAATTTCCAACGCTTTTTTTACTTTTGCCGGCAATTCGACTTTAAATAAAGCAATATTAAGGAAATTTTACAATAATATTTAACACTTTGAGTTTTCATTTTTACCTTTTTTTAGGGCCATCCCCAAGAAAATTGTAAAACCGGGATCTCACAGTAGTATGTATACTACTCCGCCGTACGATATTAGACATCCCAAGAAAAACGTATAACCGAGGTTTCACAGTAGTATGTTTTGTCACACCCTCCAAAGAGCTAGACTCCGCCGTACAATATTAGACATCCCCCAAAAAAATGTATAACCGAGGTTTCACAGTAGTATGTTTTGTAACACCCTCCAAAGAGCCAGACTCCGCCGTACGATATTAGACATCCCCAAGAAAAACGTATAACCGAGGTTTCACAGTAGTATGTTTTGTCACACCCTCCAAAGAGCTAGACTCCGCCGTACAATATTAGACATCCCCCAAAAAACGTATAACCGAGGTTTCACAGTAGTATGTTTTGTAACACGCTCCAAAGAGCCAGACTCCGCCGTACGATATTAGACATCCCCAAGAAAAACGTATAACCGAGTTTTCACAGTAGTATGTTTTGTCAGACGCTCCAAAGAGCTAGACTCCCCTGCACAATATTAGACCAGGAGAATGAGATATTTAAAAAGTTCATAACAAGTACAGTTTCATCACTTATTTTACCTGTTTTCCTGCGGGCCCAGGAGGCCCATCACTTCCACTCAATCCAGGTATGCCTATTAAATGCTTCATAGATATGTTGCAAACGCACGGAACTTTAGGGGATCCTGGAAGCCACGCTGATATACCCTTATAGAAATAAATGAAACGATAAATACATTGAAACTTCATTTTGTATCATATTTACAACAGAAACTGAAATTCTATTTGTCAAAATTACTTTCTTACGTTCTCAGATAAAATTTCGCTTGGAAAACAGCGGAATAAGTGGAATAATGTAATACAAAATATTTCAAATGATGACATATTTATACATAGTGTTAAAATTAAACATATGAAAAGGAAGTTAAAGCAATAAAAATTAAATCACGAAAAAATAACTTTCTTTTCCTGAATCGTATCTTATGTCAGCTAGTCTATGAACAGATCCCCCAAACACACAAAATTGTGTTTATTTGGGTGTTCTGCTTATAGACTAGCTGACATAGGATATAAACTGACATTCAAAATTCATAAATTTTTTTTATTGGTGGTTTAACGACCACCGTGAGCAACTCAATGGGCTATAAGCAGTCGCCCGTCCCTAATTTAGGGTCACTGGTTCCAAGGAAGGGAGAGAGCCAGTGCCGTCAGACAAACACAACATTCATGCCTCACCGGGATTCGAACCAGGACCCCTTTCGGACGAATGATCATAAGCCAGCACTTACACCACTGCGCCACTGGGGCGGCAATTCATAAATTACCACACATTTCTTTCATTTGCTTGGTTGTACAGGCCACTCATAAAGGTTTTGTTTTTTCTGCATATTGCAGTTTTATCTTGATTTCTTTTTTGTGTCTATAATGAGCGGAGGCTCTCCAAAGCACCGAGCCTCATGAAGTACGGAACCCAAGGTAGGTGCCTCATTTGCTCCGTTCTAAGGGGGACCTGTTTAAGATATCTGGCGCTCGAAGTTAAGCTTTACAATAAAGTAATGGATTTTGGGTGTGACACAAACAAAACAATATCTACAATCAATTAAACGAAAAACTGTACAACTTGATCACCAATGACCCAGTAAAAGCGGTTAACGCATATATACACCGATAAATCATTACATTATGAACGCCAGCAGCGAAGAGAAATGAGCGCGCCTGGAGACCGAACGGTGGCGCAGGTGAAATTCACAGAGCAGTACATATACAACCAGAGGACCGGTTTTTGGTTAGTATAGTGTTCGCAGTCAGAATGGGAAAAGCTGCCGATTTATCCGATTTTAATAAGGAAGAAATTGTGATGGAACGGCGCGGAACTACAATCTCGAAAACGGCGCTGCTTGTGGGTTGTTCACGTGACGCTGTAGTGAGTACGTATCAAAAGTGGTGCACATATTGCCAAACGATGAACTGTCGTCAAGCCCAGTGTCGTCCGTAGCTCACTGATGCCAGAGGGGAGCGGAGACTACCGCGCATTGTTCACAGCGACAACAGGACCACAGTGCGACAAATAACCCGCCGCTACAACAGTGGTGATCAGGGCAATGTGTCACAGCACACAGTTCATCGCAGCCTTCTGCGCATGGGCCTGCGTAGCCGAAGACCCAGCCGGGTCCTTATGCTTACTGCACGTCATTGCCAACAACGCATGAAATGGGCCCAAGATCATCGAGATTGAACCGTAGATGATTGGAAGGAAGTCGCCTGGTCCGACAAATCAAGAGTCCTGGTGCATCACGTAGACGGCCGAGCGCGGATACGCCGATCACCAAAAGAGGCTATGAAAAATGCACTGTTGGGCGGAAACAGGCCGGAGGCGGCGGTGTTATGCCGTGGCCAATGTTTTCTTGGGACACATTAGGCCCCATTATCCCAATAGCACAATCCCTGACAGCTGTCAGGTATCTGAACATCGTTGCGAACAAATTTCACCCATTCGCGGCAACTGCGTTCCCTGCTGGTGATGGCCATTACCAACAGGATAACGCGCCATGAAACACTAACAGAATCGTCAAGGAGTGGTTCGAGGATCATGCTGGTAAATTTCGGTTAATGCCCTAGCCTCTAAATACACCTACAATGAACGCAATCGAACATCTGTGGTTCGACTTGGAAAAGTGGGTTCGCGCTAAATCACCACCTCCCCGAGATGTACCGGAACTGGAGGACCTGCTGTTGACATTATACCAGATACCCCAATTGATGACTCGCCGAGTGGCCGCTGTTTTGTGGGCTAAAGGGTGTCCTACAGCTTATTATTACGTAGGTGGTCATAATGTATTGGCTCATCAGTGTATATTTTTAATATATGCAGCTACGTATTTTATAATTCCATCAAAATCACCTCTTGGAGCAGTTTTATACACGGATCTGCCGATATTTTGGGAAGCATTCTTTTATCTGTGAGAGTTGTTCTTTATAAAAACAAGAAAAGCAGATTTTTCTGCAAAATAACTTTTTAGACCATGAGAAAAAAAAGAGAAGGAGATAGGGGAGAAGGGCAGTAGCTAGATGTTCCCATGAAACACACACACATTAAGGTTTTAGAAAGAAAATAAACAACAAGTGCTTAGACATCCAATCAGCAAGCAGCGCGACCTGTCAATCAACTAGCGAACTAGCTGACCCCACGCAGGTGTTCTTTACCGCAAACATGACATTCACTTGCTTCTATTAATTAGGAAATGTCTTCGAGATTTATTTCCATAATATGTACAACCACGTTATTTGGATTTGTACTTAAAGACAATCCTGCTTCAGGAGGATGAAGTTTGTAAGAGATGGCTACAGCAGATTAAAAGTTGATTCCGGCATGTGCAAGTCATAAAATAGCAAGAAATCTTAACTGGTGGTAAAAAATCAGCTATCCCTTTTTCAGTGTTGAAAAGTAATCAATCAACATAAGCGTTTTTGTAAAGGAAAAAAAAAAAGTCAAAAATGCAACTGCTTTTCATTAGCATGCTTCAAAATGATCTGAAGGATCACAACCAGTATGGGAACGCTGTAGACTTGCTTCTTGGTGGTCGTTAACAGTACATCGTTCTACTCAGAATGTAATCCTGAAATTATTGTTGGTACGTGCTTTATAAAAATTTACTATACATTTTACAAAGAATGAAGACTGTATATTATTACAATTCACAAAGCATTTCTCTAATAATTAAAACAGTTTCTCATTGACTTCAATTCTCAAATCATTTTTACATCATTAAAAGAACTCTAAAAGAGTTAGTTAGAGATGGAAAAGTGAAAGTACTGGTTTATGGATGGAAAAGTGAACGTTATATTCACTTTTCCATTTGTAAACTAATTCACCAAAATTTTCCCCACATCGGTCGAAAGTAATACCTATCACAAACTACTGGCCGACCAACCTTCGTGTCGTTGTAGAAGACTCGTAGAAAAACAACAACAACAAAAAAAAAAACATACGTTTACTCCGCGAAGTAGTCCCCATGGGCGTCTATGTTTCGTTGTAGAAGATTCGTAGAAAAAAAAACATTCGTGTACTCCTCAAAGAAATCCAAATGTGCGTCTACAACCTTTCCCCAGTGGGAAACTAGCATGCATGTGTCTCGTTGTAGAAGATTCGTAGGAAAAAATCATACGTTTACTCCGCAAAGTAGTCCCTATGGTCGTCTACAACCTTTCCCTAGTGAGAAACCAGCATGCATATCCTTCGTCGTAGAAGATTCGTAGAAAAAACAACAACATATGTTTGCTCCGCGAAGAAATTCCCATTTAAGTCTACAACCTTTCCCCACAGGGAAACTAGTATGCATATGCTTCATTGTAGAAGATTCCTAGGAAAAGAAAAACATACATTTACTAGGCGAAGTAGTCCCCATGTGCGTCTACAACCTTTTCTGCGATAAACCAACTGTACATACGTAGTGGTAGAAGACTCGTAGAAAAAAACCTACGTTTACTCCACGAAGTAGTCCTCGTGCGAGTCTACAACCTTTCACCAGTGGGAAACTACCACCCATATGTTTCGTTGTAGAAGATTCGTAGGAAAAAGACAGCATACGTTCACTCCGCAAAGTAGTCTCTATGGGCGTCTACAACCTTGCCCTAGTGGGAAAAACCAGCATGCATATGTATCATTGTAGACAATTCGCAGAAAAGAAACGTATGTTTACTCCGCGAAGAGATCTCCATGTGCGTCTTACAACCTTTCTCCTGTGGGAAACTAGCATTCATATGTTTCACTGTAGAAGATTCCTAGGAAAAAAAACATACGTTTATTCCGCGAAGAAGTTTCCATGTGCGTCTACAATCGTTTCAGCGGGAAACCAACATGTACATGTATATGCTTAGTGGTAGAAGACTCGTAGAAAGAAAAACATACGTTTACTCTAGTCCCCCATGGGCGTCTACAGCCTTTCCCTAGTGGGAAACTAGGATGCATATGCTTCGTTGTAGAAGATTCGTAGGAAAAACAAACAAACAAACAAAAACATATGTTTATACTCCACGAAGTAGTTTCCATGTGCAGCTACAAACTTTTCCCAGTGGGAAATCAGCATCTATACGCTTCGACGGTAAAACACGGTGTGTTTTTAATGAAAAAAAAAGAAGAATCCAGTACATTTCATATTTGTTTTTCGTTAAGGAACTCCTATTCTTCAAGGTGGTTTGTAATGTATAATCTAATTTAACTTTCCTTTTTGTTTCCTGTATTCTTATATAAATTTTGGAGCATTCTCCTTGAGCAGTTTTTAACTTAACGCTACATTTCTCTTACGCTGAATGTTGGTTCGGCAACCTAACGCTAGGCCAAAAGTGAATGACGTATGCGATCGAGTCTTATAAGAGTGCTGTTTACGATTGTATCAGAGAGAAGTTAAGAGAGATTTGTTAAGGAAAAATTGGTTACGAAAGATTTGATAGGCGAGATATTATTCGAGCGCGATTAAATCGCTTACGTTGACGTTATGCTTCGGTGACACTGAAATCTCAAACTGTTGTCAAGTTAGCAGATTTAAAGAGTTTTCTCGTTATGCGAACCCGTTGTACTCTGATGTCGAAATACTAGATGAAGAACAGTCCGAAGTGAATTCGATTCTCTGATGTTGTACTGACTGTAGCATCTATTATTAATAATTTCTTTTGATACGTTAAACCATGATATTTTACTAACCAATTTATTTTCTATTGGAATTAGGGGTTCTACATATAATTTATTCAAAAGTTATTTATCAGCTAGGAAGCAATATACTGTGATTGATATGACGCAATCCACAATAGGAAATATAATTTCTCGAGTGCCGCAAGGTTCGGTCCTTGGTTCTTTATTATTTAATTTCTATATTAATAATCTCTTTACAGTGGTAAAAGATTATGATTTAATTTTATTTGCTGATGATGCAACAATCTTATTCAAGGGTAACAATACTTTAGATCTTACATCCAGAATAAATGCACAACTTGTGTTGGTAACAAATTGGTTATATAGCAATGAATTGATTATTAATGTAAACAAGACCAAGACTATGATATTTTCGAAACTACAAATACTACAATCTATGAGTGACTTGGTGGTCTTGAATGGAGCTAAAATTGATTTTGTGAATAGTCCTTCTTACTTGGGAGTATTGATTCGAAATGATTTGAAATGGAATATGCATATTGACAACCAGACTAATATAATATCTAGAAACATTGGGGTAGTTAGTAAGATTATGATAAATTTGTCCCCTAAAATAATGATACTTTTATACTACACACCAATACAAACACATATAAACTACCGTACACTGACATGGGGGCAAACAACACAATATAACTTTAAAAAAATACAGGCATTACAGAATAGATATATGTAAGATTAATAGACCTAAAAACTCTTAATAATTCTATACCTAATCTTACCTTTAGGTCAGAAGTAAATCCCAATAAATATAATATACTTACAATAAAACAATTATTTGACTACAATTTGGGTAAAATAATGTTCAGAAGAATTAAAAATGATTTATACCATGACTTAATATCATTAAATATTCGTACTCATACTTATGAAACCAGGAATCGATCAACACTCATACCTAATTTCTCTCGGACAGAAACAATTAAAATGAATATTAATTATTCGGGTCCAAAACTTTGGAACTCCTTGCTTTGTGACATAAAATCTATTAACAATTTTGACCTATTTAAAAAAAAATTAAAACACCACCTTATTAACAAGTCTCTCAATTAGTGCTGAGTTGACCTGATCTGGTCGCTGGATTGATTTCACGGCTTACGGATAGATCTTGCATTTATATACACTTATGTATTTATTTAATCTTTCAGTTATATTCAATATGCCTTTGACTTGTCTTTTGTATTGTTCTTCGTTGTTCGTGTCCTTTTTTTTTTTTTTTTAGTACTAGGGGTGGGAGGGCTGTGTCAGGCCTTACGGCCTTTTCCCTCCTCCTCCTGGTTGCTACATTTTTTGTAATTGATTATATTGTTTGTATTTTGAACTGTAATATGTTGCAACTGAAAAATGAATAAATGAAATGAAAAGGACCCATAAATATTGATTGAACTTCAACTTTCTTAGCCGTAAATGCTACGCGTATTCAGCACTTTGTTAGTTCTGAGCACTGGTCACAAAAATTTAAGGATATTGCTGAACAAAGAATGTGTGTATCTGACTCAAGTAATACGCATTGAAATACACTCATTGTCATAAAAATCCGCGCACCAAGAAGAAAGCGTTTTATTGAAATGAGATTCTAGTAGTGAGATGGTACATACCAAGGACAGAAGTGATTAGAATATCTCAGCAGCAGGACGTTTTTTCATGGACATACGATACACATTTCCGGTCAGCGTTAGTGCCGCGTCGGAACACCTCGTGCTCGGATACGTGGGGTGATACGGTCCGGCATGGAGTCAAAGAGACACCGAATGATATTCTGGGACAGATTGGCCTGCACTTCTTGCAACTCACGCTCTAAATCACGAGCACTGGGATCTGGAAAAAGCGGGCGTCCCATTTGGTGCCACACGTGCTCGATGGGTGAGAGATCAGGAGATTTTGCAGGCCCTGGAAGCATCGAAGCATGACGTAGACAGTCCTGGGAAACCGTCCACGTTGGCGAACGGGCGTTATCTTGTTGGAAAATGGCCCCTGGCAGCCCTGCCAGGAAATACAGCACATGGAACCGCAGGATCTCCTGTACGTAGCGTTGGGCTGTCAGCGTCCCTCGGATAACTGCGAGGGAAGTCCGGCTGTCATATGCGATGGCTCCCCAGACTATCACGCCTGCAGTTCGGGACGTGTACCGCTGTACAGTGAGGTTGGAATTGCAGCGCTCACCTGCGATCCTCCCCACTCTAACAAGGTGGTCGTCCGTTCCCATACAGAAGCGGGATTCGTCGCTGAACACTATATGTAGCCAATCCGTAGCATTCCACGCTGCTCGCTGCTCACACCACTGCAATCGATGCCGACGATGGTCAGATGTTAATGGCAGAAAACGTAACGACAGTCGAGAGTGCATATTCACCTCTTCCAGGCATCTGGAAATGGTTCTGGTGGGTACAAGAATCCCTTGTACAGCCGCCACATGTCTCTGGATATTGGACAAGGACGTCGTAGTATCTGTGCGTGCCACTCTCACGATCCCAAGGTCCTCTCTGCTGGTGGTGTGTCTGGGTCGTCCGGAGCCAGTCCGCCGTGTCCGGGTCCCTTCCCGTATCCATTCGTCTCAACACGATCGCACCGCACTGTCCGACCGGTCCAAATGGCGGCCGATTCGGCGCGCCGGTCACCCTACCTTTCCAATCTCGACGATACGGTCTAGTTCAAACTTCGTCAGTTGCCCGTACGCACAGCTACGGCGGCTCCTCGGCATGTCTATCGCTCAGGGATCTCACCTGACTCTTACCGTGCACTTTGGTACGAATGTGGAGTCCCCTGCGCAGCGCTTTATAAGCCCCAAGGATTGCGGTTGCAGCGCCGGTCTTGGACGCGCGTGCACGAGGAATCACACGAAACTTTAATCATTTGCATGTCTGCCCTTCCCGTAGCTATTCGTCGAGTTTCGCGTTAATCGCACGGGCTTTTTTGTTTGTGCGCGGATTTCTTTGTCAATGAGTGTATCATTCGTGAGGCTGCGTAACACAAATGATAAAGTGTGCGCGTGTACAAAAACAATTCGTTCTGTAATTTCTAGAAACAACAAAGTAGCGCTGTAGTATAAACAAAATGGTAAATTCGGAGAATATTCATACCTCCGGATTTCAGTACCCGGTAACACCTCCTCTGCGTCGAAGAACGTCTTGATACCTACGAGGCATACCTGCAATGACATTACTGGTGAATGTCTGAGGCAACTCGTCCCATATTACAGGCAACACGCTAGGGAGGTCTGCCAGTGTACTGAGGTATACAGGGTCATTCAGACGTTGCCGTACAGTGTCCCAAATGTTCTTAATAGTATTAAGGTCAGGACACTTCGACGGCAGCTGTAACGATTCAATCCTACGATTTTCCAGGTCCTGAACACGCTCCACGCACGGTGACTAGTTGCATCATCATCGAGAAAAGTAAATGCATGTCCAATAACAGCGTGAAACAGTGTCACAATGGGCACAATGATCTCGTTTCGGTACACGGAGGCATTCATGTTGCCTCAACAAGCACACAAAGAAGTACTCCTGCCCAAACCAGAACTGACTGCGCTGGTAAGGGTAGACAGACTGCACATAGTGTGGTTGCATTCGTGCGCCGGATATCCTCCACGCGTGTCCTCGTCGGGTATCAGGATAAAGAGCGAAACGGGATTCGTCTGTGAAACGTACATGATTCCAGTTTGTATTCCACGGGATATAGTGTCGGACACAGGCACATCTTTGACGACGGTGAACTGATGTCAGTGCTATTCATCGCAGCGGTATCCTTGCTCTAAGTTTGTACTGGTGAAGACAGTTTCGTACCGTCTGAGTACCTACTGTGATACCAGAAGCAGCTCGAAGGGATTCCCGGAGTTGGATACGGGTGACATTAGGCCTCCTCCGAGCCCTTACCGTCAGGTAACGATCGTGCCTCTTGGTGGTTGTCCTTGGGCGACCACTCCTTGGTCGACATGCAGCATTTCCATGCCGTAAAAATCTTTTGTGTAGCCTATTTACTTCACTTTGCGAAATTCCTAAAGCAGCAGCCACATCGATCTACCGTACACTTATGCCAACAAAGCTATTTCGGTTGTCAAAGCTTAAATGTCGTCTGGACATCATTTCAGGTTAATCCCACACTGAAGGCAATATATTCAACTAAGTTCTAGACCCAGAGGTGAAACGACTCGTTTTCTCTGTTGTCACGTGGCTAATTACATAGGACAAAGCTACTCACGCAGATAACTGATCTCCAGTAGTCGCTAAATTGGCATATCACCACGTTATTCCTTCGAAACCGCAGTGTCTTTAACTTTTTGTGATCAGTATATTTAAAGTAAAGCGACCAAGAGAAAGGAGACCATTATTACAAAGCATCATTTGTCATAATGATGCTTGAAGATATCATGGGCACAGGAAGCTATCAAGTATTGAAGGAGGAAACAAGGAACAGAGAAAACTGGAGGAAGAGAACTTGCTGAGTTGGATCTGGTACGATTCGTCAAACGACGAGTGGTCCAATGCCGGTTGGTCCAATGGTACGATTGGTCCAATGCCGATTCGTCCAATGGGACGATTGGTCCAATGCCGATTTGTCCAATGCCGATTCGTCCAATGGTACGATTGGTCCAATGCCGATTCGTCCAATGGACGATTGGTCCAATTCCGTCCTATCTGTCCGAAGTGCTACTCGTGCTATAAAAGTCTCATCTGTTCTGATTCTATCTCCGACGTTATACGAAAGTACCGGTAGTCCAAAGAATATAAAATAATTTTACATTTCATGCGTAATATTGTGGTTACAGATTTCTTTTTCTTGGTTTTTTTTTTTGGAATCGCGTTTTCTTGTTATACTGTCCTTGCTGCCGTATGAAGTTACTGATGTACGAGCCGTTCTATCAACTTCAATGTTTCTCTTTTGCATGAAATAATATAAAATACTAGTGTTTCGTTTCTGTTTGTAGAATGCAGTGGGGTTTTCCGCCAACTGCCCAATGGAAACAACTGGTCGGGGTTTGGACAGAGGCCTTTTCAACAGTTTTTATTCCAGCGATGTCATATTCATAACGTTTACATATTAAATCAAGTTAATAATATTGAGCTTTTACTTAAACACGAAATATTAATTCATAGGCCCTAGGCCTAGGCTTTTTTAACAACTTTAGTTCTACCGATGTCAGATTCATAACGTATACATATTAAATAAAGTTAATAATATTGCGTTTTCACTTAAGCACGTAATATTAATTCATAGGCCTGCGGCCTAGGTGCCTTGCAAAGACCTCAGAAATGATACGATGAATACCTTTTATAAAGTTTTATAAAATATTTACAAATACCAAATATCTAAATTGTAACTTAAAATCTTGTAAAAAGGCCCGCGACCTAGGTGCCTGGCAAATAGCTGAGAAATGATTTGTTGAGTGCCTCTTATAAGGTTTTATAAAATGTTTACAAATACCAAATATCTAGGTTGTGACTTAAAATCTTCTAAAAAGGCCCGGGTCCTAGGTGCCTCGTAAAGACCTGAGGAATGATACGATGAGTGCCTTTTATAAGGTTTTATAACATAATTACAAATACTAAATATCTAGGTTGTAAATTAAAATCTTCAAAAAATGCCCGCTGCCTAGGTGCTTTGCAAATAGCTGAGAAATGCTCCATTTACCAGGTTTATGTAAAATGTTTACAATTACCAAATATACGGAAATTATCTTTCTAAAGGATATAAAGAGGAGAATAATTTAAATTATTATTCCTTTCCGGAAAATAAAAAAGTTTACCGTTGGTAAGATGATACCATTGGACGAATCGGCATTGAACGAATCGGACATTGGACGAATCGGCATTGAACGAATCGGACATTGGACGAATCGGACATTGGACCAATCGTCGCTTTGGAAGAATCGGCATTGGACGAATTGGCATTGGACCAATCGTCGTTGAAGGAATCGTCCGGGACCGGCTGAGTTACCATACCATTGGACCTGTCAAGAGACAGAACACTAATGATGATGGTGATATTTAAACTATCAGGAGCACGACTGAAGTTTATGAAACGTTCAGTAAGAAGAGTGTTTACATTGAAGTATGTTAGGTTTCGGCGTTGTTGACCAGCGGCTCATTGAAGTATGTAACGTTTTGGCTTTGATGACCTCATCACGTTTTAAGATAAACCTCTCCTCTGCAAGGAATTTTGATCCTAAGGACGGTTTACTGGTCAAGATGAGCTGGACGAGATAGTTGTTTATACACTAATCCCTTAAGAGTGAATGGTAGGCAGGTGGAGTAGTAAAAGCCAGGGGCCTATATCGATTTAAGGGGGGCGAAATGGAAAGTTTTGAAGTTCATCAGGACAAAATAAAAGTTAGTGAAAAATAGAAGAAAAAATTAAAGCATTATTTCATATTGTAAGTTGATGCACTTTTATTAAATTAAAGCATTGTTCTAATGTAAATCATTTTGGAAAATAATAGATGGACGAAAATAGTGAAAAGAATGGAGACCATACAAAGGAAAGAGAAGAGTGGGATGACCACATGGCAGATGGATGGATGATATAAACAAAACTGCAGGAAAGCTTTAGAATAGACAAGCCCAAGACAGGAATATTTGGAAAGAGATGAGGGAAACCTATTGCCTCTGTCGGCTAGAAAAAGGGTTAGAAACAGTCGCAGTTTAACAAAAAATGAAACCCTTTGGGGGTGGGGTGGAGTCAAGGCCCCCTTGGCCTCTCCTCTAAATACACCATTGGTAAAACCACTGGTCAAGACAGTGATTCGCCACCCCGGTAGCGCAGTGGTCTAAGCACTGGCTCCTGACCATTCGTCCGAGAATGGTCCGGGTTCGAATCCCGTGAGGTATGGATGTTGTGTTTGTCTTACGGTACTGGCTCCCACCCTTCCCTAGAACCAGTGACCCTAAGTTAGGGATGGGTGACTGCTTATAGCCCATTGAGTTGTTTACGGTGATCGTTAAATCTTCAATAATAAAAAAAAACAAAAAACGGCGGTTCTCCGCTGTGTTCCTATTTCGTTTCGTATCCAACACAATGATTTTGTCACTATTACAAATAAACCACGGCCACCCCAGTTCCAACATACTTACAGTTTTTTTTTTAATTGGAGGTTTAACGACCACCGTGAGCAACTCAATGGGCTATAAGCAGTCGCCCGTCCCTAATTTAGGGTCACTGGTTCCAGGGAAGGGAGAGAGCCAGTGCCGTAAGACAAACACAACATCCATGCCTGACCGGGATTCGAACCCGGACCCCTTACGGACGAATGATCAAAGGCCAACGCCTTAGACCACTGCGCCACCGGGGCGGCATACTTACAGTTCAGTCACTCCTCTCGTAACCGCGATTTGGTTAAGATTTTAAGTCACCGTTCCTTTTTTTATTGCAGGTTTAACGACCACAGTGAGCAACTCAACGGGCTATAAGCAGTCGTCCATCCATAATTTAGGGTCACTGGTTCCAGGGAAGGGAGAGAGCCAGTGCCGTAAGACAAACACAACATCCATGCCTCACGGTATTCGAACTCGGACTCCTTTCGGACTAATGATAAAGGGCAATCGCTTAGATCACTGCGCCATCGGGGCGGCTCATCGTTACTTCCGGACAGGGTTTTAAAAAAAAAAGTGCAGGAGCCCTGAGAGCGGGATGAGATCAATACTACCGCAGCGAAGCCACAATTATTGGAATCGGCAAAGTTTGCCCATCACTATTTCGTATTAAATGTAGAATTAGTGACTGATATTGCGTCTTCAAAGCCTTTAGAGAATGGATATTTGATTTTGACTGCGCGATCTCTCTCGTGGTTTCGGGCGTGCAAAAGAAACGTGGATTTTGGAGCTCCGGTGGGCTCTGGCTAATATTTAAATATTCGCCAAAAATGGAAAAGTACCGGAACAGCACTCTGGTGAGGTCAGGCCCAAATTAATCCCTGCTTCTGGGTAACTTTACTGTGGCTGCTATGAGAGTGAAATCACTAGGGCAAAGATTTTTATGACCTAAAAATTGCTAGAATGTGCCCTATGAAAAATGTGTTCATGCCCCAAAAAGCTTAAAAAAATGCCCTATAAAACAAAAAATGACATAACAAATACACATCTAGTTTTTATTTCGTTGCGAAACTAATTAATTTAAAAAAAGAATAGATGCATCAAACAAAATAAAAAGAATCTGAAAAATATATTTCAATTTGCTGACTGTCGCTGTGTCACCTAAAATTCTTTATTTTACTAAAGAACACATGACCCATAAAACAAAGTAAAGAAGAAACAAAAAAATACGAATTAATTGTTTTACAGTTTCTGTGCCAAACTGAAATTTTATCCCAAAACATGCCCTTGTGCGACAAAAAACAAAAACAAAAAAACATTAAAAATGCAATTTAACTTTTTACAGTTACTGTACCAAACTAAGCCTTTTTTTTTGTTAACAAAATATAAAATACATGAACATGCAACTTAAATTTGCTGACGATTCCTGTGCCAGACTGAAAGAATTTCACTAAAAAAATTTGTTTGAATATTTTTAAGTTTGCCATAGCAAACTGAAAGTTTTTATTTCATCAGTTCAGAACTGCAATGCACATCAAGAAACCATGTGCAAATTTTCAAAAGAAAATCAATTTCCATTGTCTGCCAACAAAGCTTTAAACATTGAAAAGCTCCTTTCCACTTCCACTGAAACCATAGGAGCATTCCTGAAATAAACTGTCCCTTCATTCAAAAGTCTCCTGAAATTTTGTTATCTATGCCGTTTACAACTTTCTTCGTCGAATCTATTTCATGCACTAATAGCACTGCTGACTTCTCCAAGAAAGTAATGGCACCAGGCAAAAATCCAAAATTCGACTTCATGTCGGTAAATTTACCTGCAATTTCAAGTTCAGAAAGGCGCAACTTTAATTGAGGCCAATTCACTGCTGTCAAACTAGTCGATCTTCTTCATCCAAGAAATTCACCAAAAAAATGCTCTTTTTATTGAAAATACCAAAACATGCAAAATAATGATTTAAAACTAACAAAAAAAAATGTCTTAAAATGACCAAAGAAAAAAAAAACCCTGAAAAATGCCATATCCTATAAAAATCATGAATAAATGCAAAAAAATGCCTGAACAGAGGTACTTGAATCAGCGTATTTTTGTATGAAACACATTTGTATACAATTGAACAGCTTTTTCGTATTACTAAAAAACATTTGCAAAAACATAAAAATTCTAGCACTAGAAATCACTTATTAAGCACACCTCTACTTAAGTTGCCTCAGAAGAAAAACTTTGTCAAATAACCCTGTCCGCTGTCCGGAACTCATGCGATCAGCTTATTTGGAGAAATGGCACCACCGCCACTGTTTATGTTTTATTTGGAACCTACCATCCACAACTGAAAAATCGAATTCAATAATGTGCACGTATGCTTTTGCGATGCGATTAAAAAAAATCACCTTGGTGATTAAAATTTCCCCTATTTGTATTAAAATTTCCCATATTCGTATTAAAATTTCCCCTATTTGTATTAAAACTTCACCTATTTGTATTAAAATTTCCCCTATTTGTATTAAAATTTCCCCTATTTGTATTTAAATTTAACCTATTTGTATTAAAATTTCACCTATTTGTATTAAAATTTCCCCTATTTGTATTAAAATTTCACCTATTTGTATTAAAATTTGCCCTATTTGTATTAAAATTTCACCTATTTATATTAAAATTTCACCTGTTTGTGTTTAAAATTCCCCCTATTTGTATTAAAATTTCACCTATTTGTATTAAAATTTCCCCTATTTGTATTAAAATTTCACCTATTTGTATTTAAAATGTCTCCTATATGTATTAAAATTTCACTTATTTGTATTAAAATTTCACCTATTTGTATTAACATTTCCCCTATTTGTATTAAAATTTCCCCTATTTGTATTAAAATTTCCCCTATTTGTATTTAAAATTTCCCCTATTTGTATTAAAATTTGACCTATTTGTATTAAAATTTCACCTATTTGTATTAAAATTTCACCGATGCCATTGACATTTCACCTTGATGGGCTTAAAGAAAAGTTGGGTGGTCTTCATATCACTCGTAACTTTGTGTGAACTCAGTATCTTCAATGAGAAGTACAAAGGGCATCCTGAAAGTAACGCGTCCGTCGTCCCTCATAAGACTTTTTATTTGTAGCAGCAAAAATGTGAAACTCGGTGGCAAAATACTTAGACATATTGTTAATAATGCTAGCCTATTCAAAGTATTCTCCATCACTTTTTATACATTTCCGCTATCTTTAAACCCATTGTTAAAATTAATTTTGGAAAAATTCCTGAGGCTGTCGTTTCATTCATGAGTTCACAGCCAGTTTAACGTCTGCCACATTGTCGAAACGTTCCCAACGAAGGGAGTTTCTCAAAGAGTCAAACAGGAAAAAATCTGAGGGAGCCAAATCAGTATTGTAGGGGGTTGGGGCATCATCGTCTACCTCATTTTGGCAACAGCCTGTAAGGTCTCCATTGAGGTGTGGAGACGTGCGTTATCATGGTGTTAAACAACACTATGAAGTGGAATGTCACGTCTTTTCCTTCTGATAGCTTCCTTTAGCTTCTTCGATGTCTGCACATAGTGAGCACTGTTTATTGTTGCAACTCCTGGATGGTGACACGACGATTAGCTGTGATGAGGACTTTCACTCGTTGCCTGTTGGCATCTGTTACTGCAGTTGCGGGTCTTCCACTCCGCTGTTTATCCGACACTGAACTTTCTGCCTTTCCAAACCTCTTCATCCATCTTCGGACATTACTGATATCGATTGTGGCAGCTCCGTACACCGCTAGGAGTCTTCTGTGGATTTCTGGAGCGTCACATTCCTTTTTTTCCAGAAATTCTATTACGGCTCGCTGCATTTCTCTGTCATTCATGATCTTTATTTCCGATTGTGGAAACAAAATTGGTTCCACATTGGTAACATATAGTACACACGTTAGTGCAGTTTCATTAAAATCACTTCAAAATTTCAAAAGTTATTAATGAGGAGGCATTACTATCAGAATGCTGCTTGCATATATGCAGGTTCAGTATCTTCAAATAAGAAGTATTATAACCACATGAAATTCACAAAGGGAACTCCTTAGAGTTTTTCATTGGTGTTACCTGATCGTCGCCAGATCCTGTGTCTCCTTCAGACCAGGGTTCTGATGGACCATTACCATCGTTGCCTGCTAAGCCTCCAACATTGAGACCGTGCGTAGAAGACGCCGGAGAAAAGATACACTCTCCCTAGAATAAATAAATTAATAAATAAACGTGTACTAAACATGAAGCTCAAGTTAAGCGTTATTCTTATTATAATACTTCCTATTAAATGCTACACCGTACAATGCAAAATTTAGTTTAGTGTCTCACGTTTCAACAACATAGCATTTTAGTTTACAGAAAAATAGCGAAAAATTTGCTCCATGCTCAGTTTCTAAAGCACATGGCAATCATATAATTTTTAGAAAGCAAATACTATCGAGAACTGCTATACATTATGAGGTATTTCTCATACACTATATGATCAAAAGTATTCGAACATTCCTTATGAGTAGTGGATTTGCTCATTTATGTCACAGACGCGGCTCAAACAGGTATAAAAAAACGAATACGGCATGGCACGCATCATACACAAGCATGATTAATAGCATGAACTTGGCCTGACAAGCATGAACAATAATGAACATGGATTGGCAAGCATGAACAATAATGAACATGGATTGGCAAGCATGAACAATAGAAAGAACGTGACCTGGCAAACATCATAGACAATCACGAGAAATACAATGAACGTGGCCTGGCAAGAATCCTGGAAAAGGATTAACAAAAGGATTAAAGTGGCCTGGCAAGCATCATAGAAAAGGATGAACAAAAGGATTAAAGGGGCCTGGCAAGCATCATAGACGAACATGAACAATAGAATGAACGTGGCCTGGCAAGCATCAGAGACAAACATGAATAATAGAATGAACGTGGCCTGGTGAGCATCATAGACAAGCATGAATAATAAAATGAATGTGACTTGGCAAGCATCATAGACAAGCATGAACAGTGGCCTGGCAGGCACCATAGACATACATGAACAATACATGAATGTGGCCTGGCAAGCATTATAGACAAGAATGAACAGAATGAACAGAATGAACGTGGCCTGACAAGCATAATAGACAAGCATGAACAACAGAGTGAACGTGGTCTGATAAGCATCATAGACAAGCACGAACAATAGAATGAACGTGGCTTGTCAAGCATCATAGACAAGCATGAACAATAGTATGAACGTGGCTTGGCAAGCATCATAGACAAGCATGAACAATAGATAAACGTGGCCTGCCAAGCATCATAGATAAGCACGAACAATAAAATGTTCCGTACTGCAGATCTCAGTGATTTTCTGTATGGCACAATTTTAAGATTCCATTTTAGGAACAAGTCAGTTTGGGAAATTTCTTCCCTGCTTCAGCTGCCTCCGATCAACAGAAAGGGATGCTGTTGTGAAATGGGAACACCAGGGAGTAACAACAGCTCAATCGCAACCTGGTAGGCCTCGTAATATGAAAGAGTGGGATCGTCGAATGTTGAAGCGAGTGGGGCAACCAAGTCGCCTGTCTTTGATTGCAACACTTACCATCGAGTCCTAAAATTTCTATGGAAGCAACGCCAGTACC
The DNA here is from genome assembly GCA_039090855.1 of Macrothele yani. NCBI lineage: Eukaryota > Metazoa > Arthropoda > Arachnida > Araneae > Macrothelidae > Macrothele > Macrothele yani. The sequence goes on along the minus strand of CM077013.1, from coordinate 112,521,136 downwards.
ACAGCGGTTTATAAAGAGCTGATAGGATAGGTTTCCCTGGCCAAGCAGCCGCCGCACACAAGTCTAAAATCATCAAGATCAACGCCAAGCGTAAGGCTGGAGTTTTACAGAGCAAAGCGTCTCTGGAGCAGTGGAAATGTGTTCTCTGGAGTGATGAATCACGCATCACCATCTGGCAGTTCGATGGACGAGTCTGGGTGTAGAGGATGCCAGCTTAATTCTACATACCCGACAGTGTTTTGCCAACGGTGGTGGAAGATACATCCTGTCTGGAGCTGTTTTTCAAGGTTTGGGCCGACTTCCCAGCGCTTGAGAATCTTAAAGCTGCGGCCTAAATGCCTTTCTCCACAATTCTGTGCTCTCAAAATTATGGCAACAGTTTGGTTAAGGTCCTTTCCCTTACAGACAAAATGATGACCGTTTCCCCAAAGAGAGGTCCGTGCGGAAATGGTTTGATGAGATGAAAGAACTTGACTGTCCTGAACAGAGCCCAGATATCAACCCCATGGAATACCTTTTGGATGAATAGGAACTCTGACTGCGAGACAGGCCGATCCTCCTGACATCGTGACTGACGTGACCAGGGAAAGAATTTTCGGGGAGGGTTTTGAATTTGAAAAGTAATTTTCACCGCACGTTATACATATGTTGAGTTATTTTCTCTGTCACATTTTTGGACATTAAATTCTTCTATGTAATACATGCCACTTTTTCAAATACCGACTTATATGCTATGCTACTACCACTAAAAGCGTTGTCCCTAATAAGATTTTTATTTGTAGCAGCAAAAATGTGAAACTCGGTGGCAAAATACTTAGACATATTGTTAATAATATTAGCCTATTCAAAGTATTGTCCATCAATTTCTACACATTTCCTCTATCTTTGAACCCATTGGCAAAATCCATTTTGGAAAACTTCCTGAGGCTGTCGTTTCACCCATGGGTTCACAGCCAGTTTAACGTCTGTCACATCATCGAAATGTTCCCCACGAAGGGTGTTTTTCAAAGGGACAAACAGGAAAATGTCTGAGGGAGCCAAATCAGGACGGTACGGGGGTTGGGGAATCACCGTCCACCCCATTTTGGCAATAGCCTATTAAGTCACCATTGAGGTGTGGAGACGTGCGTTATCATGGTGTAAAACAACACTGTGAAGTAGAATGTCATGTCTTTTCCTTTTGATAGCTTCCTTTAGCTTCTTCAATGTCTGCACATAGTGAGCACTGCTTATTGTTGCAACTCCTGGATGGTGACACGACGATCAACTGTGATGAAGTCTTTCACTCGTTGCCTGTTGGCATCTGTTACTGCAGTTGCGGGTCTTCCACTCCGTTGTTTGCCCGACACTGAACTTTCTCCTTCTTAAACCCTTTTCATCCAGCTTCGGACATTACTGATATCGATTGTGGCAGCTCCATACACCGCCAAGAGTCTTCTGTGGATTTCTGACGCCTCAGATCCCTCTTTTTCCAGAAATTCAATTATGGCTAACTGCCTTTTTCTGTCATTCATGACTTTTATTTTCGATTGTGAAAAACCTTTGTTCCCACATTGGCAATATATCATAGTACATGTTAGTGCAGTTTCATTAAAATCACTTAAAAATGTCAAAAGCTATTAAAGTGAAGGCATTACTATCAGGATGCCTTTTGTATATGGATCCATCTACCTTCACTCTATTTAAGTACGGGGTATGCCTCAATATCTCTTTTTTATTAAATTGTTATGTGTACAGACTAAATAAAGAATTATAGGATTATATACTGTATATTAAATTATTTTTGTTTTCTTTCCTTACACGTAATACAGCTGCTTGTCATGACGTGCAGTAGCAGAAAGCTCAAAGTAGTAATTTTATGTCGGCCTATAGCACAAAGGCTAGCCGTCGCTCTTTTTCTTCAACAAATCTATTGACGGCATCTTCGGGACTGATGTATCCCTCTGGATACTCATAAGATCTAAGACAATTAGCCTCTCTTGCCCTGCGAAGTTTCCCAAGAATGTTTTCAAATGCCCGAGGGATGAAAAGCTTCGTTCTGGGGGTAGTAGTTGAACAAGTTAGTAAAATCATGCAATGCATTGATTATGATACGCTTTCCAACATACTAGAAATCATTACTCAAGTTATGAGGAAAATGGCTGTGGAATAAATCTCACTCCTGTGCCCTGACCTTTGATCCCGTTCCGATTATAATCAACAAAACTGGTTCAGTATACCTCCGAAATAACATGATAAAGTTTTGTCGCAATCGAAGCAATTTTACGTAAGTTATGACGCACAAGGGCTATGGAATAGATCCCGTTTCTGTGTCCCAACCGTTGACCCCATTTCGTCCATTTTCAACAGGATTCGTCCCCAGGCAGGTCCCTACAACATACTAACATTTCATACAAATCGAAACATTTTTACGTAAGTTATGACGCATAATGGCGATGGAAGTAATTCCGCTCCTATGTCCTGACCTTTAACCCCCATTTCGCCAATTTTCAATAGGGTTTGTCCCTAGGTGATCCCCTACCACTACTAAAATTTAATCGAAATCGAACTTTTTTTACGTTAGTTATGACGCATAAGAGCAGTGGAATGGATCACGCTCCTATGTCCTGACATTTGACCTCATTTCGTTTACTTTCAATAAGGTTCCGTCACAGGTGTTCCCCTACCACATACTAAACTTTCATCGAAATCGAACGATTTTTACGCGAGTTATCGTGCGGACGAACACACACACACAACGCGTGACGTAATAAGGCAGATGGGAATCGCGACCATCTGCTCGCAAGAGTGTGACGTTATAAAACTTTAATATGATACACACAACGCGTTACGTAATGAGACAGATGGCGTGACCGCGCGCCAACATCTAATAGGACGACGCCATGACACTATACTAAAAACGTGGTAATTCGGGGTGGTTATTTAACCCACTAAACGAATTTTCCTAAAGTTGAGATCAAGCTAAATCGATTTCTAGTACCAGAAAACGGTAGGTTAACGACTTTCATCAAAATCCTTAGAGCCGTTTTCAAAATAAAATTTACATACATACAAGAATTGCTCCTTTAAAGTGAACGTCACGTAATTTTGCTTCCTGTACTTCGAATGGAAAAATTTCTGTACACATTTTCTTCCCAATTAATGCGTTCCCAAGGATGAAAATTTGAACATCAATTAAAATATCTTCATTTATAACTTGCAATACTTAATATTTTCTAAAACATAACCACGATTATGTAATCCAACATTTGTTTGTCTACTGACGTCATGAAAATACAGGTCACGCCATCTTTTTTCTGGACAATTAATGCGTTCACAAGGACGAAAATTTGAACATCGATTAAAATAGATTCATTTTATAACTTGGAATACCTAATAACATAACCATAATTATGCAATCCAACATTTGTTTGTCTAATGACGCCATCAAAGTACATGTCGCGCCATCCTTTTTCTGGTTTCAACACCACCAAAGGAAAATTTATTGATTTTTAATATAATTATGGTTATGTTTTAGAAAATATTAAGTATTCCAAGTTATAATATGAAGTTAGTTTAATCGATGTTCAAATTTTCATCCTTCGGAACACATTAATTGTGAAGGAAATGTGTACAAAAGTTTTTCCATTGGAAGTATAGGAAGAAAAATTACTTGACGTCCACCTTAATAATATGGGATAAGAGCGATGGAATGGATCGCAATCCTATGTCCTGACCTTTGACCCCATTTCGTCCGTTTTCAATAGGGTTCGTCCCCAGGTGGTCCCCTACCATATACTGAAATTTCATCGAAATCGAGCCATTTTTACGCACGGTATGACGCATAAGGGCAATGGAATGCATCCCGCTCTTATGACCTGACCTTGGACCCCAATTCAACCATTTTGAATAGGGTTCGTCCCCAGGCGGTCCCTTACCATATACTAAAATTTCATTGAAATCGAACCATATTTACGCAAGTTATGACGCATAAGTGCAATGGAATGGATCCCGCTCCTACATCGTGACCTTTGACTCCATTTGTCCCACTTTCAGTAGGGTTCGAGCCCTAAAATTTCATCGAAATCGAACCATTTTTACGCCTGTTATCGTGCGGACAGACGGACGGACTGACGGACAAAGCTGGAGCATCTACGCTTCTTCAACCTACGGTTGGAAAGCGTAAAAAGGAAGAGTACTGCGCACCTTTAACAGGAAACGAACATTCGGGAACAGATTTTGGTTACAATGAGACAATGAGTCAATGGCTATACTAGGACGCTCGTTTCTTGGTGTGGTGTTCTAATTTCTTTTCCACAAATTCATCTCCGACGTGAGAGAATCATTATCCAAAAAAAGTATTATCCAGGGATACTGGTGGTTCCGGTAATTGGATGTGTGCGTGTAAAATAAAGAGCTCTGTCGATTTGCTAGCAAACATTTATATAATTATTTTATTTTAGAGACATTTTAAATACTTCGGGGAGGGATTAAACCCTCAAAACCCTTTCCTGGCTACGGCCCTGGACCTAAGTATTGCTCTTGAGGCAGAACGGAAAGCAATTTCCGTAGCTACGTACCAAAATCTAGAGGAAAGCAATCCTATGTCCTGACTTCGTGTCAGTGGAAAAATACCAGCAACGGGGGGACTAACTCGATATTAATTCCTTTCCCGCTACAGAGAGTTTGTGGATAGACAAGTGTAGGAACACTTCTGATCAGATAATGTATATCTAAGGCTTCCCAGCAGAGTGGGGGCTGTGATAGCAGCAAAGGATGGACCAACTCAATATTAATTCCTTTCCTATTACAGAAAGTTTGAGGATAGACAAGTGCCTGTGTCATAATCAGTGTTGCCAGTTTGGGAAAAAAGTACCTAAAGTTAGGGAATTTTCGATTAGAGTAAGTGACAAAAATAGTATTTTGGGATTAGCGACCTTTTATTTTTAGGGGATTTTGTTGTGTTTTAACGACTTCAGTGATTTTTTTTATATTTAAGATTTCAAGCACTTAAAATTTAGTTTTTGAATCAGGATAATATTTTCTTCACTTTCAGTAGGTCTAATAAATACACTGAAGAGCAATTGAATTAGAGATACCTGTCTAGTAACGTGTAGCACCACATTTCGGCCTGATGACGGCGGCGAATCGTCTCGGCATGGACTCCACAAGACACCGGAAGCGTTGGGAAGTCATACGGATCCACGACCCCTGAACAAGCTCCCACAGTTCACGAAGATTTCATGGAGGGGGTTCAGAGTCTCGATGGCATCCCAGATGTGCTCGATGGGATTGAGGTCAGGTGACCTAGCTGGCCAAGGAAGCTAGGTCACGTCGATGGAGTGTTCATCTAACCATTCGGATACAATTCGGGGGTGATGGCACGGTGAATTGCGTTGGTGCAGGATGAGGTCCCCAGTGGGATGTTGAAGACGCACAAACGGGAGCAAATGGTCGTCCAGGATATCCCGGTAACGTTGACCTGTGAGGGACGATGTCACACGTACCAGCGGTTCCATTTCAGTCCACGTAAACAGTCCTCAGACTAGAATGCCACCCCCACCAGCTTGAAGAGTACCCTGTCAGCAAGAAGGATCCATCGCTTCATGTGGTTTGCGCCGTACTCGTATCCCGCCATCCGCACGTACCAACGTGAATCTCGACTCATCAGTCCAGACAACATACATGTCTAGGGTCCAGTGGCGATGTTCCCGCGCCCGTGCTAATCCTTGCACCCAGTGGTGTGCTGTCAGCAGCGGTACCCGTCGAGGGACGATGGTTTCTGTACACCATAGCGAGGAAATGGTTCTGGATGGTGTGGCTGCTTATACGTTTTTGTGCAGCAGCGTTAAATTGTCAAGTGATTTCTTGCACTGTGGCCCGTCTACCCGCTGTTACAATGCGAGCTAGCCGACGATGACCCCGCTCATCCACACGCTGTTGTCCACGGAAGTTGGCCCTTGCAGGGATGGTTTTACCGGATTCGATGTACTCACGGTGCACCCGTGACACAGTGGCTCGTGAAAATCCCAGTGCCTGCACGACTTCCGAGATGGAGTGACCCATTCGTCGGGCCCCGACAATTTGCCCACGATCAAATGCGCTTAGATCCTTCGACTTACCCATACTGCGTCCGACTCTTACTTATTTTCGTCGCATCACTCCTTATATTGTCGGATCACTGCATACGCAATGTCGTCTCCGTTTACAGTGCCGCCCACAGCGCCACATTTGCATAACGCCAGCTGTCTCTAATTCAATTGCTCTTCAGTGTATAACTGTGAATCTTAATGCTCGGAAAAATAACCACGAAGATGACTAACTGAATTAAAAAATTATCTATGGTAAGAGTTATTAGCCGTGCCAGACGATTCTCGTTTTGTCATTGCGCAGTTGTTTAAGGTACGTCTGCATTTCGTCATACAACTATGCAGGTGAGTGATTCAGAGTTAAGAATTGAAATGAGTTGCGCAATGAAATGTTGCTATCGTTTGGGTAAAACGGCCGTAGAAACAGTTGATTTAGTGATTACAAAGATAATTGTTCGGGTGAGTCAACGATTTTTAGATGGCACCATGATTTCGAAAAAGGGCGTTTGTCGGCAGAACTTTCTTCTAGGCCTGGTCGACCTCAAGGTGTTGTTACGGAACGTGTTGTTAACACTGATTGGGAAATCCTGCAAGAAGGTCGACGAATGACGTGTGAAGACATAGCGGTGCGTGATGAGTGGAAACAAATTATCATACAGGATCCAAACTTTCAAAACACAGTAATAACTGCCGATGAAACATGGGCACACTATTTCGACACCCTCACGAAGTGCGCAAGGAGTATTTGGAAACACACAGGCTTGCCTCCTGCAAAAAAAAAAAAAAGTCCGAAACCAAATCAGCTGGAAGGGTGATGATGATAATTTTCTTTGATCGTAAAGGTGTAGTCTACCAGCATGCCGTTCCACCACAAATTACCGTCAATGCTGAGTATTACATTTCAGTCTTGAAGCATCTGCGACGACACATATCGATTAAGTGATCGGAGCTGGTGGGCAAGGGGACCCTACACCATGATAACGCCCGCCCACATGTGGCTGCTTGTGTTCAACAGTTTCTTACGAAATGCAGAATTTAAATCATGCCACAGCCTGCCTACAATCCTGATCTCTACCAGGCGGTTTCTCGTTGTTTCCAACACTGACGGAGAAAATCTGTGGCTCAACAGGTTCCACAAAATGCCTTCACCACATGCTTTGAAAAGTGGACTGAACGATGGGACCATTGCATGTCATCCAGGGGAAGATACTTTGAGAAAGAATAACATATATTTTTCTGTACCTATATTTCTTCATTGTGTATGATTTTACTCTCAGTTTTTACGGAACGGCCGTTGTATATACAAATGACATATAAGATTCACTTTTTTATATTATTAATTTTAAGTATCAAATAAATAAATAATAATTAATAATGCAGCATTAAATTTTAGATGACACATGGATAAGTATATACAAAAATTTAACCAACTTAAAATCTAATTTTTAGGAACTTTTTTCACTTTTGGAGACACTGATCATAATAGATTGTATATGATAGTAATATCTTATCACCGGCGAGTTTTCTTTTCGCAGTCATAATATGAAGGTTATGAAGAATAACTTTTTGCCGGTAATGGTATTCAAAGTACTCACGTCTTCTTACTCCGGAGCGGCTATTCTCCCAACTGAACTACACCGACAGGCTTACTGCTGCTACCTTGTTAACTCATGTGTCACGTACGCCACGTCACGCAGTACGTTACGTGATATGAAGCCCCGTTGAGAAAGACGGGGCCACGAAATCGCAGAGTTCGTGTCAGTGGACAATGTTCGAAGGTCCATTTCATTGTAGAATGATTAATTTTATTCATTATGTGCATTGTGTAAAAGATTCTTCACATAACATTTTTAAACCGAACGATTCATTTTCGTTCAGGTATCATATAATCTCCTTGCCGCTAGTCGGATTCAAACTCATGTCTTCTTACTCCGGAGCAGCTGTTCTCCCAACTGAACTACGCCGGCAGGTTCATCGCTGCTTCATTATCGATTTTACTCATGCGTCACCTCAGCAGAGATGGAAACGGGTCAGGGGTCACCGGGTCGATAATATTTTGCGGGTCAAACAGGTCGGGTCAAGGTGTTCCTGACCGTTTTATTTTTGAAAAGAAAAAAATATTTCAAAAAACCCTTCCGAGGTCTTTGAAATAATTAGAGCTGCAGAGTGTGATCCAGGAACTTGCTCAGAAGGGTAAAGAAATGGGATTAAAAATGAAATTTCAGAAGACAAAACTGTTGTACAATGCTTTTACAAGGAATGAAGATTTATCCGTTGATGGGGAAAAGCTAGAGATGACCAATTCTTACAAATACCTTAGCCAGAAGATATCAAGCAAGGTTCACATTGATGAAGAAACTAATTGGCGTATAAAACTTGGATGGAGAGCTTTTGGAAGAAATAGTACTAATTTAAAGAGCAATATGTCATGTTTTATAAGAAAACTGTTTAATCAATGCATCCTTCCAGTACTTACATATGGAGTAGAGACGTGGACCTTAACTAAAAAAGACATACAAAGACTGCGGACAACTGAAAGCAGCATGGAAAGACGCATGCTTGGTGTAACTAAGAAAGTTAAGAAGAGGAACTCGTGGATAAGGAAAATAACAAGAGTGGAAGACATCAAGATCAAATTAAAATCCCTGAAATGGCAATGGGCTATACATACTGCAGGGAGAACGGACCACCGATGAACAACCGAAATTTTAGACTGGATTTCAAGGGACAGGAAAAGACCCAGAAGAAGACCTCGTGGGAGATGGGTGGATGAAGAAGACTGGCCCAAGACAGTCTGTTGTGGAAAGAACTTGGGGTGACTTTCATCCAGCAGTGGATTGACAATAATGATTGAAAGCGATGATAACATGGTACATAGATACATCAAAAGAAACAAAAAGAGGCATGCCGATCTTTCTATGCCGCGAATACGCTATCTGGGCTCTATTCCTCACGTACCAAATATTTCCTATAAACTCAAGAACGCGCTCAGAAAGGTGAACCTCTGTGTCGGCATAAGATCTCCGACACTTTTATATGCTATGCTTAAGCGAAATACTGACGAGCTCCCACTTTCCAACGAAGCAGGTGTTTATGCCATCCCTCTACAATATCCGGATGGCTCCAAGCGATAATACATTGGGATGACCAAACGTTCATTTAGAATTAGAGTCAACGAGCATAAGAGGGACATAAAGAACGGCAAATTAATCACGGCCGTATCCAGAGAAGTCCAGTTCAAGTCCGCCGATCCTTTATGGGATGACATAAAGAAATTAGCTGCCTACTCTACTCCTAAATCCACTGCCATTCGGGAAACATTGGAGATCATTACCAACGATGAGGCCTGCAATGATAGCGTCTCGCTAGAATTACCACGAATTTGGAACCAATTCTTCAAATAATGAATGCCTTTTGTTTTCCTCCAAGGGTTCCGCGTGCAAAACGAACATGATGTCTTGTGTTTTTATTAAATAATTACGTTCGCACTCTTCGTTTATTGTCAAGTCAACTCACCGCGTTCAAATTGTTGAAACGTTCTATTATCCTGTTTGCAGTTTGCTGTCTACCTTCCTTGAGAAAGTCATCTGGTTGATGTGCGAAAGCTTCGAAACCTTGATTTTATCTACACCAATAAATTCGGATAACTAGTATAGTTGTACTATCTTATAGATATATTCGAGTTTATAGCCCAAAGCAGATTTGTCTCCGGGTCAGATCCGGGTCGGGTCCAATTATGTGACTGCCGGGTCGGTTCCAGGTCCAACATATTTGAACCGGTAATCTTACATACAGCTGTCTCGGCACGATGTATAACACTTTCATCTAATACACGCAAGCCTCAGAAGAATAAAATATTTATTTACATCTAAAACCAGTATGTACAGATAAAAGCAACTTAAAAGAAACAGGCAAGATATTTCGAGTCTTCACAAGACTCATTATCAAGCCAAAGTGCAGCCCAATGGGCAGTGAACAAGTCTCTATATGTACAAGTAAGCGACCGTCACGCTTCTGTAACTATAGCAACATATAGGTGTACATAGAAATGAACTTTCCCGACATTTAATCTAAGTATCCTGTAGTTTTAATGTTCTAACATATTGACGCCAAGGTAATGGTAAATTACTGGGTAGGTCTTCATTGCAACATAGATCATCAAACCATGTGATAAATAATGATTCCATGAAAAATGTATCTCGTTTATTTTTGGTAAAAGCCAGATGATTCACGTTTTCCCAACGTGGGGTATATTTGCCTTCGGCTACCAAACGTGCAATGGCTGTAGTCGTTGCTCCTGTTTTGATATCGTACTTGTGTTCCGAAACCCGGACACCTATCGTCTGAAGTGTGGATCCAATATAGGAACACAAACATGGTATATATTACAGTACATGCCATTGTATCCAGAGCTTTCCAATGACCAATCTGGGACATATATTGGCTCCACACTTCGGACAATAGGTGCCCGGGTTTCGGAGCACAAGTACGATATCAAAACAGGAGCAACGACTACAGCCATTGCACGTTTGGTAGCCGAAGGCAAATACACCCCACGTTGGGAAAACGTGAATCATCTGACTTTTACCAAAAATAAACGAGATACATTTTTCATGGAATCATTATTTATCACATGGTTTGATGATCTATGTTGCAATAAAGACCTACCTAATAATTTACCATTATCTTGGCGTCAATATGTTAGAACATTAAAACCACCGGATACTTAGATTAAATGTCGGGAAAGTTAATTTTTATGATTACACCATATGCACACCTTGATGTTTCTATAGTTACAGAAGCATGACGGTCACTTACTTGTACATATATAGTCTTGTTCACTGCACATTGGGCTGCACTTTGGCTTCATAATGAGTTTTGTGAAGACTCGAAAGATCTTGCCTGTTTTTTAAAGTTGCTTTTATCTGTACATCCTGGTTTTAGATGTAAATAAATATTTCATACTTCAGAGGCTTCCGTGTATTAGATGAAAGTGTTATACACTGGTGTGCAAAAATTAAGGACGAAGAGGCGAAATTAGCATAACAGCGGAACGAGCAGGCAGTACTGACCGAAAGACCACTCAGGAGATACACTAGGGTCCGGTACGGTAGGGCATGCGCATATATGCAGCATGACGTAGGGGGGGTCGGAAGGGTATAAACCACACGGGCGGTGTACGCTCAGCAATTCGGTGAAAGCTATTGCACGGTGTACATCGGTTTGAACGACGTCGAGTTGCTGCCACCGTGTAATATGACCAACAGGCAATCCAGTAGATGATATCTGGATGACTTTACCCGAGGTCGCATCATTGGGAAGTTGGAAGAAGGTCGAAGTGGGACTAGTGTAGCCGAGGTGTTCGGGATCGCTCGCAGCATCATTTCACGAGCTTGGAGAGCATTTCAAACGACAGGAACAGCTGTCCGAGAGTTTAGCAGTGGTCGCCCACGAGCAACCACGGCGGCGGACGACCGGTATATTGTCCTACAGGCGAGAAGAGACAGACGGCAGACAGCGGGAGAAATCGCAAGGCACATGCAACAGACAACTGGACGTCCGTTATCGCGTTTTACCGTGGCCAGGAGGCTGCACAAAGGTGGTCTATTTGCAGGACGACCAGTACGGTGTGTGCCATTAACGCCTGCTCATCGGAGACGGCGATTTCTGTGGTGCCAGGAACACAAGAACTGGACACATGAGCACTGGGGTCGAGTTCCTTTGACGGATGAGAGCTGATTTAGTCTGACGAGCGATCTGGACGTATACACATCTGGAGAGAGCAGGGAACACGCAATCACACCTCCAAGATTATCGAAAGGGACCGGTTTGGAGGTGGCGGAGTTCTCGTTTGGGGCGTTATCATGCTTGGTAGCCGTACTCACCTCCACATCTTCCAAGGAGGTTCAGTCACTGGTGTCCACTATTGTGCCGAGGTTCTCCGGCCTCACGTGCGTCTGTTCACAGGTGCTGTGGGTCCTGAGTTCCTCTTCATGGACGACAACGCTACACCTCATCTTACAGTGGCTGTCGCAGAGCTGTTGGAGAATAAAGATATTCAACGCATGGATTGGCCCGCAAGGTCCCCGGACCTAAATCCAATCGAACACGTATGGGACCTTCTCGGGAGACGCTTGGCAGCACGTCACCAGCCGCCAGCAACGATTCCGCAGCTGCGATTGGCGCTACAAGAGGAATGGGCCGCGATGACTCAACAGCTTCTTGACAAACTCGTCCTCAGCATGGACAGACGCTGTAAATCCTGCAACGCAGTCAGGGGTGATCATATACCGTACTAAAGACTGGATTTTTCTTGGCAGCTGCCTGTCACATGGACGTTTCTGTCTTCTGTCCAGTTGTGCTCGAAGCTACCTTTTCAATAAAGTGCCTTTGTATCCTTTGGATTCCTTGTTTTGACGGTTTTGCTTACTTGTTCCATATTCTTACATCTTGGCGATCTTATGGTATGATTTGAGTCGATGTGGATCACTTCTGCACGACGTTACATTCGAAAAACCGTCTCGTCCTTAATTTTTGCACGCCAGTGTGCATCGTGCCGAGACAGCTGTATGTAAGATTAACGCTATGATTGCACGAGATATATTGTCTCTTCATATTTGACCCGTTTCCAACAGTAGTTTGTTATCTACGTCATGCCGCGTAGAACTTTACAAAGTACACTTAGTAAAAGTAAAGTGGCAGCTCAAAGTATGTCAAGTAATGTATTAAAAACATACGTTAATGTATCACATATTGACAATGTTTCTTGTATTTCATTCATTCTGTTTTGCATGAAACACTGAAACTTCCGCAAAGCAGACATATATAGTCGTCTAACAAACTTGTTTTAAATTCAAACCTTCTTTCTTTCGATTCCAGGAACACTTGAGCTGCTAAAGAACACTATGTTATCATCAGTAACGGCTTTGATTTGAGACTTAGAGCACAACAATGGAGATCTTTCGTGAATTTGTAATGACATAGACACTGGGGTTATCAAAGTAATAGAAATGCAGTTCGGAGAGCGGAAAAGGATTTGTTAGCGCACGAAAATCTAGATATAAAGCGTGGGAAAAAATGAATAAAATTAACAACTGATAAACAAGATTGGAAGGATTTAAAACTTTCTGATTCCGTTCTCTGCTATTTACGATCGGCTTCGGAAATTCATGACCGCCTTTATCTCAAATGGCAACTGACGAGAACCGCTCAAAGGAGATTAAATTTAAACACTCTGAACTTGAAGTCGTCGTTCCTGAATTTGTGTGAATGTCCCATTGTGGTTTTCATTCATTTTATTTCAGTGACCTTATGGGTAGCACAAAGTACTCAGCATCTTATGGAAGACGGGTCAATGAAATGTTCCATACCAACTAATTCAAACATTCCATTAAATGTAATCTATGATATACTGATACATGCGGTCGTAAAGTTGATTTACTCACCGTATATTTGGTGTGCTCGAATATACCTCAAGCCATAACAGAAGGAATTCGGAATTGAGGAAAATAAATATCTAGCCTCGGGATGTGCGATCGGAAATGAAGTGAGACCGTATAAGAAGATATACCAGGATTTTTTTTTTTTGGTTGGAAGTTTAACGAACACCGTGAGCAACTCAATGGGCTATAAGCAATCGTCCGTCCTTAACTTAGGACCACTGGTTCCAGGGAAGGGAGAGAGCCAGTGCCGTAAGACAAACACAACATCCATACCTCACCGGGATTCGAACCCGGACCTCTTTCGGACGAATGATCAGAGGCCATCGCTTGGACCACTGCACCACCTATACCAGAAATCAAACACTCCCTAACATTTTTTGAGTTTATCATTGGACTCCCATCAGTGGCGTATCTTGAGTCCGAGACCTGGGCTTTCGCACCCCCCCTCTCCCCACAGTACTGTGTTTTTAAAAATTGCGAATTTTATTTTTTAATTGTAAACTAATAGAAATAACATTTTTTTCTAAATTTTAGGTACATGCTATCGCTAACAAGATACCAAAGAATTATGAGGATTAGGATTTGAACACTTATTTGTACATGAACTCCATTCTTCTCTTTTGAGTGAACTTGAGTGTTACGTTTTCACAAAAATGTTTCTTCTGAGTACTTTTTCATATTAAAAAATAACGTTTTTCTCTATTAACAAACCAGCCAAGTTGCTCGAATGTGCATGTCCTTGTGTGGCTCTAAGATATATCTTGATTCTTTTTGATACCGAAAAACTTCTTTCGGCAGCTGCAGTTGTTGATGAACAGTTCAATATTAGATCTGCTAATTTGTACCCCTCAATAAACACTATGTACAATTGTTCAACTTTATGTAACAAGTAGTGTCTCTTACTGATTTGTTTTGTATTCATAAAGGAAATTAAACACCTTCAGTTCATTTTTTAATCGAGCTGTATCAAAATTTGAAGCATAAAGTTCTTTAAGCTCTGATAGTAGATGTTAAGGGAAGCTTTCACAAAATTTATCAAAACAGTTCGAATTCAACAAAACCACGAATTTAATATATATATATATATTATATCAATATCACTGATTTTAATTCATTGACACTTCACACAAACTGAAACAACTCTTCAGAAACACGCGCTGGAAGCATGGAAGGACTGAGGTAGTCCGAAGTCTTCGTTTTTCGGAGCGAACCCTTGCGCAAAGCAATGGCCCACTCACCTCTGTAGCTCATTCATGTTGTCATGGAAACGCTAGCAGGAGATAATATGGAAGCTCTTCGCATTAGAACAGAGAAGGCTCTCGAAGACCTACTTGCGTTATGCCGTTGATCATCGCTCGCCAGACTGATTCTCATAATTAAAAGAAGGGAATCCGCTCGTGTTTTTTTCACACCGAAAGCATCGACATATCTTAATACCGTTGATAATTGACTTTTATTTGTGTATATTTAATTGACTTTCATTTGTGTATATTTAATTGACTTTCATTTGTGCATTCTCTGGGCTTTGCAGCTAGCCTGGCTAACCTCGAATATACGCCACTGCCTCCCATATACTGTGTACCTAAGGCAAGGAAGAGCCATTCATTTCTAATTTAAGGACATCAGATTCACGTATGGAAAGAAGGAAAGGCAACTTGTCAAACAAACCCATACTGCTATCAACAACAGCCGATCAAGGCTACTGTGTCGTAACGGCAGTTAAACAAGGCGGCATCGCACAAAGCTACACGCAGTCTGGCTCCCGCGGTGAGTGTGCAAACATGGAAACTCCTCTTTTTGACTACATCGCTGTTGAACAGTACTTCGTAGTAAGGTTTCCTTGGGAAGAAGGGGCTAAGCCAGCTGAAATACACATAAAAATGATAGCACAGTGCAGAAATATGAGTAAGTGTAAGGGCAAGAGAGAAATTTGCGAATAAGTAGAAAGGTTTTTATTTGGAAAAACAAGTGTGACTGACACAGCTCAATCAATGCCCTTGTCAACGTTGTAAACTCGCGTACAGTATGTGGACAAAAGTGATTGGGCACTGTAAATAAATAGAAAACAAGTTCATAAAATCAAGCAATGAATTGATTACGATACGCTTTCCAATATATCAAAAATCATTACTCAAGTTATGAGGATAATGACTGTGGAATAAATCTCGCTCCTGTGCCCTGACCTTTGATTTCCATGATGGTAAGCAGAATTGGTTCAGTATACCTCCGGAACAACATACTACAGTTTTGTCACAATAGCAGCATTTTTAGTCAAGTTATGAGGATAATGGCTGTGGAATAAATCTCGCTCCTGTGTCCCGACCTTTGACCCCATTTCGATGATATTTAACAGAACCGGTTCCGTATATCTCCGGAACAACATGATACAGTTTTGTCGCAATCGAATCATTTTTACGTAAGTTATGACGCATAAGTGCAATGGAATGGATCCCGCTCCTGTGTCCTGATCTTTTATCCCATTTCGCGCCTTTTTAATGGGGTTCTTCCCCAGATGGTTCCCTACCACATACTAAAATTTTATCGAAATCGAACCATTTTTACGCACGTTATGATGCATAAGGACAATGGAATGAACCCGGCTCCTATGTCCTGACCTTTGGCCCCATTACGCTCATTTTCAATAGGGTTCTTCCCCAGGTGGTTCCCTACCACATACTAAAATTTCGTCGAAATCGAACCATTTTTACGTGAGTTATCGTGCGGACAGACGGACAAAGCTAGAACATATACGCTTCTTTGGAAAGCGTAAAAAGTATTGTATTTGCATCAGAAGCGGATAAGTCCTCCATTGAAGTGATTACAGCAGCCACCCGTCGAGGTAAAGTGCCTACAATTCCATAGAGTACGGAGAGCGGGATGTTCCGCCATTCCACCTTGAGTACATAGACCAACTCTGTTACTGAAGAAGGTCGTGTTGGTCTATGTTCCGCCATTCCACCTTGAGTACATAGACCAACTCTGTTAGTGAAGAAGGTCGTGTTGGTCTATGTTCCGCCATTCCACCTTGAGTACATAGACCAACTCTGTTAGTGAAGAAGGTCGTGTTGGTCTAGACCTCACCCGTTGTTCATCCCATAGGTACTGAATGGGCACGGACCAGTCCAACCGTGACACCTGATTCTCCTTATAACATTCCATAGTTGTCCTGGAAGAAACAATCGTCGCGTTCGTAGAATTACCACAACGTTGGGAGCACTGAGCTATCCAGGACATCTCTACACAGCACAGAGTTGATGTTACCATGAATAACAGCCAGTGAACCCACACCGTACCAGTTGAAACAGCTCCACACCATAACTCCACCTCCTCCGCGCTTTACAGTCGGTACTGTACACTCCAGAAGCAGACGTTCTTTGGGTAACCGCCAAACCCAGACACTTCCATCCGATCGGAATAATGTAAAACGGGATTCGTCCCTGCATAACACCTGCCGCCACTGCTCCAATGCCTAATTTTTTTGCTGTTGACACCATCGTAACCTCGTGGCTTTATAGGTCTTTGTGATGAAAGGTTTATGGGCGGACATGACACCAGATTGCACGGACCTCTCTTCCAAGAGTCTTGGTGGAACCATAGCATCTGTGGCCATCTGGAACTTACGTGCTATGGCGCGCATTGGTCGTAACCTGGTTTTCCGGATCTCCCTCTGCAGCACCCTCCTGGTCACGTGGTTCATGTTTCGTGGGTCTTCGAGAGTGAGTTGAATTCGTACAATGTTCCGTCTGCTTCCACTAGTTGATGAAAGGCCACAGTTGATTCAGCGACCTGTCTGATATCAGCAATGCTTATTACGCTCATATCTCCAATTGAGCAGCCTATTATATAACGCCTTTTACAAACTCTGAGAGCTTTCTCCTGCTGGCCATTTTAGCAGCTAATTTTTACGCTTTCCAACCGTAGGTTGAACAAGCGAATATGCTGCAGCTTTGTCCGTCTGTTTGTCCGTCAGTCCGTACGATAACTCACGTAAAAATCGTTTAATTTCGATGTACGTTTAATATGTGGTAGGGGACTACCTGGGGATGAAACTTATTGCAAATGGATGAAATGGGGTCAAAGCTCAAGACATAGGTGCTGGGTCGTCCATTCCATTGCCCTTATGAGTCATAGCTTGCGTAAAAATGGTTCGATTTCGATGAAATTTTAGTAAGTGGTAGGGGACCACCTGGGGACGAACCCTATTGAAAATGAAACAAATGGGGTCAAAGATCAGAACATAGGAGCGGGATCCATTCCATTGCATTTATGCGTCATAACTTACGTAGAAATGCTTCGATTGCAACAAAACTTTGTCATGTTGTTCCGGAGGTATACTGAACCAATTCTGCTGAATATCATCGAAATGGGGTCAAAAGTCAGGGCACAGGAGCGAGATTTATTCCACAGCCATTATCCTCATAACTTGAATAATGATTTCTAGTATGTTGGAAAGCGTATCATAATCAATGCATTGCATGATTCTACTAACTTGTTTACGCTTTCCAAGCGAAGGTTGAAGAAGCGTATATACTCCAGCTGTCTATCTGTCCGCACGATAACTCACGTAAAAATTATTCGATTTCCATGAACGTTTAGTATGTGCTAGGGGACATCCTGGGAACGTACCCTATTGAAAATGGACGAAATGAGGTCAAAGATCAGGATATAGAAGCGGGATCCATTCCATCGCCCCTATGCGTCATAACTTACGTAAAAATGCTTCGATTGCGACAAAATTTCATCATGTTGTTCCGGTGGTATACTGAGCCAATTCTGTTTATTATCATTGAAATGGGATCAAAGGTCAGGGCACAGGAGCGAGGTTTATTCAACAGCCATTATCCTCATAACTTGACTAAAAATGCTTCTATTGTGACAAAACTTTACTATGTTGTTGCGGAGGTATATTGAACCGGTTCTGTGTAATATCATCGAAATGGGGTCAAAGGTCAGGGGACAGGATTATTCCACAGTCATTACAATCATAACTTGAGTAATAACTTGATATATGATTTCTGGTATGTTGAAAAGCATATCATAATCAATGTATTGCATGATTTTACTAACTTGCTTTTTTTTTGATTGGAAGTTTAACCACCACCGTATGCAACTCAATGGGTTATAAGCAGTCGCCCGTTGCCTAATTTAGGGCCACTGGTTTCAGGGAAGGGAGAGAGCCAGTGCCATAAGACAAACACAACATCCATGCCACACCGGGATTCGAATTCGGACCGCCTTTCGGACGAATGATCAGAAGCCAGTACTTGACCACTGCGCCACTCGGGCGACCTTTTTGTTTTATCAGCTATTAGTCTGAGCGTACTGTCGTTGACGTTTTTATCCTTTATCGACCACGTGTCTGCTGCGGGAGGCCACGATAGTGCTTGAGTAGATGATGTCCGATCACGTTTGTCCACATAGTGTACTTGTCTCGATCGTGCGAACTCTCAGCACTTAAGAAGACCGACGGATCTTGTGTCTCCAATGGGTGGCCGATACACAATCTGATCAAAGGTATCCAGACTCTTGCCTATCCTCAAGCTCCCTGTAATAGAAAGGAAATTAGCATAGAGTTGGTTTCAACATTTGGGCCAAATACTGAAACCAACTCATTGTTATCACAGCCTCCACTCTACTTGGAAGTCTTTCCATTAGATTCTAGTATGTTGCTTTCCATTAGATTCTAGTATGTTGCTTTCCATTAGATTCTAGTATGTTGCTTTCCATTAGATTCTAGTATGTTGCTTTCCATTAGATTCTAGTATGTTGCTTTCCATTAGATTCTAGTATGTCCATTAGATTCCAGTATGTTGCTTTCCATTAGATTCCATTATGTAGCTTTCCATTAGATTCTAGTACGTTGCTTTCCGTATGTTGCTTTCCATTCGATTCTAGTATGTTGCTTTCCGTATGTTGCTTTCCATTCGATTCTAGTATGTTGCTTTCCATTCGATTCTAGTATGTTGCTTTCCGTATGTTGCTTTCCATTCGATTCTAGTATGTTGCTTTCCATTCGATTCTAGTATGTTGCTTTCCATTCGATTCTAGTATGTTGCTTTCCATTCGATTCTAGTATGTTGCTTTCCATTCGATTCTAGTATGTTGCTTTCCATTCGATTCTAGTATGTTGCTTTCCATTCGATTCTAGTATGTTGCTTTCCATTCGATTCTAGTATGTTGCTTTCCATTCGATTCTAGTATGTTTTTAGTATGTTGCTTTGGGAATTGCCTTCCATTATTCCACAAGAGGATTAGTGAGGTCGGCCATCGATGCCAGGCGGTTTGACCTGGCTCGCAGTCTGCGGTTCAACTCATCCCTAAGGTGTGTTTGTGATTGGGGCAGTCAAGTTCTTTCACACCCATCTCATTAAAATATTCTTGCACGGACCTCGCTTTGTGGACGAGAGCACTGGAAAAGGGAAAAGTCTTAACCGAAGTGTATCCATAACGTTGGGAGTACAGAATTAAATATAGTAGAGAATGTCATTATAGGCCCACCGTTAAGACTCCGGTGCACTGGAAGTATAGGGCACAGCCAAAACTATGAAAAATAGCCCAAGAGCACGATACTTCCTCTAGCAAACTTCACAGCTGACACAACACAGTCGGGCAAGTAGCCTTCACTGGCATCCTTCGAAACCAGTCTAATCCATCATACTTCCAGATGGTGAAGCGTTATTCATCACTCAGTGAACGCGTTTCCAATACTCGGGAGTCCACTGACGTCGATGTTAGGCTTGTGTGATGTTGTTCGACCATGAAAACCCAATTCCCGTCAGCCGAACCCTTTGTGGTGCAAAAGCTGCAACCGAGGAGAAGTAATTTTGTCGAACAACCAGTTTCAGCGCTTGGCAGTCCCGCTCTATAATTTTACACCGCCTAAGCTTGCGACAGCGTAGTTGTTGCTCCTAGCATTTCCATTTCGCCGCCCCGGTGGCGCAGTGGTCTAAGCGATGGCTTCTGATCATTCGTCCGAACGGGGTCCGGGTTCAAATCCCGGTGAGGCATGGATGTTGTGTTTGTCTTACGGCACTGGCTCTCTCCCTTCCCTGGAAACAGTGACCCTAAATTAGGGACGGGCGACTGCTTATAGCCCATTGAGTTGCTCACGGTGGTCGTTAAACCTCCAAACAAAAAACAAAAAATTTCCATTTCACAATAGCATCGCTTACTGATGATCGGGAAAAACTGAAATACGGCAGAAATTTCTCGAACTGACTCGTTGGTATGATGGAATTCTATGACCGTACCACATTGAGGACAACTGACCTCTGTCGAACGACCCATTCTACTTTTCATGCTTGTCGATGATGCTTTTCATACCACGCGCGTCTTTCTACACTTGTATGACCCATGCCTATGACGTACATGGATGAATCAATTGCTCAAAAGGGTTGTCCGGATATTTTTGATCATACTGGTCAAAAGTTATGGTTCTGTCTATGTAGTCGCGCACGAGATTTAGGATATTGGAAAGTGTGTACTAGGCGGGGTCCCGAAACAGCAGACCGATCCACACAAGCAAAAACGTATGATTTCCATCCTGTTTTTGCAGCATTATAAAGAAGATCCAGGATTAATGGAAAGGATTGTCACTGGGGAAGAGACCTGGGTACATTATTTTGACCCTAAAAGCAAGAGACAAATTATACAGTGGACTTCCTTCATACAGAGCAAAAAAGGATTTCCAAAGTGTTATCTCTGCCAAAGCAAAGTCTCGTTTTCGAAGTTACGTGGGCCTATTCGTGAAAATTACCACAAGCATGGACAAACTGTTAACAACGCAAAATATTCAGCAATGCTTTAAAACAAACTAAAATCTGCAATTCTCAGCAAATGATGATGTTTGTTTTTAAAAATTGTTGTTTTGCATCACGACAATGCTCGCTCCCACACAGCAGCTGCACCGACAATTAAAACATAAAGTCGGAGGCTCTTCTGCAATCACACCTTTAAAACCTGGAACTCTCACCAAGAGATTTTCATCTCATTGATACGTTTAAAGAAGCTTTGCCGTCCCAGCGGCGTAAGCGCTGGCTTCTGACCATTTGTCCGAGACGTGTTCGGGTTCGAATCCCGGTGAGTCATGGCTCTTGTGTTTGTCTTACGACACTGGCTCTCTCCCTCTTCTCAGGAATTAGCGGCCCTAAGTTAAGGACAGGCGACTGCTTAGACGAAGGATGAGTAAAACGTTTTGCAAAATTCGCATAAACTCATGTGATGCGGCGGGTATGTCACGTGTTTAAACTAGTTCAAGTCGTGCACTGCAGTCAGTCGAAAGGGTTATAAAGCGGTAGTCGTTGCTGTGAACAGCATTGCATGTCGTGGTTCTGTCTGTGGTTAGGACGCCTAAAACATCAACAGTCAAAACCCGCTAATTAGGGAACTTTTGCTTTACGAGGTTGAACTCGACCATAACGCTGCTCAAGCAACACGAAACATTTTTCATGCCAAAGGGGAATGTTCCGTGGATCACAGCCCCACAACCAGATGGTTCAAGAAATTTGCCGTGGATTCGGAGGCCGTGCGCCACGCAGTAAAGGCAAATCGACAACCAGCATTCGGAGAATATCAGGCGAGCTGGGCATATCACAGACCACCGTGGTTCGTCATTTTGGAGACCTCGGAATGGTCTACAGGAGCTGCCGCGTTGTCCCTCACGAACTGATGCCAGCTGAAACAAACCGCCGAGTGTAAGTGTGCACGAAATTTCTAATCCCAGCGATGTACGTTTCATCAAGAGAATTGTTACGTGCGATGAAAAGTGCGTCTATTTCCCGTAATCCTAACACACATCGGCAGTGGTTGAGCCCGACACAGCTTCTTGAACCTGTTGACAAACGTGGGCGCTTCGAGCATAAGGTGATGCTCTGCGTCTGGTGGAATTTCGAGGGAATAATCCATTACGAATTCGCTCCAGACGGTCGCACCACCAACGCCAACCTCTACTCTGAACAGCTGGAGTGGATGCATGCCGTTTTGGTGGACCGGCACTGGTAAACAGAAAGCACTCTGTCCTGCAGCAGGACAACGCTCTGCCTAATACCGCGCGAACGACCCGGGCAAAACTCCAGGAACTTGAGAACATCGAACAGATACAACATCCAACATATAGTCCGGAACATGCCCCGTCGGATTATTACTTGTTCCGGTCCACGGCCCACTTCCTCCGCAGGCGGCACTTCAACAACCAGGAGGAGGTGGCAGCTGGGGTAAAGGAGTTCTTCGTCTAGAAGGACAAGAACTGGTACCTCCGCTGAATCGAAGAACTGGCAGAGAGACTGCTAACGACGGAGCAACACGATGGCCTATACTTTGAATGCTAGTCAGCTTTCGTCGTAAAGGTACGTATGAACACATAAAATGATCCAAGTATTGCAAAACTTTCGACTCACCCTATGTAGAATCGAAGAACTGGCAGACAGATGGCTAAAGACTGTGCAACATGATGGCCTATACTTTGAATGCTAGCCAGCTTTCGTCGTAAATGTACGTATGAACACATAAAGTGATCCAAATATTGCAAAACTTTCGACTCACCCTGTGTAGAATCGAAGAACTGGCGGACAGATGGCTAAAGACTGTGCAACATGATGGCCTATACTTTGAATGCTAGCCAGCTTTCGTCGTAAATGTACGTATGAACACATAAAGTGATCCAAATATTGCAAAACTTTCGACTCACCCTGTGTAGAATCGAAGAACTGGCAGACAGATGGCTAAAGACTGTGCAACATGATGGCCTATACTTTGAATGCTAGCCAGCTTTCGTCGTAAATGTACGTATGAACACATAAAGTGATCCAAATATTGCAAAACTTTCGACTCACCCTGTGTAGAATCGAAGAACTGGCAGACAGATGGCTAAAGACTGTGCAACATGATGACCTATACTTTGAATGCTAGCCAGGTTTCGTCGTAAATGTACGTATGAACACATAAAGTGATCCAAATATTGCAAAACTTTCGACTCACCCTATGTAGAATCGAAGAACTGGCAGACAGATGGCTAAAGACTGTGCAACATGATGACCTATACTTTGAATGCTAGCCAGGTTTCGTCGTAAATGTACGTATGAACACATAAAGTGATCCACATATTGCAAAACTTTCGACTCACCCTATGTAGAATCGAAGAACTGGCAGACAGATGGCTAAAGACTGTGCAACACGATGGCCTATACTTTGAATGCTAGCCAGCTTTCGTCGTAATTGTACGTATGAACACATAAAGTGATCCAAATATTGCAAAACTTTCGACTCACCCTGTGTAGAATCGAAGAACTGGCGGACAGATGGCTAAAGACTGTGCAACATGATGACCTATACTTTGAATGCTAGCCAGCTTTCGTCGTAAATGTACGTATGAACACATAAAGTGATCCAAATATTGCAAAACTTTCGACTCACCCTGTGTAGAACCGAAGAACTGGCAGACAGATGGCTAAAAACGGTGCAACACGATGGCCTATACTTTGAATGCTAGCCAGGTTTCGTCGTAAATGTACGTATGAAGACATAAAGTGATCCAAATATTGCAAAACTTTTGACTCACCCTCTGTAGCTCACCGAGTTGCTCACGGTGGTCGTTAAATCTCTAATAAAAAAAAGGAGCATTACGTGGTTAACGGTTTGGTAACTATGAAAAGGTGAAAGACCTATGGACACATTGCTTCGGGTACTGGTAAAACCGTCTTTCGTCGTTGGGACGAAGGAGCTTCTGAGCCGTTGCAAAAAGTTTGTGGGACAGCAAAGTAATGCTTCATTTGCGTACGTTTCACTTTATTTTGATAAATACAAAGGAATTGCCTTTCGGTTTCTTATTTTCCCTCGATTTTCGGCATTATATTTAAAATTTAACGAGAGAGCGATATTTACAGAATATACCACCGATGGGAAAACGTTGCAGTGTTCCATTTTTTAACACACACTTTTTGGCATATTATTTAGTAGTATTGCAATAAAAACATTCCATATAGTATTAATTGCGCATTTGATACATTACAGGAGACAAAGATCAATGTGTGTGTGTGTGTGGGTGCATGATATTCCCTGAACTGTTCCTTTTAGAACTAGTCTTACCTTTTCGCCTGGGGGTCCTTGAAGTCCCTGAGGACCAGGCATTCCGGGATCACCTTTTTCACCTTTGACTTGTTTTCGTAAGACGTCCAGATCTGGAAGGGGTCCAGGTACACCCTGTGAAAAAAATTAATTAGCATTTTAAGAAAACGCTTTTCAAACATCAGTTACATTTCTAACACCTGAAAAACAATCATGTTCTTTGTTAATTAATTATAACGAAAAGCAAACAACAACGGTAATTGTTATCAAAATGAATATGTTTTTCATGCAACAATGAATCGAAATCTGTCAAGTATATTTTCCAATACTTTCTAAGAGCGCAGTTGGTTCAATACTCCAAAGGCAGTCAGTAGGTTCCAAGGCCAAACACGTTGCAATAATGCATGAATTTGGATCACACTTGACGGCATGGCATCATCATGTTTTAAAATTCAATGTTTTAACGACCACCATGAGCAACTCAATGGGCTATAAGCAGTCGCTGGTCCCGAATTTAAGGCTACTGGTTCCAGGGAAGGAAAAAAGAGCCTGTGCCGTACGACAGAAACAACATCCACGCCTCACTGGGACTTGAACCCGGACTCTTCTCGGGAGAATGGTCAAAAGCAAGCGCTCAGACCACTGCGCCACCAGGGCTACATGGCATCATAAGGCAATAGGAAAACAATGAGGCTGCTACTGGATATCGGCTGTAGGGGTTCAGCAAGCACGGTCGTATCAGAATAATATGACCACCTACCTAATTATGGGAATAACCACCCTTGGCCCAGTTGACAGCGGCGAGACGGCGTGGCACGGACCCAATGAGGTCCTGGAAGGTTGCCCGAGGCACACGTGCCCATTCGGTCTGCAGCAGAGCACGGAGGTCCCGGAGGTGATGTGGTTGTGCGGCGGCACGTCGAACCTGTCGATCCAAATAGTCACATAAGTGCTATATGGGATTGAGATCTGGTGATTTCGCATGCCAAGGGAGAACGGAGACATCGCTGTCGTGTTACTGGAACCAGGCACGCACCCTCTTTGCGACATGGAAGAGTGCATTGTCCTGTTAGTAGACACAATCACTACTACGGTAGACGTACAACATGAAGGGATGCGTGTGGTCAGCGAGGATGGACAGGGTGGCATTCAGGGACCCATCCAGTGGTACCAGCGGTCCAAGGTCATACCAGAAAAACATTCCCCTGATATGAACACTGCAACCGCCGGCCTGTACTTGACGGACAAGCGTGTCCAGATGTTGGTTCTCGTGTGTTTGACGTCGTATCCGCCACCACCCGTCACATTTGTGCAGTAGAAACCTCGATTCGTCGGAGAAGGCAACCTTTTCCCACTATTCCACTGTCCAATGACGGTAGTCCCATGCGAATTGCAGGCCTTGTTGCCGATGGACCTGGTTTAACATGGGCACCTTGACGCAGCGTCGACTCCAGAGACCCATGCGTAACAGGGTTCGATCTGTTGCTATCGGGGACACGTACCAGGGTGCCGCAGCGTTTATTTGTATGGTCAGTTTCTGCACTTGAGCATCGATTGCCTGTTAATATTCGACGGAGACGACGTTCTCCTCTGTGTTCGATGGCCCTTGGCGCTCCACAGTTATGCCGTCGGGATGTACTCGGCGTTCCAGCGTTCCATTCTGGGTATAACCCTTACTATAGCACCTCGCGAACATCCCACGGTCTGCTGTTTCTGATACGCTTCCACACTTGGCGCGGTAGTTGATGATCATTCCTTTTTGCAAGTCCGTCAAATCACTACCTTTCCCCATTGTGCTCACGTTACGCACTATGGCTCATCTGTTCCGACCGGCTGTTTATATCTCCGTGTGGTCGTCCTTGTCACGTGCATTCTGTGACGCGCCTGGGTAGGTAAACTGTTATTCCGGGGGTGGTCATATTATACTGATACGACTGTGTATGTGTTAAATCAGTTGGTAATGGCGGTATTTTTTTAAAAAATGAAGCGCTGTGCAGTGATTGAATTTCCTCGAAAGGAGAATTTGGGTGAGCCAATTTATATAAACACTGCCCTTCCGTTAATATCCGGACACCCCTCTGTTAATAATGAATGCGGTCGTACGAGAGCATCACGTCACTGTCATAACTATATTTACGCTCGTAAAGCTGTGATGAGATAATAGCACGACAGTGAGTGCAAGACGCGTCGACTGACAGAGCTAAGTACTTTCCGAAGCGGACTGATAATAGAGAGCAGCGTAAGGCCTCTTACACGCGGAATGGGGAAGGGGGGACCACCGCTTCCGCATGTAAGTGCGAATGCGGTCTGCTGCCGGGAATTTGCTTCCACACGAGCGGCCCGCAACAAAGTCTGCCCGCATATTGAAACAAATTCTTTGTCAGTCAAGCTCATGGCTCTATCGAATGAATAGCTGTCTTTTTTTGGTGTCTGTGTTTTTCAGAAGAAAAATAAAAACGTTAGAGAAGAAAAGCAAAAAAAACAATATCTAGTTGTTTTATTAGTCAACTAGAAAAAGAAGGCTATTCATTGAAAATTTATATTTAACAAATTAAAGTTTTAATTTTTGTTTTTAAATTTAGTTCATAAAATTCAATAAACCTTTACCTGATCTTATATACCCACAAG
The DNA here is from genome assembly GCA_039090855.1 of Macrothele yani. Taxonomy (NCBI): domain Eukaryota; kingdom Metazoa; phylum Arthropoda; class Arachnida; order Araneae; family Macrothelidae; genus Macrothele; species Macrothele yani. Next base: position 112,493,937 of record CM077013.1, on the reverse strand, counting down.
TTTTTCAACAGCGGAAAAAAAAAAAGAAAGAAAGCGATCACACCGTTCAAACACTTGACAGAGATCGAGAAGTTGCGAGCAGTGGCAGTCCGTCAGCACCCGTCGTGTGAAGACTTGCATTCTGTTCAGTGAACAAACTGTGTTGCCAGATTGGCTACTTGTAGCAGATTGGGCGACTTTGGTAAGCAATCTGCTATTTTTTTTTTTTGTTGTTGTTGTTTTTTCGGCTTGCTACTCAGCTACTTTTCGGGCTACTTTTTTTCCCCTGAATGTTTTTAGTATTTTTCTCAGTAGATTATTTAAAAATCTGGAGTACGTAGCGTAATATTGAGCCGTCCTCGTGACGCACTGGTCTAAGCGGTGGCTTCTGACATTTCTCTGAGATGGGTCCGGGTTCGAATCCCGGTGAGACATAGATGTTGTGTTTGTCTTACTGCACTGGCTCTCTTCCCTTCCCTGGAACCAGTGACCTTAAATTAGGGATGATTTTTTTTCTCAAAAGTTGTATGCACTAATCAACATGTTCCAATCTCAATTTCATTTATTTGCTATTCATATAATAAATTAATTAAATAATTATAAAAATTTTAATAATTTAAATTATTTACCTTCATTTTTTTTTTTTTTTGATTGGAGGTTTAACGACCACCGTGAGCAACTCAATGGGCTATAAGCAGTCGCCCGTCCCTAATTTAGGGTCACCGGTTCCAGGGAAGAGAGAGAGCCAGTGCCGTAAGACAAACACAACATCCATGCCTCACCGGGATTCGAACCCGGACCCCGTTCGGACGAATGATCAGAGGCCATCGCTTAGACCACTGCGCCACCGGGGCGGCACCTTCATTTGTATATATATATATATATTTTAATATGACAGAGTTTTACTGAACTTTCGCAAATATATGTGGACATATTGGCAAATATGTATATGGACTACGGTGTATGTACAGTTTAGTAAAAATTAGTATTCTACAACAGGTAATTTTTGCTATATTTTTCCATTTTATTCGCAAGCACTCTTTTTAAAAACTGGCAAATTTTGATTTTGTAATGAGCAAAGGAGCTTTTGATTATTTTTTTATTGAAGAAACAATAATGAAAATTGGGCTATTTTTGAACTGATCTGTCTACTTTGCTACTTTTTCATTTAGCTGTCTGGCAACACTATGAACAAAACAAGTGCGTGCATTCCTGCTGCAATTTTGACATCGACGGGCGTTCTTCGCACTTGCACCCCTTCGTGTGAAAGCCTGCACTAGAACTATCAGTTAAAACTTCCGCTCCCCGTATCTATAAGAGGACGCGACAGGCACCCGCTCCGCGTGAAGGAGGTATAAACAATCACTTGAAGTTTGACACTTCAGCGACATTGAATATCCCTTAGTCGACATTTGTGTGATGTGATATGGCAGTGATCTGAGGCTGAATAAGCCAAGAAATGACCCAGTAAACATCCGAAGCTAACAGAACGTAACACGAGAGCTCTAAATATTCACTTTGATCACGGTTGTTTTAATTTTTATAAAACTTATCAGGAAAATCTTCGCATAATGGGCTGAGTTCGTGACCGTTGACCTCTGAGGAGTCCAACAACAAAAATTTCAAGCCACACTCACACGCGTTAAGAACAGCAGCTTACTTGCTTAATTCGACCACAGCTGTTTCATTGCCACGAATTTATACGCAAGTTTTTGCAGGCATTCCATTCATTCCTTAGGATACTTCAGAACTGAGTCTCTTCAAAGAGAGTGATTGCATACTACTTACATATATTTTTTTGCTTTAGAAACAAGTTACTTTTGCCCAGACGTTGAAAAATAGTTTCGTCAGGAGTGTCGGATGAACATTTTCGACTCAGTACAGCAAAGAGTAAAATGCTTGGCTTCTCACGACATAATTTTAGCTGATTTAAACACAACGTAATTTTAGCTATTGCTAATAAGTCTATACAAACTTTGTTAATCTAGTGCACTTGGTGAAAGCACGATAAATACCTAAATTATTGAAGTTTCTTCTCCTCAAGACATATATCTGCAGCGAGATTCTGCTCTGGTTTGTTTAGCAGGTTTTTTTATTTTTTTTCATTGGAGGTTTTTTTTAAATGATTTATTGGATCTGGTGGTACAGAAACATGACAAACAGGCAGACATATGAAGGATACAGATGTTTCACATCAACAAGCACATATCATACATGGTTTTTACAGTATGCTAAATGACTAATGTACACAGAGAGCCAGTGTTGATCAAGTAACACATTATTATTTTTTTGATTGGAGGTTTAACGACCACCTTGAGCAACTCAATGGGCTATAAGCAGTCGCCAGTCCCTAATTTAGGGTCACTGGTTCCAGGGAAGGGAGAGAACCAGTGCCGTAAGACAAACACAACTTCCATGCCTCATCGGGATTCGAACCCGGTACCCTTTCGGACGAATGATCAGAGGCCATTGCTTAGACCACTGCGCCACCGGGGCGGCTAACGCATTATCAACAAGTACACATCAAACATTGTTTTACAGTATGCTAAATAACCAATGTACAGAGAGAGCCAGTGTTGATCAAGTAACACATTATGAACAAGTACACATCAAACATGGCCCCAGACAGCACAGACTTGCAATTTAACGTAGGCCCAACACTGACCAAACACGGTGGCTCCGTGTTTGGCCTACGTTAAATGCAAGGCTGTGCTACCTGGTGGTTTTACAGTATGCTAAATGACCAATGTACACAGATAACCAGTGTTGATCAAGTAACACATTATGAATAAGTACACATCAAACATGGCCCCAGACAGCACAGACTTGCAATTTAACGTAGGCCCAACACTGACCAAACACGGTGGCTCCGTGTTTGGCCTACGTTAAATGCAAGGCTGTGCTACCTGGTGGTTTTACAGTATGCTAAATGACCAATGTACACAGATAACCAGTGTTGATCAAGTAACACATTATGAACAAGAACACATCAAACATGGCCCCAGACAGCACAGACTTGCAATTTAACGTAGGCCCAACACTGACCAAACACGGTGGCTCCGTGTTTGGCGTAAGTTAATGCAAGGCTGTGCTACCTGGTGGTTTTACAGTATGCTAAATGACCAATGTACACAGAGAGCCAGTGTTGATCAAGTAACACATTATGAACAAGTACACATCAAACATGGCCCCAGACAGCACAGACTTGCAATTTAACGTAGGCCCAACACTGACCAAACACGGTGGCTCCGTGTTTGGCCTACGTTAATGCAAGGCTGTGCTACCAGGTGGTTTTACAGTATGCTAAATGACCAATGTACACAGAGAGCCAGTGTTGATCAAGTAACACATTATGAACAAGTACACATCAAACATGGCCCCAGACAGCACAGACTTGCATTTTAACGTAGGCCCAACACTGACCAAACACGGTGGCTCCGTGTTTGGCCTAAGTTAAATGCAAGGCTGTGCTACCTGGTGGTTTTACAGTATGCTAAATGACCAATGTACACAGAGAGCCAGTGTTGCTCAAGTAACACATTATGAACAAGTACACATCAAACATGGCCCCAGACAGCACAGACTTGCAATTTAACGTAGGCCCAACACTGACCAAACACGGTGGCTCCGTGTTTGGCCTACGTTAATGCAAGGCTGTGCTACCAGGTGGTTTTACAGTATGCTAAATGACCAATGTACACAGAGAGCCAGTGTTGATCAAGTAACACATTATGAACAAGTACACATCAAACATGGCCCCCAGACAGCACAGACTTGCAATTTAACGTAGGCCCAACACTGACCAAACACGGTGGCTCCGTGTTTGGCCTACGTTAAATGCAAGGCTGTGCTACCTGGTGGTTTTACAGTATGCTAAATGACCAATGTACACAGATAACCAGTGTTGATCAAGTAACACATTATGAATAAGTACACATCAAACATGGCCCCAGACAGCACAGACTTGCAATTTAACGTAGGCCCAACACTGACCAAACACGGTGGCTCCGTGTTTGGCCTACGTTAAATGCAAGGCTGTGCTACCTGGTGGTTTTACAGTATGCTAAATGACCAATGTACACAGATAACCAGTGTTGATCAAGTAACACATTATGAACAAGAACACATCAAACATGGCCCCAGACAGCACAGACTTGCAATTTAACGTAGGCCCAACACTGACCAAACACGGTGGCTCCGTGTTTGGCGTACGTTAATGCAAGGCTGTGCTACCTGGTGGTTTTACAGTATGCTAAATGACCAATGTACACAGAGAGCCAGTGTTGATCAAGTAACACATTATGAACAAGTACACATCAAACATGGCCCCAGACAGCACAGACTTGCAATTTAACGTAGGCCCAACACTGACCAAACACGGTGGCTCCGTGTTTGGCCTACGTTAATGCAAGGCTGTGCTACCAGGTGGTTTTACAGTATGCTAAATGACCAATGTACACAGAGAGCCAGTGTTGATCAAGTAACACATTATGAACAAGTACACATCAAACATGGCCCCAGACAGCACAGACTTGCATTTTAACGTAGGCCCAACACTGACCAAACACGGTGGCTCCGTGTTTGGCCTACGTTAAATGCAAGGCTGTGCTACCTGGTGGTTTTACAGTATGCTAAATGACCAATGTACACAGAGAGCCAGTGTTGATCAAGTAACACATTATGAACAAGTACACATCAAACATGGCCCCAGACAGCACAGACTTGCAATTTAACGTAGGCCCAACACTGACCAAACACGGTGGCTCCGTGTTTGGCCTACGTTAAATGCAAGGCTGTGCTACCAGGTGGTTTTACAGTATGCTAAATGACCAATGTACACAGAGAACCAGTGTTGATCAAGTAACACATTATGAACAAGTACACATCAAACATGGCCCCAGACAGCACAGACTTGCAATTTAACGTAGGCCCAACACTGACCAAACACGGTGGCTCCGTGTTTGGCCTAAGTTAATGCAAGGCTGTGCTACCTGGTGGTTTTACAGTATGCTAAATGACCAATGTACACAGAGAGCCAGTGTTGATCAAGTAACACATTATGAACAAGTACACATCAAACATGGCCCCAGACAGCACAGACTTGCAATTTAACGTAGGCCCAACACTGACCAAACACGGTGGCTCCGTGTTTGGCCTACGTTAATGCAAGGCTGTGCTACCAGGTGGTTTTACAGTATGCTAAATGACCAATGTACACAGAGAGCCAGTGTTGATCAAGTAACACATTATGAACAAGTACACATCAAACATGGCCCCAGACAGCACAGACTTGCAATTTAACGTAGGCCCAACACTGACCAAACACGGTGGCTCCGTGTTTGGCCTACGTTAAATGCAAGGCTGTGCTACCTGGTGGTTTTACAGTATGCTAAATGACCAATGTACACAGAGAGCCAGTGTTGATCAAGTAACACATTATGAACAAGTACACATCAAACATGGCCCCAGACAGCACAGACTTGCAATTTAACGTAGGCCCAACACTGACCAAACACGGTGGCTCCGTGTTTGGCCTACGTTAATGCAAGGCTGTGCTACCAGGTGGTTTTACAGTATGCTAAATGACCAATGTACACAGAGAGCCAGTGTTGATCAAGTAACACATTATGAACAAGTACACATCAAACATGGCCCCAGACAGCACAGACTTGCAATTTAACGTAGGCCCAACACTGACCAAACACGGTGGCTCCGTGTTTGGCCTACGTTAATGCAAGGCTGTGCTACCAGGTGGTTTTACAGTACGCTAAATGACCAATGTACACAGAGAGCCAGTGTTGATCAAGTAACACATTATGAACAAGTACACATCAAACATGGCCCCAGACAGCACAGACTTGCAATTTAACGTAGGCCCAACACTGACCAAACACGGTGGCTCCGTGTTTGGCCTACGTTAATGCAAGGCTGTGCTACCAGGTGGTTTTACAGTATGCTAAATGACCAATGTACACAAAGAGCCACTGTTGATCAAGTAACACATTATGAACAAGTACACATCAAACATGGCCCCCAGACAGCACAGACTTGCAATTTAACGTAGGCCCAACACTGACCAAACACGGTGGCTCCGTGTTTGCCCTACGTTAAATGCAAGGCTGTGCTACCTGGTGGTTTTACAGTATGCTAAATGACCAATGTACACAGAGAGCCAGTGTTGATCAAGTAACACATTATGAACAAGTACTCATTAAACATGGTTTTACAGTATGCCAAATGACCAACGTACACAGAGAGCCAGTGTTGATCAATTAGCACATTATGAACAAGTACACATCAAACATGACCCAAGCAGCACAGCCATGCAATATAACGTAGGCCCAACACTGAACCACCGTCTTCTATTTGTAAAAGACGGTGGCTCCGTGTTTGGCCTACGTTAAATTGCAAGGCTGTGCTACCTGGTGGTTTTACAGAATGCCAAATGACCAATGTACATAGAGAGCCAGTGTTGATCAAGTAACACATTATGAACAAGTACACATCAAACATGGTTTTACAGTATGCTAAATGACCATATTACACAGACAGCCAGTGTTGATCAAGTAACACATTATGAACAAGTACACATCAAACATGGTTTTACAGTGCGCTTAATGACTAATGTACACAGAGAGCCAGTGTTGATCAAGTAACACATTATGAACAAGTACTCATCAAACATGGTTTTACAGTATGCTAAATGACCAATGTACACAGAGAGCCAGTGTTGATCAAGTAACACATTATGAACAAGTACACATCGAACATGGTTTTACAGTTAGCTAAATGACCAATGTACACAGAGAGCCAGTGTTGATCAAGTAACACATTATGAACAAGTACACATCAAACATGGTTTTACAGTATGCTAAATGACCAATGTACACAGAGAGCCAGTGCTGTTCAAGTAACACATTGAAAGCCAGTGTCGAAAGGCAAACACCAACATCCATGCCTCACCGGGATTTGAACCCGGACTCTTCTCGGACGAATGATCAGAAACTATCGCTTAGACCACTGCGCCACCGGGGAGGTAGTCAGCTGTTACCAAAAACATTTTTCGGAATTTAATCTTCAAAGAACCGGATGTTCACGGCCCGTGGTAAGTAATGGAAATACTGAAAAAATACAATTCTTGTCATTAATAACTGACGGATGTTTTTAGATTTATTTTTTGTTTGTTTGTTTGTGGACAACTCGATGGGATTAAGCAGTCGCCCGTAGCTAGTTTAGAACCACTAGCAGGGGCGTATTAGTCCACCGAGATACCGGAATATTACCCGATGGACCACTCGAGAAATGGCTCATTATTTCTGGTATCTTCTTTGACTGGATTATTTGGAAAGAACGAATAACTATTTTGGTACTTATGAATAAGAATCGTTTACTTCATTTTAGCTTATACACTGAGTAGCCACTTCATCATGACCACTCCTCAGTACTTTTGCCTTTAATACTGCGTCGATTCTTCGTAGCATGGATTGCACGAGTTGTTGATAGGCGGTTTGTGGAATCTGAGATCATGCTTGATGAATAGCACTTTCCAGGAGTGTGAGATTGCAGTGTTGTGGATCGAGCTGTCTGATGGCTCGTTCAACTTCATCCCACAAATTCTCAATGGGGTTGAGACCGGGAGATTGTGGGAGCCACCTAAGCAAAGTAAACTCACCGGCATGTTTCTGAAACCAATCCTGTACAGTACGAGCACTATGGCAGGACATATTATCTTGTTGAAAGTAGCCATCGCCATTGGGATAAACCATCCACATGATAGGATGCACTTGGTCCGCAACGATGTTTAGATATAATGTGCCAGTCAGACATGAATTAAAGGGCACAACGTATGCCAGGAAAACATTCCCCAAACCATAACGTTGTTTCCACCAGCTTGAAGAGTTGTAGCAATGCATTTGGGGTCCATGCTTCCGTGCTGTTCCCAACAAATTCTCACTCGGCCATCGGCATGGTGCAACTGAAAACGTAATTCATCGGAGCACATAATTTGTTTCCAATTATCGACTGTCCAATACTTGTGCTCCAGAGCGAACTGGAGACGTTTTCTCGTGTTAACTGCAGACAGGAAAGGTGTTCGAAGAAACCTTCGGCTGCCATATCCCATCCGATGCAGTGTACGGCGAACAGTGCGTGCAGAGATCATTTGAGGGGATCCTTGATTAAGATGGTCTGTAATTTGTTGCACTGCTGCCCTTCTGTTGTCTGTTACCAGTCTGTACACTCTCCGTTCCGCCCGAGCAGTCACTAGTCGATGAGGACAACAAGTTGCACGTAGAGACCCAGTTTTTTGGCTGACAGTCCAGTTTTTAAACACTTTAACAACAGCTACTCTGGAACACTTTGCTCCATGGCTCCGATCTCCTACAATCGCATTTTTTACCCATCTCGTCACCCAAAAATCACTTCTACTACTGTTGCAAGCACTAAGCTTTTCCTTTTTATACCAGCCTAGCCCTCTGGCGGCAACAGCGTGCAGCCATAGCTCATTTGCTTAAAACTGTCAGGTGGTCATAATAAAGTGGCCACTCAGTGTATTACCTTTCATATTGTCTGCGTATTGTTACGACTTTTGCCTCATTATTTTTTTTAATATATGGGCGTTTTTAATCAGACCGATTAATGATTGGATTAATTAATGCGTTGGTTCTGACTGGGTTTTGAACAAAGCAAAGGGAAGTTCCAAAGCGAAGCAGGGACCACCCCAAATGTTTTTCCACTGCGTTCGGAATCCCGAAGGCGACGAAAACAGTCGTAATTCAGCCGATGTGTCGGGATTTTAGACTAAACAAGGGAGTAGGGAACGCCATTAGCAGGACAGATTTATGAGAGAGGTTGCAGTTTGGGTCAAGAAATTGTCGTGCAAGTGTAACACTGAGGGATCGACGAACACATTTTTGAGTGCTCCTAATAATCTCGTGTCCTAGTGTGCATGGGGAGGGGGGGGGGTACAGAAAAGCGAGGGGCTCTACCAAATGGTTGAAACACCAGAAGAAAGAAATAAGCAGTTGTTTCCCGATTCACGTGAGAAAAAGTAGCTGCATGCTTGGCTCCGATAAAAGAAAGGATCAGAAGAAGTTTGCCTGATACAGCAACCGGAAAAGTGGCGGATAGCCAATCTTGGCCTAACATCGCAAGAAGTGGCGAGTCAAGAAGTACAAACGATTTGTCCATGTTATAACAGAGCGTTGGCTCTATTATAACATGGGCACTAGCAAGTCGTTAGGTTGGCTAACGATTATAATGGAGCATTGGCTCCATTTTAACATGGACACTAAGAGTGTAGGTTGGATATTTGCCACTTTTCCGATTGCTGTATTAGGCAGCAACTGGAAAAGTGGCTAACGTTATAATGGAGCGTTGGCATGGAGCGTTGGCTCCATTGTAACATGGACACTAGGAGCGTAATGTTGCTACCTGATACAGCAACCGGAAAAGTGGCCGACAGCCAACCTTGGCCTAACATCGCAAGAAGTACAAACGATTTTTTAGTGTCCATGTTATAACGGAGCGACAAGTGACCAGGATTCAACAATCGTTCCGCGTTGCATCTGAAAGTTCCATGATTCGGCGATTATCGGGTCGCGCCGACGTTGTCCGACGCTTCGTTCCTTCCGAGGAGAACATCACACAGGTGGTCTTTAGTGATACCCCCACGCTTCAGCAGCCGGACCAGTGAGAGCGCATGTGCCTCTCTGTGTGTTTAAAGACGGCATAAATCCGTTTCTTACTCCTTTTGATATCAAGTATGTGGTGTCAGCTATTAAACTAGCCGGCACGAAGGTGCTTTGGATCATTTTAAGAAGAATACTAGTAACTAACAGTTCTTTGATCTTTTAAGCGGAGTTTATTTGTCGCGCGGAACTTTGTTCTACCGAGATAGAAACAGATATTCAATAGACCCCAAACAAGACGTTTGAGTGACTGTCTCGAAATCCGTCGATGATCAGTGCAATCTATTAAAAATTTGCCAAGTTTGGTCGTAGTGATTTGTTAATAGCCATGATTCGGCGTAATTCATCAGCATATATAAATTATGTAAATATGACTGTCTAAATGAAAGTGTATTTGTGTGCCGGCAATCCTAGCAGTTGATTCGTGAATGCTCTTGTAATAGTAAAAGTAAGTTTAAGTAAATCCACGCCCCATTACAGCAGTCTTCGCGAGAAAATGAACCCAATACTTTTATTTTGAAGAATAACCGCTCTGAATTCATTAACGTATTAACTGGTGGTCCGCGGTGGGATCGCGACCATAACGATATATATTGGGCGTTTGCTCTAAAATGACAAAGAAAAATTCTCTCTACTTCAGTGAAAAACTAACTGCAACTAACCGCAGTCGTTGCACTTGGAGTTAAAGGGACATCGGCAGTCAAATGTCCCATTGGCCCAAACTTGAGCACAAGTGCCCACAGTTGAATCTTGAGCCTTTGTAAATTTGCAGGAACAGGGCCGGTGCTAGGGTGTTTGGCACCCTAGTCAGGCCATCAGCCCTGCGGCTCCAAAATAATTTTGTTCCTTTGTGTGGTCAACCATATTGCATTTATTCAATAATAATTCCAAGATGCAAAATATACAATGTAAATTAAATAGGAAGAAACTAATGGAAACTACATTCATTTATTTACCGGACCAATGAAAATTAAATTTCATTTTTCGTGCTCAATTTTTCGCAAAATTACCAACAAGTGTCTTCAAATGTATGTCACGGGAATTTTTTATTCAATCGCTAATGCATATAACCCAATAAGGTTCTTTCCTTCTGCATCCTCCGATGGAGAGAGGAATTAAAAAAAAAGAGAAAATAATTCTAGCGGAATGAATGTACATCTTCTCTTACTCTTGCCCCTTTTATTACTAGAAAATAGTCTGAGTGAGACAACTAATAACCCAAGGAGGTTATATTACTGGAGACACCACTCCTATCATGCAGCATTGGCCGCCATAAGTCACCGTCCGTGCTGTAAATGACGTCATGAGCAGGCACGACGCAGCCGCAGAAAAGAAGCTGCTTTGAAACCAATGGAACAAAAGCTTCTAAGCGTATAAACAGATAAAATGAGTAATTCAATAATATTTATCAATGATACACAAGTTTACTCTTTTATCAATGGTATAATTTTGTTCGTTTTTGCCTGCTTGTGACGTCACACCACAGATTAGCTGTGACCTATGGCGGCAGAGCCAGTGGTGTCTCCAGTAATATAACCTCCTTGTACTAACCTTTTGGCAAGCCGCTCCGGTAAAGTAGTGGTCTTGACAATTTGTCCGAGATGTGTTCGAACCCGACGAGGCGTGTATGTTGTGTCTGTCTTACCACACTGGCTCTTTCTCTTCCGTGGAACAAGTATAGCCTTACATTAGAGACGGGAGACAGCTTATAGCCATCGCGTTGCTCACATTGGTCGTCAATCCCCCCCTCCCCGTCCCAAAGAACTTTAGACGTTGAGCATTGCTACTATTTCTAATAAAAGAAGCGGACGGTTTAGATATTTTCATTGAAAGCCGAATAATACAGAATCCATTTTCTTAGAAATTATCTTGTGCCGCCCTCAGGCACCGCCTTACTTGCCTGCTGCATGGAAACGAGGCTGGTTTATGGCAGTTTTTCGACAGATGCGCACTTTCGTGGCGTGGTAAAAGGGGTGGGGGATTTACTGCAAGCTGACTTACCCATTCTATAAGAACAGGTCTCCGTTTCTCAATGAATAAGAAATCACAACTTACAGTATATCGAATGGACAACAGGAAACACCGAGTCTATAAGACCTTACCCAGTCCATAAGAACAGGTTTCCTTTTCTTAAAGAGTAAGAATACGCAAGTTATATCGAATCGACAACAGAAAATGAAAGTTTTTAATTTTCGTTTCTCATTTAATAGCTCATTTGATTTTATCAACTCTAAATCTTTGCGTTTGCCACCCTGGTGGCGCAGTGGTCTAAGCGAAGGCCTCTGATCATTCGTCCGAAAGGGGTACAGATTCGAATCCCGGTGAGGCATGGATGTTGTGTTTGTCTTATGGCACCTTTCCTTTTCCCTTCCCTGGAATCAGGGATCCTAAATTAGGGACGGGCGACTGCTTATAGCCTATTAAGTTGCTTACGGTGGTCGTTAAACCTCCAATCTAAAAAAAAAAAAAAACACTTAGCTTGGCGCCCTAGGAACCTGCCTAGTTCGCCTAATGGTTGAACCGGCTCTGTTCAGGAGGCACTACCAACAATCTTGATAGTTCAATATCCCCATACTCTTACCCACGTGCAGACACAGCACAAAGGGATTCTTTGGCAGCGATGTTCCGAAATCTGTGTCCCACCTACATTTATCTTTAAAAAAAGATCTACCAGTACTGGTTCATGGATCAAACTGTTACTTCCAGAATCAAAATAATGGGTAGACTTTAAAGAGGCGTCTGTTCAAGGAAGTGGTACGAATAATGTTGCGCAGTAGACTGTCAGTGACCAAATAAATATAATTATCTGGTACAACACCCGGTTTCGAGCATGGTTTGACATGCTGCATTCAAGCATGTGTGTGAGTGGATCTTTAAAATATTTTACCCTTAAATTGCAACTAAAATTTGTTCACGACTGAATTATCTTTACAACGTACAATTAAATAGTTCTCTTTCATCTAGGAATTAACAAAAAAATTTACGAGTTGTTCATGTGTCGGCACGTGTTTATATAGTGAACCACAAGATTAAAATTCCCCGTCTGCTTTTGTTGGCCCAAACCGCACCTGGCCACTGCTTCCAAGGAAGGGAGGGAGCCAGAGTCGTAAGACAAACACACTACATCTACGCCTCGAACCAGGACCAATCTCGGACGAATGAACAGAAGCCACCGTTTAGACCTCTGATCCACCGTAGAGGATTGAGGTTATCTCCTATTGGATCTCTTTAAATCTGATTCAGTCGAAAGATAACGTATTGTTTACTTGATGCATATCCAAAACACATGTATCGAAATAGTTATCATGTGTGGTGACGAAGTTAAAGAGGAAAGATGAAAGAAACTCAAATAGAGATTTTACTCAAATGATGATACGAAACTAGGTTATGTAATCCAGCTAAACTATATTGGCAAAAGTCACCGGACACCTAGAAGAGAAACACAACATAGCATTTATTGACATACATTAGTACGGTGTCGGTCCACCTTTGCCCTTAATGCATGCACTGACCCTTCGAGACATGCTTTCGACAGGGATTTGGAACACAGCGATAGGTATGCGTTTCCATTCGGTACTGCCGCTAACTGTTGCTTGGTAATAGGCATTGGTTCCAAACTTCTTATGCGGCGCTCTAATTCTTTCCATAGGTGCTCTATGAGGATCAGGGCTGTGTGCTGGCCACTCCACACACGATACGGAATTATCATCAAACCACGCCATAACAATCCTTGCTTTATGGCTCGGTGCATTATCCTGCTGGTACCAAGAAGCCTCTGTTCCATAGTATTGCCATAGAGTTGGTAGGGTATAATTGTCCCGAATATCGAAGTAGACGTGCTGTTTAACAGGTTTGTCCACAATAACCAATGGACCGGGACCATACCACGAAAAACATCCCCACACGAGTACACTGCCAGCTCCACACTTGAACGTAGGAACAGTACACTGTGGTAAATAGCGTTCCCCCGGCTGCCGCCATACCCACACATGTCCATCAGACTGATGGATCGTGTATCTCGAATCATCACTCCATAGGACCCGTTTCCATTGATTTACGGTCAACGATAAATGTTTTTTACACCATGTTAAACGACGAGTAGCATTCCGAGTGGAGATGAAGGGCTTATGAGCAGCCGCACGACCACGGTAACCCATGGTATGAAGTTCTTTGCGAATGATACGTGTACATACCGAGGTTCCAGCATTTTTGCTCACCTGTACACTCAGGTCTTGTGCAGTGCTCAGTCAATTAGCTGTAATGACTCTCCTGGGGCTTCGACGTCCACTATCACTGATTTATTTTCTTTGGTCTACCGGTAGGTTTTGCTGCTTCAGTAACGCCATGTGTCTTCCACTTATTTAGTACATCCAAAACAGTTGACTTGGGTGTGTTTAAACGCCTCTCGGTTTCTCTTATGGACAATATACTAATATAACACCCAACAAACTTTCCTTTCTCAAAGTCAGTTCTCTCCCGCCGCGACATTTTCACTCAACCTCACGGTGCGATATGATCGCGGTCAGCTGCAGGCTTGTCTTTATACCGTCTTCAGCTGTATACCACGCATCTTAACAATGCAGAGGATCCGTTCATTTGCTTTTGAAGTGGTGTACGGTGACTTTTGTCAATATAGTGTATTTTCCCCCAGATAGGTCGACTCAGTTCGAATTACCAAAAAGAAAGTGAATGATAAAAATAACATGGAAAACCCAAGGAAGGAAAATTTACATTTTTTTTCAACACAACGCCAACAAAGCTGTATAGTCCCTCTCGGATTTTTTTTTTTTTTCGTTTCAGGGTTTGAACAATCACCATGAGCAACTGCTAGAAGCCGTCACCCATTCGTAATCGTGTGTCACTGGTTCGAGGGAAGTAAGAAAATAAACGCTGTAATATATACAGTATAAAAAACTACACCACCCATACCTCATTCGTGACTCAAACTCACGGAGGGCTCAGGTGAAGGGTGAGAAACTTACACAGCTGGTCACTCATCCATCAAGACAGCCCAATACCCCCCCCCCCCCACACACACACCCATCTTCACTAGTCCTGTTTTACTCAAAAGGAGGCAATGTTGTTTTATGGCAACGCTTCATCTGACACTAGACGAAACAAAACCACTGAAACCATGAAATCCTTCCACATCATTCGCCCGATCTAACGTCTACCGAATGACGCTTCTTCAAACGACTTGAGAATCTTTCGTCATTTTAAACACATCGATTACGTTTTATCTTATTTTGATTTTAAAAACTGTTTCGAAGTTACATACATTATCTACCAACAAGTAATTGGACACCTGTGATAGCAAAGGAAAACGAAGTTTATTCACCTTCAATAGTTGGTGGAGCCTCCACAAGCAGAGATTACAGCTGCGACCCTCCGGGGCATACTCTCAACCAGGCGTTGTACGACGGCTAGCGGTATTTTCTTCCACTCGGCTTGGAGAAGACAGGTCAGTTCCTTCATCGATTTTGGACGGTGGGGCACCCCTTAAAGTCGACGCTCCAACTCGTCCCAGAGGTGCTCGATAGGGTTAAGGTCCGGGCTCTGCGCAGGCCAGTCCATTCGATTAACCTCATTGTCACCATACCAAGCCATGGTGGACCTCGCAACATAACAGGTGGCATTGTCATCCTGAAAGTAGCATGGGTCCACCCTGTAAAACTGCCACAACGTAGGAAAACGCATGGTCATCCAAAATGGTGCAGTAGGTCTCGGCGTTGAGTCTACCAGGAATTGCAACCAAGGGTCCCGTGCCATACCAAGAGAAACAGCCTCATAGCATAATTCCACCGCCGCCGAACTTCACATTTGACACAATACATTCCGGCAGGATGTGTTCTCCAGGCAGACGCCAAACCCAGACCCTGCCATCCAAACGGTAGAGGGTGAACCTTGATTCGTCGCTCCAGAGAACCTGTTTCCACTGTTCAATGGTCCACTGTCGACGTTCTTTGCACCACGTTAGCAGAGCAGCGCTATTGGACTTGGTGATCAAAGGCTTGTGGGCGGCAGTACGTCCATGATAGCAGATGGACTTCCTTACGGATGGTATTCATCGACCGAACACTCCCGGATGCCTGTTGAAACTCCTCGCGGATGTGGCCCATCGATTTGGTGCGGTTCTTCCGAATTTCTCTGGCCACGGTTCTTCCAAATTTCTCGGTCTCTAACTCCCAGTTTTGCGGGTCTGCCGGGTTGGGGCACATTTTAACAGTCACTTCTCATCTTCCACTTGCCAATCACGTAGGCCACTGTCGATTTTGGGTATTTCAACTTGCTGGATATGTCACTTATGGATCGGCCATTTCTGTGATACCCGACGATTGCACCTTTCTCGAAATCAGAGAGCTCCGAACTGCGTGGCATCTTGCATGAGACTGGTTGCGTTGTTGTTTCCCACACGATATTTAACGGCGGCAGCCGTGAAGTGTATCAGAACCGTAGATATCGTCGATTGCAGAGGTGTCCAATCACTTGTTGGTAGATAGTGTATATGTAAGTCAATGATGTGCAACAATTTAGTTTTCCGATACAATAACTCAACAACGAAACTGGACAAAGATCAGAATTGCCAATCACAGTTGCCAATAGCAGCCGATAGCATTAAAGGTTCGATTCCTTAGAACGCGGCAGGTAAAAGTGACTCAGCGGGCAAAACAGCTGCACTTGTACGCTTTTCTAATGTACAAAAAACAGCAATACAGTTAAAAACCTACACATAGTTCTAAAAACTGAGACAAACTTAGAGAACCAAGGTATACACAAACACGCCACTTAGTCTGACGTTCTAGCCCGGATCATACAGGACACGTTGTTAGAATTGCACTCTCACACGAAGATGTTGTAAGTACAAAAAAAAAATTAAATTTGTTTTTATGAAAAACAAAACTTTAATGCAAAATTCTTAGGTGTGCTATCAACGGAACTTCTCAATATCTGTTATTGGGCTTCTGAAAAACATTTTAGCAAGAACAATTGTGGATATTTCTAACTGTACATACCTTCTCTCCAGGTCTTCCATTTCTTCCTTTCTGACCTTTAGGTCCGGGAATGACTACAAAGATAAGAAAAAAAATGCTGTTACAAGTTTCCGTAAAATGCACATCTGGAATTTGAAGTATAAAGTATATCACACGAGTGTGCAAAAAATCTAGGAAAAATAAGCTTTTCTTCACTGTATATGCTGAAAACGATTTATCTTCCAGTCGGCCGTTTCTGGCCACTGTTTTAAGAGCAAAACAAGTTAGTAAAATCATGCAATGCATTGATTATGATACGCTTTCCAACATACCAGAAATCATTACCCAAGTTATGAGGATAATGGCTGTGGAATAAATCTCGCTTTTGTGCCATGACCTTTGACCCCATTTCGATGATATTAAACAGAACCGGTTCAGTGTACCTCCGAAAAAACATGATAAAGTTTTGTCGCAATCGAAACATTTTTACATAAGTTATGACGCATAAGAGCGATGGAATGGATCCCGCTCCTATGTCCCGACCTTTGACCCCATTTCGTCCATTTTCAATAGGGTTCGTCCCCAGTTGGCCCCAAGCACCTACTAAAATTTCATCGAAATCGAACCATTTTAACGCGAGTTATCGTACAGACAGACAAAGCTGGAGCATATACGCTTCTTCAACCTACGGTTGGAAAATTTAAATAATTTACGCAGATTGACATAATAAAGGACTCTTGTGTGAAATTATATCACAGCTTCAGAAATCTGGTATACAAGTCATTCAGAGTGAAGCCTGTTGCGCCATACCGACAGTTTCCTGAATTAACCAAGATCGTAATATTATCCTTTGTATTATATTAATTTATGGTGATACAAATGCTTTTCGAGAGTTTCATGAAAATGGAGTCAAGTATTAAACAGTTTTTAACACTTTGTATTTTATTTTGGTGCTGGTGTATCTGTCTTCTGTTTCAAAATAAAATTTAAGATTAGAAGTCACAAGGAACTACACTGAAGAGCAATTGAATTAGAGATACCTGTCTAGTAACGTGTAGCACCACCTTTCGGCCTGATGACGGCGGCCATTCGTCTCGGCATGGACTCGACAAGACACCGGAAGCGTTGGGAAGCCATACAGATCCACGACCCCTGAACAAGCTCCCACAGTTCACGAAGATTTGATGGAGGGGGTCAGAGCCTCGAACATCTCTCTCGAAGGCATCCCAGATGTGCTCGATGGGATTGAGGTCAGGTAATCTAACTGGCCAAGGAAGCGAGGTCACGTCGTTTTTGCACACTGTTTACCATATTCCGACAAGGACCTGGTCTGATTTGTGATTCAGCCATGATGTGATGGCAACACTACGATACCCTTGCGACGCTGCCCCACACTTGGCGCGTCATTACACCCAGACGTACATATGGGAGCACACTGGCAGCAATTGCTCCCCTCCAACATGAAAACATACACCGTCTTTGCACTGTCCGCCCGAAAGTGTTTATGGGTTTTTAATCTTTTTAACTATGTAAATATCTATCAGCTTTTAAAATTAAATTATAGTGCAAAGACTGTGTATGTTTTCAATGTATTACGTGTATTGAACAATAAATATTAAAAAGTAGCAAAACAGTTAAATTAATAAAGCATATCAGCTTTTTGTAAAAATATATAAATAATAAATTAAAAAATATTACCCTTCATGTCGATTAAATCTAGGTGGGACGTGGAAGTTTTTGTTGTTCCAAAACTGGGGCACGGTTTTTTGAAAGTTTGGACAGCACTGGTCTAAACCATCACCATAAACATCTAGTATTAAGTTTTACTGAGGTAAGTTAATCTCGATTTAAATCGCATTTCGTCCCGATTTCGGTCTGTACTGTTTTTGGAGATATCAACCATTTCTGCAACATCGCCGTTGTTTTATATACTGTACTTTTGTTTCAAATAAATTATTCATATCCCTTTAAAAGGCTTACGAAATTCCCAAGAACCATTACGTCGAAGGTAGCACATTGCCACAAAGATTTCAGGTTCCGCCATTATTCCCAGTCAGTCTTTTTAACATAGCAAGTGGGGAAAATTCGTGGTAATATTTACGCCACATCAAATAATCCGTTCTTCTTCTTGCGGACATTATATTTATGAAATCGTTAATCAAATTCAAAATATTCCTTTCGCACTGGATAGCTTGAACTGCAAGAATGACAATCCACAGGTTTAGTTCTTTTTCCTAAGCACAATCTTACGCTACACTATAAAAAAATTCTGAAATTCACGAGCCACTTTCCGTCATTTCTTTCGTGAATTTACGAAGCATATTTATTATACGAGGTCTGACAATTAAGTAATGAGACTGATTTTGTAGCGCGCGCTGTGGCAACGCTGTAACCTCGTGCGTCACATATACGTGACATTAGTTCTTCCCTCAACCATAGTCCAAGTGGCAACACCCTGAAAGGCCTCAGTGTGTAGTAGATGCTTGGCTCGTGAAGTTGTGCGTGTGCTCCTCTTCAGGAAAATGGATTCGCGGCATATTGCACAGCGGTATGCCATCTTTTTTACGCTTTCCAACCATAGGTTGAAGAAGCGTATATGCTCCAACTTTGTCCGTCTGTCCGTCCGTCCGCACGACGACGGACGGACGGACAGACGGACGAACAACTCACGTGAAAATGGTTCGATTTTGACGAAATTTTAGTATGTGGTAGGGGACCACCTGGGGACGAACATTATTGAAAATGGGCGACGCAGGGTCAAAGGTCAGGACATAGGAGCGAGATCCATTCCATTGCTCTTATGCGTCATAACTTGCGTTAAAATTGCTCGATTTCGATAAAATTTTATTATATAGGGAACCAACTGGGGACAAACCCTATTGAAAATGGGTAAAATAGGGTCAAAGGTCAGGACATAGGAGCTGGATCCATTCCATTGCCTTTATCCGTCATACCTTGCGTAAAAACGGTTCGATTTTGATGAAATTTTAGTATGTGGTAGGCAACCACCTGGGCACGAGCCCTATTGAAAATGGGCGGAATGGGGTCAAAGGTCAGGCAGGACATAAGAGCGGGATATATTCCGTTACCCTTATGCGTCATAAATTGCGTAAAAATGGTTCGATTTCGATGAAATTTTAGCATGTGGTAAGGAGCCACTGGGGACGAAACCTATTGAAAATGGACGAAATGGGGTCAAAGGTTAGGACACTGGAGTGGGATTCATTCCATTGCCCTTGCACATCATAACTTACCTAAAATGCTTGGATTGCGACAAAACTTTATCATGTTGTTCCGGAGGTATAGTGAAACGGTTCTGTTGAATATCAACGAAATGGTGTCAATGGTCATTGCACAAAAGCCAGATTTATTCCACAGCCATTATTCTCATGACCTGCTTAAAACTACTTCTATTGCAACAAAACGTCACCATGTTGTTCCGGAGGTATAATGAACCGGTTCTGTTGAATATCATCGAAATGAGGTCAAAGGTCAGAACACAGGAGCGAGATTTATTCCACAGCCATTATCCACATAATTTGAGTAATAATTTCTGGTATGTTGGAAAGCGTATCATAATCAATGCATTGCATGATTTTACTAACTTGTTTTGTGTAAAACTCGGTGCAAATGCAGCGGTAACGTACGGAAAACTGCAGCAGACTTTCGGCAATGAAGCAATGTCAAGAGCATAAGCATTCCGCTGGCACAAAATGTTTTGTGAGGGCAGAACCAATGGGGAAGACGAACACCAGAGTGGGCGACCAACAACAACACGGACAGAGGACAACACAGCCCAGGTGAGTGAAGTTGTGCGACGTGATAGGCGATTAACAGTGAGAATGATTACGGAAGAACTGAACATGAATAACGAAAGTGTTTGCCGAATGCTGACTGAAGATGCGCCGTCCCATGCCGCACTGTCGGTACGCCAATTTTTGTCTTCCAAACGCACTGCAACACTACCGCATCCTCCTTATTCACCCAACATGCCTCCCTGCGACTTTTTTCATTCCCAGAACTGAAATCAGTTGTGAAAGGACGCCATTTTGACACAGCAGCCGACGCCCAAATGGCTGTGACGCAGGCCTTGAACAGTGTCTCAGCTAATGAGTTCCACAGCTGCTACCTGCAATGGCAGCACCGTTGGAATGTGTGTGTGTGAGCTCAAGGGAACTTTTTTTTATTCCCAAAACTGCAATCAGTTGTGAAAGGACGCCATTTTGACACAGCAGCCGACGCCCAAATGGCTGTGACGCAGGCCTTGAGCAGTGACTCAGCTGATGAGTTCCACAGCTGCTACCTGCAATGGCAGCACCGTTGGAATGTGTGTGTGTGTGTGCTCAAGGGAACTTTTTTTATTCCCAAAACTGCAATCAGTTGTTGAACAGTGTCTCAGCTGATGAGTTCCACAGCTGCTACCTGCAGTGGCAGCACCGTTGGAATAAGTGTGTGTAAGCTCAAGGGAACTTTTTTATTCCCAAAACTACAATCAGTTGTGAAGGGACGCCATTTTGACACAGCGGCAGACGCCCAAAAGGCTGTGACGCAGGCCCTGAACAGTGTCTCAGCTGATGAGTTCCACAGCTGCTACCGTTGGAATAAGTGTGTGAAAGCTCAAGGGAACTTTTTTATTCCCAAAACTGCAATCAGTTGTGAAAGGAAGCCATTTTGACCCAGCAGCAGACGCCCAAAAGTCTGTGACACAGGCCTTGAACAGTGTCTCAGCTGATGAGTTCCACACCTGCTACCTGCAATGGCAGCACCGTTGTAATAAGTGTGTGCAAGCTCAAGGGAACTACTTCGAAGGTGATCACATTGTAATTGATTAAATGTGTAAGCAAATGTGTTTTTTTGACCCAGTCTCATTACTTAATTGACAGACCTCGTAAAACCTTTTCCATGAAATGACAGACAGGAACCTGAATTTTACGGATTTTTCGTATTAAGGGAAAATTCTGAATTTTCAGAAACCTTTTCGCAGTTTCTTTCTTATGTTAACGGGAAATACGGGTTTCTAAGATATATTAACGGAAAATTCTAAATTTTCAGAAACTTTAAAGTACTTGAGGTTTGATTAACTTTTCAATTTCAGTCGTTTGTCGAAGAATCTGATCTTGAAGTTCTGCAGCGAATTCGGTTATTGTAGACAGCATATCGCATGAATAAAACAAAAGCTATTATAGCTATCAAGAGCAAATTTTATATTTAGGAGTTTTGTGAAATAGGCTACTACTACAGGAAACTGCACTTCACCTTTTCTTGAAGATAATTAAAAGTCAGAGCAGTGGCGTAACTACCTCCCCCGCAGCTGCGGGGGGCGATGTTAACCCAGGGGCGTATTGCAGCTACCAGTTATAGTTTTTTGAAAAAATTCGAACACCCACGGACATAAACAAAGAAATAATGTTTATTAAGAAACCTTTGCGCCGTTTCTTTCTGATATTGACGGTAAAATACCGTTTCAGAGATGTGTTAACGGAAAATTCTGAATTTTCAGAAACCTTTCGGCAATTCCTTTCGTATATTAACGGGAAAACTCCGTTCTCACTTTTTCCGTATCCGTATGACGAGAAATTACCGGTAATAGGAGCGGTTGGTGAGAATACTTGAGGTTTGATTAACTTTTAAATTTCAATGGCCTGTCGAATTTTGAAGTTCCGTGGCGAGATCGGATATTGTGGATAGCATATCGGATGAATTTTATTTATTGTGGCACAGGATATTTCTTCTTCTCTCCCCTATTTTGTGCACCAGCTATTTATTACAAATTGCGTTACTGTAAGAAACCGGGTACTTGACTTATAGATGATTATACGATGTACAGATGATTATACGATGTCTGTGCATCAGTCTTAGGACAACTTTAAACAAAAGCTATTATAACTATCAAGAGTAAATTTTATATTTCGGAGTTGTTTTTCATTTGTGAAATATAACTATAAAAAATACTTTACACCTGTTTTTAAAGATAACTGAAAGTCACTGTCAGTTTAAAAAATAAAATTGCAAAGCATTTTGTTGCTTCGAAAAATCACGAGGGAAAATGCTTAATTTGTGAAAAGTACTCCTACAGAAAAAAAATATTACAAACCTATTCAGCAAAATAATAAGCTCGAACAGAAATAAAACGATTAAATAACTCGCATAATTGACAAAAAAAAATATATCGTCGCGCAATTTGCTTTACGATGTAGGTGACTCGGATTGCCCAGCGCATGTGGCTCAGTGTTTAAAGGCGTGCGTTACTTGTTAAACCCACCCAAACACGATGGGAGTTCGATCCTGACTACGGCGGAAAAATTGTCTCGCGTACAGGCTGAAAAATTCATTGTCGTCGATCTTGTGGAATAATACTGAAAAACCTGAAATGTTTTTGTTTTTTTCTGAAATAAACGTAATTTCTGACTACGGAAAATCTGTGAAAATACGGAAGTTAAAATAAACGGACACTAAACGGAAATTTCGTTAAAATACGGACACCTACCGGCAACTTTGCTGCACGTTATTTTCAGAAATTTGCCTTCAATTCAAACTGCTAATTTTTTTACTGTGTATATTAGCAGTGGCCTCCCCGTAATTTAGGTCCACTCATTCCAGGGAGAGGACATAGCCAGAGCAGTTGAACTCCCACCCTAGCGTCATTTTCCCGGTGGCGACACTTCCGGTCACGTGACCTTGTGGGCATGGCCTACCTCTGACGTCACCTCACGAAAAAAGTGCCATGACCCTTGTTGCCATCCGCTAAAACAGTTTCTTCACCAAAAATTTTCTTAGCCAACGTCACAAATTTTCTTAGCCAACGTCACAGGAAGAAGAAGTATAAGGTGCCATGCCCGTTGTTGCCACCCGCCAAAAAGTTTCTTTATCAACCTCTAAGGAAAATGCCACGCGTCCTGTTGCCACTATAAAAACGCTTCTTCGTCTACATCCCGGGAAGAAGAGGTACAAGGTCACGTGATCGGATGTGACGTCAGAAGTAGGCCACGCGCACAAGGTCACATGACCGTAAGTGTTGCCACCGGGAAAATGACGCTTGAGTGGGGGTTCAACTACTAGCCAGCACATCAGGCAAGCGCAGCAGCTATACTTCATCCAGGACTCGAACTCTGGCCCATCTCAAGAAAATTGCCGGAAACCAGCTCCTCAGAACATTCTGCCACCGGGGCAGCTTAAAACGCCTATCAAATGTTTATTATGATACTCGTACTACATATGATTGAATTGCATGTCATTTTCAATACTTATTTTACTTAAAATCTTATTCAGTTGATAATAAAGAAGCTAGTGTATTTTGAATTTTCCCACGAAATTTTACTGCACTTCGTTCCATCTTTTTTAACGAAACAAACATCAAAGAGAAGATGCATTTCTACCAGTAAAGCAAGCATTTGAACTAGTATAATACAGTGACATCAACAGAACATGACAACATCGTGATTCCATTATGAAAGGGTGCCTTTGTGATAGCGATCAGCAACTTGAAACAAACGTTTTCATCTGAAACAGGTTATTCTTTCATGTAGTAGAGGCAAACTGGACGTGCAGAAACAATATATCAGTCAGATGTTTTTTTGTTGTCCCTTATCGCAGACCTCGGGAAACACAGAGAATGACAACACAATGGATTTATGTGTAGAACTGTAATCAGTCACCGTCATGAAATGCCGCTTTGAAGAGTTTTGACGTGCAGCAATGTAACATCATTCAGATATGTATGAATAACTGTTATTAAATTCACATCCTTTTTTTTTATTTTTTTTCATTTAAGTTGAGGCCTTTATTCTTGGAGCAAACGCAAACCTACATCCGCAGATCTTTGCTCTTCCTTTCTCTGAAACGTTTGCTTCAAACTAAAATGAAGCTTTCGATAGAGAAGGGCGAACACTGAACATAAAAATGCTATGTGCGTCAGAAATGAACACCAAGCGAAGGCAAATACCACAATTCCATATTTCTTTTAGAAAGAGGGGATGGATAAACAATTACAACTCGCAATATTTACGACTATTAGCAGTCCTCCTTCGCCGATTTGGGACCACTAGGGGGGCGAAAGAGCCAATGCTGTCGGACAAGCACACCGCCCGTTCGGGATTCAAAACCGTGTCCAGTCCACACGGCTAGCCAGAAACTAGCTCCTCTGAGTACTGGGCCACAGGTGCGGATTAAAATCCCGTTGCTTCTGAAAGATCAACGAAGTGAGGATCCATCTAAAAGAAACTGGTCCGGCGCATGAATTAGCCGTTCAGAAAAGCATCACATACGCCGCCAGAATCTATTTTTTCTCCCAGGGGATACCATGTACACTGCCGGACAATTGCTAAGGACGGATGACAATAGCAACGATAGCAACCATAAAATGGAAGGCAGGAAAATGTGGAAATTAGCATAAGTGCGGGATACAGTAAGACGTGTTGTGCGTATGCAAATTTTGGATTGCCGAACTTCTTCGTGACGTCATAGCGCTGATAAGAGATATAAAGGATTTGACGCGTATTGACCGTTGTTGTTCAAACGCAAAGTTGAAAGGGAAAGAATCAATTGACGAACTTGCAATTTTCAGTATGTCTTCCCGACATCACCTAGATGATTTTACGCGTGGCCGTATTATTGGCAAGATTGAAGAACTGCGAAAAATAACAGATGTTGCCAGGGAGTTCGACGTCAGCCACAGTGTTGTTTCAAGGCTTTGGAAATCATTTCAAACAAATGGAGAGTGTAGCAAACGTCACGTGGGAGGTTTTGTTGGCAGTACGACAGCTGCAGAAGATCGGTACATAGTGCTATCACAAAAAGACACCGGCGCAGCACAGCTAGTGATGTAGCAAATCAGTTTATGGCTGCTACTGGCAAGCGGATCTCCCGAAAAACTGTCGTCAGACGTTTGCATGAAGGAGGACTATACGCCCGCCGTCCTGTTGTGTGCATGCCATTGTCCAGACGTCACCGTACCGCCTGTTTGCAATGGTGCCATCAACATCGCAATTGTACTGATAACGACTGGTCTGCTGTCCTCTTCTCAGATGAGAGTAGATACAGTCTATCGTCTGATTGTCGACGACAACTGATCTGGCGTGATAGTGGTACTGCATATTGTCCAGCAAACATACAGGAAACGGTCCGATATCCGACATGTAGTGTCATGGTATGGGCTGGCATCATGATCAATGGCCGTACGTCCCTCTATGTGCTTCCAACTGGGACTATGACTGGCCAACGATACATTAATGATGTTCTGCTACCTCATGTTCGCATGTTCCGTGGTGCTGTCGGTGATAGATTCATTTTCATGGACGACAACGCAACATGTCATCGAACAGTCGCTGTCCAGGAGTGTCTTGAGAGCGAGGATATTCAACGCCTCGTATGACCAGCACGTACTCCAGATCTGAATCCCATTGAAAATGTGTGGGATGCTTCGGGGAGGAGTCTTGCTGGTCGCCAATGCCCTCCAATAAACAAGGACAGCCTCATCCGTGCACTGACAGAGGAATGGGATAAATTACCTCAACAGCTGCTTGATAATGTTGTGCAAAGCATGACACGACGTGTGGAATCTTGCATCGCCCTCCATGGTGGCCATATCCCGTTTTGACATCTTACGCCGGAACGTCTGCGGACGGTAATTGCTTTTTTTTCACGTTTATGTATTCTGCACAAAATGGCCTGTTTGTCCCTTGAACACGTCCCAAAGCCTTCTGGATTTCAGAGCACAATAAATTGTCTTTCTTGTAATGTCCTGGCATTCTGACATTATTTTATTTCACTTGGCATCCAACCACACTTACTTTTTTATGCGCTATATAGCCGTTTATGATCCGTCCTTAGCAATTGTCCAGCAGTGTATATGTATACATATCCTTCTAGTTCTTACGTACGGAGCAGAGAACTGGACTTCAACTAAAAAAAGACGTACAAAGGTTGCAGACAACTTAAAGAACCAAGGTGAGATGCATTCTTCATGTAACTAGGAGAGATAAGAAGAGCAACTCGTGAATCAGGAAAATGAGAAGAGTGGAAGACATCGTGATCAGCATAAAAACCCTAAAATGGCAAGGGCTGGACATGAAAGAAGAAGGACGGACCACCGATGGACAACCGAAATTTTAGACTGTATTCCAAGAGACAGAAAAAGACCCAAAAGAAGACCACATAGGAAATGGGTGGATGAAATTCGAAAGCATGCGGGAGTGACATGGAAGAAACTTGGGGAGACCTTCATCCAGCAGTGGATTGATAATGGTTGACAATTATGATATCTATCATTAACAAACGTTATTAATCCACTGCCGGATGAAGGACTCCTTAAATTTCTTATTCAACTTTCTGTCTTGAGCCAGTCTCCTCCAAGCTTCTGAATTTCATTCGCCCATCTCCCACGTGGTCTTATTTTGTGTCTTTTGCAGTCTCTTGGAATTCAGTCTGGTATTTCAGTTGTCCAACGGTAGACGGTTGTTCTTCTAGCAATATGTCCAGCCCATTTCCATTTTGAGGGATTTTACCCTGATCATGATGTCATCAACCCCCATTAGTTTCTTGATCCATGAGTTTCTGTCCTTTTTGGTTATACCAAGCATGAACTTCTCCATGCTCTTTTCAGTAGCTTGCAGCTTCTGTATGTCCTCTTAATTAAGGCCTATATCTCTGTCCAATGTAAGAATTGGAAAGATGCACTGATTAAACACTTTTCTTTTGAGACATGGTGCTAAATTGCTCTTAAAAATTGTATTGTTTCTTCCAAATGTTCTCCTCAAGTTTCTTCCATAACTGACATACAGTAACCGAGGATCGTCGATATGAGAGAATTGTATCTTTGCTTTAAGAAAGAGCAAGAGTGGTGCACGTTAGCACAGTGCAGCGTACTGAATGACGCGACGGGAAGTATACAAAGATGCAGGACCACAGCAAGTGATTTTTTTTTTTTGTTAAGTAATATTTAAGTAACTTTTTTTTCTAAATTTTACGTTTTCATCAAGAGTTTCTTCCGAGTACTTTTTGATATTTAAAAAAGAATGTTTTTCTCTATTGACAAAACAGCCAAGTTGCTCAAATGTGCATATCCTTGTGTGGCTCTAAGATATATCTTGATTCTTTTTAATACGGAAAAACTTCTTTCGGCAGTTGCAGTTGTTGATGGAAACTTTAATAGGCCTATTAGGTCTGCTAATTTGTACACCTCACTAAATCCAGTCCAATTTATACAACTTTATGTAACAAGTAATGTCTCTTACTTATTTCTTTTTGTATTCATCAAAGGAATAAAACACCTTCAGTTCATTTTTTAGTTGAACTGTATCGAAATTTGAAGCATAGAGTGCTTTAATTTATGACAGTAGATGTTCAGGAAAGCTTTCACAAAATTTATCAAATCAGTTCGAATCCAACAAGGCTACGAATTTAAGATATCACTGATTTTAATTCACTGACACTTCGCACAAACTGAAACAAAATACGTGTGGTTACTGCCTGGAGCATGCGAGTAACTAAAGTAGTCCGAAGTCGTCTCTTTTCTGAGCGAACCGTTGCGCAAAGCAATGGCCCATTCACTTTTCACCGGCGCATTCATGTTGTCATGGAAACACTAGCAGGCGATCGTATCGAAGGTATCCGAATCAGAACTGCGAAGACTCTGAAAGAGCTGTTTACGTTAGGACCGTTGGTGATTCTCTCTCGCCAGACTGATTCTCTTAGTTAAAAGAAGCAAATCCGTACGTGTTTTCTTAGCAACGAAGAGACCGACAAATCTTAATATCGTTAATAATTGACTTTTATTTGTGTATATTTAATTGACTTTCCTTTGTGCATTCTCTGGGCTTCGCAGCTAGCCTCGAATATACGCCACAGTGGCTAGGGTAGTAATTTTATCGGGCGAAAAAAGGAAGGCAAAATTCGCGGGGCGGTCGTGGGGTATAAATTTCAGATTTTACCCCGCAAATTTTGCGAAATACCGTATTTCCTCAAAAATTCGGGTTTCAGGCTCTCTCCCCACACTTCGGGTATGTAAGATGCGTTGTCGGTGACAAAAGCGGTTATATTCGCAAAAGGTATTTTGTACTTATTAACGCACTGAAGTATTGTCTCGTTGACTGCTTTAAAATGTACGGATTCCAAAATGATGCACTCGAGGAAGGTTGCATTCAAAGAGGTTTCAGCATTACAGCTTTCAGCATTCGGTTCAGCTGATGGAACAGCAAGAATATTCAAAATGTCTCTATCTTCTGAATTAGTAGTTTCGTTTTCTATACCGGATAATGATTTTGAATATCATATATTTTGCTTGTAAATATCATACACTGAAGAGCAATTGAATTAGAGATACCTGTCTAGTAACGTGTAGCACCACCTTTCGCCCTGATGACGGCGGCGATTCGTCTCGGCATGGACTCGACAAGACACCGGCAGCGTTGGGAAGCCGTATACGGATCCACGACCCCTGAACAAGCTCCCACAGTTCACAAAGATTTGATGAAGGGGGTCAGAGCCTCGAACATCTCTCTTGATGGCATCCCAGATGTGCTCGATGGGATTGAGGTCAGGTGACCTAGCTGGCCAAAGAAGCAAGATCTCGTCGGTAGAATGTTCATCCAACCATTCGGATACAATTCGGGAGCTGCATTGTCTTGTTGCAGGATGAGGTCCTCAGTGGGATGTTGAAGACGCACAAACGGAAGCAAATGATCGTCCAGGATATCCCGGTGACGTTGACCTGTGAGGGACGATGTCGCACGTACCAGAGGTCCCATTTCAGTCCAGGTAAATAGTTCCCAGACGGGAATGCCACCCCCACCAGCTGGAAGAGTACCCTCCTGGCAAGAATGATTCATCACTTCATGTGGTTTGCGCCGTACTCGTATCCTGCCATCCGCATGTACCAACGTGAATCTCGACTCATCAGTCCAGGCAACATTTTCCCACATGTTTAGGATCCAGTGGCGATGTTCCAGTGCCCATGCTAATCTTTGCACCCTGTGATGTGCGGTCAGAAGCGGTACCCTCGTAGGACGATGGCTTCTGTACCCCATAGAAAGGAGATGGTTCTGAATGGTGTGGCTGCTTCGTTTTTGTGCACCAGCGTTAAATTGCCGAGTGATTTCTTGCACTGTCGCCCGTCTATCTGCTGTTACAATGCGAGCTAGCCGACGATGACCCCGCTCATCCACACGCTGTTGTCCACGGCAGTTGGCCCTTGCAGGGATGGTTTTACCGAATTCGATGTACTCGCGGTGCACCCGTGACACAGTGGCTCATGAAAATCCCAGCGCCTGCACGACTTTCGAGATGGAGTGACTCATTCGTCGGGCCTCGACAATTTGCCTACGATCAAATGCGCTTAGATCCTTCACCTTACCCATACTGCTACCGATTCTTACTGATTCCCGTCGCATCACTCCTTATATCGTCGGATCGCTGCATACGTCGTGTTGTTTCCGTTTACATGGCCTCCCACAGCGCCGCATTTGCATAACACCAGCTGTCTCTAATTCATTTGCTCTTCAGTGTATATATTCGGCAAATAACATTTCCGCATCCAATTTGCATTTGGAATAACACCAATAACTTCTAACGAATTTTCCAAGTAATTTTTTAATGTGCAATTATACAGTTTGAAAAGTGGGATGTTAGATACACAAAAGGCATCAGTTAACTTCGAAAGTTCAGCTGAGCGACGCTGTTCCTGTTTAATTTTTTTCTCAATTAACTCATCAACACATTTCTGCATTATTTTCGGTTGACTGTTCGGACATATTTTTTTTTTACGTAGCTTGCTTGTTCGATGCTTTTGACAACTGTCCTTTCTTGAAAAATCCACTGGTATGTTGCAACACGATTCACATGAAACGTTTCTTTGCTGCACTGCTTGCATCTTTCAGATGCACCTATTTTACTCACGTAGCTCATTCTCAAAATTAACAAACGGTATTTAGAAACTTTATAAACTAAATACTCACACGAAAGCATAAAACTTTTCTAAGCGAAGCAACGATGAAACTCAAGCACTCTTTTCTGTGAGCTGCTTTTCCAGCTAAAACTATTAATAGAATTCAAGCCATCCGGTTTACGGCTTATTAGTGCAGCAAGTTGCCGAGGTTATTTAACAGTAGCGGGGGTGGGTGGGTGGAATTCACGAAATTCCACACTTGCGTTTCTCAACAGAGTGCATGTGACCTGGAATTATCCGTCAAGCTAGTTCGATAAGAGTCTCTCCTTAGCGAACAATCTTGACCGGTAATTCAAGGTTTAAAGTTCTGGTTTGGAGTAGGATTACTTTGCGGTATATTTTCCACGCAAATTCTAATAAGGCAGTAATAAAATTATTTAAATATGAAAAATCATCTAAAAATTATAATAGAAATTAGGAAAAAATCTGAAATTCGCGGATATATATTTAATATTTGCGAAATTATAGAAACCCCCTAAAATTCGCGAAACAAATCGCGGAAATTCGCGCCGCGAAACAATTAGGCATGGTATGTTCGCGAACCGTTCACCAAACGCAACGTGTCGTGTGAGCTGCAGTACAGAGGTGTGACCTTTCGCCCCCTTCCCTTCAAACAGTACCAGGATTTTGCATGATGTGCAACTGCGAGCGAGAAGTCCTGCTCGGAACCTTCCGTTGCAATCACAGCACAGGACCCGTAGTCGGGAATGATGCAGGGAGGGAAGGCACTGCACTGCGGAATGTAAGAACCTGCTACTCGCGGAAGAGTAGAGGTTCTAAATTCTAACGTTACCGGTTTGTACGTCCGTCTGTGGAAAGCATATCTCTTTAACTATAAGTCCGATTTGAAAATTTCTTTTTGCATTGAGAAGCCTGAGATGTGTTAATGATGATACTTCCTTTCGTTTTTATATTTTTACGATGCACAACTTCCCCGCCAGATGGCGTAAATACAGATAACATCGAATTCAAAATATATTTTATTCCATATCCTTGCTTCTAAACATCCGACTGAAAAAATTATTTTACGTTTCAATTAATTTATGTTGAAGGTTATTTCAGGTTTAGTCACTTTTTTCAAGTTAGGCA
The DNA here is from genome assembly GCA_039090855.1 of Macrothele yani. Classification (NCBI taxonomy): domain Eukaryota; kingdom Metazoa; phylum Arthropoda; class Arachnida; order Araneae; family Macrothelidae; genus Macrothele; species Macrothele yani. Next base: position 112,462,270 of record CM077013.1, on the reverse strand, counting down.
TAGATTTTCCGCTAGGGAAAGTAAAGGTAATCCGCGTTTTCCTCGATATATCTGCTTCTAAAACTCCGATTTGAAAAATTCTTCCTGCAACGGATACGCTCCTGATGGGAAATCTTTTGCATATAATTTCGAATTTTTGGTAAGGAATGGTTTCGCCACCTGGAGGTGTAGATGTTAATATCTGCTTCGGGTATTTGCAGCAAAATCTGAGCTTCTAAAAACTTGATTGAAAAATTATTTCGTGGACCGATACCGCTCACATCGAAAAACCTTTTGAGAATACATTCTAAAAATAATGCATGGTTTTTCCGCTAGGGAGCGTAGATGTATATCTTATTTTTGTCGATATTTCTGTTTCTAAGAGTCCGATTTGAAAAATTCCTTCTTTGTTGGATAGAGTTTCCGGTTCGAAATGCTTATCATATAATTTCAAAATTTTCAAGTAATTTATAAACTTTCCGCTAGGGGGCGTAAAGATAAATTGCATTTCCACCGATATCTCTGCTTGTAAAACTCCGATTTGAAAAATTCTTCCTGTTTCGCATACAGCTCCTCATCGAAAACATTTTGCATATGATTTCTAAATGGAAAGGAATGGTTTGGCCAACAGGGAACGTAAGTTTTAATTTCTGCTTCCGATGTATTTGCAGCAAACCCTGAGCTCCTGAAAACTCGATTGAAAAATTTCTTACATGAACCGATGCCGCTCACATCAAAAAGCTGTTTGAAAATACTTTTTCTTAAACTAATGCATGGTTTTCCCGCCAAGGGCCGTAGATGCATATCTTATTTTTGTCAATATCTGTGCTTCTAAGAGTCCAATTTGAAAAATTCTGTTTTTCTCAATATCTCTGATTCTACATGTGCGATTTAAAAATTTCTTTCAACACCAGATGCCATTTACCTTGTAGAACACTTTAGGCTGGTATATGAAGAGTTTTGTAAGTTCACAGTTCTGTTAATAGGTGGTATTTGTATACTTCTGTCTGCAGTTGTATCGCCGCTTCTAAAAACACTAATGCGAAATTTCTTCCTTACCGTATGCCATTCACAACAGCAGAGATGTTCAGCAATATCCTCTTTAAATAATGCACACATTTCCCGCTAGGTGTGTGTAAAGGACGAAAGTTGAATAATTGGACATAGTGTTTATTGAGGTGTTCAAATTAGCAGATCTCATATTAAACTTTCCATCAACAACTGCAACTGGCGAAAGACGTTTTTCAGCATTAAAAAGAATCAAGATACACCTTAGAGCCACACAAGAACATGCACATTCGAAAAACTTGGCTGTTTTGCCAACAGAGAAAAACATTATTTTTTAATAGGAAAAATTACTCGGGAGAAACATTTTATGAAAACGTAATATTCAAGTTCACACAAAAGGAAAGAAGAATGGTTTTCTTGTACAAATAAAATATTCAGAAGAAGAATGGAGTTCATGTACAAATAAGTGTTCAAATCCTAATCCTCATAATTATTTGGTATCATGTTAGCAATGGCATGTACCTAAAATTTAGAAAAAAGTTACTTCTATTACTTAACAATTAAAAATTAAACTTCGCAATTAAAAAAAACAGTACTAAGGGGAGGGAGGGAAATGATGAGATAGCCCAGGTCTCGGACCCAAGATACACCACTCTGATTAATAAAAATCAAAATTGATATATTTAACACCCAAAGTAGTGTATTTTGAAAATATTATTTTAAGCATAAAGAAATTCTGTAATATATCAGTTATAATTTTATGCTGAATTCAATACAATGAACATTTTTGAGATCTATTGAGAAATGTAACAGATATTAAGAAACATATTAAGGAAAAGAAGAAGTCGCCCGGTGCCGAGTTGTACGAGACTCTGGCTACCAATCTCTCGCCCGGGATGGACCCGGGCCCAAATCCCGGGTGCGTCAAGGAAAAGAAGAAGTCGCTCCGGTGCCGAGTAGTATGAGACTCTGGCTACCAATCTTTCGCCCGGGATGGACCCGGGCCTGAATCCCGGGTGCGTCAAGGTTCATAAACTTGTCTTACGGCACTGGCATTCTCCCTTCCCTGGAATCAGCGACCTCAAATTAGGGGCAAGGGGACTGTTTATATCTCCAATGAGTTGTTCATGATGGTCGCTAAGCTCCGAAAAAAAAATCGGGATGGGCCCGAAATATATTGTTTTTATATAACAATATATTTCAGCTTTGCCCGAAATATACTGATTTTTTTTCATTTTACTTACAAGCCTGAGGATTGAATGAAAAACGAGCATCATTTCAGTTTTATTTATTCTGTTATTTTTTTAAAGATATTAGTGCATAAACGTTATTTTTCTTTCTTTCCGCATTTCGTTTATTTATTTTTTTCTTTTGAGCATGCCTTGTGATTTACAGAACTCCATGCCTGTGCAGACATTTTTATTTTATGATTGAGAATTCATAAAGGAGCCGTGATTGTTTGTTTACATACTTATTTTGGAAACTTTTAATACTGCAATCGTAAACTTGAATCTACTAAACAAAGTGGAGCAGAAGTAAGCTACTTTTTTACCAAAACAAGGGGGAAAATAATTAGGGAAAGCATTTGGTTCGACTTTTAAATAACGAAATGCAAATCTGCATTTTTCTTCACTGTCCTTTCTGCTCACATGCATCTGAACTGCTACTGAATGCACTTGCTAAGAAACTGCAAAGTTTTGTGTTATCATTCTTTCAATTTTGTATAAGACCTCAGTGAACACATGCGAGTTATAATCTACGAGATTCATGTTAACTGCTGAGATCATGCACATGGTCAAGCAGACAGCTTTTTCCTGATGGCTCAACTGGTGCTGCTGCGGGATTTTATGTTGAAGAATTTCGTGCGAGGGACTGCACACCATGAATTACAGTTTCTAGTTAAAATAAATCAATGATAACAGCTTTGTGATAGCCTACTTCCTCGAGCGTGAAATACGAATGGATGCCTAACAAAAAGTAATTTTAAAAATATATTTCAATAAGAAAGATGCCGCAGAATTTTCGTGGGTAATGAGCGCCTCTTTTGAATCCGTTCTGACGCGAATTAAATTTACCAATGCTATTCAAAGTCAATGGAACCGGTATGGAAAACAACAGTATCTGACCGAAGAAAGAATGTATTTGGACCAATCAAAGATGAGATGGGAGGAAAAGATATGGATGGAATTTCAGGTTCAATGAAGAGGCGCAGCAGATGGTGCAACACACGCGACTAGAGAACTTTTTTCTACAGGAATCTATGCACTTTGTAAGCATTGGAGGACTTGTATTACACAAAATGGTAACCACATTGAAAAATGATACAGGTGTTTACCACTTTTGTTTAAGAAATTCTGAGAAAAAGTTATTTAAAGTTTTCGTTTGACTCTCGCTTTTATGTCTAAGCCCTCCATGTTTAACAGATAATAACGGCCTAGCAACACATTGTTGCGTTAATGGAAAAAAAAAAATTAGTGAGAAGTGCAACTTACTTGTGGGTCCAAGTGCGGCTGGTTCAGGGGGAGGAGGAATGATGAGAGGTGGTGGTCCTGAAAAAGAAAGAAGAAGGACAAATATAAATCAGTCAAAAACCAAACCATCGACGAAAAGCAAAGTAATTAATGGCTATCATCAAGCGTTCACACCGAGACCCATGTTTGACCTAGAACAGGGGGGGGGGGGATATCTTTGATAGCTGTGATAGATAACGGCGATCATGATTTCCTAAGAGATATGCCTCTGCATGTGGGGAGTCGGGACACCTGCCGCGGGCTCTGCAGGTAAAGTGCCTGCGACCACGAACAGCAAAGAAAATCGTGTTCTGCTGGACCACCTGCTGAGATGGTGCACGTCGCAGCTGCGTATATGCATGCGTCGTCTTACTCCAATAGGCACGCGCACGAAGGAAGAAACAATAAATAACTAATAAGAATGGTAAGAAAAACATTGACAACTATTTGCATTCCATCAAACTTCGAACCAATGTGTTGTAATGGAAGGCTTAATGGCATATTATGTACTATTTGGCTCAGAAAGATTTGTTCCGCGGGTGAAACTCACAAATAAAAGAGGCCAATTTACTTTAATGGCGAAGAAATTTTTTATTGATGTTCAGACGATGCCAGTAAATTATATCTTGTTATGTAGAAAGAACAATAGCACAAATTATATTTTTCTTTTCTTTGTGTTTTGAATCCATCGCGTTTTTTTGGATGGAACGCAAATAACCATAATCTACAATTGAATAATAATGTTAAAAAAATATACATATACTATTTGAATTGGGCTCAAAGGAAGCCACCATACGAGTTGGATTTATTATTAAGAAAACGCTACCGCATGGACTCATGCATACATTAATACTAAGTGCTGTTTTACTGGGTTACGTACGGTGGCCTACACCTTGGATTAGTAGCCTTTCCTTGTAAGGAAATTCCGGGCTGGTAAGGAAGTTCCGGGCTTTTAGCTATAAATGAAAACTAGCTCTTCTCACAGTGCTGTTGCTTATTCAATGTTGTACATGGGGAAAGGTCACACATGAGCTTTGTCCGTCCTGATTTCTTTATTATTCCCTTTATTACACTGGACTGAAAAGTTAAAGGATACTTGTTAAAAATGGCCATAACTCCAAAAGAAAGGAATGTTGGGGTAGGCCCTCTGTTGTTCATTTGAACGCCCTGCAAGCGGCTGTGAAAGACAATCCAAGAATAAGCACTCGCAAATTGTCAGAAGAATTAGGAGTTACTAAATCTACCATCGCTGAGCACCTGCACATGATCGGAAAAGTTTACAGACGATGCCCTGAGGTGCCTCACGAGTTACCTCAACTCACGCTCAATGACGTGTCAAGGTATGCAATGAACTGCTCAGAATTCCACGTGATGCTCGATTTATCAAACGAATAATTACTGGGGATGAAAAGTTAATATCTCTGCGTATTCCAGATTCTTCAAACAGCGGTTGAATAGAGGTGAACCAGCTAGCTGTACCTACCTCCCAAAGCGGGCGTTTTGAGATGCTGTGTGTTTGGTAGAATTGTGAAGGTGTAATTCACTTTGAGTTCATTCCGAATGGTCGGTTTATCAATGCCGAACTGTATTTTCAGCAACTGGACAGGATGTACGACCAACTTCAGCGGAAGTATCCTGCCATAGTCAACCGAAAGGGAGCACTTCTCAACAAGACAATGCAAAACCTCATACTGCTATTCGGGCCCATGTCAAACTTCAAGAACTCCATAGAATCGAGCTGCTGCCTTATCCAGCTACAATAACGACGTTGCCACTTCAGACTACCAGCTGCAACCCGACAATGCAAAACCTCATACCGCTATTCGGACCCATGTCAAACTTCAAGAACTCCATAGAATCGAGCTGCTGCCTTATCCAGCTACAATAACGACGTCGCCATTTCAGACTACCAGCTGCAACAAGACAATGCAAAACCTCATACCCCTATTCGGACCCATGTCAAACTTCAAGAACTCCATAGAATCGAGCTGATGCCTTATTCAGCATACAGCCCCGACGTTGCCACTTCAGACTACCAGCTGCAACAAGACAATGCAAAACCTCAAACCTGATATCGGACCCATGTCAAACTTCAAGAACTCCATAGAATCGAGCTGCTGCCTTATCCAGCTACAATAATGACGTTGTCACTTCAGACTACCAGCTGCAACAAGACAATGCAAAACCTCACATCGCTATTCGGACCCATATCAAACTTCAAGAACTCCGTGGAATCGAGCTGCTGCCTTATCCAGCTACAATCACGACGTTGCCACTTCAGACTACCAGCTGCAACAAGACATTGCAAAACCTCAAACCTCATATCGGACCCATGTCAAACTTCAAGAACTCCATAGAATCGAGCTGCTGCCTTATCCAGCTACAATAATGACGTTGTCACTTCAGACTACCAGCTGCAACAAGACAATGCAAAACCTCACATCGCTATTCGGACCCATATCAAACTTCAAGAACTCCGTGGAATCGAGCTGCTGCCTTATCCAGCTACAATCACGACGTTGCCACTTCAGACTACCAGCTGCAACAAGACATTGCAAAACCTCAAACCTCATATCGGACCCATGTCAAACTTCAAGAACTCCATAGAATCGAGCTGCTGGCTTATCCAGCTACAATAATGACGTTGCCACTTCAGACTACCAGCTGCAACAAGACATTGCAAAACCACATACCGCTTTTCGGACCCATGTCAAACATCAAGAACTCCATAGAATCGAGCTACTGCCTTATCCAGCATGCAACCCAGACGTTACCACGTCAGACTATCACTTGTTTCGGGCGATGGCGCATTTTCTCCGTGGAAAGCAGTTGACTACTTTGGACGATGTTGAACGAGAGTGCCAAGAGGTCTTTGCCTCTAAACCGAAAGCTTGGTACCGTGCGGGAATTGAGCAGCTGACGAACAAACTATTAAAGATGATGGCACGTACTTTGAAATTTACTTTGGATTTTTCCGAGGTTCTGGGTAAGTGAATAAAAAAAGGCACCGTTTTTTTCGGGGCGCCCAATAGTTAACCATAATTATACCTTTGTGCCCTATAGCGGAAAAACTGTGCACTATTTCGAATAGGAAATATGCGCCCAATATTCGTTACGACCAAAGGCATCCGATGAAAAAAAATTAATTTCAAAATAATTTTAAAGATTTTTAAATCGGATTTTTAGAATCGGAGGTATTGTAATTAATTAACTATAATATACATTTGCGTTAACTAGTTGGAAACCTGTGCCTTTAGCAGGTAATAAGCGCAAAATATTCGTCACGGTGAAAGGTATTTACCGACATAAATTCATTTCAGTTGGATTTTTAAACGCTCTGATATGAAGTAAAAAATACATACCAAGGTAAATAAATATACATGTGAATCAGCTCTCGTACCTCCTACGAAGCAAAAAGGATGTTTTGAAATCCATATAAGGATTGCAGAGATATGGTGTCCACAAATGATAGACTGACGGGCATCTCTGTATACTAATAGAATGAATTTTTGCATACATCAGAAAATTATTAAGTCTTACACATTTCTTTTTGTTCGCATCTCATTTTTCTGGACTGCTACCAGCAGTGCAGATATCATTCTGCAAAACTGCTCTTCGGCTCTTTCTTTTCTTTAACTGTTGCAAGATGGGTGGGCTCTTCTCATGCTGAAGGCACCCAAAACAGCTTTCTTTAAAACACAAAGACTACTTTATTCTATTTACCAGTGACCTCTGCCATCTAATTTTGATTATAAAAATTCTGGTCCATGGCTAAAATGCATTTGTAGAGAAGATGTACATTAACTTCCCTTTTCCTTCTTTAACATACGGCAACAAGAGGGAGTTGCATTTAGATAATACAATATTTAATTGCTACTCGTAGAGCGATTCAATATCCTTATGAAAGTGGTTCTTATTTCGCTTCTTAAAAGCTTGCACGAAGATAATGATTGTGGATCTTCTTCCCCGGCTAAGCTACAGTTAATAATTTACCAAGCCCAAAACCATCTTCGAAGTTCAAGTGCCAAACCTCTTTCTGTCTTCTACCTCTTTTGACCCACAACATCAGGGGAACAAGATCTTCAGCTCAGAAGTTTTATGCATTTAATCATCACGTTAGAGCCCGAAAAAAACGGGGGGAATGGGAGGGTGATTTGACCATTCAGCTAGTTCCCTTTTCAACAACTAACAAGAAAAGTCCATTCAACAAATCCATTATGAGTTGATGCATTCTTTAAACAAAAATTGCTAAGTAAACGTCAGACATTCTTTCACAGCTTTGGACCAATTATTATGCTTGAACTTTCCTCAGCTCTCGTTTTCAACCGGTTTCCCAGTTTTTTTAGGTCGCCAGTTTTTCTTTTCTTGGTGCTATTTTTTATCTAGTCTCTTTCTCTAGATCACTTTATCACACCTACATCTCAACGTATCGCGAACACCCTCGATTAAGCATCACGCGGTGCGTACGACGTGCTCCAACTAAAGTTGTGGATGGTGATGGCAGGCATTCATTAACTTTTACTGCCACGTGCAAAAGAAAACAAAACAGAGAGATAAAGAATTTCTGAAAACAGGTATTTGCATGTCGTTAAACATGGAAACAAAGTGATAATGGGTTGTAATAGAAGGCTTAATGGTAATATAACGATAGCTGCTTAAGAAACCCTTGTTACTAATCGACAAAAACTCACAGAAAGTCGGCAGGTGGAGAATGGGGAATAGAAACCTTTGTTAAGAGGGAAGATAATCGTTCTTCATGTCCCCCACAATTTTTATTTATTACGAAGCTTTGCAGAAAGAAAATTAAGGAAAGAACTGGAACATCAATGATTGCGGGATGCTGAATGTACCCATTTTTGTTCGACGCATGTCAAATGTATCGAAAAAGGAGAGAAATATTTTGATCCTGTACCGGCTTGGAAACAATGCAGATTCAAGGTGGTTAAGAGTACTTAAAAATCCTACAACATAAAAGTTATTTACTGGGTTTGATTGGTAGATTTGACTTATACGTTACTTAGTAACACTTTAAGGTTAATTACGGCTTTAACCTAACCTGAAGCTTAGCCAAGTGGCGATAACAGAGGGTAATCTTAACTAAACATACAGTATCATCATCATTGTCAACCATTATCAATCGTTAATGGATGAAGGTCTTCCCAAGTTTCTTTCACAACGGTCTGTCTTGAGCCAGTCTCATCCATTCACTCCGGCATGCTTTCGAATTTCATCCATATCTCCCATGTAGTCTTCTTTTGGGTCTTTTTCTGCCCCTTGATATCCAGTCTAAAATTTAAATTACCCATCAGTGGTCTGTTCTTCTCTCAATATGTACAGCCCATTGCCATTTCAGGGATTTACTCTGTTCATGATGTATTTCACTCTTGTCATTTCCCTGATCCACGAGTACCTCTTCTTATCTTTCCTGGTTACCCCGCGCGTGCACGTTTCCATGCTTCTTCTAGTTTCTGCAGCCTTTGTATGTCTTTTCTAGTAAAGGTCTATTTGTCTCTGCTCCATACGTAAAAACTGGAAGGATGCATTGATTAAACACTTTTCTTTTTAAACATAAAGGGCTGTTGCTCTTGAAAAGTGTACTGTTTCTTCCAAAGCTCTCCAACCAAGTCTTATACCCCAATTAATTTCTTCTCCATGTGTCCCTTGCTTGATATCTGCTGCCCAAGATATCGGTTATCTCCAGCTTTTCCCCACCAATCCACATATCTTCATTTCTAGTAAAAGCATTGCCCATCAATTTTGTCTTCCGGGCGCTAGAACGCTGATGGGGTAATTGCAAAAATGACTATGTCATTAGCAAAACGAAGGTCTGTTAAATAGTCTCCACTAATATTTATCCCGTTGAACTCCCAGTTCAGTGATTGAAAGATATTTTGGAATGTGGCATTGAACAGTTTACGAGGTATCGTGACACCTTATCTCTCACGTATAATATACACTGAAGAGCAATTGAATTAGAGACAGCTGGCGTTATGCAAATGTGACTCTGTGGGCGGCCCTATAAAAGGAAACGACATGGCGTATGCAGCGATCCGACAATATGAGGAGTGATGAGACGAGAATAAGTAAGAGTCGGAGGCAGTATGGGTAAGACGAAGGATCTAAGCACATCTGATCGTGGGCAAATTGTCAGGGCCCGACGAATGAGTCACTCCATCTTGGAAGTCGTTGAGGCACTAGAATTTTCACCAGCCACTGTTTCACGGGTACACCGTGAGTACATCGAATCCAGTAAAACTATCCATGCAAGGGCCAACTGCCGTGGACAACAGCGTGTGGATGAGCGGGGTCATCGTCGGCTAGCTCGCATTGTAACAGCGGATAGACGGGCCACAGTGCAAGAAATCACTCGGCAATTTAACGCTGGTGCACAAAAACGTGTAAGCAGCCACACCATCCAGAACCATCTCCTCGTATGGGGTACAGAAGCCATCGTCCCACGAGGGTACCGCTGCTGACCGCACATCACAGGGTGCAAAGATTAGCGTGTGCACGGGAACATCGCCACTGGACCCTAGACATTTGGAAAAATGTTGCCTGGGCTTATGAGTCGAGATTCATGCTGGTGCATGCGGATGGAAGGGTACAAGTACGGCGCAAACCACATGAAGCGATGGATCCTTCTTGCCAGCAGGGTACTCTTCCAGCTGGTGGGGGTGGCATTCTCGTCTGGGGACTGTTTACGTGGACTGAAATGGGACCCCTGGTACGTGTGACATCGTCCCTCACAGGTCAACGTTACCTGGATATCCTTGACGACCATTTTCTCCCGTTTGTGCGTCTTCAACATCCCACTGGGGACCTCATCCTGCAAAAAGACAATGCACCGTGCCATCGCTCTCGAATTGTATCCGAATGGTTGGATGAACACTCCACCGACGTGACATCGGTTCCTTGGCCAGCTAGGTCCCCTGAGCGCAATCCATCCAGCACATCTGGGATGCCATCGAGAGAGATGTTCGAGGCTCTGACCCCCCCACCCCACCCCTCCATGAAATCCTCGTGAACTGTGGGAGCTTGTTCAGAGGGGTCGTGGATCCGTATGGCTTCCCAACGCTTCCGGTGTCTTGTCGAGTTCATGCCGAGACAAAACACCGCCGTCATCAGGGCGAAAGGTGGTGCTACACTTTACTACACTGCTGGCCACCCAAAATGCAACACCAAGAAGGAAGCATCCGATTGACCTGAAATTCGCAGCATGCGTCGCCCGCGAGAAGACATGCAAACGATTAGCATTGCAGGGCATATGCAAATCATGTGCGCCCGGCACGCCGCCAAGAAGCACTATAAGAAGGGTGCGCAGAAGGCGGGGTGTAAGTAGTGGAAGTGTGTTGTGCTGCCGGACCTGTGCGTGGGAAGCTTCCTGATGCCTCGTCGCAGAATAAGGCAGTCATTCCAGCACGTTTCGGAGTTCGACAGAGGACAAATAGTGGCTTATCACGACAGCGGTTTATCGTACCGAGACGTCGGCGCCCGTGCGGGACGACATCCAGCCACAGTGAGACGAGTATGGATTCGGTGGGTGCAGGATTGACGGACGGACCTACGTGAGCGATTGACGCAGCCGCGCAATACCACCGAACGAGAGGACCGGCATGTTTTGCGGCGGGCGTTAACGGCTCGCACCGCCACATCACGAACGTTAGCGCAGGAATTAGGGGTCTGGTACGATTCGTCCAACGACGATTGGTCCAACGACGATTGGTCCAATGCCGATTCGTCCAATGGACAATTGGTCCAAAGGTACGATTTGTCCAATTGTACGATTGGTCCAATGCCGATTCGTCCAATATCTGTCTGAAGTGTTACTCGCGCTATAAAAGTCTCATCTGTTCTGATTCTATCGCCTATGTTATACGAAAGTACCGGTAGTCCAAAGAATGTAAAATAATGTTACATTTCATACGTAATATTGTGGTTACAGATGTCTTTTTTTTTTTTTTTTTGGAATCGTGTTTTTTTTTTTATATATATATACTGTCCTTGCTGCCGTATGAACTTACTGATGTACGAGCCGTTCAATCAACTTCAATGTTTCTCTTTTGCATGAAATAATAAAAAATTCTAGTTTTCCAATTCTGTTTGTAGAATGCAGTGGGGTTCCGCTAACTGCCCAATGGAAACAACTGGTCGGGGTTTGGACAGAGGCCTTTTCAACAGTTTTTATTCCAGCGATGTCATATTCATAACGTTTACATATAAAATCAAGTTAATAATATTGAGCTTTTACATAGGCACGAAATATTGGATCATAGGCTCTAGGCCAAGGCCTTTTTAGGACTTTTTATTCTACCGATGTCATATTCATAACGTTTACATATTAAATCAAGCTAATAATATTGCGCTTTCACTTAAGCACGAAATATTAATTCATATGCCTGCGGCCTAGGTGCCTTGCAAAGACCTCAGAAATGATACGATGAGTGCCTTTTATAAAGTTTTATAAAATGTTTACAAATACCAAATATCTAGGTTGTAACTTAAAATCTTCCAAAAAAGGCCCGCGACCTAGGTGCTTGTTAGATAGCTGAGAAATGATACGACGAGTGCCTTTTATTAGGTTTATAAAATGTTTACAAATACCAAATATCTAGGTTGTAACTTAAAATCTTCTAGAAAGGCCCGCGGCCTAGGTGCCTTGTAAAGACCTGGGAAATGATTCGATGGGTGCCTTTTTAAGGTTTTATAGAATGTTTACAAATACCAAATATCTAGGTTGTAACTCAAAATCTTCTAAAAAGGCCCGGGGCCTAGGAGCCTCGTAAAGACCTTAGAAATGATAGGATGAGTGCCTTTTATTTGGTTTTATAACATATTTACAAATACCAAATATCTAGGTTGTAAAATAAAATCTACTAAAAATGCCCGCGGCCTAGGTGCTTTGCAAACAGCTGAGAAATGCTCCATTGAGTTCCTTTTACCAGGTTTATGTAAAATGTTTACAATCACCAAATATACGGAAATTATCTTTCAAAAGGATATAAAGAGGAGAATAATTTAAATTATTATTCCTTTCTGGAAAATAAAAAAGTGTACCGTTGGTAAGATGATACCATTGGACGAATTGGCGATGGACCAATCGTACCATTGGACGAATCGGCATTGGACCAATCGTACCATTGGACGAATCGGCATTGGACCAATCGTCCCTTTGGACGAATCGGCATTGGACCAATCGTCGTTGGACGAATCGTACGCGACCGAGGAATTAGGGTGTGTTGCGCAACAATCTGTGTCAGCACGTACCGTTCGAGGTCGTCTGCAGGAGCGGGGACTTGTCGCACGGAGCCCATTGCTCCGATTACCATTAACGTTACACCACCGGCGAGTGCGGCGGCAGTGGGCCGTTGAACGCCGTACCTGGACTACGGAATGGCACGACATTATCTTCTCTGACGAATCCCGCTTCTTCCTGCAACACCACGATGGTCGCATCTGCGTGTGGCGGCACCGCGGCGGGAGAATGCATGACGCCTGCATTATGCATCCCCATACCGGTCCGTCGCCTGGCGTTATGGCTTGGGGCGCAATTGGATGTGACACCCGCACCCCTCTGGTACGCAACGCCGCTACACTGATAAGCCACCGCACCATCTTCGACGTTTTGTAGCCGGTAGTCCTCCCTTACATGCAGGACCTGCCAGCAGCCACGTTTTAACAAGACAATGCATGCCCGCACGTGGCACGCATCGTGCAGCAATTATTCATGTCCCGCCAGGTGTCACTGCTGCCGTGGCCCGCCTGTTCTCCCGATATATCGCCCATTGAACACGTCTGGTCGATAATCGGCAACCGAGTGGCCCGGCAAGCAGCACCCGCGACTACGCCTGATGAACTGTGTCAACGTGCGGAAGCAGCCTGGACCGACATACCCCAAGCCCACATCCAAACCCTCTTTCTTTCGATGCCGCGGGGTGTAGCGTCCGTTATTGCCAGCCATGGTGGCCACACGAACTATTGATGTCTGCGTGTTCCGCAAGTCGCACGGGAATGTAAGCTCAATCGTTTCATCTTTGTATGTGTTGTTATGTGTCCAGTAAATCTGGCTTTGCTATCTCGTGTCCTTCTTGGTGTTGAGTTTTGGGTGGCCAGCAGTGTAGATAGGTATCTGTAATTCAATTGCTCTTCAGTGTATATATATATACACTGAAGAGCAATTAGGGCTTAGTTTTCCAGACATAAGCCTCCAAAGGTGCTTGACGTCACGTCCGGAATCGCCTGTTTTTGAGGCTTTAAGCACAACCCGAGTGTCATGCAGGGAAGCGAGTTGCGGATGCCTGATGCTGCAATCGCAGTACAAGAACAGTCATCAAGCCTGTTTCCGGAGTCGTGCTTCGTCCGCAATTGTCGCAACGAAAGGAATCCGTCGCCTTACGCCAGTTACAAATGGACGGATGTGTTCGCTCGCAGTGGCACGTCCTAACACATACAAATCTGTCAAACGGCTCCTGGTGACTTTCCCGCAAATCCAGTCTTCGACAGCTAATTCATCGAACAGTACGTTCCGCGAAAGACAACTTGGTCGAATGATAAGTCCTGCTGCGACGAGCACTTTGTGCGACTGACAAAAACGCAAAACAACAGTGCATGGAACGACTCACTCGTCAAAACTAATAAAAAAAGCGCTTGGATGAAATATTCTGTTCACTATTATATGTATTTGCACATACATGAATGAATATGCGAAAGTATTGGAATAGCGACAAAATCGATGTCGAGATTACGACGGACAGACACGTTTGAAGGTCCCCCGAACCCGATGGACACGGGTAATTGGTATCCGGCAAATTCGTACCTGTGAACCGGGTACCGGCCCATTCGTACCCGGGGAGATTGGTACCGGTCAGACGTAACGCAGGTATAGCTGCGCCATCGCTATGAGCTATGTAATCCGCAGGGCTTTGATGCGGATTGCCTGTTACTATGCACCGTACAGTATTATTTTCTAACAGGTATGTGCACATACAACCATGGAAAGTATCACGTGCAATGTGCTAAATAGGCTAGTATAGGGATACAGAAGAGACGATAACGAGGCAGATCCGACGAACACATTAGTACATGAAATGTATTTTACCACACATTACACTAGAATTAATAGCAAGACATACATAACGGCCGCCACCAAGCAGTGCGATGAGATGCCATAATACAGTAGGCTCCGTTCATACAGCATAAACGTGTTTAGACGGTACGTCAACGGCAGATGAAAAGATTGAGTGTCACGAAATAATTACAGATACTTGCTCAGGGCACATTCTATTCCCGGAGCAGACTGCCGTGTCTCTGCTACAGTAGGTGTTCGAAATGTCCACCTTGAATTTAGCTGCAAGCGCGGGCGCGCTGAATCACACTCTCATGTGCACGTCTAAACATCTCCCCGTCGACAGAGGCAATCGCAGCATGCACGTGCGCTACCAAAGCTTCCAAACTGTTGGGTGGCGTCCGATACACCTGTTCTTCTTATGGCCCCCATAGAAAAAAGCCAATGGGATTGAGGTCCGGGAAACGCGGAGGACACGTTACAGGCCCACCAGGTCCGATCCATATTGTCCAGACGCTGTCGGACCTCCTCTCCGAGATGTGCAGGTGCTGAAACCAGAGCTCTTGACGCAGCACGTGCAAGGGGACATCTTCCAGGAGACTCGGTAACACTGATCGCAAGAAAACCTGATACTGAGATGCGTTGAGCACATCCGGCAGTAAGTACGGGCCGACCAGGATGTTACCAACCAGGCCAGCTCATACGTTAATGCCCCATCGATACTGATGACCTCGTCGCTTGGTGCTGTGCGCATTTCCCGGTGACCATACATGGCTTTTGTGGTGGTTGAATACCACCTCACGAGAGAAACGAGTTTCATCGCCATGTTCCAAGAATCCCGGATCCACTTCATAGCACTGCAGCAGCCATGTACAAAATTGTACGCGACGAGGGTAATCCACAGGTTACAGACTTTGGACCCGAGCGTAATGGTACGGGTGGTAGCCCTCGTCGTGGAGAATATCGAGCACGGTGGTGTGTGTGATTCCTGCTCGTCTTGCAATCCCTCGCGTGCTAATCGTTGGGTCCGCGTAATCCATGGCCATGGCTGCGTCTTCTGCAGCATCCATTCCTCTTGAACGTACGCGTCCACGGTCACTGGATGCCGTAGGTGCTACGTTGCCCGTTTCCCTCCTTCGCTGGTCCAGCCGACGAATCACAGCAGTGTTGGGATGACGTCTTGCAGGGTACCGTTCGGAGTATGTGTGCGCGGAGGCAAGCGCATTACCTCTACATTCTTCCAGAATCATGTACATATCACAGTATTCACCTAGCGTGTATACCATTCAGTTTGGTTAATGTTGCAAATGTTCCACGAAGTAACGTTTGCTTGCGACGCAACGTGCAGAAAACCAAAATTGTACTCACATTGTACTCAAAATTGTACTCAATTGTACTCATAATTGTACTCAAATTGTACTCATTGTACTTCCATACGACGCACTCAGCAACAATGCACGTCTCTTACCAACGTCGTTCTTCTAACGTTGCTAGTACGGCGAGCTTCAGTGACCCGCAATCCCGGCTTTGCCCTATATTTGCACGTTATATCAGTTAACAAACACACATTTGTTTGAATGACATCAAGCCCGGTACAAGTAGTTGCATTCGCGACAAACGCACGCTAATGTGCGGGAGACAGTAATATTCCATTTCAATGGAAAGAAACTGTGGCGTGGCATACGGCCTCGGAGAGCACTGCGATATGTAAATCATTCGTGATGACTGCCGAGGTATTGAGTTGGCAGAATCAGGCAAACGCCACGAGCTTTCCTGCATGACACACGGGTTGTGCTTGAAGCCGCCAAAACAGGCGATTACGGACGTGACGTCACGCACGTTTGGGGGCTTATATCTGGAAAACTAAGTCCTAAATCATAAACTGTCGTAGGACATTTTATGCTTGAATTGACCCAAGGAATCACCCCCTGGGGTGTTTATGCGGTCGTTTCTTTCCACTCTGTACATATAAAACTAGCCACCCGGCCTGGCTTCGCACGGTAACAATTTAGAATTTACGGCCAATCTAAATAGAGACGATTATTACATTCAACAGGCGACTGTCTTTCTCTTTGTAAAGCCATTCTTTGTCATTTGCTAATCGAGATTCTGTTTCTTTGAAAGTTTCATTATGACGGGTTAAACAAATTCTTTTAACGTCCGATGTACTACGACCTAAATTCGATTTTCGTCTCGGCATAAGGTTAATACAATATTTAAATTTTAATTAAAGAGCTACTCAAAGAGATAATACGTGTGGACGAAAACAACTACGCATTTAGTCTGTGCGAGCGCCGATAAACCAATTCTCTTTCAGCGTCCGATGTAACTACTCATTTAGTCTGTGGCCTTACATGTTGTCCGACCGGCTGCCGCGCAAGTGCCTCTCGTCTCTTTCCTAGTGAGCAAAAAAGTTTCGTAAACCGGTCGCCGCTCATCGTTGTTTAGGCAGTAAAAGCCACGAAAGAATGCGAACGACGATTTTTTCTTTGACTTGTCACTAAAATCGTTTCTGCTCGGCTCCATTTTGTCATAGATTAATGTTTCCTACACCTAAACCTACCTCGAAAAATGCTCTATGAAATGGTGAAAACCGCATCAAAATCCGTCCAGCGATTTTCGAGATTAGCCCGAACAAACAGATAGACGCCTACCGGGGACTTTATTTTACACTATGCATTGATAGATGACGCACATGTTTCGAAAATCTTAAAGTGAAATGTTTAAAAAAACCCTTAGTAACTAAAATGCTGGGCTTCTCAAGTGATGCGCAAAAGGACACAAATGTAGGAGTTTTTCAACATTGAATACTTGCAGATTTCGCAGGAAATAAGAAAAAGAATAAAACAAAAGATACCATCTGTTTACCTTATCTAAGAACAAAAATATCCAGAAAAAAAAACAAAGAAAACATGGTCAATTTATCGCCGTTCGCACGAATTGCACATAGCACCACACTCGCGAAAATATTTCTCCACAGACAAGGCATTATTCGATCGGCGTTAAAGAGCAGCTCGGCCTTCTAGCTCTGACGTCACAGAGCAGTTCTGAGGCTTTCTGTTAGAGACGGTTTTGGCTGGGTACCCTTGGCGCAGAGCATCATGAACTGTCTGCAGTGTTCGGCACAGATATATGTATTATAGATTTCACATTTTTTTTTCGGGGAATGAGTGCATGATTATATGAGTATTTTGATCGGGTCTATTGAAGAGTCATTTTAAGTGCACGAATTTACTGAATAACGCTTTTAAATAAAGAACGGAATGTATATTACACAAAAGTGGGTCTCCTTGGGTGCATTCGGACAAATATCTCCAAAATCTCATCAATATTTTTAGGGAAATTTTTGGTGAATATGCATTAAACCTAGTCCTGCAAGGAACTGCTGGTTTATGTGGTTCTTAGATATATTTTCAGCCTATTTATACCTGAGAAGGATCTCTCTGGCATCGCTGTTGTGACGGAAATAACAGCTAATAATACTGTTAGCAGACATTTGATGTTGTTCAAGCAAATGAGATCTTCATTGTTCTGAATTGCTGTAATGCATTCTTTGGCAGATTCTGGAAAAGAATCTACTTTTCTTTCTGCTTCACATTGGCTTGACGCCTGATTGATAACTTTTAAAGCGACATCAAGATTTTTAAGAACTACCTGGATTATTTTAAAAGCTTTAACAGTACAAAATATAGACAGATGTGTGTTTTTTAGAAAACTGTAAAAATACAGAAAATTAAAGATTTCGTCCCGTTTTAGGGTGGGACGTGCCCCTATTCCCCTCTCTGCAACTGCCCGTGGATAGAAGGTTACGTTTTAGCTCTTTATGAAGAGAAATATTCGTATTCTGTAATTAAAAACTCCGTTAAAATCATGGAATAATCATTTCTAAATGTAAAATAAGCAATATTATTAATAATACAAGGAAAAATCGTCAAGAATTGCTTTCAGCAGGAAAAAGAACACCACACGAAAATCTTAAGTAGGTACGTACTTTTACGCCTATTTCAAAAGTAAAGTCTCTGGTCGTAATAGAAAATCCACCGGTCCAAAAAGCAATCGCTAAGTCGTTAAAATCTCTTCATCAATTGTAAACAAGGTAAGAAACAAAGATTTTGGAAAAAAAAAAAAAAAAAAAAAAAGCAATGTTCATCCTCTTTTGCTTAGGCACGTGGCTGAGCGCAGAACACAGTGTAGACTTCTTTTTGAAAATCCCTTAGCCGAAGACGGAAATTTATTGTGGCAATTGATGAAGCGTGGATCTACCTAAAAGACTATAACAAACAAAAAATAGTCGATTTATTAACGCAAAAGAGCAGAAAAAGGCTTATAAACTTGGATTAGTAAAGGATTATTGATTATTGCTAGTTTCTTGTACGATGGGAAATTAAAGTTAAAAAAGCTGAAAAGGAATTTTAAAATCAATTCTACATATTACCAAAATAATGTTTTAACTCCTATTTTTAAAGAGGAAATACCGTTCCTTTATCCACAGAGCCTTCAAAGAGTTAGAACTCCATTAGGACAAAGCTACCAGTCACACATGCAAATCTTCCGCTCTATTTCTTGAAAAAATGAAAAAAACAGACGGGCATCAAGTCTATACCTTTTCCTCATATTCCTTCAAAGTCCCCTGATGTGTCACTAATGGACTATAGCGCTTTCGGACTGCTAAAAAGGGTTCTTTCTAAGCGCAGACCTAAAACAATGATTGGAGTATGGAAATCAGTGGAATAGGAGTGGAATAAAATACCCCTACCAATTTTAAGAAATGTCTTGTTATCTTAAAAATCTAGATATAGGTTCATAGTCCAGAGAGAGGGCTATCAGATAGAGCATTTAAGAACGAAATAATTTTATTTTAAATATTAATTACATTGCTGGTAAATTGTTCTAAAAATGTGTGACCATCCTCTGTACTCGCATATCTGCACATTTTATTTTTAAATTGACACACTCTTTCTTTATTTTTTAGTGACCTCATTTGCTTCTTATATCCCAAAAGTGCAGTTTTCGTTGTCAACTCAATTTACTTCATTCAGAACGCACAAACAAACAGCTTGTACTCAGTTAACATAATTGACGTTAGTTTGCTACGAAAACAAAGAGGAAAACGGCCGATTTTCTACACTACATTTATTTTTATTCTGGACCAGCTTGCCATTTAGAGCTGCTCAAGTGGATGAAATTACTTCGTGACTTTTCGACGATGCGACACTTTTCATAACTGAAAAATTACTTTCGAGATAGGTTTAAAAATAGCTTGTTACTTTAGAAATGTCCCAAAATTACACGTCAACGAGACACAAGTAGAGAGATGATTTCCGCCTTAAGTGCGTACTTGATTTCTCAGTTATTTTCCAATAAATGCAAAATACAATAGGAATTTGAGTGACAGAAGAAGGAATTCAACGCGTTTAAAAATACCCAAACGCCAGTTTCGGAAAATGTCACGAAAGTATTCCTTTTGGATCTTACCCAAGTTTGAGATTTTCTTAAGCTTGGAATTTTTCTCGTAGTTAGCAGTAACGTACAGTATTTAGGGAGAGAATACGAGGGTTGTACTGAAAGTAATGCAAAAGTGGGCATAACAGTTTTATTAACCGACAGAGATCATTCAAATTGCACATGTTGGTATAATATAGAGTAACTTTTTTTCTATACAAAGGTACTACTCAACATAGTCTCCACCACAAGCGATGCATTTGTGCCATCGTTGAACCCAAATCTGGAATCCCCTTTGAAAAAATTCAGATGTGGACTGTTGTACCCCACTTCTTCACAGCCACTTTCACCTCGTCTACGTCATCAAATCGGTGTATCTGAAGACTGTCCTTCGTTGGACCGAACAGGTGGAAGTCGGAGGGCGCCAGATCTGGGCTGAACGGTAGATGGGGGAATACTGACCAGCCTAATTTGCTGATCGCCTAATTTGTTGGCAAAAATGTGTGTGGTCTCGCATTGTCATGGTGAATGTGGTTCCTTTTCAGATTCTTGTTCGGTCTCTTCCTCCTTATGGCTTCTGTAAACTTCTTGAGTGTGTCAATGTACCGCTCGCAGGTCACGGTAAGACCACGTTCTAGAAAATCAGGGAGAATGACACCCCTGTCGTCCCAAAAAGAGTCACCATGACTTTCTGTGGTGATCGCTGGATTTTGAACTTCTTAGTGGAGAGGTGTGACGTCATTCCATGGATTGATTCTTCGTTTCTGTATCGTAAGCTACGCCCACGTTTCATCCCCTGTTACCAGATCGAAAAAACAACATGTCTTTATTGGCTTCAAATGCTTCCAGCAGATCAGAGCAAACTTCCACCCTTCTGTCCTTCAAATCGAGTTTCAACTGCCGAGGTACCCACTTTGCACACACTTTCCGATACCCTAAGTCTTCCACCATCTTCTGTATGGCATTGTGACCACAGTCCAGTTGTGCAACAAGCTCACGGATTGTGACTCGTCTCTCCGCGAGAATTAGTTCATCCACTCACTGACGATTCGTGTCAGTGGTCACAGATGATGGTCACCCACTGCATAGTTT
The DNA here is from genome assembly GCA_039090855.1 of Macrothele yani. NCBI lineage: Eukaryota > Metazoa > Arthropoda > Arachnida > Araneae > Macrothelidae > Macrothele > Macrothele yani. Next base: position 112,441,177 of record CM077013.1, on the reverse strand, counting down.
GTCTTCAATGCTGATTTCCCCTTCTTTAAACTTCTTCATCCATCTGTGCACATTGCTGTTGTCAATGGTGTCATCTCCGTGAACATTCTGTAGCCTTCTGTGGATGTCGGACAGCCTGCACTCTTCCTTCGTCAAGAACTCAATGACAGCACGTTGCTTCTGTTGAGAATCCATTATTTACCTGCAATGAAGAAGAAGAGTTACTCTACCAACATGTGCAGTTTGAACGACCTCTGTCAGTTAATAAAAACCTTATGCCCACTTTTGCATTACTTTCGGTACATCTGTCGTATAGACTATCTGTGAGCAATACGCAATGCTCATCCGAAATAGCGTCCACTGGATTGTGTCCTCGGACACCTGAACTGTTTGTTGTCACGGACGGAGGGTGCTAACTGACTATCACTTCTATTGTCAATCAGTGATGGTCTTACCATTCCAGCACATTGCATAGATGTGTCCACTTTCGGACCATTTCCGCTACACTTACACTTCGGCAGCACTATTCAAACTGCGTTTACTGAGGTGCTGACCCTCGCATCTATAATTATTCCCTGTTGAAGCTGCTACAAGTCCTTCGCTTTCCCCATTGCAACGAGTTTCGTGCTGGAGAACTGACACGCCCTGCCTGTGCCATATCTATATCTATTCCTGCCGGTTAGTGTCGTCACTGCTACGTTTATGGATCGAGTCTACTTGTGGAGCTGGGATGGTCACAACGATCTAGCTCATAAGTGCATATATCATATGTCGCCCTGGTGGCCGAGTAATCGAATACGCTGGCTTCTGGTTACCCGTTCGAGTTCAGGCCTGGCGCATGTTCCCCATTAGCCAGTGATTCTTCCAGACTCCAATTCAAGTCTTAACAAGTTTCAGATTAAATTTTAGCACCCCAGCCTAAACACATCTAGTGGGGGAAAGTATAGCACCTTAACGAAAAAAAAAGCGTGCTGTAACACTGTATACCCGAGTTATAAGTCATGTCTTTCTCACAAAATTTATTAATTAATGTAGTTTGAAATATTCTTAATTTAGGCATTTGAAAAAGTTTATCACATCTTTAAATAGGATACCAAATTTCGAAGGGTGACAACTTGTTTCTGAGCATACAAAAACGAGCTTTGCCATAAAACGCAAACTTGTATGCTCAGGAAAAAGCTCAGCATGTAGCGTAAAGATCGACTTGCAACACAGTACGCGTTAAAACCGTGATCAGTCTGTATACGTAGATGAATCAAAAACCAAGTTACACTTTGCGCGCTCTGCAGTGGGATTGCAGTCAGACCGTGTGTGCTTGAGAGCGAAGTAAGACAGTACGTCAGAGCTGCCGACAGGAGGTGTTTTAGTTCAGTAACTGCGTAAGGCTTGTGCAGCATGCGGTTCGTAATGTCGCGTCAACAGAATTCATACTCCGAATTGGAAGTGCGAGGAACCACTCGATTTTTGTGGGCTATGGGCCTAAATTGCACTGCCATCCATTGTGAAATCTGTGCTGTGTACGGGGAAAATGCCATGTCTCGCCCAGCAATTGTAAAGTGGTGCCAACAATTTGAAAAGGGTCGCACAAATTCGGTGGACGAATATAGCGAAGGCAGACCATCAATATGCAGCAATCCGGAGCATGTTGCCGCCGTTGACTATATTATGAGGGAAAATAGGCGTATCAAAATCAAGGGAGATTGTCAGTACGTTAGACATTTCGTACGGGACTGAGCATTCCATCATTCACGAGAAGCTGGGATTTCGGAAATTATGTGCGAGATGGGTGCCACGTTTACTCACCGACTACCACAAAATACAACGTTTCCTGCGTTGTCTTTGGCTCTTATGAAACGGTATTCTGCTGACAAAACGTGGTTTCACCATTTCACCCCTGAAACCAAACGATCGTCCATGGTATGGAAGCATGTCACCTCTCCAACAAGGAAGAGCAAAGTCCAACCCTCTGTGGGAAAGGTCATGGCGACTGTTTTCTTTGACTGTAAAGGTGCTGTTTACACAGGATTTCTGCCAAAAGGGACGACTATCAATGCTGACTCCTATTGCCGAACACTACAAAATTTGTGAAAGGCAATTAAGGACAGATGCTGGAATAAGTTGAGCAAAGGTTTCATTCTTCAGCACGACAACGCCACACCCCATACAGCACGGAAAACAAAGCAATTGCTGCTGCCATTCAAGTGGGAGGTGTGGCAACATCCACCGTACAGACCCGACTTATCCCTTTGTGACTACCATTTGTTCAGTAAAATGAAACAGGACCTTAGTGGACAAGGATTCCAAACCGATGAGGCTGTGAAAACTACGGTACTTAAATTGTTGCACCAAACTAGAGAAGACTTAGAGGAGACTTTTTCTGAGAGAGACTTAGAGGAGACTTTTTCTGTAAAGGTATGGAAAAGTTAATCACAAGTTTCCGACAATCGTTTTCAACAATCTTCAGGCAACTATGTCGAAAAATGAATAAATGCTGTACCTTTAAACCAACATATCTTGAATATATCACTTTATTTTTTATTCAACAGTGTAACTAACTTTTGACCCTCCTCATATAATACTTTCGTTTAAAACTTTATTTATTACTATTTTTATTTTAAAGTTCGAGAGAGTTAATGGACGCCACGCCACGTAAAGTGTTTTTTCACTCTATCTCACCGTGTAGTGAACATTCATTTAACCAGGCAAACATTCAGACAAAAACAGATAATAAAAAGGGAAAACATAGCTGCTAACATGTTTCACTTTATGTTTCTGTCCTTAAATAGGCATTTATTAAATCCATGACGCCCCGATGGAGCGGTGGCCTTCTAACCGTTTGCGCGGGATGGCCAGGGCTCGACTTCCTGATGAGGCTGGGTTACGGCTCTGTAAACTCCCTGGAACCAGTGACCACAAATTAGGAAAGGGAGATTGTCCATAACGCTTAGTGTGGCTCACAGTGGTCAAATTCATATTTAAACAGACATCTATTTTTATGCATATATAAAATACATTTTTGTCATGTCAATGACGATCATCTTACAGGATTTTTATACCTACAGAGAAGGTTGAGGCTGGACTATTATACCTGTTACAGGCTGTTGAGCCAAGAATGAGAAACGAAGTGACATTAAGAGGAACCTGAAGGCTCACAATAGAAATGTGAGTAGACAGACAGGACAGAATGCTTAACTACTAACGCACGCCGTTGACGTCACGCAACATCAAAATACACACCAGCACAGCAGTGCTGGAGAGAGAAAGGGTTAGGAGAGGAACAGACGCCCATTTTTTTAACTTGGGGAGGGGGGGCTACCCGATGTCCGACGCACGTATCTGACCACTCTGCCACCAGAGGGACGAAAGAGATATGCACTCATGGGCTAGATAGTTGTGAATACTTCAGCTCTACGAGTGGCGTAGATACCCATCAGACGTCGGATGGACATTCGGCGCACGCCAGATATTTCGAACGTTTCTAATCTACCTGGGATCCAACCGGGGACCTCAGTCGGCAGAAGTGCTGGCCACTACACCATCCATTGCTATATTTTTATCATATATGCACCTACATCTATATAATACATTTTGATACACACAAAATGCGGAATTACAACTTAAGTCATCTGAGGCTTCGAAAAAGTTACACCCCACGGATCAAACATTAAATGCCGTTTGGTGAGGAATCCTGGAGAAATCCCTGCGCATGCGCTATGGGTGATACGACTGTGGTTTTGGGTTTGGTTTGAGGTTTAACGACCACCGTGAGCAACTCAATGGGCTATAAGCAGTCGCCCGTCCCAAATTTAGGGTCACTGGTTCCAGGGAAGGGAGAGAGCCAGTGCCATAAGACAAACACAACATCCATGCCTCACCGGGACTCGAACCCGGACCCCTTTCAGACGAATGATCAGATGCCATCGTTTAGACCACTGCGCCACCGGGGCGGCTACGACTGTGGTTCTACACACTTCCTGGATCAACAACTGTTTGTTCTACACACTTTCTGGATCACGTGATCCCAAATTAGAAACAGGCCACAAGCTACAGCTTTAGATGCTAACAATGGTCGCAAAACGTTTCCCCCGAAAATGGTAGAGCTGTATTATTTTCCAACCTATGATTAAAGTAATTACGTAATCCCAGGTACAGTATATCCTTCATCGTGTCTTCTTTTGGAAATTTAGCAGTCGTGAATGAATGTGACTAAAAGAAAACACAATTCTCAAGAATGTTGGCAATTCTCCAATTTTTATTGCTTACCTTGGTCTTGTTTGGAGAGCCCAGTTTCGAGAGAAGGTGGTATGAATAGGTCATCATCTTTCACCTGAAAATCGAAAAATTAACAGACTATGAATTGAGATAAAAAACTACGTAATCACAGATGTCTTTGCACAGCACATTTTATTTAATCTATCAAAATAATCATAATGATAATGACTTTACAATTCAAACAGAAAATTGACTATGATGCACATGATATTGCTATGTATATAAAAGTCAAAATAGCCGATGTGGTCATTCAAGGGTTTGAAAGAACTGAAGAATAAGAAACAGGAAAGATATCAAAGAACTGAGATTTTGTAAATTGAAAATTCATTACCTCTGGGAGAAAAGAATAACGACTACTCCAGGAGTAATTAGTGCATTAGCAGCAACTCCAGGGAAACTGAAAAAATATCTTGAAAAGGTCGAATTTGACAGGTTAACAATATCGCAGTGGCAAAAGCTGGGACTACTTTGAACTTGCCACATCCTTTGAAGGTTCCTTACTGATTCCTGGATAGAATACGAATCACAAATGAGTCAAAGCCCTCCGTTCACAGCATCTGGTACACTATGAACATGACTAATAATAATGATAATCAAATACACCTGCTTTCCGTATCAAATAATTTTTTTACCGACCTCATTCTGATGTTCCTCAGCCAGAATAATTACCTTGTTTTAGGATTTCCCACTGCTTTTGGTTTTCATCTGAATCTTTTCTCATATAGGATGGTCATTATGATGACCATTCCGTATGAGAAAATTCCGTTTCTGTTAAATTGGATATAGCCTCCCTAATTTCAAGCCCCAAAATCAGCGAAAAGAAAAAAAAATACGAAAACTCAAAATAAGCAAAATCAAATTAAGTTTAAAGAATCGCTTATTTTGATTTTGAATTATTGTTTTACTGCTGCCCAATCACCAAATAGTGTAAATGTTTCTAAGTTTACCTCTTACTTCTTCACTCTAATACCTGAGCTTGGGTTTAGAGATTCTCTCTTACTTCTTCACTCTAATCCTGGGTTTTGTGCTTTCTAATTACTTCTTCACCCTAATACCCTATTTTGTGGTTTGCGTTTCCTCCTTACTTCTTTATTCTACACTGCTGGCCACCCAAAATGCAACACCAAGAAGGACACGAGATAGCAAATCCTGATTTACTGGACACATAACAACAGATACAAAGATTAAACGATTGAGCTTACAGGCCCGTGCGACTTGCGGAACACGCAGACAACAATAGTTCGTGTGGCCCCCATGGCTGGCAATAACGGCCGCTACACGCCGCGGCATCGAACGAAAGAGGCTTTGGATGTGGGCTTGGGGTATGTCGGTCCAGGCTGCTTCCACACGTTGCCACGGTTCATCAGGCGTAGCCGCGGGTGGTGCTTGCCGGGCCACTCGGTTGCCGATCAGCGACCAGACGTGTTCGATGGGGTACATATCGGAAGAACAGGTGGGCCACGTCAGCAGTGATAACTGGTGTGCCGTGAAAATTTGTTGCGCGATGCGTGCCACGTGCGGGCGCGCATTGTCCTGTTGAAACATGGCCGCTGGCAGGTCCTGCAGGTAAGGGAGGACTACAGGCTCCAAAACGTCGGAGATGTAGCGGTGGCTGTTGAGTGTACCGACGATGCGTACCAGAGGGGTGCGGGTGTCATATCCAATTGCGCCCCAAACCATAACGCCAGGCGACGGGCCGGTATGGCGATGCATAATGTAGGCGTCATACAGTCTCTCGCCGCGGTGACGTCACACGCGGATCCGACCATCGTGGTGTTGCCTGCAGAAGCGGGATTCGTCGGAGAAGACAATGTCGTGCCATTCCGTAGTCCAGGTGCGGCGTTCAACGGCCCACTGCAGCCGCACTCGCCGGTGGTGTAACGTCAATGGTAATCGGAATAATGGGCGCCATGCGACAAGTTCCTGGTCCTGCAGGCGACGTCGAACGGTACGTGCTGATACAGGTTGTTGCGCAACACACTCAAATTCCTGCGCTAACGTTCGTGATGTGGCGGTGCGAGCCGTCAATGCTCGCCGCACAACATGCCGGTCCTCTCGGTCGGTAGTGTACCGCGGCTGCGGCAATCGCTCATGTCGGTCCGTCCGTCCCTCCAGCACCCACCGAATCCATACTCGCTTCACTGTGGCTGGATGTCGTCCCACACGGGCGCCGATGTCTCGGTACGATAAACCGCTGTCGCGATAAGCCACTATTCGTCCTCTGTTGAACTCCGAAAGGTACTGGAATGACTGCCGTGTTCTGCGGCGAGGCATCAGGAAGTTTCCCACGCACAGGTCCGGCAGTACAACACACTTCCACTACTTACACCCAGCCTTCTGTGCACCCTTCTTATAGTGCTTCTCGGTGGCGTGCCGGGCGCATATGATTTGCATATGCCCTGCAATGCTAATCGTTTGCATGTCCTCTCACGGCGACGCATGCTGAGAATTTCAGACCAATCAGATGCTTCCTTTTTGGTGTTGCATTTTGGGTGGCCAGCAGTGTAATATCCTATCTTGGATTTTTTCAGCTTCCTCTTTATTTCTTATCCCTAATACCCAACCTTGGGTTTTCAGTTTCCTGCTTACTTCTCCTTATTACACGATCTTGCAAGCCTTGAGTTTCTTCCTTGCTGCTGCATCCTAATACCCGATTTTGTTGTTCGCGTTACCTCTTTTCTTATTTATCCAAATACTCTGTCTTGGGTTTTCAATTTCCTCCTAACTTCATCACCCTAATATCCGATCATGAGTTTCGTGTCTCTTCCTTACTTCCTCACTCTAATACCCAATTCTGGGTTTTAAGTTTGCTTTTACTTCTTTCTAATACCCGATTTTGGGTTGTGAGTTTCACCCTTACTTCTTCACCGCAATACCCAACCTTCGGTTTTGAGCTTCCCTCTTATTTCTTCACTTTAATAATCAATCTTGTAGTAGGACTTCCCTCCTTACTACTTCCACTTAATACCTGATCTTGGGTTTTGAGCTTCATCTTTATTTCTTCATTCTAATATTCAATCTTCGGTTTTGAGTTTCTTCTTTACTTCTTCATTCTAACACGCGATCTTGGATTTTTGAGTTTGTCTCTTACTCCTTCACCTTTATACACGACCTTGGGTTTTATGTTTCCTCCTTACTTCTTCAACCTAATATCGGATCTTGGGCATGGATTTTCCTCCTTACTTCTTCGCCCTAATACCCGATCATGGATTTTGTGTCTCCTCCTTACTGCTTCACTCTAGTACTGCACCTTGGATTTTGAGTTTCCTCCTTACTTTTGCCTAATACCCGATCTTGGGATGTGGGTTTCTGCCATACTTTTTCATCTTAATACGTAATTTTGGGGTTTTACGGTTTTACGTTTTTTAGGTACTCTATTACTTTTTAACTCTAATACGCGCCCTTGGGTTTTCACCTTTTGTTTTACTTCTTCACATTCATACCCGATCTTGGGTTGTGAGTTTCTGCCTTATATTTTCATCTTAATAGGTTAGTTTGGGTTTTTAGGTTCCTTAGGTACCCTATTAGTTCTTCAACCTAATACCCGACCTTAGGTTTTTATCTTTGGGTTTACTTCTTCACATTGATATCCTACCGGGTTTTGGATCTTACGTCTTAGTTCTTGACCCTCATATCCGATCTTCAGCTTCAGCTTCCTTTTTTTACTTTTTCAAACTAATACCAACTTTTGACCTTCCGTCTTACTTTTTTACACCAAATACCCGATTTTGAATTTTGAACTTTGCCTCATACTCCTTTACTCCACTATCCGATCTTGGGTTTTGAATCCATCCGGCATCAACTTAATTTCAGCATTGCATCTGATTTCGCATATTACATAAAATTACACCGCATGATTCCATCGTCATCTCAAATTGTGTTCAAATTACGGGCTCTCCATGTGTAACAGGGTTCATAACTACATCCTTGGTAGCGTATATGTCGCAAGTGTGTACGTGAACAAATTTTAGTGTGTGTTTGCCATTTGTATTGACATAATAAAACTCTCGCATTGACAGTTTTGAATAATATTTCACAAATTCGTGGAAAATTATTCAAATAAATGAAAGAAAATAAATGGAAATTTGCTGAACGGAAAGTATACTAAAAAAAGACAGCAGTTTAAGGTTTTGCATCTTTCCAATTTTCAGCGAACATGTTGACTTAGAAGTTTAACTAAGTCGGAAATGCATGTGTGAATTAAAATTCGTTCACTTGTTTCAGTACGCGATTTAATTTCTTTGTTTAAATTTCTTGTACGTGAAATAGTCTGTTTTGTTTTATTCTACCAGCATAAAGTGCACGGGAATCTTCACATTCACAATCGCAAATGAAAGAAGCGGCTAAGAAAACGAAGATGCTAGAATTTTATAATTAACCATTTAACCGGCAGGAAAGAGTTTACTCGGGGTAAATAAAATGGGATGAAATCAGCTCGAACGAATATTTTCGCTGTCTAACAAGCGGGCCGAACGTATCTGGGAAGGGTGAACCTGCTCATTGGAAAACGTTGTCTTCCCCTTAGCTTTGCTTTTCAAAGTGGTCATTTAGGGAATAATTGACACTAATCCTTTCTCACTAAATATCTGCAAAAAGGGCTACAAGAATGGCGATAAACCTAAAAAAAGGAGAGAGATGTTTGAGTAACTTGTTTCTACCCATGGCATGATGTCCGTGTCAGGGACACTAACCCTTCTCAATCATGCCTTGGGTCACGGAGCAACAATAAAGGACCGGAAGGGAGCGTTTCTCTCCCGTGACAGATTTATGGTCTTTACTGCTGAGGTAGACGAAGAAAGAAATGGTTCTGCTGTAGCTTTCCTAAAACCCGGCCACTTTGGGAACATTCCTGTTTGGGAAGCGCAGAATATTTTGGGGACCATTGGGTTCCGGAACATCGGCAGCTTAAAGGGTTAACTAAGAAACCAGAATATGCTTTAGTCGAAGAAGTATTTCTTGAAGACCTGTCACAAGAAAAGGAAGCGTTTTTTTCCAGCGGTTTTCGAAATCCCAATGTTTTGAAATTTTGATAATTTTTCTGACACTTGAGGACAATTTACCCCATTAGGTGAGATGAAACAGATATTTAATTTTCATCAGATGAAATTTTTCCATTTCTGATTTCGAATGCCCATACCGGGGAGTCAAATATAAGAATGCTTTAAATTGTGTTAAGAAAAAAATGAATTCTATACGGTTTTCACAAACTTACACAAGAATTACATGATGCTTCTTTTTTTCTTTCAACTCATCAGTAAGAATATTTACAAAATAGTTACGTAAAATTGAGAAGTTTAACACACACACACAGACACACACAAAGAATTTTAGAAAAATCTCTTAATGCAAAATAAAATGTACCCGAGAGATAAAGCGTGACAACATTATATCACTACTTTGACAAATCATCTGAAGAAAAAAATATTATTATTTTATTTACAGACCAACAGCAATTCTTTAGATTCCTTTTCTCTTAATAGATGTTTTTGTCATTGTATTGCTCTGTTTTCATTAAATGTTTTTTTCTGTTAGTTAATAAGTTTTTATACATTTCACAACACTAATTTTTTATTCTATTGCTTTCTTCCTGTGTCAGTTTTTTCATCAAACTAAATCAAAGATATTTCCACTTGACTGAGTTGATGTATTTCAAATCCAGGAGTTTTCCACCATTAACTCTTAGTTTATCTGGATTCAACTACGTTTTTCATTAAGCAAAAACCATGCACAAAAGTTTTTCTTTTTTAAGTTTTTCATTCATTCCTGTGTCATCAAAATTTAGACTTCTCCATACGATAAAATGTTCTCTAAGCATTACATTCTCCATTTAATGGGTGCTTTTTTTTTAATGACTTCATCGATCGAAATACCGTAAGTTCACGGAGAAAGATTGCGGCAGACTGAAATTTCAGATTAACAAACTACAATCGAACCAAAAATAAGGAGCTCGGGAATAATGAGATCAATCTACAGTGCAGAAATTTTAAGTTAAGTTTGCTATACCGACATTTATGCAAAAAAATTACAATTACATAACTATCAAGGACATCAGTTTGATTCATTGTGACATGCTGGTTAGTTAAAGATGACTACGGTTGATTAACGAAACATTTTAATATTTGAAACAACGCAGTTTTAAAACAAACTACATAAATAACAAGTACATTAATATTACACTCTCGCATCACAATCCTCAGCATCGGGTACCACTACGTCTGCTGATTGCTGCTAATTGTTTTTTTTTTCCCTTTTCGCTTCTCATTGGTCAGATTCCATCACAGGCGCTACATGACAACACCGCAGCCGAAGTTCGTAGAAAGGAATGATTGGTAAGTTTCAACTGCAACTCGCGTTACAGTATATTTGCCTGGTGCTGTTCGGCTCGTTATGGCATATTCAGCTCGTCGTTTTCGTCTGATAACGACTGTAAACTCAGCTTGCTGAGTAATATTCAAAGCGTAAAACTGCAAGAAGCCCAGAATTTACCGAAACTCATTCAGAAATTCTCTTTACACTATTACTTCCATCATGTGGTATATTTCTTCTTACTCCGTTGCTCTTTTTCTATATATTATAGGTGAAAAAAAAAACTTTGAGGATTGTAAAAGACTGACTTATGACTTTAGCGTAAGGTGCCATTTAACAAATGAAATCTAATTAGCAAGTTTTTTTAAATATGATTTTACTACCTAGAACATTATTTCCAATAAATGCGATGTTTCTCTTTATTTCAGGTTAAACATAAAGAGTTTCAGGTTGAGTTACGACTTTAACTCGCCTTCCCTTCCTATCGTAATAAAAATTATTGAATTTACCAGAAGCGAGGAATTTCAGGAGGTTTTTCTTTTTTGGTACTTTTTGATGCGTGATTTTCTACCAAGTAGCGTAAGTGTGTAATGTATTAATGTGACTATTGCTACGGAGGCGAAATGAAAAGAATCAGTTTGAATATAATAGAGGTAAGCTCGGACAAAATTTTCCAGATATTTGGTAAATTTCTAATAGCACAAAATTTTTAAACCAATGGCATAAATGCGTTATGATTGAGTAACAGCCCTTTTGGATTGGATGGATTTTCCAAACTTTCCCCGACGCAGGATTTTCTAGATTTCTCAGTTCATTCTCATTTGGAATATTCCTTTCAAATTTCAGTAATTTATAACGTAAATAAAAAGAGCACAAAAAATGGGTTTCATATGTAGATACAATACTTAAGATTTCGTGCGCTCACAGAATATTGCGCGGTGTTTGAAACGGGGCATTTTTTCTTAAACATTCTTATAAATATTCTCATTAAAAGTTTTTCGTCGTAGTATCTTTCTTTATACGTAATTCAGCCGAACAGTTTATTTTCCAAATGTCATTCGGCTGTTCCGTTAGACTACATTTCCGTTCTCCATTGATCTGTTTCATTGACCCTGTAATTCATTCAGTACAGATGTTATTTTGCTGCTCACATCGTTTAAGCCAATTTCGGGCTATCTTTGGCGCTGTTACTTACTTACTTCCTCAATAATTACTCTTGTCAAAGATAAGAACTGCTTTTAGCTTGCATTTTGACATATGTATGTATGCATGCATGTATGACATAACGTACGGCAATTTTTCAGTCTCCTCGTGTGTATATTTCCGAGCTCCCAGAAATCGGACGAACGCAGTTTATATCGCAAGAAACAGATCGTCGTATACAACATACACTTTCTTACATTCTAACTTCTTGCTGGCTGGCAGAATTATTTGCTTGCACTTTTCACGATTGTTCTGTTTCTGGAAGACATATTCGAAGAACTATCTTTGGACAAAACAGACGAAAGCATACCATACATTTTTATTTTCGTTTGCCTCTAAGTCGCAAAAGAACCATGATCTATATATGAAATACTACGGGTTCATACAGTAGAGAGAATATATTGTACCTATGTGAAAGCTCGTCAATAATGACGGGAGGGAATCAGATATGTAGAGAAATTTTTAATAACTAGGTTGTTGTTGTTTTTGTGTGTGTAATGTCCAAATGTGAAAGTATGTTTCATGAACATTACAACAATGAATAAAAGTATATTGGTTGATAAAAGTATATTAATTCATACATCACCCAGAACGACCAAGTTTCAAGTTTCCAGTCGGTAAAAAACACCCAGAACGACCAAGTTTCAAGTTGGTAAAAATCACCCAGAACGACAATTTTTTTTTTTTTTTTTTTTTGTAGATTGGAGGTTTAACGACCACCGTGAGTAACTCAATAAGCTATATATAAAGCAGTCTCCCGTCCCTAATTTAGGGTCACTGGTTCCAGGGAAGGGAGAGAGCAAATGACGTAAAACAAACATAACATCCATGCCTCATCCGGGATTCGAACCCGGACCCCTTCCGGACGAATGGTCATGAGCCATCGGCTAGACCACTGTGCTACCGGAGTAGCAACGCCCAAGTTTCAAGTTTCCGGTTACTTCGACTAGCGAATTCTGTGAGGGTTATATTCAAATTAGTCAGAAACTTGAAACTTGGTCGTTCTGGGTGGTGTAGTGTTTAGCATACTCGGGCGCTATACGGGAGACGCGGGTACGATTCCCGCTAAACGACGACAAAATTTTCAAGTTTTCGGATATTATCTGACTTGCCATTCAGGTCATATTTACACCAACAAACGGATTCATAAATTCTTTTTTTTTTTTTTTTGGAGGTTTAACGACCACCGTGAGCAACTCAATGGGCTATAAGCAGTCGCCCGTCCCTGATTTAGGGTCACTGGTTCCAGGGAAGGGAGAATGCCAGCGCCGTAAGACAAACACAACATCCATGCCTCACCGGGATTCGAACCCGGACCCCGTTCGGACGAATGATCAGAGGCCATCGCTTAGACCACTGCGCCACCGGGGTGGCGATTCATAAATTCCAAATTTGTATTGAAAATTATGGTGTTTGTGATTGAAATAGTCACTTACTGCATGGTGGTCCAACTTGTGGTTAGTGGACGAAATTCTTCTGGCCCGTGTTTATTTATCATTATTATTATTTTGCTTTTTGTCTCTGAAAAAACCGTTCCTATGTAACACGCTAAATTCTGGAACTGTGCGTCACTAACCATCCTTAGAGAAGTTCTGACTTTTCTTCCTAACCATTTGTAACTTCCGCTGGTCTTAACCTTTAGTGTTCGAGACTGACGGCAACATTTGCACGAATTTTAAGCTTCACTTAATTCATCAGCACTGAGTCCGCTTCTAAAAGATATTAAGCTCATCAAACAACACCCTTCTAAACCCTTCTACGCCTGTTGACAAGGATCTTCATTAAAGCAGAATGTTGAGGTGCTGGATGCGGCGTCTGTTCCATCATTTTGTTTGTTTACTTTTTCCTTTTCCTATAAGAAATTCAGAAATACATTTTCCTTCTTCAGAGAGGCGGCTACGAGCCAATCCGTCTCACCTACTGACTACACTGCTCCGTAGCTACGTAACGTCAGCATGTCGCCCAGGGGTTTGTTTATCCATGAATTTTTTTTCCAAGTCTGAAATTTTTTACAGTGAATTATTTAGGCTTTTCACATCTGGTATTGAAAATGGGGAAAACTTGAAATGTTGATAACTGTTGAACTTTTTATAGTTAAGAATGGTTAACACAGTGACTATTTTTTCCACAAATACATGCAATCACGTCGTTCTTATGCTGTTCTTACTTTTTATCTCACATTGCTAAATTCTTCCGTATATAAGGCAATTTTTTTATTGGGGTTTAACGACCACCGTGAGCAACTCAATGGGCTATAAGCAGTCATTTGTCCCTAATTTAAGGTCACTGGTTCCAGGGAAGGAAGAGAGCCAGTGTCGTAAGACAAACACAACATTCATGCCTCACCGGGATTCGAACCCGGACCCCACTCGGACGAATGGTCGTCAGCGTTTAAACCACTGCGCCACCAGGTCCGCAACAAAGATCATAGATCAGATCATATGTAGATGATTTTAGGAAGGGAGTGTCTGCCCCCAGGTCTCAAACAACCCTTCGAAATAGGAAGCTAGGAGATTTGGGCTACAATACCCGATTGGAAAGTAACACGGAAGCAAGGTAGAAAGGAGGAGGAAGACGCCCCTATTTATTACCGGGGGCCCAGTACCCGGCGGCTTAACGTGCCCATTAGGGCCATAACAAAGCGAAAGCAACTAAGTTTTTACATGGGTTGGTGAAGCAGTAGGTATTGATATTTCAGAAACCCTTTTCATGCTGAATTGATTCAGAATTATATCTGCAAAATGTATAGTAGATTTAACTGAAGAGATGCGTACATACATTTAGTGATTGCAATGATTGACTTTAAACAAGAAAAACTAAAAACAGAACGTTACTCTGCTTTATGTACACACACAATTTAAATCGAAAAAAATGCGTTATGGTAGAAGATACTTCAAGATAAAGCTGCAGGGTTCACTTAAATGCTAGCTTTTATTGACAACTGTGCTATATAATAACAAAATATATATTTCATTACGTTATACATGCATCTGTCTGTGTGTGTGTGTGTGTGTGTGTGTGTGTGTGTGTGTGTGTGTCACACTTTGAAACTGAGGGGAGTTGAGCCTTTTTTTATGTGGGGATGTTGGGGGTCGGTGCATTAATTTCTGTTGTAACCTCTTGAAAAAATCCAAACTATTGAATTTCACGAGAACAGGTGCCTAAAAGAGCGGCCCACTCGATGAAGCATTGATTCGATTAGGTGGCGATAGATAATCCTGGGATTTCTGGTACAATAATAGCCCAAATCTCCTAGCTTCCTATTTCTAAGGGTTGTTTAACACCTGGTGTCAAACACTCCCTTCCTAAAATCCTTTACATGTGATCTGATCTGATCTGGTACCATCATTTCAACAGCAGGACCTCCACTTCCTGTACATCTCCGGGTGGCGGTGATTTAGCGGGAGCCAGCTTTTCCAAATCTAACCACAAATGTTCGCTTGGGTTCATGTGAGGTGAATTTGGAGGCCACGACTTTTAACAGAAAGTCACCAGCATGTTCGTCGAACCACTCCTTGCCGATTCTGGCAGTGTGGCAGGGTGCATTATCCTGTTGGTAATGGATATCACCAGCAGGGAAAATAGTTGCCATGAATGGGTGAACTTGGTCCGCAACAATGTTCAGATACCTGACACCTGTCAGGGATTGTGCTATTGGGATAATGGAGTCCCAAGAAAACATAGCTCACAGCATAACACAGCCCCCGCGGGCCTTTTCCCGCCCAACAGTGCATCCAGGTGCCACAGCATCCGTTGGTAATAAGCGTTTCCGCTCTCGGCCGTCTACGTGATGCACCAGTAATCTTGATTTGTCAGACCAGGCCACTTTCTTCCAATGATCCACGGTCCAATCTCGATGATCTTGGAAACCATTTCATGCATCGTTGGCGATGACGTCTTCGGCTACGCAGGCCCTTCCGTAGAGGGCTACGATTATTTGTCTTTTATCAAACTCTGATACCGTGTGCTGTGACGCGTTGCCCTGATCACCACTGCAGTATCTACGGGTGATCTGTCACACTGTGGCCCTGCGGGCGCTGTGAACAATGCGCGACAGTCCTCGCTCCCCTGTGGCATCAACGAGTTGCGGACGACACACTGCTGGACGATGTTTCGTCGTTTGGCCATCTGTGCACCAGCTTTGATACGTACTCGCTACATCGGCACGTGAACAACCCACAAGCCGCGCCGTTTCCGAGATCGTAGTACCGAGGCACCGTGTCATCACAATTTGTCTCTTATCAAACTCCGATAAATCGGCAGCTTTCCCCATTCTGACTCCGAACACTCTACTAACCGAAAGCCGGTCCTCGGGTTCTATATATACTGCTCCGTGATCTTCACCTGCGCCATCCTTCGGTCTCCAGGCGCGCTCATTAATCCAGGCTGGGGATGGTCATGATGGAATGGCTCTTCGGTGTATGTATGTTCGCAAGTCGTGCCAGTAACAAGAGCATAAAGACTGATTTGAAGATGCGCTGTGATCACTCCTCCATTTAACAACAGAGTAGAATTCGCATCCTCTGTGGCCGAATGGAAACGAGGGCGTTGACTTCCAATAATTCGTCCAAGATGGGTCAGGGTTCGAATCTCGAGTGAGGCACGGATGGTATGTTTGCCTCACTGCCCTGGGTCTCTCCCTCGTTGGAACCACTGGCCCGAAACTAGGGAAGGCAGACTGCTTATAGGCCATTGAGCTTTCACGGTGGCCACTAAAGCCTTCCTCCCCTAAACAATAACAAAAAAAACCACAAATTGATGTTTTTATACTCTGTAACGTATTACGTGGCATGAGTAAATGACGTACTACTACGGCATCGTACGAGTCGAATCGTCAATATTGCAGCGATGAGCTTGTCGTCGTAGTTCTGTTGGGAGAACAGCTGCTGCGGAGTAGGAAGGCATGCTTCCAATACCATTACCGGCAAAAGGGTTACATTTTACATTGGCGCCCGAACGTAAATGAATCTCCCAATCATGAGATGAAAATATGTGTAATGTTTCTCCCACAGCCTGTATGGAATTAATAAAAATTCCTTCTTTTAAAGTAAGCTCGTCCTTCAAGATGGATTTTTGGCTGACCCGAAAACCAGCGAATTAGCACCCCACTTTTCTCAAGAACAGAGGGAGGGTGGGGGGGCAATATAACGTTAATCGCAATGTGTGACATGATGTAGATGGCGTACTACTGAGGTAACGTACGAGTGAAATCAGCAATGTTGTAGAGATAAGCCTGCCGGCGTATTTCATTTGGCAGAACAGCCGGTCCGGAGTAGGAAGACGTGCGTTCGAATTGCACCACCGGCAGAAAGGTTATATGTTATGTATCATAAATGAGCATGCTGCTCAGTGCTCTCACTGAACGTAACGTAAACAAGACCTTTTCGTACATTTTCACTCCTCTGTACATTTTCTTTTCTTTTATTCTGATAGTTGTTTCTACATTCGTTTGTATAGCTAACGCCAATTTTTTATACCGTTGTGTTAAAGTATGCTCACTTAAAAGGCCATTAGGAAAAATGTTTGGCCCTCGTATCGTCTTATCGGAAATACTTTCGGCCCGAGGAGGAAATCTAGTTAAACCACATAGATTTACAGAGCCTGTAGCCCACAAAACCCTTCGTGGGGCACTTGTAATAGGAACATCTTAGGTGGAAGTTCCTCGACGACGAACTTCCACAAACATGCTTCAGTAATGAAGTTGGAAGAACAGGAAGAGTTGACGTTCTATTTTACAATTAACAATGAAACTTGCAGAAATATAATAACATTGACTAACAAGGGTTTCGCTGAGGTAGTTAAAATGTCTGATTCAGCTAGTATTGAATTTATGTAACTTAACATACGAAGTCACCTCCTTTATTTTACATCACTTCGCTTGTTTTCATCTAGGATGCCTGGGCTGATTTGACTGCCAGTGCTGCTAAATGTAGAAGAAATTCTTGGAAATTCAGACATGACTTTAAGTACGGAAAGTATAACGAGAGATAACCAAACTTTACATAACCGTAAACAAAAGCGGAAAGTTAAATAACGTATTTATATACCTCACAGCGTATATATGTGTATCTAAGGATATCTGTTTCTAGAAAATGAGAATTTTTTTTGAGTATGATAGGAACTAGTCTGAATTTTCTGTATTTTACGCTCTTTTTTTTGCTCAGCGGCGCATTTTTATATTTGTGGCAAAATTCTTTTTTTTTTTTTTTTTTTTTTGAATGAATATTCAAAGTTGGACATCATAACGAAACAATGTAAGTTCCTTAGATTTTTGTGTTGCATGCATGCACTAGTTGAACTGCACTCGACAGACCCCGCCGAGGTCTAACTTTTAAGATGCAATCTGCATATTCCGATTTTCAGTGCAGAAAATCATTGTGTGCATTGAACCTATATTAAAAGGACTCTATTTAAATCGTATTTACATTTACAAGTGTAAAACGAAAGGAATAATTATTTTACAAAAAAACCCTGCTTTGAACTGTAGGTAAAATGATGCACGCAAAAGAAGTAAATGTATAAAAGAAAAAACCATAAAATTGGGAGAGTGACGTAGATGTGCTGTCACTGAACACTGCGACCATTGCTGGAATAGCAATGTCCCAAATAAGGAATGTTGTTTTGTTTCTCGTGATGCACACTTATTGGAACATTTTCATAGAGGCTCTAATCACAGCGCACATTGTCACAGACGATTTCTCAGCTGTCTTGTTCATAACTTTCTGGTTTTTCACAGAAATAACATATGTAATTTCGCTCCTAGCAAGCCTGTCCCCGTTTTGGAGTTTCAATTTTAAACTGGGAAGTTAAGCTCAGATTAAAATGAAAACCAATCTGCTAAATTTTGAAGCGTCCACCACAATTTTTCGATGAGTTATGGATGCCACGCGCGGAGCGCGTTGTGCTTTATTAATATATAAGAAGAACTGAAGTCCATCTATGTTACTGAACAACGGCCGGGCAGAGCGATAACGCTAACTAACAGTAGTTACTTTGAATTGCATTTCGTGTTCTTTCGGTATAGGAGAGATATAAACACAATTTTTTCCATATTTCACCAGTGTAAAATTTTTACTTTAGGCAATGGTAACGTACACCGATGAGTCATTATATTATGACCACCCCCCAGCCTAGAGAAACGAGCGCCCCTGGAGACCGAATGGTGGCGCAAATGTATATATACATCCCGAGGACCGGTTTTCGGTTAGTAGAGTGTTCGGAGTCAGAATGGGAAAAGCTGACGATTTATCGGAGGAGTTTCATAAAGGGCAAATTTTGACGACGCGACGCCTCGGAACTATATGATCTCCGGAAACAGCGACGGCTTGTGGGTTGTTCACGTACCGCTGTAGTGAGTACGTATCAAAAGTGGTGCACAGATGGCCAACCGACGAACCGTCGTCCAGCCGTTTGTCGTCCGCAGCTCATTGATGCCAGTGGGTAGCGGAGACTGTCGCGCATTATTCACAGCGACCGCAGAGTCACAGTGCGACAAATCACCCGCAGCTACAACAGTGGTGATCAGGGCAGTGAATCACAGCACACAGTTCATCGCAGCCTTCTGCGCATGGGCCTGCGTAGCCGAAGACCCAGCCGGGTACCCATGCTCACTGCACGTCATCACCAACAACGCATGAAATGGGCCCAAGATCATCGAGATTGGACCGTGGATGATTGAAAGAAAGTGGACTGGTCTGACGAATCAAGATTGCTGGTGCATCACGTAGACGACCGAGCGCGGATACGCCGATTACCAAAGGAGGTTATGGCACCTGGATGCACTGTTGGGCTGAAACAGGCCGGCGATGGCGGTGTTATGCTGTAGGTGATGTTGTTTTGGCACATTTTAGGCTCCATTATCCCAATATCACAATCCCCTGACGGTTCTCAGGTATCTGAACATCGTTGCGGGCCAAATTCACCCATTCATGGCAAATGTGTTCCCTGCTGGTGATGGCCATTACGTACAGGATAATGGATCATGCCACACTGGGTAGAATACACAAGAATAATAACTGTAGCTTATGAAAAAAATAAATCGGTTCGTTGGCGTATATATATCGGAACAGAATGCAAACTTTCACACACCACACAAGTGGTTTGATCAGGAAGGGCTAATTTTAAACTAAGTGATAACTACATCGGGAGAGTGACGTATATATCATACATGAGACTGAGGGGTATAAAAAAAATTAACTGTTTAAACTGGTGAAAAATCAAAAAGCGCGAGGGAAAAGCGTGAATCTATTGCAGACTGAGCAAGCTGGAACTGTTCACAGTTATTTACACTCTTCGTCAAAAAAATATTTGCACCCAGAAGGACGTGTCGAATTGCAGTGATATTTGGGAGGCAGGTAAAGGTTACCACGAATATAAATGACTAAACATTGAGGCTGATATGGGCAACACTTATTGAGCTACATGCCAATAAGTAGGGTCTCTCAGTATGGCGTTGGGCAGCCATGTTTGCTCACACAGCATGCCAGACTTTTCCACATGGAGTTGTACAGGTTCTTAATGGTGTCCTGAGATATGCCATCCCATGCAGCTTGAATCTTCTCACGCAGTTCCTCCAGATTGTGCGGTAGGGTTAGAGTGTGGATAGCGCGTCCAATAGCATCCTACACATTTTCAATTAGCGATAGGTCTGGTGATGCGGCTAACCATAACAGAGTGTCAGTACCTTGAAGGCAAAGTCTCGAGACCGCAGCAGTGTGCGGAGCAGCGTTGTCCTGTTGGAAAATCGCACCGGAGTAAGCGTTCAGAAAAGGTAGTATCACTGGTTGCAGGATCTCATTAACGTAACGTTGGACTGTCAAAGTGCCTGTAATGAACACCAAAGGTGATCTGGCATCGTAGGCAATTGCACCCCACACCACGACACCAGGCCTTCTGGACGTGTGACGCTCGACAACAAACCGTTCATCTTGGCGCTGACCACGGTGCCTCCACACACGGATTCGGGTGTCGTCTCTTCCAAGACAAAAGCGGGACTCGTCACTGAAGATCACCCGCCGCTATTGTGAGTGGATCCATGACAGTCTGGCAAGACACCATTGCAGTCTTTGGCGACGATGCAATGATGTTAAGGGCAGTCGTCGTAACGGTCTGCGTGCGTGTAGTCCTACGTCGTGCAGCCGTCTGCCAATGGTGCTGGCACTAATCGAACGATGCATGGAGGGCACCACTGCTCGCTCGCTGAATATCCGCAATTGTGGCTGTTTGGTCACTCCACGCATGTCGGACGACCCTTCAGTCCTCTCTCTCCGTGGTTCGCCTAGGTCTGCCAGACCCTTCCTGTCTTGCCTTGGTTTATCCACTGCCGCCAACAGCGTGCTATGCTGATATCCGCAGGACCGGTACGGCGCGCAATACGGCGATAAGACCATACCGCTTCCCGGAGCCCGACGATGCGGTCTCTCTCGAACTCCTCCAAATGCTCGAGTTGCTTCCGAATTTTTCTCCGTGGCATGCTTCACTTTCAAAGGATGCAACCTACACAAAAACACGAGTCAGAATGGTAAAAACGCGCAACGGGACGACCTTATATAGCCGGTCAGGCGCATCGCTACGACCCCTCCTTGCTGGCGTCACATGCGCGGCCAAGCGTGATACCTGAATCACTTGCATGTCTCACGATGATAACTACATCACCCACCACGTTTCATTCCTGTCGGTTGCTTCCTTCTGGGTGCAACTATTTTTTTGACGATCAGTGTATTTATATAAATATTAAACTGGAGCGCATCGCTGTATTCACATTATTTAATTACAATGCAAAATAAAATGAAGTGGTACAATACTATGCTTCAAACATAGTTTTTTTCTTATTTTGTTTTACTTGCTAAAACATCAGCTCAGGTTTTCTTTTGCGAACAAGCCTTGCTATCTTCTCAGTAAGTTCCACAGCCATATTTGTCTTTTGTTGACTCTGCAGGAGCACAGCATTTCTTGCTTAATTTTTTTCTCTGCTGATATCTTTCCTTTCCCATCTCTTTATTGTCGCCTTTCTTTCCTTTTTTTTTTTCTGCCCCAGATGACAATAATTTCATCTATCATGCTGCAAACACCTTTGGCCTGAGGACCATGAATGCGTGATATCAGAATTCACTATTTTTTGTAAATGATGCAATTTTGAAAATATGAACACTTTTGAATACCATGCAACAATGCTTACAAATTCTCCCACTTTCCACCATTATCAAGCTGAAATGCAAATATTTATAGAGAAAGATAGCATTTAACAACAACACTGGATAAAGGGAACATGGCGGGGCAAAAAAAAAAAATTACGAATATGAGGAAAAATCTTCGCTCCGTCTAATTACCGTTTTCGGATATTTTCCCTTCATTTTCAAGCTGAAGTAAAAATTTCTATAGAATAAAATGCTACTTAAGAACAATACTGGGCATAAGAATCACCGCAAGAAGGAAAATGATTACTGAAGAAACCTTCAGTTATCGAACTTCCGTTTTCGAAAGTTTTGAAAGACGGAATTCCGCCCTCGCATAGAAAACACGCGCACGATCCCATCCTTGCCCTGCCCACCAACTACAATCCCGCCCCAAATTCTGTTCATTTGTGCATCGATCTCGAGAATTATCTAAATGATGAAAAAAAAAAAAAAAGACGAAATTCCTCGAATCCGTGAAAGAATTTCATGCCTGAAGATTACAGGGAAATTTTTGCGTCATCTGATTTCCGGTTTCGGAAATTGTTAACCATAGTTTCAAGCTGAAATACAAACATGCAACAGAATGATATTTGACAACAATACGAGACAGAAGAAATATCGCGAGAAAAAGAAATTACGATTAAGAGAAAAAATCTTCACTCTGTTTGACTTCCGTTTTCGAAAGTTTTAAAAGACGAAACACAGACCCTAGACGGAAAACACCCCACCCCCTAAAAAAAAAAAATCTTCAACTCTCTTCAGTTTTGCATCTATCTTGAGAATGATCCAAATGACAAAAAAAAAAAAAAAAAAAAAAAAAATAGAATTCCGTGAACCCCCGGAAGAATCTGATGTATGCATATATGCGTTGTCACTGAACTTTTTGACCACCGCTGGAATGAATGACAGTGCCTCCCAAAAAAGGACGCGTCTCATTTAGTTTGAAGTCAGCTTGTGCATGATCCAGCCATCCGTCTGGTAAACGAAAGCATGCATTATATTCTTACATATATATATACATTGCGTTCTTATACAAATATGTGTACGATACAGCTAATAAACTCATTTCACCCAAATTTTCGGTGACTTGCCATAGATTCAGAAAACTGTGAAACAAAGAATTCAAAGGAAGACAAAAGTTCTATCTGTAGGCACTTGTGATTTATTTCAATTTTCAAAGAATACACTGCTAAACAAGAGCTTATTATAGGAATGTACGCTGAATGCCACAACTTTTTTTTTAACGTGTGATATTATGTTATCCGCCTCTTTGAGAAAAAAAAGAGAACGAGAAAAATTCGAAAAAAAGTGTTTGTCTAGCATCCATCTCGAAAAGAAACTTGCTTGCTGGCGTGTTTTGGCATCATCTCATCATGAGCGAAGATATTTTTTCAGAATGAAGTTGGACTAATGTAATTATATATTTCGTTCTTTTTTTTCATGGTAGTTTTTATTTTTTAGTTCCAAAGCTGAGATAAATGTGTTAAGCAAGAATATGTTCATTATATTTATTGCTTTCCCAGCTCCTAAACCTAAATATTAACAACTTATTACATGGCACTTTATTAAAATCAATTCGTTCCACATTAATTGCTTTACGGAAGCAAATGGTATTTCAGGCGCCATCGATGCAATTAATGAGTCCACTAAGACAATTAACTGATTCTCATTAATTTAATATCTTCGCCATCCTTTTAAGCTCCCGAAAGCAGAAAGGTGACTCCAAGCTTTCAGCGGCGGCGAAAGACGGCTGTACAAGTGAAACAAGAGCTCAGAATAGACTGTGGCCATTAGCGCAGTGCAACAGGTATCACAAGTAAATGCAGGGACGCGCCAAACGGGAATTTAATGGGTGCGAAGCACTCGGGCGCTTCCGGGGGCGGCAGGGCGCCTCAATCAAATTTTAGAGTTGAGAAATTGATGTCAGTAACGTGGTGAAAGTTAAGAAAACGTTTTACTGCGAGAAATCGTAATGCTACGTGGCACGTATATTTTTCTAGTAAAAATATCCATTACTTAATTCAATAGACAAGTTAGTAAAATCATGAAATGCATTGATTATGATACGCTTTCCAACAAGGTGCATTTCACCAGCCCCCCCACCACGGAATTTTTTAATTTTTCAGACACCATTCGTTTGTACCACGTATGAACCGGAATGAACTCGGTTTTTTTCGTTTGAACCGCAAAAGTTTTGGAGATATTTAAAAACAAAGTGGGGGGGCTGGTGAAACGATAGCCCCCACCATGGAATTTTTAAATTTTTTTTGCACCATTCGTTTGTACCACGTATGAACCGGAATGAACTCAATTTTTTTCGTTTGAACCGCAATAGTTTTTGAGTTATTTAAAAAACAAAGTGGGGGGCTGGTGAAATGGTACCCCCAAAAAATAGATATTTCAAATTTCAGCATAGCCATTCGTTAATAAATCGTATGAACCGGAATGAACTCCATTTTCATCGTTTGAACCACAATAGTTTTTGAGATATTTAACAAATAATATTGAGAATTTGCATATAAATATAGGAGGCAGACCATTTCACCAGCCCCCCACCATGGAAATTAAAAATTTCGAAATAGCCATTCGTTAGTAAATCGTATGAACCGGAATGAACTCCATTTCTATCGTTTGAACCGCAATAGTTTTTGAGATATTTAACAAATAATATTCAGAATTTGCATATATACAGAAAGACCGACCATTTCACCAGCCCCCTACCATGGAAATTCAAAATTTCAAAATAGGCATTCGTTAGCAAATCGTGTGAACTGAAAAGAACTCCATTTTCATCGTTTGAACCGCAATAGTTTTGGAGATATTTAAAAAATAATGTTACAGGCCTATCATTTCACCCCCCCCCCCCTCATCATGGAAATTCAAAATTCCGAAATAGCCATCCGTTACTAAATCGTATGAACAGGAACGAACTCCATTTTTATCGTTTGAACCGCAATAGTTTTTGAAATATTTAATAAATAATAGAATTTACATATACGCACAGAGACCGACCATTTCACCAGCCCCCACCCCCATGGAAATTCAAAATTTCAAAATAGCCATTCGTTAGCAAATCGTATGAACCGAAAAGAACTCCATTTTCATCGTTTGAACCGCAATAGTTTTTGAGATATTTAACAAATAATGTTACAGGCCTACCATTTCACCCCCCCCCCTCATCATGGAAATTCAAAATTCCGAAATAGCCATTCGTTAGTAAATCGTATGAACAGGAATGAACTCCATTTTTATCGTTTGAACCGCAATAGTTTTTGAGATATTTAAAAAATAATATTGAGTTTTTGCATATATACAGAGAGACCGACCATTTCACCAGCCCCCACCATGGAAATTCAAAATTTCAAAATAGCCATTCGTTAGCAAATCGTATGAACCGAAAAGAACTCCATTTTCATCGTTTGAACCGCAATAGTTTTTGAGATATTTAAAAAAGTATGTCACAGGCCTACACCATTTACCCCCCCCCCTTCATCATGGAAATTCAAAATTTCAAAATAGCCATTCGTTAGCAAACCGTATGAACCGAAAAGAACTCTATTTTCATCGTTTGAACCGCAATAATTTTTGAGATATTTAAAAAAGAGTGTTACAGGCCATTTCATCCCGCCTCCCCCCCCCCTCATCATGGAAATTTGAAATTCCGAAATAGCCATTCGTTAGTAAATCGTATGAACTGAAAAGAACTCCATTTTCATCGTTTAAACCGCAGTAATTTTTGAGATATTTAAAAAAGAATGTTACAGGCCATTTCATCCCCCCCCCCTCATCATGGAAATTCAAAATTCCGAAATAGCCATTCGTTAGCAAATCGTATGAACTGAAAAGAACTCCATTTTCATCGTTTGAACCGCAATAATTTTTGAGATATTTAAAAAAGAATGTTACATGCCATTTCATCCCCCCTCCCCCTCATCATGGAAATTTGAAATTCCGAAATAGCCATTCGTTAGTAAATCGTATGAACAGGAATGAACTCCATTTTTATCGTTTGAACCGCAATAGTTTTTGAGATATTTAAAAAATAATATTGTGAATTTGCATATATACAGAGAGACCGACCATTTCACCAGCCCCCCCCCCATGGAAACTCAAAATTTCAAAAAAGCCATTCGTTAGCAAATCGTATGAACCGAAAAGAACTCCATTTTCATCGTTTGAACCGCAATAGTTTTTGAGATATTTAAAAAAGAATGTCACAGGCCAACACCATTTACCCCCCCCCCCCCTTCATCATGGAAATTCAAAATTCCGAAATAGCCATTCGTTAGTAAATCGTATGAACAGGAATGAACTCCATTTCTATCGTTTGAACCGCAATAGTTTTTGAGATATTTAACAAATAATGTTACAGGCCTACCATTTCACCCCCCCCCTCATCATGGAAATTATAAATTCCGAAATAGCCATTCGTTAGTAAATCGTATGAACAGGAATGAACTCCATTTTTATCGTTTGAACCGCAATAGTTTTTGAGATATTTAACAAATAATGTTACAGGCCTACCATTTCACCCCCCCATCAAGGAAATTCAAAATTTCAAAATAGCCATTCGTTAGCAAATCGTATGAATCGAAAAGAACTCCATTTTCATCGTTTGAACCGCAATAATTTTTGAGATATTTAAAAAAGAATGTTACAGGCCATTTCATCCCCCTCCCCCCTCATCATGGAAATTTGAAATTCCGAAATAGCCATTCGTTAGTAAATCGTATGAACAGGAATGAACTCCATTTTTATCGTTTGAACCGCAATAGTTTTTGAGATATTTAAAAAATAATATTGAGAATTTGCATATATACAGAGAGACCGACCATTTCACCAGCCCCCCCCCCCACCATGGAAACTCAAAATTTCAAAATAGCCATTCGTTAGCAAATCGTATGAACCGAAAAGAACTCCATTTTCATCGTTTGAACCGCAATAGTTTTTGAGATATTTAAAAAAGAATGTCACAGGCCTACGCCATTTACCCCCCCCCCTTCATCATGGAAATTCAAAATTCCGAAATAGCCATTCGTTAGTAAATCGTATGAACAGGAATGAACTCCATTTTTATCGTTTGAACCGCAATAGTTTTTGAGATATTTAAAAAATAATATTGAGTTTTTGCATATATACAGAGAGACCGACCATTTCACCAGCCCCCACCATGGAAATTCAAAATTTCAAAATAGCCATTCGTTAGCAAACCGTATGAACCGAAATGAACTCTATTTTCATCGTTTGAACAGCAATAATTTTTGAGATATTTAAAAAAGAGTGTTACAGGCCATTTCATCCCGCCCCCCCCCCCTCATCATGGAAATTTGAAATTCCGAAATAGCCATTCGTTAGTAAATCGTATGAACTGAAAAGAACTCCATTTTCATCGTTTAAACCGCAATAATTTTTGAGATATTTAAAAAAGAGTGTTACAGGCAATTTCATCCCCCTCTCCCCCTCATCATGGAAATTAAAAATTCCGAAATAGCCATTCGTTAGCAAAGCGTATGAACTGAAAAGAACTCCATTTTCATCGTTTGAACCGCAATAATTTTTGAGATATTAAAAAAGAATGTTATAGGCCATTTCATCCCCCTCCCCCTCATCATGGAAATTTAAAATTCCGAAATAGCCATTCGTTAGCAAATCGTATGAACTGAAAAGAACTCCATTTTCATCGCTTGAACCGCAATAATTTTTGAGATATTTAACAAATAATGTTACAGGCCTACCATTTCACCCCCCCCCCTCATCATGGAAATTTAAAATTCCGAAATAGCCATTCGTTAGCAAATCGTATGAACTGAAAAGAACTCCATTTTCATCGCTTGAACCGCAATAATTTTTGAGATATTTAACAAATAATGTTACAGGCCTACCATTTCACCCCCTCATCATGGAAATTCAAAATTCCGAAATAACCATTCGTTAGTAAATCGTATGAACAGGAATGGACTCCATTTTTATCGTTTGAACCGCAATAGTTTTTGAAATATTTAATAAATAATATTGCGAATTTGCATATATATAGAGCCCGACCATTTCACCTCCCCCCCCCCCTCCATGGAAATTCAAAATTTCAAAATAGCCATTCGTTAGCAAATCGTGTGAACCGAAAAGAACTCCATTTTCTTCGTTTAAACGGCAATAGTTTTTGAGGTATTGAAAAAGGATGTTACAAGCCTACACTATTAACCCCCCCTCACCATGGAATTCGAAATTTCATAGCCATTCGTTAGTAAATCGTATGGCCGCCCCGGTGGCTCAGTGGTCTAAGGCGTTGGCCTCTGATCATTCGTCCGTAAGGGGTCCAGGTTCGAATCCCGGTCAGGCATGGATGTTGTGTTTGTCTTACGGCACTGGCTCTCTCCCTTCCCCGGAACCAGTGACCCTAAATTGGGAACGGGCGACTGCTTATAGCCCATTGAGGTGCTCATGGTGGTCGTTAAACCTCCAATCAAAAAAAAATCGTATGAACCGAAAAGAACTCCATTATTATCGTTTGAACCGCAATAGAGTTTGACATACCTACAAAAAAAAAGGATTCAGAAAATATGGAGCCAACAATTCCCCCCCCCCCCCCATGTAATTTCAAAATTTCAAAATGACCATTCGTTAGTAAATCGTATGAACCGGGAAAACTCTGTAAGAGCGAACATGTCGTCACGTGACTTAGCGCCGCCTCCTACTTAAGCATCCGAGGAGCACGCGCAGCGGGCTCACAACAAGCAGAGAGTTCGTTTACTCTTCCCGGAAGTACACACTCTCTCTCTCTCACTCTGTTCGAGCGAACAAACGAAACCTCCCCCACTTTACTATATATATATCTGTGAATCGGGGAGGCAGAGCGACAACAGCTGGTTATACCCAAGTTTATCCACTTTCAGACATAATTTGAAAAGAACGCTTGGTTAACACATATACGAAACACTTATTCTTCATCAACTAGAATTTTGATGGCGGCGGATTACTCGCTCTTGAAAGTGACCTCGTTATGACTGGACCTGGCAAAGATCGTGGAACGCGCAAGATAAGGTGATCGAATTCTGTAGAAATCTCAACCTCCGTTGGCGTCCTAACTTAGGGTCTCCTTGACACTAGATAGACCTCTATCTTATCGATGCTTCAGGACTAGTCTTCTAGCTATCCTTCTCTAATCGATGCTTCAGTGGACTGTACTAAGTCCGTAATTCAGTAGTATATCATCAGCTACTCTACCGGTATCCCTGACTCGGGTAGATTCCTTCTGTAGCGGCGACCTACTTCATCTAAATCGGTGCCCGCTCTTTCCCCGTGGACTCCGAGAGCCCACCACACCATCCACGCAAACGCGTTCCTTTCTATCGGAGGACTATCACCTTCGCTCTCCGAAGACAGACTGCTCCAACAGGTCCACTCGGAGCGACCTCTTCGCCCCCCCCCCCTTCACGCTGCTCCTTCTTCAAGGGCGACGGCGCTGACCTTCAACATGCTGCTCTCCTCTCGCGCCGCGTGTCACCTCTCGCGCCCTTCACCTGCCCCATCCCTAGTCGTTTTCCAGGAATCGGGCTCCTAGACCTTTAAATCTACCTTGCGCATTCCTCGCTTATCCTCAGGCTATACATTATTGAGTGCCTCCTTCCGAGAAAGCAATCCTATCGTCGTAGTACATCCGTAGCAATACAATACACATTGTTATAACTATACAAAAGAGTATGTCTGCATTTCAGACTTGTATGCGCCTAGTGAAAATGAACAATGTATCTGTGAAAGTCACAGCGTCCTTGGCGATACTTGCAGTTCGTAGAACAAGTCCTCGCCCTTTCTAAGGCGTGAGAACCTGAAGTCTTTTGTCATACATCTCGCCTCCCCCCCCCCCCAAAAGGATTAAACATATTTGCGAATTCTCTGTCGCCATTTTGGGAACTTGCGATGTTTTCTTTGGTCAAAAAAAAACCACATAATGTTTATCATTGAAATGAATTAACATCGTTAATGTGTCCGTTCTTACAAACTCCATGTTTATTTTTTCAACCCCGATAGTTTTTCAGATGTTTAAAAATGTTCCACGATTTCAGCTGCTCCCACCCCCACCCCCGGACATTTCCTGTTTCAGAATAGCTATTCGTTAGCATCGTGTGAACCGGAAGGAGCTACATCTTTATCATTCGAATCTGGATAGTTTCTGAGATATTTGTATAAAGGGTAATGGAGGATGATGAAGAAGTAATTTATTTTCAAAAAGTCTTGTATTCGTTCCTGTCATTATCTTAAAGATCTCTCCGTTTCTAGCTTTGAACCGCAGCAGTTGAAAAGACATTCCAAAAAGAACGTGACGGTTTCAACATTTCTTCAATGTGTCTCAAGGACCAGAACACAAGAGAACCGGAAAATGCATGGCATAGTAAAACAGCCAAAATCTCGGAGCTGAAACAAACGACGCAATCCAGTCTGTAGTAAACATACAGTACAAGGCATCACAGAAAGAAAGGGAGCATGGCAGAGGCACAAAGCAGTCCGTTACATTACAATCGTGCGCTGTAGTCGGTGGCAGATACAACACGAGGCAAAGCACACAGGGAACAGTCACTGAGCAGAGGAACGGCTGAGCCAGCAAATAGAGAAAGCACCATACCTGGAACCAGGGAGCAACATGATGAGTAGAAAACCCAGGAACTATTCCTTCTTCCTTTTAAGGAAAAAACGAAATTATTGGTGCGAAATTATTGCTGTCCATCTGTCCATTGGGCGCCATCCTCCGACAAAAAGAGAAATAATGGTACTAATGCCACATTGAAAAGAAAAACATTAAGGAAAAACTATTACTTTCTTTAAAATTGGCATTTTCTGTCTAACAGTGGCATAGCAGTTAGACATACTATACAAAACATAGCAGGGTAGGAAGCAACACATGGCACTCCGGGAAAATCGGGCAGGGGGCATGCCTGAACCACAGAAAAACAGAAGCAGAACGAACGGTGCGAGGCAGTTGGTGATGGTCATGTAAAGCGGATGCAGGCAGGACATCGTAAGACAAAACACACAGAAAAAGGTCACAAAGCAGAATGATGAGGGGAAAAAAACGAGGCACGAGGGAAAACACTTCACAAAGAGGAGAACGAAACAACAAGGGCTCAAAGAGACAGGGAGAAACATAGCTAAGAAAACACAACAGAAATCAATCATCAAACAAAACCACACAGGAGCTAATCAGGTGGACACCGAAGAAGGAGACGATGTTGAGCATGACAAATTAAGTGGTCAAGACAACCATAGTAACATTCAACTTCCGGGTAAGAGCCCGAAAGGTGAAAAAATGCAAAGTAAAAAGCGCTAAGATTGTCAACCAGAGATGAGTAAACTGCCGGATCGTTGGAAGCAATAAAGTGATTAAGTGTAGCATCGTGAGAAGAGTCAAAGAACAATGGGAA
This sequence comes from Macrothele yani, assembly GCA_039090855.1. Lineage (NCBI taxonomy): Eukaryota > Metazoa > Arthropoda > Arachnida > Araneae > Macrothelidae > Macrothele > Macrothele yani. The sequence goes on along the minus strand of CM077013.1, from coordinate 112,409,829 downwards.
AGCGGCATCTAGAGAAAGAGTCTGCGTAAACTCGGGAACAACTTGAAGGCGAGCAACAAGATCAGGCACAACAGAGGGACTGTCAAGAACGCGAGCAAAAGTGACGGCAGCAGGATCAGGAGCGGTGCCTTGCGAAGAACGATGAGGAGGAGACATAATCACAGCGGCACGCTTAGCGCGAATCTTGCGATTAGACCGATGACGACGCTTCTTATTAGGAGCAATACCAGTAGGGAAATGTTGACGAAGAGGACGAGACGACGTAGAAGGAACAACAGGCGGCGTCTCGGGATTCTGGCGAGGTGAATAGGATACAAAGTCGGATGACACATGTAAGGTGGTAGCTGCAGGAACAACAGAAGCCGGGGAGGGTGGGGTTTCAAACGAGACTAGAAGAGGAGCTGTGCGAAAGAGCGGGGACAGACCATGGCGACCAGAAGGTGAAACAAAGACAACGGCACTAGAAGCATCAGAAGAGCCCCGAGAAGGTGAAAAGGGCGGAGAGCACACCGGAGTACTGGAACCAGTGGAGGAAAGATGAGCGTCTGAGGGTGGCGTAGCCGACGTACGCAGCTGCGATGGTGGAGCAGAAAATCCCGGGATCGAGATAGACGAGGTGACTTGCGAAAACAAAGAAGGCAGCACCTGAACAGGCGGAGTAGGTGCAGCAACAGGATGTGACAAAGCGCAAACATCAGACGATGAAAAAGAAAGAAATACAGACGAAGGCACCGAAACAGGAGCAGTAGATCCAGATGTACCCACAACAGACGATGCTGGCGAGGAAGGAAAAAGACCAACGGAGGCAGATGATGGAGATGGAGACTAAGAAGGTGTGAACTGATCAGGCGAAAGCGTGGTAACTGGAAGCGAAGAAAGAGGTTCTGTGACGGGAACTTGAGCAGCCGTTGAAGAAGACTAGGAAGAAATGAGGGGGCATTGCGAGAAATGGTGACCAGGCTGTTTACATGAGATGCAATGATAGGCAGTGAATACGTTGAATGCGACGTTGTGATGACAACAAATCACCAGAAAAGTTGTGGGGCAGTAAGAAACAGTCTGTGTCAGGGAAAAAAACTAAGTCTTGGCGGCGGAAGCCAAAATAAGGACGATCACCTTGATCAACATGGGCGGCGGGTATCTTGCGGATATCACCAAGAACGCGGCCACACCGAGAAGGAAAAGCATGTAAAAACTCATCGGAAATGTCCGGAGGTACAGGTTACAAATTAAGAAAAACGGGAGAATGTGCAAGGAGGATAGGGACCAAGCTATGATCTCCAACGGAAAGGCTAGTCGATAGGACTTGAGGAACAAACTCAGGTGAAAAAATATATACAAGAATGGACTTAGGCTTGCTGGCGAAATGTGTAATTGCACCGGAAGGGAGAAACGACAATGCAGACATACACTGTATAGACGTGCAACTTGACATTGGGTAAGGCGTCGAACTTGACACTTAAACTAAGAGTTGAAAGCATTGTACGTGTGCAATAAGCGTGGAACCTTGACATGAAATATAGGAGTCCAAGGCTGTCGCGAGGAAAGTCGGAGACGTTGAACACGGATCTGTAGCAGGATGAGGAGAAGAGCAGTCCTGGGACGCATCCAACACACTTGGAGGACAAGTCATCGAAGCAGCACATAGTGACGTGAGAGGGAAATAGAATTTAGAAGCAGAAGCACAGGCCATGGACAATGTGTAGAAATGCACGGCGAAGGGCACACAGATCCACTATAACAAGGTGGGGCACCAGGAAGGCGATCAGCATACCGAAGAAGGCGGCGCAGAGAACCACTGTCAATGGGTGGAACACAAGGAAGGTAATCCACACACCGGTGAAGGCAGCGCAGAGAACCATTAACGATGATTGGAGCGCAAACACGGAAGGCAAACGTAGACACAGCAGCAGGAAGGCTACTACATGCAGCAGACAGTTTTAGAGCAAAAAGTCAAGGCGAGTCACGATGGGCAGATTGTAAACAGGCCCAACGAGATGAATTGTAAACAGGCCCAACGAAATGAATTGTAAACAGGCCCAACGAAATGAATTGTAAACAGGCCCAACGAGATGAATTATAAAGGAATATCGGCAAAATATGCATGTACCAACTCGAAAGAATGACTAGGAAGAGAGCGCAGACATTCATGCACGAGAGAAACACAAATTAATTCGGCGGTGGGCGCTAGATACAGGCGGAGCACAAAATGCAGAGCTCGAAAGGGCGTGGCCAGCAGAGCAACGTGACGGGGTGCTGTGTGAGTCAAATATCGTACAAAGACAATTGTTTGGATGGGACCATTTCAAGAATGTTTGTTTTAAATTTAAGGGTGCATCTGCTTTGCACTTCCTTTCGAACGAAGCGTGTTAAAGTGGAAAAGTTTCCTGCACGTTCTTTGAAAACTAAAGGATGTACTTATACCTTCACTATATACATGTATCTGTCTGTATACGTTTATCTGTGTACCTCTAAGTCTGATTTAATATCAGCCTCTTTTTGCTTTGGGAAGCTAGAACAGTGAGAACGATGATCCTAGCATTTTAATCTTTATCTGATCCATAATTTCGCCGCCAAGAGCGAAATGCAAATTCCACCGATTTCAAAATATATTTTGCTTCATATCGTTGCTCAAAAATCAGATTGAAACACTTTCGACGCCTATTGAATGTACCATTTTTACGTACAGCTTATTGTATCTTAATATTACCGAATTTTTCTGTTACGACGAGCAAATGCGTACATTACTGTTTGTGAAAATTGCAACGCCAAAAAAGAATCGCACTATTCAAAAGAAATTTATATCACAGATTCCTCATGTTGCAGGAGATAACTGATTTTATTTTTAGATCTATAGAAGATTTTGTCAATTCAAATCTCAGTACTATTTGTTCAGTTGCTGCCTACCAAAGATGTTAGGCAGCAACTGAACAAATAACTAGTATACGAATGAATAATTAATACACACAATTGACGTAGATTTGGGACATCAAACAGATGGCATGGCTCTTTCCACGGTTTTAAGTGAGTCACGGGAAAAGTATCATCGGCCGCCAACGGAAATCGAACCAAGGGTCTTCCAGTTACTCGCTGGACATGCTACCACTGCACCAATTGCTTCTTACCATCTTTGAGGAATCCCCACCATTGTGCGGGTCTCCAAGAAGCAACCAGCCATGTGGTTTGGCAATTAATCACATGTGAGTCTGGAGAATTCGAGGCCGCTGCGGTGCAGTGGTAGCATGTCCAGCGCGTAACTGGAAGACCCTGAATTCAATTCCCGGTGGCGGCCGATGATAGTTTTTCCGTGACTCACTTAAAAACGTGGAAAGAGAAATGACTTCTGTTTGATGTTCCTAATCCACGTCGATTGTGTGTATTAATGCAGGACAATTACAGAGGCATCTGTGGCACGTAGTCCGGTCATCTTCAATAGCGCGTCGCACCGCTTCGTGCGGTGATACATGTTGCAATATGGTCCAGCATAGAGGCGAACAGACGCCTGATGTCCTGCTGAAGAGGGCCCACACTTGTTGGACGGTGTGCTCCAAATCCCGGATAGTGCGGCACAGAGTCAACCGGCGTTTCAACTGGTCCCACGCATGCTCGATAGAGGACATGTTCGGTGAGCGGGCATGCCATGGAACTGTATGGACATGACGTAGGCAGTCCTAGAAAACCCGAGCAGTGTGCGGGATGGCACTATCCTGCTGGTAAAGCGCACCTAGAATTCCGCCCAGGAGTGGGAGCACATGGGGCCATATGATCTCATCCACATACCGCTGGCCCGACAATGATCCACGTACCACTACTAGAGCTGATCGGCTATCGTAGGCAATAAACCATAAAGGCTCCCTAGACCGTAATGCCTGCAGTGGGGTAGGTGGGACGCTCGATAGCAAGGTTGGAATTGTGCCGTTGACCCCGGGACCTCCACACCCGGACACGATGATCATCTGTCCCCAAAACGAACCGACACCAATCTCTGAACACCACACGTCGCCAGTCTGTGGCGTTCCACGTTGCTCTCGCCTGGCACCATTGCAAACAGAGCCGGCGATGATCCGGTGTTAAAGGCAGAACACGTAAGAGACGCTGGGATAGCAGATTCGCTTCCGCGAGACTTCAGGAAATGGCTCGTTGGCACACAAGAGCCGCTACATTTGCCTGGGGAGAGGACAGGGTTCTCGTGGGATCCATTCGTGCCTGCCGTACGAACTGTCGATCCTCTCTACGGATGGTCCTCCTGGTTCGTTCGGAGACACCCGCCGTGCGGCAGTGCCGTCACGTGTCCACTGCTCCCAACATAGTCGGACGGTATGGTCAGAACGATCCACGTGGTGGGTTATACGGCGCGCCGACCGACCTGCTGTTTTCAGCCCGATGATCAGGCCTCTCTCAAAGCCCGTAAGTTGCGTACATCGACGTCTCTGGTGTCTACCCGGCATTCTTGTCACTCTATACTCTTGCTTGCGCCGGCCGGTGCTTTTCTCTTTCATGGGGCATCGACTACACGCCGGTTTATAAGGCTGCTGGTTCGTGCTAGCAGCGCCGCCACAAGGTGTGCGGTTATGCGCACTCGCACCAAACGCACCCTAGCTATTTGCAAAGTTTCGCGGTTGTAGCATGTTTTCTTCTAGGTGTGCAAATTTTTTGTCCACGAGTGCACAAGAAGCAAGTGGAAGAATTGAAACTTCACTCGCCCAAGTTTTCACCAGCTGTCTCACCGAAGGTAAGATTCCTGAGTATTGGGATAATGGTACAATGATCCTGCTACATAAAAAAGGTGACGTTGAGGATCTCAGGACCTACAGGCTCATCAGCCTCCTATCAGTTATTTATAAAATTTTCAATTAGGTTCTTTTACATCGCATGAAGGTAAAACTGGACATGGCTCAAGCAAGAGAAGAAGCTGAATTCAGGAGTGGCTACAGCACTGAAGATCATGTCCATGTACTTAGAGAACTAACTGAAAGAACAAGAGAGTATGAACTCCCATTATGCAAGGCTTCTATTGATTATAAAAAGGCCTTCGATTCCGTAAAACCATCAGCAGTTACAACTGCTTTGAAAACCTGCGGTATTGCAGATGCATACATTAGCATTATTAATAGTATCTCTGAAAATGCATTTGCAAAAGTTTGGATATTTGAGGATGCAGCACTAATAAAAATTGGAAAGCTAGTGTGACAAAGTAAAATCATATCTCCCAAACTCTTTAATCCCACATAGCAAAATATTTTTTAATTACTGAACTGGGACAAAGAAAAAAATATTTATGCAGATAATTCAAATCACGTTCGTTTTGCTGATGACGTTGTCATTTTTGCAACTACGACTTCTGAACCGCAGAATACGATCCAGGAACTTGCTGACAAGAGTAAAGAAGTGGAATTAAAAATGAATTTTCAGAAGGCAAAAGTGACGTATATTGCTTTTACAAGAAACGAAGATTTATTTATTGATGGTGAAAAGCTTGAGACAACCGATACCTACATTTATCTTGGGCAGCAGATATGAAGTAAGGATCACATTGATGAAGAAATTAATCGGCGTGTAAAACTTGGATGGATAGTTTTTGGAAGAAGTAAAATTTTTACGAAAAGTATGCCATTGTGTCTTAAAAGATAAGGGTTTAATCAGTTCATCCTGCCAGTGCTTACGTATGGAGCAGAGACATGGACCTTCACTAAACAAGTTAGTAAAATAATGCAATGCATTGAATATGATACGCTTTCCAACATACCAGAAATAATTACTCAAGATATGAGAATAATGGCTGTGGAATAAATCTCGGTCCTGTGCCCTGACCTTTGATCCCATTTCGATGATATTCAACAGAACCGGTTCGGTATACCTCCGAAATAACATGATAACGTTTTGTCGCAATCGAAGCATTTTTACGTAAGTTATGATGCATAAGGACTATGGAATAGATCCCACTCCTGTGTCCTAACCTTTGACCCTATTTTGTCCATTTTCTATAGGGTTTGTCCCCAGGGGGTTCCCTACCACATACTAAAATTTCACCGAAATCGAACCATTTTTACGTGAGTTATCATGCCGACAGACGGACGGACAGACGGACGGAAAACGCTGAAGCATATACGCTTCTTCAACCTACGGTTGGAAAGCGTAAAAAAGACAAACAAAGACTGCAGACAACGCAAAAAGCCCTGGAGAGAATCATGCTTGGTGTAAACAGGAAAGATAAGCAGACGGACTCATGGATAAGGAAAACGACAAGAGTTGACGACATCATGACCACAATGAAGTCACTGAAATGGTGAGGGCATGACATGTTGCTAGAAGAACGACCACCGACGGAAAACCGAAATTTTAGAATGAATTTCGAGGGACAGGAAAAGACCCAGAAGAAGACACTATGATAGAATGATGCATGAAATTCGAAAGCATAGAGGTGTGTCATCGAGGAGACACGCTCAAGACAGACAATTGTGGGAGAAACTTGGGGAGACCTTCATCCAGTAGTGGATTCAAAGATGATGATATATATATATATATCATTGTAAACCATTATCAATCCACTGCTGGACGAAAGTCTCCCCAAATTTTCTCCACAACGGTCTGTCTTGTGCCAGTCTCCTCCATGTCACTCCCGCATACTTTCGAATTTCATCCACCCATCTCCATGTGATCTTCTTCTGGGTCTTTTCCTGTCCCTTGGAATCCAATATAAAATTTCGGCTGTCCATCGATGATCTGTCCTTCTGGCAGTATGTCCAGCCCATTGTCATTTCAGGGATTTTCTCTGATCATGGTGTCTTCCACTCTCGTCATTTTTCGGATTCACGAGTTCCTCTTCTTATCTCTCCTGGTTACACCAAGCATGCACCTGTCCATGCTGCTTTGAGTTGTCTGCAGCCTTTGTATGTCTCTTTTAGTTAAGGTCCACGTCTCTGCACCATACGTAAGCACTGGAAGGATGCATTGATCAAACACTTTTCTTTTAAGATATAATGGCATATTGCTCTTAAAAATTATGATGTTTCTTCAAAAAAGCTCTCCAGGCAAGTTTTGTACGCCGATTAATTTCTTCATCAATGTGACCCTCACTTGATATCTGCTGTCCAAGATAAACGTACGTGTCTGTTATCTCCAGCTTATCTCCATCAATCGATAAATCTTCATTTCTTGTAAAAGCATTGAACATCACTTTTCTCTTCTGGAAGTTCATTTTTAATCCCACTTCTTTACTCTTGTCAGCAAGTTCCTGGATCATACTCTGCAGCTCTGATGGGGTAGTTGCAAAAATGACTACGTTATCAGCAAAACGAAGGTGGGTTAGATAATCTCCATTAATCTTTATCCCTTTGTTTTCCCAGTTCAGTATTGAAAGACCTTTTCCAATGTGGCAATAAAGAGCTTCGGAGATATGGTGTCACCTTGTCTCACTCCCTTTCCAATTTTTATGTGTGTTGTATTTTCAAACAGCCGAAAATTTGCACTTGCATTTTCATAGATGTTATTAATAATATTAATGTATGCATCTTCAATACCGCAGGATTTCAGAGCCATTGTAACTGCTGATGGTTTCACCGAATCAAAGGCTTTTTCATAATCGATAAAAGCCATGCACAATGGAAGTTCATATTCTTTCAATCTTTCAATTAGTTCTCTCAGTACGTGCATATGATCTATTGTGCTGTAGCCACTCCTGAATCCAGCTTGTTCTCTCGGTTGAGCCATGTTCAGTGTTACCTTTAAGCGGTGTGAAAGAACTTTAGTGAAGATTTTATAAACCACTGATAGGAGGCTGATAGGTCTGTAGTTCCTGAGATCCTCAATGTCACCTTTTTTATGTAGCAGGATCATTGTAGCGTTGTTCCAATCCTCAGGAATCTTCCCTTCATTAACGCATCGAGTGAAAATTTGGGCGAGTACTGTTTCGATTTCTCCACTTGCTTCTTGTATGGTGTCTACAGTAATTCCATCTTCTCCTGGAGCTTTCCCCCGCTTCATGTTCTTGATTGCATGCGCATCTTCTGCTGGGAGGACTGGAAGAACTCTGGTACTGGTACCTTTCATGATGTCTGGAGAACATGTATCATTCCTTTTATATAATTTGGAGTAGAAATCTTTCACTCTTGTCAAAATTTCGCCTCTATTTCTTGTTACAGAACCATCTTCTTTTCTCAGTGCCATAATCTGTTTTCTTCACTTACTGAGGGGTCGCTTTGCTATCTTTAGGCTTTGGTTGTTTTCAATTGCTTTCCTCACTAGTTCGCAGTTGAATTTCCTTACGTCTTTAGTGATAATTTTTTGTACTGTCTTGCATAGCTCTATATATTCCACTTTGGAAGTCACATCTTCTTTAGTTGTCCTCATCTCTCTTCTTTTTTGCATCAACATTTTGGTTTTTCCTGATAATTTGTTCACATGCAACTTGTTCTTAGACCCAGCTCATTTTGTTGGTGTTTCCATAAGAGTTTTGGTTACTTTTCTGTTAACTTCAGAAATATCCACTTCTTCCGATGTTAGGCGTTCTAAAGCAGAGAATATGTTCTTCAGTTCCAACTTAAAGGTATTATGGTGCTTTTTAAGGTTGGTTATGTCAATACATTATGTTTGTCTTATGAGCTTGCCACGTTCGAGTTTAGTGTTGAGGTGGATCTTACATCTCACCAATCTATGGTCACTACCTGTGTTGAACTTGTTCAGCACACTGCAGTCTTCGTTGACGAATTTTTTGTTACACATAATAAAATCAATTTCACTTGTTATCCCATTTGGATGTCTCCATGTCCATTTCCCGTGTGGCTTTTTCTTGAAAAAGGAGTTCAAGATGAGAAACCCTTCTGCCTCTGCAAACTCAACGAGAGTATTTTCACGCTGGTTTCTGTTGCCGTGAGCGAATTTACCTCCTGAAGTTTCATTCTGTTGCCATTGCCCTATTTTTGCATTGAAATCTCCCATAATTATCTTCAAGTGGTGCTTACCTTTATTATTTAGATGACAAATTTCCTCATAAAATTCTTCAATTTCTTCTTCAGGATGACTTGTGGTGGGTGCATAAGTTTGAATAATCTGAGCCTTGTATCTTCTCAAGAGTTGGATAACGAGTCGCGCAGTTCTGTCAGAGGCACTTTCAACTTCTACAACTTTATCCTTCAGTTTCTTGTTTATTATAAATCCAACACCACTAGTTCTGCCAGTATGTGTCCCACGATAGTAGAGGAGATGTCCATTTTTCCGTTCAATGAGATCTTCTCCTTTTCTCCTTACCTCACTTAGCCCGACGATGTCCCACTTGATCCTTTGTAGTTCCTCTTCCAATTCAAGAAGCCTTGAATCAGGAGATAGGGAGCATCCATTGTAAGTAGCCAAGGTCAGCATCAGATGGCAGCCAAGTCCGGTCCTCCAAGGATTCTTAGCACCCTCTGCCTTCATGTCGCACTGGCCGCAGCCTTGGCCAGGTACATTCGAGCTGCCGGAGACTGAGGGCCAAGATTTAAGTTGTAGAGTCATTTTGGAGAGGTTTGGCCATAACTCACCACGCTGGCCAAGCGGGTTGGTGAGTGTGGGATAGCATTTCCTCTAATCCCGATGGTATAGTTATACCGCTATTGGCGGTCGTCAGAGCCCCTTTAGTGGGAACAGGATGCACCACGAGAAGGCGGGGTTGACATTTGTCAAGGAGAGGCTGTGATGTTACGCATCACCGGACCTTACATTCCATATATATATATATATATATATATATATATATATATATATATATATATATATAAACGAACGAAGAGTTACATCCGCAGGTGTGGCAGAATTAACACGCATCCCATTGCTTGGAAAGACGACGCATCCCATCGCTGGGAAAGACGACGCATCCCATCGCTGGGAAAGACGACGCATACCGTCTGGAAAAAGGAACTTTAGTTTCTCCTTGAATCATTTGGATATGTCAACATGAAAGTCACATGTTGACAGATCCGGGCTATAGGCTGGGTGGTGCAGAACCTCTCACCCTTTCCGTGCTAACGCATCCTGCATAATGTGTGCAACAGAATCACACCACGCGAAAGCATGCCAGGTCACCCATTCTTGATTGCTTTATGCAGCTTGTCCACTGTGTCGATGTAGTGGTTGGCATTGCTGTTCACGTGAGGCTCTTTAAAGTCCACCAACAAAAGCCCTTCAGCATAACCTCCCCGACGGAGTCCTGTGACTTGAATTTTATGTATTTTGGTGATCCGGGATGTTTCCATTGCATGCTCGCTGGTTTGCTGGATGGCTCAAAGCCGTGGCACCGCGATTCGTCACCTGCCACTATGCGCGATATAAATGCATCACCCTCTGCTTTGTAACGCAGCAAGTGGTTCAAACTCCAACCCATACATTCTTCCTTATGGTGGTCAGTCAGCATCCGCGGGATTAATTGTAAACATACTTTCCGATATTGCAGTATCTTCGTAACCACAGTTTGAACTGTAACAAATGTCATAGTAAAGTCCTCCGTTTGCGAACGTCAGCCCCGACGACGGTTTTACATGCATTTCTTTCTCGGTGTGGGCGCATTGTTTGTGTTATTCGCACGCTCCCCGCCGATCAAGGTGATCGTCCTTATTTAGGCTTCCGACGCCAAGCCTTAGTTCTCTTCCCTGATATGGACTCCATTACTTCCTGCCCCACTGTTTTCCAGGTGCTTTGTGTTCATCACAACGTCGTTATAAACGTGTTCACTGCGTATCATTGCTTCTCATGTAAAACGCCTGGTCATCATCGCTTGCAGTGTCCGCTCACCTCTTCTTGTTCTTCCTCAACGGCTGCTCAAGTGCCCATCACAGAACCCCTTCTTCACTTCCGGTCACCACGCCTGCGCTTGTTTCGCTTCCACCTTCTTAGTCTCCATCTCGATTGTCGTTGCCTTCCTCTGCAGGTCTTTTTCCTTCTCCACTAGCGTTGCCTCTTGTGGATACATCTGGATCTACTGCTCCTGCTTCTGTGCCTTCGTCTGTCTTGCTTTCTTCTTCGTCGTCTGTTGTCTGTGCTTTGTCACATCCCGTTGCCAACCTTTCTCCGCCTGTTCAGGTGCTGCCTTCTTTGTTTTCGCACGTCACCTCGTCAATCCCAACCCCGGGATTCTCTGCTCCATCATCTTCGCTGTGTACGTCAGCTTCGCCACCCTCAGACGCTCATCCTTTCTTCAGCCGTTCCAGTACTCCGGTGTGCTCTCCGCCCGTTTCACCTTCTCCGAGCTTTTCTGATGCCTCTAGTATTGTTGCCTTCCTTTCGATTTCTGGTCCCGTGATCGGTCCCCGCTTTCCAGCACAGCTACTCTTCTGGATTTGTGTGAAGCCTTACCTTCACCAGCTCCTGTTGCCCCATCAGTTGCCTCTTTGCTTGCGTTATGCGCACATGATCCAGATCTTCCTTGTCAGACTTCTCACTTGCTGTCGGTTACTCCTTCTTCACCACGTCCCTGTTGGTATTGCTTCTAATAAGAAGTGCCGTCGTCGCTCTAATCGAGAGACTCGTACTAAGCGAACCGCGGTCGCTCAGCCTTCTCTTCATCGTTCTTCAGGTTCCGCTCCTAATTCTACTGTTGCTGCTTACGCCGACCTTATTGGTACTCCCTCCGTTTCCACTGCAATTGTCGCTCGCCTCCAAGCTGTCCCTGGGTATTCGAAGATTCTCTTCCCAGATGCTGCCAACCCTTGTTCTTTACCTCTTCTTGTGACGCTGGTTTGGATCCCTTCTTGACTCCCATGATCCAGCTGATTACTCGAATATGATCGAGGATATTCGCTGCTTCCTCCAAGTTTTCGTTGACCTCACGAGATCTTACCCCTGAGATATTTCGTTATTAAAGTTTTCTTAATTGCTACCTTGGTGATACTCAAAATCGCCTCATTGATCTGGTTCTGACCGATTAGTTTCTGTCTGCACTTGCATGATGTTCCGCTTCCTGCCGTCTTTGCCTTGCTGCTGTTCCGTCTTACTCTTTTGCATGTTTCTGGTATGCGTTGTAACCAACCTTTTTCTTTCCGTTGTATCCTATGTACCGCCATGTTTTCTCCACATCTCGGTTCTTTCAAACATCCGCCCGGTGCCTACTTCCGTGAACCCGTCACATCGTTTTGTTCACAGAGCTTCTTCCTGTGTGCATTGTTATGCGCGATTCTTCGCTTATACCTTTCGTCACTGTCCTGGATTGCCCTATGTTGCTGTTCGCACCCAGTTAGTTTTTTCAGGTGTTTTTCCTGTCTCGTCGAGTATTTGTCTTATGTCATGCCATGTGCCTCAGCATACCTTCTACTGTTGTGCTACGTTACTTGCTCATCCAGTGTGACTCATCTCGTCAGATACTTACCGTTATTGCTTTGCCTCATGCTAATTGATTGTCCCATACTGTTACCTACACCATGCCATCTTTGCAAGTGTTATCTATTGCACCTCGTTTTCTGCTTTTCATGCTGCGCCCCGGAGCATGAAAAGCAGCCTCCAGTTCGATGTATTCTCCATCTCCATGTCCGTCGTTCCTTCTGCTCAGTGACTGTTCCAGTGTGCTTCGCCTATCACAGATTGCCTTGTGCTGCTCGTTCAGCTTCGTTTATCTTTGTATGTCCTGATTGGCTTTTACAGACTGCTTTATGCTGCTCGTCCAGTACCGTTATTCTTATTGTTTTATCATGCCATTTATTTTCCGTTCTCCTGTGTACTAGTCCTCGATACCTAATAAAGCAACGTCACGTTGTTTTTGGAATGTCTTTTCAACTGCTGGGGTTCAAAGCTAGAAACGGGGAGTTCTTTCAGCTAATGTCAGGAACGAATGAAAGACTTTGTGCAAAACAAATTACTTCTTCATTATTCTCCATTACCCTTATTACAAATATCTCAAAAACTATCAAGATTCGAACAATGAAGAAGGAGGTCTTTCTGATTCACACCATGCTAACGAATAGCTATCCTGTAATGGGAAATGTCCAGGTTGGGGTGGGCGGGGGGAAGAGGCAGGTGAAATCGTGGGCTACTAACATTCTTTTTTAAACATCTCCAAAACTATTGCTATTCAAACTATGAAAATGGCGTTTATTCCGGTTCACACCATTTACTAACGAATGACTATCTTGAAATTTTTAATGAATTTACATGGTGAGAGGGGGGGTGATGGTCGGTCTGGAATATATATATATACATAAGTTCTCAATATTGTTATTTTTTCTCAAAAACTGTTGCAGTTCAAACGATGAAAATGGATTTCCCCTCGGTTCATACGATTTGCTAACGAATGGCTATTTTGAAATTTTGAATTTCCATGGTGGGGGGGGCTGGTAAAATGGTCGGTCTCTCTGTATATATGCAAATTCTCAATATTATTTTTTAAATATTTCAAAACTATTGCGGTTCAAACGATAAAAATGGAGTTCATTCCTGTTCATACGAGTTACTAACGAATGCCTATGTCGGAATTTCAAATTTCCATGATGAGGGGGAGGGGGATGAAATGGCCTGTAACATTCTTTTTTAAATATCTCAAAAACTATTGCGGTTCAAACGATGAAAATGGAGTTCTTTTCAGTTCATAGGATTTGCTAACGAATGCCTATTTTGAAATTTTGGATTTCCATGGGGGGGGGGGGGGCTGGTGAAATGGTCGGTCTTTCTGTATATATGCAAATTCTCAATATTATTTTTTAAATATTTCAAAACCTATTGCGGTTCAAACGATAAAAATGGAGTTCATTCCTGTTCATACGATTTACTAACGAATGGCTATTTCGGAATTTTGAATTTCCATGATGAGGGGGGGGTGAAATGATAGGCCTGTAACATTATTTTTTAAATATCTCAAAAACTATTGCGGTTCAAACGATGAAAATGGAGTTCTTTTCGGTTCATACGATTTGCTAACGAATGGCTATTTTGAAATTTTGAATTTTTCCATGGGGGTGTGTGCAATGGTCGTCCACCAATTTTCTCAAACTTTTTTTTTTTTTTTTTTTTAAATCTATCAAAAACTGTTGGCCGCTCCGGTGACGCAGTGGTCTAAGCGACGGACTCTGATCATTCGTTCGAACAGGGTCCGGGTTCGAATCCCGGTGAGGCATGAATGTTGTGTTTGTTTAACGGCACTGGCTCTCTCCCTACCCTGGAACCAGTGACCCTGAATTAGGGACGGGCGACTGCTTATAGCCCATTGAGTTGCTCACGGTGGTCGTTAAATCTCCAATAAAAAAAACTGCTGCGGTTCAAACGATAAAAATTGAGTTCATTCCTGTTCATACGATTTACTAACAAATGGCTATTTCGGAATTTTGAATTTCCATGATGAGGGGGGGGGGGGGGTGTGAAATGGTAGGCCTGTAACATTATTTGTTAAATATCTCAAAAACTATTGCGGTTCAAACGATGAAAATGGAGTTCTTTTCGGTTTATACGATTAGCTAACGAATGGCTATTTTGAAATTTTGAATTTCCATGGTGGGGGGCTGGTGAAATGGTCGGTCTCTCTGTATGTATGCAAAATCTCAATATTATTTTCTAAATATCTCAAAAACTATTGCGGTTCAAACGATAAAAATGGAGCTCATTCCTGTTCATACGATTTACTAACGAATGGCTATTTCGGAATTTTAAATTTCCATGATGAGGTGGGGGATGGGTGATAAAATGATCTGTAACATTCTTTTTTAAATATCTCAAAAATTATTGCGGTTCAAACGATGAAAATGGAGTTCTTCTCGGTTCATACGATTTGCTAACGAATGGCTATTTTGAAATTTTGAATTTCCATGGTGGGGGGGCTGGTGAAATGGTCGGTCTCTCTGTATATATGCAAATTCGCAATATTATTTTTTAAATATCTCAAAAATTATTGCGGTTCAAACGATAAAAATTAAGTTCATTCCTGTTCATACGATTTACTAAGGAATGGCTATTTAGGAATTTTAAATTTCCATGATGAGGGGGAGGGGATGAAATGGCCTGTAACATTCTTTTTTAAATATCTCAAAAATTATTGCGGTTCAAACGATGAAAATGGAGTTCTTTTCGGTTCATACGATTTGCTAACGAATGGCTATTTTGAAATTTTGAATTTCCATGGTGGGGGGCTGGTGAAATGGTCGGTCTCTGTGTATATATGCAAATTCGCAATATTATTTTTTAAATATCTCAAAACCTATTGCGGTTCAAACGATAAAAATTGAGTTCATTCCTGTTCATACGATTTACTAACGAATGGCTATTTCGGAATTTTGAATTTCCATGATGAGGGGGGGTGAAATGATAGGCCTGTAACATTATTTTTTAAATATCTCAAAAGCTATTGTGGTTCAAACGATGAAAATGGAGTTCTTTTCGGTTCATACGATTTGCTAACGAATGGCTATTTTGAAATTTTGAATTTCCATGGGGGTGGGGGGCTGGTGAAATGGTCGGTCTCTGTGCGTATATGTAAATTCTATTATTTATTAAATATTTCAAAAACTATTGCGGTTCAAACGATAAAAATGGAGTTCATTCCTGTTCATACGATTTACTAACGAATGTCTATTTCGGAATTTTGAATTTCCATGATGAGGGAGGGGGTGAAATGATAGGCCTGTAACATTATTTTTTAAATATCTCCAAAACTATTGCGGTTCAAACGATGAAAATGGAGTTCTTTTCAGTTCACACGATTTGCTAACGAATGCCTATTTTGAAATTTTGAATTTCCATGGTGGGGGGCTGGTGAAATGGTCGGTCTTTCTGTATATATGCAAATTCTGAATATTATTTGTTAAATATCTCAAAAACTATTGCGGTTCAAACGATAGAAATGGAGTTCATTCCGGTTCATACGATTTACTAACGAATGGCTATTTCGAAATTTTTAATTTCCATGGTGGGGGCTGGTGAAATGGTCGGCCTCCTATAATTATATGCAAATTCTCAATATTATTTGTTAAATATCTCAAAAACTATTGTGGTTCAAACGATGAAAATGGAGTTCATTCCGGTTCATACGATTTATTAACGAATGGCTATGCTGAAATTTGAAATATCTATTTTTTGGGGGTACCATTTCACCAGCCCCCCCACTTTGTTTTTTAAATAACTCAAAAACTATTGCGGTTCAAACGAAAAAAATTGAGTTCATTCCGGTTCATACGTGGTACAAACGAATGGTGCAAAAAAAATTTAAAAATTCCATGGTGGGGGGCTATCGTTTCACCAGCCCCCACTTTGTTTTTTAAATATCTCCAAAACTTTTGCGGTTCAAACGAAAAAAACCGAGTTCATTCCGGTTCATACGTGGTACAAACGAATGGTGTCTGAAAAATTAAAAAATTCCGTGGTGGGGGCTGGTGAAATGCACCTTTTCCAACATACCAGAAATCATTACCCAAGTTATGAGGATAATGGCTGTGGAATAAATCTCGCTCCCGTGATCTTACCTATGCCCCCATTTCGCGATAATATTCAACAGAACTGGTTCAGTATGCCTCCGGAACAGCATACAGAAGTTTTGTCGAATCGAGGCATTTTTACGTAAGTTATGACGCATAAGTGCAATGGAATGGATCCGACTCCTATATCCTGACCTTTGACCCCATTTCGCCCATTTTTAATAGGGTTCGTCCCCAGGTGGTCCCCTACCACATAATAAAATTTCATGAAAAATCGAACCATTTTTACGCGAGTTATGACGCATAAGGGCAATGGAATGGATTCATTCATCTCCTATGTTATGACCTTTGATCCCATTCCGCTCATTTTCAAAAGGGTTCGTGCCCAGGTGGTCCTTAACCACATACTAAAATTTCATCGAAATCGAACCATTTTTACGCGAGTTATGGTGCCGACGGACGGACAAGGCTTGAGCATAAAGGCTTCATCAACGTACGGTTGGAACGTATAAACAACGACTTTAAATCTGATCGTACATAACGACGGAAAAAATTCTCTAAAAATTTTTAGCAGTATTCAAGAAATATATGTTTTCTTTTCTGAATCACCGCCTTACCTTTAGCAAACTTTAAAGAAAGAGCTTTCAGCGTTGACTGTAAAACTATGCTCTGAAATAAGGTGGGAAATCGATGAAATAAGGGTATCAAAGTTTCTAGGATAAAAAAAATTATTATGAAAACCAGTTATTGGAATTCTGTTTTTAGTTTTATACAACTTATTTTTATATGTAAAAATATTTTAATTTAAATATGAAAACTAGTTATTTCGAATTCTGTTTTCAGTTTTAAACAACTTATTTGTATAGGTACCCATATGAGAGATATTTTTGGTTAGTTGGTTAAAATAGTTAAACAGACCCTATCATGTTAAATGTTATGTACTTGCGTATAAATATATATATATATATACACTATCTACCAACAAGTAATTGAACACCTGTGATAGCAAAGGAAAACGAAGTTTATTCACCTTCAATAGTTGGTGGAGCCTCCACGAGCGGCGATTACAGCTGCGACCCTCCGGGGTATACTCTCAACCAGGCGTTGTACGACGGCTAGCGGTATTTTCTTCCACTCGGCTTGGAGAAGACAGGTCAGTTCCTTCACCGATTTCGGACGGTGTGGGCACCCCTTAAGTCGACGCTCCAACTCGTCCCAGAGGTGCTCGATAGGGTTAAGGTCCGGGCTCTGAGCAGGCCAGTCCATTTGATTATACCCATTGTCACTATACCAAGCTATGGTGGATCTCACAACATGACAGGTGGCATTGTCATCCTGAAAGTAACATGGGTCCACCCCGTAAAACTGCCACAACGTAGGAAGCGCATGGTTATCCAAAATGGTGGAGTAGGTCTCGGCGTTGAGTCTACCAGGAACTGCGACCAAGGGTCCCGTGCCATACCAGGAGAAACACCCCCATAGCATAATTCCACCGCCGCCGAACTTCACAGTTGGCACAATACATTTTGGCAGGAGGCGTTCTCCAGGCAGACGCCAAACTCAGACCCTACCATCCGAACGGTAGAGGGTGAACCTTGATTCCTCTCTCCAGAGAACCTGTTTGCACTGTTCAACGGTCCACTGTCGACGTTCTTTGCACCACGTTAGCCGAGCAGCGCTATTAGACTTGGTGATCAAAGGCTTCTGGGCAGCAGCACGTCCACGATAACCGAGAAGGGCTTCCTTACGGATGGCATTCATCGAAAGAACACTCCCGGATGCCTGTTGAAAATCCTCGCGCATGTGGCCCATCCATTTAGTGCGGTTCTTCCGAATTTCTCTGGCCAGCACCCGTTGGTATCTAACTCCCAGTTTTGTGGGTCTGCCGGGTCGGGGCCCATTCCGACAGTCACCTCTCATCTTCCACTTTCCAATCACGTAGGCCACTGTCGATTTTGGGTACTTCAACTCGCTGGATATGTCACGTATGGATCGGCCATTTCTGTGATACCCGACGATTACACCTTTCTCGAAATCAGAGAGCTCCGAACTGCGTGGCATCTTGCATGCGACTGGTTGCGTTGTTGTTTCCCACACGATATTTAACGGCGGCGGCCGTGACGTTTATCAGGACCGCAGATATCGTCGATTGCAGGGGTGTCCAATTACTTGTTGGTAGATAGTGTATTTATATGTATTATGAAAACTCTTACTTGACGGAAAATAGAAAATGATGTTGCTAAAGATATTTATTTCGTGTAACAATTAATTAAATTTGAAAAATATGCTCGTACAAGGGGCGGCAAATGCCCTTGGCACGCCCCTGAGTAAATGCTATTTATTTTGGAAGCCATTTATTCCAACGAATCTTTTTCACTGAGATTCTGGAAAACTGATTTCGGCACTCATTTTGTGGGCTTCAAAACATTCGATTAACCTCTCAAAAGCAAATGGAAGATATATTTCTAACTGGTCGTCAAAAGATCTTCTTTGTAAGTTTTGAATCAGAAATTCCTATAAATCATCGATTGTCTATGTATTTATACAGGCCGTCACAGAAGTCAAGAGAGGCCTGGGCCACTTCCAATTTTGAATCCCCCTCCCCCTCCTCCCAGTAAATTAAAAATGAAGGAGTGTGAAAACAATGACACAAAACGGGTAGCATATTTTAAATTTTTACATTTAATACAATAACGATTTTAACACAGAAAAAGAACATTGCAACACTTTGTAATAAACGCTATCATTTTTATTTAACATGTTGATTTTTCAGCTGTGTGTGTTGCGTGTAAATTTACCAAACGCAGAGTAGATCTTGCCTCCCAGTAGGTTTTGGAGATGTATGGGTTAAATGCCACAACACAGATTACAATGCCTTGGAGTATTGAACAATTCCCAAAATAGGTAAGGTTTTATAAAACATATTAAATCAAAGTGCACCGCAAGCAGTGTGGCCTGGGTATATTCGGATAATGAACGTCGTCTTCTTCAAAACCTGTCGATGTATCTCTCTGTCTGTAAATATAACCAAATTAAGAGTTCATGTAAAAAGTGCAAATTTAAGATTTTCCGAGAATGTGACGCCTGTATATATAGCAAAAATCAATAAAAGGAAAATAAGCAAAAGCCAAGTACTTTCATTTTAGTTGTGATTATCTTGGTTGTCATGTGGTCGGGCAATGTTTTTTAGTTTGCTGGGTTGGTTTTATTAGAAATCTCTTTTTAATTTGACAATTTTATCCCTAAATTTATTCTATCCTTATAGCAAACTAAAATAGCAGAAACCCACAATTATCTGGTCTCAGTAGATTAATGAGTGTTTATCTTAATGCTTGCCCTTGACGAAGACATCAGAGAATTAGTCATTGATATGCTTCCCTGCGTTCTTTTTTTACGCTTTCCAACCGTAGGTTGAAGAAGCGTATATGCTCCAGCTTTGTCCGTCCGCACGATAACTGGCGTAAGAATGGGTCGATTTCGATGAAATTTTAGTATGTGGTAAAGGGCAATCCGGGGACGAACCCTATTGAAAATGGGATAAATGGGGTCAAAGGTCACGACGTAGGAGCAGGATCATTCCATTACGCTTATGAGTCATAACTTGCGTAAATATGGTTCGATTTCAATGAAAGTTTATTATGTGGTAGGAGACCACCTAGGGACGAACACTGTTGAAAATGGGACAAATGGGGTCAAAGGTCACGACGTAGGAACTGGATCATTCCATTACCCTTATGCGTCGTAACTTGCGTAAATATGGTTCGATTTCAATGAAAGTTCACTATGTTGTAGGAGACCGCCTGGGGACGAACCCCATTCAAAATGGGTGAAGTGGGGTCAAAGGTCAGGACAAAAAATCGGGATGCATTTCATTGCCCTTATGCGTCATAACGTGCGTAAAAATGGCTCGATTTCGATGAAATTTCAGTATGTAGTAGGGGACCACTGGGGACGAACCCTATTGAAAATGGACGAAATGTGGTCAAAGGTCAGGACATAGGATTGCGATCCATTCCATTGTCCTTATCCCATATTATTAAGGTGGACGTCGAGTAATTTTGCTTCCTATACTTCCAATGGAAAAATTTTTGTATACATTTCCTTCACAATTAATGTGTTCCCAAGGATGAGAATTTGAAGATCGATTAAAATAACTTCATATTATAACTTGGAAAACTTAATATTTTCTAAAACATAACCATAATTATATTAAAAATCAATAACTTTTCCTTTGGTGGTGTTGAAACCAGAGAAAAGATGGTGCGACCTGTACTTTGATGACGTCAGTGGACAAAAAAATGTTGGATTGCATAATTACGGTTATGGTTTAGAAAATATTAAGTATTCTAAGTTATGAAATGAAGCTATTTTAATCGATGTTCAAATTTTCATCCTTGTGAACGCATTAATTGTCCAGAAAAAGATGGCGCGACCTGTATTTTCATGGCGTCAGTAGACAAACAAATGTTGAATTGCATAATTATGGTTATGTTTTAGAAAAAATTAAGTATTGCAAGTTATAAAATGAAGATATTTTAATCGATGTTAAAATTTTGATCCTTGGGAATGCATTAATTGTGAAGAAAATGTGTACAAAAGTTTTTCCATTGGAAGTATAGGAAGCAAAGTTACTTGACGTCCACCCTAAAGTAGCAATTCTTGTATGTATGTATGTACATTTTATTTTGAAAACGGCTCTAAGAATTTTGATGAAAGTCGTTAACCTACTGTTTTCTTGTACTAGAAATCGATTTAGCTTGATCTCGACTTTAGAAGAATTCGTTTAGTGGGTTAAATAACCACCCCGAATTATAACGTTTTTAGTGATGGCGTTGTTCCATTAATGTTACCAATGCTTAGAAATCTTATGACGTCACAACTCGAGTTTGAAAATGTTGGCGCGGGGTCATGCCATTTATCTTATTACGTCACGCGTTGTTTGTGGATCCTATTAACGATTTATGACGTCACACCTTGCTAGCAGATGGTCGCGATTCCCATCTGCCTCATTACGTCACGCGTTGTGTGCGTATGTCCGTCAGCACGATAACTCGCATAACAACTGTTGGATTTCGATGAAATTTTAGTATCTAGTAGGGGATCACTGGGAAGGAACCCTATTTAAAGTGAACAAAATGGGGTCAAAGGTCAGTTCATGGGAGAGGGATCCATTCCACGCTGTTATGCGCCATAACTAACTTAAAAAAGGTTCGATTTCGATTAAATTTTAGTATGTGGTTGGGGAAAACCTGGCGTCAAACCTTATTGAAAATGTGCGAAATGGGGTCAAAGGTTAGGACACAGGAGCGGGATCTATTCCATAGCCCTTATGCATCATAACTTACGTAAAAATTCTTCGATTGCGACAAAACTTTATCATGTTATTTCGAAGGTATACCAAGCCGGTTCTGTTAAATATCATCTAAATGGGATCAAAGGTTAGGGCACAGGACCGAAATTTATTCCACAGACATTATTCTCATAACTTGAGTAATGATTTCTGTAATGTTGGAAAGCGTATTATAATTAATGCATTGCATGATTTTACTAACTTGTTTAGTTAATTTTCAATCGTTTGAAGTTGTCTGCTTTGGGCGATTGCAGATTGGTGGTTGTTGTTCTTCTGCTCGTTCTCGGAATTTTTTGTTTTATTATTTTTTCTTTCTTTCAAAATTTGCTCCTTGGTTTTACATTTCTATCATCATCATCATCATCATCATTGTCAACCATTATCAATCCACTGCTGGACGAAGGTCTCCCCAAGTTTCCTCCACAACGGTTTGTCTTGTGCTAGTCTCCTTCATGTCACTCCCGCATACTTTCACATTTCTATATACTTATCATTAAAAGTTTTTAAATGCCATTTTCGTGATTTTTAACGTGTATAAAACGGCATGTTCATAGTTTGGTGATTGGTTTATGTCTTGGTGATATTCGTGTGTGCAGATTGCTGTATGCTGATGACACTGTCCTATTGGCACAGAGCAAAAGTGAGTTGCAGAGTTGTCCCGGATGTACGAAGTTTGCATGAAATTCGAACTGAGTATAAATAAGGGAAAACCCAAATTTATGGTTTTTGAGAGACGAGCTGGTAGTACTGAATGTAATATAAATCTAAATGGCACAGTGATTGACCGGGTGAATGAGTTTGGGCATTTAGGAAGCATGTTTGACAGAGAGAACAAATTCGATGATGAAATTAATAGGCGAGTGAATTCTTCATTGACAGACATGGCTGCTTTGGGAGGTTTTTCACAGGAATTATGGGTTTTCAAGAGTCCCGAATGACTGTGTATGAAAGTGTAATTATTCCTTTTCTGATGTATGGCAGTGAAACCTGGGTACTACAGAAGAAACATAGGAGTCGTTTGTGCGCTGGGGAAATGCGTTACTTACGGGGGGTTTGTGGCAAGACACGTTCTGATTGTGTGAGGAACGAAGATGTGTTGCAGTTGTGTAATGTGAAGCAAAATGTTGTTAGCAAAGTGGAGACAAATATGCTTCGGTGGTTTGGTCATGTTGAAAGAATTAGTGCTGAGATGCTTACTAAGAAGGTCTTTTTAGCCCAAGTGGCAGTAAGGAAAGGCAGATGAAGTCATGGGAGGTTCAGATTCAGGAGTCTCTGCATGAGAAAAAGATTCTGAGTATGAAGTATAGAAGATCTTTTGTACGGCGCGTCATGGATTAAAGTGAAGGCCGAGTTGTATGTCAAGATCGCTGTAAATGGAGAAGTTTGATACGGCAACACCACGTTTTAGCAACACACAGGAACGAAAAATTGTTATTCGGCCACTGCTAGGAAATCGAATCTCAGATCTATCGATATCCAACCGAGCGCGTTAGCCTTACATCACGGTGGCCAACAAACACACCCATAACGCCGTGAATTGTTGGCCACCGTGATGAAAGGCTAACGCGCTCGGCTGGATATCGATAGATCTGAGATTCGATTCCCCAGCAGTGGCCGAATAACAACTTTTCGGTTGCTGTGTGTTGGTAAAACGTGGAAAGAGCGATGTCTTTGTTTATTCACAGAACCCACGTATTTGGAAGATTTCCACTGTGTAAAAATTATCTGGCAGTTTGTATTTCTTTCTGCAGCTAACCTCTGAATCTCAGAGAACAGCTAAGTGATATGTACGTATGTACATATACAGGGTGCATAGGAAAGTCCATTTAGCGTGAAATAACTTGCGAACGGAGAGAGGTACAGTTATGCAAGAGAGATAAAGGTATAGTAAAGTGACTACGTCCAATCAAATGCAACCAATGGCAGCGCCCCTAGTGGCGAAATGCGGAAGTTAGCCACTGCAAATCGAAAACGAAAAGAGATAGAGCAAAATTTTCAATTACAAAGTTGTAGAGCATCAATTAATTAGTACAAAACGACATTTGTTTTACACAGATAAGATAAATTGTCGCCTGAACACCCTACAATGTCCGAAATCGATGCGCGACGATTCGAATCTACATACTCACATTTCGCAAATGTAGCCGTATGCAAATGCAGATTGTGACGTTGTACCGTACCTACGATATAAAAACCAGTAGCAGGATGTACCCTGATCAGAAGTTTAGGTCTACGTACGCTGTGTGAGAATGGCGAGCTTGGATTTCTGGGGCTACGTAAAAAATCAGGTGTATGCAACAGCGCCTACAAGTCTGCTGGATCTACGTCGTCGTATTACAGATGCTTGCAATAGTGTGACACCTTCCATGCTGAGGAATGTGCATGCAGAGTTCTTTTCACGAATACAAATGTGTATCGTGGGTAATGGCGAACTCTTCGAACATACTCGACATTAACTTTTTATCACTGTGCGCCAGTTTGCCTTTTTGTTTTTGTTTTGTCTGACGTCATCAAACTGTATTGACATAAGTACGCATTTATGCAATAAATTGTGTGTATTTACTCATACCTATGCCTGTTTCCTTCAAACGTTCACACAAAATGTCGCGCATCGATGTCGGACTTTTAAGGTATTCAGGCGACAATTTATCTTATCCGCGTGAAACAAATGTCGTTTTGTACTAACTAATTGATGCACTACAACTTGGTAATTGGAAATTTTGCTCTACTCTTTTCGTTTTCAATTTGCAATGGCTAACTTTCGCATTTCGCTACTAGGGGCGCTGCTATTGGTTGCGTTCGATCGGGCGTAGTCGCTTTATTATACCGTTATCTCACTTCCATAACTGTGCCACTTTCCGTTCGCAAGTTATTACAGGGTAAAGGGACTTTCATATGCATCCTGTATAATACCAAGAAAATTTGTCAAACTTACGGTTAATCGGACACGGTGAGAAAAACTAATTTGGAAGATTTAGTAACAATCGAAGAAAACTTGCTAGGAATTCCTGAGCGATTACAGAATCACTAGAATATAATGTTTTCTAGAACTAGTTACGCAAGACAAATCCAATAATGCATAGCAACATTACTTATTAGGTCTCTTACTACGTATATAAATTCCAAATAATATATTAACGCTACAGTTATTTTTGAGGGTGTTCAACCAGTGGGTTTGTTGAAAGAATGTATCACTTTGTGTGTCCCAGACGAGAAGACTTTTCATACAACGAGACAGCACTAATATAGTACGCATTATTTGTTTGAAATTTATCATCTAAATGTCGTAAAATTTCGTGTTTGCATTTTTCACGCTGCCTCTACTTTTGGAAAAATGTTAAAAAAAAAGAATGGAAGAATAAAAAAAAATAAAAAAAAAATTGGAAGAATGTTAAGAAAAAATAAAGAAGAAAAGGAACTTTTCATATCAGAAACACCTAACTTTTACTTTACGGCTTTCCTTGGAAACCAGTTTTCTCAATATGTGGCGCAAATGTGTGTGTATATTTATCACAATGTTTTGAAGGTGAAGGGGAAGATATCTGTTTTAAGTCGAATAGAGGTAAACATGCCCAAGACGGCTTTCCAGAAATGTTCCAGCTTTTTCTGTTAGAGAATTATCCCACTAGATGGCCTTTTCCTGTAAGAGAATTTGCGCGCTAGTTAACATTAATGACTCTGTTCTTGTAAAACGGGTTGAGACCCGTTTTGGAAAAAAGAAACAGGAAAACATGTGAATCCAAAAGTATCTTCAGCTAGAAAGTATGATTGCGATCAGCGATCACGTGCGTTCCCGCAACAATGGCTGAAGTTACACTCCAGTACGATTCCGAAACAGACAAAATGTTTTGTTCACTTTGTAACATTTCTAAACTTGCTGATAAACAGTCAGCATTTCTTATTGGAATTGATCGAGTACCGTATTTTCGCGCGTATAGTCCGCGGTCTAACTGTGAATTTTCCCAACATAAGAGGCAGGTGCGGATTGTCTTTTTTTTTTTTTTCAAATACAGTATCATTAAAAAAAAGTGCCCTGAGCTGCCTGTCGTCCTCAAAGGACTGCCATTTGTACTGTAACAGCTCAGTATGCCCCCCCCCCCACTAACCTTCCCCTCCTGAGCATACCGGTACGTGTTTGACAACCTGCTTCATGGGAATTAAGATTATGAGTTTTACTCCCTATGTCCTTGATACTCAGGATGATAATGCCTTTTGTTGAAATGCAAGATTTCCAGCCAATTTGTCACAAAACGTTTACAAAAAATATCTATCTATCGTTTTGTACATGTACTGTACATATTAAATTTATAATATGGAAC
Organism: Macrothele yani; assembly: GCA_039090855.1. NCBI lineage: Eukaryota > Metazoa > Arthropoda > Arachnida > Araneae > Macrothelidae > Macrothele > Macrothele yani. The sequence continues at coordinate 112,383,805 of CM077013.1, read as the reverse complement.
TGTATGCTGCTTTTATTGGCTAAATTCTAAAGACAGATACGGTACCGTATGTCTTGCCAAATTCTTTGCCAGTACGCAGCATTTTTACCAGCATTTATGGTTTAAAGGTTGGTAAAATGGAAGAAAAACGGGTAAGTCACAAATTTAAGTTACTTATTTTGTTTAAAATTTGGAAGTGCGGACTATCTGTGGGTGCGGACTATCTGGGAAATTTGGTCGTTTTCAATACGTACTTTTTTCCTTGCGGATCCTCTGCGGGGCGGACTATGCGCACGAAAATACGGTACATCCCAACACTGGGTAATACATTTCAACACAGCCGAGTGCGAGCGGGAAATCAGAAATACCGGGAATCAAAATCACACTGGCGAAATAAACTGAACACTGAAACTGTTTCAGATTTAGTAAGGGAATTAACTCTATATCCCAGATAGTGCACAATTTGAGCAACTTCTGACAGTGCCACTACTGATCCCCTTCAGGTGAAAAAGCATAAAATTACTACTAAACCATTATCATCATCATCATCATTGTCAACCATTATCAATTCACTGCTGGACGAAGGTTTCCCCAAGTTTCTTCCACAACGGTCTGTCTTGTGCCAGTCTCCTCCATGTTACTCACGCATATCCTTTATACACCCTTTTAAATACTGACTAAAGTTAAGTGCAACTCACACTTTCATTAGTAGCCATACAAATTGTAATCAGTGTGAAAATATTTTCTAATATATTTTCACTCTTATCATTTTTTCAATTTGAAATTAAAGTTTATGCATCGCCGTAGCCAGGGCGTTAGCTAGCAGGGAGCTGGAAGAGGCTCAGCCCTACCTTCAAGGTAAGCAAGCCATACCTAGGAAACGGACTTTTGGTAAATTCTCTGAACTTTTATTTTCGATGGTTCATGATAATTACTTTTGTATTTCATTGCAAGCATAAATACCTAATTTATTTCAATATTGAATTTTTTTAAAAGCAAAATTGAATTAATGCAGCACGAACACGATGAATGACCAAAAAGAAATTACTTCTCGGGTTGAATCAGTAGGAACAGTTGCTTCAATGATTCTCACCCACACAGGCACAGAATTTGCTGGTGTTAAGAGTCTGGAAAGGAAGAAATGCCCCTATTTTTGAAACAACCATAAAATATAGAAGAACGCCAATTCCCCTTCCAAAAAAAAAAAAAAAAAAAAAAAAGAGAGAGAGAGAGAGAGACAGAGATAGAGAGAGAGAGAAGAAAGGAAAGAAAACTGAGGCGGAGGTGGGTGCGTAGTTGCACAGAAGGGTACAACTCTGTCAGTCACTTATTGAATGCCTATGAGATGAAAACTTGCCGTTATGAAATCCCCAAGTAGTTTATTGCCCGCAAAGAAGTAATGTCGAGGGAAGGACATGTGGACGGCAGCTAAATGTTCATTCCCCTAGGCGTTGTAAAATAGCGTTTAAGGAAAGTTTGTGTGTGCGTGTGTGTGTGTGTGTGTGTGTATGTGTGTGGGTGTGTGTGTGAGAGAGAGAGAGAGAGAGAGAGAGATTTAAACTTTTTATTCATTGCTTCGTGTTGCGAAGCAGTAGTTTTACGATGCGTGTGCGTGAGCAAAAAGGAATTTGTTGGAAAGAATCTGAGGGCCTTGGTTTCTTGAGTAGAGAAGGGCCGGAATTCGGCTGTTTACCACGGTAAGAAGAGTCTCGGAGCACTAGCTAAGGAGAATGCATGAAACAGATGGACAAAAAATGGAACCGGAAAAGAGGAGTAAAAAATCGAAATACGATATCAATAACTCCTCGATGCTATTGCGCGATCAACGAAAATGGACCGAAATAGTAAACTGGAAACTTAAATAGCTTATCCAACAATAACGAACCACCTGCAACTCAACAAAAATAAAGTAAATCCAGCGAATGATATTTTTTTATAGTTAACTCGAAACTTAAGTAGTTTCTCAAACAATAACGAACCTGCAGCTCGAACCAAAATCAAGTAAAAATCCTCCAAATACGTGGCGTCAGTGAATAAACGAAAAACATCGCTCTTTCCACGTTTTAGCAACATACAGCAACCGAAAAACTGTTATTCAGGCACCGCTGGGGAATTGAACCCAAGATCTCTCGATATCTAGCCGAGCGCAACAGCCTTACACCACGGTGGCCAACAGCCCACGGCGCTATGTGTGTTTTTCTGTCAGCTTCTGGTATCATAAATCCGTAAGATGGGCTCAGCTACTAAGACGTCTCCATCTGGCGGGCATTAACGGCACTTGCTATATATTAATTATAGCAGTTAAATCCAAAGAGCGAGATCCAAAGTTTTTCGGTTGCTGTGTGTTGCTAAAACGTGGAAAAAGCGATGTCTTTGTTTATTCAAAATCAAGTAAATCCAGAGAATGAGATTTTTTATAGTAAACTAGAAACTTAATAGTTTATCTAACAATAACGAACATGCAACTCAATCAAAATCAAGTAAATCCAGAGAATGGAATTTTTTTTTAATATTCCAAAAGAGATCAGTTTTTTCACTCTTCGTTTTTCATATTTTGTATTTTATTTTATTGCTTTTACTTTTTGGTGTGGAGAAATTTTACGATAATGAAGTAAATTAACAGAGGAGCGAAAACCCAAAGAAATACTGAAACACTGAAACTGCATTCATGGAAAAAGTTAGTTTGTAGTTGAACACCGAACTACCCAGATGATCCTTCAGTCACTTCCCCTCCCCCACGGGTCTAAGGCCTAGCTACTGCCGTGATTATAACCCACTTTAAAGAAGAGCAATCAAATAAACACAGTGTGCATATTACATGTACTGATATTCGTGTGATTTGCGGATCAGTAAAAATAGATGTGGATCAATAACTTCTGGTAGGTATACATTGATCCGCAGGACCAGTGAAGTTTCGTTCAAAATTCTACCACTGCGTAAAAACCTGTAGTTAAAGACACTAAGTGCTCAAGGTCGCAAGACCGTACTTAATCCGTTTATTTTGGCTTTCTCCTAAAAATACTCGTAGAGTACAATGAATATTTAAGCGGAAATTCCCTCGGCGTCCAAGGATTCCGTTAGCCATAGGAATGTGAATGTCGGCATGGACGAGGCGGCACATGATGATGACGTTAGAGTAAGAAGGTGACTGGGGCTTTCAGAACATCTGCTGGAGCTTTCACTTTCCCTTAAAACGGGCTGTTGCCGCGAACAATTACGTTTCAGTTGTTCAGTCGGGTGTGAAAAGGGGCCTTTCACAATCAAAGGCCAGGCGCCGACAATGGCAGTCCATTCTCACACCTATTTAACCGCTTTTCTGGAACATTTTCAAAGCAGACTTCTTCTAAACCCCGCGGGGGCTCTTATGAGAATCTCGAAAATCTCTCTTAACAGAGCTGTTTGTACTGATCCCCCACCATGAAAAATGAAAGGTGGAGTTCATCGGCAAGTCATGAAAATAGAAAAAGTGCTAGGCACGGGCTCACACGAGAAAGACATTCCATTCCATAAATTCAAAGAGAGAAATCTGGAATGTTTTCCGTTTTTAATTAGCTACTTTTTTTTTTCGATTCGGACATCGGAAAAATAATTAAAAATGTTCACAATAACCCAGTGGTGTAGGAGCTGCGGGGACAGAGGGGGCAGCCATAGGCACCCCATAGCTTAGTTTTCAGGAGAGAACAAACATAAATTGTAACTACAAATGACACACACATGCAAATTTGCACTATGCCTTGTTATTCGTTGCCAGTGTTTCTTTCAGGACTTTCTGACCGGGGGGGGGGGGCAAGTTTTCCATTTCCTCTTTCTATATAATTATATATATAATTTTTTAACTACTATATCTACATATATAGAAGCAATTTCTATATATAGTAATTAATATTTTACTATTTACCACAACATATATGTCAAATCTAATTAAGGCAATCAATTTCTGAGAAAATTCTGGTCTCGATTGATGTGCAACATGACCCTATTACCATTTGATTTGACCTTGATCCAATATGGCGGATTTCAAGATAGTGGCCATGTTCCGAAAATAGCCTAAAACATTGCCCCCCCCCTCACCGATTCTCTTCTGAGGGCATTCAGATATTTCGTTTTCCCTCCCGTTTCTGAAATATGAAGGTGTCCTGCGACTTTTGACTCACCCTGTGTTTTGAAGAACGGCATGCCTCTTATTACGCTTTTTAGCAAAATAAACTATAATACTTGAATAAATATTAAATATTTAAAAAAAATTATGATTGGCGAATATTTATAGCATAAAAAGAAACGAAACTATCTTTTTCATTATAGCCTTAATTTATTAACATTTGGCTCAGTAACATAAAATGTCTACCAGGGGTGGGTGGGGGGATAGTCGTTTCCGGGGGACGGTATCCTTGAAAGAAACGCTGTTCGTTGCTGCTATAAATTGTGGTACTTGGCGTTCTTTCGCGCATGGAGACCAAGAAACGCCAACCAACGAACCTTTTTGTTATGTAGGCCTATCTCATTTTTACCACACGCACAACACATTAATTAAATTGAAATCCATGAGACTCAATAACTACATAAAAGTGATGGATAAATGAAATTTGACAGCTTATGGGGACAATAAGGCAATTTCTTTGCTGTTGCCTTGCGTCTTCTACCACAAAACCCGAGCGATCGCCCATCAAAAAAGGAAAAATACCCAAAAGACAAAATTCTGGAACATAATTCAGGAGATTTTTGTCTAGCAGAGAGTGGCTGCTGCAGAGGATGATGCCATAATTTTCTCCGTATTTCATGCTTTTCCGTATTGTACGTATGAACAAGGCCGTAGCCAGAAAGAATTTTCGGGTGGGGGTGGGGAGGTCTGAATTTGAAAATTTATTTTCACCGTACGTTATACATATGCCAAGTTTTTACTCTGTCACACTTTTATTTCCACACGAAATTCTTCCATTTAATACTTCCCATTTTTCAAAAACTGACTCATATGTTACGCTACTTACATAACTATATGGATTTATCTGCCCTCACTTTATTTAAACACTGAGAAAAACGTTTTGTTAATTCAACAATTTTTTTTTTGTCGATATACACGCATTTGTTGAATTTGCAAAATTATTTTGATGAAAATGATTGTTGATTCAATAAAATTTATCGTTACCATGACAAAACGTTTTGTTCATTTAACAAAATGATTAGGTCGATTTTTGGGAATTTGTTTGATCCAACTAAACTTATTGTTATCATGGCAAAATGTTTTGTTGCTGCAACAAAACATATTGTTATCGTGACACAATAAGTTTTGTTGCATCAACAAAACATTTTGTCGCGATAACAATATGTTTTAAACAAATTTCCCCAAATCGACCTAATCATTTTGTTAAATGAACAAAACGTTTTGTCGTGATAACAATAAATTTTGTTAAATCAATAATAATAAAAAAAAAAAATTTGCAAGTTCAACAAAAAATTTTGTTGACTGTATATCGACAAAAAATGTTGTTGAATTAACAAAACGTTTTTCTCAGTGAATACGGCATTTCGGGGAGGGTTTAAAACCCTCGAAACACCACCCCGGCTGGCTACGGCACTGCGTATGAAGGCAGAACTCTAACATTCAATGAACAAATTCTACTTTCTATTGTAATTTTCACTTTTTCTAATATAGATTCCCAACATTCATTCTATTTTTACTGCAGACACATGAAAAGAAAAATTAACAATCAGAATAGGTGTTAGCACGAAAAACTGCGAAGTACCTCCCAAGCAGTGAAGTGGTATAGTCAGATTACCACGTTAAGTGCATCCTCTTGCCCCCCCCCCCTGACCTCCACATATGAGCACCCAACGGGGCAGTTTTCCCCCTACTAATTCACGTGCATGGGCGGATAACATCACATTTGCCTCTTCACTTTTCTTTATGTCCGTAATCAGAAATCGGATAAATGCTTAATTTATTTTAATTCCCTGCCATTTAAAATTTCTTCTGATAAAACTAAATATTATTTTTTTTATTATTAACCATCTAACACTCTGAATTTTAATGACGTGATTTGAACGCAATGAATATTACCGCACCAAGGTCATATAAAGGCGAACAAAATAAAATAAAAACAAGAAAGATGACACTGAATTTTTGGTTGTAATGAGCACGTCTTTGCAATCCGTTCTGACGCGAATTAAATTTATTAAAGCTGTTCAAAATCAATGGAATCGGTTTGGAAAACATACAACTGGTTTTTACAATGGATAAAATATCCAGAAATAGAAACAGTTACTTAATTCCACTAGCGGCTATAAAGCATGTTACAAAGATTAACAAATGGCGCACAAAAAGTATCTCATAGCGCAAGGAAGGTATCAGAGACAAAGAGATATTCAAATCAAATAGTTACAAGAAGAATTATAGAATGAAACGGGATAGAATTTTGTCTACGTCTGCTAGCGGAAGAATTTTGCATAACGGAAAAGTTGAAGATAGACAAACAATATTCTTCATGGAAAAAGCTATGCTACGGAAAAAGAACTTTTCAAATACGTCTCCCGGAAGCAGAGATAGCGAGAAAAAAAAATAAAAGGTTTTGACCTTTACGCATTATTCAGAGAGGATAATGTTCCACATTAGAAATGAGTTCGGGCTTAATTTTAGGAGCCCGGGCCCGGCCCGCTTTCTTTGATTACATGTGTTTGCTGAGTCCGAGTCCGGATTCTTGGAAAATTTTGCTTATCAAGGCTTGCATTTATGCATTATACACTGGCCAAAGATATAGTCCAAGCAAGGGTTAGTTTAAAAATCATTAGTTTAAAAAGTTTAGTTCAGTTAATCCACTTCACAATCTTAATATGTTTTTGAAATACTACGCATAAAGCCAAATGTTCTAAAATGTGGATTTCAAAATAAATAAATAATCAACGTGCCCTTCGACCGTAACAGGGGAATCAGTAGTTTTGGTAAAAACTGAAGAAAAGAAAATCGTTTAGAAACAAAAAATTCCATTCGTCATTTCTTTTTGATTTCTAAATTTACTTTTATTTTGAATAAACTGCATTATAAAACATACAATGCCGTACAAACAGTCGCAAGTGTTTGGAATTTTGACTCTAGAAAACTAATATTTGCAATATAATTTACATATATGCTAATTGGTAAAGGCAGCGAAATTGCGCATTATGTTGGGAAGAAAATACGCAAACACGGAGTTTGCATAGTTAGTAGTATCTGACCGAAGAAAGAAGTTCTTCATTTGGGTTTTTGTCCCGCAGATATTGCTGTAAACGGAAACTTGATCTTACGCCATCTGGTTACAGACTTGTGCGTCAATAAAAATTTGAAATTATGTGAGAAACATTTCGCAGCAGAAACACTCTCCAACAAAGAAATAACTTTTTAAATCGGACTCTTAGAAGCAGAGATATCAACAAAAATAAGATATGCATCTACGTCCCCTAGCGGGAAAACCATGCATTACTTTAAGACCAAAGTATTCTCAAATGGTTTTTCTATAACACTGGTATCAGTTCACAAATAATTTTCTCAATCGAGTTTTTAGGAGCTCAGATTTTGCTGCATCAGAAGCAGAAATTAACGCTTACGCCCTCTGGTGGCCAAACCATTATTTACCGAATATTAGAAATTATACCCAATGTGTTTCCCATTAAGAGCTGTATCCGGTGCAGAAAGAATTTTTGAAATCGGAGTTTTAGATGCAGAGATATCGGGAAAAACGTAATTTACCTTAACGCTTCTTAGCAAAAGTCTACGAGCTGCTCGAAAATTTTGAAATTATATGAAAAATATGTCTCACCAGAAACTCTATCCAACAAAGAAGGAATTTTTCAAATCGGACCATTAAAAGCAGATATATTGACAAAAATAAGATACATGCTACATCTACGCCCCCTGGCGGAGAAACCGTGCATTACTTTAAGAAGAAAATATTCCGAAAAGGTTTATCGGCGTGAGTGGTATCGGTCCACAAACGAATTTTTTCAATCGAAATTTTAGAAGCTCAGATTTTGCTGCAAATACATCAGAAGCAGAAATTAACACTTACGCCCAGTGGTGGCCAAACAACTTTTTACCAAAAATTATAATATATGTGAAAAGAAAATTCTGATCAGGTACCTGCTGCAGAAGAAATTTTTCAAATCGGTGTTTTAGAAGCAGAGATATAAAATACGCAATTTGCTTTTACGACCCCTAGCCGAAAATGTATGCGTAACCTGAAAAAGTGAGTATACCTAAAATAGTCTTCGGCATAAATGAAATCGAAAGATAAAATATTTTTTTCAATCGGATGTTTAGAAGTAAATGTACGGAATAAAATGCATTTTGAATTCAATATCTTGTGCATTTATGCCCTCTAGCGGCGAAACTGTGCATCGTAAATACAACGAAATGAAAGATCACCCTTCACACATTTCAAGCTTTTCAATGCAAGAAGATTTTTTTAAATCAGACTAATAGTTGCAGAGATATAGAGTCCAATGTTCCTTTTAAGTTGCGCGCGCGCGGCCGTGCAGCGACTTAAATTCCTGCGCACAGCTGAAAAATCTTCAGCGCAGTAAGCATTTTAGATTAAAATTCCCAAATCCCTAATTAATTTTCATAAATCGAAAATTAATTACCTGCAAAAATATAAAAATATATAAAATTCGGGCTCTCAAAAGTCAAAACAACGGTTTTCCTAAATGCCGTTCTTCTCCTAAGTTCGTCTCATTGTCCTCTTCATTCTCAAAAGCTTCTTTGCAAAGTAGAGTCGAGCGAGCAGATAGTGAACGCGAGAATGCGGATTAGAGGCAGATATTGAGTCTATTACCGAGAAAGAGGCAGACATTCCCACTAGCGGTTTAAGCCTATACAAAGCAGCTATGTATCACTACGAAAGAAAACATGGGAACTACGTGCCGAAAACAAAATAGCAAAATCTTGAAGATAACAATCCGATTTTTGGCGTAAATTTGACAAGGGTGCGTAAGTCAGATAATATCCGAAAACTTTAAAATTTTTATCGTCCTGGAACGGGACACGAACCCGCGTCTCCCAGAAAACGCCCGGGTATGCTAACCACTACACCACCCAGAACGACCAAGTTTCAAGTTGCCGATCAATTTGAATATAACCATCACAGGATTTGCTATAGTCGAAGCAACCGGCATTCATGTTTAGCGAATCTGGAGGTTAAGAATCTTATCCCGTGTTTGCCCGGAGAAGCAGATAAATCGTGAAAGAAATACGGGATTACGCCATATAATACAAATTTTGAAGATGACAATCCGATTTTTGGCGTAAATGTGACAAGGATGGTAAGTCAGATAAATTCCGAAAACTTGAAAATTTTCATCGTCCTGGAGCGGGACCCGAATCCGCGTCTCCCAGAAAACGCCCGGGTATGCTAACCACTACACCACACAGAACGGCCAAGTTTCAAGTTTTCGGATTTTCTCTGACTTACCATCCTTGTCACATTTACGCCAAAAATCGGATTCTCATCTTCAAAATTTCTATTATATGGCGTAATCCCGTATTTCTTTCATGATAGCAAAATCTTGTTGTTAAGAATTCATATTAAAATCTTGAATACAATACTGAGACATCTCCAGAGTCCATGTTCTGGAATGCCAGTAAAATCCCCGGATATATCCTAAATACAGCAGGTATGGAACATGGTCGAACGGCATCTCAACACTACGCGCAACAAAATCAGATATGTAGAGGATTTTAAGAAGGGAGTGTCTGATTCCAGGTCTTAAATAACCCTTAGAAATAGGAAGCTATACTTCAGTTCAAAAGTGTACTACTGGGAAAGGCGGGAGAGCCTTATCACATCTCCTCGCAAGAACGGTATCCATCCCCGTCAATCTGGTGTTCTTCTACTGTTTCCTTTCTGACCCCCCCCCCCACCTCACCCACACATATCACAAGCAGCGGGGATTGTCAGTGGAGGTCTGGTGGAGGCCGAACTGCTTCCCCTACTGCCTTCGAGTTTCCCCGATGTCAATTTATTGCCTCTGTGTTGCTAATGTTGGGAGAGATCTTCCACCCCTTCCTCCTGTCCGAGTTGTATCTCAAGTGGGCAGAAATAGCCGAAAGTACGAAGCTCTTGATTCAGCAATTTCTGAGAGCAAAATTTATTTCTAAAAGCGCTCCAACTTCTAGAATTTTTTTTAAGATAGCAATTTTGCCTGAAAAACTGTTGAGAAAACAAAAATGGACTCTAAGCAATAATTCTGATGCTTTTCGCTCTCAATGCTAGGGACTATTTTTCGTAGCGGAGGTAGCTGTTTTGCCCCCTTCATAGTGGTTTACTCTTAGGTTGACTCGGAGTATAGGAGATTTGGGGTAGACCGCCCGATAGGAAAGGAAAGGGACACGGAAGTAAGGTAGAAAGGGGATAAAGACGCCCTTATTTATTATCCGGGGGGGGGGCAGTAGCTGGGGTCCGACGGCTTAACGTGCCCATCCGACGCACAGCGTATATTTAGTGGTTCGAGCGTTCGTACCTGCCTGGGATCGAACTGAGGTTTCTCCGTGGCAGTCATGAACGTTGACCACTAGGACATCCGCGGCCCAGTACGCGCAATCAGCATAGATGGCTTCGCCTTAACGAGGTGCATGAAGCATGGTGGTTAGTGCTGCAAGAGGCCATCGGACGTCTCTACGACTGAACGCATTTCTGAATTCACTGCCAACGGAGGTGGCTGTACTTCTTAAGGTTGCGCCCAATTTCCCAGGTAATAAAACTGTCCATTATTTTTGAAAACTGAATCATGACTTTTTGTCTCCCGTCAGGGAATACCAAATGAATTTTCCCACCACTTCTGGGTGTTGTTATTTCAATCTAGCAAAGTGTACATAGATTTTTGTGGGAAGCGAGCGATTATAATGAGCAAGAAAAAATGGGAACTTCAAGTTGGGATAATTGGCTAGTAAATAAATTGGGGAAAAAGGAATAAACACAGAAAAATAATCATTCATTGTCTTATTTCTTTTTGTCAGGAGCTTAAGAACAGAACTGCCAGCATTCTTTTTGAAGGTTGTAGGATGACTGATTGCGAATCAGAAGCTATTGCACTGTAAATGACTAGTAGAAAAAGTTGGCGTGAAATAATAAAAAGGAAGCAGAAATAACTTTTTTAACAGTTCGAGACCAGCAAAATTCATCGACGTCAGTCATCGAACTAAGCAAGGGTTAAACAGTCAGTTTTAGAGATCAGAATGTTGTGAACGTAGCCAGCGTTATTTTCAAGAGAGCAACTCTGTCGTTAACGAAATGTGGAGATCCGCTGACGGCAGAGTAATTTCTTCCCATCACTCAACCAATCTGTGTACCAAGAGCCTAACTTCAGAAAAAAAAAAAATGAAATCGCTATATTGATCTACTAGGAGAAGAAGAAGAAAAAAAAATAGGCTGTTGTGTTATCTCTGCTCCGAACATAAACGACCAGTTATTCAACGGCGAACACTTGCTTGTACAATGGCCAGCTATGTATCGTAGCCGAATGTCCCGGCATCACGACGCAGCGCAGTTTTTTCGGGATAAATAAAGCTAAACGATATTACTTCTCAGTCAACAATGGGTGCTTTTATCAATTAACGATGAGAATAAAAAAAAGATACTTGAGAAGGCATACTGAGGCATATTAATAGACGACGTTATTCATTGATTTCGCCTTCATAAAACCCCGGAAAGCGTTTTTGAATTATGTCGTTTCAGATTCCCACACACACACACAAATTAATATCCTGCGATATTTAAGAACAACCGGAACTAGCTATCGAGGGGTTTTCTGGTACCTCATTATAAAACAAAGCTTTATTCCATTTGCTCAGAATAAGTTCTGAACAACGCAGTTAGTCTTGAAAAGTATGTAAAGGCAGTCTGTGTTAAACTTGGCAAATTCATTCATCCCTAACACGGGAGTAATAAACTTTTTACTAATAAAAAGAACAGGGGTGATTGTGAGGTTACACAAAAAAAAACTCGGAAACTCTGAACTCAAGTGCCAATATATACAGGGGCTGGACAGAATAATGTGAACACCTAGAAAAATAAAATTTTACGCACTTAATAGGGTGTGGGACCACCTTTTGGCATACAAAATCGCCTGAATCCTCCTTGAAATGGACGCATACAAATCTTGGATGGTGGTTATTGGGATGTTACCCTATTCTTCATGCAGAAACTGCTCCATGTTCTTGAGAGATGCCAGTGGATGATAATGGGATCTAACTGTCTTTCAACGCAGACCACAGTGGCTCGTTTAAGTCTGGTGATTGGAAAGGCCATGGAAGGCGTGAAAGTTCGTCCTTATGTACCTCAAACCATGATTGGACATTCGGAGCTCTGTGAATTGGGGTGTTATCATCTTGAGATGGCATCCCCTGCAGGAAGCAATGTCTGAGCCATTGGATGGACTTGGTCGGTCAAAATGATTTCATATGCCCTGCCAGTCATCCTTCGTTTCAAGGTGATCAGGGAACCTGCTGAAAACTTCGATATGACCACCCATAGTATGACAGAATCACTACTATGCTGGACTGTTGGGAGCAGACAGTCTGGGATGTACGCTTCTGGCGGTGTTCTCTCACGTTAACACGTCCTACAGTGGGGAATAGTGTGAATGTGGATTCATCCAACCACATTACACGTTTCCATGCATGGAAGTTCACGTTGACACCACTGGCGTCGTCGTTGTGCATTCACCCAGGTCACCAGAGGTTTTGCAATAGCAGCTGTGTCATGAATATCTTGTTTATGCAGTTCCATGCGCACTATTTTCGTTGGTACTGGGAACTGAAGATGCAGTTAGAGCTCCGCACGTATTTTTGGCGCGATGGTCTTCTTATTACGGGTAGCAATCCTCTTTAATGCTCTCCTATCTCTATCAGTCTAGGTCGTTTCCCAGCCGCTCTTGTGCTTCGCAGACGACGTTTCGCCACGAACACGGTATGCTGTCATGACGCTAGACACAGTACCTCTCGATACCCCCACGACCCAGGTGACTGTTGTCACGGCGGCAGCAACCAGGCGGCCACCAACAATTAGCCCTCTCTCGAAGTCCGTTAGGCCGCTCATTTCGTCGTCACCCAGAAAGACGTTTTGCGAAAAGACACTTCAAATGCACTTAAACAGGACCTTGAGCTTCTAGACAAAGTTATTACAACCAAAAAATGGTGGATACCTTTCCGTATTGCGAGTACGCAGCTGCATTAAAGTCACGTCTCCGAGCTTGGTGTTCACATCATTCTGGCCAACCCCTGTACATAATGCATATTACTATACCGTGCAAATTAATTGGGACAAGCTATTTTATTCTCAGAATTGTAATATGATCGCCAGTTGATGTCGGAAACCCACTTAAACGGGTTTTATCAGCTGTGAGGTGGTGTGACTGTTAGAACTTGATAGTAAGAATATGGTTTGACCAGTTTTAAACCGGAAATAGGCACTTCAGCTTCAGTTGTGAGCTTTCGTGTGTGACAGGTGGATGTTAGTTTTTGCTCCCTGTGAGTACGTGTTGCTTTCGTGTATTGAAAAATGGATATTTCCCCAAGGAAGCGTGTAAAAATAATTGCCCTGAAGGATCACACTTCTATGACAGTGAGAGATATCGCTTCTGCAGTTGGTGTAGGCAAATCAAGTGTATCAAGACTGCTTACGCAATACAATGCATCTGGATCATCGTCCCCAAAAAGGAGAGGTAAATGTGGAAGAAAACGAAAAACAACTCCACGAACCGATAAATATCTAATTAGAAATAGTAAAATGAATCCAAAAAAAAAAAAAAAACAAGCACCGACCTTCAAAGAGATTTATTGGCTAGTGGTTGTGATGTTAGTGATTAAACTGTACGGCGTAGGCTTCTGGAAGTTGGCCGGAAGGCAAGAAGACCAACGAAAAAAACAATATTTGAATGCGAAAATGAAGATAAAACGTTTACCATGGGCCAAAAAATATAAATCATGGACTGCTGACGACTAGAAAAAGGTAATTTTCAGTGATGAAACTCATTTATTTGTGCAGGGTTACCAAGCAAATGTCGTTAGACGAAGCAACCGTGAACCCTTAAGACTTGAGCATGTCAAACAAACTGTAAAACACCCTCTGAAACAGATGTTTTGGGGTATTTTTCACATCAAATGGCACTGGAAGCTTAGTTCCTGTTCAAGGTATGATGAATTCAGCCTAGTACGTAGAAATATTACAACGTAGGATTGTTCCATTCTTGCAAACTTTTGACGGGAAAGTTCAACATGACTTGGCCCCATGTCCCAATTCGAAATTGGTCAAGAATTTCATGCTGGAAAATCAAATTCATTTGCTTGATTGGCCTGGAAATTCACCAGACTTAAATCCCATAGAAAACTTGTGGAATATTTTGAAGAGACGTTTAGGTAAAATGGACTGTACAACCAAAGAACGCATGATAACGAATGCTTTATAAAAGTGTGGTTCCACGATTATGAAGTCAAACATATGTGCACTCAATTAGTGGAGTCAATGCCAAAACGAATTAAAGAGATCATTTCTGCTAAAGAAGGACATACTTCATACTAATCCAGGTATTTATAAGTGTATATCAAGGCATAGAATGATATAAAGGCATAGTTTTTTAAAAAAGAGTGATTTTTTACTTTGTCCCAATTAATTTACACAGCATAGTATTTATATTTTACGCACGTATTGGCTAGCTACATACTTTTCTGATTAAAAAGAATCTACTTAATAGTGTGAAAGCCATGTATGCTGGCAGGTGAGCTTGTGTACGAGTGCATGGTGTCGTATCAAAATGGTTTTCCATTGGTGCAGGAGTCAGGCAAGGTTGTGTAATGTCACCGTGGCTGTTTAATATATTTATGGATACATGCATGGGTGATGCCAAGATGGACAATACTGGCTTATGTCTTGGTAATACCCATGAGTGCAGATTGCTGTATGCTGAGTGATGACACAGTCCTGTTGGCAGAGAGCAAAAGTGAGTTGCGCAGAGTATGCTGTCCGGATGTACGAAGTTTGTATGAAACTCAAACTGAGTATAAATAAGGGAAAACCCAAAGTTATGGTTTTTGAGCAAGGAGCTGTTACTACTGAACACAGGGTAAGTCAAAATGACACAGTGATTGACCAGGTAAATAAGTTTGTATATATTCGGAAGCTTGTTTGACAGAGAGAACAGATGAGATGGCGAAATTAGTAGGCGAGTGAATTTCTTCATTGAAAGTCATAGCTGCTTTAGGAGATTCTCACAGGAATGATGGGTTCTCAATAGTCTCTTGCATGGCTGGGTATGAAAGTGTAATTGTACCTACTCTGATGTATGGCAGTGAAACCTGGGTACTACAGAAGAGACATAGGAGTCGTTTGTCCCTACTCTGATGTAAGGCAGTGAAACTTGGGTACTACAGAAGATACAAAGGAGTCGTTTGTCCCTACTCTGATGTATGGCATTGAAACCTGGGTACTACAGAAGATACATAAAAGTCGTTTGTGTGCTCGAGAAATGCGTTACTTACGGGGGGGGGGGAAGACACGGTCTGATAATCATGTGAAGACTGAAGATGTGTTGCAGTTGTGTAATCTGAAGCAAAACGTTGTTAGCAAGCATGAGACTAATATTCTTAGATGGTTTGGCCATGCTGAATGAGTGACGAGGTGCTTACGAAGAAACTTTTTTTGGCTAAGTGGCAGGGAAAAAAGGCAGAGGAAGGCCGAGGAAGTCATGGAAGGATCAGGTTCAGGAGTGTCTGAATGAGAAAAAAATTATGAGTATAAAGTATAAAAAATCTTATGTACGTCGTGTGTTGGATGTCGCTGAAGCCCGTGTTGTGAGTCAAGATCGCTGTACATGGAGAAGTTTGATACGGCAACAGTAAGTAAATAATCAGTTAAAAATTTAACTGGTGGTTTGCATTTCTTTGTGGAGCTAATCTCAGAGAACAAACAGCTTAGGGATATGTATTATCAGTTAAATGTTTATTTTTCAGATGGTCTTTCTTTGAAGAGTTAACCTCTGAATATCAGAGAACAGTTTCATGATATGTAATATGATTACTAGCTATACACAATAAATAGGCAGCAGTGTTTGTGCAGTTTAACTTCGCATCTTTTCTTGTACCAAATTTTCTCTCAATGTGCCCCTTCAGACATTGAATTTTTGAAGTCAAATTTCGCACTTTATATTATGCATTAATTGAACAGTCTATAAAGACCAGCTCTATGTAACACTACAATGGTTTCCATTCAATTTCTAGATGTAACTTATTAAATTAACGGAATGTAATATAACCAAATTATTTAATATCGATGTACTTTCCAAAATGATGTAAAAAAAGTCTTCCTTTCAGCATGCTGTTATCTTGAGATCTTGTTTGATTAAAAAAATAAACCCTCAAGGTGTCGTAAATCGTCAACATTCATACCATCCGCACGGAAATGCGGTGTTTTCAATCAAAACCCGTAATTCCCAAGAAAATTGAACTCGAAAAGAACTTTTAGTTATCATTTCGTAGCACTTTAAAAATGAAAAATGACTGAGGAATCTCAAATTCTGCTAAAATTAAAAAAAAAACCCGGATTTTCGAGTTTTGAATATGGCAAAAACCCGGAATTCAGGGCAATTTCCGGACTACAAACAGGTATGAACGATTTCATATAGCCAAGGGAAGGGCCCTAGGGGTTCCGACACCTTCCAAAAATTTTCGCCTGCAGTATATTTTTTTAAATTTGTTTTCAACGGACGTTTAAAAAACTTATTTTTACGACATAAATTATGTACAACAGTTCGTGCATTGTTTCTCTTCCCGGGTATGTAAGATTAAGCACTCTTAGCTATAGTTATTGCAACTGAATTTGAATAAACATTATGCGATGTTCAACATATTTTACTCTGATCGTTACACTTTTTATGTGCGTGTGTTGTCTTCTCGTCTTTTTCGCCCTTACGCGCAAGAACACACCTGACGCTGGGCCATGGATGCTGAAAAATATCGACGGACAAAGTTAATTTACAGCATCATTTTACCACAATAAGCAACTTTATGAGTTAAACGCAGTCGTCCATTCCTAATTTAGAGCCACTAGTTCCAGGGAAGGGAGAGAGCCAGCGCCGTAAAATAAACACACCACTAATGCTTCAAACAGATCTCGAACCGGGACCCACCCGGACTAATAGGTAGAATGCAGGACTTTGACCACTGCGCCACCGGGTATAGGTAAGTTTTACTTTGAAAATTATCGAATTTTATGTGGTGTGAGAAATGCACAAGGAAACAGACCACATTTTTGATGATATGTATCTTTCCCGACAGTTGTAAATTAAATCTCAAGTAAAAGATTTCGATCTGACGAAAATGGGTAAAGGCAGTGGTCAAAACCTTGTTGGAATCTGATTCTTTGAATGCTGTCCCATGAAGTAACGCAACAATAGTTAATTTTATTGTTACTCAACAATATATTTTACTAAATTATCGCCTAATATATACGAAAATGCATTTTTGACAAGAAAAACAAAAGCAGAATTTGAAAAATGGGGATTAACTATGAATTTAAGTAAAACAAAGTATTTATGCATTGGAAGTAACGAAACAAACCTATAGCTAGAAGAAAACCAATAAATTGAAAGATGGAATCATTATAATTACATTGGTGTCAACATTATACGGGATGCTAGAGATGCAATGGAATTAAGAAATAGAATTTCACAGGAAAGAAAGGCTGTTAAACGCCTGGATGAAATCTGGTGGAGTGAAGAAATAACAAGGAAAAGGAAATGGGGTATTTATGGATATTATTAAGAGCTTCTTACTGTATGGGGCTGAGGCCTGGCGATTAACAGAAGCGGATAGAAAGAAAATAACAGCTGAAGCGATGAAAGATTTCCGTCTTTAGACGGAAATCTGGAGAGGGTAAGATGCCTCTTTAACAGCACCAGGAAAAGATGCCTCTTTTCCTGGTGCTAGATTGCATGCAAGTCCTAGATGCCAAGAAAGCCAGCAGCATCTTGGAGGTCGCACGAAGTGATGGGATTGCAGCCCCGAGTGACTGAGGTTCGCGGCCGGTGATGTAAGGAGAATCACCTTGGGACAGACGGACGGATCCTGCTATCACGTCAGTGGTTTCGTTCCACCTCGACATTGGTGCGCATAAATGCGTACCTAGCTTCGTGCACGTGAATGAACAAAGGTGTGTGCACGAGAGTAACTGGGAGATGGGGTTCGACTCCCCTTTCTATTAGTCATACTGTGAAATCCGAAATGGGCGTGTCTTCACACAGGTGCTATTCTAAAGCCACAGTAACCTAGTGCATCAAACATTAGTGAGTGCATCAAACATGGATACCCGAGGAAAAGCTGCATATCCGTAAGTACTATTTATCTATGCACGCCAGTTGTGAATGAATTGGCTCCGGTCAGCCAATAGACTTGCGTCGGCTGAGAACTGTTTTAAAGCCGGACAGTGAAAAAACATGCGAACAAATAATTAATCATTGACTTTAATGATAAATTTAGCCTGAGAGCTATCCCGAAAGGGGCGAGTCTATTTGACGCTCCTTTTTCACCATCCTCTGTATATAGACGCCTTCATCATTATCTTTATGTTTTATTTTTAATTGATTAAATGTCTGTTGTCTCGTGCCAGTCCTGAAGTTGCATGAATAATTAAAGAGTGTCGGAATAATTTTCTTAGTTTTAATTGGCTAAATCGCAGGCTAAATTCTTTTCACCAGTACATAAGATTTCAGCGATAAAAGGGGTCACAAATATTAATTCGAAATTCTAATGTCTACCTCCGGGTCGTCAGCCATTGCCTGACATCCTGACATCTAAATTCTTAAATCTTTTTTTTGTATTCGATAGTCTGGCGGGCCGGTGCGTAGCATTAATATTAAGCTTGATAGTTGAATCAGGTTTATCAATAAGCGTAACGTGTCTAAACAAAAAAGTAAGGTTATTTTCTTGGCAATGTCGGGCTATTGATGACTTCTACAGTTCATAGTTCCGTACGTAAGTCTTGTGTTCCGCTGCAGTGGTCTAAGCGATGGCCTCTGATTATTCATTCGAAAGGGGTCCGGGTTCGAATCCCGGTGAGGCATGGATGTTGTGTTTGTCTTAGGGAACTGTCTCTCTCCCTTCCCTGAAACCAGTGACCCTAAATTAGGGACGGGCGACTGCTTATATGCCCATTGAGTTGTTCACGGTGGTCGTTAAAAATCCCCCCCCCCCCTCAAAAAAAGTCTTGTTTTCCTTCGCACGGAGACTTAAAGCCCTGCGGGTCTGTCCTATATATGAAAGTCCGCATTCAGAAGGTATCTGATAAATTCCCCAGGAATTTATGTCTTCGATGTAGTTTTTTGATCCGTAAAAATTTATCTGATTTCTGCGTTTGAAAAAAACTCTGAAATTAAAACTCTTGAGAATGTTTGAAATTCCGAAGCAAATCTGAGGAGCAAATGGGATAACTGGGCCAATTCTATCGTATTGAGTCGTCTATTGGCGTGAGCGAGCAGACAGGCTTCGGTTTCCTAAATTTTTGGACATTTTTGTATATCACGGAAGAGACATATCCTCTGTGTACTGCAATTCATTTAAGAAAATGAAGCTCTTCCTGTAAAAAATCCTCAGGTGTGTATGTATTTCACGTATACATATGTGAAGAAAGCAGAATTTTTTGTTTCCATGGGTGATTTCATTTTGCATGTGGAGGTAAGGAAACAGCAAATGGTTTTCGATAAACTGTTGTACTAAAGGATCCTTCAGAGCGTGACACAAGGGCATCCAGGAATTATGTACAAAGAGTACCAGGGTATTCTCTCGAAATTTTTCTTTTTTAAATTAGTCGGTTCGTACGTACTAAGAAACGACACAAGGTACTGAAAGAAATCCAGTGAACAGCCTTGTAACGAAGGGCGTATTTAGAAGGAGGGGGGGGTTAAGGACCTTTCACCCCGAAAGTTTTTCATTTTTTTTTTGTTTAAATGCTACTTACATTAGAAAAAAGCTTCAACTACTATCCTTCATTAATTTTCATTTTATCCTTGCGGAATTCAAAAACTTCCATTTTTGTCACCTCCCCACAGAAAAAAGTTCTTTATATGCACCTGCCTATAACAGTTGGCTAGCACGTTACTGCATAACTTTTTACATTAATAATATAATAAATTGATGGTTTTTTTCTGGTGTGCAGAGCGAAATATTTGGTGATGCAGAGATAAAGTAGAAGTGACGAAGCATTTGGAGCCATTTACAAATAAAAGAAAAGAAGTTCGATTTCTTTCTTGAAGACAGGTGTAAACGGTGACACGTGTGCGTTGAAGGAGTCTGATGTACGTACCTATCTATATAAGCTAACATCACTGTTAGTAAAATATCTCGGTTCTTTAAATTCAGTCTGCATAGTTTTGTGGTCAGTTCTCGAATTCATGGGTGTTTGCACAAAACTTGGGCATGCCCTCTGGAGTGGAAACCTCTTTCTACAACCCTCGTCTGCCGCCAGATGGGTGCAGGATAAAATATTTTTTTTGTCTGACGCCCTTGCAACCCGGAAATACAGACAGATACTTTTCTCAAAGGAGTGTTAGTCATA
Organism: Macrothele yani; assembly: GCA_039090855.1. Lineage (NCBI taxonomy): Eukaryota > Metazoa > Arthropoda > Arachnida > Araneae > Macrothelidae > Macrothele > Macrothele yani. Next base: position 112,363,259 of record CM077013.1, on the reverse strand, counting down.
AGTCTTAGCATAATAATTTCTCTCACCTTTCCTTGGTCTCTATATTAGACCGTCTTCGAATGAAAAGGGGCAAACTTTCCTTTCGTGCAACCATCATCATCAAGATTCCGAAGGCGGTTGCGCTCGGATGTAGGTAGAGATGAAAATACAGCCCAAGTTCAAAACACTCCCTCTCCAAAGAAAGCTTTTAACCTCAGGAATCGTTATCTCGAAAGATGCACGATTACAGGGCGAGGCGGAAAAGAGATCAAAGGATTTTTTTTTTTTGTATTTTTTTATTTTGCGTAATGGATAAGATTTTATGACAGTAATGTGTGTGTCTGTGTGTGTTCATATACCGTAAATGGATGGTAAATGTGTGAGGGAGGTTTTGGCCTTTGACACATTCGGCGCATGCTCAAGGGACAAGCCTTTTCTTGCGGTGATAAATGTCGCCCAAATGTAACAATTCAGTAATTTGTGGGTGGCATCCGAAATGCTGAAATTTTACACGGACCGACACCTCGTTTGGTACAGAGTCTTCATAGAAGCGCATTTTTGATCAGCTTTACCACGCAGAAACATTAGAACGTTAGCTTTAGGTAGACATAAAACACTTAACTCTTCACGATACATAGACAGCACCCTAAAATTCTTAACAGTAGTCTGGCTTTAAAATAAACATCCCTCCCGTGAATTTTTTTTCTTGAAAATTTCTGAAGAATTTTGATTTTTGATTGATTTTATTTAGCTGTCACAACCAATACGTACAGAACATCATAGACATGTGACAACTGGGAGAGTAAAGAGGGAAAAGGCCAAATGGCCTAAGAAGTCCTCTTCTCCCAGCTCAAAATAAGCAAAAACAGAAATACAAGTCAAGTCAAAACTGTTCAAACACTAAATTATAGACTGAAATCAATAGATGTAAGTCAAGTAAAAAAAAAAACATGTTTGTTAATAGCTAGAAAACAAGATGTTACTACAGTGGTGCCGCATTTTACGCGGATTCAATCATACGCGGTCAGCTCCATTGCTAGATTCTTATCACACGGGAAATGCAGCTACGAAAGAAGCAATCAATGCGTGCTGGCGGTTCCTGTGGTGTGGCTGTGTCAATGATTTTAAAGGTTTTCTTACCATCAACGAGGAAGCAAAACATATTACTCAGATGGCGGTTCCTGTGGTGTGGCTGTGTCAATGATTTTAAAGGTTTTCTTACCATCAACGAGGAAGCAAAACATATTACTCAGATGGCCGTTCCTGTGGTGTGGCTGTGTCAATGATTTTAAAGGTTTTCTTACCATCAACGAGGAAGCAAAACATATTACTCAGATGGCCGTTCCTGTGGTGTGGCTGTGTCAATGATTTTAAAGGTTTTCTTACCATCAACGAGGAAGCAAAACATATTACTCAGATGGCCGTGGTGTGGCTGTGTCAATGATTTTAAAGGTTTTCTTACCATCAACGAGGAAGCAAAACATATTACTCAGATGGCCGTTCCTGTGGTGTGGCTGTGTCAATGATTTTAAAGGTTTTCTTAATATCATCGAGGAAGCAAAACATATTACTCAGATGGCCAAGCAGACTGGGGCGTGAAGGATTCGTCGATATTCTGGAGGAAGAAATAACAAATTTGATTGGACATCAAGAACCGTTGACAAATGAAGAGTTAGAAGAACTTCTGAGAACTTCCTCGGACGAAGATGATGATGACGACGCCGCCGACGAACAAGATGAAAACTGACAGCGATAATCTGCACAAGTTTGCCGAAATTTTCCAAGCAGCAAAGCACTTGAAAAACTTAATTTCTAACTATGATTATGGAACGTAGCCTTAAAATACAGCGAAGTAGTCCGGACTTTTTAATGCCGTATTATGAGATTTTTCAGCATCTAAAGACGCAGCGGCAACAGTTGCCGATAACGATGTTTTTCCAGCTTTGGACCTCAGCTTTGACGACCCCGCAGTGCTGTTGCGTAATGAAGGCAACGATTAGGTAGGCATGCATAAGGATTTGCATCATGCTATCTCATATTTTAACTGTAACCGTTACAGAAGTACGTATACACTGTTCTTTGTAAAATACACATTATACTGTAATAGATATATACAGTATATGCGAATAATACCGTACATATATAACGAAAAAAAGGGTGTGAAGTGATTTATTGTATATAGTTTTATTATTACTTTGATTGGAGGTTTAAGGACCACCTTGAGCAACTCAATGGGCTATAAGCAGTCGCCCGTCCCTAACTTAGGGTGACTGGTTCCAGGGAAGAGAGAGAGCCAGTGCCGTAAGACAGACACAACATCCATACCTCACCGGGATTTGAACGCGGACCCCTTTCGTACGAATGATCAGAAGCCATCGCTTAGACCACTGCGCCACCGGGACGGCTTATTGGTTTTGAATACACGCGATTTTGGCGGCCTCGTCGGAACGTAAGCCCCGCGTAAAATGCAGCACTACTGTAGTCAGAAAAAAACCCGGGAAAGTTTCAAGAATAATAAAGCAGTAGCATCATAAGACCTTAAGAAATGTCCATAATAAATGAAAGCCATGTATGGTGTTCCCGTAACTAATGTTCACCAAAATATTGGTTTACAGTTTTACAAGTTTGGCAGTCGCATTAAGTATTTTTTTACGCTTTTCAATCGTAGGTTGAAGAAACGTATATGCTCCAGCTTTGTCCGCCTGTCCGCGCGATAACTCGCGTAAAAATGGTTCGATTTCGATGACATTCTAGTATCTGATAAGGGACCAACTAGGGACGAACCCTATTGAAAATGGGCGAAATTGGGTTAAAGGTCAGGACATAGAAGCGGGTTCCATTCTATTGCCCTTATGCGTCATAACTTGTGTACAAATGGTTCGTTTTCGATCAAATTTTAGTATGTGGTAAGGGATCACTTGGGGACGAATCCTATGGAAAATGGGTGAAACGGGATCAAAGGTCACGGCATAGGAGCGGGATCCATTCCACCACCTTTATGCGTCATAGCTTGCGTAAAGATGGTTCGAGTTCAATGAAATTTTAGTATGTGGTAAGGGACCACCTGGGGACGAATCTTATTTAAAATGGGCGAAATGGGGTCAAAAGTCAGGACATAGGAGCGGTATCCATTTCACCACCTTTATTCGTTATAACTTAGGTAAAATGCTTCGATTGAGACAAGACTTTATCGCGTTGTTCCGGAAGTATACTTTGTCGGTTCTGTTGAATATCATTGAGATGGGGTCAAAGGTAAGGTCATAGGAGCGAGATTTATTTTACTGCCATTATCCTCATAACTTGAATAATAACTGGAGTACTGATTTCTGGTATGTTGGAAAGCGTATCATAATCAATGCATTGCATGATTTTACTAACTTGTTTTTATTTACGCTTTCCAACCGTAGGTTGAAGAGGCGTATATGCTCCGGCTTTGTCCGTCCGTCTGTCTGTCTGTTGGCACAATAAATCCCGTAAAAATGGTTCGATTTCGATGAAATTTTAGTATGTGGTAGGAGACTACCTGGGAACGAACCCTATTGAAAATGGACGAAATGGGGTCAAAGGTCACGACATAGGAGCGGGATCCATTCCATTGCCCCTATGCGTCATAACTTCCGTAAATATGGTTCGATGTCGATGAAATTTTTATATGTCGTAGGGGACCACTTGGGAAGAAACCCTGTTTAAAATGGGTGAAGTGGGGTCAAAGGTCAGGATATAGGAGCGGAATTCATTCCACTGCTCTTATGCGTCATAACTAACGTAAACAAGGTTCGATTTCGATGACATTTTAGTATGTAGTAGGGAACCACCTAGGGATAAACCCTATTGAAAATAGGCGAAATGGGGTCAAAGGTCAGGACATAGGAGCGGAATCACTTCCATCGCCATTATGCGCCATAACTTACGTAAAAATGCTTCGATTTGGATGAAATGTTAGTATGTTGTAGGGGCCTGCCTGTGGGGACGATCCTATTGAAATTGAGCAAAATGCGGTCAAAGGTTAGGACACAGGAGCGGGATCTATTCCATAGCTTTTAGGCATCATAACTTACGTAAAAACGCTTCGATTGCGACAAAACGTTATCATGCTATTTCGGAGGTATACTGAACCAGTTCTGTTGAATATAATCGAAATGGGATCAAAGGTCAGGGCACAGGACAGAGTATTATTCCACAGCCATTATGCTCATAACTTGAGTAATGATTTCTAGTATGTTGGAAAGCGTATTGAAATCAATGCATTGCATGATTTTACTAACTTGCTACGCTTTCAAACCGTAGGTTGAAGAAGCGTATATGCTCCAGCTTTGTCCGTCTGTCTGTCCGCACGATCACTCGCGTAAAAATGGTTCGATTTCGATGAAATTTTAGTGAGTGGCAAAGGACAACATGCGGACGAACCCTCTTGAAAACCGACAAAATGGGGTCAAAGATCAGGACATAGGAGCGAGATCAATTCCATCGCCATTACTTATGTAAAAATGCTTCGATTACGACAAAACTTTATCATGCTGTTCCGGAGACATACTGAACTAATTCTGTTTAATATAATCGAAATAGAGTCAAAGGTCAGAGCACAGGAGCGAGATTTATTCCACAGCCATTATCCTCATAACGTGACTAAAAATGCTTCTATTGTGACAAAACGTTAGTATGTTGTTCCGGAGGTAAACTGAACCAATTCTGTTTAATATCATCGAAATAGGGTCAAGGGTCACGGCATAGGAGCGAGATTTATTCCACAGCCATTATCCTCGTAACTTGACTAAAAATTATTTTATTGTGACAAAACGTTAGTACGTTGTTCCGGAGGTACACTGAACCAATTCTGTTTAATATCATCGAAATAGGGTCAAAGGTCAGGGCATAGGAGCGAGATTTATTCCACAGCCATTATCCTCATAACTTGAGTATACTAATTTGAGTAATGATTTCTGGTATGTTGGAAAGCGTATGATAATCAATGAATTGCATGATTTCACTAACTTGTTAACATATAATGCCCAAATTATATTTGATAAGTTGACCAATTGTTTATGCATATGTAAAAAATAAGCTGTCTGTACATGCGATAAAAGTAAACCACGTCTTCAATAAGCAAATCAAAATCAATTTATTTACAAAATTAAAAGCGGGTTAAAAGCAGACTAGCGCTTTCGGAGATCTGCCGTCCCCATCTACTGGTCAAAGCGCCACGGGATACAACAGAGTCAACCCTTATATACTAGATAACACGACCCATCATGCACCACGTCACCAACAGACCGTGATGTCACAGTATAAGCACAAATTATAAAATTTCAATTCCAATTCAATATAACATAAATATAAGAATACAAAATATTTACAAAATGTACTGTCCGATGTTTCAAAATTCCTCATGTGTCAAAGTCTCTTGTGGAGCAACCATTTTTCGCCAAGGTCTTGGTACAAATGTGGGGAGATCTAAATTACAACAGTTGTCTCCGTATGCAATAATATATAAACTTTCTGAAAAGAAAACAGTACTTTTGTTGACATTGGAGTTGAAGATTTTAACATTCTCCCAAACAGGGGTGTAACCACCCTGTTTAACTGCCATAGTAAAGGCAGTGTTAATAGTTTCTGTCCGGAGTGTGTACTTGTGTTCACCCAACCGGGTATTCAGAGTCCTAATTGTAAAACCTATATAAAATTTGTCAATAACACCCGAATCTTCATGGGCGAGCGGAATGCAGCATACACCATATTTCATGAGTTTGGGTACTCTATCTCTGTCATTTCTTAGTAAAGTAAATACATTTTTAGTGCAAACTCCAAATGTCAAATTATGCCTATGGCATATCTTCTTGAGGGTGTTAACTATTGGAGGGAGATAATCCACCTTTCCAACGTATCTAGTGGTTTTATTGTCCGTGGACAAGGTCGTGAATCTCAACCTGGTGAACCTTCTCAATAGACCGGAAAAGTAGTGCTCTGGGTAGCCGAAGATCCGTGCCATAGTTGAGGCCATAGAGAGTTCGTCCTGTCTTGCTCGGTTGGAAGAAGAGTGTGTTAATGCGCGTTTAATTAGAAATCGAAATGATGAGCAGGGGGGTAAGATTACTTTTCCTGATTTTTTGTTATCAAGGGACCTCAACACTCACCAGATTAAATATTCCGTGTACCGAAAACCTACGTTCATACCATGTATCATACCGTTTAACTCTTCTCACCCCCTGAACAAAAAGCACCATCACTTTGATTTCTAATCAAACGCGCATTCACACACTATGTAACTATTAGACCAAAGATCACTCTGAATAGAAGTTCCTAAGTAAGTATGACTCTTCACAACCTCTAAGGAAAACACAATATTCATGATATTCACAATGTTCAGACTTCACAACCTCTAAGTTCCTAAGCAAGTACGACTCTTCACAACCTCTAAGGAAAACACAATATTCATGATATTCACAATATTCAGACTTCACAACCTCTAAGTTCCTAAGTAAGTATTACTCTTCACAACCTCTAAGGAAAACACATTATTCATGATATTCACAATATTCAGACTTCACAACTTGTAAGTTATTAAGTAAGTATGACTCTTCACAACCTCTAAGGAAAACACAATATTCATGATATTCACAATATTCAGACTTCACAGCCTCTAAGTTCCTAAGTAAGTACAACTCTTCACAACCTCTAAGGAAAACACAATATTCATGATATTCACAATATTCAGACTTCACAACCTCTAAGTTCCTAAGTAAGTATGACTCTTCACAACCTCTAAGGAGTTTGCAAGTAAATGTATTGTTGTTGGCAGAGGAGGGTAAGGTATATGATATGAAAAATACATGATTTTGGTTTTACCAGAATTCAAGTCAATATTATTACGAGATAACCAATTGTTTAAAGATGTAAAATAATCATCCAATTTACGAGTAAGATCCTGTATGTCATCACCCTCAAACAGAGAAGCTATTCCCTTTTCTTTAGGGGTTTAACGACCACCCCATGAGTTAAGGGCTATAAAGCGGTCGCCCGTCACTAGTTTGAAGCCGTGCCTTACTGCAAACGCATCACTACAACTTTTAAGAAGTTTCTTCGACAAGAGCATCATTTCAGAGGGACTCTGGCATCCACGATTACGGAATTATCTCATCTAGAATGTTTTCTGTGTAAGGCACTTGAGAGAAAGAGCGCGGAGAGATATTGATATCACCTTGAGACCAATTCTCGAAATGGAAATTTTGAAGTGCTGGTATGCTCATATTTAGCTAAAAATCATCCAGAAAAAATTCCTTCACCAGAAAATCTCCAAAACTGAAAAAGGAAAAAAATTCCCGAAAGAAATACTCCTTTGTTTGAAAATGTAATTGACAATTCCGTGAATTACTATATTGCACCATTAGTCAGAAACGATGGCGATCTATTTCAGTTGGTTGGTTTGTGAATCCAGCGGGCGCTACTTATGCTACAACGAGGACTGGGGTTAGACTTGTTTAGAACGAGGAGTCTATACGTGGGACCAACGGGTGTACGAGACTTCCGAACCTTGGTTAATCATTAATGATTAAGCTAGACTTGAACCCAGAACTTTAAGGTCGCGAGCTTAGGAGGCAGCCCCCTTCCAATAGGGACTTTCATGAAGTAGGAAGTCGGGCAGTTAGAATCTCCACAATCGGAATGGATATGCAGTCTTAAATTAATATCAGTTTCACTACCTTCAATAAATAAATAAATAAAGTCCAAAGTGGAAAAAGTTTATACTCATTGCTGCAAAACCAAAATTTGTGCTTAATCAATTACTCACAATTCTTCATTTCACGAGAAACCTCTTCAAATTGAATACAGGGTGATTGAAAAACTCCTTCAACAAAACAACAGGGGTGATAGTACACATCAAGACGAGCAATATTTGCAATGGAACCTAGGGCCGCATTCCACTCCTAGTGCCAGAAGAGAACACGTTCGAAAAACGTCAAGCAGGCACAGTTCCAACTAGTGCATGAGAAGCACAAGATGCAAATAAGGTGCGCTGAACAAGTGCGTAGACAATGAGGAGCAAACATTTACAAAGGCAGGCGAACCCGTTCAGTGATGTTACCGTGCGAACATCACATAAGAATTAACGTATTCGTGAAGGGGCATGGAGGGCTACACGCATACGACATATCCCGGGCGGTGGATTGGACGCGCTGGACCTGTGGCTTGGCCTCCACGCTCCCCGGACCTTAATCCACTGGACTTTTTCCTTCTGAGGGCACATGAAAACATTGGTGTACGAGACACCTGTGTACTCCCTGGAAGATCTCGTCGCGCAAATCGCTGTTGCTGCGGACGAGATCAACACCACACCGGGAGTCTACGAGAGGGTGCGACAATCCTTCTTTCGCCGGTGTGGGCTCTACAACGACGTCCTTGGACGCCAGTTTGAGCAGCTTCTTTGAGTCTTTCTCTGATGCGATTGGAATTGTGCAACTCATAAATTACACATGTCTCTCTGTTTTCACTGTTGAAGGCTCAACGTGGATATATAACTTTACTCTTTTCTGGCACTAGGAGTGGAATGCTGCCCTAAGGTTCCATTGCAAATATTGTTTGTCTTGATGTGTACTATCACCCCTCTTGTTTTGTTGAAGGAGTTTACAATCACCCTGTATATTAAATTAATGGTACAATAAAAATTACAGATATCTTTAGTGGGGTGATCTTGGGCTTCAGCAAGATGTGATCATGCATCATGGGTAACTTCATTTCCATCCTTTGAAGGATCTCATGTGCATATCACTGCTCTACCCTTTACTGTTCTCCCAAAGCTATTTCTCAAGGGCACGCGGCACATTATGTTTCTATGTTTAAGAATGCGCGCTCGTAAGTCAGGAACTAAAAAAAAAATTAATTTCTTCAGTTCCCACTACTAAAGTTAGTGCCGGTATGAAATACTAGGAAAAAGGAAGTGCCGGTATGCCATACCGGCCCATTTCGAGCACTGCTTGAGACTGAAATTAAACATTTGTCTCTGCATAACGGAAATCTCACTTTCAGTGCTGATGCACCTATTTCAGAACATGCGCCAACGTGTGAACATACGCTTCGATTCATTCAAACACAATATATGAGACAAAATTACATATATCCTGAGAAACCCATAGGAGACGCACACTAGAATTGAATTTAGTGCATGCAAGTGTATCAGTTGGTGAAATTGGTACGGAAGTGAGTTCTTCATTGAAAGTCATAGCTGCCTTGGGAGGTTTTCACAGAAATGATGGGTTCTCAAGAGAGTCACGCATGGCTGTGTAAGAAAGTGTAATTGTTCCTACTCTGATGTATGGCAGTGAAACATGGGTACTACAGAAGAAACATCGATCAGAGTCGTTTGTGTGCTGGAGAAATGTGTTACTTACGGGGGGTTTGTGGCAAAACTCGTTCTGATCGTGTGAGGAACGAAGATGTGTTGCAGTTGTGTAATGTGAAGCAAAATGTTGTTAGCAAGGTGGAGTTCAATATGCTCAGATAGTTTGGCCATTTTGAAAAAAATGAGTGATGAGATGCTTACTAAGAAAACCTTTTTAGCCCAACTTGTAGAAAGTAAAGGCAGTCAAGAGAGGATCAAATTCAGGAGCGTCTGCACGAGAACAAGATTATGAGTATGAAGTATAGAAGATCTTGTGTACGGCATGTGATGGATGCCAGTGAAAGCCCGAGTTGTATGTCAAGATCGCTGTAAATAGAGAAGTTTGATACGACAACAGTAAGTAAATAATCTGTTAAAAATTATCTGGTAGTTTGTATTTTTTTGTAAAGCTAACAAATGAATCTCAGAGAACAGCTTATAGATATGATATGATATGAAAGTACATCAGAGATGGAAACGGGTCATGTGTCAGCGGGTGAACGGGTCGGGTTAAGGCCAGATCCGATTTTGAAATGGTTTTATTTCCGTTTTATTTCTGAACTGCAGAGTATGATGCAACAACTTGCTGAGAAGGTTAAAGGGATTAAAAATGAACTTCCAGAAGACAAAACTGAAGTACAATACTTTTTCAAGGAATGAAGATCTGTCAATTGATGGGGAAAAGCTGGAGATAACCAATTCCTACATTTTCCTTGGAAGCAGATTTCAAGCGAGGGTCACATTGATGAGAAAGTAGTTGGCGTAAAGAACTTGGTTGGAGAGCTTTTGGAAGAAACAGAACAATTTTTAAGAGCAATGTGCCATTATGGCTTAAAAGAAAAGTGTTGCATCTTTCCAGTGCTTATACGCAAGGAGCAGAGACGTGGGCCTTAACTGAAAAAGACATATAAAGACTGCAGACAACTGAAAGAGGCATAGAGAGATGCATGTTTGGCGTAACCAGGGAAGATAAGAAAAGAAACTCATGGATAAAGAAAATGACAAGAATGGAAGACATCATGATCAGAGTAAAATCCCTGAAATCGAAATGGGTTGGACATGTTGCCAGACGAACGGACCACAGATGAACAACCGAAATTCTAGACTGGTTTCCAAGGGACAGGAAAAGACCCAGAAGAAGACCACATGGGAGATGGGTGGATGAATTCGAAATCATGCGGGAGTGACATGGAGAAGACTGGCGCAAGATAGACCGTTGTGGAAGATACTTTGGGAGACCTTCATCCAGCAATGGATTGATAATGATTTACAATTATGATGATATATTCGAATGCATATTTCAAAGCAGATTTGTCCGGGGTCAAGTCCGAGTTGGGTCCGGATTCAGAATTTTTGACCTGTTTCCAACTCTGAAGTGCACACGGCAGAAAAAAAAACTTGAATCTAAAATTCGGGAACTTTTTGCTCACCCTGTACATGACACCAAACACATATGTCTAAAGTAAAAAGGATATTACTACACATATATATTTAGGTAGTGGCTACGAGATTTCTTTATACAAATAAACTTCCCCAAGTCATATTTAAGTTGGGTGATCAAAATTTTCTTTCCCTCTCTGCAACTGCTGAAAGCTGAAACTTCCAACAACTGCAACAGAAAAGAAAAAAATCACGAGATAAGTAAATACGATCTCACTATTGTTCAAGTTCATTGATACAAATATTTTCTTTTACTGTGATCAAGAACCGTTAATAATACTTCTTTCCCCCACCCCTCCTAATATAGTACAGCACGACACACCCCAGCTACAGGAAACTCGCCCCGAGGTTGGCAAACGGAATTAGGTAAGTCATGCCTACTGAAATGAAGATATCAAAATTGTGGCGGTGAGTCACAGAAGAAAGGTTAGTCCGAAACATTTTTTGGGGACTTAAGAATGACTAAGTGGCCAAAAGCAAACACAAAACTACACACTCCACGCCCCTAAAGGTACTCTTGTGCGGAGGGCGGTTCGGTAATCACCGAGTTCGACGTGGGTCGAGAATAACACATCTACAATTGGCTTGCGGCTGAAAGTACGGAGATTTCTGCTGGTCTTATCCCAAGTGTGTATTCTCCCTTTCAAAAATAGGGGGAGGAAAGGGAAAGGAAAAAAGCAGAAAGGAAAAGAAATGCGCAACAAATAAAGCGATTAAAATATTTTCGTGGGAAACTTGAGGGAAGAGCAGGAAGAAGATCATAACTACAGACATGCTCACTTCACGCATTCATTTATTTTCTTGTTTATTTGGAAAAAAGAGAGATGCTATTGCACATTTTCGAAATATTAAGGGTTCCATGGCTATTTGCTTACTATAACCATATGTTAAAGTGCTTTTTTGTTGTTGTTGAGTGTTTAACGACCACGGTGAGCGACTCAATGGCTTATAAGCAGTCTCCCTTCCCTAGGGCATTGGCTACAGGTGAAAAGAAATACAAATGTAGATGTGCTCCGCTTAACGGGAAAAGCGTCATCAGGAATAGCGGCAAATGTACGGAAATTCCTGAACAAATTTACGTTAACAAGATATGAAATCTTTTTTTCTAATCCGCGCTTTAAATGCGATGTCATGCGGAACTGTGCGTCTTAAGAGAGAAAACTGCGAATCAGGAAAAGTAGAAATTTTCCGTGTGGTTGTAGATACATATGATGCAAACAAATTTTGAGGAGAAAAAATTGACAAAATTTTTCTGAAATACCTAATGCAGAAATGTGGTTTTAGGAAGCGGAGACAGCCGATGTCTAGAAGTATATAACAAACGCAAATAAGCATTTGCGCCGTGCTGGTATAAAAATGGGCACACGGAAAGCTAAAACGTCGCTGGGCTGACGAAAAGATCGTTTTTCTAGACGATGTATGTATAACAGTTTTACGTTTCTATTTCGTCCTAGTAGTATATTTTAAATATACTGTATAGTATTAGGCGTTATACCATTTTTTAGCTTGTAGATCGTAGAAGTTCTTTCCTATCACGATGTAAAGATAGTTGCTTCCTATTAACACGTCTGTATCCGTAAACCATAGAGAAGCGGAATATTTTAGGGGCATGCTGAGATTTAGAAGGGTCCTCCTTGTGTTCTTACACAGAGTAACAGCCATTAAAAAAAAAACCCTCTCTGTCCGTACCTACCACATTTTTTATCTCCTTTAGAGCAAATGCCTCCAGTTTATTAAATTTACCGAAACTATATCGCTGCCATATAACATACTTTTGAAAGAAATGTATGATAAAAGACCCAGAGTAAGATTAGCACTAGATGGAGGACTGTTTAATTTTATAAACAATAATGAATACAAAAGCTAAGAAGCTTTGTGTATATTAATAATGGAAATAACTGGCGGGCTTTCGGTACAATATCAGACGTAATGACAAATGAACTTAACGTACGATATGAACGGAGTTGGTACAACGGCCGTTCAGAGTAAAATAAAAAAATCAGAGTAAAATCACACAGAATGAAGAAATATAGATATAGCAAAATGTATCTTATTATTTCTCAAAGTATCTTCCCTCGTATGATATGCAACGATACCATCGTTCAGTCCACTTTTCAAAGCATGTGGCTAAGGCATTCTGTAGAAGCTTCTTTAGAGACCCCTGTACAGCTTGAATTACGTCAGCACCTGTGTTGAATGTTGCGTCACAAAACTTCTCCTTTATTGTTGAAAACAACCATAAATCGCACGGGGCGAGGTCAGGAATTTAGGCAGATTGTGGCATGATTTCTATACTGAATTTCGAAAGAAACTGTTGAACACAAGTGGCCACATGTGGGTGTGTATCATCATGGTGTAGGGTCCACTTGCCCACTAGTTCCGGTAGCTTTATCGATATGTGTCGTCGCAGACGCTTCAGGACTGACATGTAATACTCAGCATTGACAGTAATTTGTGGTAGAACGGCATGCTGTTAGGCTACACCTTTATGATAAAAAAAATTATCAACACCTTCCCAGATGATTTGGTTTGGCGGACTTTCTACGGAGGAGGCGAGCCTGTGTTTTATCGGCAGTTATGTTGTGTTTAGAAAGTTTGAATTCTTTGCAATCATTTGTTTCTACTCGTGACACACCTGAACTCTGGCTAACAATTGTTCTCTCGTCAGGTGATGAGGTACCCATCTGGAACACACACGATGCAGCGGTAATTTGTCGAGTAGAATGCGGAATGCCGACGTTTTTGATATATTAGTTGACGCCGCTGTGTTTCACACGTCATTCGTCGATCTTCTTGCAGGATTGCACAAACAGTGCTAACAATACGCTTGGTAACAATACTTTCAGGTCTACCAGGCCTAGAAGCGAGTTCTGCCGTCAAACGCCCTTTTTTGAAATCATGGGGCCATCTAAAAATCTTTGACTATTTATCCTTGTAAGCTTTTTTTTATTAAATCAACTGTTTCTGGAGCCATTTTACCCAAACGATAGCAAAATTTTATCGCACAACGCATGTCACTTCTTAATTCTGAATCACTCGCCTCCATAGCTTTATGGCGAAATGCAGACGTGCCTTAAACAACTGCGCAATAACAAAACCAGAATTGCCTACCACGGCTAATAACTGTTGCCATAGATACTTCCATAATTTAGTCAGTCGTCTGCGTGGTTATTTTTCCCGTTCGCACTATTGCAAACTAAAAAAAAAAAAAAAAAAATGCTCTCAGTTTTCATGGAACGGTCTTTGTATATATAGTGTTTCCCAATCACTAGCCCACGGACCGGTATCTGTCCGCGAGGAACGAGTGAATTTATTTATTTTTATTTTGAATCGAAATAAAGTAAGGAATCTAGATCTAAAACTTTTTGAACCCCTTCGCGGAAGATTAAAGGAAGCTTGGATCGCACATCTCTTCACAGAAGATCTGAACTCCTGCAGGCTAACTCACCAGGAAAACGATAGCTTTGGTAAACATCTTTCTGGTATCGATATTCAGATCCAAATCTCTGACTCAGTTTTGGGGTATTATGGGGAAGGAATAACCAAGTTTCAGCGACAAAGCTCTGAAATTATCGGTAAATTTTTCGACCTCGAAGTAATTGCGAGAAAACCTATTCAGCCGTTTCGCAAATCAGAACGAAGTACAGAAACATAATGGATATTAATATTGCATTGCGCCTTGCAGAAACTACCTTGGAACCACGTCTCGAGAAGATTATTCCGAAGCAGCAGCAACAGACGTCGCATGGACCCCAGGAAAAATGATATTAAAGGTAAGGAGAATATTGTGGTACATTGATAATGGATTGCACTTATTAATCAGTAAATAATATTAATGGATTAAATGATATTCACTTCAAGTAGGTGACACAGAATAATCTGGTATATAAATTATGGATTGCGCGCAGTGATCATTATAGTATAAAATTTTTTTTTATTTTTTTTTTTTGATTGGGGGTTTAACGACGATCACGAGCAGCTCATTGGGCTATGAGCAGTCGCCCGTCCCTAATTTAGAGCCACTGACTCCAGGAAAGAGCCCCGCACGGGGATAACTGGTTTTCCAGTTATTTGGGGAGCAGCGCCCCCGGCCCGAGCTGACCTTGTGACGGGTCATCATCTGATGTCATGCCACCGCTTGATTTTTATTTTGGTGCTATTGGTGTTTGCAGGGACGGCTGTTCATCCAGCTGTTGGGAGTCGCGGCCCCACGATCCCGAGCTGGTCTTGTGTCTCGCTTTTTCGTTTTTATTTATTTTCTCCACTGGCTAGTTGCCCGTGTTGTATACTTTACCTAATCGCTACCACGTTATGCACTAACACCCCGGTCTTGTGGTTTTGTTACTCTCCACCACTAACTGTATTATATTAACCGCTCAGTTCGTAGGTTGCTGAGATTCCGTTTAGGTTCCCTGCCAGGATTTGTGTTCTTTGGATTTTTTTTTTTTTTTTTTTTTTTTTTAGCTGGTTTGGGTGCTAGACCTACCTGCATGTTTGCCGCGTGCGGAGACCCGTGAGGCGGAAATGGGATGTCTGGCGGCTGAGGTCGCAGGAGACCGGTTAAGTGCCTCCTGTGTACCAACACTCCTCTTCGACCCCGGCTTCGCTGTAAACGGGAGGCTAGAGCCTAACCCACCTCTGGTCAGAAGTCTTGTACCAAGTTGTGTGCAGGGCTTTAGCGGCTTTTTGTCGTATTGCACGGCAGGGTGAGCCCGGGGGCTGTGGGATCATGCCAAAGGCGTTGGCATGACGGTACCCGGAGGCCGAAGTGTCCGCCGAGTGCGTGTGATCACAGCCAACGGACTATATTTGCAACTAAGCTCTAGAACTGTGTCTTGCGTCATGTGTTTGGCTTGCGGACCTCCAGTTCTCCCCTGTTGGGCTCGATTGTGGGCGGAGTACGTTGCTGATGAATTTTTTCTTACTCCCATGGGGAAACATAAACCCTCCTCAAAATTTAAAAAACAACAGAATATGGTGATTGATCAGGGCCAAATTTGCCTCAACCACCTCCCACACATAACACACTGAAGAGAACTTTCGTTGAAAAACGACATCACCGCGACGTATCTTTAGATCCAGGTGTTGAGCCGTCAGCTCAGAAACGTCGCATTACACTTGCAGATTCGATACCTCAAGCTACTTTTCTCGTCATTTCTTCTACTGACCAGATGTTGAAACTTTCCTCAAAGTCTCCTTTTTTCATCTCGAAGGCACTTGCGGGTGTTGCTGGCTCTTTGAAGTCAGTGAAGAAGCTACGCTCTGGTGACCTGCTTGTGGAAACTTGCACTCTCTCTCAGAGCAAATCTCTTCTGCAGTTGACCAGACTTCAGGATATTCCAGTTCAAGTGACGGCACATCCGTATCTCAACACCTCCAAGGGAGTCATTTCTGAGCCCGACTTGTTGGTCTGCGATGAAGATGAACTTGTGTGTGAACTTGCTGATCAGGGTGTCATAGCTGCCCGACGCATGACTTTCAGGCGCGATGGCGCGCTGATCAAATCACGAAATGTTATTTTGACTTTTAACAGCCCGAAGGTACCTACTGAAATAAAGGCTGGTTACTTGTTATGTGCAGTTCGTCCTTATATACCAAATCCTCTACGCTGTTTTAAGTGCCAGAGGTATGGACATTCCCAGCGGTCCTGTAACAGTGTTGCGAGGTGCGCCAATTGTGGTTCCCGCGACCACGAAGGGACTGGATGCACTTCAGAACCCTGCTGTGTAAACTGTGGTGACTCCCACGCTGCTTATGCCAGGTCCTGTTCGAAGTGGAACGACGAGAAGGCGATCCAGCGCCTCAAGACCCTGGAGGGCCTCTCGTACCCTGCTGCCAAGGCCAAGTTGGGTATTCCCAACAACCGACAGCGTACTTTTGCCGCAGTTGTTCAGTCTCAGCCACAACCCGTGCAGCCTTTTGTTCCGCGCCCTGTAGCTCTCGCCGCACTTGCCAAGCGATCTACAGCTGAACAAGCGACACAGGTGGATTTCACCGAGCTCCAGCTTATTCGACCAGCTGCGTCTTCGCCTTCTCTTTTGAAGACGCCCGCCTCTTCCGGTTCCCAGCAGACAGCCTGCACGTGCGGAAGACCCGGCCCTCAATCCGCAAAGGTGTGCGGTGTCCATCAAACTGTCTCGGCCTCAGCGAGGTCCCCACCCTCACCCAACATTATAGAAGAACACGGGGGGAGGGAGAGTGACAGTTCGTCCCCAGCCTCTACCAGCATTGCAGAGGAACATGGGGGGGAGGAGAGTGACAGTTCGTCCCCGCCCTCTGCCAGCATTGCAGAGGAGTGTGGGGGGAGGAGAGTGACGGTTCGTCCTTTTCCATTAGTAAATATATTACTTTTAATAAACTTCATTAACTACCTTTTCTTCACTGCTTTCTTCATACTCTTTTTCAACTTTTACCAAGCCTGTCTGATCTTAATCATTTTCCACGTTTTAAAAATCTGTGGCTGATCGTTCTTTGTCTGGCGCTCTTTGGCCAAACCTGGCCCTTGCGCCAATAAAATCCAACAACCAACCAACCAACCAGGAAAGAGAGAGAGACAGTGCCGTAAGACAAACAAAACATCCATGCCACACCGAGATTCGAACCCGGACCCATCTCTGACGAATGATCAGAAGCTATCGGTTAGACAATTACGCTAATAAGGCGGCATATATACGAAATTAAGTGCTGGAAAATGGGTTGAAGATTTTGTTTCGGCATCGCTGGTCAGCGAAAGTTTCCCCAACGTTTTGCCGGTCCGGGAATGTAGAAAGGCTGGGAACCACTGACTTATAGCATGTAATTCGAATCTACATCTTCCTACTACAGAGCTGCTGTTCTCCCAACTGAACTACGCCGGCAGACTTATAGTTGCTTTATTGTAGATGTTGTCATGCATTGCTTTTTCAGTAGTAGGTCATCTACGTTATGTCACGAAGTACGTTACCCCCCTTCCCCTCGGAAGCGTGAGGGGCTACCAAATCGAAGGTTTCAGATCAGCCGACAACCATACCCGAAGTCCAAATAATTGCAGAATAATTAATTTTTACTTAATCACGCCCATTGTGTGGAAGACTCAGCACACATATTATTCAAATCTAACGGCGAGGTGGTTTGGGCGCCGAAATGATATTTTAACCTTTTGCCGGAGATGTTTCAAACACACGTCTTCCTACTCCGGAGTGGCTGTTCTCCCAACAGAACTACGCCGAGATGCCTATCGTTTCTTCACTGTCGATTTGACTCATTCGTCACCTCATTTGTACGTCGTCTACGTCATGTGACGCAGTACGTTACAGATGAGGATTAAGGTGTAATGATAGGTGCTAATGAACTCAATGACCTATACCGTTCACTTCACCTTCTTTTTGAGTCTCTGTATTATATAAATTTGGTTTCATCCCTTTAAACGCTTCTGACATAACGGCACATTATTTCTCCCGACGAGTTTACTAAGTGGAACTAACTAGCAGTGAATCAAATGTTAATACACTGCCGAAAAGTGAAAAAAAAAAACACCAAGAAGGAATTGGCGGACGATCATGAAATTTACATATGTCAATGGGGTCGAGATTACGTAGGTGCGATGTTAATTTCGGGACCAACCGGTGAGCGCTTACGCCACAGCACGGCATAATATGCAACTTATCGTCGGCGGTATTTAAGGAGTACGGCGAAGTGAATGTAATCAGTCGTCGGCGTACGGACACGTGCAAAGACCCTGAAGAAGCTGCAATGCCTGGACATGGAAGACGTGTAGGATTTCAGCAGTTATCGGACTTTGAGCGAGGTCATCTAGTCGGACTCCGCGAGGCCGGGTGGTCGTATCGTCGTATTACGGAGCGAATTGTACGGGAAGTATCGGTGGTGGTACGATGGTGGCGTAGATGGTCCGAGGAACATTCCCACGCGAGAAGACGTGGAACCGGGAGTCACAGACGGACTGATGAGCGGACCGATCGACGCATAAGAAAAGCGGCGTTGTCAAGCAGAACATCCACTGCGACGCAAATCCGAGCTGCCGTTGCACCTGAGGTGACTGTGCGAACAATTCGCAAACGTCTACTGGATGCAGGACTACGTGCACTCGTGCCTCTGGCATGTGTACCTCTGACTCCTGCCCACCGTCAGGAATGGCTGCAGTGGTGTCGCCAACGTCTGCACTGGAGAACGCAATGGCGATCTGTCGTGTTCAGCGATGAAAGCAGATTCTACTTGGGAGCCTCCGATGGCCATATGCGTGTTCGTAGACGCACAGGGGAGCGTCTCCACCCTTCTTGCATCCGCCAGAGACACACAGGGCCTACACCTGGTCTCCTCGTGTGGGGAGCGATTAGCTATCACTCCCGTACACAACTAGTGTTTGTACCGGGTACGTTAAACAGCACCTCCTACATCAACAACATCATTCAGCCCGTTGTTGTGACATTTGTAAGGTCGGTCCATCGTGGTGTTTTCCAGCAAGATAACGCGCGCCCACACACGGCACGTGCAACGCAACATGCACTTCACGGTGTGAGACAACTTACATGGCCTGCACGTTCATCGGATTTGTCCCCCATTCAGCACGTGTGGGATTTTATGGGACAACGACTTATCCGGTCTCCACGACCAGCCACGACCATCCCCGATTTACGCGTCCAGGTTGAGGATGCTTGGAACTCAATACCCCAAACTTACATCCAACATCTGTACGACAGACTCCATGCCATAATTGCACAGTGTGACGCAGTTCATGGCGGTTCAACCTCGTACTAACCAAGTTACATGGAAATGTTATTTTTCAGTTTACCAGTAAATACAGCTGTATTTTCTCATAATGTTTTGATCACGTTATCCTCTGTATTCCGTTATTATGCTGTGTAAATTTCGGTGGTATCAGACGTCTCGTTCTTGGTGTTCTTTTTTCACTTTCCGCCAGTGTATTTTGGACACTTTGAGGGAGATAAAAAAGCTAGGAGAGTGATTTGTAAACGATAAGAGCGGAGCTCATGCGTTCACGCTACGAGCAGTTCTTTCGAGCTAATGATTTGTTAAACGCAGTAACTTTTGGGTTAAAGATTTGTTGAAAGGGAATTTAGATAACGCCTTGATACTGCGTGAAGTGCATGTCAATGCCCTTTATGGCTGTAAAGTGAATTACATTCAACGTTTGTGACACACTACAGAGGCGAAGCACATGTCGAGAGGGAAAAGTTGCAGCGATAAATTCCGTCGGTGTAGCTTAATTGGGAAAGCATCCGGATCCGGGGCAGAAGGATGCGAGTTAGTTCCCCATCACGGGTAAATGTGTGTTTTCACATCGGCTCCCGACTGTAGAAATGGATTTACTGGTTGTTGGGTTCTTCGAAAAATGTGCGATGATTCTTCCACACGTCGTCGGGAAAAATCAGAACTCTTTGTTCTACAGCGAGCTACTTCAAGCATAGTTTACGAGCTGACCCGGCACTGCAGAGGTGAAGCTACAGCGGTAAATTCAGTCGGTGTAGCTTAATTTGTTATATGGAAATATTCAACTTTAATTAAATAGTAACTTTGGTCATTTTGCGTGCGAGCGGCAGCTAGAGAAATTTACTCTCGGTTAAAAAGGAGCTTAGAACAGATTCCTTTTGAAGAAAATTCATTCTTTCGTTAACTGGGGGACACCCCACGAACAAATGGGTATCCCCTTTTCCCTCATTGTTGAAGGACACTCTCTCCTCCGTCAGGGACAGTCAGAGTAAGCAATCAACAGTCAACTTCTTACGTCAAGAGCATCTTCCTTGGAGACAGATAACGAAAGTAATGAGACGGGATAGGAGTCATAAACGAGAAGTCTTGTGGAGATTTCAAGGGGAGAAGCACGAAGGACTTTGCTCGAACACAAGACAGGGAGGAACGCTTTAGCACTGAATGAAATAGGAGGAAATTTTGGCTGGAGTTAACAGAGAGAAAGTCACCCGAAATATCCATCACCCGCTGGAAGTACATACTATTTATTCAGACTAACTGATATTTCCCCTTTTCCCCCAATCTGAAGAATAAAGATATGTGCGGACGAAATCATCTGCCATTACATTCAATTTGTTTAACTACACTATCTACCAACAAGTAAATGGACACCTGTGATAGCAAAGGAAAACGAAGTTTATTCACCTTCAATAGTTGGTGGAGCCTCCACGAACGGCGATTACAGCTTCGACCCTCCGGGGCATACTCTCAACCAGGCGTTGTACGACGGCTAGCGTTATTTTCTTCCACTCGGCTTGGAGAAGACAGGTCAGTTCCTTCACCGATTTCGGACGGTGGGGGTACCCCTTAAGTCGACGCTCCAACTCGTCCCAGAGGTGCTCGATAGGGTTAAGGTCCGGGCTCTGCGCAGGCCAGTCCATTCGATTAACCCCATTGTCACCATACCAAGCCATGGTGGACCTAGCAACACGACAGGTGGCATTGTCATCCTGAAAGTAACATGGGTCCACCCCGTAAAACTGCCACAACGTAGGAAGCGTATGGTCATCCAGTTGAGTATACCAGTAATTGCGACCAAGGGTCCCGTGCCATACCAGGAGAAACACCCTCATAGCATAATTCCACCGCCGCCGAACTTCACAGTTGGCACAATACATTCCGGCAGGAGGCATTCTCCATGCAGACGCCAAACCCAGACCCTGCCATCCGAACGGTAGAGGGTGAACCTTCTTTCGTCGCTCCAGAGAACCTGTTTCCACTGTTCAACGGTCCACTGCTGACATTCTTTGCACCACGTTAGCCGAGCAGCGCTATTGGACTTGGTGATCAAAGGCTTGTGGGCGGCAGCACGTCTATGATAACCGAGCAGATGGGCTTCCTTACGGATGGTATTCATCGAAAGAACACTCCCGGATGCCTGTTGAAACTCCTCGCGGATGTGGCCCATCGATTTGGTGCGGTTCTTCCGAATTTCTCAGGCTAGCACCCGTCGGTCTCTAACTCCCAGTTTTGTGGGTCTGCCGGGTCGGGACACATTCCGACAGTCACCTCTCATCTTCCACTTGCCAATCACGTAGGTCACTGTCGATTTTGGATACTTCAACTTGCTGGATATGTCACGTATGGATTGGCCATTTCTGTGATACCCGACGATTACACCTTTCTCGAAATCAGAGAACTCCAAACTGCGTGGCATCTTGCATGCGACTGGTTGCGTTGTTCTTTCCCACACGATATTTAACGGCGGCGGCCGTGACATGTATCAGGACCGCAGATATCGTCGACTGCAGGGGTGTCCAATTACTTGTTGGTAGATAGTATACTTATTTATTTGCTTCCCTGCTCCAATGACAGGAACCTGCAAACAACAACGATTCCTCTGACAAGTAGGCGTCCACTTCAACATTTAAAATCAGCCAAGCCAACAAATTGGGAAAGCATTCGGCTCCGGAGCAGAAAGATGCGATTTCGTATATCCCCGCCACCGGCAAATATGTATTTTCACGCGCTGTGCTACTATGATGTGCTAATTAGAGAATAAAAAGGAACATTGAAATGCAAGTACCACTTCTGATTCATTGACTGTGGACCATTTAATTTAAACACATGAAAGTGTTTAGTTAGAGATATTTGCTCATTCTTAGTTAAGTTTGCATCTGCTACAAGTAGCAAGACAAACCTAATCATAAGTCGTCAACGAGCAGCTTAAATCCTCATATATCAACAGCAAGCAACACAGCGTATTTTTACATGTGATAAGAGATGGAATACTGGTGAGCTTTAGCTATACGAGAAAGACGGACTGATAGTTTTATGTACAATAAAAGATGGAAGGAACGACTTAAGAGCTTCATGTGTAAGCAGGACGCAAATGAGATAAAGGCAGATAGCAGCGAGAGGTATACGTCCTCGTAGCTCAGTTGTTGTTTTTTTGTTTTTTTTTTTTTTTTTTTTTATTGGAGGTTTAACGACCACCGTGAGCAACTCAATGGGCTATAAGCAGTCGCCCGTCCCTAATTTAGGGTCACTGGTTCCAGGGAAGGGAGAAAGCCAGTGTCGTAAGACAAACACAACATCCATGCCTCACCGGGATTCGAACCCGGACCCCGTTCGGACGAATGATCAGAGACCATCACTTAGACCACTGCGCCACCGGGGCGGTGTAGCTCAGTTGGGAGAGCGACTTATTCCGAAATGAGAGGACCCGGGTTCGACGCCCGGCGTGGACAAAAATGACGGAGAAATTTACTTCGTTATAAAGGCCTGATAAGTTTAAAGTAAAGACTCTTGGGTTTTAGAATGGAGTGATGCATTTTCGTCCACACAAAGAAAAATCCGTGTTTCAATATACTAATCTAGTTGATATGCACATCAAAACATCGATGCTTTAATGTACTAATCCAGCGCTGGAGAGAGATCTAGCTAAAAATCTTAAAGTGGTAAGTGAACTGAATGTACTCTCTTCAACGATAGATATTCAGACCTGTGACGTATACTCTAAATTAAGCTTCCGTTTTAGTTCCAGTCGTCTTATGTAAATTTTGGTTTATTCTCGTTAAGCGTTTTACAGCCTGAACGCTACATTTCCTCTATCGACGAATTTGTGTTTTGGCAACCCTGGCAGCAGGTTAGAGTGGAATTACGTGGCTGAAAGCTAAAGGTAAGAAGGAATGCAATCAGTCTTCGGGAGGCAATGCATTTATTTCGTCTGTGGGCAATGTGATTAGCTATTTAGAGTCAATAGGTTTTCGAGGCAATCTTAATTCAGATAATTTGTTAATCAACCTTTGATGCTGTCAATACCGACATACAGTATGATTAATCAACGAATGACATGCCTATTTTATAGTGCTCAGCTACTATATCTATTATTAAGTTACTATATTCTGTTACTAAGCTATTTCATTGGGGTGTGCTATACAACTCAGTCTTGACGAGCGTAAATAAAAGACTGAAACCTGTAGGTAAATTTTCGTTGACATTCTTAGGGCCGTTATAGTTTCTAGTGTTTAGTTAATTATTCTTGTTAATTAAGTACCATCTGTGACAAATTAAGCTGTCCGGGATTCAACTAAAGCGATTCAGCTAATTCAGTAAGCTCTAAAGTGAAGCCATTTACTTCAGCAGTTTTTAAGCTTTAACCTGAAATCAGTTTAATTCCTTACAGTGGAATTCATGTTTGGTTATTAGTTTGAACTATAAGTAATTACAAACAAATATTACTCCTATTTGCCCCACAGACGTAGAGGAACGATTTTCGCTCTATATTGTCACGTGGCTTAATTAATTCCTTTTTAATGCCGAGTACCAAAACAATGATTCGAAAAGTCATTTTAAGTGCTTTGCTGGTGTTTTTGATAAACAATATGTCATTAGAAGCGAAGCTTGTAGCTGTGACAACAGTTAGTGTTGCCACCAATTTTCTGCTCTTACTACGAGAAACGTTGCAATCGGTGAACGCTGTTTATGTTTTTGTAAGAAAATCCATTAGTGCATTTTAGGGTAGTGGGAGCTGAGAGTTGGTCACGTGATAACATCGTAGTTGTAGCTGAAAAAGAAAGCAACAGGTTGAAAAACAGTGTTCCTATGACAGTGGGAAGAGACACTGGTGGTTTTGTGACGGACGTCGTCATGCGCGGGTGTGGAACAAACACATTTATTTGTGTGTTTTGAAACGCCGAATCAAGAAATAGGATAACACTTACACAATTTTCAAAGGTGAGCAGACCATTTATGTCGGAAATAATTGCGATGTTTGCTTTTTTAAAGGAAAGATTGCAGATCCATTTAATCGCCTGCAGTAAGAAAAGGATTGTTAGCTTTCCAAACTCAGTGACTAAGGGCAGTCAGACGTTATTTATTTACATACGGGTTGTTTCCTTCTCTTTGTTTAACATAAAAAAATCTTCTGATCTCAAACTTGTTTATTAGTGATTGAATGCTGTTCTCTTTTTTCCTTTTTTTTTTTTTTTTGGTTTAGTGCTCTCTAGAGGAAATTTTTACTTCCGCATTGTCTTCTTTACTGTTCTCTGATTCAGAGGTCAAACCAGACAGTTCCGGTTCCATCCTGTGCGCTGTGTCTCAAATCTGATTCGGGGTAGAAGGCCGCCAGCGACGTAACAACACACACTAATGCAATGCAGTTTAAATAAATAATTAACACTATCTGAAGTACTTACATCTGTGTCTTCAATATTCACATCGCCTCGACCGTCTCCACTTCCCGTTCCCTAAAGTCAGAGAAAAAAAATGTCATTAGAACAAGAACCTGAAAAACAAGCGATACAAATTAAACACCGATAATACACTGAAAGAAAAATTGATTATGCACTCCGAACACAACCACAAACTAGTACTACTTCACTATAATAATGTGACCAGCAGAAACCACTTACATAAATATCACTGCGCTGTTCTCTGAGATTCAGAGGTCAGCTCCTCAAAGAAAGACAAACCGCCAGATAAATTTTAAACTGATGGAACTAGAATTTACTTACTGTTGGTGTATCAAACGTTTCCATTTACAGCGATCTTGGCACACGGCTCGAGCTTCACTGACATCCATCACACGACGCACACAAGACTTTTGTACTTTATACTCATAATCTCTTTCTCATACAGACATTCCTGACTCTGATCCTACCAAGATTTCCTGGGCCTTCCTCTACCTTTCTTTCCTTCGGCTGAAAAAATTCTGCTGGTAAGCATCTCATCCCTCATTCATTCATTCAACTTGGCCAAACCACCTAAGAATATTAAGTCTCCACTTTACTAACAACATTTTGCCTCACATTACACAACTGTAACAAATCTTCATTCCTCACATGATCAAAGCGAGTCTTGCCACAAACTCCCAGTAACGCATGTCCCCAGCAAACAAACGACTCCTTTATCTCTTCTGCAGTGCCCAGGTTTCACTGCTGTACATCGGAGTAGGAACAATTACACTTTCATTCACAGCCATTCGAGACTTCCTTGAGAATCCATCATTTCTGTGGAATCGTCCTAAAGCAGCTATGACTTTCAATGAAAAATTCACTCGCCTACTCATTTCACAATCTAATTTGTTCTCTCTGCTTCCCACATATGTAAACTCGTTCACCTGGTCAATCGCTGCGCCATTTAGACTTACCTTGCATTCAGTGCTAACAATTCCTCGCTCAAAAACTATAACTTTGGTTTTTTCCTTATTTATACTCAGTTTGAATTTCATACAAACTTTGTACATCCGGGACAACATACTCCGAAACTTACTTTTGCTCTCTGCCAACAGAATCGTGTCATCAGCATACATCAATCTGCACACACGTATATTACCAAGACATAAACCAGCACCGTCCGTTTTGGCATCACGCATGTGCACATCCATGAATATATTAAACAGCCATGGTGACATTACACAACCTTGTCTGGCTCCAGCTCCAATAGAAAACCGTTTCGATATAACACTACCTACTGGGACACATGATTTACTACCAGAAACCTTTGAAGTTTTAAAGATATCAGAATAATAGTTATGCATACCTGAGACTGTGCTGATGGGTAAATAAGGCGGCGAGAGCAAGTTCGAAAGTAGCAGATAATTGTTGTGAGGAAGAAGGGGTGATTCATCTCTGGGACTCCTAGAACGTCTGGGAAAAAAGACAGCCGCAGGAGAATATGTTACTGTAAATAGGCCGTTGAAGCTTCGCTGGTCTTCCCGCGCTGTAACGTGGGAAAAGATTGCCGCAGTAAAGAGGATAACGTCGGCGTTCTGTGATGAGGGACTTATGAAGGTTTGAGCACAGACCATTCGCACTTCACTATGTTGACGTACTCGCTGTGTCATGGTAGGAAAGCTAATTGTGACGTAGTTGGTTGCTTACCTAACCATGGGAGTATATGTACGTCTTTCATACGGAACGTGGGACGATTCTGCAGTAACACAGACGGCGACACCGTCGATTCGTATGCTAACTACTTGAGTATACAATATGCGATGGCAGTTTTCTGCGATATACAGGATGATCACAATTAAATGGGAGGTATTCAGAGCTCCCCGCAGAAAGAACTATTGGACAAATCTCAACCAAATTCGGTATACATAGTCTCCTGAGTATGCGGTTTCGATTTTCGAGAGAAAAAAGTTCGGAATTCTCCCGCTAGGGTGAAATTTGGCGCCGATGTCCCCTTAATTTGCATATTGTGTAGGTTATCTAACACATTTCGGGTATATAAAAGAGTCGCAAAGCTTTCTTCACAAATCTTCGAAAGGTGAAGATTCATGGTGCTCACTTTACCTGATCGCTTCATTCCAAGACTTCAGCAAGAAATTGCCTCAACACCACAATCTGTATGCTAGATGGTGCACCCCCTCATATGGGATTAAATGTGCAAGCCTTACTGCACCAAGACTTTTCGAACAAGAGAGTGATAAGCCGATCATTTCGAACGTCATGGCCGCGATTATCACCAGATCTAAACGACTGTGACTTTTAGTTGTGGATATACTCAAACAGCTGCGCTTATCAAGGCAATGTTCCCAACTTAGCTGTCTTAAAACACAGAATTTCACAACATGTGAGACAACTCCACTCAGGTCAGGCCGTCGAGTGTGTTGCTCAGCGAATCCAAATTTTAGAGCTTGGAGGTGGAAAACACATAGAAACTGTATCTATGATTTAATCTTTAAATTCGATAAATAGCCTATGTAATATGCAAATTAAAGGGACAGCAGTGCCAAATTTCACCCTAGCGGCCGAATTTTAAACTATATATATTTTTCAAAAATCGATTATATACTCAGGAATATATGCATACCAAATTTGGTTGAGATTTGTCCAATAGCTTATTCTACAGAGAGCTCTGAACACCTCTTTTAATTGTGATCACTTTGCATCATGGGTGCCCATATAGATTAGTTTTCAGGAGGGGCAAACAGAAATTGTAACTGCGAATAACATACACAAACACCATATGCAAATATCCCTGTGCTTTATTGCAATCTAACCCAAAGTAGTATAACTATACTAATTATCCAAATTTTTTTTTTTTTTTTTTTTGATTGAAGGTTTAACGACCACCGTGAGCAACTCAATGGGCTATAAGCAGTCGCCCGTCCCTAATTTAGGGTCACTGGTTCCAGGGAAGGGAGAGAGCCAGTGCCGTAAGACAAACACAACATCCATGCCTCACCGGGATTCGAACCCGGACCCCTTTCGGACGAATGATCAGAGGCCATCGCTTAGACCACTGCGCCACCGGGGCGGCAATCCGAATTTCTTGGCGTAAAATAGTAGAACAAAGTTTCCATGTTTTCGCACATCAACCAGATTGTTTTCTCAAGGAAGGTTTATAAAGAAAGGTTCTTCAGGAATGTAGGCAGTTTGCTGTCTACCTTTCTTGAGAAAGCCATCTGATTGATGTACGAAAGCTTGGAAACTATGATTTTTCTATTTTACGCCAAGAAATTCAGATTACTAATATAGTAATATTTTGAATATAGTTGGTGTAGGGTTCCTAATCATTAATTGTAATCTAACCGTCTTCAATACACTCTCCGCACATAAATTTCATTGTAAACCACAAGACCCAAAAACTACTTAAAATAGATGGATAAATGAAATTAGACAGCGTTTTAGTGCAATAAGGACATTTCTATGTCGTTCTTTTGATCATTTTGGCGACATGCGTCATGAAACCCCAGAAATTATTCAACTGGTCATCAAGAATAAAACAAATGTCTTCGAGGCAAATTTCTAGGGAAATTTTCAAGAGATCTTTGTCCAGTAGGTAATATTTGCGGCAGAGGATGATACACAGGGTGATTGTAAACTCTTTCAACAAAACAAGAGGGGTGATAGTACACATCAAGACGAAAAATATTTGCAATGGAACCTAGGACCGCATTCCACTCCTAGTGCCAGAAAAGAGCACGTTCGAAAAACGTCCAGCAGGCACACGGAGTTCCAACCAGAGCAAGAGAAGCACAAGATGCAAATCAGGTGAAATGAACACGTGCGTAGACGATGAGGAGCAAACATTTGAAAACACCAGGCGAACCCGTTCAGCGATATTACCGTGCGAACATCACATGAGAATGATTGTCTGGTGAGACCTTACCTCTTGCCAGAACGTCTGACCGGGGCAGTGTACCATGTATTCCCGGAGCAAGTGCTTCCCAGTCTGTTGCAGGATGTTTCGCTCACCACACGGATGGACATGGGGTTTATGCATGATGGGGCACCAGCACACTTTGCCATCGTGGACCGATACTTCCTAAATGAGACATATCCCGGACGGTGGATTGGACGCGGTGAACTTGTGGCTTGGCCTCCACGCCCCCCGGACTTTAATCCACTGGACTTCTTCTTCTGGGGACACATGAAAACATTGGTGTACGAGACACCTGTGGACTCCCTGGGAGATCTCGTTGCGCGAAACACTGTTGCCGCGGACAAGATCAACACCACACCGGGAGTCAACGAGAGGGTGCGATAGTCCTTCATTTGGTGGTGTGGGTTGGGCAACGACGCCCTTGGACGCCAGTTTGAGCAGCTCCGTTGAGTCCTTCTCTGATGCGAATGGAATTCTGCAACTCATAAATGTCTCTTGTTTTCACTGTTAA
This sequence comes from Macrothele yani, assembly GCA_039090855.1. NCBI lineage: Eukaryota > Metazoa > Arthropoda > Arachnida > Araneae > Macrothelidae > Macrothele > Macrothele yani. Next base: position 112,333,914 of record CM077013.1, on the reverse strand, counting down.
AGGCTCAACGTGGATATGTAGCTTTACTCTTTTATGGCACTAGAAGTGAAATACGATCGTAGATTCTATTGCAAATATTGTTGGTCTTGATGTGTACTATCACCCCTCTTGTTTTGTTGAAGGAGTTTACAATCACCCTGTATTAATTTCTTCGCCTTTCATACTTCCTCATACTGTACGTACGTACGCTGTTCTCCAACATGTAATGGGAGATTTCGTTATTACTTTGTACTGTAAATCTCCTCTTTTTCTACTGGAAATTCCCAACGTTTCTCCTACTTCTTCATTATAAACGCGCATCCAGAAGTTCAGAAAAATTTGCAATCAGAATTAGTGTTATAGCAAAAGTCTCTGTTGCACCTTCTAAGGATAGAAAGGACATGATCTGATTTCCAGGGGAAGGATGCCCCCTCTTGCCCTCTTATATGGAAGCTCATGCCCTGTATGTCTGAAAAAGAAATTCTGGCAAATGACAGCCACGCAAAAACCTGAACCCAAAGTCGTCAGTAATTCTAGAAGATGAGTAAGAATTATGAAGAGTACCTTACTTCCTTTTCTGAGAACTCCCCACCCCCCAAGCTCTTTCCACTATCATTATTTTTCTCATTAAACCAGGGAATTAAAAAGAAAACACCTAGTGTTAGTCTTCCTTAATGATTCGTCATCGTGCGTATTGTCACAATGGCAAACGATCTTCTGTAATGCTGCATCAGATTTATTTCTGTAAAGCAGAACTTCATTTCTTCTCCAAAAAAGTTCATATTCGTCTGTCATCTGATTGGGTAGACCTCAAATGCTTCGCGCTGACATTTTCGTGATAACAGCATCGATGAAAGTATCACTTGAAAAACGCCGAAACGACCAGAACATGAGCATTCTTCTTTGATTGCAGTTATTAAACTGAAAATCAAGGAAATCCTTCAGTGATACAGGACCTACGTGGCTCACCCTATGGTGTACTAAAATTCTTCGTCGAAGCACTTTAATAAAGAGAGAGAGAGAAAAAAAGGTAACTGAGAGTAATGAGAAAGTAATAAAAAGAGATCGAATGGACGACTAAATGAACAACGAGCAGCAGCCAAACGTAAAAATGCAAACGCAAGAAGAAGAAATTGTTTTCATTTCTGCGAAGTGAATTAAGATCGGAACGATAGAACTTTAACAAAAACGCAGAAATTATTTCTGCAATAAATGGAACAAAATGTGCTTTCTTTTAGTTAGCCAATGCACTAGCTGAGTGAAATCATTTATGTGGGATGCCAATATTCCTTTGCGCATGTCAATATTCCTTTGCGCATGTCTGTTTTCCTGTATTTAATCATAGAAAAATATTGAAACATACTTTGCAAGATATTATGGTTTCTTTCAAAACATCCAAACTAATTACTGCCTTTTAAAAGGAAGACTTTTTTAAGTAAAAGAAAAAGAACTCGTTAACATTTTACTGCGATAAAATTCGATTACTCAATATTACCATGGGATTGTCATGATTTTTGATACCATAAATCATGACATGCGCAAAGGAATATTGGCATCCCACATAAATGATTTCACTCAGCTAAAAGCACAAAAAGTATTGCAATTTTGCCATAGTAAATGGCCTTCCCTGGAATCAGTGGCCCTAAATTGGGGACGGGTGACTACTTATAACCCATCGAGTTTCTCACAATGGTCGTTAAACCGCCAAATAAAAAAAAATATTTGCGGCTTAGAGGAGGTTAAACAACGTGCATTTTTTGTTATTGGAGGTTTAATGAGCACAGTGAGCAACTCAATGGGCTATAAGCAGTCGCCCGTCCCTAATTTAGGGTCACTGGTTCCAGGAAGGAATAGAGCCAATGCCGTAAGACAAACACAACATCCATGCCTCACCGGGATTCGAACCCGGACACTTTTCGGACGAATGATCAGAAGCCATAGCTTAGAGCTTAGAACACTGCGCCACCGGGGCGACCGCAAATTTTCACACCTAAGTTGATATACGTTTAACTTACAATAGCAATATTGTAAAACAATGCCACTATTTCATTTCTATAGTAATGCTGTAAAACATTTAATTCCATTTTTTTTTAAATTTTATTTGGGGGTTTATTGACCATTGTGAGAGACTCGATGGGCAAAAATCAGTCACCCGTCGCCAATTTAGGTTCCACTGGTTCCATGAAAGGGAGAGAGCCAGTGCCGTAATCTGATGACTTCTACCTGCACCGTCCAATTGCGGACTTCGCAGGGAAATATGGAACTCTCTCAAACAACGTAGTGAAGGCGTTGCGAGAGCAATCCTACCAGAATCCGGCAGTCCTTCACCCAGACAGGATCGGCCCGTAGACCAGCAGTTACCTGCCACTCCCACGGGACCCCGCCCCCTTTGCCAAAGCCCGTATGTGAGACGTGCTAATAGGCAGAGGCTTTCAAATTTGCGTCTGGCTGGCAGAATTTGTCCGCCAACGCGAGTGTTTTAGGGCAAAAGCCCTTTATTAGGTCCTGGCTATATTAGTACAAGCACATTTATACACTGTAGGTTCCGTGTATATGGGTAGACACCTTTTTATTCACATACCCCCTAACAAAGAAATAATAAAATACACAGAAAAATGACACTGAAATATTTACAAATTTACTTGGCAGCACTACGGTCCGTGCTGCTAGGCGACTCTAGGGCAAGTCGTCACCCCTCTTCAATCTGCTCTATTCTTCAATGAGTACTGCTTCCTGCCTCGCCACGAAGTCTTTGACCATCTCGATGAAGCCCTGACGCGCTCTGGGATACGCTATCAAGATCGAGAGATCCTTTGTTTTCCCTATGTCGGGGGCGAGGACTTTCCTCCGACCTGCAAGAGAACTGCACTCTAGAATCATGTGTGCGACGTCTGCGGTTTGAGCCCCGCAGCCGCACACTCTGTCCCTTATCGCAAAGCGGCGAAAATATTCCGGCGAAACGCCATGACCGGTGAATATTTGGTTCAGGGACCCTTCGCATTCTAAGCGCCTGATAGAGACAAGGGTGAAGATACGGTGACACTTCCGACCCGTGTCACCCCCTTCGTCCCATCGTAACTGCCACTCCAACAACGTGGCCTTTTTAAGCTCTCCGTAAGACCAACACAACATCCATATCTCATCGGAATTTGAACTCGGACCCACTAGGACGAATGGTCAGAATCCAGCACTTAGACCACTTCGCCACCAGAGCGGCAAAGCGTGAGATGCACCTGAACCGAATGGTGCCTAAAATTTGCGGCGATCCCCAAAGAGAAATACTTCATAGCGGCCGGGTTTTACGAAAGCTAAGGCAAGACAATTCCTTTTCCCTTCCAATCTCATCAATACAGACCATAAATCTGTAAATGGTGAAAAGTGCGCACTTGTAGTCCCTCTTCTCTACTCCATGAACCAAGGCACGACGGAGAAAGGCTAATCTCTCTGACACGGACATCGTGCCACTGGGCAGGAATAAGTTACTCAAACATGTCTTTCTTAGATTCGTCGCCATTGCTATAGCCTTTTTAGCAGGCAATCACTGAGAAAGGATTAGTGTCAATCACTGCCCAAAATGACCACTTTGAATAACAAGGCTAAGGGAAAAGCAACATTTTTTGTTGCGCAGACTCACTCATTCCAGCAACGCTCGACTCACTTTTTAGGCGAATATATTCGTTCGAGTTGATTTCAACCCAATTCGCTAAATCCGAGTAAATTCGTTCCGTTCGGTTAAAGGGTGAATTTATTACAGAAAAACGAATTTCTCGGCTGATGAACTCAATAAGGAATCAGAATTAAACTCCCTAAATTCTCTTAAGATGAAACTGGGCTGTTACAGAGATTTTTTCCGGGTTTTAGGATTTCATATAAAATCTCAAAATGCAACCTTTACTCCATCTCGTGCTCCACTTTCCTTTGTCTCCACAAAGCGTGAGAGAAATTTCTCAGAGTCTGTTCCCCATTAGACACCGGATGCACGGTTATTTACTAAGACGAAATGTTGTCTATGCTTAGTATTTGCACTTTGTATGTTGAATGGAGATTAACTCTATCGCGCCTCTTTTCATGCTTTTCAGGTTTCAATTTCAATGGTGCCGACTAATGCACTAGCCCTCACATTTTACTTTGAGGCTTAAGATTTACCGAAAGCGGTGTGGTTCTTTCTCTCGGGTAACATTAGGATATGCTTAAGGGCATTTTTGGAGACAAGGGAAGGAGGCGAGGGACAGTTATCTCTAGGTTGAGGAAGCGAGTGGTTACAGAAAAGTACGACGAGGTGATTGTCCTTGGGTAAGCTGGGAGATCTTAGGTGGACCGGGAGGTCGGGGGACTTCCCGACAGCGCGAGAGATGATCGAAAGCGAGAGAGTTAGAAAATAAAGCACAACTAACGGACAACCTTTGCAGGCAATTAAATGAAGAAAAAGAATAAAAGTTTCTTAAACATATTTACGAATCGCAAGAATTATTTGCATACAATTTTACTATCATCTTCAACTATATAAGACTTAGCGACTCAACCACGCAATGTTTATGAAGTTAACAACCAGAATTAAAAGATAGCAACAAACTTGTTAACAACAAATATAAAATATTAAATACAGTGGAAAATCGGTTATTCGCCTTTCTAGGGAATGGTCTTAAAAAACGTACAAAATAAATCAAAATGGGAAGCACTGTTGTAAAATTTTGAATACCTCCAAACAGAAAAAAGAAAAAAAAACATAATTTTAGATTTTGCTGATTTATAATGTAAGACACACATACATGAATACTTTGTTTGCTACCTTAAGTCTATGTCTATTTTGACTTTTTCATTCAAATTTCACAACAAAAACTAGGTTAGGAAATTCTGTACGATTTCATATTTTCAGTATATGAAGAAAAAATCCATACCTTTGAAATAAAGGCAGTAAATCAGAATACGACTTCATTTTATAATGAATACCCCTGTTATGCAGCTTTTACTTATTTATAAGTATCGCTGTTTTCAAAGCAATTTGTTCCCCAGTTGATTCAGCATTAGTGCCGGGTAAAATATTTACTAATCTTTGCTTATTTCAATTTTTTTAATTCTGAGAAAATGGAGAACTGTGAAAGTTATTTAGTAAATTTTCGGTTGTGTCATCTATTTCATGGCTGCAAAAAAAAGCGCTGTCTCGATTCTCTCAAAGTTGTAACATACCAGGTTACGTATAAAAGAATCAAAGAACCGTGTATTTTTGATAATCTGAAATTAAAAATTTAAATTATAATTGCAAAAAGCGTATAAATGAATTACGTGTAACCAAATTGAAAAAGCTGTAGAAACTTAAGTAAAATATCGGGACTAGCTAAGAATTTCATATAATCGTGAAATACGTATAAATGGAAAATGTGTAATCGAAGTTCCATTGTAATTTGCTTTCAAAATATTTTTCATAATGTGAAATGAAGTAAAATCAATATGCAGTATAACTTGCCATTATTCCCCTAAAATTCCGTACTAATTCCAAATTAGCAACATGGCCATCAAATTTTATTTATTTCTCTAATTTTCTTGTTCGGTGCAAAGTGTTTGCCTTTAAAACCAAAATAAAAAAAAAAAAAAAAAACGCCTTCGCACAACGGTCAATGTGGTTTAAAAGTTTTCCGGTACAAAAGATCTTTTGTGATACCCAAAAAATCTTGGGCGCGGCCAAGGAGGCTGAAGATGTTCCGAGTCTCTTAACCGTAAAGTCGCAAAGTATGGAAATTTGGGGTTGTTTACTTGACGCCGATGTAGTTTCAACTGTGTATTTTGGAATTGCGTGGTTTGGGGTTGAAGAAATCGTTTTCAGTATCAAACCGGAATGAATTATACTTCATACACGAGTGAAGTTTTCAATTTTAACGTTACGTTTTGTTTTGAATTCGAACTAACGTTCACGAATTTCAATTTAAAATAATAATAGGGGGAGCCTCAAAATAATTAAGAATTTTATAAATCCAGCATTTCTTCACACATCGGCAGCAAGTTACGATGAAAACTTAGAAACCTTTGTGAAGAAAGAATGCGATTCAGCCAACACAAAATGCATTGCAATATCCTTGAAACCCACCAGCTTTAACGGCCGTCACTCGCGATTATAGGCGTAACGCAAAGTGGTACTGCTCCATTTACAAGGGCATCTCCAGATATTTTATTCTAACCTACTTGGGCACAACACAACCTAAAGGGAAGGTCCCTAATGGAAGACCCTGTGAATGCTTAAAAACAGGTAGATCTTTTTTTTACAGGTTTTTGAAACATGACCATCACCAAAAGGACGGACTGAAATGTTTTTTTTATAATTCGAGGTTTAACGAGCACAGTGAGCAGCTCAATGGGCTATAAGCAGGCACCCGTCTCTAATTTAGAGTCACTGGTTCCAGGGAAGGGAGATAGCCAGTGCCGTAAGACAAACACAATATCCATGCCTCACAGGAATTCGAACCCAGACTGCTTTTGGACGAATGATCAGAGGCCATCGCTTAGACCACTGCGCCACCGGGGCGGCCCTGAAATGTTCAACTGCAGAATGTAGTTATTTGAGGGTTACTTCATTCATACGGAATATGACATAGCACATGGTAAATATCAATATCTTACACTTTTCATAACTTCAGCATAAACATTCAGCTGTTTTGAGTTGCTCACGGTGGTCGTTAAAACTCCAATCATTTATTTAAACAGCATAACGGAATCAGAAAAGAAAATTATATAAGACGCCTTCAACAATTAGATGTCTCTAAACAGGACTTGATGATTGCATATTCCCAGTCAAAAGATAGACATGCAGACCAAAAATAAGGTAGCATTTATTGCCCATTGATGAATCTTTCATTTTAATCAGCGAATTGTATATCTTTAACAGCTCCACATCTAGAGAGGTTATCATATTATCCCTACAAAACAACACAAGACAACCTTCAGTATAGTCAGAGGGCCCCCAGGTCACTGGTGTAATGAAAGAATTTTTACCAAGAATTTTGCGAAAGCAATTTCATGTTTTTCATCAATTCAGGGGAAGTTACTTCCTTTCACAGCACTTCCCCATGTATAATATCGACGACTTTATCGCTTAAGGAACCCAACACAGAAGCAAACGACGACAACACGCATTTATCACACGTAATCGAATCCATCGTCACTAAGTGATAGATACTAAATTCAGTAGCGTTTACTCCCTTGTACGTGATGAAGTCTCTGAATGTTTTGTAGCGGAAAATCGATGTTCTACTGAATGCTTGCATTCATCACTTTGGTGAGGTATCTGTAAACAACACAGGGAGGGATAATTACGTTTTAAACGGCGATAAAATACTTAAGCTTGGCGATTAAGAAATTTTTGAAGGCTTTTAAGTTGCAATTATGCCATTCTGGTGTCGCTGGAACTTAACGGATAACGTGGCCGGCGTTGAAATAACATTGTCGACCACAATAGAACGATTTGTAAGTCAGCTCCACGTCTATCCATATACCTCTGGCACCACATTTTATCGCTCTTATAATTCTCGGCTTAATTTCAGGACCAGTGCCCTATTTCTATATCGTCATGATAAGAGAAACTATACAGCCGCCATTTGATGTACTTCCAAATTTTCCGTATACAGTGAATCGGCACCAATACGCCACTTCTATCATCTGGAAATAACTTTCCACTCAGATACCGTTTTTTGGTTATGTTCCACACCTTTAAAACCTATTCCCCTTCCACAAATGAAAAGACTATCCCGCAAGATATATCTATCACATAACACACTGTATTTTTAAGCCAGCTTGTGCTTTTTGCCACGTTAGTCGCAGAGTTGTTGTTGTTCTCTCCATTTGGTTCTCTCATCCCCTACTCATCGTAATCTTTGGTTCTCTTCTTCACTTCTAAGATTTTCAGGACACTTTTTCACTCTAGTTCTAGCATTCTGATTATTTCATAACCTTTAGCCGGCGGGAACTAATTAATTTGGGCTTAGCAAAATAGGGTGAAATCAGCTCGAACGATTATATTCGCTGTTTAAGAAATGGGCAGAACGCGGCTGGAGTGAATGTCTTCAGAGTATGTTCAGTGGTCCAAATTAGAGATGAGCAGGGGCTCGGGCTATAACAAGAGCTTGCCAGGGCCCGTACCGGGCTCAGGCGAGCCCTTGTATCAAATCTTTGACTAAACCCCGGGCCCGTACGGATCCGGGCTGAAGTTAATTTTTCCTTTTCGCGATCATGAAACGCATACAGCGTATTAAATCCGTTTATTTTTGTGGTGTAGTCATCACAAAGATTCGCCAAGCTTCCGCACTCCACTGCCAGGCTTTTTCAAGGCAATGGTAGAAATAAAAATGGTCTCTACTGAAATACCAATGGTTTGGCATGCGTTATTAAAAGATGGAAAGATATCGCGGCACACCCTATAATTGCGTGATAAAAATTCATGTAACATGCTCGTGGTGTCACCTACGTTATTTTCAGAAATCGTCTTCGTTCTTTACATGTTCCGATTCCCGGCATTTATGTCTATCAAAGCCTCTCAGTGGAGTGCGAAAGGTTGGCGAATCTTTGTGCTGACCACACCACAAAAATAAACGGATTTAATGAGCTACATGCGTTTCATGATCATTCAAGTCTAGTGTATTTAAAATAAAGTTTTCCCTTTCACTTTTTAATTAATTTTATTTAACACTGCTTACCGAATTAACTAACACAATGGGAAACGCACAACTGAGTGGTGGTTAGGCTGTAGTCTGTCTTTTGTTCTGTGCCTAAAATTCTTAATTATTGTTTATTGCGTGTTTCGTGTGCATTCCGTAGCTCAAAAATGTCTGTGAGTGTTTTAAGTAACAACTATGTATGTTTTTCCTATATACAATGAAAACTGATAGTATAAAGTTTTCTGGCGACTATAATTTAAAGTTCTGCCTGCTGCAGTATGAAAACTGGGAATTTTCGGTCATTCAGTGAAAACATGAAGGTAAGCCGAGGTAAATGAATTAACTTGATACACTTGAGAAACAAAATGAAGGAAATTGTGTTTCCTGAATATGATGCACATAATAGTAATCCTTTCTCTCTCTCTCTCTCTCTCTCTCTCTCTTTTTTTTGGGAGCGGGGGTTAAGATTAACGGGAAGCCACAACATTCTTATCTGAAGATGAAAATATAAATACGAGTAAAGTCATATACAGAACTTTATTTTTTCTTTATTCACATAGAGAAAATTTGCACAAATGTTCAGACTCGGCCGGTTATGAATAAGGATATAACGGGCCAGGGCTTTAAAAAAGGAGCACGTGCTCATCTCTAGTCCCAGTGCCACTCGAAGCAAATGAATGGTGGAACATAACAGTGGACATGTACAACAGAATCACTGGTGGAGAGTATTCCACAACGATTAGAGGCCCTCACGAGGGCTAAAGGTTGCAGCACACAATACTATATTTTTTGGAAGTGAAGATTATTTGTAGACCTACAGATGTCCAGATATTAATAGTTGGGAAGTGTAGATGAAAGTGTTTTTTAAATTTAGCTTGAGTATTAAACAGTTGAGAAGAGAGAGAGAGAGAGAGAGAGAGAGTTGCGTTTGTTTTTAGTCTTGAGAAGCTAAACTTCAGCTCTTTTCCGGTTTGAAATGGCATCTAAGGCTTCCTATGCTGCTTGAAATAGTATCGTTTAGCACGTATTAGCTGTGTTTCCTATGGTTATATATACACATACTTATTGGTACGTGAAGACGGTACCTAAACGTACACTGCTCACAAAAATTAGGAGATATCGTGATAGCGACCGTGGATGGAGAGACAGAGGCGGCGCCAGGGGTGGAGCTGGGTGGGCTACGGCCCCCTAAAACTTAGATGGCCCACCCATGTACTCACCAGGAAAAATTTGATGCCGAAAAACCTGAACGTTGTTATTGAGATTGTCAATAACGAAGAAACTTCAAGGTCCTCAAAGGAACATTTTCGAACTCAAGTATTCATTCCGGTAGTGGATAAAGTAATTAATGAATTCGAAAGACGCTTCACTGAAAACAACAGTTTTCTTCAGGGAATTAGCGCACTTCACCGAAGAAGCAGGCCGTTCTTCGACTTACCGCACCTGAAGCTTTCAGCTGAACACTACCATTGTGATGAGGAAAGTGTTGAAGTTGAAGTGAAACTTTTGCGGAAGATGATAAGACGGTATGAAGAGGAGAATCAATGAGAAATAAAGACACTCTCACATCTACTGAATCTATTTGGGGAGTATCGCCTGGCATTCCATGAGCTGTACAAATTGGTTGTTATTGTGGAAATGATACCAACATCCAGTGCTTCTTGTAAGAGGAGTTTTTCCTGTTTTCGCCGTCTCAAAACTTACCTTAGGAATACCATGGTTGATGCACGGCTTACTGACCTTGCTTTACTGGCTATTGAAAATGAACGTGTGAAACAACTTGATTTGGAATGCAGTAGTAGATAAATTTGATTCTGAGCATCAGAACGGGTGAATTCTCCTGCATTAATAAGGTAAATAACCCGTTTTTTAAACGTTATGAAGCCTTAATTATCTCAGTTGAAAGTCGCAAACTGTGCTTTTAACACCTAAATGAATGTTTTTGCTGCTTAATTAGATTTGAAGTACATAGTCTTAGTCTACATAATGAAATGAAATGCAGTGTATATTATTTGCCTTGGTGTTTGTTATATGAGGTTAGTACTTTTTGATGGCTACTTTATGCAATTCAAAAAACGTGGCCCACCCAAATATCTAGTGGTTCACCCTTCGCCCACCCAGACGAAAAAATCTAAGGCCGCCACTGCGGAGAGATATCCCAGGTACTACAGCCTTGCAATTTAACGTAGGTCCAACACTAAGCCACTGTCTTTTATTCCAGAACGACGGTGGCTCAGTGCTGGGGCTATGCTAAATTGAAAGGTTGTGATGCCTGGGATATGTTGGATTGGTGTTGGACTGGTATCGGATACATGAATCTAATACAGTCAAAAGATAGCAAAAAAGACAACACACAAGCCATTTGAGGAAACTGATGGCAATATTATGATAAACACATAACACGTGGCATTGAAGTTACAAATGAACAAATGGAGGAAAACCGTGCGTATTGACCTCTAGAAGGGTGTATGGTTACCAGCGACAAATAAAACCCTCGTACATCGGCGAGGCATTGAAAGGATGTGTTTATTCAGCAGCTAATAGAGGATTCTACCCTACTCCTCGTTGAAAGCATGTTTCGGCTGGTGAAGCGTCATGGAAGGGTACTGGCGAGCTACAATATGATTGCTCAGTGTGTCGCATGCCTGCTGAATGGAATCGAGGCTCCAAGAGCGCGATGGACAGATCATAAGCTAGATGCTCTCTTCCTGAAGTATGTTTTCCATCCTCTAGGCTTGATCAAGGCGTGCGTTGTCATCCATTAACAGGGCCGTGTCCTCAATTGTCGCTCCATAGTTCGCATGACCTCATCTCGATATATGACCGCAGCTAGGGGTACATTCGGGATGACGGAAAGGTCTGTACGTCTGCCCGTGCTAATCCCACCCACACTATAATTTTACCATCACTGAGGGCATTTGTTTGCTGCAAGGATGTTAGATTATCCCGTGTTTCTCGTTTAAGTCAGAGAAAGACACGACGACTATCGGAAAGGATGCTGAAGCGCAACTCATCCATTAAAAGAGTGGAACGATACTGTTCATGGCGTGTAAACCACGAGAGACTTCACTTAACTCTGTACGGGCTGTGCAGAGAAAGAAATGCACACCATCGGTCACCAGGCTTACACTCCTCTTTGGTGGAGCTACCTGAGTATGGTTTGTGTTGATATACGTCGTCCTATGGACTCAGTAAACTGGGATTGTAGTTCAGCAGCTTTTCGGCGGAATTGCCTATACGAGCCAGTACACCCAAATACTGGTAGTGCTAGTCACTGTTTCGGCCTCCTGGAAACGCCCCAGCACGGAGGCGGGGGATTCCAGGAGGCCGGAGTCTCCTGAAGACGGAGTTTACTGGTTGAAGCTTTGAGACACCTCAACCACATCGGACTCTATCTCCCGTGTCTGGCAAGCTTCCGATTCTGATGCAACGCGTTGATGAGACGTCGTTCAATAAAACGTAGCTGCCACTTCATACTTAACAAGAACAAATCATCAAGCGTGATACCTATAGTCAATCTGCTTTGAATGAGCAATTCAGAGATTGACCTTTCATCACAGACTTGCAAACTCCTTGATTTTTCCTTCATTTGATGTTGACATAGCAATAAACACTATTTTTTTAAGTAGAGTATTATAATTAAGGAAGAACATCAGGTTGTGCTTAAAGTCGGAATTTCTCCGGTTTAAGTGAAAGTGTTTAAATAATAGGACAGCACTCTGAAATCAGTTCTTGGTAGAAGCTTAAATTTAACGAGAGCAAAGTTAATTTTAAATGCATTTTCAGAAGTAATGGGCTGCTACAAAGTTACAGTCCCACCGAGTTTTATTTATTTGCTTTATGTACAACATCGTGGCGTGCCGAAAAAGGTTGTTGATCTTAGCGAGCGGAGTATAGAACACCTAAGCCAACCTGGATTCTTTTCTCTAGCCGTTGTAATCTCAAAGTCTGCCTTTACGCCAATCTTGATGACTTTTTGTTCCAACAATGAATGTAAAATCCCAAAGAAAGCTAGATTCTTTTTTTTTTTTTTTTTAACTTTGCATAAATTCCGATTCTTCCTCCATTTAGCAGCTGACACAATATCCTTAAATACAACAACAGGAACAGCTACAATTCAGAGAAGCCACTTAAACGTGGTGATTAGGAGGTCTTCCAACTCTTCCACGTCGTGATTACGTCGTTTACATCATCCACCGAACGCAACAATGCTCCTGACGCTGAAACAAATCACGACGACGGCACTGTGCCAGTGAAGTCAGTGGGATTTACATTGTTTTGCTTCCTGCAGGAACAAATCACGACTTGTTCTTAATGTTCCGTTAAATACACACGTAGCAAAATAAAAATATTTCCACCGACTAGGGGGGATAGAAATACGCACTCAACGTACAACCAAAGGAAGTTACGTAAACGGTGTAAGCGAAAATATTTCATTTTCGTATAGAACGTTCGTCAAAAACTACTTATTGTTTTTGAAAGGGGTTAATGACCACCGTGAGTAACTCAATGGGAAACAAGCAACTGATCGTCCCTAATTTAGGGTGACTAGTTCCAGGAAAGGGATAAACCCAGTATTGTAAGACAAACACAGCATCCATGCCTCACGGGATACGAACCCGGGCCCCATCTCGGACACCAGCGCTTAGCACTGAGACATTATTATTACACTGATGTGCGAAAAGTCATGGGATAGAAGTATGCAATATTTTAACGGGTCCGGCCGTCGTATAAAGGCTTCGACGCATGCCATGATTTTTATCAGTTGCGAGGTGTTATCTCGTAAGTCAGGTTGAACAACCGCCAGTAAGATTATGGTAAGTCGACGTGAATTATCGGAGTTTGAACGAGGCATGGTAGTGGGCGCCAGACGGATGGGGACATTCAATTTCCGAAGTTGTGCGAACATTCAACATTCCTCGATCTACGGTGTCACGTGTGTACCGAGAATACCTCATGGAGGTATTCTTGGTACACATGTGATTACCACCCACCGTGGACGGCGCAGTGGCCCACCACGGGTTCTGAATGTCTGTGACCAGTGGCGTTTAACCAGGTTTGTCCATGCTAACAGACAAGCGACACTGGCTCAAATAACATCCACATTCAATGCAGGACGTACCAGAGACATATCCATCAGGTCAGTGCGGTTTAATTCAGCGTTCATGGGGTATGGGAGCAGAAGACCCACCAGAGTGCCTTTGTTAATACCACGATATCGGACACAGCACAGTGCCTCACCTGGGCACGTGAACACAGCAACTGGACCCTGGAAGATTGGCAACATGTGACGTGGTCCGATGAGTCACAGTACCAGTTGTTACGAGCTAATACCTCATGGAGGTATTCTCGGTACGGTATTTTACGAATGTGGTAGTCTCACTGGTAGGGTTCGGGTGTGGCGCAGACCCCATGAGGCCATGGACCCAAGCTGTCAACAAGGTACTGTGAAAGCTGGTGCTGGTTCCATACATGTGTGGAGTGTCCTTACGTGGCATGGTTTGGGTCCTCCGGTCCTCGTAAACACGATATTAACTGGTACTCGTTTTGTTGCTCTGCTGGGTGACTATTTGCAGCCCTTCACGGACTTCATGTACCCCAACAACGACGGGATTTTGCAAGCGGACCATACACCATGTTATCGGGCCCAAGTTGCCCAATATTGGTTCCAGGATCATTCTGGACAGTTCCGACGGATGATGTTGCCACCACGTTTGCCCTACATGAACCCAATAGAGCACTTATGGGACGTGGTGGAAAAGTCCATTCGCACCCAAGATCCTCCGCCTACAAATACCAGGGAACTGTGGGCGGATGTTCAGACGGCCTGGCTCAACATCTCTCCAAAAGTCTTCCGGCCACTTTTAGAAGTGATGCCACGTTGAGCTGCTGCACTTCGCCGGGCTAGGTCCTACACGATACTAGGCACGTATCCCATGACTTTTGTCACTTCAGTGCATTGCTAATTATTATCATGGAAAATAATGAAGTTCTAATTTTAAGCGAGTTTGAATATCAAGCAGACAAACACTTAGCTCATAATACACCTGATGTTACTGTGGTAGAAAAAAGAGGGCGCTCGCGGTCGTCGACTAGACAGAAACGCAGGTTCTGCTGAGTCGTTCGAGCACGGTTCGAGTCCTAGATATGGCACAAGTGGTATGCATTTCTTACGGCACAGGCTCTCTCCCTTCTATGGAACAAGTGACCCCAAATTCTAAACGAGTGACTGCTTATAGCACATTGAGTTTCTCATGGTAGTCCTTAATCCCGATACAAAAGTGGTTATTTTACGAATGTGGCAGTCTCACTGTACAGTTGAATGGAGAAACAAGAAATGTAGAACAGATCATAAAATAGTGTGATTTGCAAACAGATATTCAACACCTCTAGGAGAAACTGCTGTTCTACTAGCAGTTCGCGCATTAGGAGTAATTTCATGAAAACGGAGGGAAAACGTCTAGAAGGGATTGGAACTGAAAAAATAACAACATCACAGTTTCAAAAATCTGCACTGCTGGAAACTTGTCACATTCTACGAAAATGGCGCTTATGGCATTCGTCTGAAATGGGTCCGGGTTCGAATCCCGGTGAGGCATGGATGTTGTGTTTGTCTTACGACACTGGCTCTCTCTCTCTCTTCCCTAGAACCAAAAGCCCTAAATTAGGGACAGGCGACTGGTTATAGCCCATTGAATTGCTCACGGTAATAGTTAAACACCCCGCTCCAAACAAAACAAACAACAACAACAAAAGAATAACAACGCACTGATTCTTAAATAGGATCCGAAATATTGGTACACCAAATTTTTAATCATACACGGTAAAAAAAATTCTGAAATTTACGATCCACTTCCCGTGATTCTTTTCGTGAATTAACGAATCATATTTCTTATACAACCTTTTCCGTGAAATGATGGAAATAAGTTTGAATTTCACGGATTTTTCGCACCCCAGGAAAATTCTGCATTTTCAAAAACCTTTTCGCAATTCCTTTCTTATATTAACGGAAAATTCTGTTCTCACTTTCTCCTTATCCATATGGCGGAAAAGTTTCGGTAATAGGATCGATTCGCGGGAATACTTAAGATTCGATTAACTATTAAATTGATTGTGTGATGTATCAGTCTGTAGATTCCTTAAGACAAAAGCTATTATAGCTATCAAATTTTGCATTTAGGAGTTTTGTGAAATAATGTTATAAAACAGAATATTTCACCATTTCTCAGAGATAATTGAAAGTCTCCGTCAGTTTAAAAAGAACTTGAGTTCCAAAGTATTCTGTTACTCTGAAAAGTCACGATGGAAAAAATACGTAATTTGTAATAAGTCCACCTTAAAAAAAAATTATTACGAACGAATTCAGAAAAATAAGAGACTCCAGCAGAAAATAAAATAACTAAATGCACCCACATTAATAACAACAACAAAAATTTCATCATCGAACAATTATAGTTGTACCTTACAAGTGAGAAATCTCAACGACAATTTCTGGCACAGTAGTAAACTTTTTTTAATCATATGTAGAGGATTTGGGGAGGGAGTGTCTGATCCCAGGTCTTACACAACCCTTAGAAATGGGAAGCTAGGAGATTTGGGCTAGGGTGCTCGATAGGAAAGTGACACGGAAGCGAGGTAGAAAGGAGGAGGAAGACGCCCTTATTTATTACCGGGGGCCAGTACCCGGGGTCCGACGGCTTAACGTACCCATCCGACGCACGGCGGATATTTAGTGGATCAAGCGTTCGTACCTGCCTGCGATCGAACCTGAGGTCCTTCCCGTGGCAGTCACGAACGTTGCCCACTAGGCCACCCGCGGCCCGGCGCAGTGGTAAGACACGCGCTTCCCGTTAAGAAGATCACTTGTTTAGATCCCATTAAATGGCGAATAAAGACGATCTCGTTACGTTCAGAGTTTCTGGCTCAGAGCTAAGACACGCGTTTCCCGTTAAGAAGATCGCTGGTTCAAATCCGCCCACGAATGAGTAAAGAAGAGCTCGTTAACTTAGTACGCCAGCTCAGATTTTCCGAAGTTCAGTAAAATACGGAAAATCCCAAACGGATTTTTCTGAAATAAACGGAATTACTGATTTCAGAAATTCTGTCAAAATACTGTAGTCAGAAAAAACGAAAACTTTTAAAAAGGAAATTCCGTTAAAAGATGGACAGTTACCGGCAACTTTGCTGCAGGTTATTTATAGGAATTTTCCGTGAATACACAACACTGATCTTTCACAGTGTAGTAATTGGTGAATTGTAGATGGGATAAATAATAACGATAATAACATGGTCTTTACGCGTATTCATAATGTTCTTACTATATTTAGCAGAAGAAATCAGCCTAGTTTCTTAAAATAAGTCTCTATGTACTATAACGAAGTAAATTTCTCCGTCATTTTTATCCGCGCCAGTATTCGAACCCGGGTCCACTCATTCCGGAATAAGTTGCTCTACCAATTAAGCTACGCGGACGCTTTATTCTGATTCCTATCTGCCTTTATGTCGTGTGCGTCCTTCTGGCAGGTACGTCACATCTCCTGGTACGTTACATCATCTCCCCCTTATTTTATTTATTTTTTTTTTTTTCGAAGTGCTGCTCTTATTTTTCCTATCTCGCGGTGTGGAAATAACATCACACCATTGCGAGATTTTCAACGGTCGGGTCATCCGGATAGTTCGGGCGCCATTATAACGAAGTGAATTTCTCCGTCATTTTTATCCGCGCCAGGATTCGAACCCGGGTCCCCTCATTCCGGAATAAGTTGCTCTACCAGTTGAGCTACGCGGACATTTTATTCTGATTCCTATCTGCCTTTATGTCGTGTGCGTCCTTCTGGCAGGTACGTCACATCTCCTGGTACGTTACAGTACAAGTGGGTTTAATGACAAAAAGGGTTTAATAACGGTATCACATAGCTACAGTGGGAACCCCAGACCCACAAACAATTCCAGGTTTTCTGCTCATTACATTCTTACTTCAAGCCAAATAGGGACAGGTGAGAAATGAAGTCAAGCACTTTCACAATTTCTTTTAAATTCCGTCCTACGTGTATTCGTAAAAAAAGGATCTTAAAAAAACCTAAAAATCCCCATGTACAATAATCTCTCTCTTCTCTGTAGTGTATAGTCAATCAACAGGTATTAGGTGAATATTTTAGGATCTCCACTTACTGTAAGAAAACGATCAGAAAAGATAGGAATCGTCCGCAAAGCGATTTTTAGTCCGTATTAACTTACCAGGAAAGGATTTTTTTGTTGTTGTTTTTTTCAGCACGAGTTGATCCGCAACACTCCCATTGTGATTGATGTCTTTTGTTTCACTAAATGAAAAATTCTCACCGTATCGTGCGAAAAACTTGTGGGGGGCCGAATAACGGGGAGGGTGTGAATACAGAGAGGCGTCACAGGTGGCTAGGTTACTCATGACTGATTGTGGCATTTAAAAACTGAATCAAAAAACAAAATAGCAGATGAGACTCTGAAACACATACGCGTACTTGATTTTTTTACTTTCCGGTAATCATTATAATAACATTCTTTCCTACAACGACCAGTAAACCTGGCTAAATATATATCTCATTTCTTACTACGAAACAACAATAATTTGTTATAACAATGAATAATAATAAACATTCATTATACTTAAGGAACAATAATAAGCATACGTTTTTGCGATTGGTAAACTTCACACAGTGGCGTTAAATTAAATCGCAAATCCGTATAAAATACCAAATTATTTTCAGGAAATTATTTATAGCTGCATTCCTGTCTTTTTCTTCTTGTTCTGTTCCTTATATGTTTTTTTTTTCTTTTTTGCATGTATGTCTTATAACAAAGACATTTCCAATAGATACCAATTTGTTTTGTTGCCACATTAGTAACGAACACATTTCCAATGAAACCAACAAAGTTGCAGAAGAGGAGTAAATGCATGATTTTATCTCTTCAACTGACAATAAGCACACTTTTTCAAATGTGTGTTTGTCATACACTGAGTAGCCACTTCATTATGACCCTCCCCCCCCTCCTTCAGTACTTCCTTGGGCCACCTTTCACCTTTAATAATGCGTCGATACTTCGTGGCATGGACTCCACGAGATGTTGATAGGTGGTTTGTGGAATCTGAGACCATGCTTGATGAATAGTACTTTCCAGGAGTGTGAGATTGCAGGGTTGTGGATCCAGCTGTCTGATGGCTCGTTCAACTTCATCCCACAAATTCTCAATGGGGTTGAGATCTGGAGATTGTGGGGGCCACCTAAGCAAAGCAAACTCACCGGCATGTTCCTGAAACCAATCCTGTTCAGTACGAGCACTACGGCAGGACGCATTATCTTGGTGAAAGTAACCATCGTCATTGGGATAAACCATCCACATGACAAGATGCACATGGCCCTCAACGATGTTTAGATATGATATGCCAATCAGACGTTGATCAACACGAATTAAAGAGCCCAAAGCATACCAGGAAAACATTCCCCAAACCATAGCGTTGGCTCCACCAGCTTGAAGGGTTGTAGCAATGCATTTGGGGTACATGCTTTCGTGCTATTTCCGCCAAATTCTCACTCGGCCATCGGCATGGTGCAACTGAAAACGTGATTCCTCGGACCACATAATTTGTTTCCAATTATCGACTGTCCAATCCTTGCGCTCTTGTGCGAACTGGAAACGTTTTCTCTTGTTAACTGCAGGCAGCAAAGGCCTTCGGCAACCATATCCCATCCGATGCAGTGTACGGTGAACAGTGCGTGCATAGATCATTTGAGTGGATCCTTGATTAACATGGTCTGCAATTTGCTGCACTGTTGCCCTTCTGTTGTCTGTTACCAATCTGGACACTCTCCGTTCCACCCGAAAAGTAACTAGTCGATGACGACCACATGTTGCACGTAGAGACCCAGGTTTTTGGCGAACAGTCCAGTCTTTAAACACTTTAACAACAGCTGCTCTGGGAACATTTCACGAATGCGGCGGTTTCGGTGATACTCGCTCCATGGCTCCGAGCTCCAACAATCATCCCATGTTGGAAGTCCGTCAAATCGCATTTTTTACCCATCTCGTCAACCAAAAATCACTTCTAGTACTGTCGCAAGCACTAAGCTTTCCCTTTTTATACTAGCCTCGCCCGCTGGCAGCAACAGCGTGCAGCCATAGCTCATTTGCTTAAAACTGTCAGGTGGTCATAATAAAGTGGCTACTCAGTGTTTAAAAAGGAACCATATTCTTTACCACACAGCTGAAGTTATCTCAGTTTCAATTAATGCTTCATTCAGACTAAAATTCAAAGCCACGATTAAACAAAACATACGCATTTTTTATATCAAAGGTTTATTTTGACTCATGTTCTGTCACAGCAAAGAGTTCTTTGAGACATAAAAAAGAAAACAAATATCATACTGGAACTATGACTCATGTTCCCTGTACATATTTTTTCCTTTTGTTCCAGTCTCAATAAATACTTATATGAAAACCAAAGATGAATTTCTTTTTTTTTTTTTTTTTTGGAGGTTAACGACCACCGTGAGCAATTTGATGGGCTATAACCAGTCGACCGTCAGTAATTTAGGATCACTGGTCCCAGGGGAGGAAGTGAGCCAGTGCGGTAAGACAACCACAATATCCATGATTCACAGGAAACCTGATGCTCCGCAGTTCATTCTGCCCTGATTCTTACAAGACAGCTTTCTTTCGCTGTCGAATTATAAGAACCTTCGTCGTCTCCTCTGATGTTCACAGTACACAATGCAAACTAAAACTACATAATTGAATTGGCCAGTGAAGTAGCATACCCCTTAAACCAGAAACGAATTTTACCGAAAAATGCAGATACAGTCGTGTTAATCCTTCTGTGCCGCAACTAAGCTACCTGGGCTCTAATCCCTACACAAAACGTGTTTCCTATCAACTCAGAAACGCGCTCAGGAGGGTGAACTTCTGTGTCGGCATAAGTCTCCGGCATCTTTCCACCGATGAGACATTACATTATGAACACCCTCAGCCTAGAGAAATGAGCGCGCCTGGGGATCGAACGGTGGCGCAAGTGAAATTCATAGAGCAGTATATATACAACCCGAGGACCGGGTTTCGGTTAGTTGAGTGTTGGGAGTCAGAAAGGGAAAAGCTGCCGATTTAACGGTTTGATAGAGGACAAATTGTGACGGCAAGGCGCCTCGGAACTACCATCTTGGAAACGGCGCGAATTGTGGGTTGTTCGCGTGTCGCTGTAGTGAGTACGTATCAAAAGTGGTGCACAGATGGCCAAACTACGAACCGTCGTCCAGCCGTGCGTCGGCCGCAGCTTATTGATGCCAGAGGGGAGCAGAGACTGTCGCACATTGTTCACAGCGACCGCAAGGCCACAGTGCGACAAATCACCGGCAGCTACAAGACTGGTGATCAGGGCAATGTGTTACAGGACACAGTTCATCGCAGCCTTGCTGCGCATGGTCCTGCGTAGCCGAAGACCCAGCCGGGTGCCCCATTCTCACTGCACTTCCTCGCCGACAACGCATGAAATGGGCCCAAGATCTTCGATGATTGGAAGAAAGTGTCCTAATCTGACGAATCAAGAATCCTGGTGCATAACGTAGACGGCCGAGAGCGGATACGCCGATTACCAACGGAGACTATGGCACATGGCTGTTGGGCGGAAACAGGCAGTGGCGGCGGTGTTGTGCTGTGGGCGAAGTTTTCTTGGGACACTTTGGGCCCCATTATCCCAATAACACAATCCCTGACAGCTGTCAGGTACCTGAACATCGTTTCGGGACAAGTTCGTCCAACTGTGCTTCCGGCTGGTGATGGCCATTACCAACAGAATAATGCACCACGTCACACTGCCAGAATCGTCAAGGAATGGTTTGAGGAATATGCTGGTGACTTTCTGTTAATGCCCTGGCCTCCAAATTCACCTGACATAAACCCAATCGAAGATTTGTGGTTCGACTTTGAAAAGCGGGTTCGCGCTAAATCACGACCACCCGAAATGTATCGAAACTGGAGAATCTGCTTTTGACATTATGGCACCAGATACACCAGGATTTCTATCCCCACCTCATCGAACCGATTCCTCGCCGAGTGGCCGTTGTTTTGTGGGCTAAAGGGTGTCCTACAACTTATTAGATAGGTGGTCACAATGTAATGATCCATCGGTGTATTACCATGCTTAAGAAAAATATTGAGAAGCCCCCTCCCCTCTTCTCAACGAGTCAGGTGTGTATACCATCCAACTACAATATCCAGACGGCTCCCAGCGATACTACATCGGGATGACCAAGCGTTACTTCAGAATTAGACTCAACGAACATAAAAGAGACACAAGGGACGAAAAAGTAATCACTGACCTATCCAAAGAAGTCAAGTTCAAGTCCGCTGATCCTATGAGGGATGAGATAAAGTAATTAGCTTCCTACTACGAAAACGAAACCTTGGAGATCATTACCAACAGTGAGGCTTGCAATGATAGCGTCTCTCTGGAGTTGCAACGAGTTGGGAACCAGTTCGTCAAATAATGCTGCGCTTTTCCCCACGATACCACGTGCCTAACCAACATGCCTCCTCGTTTCATCGAATAAATATCCACATTTGCATCTATTCATAAACTGTCTAGTCAGGTCATCACGTTCATATTGTTGAAGTGTTCTATTATTCACTTTGCTGTCTACCTTCCTTGAAAAAGCCATGTGGTTGATGTGCGAAAGTTTGGAAACTTTGATTTCTATTTTACGCCAAGAAATTCGGATCAATAGTATATTTATACTGTTTTGAGTATAGTTGGTGTACAGTTCCTATTTATTATTCACAAATCTTTCGATTCAGAAGGATGCGCTTATTAAAATCTAAAATTCGCTGTCCACCCTCTAGTCATTCTTACGCATACCTCACTGTTATGAACTGTGACGTACTGCAGAGGTGAAAACATGTGTCACGACGACAAATCTGCAGCGAGACATTCTGTCCGCGTAGTTCAGTTGGGAGAGCGACTTACTCCGGAGTGAGGGGACACGATTTCGATGTCCGTCGTGGACAAACTTGTGTTTTAAAAGGACATTTCAGAAAGTAAAAACGAAAGACGAATCGTTGATATTTTTAAGCACTTCTTTTTTTCGGTACAAATTGTAATTACACTCACTATTTCTTTTTATCATTTATTTTAATTTTTTATATTAAAGGTTTAACGACCACCGTGAGCAACTCAATGGGCTATAAGCAGTCGCCCGTCCCTAATTTAGGGTCACTGATTCCAGGGAAGGGAGAGAGCCAGTGCCGTAAAACAAACACAACATCCATGCCTCACCGGGATTCGAACCCGGACCCATCACAGACGAATGGTGAGAAGCCATCGCTTAAACCACTGCGCCACCATGGCGGCTCTTTTTATCATGGGAAACCACAATAAAGAGAGATGCGGGCGCAAATCCAACACAGGAGCGACCTGCCAATAAATGTTACTGAAGGTGACACTGCCGCCCCGGTGGCGCAGTGGTCAAAGGCGCTGGCCTCTGATCATTCGTCCGTAAGGGGTCCGGGTTCGAATCCCGGTGAGGCATGGATGTTGTGTTTGTCTTACGGCACTGGTTCTCTCCCTTCCCTGGAACCAGTGACCCTAAATTAGGGACGGGCGACTGCTTATAGCCCATTGAGTTGCTCACGGTGGTCGTTAAACCTCCAATCGAAAAAAAAAAAAAAAAAAAAGGTGCCACTGAGGAATGACTAAAATCGTAACGCTTTTCCTCCGGCTTGGGGATCCACTGAAGACACTGTTTTAGAGTTCAAGTCGAGACCATCGCCTCTTTAAAACATTTACTCGTCAACAACAAATTTGTCCTAAGTTTTGAGATGGGTGTTCTAATTACACTTCCTTATGATGAATCCAAATATAAAATCTGATTTCTTCCTCTCAATCTTAGTTTCCTTGTGTACGCTTGTTAATACTTTCGTCAATTTAGCGTAATACGTATGCCATTTGCTGTTCCAATGTGTGACGTATTACAGAGGTAAAGCACGTGTCAAGACGACAAATCTGCAGCGATACATTCCCTCCGTGTAGCTTAGTTGGGAGAGCAACTTACTCCGGAGTGAGGGGGGAGGGCGGTTTCGATCACCGTCACGGACAAATTTGTGTTTTTCACAAACGATTTAGAGGGAACCCGAAGATCACAAAACAGTTTGCTATTTCTGCTTCGTAAGTACAAAAGGGATCACTACAAAAACAAAGAGCTCAGTGAAATACCCTAATCTACCATTTGCAATGAGACCAGTTATAGTGGTTAGCCTACTCGGACGCTAGCCGGGAAACGCTGGCTCGATTCCCGCTCCAGCATGACGAAATTTTCAAGTTTTCGGATATTATCTGATTTACCATTCATGTCATATTTACACCAAATAAACGGATTCACAGCTTCAAAATTTGTATTGTACAATGGTGTAATCCAGTATTTCATTCACTGATATTCTGCTCCTCCGGGCAATCACGCGAATGAATGTTAAACCTCCAGATTCGTTATATATCTTTGTAACGCCGGTTGCTACGACTAGCTAATCTTGTGATGGTTATATTCAAATTAATCGGAAACTTGGTCGTTCTGGGTGGTGTAGTGGCTAGCATACTCGGGCGCTCTCGGAGCGACGCAGGTTCTATTCACGCTCCAAGACGAGGAAATTTTCAAGTTTTCCGATATTATCTGATTTACCATTCATATCATATTTACACCAATAAACGGATTCACAACTTCAATGCTGAAGCATATCATGCGGAAAAACCGGAAGATATGTCTGGTCCATCATACCAAACTACCTGTTCTTCGAATTTGCTGTCAGAAGAAGATCTGAATTACCTTGTTCGTGATTTGGACTTATCTAAGAAGCATGCTGAACTTTTAGGTTCAAGCTTAAGGGAATGAATCTACTGAAGTGTGGTACTAGAGTTTATTTTTTCCGCAGTGACCATAATGAATTTGGCCAATACTTCTCTCAAAAAGATGGAATTGCATTTTGTAAAGATATTAAAGCAGTTATGGGGGCTCAGACATGAACACAACGTGAACGAGTGGCGTTTGTTTATTGCCCTCTCAAAAGTTAGCTTGAAAGCGGTCCTCCTTAATTACGGAAATAAATTTCCTTCTGTACTTATTTGCACATGCTAAAAACATGAAAAAGTCATACGAAAACATGAAATCGCTTTTTTATTTTTATTGAAGGTTTAACGACCACCGTGAGCAACTCAATGGGCTATAAGCAGTTGCCCCTCCCTAATTTAGGGTACTGGCTCCAGGGAAGAGAGAGAGAGAGAGCCAGTGCCGTAAAGACAAACGCAACATCCATACCTCACCGGGCCGCCCCGGTGGTGCAGTGGTCTAAGCGATGGCCTCTGATCATTCGTCCGTGAGGGGTCCGGGTTCGAATCCCGGTGAGGCATGGATGTCGTGTTTGTCTTACGGCACTGGCTCTCTCCCTTCCCTGGAACCAGTGACCCTAAATTAGGGACGGGCGACTGCTTATAGCCCATTGAGTTGCTCACGGTGGTACAAAGAGTCAGTTTCATATTTTCATTATTTGTATTGTACCCGAAGTATAAATTTTCTGTAAAACGTAAGTTCTGTTTGTACTAATATACTTTACTCTTTGCACTGTGAAACTTACAGTTGTACCATGGAATTGTAACTCCTGATTAGTGTCTTCCCTATGCCGTTGCATGTTGTGTACATATGTTGTTGTTCATTACAAGTTAATCTATAGCACTGTGATTGAGGTACTTGTTTAAGCCTAAGTAATAGTTCTTTTTGTAATTTGACAGCGTTTCACAAGAGAGATATTGCATTCAATTTGTATAGAGTTCACACCATCATTGTGGATAGATCATTTATTCGCTTATCTTTCAGATACTGAAAAGTATAAACCTTCTGCTCTTTTCTTCTTTTTTTCTCAAGATTGCTCAAAATATACATGTTTGTTTTTGCACTGTAAAATTTATAGTTATACCTTGTACTGGTGTTCACCTGTTAGAGATGGCACTATGCTGATGCACATTGAGAACATATGATGTACATAGAGTAAGTCAACCCTTCAGTCCAGTATTGTCAGTGTTATGAATTTGCTTACATTGTATATAGTGCATCCACATAATGTAAATATCTCATTGTCATTGTAAATAGGTCATCTAATTGTTTATCTTTTGGTAACTGTTAAGCACAGGCCATCTGTATCTTCCTGTCCATGTTTGCTCCAAATAAAAATTGTTGAAGCTCACGGTGGTCGTTAAACCTCCAATCAAAAAAAAAAACCTCACCGGGATTCAAACCCGGACCCTTCACGGGCGAATGATCATTAGCCAGCGCTGACACCACTGCGCCACCGGGCTTACTAGGGTTGCAGCTAGGTTACACCAAGTATTGTTTTTATGTAAGTGGGACAGTACAGACAAGCGAAATCACTAAGCTCAAAAGGAATGGCCAAAACGTACAGCACTTGCTCCAGGCAAGAAAAATGTTGTGAACAGCCCACTTGTCGTTCATCAGAATGTGTTCCTTCTTCCTTCGCACATCAAGCTTGGACTTATGAAAAACATTCTTAAGGCGATGGATAAAACATAAACTGGATTGACACCCTTGAAAAATAAATTTCCTCACATTAGTAATGCCAAAATTAAAGAAGGTATTCTTGTAGACCCTCAGATCAGGAAATTATTAAGAGATGAGAAAGTTGAATAAAGTTGAGAAAGCTGCTTGGCACAATTACAAAAGTGTCTGTATAAATTATTTGGGAAATCAAAAACTATCGCGAATTAATGGGCGACCTCGTCAGGTCTTACCAAGCAATGGGATGCAATATGTCATTAAAGTTCATTTTTCGGACTCTCACTCTTTTTCCAGAAGACATGGATGAGGACTCTCACTTTTTTTCCAGAAGACATGGGTGCGGTGAGTGACGAACATGGTGAGAGTTTCCATCAGGAGATTTCTAAAATGGAAAAGCGTTACCAAGGCAACTGGCACCCCAGAGTACGCTGGGTGACTACTAGTGGATTCTTAATTAAGAGAGAGATTCCTCAGGTAAAGTATGCAAGAAAATCAAACAAGGCTATTTTTTGAACCACAGGTTTTGTCGTTTGGATGAGAGATTTCAATGACTACGTTAATATGGAGATTTTTAGAAGTTAAATTGCGCATGACTTAGAAACCTTACCTGATAGAGAAATTTTGCAAACATACGCTACTGTTTGTAAAAATTGCAACATCAAGCAGGAACCATGCGATTCGAATGAAATTTATACCACACATTACTAATATGACTGTAAATAATTTTCAGAACAATACAACAATTTTTACCTACAAGAATCAGTATCTTGTGAAGCCTCCGCGAGCTGCAATATAAGAGACGGCGTGGCATTGAATCGAAAAGGTGGCGCAGTGGTCTAAGCGATGGCCTCTGATCATTCGTCCGAAAGGGGTACGGGTTCGAATCCCGGTGAGGCATGGATGTTGTGCTTGTCTTGCGGCACTGGCTCTCTCCCTTCCCTATAACCAGTAACCCTAAATTAGGGACGGGCGACTGCTTATAGCCCATTGAGTTGCTCACGGTGGTCCTTAAACCTCCAATCCAAAATCCAAGAATCGAAAAGGCGTTGGATGGTGTCCTGGGTAACTGCTTGCCAGGCGGCATATATGCGAATCTACAGATCATTAGTGCGGACCGCTGGAGGACGTTGATGGGCCAGTTGCCGAGTGACCA
This sequence comes from Macrothele yani, assembly GCA_039090855.1. NCBI lineage: Eukaryota > Metazoa > Arthropoda > Arachnida > Araneae > Macrothelidae > Macrothele > Macrothele yani. The sequence continues at coordinate 112,306,561 of CM077013.1, read as the reverse complement.
TATCCCAGACATGTTCAACAGGCGATATTCCTGGTGAACGTGCACGCCAGGGAAAGAAGCGGTATCTGCTGTCCTGCGAAGAGGGCTTGGACATTCCTAGCAGCGTGTGGTCGGGCGTTGTTCTGTTGGAATATAGCACTAGGAGTGCTCTGAAGGAAGGATATGACTTCTGCATGAAAAACTTTTCTGATGTAGCGGTCACTGTTGAGATTGCCCTCAAGTCGTAGCAGCCGAGATCGTGAATGGTACCCAATGGCACCCCACACCTTGGCGTTCGGCCAGTGTGACGCTCGACAATGCATGCTGGAAGAAGGCGCTCACCACAATACCACCTAATGCGTATGCGGTAATTATAGTAGTCCAAGTTGAAACGGGACTCGTCCGAAGACGCGACATGTTGCCAATCAGCACGCCATTGCCTGTATTGAAACCCCCATTCCAGTCTGAGGCGTTCAAGGTTCAGAATCAAAGAAATCCGCCTGAACGGAATGCGTGCAACCAGTCCTCTGTGCAGCAGACGGTGCCGAAATGTGGAGACAGACAATGCCACATTTGTTGCAGTGCTTCACTGCTGTGATAACTAACACTTGCGAAGATGCGGAACGGTTCGTCACTGCCATGTGATGAGGTGTCGGTCATTCCGCGGTGTCGTCACACTTCTCGGTCCACTGCCGGATTGTCTAATGCACCTGGTTCTCCTCGGTCCACTGTCGCGGCGTTATGTCCCTTCTGAGCCGCAGTGTCGCGGTACGAAAATGCACCTTCACGCAGACCAATCATTCGTTCCCGTTCAAACTCGATCGTATGGTGATATTGTGCCCTTCATCGTTGCCGAGGCACTATTGAATCCTGGACACCATTTTACAACTCGCTGATGAACTACTGGTGTGTATCTTAAACAGCCCTCTCTTCATACCCCTCATTCGGCTATCCAGAGGGCGCTTCCGGGCCCAGACATGCGCAATGACTCTGTACTTTTAATGCCACACCCTACTGCGTATATCCTGCAAGTTTTACGTGATTATCATCCTTCCTTCATGGTGTTACAATTTTAACAAACAGTAGTTTATTTGGATTCAGCATAAAAATAATCTGGTATTTTCTTTTTCGGGACGCGGAAGCATTTTTGTTGTTGTTGTTGCGCAGTGATATTTAAAAATACAGTGTTCTTACCTGTTCGTTTGATTTTTTTTATTGGAGGTTTAACGACCACAGTGAGCAACTCAATGGGCTATAAGCAGTCGCCCGTCCCTAATTTAGGGTCACTGGTTCCAGGGAAGGGAGAGAGCCAGTGCCGTAAGACAAACACAACATCCATGCCTAACCGGGATTCGAACCCGGATCAGAGGCCATCGCTTAGACCACTGCGCCACCGCGGCCCTGTTCGTTTGCATTTTCTGCGATATCTATTCCTATGCCGTTGGTCGATTGAAAAAGTGTCGAAAACAATTTTGTTCGGTTTTTCCTCGTACGTCAATTTCCGTACGACGTAAACTATAACGGATTCCACCTGGGTATGTCGAACGTTTTCCGTAATGAGAAGGGAATATTATGTCCAACAGGATGTCGCGACAGGCCACACAACCGACCGTGAATCTCAGCTCAGAAATTCGAAACAGCTGTGTTAAGAAATTGATCGATAAGATGAAACCGCGGCATCCGGATGCTTTCTCTCGGCTTGCTCTCTTTCCCTCAGCACCACTCGACTGCTACTTGACTAAGATTAACAGCGGGACGACAAAGTTAGAAGAAAGACGAATGACTTGGCATTCTTCTGTGATTTTCACGGGGAGAATTTTGGTACTAAACAGAACTCACGAAACGTAAACACGCCTTTCGCTCATTTAGTAGCAATGACAGTAACTCCATTTAAAGTGAAAAGACGTCAAGTGATGATTGAAAGTACCTCTAAGTAAGCTCTCCCTTACTTAACAGATGTTTAAGTATTTAAGTGCAGCTTTTTTTTTCAAAATGGCAAATTTTTAAATTACCGTAATTTTCGGCGTATAAGACGAAACTTTTTTCTTCAAAAGTCGGCCCTCGTCTTATACGCCACTCAATTTATCTATTAAAATTTCTCAATCATCAAAACATAAAAAGAAAAATAGAGGTAGGCTCAGTTCTGATTGAGCCGTCTGTTTGGAACCTAGGACTACGACTTGCAAATCGGAGAGTTAAAATGAGCTAGTCGAGTATTGTTTCAAAGCGTTTGTTTAATTTCTTATGGACAACACAGGTCTATGATATTAAAAGTAGCTTACATAAATTCTACAAATAATGCTGGATATATTGAGATCACAAAGCAAATCGATACACGAATTACCCAACGTGGTGGTCTGCCTTCTTGGGCTTCTTTCATACCTAATCACGTGCTCTTGCCTTTCGTTTCGATTTTCTCTACTTTTGTTTGCGTTCATCTGTGAATTTCGCGTCACTGGCGAAAATGTTAACCCGTTCACACGAAAACAATTCTTTTAAACTGTAGTTTAAATCACTGCGATATGTTCTTTATATATTTGAATACATCTCGTATTCAAATATATAAAACACTACCACGCACAGCCGTTTTGCATTCACGGTTGTCTAGATAAATCGCGATATTGTCAAAGGTGTTCACCGGTTCACAAGAAAAGAAATTTTGAAATGTTCAGTTCATTCCACTGCGAAATGTTCTTCGTATATTAGAGTAGATCTTGTCGAGAGCTTTAAAACGATACCACGCACAGTCGTGTTTCGCTCACGGTTGCCGATATAGACTGAGTCAAATGCGGCCGAACACCCAGAAATATTGCATCATCTCCCTCGCTCCATGTGTGCGGACACGTCGTAATTTTTTTTATTTGATTGGAGGTTTAACGACCTAACGACCACCGTGAGCAATTCAATGGGCTATAAGCAGTCGCCCGTTCCTAATTTAGGACTGGTTCCAGGGAAGGGAGAAAGCCAGCGCCGTAAGACAAACACAACATCCATGCCTCACCGGGATTCGAACCCGGACCCATCTCGCACGAATGATCAGAAGCCATCGCTGAGACGACTGCGCCACCGGTGCGACCACGATGTATTTGTGCAGTACGCGAATTCGACTCCATGCTGTTAATGAACATGCTAACACGATTAGTGTGCGGCACGTGTTTTTTAACGCCATAATGATTTCAATTGGGATCTAGTTTTATCGCAGGCGGTCTGCCGTAAGTCAACTCCATACTATCCGCGGAGTTAGACGTAGTCCTACATCAAAATGAAACAAAAATATTGTGCCTTAAATTTGGTCCTGATCGAGTACCCGAAACGTGTTCATGAGAAATTCTTCCGAAAGCGTACGGAACGTAGTAACTCCGGTCACTAAGAATTTCTTTAAAAGCTCTGAAATGCATATTTCCGTTATACAGAAACACCACTCAAATCACAGTGATTGATTTGGAATGGCATTTGTCATACACTAAATGCATCCCTCTCGCAATTCAAGCAAAACTTCATGAGTGGTGGTATTCACCGCTAGTTTTGTAAAGCCTCTGCTAGCTTACACCGCAGGCTCTCTCCATTTCCTAGGAGCGGTGCCCCAAATTAGGGACGGGCTAGTGCTTATAGACCTCAGTTTTGCTCAAGGTGGTCGTTAAACCCTGATGATAGAAAAAATGTGTATATGAACACTGCTCGACATGAAAATTGCCACACCATGAAGCCATGCAGGAAATGAGGCGAAACTTGAACAAATAGGTGGGAAAGGAGTAATGGAATCAAATAGGTGCGAAAGATGTAATGGAGACAAATAGGTGGGAAAGAAGAAATTTTAAACAAATAGGTGGGAAAGAAGTAATTTTAAACAAATAGGTGGGAAAGAAGTAATTTTAAACAAATAGGTGGGAAAGAAGTAATGGAAACAAATAGGTGGGAAAGAAGTAATTGTTTTCTGAAGAACTAGCTCATATCCCGTGCCATGCACGGGTTAAAAAGCTGTGACTGAAATTTTTATAACACGAATCGTAAAATACATATACATAAATACAGCGTGATTTATAAATAAGTATACAGTTTCAACGCACTATAAAACAAGAACAATGTAAGATATTTTATATTACCTGTAACAGAATTTTAGGGGAATGTTTCAAGTTTTTTTTAGAGACAGTCACAGATGTTCTATGTGTGCACTCTAAGTCACACGACACACATCGAGCCGGTAATCCATTTCCGCCCAAACGGGAGGTAAGATATCTGAATCAAGTGAAGTGATAGTGGCTGTGATACGCTGTTTTTTTACGTATCGTACGATAGCGGTGAGCTTAGTTCCGATTTCGGCCACCGGATAAAAGTAGATGGCGCTGCAAGTACTGAATGACGTCAGAGCATTGGGGACAGACGTAGCATATTATATACGAGTAGTTTATTTTTACACGAATGCGATGAGTAAGAAGACAGTACAATGTGGCCTGGAGCAATAGGTGGCATGACCGCCTTGTTGGACTATACATTCGACAAAACGGAAAAGTTTCAGGATAGTGTCCTAAAGTTTCGCTGGCCATGCGCTGTTGGTATAACTCCACAATTCATCGACATTGCTAGGGGGTCGTGCAGCGGCGTTACGTCCTCTGGCAACGACTTTCCACAAGTTTTTCATTGTTGAAAGTTTGGGGGATCGCAGGAAACCACCTAGACACCTTGTGGGCACTGTCTGTTGGTGTTGGCAGTGTGCGGGCGGGCTTTATCTTGCTGATACTGGGCATCAGGGATACCACGGAGATACGGCAACAAAACGGGTAGTAGCACCTCATCGGCCAATCCTCGTGCTGTCACTGTACCCACTCTGCGTACTAGCGCTGAATAGCTCTTGAAAATGATAGCACCCCAAACTATCAAAGCTGTACCCGAGGGGTCAGACCATTCATCCGAGATGGGCCTTGTTTTGATTCGTGTGTAAGGCATGGGTGTTGCCTTTGTTTTACGGCACTGATTGTCTCTCTCGAGCCCTAAATTAGGGACGGAGTGACTGCTTATAGCTCTACAAGTTGCTCATGGTGGCTGGGCCAGTGCTATCATTAGGCCAATTACGCAGTATCATTAGGCCAATTACGCAGTTGCTCATGGTGGCTGGGCCGGTGCTATCATTAGGCCAATTACGCAGTTGCTCATGGTGGCAGGGCCGGTGCTATCATTAGGCCAATCCTATGGCGCAGTACTAAACTTTGAGGAGCACAATTTTATACAGATCAGTTTTTAATCCATGTAAGAAATGCAACAGACAATTTACATTTCAAAAAGGTCCGGAACTTTTGGGACAGTTGCCAAATGTCAGTGGATTACGTCATTCCCCGACTGAGCAAGCAAAGACCTAATGTGACCGAGCAGCCAGAACTGGTTTGATCCAGATCCAACACGTACAGCGTATGTGTGTAGTTTGTGATTACAGGCATTCGAGGCTCTCAGTCGCGAGGGCAACGATGTTGAATTTTGAACAGCGTTCAAGTGTAAAATTTTTTGTTCTGCTCGGAAAATCTTTCGCTGAGACTTTTCAAATGATTAAGTCAGCGTACGGTGAGAGTGCAATGAGTCGAACTAGAGTTTATGAGTGGCATCGACGATTCGAAAACGGACGACAGAGTATCGAGGATGATGAGAGGTCAGGACGACCTTCAACATCCACAACGGATGAACAAATCGCCATTGTCAAAGAAACTGTTAAAAATGACCGTCGAAAAACTGTTGCAGCGATTGCAGAAGTTGCCGGCATCTCAGTTGAAAGTCGCCATGCCATTTTAACAGAGAAACTGGGCATGCATCACGAAATTGTTCCCAAAAACTTGACACAAGAAAAAATGGATGAGCGCATGCAAGTTTGCGGGGATAGCATTGATGCAGCGGATTCAGATCCCGATCTCTTGAATCGACTGATCACTGGCGATGAAATTTGGTGCTTTCTGTACGACCCCAAATCCAACCGATAGTCAAAAGTGTGGAAATCACCGTCGTCACCACGACCAAAAAAGTTCAAGGCTGACCGTTCCAAAGGGAAAGTCTTGTTAACAATTTTCTTCGATTGCAAGGGGGTCGTACAACAAGGAATTCCTTCAACATGGTCGTACAGTCACTAAAGAAGAGTACGTCAACGTCCTGAAACGTCTCAGAGAATCAGTGAGACGCAAGCGACCCGATCTTTGGAAGACCAACTCGTGGGCGCCCCATCACGATAATGCGCCGGCTCACAGATCCCTCCTGGTACCCGATTACCTATCCAAACATCACATTCCCGTTCTTCCCCAATCAGCTTATTCCCCTGATCTTTCCCCGTGTGACTTTTTCCTTTTTCCCCGGATGAAGAATTTGCTTAAGGAGAGACGTTTCTCAAGTTCCAAAGAAGTGCAACGAGCTGCAACGGAGGCACTGGAGGATGTGGCAAAAGAAGGCTTGCAATCTGCATTTAAATCTTTGTATGAGCGCTGGCAAAAATGCATAGTTGTACAGGGTAACTACTTCGAAGTAAACACCGTATAAACAGGTATTATCTGTACTCATCCTTTTTTATTGCAAAAAAAGTTCCGGAACTTTTTGAACGTACTAGCAATTATTTATAAACTCTTACGAAAAATTTCTATTCCCTGTTTTTTTCATTTATCCTTTTCATATGTTGTTTTCTTTTTCTTGTTAATAAATTGAAGTTGGCCATTTTTTTTTTTTTTTTTTTGTTGCGGGTAATTAGTCTAGGGCGCAAAATAGTCGAACACCGGCACTGCACGGCGGCAGTGCTCCCCTCTCCTCAAAAAAAAAAAAAAAAAGAAAAGAAAAAAAAAGAGAAAAGAAAGGGTTTCTCACCTACTGAGGGTTGAAAACGTTTTTGCAGTCAAGGTTTTATATTCACAAAGCATGCTATAAAAAAATCATGTGATCACCACTTTCGACTATTTGTCAGCCTCGATCGTGTTTTGAAACTTTTTAAAATGATATCGAATGCTCGAATTTATCCTACAATGCTAAGAAAAATGTTTGTCAAAAATATTTATCTGAAGATCTGAGTCGAACATGAATCGGCAAGATATAGTTTAAAATGCCTTCAATAATAAGATGCGAAGTGTTTGAGCTGTTTTTGAAGTCATTCTGGCGTAAATTCAATACAGTGCTTGAGATAAAAATGCTGTGCGGAAGTACTTGCTGTCTCTGTAGAAATATCTTGGACGAAACAGCGTCGCAACCGCTCGAGCAGACATTAAACTGGTAAATGAAACAATAAAAGGAAAGACTTAAAACGTGATACTTTTAAATATAGCCCGCTGCTATTTTAATTGTCTGCGGAGATACGCATTAAAAAAAATAGGAACTTTCTTTGGGGCAGACTCCTACAGAGACGGCAACGAACGAAAAGGGGAATTGAGCATGTCTGTCGCTTTGTTTCTGCCTGACACGTTTCTGCATTAAAATAGCAGTTAAAAAATGCAAAAGAGGAAGAACAAAAGTGTTTCCTTTCCAAGCGTTGCACACTGCTAATTGAAAAAGAAAATGCCGACACAGATATCAAAACAAATGCGCGTCACTGCCGTACATTTTTTTCTTTTTTAATTCCGTGAGGGCATTCAAAATATTTTGGCATAGCGCCATTATGCAAACCCACCAATCAACCAGATTACTCTTTGGCGACAAAGTTGTTATGTCAAGGTCTTTTTTTTTTTTTTTTACTAATTAGGAAAGCTCTCAATGAATTAGAGCAACACATTTCTTCGTTCCTTCATGGGAATTTCACTTTCATGCGGAATTCTTGATCGTAAAAATAAATAAAGACTAAACGTCGTCTTTGTTCTGTAAATGACTTTTGTTCCGCTGTTACGTAACATACTTTCAGGGCGACTTAAAACTCTGGTAGAGCACCTTTCAGAAAAGAAGAGGAAACATCTTTAAAAGAAAAAAAAAGTGAGACAGGATCCGTGTTTTTCTTGGGAAGGTGAGGGAAGGGGTCGAAGGTGAACAGAAAGGGATTTCAAAGCTAAAAAGCATGTTTATTTCTCTCTCTTTTCGAAAGGAATAAGGTGACTAGCACCGTGAGCAATACTTGAGGCTATATGCATTCATTCGTCCCTAATTTGGGGCCACCGGTTCCAGAGAACGGACACAATCATCGCAAGCAGACAAACACGCCACCCATGTGTCAGTCGCATTCGGGGCTCGAACCCGGAGCTTCAGACTAGTTGGTCAACACCGTGCAAGGATAGTAGATGACAAGTTTACGCTCATCCTACACTTCCGGTGATTTCTTTGTGACGTTACTGTCGAAATCGCCATCGTAAAACTACATAATCGCCACGTTTCTTTGTATCTGCACCATAGCAGCGTATCGTAATTATTACTCGTATAAACCAACTGGAAAAATCTTCATAAATTCTAGCAGATTTTTTAATGTTTTCAATTTTTAATTAAAAAAAATTGTGGAATGTTGCTGAGATGCTTTTCCTATTCCTCATAAAGAAAGAAATTATTATAAGACAATAATATGTCCTGCTCCGCGTTTTCCCTTCTCAATTTATATAAAAACGGGGAAAATATCCCCTTGTAACTAAATTAACATTTAGAAGTACGTATAACCGTTTTCCCGCCCTTTGCGTTAAAAAAATGTGCGGGAGCTATTTTTGAAATTTCCGTTACTAAAATTTCATGCCGCCCTAGTGGCGCAGTGGTCTAAGTGATGGCTTTTGACCATTCGTCCGAGAAGGGTCAGGGTTCGAATCCCGGTGAGGCATGGATTTTGTGTTTGTCTTACGGCACTGGCTTTCTCCCTTCCCTGGAACCAGTGACCCTAAATTAGAGACGAGCAACTGTGTAACGTACCAGGAGATGTGACGTACCTGCCCGAAGGACGCACACGACATAAAGGCACATAGGAATCAGAATAAAACGTCCGCGTAGCTCAGTTGGTAGAGTGACTTATTCCGGAATGAGGGGATCCGGGTTCGAATCCTGGCGTGCACAGAAATGACGGAGAAATTTACTTCGTTATAATGGCGCCCGAACTATCCGGATGACCCGACAGTTCAAATTCTCGCATTGGTGTGATGTTATTTCCACACCGCGAGACAGGAAAAATAAGAGAATCCCTTCTCCAGCACTTCGAAAAAAAAAAAAAATAATAAGGGGGAGATGATGTAACGTACCAGATGTGACGTACCTGCCCGAAGGACGCACACGACATAAAGGCAGATAGGAATCAGAATAAAACGTCCGCGTATCTCAATTGGTAGAGTGACTTATTCCGGAATGAGGGGATCCGGGTTCGAATCCTGGCGTGGACAGAAATGACGGAGAAATTTACTTCGTTATAACTGCTTATAGTCCATTGAGTTGCTCACGGTGCTCGTTAAACCTTCAATTAAAAAAAATTCACAAGAATCTGAATTGCTTCTGTATTTCATGTAAATGTGCTTTTGCATAAGCTTTTGTTCTGTGTTTGAGTTACAAAAATTGCTGACAAGACATCTTCCTCCATAGCTACAGTTGGATCTACAATTAACATGTTAGGACGGTGATATCACTCAGTGACGTCACGATTATTCGTCTGCGAGGAAGGGTGGGATGAGCAAATTTTACTGTCTATTAACCTTGAACATTATGTGTCTCTGTGTATCTCTCCGTCTCTCTCTCTCTCTCTGTCACTCCGCACCCACACAAGTACCAGTGTAATTCAAGAGTCATTGTCGTTGTCGTTTTCTGACAGTTAATGAGACTATGTATAAACGCATGAACGTAAAAGTTTAATCTTCAAAATGGAGTCGATCGTGCACGATGACCCATGCCATAGAAATGCCGTCTTGAATCCCTCTCCGAAAAAAATCAGTTTGGTTTCGAGGCGAAAAAGCCTTGGACGCCAAGTTCAAAATCGTGGATGTTTTGGAAGTGTTTTTCACGTAGAAGATGTGCCATAGACTGCAAAGAGCGGTAGACCGAAGGCGCAAGTTCTGGACTATAAGCAAGGTGGAGAATTAGCTCAAAAACGTCCAGTAGTTGAATTTTTCGTAGTTGACCGGGTACGATGAGCAGGAGCATTATCTTGTTGGAGGATAAATCGTTTACGGGTAATTGCGGCTTAAATCGTTTACGGGTAATTGCGGCTTAAATCGTTGCATGGTACTTTCGGTTTAAAGCGGCATACATCCGCTCCAACTGGACATAGTAAAGCTGCTCATTAATGCCTTGGCGATCTAGAACCAATTCCCAATTAAAAGAACTCTCAAAGTTCTACCATACGCATAGCATAACTTTGTGCTCAAATTGTCCCCCTTTAGGGACTGGTTCTGATGGTGACATTTTAGGATTTAACTACTGTTCTCTCATGTCAGGATCCCTGGAAAATATCCACTTTTCATCACATGTCACATTTTGCCTAAAATAACTGTCGCCCTAGAGACTTTCCAGCAACTGGTGACACATATGCACACGTCACTCAGCTGGAGCAGCAGTCAGTTCATGGGATACTTGTCACCAGCTTCTGTGCTCCTTGTCGAGCTTCTGCAGTTCGCAGGACAACTTAGGGCTGAGGAATTTCCAGCTCATTTGACAATTGTCCACTACAGCTTGAGAATTCACCGTCGAAGGTCTTCCACCACGTGCTTTGTCTTCAAAGCCGCAGTCCCTATTTTTAAACAGCTGAATCCAAGATCTTGCCATTCATTCAGACACTGTTTCTTCACTACCACAGCACAAATTTCCCTCGCTGCAGGCGCAGTGGCCTATTTGTTTAAAAAGGAAACCGTAACCGCACTCGGATTGTGTATTTTTAGTCCATAGCTTTTGACAGCAGAACATTTTCCAATTAATCACAGCAGCAAGTGCTCCTATTTATACCAACTAGACGATACCGGTCATGCGTTGTTCTTATGTGCATAACGCATGCCCACCTGGTAATTGCCTGACACAAGGCGACTCTTCAAAACTAAAATGACTTTTGAATCACCCTAATTCAAAGAAAATCAAAGTAAAGCGTGAACAAAATAAATTGTTCGGAAATTATTCTCATTTGTGACATTCATTTATTTTCTCAGCATGAGCCTAGAGTTCGGATTCCAAGTCCAGATAAAAACTTTGATGCTCTATTTGCTATTCTGTTCTGCACCTTTCATTTTCTTCGAAAACTTTTAACCCTAGATGAGGGACAGAAGATGATCTTAACCATCGACGATGTGACCGAGGCTCTGGCTAATTGCTGGAGTTGGGCCAAGGCTCAAATCACGGGTGAGGAATGAGTGGTGAATCAGTTATTTGCCGTTTTCGAAGACTGAGGCAAAGTATAACACATAAGTACTAGAAAAGCAATTTATTCATCAAAATAACTACTGTGGACATACTTCTGCGATAAAATGCTAGATCATGGGAAAAGGAAAAGTTTTGGAGGACAGTGTGCAACTCATCCAAGTTGGAGAAGTCGTATTCACGCCAAGGATTGTCAAGTGAAAGGAACAAGTGGTAGCCTGAAGGAGAGATATCTGGTGAGTAAGCTGGATGACATAAAAGCTCCCTCCCAAGTTCTTTGTAGTGTTTCTGGTCAATGAAGCGGAGTGGGCACCAGCGTTATCTTGAAGGAGCAGTATTTTTGAAAAACCACATACTAAAATTTCATTGAAATCGAACCATATTTATGCAACTATGACGCATAAGGGCAATGGAATGGATCCCGCTCCTACGTCGTGACCTTTGACCCCATTTGTCCCATTTTCAATAGGGTTCGTCCCCAACCACATACTAAAATCTCATCGAAAAAAGCGGACAGACAGGCAGACGGGCGGACGGAAAAAGCTGGAGCATATACGCTTCTGCAGCCTACGGTTGGAAAGCGTAAAAAGATACAAAGACTGCAGACAACTGAAAGAAGCATGCAGAGGTGAACGCTTGGTGTAACCAGGAAAGACAAGAAGTAGAACTCGTGGATGAAGAAAACCACAAGAGTGGAAGACATCATAATAAGAGTAAAATCAATGAAATGGCAATGGGCTGGACATGTTCCCACGAGATGGGACCTCCAATGAACAACAGAAATTTTAGACTGGATTCCAAGGAACAGGAAAAGACCCAGAAAAAGACCACGCGGGAGACTGGCCGAAGACAATCCGTTGTGGAAGACATCATGATAAGAGTAAAATCCATGAAATGGCAATGGGCTGGACATGTTCCCACGAGATGGGACCTCCGATGAACAACCGAAATTTTAGACTGGATTCCAAGGAACAGGAAAAGACCCAGAAGAAGACCACGCGGGAGACTGGCCGAAGACAATCCGTTGTGGAAGAAACTTGGGGAGACCTTCATCCAGCAGTGTGTTGATAATGATTGACAATAATTATAATATATCCGAATTTATAGTTCAAAGCAGATTTGGCCGCCCCGGTGGCGCAGTGGTCTAAGCGATGGCCTCTGATCATTCGTCCGAACGGGGTCCGGGTTCGAATCCCGGTGAGGCATGGATGTTATGTTTGTTTTTCGGCACTGGTTCTCTCCCTTCCCTGGAACCAGTGACCCTAAATTAGGGACGGGCGACTGCTTATAGCCCATTGAGTTAAACCGCCAATAAAAAAAAAAAAAAAAAAAAGCAGATTTGTCCGGGTCGGTCCGTTTCCAACTCTGGTCATAACTAGGCCTGAGTCCGAGCCCCGGATGACGTACGAGGGTTGTGTTCATCTTACCGCGTAGCTACTGCCCCCTTCCCCCGGAACCATTAGCTCCAAATCAGGGACGGACTACTGCCTGAAACCCTGGGAGTTGCTCATCGTGGTCATTAACTTTCTCCCCTTAAAATAAAAAAAAACAAAAACTTGAAGCCATTCCACCGCTGATTTACATATTCACTATTTCAAATAACATGTCTTATATTTTTACTTCTATATTTAGTGTAGTTAAAGGAAGCTCAGTGTAACTTATTTTTGTACGTGATCGCTACTTGTGCCTAAGAGGCTCTTCGAAACCAATTTTTTGAGGTGTGATCGGCATTCAAGCAAACCACTAGTGCAATAATGGTAGAACGTGACCAGTTCTACCGCAGGTAGAACGGGATTAAAGGACTGCCTTTCTATTTATTTTTTTTCCCAGGTAAAAACAACCAGTCTGTCAGCTTCAATAAAAATTTCGACTGACATTTTTGTTAATCGTGGAGACACGTGTCGCCAGGAGGCAAAGTTGTTTGACGAGAACCTGAGGCTTACGTAAATTTTTACCGCGCAACTCTGTGTGAAAAGTTGCTTTTGCCATGTTAAGGACCCCACATATACAGACTTTGCTTTTTACTTGTCTGGTGGTAGTATTGTCAAAGGCATTCGGCTGAAGAAAAGAGCTGAAAAATCTTTAGAAATCAGCAGATCCGGTTTTTCTGGATGAAATGTATACCACCTAACAAAAGTAAAGCAGAACTGCATATTACCTCAATGGTGAGGAATTAAATTACTGATACTTTGGGAGAGCGGAATCCAAAACACTAAAAACCCTCGCCTTAACCATTGTTTCATTACGCTGTGGGCATGCCTATGTGTTATTGTCGCTTCAGTGGCCCAGTAGTTAGAGACGCTGGCTTCTAAGCATTCGTCTGAGATGGGTCAAGGTCCGAATCTGGAGTGAGGCATGGGTGGTGTGGTTGTACAACGGCAATTTCTTTATTCCTTCTCTGGAGCCAGTGGCTCCGAATTAGGGTCTAGTATGTCTTCATTAAATTAATTAATCATTATGTATTCAGGACCACTATTTGCCTGAATACAGCTTCCAATTTTCTTGGAACAGATTTATACGGCTTTCGAATAGTCTCCAGTCGAATGTTGTACCATTCGTCGATCAGAACATCAGCCAATGCTTTCAAAGATCTTAATGGAGGGAATCTGCTTCACCCTCTGCTCTACCAAACTTCCCACAGGAGGTTCGATGTTATTCAAGTCAAGTGATTGCGCTGCCCAGAGCAGATGTTGAAGTTCATCTCGTTGCTTCCTCAAACCAAGACTGGACTGTTCTGGCTGTATATACTGGGCGTATTATCATCTTCAAAAATGGCATCATTGTTGGGAAACAACGTTTGGACCATAGGATGCACCAGATGACGTAGAATGTCCAAGTACTCGCTGGTCGTAACTCGATCATATAATGCAGCTGAATACCAAGATATGGCCGCCAGAATCGTCAGAGATACACTACATGCTTGACAGCTGAAACCAGACATACCGAACTGTACACTTCCTTGGGGGTTTTATATAGGCAAACCCAACCTACTGTTGAGCATAACGTAAAGGAGGTCTCATTGGATCATATCACAAGTTTTCAGTCAACAGCTGTCCAGGTTTTATGCTCATGGCACCATCTTTTTCGCATTGTAGTGTTGATTTCGGTGATTAAAGGTTTAAAAATTGCAGCTCTTCCATTGATGCTGGCTTTGTGAAGTTCTCTGAGGACTTTGTTTTGTGGAAACAGGGTCTTCCAGGTGGATATTGCGTTTTTCTGTCACTTTTGCAGCAGTAGTTCTGTGTTGTTTAGACACAATATTTGTTAGTGTTCGACGGTTCCTGTCATTCACTCAAGGTTTTTGCCCCCTATTTTTCTTCGCTGATGAAGTCTTGGCATGCTTTGTGCACGCAACCATAACCGTGCAGACTGTTACTCTTGAAACACCAAACAATTTGGCTGATATGGTTACACATGCTACTGCTGAATGGGCTTCCACGATTTGCCTTCTTCGGAAGTCTGACAAGTCACCCATTTCACCAACCGCTCGTGTGAGCCGCTGCTAAAGACAACTTGCACTACTGCAACCGAGGCGGGGCTTCCATGTTTATCAGAAGTGAATTTCAGCAGCCATTTTGCGGGATAAATAATTGGAATCATTTTCCTTCAATCCCCGCCATTTTGATTTGCTGGGTAGCGAACAGGCAAAGTACTTCTTTTCCCATGCGTCGCAGCAGAGAGGGTGTTAGATTTATAGTTTCGTCGATGTAAGAAGAATGAAACTCGACATTATTGCTTTTCCGCTGTCCCGAGCAAAGCGATCGAGGGAGAAGAGGGGGACAGCGAGGGCAATAAAAGATATTTGCGTTTTTCGGAGAGTGAAGGCGTTACCGCGTTTTCTAGGAATAGGTCGGACGAGGCGACAATTTTTTTAGAGGGTTGTTCTCCGGGAGAGAGAACACGAAACTCGGCTGGCAGAAATCGGGGAAGAAGGAGGATTTTTAGCGAGGTTCTGGCCTCGCGGGTTTGTTGGAACGGATGAGGTAAGAGGAATGAGACCTGCCGGGAAGAGATAATCAGAATTCGGTGTGCTGACAATTAGAGCGAGTAGGACACCGAGAGATTAATAAAATAATGGGAACACGAAAATGACGGACAAAAGCTTGGTGACATTCCCTGCAACATCTGAATAAAAGTCTTCTTCCTCACTGCACGAAAAGAGTTTAACAAAAGTCGATTTTTGATACCTTGTATTTTATATATGCAGAGCAAACATCAAACGAACCCTCCACACAGGGCGCTGTAGCAGAACTCAGCACCAAGCCCTGTAACACTACACTGGCATACAACCTGGATAATATACATAAGGAAAATATACACAAAAGATAATCACAACTTTTTTTGCAGTGTAGCCTATACGAATAACATTAACCCCCATAATTATGGTGTGCACATCGTTTTGTCCAACCCCTACTGTTTGTTAAACATGGGAGCATGTGGTTACCAATGTCTCAAGCTTCGAGCAAACCACGCTGAAATGCTACCTCAAAAGAGAATCTAAAATCATAACGTTAATGTCCTAGCTCTTGCTAACCCTCAAAAGAGAATCTAAAATTATAACGTTAATGTCCTAGCGCTTGCTAACCCGCAAAAGAGAATCTAAAATCATAACGTTAATGTCCTAGCGCTTGCTAACCCTCAAAAGAGAATCTAAAATCATAACGTTAATGTCCTAGCTCTTGCTAACCCTCAAAAGAGAATCTAAAATCATAACGTTAATGTCCTAGCGCTTGCTAACCCTCAAAAGAGAATCTAAAATTATAACGTTAATGTCCTAGCGCTTGCTAACCCTCAAAAGAGAATCTAAAATCATAACGTTAATGTCCTAGCGCTTGCTAACCCTCAAAAGAGAATCTAAAATCATAACGCTAATGTCCTAGCGCTTGCTAACCCTCAAAAGAGAATCTAAAATCATAACGTTAATGTCCTAGCGCATGCTAAAATAATATTTCCCAGTTCCAACAATGGCACACCAGTACAGACAGCTACGGTTGTGAACGGAGACGAATTTCTTGTATATGGCTAAAAACCTGAGAAATAGAATCACAACTCCCAAACTTTGAATGGCCACCGCAGCAGCTAAAAATTCGCCTTAAGACTGGACAAATGAGCAGATTCCTGCGATTTACAAAACCAGTCAATAGATCAATAGACTAGAGATAAATAAGCACAGGCCTGGGCTATGACACAGTGCTCATTTTTCCTGTTTTAAAAAGAATTTTTTGCTGGTATAACTAAAACAGCAAAACACGGTCAAATCTTTGATTAAAACATGGGCACTGGATCAAGTAAACATTCCCATTCACTTTTTTCAATTAATGTATTTAACACTGATAACCGAATTAACTAACGCAATGAGAAACGCTCAACTAAATGGTTAGGCTACAGTCTCTCTTCTGTTTTTTGCCTAAAATTCTTAGCCGCCCTGGTGGCGCAGTGGTTTAAGGCGATGACCTCTGATCATTCGTCCGAAAGGGGTCTGGGTTCGAATCCCGTGAGGCATGGATGTTGTGTTTGTCTTACGGCACTGGCTCTCTCCCTTCCCTGGAACCAGTGACCCTAAATCAGGGACGGGCGACTGCTTATAGCCCATTGAGTTGCTCACGGTGGTCGTTAAACCTCGAATCAAAAAAAAATTCTTAATTATTGTTTATTGGTGTTTCTCGAGCATTTCGTAACTCAAAAACGTCTGTGAGTGTTTTAAGTAACAATTACGTATTATTTCCCAGATACGATGGAAACTGATAGTATCCGCCCCCGTGGTGCAGTGGTCTAAGCGTTGGCTTATGACCATTCGCCCGTGAAGGGTACGGGTTCAAATCCCGTGAGGCATGGATGTTGTGTTTGTCTTACAGCATTGGCGCTCTCTCTCTCTTTCCTGGAACCAGTAGCCCTAAATTAGGGACGGGCGACTGCTTGTAACTCATTGAGTTGTTCACGGTGGCCGTTAAACCTTCAAACAAACAAACTGACAGCATAAAGTTTCCTGGCGACTAAAATTTAAAGTTCTTCTAGCAACAATATGAAAAATGGGAATTTTTGGTCATTCTGTGAAATCGTGGTGAGCCGAGGTACACGAATTAACTTAATATACTAGGGAAACGAAATGAAGGACATTTTGTTACTCGAATATGATACACATAATTCTTTCCCTCCATTTTTAGGGGCGTGGAGGTCGACATTAACGGTAAGCCCTAATATTCTTATTTGATGATGAAAAATATAAATAGTAGTAAAACAATGTGCAGTCAAAATCAGTTGAATAGCAACACTGGTGCATGGGCACATTTGAATTCACTCACTGTAGGTTGCAAAATCCTTTGCATCTACCCGTAAACTTCTTGAAGTGGTTCAGACTGATATTTTAAACCCGTCATTAAGTCTCAATGCAATGTATTTAAATTTCAAAAGACAGGTGTCAAGCACAATCCGTAAAATTACTGCTCTTTTATGAAGAAAAAGAAGTCCATTCATAAATGGACCCCTGTTACTTGAGTCTGTCAGAGACGACACTAGATGTCGCCACGTCCCCTTGCTCGCTTCATGTGGTAGCGATGCCTGAGACGCAAGGTTTTTTTTTTTTTTTTTTGTCTGAAATGGCTGTCAAAAGAACATTTCATGTGTTGGAGGAGCAAAAAGGTACTTCTGACAAAGAAACAAAGCAAAAAAAAACATTTCATCTTTTTCGTACACAATATAATAACATTTCTGGTGCGGAATTTTGGAATTTTTACGTCCCAGGAAAAGACTGAAGAATATCATGCTACCTAGACATCAATGACTACTTCTGGATTTTCAATCTTCCCTTATAGGATCAATTCCTTTGCCCTTCCGGTAAGGAGGTGGTATTTAAACGACCGCCGCGCAAGCTGTTAATGATTTGAGTGTGAGGTCCGGTTAGGGGATTTGCGAAAATTGGTGGAATGTTTGAACATCAGGAATGTGTATCCCTTCTGTTGTAGCCTCTCTATCCGTCATTATCACAGACGTGGGAGCTAAGTGCTTCGGAATAATTGTGAAAAGGGTAGCAGGAGATCTGGAATTTTCTGTGCACCACCTCTACGCAGAACTATTTCTTACCTGCCATCAATCCGAATGCATCAAGACTGAAGAAGGCATAATATCCGTCATTTCTTATCTACGAGGTAAAAAATCCCTTCTTTACGTAGCAGAGTGGTTATCATTTTTTTTTATTGGAGGTTTAACGACCACCGTGAGCAACTCAATGGGCTATAAGCAGTCGCCCGTCCCTAATTTAGGGTCACTGGCTCCAGGGAAGGGAAAGAGCCAGTGCCGTAAGACAAACACAACATCCATGCCTCACCGGGATTCGAACCCGGACCCCGTTCGGACGAATGATCAGAGGCCATCGCTTAGACCACTGCGCCACCGGGGCGGCAGAGTGGTTATCATATAGCGTTCGTACGAAACGAAGTGTCGGTTTTTCTTAAGAAGAAATCCCCTTTGTCCACTTTTGAAACACAAAATGTTTTTTCAATAGTCATTTCAAAAAGAAAAACTAAAAAACCGTGAGTTTCTGTCTACATAGGCTCGTGACACAAGCGAGCGAACATGGCAATATCTAGAGCCGTCGTTGATAAACTCAAGTAATGGGGTTGATTATGTAAATGAACTGATAAGGGATTAGAAAGTGCTCTCGACCTGGCTGGCCTTTCACTGCGGTTTTCATTAGTAGTTTTCAAACTTCAGCGATCTCTGCACCACTTTCTCACCTCTGCTTACCAGTCATTACATCCCCCCCCCGTAAACTTTAGTCCATTGCCTCTGAATGTATGTGAGTGGTCTAAACGATGGCCTCTGATCATTCGTCCGAAAGGGGTCCGGGTTCGAATCCCGGGGAGGCATGGATGTTCTGTTTGTCTTACGGCACTGGTTCTCTCCCTTCCCTGGAACCAGTGACCCTAAATTAGGGACGGGCGACTGCTTATAGCCCATTGAGTTGCTCACGGTGGTCGTTAAACTCCCAATCAAAAAAAAAAAAAAAGAAAGAATGTCTGTGATAATGACAATTTCGGTCCACAAAAAGTGAGTGAAAAACGCGCACTTCATCACACAACCACGTTTCAAACGACTTCTTTTCTTTTTTTTTTTTTTTTTGATTGATGGTTTTACGACCACCGTGAGCAACTCAATGGGCTATAAGCAGACGCCCGTCCCTAATTTAGGGTCACTGGTTCCAGGGAAGGGAGAGAGCCATTGCCATAAGACAAACACAACATCCATGCCTGACCGGGATTCGAACCCGGACCCCGTTCGGACGAGTGATCAGAGGCCATCGCTTAGACCACTGCGCCACCGGGGCGGCTCAAACGACTTCGTCATTTTAAAATGACCACGACTACAAAAACAGTCGCTACCTTTAACACCGCACGGTTAAAAATAAGTGGTGTGAATTCATGGAACATTTCTGAAAATGACGTGTAGCAAAGTTGCTGGTCCGTCTTTTAACGCAATTTCAGTTTTTAAAAGTTCTCTTCTTTTTTTTTCTTCTTTTTTTTTTTTTAACTTCCGTATTTACACAGATTTTCCGCAGTCAGTAATTCCGTTTACACTGCCTGACAGAGAAAATGCCACACCACGAAGACGTGAACGCAGCTCCATGCAAATTGCAAGGTGGGTGCACACGTACAAGTTATGCGAATGATTGCATTTGCAGGCCAATCGCACGAACGGCGCGCGGTGTATAAGCGGACAACTAGCCCGCGAGGCCATCAATCGAAACGTCGTCACGCCCGCGGGAAGTGAGTGCTTCAGCGGTAACCGTGTCTGGAGAACGAACAAGGGTGCCAGTGCCGTTAAGACGCCGTCGTACGCGATTTTGTCAAACCTGTGAGTTCACCAGACATTCGTACCGCCGGATTGTCTTTGCGCCGTATCGTCATCCTAGACCTTCGTACCGCCGGATTGTCTTTGCGCCGTATCGCGGCAGAAACGCAACGTCGTAAGGGGACCGGAGCACGGAGACGGACGTTCGAGCGCACCGATCGTCGCGTCCGACGTCAGGCCGTAGCGGACCCGCAAGCCACAACGGGCGACATTTTTCCGAGTATACGAGGAGGCTTGGATGCTCCGATATCGACGCGGACACTACCGAATGGAACAATGTGGTGTTCAGCGACGAATCGCGGTTCTGTCTTACCACGGATGATTGCCGTGTGAGAGTATGGAAGCGACGTGACCAACAGGCGAATTCGTCCGCCATTGTCGAGCGCCACACGGCCCGGCACCGTGGAATCATGGTGTGGGGTGCTATCAGCGCCAACAGCCGCTCACCGTTGGTACGCATTACGGGCACATTGACGGCACGCCGCCTTATTGACGAGGTGCTGCGGCCCGTGGCACTACCGTATCTGCAGGGTATCGCAAAGGCCGTTTTTCAACATGGCCGCATACCGCTCGGATCAGCCTGAAGGCTTCAGACGGTGTGAGGATGCTTCCGTGGCCAGCACGATCCCACGACCTCTCGCCCATCGAGCATCTGTGGGATACGATTGGACGTCGGTTGAGTACAGTCCCATCCCCTTAAAATGAAGATGAACTGTGGACTCGGATCAACACCACATGGCCCACGGTACCCCATGACTCTATTCGGACTCTCATTGCCTGGATACCACGTCGGATTCAACGCTATATCGCCCAAAATGGGGGCCACACTCCTTATTGATCATCCTGTATATTCGGCCACTGGAGCCTGTTTTGTACGTGACAATTCAATAATTTATTCAGGACCTACTTGACTATCTGTGTGTGCAGTTTGGTGTGGTTTTGAGCATTCCTTCATGGTGTGGCATTTTCTCTGTCGGGCAGTGTATTTCAGAAAAGACCGTTTCAGGTATTTCTATTTTCAGACAGAAATTTCGCAAACTACAACACGCTGAACATTACAGTCGTTACGCGAGAGAACTGTTTTGCTCCGGTGGTGGAGAACCGAGCCCAGGCCGTTTGGGTTGAAGCAGCACGTCTTAACCACTGAGCCAGAAAGTCATAGGAACCAAGCTCACGTTCAAAGTAAAACTGATTGAGTCATGATGATTTTTTTCATTTAATGCGACTGATTTAGTCATTTTATTTTCTATTGGAGCTTATTTTTTTAACCAGTTTATAATCATTTTATTTTTTATGTATGTCGTATTACAAAATACCAGTGACGTATATACGAGGCTAGCTGCGAAGCCCATAGAATGCACAAATAAAAGTCAATTAAATATACACAAATAAAAGCCAATTAGCAACGAACGGTATTAAGATATCTCGATGCTTTCGCTGTGAAAAAAACACACCTGCGGATTCGCTTCTTTTGACTAGGAGGGACTCCTCCGCCACTAAGAATCCCTCCTAGTGGCGGGATGGTGTCATCGTAACGCAAACAGCTCTACCAGTCAGTCTTCGCTGTTCTGATTCGAAGACCTTCGATACGATCGCCAGCTAGCGTTTCCATGGTAACATGAATGAGCGAGTGAAGTGGAATGCTTTGGCAACGGTTCGCTCAGAAAAGAGAAGACTTGGACTACATTAGTCACTCGCATGCTCCCGCCCGTAACAGTATGTGTTTCGCGAGAGTTGTTTCAGTTCTGTGAAGTGTCAATGAAATAAAATCAGAGATATTATATCTTAAATTCGTGGCTTTGTTGGATTCGAACTGTTTTGATAAATTTTGTGAAAGCTTCACTGAACATTTACTGTCAGAACTTAAAGAACTCTATGCTTCAGATTTTGATACAGCTCGACTAAAAAATGAACTAAAGGTGTTTGATTTCCTTGAATACAAAAAGAAATCAGCAAGAGACATTGCTTGTTACATAAAGTGGAATAAATTGTTGGACTTTGTGTTTAGTGAGGTGTACAAATCAGCAGACCTAATATTAAAGTTTCCATCAACAACGGCAACTGCCGAAAGAAGTTTTTCTGCATTAAAAAGAATCAAGATATATCTTAGAGCCACACAAGGATATGTACATTTGAGCAACTTGGCTGCTTTGTCAATAGAGAAAAACATCTTTTTAAATATGAAAAAGTACTCGGAAGAAACTTTTATGGAAACGTAACACTCAAGTCCACACAAAAGGAAAGAAGAATGGAGTTCATGTACAAACAAATGTTCAAATCCTAATCCTTATAATTATTTGGTATCATGTTAGGAGTACCATGTTCCTAAAATTTAGAAAAAAGTTATTTCTATTTCTTAACAATTGAAAAATAAAGTTCGCAATTTGAAAAAAAAGAAAAAGTACTGGAAACGGGGGGGGGGGGGGGGAGGGGGAGTATGTTCCTAAGATTTAGAAAAAAAATTACTTCTATTACTTAACAACTGAAAAATAAACTTCGCAATTAAAAAAAAAAAAAAAAACAGTATTGGGAGTATCTTGGGTCCGAGACCTGGGACCCGTATCTTGGGTCCCAGGTCTCGGACCTAACATACGCCACTGGAAAATACGTAATTTTTTCATCGTGATATTTCGGATCTTTTGTTGTTGTTTTTTTACTGACAATAACTTTCATGTGTTTTTAAGAAATGGTTAAATATACTGTTTGATAGTATTGTTTCACAAAACTTCTGAATATAAAATTTACTTTAAGAAATGGTGAAATATACTGTTCGATAGTATTGTTTCACAAAACTTCTTAATATAAAATTTACTCTCGATAAGCTCTATAGCTGTTCTCTTTAAGACTCTGCGGATTGATACATAAACATAATACAATCACCCAGCAGTTGCTCTGGCTTTTTAAAGTTTTCCCCAACCCGATTGCCAAATTCAATTTTCTTTCTCCAAATGTAATCTGAAGTCGCCAAATTTTTTTCTACTCTCCATTGAAATATAAAAACCATAAAAAGTAAAGTTTTCTAATAGTATAAAAACAATAGATTATAGATTCTTTACAATCAAGCAGCAATATAGTATTTTATAGATCCCGAATGCTAATTGAAAGAAATATAGACACTTATTTTCAATTTTGAATTTGTTATTACCTATAAAATTTTTAAACAAAGAATTATTGACAGGATAAATTGCAAATTAATTGAAAAATTGGGTATTACATTTTTTCTGTGGCTTGGATCTAAAAAGGCCAGTGTAAAAAATATACAGATGTTGAAAACTTGCACTTTATTACTTATGGAACTTCCATCTAATAACTATTTTCATATGAATCGTGGAACACTGGTTGATGGTTCACATCAAAAGATAAGAAATCCACAAATATGATCGCATTTAAGAGATTCCATATTAATTTTAAAAAATCCTTGGCATTACCGAAGCAAAATTTGGCATGACGTCAGAGCAAAAGAATCTTTTTTAAAGATGGGACGTCATTAAAGAAGGTAATCGCCAATATTTTCGCCAAAACGATTTTTTTTTTCGCAAATTGCGAAGAATGCGATCGGCAGCGCGACTCGTGTAACCAGTACAATAAATTAAGTACCCGGTTTCTTACGATAACACAATATAAAATAGCTGGTGCACAAAACGGGGAAGAGGAGGAGAAATATCTTGCACTACAGCAACCAAAATTCACGCGATATACTATCCACAATATCCGATCTCGCTACAGAACTTCAAAATCAAGTACTTCGAAATACTATAGAAATTTAGCAGTTAAACAACCCAAAGTATTCCCGGTGAATCTTTCCTATAATCGGAAATTTTGCGTCATATGGACACGGAAAAATGAGAACGGAGTTTTCTATTAATATAAGAAAGGAATTGAGGAAAACGTTTCCGAAAATTAAAAATTTTTCTGGCGTGCCAAAATTTACAGGGTTCTTTTTTTGTCATTTCACGGAAAAATTTGTATAAGAAATATTTTTTGTTTTGATTGAAGGTTTAACGACCACCGTGAGCAACTCAATGGGCAGTCGCCCGTCCCTAATTCAGGGTCACTGGTACCAGAGATGGGATAGAGCTAGTGCCGTAAGACAAACACAACATCCATGCCTCACTGGGATTCGAACCGGACCTCTTGCGAACGAATGATCAGAGGCCATCGCTTAGACCACTGCGCCACCGGGGCGGCGTATAAGAAATATGCTTTATTAATTCACGAAAGACACCACAAAAAGTGGCTCGTGAATTTCAGAATGTTTTTTCAGTGCGGATAAATAGAAATAGGGCGTGGTTGTTTGCTGGCATCAGTATTGCCACACCCAGAGATTGCTCTGCTAAAATTATGAAACTCCGACCAAAGAACAGCTTTACGTTGTTATCAGATGTCGTTCAAGTAGTAAAATACATTCATGTAGACTTTAACGAAAGTGATCTGATTAATAAAAAATCAAAGGGGCGCAGTAACAACTGTGCCGCAATTACAACGTAGAACTACGTCAACTGCCACTATTTCATGGCACTATCTCACTAGTTCTACGTCCTTAAAGTATTCAGTGAAGGGCAGTTGACGTTGCTACTGTGCCACTTTGACTTTTTCAGATATAAATTTTTAAGAAATAAAAGGAAAGAAATGTTTTACTTTATTTACTCAGAAGCAAATTATATACAATTCATAGTAACTAATGCTGATTATAAATTAATGTTAGTCGAAGTAGCAGGCATAATATAATCGTTGTCAATAGTTATTGCTAAAATTGTTTCTGAAGTAATCGTTCTTCAGAAACAATTTTTCAAACTCCTTAGTTGCCTTGTTATAAATTCGGCGATACTATACTGTGCAAATTAATTGGGAGAAAGTAAAAAATCACTCTTTTTTTCCCAAACTATGCTTTTATATCATTCTATGTTTTCATCATCATCATCATCATTGTCAACCATTATCAATCCACTGCTGGAGGGAGGTCTCCCCAAGTTTCCTCCACAACGGTCTATCATGTGCCGGTCTCCTCCATGTCACTCCCGCATACTTTCGAATTTCATCCACCCATCTTGCATGTGGTCTTCTTCTGGGTCTTTTCCTGTCCCTTGGAATTCAATCTAAAATTTCGGCTGTCCATCGATGGCCTGTCCTTCTGGCAGTATGTCCATCCCATTGCCATTTCAGGGATTTAACGCTGATCATGATGTCTTCCACTCTTGTCATTTTTCGGATCCACGACTTCCTCTTCTTATCTTTCCTAGTTACACCAAGCATGCACCTCTCCATGCTACTTTGAGTTGTCTGCAGCCTTTGTATGTCTCTTTTAGCTAAGGTCCACGTCTCTGCACCATACGTAGGCACTGGAAGGATGCATTGATCAAACACTTTTCTTTTAAGACGTAATGGCATATTGCTCTTGAAAATTATGCTGTTTCTTCCAAAAGCTCTCCAGGCAAGTTTTGTACGCCGATTAATTTCTTCATCAATGTGACCCTCACTTGATATCTGCTGTCCAAGATAAACGTACGTGTCTGTTATCTCCAGCTTTTCTCCATTAATCGATAAATCTTCATTTCTTGTAAAAGCATTGAACATCACTTTTGTCTTCTGAAAGTTCACTTTTAATCCCACTTCTTTACTCTTGTCAGCAAGTTCCTGGATCATACTCTGCAGCTCTGATGGGGTAGTTGCAAAAATGACTATGTCATCAGCAAAACGAAGGTGGGTTAGATAATCTCCATTAATCTTTATCCCTTTGTTTTCCCAGTTCAGTGATTGAAAGACATTTTCCAATGTCGCATTTAAGAGCTTGGGAGATATGGTGTCACCTTGTCTCACTCCTTTTCCAATGTTTATGTGTGTTGTATTTTCAAACAGCCGAATCTTTGCACTTGCATTTTCATAGATGTTATTAATAATATTAATGTACGCATCTTCAATACCGCAGGATTTCAGGGCCATTGTAACTGCTGATGGTTTCACCGAATCAAAGGCTTTTTCATAATCGATAAAAGCCATGCACAATGGAAGTTCATATTCCCTCGCTCTTTCAATTAGTTCTCTCAGTACGTGGATACGATCTATCGTGCTGTAGCCACTCCTGAATCCAGCTTGTTCTCTCGGTTGAGCCATGTCCAGTGTTACCTTTGAGCGGTGTGAAAGAACTTTAGTGAAGATTTTATAAACCACGGATAGGAGGCTGATAGGTCTGTAGTTCTTGAGATCCTCAATGTCACCTTTTTTATGTAGCAAGATCATTGTAGCGTTGTTCCAATCCTCAGGAATCTTCCCTTCATTAAGGCATCGAGTGAAAATTTGGGCGAGTACTGTTTCGATTTCTTCACTTGCTTCTTGTATGATGTCTACAGTAATTCCATCTTCTCCTGGAGCTTTTCCCCGCTTCATGTTCTTGATTGCATGTGTAACTTCTGCTGGGAGGACTGGAAGAACTCTGGTACTGGTACGTTTCATGATGTCTGGAGTACATGTATCATCCCTTTCATATAATTAGGAGTAGAAATCTTTTTCATATACACTGATAAATACCTGTATGAGTATGAAGTATGTCCTCCTTTAGCAAAAATGACCTCTTGAATTCGTTTTGGCATTGACTCCACTAATTGAGTGCACATATTTTTGACTTCATAATCGTGGAACCACACTTTTATAGCATTCGTTATCATGCGCTCTTTGGTTGTACAGTCCATTTTACCTAAACGCCTTTTCAAAATATTCCACAAGTTTTCTGTGGGATTTAAGTCTGGTGAATTTCCAGGGCAATCAAGCAAATGAATTTGATTTTCCAGCATGAAATTCTTGATCAATTTCGAATTGTGACGTGGGGCCAAGTCATGTTGAAATGTTCCGTCAAAAGTTTGCAAGAATGGAACAATCCTACGTTGTAATATTTCTACGTACTTGGATGGATTCATCATACATTGTACCTTGAACAGGAGCTAAGCTTCCAGTGCCATTTGATGTGAAAAACCCCTAAAACATCTGTTTCAGAGGGTGTTTTACAGTTTGTTTGACATGCTCAGGTCTTAAGGGTTCACAGTTGCTTCGTCTAACGACATTTGCTTGGTAACCCTGCACAAATAAATGATTTTCATCACTGAAAATTACCTTTTTCCAGTCGTCAGCAGTCCATGATTTATATTTTTTGGCCCATGCTAAACGTTTTATCTTCATTTTTGCATTCAAATATTGTTTTTTCGTTGGTAGTTCGAGTATCTTCCGGCCAACTTCCAGAAGCCTGCGGCGTACAGTTGAATCACTAACATCACAACCACTAGCCAATAAATCTCTTTGAAGGTCGGTGATTTGCCTACACGAACTGCAAAAGCGGTATCTCTCACTGTCATAGAAGTGTGATCCTTCAGAGCAATTATTTTTGCACACTTCCTTGGGGAAATATCCATTTTTCAATACACGAAAGCAACACGTACTCACAGAGAGCAAAAACTAACATCCACCTGTCACACACGAAAGCTCACAACTGAAGCTGAAGTGCCTATTTCCTGTTTAAAACCGGTCAAACCACATTCTTACTATCAAGTTCTAACAGTCACACCACCTCACAGCTGATAAAACCGGTTTACGTGGGTTTACGACACATTGCAATTCTGAGAATAAAATAGCTTGTCCCAATTAATTTGCACGGTACAGCACGTCTCGAGCCTAATGTACTCTTCTTGTTGTTGCTATTGTTCTTGTCTAAATTCAGAATGCATCTGCGGTGAAAGGTTTGTGACGTAATACATTCATTATCCAGTGAAGTTGTAAAGACATACCATGTACATTGGTATTTTATTTCGTGCTCGGTGTAAAAATTTGGATCGATGATATCAATCTCCATCTGTTCTTGCTGATCAGACTTAATTTGTGCAGTTGAAGTGGAAGGTGGTGGCTCTAGAGTCGAACTCGAGTGAAACGCCTCCTGGCGCGCAGGCTTTTGACGCTTCCTACATTCCCGTGACCTTTCGGTTAATGACTTAGCGCTTTTCGGATTCCTCTTGTTCTCCTCTAGCTGTTTCTTCAACTTTCATCGGTTCTTATAGTAATTTTTCCTGGATTTTCGCGGCATTTCTAAATTTTTTTCACAAATTTGTTTTTATCTAAAAATAAATAAATTTCAATTCCACTTTATTTCAGTTTATCACATACATCCGTTAGCTCTGACCGTCAGCTACGAAATTCGGGGCTGAGGTCATCGCCATCATTATCTATTCACTAGTTAACCTTAAAACGACGTGCGGCGATACAAAATCACGCGAAATTTAGCTTAACTTTCTAACGCTACTGTATCGAAGCGTTAAGGCGTGGAGAGTTGAAACTTATTTTGTTATAAATGGAATTCTATAAACTATCTAATGGTGTATTATTTATTATTCTACGATTATTAGTTTTGAAGATATAGGCGTTCAAAGTGTGACATGTTTTCGCTGCATCCCTGCTCCTGATGTAACACCACCAAGCGCAGAGAAAGACGTAGTTCTACGTCAAAAAGTCGATATATATTTCAACAATCTAAGCAAAATTGGTGAAATAGTCACCATGAACGTTATTTCTCGAAACGGTTGAGTTAAAAAATTGACTGAGACTTGAGATAATAAAATGTGTAAGTACTTTTTGTTTTCAAAGGAAATGTCAAGTCACAAATTCCATGTTTCCTAAGTGACAGTATGGAATTACCGGAATGCAGGTACTGATATCTAAATTCGAGGGTAGTATGCCAAAACTTTCGGAAAAAATTCTTCTCTCTGTTTTTTCACAGAATTTCATAAAGTACCATTTATAAACGTTAACTCTGAAATGAAATAAATGGAAAGCTGAAAGTCTAAATTTAGAACTTGTTATTAGGCAGTGAAAATCGCATTGTTCCGATTTAATTATATACAAAGCCATTACGTTCTTCGTAGAAGAATTTTTTCTAAAGCGTGCGCAAATTTAATGATCGTGCTTTTTGTACTTCCTTATTTGATATCTTTTTTAACAGTATCTCAAAGGGTTGATGCTCTCAATTAATCCGTTTTTGTTTCTTCAAGACTAGTTGCAAAGTTCATGTGTTTTTTACTTTCGAGCTAAATAAGTTTATACTCTGGTTTCAACAACTTTTTTTACTTGTTCGAAGCATATATATGCCCCTAAGTCAACCAATTTTTTCTATATATAAATTTAAGTACCTTATGCTTTTACTTCAGCTTCTCCTTCACCCTTTTAAGAGTTCGAACGCTCTGAAATAATTTGTCCTTTTTCTTCAGCATTAGTTGAAGAATTCATAGTATGCCCTACATCTATCCTTCTTGTTTTAGCAGTACCTATAATACAAAGATTTTGCATTTAAAATAATCCCGTCTCTGTTTCTTTTCCACAATTGTAGTTCGAGTAATCCATGCTCTAAATTCGTCTGTTCTTATACTTTTTTAACAGTAATCGAAAAAGTTAGGAGCCGTAGTGGTCAAAGGGCTGTCTTATGACCAATCGTCCGAGATGAATCTGGGTTCGAATCGCGGTGAGGCATGAACGTTGTGTTTGTCTTATGACACTGGCTATCTCCCTTCCCTGGAACCAGTGGCCCTAAATTAGGGACGGGTGACTGCTTATATCCCATTGAGTTGCTCACGGTGGTCGTCAAACCTTCAATCCCATCCCATCCCACTTTCTTCTAGGGAGCGTAAAGGTAAATTGTGTTTCCCCAAAATCTCTGCTCCTAATTAAATCTTCGATTTGAAAAATTCTTTCTGCACCGGACACATCTCCTGATGGGAAATCGTTTGCACATAATATCTAATTTTTGTAAAAAATGGTTTGGCCACCAGGTGACGTAAGTCTTAATTAATTTCCGCTTCTGATGTATTGGCAGCAAAATATGAGCTTCAAAATTCTCGATTGAAAAAAAAAGTCGTTTGTAGACCGATACTGCTCATGTCGACAAACCTTTTAGAAACATTTTCTTCTTCAAATAATGCATGGTTTCTACGCCAGGGGGCGTAGATGTATATCTTATTTTTGGCAATATCTCTACTTCTAGGAGTCCGATTTGAAAAAGTCCTTCTTTGTTGGATAGCGTTTCTAGTGTGACATGTTTTTCAAATAACTTCAAAATTTTCAAGTAAATCATAAACTTTCCCGCTAGGGGCGCAAAGGTAGATTGCTTTTCCCCGTATATCTCTACTTCTAAACCTCCGATTTGAAAAAATTCTTTCTGCACCGGATACAGCTCCTTATGGGAAATCATTTGCACATAAATTCTAATTTAAAAAATGGTTTGGCCACCAGGTGACGTAAGTCTTAATTAATTTCCGCTTCTGATGTATTGGCAGCAAAATATGAGCTTCTAAAATCTCGATTGAAAAAAAAGTCGTTTGTTGACAGATACTACTCATGTCGTCAAACCTTTTAGGAACATTTTCTTCTTGAAATAATGCATGGTTTCTACACCAGGGGGCGTAGATGTATATCTTATTTTTGGCAATATCTTTACTTTTAGGAGTCGGATTTGAAAAATTCCATCTTTGTTGGATAGTGTTTCTGATGTGAAATGTTTTTCCTATAAATTCAAAATTTTCAAGTAAATCATAAACTTTCTGCTAGGGGGCACAAAGGTAAACTGCGTTTTCTGCGTTATTTCTGCTTCTAAAACTCCGATTTGAAAAATTCTTCCTGTACCTTATACAACACCTGATGGAAAATATTTTTCATATAATTTCTAATGTTTGGAAAAGAATGGTTTGGCCACCAGGGGGCATTAGTGTTAATATCTGCTTCTGATGTATATGTAGCAAAATCTGGGCTCCTGAAAATTCGCCTAATTTTTTTTTTTTTTTTTTTTTCTTGGACCGATCTGCTCATATTGAAAAACCTTTTGAGAATATATTCTTTCTTAAATAATGCATGGTTTTCCCACCGGGGGGCGAATGTCACATCTTACTTTTGTCGGTATATGTGTTTCTAAAAATCCGATTTGAAAAATTATTTGTGTGTTGGAGATCGTTTCCGGTGCGAAATGTTTCTCATATTAATTCATATTTTTCTTAACGCACGCACAAGTCTGCAACCAGAAGATGTAAGCTCACGATTCCGTTTACAGCAAATCTGAGGGATTAAAAACCCAATAAGAAAACTTCTTTCTTCCGTCAGATACTATTGTTTTCCATACCGGTTCCATTGACTGTGAATAGCTTTGATAAATTTAATTTGCGTCAGAACGGAATCAAAAGACGTGCTTATTACACCCGAAAATTCGGTATCATCTTCCTTGGTTTTTTTTTTTTTCTTTTTGTATATCAGAGTAATGCAAAAAATAAGGTTAAAAGTCCTGTCTGTTAGGCGTCTGCTTGGTAAGATCCATCCATTTTTTTGAAGAGATGATTCCCACGAAATTACCACTGCTATCACTGTGCGTGCGGTGTCATCTCCTCCACCCTCTTTTTCTCCTTTTTTGTTTTTTGTTTACGGATTCTACAAAACGATACATCTTCTTGAGACATACTTATTTTATCC
This sequence comes from Macrothele yani, assembly GCA_039090855.1. Classification (NCBI taxonomy): domain Eukaryota; kingdom Metazoa; phylum Arthropoda; class Arachnida; order Araneae; family Macrothelidae; genus Macrothele; species Macrothele yani. The sequence goes on along the minus strand of CM077013.1, from coordinate 112,275,007 downwards.
TTCCGTCTCATGAATAACAAATAGCATGGCGCTACATGTAGCGTGAACCCTAAGTGAATAATACTTTTGACCTTACGGAGGTCCCAATTTGTGTTATAAAAAATTCCATATTAGCCCTGAATATGCGTAGTTCGCCATCAAAAAAAAAAGGAACGCGAAACTAGAAAGGCGTACATACGCATACACTCTATACGGAACTTGGTGGTTGTAACAAAACCGCAGATAAATTGTACGTCTGTGATGAATATCTTGGAAAAAGAGCCGCACGGGGATTTTGGATTTATAATGCCATATAGATGAGAGTGTGCGACCGCAGATTTATTCCCCTGAGTACCACTTATGGCATGATACATTATTATTTGTGAGCCAAGCCGACCGATTCTTGGTTTAGTCCCTTGTAATGAATGCGATCGGGGAAGTATCCCTCGGGGCGTGAAGAAATGGATGATAACCTGTTATTAAAACTCTTTATGGAAACACATTAAGTGATAATAGCAATCTTCAAGGAACATACAGAGCAAACATACGTTTCCTCGAATGTATATCCGACGAACGCGACGATACAGACATTAGAATGGATTCGTAACAGATCTGTGAAGTTTCGCAAGTCTACAGGCAACTTTTGTACCAAACATTGACATCACAAATCAGCAAAATCTTATCTATCGAGACAATTAATTTTGAACATCTCATTTATTATTTCTTACCAAAACAAAATCCTTGAAAAAATTCGAAGGCTATCGCAAAACACCTGATGCACGAATTTGTAATGCGAAAAAAATATTATCCCTGAAATAATTTCTTTACATCTATAGTATGCGTTATACTGCGCAAAAATTGAATCTCTCAAAAATGAATGACTATCATATGCGAAGTATAAATTCTCAACGCGAAAAATAAATTCAAATTTCTTTATATTCATCAAATAAACCGCTGAGCCATTACATTATGAACACCCCCAGCCTAGGGAAATCAGCGCGTCTGTCGACCAAACTGGTAGCGCAGGTGAATTTCACAGAGCAGTATATGTACTAGGGGTGTTCAAATGAAAAGGTACGAAACGTCATATGAACGTAACCGTTAACATATTTGCTTATGCCGCTATGGGAGAACGTAGCGACACATCTAGGGATGCGATTGGAGTCGCCGGCGTGGATCGGAGCATGCGCGGGCGCCCGCATGCGCAGGAGAGAGCAGAGGCTCTTATAAAGAGCGTCGTCCAATTGACGCGGCAGTGCTTGTGAGGACAGGATGGTGAACCATTAACTCCGATGTGTACTGTGAGACACTCCGAAGCCTACGCAGGTCCATCAAGAACAAAAGACCGGGGCTGCTCACGGATGGTGTGGTTCTGCTCCATGATAACGCGCGTCCACACGTCTCCAGCGTCACACACGCGGAACTGGCCAAGTTCCAGTGGGAGCAGCTTGACCATCCGCCCTACAGCCCGGACATATCGCCCTGCGATTTCCATGTGTTTGGTCCCCTGAAAAAACATCTGAAAGGGAAGCGCTTCCACTCGGACGACGAACTCAAGGACGCTGTGCAGGACTGTGTCTCGTCACGGCCACAGGAATTCTGGGAGCAAGGAATCCTTCGGCTTGTTAATCAATGGGATCGTTGTGCTACGGCCTATGGTGTATACTTTGAATAAAGTCTTCATTTATACCCACAGTGTCGTTTCGTACCTTTTCATTTGAACACTCCTTGTACAACTCGAGGACCGGGCTTTTGGTTAGTAGTGTTCGAAGTCAGAATGGGGAAAGCTGCCAATTTATCGGAGTATGATAAAGCACAAATTGTGACGGCACAGCGGCGCTTCGGAACAACGATCTCGGAAACGGCGCGGCTTGTCGGTTTTTCACGTACCGCTGTAGTGAGTACGTATCAAAAGCGGTGCACGGATGGCCAAAAGACGAACCGTAGTCCAGCCGTGTGTCACCCGCTGCTCATTTATGTCAAAGGGGAGCGGAGACTGTTGCGTATTGCTCACAGCGACCGCAGGGCCACAGGGCGACAAATCACCCGCGGCAGCTACAACAGTGGCGATCAGGGCCTTGTGTCACAGCACAAAGTTCATCGCAGTCTTCCGCTGACGGGCCTGCGCAACCGACGACCCACTGGGGTCCCCATGCTAACTGCACGTCATCGCCAAGATTGGACCGTGGATGATTGGAAGAAAGTGGCATGGTCTGACGAATCAAGATTCCTGGTGCATCACGTAGACTGCCGAGCGCGGATACTCCGATTACCAACGGAGGCTATGGCCCTTGGATGCACTGTTGGGCGGAAACAGGCCGGCAGCGGCGGTGTCATGCTGTTGGCGATGCTTTCTTGGGACACTTTAGGCCTCATTATCCCAATAGCACAATCCCTGTCAGCTGTGAGGTTTGTGAGCATCGTTGGAGACCAAGTTCCTCCGTTTAGGGCTACTGTGATCCCTGCTGGTGATGGCCATTACAAACAGAATAATGCGCCAAGCGACGCTGCCAGAATCGTCGAGGAGTGGTTCGAGGAACATGCTGGTGACTTTCTATTCATGCCCTGGCCTACATATTCACCTGACATGAACCCAATCGAACACTTGTGGTTTGGAAAAGCGGGTTCGCGCTAAATCACCACCACCCCGAAATGCACCGGAACTGGAGGACTTGCTGTTGACATTATGGTACCAGATACCCCCAGGATACCTATCGCCACCTCATCGAATCGACGCCTCACCAAGTGGCCGCTGTTTTGCGGGCTAAAGGGGGTCTTACAGCTTATTAAGTAGGTGGTCATAATGTAATGGGTTCATCAGTGTAAATGTGCATTGGTAAAACGAAGAAACTAAAAATAAATAAATGACTATCGCAAAACACCCAATGCATAAAGTTACAACGTGGAAAATCACCTCCAGGATTGTTGGCTCCATTTTCGGGGATCCTGTTAAGAGTGATATCCGCGGCGCAGCTCTACACTAGTGGCCAAAATTGTGGAAACCTTTTCGAAAATTTGTGTTTCTGAGGTTTGATGTCTCAAAACATAAATAATTTTTAGAATGATACCATAAAATTACATTTTAAAAGTTATACAACCATGATAAAGCGCATTTCATAATTTCTCATCATTTCTGTTAGTACTTAATCGGGAAACCTTTTGCCGCAATTACAGATTTAACAGCGTCCCATGGAGTAAGCCAAGCGTTTTAGTTCATCGAATGTTATAATATGAAACCAAGGTTATATGATTGCTTCTACCAATTGCGCTTTATTCCATGACTGCTTCTGACTAATAAGTTTTGTGACGTGCCTGCCAGCAGGACGCACACGACATAAAGGCAGATAGCAGTCAGAACAAACGTCCGCGTAGCTCAATTGGTAGAGTGACTTGTTCCGGAATAAGCGGACTCGGGTTCCATTCCCGGCGTAGACCAAAAAATGACGGAGAAATTTACTTCGTTATAATGGGGCCCGAACTATCCGGATGATCCGACCGTTCAAAATCTCGCAATGGTGTGATGTTATTTTCACACCGCGAGCTAGGAAAAATCAGAGAATCCCTTCTCCAGCGCTTCGAAAAATAAATGTGTGTGACGTTGCGTTCCGCACACCAGATTGACTGGGAGTTCTCGAGTGCACGTTCTACAGCGGATGGCTGCCTGCGACGATTCATGGTCACGGCTGACCCGTGGGCCATGCCCCCGGCCCTCTAACGGGGGAGATGTGACGTGCCTGCCAGCAGGACGCACACAACATAAAGGCAGATAGCAGTCAGAACGAACGTCCGCGTAGCTCAATTGGTAGAGTGACTTGTTCCGGAATAAGCGGACTCGGATTCGATTCCCGGCGTAGACCAAAAATGACGGAGAAATTTACTTCGTTATAGTTTCTTTAATAGGCAGATTTTCTATTGGATTCACGTCCTGGCCATTCTGGCAGTGTAATATGATTTTCCTGAAATCAGTTTTTGAACTGTGACGTGCCTGCCCAGCAGGACGCACACGACATAAAGGCAGATAGCAACGACACGAACGTCCGCGTAGCTCAATTGGTAGAGCAACTTATTCCGGAATGAGGGGACCCGGATTCGAGCCCCGGCGTGGCCAAAATGACGGAGAAATTTACTTCGTTATAGAACACAGCAGCAACAAGACAAGAAGTTGAATCCTGTTGAAACATACAGGCTTCATTATCGTGGAAAAGATCACGGTTTCAATTTTGGCTCACGTATATCAATGATTTTTTTTTTTTTTTTCTGTTTGAAGTACCCTTAATCATACAAATTCTGAAAAAACATTTTGCCGTCATACAACCCCAAATCATAACATTAACTGGATGCGTCGTGGTAGCTGTAATGCATTCAGGTAGCAAATCTTTTCCATTCCTTCTTACTTTATGCCATTACTACCAAATGTGGATATTCTGGTCAAATAACTCCAGATGACGCTGTTCCCTTGTTTCTCAGACCAATTAACATGGTTTTTACTCCTTCTAATCTCTTTCTTATTTGTTTGGGAGATAGAAAGAGCTTCTTCCTTGGAATTCTAAAATTTAAACCAAAATCTTTGAGTGTGCGTATTACAGTCCTAGCACTCATCTTCAAAACCACATGGAGACAACTCACTTTTAGTTGACACAAATTATTTTCTTCTATCACTTAAACAAGTCTTTCAATTCTTCTATCACCACATGCTGTTGTGCACCTTTTTCTGCCTTTACCAGTTTGGTTTTGAATTCACTAAGTCTGCTGAAACCTCTTGTGCAGTTTAGAAATACCTTCTTCGGTTATATGTCCACCTACTTTTTTATGTTTTCCTCTTAAGTGTAGTCTTCATCATGCAAAGTTAGTATTTTACATTGCTTTCTAGGTCACCAGTTAACTCTTTTCAATCTGTTTGCCATCTAAGTTACACAGTTTACTAAGTTATCAAGGAATAGGAAAATCTGTGAAAAAACAGTTGCCAACTTGATGACACTCAGACAACAGAATAGCAGTTCTATTATTAGTTCTGACGCCTGGAAATGAGAGCTAACACTAACACCTTATTAGATTCATGCTATATCATAATAAAACCTGATTGATTCTCAGAACAATCCGATTCATTGGTTAGTTTTTAGTTAAGAAAATTCACTTCTTGTTACATAAGGCAGTTGTGTTTTCTTTTTCAGGTTAGTTGGCTATAACTGTTGATAGAATGAAGATAATTCAACAAAATGTGTTGCATTACATTCTATATTAAATTATCTTTCTAATGATGTAAACTTTTTATAGTATTATTCTAAAACAGACTGATGTTATGAGCCATCAAACTTAGAAATTCAAATTTTCTTGAAAGCTTCCACAATTTTGGCCACTAGTGTATATATGAAAGAAAGTATGTCGGTGGAAATCCCATATGGAAGGACAGAAAAAAAACTAAAAAAATTTAAGCATCTAACGAGATATAAAACGTTCTTTAAAAAGTAATAATAACACAAAACATATTAAAGGCAATCAAACGGTTAAACTGAATAACAAGTGTGCAGCTTATGTTGAAAATTGTCTGAATAAAGCTTTTTGAATAAGAGTTTTTCCATATTTAAATTGGAATTTTGGTCTACACTAAAAATATTATTAATACCCTACAAGTTCACTAGGAAACTGTCAGAGATTTTTCCCAGTGCTCTGAAGCTTCCTTTTTACATTTTTCCCTTTAGATAACAAGTTGACTAACCCTTTTAATCAAATTTTAAGCTAATGCTTTCCTCTCGTCGCTATAACTTCTGCGATTTAAGTAAATTAAAACCTGGATTATAAAATTTAAACCTACATTTTAAAAACATCATTGCCCAAAGTAAGATAATTTGCGTGATATCAAATGCCAAACCCAGCAAAAATTCAAGAAAAGTCTGGTTTTATAAATGAAATGTAATATTCTAGTTTTAATACGTAGTAACAAAATTATATAAAAGTTCATCATACTCCTATTCCCTAGCGATTTCTCACGTTGCAAACCCGGGGCGCAGTTCACTTGAACTGAAGGAACTGCTTTCCGGATAGTGCTGATCACCTCTGAAAGACTTATTTTGAACTGAAAGAACTGCTTTCCGGATAGCCATGATCACCTCTGAAATACTTTTTTTGAACTGAAGGAATTGCTTTCCAGATAGCCCTGATCACCTCTGAAATACTTTTTTTGAACTGAAGGAACTGCTTTCCGGATAGCCCTGATCCCCTCTGAAATACCTTTTTTGAACTGAAGGAACTGCTTTCCGGATAGCCCTGATCACCTCTGAAAGACTTTTTTGAACTGAAGGAACTGCTTTCCGGATAGCCCTGATCACCTCTGAAAGACTTTTTTGAACTGAAGGAACTGCTTTCCGGATAGCCCTGATCACCTCTGAAATCCTTTTTTGAACTGAAGGAATTGCTTTCCGGACAGCCCTGATCACCTCTAAAATACCTTTTTTGAACTGAAGGAATTGCTTTCCGGATAGCCCTGATCACCTCTAAAATACCTTTTTTGAACTGAAGGAATTGCTTTACGGATAGCCCTGATCACCTCTGAAATACTTTTTTTGAACTGAAGGAATTGCTTTACGGATAGCCCTGATCACCTCTAAAATACTTTTTTGAACTGAAGGAATTGCTTTCCGGATAGCCCTGATCACCTCTGAAATACTTTTTCGAACTGAAGGAATTGCTTTCCGGATAGCCCTGATCACCTCTGAAATACTTTTTTGAACTGAAGGAATTGCTTTCCGGATAGCCCTGATCACCTCTGAAATACTTTTTTTGAACTCAAGGAATTGCTTTCCGGATAGCCCTGATCACCTCTAAAACACTTTTTTTGAACTGAAGGAATTGCTTTCCGGATAGCCCTGATCACCTCTGAAATACTTTTTTTGAACTGAAGGAATTGCTTTCCGGATAGCCCTGATCACCTCTGAAATACCTTTTTTGAACTGAAGGAACTGCTTTCCGGATAGCCCTGATCACCTCTGAAAGACTTTTTTTGAACTGAAGGAACTGCTTTCCGGATAGCCCTGATCACCTCTGAAATCCTTTTTTGAACTGAAGGAATTGCTTTCCGGACAGCCCTGATCACCTCTGAAATACTTTTTTGAACTGAAGGAATTGCTTTCCGGATAGCCCTGATCACCTCTAAAATACCTTTTTTGAACTGAAGGAATTGCTTTCCGGATAGCCCTGATCACCTCTGAAATACTTTTTTGAACTGAAGGAATTGCTTTACGGATAGCCCTGATCACCTCTAAAATACTTTTTTTGAACTGAAGGAATTGCTTTCCGGATAGCCCTGATCACCTCTGAAATACTTTTTTCGAACTGAAGGAACTGCTTTCCGGATAGCCCTGATCACCTCTGAAATACTTTTTTTGAACTGAAGGAATTGCTTTCCGGATAGCCCTGATCACCTCTAAAATACTTTTTTTGAACTCAAGGAATTGCTTTCCGGATAGCCCTGATCACCTCTAAAACACTTTTTTTGAACTGAAGGAATTGCTTTCCGGATAGCCCTGATCACCTCTGAAATACTTTTTTTGAACTGAAGGAATTGCTTTCCGGATAGCCCTGATCACCTCTAAAATACTTTTTTTGAACTGGAGGAATTGCTTTCCGGATAGCCCTGATCACCTCTGAAATACTTTTTTTGAACTGAAGGAACTGCTTTCCGTGATAGCCCTGATCACCTCTGAAAGACTTTTTTTTAACTGAAGGAACTGCTTTCCGGATAGCCCTGATCACCTCTGAAATACTTTTTTGAACTGAAGGAATTGCTTTCCTTATAGCCATGATCACCTCTGAAAGACATTTTTTGAACTGAAGGAATTGCTTTCCGGATAGCCCTGATCACCTCTGAAAGACTTTTTTTGGACTGAAGGAACTGCTTTCCGGATAGCCCTGATCACCTCTGAAATACTTTTTTTACATTGTTAATAAATGTTATTAAACATGCGAAAGGAAAGGTGTAACACCAAACGTGAGCCATTCGGAGCTTTCAAAATCTCAATTTCTGTGCAGAATTCAACTTAGATGCGGTTAGAAAAATACAATTTCGTAGATGAAAATCAGTTAAGAAACCTAAACAAGGACCAAAATAGTTCCGATTTTTTTGCTATAGGACTTACATCTACAATGTACAATTATATCATCATAAATAATTTTCTAGGTAAAAAAGTGTTTTACAGATATACAATAAAAGCGAATTAACCATTAATTGCATATTATTAAATGCTGACATGGGAACGAAACAATATCGCTGAGAGCCCCAGAGAATTTCTCAACTGGAAACGCAGATAATTCTTAGAATAATTACCTGATAGCATTTAAGTAAATAATTTCGTGTTCTGTGAAACAGTAAGATTATATTGGATACATGTAGCAATTTCCAAAAAAAATTATCCGTTTAAAAAGAGGCTTTGTTAATAAAGTTCAGTAAAATAAGTTTTTGTACTCGTAATTACTTTCGTATATTTGTTATACCGTATATGTACTTTGCAAATGACAAAATGGATTACTCTTGCAATCAATAAATACGTTTTTATCACATACATAAATACATACAAAATGCTTTTTTTAATCTATGCTTAATTTTAAAAACCCTCATGCAGTACTCTTCAGAGAGACTTGAAGACCTTTTTTACGCTTTCCAACCGTTGGTTGAAGAAGCGTATATGCTCCAGCGTTGTCCGTCTGTCTGTCTGTCCGCCCGTCTGCACGATAACTTGCGTAAAAATGGTTCGATTTCGATTAAATTTTAGTATGTGGTAGGGGACCATCTGGGGACGAACCCTGTTGAAAATGAGCGAAATTGGGTAAAAGATCAGGACACGGGAGCGAGATCCATTCCATTCCATTGCCCTTATGCGTCATAACTTGGGTAAAAATGGTTCGATTTCGATGAAATTTTAGTATGTGGTAGGGAACCATCTGGGGACTAACCCTGTTGAAAATGAGCGAAATTTTGTCAAAGATCAGGACATATGAGCGGGATCCATTCCATTGCCCTTATGTGTCATTACTTATGTAAAAATGCTTCGATTGAGACAAAACTTTATCATGTTGTTCCGGAAGTATACTTAACCAGTTCTGTTGAATATAATCGAAATTGGGTCAAAGGTCAGGGCATAGGAGCGAGATTTATTCTACAGTGAATATCCTCATATCTTGAGTAATTATTTCTGGTACGTTGAAAAGCATATCATAATCAATGCATTGCATGATTTTACTAATTTGTTTCTGGTTCACACAGATATACAGCGACAATGCATAAAAAGCTAAAACTTTGCACCATAACATTAAGTGCCCGTCCAAAACTTCGAAATAAAAGGGCCTAAAGAGAGACAGAAGAAAAGAAATTCAAATGCTAAGAAATGTCAGCACAATATAAACAGGAAACTAATATGAAATGGTGTAGACTCAAGGGGAAGAAACATAGGTCAGCTTTCGAAGAAAGAGTTCTCCAAGAAATAAAAACAAAGGAGTTTGAAAGTGTTCGGGAATGATATAAGCAAACTACTGAAGTGGTGAAAGTGCGGGAAGAAATATTCTAGGAAAGACGTTTGGGAAGGCACAGATTTAAAGAAGGGACCTGGTGCTGGACTGAAGAAGCTCAGCAAAGAATAAATGAAGAAAACTAGAATAAGAAAATTTTAACTATGATACACAACACACAGGTTTTTGAGTTTTACATAACAGCTAGGAAGCCAGCTAAAGAGGCAGTGTCGACTGCTAAAACGGAGTCTGCGTGAAATTTATGAAGAATTAGACAAAAGAAAGGAGCACAAAATATTCAGAACTGCAAAAGAAATGCATAAGGCTACGAGGGCATTAGATGGAAGGAATACCGTGAACGTGATCTAAACGAAGAGAACCAAAAAATAATTAAAGAAGTGGGACAAATAAAATGTGGCAACAACTGTGGAAGTAACATGGAAGGAAGTAAAAGGCGCCCTGAAAAGCGTGAACAGTTGAAAGGCTTGTGGCCAAGACATACGCCCACGGAAGTGTGGACTCCATTTAGTGAAAAGGATATTGTCACTTTGTGAGATTATATGAAATATATGTTTGAACAAGAAGCAGTATCAGATAAATGGAGTGGTGTGTTGATACTTATTTATAAAGAAAATGGGGTGTACATGACCGAAACACCTACCGTAGCACAAAATTAGTTTTATGCTACGGTAGGTGTTGCTGTGGCGATGGACACTATGAAGAGTAGGGATAGCCGCCATTATGTCATTCAAGTCATCCGGGTTTTATGCAGCCATTCTTATAATATTTGCCCACAATCTTGCATCATCCGCCCTCTTCTTTTTAATGACAATTATTTATAACCAAACCCACACGCGAAATACCCTAATATGCAAAGGAATCTCATCCACCATACCCAATGTAACTTTCTGATGATTTATTTTTACCGCCGCAAATATCTCCGCCCCGCCCCCTCAATCAACATGAACAGAGAAACCGTTATTTTTTCAAGAGTACTCTAACTTCATATATTAATAATTATCCCGCTGTTCATAGTGTCCATCGCCACAGCAACCTTCGCGATCATGCTATCTTCTAATATCTCCCATAATTTAAGATCTCTTACCAAACCCCTCCACCCGACAACCCCCTAAATCCTTTCTTAGCCTTCTAATTCATAGCCTCCCATTTACTTTAATTTCGGTAAAACCAGATACCATTTGTATTTTCTTAATTAGTTTATAACGAAGTAAATTTCTCCGTCATTTTTATCCGCGCCAGGATTCGAACCCGGATCCCCTCATTCCGGAATAAGTCACTCTACCAATTGAGATACGCGGACGTTTTATTCTGATTCCTATCTGCCATTGTGTCGTGTGCGTCCTGCTGGCAGGTACGTCACATCTCCTGGTACGGTTACATCATCTCCCCCTTATTATTATTTTTTTCTTTTCGAAGTGCTGGAGAAGGGATTCTCTTATTTTTCCTATCTCGCGGTGTGGAAATAACATCACACCAATGCGAGATTTTGAACGGTCGGGTCATCCGGATAGTTCGGGCGCCATTATAACGAAGTAAATTTCTCCGTCATTTCTGTCCACGCCAGGATTCCAACCCGGGTCCCCTCATTCCGGAATAAGTTGCTTTACCAATTGAGCTACGCGGACATTTTATTCTGATTCCTATCTGCCATTATGTCGTGTGCGTCCTGCTGGCAGGTACGTCACATCTCCTGGTACGTTACAAGTTTAATAAATCGTCATCGTCATGTACATCCTCATGACGATGTGGGAAAGAATAATGGTAAGAGATTGAGAGAAGAAGGAAAGATTATAGAATAACAGCCTCGATTTATGTACAGACCATGTGCAATACAACCTACGCCCTAAAAGTTTCAGGCCTGACCGCATAACTGACGCAACAGTACTGGGATAAAAATAGCATGTGTATGCCAGAAGACAGCATGCGATGGACATATGGGGCAGAGTACCACGAAAGAGGCTTTTTCTAACAGGAAGTCACAAAGTCATACGTTATCAATGGGTTTAGAGGCACCAAAACTTTACTGTGGAGGATTGGAAACGAGTAACTTGGTCTGATGAGTCCCGGTTTTGTTTGTACTCCAATGATGGGCGGCGACGAGGGCATCGCAGGCCCAATGAAGCCTTTAATCCTGATTGTTTCGAAGGTATTCTTCAAGCTGTTGGAGGTTCTGTGATGTTTTGGGGATGTTTTTCGTACCACGAAATGGGCCCTCTTGTTGTAGTGACAATGAATTTGAACCAATATGCATACCTCCGCATTCTGAATGACGAAGTGCACCCCCTTAGCCTTATATCTCCAGGAGCAGCATCACTGCCACTCCTGTCTTCCAAGACGACAATTACCGTGTGCACAGGGCTAAAACTGTGTCTCAGTGGCACGAGGAACAATCAGCAACACTGTCTCACCTCGACTTGCCCCCCAAATCTCCAGGTTTGAGTCCTGTTGAAAATCTGTGGGATCATTTCGAATGGAAAGTAAAACTCCGGAATAGACACCCACGTACTCTGAAGGAACTTCGGGATTACGCACGAGTGGCTGCAAATCGATGTTCAGTACATCCACAATGTCGTGGAGTCTCTAACACACAGGATTCATGCAGTTATCAAGAGCAAGAGACGCCGTCACCGGTTATTAGGTAAGTTCTGACAGGGGTGACTAATAAGTCATTCCTAAATGAGAGAGGTAGATATGTATATAAAGAGGAGTCGCTACCCAGCAACTAACAGCTTAACGTGACTTCCGAATCCTCGCGGTTGTTTGATGGCAGTAAAACCTAATCCGGCAACTGATACGTCAAAAACTTCGCCGTCCCAGTGGATCAGTGGTCTAAGCGTTGACCTTTGATCATTCGTCTGAGTGGGCCCTGGTTTGAGTTACGGCAGGATGAGGTGTGTTAGTCGTACGACAATGGCTTTCTCCCTTCCTTTGAACCAGTTGCCCCACATTAGGACGGATGACTGCTTATAGCCTATAGATTTGTTCGCAGTAACCGTAATATTCATTTCCTCTGCTGTGTTTTAATTTTAGCAATATGTGCATCAAGCTCAAAGCTCATTGCCTCTGTATTAGGAGCCGTTTTTAGCATAGTACTTGCGTTTGTCCAGCTTTTTGTTATTCTCACACTAGGTCTTCTACACTGAAGAGCAATTGAATTCGAGCCAGCTGGCGTTATGCAAATGTGGCGCTGTGGGCGGCCCTGTAAACGGAAACGACATGACGTATGCAGCGATCCGACAATATAAATAGTGATGCGACGGGAATCAGTAAGAGTCGGACGCAGTATGGGTAAGACGAAGGATCTAAGCGCATTTGATCGTGGGCAAATTACCGGGGCCCGACGAATGGGTCACTCCATCTCGGAAGTCACTAGGATTTTCACGAGCCACTGTGTCACGGGTGCACCGTGAGTACATCGATTCCGGTAAAACCATCCCTGCAAGGGCCAACTGCCATGGACAACAGCGTGTGGATGAGCGGGGTCATCGTCGGCTAGCTCGCATTGCAACAGCGGATAGACGGGCCACAGTGAAAGAGATCACTCGGCAATTTAACGCTGGTGCACAAAAACGTGTAAGCAGCCACACCATCCAGAACCATCTGCTCGCTATAGGGTACAGAAGCCATCGTCTCACGAGGGTACCACTGCCGACCGCACATCTCTGGGTGCAAAGATTAGCATGGGCGCGGGAACATCGCCACTGGATCCTAGACACGTGGAAAAATGTTGCCTGGACTGATAAGTCGAGATTGACGTTGGTACATGCGGGTGGCAGGATGCGAGTATGGCGCAAACCACATGAAGCGATGGATCCTTCTTGCCAGCAGGATACTCTTCAAGCTGGTGGGGGTGGACATCTCGTCTGGGGACTGTTTACGTGGACTGAAATGGGACCCCTGGTACGTGCGACATCGTCCCTCACAGCTCAACGTTACCGGGATATCCTGGACGACCATATGCTCCCGTTTGTGCGCCTTCAACATCCCACTGGGGACCTCATCCTGCAACAAGACAATGCAGCTCTCGAATTGTATCCGAATGGTTGGATGAGCACTCCACCGACGTGACCTCGCTTCCTTGGCCAGCTAGGTCACCTGACCTCAATCCCATCGAGCACGTCTGAGATGCCATCGGGAGAGATGTTCGAGGCTCTGACCCCCCTCCATCCCCTCTCCATCAAATCTTCGTGAACTGTGGGAGTTTATTCAGGGGTCGTGGATCCGTATGGCTTCCCAACGCTTCCAGTGTCTTGTCGAGTCCATGCCGAGACGAATCGCCGCCGTCATCAGGCGAAAGGTGGTGCTACATGTTACTAGACAGGGATCTTTAATTCAATTGCTCTTCAGTGTATATCTACCACGTAACTTGCTTGGTTATCCACAAAATAAAAAATCAACGCGAAACATAAAAACGTCCAAAAATTCCACCCTTGAGTAATAGACCTTAGATATGTTTTCATCACAAGTGGGAACAAGATCATTTTTTTTAATCGAGCAGAGCTCGCGGTGGGTTTGTGAGACCCAAGGCTTTTTTTAGTTTTCAATTTATAACATAGATGGTTCTTTTAGCTTAAAGATGTGTCTTTTCAGTACCTTCCTAGAAGAGCGCGCCATTTCACGTTGTGTAGCTGCAGGTACTGTTACTTTGCGGGTCTCAAGTGCAGGGATGAAAACGGGTCATCGGGTGAACAATTTCTTGCGGGTCAAACGGGTTGGATCAAGGTGTTTCTGACAGGATTCCGATCCGGTTTTATTTCCGTTTTATTTTTGAATAGAAAAAAATATTTCAAAGAACCCGTTAGACGTCTTTGAAATAATACTTCAGAGGTCCAAAGTATGGTTCAGGAACTTGCTGAGAAGGATAAAGAAATGAGGATTAAAAATGAACTTTCGGAAGACAAAATTTATGTACAATGCTTCAGAAGGAATGAAGATTTATCAATTGAATGGGAAAAGCTGGAGATAACCAATTCCTACATTTACCTTGGGCAGAAGATATCAAACAATGGTCCCATGGAGGAACGAAGAAATTAATTGACGTATAAAACTTGGTTAGGGAGCGTTTGGAAGAAATAGTACAATTCTTAAGAGCAATATGCCATTATGTCTAAAAACAAAAGTGTTTAATCAATATATCTTTCCAGTGCTTTTGTACGGTGCAAAGACGTGGACCCTAATTAAAAAAGACACACAAAGACTTCAGACAAATGAAAAAAGCATGGAGAGATGCATGCTTGGTGTAACAAGGAAAGATAAGAAGTGGAACTCGTGGATAAAAAAAAGTGACAGGTGTTGAAGAAATAATGGTCAAAGTTTTAAAATCTCTGAAATGGCAATGGGCTGGACATATTGCCAGGAGAACGGACCACGGATGAACAACCGAAATTTTAGACTGGATCACAAGGGACCGGAAAAGACCAATAAGAAGACCACGTCGGAGATGGGTGGATGGGGTAGACTGTCCCAAGACACTCTGCTGTGGAAAAATATTGGGAAGACCTTTATCGAGCAGTGGATTGATAATGATTGACAATGATGATGATATATTCGAGTTTATAGCTCAAAGCAGATTTGTCCGGGTCGGGTCCGGGTCGGGTCCGGGTCCAAAAGTTTTGACCCGTTTTCAACTTTGTTCAAGGGCAGAACGTGTTTTGGGTCCTGTAGACCCAGTGCGAGTAATCGTGTTACATTTATTGTTTGCAGGTAAGTTCTCTTCTACGTATTCTCAACACTGTTTCTGCATCGAAAAAGATAGAAAAACGTGATAAATGCCGAGAATGCTATGTAGGAAAACATAGAAAAACTCAGTAGTATTGCAGTAAATGTTTCAACTTCTTATGTCTGGAGCACATTTAAGCTCTGTGAAAGGAGTGCCTTAGAAATACCAATGAAAGCAACTACAACAAACATTAAAACAAGCCACTCTCTAAGTAATGCTTTGATTGTCTACCATACAGCCTTTACGTGAGCAAGTATTGCAAGAGCTCGGTTTACCCTTTTTTTTTTTTTTTTTTTTGTATAACTCTGCAAATACACCGATGAGCCGATACATTATGACCACCTACCTAATCAGCTCTAGGAACCCCTTTAATCCGTAAAACAGGGCCCACTCGGCGAAACATCGATTCGATGAAGTGGCGAAAGGTATCCTGGGGTATCTGGTACCATAATGTCAACAACAGATCTTCCAGTTCCAGTACATTTCGCGGGTGGGGGTGATTTAGCGCGAACCTGCTTTTCCAAGTCGAACCACAAATGTTCGATTGGGTTCACGTCAGGTGAATTTGGAGGCCAGGGCATTAATAGAAAGTCTCCAGCATGTTTCTTGAACCACTCTTTGAAGATTCTGGGAGTGTGGCATGGTGCATTATCCTGTTGGTAATGGCCATCACCAGAAGGAAACAATAGTTGCCATGAATAAGTGAACTTAGTCCGTAACGATGTTCAGATACCTGACAGCTCTCAGGGGTTGTGCTATTGGGATAATGGGGCATAAAGTATCCCAAGAAAGCATCGTCCACAGCATAACACCACCGCCGCCGCCGGCCTGTTTATGCCCAACAGTTCATCCATGTGCCATAGCCTCCGTTGGTAATCGGCGTATCTGCGCTCGGCCGTCTACGTGATGCACCAGGAATCTTGATTCGTCAGACCAGGTCACTCTGTTCCAATCATCGATGATCCAGTCTCGATGATCTTGGCCCATTTCATGCGTTGTTCGCGATGACGTGCATTGGGCATGGGATCCGGCTGGGTCTTCGGCTACGCAGGCCCATGCCCAGAAGGCTGCGACGAACTGTTTGCTAATGACACATTGCCCTGACCATCACTGTTGTAGCTGCTGGCAGACTAGCGGGATGTAGACGTACACGCGTGCGTCGCACGCGGATAGTTTCCAAATTATTAGCAGATATTGCAGATAGTTTTTGCTTATAGATTAAAGAAAAATAGAAATTTTATTTACAACAATTATAACACTTAAGGCTTTAATCAGGTTAACCTACATACTTAATTCAATTTTAACTTGAACTTTCAATTATTTCTCACATTTTCTGAGCTATTTCGTTTTTACGGACGTTTTTGGCCTGTAGATTTTATCAAGGCCTGTTCTCAGTATATAGGAATTTCTATCAAAAGTTTCGTTTACGCAAAAAGAATTTAAATTTTATTGCCAGGTTCCTGTTGCCAGTTAATAAATAAAAATATTTTCCTTATGTATTTTGTAAGTCTACTATTTTTGAATTATCTTGGTGAAAATATATCATAAATTATATAAATTTTGAAGGTTCACTAATGTAATTCTATTCTCGATATAGAAAGCTTCTTTAATTAGTCTCTTGTTTTTAGGAGGTTCATAGTCCAATATTTTGCCATAAAGGTCCATTTCACACACATTGCAGCACGTTCAATTGTAATTAACTTCTTTTGTCCTCATCGGAATCTGTAATGTTCTAATAATAATTTATTGTTTTATTAAATTTTTTTGTAAATTATCTTATTCTTTCGCTATCGTGGTCCACGGGTTTGCAGCAAGTTTTCTGTTTCAATGGTTGTGTACGCAGATACATTTTATTTTTACACAACTCTTGCTGCGGGTGATTTGTCGCACTGTGGCCCTGGGGTCGCCGTGAACGATGCGCGACAATCTCCGCTCCCCTCTAGCATCAATGAACTGTGAACGACACACGGCTAGACGACGGTTCGTCGTTTGACCCTCTGTGCACCACTTTTGATACGTACTCACTACAGCAGCACGTCAACGATACGCAAGCCCGCGCAGTTTTCGAGATCGCAGTTCCGAGGAGCCGTACTATCACAATTTGTTCTTCATCAAACTCCGATAAATCGGCCGCTTTTCCCATTCTGACTCGGAACACTCTACTAGCCAAAAGTCGCTCCTCGGGTTGTATATATACAGATCTGTGAATTTCACCTGCGCCACCGTTCGGTCTCCAGGCGCGCTCATTTCTCTAGGCTGGGAGTGGTCATAAGGTAATGGCTCATCGGTATACATATGAAGTTTTGTCATGTATGTTTTAATTACCTTGATCACATTCACATATGCAGCAAGTGTTCAAGGTTTGTATTAAAATGTTTAAATATACCCAAATAATAGCTTTATTATTGAAAAAAATCATTAAAACAATTAATTACATTAAAAATAACAACTTAGTAAAATCATGCAATGCATTGATTATGATACGCTTTCCAACATACCAGAAATCATTACTCAAGTTATCACTCTTGGAATAAATCTCGGTCTTGTGCCCTGACCTTTGATCCCATTTCGATTATATTCAACAGAACCGGTTCGGTATACCTCCGAAATAACATGATAAAGTTTTGTTGCAATCGAAGCATTTTTACGTAAGTAATGATGCATAAGGGCTAGGGAATAGATCCCGCTCCTGTGTCCTGCCCTTTGACCCCATTTCTCCCATTCTCAACAGAATTTGTCCCCAGGCAGGCACCTACAACATACTAACATTTCATCCAAATCGAAGCATTTTTACGTAAGTTATGACGCATAATGGCGATGGAAGTGATTCCGCTCCTATGTCCTGACCTTTGACCCCATTTCACCCATTTTCAATAGGGTTTGTCGCCAGGTGGTCCCCTACCACATACTAAAGTTTCATCGAAATCGAACATTTTTTACAATAGTTATGACGCATAACAACAGTGGAATGGATTCCGCTCCTATGTACTGACCTTTGACCCCATTTCGTTCACTTTAAACAGGGTCCTTCCCAGGTGATCCCCTACCAGATACTAAAATTTCATCGAAATCGAATGATTTTTACGTGAGTTGTCGTGCGGACGGACATACGCACACAACGCGTGACGTAATGAGGCAGATGGGAATCGGGATCATCTGCTCGCAAAAGTGTGACGTCATAGAACTTTAATGGGATCCACACACAACGCGTGACGTAATGAGACAGATGGCGTGACCGCGCGCCAACATTTCCAAACACCAGATTGTGATGTCATAAGATTTCTAAGCATTGGTAACATTAATGGAACGACGCCATGACATTAAAAACGTTATAATTCGGGGTGGTTATTTAACCAACTAAACGAATTCTCCTAAAGTCAAGATCAAGCTAAATCGATTTCTAGTATCAGAAAACTGTAGGTTAATGACTTTCATGACTTTCATCAAAATTCTTAGAGCCGTTTTCAAAATAAAATGTACATACATACATACAAGAATTGCTACTTTAAGGTGGACGTCAAGTAATTTTGCTTCCTATGCTTCTAATGGAAAGACTTCTGTACACATTTTCTACACAATTAATGCGTTCCCAAGGATGAAAATTTGAACATCGATTAAAATAGCTTCATTTCATAACTTGGAATACTTAATATTTTCTAAACCATAACCGTAATTATGCAATCCAACATTTATTTGTCCACTGACGTCATCATAGCACAGGTCGCGCCATCTTTTTTTTTGGTTTCAACACCACCAAAGGAAACGTTATTGTTTTTTTAATATAATTATGTTTATTGTTTAGAAAATGTTAAGTATTCCAAGTTATAGTATGAAGTTATTTTAATCGATGTTCAAATTTCCATCCTTGGGAACACACTAATTGTGAAGGAAATGTGTACAAAAGGTTTTCCATTGGAAATATAGGAAGCAAAATTACTTAATGTCCACCTTAATAGTGTGGGATAAGGACGATGGAATGGATCCCGATCCTATGTCCTGACCTTTGACTCTATTTGTCCCATTTTCAATAGGGTTCCTCTCCAAGTGGTCCCCTACCACATACTAAAATTTCATCGAAATGGAACCATTTTTACGCACCTGATGACGCATAAGGGCAATGGAATGCATCCCGCTCATATGTCCTGACCTTTCACTCCACTTCACCCATTTTCAATAGTGTTCGTCCCCTAGGTGGTCCCCTACCACATACTAAAATTTCATTGAAATCGAACCGTATTTACGGAAGTTATAACGCATAAGGACAATTGAATGAATTCCGCTCTTATGTCGTGACCTTTGATCCCACTGCACCCATTTTCAATAAGGTTCGTCCCCAGATGGTCCCCTACCACATACTAAAATTTCATCGAAATCGAACCATTTTTACGTGAGTTATCGTGCCGACAGACGAACGGACGGACAGACGGACGGAAAAAGCTGGAGCATATACGCTTCTTCAACCTACGGTTGGAAAGCGTAAAAATGGATCTGTCACACTCGGTGCGAGCATCGGTGAAACTAAACCGAACTCCAGCTCTGCCGGGTTAAAAGCAAGCTGTCTAAATGCCACCTACATTTGAATTTACTCATTCTTCGCATTTTTTTTTTTTTAATTCGCTGATACCCTCTTTTATCGAAAGACAGGCTCTAGGTAGTTTGTTTTCCTCCTCTTACGTACTTCATAGTTCCTACTTGTTTTTAATCGATGAAGTCAAACAATATAATTTACCAGAGGTTATCGCTTTAACAATTCTCAAGAGGTTTCTCGTGCATCGATAACCATCAAATAGAAAATAATTTCCTCCTAGCTTTATCATAACATCTAATTTTTAGCAAACAAAGAGGGACTACGAATAAAAAAATCAAGTTATTTCATCACTGAAACAGCTTTTGTTAAGCAGGAATCACTGATTATACATATGATATTACAGGTGAGAATTAGGAAGCAGGCGTTTCAGGAACAACTCGTGTTGCGGTGATGAGACAAGGCTATTATGCGCAAAGGCAAACGGTCAGCGAACGGTGTTATGTTACCAATGTGCCCCTAAAGAGTGGTACCAGCTGCCGTGCACATGTCAGCCGAAACACATCACATAACATATGAAGTTCTCGTGCTGTATAATCAAGGGTCTCTCACCTGGAACCTTATCACGCGAGGTCAAGGGTCAAGCACGATGTTCACACAGCCGGATGACCCAAAGATTCTTCCGGTCTCGCTTCTTTGAAACCTCATGATTCTCACCAGGGTTGCATTATGTTCGCATATTGTCTCTTACCATACGAAATATATTTTAATCCTTTTGTTTTTCTCTCGCACCGATAAAGATAAACTTCAATGTCATCCATCATCCAGAATACAGTAAAACATCGATTATATACGGTTTTTTTCCAGGAACGAATATAAAAAACATATGACTGTAAAAAGCGTATACGGGAAACTTCGAATTTTAACGATGTTACTACAATTAATTGACGTGGATTAGGAACATCAAACAGAAATCATCGCTCTTTCCACGGTTATAAGTGAATCACAGAAAAACTCTCATCGGTCGCGACCGGGAATCGAACAGAGTCTTCCAGTTACGCGCCGGACATGCTACTACTGCACCACAGCTGCTTCGAATTCTTCCAGACTCACATACGACTAACTGTTAAGCCACTTGGCAGTGGCTTGGCAGTTAGTAACCTAACAAGCAACCTGCCAGGGAGTAACCTTAGCCAGCAATCGGCCAAGTGGCTTGGCAGTTAGTCGTATGTCAGTCTGGAGGAATTCGAGGCCGCTGTGGTGCAGTGGTAGCATGCCCGGCGCATAACTGGAAGACCTGGGTTCGATTCCGGGTGGCGCCGATGAGAGTTTTTCCGACTCACTTATAAACGATGATTTCTGCTTGATATTACTACATATGAACCTCTACTTTTTAAAAATACGGTATGTTAATTACGCACTTACCACCAATGAAACACTATTTCTTAATTTAATCGACTTTCATTTTCATAAAAACATTTTTTGGAATAGATACGGGGGTTGGACTAATAATGTGAACACCTGAGAAATAGGCTATGTGTCTTCATTGATAAGGTGTTGGACCACAATTTCACTTTAATACAGCTGCCAACCTTCATGGAATAGATTCGTACAGCTTCTGAAAAGTCTCCAGTGGGATGCTGTACCATTTGTTAATCAGAACATCAACCAGTTGCTTCATAGATGTTGGAGGAGTGAATCTTCTTCTCGCTGTACCCTCCAAAACTACCCACAGTATTTCGATGATATTCAAGTCAGGTGATAGAGCTGTCCAGATCAGATGTTGAAGTTGATCTTGATGCTTCCTTGAACCAAGACGGAACTGTTCTGGCTGTAAGTATGAGCGCATTATCATCTTGAAAAAAAAATGGCATTATTGTTGGGAAACAACATTTGGGCTATAGCATTCACCGGATCACTTAGAATGTTCAAGAACTCGCTGGCCGTAACTCGACCATGTAAGGTGAGGATGGGACCAGCCGAATACCAAGATACGGAGATACGGTCACTCAAATCATCATCACAGATATACCCCCATGTTTGACAGTTGGAAACAGACATTCCGAATTGCGTACTTCCTTGGAGGTTCTCCATATACAAAACCTGCGAATAATGTAAATTAGGGCTCAATGTACCATATAACACACCACCTTTTTTGCCATTGTAGCGTTGGTTTCTACTATTAAAGTTTTAGCAATTGTAGCTGTTCCATGGATGTGGGATTTCAGAAGTTCTCTGATGACTGGTTTTGTAGAAACAGGGTCTTCCAGGTGGATATTGAGTTCTGCTGTCACTTTTGCTGCAGTAGTTCTTTGTTGTTTGGATACAGTCCTAGTTAGTGTTCGAAGGTCCCTCTCATTCCATAGGGCCTTCCAGGTGGATATTGAGTTCTGCTGTCACTTTTGCTGCAGTAGTCTTATGTTGTTTGGACACAATTCTTGTTAGTGTTCGATGGTCCCTCGCATTCTATTGGGTCTTCCAGCTGGATATTGAGTTCTGCTGTCACTTTTGCTGCAGTAGTTCTGGGTTGTTTGGAAACAATCCTTGTGAATGTCCAACCACTCCTCCCATTGCAAGACTTGATTAGCGAAGAAGAATAGCGAATTCTCACACTATTCTTCTTCGCTAATCAAGTCTTGCCATGCGTTGTGTACGCAGTCATAACCGTGAAGCCTGTTGCTTTTGAAACACCAAACAACTTGTTTGTTATGTTTACACACGCTTCTGCTAAACGGGCTCGCACGATTTGGTCTCTTTAGAAAGCAGTTAGGTCACCCATTTAACCGACCTGTCGTACGAACTGCTGCTGAACACAACTTGTACTACACTGGTACCTACACAATATATACATACCGGTTAGTAAAAGCATGCAATGCATTGATTATGATACGCTTTCCAACATACCAGATATCATTACTCATGTTATTACTCAAGTTATGAGGACAATGGCTGTGGAATAAACCTCGCTCCTGTGTCCTGACCTTTGACACCATTTAGATAATATTCAACAGAACTGGTTCAGTATACCTCCGGAACAACAAACTAAAGTCTTGTCGAAATAGAAGCATTTTTAGTCAAGTTATGAGGATAATGGCTGTGGAAAACATTTCGCTCCTGTGCCCTGACGTTTGATCCCATTTCGATGATATTCAACAGAAGTGGTTCAGTATACCTCCGGAACAACATGATAACGTTTTGTCGCAATAGAAGCATTTTAGGTAAGTTATGACTCATAAGGGCGATGTAATGGATCCCGCTCCTATGTCCTGACCGTTGACCCCATTTCGTCCATTTTCAATAAAGTTCGTCCCCAGGTTGTCCCCTACCACATTCTAAATTTTCATGGAAATCGAACAATTTTTACGCAAGTTATGATGCATAAGGGCAATGGAGTGGATTCCGCTCCTATGTCCTGACCTTTGACCCCATTTCATTCATTTTCAACAGGGTTTGTCTCCAGGGGGTCCCCTACCACATACTAAAATTCCATCGAAATCGAACCATTTTTACGCGAGTTGTCGTGCGGACGGACAGACTGACGGACAAAGCTGGAGCATATACGCTTCTTCAACCTACGGTTGGAAAGCATACAAAAGATAATCATAATGTTTTTTTTTTTTCAGTGTAGCTTAAACGAATAACATCAACCAGTGGCGGACTTCCAAATAGACGCACTAGGCCCCCAGAGTTTTAGGGGCCCATAAAACGTATAATTGGATTGCCAGTAATGTTTTGGTTTTCAGGGACCGAAATAAATAAATCCTTAAAGCGACCACTTTATTTGTATTGTGAATTGATATTTTACTTTCTCATATCAGTAACATATATATTTTTTACTTGTCGTATTCATACTCCACATTTTCGATTTCTTATCGATTTTCTGGTTTTGAAAGGAACAGTTAAAATAATTTAGCATTCCATTTAGTAGTAGGTGTAGAACGAACTTACCCTTGAGCTTCAGCTTCATCTTCGAGAACAGAAAGAAGTCGCAGGGGGCCAAATCCTGCGAGTAAGGCTGGTGAGGAAGGGTAGTCATGCTGTTGCTGTGGCAAAACAGCAACAGCATGACTACCTCTCTGTGAGCTGCTGCATTGTCGCGATGGAGCAGGAAATCGCCCCTGCGCCACATTTCAGGTCGTTTGCGGCGAATGTAGTCCCTGATATGCCGCAGAACATCGCAGATTAAAAGGGCGATGACGGCCTGGCTCTGGGGGACAAATTCACGGTGCATAACCCTATGAATGTGAAGAATACGATGAGCATGCTTTTGGTTGCACTCCGTACCTGTCGGGCCTTCCTCTTCTGTCGTGGAGATGCCGGGCTCTTCTATTGCGACGACTGTTGTTTGGTCTTCGGGTCGTAACCGAAGACCCAAGTCTCGTCCCCAGTGATGACCCGCGACAGGAACGTTGGTTCACTCACCACCTGCTGACAAAGATCTTGACAGAGTTCGACACGAAGCGCCTTCTGTTCGGGGTCCAGAATCTTTGGCACAAACTTTGCAGCAATCAGTGCATGTTCAAAACCGACATCAGAATTTCTTGCACTGTTCCGTATGATACACTGACGACGGTAGCAATGTCTTCAATGGTTCTCCGACGATCCACATGCACCAGTTCCCTAATTTTGTCCACATTTTCGAGGGTTTTGCTCGTGGACGGTCGTCCTGACCTCTCGTCCTCTTTCAGTGCCGTTCCGCCACTCTTGAAGCGCGATTGCCACCCAAAACACCTCGCACGACTCATTGCTTCATTGTTATACGCCTGCCGCAGCATTTCATTCGTCTCCGTTCCCGATTTGCCGAGTTTGAAGCAGAATTTGATGTTCACTCGCTGCTCTAGTTTGTAGTCCGTACTAAAATCGCAGATGTGTTCTGCACATGGTCACCAAACATCGTGTAGCACAGCTCCCGATGTTCACAGAACGACGCCATTTGAGCCAATTGCTCATGAAGGCCCCTTCCCTCGACCGCTGCTCGCGCAAGAAGCATGGAGAGATGTATGCTTGGTGTAACCATGAAAAATAAAAAGAAGAACTCGTGGATAAGGAAAATGACAAGAGTGGAAGACATCACGATCAGAATAAAATCCCTGAAATGGCAATGGGTTGGACATATTGCCAGGAGAACGGACCACCGATGAACAACCGAAATTCCAGACTGGATACCTAGGGACAGGAAAAGACTCAGAAGACAACGTGGGAGGTAGATGGATGGATGGACGACAATGGCCGAAGACACTCCGTTGTTGAAGAAACTTATGGAGACCTTCATCCAGCAGTGATTAATGATGATTGACAATCACAATGGTGATGATATATTCGAATTTATAGTTCAAAGGAAATGGGTCCGGCAAGGGTTCAATTATGTGACGGCCGGGTGCGGGTTAGATACGGTCCAAAATTTTTTGACTCGTTTGCAAGTCCGGTTCCAATTCTCTAGGAATTCTAAGCACACGATACGTCACCTGAGAACACTTCATTTTCTCTAAAACCGTTGGGCACATTTAAAAGACGACGAACAGCTAGATCTCGGATGGCACAGAGGCGTGGTACAATATCATAAAGACCTTTATTGCAAATGAGTTAATCACTCGCAACAAAGCCGTACTAAATGCATTCAAGTCACCGTGAACTAAGTCTGGAAGAAACAAAGCAATGTTGCACGAGTGACATTGCACTCTTTCAATGTATTCATGCAACGTACGTTTTTCTCCTACTGGAACAATACATTTTTGACATCCAACAAAATCTTAGCCAATATTGTCTTCATATTTCCTGATCTTCCTCTACCACAATTTTGATACTACGTGATTGTGTCAAGAGGCATGCTACAAATGAGAAAAAAGACATACAGTTTTGGAAAATACTGTCCTCAACACTGACAGAAAACCAATTACAGAGGGTGAGTCGAAAGGCTTGCAATATTTGCATAAGCGCATGTGCTGCGGCAGGTATGTCACGTGTTTAAACTAGTTCAAGTCGCGCACTGCAGTCAGTCGAAAGGGATATAAAAGCAGTAGTCGTTGCTGTGAACAGCATTGCATGTCGTCGTTCTGTATGTGGTTGGGACACCTAAAAGATGAACAGCTACTACCGGCTAATTACGGAACTTTTGTTTTACGAGTTTGAAATCGGCCATGACGCTGCTCAAGCAACACGAAACATTTGTCATGCGAAAGGGAAAGGTTCCGTGGACCACAGCACGGCAACCAGATGGCTCAAGAGATTTCGCTCAGGTGACAGAAACCTCGACGATCAGCCAAGGTCAGGTAGGTCGCGATCCGTGAATTATTTTGAGGCTGTGCGTCAGGCCGTAGAGGAACTAGCACTCAGATATTTTCAGGCGAGCTGGGCATATCACAGACCACCGTGGTTCGTCACTTTCAGGACCTCGGCAAGGTCTACAGGAGCTGCCGCGTTGTCCCTCACGAACTGACGCCAACTGAAGCAAACCGCCGAGTGGAAATGTGCACGAAACTTCTAGAAAACCCGCGCGATGTACGTTTCATCAAGAGAATTGCTAAGTACGATGAAAAGTGGGTCCATTTCCGTAATCCTAACACACAACGGCAATAGTTGATTCTGGGCATGCGTTCAGAACCTGTTGCCATACGTGGCCGCTTCGAGCACAAGGTGGTGCTCTGCGTCTGGTGGAATTTCGAGGGGGGTAAACCATTACGAATTTGTTTCAGGCGATCGGACTATCAACGCCAACGTCCACTCTGAACTTCTGCCCCGGATGTATGCCGTTTTGGAGAAGACGTACCCGACACTGGTGAACAGAAAGCGGGCTCTCCTACAGCAGGGCAACTCTCGGCCTCATACCGCGAGCGACCCGGGCACAACTCCAGGAACTTGAGGGCATCGAACTGATGTCACACCCAGCATATAGTCCGGATCTTGCCCCGTCAGATTATTACTTGCTCCGGTCCATGTCCCACATCCTTCGCGGGCAGCACTTCAACAACCAGGAGGAGGTGGAAGCTGGGGTGAAGGAGTTCTTCGCCACGAAGGACAAGAACTGGTACCGTCGCGAAATCGAAGAACTGGCAGATAGATGGCTAAAAACGGTGCGACACGATGGCCTATACTTTGAATGCTAGTCAGCTTTCGTCGTAAAAGTACGTATGAAGACAAAGTAATCCATGTTATTGCAAAACTTTAGACTCAGCCTTTGTAAAATACGCGAATGAGAAATTATGTGTCACGTTTTCCTTTATCGAGGGATCACGGATGTCATAGTTGCTAAGACGTACAATCTGCAAGCCTGAGAGTCCCGGTTCCATCAAATAACCGTTCGGAAGTGAGGTTCAGCCGTTGGTCTCGCAGCAGAGACCCGTTGTTATAAACAAGGGTGCATTCCTTTCTCTGGATCTTCGGGTAAGTCTTTTAGAGCATTTAGTATTTAGCATAAGTAGTGTGTTTTTTAATTGGAGGTCTAACGACCACCGTGAGCAATTCAGCAATTCAATGGACTATAAGCAGTCGCCCGTCCTTAATTTAGGGGCACTGACTCCAGAGAAAGGAGGGAGCCAGTGCCGTAAGACAAACACAACATCCATGCCTCATGGGATTCGAACGCGGACACATTTTGGACATCGCTTAAACCACTGCGCCACCAAGATAGCGATGTTTGCAACCAAGCGACACATGTATGGCAAATCTTTGAGTGATGAGGAGGTCATTGCCTGCCGGGTACGATTCGTGGCCATGAAAATCAAACAGATGCACATATTGAATTGATTTTCTGCTTCATTTCATCCTTTGTTGTGAGGCTTGCTTTTTCTACTAAATTTGATTTTTTTCACACTAGAGATCACTCTCAATATTGGTACCTGCCAATGATCTGTAACAGCAGTTACAAATTTGCTCTAAAATGAATATCAAAAGTCGTATTTGTCTGCAGGTCGTCAGTCGATTATGCAAAGGTGAGAAAGGGCGGCTTCTTGCATTAAATGTACTTTCTGTAAACTGGACAGATGATAATTATCAACGCATGCGCCACGCCAACGCAAATGTCAGTCGTTTCACTGGAGCGCATTGTTGATGGTAATGTCAAAACCAACTGCGATAATCACTCCTGTAACTTTTTCGTTGCCAGCACTTGCTATATATACGTACAACAGTTGATGGCAGGGTTATTTCTTTTTTCGTTTTCTGAAGAGTTTCACGAACTGCGTGATACGCGATTTACTAGATTTGTTAAAACTACCAGAATAGAATGCTACATCATCGTGATCCATTTTCAACGCCAGTAGGACGACAGAAGCAGCACAAGAAACTGTGTCTATGACTTGAAAAAAAATCCCCAAAAAAACGAGGCTTTTCTTTTAACACGTTATCTGAAATTCAAGAAAACATCGTATGGTAGAAACAATGCGTGAAAAATCGCGCATATGCAGACAGAGACAATGAAGGACATTGTCCTGACGAAAGAGAAAGAAAAAAAAATAGACTGAGAGCAGGTGGGTGCTAGTACGTGCAACTACAGGAGGGAGATATATCAGCGTGGACATCTGACGGCTGCGCGATTGTCAGAAGGCTGTACACAACGAAAAAAACAAAAAAAGTCACTTCAAGCGAGGAAGATAATAAAATCAACATGAGCTTCTTCTGCGGTTTCATCTCTGTCACACTCTCTGTTGGTTGCTTATGGTACTGAAACTTCTCAGAAGAAAAGAAACAACACCCGTCCTAATGATTTAAATGCCTGGAAACCGCTTAGGGGAAATACCGAAAGGGAGCTCTTAGGGCGTCATGTCCGTGCATATATATTTGGCGTTTATGTATCCATCATGTCATGTATTTTACAGACTCTCTTCCTTCGATTTTGTTTTACTGGCAATAAGGATGCAGCTCAACAACGCCTTCAAGGCATTGTCTCAAGTAAACCCATCCGTTTACCCAGGAAACAGGAGCAGTCAGGAGAAAAAAAAGGGAGAAACTCTCGATTAGTCACGGCAGTCAAAGTCATTTCAGACACGAACTAAAGACACGAAATAAATCTGGCAGGCCTACAGGAAGGAAATTATAGGCACCGTGAAGCATTCCTCGTCTTCAATCTCACTAAGTTCTAAATTATCTCTGGTTGGAACGCTTTTGATGCGTTCCAACCACACGATGAAGTGTTCCTGCTCCCTGATCCTCCTAACAAAAGAACAATATCTTAACATTTGAGACGAACATTGTAAAGTGAATGCGCAATATCGCTGAAATTTCATTACATCCCTGATTCGTGACTGTTCTTGAACATAAAAGGCTGCCTACGTGCGTCTTTTTAGAACGCTGACGTTATGA
This sequence comes from Macrothele yani, assembly GCA_039090855.1. Lineage (NCBI taxonomy): Eukaryota > Metazoa > Arthropoda > Arachnida > Araneae > Macrothelidae > Macrothele > Macrothele yani. The sequence goes on along the minus strand of CM077013.1, from coordinate 112,245,968 downwards.
ACGAAAAAAAAAAAAAAAAAGGATCAGCTTCTACGATTACGTATACGATGGCGTTCCTTTTAGAATGTGAGCTTTTTCAAGCTGTCATTTTAAGTCATAAAAAGTGTTTAGTTTGAAATAATCCATTTTATAGGTGTAATAACAAAAACGTGTGACGCTATGTTTTCACTCATTCAATTTCTTTATTACACCAATAAATTGGATTATTTCAAACATGTTTTGATGTATTCCACTTCCTGGTATCATTAGTAATGCAATTTTATATTCTCTACGGAAATATATCAATTTTATTGACATCTTATTTGAATTTCTTTCACATTACTTCCGCTGAGTATACAGTCGTGTGGCGCTGATGTTCTCTCGCTGTTACAATATTATCTACTTACATTTGAGCTCTAGTGATTATCTCGAAAATACACTATCTACCAACAAGTAATTGGACACCTGTGATAGCAAAGAAACACGAAGTTTATTAATCTTCAATAGTTGGTGGAGCCTCCACGAGCGGCGATTACAGCGGAGACCCTCCGGGGCATACTCTCAACCAGGGGTTGTACGACGGCGAGCGGTATTTTCTTCCACTCGGCTTGGAGAAGACAGGTCAGTTCCTTCACCGATTTCAGACGGTGGGGGCACCCCTTAAGTCGAAGCTCCAACTCGTCCCAGAGATGCTCGATAGGGTTAAGGTCCGGGCTCTGCGCAGGCCAGTCCATTCGATTAACCCCATTGTCACCATACCAAGCCATGGTGGACCTCGCAACATGACAAGTGGCATTGTCATCCTGAAAGTAACATGTGTCCATCCCGTAAAACTGCCACAACGTAGGAAGCGCGTGGTCATCCAAAATGGTGCAGTAGGTCTCGGCGTTGAGTCTACCAGGAATTGCGACCAAGGGTCTCGTGCCATACCAGGAGAAACACTTCCATAGAATAATTCCACCGCCGCCGAACTTCACAGTTCGCAATATTCATTTTTTTTTTGATTGGAGGTTTAACGACCACCGTGAGCGACTCAATGGGCTATAAGCAGTCGCCCGTCCCTAATTTAGGGTCACTGGATCCAGGGAAGGGAGAGAGCCAGTGCCGTAAGACAAACACAACATCCATGCCTCACCGGGATTCGAACCCAGACCCCGTTCGGACGAATGATCAGAGGCCATCGCTTAGACCACTGCGCCACCGGAGCGGCCAATACATTTCGGCAGGAGGCGTTCTCCAGGCAGACGCCAAACCCAGACCCTGCCATCCGAACGGTAGAGGGTCAACCTTGATTCGTCGCTCCAGAGAACCTGTTTCCACTGTTTAACGGTCCAATGTCGACGTTCTTTGCACCACGTTAGCCGAGCAGCGCTACTGGACTTCAAAGGCTTGTGGGCGGCAGCACGTCCATGATAACCGAGCAGATGGGCTTCCTTACGGATGGTATTCATCGAAAGAACACTCCCGGATGCCTGTTGCAACTCCTCGCGGATGTGGCCAATCGATTTGGTGCGGTTCTTCCGGATGTCTCTGGCCAGCACCCGTCGGTCTCTAACTCCCAATTTTGTGGGTCTGCCGGGTCGGGGCACATTCCGACAGTCACCTCTCATCTTCCACATGCCAATCACGTTGGCCACTGTCGATTTTGGGTACTTCAACTCGCTGGATATGTCACGTATGGATCGGCCATTTCTGTGATACCCGACGATTACACCTTTCTCGAAATCAGAGAGCTCCGAACTGTGTGGCATCTTGCATGCGACTGCTTGCGTTGTTGTTTCCCACACGATATTTAAGGGCGGCGGCCGTGACGTGTATCACGACCGCAGATATCGTCGATTGCAGGGGTGTCCAATTACTTGTTGGTTGATAGTGTATATGGTAAGGAAAACACCTTTTTAAAAGATTTTCTATTTCCCTATTCACTAGCGGCCTACAAATCAATTCATTTTAAAAGTAGAACCATAGTTATAGTGATGATGCGCCACTCTACTTTTCAGGTGAATGCGGCTGATGATAAAGACAATGAAATTCAATTTATTTTTTGAATCCAAAACTAATCGAAGAGATGTGGAATTTCTGTCGAAAATGAGTTTAGCATGCAATAATACACAGCTCTCATTTATTTTCCAAAGAAAGCAATTTCTCTCAGGACAATCTTTTGGTTATGGCGGTTTATATTTGAAAACTCCAGTACTTTCCCATGGATAAGTGTTTGTAACCCTTTCCCGAACACGCAATCCATAGAACATCAAAGTCTGCAAACCCTTACCAAGTCAGAGAGAGAGATGATTTGCATCGACTAATAACAAACAATCTCAAATGTTGCATGTACACTGTAAAAAAATTTATGAAATTCACGAGACACTTTCCGTCATTTCTTTCGTGCATTACCGAAGCATGTTTCTGATACAACTTTTTCCGTGAACTGATGGGAAGAAATTCTGAATTTTCCGGATTTTTCGTAAGCCAGAAAAATTCTGAATTTTCAGAAACCTTTTCGCAATTCCTTTCTTATAGTGACGGTAAATTACCGTTTTTAAGATGTGTTAACGGAAAATTCTGAATTTTCGGAAACTTTTCTGCAGTTCCTTTCTTATATTAACGGAAAAACTGTTCTCACTTTTTGCGTATGCATATGACAAAAATTTTCCGGTAATAGGAGAGAATCACGGGAATATTTGGGGGTTTGGTTAACTGTTAAATTTAAATAATCTGTCGAAGTATACTCATTGTCATAAAAATCCGCGCAGCAAGAAAAAAAACCGTGCGATTAACGCGAAACTCGGCAAAAAGCTACGGGGAAGGCAGATGTCGGAAGAAGAACAACTCCCGAAGAGAAAAAATAAATAAAATCCGAGCAGCTGTGGAGACGATTTTGATAGGGGGCGCTGTCACTCCGTGGGGAACGAGAGGAGAAAAAAATCGTGTGATCTGAACTCGAAAAGCACAAGTCGTGTGTTTTGAACAAGATGGAACTCAAGAGGGAAAATAACGCCGGTGTTTTATGTTGCGTATCTTTTAGTCTGTGTGCGGTCGGTCATGTGTTTGTGCTAATTATATGTTAGATGTTTATTTTGTGTCTCGAGTGAATTCCTTGTGTCAACTTCTGCGGACTTATTTATTTCCTTTGTATCAATGTGCTATTTTCAACTGATTAACGACCAGAACACCCGGAATTCAAAAACCGTCGTCCAAAAATTGAATGGCAGGTAAGAAGTATTTTTTCTTCAATACTGTGCATTCATGATTGATTTGAACGGCGACACATTACAGCAGACATGCAAATGATTAAAGTTTCGTGCGATTCTACATGCCCGTGTGCCCAAGACCGGCACTGCAATAGCAATCCTTGGGGCTTATAAGACGCCGCGCATGGGGCTCCAGATTCGTGCCGAAGTGCACGGTAAGAGTCAGGTGAGATCCCTGAGCGATAGGCATGCCGAGGAACCGCCGTAGATCTGCGTACGCGCAACTGACGGAGTTTGAAAGAGGCCGTGTCGTCGGGATGAGAGAGGCAGGATGGCCGGAGTGCCGAATCGGCCACCAATTGGGTAAGTCGGACAGTACGGTGCGATCGTGTTGGGAACAATGGAAGCGGGAAGTCGCCCAGACACGGCGGACTTGCTCTGAATGACCCAGACATACCACCAGCAGAGAGACCATGGGATCGTGAGAGCGGCACGCGCAGATGCAACGACGTCCTTGTCCAATATCCAGCTACATGTGGCGGTTGTACAAGGGACTCCTATGTCTGCCAGAACCATTTCCAGACGTCTGACAGAGGCGAATCTGCACTCTCGACGGCCCTTACGGCTTCCGCCATGAACACCTAACCATCCTAGGCGTCGACTGCAGTGGTGTCAGCAGCGAGCAACGTGGAAAGTTACAGACTGGCGACGTATAATGTTCAGCGATCAGTCCCGCTTCGATATGGGAACGGACGACCACCGTGTCAGAGTTTGGAGGACCGAATGCGAGCGCTACAATCCCAGCCTCACTGTACAGCGGCAAACGCCTCGAACTGTAGACGTGATGGCCTGAGAGGCTATCGCGTATGACAGCTGGACTTCCCTCGCAGTGATCCGAGGGACGCTCACAACCCAGCGCTACGTACAGGAGATCCTACGGTCCCATGTTCTGCCTTTCTTGGCAGGGTGGCTCAGAGCCATTTTCCAACAAGATAACGCCCGTCCACACACGGCTTGGGTTTTCCAGGGCTGTCTACGTCATGCTTCGACGCTTCCATCATCTGCCAGATTGCCTAATCTCTCGTCCGTCGAGTACCTGTGAGACCATATGGGACGCCAGCTTTCTCAATGCCCCAGTGTTTGTGATTTAGAGTATCAGTTGCAAGAAGTGTGGGCCAATCTGTCCCAGGATAATATACGACGTCTCTTTGACTCCATGCCGGACCGTATCACCGCATGTATCCGAGCACGAGGAGCACCGACGCGGTGCTAACGCTGACGGGAATGCGTACCCTTTGTCCGTGGGAAATGGTCCTGCTGTTGTGATATTGTAATGATTCCTGTCCTTGGTATGTACCTTCTCACTACTAAAATCTCATTTCAATCTAACGCCTCCTTCTTGGTGCGTGGATTTTTATGGCAATGAGTGTATTTGATTTTGGAGTTCTGTAGCGAGATCGGATATTATTGTTAATATATCACATGAATTTTGACTACTGTAGCATAGGAAATTTCTTCTCCTCTTCCCCATTTTGTGCACCAGCTATTAAATATTGCGTTACCGTAAGAAACCGAGTACTTAATTTTTTTGTACAGGTGATTGTATGATAATTTTCTATACCAGTGCCACCCAAACTTTTTTGAACCACGGCCTAATTTTCACAGAGACCCACCTAGCTTTAATGAACGTGCGGAAAGTAATTTTTAATTTAATTATTCTTTAGTACTGTTTGTTTAATTTATTACCGTGTACAGTTTTACAAAAAAAAAAAAAGATCTAATTTTTCAATTTAATTATTTTTGTTACTGCTTTTCAAATTTCTTATGCAATATAATTTTACAAATGAGGCACTCGTAATATTTTTTCGCATAATGAGGCGCATGCGAAGGGGGTGTTTTTTTTCGGTCTCTGTTGATGACGTCATTAATGTCCACGTCGATGCGAGTGGTTTTCAGGCGCAAGCAATGTGAGCAGGACATGTCCTCCTTTTCTTAGCGCAAGCAGGACATGTCCTCCTTTTCTTAGCGCAAGCAGGACATGTCCTCCTTTTCTTAGCGCAAGCAGGACATGTCCTCCTTTTCGTACCATGTCTTGTCCACCAGGCATTAAAGAAAATAGCCCAAATGTCCGGCTTTTTCAATAAGGAATATTTCAAATGTGCAGGGTGTCCACAAAGTCTCTTTACAATTTCGCACATTTATTACGGATACTCTGTACAATATAAGTTCATGATATTTGCTGTATAATATACTGTAAATAACAAAGTGTTAATTGACATTATCGTATTTTGTTATAGGTCCCTCACTGATGTAGCAGGTGGTGTTCTATGAAAATGTGGTCCCCACAAGAGAGAGCGCAGTGCTTCGCTTGGTTCATCGAAACAAAATCTGATACACAAACGCAACGATATTTCCCGACTAAGTATGGGAAAACCCCGCCATCTCGCCATAGTATCCACCAATGGCATCAGAAATTCATAGAGACTGGGTCCGTGTTGGATCAAGATCGTAGTGGCCGGCCACGAACATCGAATAAAAACATCGAACGTGTTCGTGATTCATTTTCACGAAGCCCGAAGAAGTCCATTCGTTTCGCTGCCAGATAACTACAAATGGCCCGGTCCACGGTACACAGGGTTCTACATAGACATTTACGCTACTATGCATACAAGCAAAGTGCAACTGTTTCAAGCACTTAAAGCGACCGATAAACCATTCGCAGTAACGATGCTGGATATTGAGATGCTTCTCACACATGCTGGTTTTACTGATGGGACAGATTTTCATGTCTCTGGGCAGTTAAACAGACACAATGTCAGGATTTGGGAGTCTGAAAATCCTCATACGTTTATGGAACTTGCGAGCGACCGTCCTAAAGTGAACGTATGGTGCGGTGTTATGCATAACCGAGTCCTTGGACCATTTTTCTTTAGTGAGAATACAACGGCAGATGTTTACTTGGATGTTTTGGTTGAGTATGTTGTGCCACAGTTGGAACACCTCCAACCAAGCGTAGTATTCCAACAGGATGGAGTGCCACCACATTGGGTACGGCCCTTTCGGGACTTTTTAAACACATCCTTCCCTGGGAGGTGGATGGGACCGGATGGTCCAATTGCATGGCCACCTCGTTCCCCGGACGTCACACCTCTGGATTTTTTTGGTATGGGGATATGTGAAGGATATCGTGTATCGGCCAAAGGTGCAGGCCATCAACAATGCCCTTTCGACCATTACTGAGGACATTCTGAAGCGCACATGGTTGGAACTGGAGTTTTGGTAGATGTTCTAAGCGCAACAAATGGTGCGCATATTGAGCTTTTGTAATGAGGTAGAAAAAGCTTTAGTCTTTGCTCTTACTTATGTGCTCAACCATATTTGTCTATCTCATACAGTGTATCTGTAATAAATGGGCAAAGTTGCAAAGAGACTTTGTGGACACCCTGTAGTTTGATCAATTTTTTTTTATTGTAATCATATATCCTATCAAGCCATCGCTATTCATTTCTGGATTCTCGTTCGCGCCTTCCCTCATCCTCCTCCTAGGCAGCTTATTTCTGCAGTCCTTCATCTGCCTATTGCAGTGAGTCACTTGTGTGTCAACAGCACAGAGAAAATCCGCCAGTGCGCGTTACTCTGTCTGTCGTTCATCGCACGTGGACGGTGCCGTGCAGTGTGATCGTGTAAACAGTGCGCTCATACTGCTTTTTTTGTGTGTGTGTTGTGAGTCTTTGTTCTGAGCTTTTTTTGTTTATAATTCACGATTCTTAATCAATCAGTGAGATGTATACTGTTAGTCAAATACAACTTAAAATGTCATGTTCTGAATTTCAAAAAATATTTGTTAAAAAAAACCCGATCTACTGAAGAAACTCCCATCCACTGAAAAATATAAGTAAAAATGTCCAACAGACTAAAATCTTTCCAACCGTAGATTGAAGAAGCGTATATGCTCCAACTTTGCCCGTCTGTCTGTCTGTCTGTCCATCCGCACGATAACCTGCGTAAAAATGGTTCGATTTCGATGAAATTTTAGTATGTGGTAAGGGAAAACTGGGGACGAACCCTATTGAAAAATGGACGAAATGGGATCAAAGGTCAGGACATAGGAGCGGGATCCATTCCATCACCTTTATGCGTTATAACTAACGTAAAAAGGCTTCGATTGCTACAAAACTTTATCATGTTGTTCCGGAGGTATACTGAACCGATTCTGTTGAATATCATCGAAATAGGGTCAAAGGTCAGGGCACAGGAGCGAGATTTATTCCTCAACCATTATCCTCATAACTTGAGTAATGATTTCTGGTACGTTGGAAAGCGTATCATAATCAAAACATTGCATGATTTTACTAACTTGTTTGACGTTTTACATGTATAAACTCTCGAACTCTAAAATTTAAATACAGGGAATGTGCATTCATATTTATTTCTGTACAAATTTATAGTGTTATCCGTTTTCTCGAAACGTCCTCCTTTTTTACGCTTTCCAACCGTAGGTTGAAGAAGCGTATATGCTCCAGATTTGTCCGCCTGTCTGTCTGTCTGTCTTTCGTCCGCACGATAACTTGCGTAAAAATGGTTCGATTTCAATGAAATTTTGTTATATGGTAGGGGACCACCTTGGATCAAACCCTATTGAAATGGGCGAAATGGAGTTAAAGGCCAGGACATAGAAGCGGGATCCATTCCATTGCATTTACGCGTCATAACTTACATAAAAATACTTCGATTGCGACAAAACTTTATAATGTTGTTCCGGAGGTATACTGAACCGGTTCTGTTGAATATCATCGAAATGGGATTAAAGGTCAGGACACAGGACCGAGATTTATTCCTCAGCCATTATCCTCATAACTTGGGTAAAAATGTCTCTATTGCAACAAAACATTTCGTATGTTGTTCCTGCGGTATACTGAACCAATTCTGTGGAATATAATCGAAATATGACCAAAAGTCAGGGTACAGAAGCGAAATTTATTCCACAGCCATTATCCTCATAACTTGAGTAATGATATCTGATATGTTGGAAAGCGTATCATAATCAATGCATTGCATGATTTTACTAACTTGTTTAGTGAAAATGTTCTTCCATTCCAAAAAGTCATTTTGTCACCCTGGGCGCAAGGAGTTCCTGAGTTGCGCCTAGGCCTGGAAGGCCCGGGCCTAGAGCCCCTCATTTTAAGCCCCCCCCCTTCCCGAATCCCAGAGCAGAATTTTTTTTTAACTTTTTTTTTAATTAATTGATTATTATGAATGAAAAAACATTTAGAGAGAAAACAGTCTTTTTCTTTTTTTCCTGAAATGAAGACTAACCCTGGTGTTTCTACTAGGCTCTTTCACTACCACTTCATTTCAACTGCAGCTCAGTGAATGCAATGGCTTTGGCTTTAAGTGCCTCAGTGGCTACATGCAATGACTTTAATTTGTGTGCGAGCAAATAAAGATGTGGTGACAAAAAACAAGAAAAAGCGACACTGTGGTAATAAGGGTGTGATTAACTAACTTGATCTTAGCCACTTAACTCTGTTGATTTTGCGTTTTTTACACTTTCCAACCGTAGGTTGCAGAAGCGTATATGCTCCAGCTTTGTCCGTCTGACTGGCTGTCTGTCTTCCTGTCCGTCTGCACGATAACTCGCGTAAAAATGGTTTGATTCCAATGAAATTTACGTATGTGGTAGGGGACCACCTGGGGACGTAAGCTATTGAAAACAGGCGAAATGGGGTCAAAGGTGAGGACACAGGAGAGGCATCCATTCCATTGCCCTTATGCGTCATAACTTGCGTAAAAATGGTTCAATTTCGATGAAATTTTAGAATGTGGTACGAGACCGCCTAGGGGCAAACCCTATTGAAAATGGCGAAATGGGGTCAAAGGTCAGGACATAGGAACGGGATCCATTCCATTGTCCTTATGCGTCATAACTTACCTAAAAAGGCTTCGATTGCGACAAATCTTTATCATGTTGTTCCTGCTGTATATTAAACCAATTCTGCTTAATATTATAAAAATGGACTCAAAGGTCAGGACACACGAGCGAGATTTGTTCCACAGCCATTATCCTCATAACTTGACTAAAAATGCTTGTATTGTGACTAAATTTTAGCATGTTGTACCAGAGGTATACCAAACCGGTTCTGTTGAATATCATCGAAATGGGATCAAAGGTCAGGGCACAGGACCGAAATTTATTCCACAGCCATCATCCACATAACTTGAGTAATGATTTCTGGTATGTTGGAAAGCGTATAATAATCAATGCATTGCATTATTTTACTAACTTGTTTTATATAAAGTGTGTAGGTGTGTGTGTGTGCGCGCGCACACAAACCATCACACACCTTACTTTTAGTCTTCAAAATCATAAACATATTGACTGCTTGCAAAAATCCGAACCTAAGGAACTTGTAAAAACTGATTTATATGGAGTCTATTTAATTTCAAATGTGAGTAATGGATAACGCAGGATAATCGCAGTGCTTTTCACCTGAAACTTGTGGATGAAATACTGCATAAATGTGCTATATTCCTATACATACTATGCACCTCTTGAGAGAGGTTTTGCATTGCTAAGATACTTTGCAGAAGCTTTGAGTGTTTCACATTGTAAAAATATCAGATTTTAAAATTGCTCAGATCTAAATTAAGTGAATTAATGAGCTGAATAATGTGCATAAATTTCAAATACGTGGAGATAATATAAATGTACGATGTCATCGCTCTGTCCACGTTATTTTATAAACAACGAACAGCAACTGAAAAATTGTTCATCGACGCCGCTGGGATCGTAAAGCGAACGCACTCGGCTAGTTATCGAGAGATCTGGGGTTCCATCCCAGCGGTGTCGTTGAACAATTTTCCAGTTGCTATTCGTTGTTTATAAAATAACGTGGACAGAGAGATGACATCGTACATTTATATGAATAATGTGCTTTTATGAGTGTGAGAATTATCCAGTTATGCATGTTTGCTCAAATCAAAGTATCGTTTCTCTGTTATAGAATTATTCTACTATAATATTGAACACATCACAAGTGATTAATCAGCTACATGAAAGTTCACCTTGCCCCCGAAAGTCAGTCTGCACCAAATCTAAATTATGTTCATTGTTTAAAAATAAAATTAAAAAGGGATGAATAACTTAACATCCGTGGATATTTGAATTATTGCACAATTAAATGCAAAAATGGCAATACAAAACTATTAAATAGCGTTTTACTTACCCGTTTATATTTTTTAAGTTCTAATTTCCTCGTTAATATTAAGATTTAATAAAAGTAGATATTTCCTACTTTTCCCCACACAGTGTCTCTTATATTGAATAATCAACTTTGAAATTATTAATTGATAATATTTAGTGGCAACAAATCTAACTCTTTCAAGAATGTGTTGGACGGAGAAGGGGGGGGTGTTCATCTTATGCTGTGCCTAGGGCCCGATTCTGTGTAAATCGGGCCCTTCACATTGTTTCGAAATTTGATTTTGATTCCTACCATCGCCGAAAACCCAACTTCACACAAGTACGAAATTTTGAAGGAAATCAGCACCTTCAAAACTTAACTTGAAAGATTTGGACACGTTTATTGAACAGACAGCCAGAACTGCGACAGTTTTTTGCGGCTGAGATACGTTTTTAATGAGGTGTCTTCGGACAGATCGTTGAGTTCGTCGGTGGTCTTTGTTGATATCCCATTCGTCATGTTGCCGTGAAATGGGTTCGCAAACCAGTTCCTTTCCTGACTGTTTTTCATTTCTTCAAGGAAGTAGCGCTCATATTTTTCTTTCAACGCGTTCAGACGTTCGGAGAATAATGCCGACAACCCATTATGATTTTAAAAACATGAAAATCCATTATGATTTTCTATTTTCAAATAATTACAAAAAAATTTCACAGTTCGAAAACTTAAGCGGCTCACCAAAACCTGGCTCACAATTTGGAAAACTCTGCTGTATATACTGGGTGAACAAAAACACTTGGAAGCGTTATACAATTGAGAAAAATCCACGTATTAGGGGTATGCAAACGTTTCAGCCTCCCAGGCGCTGTAGAGGCCTAACCGGCCGGCGACCTGTGCTGTCAGTTCGTACATGAAGCCAAGCCTGGCGGTCGATAAAGGTCATTTGTGGCACTATTTGTTATTCATGTTTAATTTAGGGAAAAGTATGAGTGAAGCATACGGTTCAATATGTCAGGCGTATGGCGAAACGGTTATGGGTGAGCGGAAGTGTCGAAAATGGTTTGCAGGTTTGAGAAAGGTGATCTATGCTTAGAAGACAAGCCACGTGCAGGCAGACCGCAGGAACTCGCAGACAAGGAGCTGGAATCGCTGTTGCAAGAGGATGCCACACGACCGAAAACACAACTGGCGAAACGTTTGAAAGTGGCTCAATCGACGGTGGTACGGCGTCTATATGCCTTGGGGAAGATCCACAATATTGGTAAGTGAGTTCCGCATACTTTAACGGAGCGTAATATTGGTCAACAATTGGACATCTGCATGTCGTTACTGAAGAGGCTTCAAGGAAAGAATTTCATGTGGAATGTTGTCACCTGGGATGAAAATGGGTCTATACCCGTACGCAAGCAATCATGGGTCGACCCAGGCCAGTCGTCAACATCCATTGCGCAAACAGGATATCCACGGGGAAAAGGTGCTGTTGTGTGTATGGTGGGATATGCATAAAATGCTGTACTTCGAACTGTTGAAATCGGACAAAACAATCACTGCGCAACGATACAGCGATCATCTGATGAAACTGAATGCCGCAATCGAGCAAAAACGACATGAACAGGTAAAGGACGCCGCCCAGTCATCCTATTGCACGACAGTGCCAGACCTCATGTCGGTGCTACCACGAAATCAACCTTTGAACAGTTACACTGGGAGGCTTTACCGCACCAGCCTTACTACCCGGACACTGTACCCTGAGACTTTCATCTGTTTCGCTCTATGCAACATGCCCTGGCCCGACAGAGGTTCACAACAGTTCCAGAGATGGAAAATTTTGTCACTGCGATCTTCAGCTCAAAACCTGAGTCCTATCACATGGGAATTCATTTGTTGCCTGAAAAATGGCAAAAGGTCATTGATGCTAACGGTTAATATTTCGTTGAATAAATGTGTACTTGTTTCCTGATTGTTCCTGTCTCCTTTCTCCTTAAAACGGCGGAAACTTTTGCATACCCTTAATATATATATATATTACTGACTTATTAGAAGTTGACCGTACCCAAACATGGGAGCTAATTCATTTGATTACTGACAGCGACCACAAAACTGAACCGCCCCATTGGCGCAGTGGTCAAAGGGCTGGCTTATGACTGTTCGTCCAAGATGGGTCCGGGTTCGAATTCCTGTACCGCATGGATGTTGTGTTTGTCTTACTGCACTTGCTCTCTTCTTTCCCTGGAGTCAGTGCCCCTAAATCAGGGATTGGCGACTGCTTGTTGCTCACGGAAGTCGTTAAATCTCCTATACAAAAAAAAAAAAAAAAAAAAAACACAACACAGAACTTTAGTTAGCTATTGTTCGACAATTAGTTCTGGTATTCCTCAACATACCCACTGTAAAAAGCATAAAAAATAAACAAAAAAAATCGAGGATTGACATTGCATTCTTATGTGCAAGAAGCATATTATTAAATAAACATTTTCTAATTTTATACCTTATAGATATTCTTAGCAAGTAAGTTGTAACTTACCAGGAGATGTGACGTACCTGGCAGAAGGACGCACACGACATAAAGGCAGATAGGAATCAGAATAAAACGTCCTCGTAGCTCAATTGGTAGACCAAAAATGACGGAGAAATTTCACTTCGTTATAATGGCGCCCGAACTATCCGGATGACCCGACCGTTCAAAATCTCGCATTGGTGTGATGTTCTTTCCACACCGCGAGATAGGAAAAATCAGAGAATCCCTTATCCAGCGCTTCGAAAAGAAAAAAATAATAATAAGGGGTAGATGATGTAACCGTACCAGGAGATGTGACGTACCTGCCAGAAGGACGCACACGACATAAAGGCAGATAGGAATCAGAATAAAACGTCCGCGTAGCTCATTTGGTAGAGCAACTTATTCCGGAATGAGGGGATCCGGGTTCGAATCCTCCTGGCGTGGACAGAAATGACGGAGAAATTTACTTCGTTATAATGGCGCCCGAACTATCCGGATGACCCGACCGTTCAAAATCTCGCATTGGTGTGATGTTATTTCCACACCGCGAGATAGGAAAAATAAGAGAATCCCTTCTCCAGCACTTCGAAAAGAAAAAAATAATAATAAGGGGGAGATGATGTAACGTACCAGGAGATGTGACGTACCTGCCAGAAGGACGCACACGACATAAAGGCAGATAGGAATCAGAATAAAACGTCCGCGTAGCTCAATTTGGTAGAGCAACTTATTCCGGAATGAGGGGACCCGGGTTCGAATCCTGGCGCGGATAAAAATGACGGAGAAATTTACTTCGTTATAAAGTTTCAAAGGCGACCTAGCCCTCCCTGAAATATTTCTTACCCACCCAGTTCAAGATACGTCATTTTTCAATTTTTTAACTTTCAAATCTAATTTGGATTTTGCCAAGTAATAACGATTATTGTGTTTTTGGTCTTGTAGCCTTACATATTTCCCTCTAGAAAGTACGTTCTTCTACGTAGAAATGTTATGAAATTAGCATCCGCGGAGCTATAAAAATTCAAATTTTCTCCACTCTTCCAAATCCTTAGTCTACGCTTTTTTACATGTTAGTATGATGACCAGGAGCGAATGATAAATGGGTGGAATTCACTAAGGAAGGTCATTGACTTATTACAAATTGCTCTACTATTTGTTTGTGCTACGGAATAGGGGGTTCCAACACGGAAAGTAAAGTTTAAAGCTATACCAGCACTCTTAAGTGTGCCCTGGGGCATTGAGGGAGCAAGACGTATCTGACTACTGGCTTGAAGTCCAAGACGTATCTGATTACTGGCTTGAAGGAAGGGAGTTAAGAAGGTATTGTGTCTGGGTCTCCTTACTTCTCCTCAACCCTAATTAACGAAAATATTTGCTTTCAAACCCTTTTCTAGGCACAAAATTTTCTTTTAATCTGCGCGTGCTACTTACTGCTGCTGGTAGCAGTGTGTCATGCTTTTTTTTTTTTTCTTTTTTTTTATCATCATCATCATCATCATTGTCAACCATTATCAATCCACTGCTGGACGAAGGTCTACCCCAAGTTTCCTCCACAACGGTCTGTCTTGCGCCAGTCTCCTCCATGTCACCCCTGCATACTTTCGAATTTCATCCACCCATCTCCTATGTGGTCTTCTTCTGGGTCTTTTCCTGTCCCTTGGAATCCAATCTAAAATTTCGGCTGTCCATCGATGATCTGTCCTTCTGGCAGTATGTCCAGCCCATTGCCATTTCAGGGATTTAACTCTGATCATGATGTCTTCCACTCTTGTCATTTTTCGGATCCACGAGTTCCTCTTCTTATCTCTCCTGGTTACACCAAGCATGCACCTCTCCATGCTACTTTGAGTTGTCTGCAGCCTTTGTATGTCTCTTTTAGTTAAGGTCCACGTCTCTGCACCATACGTAAGCACTGGAAGGATGCATTGATCAAACATTTTTCTTTTAAGACATAATGGCATATTGCTCTTGAAAATTATGCTGTTTCTTCCAAAAGCTCTCCAGGCAAGTTTTGTACGCCGATTAATTTCTTCATCAATGTGACCCTCACTTGATATCTGCTGTCCAAGATAAACGTACGTGTCTGTTATCTCCAGCTTTTCTCCATCAATCGATAAATCTTCATTTCTTGTAAAAGCATTGAACATCACTTTTGTCTTCTGAAAGTTCATTTTTAATCCCACTTCTTTACTCTTGTCAGCAAGTTCCTGGATCATACTCTGCAGCTCTGATGGGGTAGTTGCAAAAATGACTACGTCATCAGCAAAACGAAGGTGGGTTAGATAATCTCCATACGGGTATGTAACTCTTCAGGTTTTGTTAATTTTATTAAAAATTAATAGCAGGTACATTAATGAATTTGATTTTCACTTTTTTTGATTTCCAAAAAGTGCAAAAACTTCAAGACAGTTTCAAAATTAATGAATATTGCTTTCAGGATGGTGTGATTGCACGAAATCTTTTCTTTTTATTTCAGTCGGAGGTTTAACGACCACCGTGAGCAACATAGTGGGCTATAAGCAGTCTCTCGTCCTTAATTTAGGGCCACAGGGAGACAGCCCGTGCCGTAAGACAAACACAACATCCATGCCTCGCCGAGATTCGAACCCAGCCCCATCTCGGACGAATGACCAGAAGCCATTGTTTAGACCACTGCTCCGCCTGGCGGCCTCGCACGAATTCCTTTGCAACCTATAGTAAAAAGCATTAAAAACTCTTTCTTTCAGCGTTTCGTAAATAAAGTTGCTCTCAAGCTTGCCCCAGCAAATATAATGCTGGCCCACTCTAATTTGAAGCCTAGCGACGTCTCTGATTCTTAACGGTTGTTTATCAATTGGAGATTTCCTAAAACTTATTCATACTTCCTAAAAATGCTACTACGTTAAGCCAAAGATAAATATACTCCAATGCCATCTAGCGGGGGAATTGTATGTTCCACTATATGTGAATAATTTTGTCTATGTCTGCAGCTATCCAAGACAAGAGTTGTCCAAATCCAGCTTCTATAGCGGAGATATTGGGACAAATACAAATAACGTGTTACACCACGAAGAAGGGAACTTTGCGACAGAGAAATAGAAAAATTTAGAAATACGTGTTCATGATTACAAATATCTGATGCAAAAAGAATGTTCCAAATACTACTTGCGGAAGCAGAGATATTGCATCCACGGTCAGACATTTATAAAGACACAGAGAGCGAGAGAGAGATGAAAAATAAACAAGCACATGTTGTTCTTGCGGATATGAAGCAAATTTCCAATCTTATAGAAAGAACATTATATAAAAGTGCAGACAGTTAGAGTACCGAGTCAAAAGAACGGAGAAAACAGATACGTGAGAGGCCACTTCTTTCAAAAAACATGTTGATGTTCCTTAATTTAGAATTCCACATTTTTTAAAGTAATTTGTTCAAAAACTAACGTGTTTATTTTAAAAAATACCGAATTTTGTTCGAGTAATCTCGTAAATCAGACATGTTGATGATAGGGGAGTTTGTTCACGGGACTGCCTTTCGAAACCGATAACGTTTTATTTATTTATTTGTTTATTTTTTGATTGAGGATTTAACGAGCACCGTAAGCAACTAAATACGCTATAAACCGTCGCCCGTCCGTAATTTGGGGGCATTGACTGAAAGAAAGGGAGAGAGCCAGTGCCGTAAGACAAACACAAAATCCATGCCTCACCGGGATTCGAACCCGGACCCATCTCGAACGAATGGTCAGAAGCCATCGTTTAGACCACTGCGTAACGTCAAAGTTTTATTTTCAAGACTTCTCTGCCTTTAATTTGTTCCACAAACTTTCTACGGTGGGAACTGTGTCACGAAGTTCTTTAAAATTTAACTACGCAGCGAAAAATCTCGTTTGAAACGTGCTCTCAGTTTAAATAAAAAGAATATATGCATCTTACTTCATTATTCCAAAGCCTGGCCTAGAGGCACTGTATGCACTTTTTTTAGACAGATGCGCTCAAACAGCTTCATTCAGTCAACACCCATTTCCGTGAATTAACGGCCATACGTTATATGAATAACGGAAAGGGCTCGTAAAAATTATCCCCATTTTGAAATGCAGATCAGCGTTTGCCCCCTCCCTTCTCCACTACACCCTAAGAGACAGACAACCAACCAAAACACCGGCAAGAGATGCTTCCAGTCTTTTATTAGCACCGTCCGTTCTAGTAAGCGCGCCCTAATCAGTCAGATCAGGGGTTAATTTCTTTTTATCAACGGCGAGAAACTGGAATTAATAGATCGGGCATTATCCCTCAGAATCTGCCACGCACAGTAGAACAGGTTTCCCATTTAAAAAAAAAAAAAAAAAAAAAGGCGTTCGCGGGAGAGATGAGAGAAAGAAAATGTTGTGGTCTTGATGGCGAGCAAATACAGAGCGGTCGGACCGGAATGCATTTGAACTCTGAACCTACAATGCCATCATAAGACTTCGCACTGAAAACATATCCTAAAGGCCAAGGTAAGGAGAACTCGGAACAGAGAACCCTCTCGAATTGAAACCGATTGGTGCTTATCAAAGCGTTCACGTTCAGGCGATTTGTTAAAGCGTTGCTCAAGAGCAGAGGCCGGCGCCGCCCAGAACTGCTTTAACACTAGCATCGACTGAGGAAAACCGTGTCATTCAGCTTCATAACAAATCCAGCGTCCTTCCGACGATTGACCGTGAAGTGATCAATCATTTCTGGCTCAGGGTTTAATAGCAGGGAAGCCAATCAGCTGGGAAAAAAGAAATTCTCTCAGCAGTGACTCCAGACTTGGGCAGATAGATTCCGAGGCGCGGACAACGCTACCGAGGCATCACCATTAATATCCTATAAACTGGGCAGCCTGATTGCTGTATCGCATAATTTTTCCTCATTTGTCTCCCTCAAGCTTGCATAAAAAGTTTTATGACTCACAAAGGAAGATATGCTAAACAGGCCGGTGTTTTACGATCACCTTGAAAACAAAGAGAAGCATTTTACCTTGGAAAGCGTTCCATATTCATGGTGGATAGCAGTTCGAACCCTGAGATGCATTTAATTTCTTTCTTCGTTGTTCGGTTGTAGTGACGTTGCGACAACCTGTTTTTTTGGGGTTTTTTTCGTGACAAAAAAAAAAAAAAAAAAAAAAAATAGAAAGTAAGTAAGCTTCATCGTATACAAATTATACCATGAAGAACTCCTGACAACAAGATGAGCTCCACAGCTGGGAGGTTCCGTGACTAATCTGAAAAAATTCCGTTCACTGTGAAACTACACAAAGAACCTTGGCAGACTTTGCGTGTTGACACTTTGATTTGTGACGCATATACAAAGACCCATCATTATTTGGTCATCAAATAACTTTCATCTACAGTCCTAGGGGAATTTTGTATGTTTAAAAAATCACACGTTAAATTCGATAAACTTATTTTTAACCCAGAAGATAATAATTCTTGTTCTTCGGATGAATTATCACTAACACAAGATTCCAACCCCAGTAAAAACACAAGTGTTGGGATACTGCTGGCAACCAGCTGGCAGTGCTGGGTCACTGCTGGCTGAAATCTGCCGCTCACGGCCCGGTAGCGGTCCGTTGGTGGCAGCGCTATCAGTTGGCGAGCCATTGATGGCCCTGTAGCATCGCCGTGAATTGAGGGCCTCCAAGCAAATCCACTAGTGACCCGTTGCTGGCAACCAATGCAACCTTAAGGGCAGGTGAAAGCAACGGGACTGCGCATGCGCAGAGGCAACACTTGCTGTGTCTCTCATGATACCAGTTATTTGAAGACGACGCTATCGCCATCGTGTTATTTTAGTGGATGTTGAGAAAAAAAATCCATATGTAGAGAGGCGAATTAATTTCCTAATGAGATTCCACGTCGACGAAGATATCAGATTAAGCCGTGAAATACTAGATTACAGCCATGAAATACACCCACTCCATTCCCATGAATAACAATTCATGGAATGGAGTGGGTGAATAACAAAAAAATTGAAACCGCTTGAAACAAATGTCCTGGAAAAAAACATTAAACAAACGTTTGTTGAAAAAAAAAAAAAAAAAGAATTATACGCGTACAAAATTTATTAATTATTTGAAAGAAAAAAAAAAGCAACGATATGTGGATATAATGTACTCATCCATGGGTTGAATACACAAGACTAGGAGGAATTCGCTTCTAAAAATAACGAGAAGTAAAATAAAATATCTTTCCTCTTTAAAACAAATGTAGCTTCGGACAACTGAAAGGAAAATTACAACGTTAAAAATGTAAATAGAATGTGACATGAACCCAGGTAAATATATATTAATTCAACAATCTCCTTTCAAGACGACAAGGACAGTACAAAACTTTGGAAAGCGACTCTTAAGTGTGTACACTCCTTGAAAATGAGTGAAGTTCCCTTAAGGTAAAAAAAAACTATCGCTACGTTGAAAAAATAAATTTATGAATTATATGAAACTGACTTTTATGAAAAATACCTCGCAATATTGTAAAATGTAAGAGGTTACCATTCTATTACACACTCCGCACGAAACAGATAGCTTCAAGCACACACGCGTGTGTGCAAATTAGTCCGGTCGGTAGAGAGCTCAGCTCCCAAGCCGACGGCCCTGGTTCGTATCCACCTAGATCCAAACGGGCGTTTTTCCGGTCTGTTGGGAAAATTTCCCCAGCGCCGTGCTATAATTCACAAGTTTAGTAAGGGTTAAAAAAAAAAAGTTGTAGCTTTGGGGAACTGCAATTATCCTTGATTTTTTTTTTATGGTTACTACTGGGAAATTGGCGGGCAAGATTCGGCGAGCCACCAGTTACATCACGTGGTTGCCGGCTGCCACTAGCGGACCACATTTGGCTAGGCATAATTTCTGGCGCTGAAGGGCCACTTGTGGCAGCTACTGCCTGTGATGGACAACTGATGGCCCTGTTGTGGCATATGACAACTGATGGGGTGCCAACTGTTGCCCTAAACTGCTTTCCGTTCTGTTGGCCACCCGGACACTTTATTGACTGTTCGGCAGCGGCAACATAGTACTGGGCCATTGCTGGCAGTACTGGGCCAGTCTTTTTGGAACTAAGCAAACACTTTCAAATTATTATAATTCCTGTAATCGCAAAGCAATGATCTCAGAATTTGAGTGCAATTAATAGTCGTTCCCCTCAGACATAAATCTGGGAGGAGCTACCTGGAAGTCCGAACCCCCCCCCCCCCCCCAAGTTTGGATATGCGTGTTATAGATAGACAGTTTTTTGCAGTAGCACAAAACCTTACTCTTGAATAATCGCGAAACCAATGCAATTTAAACATGAACGTTTGCAAATTACTAAATTAATGTGAATATTTATGGTTTGATGTAGAGCTCTGTGCTGATCGGGCTGAGTTCGGGAACGAAGAAAGCGAAGCGTAATAAACCAGAGTGGACAATGAAAAGTAGTTTTAACAGGACAGCTTTTTTTATCAACGTTCTAAATTCGTTAACAGTTTTTTTTTAATCTCACTGTGGATATACGATTATTTTTATTTTATTGTTCAAGTACTCTATATTTTCAGTAGCCCCACCCACGAGTTAGTGATTTGTGGCAGCACTGCATTTCTAGTCCCTTGTTCTAGAACACATTTTATGATAGGGAAAGACATCCAGGAAGAAGGCGACTTCTTCATAGAATATCTATGAGGAAGGGAAATCATGATGTTTACCAGGACCGTAGCAAACTTTTCTTATCTGGGAGAAGGGACTTGAAATTACAAAATTACGCCCCTTCGAGATCGAAATTACACCCCTTCGAGTTCCACTCAAATAATACGTGATTTATACTTCCTCACACACTGCTGTTATAGGAAAGCATTATAATTGTTCAAAAATCGCACTTCAGGTTTTTGACACAATTTTATTAAAAATGTAAAAACTAGGTAAATACCCAAGAACCACAGGTTGTAAATACCACGTAAAGCGTGAACGTTATGTGAAAGCAGACATCACAACACTCCACAGGAATGCAGAACAAAAAACAAAACAGCACAAAACGAATGAGTATCGGATAAAAACGTAACGATAGGAAGAAGTTTTAGTTGTAGGGCTTGGAAAAGTTCCATTCAAGGTTAAACACTCAGAGAACTTTCTGCGACAGAGCATAAATGATTAACTAGCTCTTCATCCCAACGACATGTTCGGAAAGGTCATGGAGGTTAGGCATATCGGCATATTGTTTTCTGTGCCTCCATTCACTGTTTTGGAAAATTCCCTTAACGGATATGAGATGTTCACACCTCATAGTGTATGTTACTATGTACCGTGGCTAACTGCGTGGAATACTGTATGAGACTAAGTAAAGTCTTTAGAAAGAAAATACTGAAGGGTGTAACTTTCTCTTTTCAGTTACAACTTCTATTTCTTACATCCCCAGAGAATGAATTTACACTCCTGAAATGGGTATGCAACGATTGGTCGGCATAACGATTGTTCGACAGAAATAATTAGTCGACATAACGATTGGTCGACAGCACGTTTGATCGACATAACGATTTGTCGACAGTAACGATTGGTCGATATAACGATTTGTCGACAGTAACGACTGGTCGATATAACGATTTGTCGACAGTAACAACTGGTCGATATAACGATTAGTCGACATTGGTCGACATAAAACGGTCAACGGAACTTGGAAAAAAAAACTATGAATAAGTGCAAACAGTTTGGCGGTAAATTGTTCCACCGGAAAATTGTCCCATCCGAAATATTGCCACACATCCTTCAGCAACCCGAAAAATCGCCACACACAGAAAAATTGCCCCACCGGAAAATTGCCCCTCCGAAAGATTGCCACACATCTTTCAGCAACCCAAAAAAATTGCCACACACAGAAAAATTGCCCCACCGAAAAATTGCCACATGGTTTTCATTAAGGGGACGAGCACAAATCGCCGTTCGTCCGAGAAACGCTTTGAATGTGGGGCAATTTTCCGAGTTTCCGAATTATGTGTGGCAGTTTCCCCAAGGTCCTATACCTAAAGTGCCCCGGGGCCCTTTCAGAAATAACATCGTTCAGAAGGCATTCTATATAGATTTCACTTAGAGTACAAAAGATGACACGGGGGCCTATTTGGAAATAATATGCTATAATGCTGTACGTTCTGCCGATTACATTCTAAAAGATATTGTTTCCAAAAAGGAACGTTACGTTTTGAGAGGTCAGTACGTTCTGAGAGGTACCGCTGAAAATGTAAGCCATAATCCTCTGAACCAACGGTTATCTCGACCAATCGTGCTGTCTACCAGTTATGTCGACCAATCAGTGCTACCGACAAATCAGTGCTGCCGACAAATCGTTACTGTCGACAAATCGTTATGTCGACCAATCGTTATTCGACCAATCGTGCGACACCGTCCTGGAATGACCATTCTGGGAGGGCAACCGTATCCCCCCCCCCTGCCCTCCCGGTAGCTACGGCCATTGTGGTGACAGTTATTTCGCAATAGTGAGTACGTTGAATGATATGGACATTGCTGCTAAATGCTCACCTGAAAATATGGTTTTACCTGTTGTTTAGACTACACAAATAAATGCCCTGTGAAGTATGAGTTTTGTTCGCCAGTGTAGCTGTCGAAATGTGTAAGAAGTTTAATATACATGTATAATTACACCTCAGCTGAATTCCATTACTGCAACTAATGAAAAAACTTATTTCTTGCTCATACATAAAACTTTTTATGCCGGGTGGCCCAAAAGCTCATTTTAATTTCAAATTTCATAACATAAGAACAAATACGTGTACTATAGTGCGGTTTCCACCAGCGGAGACGGCAGCAGCTCAAAACTGGGAGGACTATTAAGGGGCCTAATTATTATCGTACGGGGGCGGCAAATTTTCCGAAAAACTCGTTTTGTGTAGATTTTACCAAAAGCTAATGACATTCTCCGTAAAAGGTTTTCACGTACATATTCTACGCAGTATTTATTCAATGTATTTAGTACTAAGAACCATGGCCACGAACACCTGCATAGCCTTTATGATAGTATTTCTTCGGAATTTCAGCTTACGTCATTTTTTAAAATCTTTTTCTGATGTTTGCTGTCGAAAGTCATAAGTTTTAGTTTGTATTCCAAAAACGATCTCTCCCATCTTTTTAAACCATAATTACGAAAATGTTGTCTTTCTACCACTTTCTAAGACTACACTCAAAGAACTCTATTTCATAGAATAGAAAAACAATAAATTTTACAAAAAATTCATTTTAAATTTCTCTGAATCCGGAAAATTTCCATACACATATAAAGTTCCTTAGAATCTTAGATGGTTGCACTTAGTGGCACACCCAGCACCCCATGGGGTATCACTTGGTCCTTAGTTCTTAATTTGCTGCTCGTTTTTCAATATCAGATCGGAAAATAATGGCAGACTTCTGAGGTGCCACATTCAATTCCCCCACAATGCTTGCACCGCCATTCGTATGAGCTGAAGGGCGACTTAGACCCCACATACACGCCACAATCGGTTGAGCTGCAGTCGTTGATACTCGGGTTAGAGTGGTCTGTACAACATTTTAGGAAAGAGTGATTTCCTAGTGATTCTGCTTCATGAATTCAGCTTGGGTCGTAATGCTGTACAAACTAGTGACGTATATTCGAGGATAGCGAGGCTAGCTGCGAAGCCCAGAGAATGCATAAATAAAAGTCAATTACCAACGGTATTAAGATACACTCACGTACAATGAAATTTGCGCGCCAAGAAGGAAGCATTGGATTGAACTGAAATTTTATGGACGTAATGATACAGATGAATGATACACATGATGGCAAAAACAGAGCTGCAGGACAATTACAGAGGGATCTGTGGCACGCAGTCCGGTTATCTTCAATAGCGCGTCGCACCGTCTCGTGCGCCGATACATGCTGCAATATGGTCCGGCATGGAGGCGAACAGGCACCTGACGTTGTCGTGCGGCACACTGGCCCACACGTGTTGGACAGTGTACTCCTAATCCCGGATAGTGTGGCACGGCGGAAGCCGGTGTTTCAACTTTTTCCACACATGCTCGATAGGGGATGGGAACAGGCCGTGGAAATGTCTGAACATGACGTAGGCAGTTCTAGGTAAACCGAGCCGTGTGCGGGTGGGCATTATCTTGCTGGTATAGCGCACCTGGAATCCCGGCCAAGAATGGGAGCACATGGGGCCGTAGGAACTCGTCCACATACCGCTGACCCGTCAATGATCCACGTACCACTACTAGAGCTGATCGGCTTTCGTAGGCTATGGCTCCACATACCATAATGCCTGCAGTGGAGAGGTGTGGCGCTCGATAGCGAAGTTGGGATTGTGCCGTTCACCCGAAGACCACCACACCCGGACATGATGACCATCTTTCCCCAAAAAGGAACCGGCACTCATCGTTAAACATCACGCGTCGCCAGTATGTGGCGTTCCACGTCGTTTTAGCCTCGCACCACTGCACACGGAGTCGGCGATGTTCCGGTGTTAATTTCGCACACGTAAGGGGCGCTGGGATCGCATATTCACTTCCGCAAGGCATCGGGAAATGGTTCGTGGGCACACAAGAGCACCTACATCTGTCTTTATAGTGGACCGGGTTCCCGTGGGATCCGTTCGTGCTTGGGGGCACGATCCGTCGATCCTCTCTACCGGTGGTCCCCGTGGTCCGTCCGGAGCCACTCCGCCGTGTCGCAGTGCCGTCACGTGTCCACTGCTTCCAACACTGTTGGACGGCATGTTCAGAACGATCCCCGAGGCGGGCTATACGTCGCGCCGACCACCCTGCGGTTTTCAGCCCGATGATCCGGTCTCTCTCAAAGTCCGTAAGTTGCCTAAATCGACGTCTCCGGCGTCTACCAGGCATTCTTGTTACTCTGTACTCTTGCTTGCGTGGACCGGGGCGTTTCGCTTCCATGGGGCATCAACAACACGTCTGTTTATAAGGCTGCCGGTTCGTGCTTGCAGCGCTACCACAGGGTGTGTTGTCATGCGCACTTGAACCAAACGTGGAACATTTGCATACCAGCACGCACTCCAGCTATTTGCAAACTTTCGCGGTTGTAGCATGTTTTCTTCGAGGTGCGAAAATTTCATTGTCCGTGAGTGTGTATCGGTGCTTTCGCTGCATAAAAACGCCGTGCGGATTCGCGTCTTTGACTCAGTCTGGCAAGCGGAGCAACCGGCGTAATGCAAGCAGCTCTTCTAGAGTCTTCGCTGTTCTTCGTACGATCGCCTGCTAGGGTTTCCATGACAACATGAATGAGCGTATGGAGGCGAATGGACTATTGCTTAGCGCAACGGTTCGCTCAGAAAAGAGACTTCGGACTACCTGAGTCCCTCCACGCTTCCACCTGGAGCAGCACGTGTTTCGCGAGAGTTGTTTCAGTTTGTGTAAAGTGTCAATGAATTAAAATCAGTGATATTATATCTTAAATTCGTGGCTCTGTTGGGTTCGAACTGTTTTGATAAATTTTATGAAAACTTCCCTATCTACTGTCAGAACTTAAAGAACTGTTTGCTCTAAATTTTGATATAGCTCGACTAAAAAAATGAACTGAAGGTGTTTTATTCCCTTGATTAATACGAAAAGAAATCAGTAAGAGATATTACTTGTTACATAAAATTTAATAAATTGGACATAGTGTTTAGTGAGGTGTTCAAATTAACAGACCTAATATTAAAGTTTCCATCAACAACTGCAACTGCCGAAAGAAGTTTTTCTGCTTTAAAAAGAATCAAGATATATTTTAAAACCACACAAGGACATGTACATTCGAACAACTTGGCTGATTTGTCAATAGAGAAAACCATTATTTTTAAATATAAAAAAAAACTACTCGGAAGAACCTTTTTATGAAAACGTTATACTCAAGTTCACCCAAAGGAAAGAAGAATGGAGTTCATGCAAAAATAAAGTATTGAAATCCTAATCCACATAATTATTTGGTATCATGTTAGCAATAGCATGTAAGGTGCGTCGCATTAATATAGAGACAGTCGACTTTGCGCCGTGAACGCAATGTGAATATAGGTAGGAAGCTGAAGTGGTACCTAATTAGACATAACCCTACAACAAACGTTTCGATCCGTCGAGATGACCGGATTGTGTGAAAAGAACACCACAAAATGAAATAGTGTAATTTTAGGTGTCTCATAAATATAAAGACAACTGTGTAAAGTAGCCACATGCAAATGAGACGTACAAATTAGCTTGTTGTACGCACGCGCATGGGCCGTAACTCGGTCCAGCCTACAAAAGACAGCGGATCTGCCGTCAGACATTCATTTGCCGAAATGCCACGCAGCAGTCAACTTTCTAGTGAGGAGGTGCAGAAGATTTGGAGACTGAGAGCAAATGGATTGCCTGTAGCGAAAATTTGTAAAGCCATGGGGAGGAATAGGCCAGTCATTTATAAGACTTTATCGAAACACGGTGCACTAACTGCCGGTAAACGGCCTGATAGGCCTCGAATAACAACCACACGAGATGATCGTGCCATCATGCGTTTAGTTTCATCCCAAAGGTTATCACTACGTCAAGTTTCTCGGACTGTTTGGTGTCACCGTCTCAAAGGACACAATTCATCGACGAATCAAGGAAAGTCGCAACATTGTGCTCCGTAAAATTCGCCGTCTGCCATACTTCACGCTGCGCCACAAGGTAGCTATATTGTTATGGGCAAGCAACCACATGCACTGGATGGATGAGTGGATCACAACTATTTTCTCCGATGAGAAAAAGTTCAACCTGGACGGCCCTGATGGTTGGAACTGCTATTGGCATGATTTACGACAAGAGCCACGCACCTTCTTCAGCAGACAGAAAGGAGGGGAATTTGTGATGGTCTGGGGAGCTTTTGCGTTCATTGGGAAAACGGATATCGCTTTCCTGCAAGGCAGGCAAAACTCCAAAACGTAACAGGACATACTCAGCAGCCACCTTTTACCGTTTGCCGAAACTCTAGCGGGTGTTGATTATCTGTTCCAGCAAGACAATGCCTCTATCCATCGGTCTGCATCAACGAAAAGTTGGTTTAACACTCATCATGTGACCTTAATGGATTGGCCAGCACTCAGTCCAGATCTGAACATTATCGACAACCTATGGGGTATCCTAGCTCGTGATGTGTATGCGAATGGACGGCAGTTCTCAAGTGTGGTGGCATTGAAAGAGCAGATTGAACGAAGCTGGTACGCACTCCTTCGAGAACACTTACATCACTTGGTGGACAGCATGCCCAATCGGATTTTCAGTGTTATTCGGAACAACGGCTCCACTATTCGTACCGGAGGTGCCCATAACTAGTAAGTCTTTATATTTTTGAGACAGCGTATTTCTGTTTTTTTCTTGTACTTGGTGTTGGAATTGTTATGTTTCCGTCAAACTATTGTGCAGCTGGGTGTCCTATGCTATTTTTGCTATAAATATGAGGTGTATATTTCAGCTCGTTGTTGTTTCTCTTTTATTCGAGAATTTGTTCTGTCTTTATATTTATGCGACGCACTATAATAATTCTGTAATGCTTTGTAACAACTGACGGAGCATCAGAAACAACAACAGTTCGAGTTATGCAGTAACATTCTGTTTCCCAACGAAAACCTGTGATGAAAAGTGGGTGCTATACGACAACCACAAGCGATCTGGACAGTGGCTGAACCACCGAAACAACATCCTAAGCCAAGGCTGACCACCAAAGGAGGGTTTGTTGACAGTGTGGTGGTCTGGAGGAGATGATCGGCGTGCTGTTGTGATCATTGAACCCTCCGCTCGTCCACTAACCTGCTTTCGATTTACAGCCACGGAGAATGCTTTCGCGCTCTTTCTTAGACGAACCTAGATAAATGTCATCGTCTTGCTGTCTGGATGGAGACTCTCTTTTGGGGCACTTTCCACCAAAGACGCAAGCATAAACAAATCCCTTTTCTCAGCCCTGAAATTCTCTGAGCTATTTGCGATATTCCTTAGTAGCAGCAGCTTCAGCTGGCCATAATGATAATCACTACATATTTATTTAGGACGTGGCTTAAAGAATCAAGAGGCGGCACTCCATGGCGCTTCCCAACAAAAACTTTTTCGCGGTTTGCCACTCTTGCCCTGGTGAGACATGAATGTTGTTCTTCCGCTATTGTTGTCTCTTTTGTTTGGAACTGGTAATCTTGAATAAGATTTACGCGTCGGCAAGCTATATGAAGAAACACTAAGCACAGCCTAGCTTTTTCTATTTCACAAACTAGTATTAAGCTCTTTCTTTTTCGTGAAAAATACATCTTTTTACGTTTTCCTTGGTTGACTTACCTTGAATTTGTTCAAGGCAACAATGTACATCACGGAATTAAATCCATAACGTCCATCAAATTTTCGCCTCTCATGTCAGAGGAGGCAGATGCCATCATTTTTACCGCTTTGAGCTTCTGGCTTGGGAAGTTTGGGTAACATCCTTCGCAGTATATAGTTGTTGACTCAAAAAATGGTGTTTCATCGGTTTTGCTATATACGGTCTAATACTTTCCCGATAGTAGCAAAGTAAATCTCAAGTAAAAAATTTTGATGTGACGATAATGGGTAACCGTGCGTCATTGTCAAAACCATTCTTGAAATCTGATCGTTCCGCACGCTGTCCCATTAAGTGACACAACAATAGTTAATTTCAGTGTTACTCGATAATACTTATACCGTGCAAATTAATTGGGACAAGCTATTTTATTCTCAGAATTGTAATGTGATCGCCAGTTGATGTCGGAAACCCACGTAACCCGGTTTTATCAACTGTAATGTAAGGTGGTGTGACTGCTAGAACTTGATGGTAAAAATGTGGTTTGACCGGTTTTAAACAAGAAATAGGCACTTCAGCTTCAGTTGGGAGCTTTCGTGTGTGACAGGTGGATGTTAGTTTTTGCTATCTGTGAGTACGTGTTGCTTTCGTGTATTGAAAAATGGATATTTCCTCAAGGAAGCGTGCAAAAATAATTGCTCAGAAGGATCACACTTCTATGACACTGAGAGATATCGCTTCTGTAGTTGGTGTAGGCAAATCAAGTGTATCAAGACTGCTTACGCGATACAATGCATCTGGATCATCGTCTCCAAAAAAGAGAGGTAAATGTGGAAGAAAACGAAAAACAACTCCACGAACCGATAAATATTTAATCAGAAATAGTAAAATGAATCAAAAAAAAACAAAAAAAAACTGGCATCGACCTACAAAGAGATTTATTGGCTACTGGTTGTGATGTTAGTGATTCAGCTGTACTCCATAGACTTCCGGAAGTTGGCCGGAAGGCAAGAAGACCAACGAAAAAACAATATTTGAATGCAAAAATGAAGATAAAACGTTTAGCATGGGCCAAAAAATATAAATCATGGACTGCTGACGACTGGAAAAAGGTAATTTTCAGTGATGAAATTCATTTATTTGTGCAGGGTTACCAAGCAAATGTCGTTAGACGAAGCAACTGTGAACTCTTAAGACCTGAGCATGTCAAACAAACTGTAAAACACCCTCTGAAACAGATATTTTGGGGGTTTTCACATCAAATGGCACTGGAAGCTTAGTTCCTGTTCAAGGTACAATGTATGATGAATTCAGCCAAGTACGTAGAAATATTACAACGTAGGATTGTTCCATTCTTGCAAACTTTTGACGGAACATTTCAACATGACTTGGCTCCATGTCACAATTCGAAATTGGTCAAGAATTTCATGCTGGAAAATCAAATTCGTTTGCTTGATTGGCCTGGAAATTCACCAGACTTAAATCCCATAGAAAACTTGTGGAATATTTTGAAGAGACGTTTAGGTAAAATGGACTGTACAACCAAAGAACGCATGATAACGATTGCTATAAAAGTGTGGTTCCACGATTATGAAGTCAAAAATATGTACACTCAATTAGTGGAGTCAATGCCAAAACGAATTCAGGAAGTCATTTCTGCTAAAGGAAGGCATACTTCATACTAATACAGGTATTTTTCAGTGTATGTCAAGGTATAGAATGATACAAAGGCATAGTTTTTGAAAAAAGAGTGATTTTTTTACTTTGTCCCAATTAATTTCCACAGTATAGTATACTTTACTAAACTATCGCCGAACATTATTTCATCACATTTACATAAAAGTAACAATATTTCATTGCAATCTGCATAAATTATGAGAACCTGATGCTAAATGTGATAAAAGACATTACAAAAATGCATTTTGACGCAACGCATCTTTCCTAAGAGTAGTATTGTCTTTCGTCATATTTCAGGGTTCGGAGTTTCTGTGAGGCCCATAGGTGAAATAGTTTCTACTAAATGTACGATGTCTAATGGCCAAATTTCTCTATCGATTGTGTTACATATATCACCGGGTAGACCTCTGTACGGGCTGGGCATGCTGAATAGTTTAAAAGTTACGGGCCTGGCCTACAATTTCGTGGGCAGGCTTGGACGGGTCTGCACTTCTATGTGTACCGTGTAGTTAGGTTGCTGATAAAATGGTCATTCTGTTTTTGAAGTCTGTCTTTCCCTTCCCGTGATCATATTTCTTGTTTCTCGCAATCATTCTTCTCTTCCGCTTTGTGCTATTGCCCAGAACAAACGCAGCAAATAACTTAAAAAGCGGTCAAGACAGAGGGAAGGGTTAAAAAATGAAAACTACTCTTTCAAGTGAAGGAAACAGAGGAAAGTAACTTTCCGTAAAAATATCTAGATCCCGGCACAGTGGATGTTGTTTTATTTCTTCATACTAACATTCCATAACAATTTTGGAATTTGGATATATAGTGTGTTATTGTATATGTGAAAGTATGTAAATCTGTAAGTTGACAGTGGAATAATTATTTCTTTAATTTCTGCGTATACCGTTGAGGTGAGGTATATATAAAAAATGGAAATACGGATAAATGTGTATTATTTTAAGAAATGGAGTTGCGTATTAGATTTGTAAATAAGACTCGAGTTTAAGTACATAACAATTACGCAAGTGAAAATAGATAAATTTTGCTAGTAAACTATTCTTTAGGCTCTGTAATTTTAATTTTTTTCTTGCTTTGTTTTAAATATGGATGAATATTAGGTTGGGTAAATTAGAGGTTGGAGGAGCAAAACAATCGGAAAATTGTGTTACATTTGGATTTTGGGAGTTATCCTGAACCTGAAGAATCAAAATCAAAGACGTCGGGCCAGCAGAACAAATTCATCTTCTTCGTACGAGAGTTTGTTGTATTAACTATTAGCCATTAATCATGTTAGTGTGTGCGCGTGTGTGTAACTGAGCATCAGTTTATATTATGTTCTGGGCAAAAATGTCAAAGGACACAGTACTTGACTCGTATAAACAGTGATCCAACCCTATGATTGGGTTCGATTATGAAATGACGATAATTTACTTAAGTTCACTGAATACTATTCATTGCATTTGCCGTATTACTGATAACTGGTGGGTTAGTTAACTTGCTGATGCTCTCCTTTTACACGAGTTTAGAGTTATTCCAAAAAATTTCAGTACAAATACAGTCTATGTTAAAGCAAGTGACAGTTACGCAAATGAAACCTATGCCGGGCTTGAATGGCCGGGTCGGGCCTCACACTAACTAGGTGGGCCCGGGCTGGGTTCGGGCCTAAAAATATTGCCCCTGCAGGGCTCTATCTCCAGGTAATAAGATCAACATTATAGAATTCGTTTAATTTGTACTTCTTTCCCTACATGTACAAGGGATCTGCTATTATGAAAATTATGAAAAGCTCCAGAAATTTTCACTTAATGCCGATGAGATTAGCCAGAGATTTGAATATTAACTCTGTTGAGCCAGCATCTAAACCCTTAATAAATAAATAATAAATGCACAGTTAACGTGGATTAAGAACATCAAATAGAGGTCAGCGCTCTTTCCACGTTTATAAGTGAGTCACGGAAAAATTCATTCTCATCCGCCGCCACCGGGAATCGAACCCAGGGTCTTCCAGTTACGCGCCAGAGAGGCTTCCACTGAACCACAGCGGCCTCGAAAGTTAGTCTGGAGAATTTCGAGGCCGCTGTGGTGTAGTGGAAGCATGTCCGGCACGTAACTGGAAAACCCTGGGTTCGATTCCCGGTGGCGGCGGATGAGAATGAATTTTTCCGTGACTCACTTATAAACACGGAAAGAGTGATGCCATCTAAACCCTTTGTCGATTTTCTAAATCAATGGTATGGTCTGACAACCGCTGTAGATTTCAATGTTTCTACGACGAAGGAGAATACAACAATCGATGTTAATTTCAGAGATACTTAGGTAGTCTAGAATTACAAGTTTACATATCATACTTTAGTTACCATAAGACTATATTGTATCTGCTTTACTGGATAAGAATGCAATGTGTTGTACGCAAATAAATGTATACTCTCGAATCACTCGTCTTATTTCACATCCATAAAGACCTTGAAATGTGAAAGATGCCTCGCATAAATTATCTACAAAGAGCACCAGGATACACTCTCTCGATTTTTTTCTTGTCTGCGTTAGAAAACTGTCACACGCTTTGTTAGGAATAAACGTCAACAATATACGCTAGCAAGTAACTGTGAAATATATGTTGAGCGACTTTTGTGTGTCTTGGTCACTAACAAGGAGAGGTGATGTGGTTTGAATGCCTCGTTTAAATGCAGCTGTGATGTGGAATGCGTACGGCATGAAGTTTGAGTCCATTATTCAAAATATAAAACATGAATCAAGCTGCTCACTCCTTTGATTCAGCTACAAGAATTCCACGGATTTTTCTTTTTTCTTTTTGGCAGTTCCAGACGCAGAAAAAAAAGTAAAATAGAAAGTATCGTTCGGAAAAAAAAATGACTGACAGGTCTGACGACTTCAAATCCCTTGGCGTTAGGGTGAGATGTAAGTGATGACAGTGTGTCTCCGCCCAAAGTCGATAGTAGTAAAAAAAAAAAAAAACATTAAAAAAACTGGGAAGAACCCTTAGAGGGAGGGAGCCGGAGAAGTGGTGATCTGCCATTTAGCGCATGTTCAAATGTCTCTCCATGAGGAATCGGTCACCTGGAGCCAAAGCTATTTCAATTTTGATGACCGAGGTCACAGGATTTGAGATAAACTCCTTCATTAAACGAAGGTTCGGCATCTGTGCCAGGTCTGTTATCTGACAGATCTCTAATATCTGAATTTACAGCAATGAAATGACGTAGTACCGGTCGGTTAATTCTTGTGCTACCCACATTTAGAGCTGTTTTACTGACGCGGCCGTGGAAAAGCTTGAGTGATGGCACACGTCGAACAACTTTGATTTCGGTGTCAGCGCAAAGTAAACTACCATGTGTCCAGACAAGGAAAGTAAAATAAAAACTTTATTTGCACCAGCAATTGCAAGAAATCGTTAAAAAACTGCGTGTGTATTAACGTCCATCTGGTCTAGCATAAGTGATCCCTCAACCCATTCAAGCAGTCACATTAAAAAAAAAAAAAAATACAAAAAGAACGAAAGAGAGAAAGACACAGAAAAGGTATGACTGAAAAATTTGATGCTGTGACATATACTACCTATTTAAGGTTTCCGCTTTTTTTTTTTTCTTTATTGTTTGTTTTTCGAGGTTTAATGACCAACATCAGCAACTTTCGTGGTTATAAGCATTCACCAGTCCCTAATTTGAGGGCATTGGTTCCATGTAAAGGAGAAGGTCAGTGCCGTAAAATGAACACATCACCCACGTCTTATCCGAGACCCATCTCGAATGAATGGACGGAGGCCAGCGCCACTTGGACGGCTAACTTTCTGCTTTTGTTAACATTCTCTTATGCAAATTTTGATTACGTCTTGTTCTTCTGCACTGAACGTCACGTCGGAACACTTGAGAGTTTACTTTTTTAGAACACACTGGCAGGCAGTCAAGTCAAGAAGGAGTAGATATAAACCATTTAAGTTCAATAGGCTGTGACGTGCCTGCCCCGCAGCACGCACACGACATAAAGGCAGATAGCAGTCAGAATGAACGTCCGCGTAGCTCAATTGGTAGAGTGACTTATTCCGGAATGAGGGGAACCCGGGTTCGAACCCCGGCGTGGACAAAAATGACGGAGAAATTTACTTCGTTATAAGGCTTATAGCGTTTTATAAACCCGTCCATTTAGTAGCGTAATACAGTATATATACCAATCGTTAAGCTTTAGCTCTCCACAGGGAGGCTTTTCAAGGCAGTGGATAGACATAAGATGCGCATAATTAGAACGATTAAAGAACAGACGCGATTTTTTAAAAATAGTTTCGAAGACATCAGGAGCGGTATTGCATGTTATTTATACGCGACTATACGCTGTGTTGCGACAGGTTTCCACCCCTTAATAATGCATGCCAAACCATTAGTATTCCCGTAGAGGCAGCGTCACTGTATGCCAGTTTGCTGGAGAGGATTTCAACTGTCTCCCTGATGGCTCTCTCTTTAAAGTTCGTGTAAGGGAAAAATCTTCTAATACAAGTGTTGTCTCAAAACAACTGAGAGTGTTTTTATAGAAACAAATAATATTCGTACGTTAATTATCAAGGAAATGGTCATCTTTTTCCAAATACTGTCAATTGTATCTAATACAGGTATGACAACGTTCCTTCCACTTGTTGAATGAATTCTTTTGAAAAGCTGTTGAAGAACCCTTGCGCAGCTGTAATGAGTCCTTGATCAGTCTCAATTTGCCGTCCCCGTAAAGTCGTTTTAAAATGGGGAACAACCAGAAATCACATGGTGATATGTCTGGACTATAAACAGGCTGGGACATCAATTTAATATTCATTTTCTCCAAATAAGGAACGACAGAACTGGCAATGTGCAGCCTTGCATTGGGCCGCACATGAAAAGAAATAGGGAACCCAATACAAATTTGGAAGATGTGAATCCGTTAATTGGTGTAAATATGGCATGGATGTTAAGTCAGACAATATCCGAAAACTTGAAAATTTCGTCGTCCTGGAGCGGAAATCGAATCCGCCTCTCCCGGATAGCGTTCGAGTATGCTAACCACTACACCACCCAGAACGACCAAGTTTCAAGTTTCCGATTGATTTGAATATAACCATCACACGATACGCTAGTCGAAGCAACCGGCATTCATTCATAAACGAATTTACATCTTCCAAATTTGTATTGTACAATGGTGTAAATCCCGTATTTCATTCCTAGGGAACCCAAGTTCAACAAATTCGTTTCATACCCAAATGCTCGGTTAAGATTCTGTGAATTGGTGATTTTAAAATGGCAACTACATCTTCGATGTCTCTAATCGATAGGCGTCTGTCTTCCCATATTACAATACCTATTGTATTGATGTTTACCTCTGTAACACTTGTTGAACGTCTTTCTCTATGCGCGGTTAAAGCCGCCGACTCCCGACCATCCATAAATTCTTTATGCCATCTGTGAATTGTTGGTTTTGTTTTCTTAGACATTCATCTTTATAAGCCTCTTGCATAAGACGGAAAGTCTCTCCGACAGACTTCTTAAGTCGACAGCAAAATTTAATGGCGCATTAATACAGACATTTGACGCGGACCAGGAACATCATTCCCAGAATTGTGCGGGGCTCCAAGAAGCAACCTGCCAAATTGGCTTGGCAGTTAGTGTGTGTGTGTGAGTCTGGAGGAATTCGAGGCCGCTGTGGTGCAGGGAAGCATATCCGGCGCGTAACTGGAAGACCATGGTTCCGATTCCCGGTGGCGGCCAATGAGAATTTTTCCGTGACTCACTTATAAACGTGGAAAGAGCTATGACCTCTGTTTGATGTTAATGGCGCATGTTTGTCGCTCTTTCACATCCATTTTTTCGAAAAATCACTGCGAGAAAACACTTGTTAGGGGTTCACGAAACAACGCTTATTAAACTGCGCACTAACTACCGACGACGCACACGTGATAAACAGGTGTGGCCGGTTGCCATGGTTACCACAACGGCTACTGTTTTTTCTAGACTCGTGCCAATGTTGAACGCAATATTGCAAATACTGTATTTTATAAAAACATTCTCAGTTGTTTCAGGACAATCTATGTACTATTCCATACAGGAGCGGCAGAGTATTGCACGATTTCCCTGGCAAGCGCCATATTCTGCATATCTTGGTTGATACTTATGTGTTCTTAACATCTAGTGGCAATATACGTATATTAAAAGAAAAGTGTTTAATCAATGCATCCTCTTCCAGTGCTTACTTATGAATCAGGGACATGGACTTTAACTAAAAAGACATTCATAGGCTGCAAACTACTGAAGGAAGTTCGAAGAGACGCATGCTTGGTAAAACCAGGGTGGATAGGAAGAGGAACTCATGGATCAGGAAAATGACGGGAGTTGATAACATCACGATTAAGGTAAAATTCCTGAAATGGCAACGGACTGTACATATAGCTAGAAGAACTGACCACCGTTGGACAACTGAAATACTAGATTGCATTCTAAGGGACAGAAAAGAACCCAGGAGAAGACCACATGGGTAATGGGTGGATAAAATTTGAAAGTATACCGGAGTGCCATGGAGGAGACGGGCTCATGACGAAAAATAGTTGAAGAAGCTTCGAAAGAGCTTCATCCAGCAGTGGATTGGTAATGGATGATGATAATGAAAATATATATATATATAAAAAATAATCTAAAAATTATTTTACAATAATATACTATTTTTAATTATGGATGAATAAAAATGTATACTGAAGTGCCAGAAAAACTGGTACACCAGTCTAATACTTGGTAGGTCCTCCACGGGAGCGCAGGACTGCAGAAATACGACGGGCATGGACTCCACTAGCTTCTGGAAATATTCTGTAGGCAATGCACACCATACTTCCTGCAGAGCGTTCCACAATTCGGGTATATTCCGAGGTGTCGGATTCCAGTGTTCGATAGCGCGTTGCATGGCATCCCAAATGTGCTCTATCACGTTCAGATCTGGGGACTTGGGTGGGAATGGCAACACCCCAAGCTCAGATGAATGCTCCTCTAATCATAATGTGGCGTACCGACACTTGTGTGGAGGTGCATTGCTCTTTTGCAACAGGCCCAACCCATCAGCATGAATGCAGGACATGAACGTGTGTACCTGGTCAGGAAGGATGCGCATATAGCGTTGGCCGGTCACAGACGTTTGTAGACGTACCAGGGGTCCCAGTGAAGTCCAGCCAAAACACAACCCATACCATTACGGACCCCCTACGCCCTAAGCTGGTACAGTTCCCTGTCGACAGGCGGGATCCATGGCTTCATGGGATTTGCACCGCACACGAATCGTTCCATCTGCTCGATACAGTTGGAAACGCGACTCGTCAGACCAGGCTACTTGTTTCCAGTCATCAAGTGTCAAGTGGCGGTGTTGCCGTGCCCAAGCGAGGCGCATAGCTCTGTGTCGTGCACCCATCAAGGGAACTCGGGTTGGGCGTCGGCTCCCAAAGCCCATATCGTGCAGGGTACGTTGCACAGTCCGCGCGCTGATGCTTGTTGAGGCTCCAGCATTGAATTCCGATGATACCTGCGAGAGTGTTGCACGCCTATCGCGTGAAACGATTCTTGACAGCCGACGATGGTCACGTTCACCCAATGTCTTTTTATGGCCACACTGGTATCGTAGGTTGGAGGTTTTGACGGAATTCTTGTAGTCACGGTACACCCTTGCAATGGTCGTCCGTGAAAATCCAAACTTCGTTTCTATCTCAGAAATACTATGGCCCATCTCACGAGCGCCAACTATGACACCGCATTGAAAATCACTTAAATCGTTATTACTTGTCATTCACATGCCGAAAACAGCTCTGACGGCTGGCAAGGATGTCTATCGCTTTATATACGCACTGGCGGACGCAACCGAGTACGCGCATAGGTGACGTTGCTATGTATTTTGCATAAGCTCGTCTGTACCAGTTTTTCTGGCACTTAAGTGTATAGTAATAGGTAAAACAAGTAAAACAAAAATGAGCAGGATGAAATTTAGCATAACAGAATTTTCATTCAATGAAGGAAGAAATATTCTTCATAGTACATGGTAAATTCACAAAATATTCGAGCAAAGCAAACTGAATTTGCCTGTACCACTTACTGGATATTCTGTGAATTTTCCATGTACTGAAGAATATATTTTTTTTCCTTCATTGATTTACCTTGCTGGTGACCTCCGACCTACATCCGTCCAGATGGAAATTGGGTCAAAGCGCTATGAGGAAGGAGGGATGCTTCGACTAGCAAAAATCTGAAAACTTTTAGATTCCTATGTCTCAGTTGGTTGAAACTTCAATGTCCTGGGTGGTATAATGGTTAGCATTACCCGAACGGTAATCGGGAGATGCGGGATTCGATTCCCGCTTTAGGACGATGAAATTTTCAAGTTTTCTGAGATGTTTCATGGATGACCGATAAGTGATACAGGCTAATTCAGTTTGCTTTGCTTGAATTTTCCTTCATATAGCAGAAAACACTAATTTAGATTTAACGCTTCTTGCAAAATTTTGAATCAGTACCTTAAAAATATGTTTACTGTTACTATTGTGTTATGTTCAGTTTGCTGTAGACGCATCGCGAAAAAAATCTGTAGAACTAAATCTCGCATAAGAGTAATTTTCTCCATATATTTTTGATGCCATGCGTCTTTTCCGACAGCAGTAAAATAAATCCTATATGCATAAGATTTCGATGTAACGACAATGGGTAAAGAACGAAGTCAAAACCATTGTTGATATCTAATTTTTGAATTTTCAAATTTTAATTTTTTTTTTAATTTTCATTGTTGATATCTGATTTTTGATTTTTTTTTCGAATTTTCTCCATATATGAAGTGACGCAACAATAGTTAATTTCATTGTTACTCAACAATATAGTTTACTAAACCGTCGGCGAATATTATTTCATTCACATTTTACATAACTGGAACAACACGTCATTGCAATTTGCGTAAATTACAAGTACTTAATGCTAAATGTGATGTAATTTTGTAAGCTATTACAAAAATGCATTTTTGATGCTGTGAAAACTGTGCGTCGCGTCGTAGCGAAATGTGGCTTTCTTTCTACCCACCTCTTCGCTATAGGTGGCTTAGCTGCTATTGACGAGGCTTTAAAACTATGTATAACACGATGGACTTGTAACCTACCTGTAGATACCAAAATTTACCAGTCCCCCCTGACAAATACACTTCCTACTTAGCTTTTCTTGCTATCTTGAGGTAACTTTGGCTTGCGTATGCGCAGATGAACATTCGCAGCTGCATCATATTTTATCGGTGTCAGGGTTATTTCTTACGTTCGTCTAAATCTGTGTAATATATGTATTATAATAACGAAAATAAATATTGGTTTTCAAAAGCTAAATTCTCGAAATACTAGTACTTACTATTGCGGTACCACAGTTTAGTAAATATTTACTTTCATGAGTTACATATCTTCTTCCATTGGGTGTGTGACAATAACATTCATTTATCAACCTACGTAGGTACCGCTCAATGTCAGGAATTAGTAAACCTTGTTTTTTTTTTACGCTTTCCAACCGTAGGTTGAAGAAGCGTATATGTTCCAGGTTTGTCCGTCTGTCAGTCCGTCCGAACGATAACTCACGTAAAAATGGTTCGATTTCGATGAAATTTTAGTATGTGGTAGGGGACCACCTGGGGACGAACCCAATTGAAAATGGACGAAATGGGGTCAAAGGTCACGACATACGAGCGGGATCCATTCCATTGCCCTTATGAGTCATAACTTGCGTACATATGGTTCGATTTCAATGATATTTTAGTATGTGGTAAAGGACCACATGGGGACGAACCCTATTGAAAATGGGTGAAGGGGAGTTAAAGGTCAGGACATAGGAGCGGGATGCCTTCCATTGCCCTTATGCGTCATAACTTGCGTAAAAATGGTTTGATTTTCATGAAATTTTAGTATGTGGTAGGGGACTACCTGGGGATAAACCCTATTGAAAATGGAAGAAATGGGGTCAAAGGTCAGGACATAGGAT
Source organism: Macrothele yani (assembly GCA_039090855.1). Lineage (NCBI taxonomy): Eukaryota > Metazoa > Arthropoda > Arachnida > Araneae > Macrothelidae > Macrothele > Macrothele yani. Next base: position 112,206,194 of record CM077013.1, on the reverse strand, counting down.
CGGAATCCATTCCATCGCCCTAATGCGCTATAACTTACGTAAAAATGCTTCGATTGAGAAAAAACTTTATCATGTTGTTCAGGAAGTGTACTTTACCGGTTCTGTTGAATATCATCGAAATGGGGTCAAAGGTCATGTCATAGGAGTGATATTTATTCTACAACCATTATCGTCATAACTTGAGTAATAACTTGAGTAATGATTTCTTGTATGTTGGAAAGCGTATCACAATCAATGCGTTGCGTGATTTCACTAACTTGTGTTCTTATGATTTAATTCCACTTAGTATGCATCGAACTGTGGTGAGGTATATCAAAGTATATTAAAGCGCAATCAAGCAAAGAACCCTGAGAGAACTAGGGTACTCTCCGGATTCTTTGCTTGATTGCGCTTTAATATACTTTGTGGTCTTTTATTTCATTCTCTTTGATTTTTTGACGTAGAACTACGTCTTAAGTAAACGTAGTTCTACGTCAAAAAATCAAAGGGAGCAAAGCAGTAGACCACAAATCAGGAGGGGTAACATCAGAGCACGGATGCAACATAAACATGTCACACTTTGAACGCTTATATCTTCGAAACTAATAATCGTACAATAATAAATAATACACCATTAGATAGTTTATAGAGTCTTGTTTACAATAAAACAAGTTTCAACCCTCCACCCCTTAACCCTTTGATACAGAATCGTTAGAAAGTTAAGATAAATTTATCGTGATTTTGTTTCACCGTACGCAGTTCTAAGGTTGATAACTAGTGAATAGATAGTTATAGCGATGCTTTCAGCCCCGCATTCCGTAGCTGAGGGTCAGAGCTAACGGGCGTATGAGATAAACCGAAATAAAGTGGATGTAAAATTTACTTATTTTTCAGATAAAAAAATTGGTGACGAAAATTTAGAAATACCGCGAAAATCCAAGGAAAATTACTATAAGAACAGATGAAATTTGAAGAAACAGCTAGAGGAGAACGAGAGGAATCCGAAAAAAAGACCCCGAAAGGTTACGGTAATGTAGAGCGTCAAAAGCCCGCGCGTCAGGATCCGTTTCACCCGAGTTTGATTCTAAAGCCACAACCTTCTACTTTAATTGAACAAATTAAGCCTGAACAGCAAGAACAGATGGAGATTGATGTCATCCATCCAAATTTTCAAATTTTCACCCTGAGTATGGAATACTAATATACATCGCCAGTCTTCACAACTTCGCTGGATAATGAATGTATTACGTCTCAAACCTTTACACCGCCGATGCGTTCTGAATCCAGACAAGTAAAAGAGCAACAACAAGAAGAGTACATTAGGCCGAGACGTATCGCCAAATTTTTAACAAAGCAACTAAGGAGTTTGAAAATTGTTTCTGAAGAAATCGTTCTTCAGAAACAATTTTAGCAATAACTATTGACAACGATGATATTATGTCTTCTACTTCGACTAACATTAATTTATAATCAGCATACGTTACCATGAATGGTATATAAATTGCTCTTAAGTTAATAAAGTGAAACATTTCTTTTGTTTTATTTCTTAAAAATTTTATATTTGTAAAAAATCAAAGGGGCACACTAGCAACTGTGCGGCAACCTACAATGTAGGGCTACGTCAACTGTCCTTCGCTGAATAATTTAATGATGTAGAACTAGTATGACAGCGCCATGAAATAGTAACAGTTGACGTAGTTCTGCGTTGTAGGTTGCGGCACAGTTGCAACTGTGTCCCTTTGATTTGTTTTTTTTTTTTTTTTTATGTTCACTTGACTTTGATAACATCATTTAGAGCAGAGAGAGCCCTTCTCTCTTACTTCTCTGAAAAGACGGGCTTCATTAGGTACTTCAAAAACCACTGAACTGTTCATCCTGAAAATTTGCACAAACATTGATGAACATATCGTGAACGTTCTTGGCCACATAATATCATGACTGATCAATTACGTCCTGAGATATAACCGAACAACCATGTCCAAGCAGTTGCTCTACCTGAGTGAAGCACGCGCTAGCGTGTAAATCGTCATAGAGAGCGTGTTGTGATTTTTCTTCGCTGCAAAAATCGTGACAAAAGCGAGTGCATCAGAAGCAGCCCCACCTCTATTTGAGACTGGTCATAAGAAGAATTAAGCTCCATCGTGAGGATGATTGCGGAAACAAAGCATAATAAATTCTATAATATTCCATTCATAGCGAATGGCCCTTGATCTCCTTTGTTTAAGTTCAAGCGTATCTGTGTGGGTTGTTTTGTTGCTACAAGCCTGTTGGTCAGATGTTAAAGATGAGCACGTCTGAAAAATTTCAATTTTCTCGAAGCGAATAATTCTCCAATCTGTCGCTGCTGCTAGATGGCGCTGTAATCTCGCGCCTCTGCTTCAGCGTTGAGTGACTAGGATTCCTTTTATACATATTTTGATCGTGATAAGTAAAATCACAGAGAATAATTGGTTACAAATCGACAAACGTTTTAGGTAAATCCGATTTTTGCCCCCCAAAAAAGAAAAAAAAAAAAAAAAAGCTCTTCCCGATTATACTTTTGGCTGACTGAGGCTTCTATATAGCACTTTCATGATCGTGATGGATTAAAACACATTCTCTTAAAAGTAGACAAACCTTTTAGCTGGGCTTTTTCGTCACAAAAAATAAGTGATGATCACATTTAGTGGCTACTTAGCCACAAAAAACTGTTCGTCGAGCACGACTGTCGGGAAAATCTCACATAATATTTCGAACTACAGATACATCAGCTCCGAAAAGTGCATTCGCCTATTTTGCAAAGTTAAAACTGAAAAGTCGGCGGCGCTGGGAAATTGACGACATCGAATAATACGAGTTTTCCCGTCGCAAGACTTTAGCCGTATGTGCGCTTTATGTTATTTACTTACAAACTTTAGCCGTATGTAAGTAACATAAAGCGCCTTTATCGATTGGCAACTCGTTTTCAGTGTCATTATGTTGCAACGGATGAGCATAAGGGACGCTTTAAGAACCCCTGAAGCCCCCGGCGCGTCTTGGCACGAGGTCCCCCCCCCCCCCCCACCTTTCCGTACCGCACGCAAAAGCGCGTATGTCATTCCATTTTATCATTAAAAATTTAGAAATATTGGCAGGTATATCGTTTCCTTTTCATCTCAAAAAATACGATAAAAATGTCTTGCAGCGTATTTCAGGCACTACATTTCCAACCCAGCTGAAACTGAGATGAGACGCAAATATCATGATTGTTTCTTCAGCTGTCACTGAGTAAACCAATTCTGTACAAATGAGAAATTCTGCCTTCTGGAATCAATGGGCGGGAGTAGATAATATAGACCGGTCATAAATAAAAAGATTCGGTTTTCTAAATAAAAGCACCAACATTATAGTAGTGTTGTGCTGCTCTATTAAACATGGAAGTACTAAATAGACAAACAGACGGAGAGAGAGAGAGATGGAGAGAGAAAGATGGAGAGTGTGAGAGAAAGAGAGAGAAAGAGAGATGGAGAGTGGGAGAGAAAGAGAGAGAGAGAGAGAGAGAGAGAGAGAGAGAGAGAGAGAGAGAGAGAGAGAGAGAGAGAGAGAGAGAGAGAGAGAGAGACCCACCATCTACAACCACACCTTAACAACTCACAACCAGCCATTCCCCATTTAGTTTGCCTGCTTGAAGATAGTGTGAGATCCCTCCTCAGTCTAAATTTATTGCAGTAAACTTCTTTGAACAATATCCAGAAGAGGAGTCGAAGCAGAAGGAGTACCTTCTGGGGAAGCAAAATAAAGCAGGACGGACACCGATGTAAATTGCTAACAGTCGGTCCGAATCGCCCACCGACTCACACCCCAGATCTCTTTGTGAACAAAGAGAACAGACTGGCTCCATGATTCGGCAAATTTTAAAAGGGAAATAGAAAACACGTTCTCCGCAGTGTGAGTCGAAGTGAGAAAATGGCATATACAGATATCTTAGGCGACACAGTCAAATCGGTGTTTGACAGAGGTCCCCGGCGATAAAACGTCTCTGATGGTACGATACTTCAAAACTAATTAACAAACGTTAGTATGCAGAAAACTTCAACTCCAAACGCTAAATATATAACAGCACAGCTTAACAGGCCGCCTTCAGGTAAATTAAACTTCAGAGTAACGCAGCATTCACAATTATAACATCACACCATTATATCCATCTTTTGGCTGCTGCTTCATCTCCAATTTGTCACATGCACACGTCATGTTCTCTAACGTCAGAAGTGCTGCCAACTTCAATCGGCGAGAGAGAATATATAACGTTAAGGTTGAAAACGCTAAAATGAATGAACTCAAATTTACATAGAGACAGCAATTATTAATTCGAAGTACAAGTCACAACTTGCAAAGTCGACAGCCATTTGCCCAAATTTGATTTCAATCGGACATTTCGTTGAAGAAGAAAAAGGCGTAGAAAGCATAAAATTGCTGTTTTTCGGCTCCAGTGTCTACAATTTTGAGAATTTTTAAATTTTGGCATCAGAAAGTCCAAAAAGCTCGACCTAGATCTTTCTAATGAACCATCGATGACGTACGAGAGACTGGTGACGATGACGTCTTGCCCTCAGAAAAAGAGTCAAAATGGGGTACGCACCTGTATCTCAAACCCCGCTTTCGAATGAAATTTTATACACTTTCTAAGGCCTAGTAGGACACCTCATATACAGAATTTGAATTTCACTCATCAAACCGTTCGAGACTTTTTTAAGGCTACAACATTTCTGTGCATAACATCACGCGTTCTAATGAGCTCCACCAATCGACGCTATCGTGCCCACTGACAGAAACGAAAATAACAAACACGCGTAGATAAAAAATAAATAAATAAAAAAAAAATTACACGCAGCAACACAGTGGTCTATAAGCAGTCTCCCGTCCCTAATTTAGGGCGATCGGTCCCAGGGAAGAGAGAGAACCAGTACCGTAAGAAAAACAACTTTAGGCACTAGCGTTCACCGCCAAGTGCCTTAGCGGTGAACGCGTTAGGTGAAACGAACCCTGAAAGAATGCCCTTAAAATTTTCAAAAGAATTTTATTTGTTGTTTTCATCTATTAGTACTGTTATTAAAGATTTATTACTAATTATTTTAAGCAACTTTTATTAAAATCCCTTAAGGCTCTACGAGACCCGCCATCTTGTATTGCTACCTTCTCTTGTTAACCAACGGGCAAGCGTATTTCACAAATTGCTCAGGCAATTTTGCACATTTTGGAACACTGTTTGTGGCTAACGCAAGATATATGATAAATAAAGAGTTCCCTGGTTTCAGAATGTTTATTGATCTGCAGCGAAAGTCGTATCAAGGCGTCTTCCATAGTTTTATTAATTAATAAAAAATACTTAAAGAGTCCAAAATGAAAATCTGAAACCAGGGAACTCTTTATTTATCATATATCTTGCGTTAGCCACACACGGTGTTCCAAAATGTGCAAAATTGCCCGAGCAATTTGTGAAATACGCTTGCCCGTTGGTTAACAAGAGAAGGCAGCAATACAAGATGGCGGGTCTCATAGAGCCTTAACTGGAGCAATTTAGATAAAAGGGAAATGTTACGTGGGAGTTAGATGTTAAGAATATTAAGTTTCCTTTTAACTACTGTTCTGTCATTTTGTACGGATCAAAATACTCAGTGTGACTAATATAAATCAGTCATACTGAATATATGTGACTTATATGCCGCTCTTGTTAAGATTATGAGGTGGGAGTGGCGATCACCGCCAATGCCACGCCAGGAGCTCTAGCCCATCTCGAGCGATTGGCAGAAGCTAGTGCCTCTGACCACATGGACCTCTGAGCATCCTTTTGGGTTACTCATAAGGAATCACAAAATAGGCTGGAGCCAGTGGAGAGTTTAGCTAAAATGCCTTTCTCGACAATAAAATCCTTGTCACCCTTTTCCGCGGGGAGGGGAGAGTTTAGTAACTACTATGAGGAACTCTAAGCACTATAAGCAGCCGTTCATACCTAATTTAGGGCCAATGGCTCCAGGAAAGGGAAAAACAGTGCTATAAGAAACGCACACTGCCCATTCTTCGACTGGAATTCGAACCCACCCAGATGAACGGCGAGATGCTAACGACACCGTAGCTGCCATCTGTCACTCTGTCTACAGGAATGTTTAACTCTTCTGTGATGCTTTCCGTCCTAGCAGTCAGATCACTCTTACTGCGTGATTCGAAAGTTTAGTCTCGTCCTTACAACACCAATATTCTGTTAAAGTACGAGTATGCTTTCATATAACTTCCTCAGTTCTCGTGTATATCACATGTGACACAATGGTTTCACAATTAAAAAAAATGCGTAATGGCAGAAAATCTTCCAGAACCGGTTGTATCACATGTGAAACTATGTAAAATAATTTGTTAAATTTTCTCTTATCGTCAATAAATGGCAGCACAAGTCACCTTTCGTGACTTGTAGCCACGTCTTGTAAGAAAAACACGATGTCTTCACATGGTCCTGGTAAGTGTTTTATAACTACTTAATTAAAAAAGTTATATCTACTTAAGTATATGCATTCCAGTTTGGTAAGTATAAGTTAGTTATTTAAAGTAAATAAGTTTATTTCGTCAACATATTAAATAGTAGTAACTTCTTAAACATTGTTGTATCACTGGTGATACAATGGTTTCCAATCCTGTGGGAAAAAAACTTATAAGTTATTTTTAGCGGGTGTTTACACTTGTATTTACTAAATATTTCTTGCAATCTATGTAATATTTAATAAATATGATTTAAGAGAAAATTTCAAGTAATGATGTTAACATCATTACTTGAAATTTTCACTTATAATAATATTATTCATTTTTTCTGACAAATCCTCAAGATGATAACAAACCACTTTCTAAACGTAGGATTATTCCTACATCTATGCCACATGATTGAGCACGAAATAAACATGTAAGCAACATGCCTGAGGTGACTGTGTTCAGACTGTAAGGTGTTCCTCAGATGATAATGAACCACTTCTTAAACGTAGAAATATTCCTACATCTATGCCACATGATTGAGCACGAAATAAACATGTAAGACACATGCCTGAGGGGACTGTGTTCAGACTGTAAGGTGTTCCTCAGATGATAACGAACCACTTCCTAAACGTAGAAATATTCCTACATCTATGTCACATGATTGAACACGAAATAAACATGTAAGACACATGCCTGAGGTGACTGTGTTCAGACTGTAAGGTGTTCCTCAGATGATAACGAACCACTTCCTAAACGTAGAAATATTCCTACATCTATGCCACATGATTGAGCACGAAATAAACATGTACGACACATGCCTGAGGTGACTGTGTTCAGACTGTAAGGTGTTCCTCAGATGATAACGAACCACTTCCTAAACGTAGAAATATTCCTACATCTATGCCACATGATTGAGCACGAAATAAACATGTAAGACACTTGCCTGAGGTGACTGTGTTCAGACTGTAAGGTGTTCCTCAGATGATAACGAACCACTTCCTAAACGTAGAAATATTCCTACATCTATGCCACATGATTGAGCACGAAATAAACATGTACGACACATGCCTGAGGTGACTGTGTTCAGACTGTAAGGTGTTCCTCAGATGATAACGAACCACTTCCTAAACGTAGAAATATTCCTACATCTATGCCACATGATTGAGCACGAAATAAACATGTACGACACATGCCTGAGGTGACTGTGTTCAGACTGTAAGGTGTTCCTCAGATGATAACGAACCACTTCCTAAACGTAGAAATATTCCTACATCTATGCCACATGATTGAGCACGAAATAAACATGTAAGACACATGCCTGAGGTGACTGTGTTCAGACTGTAAGGTGTTCCTCAGATGATAACGAACCACTTCCTAAACGTAGAAATATTCCTACATCTATGCCACATGATTGAGCACGAAATAAACATGTAAGACACATGCCTGAGGTGACTGTGTTCCGACTGTAAGGTGTTCCTCAGATGATAACGAACCACTTCCTAAACGTAGAAATATTCCTACATCTATGCCACATGATTGAGCACGAAATAAACATGTACGACACATGCCTGAGGTGACTGTGTTCAGACTGTAAGGTGTTCCTCAGATGATAACGAACCACTTCCTAAACGTAGAAATATTTCTACATCTATGCCACACGATTGAGCACGAAATAAACATGTAAGCAACATGCCTGAGGTGACTGTGTTCAGACTGTAAGGTGTTCCTCAGATGATAATGAACCACTTCTTAAACGTAGAAATATTCCTACATCTATGCCACATGATTGAGCACGAAATAAACATGTAAGACACATGCCTGAGGGGACTGTGTTCAGACTGTAAGGTGTTCCTCAGATGATAACGAACCACTTCCTAAACGTAGAAATATTCCTACATCTATGTCACATGATTGAACACGAAATAAACATGTAAGACACATGCCTGAGGTGACTGTGTTCAGACTGTAAGGTGTTCCTCAGATGATAACGAACCACTTCCTAAACGTAGAAATATTCCTACATCTATGCCACATGATTGAGCACGAAATAAACATGTACGACACATGCCTGAGGTGACTGTGTTCAGACTGTAAGGTGTTCCTCAGATGATAACGAACCACTTCCTAAACGTAGAAATATTCCTACATCTATGCCACATGATTGAGCACGAAATAAACATGTAAGACACTTGCCTGAGGTGACTGTGTTCAGACTGTAAGGTGTTCCTCAGATGATAACGAACCACTTCCTAAACGTAGAAATATTCCTACATCTATGCCACATGATTGAGCACGAAATAAACATGTACGACACATGCCTGAGGTGACTGTGTTCAGACTGTAAGGTGTTCCTCAGATGATAACGAACCACTTCCTAAACGTAGAAATATTCCTACATCTATGCCACATGATTGAGCACGAAATAAACATGTACGACACATGCCTGAGGTGACTGTGTTCAGACTGTAAGGTGTTCCTCAGATGATAACGAACCACTTCCTAAACGTAGAAATATTCCTACATCTATGCCACATGATTGAGCACGAAATAAACATGTACGACACATGCCTGAGGTGACTGTGTTCAGACTGTAAGGTGTTCCTTAGATGATAACGAACCACTTCCTAAACGTAGAAATATTTCTACATCTATGCCACACGATTGAGCACGAAATAAACATGTAAGACACATGCCTGAGGTGACTGTGTTCAGACTGTAAGGTGTTCCTCAGATGATAACGAACCACTTCCTAAACGTAGAAATATTCCTACATCTATGCCACATGATTGAGCACGAAATAAACATGTAAGACACTTGCCTGAGGTGACTGTGTTCAGACTGTAAGGTGTTCCTCAGATGATAACGAACCACTTCCTAAACGTAGAAATATTCCTACATCTATGCCACATGATTGAGCACGAAATAAACATGTACGACACATGCCTGAGGTGACTGTGTTCAGACTGTAAGGTGTTCCTCAGATGATAACGAACCACTTCCTAAACGTAGAAATATTCCTACATCTATGCCACATGATTGAGCACGAAATAAACATGTACGACACATGCCTGAGGTGACTGTGTTCAGACTGTAAGGTGTTCCTCAGATGATAACGAACCACTTCCTAAACGTAGAAATATTCCTACATCTATGCCACATGATTGAGCACGAAATAAACATGTACGACACATGCCTGAGGTGACTGTGTTCAGACTGTAAGGTGTTCCTCAGATGATAACGAACCACTTCCTAAACGTAGAAATATTCCTACATCTATGCCACATGATTGAGCACGAAATAAACATGTAAGACACATGCCTGAGGTGACTGTGTTCAGACTGTAAGGTGTTCCTTAGATGATAACGAACCACTTCCTAAACGTAGAAATATTTCTACATCTATGCCACACGATTGAGCACGAAATAAACATGTAAGACACATGCCTGAGGTGACTGTGTTCAGACTGTAAGGTGTTCCTCAGATGATAACGAACCACTTCCTAAACGTAGGATTATTCCTACATCTCTGCCACATGATTGAGCACGAAATAAGCATGTAAGACACATGCCTGAGATGACGGGACACAGCGCTTACAGAAGGAGATGCCGAAATTCAAAGTGCAATGAGTTAAATATAGTAGGGTATTCCGACTGTAAGGTGTTCATGTGTCTCAATGGCTCCAGAAATTCTTTCAGATTGTTCCATGAAAAATAAATTATGATATATTATAATATTGCATAATATAACTTGAAAATCGATTAATTAAACCAGTAATTTTCGAATTCTTAAATATTACAATTACAGCATCTCGGTCCTGATGTATCACATGTGATACAATACTCGTAGCCCCCACACCCCACCCCACCCCCACCTTTTCTTTCCATGAAGAATTAAATTTTTTTTTTCAGTTTACAATGCAGTAAACATCAATTTTCAAACCTGTTTTTAAAAATCAAGTGTTTAACTTCATTGCAGGACTCAGGATGAAAAATCAATGTTCTTTTTACGTCATCATCTAAAAACATTTATTTGCCTTGCTTTTCTTCCCGAATAACCTCGAAAAGTGCCTTAGCGCCGCTAAGCCGCGCTTCTACGCCACTGTCTGACATGGTTGTTGAGACGTTTCAAGACGAAAAATAAATAGAGATTAAGTGATTGAAAAGTGGCAATGGGAGGGTGTCAAAGACAGCATTTGTCCAGGAGATGTATATGTGATAAACGGACAGAGGAAGCAACAGGCGGTAGCAAGTAAACAACTGAAACTTTCTTTTCTTCATGCAAATTAACCGATCTCTAATATGGATAACTATGTGGTAGTATCAATAGTAGGCAATGTCTAGTTTTCCAGTGAAACAGGAAGGGTTAAAAACTGGGTGAATGTCACTTTTTTTTTGTTTGCTGATAACTGTGCCAAACTTCGATATATGCGGTTTCTCCAAAACAAAATTTTCTTAATATGCGGTAAAAATAACAGGGATTAATACTACGAAGTTCAAGGAATTCACAAAGAACTTTTTCCGTGGAACTTCGTATTACGCGAGCTCATTACATGTGGGTTTGACTGTACCCTAAAGAATGCTTTGGGCAACTTTTGGACCAAACTGTTCGCGCAGCGTTAGAGTGCATGCCGTTTTTAACATATTCAAACCAAAGTACACATCAGAAGCTTTTCCGCATGCCCTGCCAAAACAAAAAAAATAATAATAATAAAAGCCTTCAATGAAGGCGTTTTGACAAGCACAAGGAAAAGTTGCTGGAAAGCTCCTGCGCTACCGGTGATGGTATCTTCCACTCTGAATGTGCTAACAATCATTTGCAATTAATATTGTGCCTTTAAATACAGCCTCTAATCATATAACTACATTTATTTTAAGCATAAGCGTGCGAACATGTATTTGATGCATAAGATTCTAAATAAATGCGTGAAGTCAATATATAGAAGAAAAATGAGGAGACGAGGGAGGTATATACTAACGAAACAATCCAACTGAGGATCAGCCCCACAGGACAGCACAGGTCAGGGCAATGTTCAACCTTGAAGTGACTGTCACTGTCTTCACCTAAGCTGTCGGCTAGACGTCTTCTTTAGGACAAAAGTTTTCTGTCAGCTAAAATGAACGACGCATTCTTGTTTTCTTACATCCTCAGTGCACAGTAAAGCACGTTCTACTCCAGGAACTCATTTGCATCTTCTTTTGTCACTCGAATATGCATGCAAAATGCATTTACAATTCATCAAGACTCCAAGGGGGACTACGCCCCTTCATATCTTATCTCAACTGCCATCTTATCTTTCATAATCATCTGTAATATCGGGGTTTAGTGTTTCATTCGTTACACCCAACTGCCAGAACTAACATTACTTTTTTTTTTTTTTTCTAGCATAACTTCTATTAGCCGAATCTAGCTGAAAACATAACGAAGAAAATGCTTAAAATTACGTTCAAGGCTCTTTCGCACCTATATTTACTGGAACTTTTCCGCACGTCTTTTGAATAAAAACAAGAAAGATGGCACCGAATTTTCGGTTGTAATGAGCACGTCTTTTGAATCCTTTCTGACGCGAATTAAATTTATAAAATTACTCAAAGTCAATGTAACCGGTTAGAATAGAAAAAAATCAACCGGATTTCTGCAATCGATAAAACATCCAGAAATTGAAACAGATTCTTACTTCCACCAGCGGCTAAAAAGTATGTTACAAAAATTAACGAATGGCGCATGAAAAGTTTCTTTTAACAGAAGGAAGGTATCAGATTTTCCAATCGAACAGTTAAAAGAGGGAAATATAGAAGGAAACATGATGTAAGTCTACGCCTTCTAGTGGAAGAATTTTGCATAATGGGACTGCTGGAAATAGGCGAAAACTACTCTTCATGGAAAAAAACTATGATAAGAAAAAAGAACTTTTCAAATATATGTCTCCCGAAACCACAGATAGGAAGAAAAAGATATTGACCTTTACGCTCCGTAGCGGGAAATCTGTGCATTATTTAAAGAAGATAATGCTCCACATCTCTATTGTAGCGAATGACTTACAGTAAAAAGTAAATTTCTCATTAGGGTTTTCAGAAGCTGTGATACAGCTGCGAACAGAAGCACACAAACACAATCTAACGACAGAACTGTTAACTATATAACTCCTCAAATACTAACCTAAAGTGTTCCACAAGGTTAACGGCGTCCGCTGATGAAGGAATTTTTTAAATCACACATTCAGAAGCAGAGATATTAAGAAACACAGGTAAAATATTGGCACCCCCAGCGGTGAAATTGTGCATTATTTTGGAAAGAAAATAAACACAGAGTTTTCATAGTTAGTAGTATCTGACCGAAAAAGATTTTTTTATGTCGGGTTGTTAGTCCCGCAGATATTGCTGTAAACGGAAACGTGCTCCAACAAAGAAAGAATTTTCCAATTGGGCTCTTAGAAGCAAAGATATCGACAAAAATAAGATATATATTTACGCCCTCTGGGAAGAAAACTGTGCCCTATTTTAAGCGGGAGGTATTCTCCAAAGGTTTTTCGAGGTGCGCGGTATCGGTCCACGAAAGAAATTTTTCAATTGAGTTTTTGGAGCTCAGATTTTGCGGCAAATACATCAGAAGCAGAAAAAAAAAATACTTACATCCCCTGGTGGCGAAACCATTTCTTATTAAAAATTAGGAATTATATGCAAAACATTTCTCATGGGGAGTTGTTTCAGATGAAGGAAGCATTTTTCAAATCGGAGTTTTAGAAGCAGAGATATTGGCGGAAACGCAATTTACCTTTACGCCCCCAAGCGGAAAATCTTCGCACTACTTGAAAAAGAAACTGTGCCTAAAATAGTCTTCGATATCAATGGCACCAAAAGGACGAAATATTGTTTTCAATCGGATATTTAGAAGCAAATATATGCAATAAAATGCAATTTGAATTCAATATCATCTGCATTTACGCCCTCCGACGGCGAAGTTATGCATTGGAAAAAAATTGTAAGGATCGTCATTCTCACATTTTATACTTCCCAATGCAAAAAGAATTTTTCAAATCGGACTAATAGTTGAAGAGATAAGGTGTCCTCAGGCACGGACAGAAGAAGACGGACGATGGACAAACCGATAACATAAGCACGATCTTGTGCAGTCAAACCACAAATAAGGAGCTCGTATAATACAAAATTCCTCGCAAAACGAAAGTTTTATAGTTCCCTCGAACTTCGTAATATTCCTCTTTGTTATTTTAACCGAATATTACGAACAATAGTTTTTTGACGATATCTAACTTTAGCACGGTTATCAGCAAATAAAATAAGTGTCATTCACTCCGTTTTAACCCTTTCTACTTCACTAGAAAAACTAAGAATTACCCCTTACAGATAAGTTAATTTGCATGGAGAAAAGAATGTTTCATTTGCCGACTTTGTTTGATTTAACATGCTGCTTCCTCTCTCCGTTTACCCAACATATATCTCCTACGCAAATATGTTTTTTATATATCCTCGCATCGCCACTTTTCAAACACTTAATAACAGTTTAGAAAACTTAGTTTATTTTACATCTCAAAACATTTCATCCACCGCATCAGAGGAAGTTGAAAAACAGTTAAAACAGGTATCATGACAAGCACAAAACATGCAACAGTAGATTCCCATTTCCGATATAACGTGAAACATCAAATAAAATGCAATAGGTAAACTTTCAATTTTTTTGCAGTCACTTAAATTTTCACATTAATTAAATATTTTGCTTATTGCAGATCTCATAAGTATTTTTATTGCTACTTATAATTTTTAATCAACAATTATTGGTTGCCTTCTATATTGATAAACAGTTTATGATACACTAGTTTCAACCTGACATAATGTAATACGCAAAAACAACCCGTTCTTGATCCGTCGGGTTATAACGAAATTCGCGTATATCGAATCTTTTTCATTCTCCCTTCAACTTCGTTATACGGTATATGGGTTCGACTGTAGTATGACTATACCCTGCTGCCTGTCAGTCGTTCTGCTGACACCATACACTTATTAGTCCAATTAAAAATATTTTTCTTGCAATGAGAATCCTGAAATGTGAGAGCCAACATACATGTCTTTTAGTCATTTTCCGACGACAACAACACAACTAGAAGACTTAAATGAAGATGCTATTGAATTTGAAATATATTTTGGTCCAGACCATAGCTTTGCAAACTTTTGTTTTACTGGTGCTTTTAAGGTGAATTGTCACTTAAATGTTAAGTTAGCATAGAATTTCAAATTAAATGTTAAGTTAGCATAGAATTCCTAATTAAATGTTAAGTTAACATAGAATTTCTAATTAAATATTAAGTGAGCATAGAATTCCTAAATAAATGCTAAGTTAGCATAGCATTCGTACTTAAATGTTTAGTTAGCATAGAAATGTTAAGTTAGCATAGGGTTCCTAATTAAATGCTAAGTTAGCACAGAATTCATAATTAAGGTTTAGTTAGCATAAAATTCCTCATTAAATGTTCAGTTAGCATAGAATTCCTCATTAAATGTTCAGTTAGCATAGAATTCCTATTTAAATGTTCAGTTAGCATAGAATTCCTATTTAAATGTTTAGTTAGCATAGAAAGGTTAATTAACATAGGATTCCTAATTAAATGTTAAAAGTTAGCATAGAATTCCCAATTAAATATTTAGTTAGCATAGAATTCCTAATTAAATGTTAAGTTAGCATAGAATTCCTAATTAAGTGTTAAAAGTTAGCATAGGATTCCTAATTAAATGTTAAAAGTTAGCATAGGATTCCTAATTAAATGTTAAGTTAATATAGAATTCCCAATTAAATGTTAAGTTAGCATAGAACTCCTAATGACGCACTTCTATATAACGACCAAAGTTGAGTGACAAGGATGTTATTCATACGAAAAAAATCAATTTTTTATTAAATCCAAATGCATGTCAATTTCCAATCAGATGTCGTGACACAAAAAAGATACGTCGCAATAAATTCATCAGCGTGTGCAAGTTAAAAATTCGTTAATCTTCATGCAGCATAAAACGATCTCTCAGTGCTCGCTAAAAAGATTGGCTTAGCTTAGTAACACTGCATCATAACTTAGCCTTCCTCATAACATTGCCTCATAGTCGATAACATTACAAGTACATTGCCTCATAACATAGCCTTTGATAACATTAGAAGAATATTGCCTCATAACATAGCGTTCGATAACATTACATAAAGATTGTCTTAAGATCGCTAAACGGAACGGCTCCTGCCCCTTGATTTCAACTACTCTAACCCGTCCGCCCATGGCGGGTTGAGTAGGGGCTCTCAAATGTTTGTGTGACACAGCCGTTCTACCGAAATTTGAAAAAAAAAAAAAAAAAAGAAAATTGCGTTTGTTTTAAGTCTGTCATGAATTACACTTTCTCGCTGTTTCTGTTCTTTAGGAATATAAACGGCTATACCAAAAAATTGTGTTAATGCAGTTTTAAACAGACGCAGAAAATAACTGAAACGCAATCTGTTAGTACGTTGACGTACTGTTACATTGCAATTTGCATCTATAAAAGAAAAACTGGCATAAAATTAATAAAACAGCATCCAAAATTGCGTTTTTAGACCCTAACTTGTTTTGCTCAAATAACATTGTTTCATCCAAAAAAATTATTAAATTTGAAGAGGTAAACTGCTCCAAAATTAATATTCTGCGAATATGAAAAGGTAATTCACAAAGAAGAAAAATTATGATAATGATGCACCAGGTCAATGTTGCAGTACATACAGAAATTAATAAAAATTGGGGAAGGTCAGCTATATACTAATTATTACTGAGAACGTATTTGGGAAAGAAACTCGCAAAAAAAAAAAAAAAAAAAAGAAAGAAAGAAAAGAAAAAATGCTAATTATGCTGCTACAGTCTATATTTATGTGTGGTTTTAACAACTTAGCCTCTCCCCCTTCCCTAGTCTATTTTGAAATTGAAGAAATTAGAGATAATATCTTACTATTTACCTGCAAAATGTTGCAGGGCATACAGATATAAATAAAACAGTTTTGAGGCTACCAAGTAGACTAAATTGATACTGAGAATTAGTAACTCTCAGCACAATGTACACACAGAAATAAATAAATGAAAAATAAACTTACCTTGTACTGATTTCGTCCCCCCCCCCGTTACGAACATGTGTTAGAACATGCATACTTGTAATTTTTCCCGCACATGAAATGAAGATTGAAAATACATAAAATATATTTATTTGCATGGGTTTTAGGGTAGTTAAACTGGGGTTAGGATTTAGTTCCCCTGTAATGATGATTATCAAATATCTTTGCTAAAATTTCGAGATATATATTCCCATTGTTAGTGAGGCACACAGGAAGAACAGATTCATTAAGTAGCTACTATAAACACAGCACATTTTCTTTTCTCTGACTTGTTATATAAGCAGTGATTTTTTAACTTGATGAGTAGTTATTTAAAAATATCTTTAAAAATACAGAAGCGCACTTTAGTCCCAGTTCAAATTTGGTTTGATTACATTTTGAACATTTTCCGTTTGCCACATTAAAAAAACCTTTCTTTGCCGCTAATTTTTTTAACACAAATTTTACATTTTGTACATGGAGTAACTGCTCACAATCATTAATCAAAAGGAATTTAAATAATTTGAAGCAAATGATCAATATTTTCACAATGTCTTCAGTTACCTATAGACGGTGCCCGTCGCTTAGCGTGACGTCACAAGCAAGTTCTTAATCCGGTGGCCCGGCCAGTAAACATAGAGAGGAGGAGTCCCGGGGGCCCCGGTTGAGTTCCGCAAAGACGTCCTTGAGGATTACTGGCAAATTAATGTAGCCGGTTTGCCGTTCCTCTGCTGCATACGGGTAAGGGACAAAACGCGTCCGGGACTGACTTCACAGGGAACCATTCGCGTCTCCAAAGACAAGGAGTCTGCGGAAACCCCCGGAAAAACCGCGGTGTAGATGTCCGGCAGGATTCGAACACCCCTCCGAAACGTCCGCCTCCCACAGAGTGCACAGCGACTTAACCAACTGCGCTATGCTGGTGGTGCTTTCAACTACATAAATCGAAATTTGGCCTGTTGGTAGGTTTTGCCAAACACAAATTCGTCGAGTGGGAATCTGTGGGGTTAAGTTTAGGAAATCTTTAACGAGAAGAAACAAAATTTACGTAAAGATACTCAAAAGAATAGTTAACAGGATTTTCGCAAGAATACGCAAAAAGATGGTTAAACGGATTTACGTAAGAACATTCAAAAGCATGGCTAAAAGTAACTGTAAAGAATAGTTACTTTAGAGCAGTGGTCTTAAACCCGGCCCGTCGCCAACTATTTTTCGGCCCCCATGAATTATTACAAAATTAAAATAAATCAGGTTTTTCAAGTATATTATAATATATTAAATATAATATAAGCATGGTAATGCTTAGCAAAGCCATCCTCTTTACACATACCAAATTTATTTACGAAGAATATAACTGCATTAAGCATGCGTATTGTAAAAAATGCGAAAACGGTAAAGTGCCCCCCCCCCCCCCCCCCCGACGTACTGTCTATGAATCCCATAGCGCTGGCCGCCTTGTCGCTGTACGGAAGGAAAGTCGTCTGAAAAGGGAATATCTTTTGCGCAGAATTGAAATCAAGAGCGGGCAACACTAATCAACCTTGAGAAGCTCCCTCCCGCTTAACTGGCGGCTAGTGGGCCGCGGGTGGCCTAGTGGGCAATGTTCGTGACTGCAGTGGAAAGGACCTCAGGTTCGATCTCAGACAGGTACGAACGCTCGATCCACTAAATATCCGCCATGCGTCGGATGGGCACGTTAAGCCGTTGGACCCCGGGCACTGGGTCCCCGGTAATAAATAAGGGCGTCTTTCTCCCCCTTTCTACTTTGCCTCCGTATCACTTTCCTATCAGGCACTCTAGCCCAAATCTCCTAGCTTCCTATTTGTAAGGGCTGTTAAGACCTGGGATCTTAAACGGCTAGTTTCGTCCGGCTGCATCGGTTGCTTCACACGCAAGAAGGAATCAACTTTGGCGAATTGTATATGAAGATAGCTATGTTAAAAGAGGATTTCAACAGGCTGTTTGAATGTTTCAAAGACATGGAAAATATTTTTTCAAATATATTCAAGTCTCCATTTTCCTATAACGCTGAAAACGCACCTGAAGAACTTCAGCTTGAATTAATAGACTTTCAGTGTGATTCTTTCCTAGAAGGAAAATTCAACAGCTGCGATCTAACAGAGTTTTAC
Source organism: Macrothele yani (assembly GCA_039090855.1). NCBI lineage: Eukaryota > Metazoa > Arthropoda > Arachnida > Araneae > Macrothelidae > Macrothele > Macrothele yani. Next base: position 112,187,505 of record CM077013.1, on the reverse strand, counting down.
CAGTTAGTTTCAAAGGAAAAGTACGTAAACATTCATAACCTAGCTGCACGGGTTCTGTCTATGTTCAGAACAACATACTCATGTGAACAGTGGCTTTCAAGAATGAACCAAGTGAAATGTTGTGAAATGAATATGTTTAAGTGAGTCACTTATGCTCACTTTTAAAAGTAGAATGTTGAAAGGACATTATTTCAAAGATCGATAAGTTAGTGACAGAAAAGCGAGCCCAAGTTTTTAATCAGAACTTGCAATATTTTCTGTACCGGTACCGTGTTCAGTTGGGAAAATGTTATTGTTTTAAGATCTAAGTGAAAATAATTGTTGCGTGAAAGTGATTGTTTTCAGTGATTGACGAAGCATTTGTTTTTACTATTTACCGATAATTAGAAATAATATTCCACTATAGTGCCAAGCCATTGGGGTAGTTTTGTAAAGTTGATATTCATTCATAAGAAATTTATTGAAATTCATGCGGCCCCCTAAGTTTCTTCAAAATTGGAAAGTGGCCCTTGCAAGGGTCTGAGTTTGATACCACTGCTTTAGAGCATACGTCACAGCTTCTGTAAATCCGATTGAAAGAATTTTTTTTTTTTTTACTTAGATACCTTTTACTATAAAGGTAGTTGCATATACAATGAGAGAGAAAGTTTCTCCTTCAAATAACAGGTTAGTTTTTCCTTTAGAAAGCGTAAATATTTATTTTATTTTTACCGACATCTCTTCTTCTAAACGTTCGATTTGAAAACCGTTTTTTGCATGGCATAATGTTCACGGTCGAGAATATTTTCAACACCTAATAATTTATCACGTACAATTTTGTCAGTAGCCAACGTAAGCGCATATTTCTGTACACAACACATTCGCTGTATCCGGTGCAGCTGCAGCTGTATCCGGTGCAGAAAGAACATAATTATGTTCTTTCTGCACCGGATACAGCTCTGATTGGAAATCTTCTGCATATATTTTCCAATTTTGGTAAAGAATGGTTTGGCCACCAGAGGGCGTAAGTGTTAATTTCTGCACCTGATGTATTTGCCGCAAAATCTGAGCTTCTAAAATCTCGACTGAAAAAATTCTTCGTGGATCGATGCCACTCACGTCGATAAACCTTTTCGGAATATTTTCTTCTTAAAATATTGCATGGTTTCTCTGCTAGGAGGCGTAGATGTATATCTTATTGTTGTCAATATCTCCGCTTTTAATGGTCCAATTTGAAAAATCCCTTCTTTGCTGGATAACGTTTCTGGTGCGAAATGTTTTTCATATAATTTCAGAATTTTCAAGTAACTAGTAAACTTTCCGCTAGGGGACGTTAAGATAAATTGCGTTTCCCACGATTTTCTTCTTCTAAAACTCCGCCTTGAAAAATTCTTCCCGTATCGCAAACAGTTCCTGATGGGAAATGTTTTTCGTATAATTTCTAATATTTGGTAATGTGTTACTGAGATTTAATACTAGAATTTTAGACAAAGACATTAAATCCCATTTTGCAGCTTTTATTTCGCTTTAGTGCTCCATTTCCTTTGTTTAGACAATGCGTGAGAAAATTTTGCTTGTGCACTCCGCTATGAAACATCGGAAGCACGGTTTATTTAGGAACCCCAGTTTGTCGTATCTTACGGGTCTCGGCCTTTGTATTTCGTAGACACATCGCATCTTCAGGGTCTGGGCCTTTGTATTACGCATTGGTATTGTCCAGCTCATTTGATCTTTTGCCTTCTTAATTTCAAAGAAACCGACTGAAAGCACAAGCCCTCTTAGTTTCAACCTCGAAGTTTTGGGAAGCCGACGCCGGCATTTTGCCATGGTTTTTGTGAAAGAAGGGGGAGTTTGCGTGGAAACAAGGGGGTAGCCAGACAGTCGACTCAAGGGATTGAAAGCGAACGGTCGCAGGGAGAACAGGCGAGGAAACGCCTTAGATGTTGGGAAGCAGGTCTTAAGCTAGCCGGGAGAATGGAGGCTTTTCTCCACGTGCGCGGGATAGAGAGGAACAGGGAGGAAGAATTGCAAAGCTGAGCGCAGCCTTCTGCATTAAGCAAATAGGGCCGCGGGTGGCCTAGTGGGCAACGTTCGTGACTGCCGCGGGAGGGACCTCAGGTTCGATCCCAGGCTGGTACGAACGCTCGATCCACTAAATATCCGCCGTGCGTCGGACGGGCACGTTAAGCCGTCGGACCCCGGGTACTGGCCCCCGATAATAAATAAGGGCGTCTTCTTTTTTTTTTTTTTTTTATTTGAGGTTTAACGACCACCGTGAGCAACTCAATGGGCTATAAGCAGTCGCCCGTCCCTAATTTAAGGTCACTGGTTCCAGGTAAGGGAGAGAGCCAGTGCCGTAAGACAAACACAACATCCATGCCTGACCAGGATTCAAACTCAGACCCCTTTTGGACGAATGGTCAGAGGCCATCGCTTAGACCACTGCGCCACCGGGGTGGCAAGGGCGTCTTCCTCCCCCTTTCTACTTCGCTTTCGTGTCAGTTTCCTATCGGGCACTCTAGCCCAAATCTTCTAGCTTCCGATTTCTAAAGGGTTGTTTGAGACCTGGGGTCAGACACTGCCTTCCTAAAATCCTCTACATATGATCAGATGCATTATTCAAAGAAAATAATGGAGTGTTTTGAGAGATCTAAAAGGATTGTATAAAAATTATTGTTCATAGCTATTATTATTCTTATTTTATTATCTTCAAATACGCAAGACTGTGAAAGTTAACACGAAGCCAGTTAACAAAAGAATGGTTACGCCACCAGGGGGCATAAGTGCTAATTTCTGCTTCTGATGTATTTGCAGCAAAATCTGAGCTCTTGAAAACTCGACTGACAAAATTCTTTCCTGTACTGATACCGCTCACATAGAAAAACCTTTTGAGAATGCTTTCTGCTTAAAATAATGTCATGTTTCTTCCGCCTGGGGGAGTAGATGCACATCTTATATTTGTCGATATCTCTGCTTCTAAGAGTCCGATTTGAAAAATTCTTTCTTTGTTGGAACGCGTTTCCGCTGAGAAATGTTTCTCACATAATTTAAATTTTTTCTTAACGCACAAGTCTGCAACCAGAGGGCGTAAGTTCACGATTCCATTCACAGCAATATCTGCGGGATTAACAACCCGATTAAAAAACTTCTTTCTTCGGTCAGATACCACTGTTTTCCACACCGGTTCCATTGACTTTGAATTGCTTTGATAAATTTAATTCGCGTCAGAAATGATTCAAAAGACGTGCTCATTACACCCGAAAATTCGGTGCCTTCTTTCTTGTTTAATATTTTCTGGCACATCATCAGTAATTGAGAGCACCATGTCACCATGTGTGGTAGGCTTTGAAATGTGTGTGTGTGTGTGTGTGTGTGTGTGTGTGTGTGTGTGTCCTCTCCACAAATTCTCCTCTTTTTTTTTTCAGACCGGAACAACTGCCCCCTTTAAGACCAGCTTCTAGGTCTGCTACTGGGACAATGTCTATGTTTTAGGGGTCACACGTTACAGGAATTTTTCGAAATATCTCTAATTTAGCCTTTTTTCTCTGAATTTCTGTTCTTATGCATAAATTATGTTTCTTAAAAAATACTTGATTGATTTCTATAGACATGTGATTTTAATTAATTGTAGTTTGCATATTTTCCGTAACACGACCTTTCGTCACAAGAAAATTCAAAGTTATAAATATTTCGATGAACTACCCCGTGATACAAGTAGTAAGTCTTACTACACGTGCAGCAAAATCTGAAAGAACAAATTTCACAACTCTAAATGATCCACTTCAAAAAAAAAAAAAAAAAGGTGTCTACAACAATTAAATGCTTACCATATCAAATAAATAAGAAATATTTCGAATTTACGTACTTTTTTTGCTGTCTATATACTTCACTAAAACGTCACGAAAAGTGCTCCGCACAAAACACACGTTAGCAACCACAACAATTCAAGCAATCAATGAGCATGCGCGGTTTCCTTGTCCCGGTCCTATTGATGACCAGTTCATGTTACCAATCCCATAACTGTAAAATCAACAGTTATAAACTGTTCAATATTAGTACGATATTTTACTGTGACGATATGCAGCAATTTTCAGTAAAACCTACATTTCTTTACAGCGTACACGTAAATGATTTTGCATGAAAGAAAGATTCTTCCGTAACCAGTTTTTTCTTTTCCCTCCTGTTTTTTTTTTTTTTTTTTTTCAAAGTTAAAGGGTGAGTTTCTTGTCGGAAGCCGAAGGTTATACTTGAAAAGCCAGAGGAAGGAGTAAAAAATGAAACCTTGCAGAATTTTGTCAAGGAAAGATCTAATAAATATCAATTTTCCTTATGGTGGCTGCTGCTCTGGAATTTAGTAGCCCATCCCCGCATAACCTTTTGTGCTGCTGCATGTGCCGGCGTGATTACTGACAAAAGGATAATTCTTGAAGTGTCAGTGTCATAACCCATATCTCACTTCACACTGAATGTTGGGCAAAGAATTGTCGGCCGAAAACGGGGAACTTCAACAGAGAGAGAGAGAGAGAGAGAAAGAGAGAGGACACCTCTTCCCATTTGATTAGAACAAGGTCTCAAAACCCTTATTCGAGTTTCTAAATTTACGAGCGAATACATCCTGCAATATGCAACACTGCTGTCTCTTACCCATCAATGGAAACTAGATTTGATTTACGTTTTCTTTTGTTGAATATCCTGCTGAGAAGGGAAAATAGCAAAAAAGAGAAGGAAGTGCTCAGGAAAAAGAATATAAAAATTCGCCTCAGCATTAAAAAATTAGGGTGTTCCTGACAATTGATCCTTGTTCTATGTAATCCGAAATATCCCACGCGGCGACCCCTAGGCGAAATGAGAGAAAAAAAAAAAAAAAAGAAACTGCCGTCCCTAAAAACACGGAATTCCGAGGTGAAGTTTCGACCCCCCTGAGAGTGTGGTAAAGAGATTTGTCCGATTCTAACGAACTCAGCTTGATTTACCCTGTTCTGCATGCCGCCCTAGTTACGACAATGTTAACCCCTGAAAGTTTTATGGGTCCGGACGTGCGAGGTCCGCGTACATGATTTTTATTGGCTGTTAATGTCCTTGTAAGTGGGCATGCAGAGCTTAATAAATCCCGGAACGCCCGCCCCAGCACCCACACAACAACCGCTCCCTCCCTGCAACATCGGCTTGCGTCACTTTAAACCCTTCTTAAGAATGAATGATGGAGATATTAAAGGAATTAATAGGTAAACTATAAGTACTACGTCATAAAAATGCATCATCCCTGTCACGGTACTTACAAGACCACATGTTAAAAATAACTTCCTTTTTTTTTTTTTTCATGGCAGAAGTGGCCATGGTTGCAAGGATGGTAATAATGACCTTGAAATTTTTCGCTGCCAAGTTTGCCAGTGTGTGGGTAGGCTAAAACTTCTCACTACCACTTCATCCAGAAGAGCTATTTTGATCGACACCCTTTGTTATTTTAATTTTCTGGTTCTTCCTTTATAGAAACAAAAACCTTTCTCAACACCATTCTTTTCATTTTAAAGCCGAGAGAGAAATCACTGACCTCTTAAAGGAAGTAATTCTACGATCAGCTTATACAGTAAACAAAACCCTAAATGATGATTATATTCAAGAAATGATACAAAATACACGTAATGTTTCATTTAATTCAGAAAACAACGTTTATGAATGCAATATCTATATATTAATTCCATAAGGTTCTTTACTGTGAGCCCTATTTTAAGAGAACGGCTGAACGTAAAGATATGGTTGAGGTATCAAAATGTAGATGTGCCAGTCTTATCATGTGCCAGTCGCAGAGAAAAATGAGATTGGGGCAACGATTCGGGCGCGATGGGACAGCAAAGTTCTCATGTAAAGTCTATGGGAAAAGCATACGGTTGACATTCGATCGCCTACGGTTGACTCACGCGCTGCTGAAAGCGGCAGCATGGAGGGATTGATATAGTCCAAAGTCCGAAGCCTCTTTTCTGAGCGAACCGTTGCGAAAAGCAACGCTAGCAGGCATTCGAATTAAAGTACTTCACATCGGAACAGCGAACACTCTCGAATACCTGATTGCGTTATGCCGTTGGACTGTGTGATGTACATATACAATTTAATATTCATTCAATCCAGTTTATTCACGTAGGTAAGACGTTTCCCATTATGTAAAGATGTAAATAAACATTCCGTTGACCATTGTTAGTGAAAATATTACGGGCGACTGCTTATAGCCCATTGAATTGCTCACGGTGGTCGTTAAACCTTCAGTCAAAAAAAAAAAAAAAAAATCACGTACCTTATCTTTACACTGAAGTGGTTGAATGAATTTGTCAATCAAATGAAGTTTACATTTGTTGTTTCATATGAGTTTATTCTTTTCAAAAAAATAAGAACACTAACAGTCGATTATGACGGGTGAGGAGCATTCGCAACGCGAATCTCATTCCAACAACATTTACAAACACAGTTGTGACTGAAGATGAGAGTAGCGCAGTGGTCTAAGCGCTGGCTTATGATGATTCGTTAGTGAAGGGTCTGGGTTCGAATCCAAGTGAGGCATGGATATGGTGTTTGTCTTACAGCACTGGCTCTCTCCCTTCCCTGGAACCAATGATCCTAAATTAGGGACGGGCGACTGCTTATAGCCCATTGAGTTGCTCACGGTGGTCGTTAAACATTCAGTCAAATAAAAAATCACGAACCTGAACTTCTACTGAAGTGGTTGAATGATCAATCAAATAAAGTTTACATTTGTCGTTTCGTATGAGTTTATTCTTTTCAAAAAAAAAAAAAAAAAAAACTAACCGTCGATCCCGACGGGTTTTGTCTAATTTATAACTTAAAAGTCTACCACAGTTTCTGTGGAAACTACGGTCCAGGTTGATCAGGACTAAACGTTTTCATTTCTTGCTTGTGACGATATTCCCAGTTTCATGCGTCAAATGTCTCGTGCGGTCATTAGTTTTGGTGAGTGCTTTCCGTGTGCTCGATAGGTATGTAAATGAAGATAAATACCAGGTTATTACAGTTTTGAAAAATGCGAAAGGTTTCTGAAAAGTCTACGTCAGATATTAATTTAGGTCTATCTAACAGAAAATGGTGGTTATTTTTCGAACAGTGCTGGGCTACGGAAGATTTTTTAACTTCACACATTTTAATATATGACTGATGTTCGTTTCTTCTGAATTTAAGTGATCTCCGTATCTGACTTATGTGTGACAGACCACTGGATGCGATAGATTCTCCAAGAGTTTAAGTAAGGGATTGGGTCCTCTTTTGTGGAGTAAAACATCTTAGATACAGGAGTGAAAATTACTTTCAAATTTGATGACCTACGGATTTTTGATATTTTGAAACAAATTTCAGGGATGAATGGAAGAACTGCCAAATTGCGTTGCAAATTTTAGAGAGATCGGGGTCAAGGTTGATTTTATATTGAGGTTTAGTAAATTTTTTGATAGCCGAGTCCCCCAATGAACGTTTGAAGCCTCTGTTGATAGCCGAGTCCCCCAATGAACGTTTGAAGCCTCTGTTGATAGCAACATGTCTGATGTAATCTAGCTCCTTCTGGACAGCCTTTTTTGTAGAACAGACGTTTAAGGCTCGGTAGACATATTTCTGACAGAACTTTAATCTGAAGATTAAAGGCAGTGGTTTTGTCTTGGGTGGAATGATTTGATTTTGCGCGAGGCGGTAAACTAACAGCAAATGCTTTGCGATAAACAGTGGTTATGAATTAATCTTCGTACCGTACGTCTAGAAAAGGAAGAGAACTATCTTGCTCCAATTCATAAGTAAACTGAATATTTGGGTCCAATGAGTTGATCGTTGGTAACAGTTCAAGAAATTTCTCAATTTCACCTTCCCAGAGAATGAAAATGTCGTCTACGTAGCGTACTCAAAGGCTGAAGGAGATCATGTTAAAAAGTTTGTCTTCAAAATGTTCCATATGAATTTCTGAAAGAATTGGGGATAGCAGCGGGCTTCCCATTGCTAGATCACAAATTTGTCTGTAAACTGCCTTTGTAAACAAAACAGTTTTGAGAAAGGCATGTATCGACCAAAATTAAGAGTTTTTCTACTTCGGGTTGGACGAATTGGTGGGCTAACATACTTCTTTTTAGACAATCCGATGCTCCCTCTACTGGAATGTTGGAGAACTATATCCAGTGATATCAATGTCTTGTTTATCGGGGAGTGCCGTTTTAGGCGGTTTACAAAATGTATACAGTTTTTGATAGAACTTTTATGTGAAGATATAATAGGATGGATAACTTCCGGGACAAGAATTTTGCTAGTTTGTAAGATGCAGTACCAATATTATCAACAATAGGTCGAAACACAATGCCTATTTTGTGAATTTTTGGAAGAGCGTGTAGGCGAGCTGGTTGAGCATAAGCAGGGCTTAATTTCTAAAGAAAAAAGTACCAGAGCTCTCCTTTTAACCAACGTCATTACCAGTTTGATTGTATCCTGTCCTTTCACCCAATGAGAAGAGAGTGCTAAAAATAGCTGCGTCACCATGGCTGCAGCAGGGGCGGAGGAAAGTGAAGTAAGTTCGTTGACCGGGCCCGAAATTTCGAATCGTGGTGCACCCTCCTCCCTTCCCGCTTTCCGGAACAAACAGAAGAAAAACAATGCCTAAGGAGATTTGTTAAGGATTAGGACCACCTGACCACTTACCTAGAGCAACTTTCTAAGGCACATCACAACAAATATTCGCACATATGCCAAATAAAAATCTTGGCTAAATTTATTGACCGGGCCCGGGCGGTTTCGCCGCCACTTGGCTGCAGGTCAGGGGACCAGAACTTTCCTGTGTGGTTAATGCTGAAGACAGAATAAACAAACAAAAAAAAAACGTCTCTTTCGGAGCTCCCCAGCTAATACTGAAATATTCGCCAAAAATGAAGAATTACCGGAGCTGAGCTCTAGTGAGCTCCAGCGCAAATTAAGCACTGAGCATAAGATGTTATAAGTTATTTCTTCATGTTGGAGTGCTGAGTTTCACCAGACTTAATTACTTCTCGAATTTCTTTCATGTGTTTATTCGTAGGGTCACGTTTGCGTTTAATGCGTCAAAGTATGCGCTTTAAACGCAAAACAAAATTCAAGTACAACAAAAAACCTATGATGTTTAAAATAGCGACTAAGGCCGATTCAGTACCGAAATCTCATTACCGAAAATAATGTACATATACTGGCCACTGAATTAGAAACTTTTATTCAGTACAGGATTGAGCATCCTTCAGCCCAAACTACAAACAACACGTATGAAGTTTGCCATTGATTCCACAAGGTGTATCTACGTCTACAGCATGCCAGGCGCTCACCAGACATTTCATTAACTGCCTCAGATTCGACTGAAGAGTAATATGCTTCAATGGGCTTTGTGGTGACCGGAAAAGATTTTTGGAAATAGCTGTCATGCTCGCTCAACCACTGCTGAACACATCTTGCGCGATGGGCAGTAGCATTGTCATCCATGAAACAACTGTCACATACTGTATAAAAAGCCACCATTGCAGGATTTAATCAGGCAAAATTTGAATATGGAAAATATATTATCTTTTAAAACCGTTCCACATGAGATCGAGTATTTTTGTTATAGCGTTTATACAAGCCTTTGGGCAGACTTGAAAGATTTGCCTGCTGTGACGGCGTCTAGTTCTGTTGTTACTTATTTCTGAATATCATAAACACTATAAATCGGTATGTTGTGTAGCTGAATTTCACCTTCGGAAAGAGTAAAAAGTCTGCTGGAGTCATGTCAGGCGTGTTAGGAGAGCTGTTGTGCACCACAAGCTACTTGTGAGCCAGAAACCTCTGCAGGTTAATCGGTGTATACGCAAGCGCATTGTCATGAAACAGGCATCAACTAAGTCGTATGTGTCCTATCGATTTCTTATTCACGTTTTACTTCTTGATAGCATACTCAGTAGAAATCGATAGTCAGTTTTGAATAAAATGCGCACTTTGTCCACTACTTCCTGTCTACAGGTTGCTTTAGTGCTTCCACCTTCGAGGACAGTTTTCCTCATCGTTCCTGCATTTTTTAAAACGCTTAAACCACCGAAATGCTTCTGGTCGAGGATTAACCTCATTCCTATAAGGCGTAAGTAACGTTTTCTCTGTTTTTGTGGGTCTTCCCTCGCCCTAGCTTTGCATAAAACTTGATCCGTTGCTCCCTTCTTTGGTTTCTAATGTTAGAAACGCTGCACGAAGAAAGTCCATAAATAATAATGATAATAATAAGGTCAGCTGGATTTGGTTAGCAGGAGTTCACACTTCACCGCCCTCTTCAGGAACAATACTCGCCTAACAGCCTGATGATTTTTATTTTTTTTTCTTCAGGCATAGCACATACAAGAATTTTTATACATCTTGTGTTTTTCCGATACGTAATTCTTCAGCCAGGTCAACTGAAGACAGTACTACCGTGGAATGTACGGAGCAGCTACCTCTGCTGCGAAAAGTATAATCCCAAGCATATGGGGCGAAATCAACAAAATTTTCGCTCAGAATCATAGCATTTTTAAGCTGAAATAAAAGTATTTAATAAAACGTTATTTAGCAACAACACTGGGTAGAAAACACATCGCGAGAAAAAATAAATTACGCTTACGGGAGAAATCCTTACTCCGTCTAACTATTGGTTTCGAAAGACGGTATTACGTCCTCAAACGCGGAAAAGGACCCCCCCCCCTTCCCTCACTCCTGCCAATACGTGAAAAAAAAATCCTGTTCAGTTGTGCATCCATCTCGAAAATAAACCAAATGATGAGAGAACAAGTGGAATTCCTCAAATCCATAGAAGAATCTCATGCTTGAAGATAACAGAGAAATTTTCTCGCGCCATCTTAACTTCCGTTTTTGGAAATTGTTGCCTGAAGCTTCATTCGGAAGTATAAGCATTTATATAATAAAATGATTCTTAACAACATCGCTATACAGAGGTAACATCGCGAGAAAGAAGAAATTACGCTTACGGGGGAAATCTTCACCCCGTTTAACTTCCGTTTTCGAAAGTTTTGAAAAACGAAATACAGCCTCCAGACGGAAAACGATCCATCCCGAACCCCCACTAATCCCCCCAATCATTTTCAGTTCTGCATTGATCTCGATCATCATATTTCAATTTCCATCGTTCTGTATATTTCTCACTTGTTCTTTTGAACAAATAAACTTTCATGTTGAATAATGAGCGTCGTGTTCAATCTCAATTAAAATGGCACTAGATACGCAACAGATGTGATTTTGCAGGGCTCAGCCCACGACGGATTGAAGTGACTTGGAGTACAGGGTGTCCAATATACATAAAGTCTTTCCCGCATTACAAAAATTTATATAAAAAAATCTATGTAAGTGAAAATAAAATGGTTAGCAACATAATATAGCACTCAAAGTTTTTTTTTCTGTTCTTTACGTGAGAGCTACTGCTGAATAGGAGGAGCATTTCATCGATAATGGCTTCCATGCAAGAAAAAGCGGCGTACGTGTTGTGGCTCCACGAGACCAAATCGGTGGTAACTGTCCAGCGTCATTTCAGAAAGGAATGCAGACGATCACCACCGGACCAAAAAATCATAAAAGCTTGGTATGAAAAGTTTAAAGCGACAGGCGGTATTGGCGATCTCGCCTGAGCGGGCTGATCACCGATTATACAAGAGACAGCTGCAGCTGTTCAGGAGACATTTCTGCGAAGCCACAGGAAATACATTCGTCGTGCTTCACTGGAAACTGGGATTCCCAGTGCCACGGTTCACAAAATTTTACACAAACGTCTTCATTTGTATGTTTATAAGGTACAAATGGTTCAAGCTCTTCATCCTGATGACCGGCCTCGCCGTGCTGCATTTGCGACAGAGATGTTGCAGAGCATAGCTCATGATAGTGATTATCTGCACCGTGTCTGTTTCTCAGATGAAGCCATAGTCCACGTCTCTCGTACAGTAAATAGCACAATGTGCGAATCTGGGATCAGAGCTAGCCCGAAAGTGAAATATGGTGCGGCTTGATGCACGGCAGAATCATCGACCCCTTCTTTTTTTACAGAGCCAACGGTAACATGTAAAGTGTACCTGGACATGCTGGAACGTTTTGTAGCACTTCAGCTGCATGCACTACAACCTTCGGTTATTTTCCAACAAGATGGTGCCCTACCACATTGGTCGATAATGGTTTATGAGTTCGTGAATGCCACCTTTCCGGACAAATGGGTTGGCCGTGACGGTGCCATGACATGGCCACCTCGACCGCCCAACATAACCCCTCTAGACTTTTTCCTGTGCGAGTTATGTGAAAGACCAAGTTTACTCTAGCAGTGTTCCGGCTGTCGAGGCGTTGAAGAGCAGAATAATGGACGTCATTGGTTCTGTCTCTGCTGAGATGTTAAACAAAACATGGCGTGCAATCGAATATCGATTAGATGTCCTCCGGGCAAGAAATGGCGCTTATGTGGAAGTGCACTGACACTGGAAGGAAAAACTTCTCTTGTACACCATCATTGTCGTGCAATCCCTTTCTTGTACTTGTAATACATTTTTATAATAATTTTTGTAATGTGGGAAAAACTTTATGGATACCTTGTATTTCTTATCAATTATTGCATCCAGGCTCTTGTGGCATCGTTCTTCTATAAGTATCTTTGCTTTCTTTTTTTTGTGGGGGGGAGGAGGGAGTAATCGAACTCATGAGAATTCAACAGCATAAAGAGTCGCTTTTCTTGATTCAACCACATCCTCTCCCGGGATGATTCGGTCCCAGACCCTTCAGTAAAAGAAATCAGAATTCCAGTTTCTAATTCATTTCTCCGATTTTTACTCTGGTGTCTTCTCACAGAAACTGTTTGCGGTTACTTTTATAAATTCATCTCTTATTAAGTTTGACAATGTTTATGTTTCACGGATGTTTGTTTTTTTGGTCTTATTTTATTGCAGTTAAATTTACATTAATTAACTCACCTGTCTTGAAAACTTCGCACGGAATAGCTGAGAACTTTTGCCTAATGTTCTCAACGTGCCATCGAAATGCCTATTCATGTATTACACGTTTATGCCTCGGGAAAAATGCATCCAAACGCATTAATCATGTAACCCATAACTTTTTTGAAGAAAAGGTTATTTCTAGACATGCCCCAAATTAGCCACGGCCATCGATCATTGCCATGTAGTTGGCGTTAATGCATTTATTCTCGTGTAAGATTGATTCTGTGCGGTAGAACAGATGGGAGATTAAAATATTTACTTATTAAGTATCTAAAAAATAATAACTTTAAATTTGCATGTTTCCGCAGTCTTAAAAAGTCAAGGTCACACAGTTAGTGTTGAATTAATTGTGTTTTATAGCTTGGGCTTGCTACAAAATGGATAGGTCACTCATTCCCATCTGCAATAGGGCACCTAGTAGAGTGAGCCCAAGGGTCCCGTATACCAATGATACTTAGCTCTAATCATCCTGCCATTTATGCTATGATAATTTTATTTGGTTTCTAATGTCCTGCACCTGATGGGTTGGATTCAAATCCCTGATAAGACATAGATGGCGCCCCCCCCCCCCCCCATCTTCCCTCGGAATAGGTTGCCTACTTATCTCCAGCTTGGGAATCCCAAGTGCGTACCATTCAAAGACTTGCAGATGCGTCAGTCTTCTACAGTGAAACCTCTAAATCATGGTCGCTGCTCGGACCGGGAAGAAAGTGACCGTTTTGGGGAGGTGGCCTTGGAGGTTAGGAGTAAGTTAACATTATTAATCCATTGCGTTTGTTCAAAAGCAGAATAAGTGTATGAAGCGTACGAACAAAGAAAATGGTTACACTGCTTTCTAGAGGTCTGCACGGGTCTTAATTTGGAAAGCCCGGCCCGGCCCGTTTCATTTTTTTTAATTAAAGCCCGGCTCGGCCCGTATATTTCTCCTGTTTCCAAGGCCCGGGCCGGCCCGTAGAATTTCAACAATTATCAAAACACGAATTTGACACCTGGTACACTCGGTCATTCGACTCCTGAAGAGTTTTCGTTTTCTTAATTGCTACACGTATTCTATTGCAATAAACGTTAATTCAGAATATTTCTGAGACTCTGCATAAGTCACATGACGTCCGAGGAGGGGAGGGGCTTGTACATTCAAAAATATTGCATGAAAGGACATGCCTTTCAAATTATAATTCCTTACCTCCAGAACCGGAAATATCCTTGAGGATAAGGGGGGGGTTAATTCGAAAAACACGAAATATCCAGAATTATGAGTCCGATCGTTCTGCTGGGAGAAGATTTTACGGCTTTATAAACTGCAACCTATCTCTACTAGCATATCATATCGCTGGAACCCAATATGTCTCTCGCGCGCGGGGGGGGGAGACACATTTGTGGCGCTTAAGATGCGATGTTCCAAATTTTGTGCTATCGTAACTCAAAAAGTTTTTGCATTTAGTGCACTGCACAACGTTTAAGGGTCGACTAGTTTCAGAACGGGACAGTAATTTAAAATATTTCCCAATATCGCTTTTCCCCTTTACATTGTCTACAAGCACATTTTCTCCGGAAGCGATTTTTTCGCGAAAATCTTTCGCTTTCGTACACTCCATAATAAGTATGGAAGAGTATTTATCAGCAACACTGAACTGAGAATATGCTAAAGGAAAACAACAACAGACTACCCAGCTAACCAGTATCACAGAAGTTTTGAAAACGGCCATCTGAGCGTACAAATGGGGAAAATACGGCACAGATTTATACACAGAAGTAAGTTTCTCCCAGCCCATTTCTCCCATGCCGTTTAAGACAACTTAAAAGCTTTTCACACCCCTAGAGAACAAAGTGCCGCCGACCAGAACAATTAGAAAGATCGTCTGCGAGCGATGGCTCGGTTTAGAAATGCTGCAGTTTATAGCCTGCACTGAAGCATGAGAGGAGGGTGAGAGTTAGAGAGAGAGAGGGGACCACATTCACACTGGAAAAAGAAGGGAGCTGACCTTCTCCAATTGTTTTGTAGGAGGGTAGGATGTCGTAAAACTTCTATTTTTTCCTTCAGCGAAAATTATTCAATCTGATCCTGCTGCTGTATGTTGCGAGTTTTCCAAACGAGAAAGGCACCATACAGCGATTATTCTGCTCATAAAAGGGGAAAAAATATTGAAGGCCCGGCCCGGCCCATTTTCCCAACTTACAAATGAGCAAAAGCCGGCTCGGCCCGTTTTCCCAACTTAGAAATGAGCAAAAGTCGGCTCGGCCCGTTTTCCCAACTTAGAAATGAGCAAAAGCCGGCTCGGCCCGTTTTCCCAACTTAGAAATGAGCAAAGGCCCGACCTGGCCCGGGCCCATGCAGACTTCTACTACTATCTCTCTAAATACTGAATAAATCTCAATATACTGTATTTTTGGACTTATACGAGAGTGGATCCAAAAGTAACGCAACTTTTTTTTTTCGGCAACAGTTTAATAGATAGGCAAAACAAAGCATAATATACACAGTGGAATTACATTTCTTAGTTATTTTCCAACACAAGAACCGAGAAGCTCGAGACATTTATCCCAGCGTGGTACCAGTTTTAATAACCCTTGGTAATAAAAGTTCATTTTCTGGACGTATAACCACCTGCGGCCAACCGATTTGACTTCGTCAGCCGAATCAAAGCGTTGACCGCCCAGGAATCTTTTCAAGGGACCAAACAGATGAAAGTCTGAAGTTCCGGACTGTACCGGTGTGTGCTGAAGCACTTTCCCGCCAAGTTGCGCAATTTTATTACGATGTGATGTGCAACATGTGGGTGAACATTATCGTGAAGCAGTCTAACATTTACAGCGACTCTGTTGGGTTTTTTGTCACGATGGACACGGCGCAAGTTTGTGAGTGTGTTAACGTAAGTTTTGGCGCTCACGGTGGTCCCCGTTGAATGAAACTCCACCATGAGAACGTCATGAATGTCCCAGAATACCGTCATGTGGACTTTTTGTGGAGATTGGGTTACTCTAAATGTTTTGAGTGGCGGGGAGTGGGTGTTTCCACACCATGATCCACCATGATC
This sequence comes from Macrothele yani, assembly GCA_039090855.1. NCBI lineage: Eukaryota > Metazoa > Arthropoda > Arachnida > Araneae > Macrothelidae > Macrothele > Macrothele yani. The sequence goes on along the minus strand of CM077013.1, from coordinate 112,171,511 downwards.
AATTTTGTTTTCATTAATAAGTATAAAAATGGAAATCCCTGTATCGGTTTTCACAGAGATGACGAATGTGAAATTGTAAAAAAATTCATGCATTGCCTCAGTTTCTCTAGGCCAAACAAGGGACTTTGTTTTTAAAAGAGATGGTTTTCAGCCTGTCGTCATAGCTTTGGAATGTGGATCCCTTTTACAAATGCTAGCCCCCACGAATGAGTCATGGTATCATGGACTGTCACATTGCAAGAATGCTCCCAATATTCGTCTAAATCTCACATTTAGAAAGATGATAACAGGGTCACCCTTATCACGTGACTATGCAATCACGTCATCAAGAAGCGAACAACACACATGCGTGAACAAGACGAATGAGTCATGGTTTCACGACCTTCCACGTTGCGAAAATGCACCTGATGTTCGATTAAATCTGACCTATAGAAAGATGATAACAGAGGCTCCTTTATCACGTGGCTATACAATCACGTCATCACACAGTGAACAACGCGCATGCGTCAACAACAATTTGTTATCAGTTTTGGCCGAGGACAGACCAGCTCACTCATTCTGTTCTCTGCCTTCGAATTCTGTGCACGTTGTGTTACCCACCTCCTCGTCGATCTGCGTTAAACATGAAGCGAACTTCTTCGTCTTCAGATGTTTCTGATACCAAGAAAAAGTGAGTGATGATCCGCGCTTAATGGAAGCACGATGGAAGCTTTTAAACTATGGATGTCCTGATCCGTTTGCCGAACCTCCTCCTTACGGTATTTCATTAGAAAGCATGCCTCTTCATCATGTGTCCCTCGGGGGAAACAAAGTTGCTAAAGTGACTGATTTTTCTGGAACTGTGAGAGTGCACATTCGCAGCTACACTACCAAAGGAGAAAAACTGTTTCCTACCAAATATGGCGTGACAATGTCTGCTAGAACATTCAAGAAGTTCATGGACCGCTCGCATTGTTATGACGCTCTCAACAAAATCAAAGTGATCAATAAAGAACTGTTGATGAACTGTTCACCTTCATCTGATGGGCCTGTGTACACCTTTCAACAACTGTTCACGTGCTCCAATGATGTCTTGCAATTGAATTGTGCTTCTGTGTCCCTAACCTGGGAACAATTCAACACGCTTCGTGATGCTTCTGAAAAGCTGTGGGACGGTATTCTGCAATTACAGTTTGGAACAGTTTTTCGTGATGCAGTGAGATTGGTATGCAGTAAATTCGGACTCGAACATACGATATCTGATCAAGATACCAATGCTCTTAAACTTGCTCTGGTCGATGCGGTTGGAAAAAACATTGTAAAAGTGTATTACTGTAGAGAATGTCATTTGCATCCTAATCTCATGCCAAACAATCAGCTGGGGCATAGGTGCTTTAACGAAACAGAAGAAGACAAATGGACTCTATGCTTTGACGAAGCATTTGCTCTTGTTGAACCCAAAACTTTGGGGAAATACTTTGGTGAGCGCCTTCAATCGCTGATACATCCCACCATTACTCACTTTTTCTTCGAGAACATTAATGTGAAGAAAATTCTTGTGGAAGCTCAAGAATGTGGAATACGTTGGAGCAATTTATAGTCCAGATGAGAGAAAAAAGTTCTTTTGAGGAATAAAAAAAAAAGTTCTTTTGAGGAATAAAAAAAAAAGTTCTTTTGAGGAATAAAAAAAAAAGTTCTTTTGAGGAATAAAAAAAGTTCTTTTGAGGAATAAAAAAAAGTTCTTTTGAGGAATAAAAAAAAAAAAAGTCCTTTTTACGACTAAACATCAGTCCTTTTCAGGACTACTTTTATTTCATTATTTTTTGTCATTCATTTATATTTTTTTTTGTTTGAATGTGAGTGTATGTGAACGAAGAAGGTCACTGGCGTGGGCTTAATTGCTCCGTAAACCTTAATGTGTTTCTCCAATATTATGGAACCATGTTTGGTGAAGTTCACCACCTCTTTTGCTACAAGAAGGCAACAACGAGGGATTTGGTCATCCTGATACCTCCATCTTTGAATGGGTAATACGAGCATTGGTTGAATAACTCACTCGGGGACCTTCAGCCGTAGCAAATTCTTTGCATATGTATAATTTCAGTTTTCTTTCCTTGATGTATATTTCTTCTGTTCGATTAACACTAGACGAAATTTAACTTTCTCGAAACTAACCTTATAAAAAAAATAGTCTTTGCCAATTATGAAAAAAGTGTAAAACAACTCATTAAGAAAACTATTTTTGGGAAAAGTATGAAATTTTAGTTTATGTCATGATAATAAATGTCGGTGAGACTTATTCTAAAGTTAAAAAATATATCTGAAGTTTTTGTTACATTTCTGATATTAGGAAAGTTTGTATGGAAATGTGAGATTGATCGAGTCGAAAAGAAACAAGTTTGTTGGAATGAAACAGGAAAAAAGTACTACAAAGAAAAAAATCGAAGTACAGTGTAAAGCAAAGTTAAACAAAATACGTAAAGGTAGAAAAGTTTTTCGAAAAATAGATTAAGTCGTTATACAGAGAAAAGAACTAAGTCTTTCTTAAAAAAATTTATTACATTTGTTTGGAGAAATTCGATATTTTAGCTACATATTGAGAATAGCTGCTTTTCTGGTGAGCTTGGAAATTGCTATGTAGGGGAAAAAATGTTTGCTAAGAATACGATGCTTAGTGGAAGTACGGACTTGGTCGCTATGTCTCCAGAATGAATGTTTTTTCTGTTGATTTAGAAAAAATATACTGAAAATATATTGCAAAGGATATAAATTTTATCGTAAGAAATAATGCTTTAGAATGAATGTCTTGACAATGAATGCTTTTCCTGTTGGGTCAGTTAAAGAAAAGTATAGCAAATTAGGATAGAATGAAAAAATATGAATATTTCACATACATGCAGGTTTTTAGTAATACTTAAGTGAGTTGGAAAGTGAGGGACACAAAAATTCTGAAGTGTTTGGTACATCTTGTGATATCAATTTGTTAAGAAACGTTTACTCAAATGAAATGAAAAAATAAAGTCATAGTAAAGAAAATACTAATACAATCGAATTTTAACTGTCATAGATCTGTATATTTCTCGTATACCCACGAAAAGGTAAGATAGAAAAATTTATTAAGTTATACATTAAAAGAAAGAAAGAAAAGTTGCTTACATATGAAAAAGAAATAATAATGAAGAAACGCCTGTTGAAAAGAAATAGAAAAGTAAAGTTGAAATAAAGAAAATACTGTTGCAGTCCAATTTTTACCACTACAGATCTGTATATTTCTCATAAATGTAAGCTTTCAGGAATACTTAAAAGTGAGTTTGAAAAAATATTACGTTACATGAAGAAACAAAAAAATATCTGAAGTTTTGCTACATCTTGTGATATCAAGTCGTTAAGAAACGTTGGTTGAAATGAAATGAAAAAATAAAGTCTGAATCTTGAACATAGAATGATATTCAAAACACAAAATTAAGTTAAATAGGGGGAAATACGAAAAAAAAATGTTTGTCAGAAAGAAATGTAAAAATAAAGAAAATACTGTTTCAATCGAATTTTTAACTGCTATAGGTCTGTATATTTCTTGTACATACACGAAACAGCGATGTAAAAAATAAATTAAGTCACATTTAAAGCAAGTAAGAAAAAATAGTTTAAGAGGAGAAAAAATAAATCTGAAGTTTTGTCACATCCGGAAATTCAAGTCGTTAAGAAACGTTGGTTGAAATGAAAAAAAATAAAGTCAGAATATAAATATGAGGCAGTTTGCAAAGTTTGAAATAAAATAATGGACGAATGCGCGAACATAGAAGGATATTCAAAACATAGATTAAGTTAGATTGCGGGAATTGAGAAGAAAAAACGTATGTTAGAAAGAAATGTATAAATACAGTAAAAATGCAGAAAATATTGTTTCAATCGAATTTTAACTACTGTAAATGAAAGAAATGGAAAAATACAGTACGAATGAAGAAATCAATTGAATTTTAACTACTATAGACCCGTGTATTTCTTGTACAGACATAGAAAAGTGAGATAGAAAAATAGATTAAACCATACATTAAAAGCAAGTAAGAAAAAATCGGTTTCAGAGGGAAAAAATTAAAAATCTGAAGTTTCGTCACATCTTGTAGAACAGATATCAAGTCGTTAAAATACGTTGGTTGAAATGAAATGGAAAAATACAGTAAGAATGAAGTGTAAAGTTAGAAAAAAAGACAATGGACGAATACGTGAACATAGAATGATATTCAAAAACACAAAATTAAGTTAAATATGTGGAAAATGTGAAAAAAAAAATGTTTGTCAAAAAGAAATGTAAAAATAAAGTAAAAATAAAGAAAATACTGTTTCAGTCGAATTTTTAACTGCTATAGATCTGTATATTTCTCGTACATACACGAAACAGCGATGTAAAAAATAAATTAAGTCACATTTAAAGCAAGTAAGAAAAAAATAGTTTAAGAGGAGAAAAAATAAATCTGAAGTTTTGTCACATCCGGAAATTCAAGTCGTTAAGAAACGTTGGTTGAAATGAAAAATATAAAGTCAGAATATAAGTATGAGGTAGTTAGCAAAGTTTGAAATAAAATAATGGGCGAATACGCGAACATAGAATGATATTCAAAACATAGATTAAGTTAGATAGCGGGAATTGAGAAGAAAAAACGTCTGTTGGAAAAAAATGTAAAAATACAGTAAGAATGGAGAAAATATTGTTTCAATCGAATTTTAACTACTATAGATGAAAGAAATGGAAAAATATAGTAAGAATGAAGAAATATTGTTTCAATCGAATTTTAACTACTATAGATTCGTATATTTCTTGTACACATATAGAAAAGTAATAAGATAGAAAAATAGATTAAACCATACATTAAAAGCAAGTAAGAAAAAAAAACAGTTTCAGAGGGAAAAAATTAAAAATCTGAAGTTTTGTAACACCTAGTGGAACAGATATCAAATCTTTAAGAAACGTATGTTGGGTTAAATCTAAAAAAAAAAAGATACTGTTAGGAACGAATTTTATGTATATCTGCTATAGATCTGTATATTTCTTGCGCAAACATGAAACATCTATATAAAAAACCAGATTAAGTCATACATTAAAAACAAGTAAGAAAAGTTCTTTGCGTAGGAAAAAGAAATAATAATGAAGAAACGTTTGCTTGTTTAAATCAGAAAAAATAAAGCCTCGATAAAAGTAGTTGTTAGATTGAAAAGTAAGAAAATAAAATAATGTTGGTACATCGAGAAATTTAACGAGTATGCAAGCATTTAGTAAAAAAAGATTAAGATAATGCATTAAAGGGTACATTTCACTGAATAATCATGAAGAAATAAAAAAACATTTTAACTATGCCTAAAAAATTGTGGCTTTGTACGGTGGAAAAAGGTACAACGTTAAAAAAAATGCCATGAACACGTAAATACGTTAATAAACAATCGTGTTTTAAGATTATGTCTGCAGCACAAAACTTTGGAAAACGTTTTTATGTTGGAACGTCCGTTGAAAATGCGTGAAGTCTCCTCAAAGAAAATAAAAAAATCGTTACGTTGAAAAATTATGAATATAAAATGGGAAATTATGAGGAAAAAATAAGGAATAAATTCGTTGCAAAATGAACAAGTTATTGAAAAAAATCAGTCTTGGAACTTAATGTGGCTACAGAATCTCAAATGACGTCAACCGCCGACCCCGCGGAGGAAATGGCGTTGGCTGATGTCATATCTGCTATCACGACATGCGTCATCCGGCATAGTCACTCTTCCCAAAACACGTGTCATACAAAGTTTTCTGAGTCAAAGAGAAAATGGTGAGTCATCCCAAAACACATGTCGGACAAAAGATAGCGGAACATGAATCAACAGGAACGAAATCTTTTCAAACAAAGCCTTTCCTCGTCTAAATTAAAATTGTAGGGAAGAAAAATATAAGAATGAGAAAAATAATGCAACGTCTTTAAAAATTATAACACCTCACGGAGTTCTAAAAATATAAATTTAATAAAACAAATTTGAGGAAATGCTTCGATTGAAAAAAACTTCCTTCAAAAATGTGTCAGCGTCCAATAAATCTCCCGAGAAAATTAAAAAAATAATGCAACGTCTATAAAAATTATAATACCTCAGTGAATTCCTGAAAATATAAATTTAATAAAATAAATTAGAGAGAAAAAATAGGACAAAAAAAATACCAGTAAAAAAAATTGGAAACGACAAAAAAACTTCCTTCAAAAATTTGACAAAGTCTAATAAATCTCCCCAGAAAATTAAAAAAATAAATATTGGAAAGACTTCTTAAAAATTTGTCAACGTCCAATAAATCTCCCGAGAAAAGTTCCAAAAAGCACCACTAGGGGGCAACGTACACATCCCCTTTCCCCCACTCGGTCGTTGCCATCTCTCAAAGATCCATTAAAAGTTCCAAAAAGCACCGCTAGGGGGCAGCACATCTCCTTTCCCCGACTCGGTCGTTGCCATCTTTCAAAGATCCATCGAAAGTTCCAAGAAGCACCGCTAGGGGGCAGCATATCGAGTTGACATCCCCCTATATCCACCCCCTTTCTCCCACTCGGTCGTTGCCATCTCTCAAAGGTCCATTAAAAGTTCCAAGAAGCACCGCTAGGGGCAGCACATCTCCTTTCCCCCACTCGGTCGTTGCCATCTCTCAAAAACAAAGATCTAACATAATAATAAAGTTCCAAGAAGCACCGCTAGGGGGCAGCACATCTCCTTTCCCCGACTCTGTCGTTGCCGTCCCTCAAAGATCCATCGAAAGTTCCAAAAAGCACCGCTAGGGGGCAGCACATTTCCTTTCCCCCACTCGGTCGTTGCCATCTCTCAAAGGTCCATCGAAAGTTCCAAAAAGCACCGCTAGGGGGCAGCACATCGACCCTACACACTAGCGTCATCTGCCACGCCCCCACATCATTCTGCCACAAGCCACGCCCCCATCCTTCGGCGTCAGGCCACGCCCCTTGCTCCTTCTCTAGAAGGAGCTGCTCCTTGACGCCGGACCCGCCATTTTCTACTACTAATAAGGGTGTCTTCCTCCCTCTTTCTACTTCGCTTCCGTGTCAGTTTCCAATCAAGCACTCTAGCCCAAATCTCCTAGCTTCCTATTTCTAAGGTTTGTTTAAGACCTGGGGTCAGACACTCCCTTCCTAAAATCCTCTACATATGATCATGATCATAATTAACTCTAAATACAGAATTTTTCATTTGGAATCCTATCGTATGAAATTTAATTTTAAGATTCCTTTTGCGAACCTAAAATGATTATTTTAGATTGTCAAACCAGTTTCTTTTCTCATTTAAATCTAAAAATTGAAAGTTCCAATACAGAAGGTTAAAAGTGTGTTGTTATTATTTCATGGGTATGCTGAAGAAATATGATTTAGGAACATTCTTTTTCCTTAAACCACGAAAGTCCCAGAATATAACGAAAAAATTTTCTCAAAATATAACCAGGTATTAACCAAAGCTCTTATGGAAACAGCAACAAAATTAGCTGGGTCTAAGAACAAGTTGCATGTAAACAAATTATCAGGAAAAACCAAAATGTTGATGCAAAAAAGAAGAGAGATGAGGACAACTAAAGAAGATGTGACTTCCAAAGTGGAATATATAGAGCTATGCAAGACAGTAAGAAAAAGTATCACTGAAGACGTAAGAAAATTCAACTGTGAACTAGTAAGGAAAGCAATTGAAAACAACCAAAGCCTAAAGATAGCAAAGGGACATCTCAGTAAGGGAAGAAAACAGATTATGGCTCTGAGAAAAGAAGATGGTTCTATAACAAGAAATAGAGGCGAAATTTTGACAAAAGTGAAAGATTTCTACTCCAAACTATATGAAAGGGATGATACATGTACTCCAGACATCATGAAAGGTACCGGAGTTCTTCCAGTCCTCCCAGCAGAAGTTGCTCATGCAATCAAGAACATGAAGCGGGGGAAAGCTCCAGGAGAAGATGGAATTACTATAGACATCATACAAGAAGCAAGTGGAGAAATTGAAACAGTACTCGCCCAAATTTTCACTCTATGCCTTAATGAACGGAAGATTCCTGAGGATTGGAACAATGCTACAATGATCCTGCTACATAAAAAAGGTGACATTGAGGATCTCAGGAACTACAGACCTATCAGCCTCCTATCAGTGGTTTATAAAATCTTCACTAAAGTTCTTTCACACCGCTTGAAGGTAACACTGGACATGGCTCAACCGAGAGAACAAGCTGGATTCAGGAGTGGCTACAGCACAATAGATCATATCCACGTACTGAGAGAACTAATTGAAAGAGCGAGGGAATATGAACTTCCATTGTGCATGGCTTTTATCGATTATGAAAAAGCCTTTGATTCGGTGAAACCATCAGCAGTTACCACGGCTCTGAAATCCTGCGGTATTGAAGATGCATACATTAATATTATTAATAACATCTATGAAAATGCAAGTGCAAAGATTCGGCTGTTTGAAAATACAACACACATAAAACTTGGAAAGGGAGTGAGACAAGGTGACACCATATCTCCGAAGCTCTTTAATGCCACATTGGAAAATGTCTTTCAATCACTGAACTGGGAAAACAAAGGGATAAAGATTAATGGAGATTATCTAACCCACCTTCGTTTTGCTGATGACGTAGTCATTTTTGCAACTACCCCATCAGAGCTGCAGAGTATGATCCAGGAACTTGCTGACAAGAGTAAAGAAGTGGGATTAAAAATGAACTTTCAGAAGACAAAAGTGATGTTCAATGCTTTTACAAGAAATGAAGATTTATCGATTGATGGAGAAAAACTGGAGATAACAGATACGTATGTTTATCTTGGACAGCAGATATCAAGTGAGGGTCACATTGATGAAGAAATTAATCGGCGTACAAAACTTGCCTGGAGAGCTTTTGGAAGAAACAGCATAATTTTCAAGAGCAATATGCCGTTATGTCTTAAAAGAAAAGTGTTTGATCAATGCATCCTTCCAGTGCTTACGTATGGTGCAGAGACGTGGACCTTAACTAAAAGAGACATACAAAGACTGCAGACAACTCAAAGGAGCATGGAGAGGTGCATGCTTGGTATAACCAGGAGAGATAAGAAGAGGAACTCGTGGATCCGAAAAATGACGAGAGTGGAAGACATCATGATCAGAGTTAAATCCCTGAAATGGCAATGGGCTGGACATACTGCCAGAAGGACAGACCATAGATGGACAGCCGAAATTTTAGATTGGATTCCAAGGGACAGGAAAAGACCCAGAAAAAGACCACATGGGAGATGGGTGGATGAAATTCGTAAATATGCGGGAGTGACATGGAGGAGACTGGCACAAGACAGACCGTTGTGGAGGAAACTTGGGGAGACCTTCGTCCAGCAGTGGATTGATAATGGTTGACAATGATGATGATGATGATGATTCCTTTATTTATATTTGTAGAAGAAATGAAAAAGAAAGAAAAAAGGAAAACATACTGTTTGTGCTTCTGCGAATGAACTACCATAACATTTTAACATTTGCAACTGCGCAATTCTAAGTTTCCGAAAATGTTTTTACTATTTTAACACTTTTCTGTTATCTGGCAACAGCAGGAACAAGTGAACGTAGTTGCTTTCCATCTACGTGATTTTTTTGTTGTTGTTGTTGTTTACAATAAATGAAACGATGTGTTTTACGGTAACTATGCATTTCTTAGGGCTTTGAAAGACCGGAGCCACTGACAAGGCTTGCTTCAGGGGCTAACTGATAGCCCCCGCAACGTCCGCATTGTGGGGAGCGGGGGGCTCACGGCTAAGATGGCCTCTAGCTTTGGCAAAAACATTTTACAAAATTTTCTTCGGAAACCTCACATGCAATTGATTAAAGAAATAGCCAGGAATTTAGGCAGCTTTCAATGAGTTATTAAAAAGAAAAGCAATGTTTGCTTGCTTTCGGTAAATAAGTAAAATCTTCAGAAATCATTTTCGTTGCTTGAGTTCGTAAGAACAGGATGACGAGGAAGCAGCTATTCTAGACCACTTGAGGCCTCTTTTGACATCCGTAGCAATAGTTCCTATGCAAGTATATTAACAAGAGATTATCAAAGAAATACCAGTTCAATGAATGAGATTTTTATACCAATGAGGATGAGGGGGTATTACATATATCTATATACAGCTACGCATCTTTCAAAATATAATGAAATAGCAGATGTTTTTCGCGGGAACGAAAGAGTACAGACCTGTGACTTTTTTTTTTTTTTTTTGCTTTTCCTTTCTTTCTTTTTTTTTTTTTTTTAGTAACAGAGTCAAGAGAAAAAATTTTGCCATGTACAAAACATTATGGCATTATATTAAGTGTGTTTTTTATATTCAAAAGTAAATAATGTAAGTAGTTTTGCGGTTTTTGTCCAACAATTTTTAATTGTTACTTGTCATACAGTATTTATTTGCTTCCTTATGTTCTGCATCTTCTTATAAACCGGTAAAAGTCATTAAACGTTTTCTGTGCGTGTGCGATGATGAGGCATTTCAAAGAGGCTAGCCTTAGTTCCCTAAAATAATAAAATTTGCATATGATTAACTTTGGCGGAAATGTTTAGTAGTTCTTTGTACCGGTGTAAACCTATGACAATCATTTTAATTACAATGTGCAGATATTTTGTTTCACGCAATAAAGTGCAATAATTTTAGTTTTACAAAAAAATGCTTGTAGGTTTTTTTCTAAAAAATCTGATTTATTAAAACGCCTATAAAGCCTAGTTAATAATGTGGAAGTTAAAATTTTCAGTAACAGAAGGCTGATAGATTTCCGTAAAAAGGGCCTCGAAAATATTTCATGCGAGGGAGCGGGGGGGGGGGAGTTTTGCGGTACGCCACTCAGGGGCGTATGTACAATTGTTTTTTTTTTGGGGGGGGGGGGGGAAGCTGACGAAAAATGGAAGTTTTAGAAATTCACCAAAACAAAATAAAACTTAATGAAAAACAGAAGAAAAATTTAAAGCATTTTTTCTAATGTTAAATTACAGTGGCGTACAAAAGTATGACATCAACTGCAAAAACCATGAATTTTTAAGTTTGACTCTTTTTTAAACTAGCTAATTTTCATAGTTATTTCATGGTTTATATGCCATTAGGTGTAAAATTTAATGGAAATTTCAAAAATGTCTTCGTTTTTTCTGTAGCTTCTCTGTTCTTAAGATATGGCATAAAACATGGGGTTTGATAAACAAACTGGAATTCACGTCAGCTGCGTATCAGTTGTTACAGCCAATCATAGACATTTCTTCACCTGATTGGCTGTTTCCTCATGCTATCCTAATCTTACTCCACCTTTATAAGGGTTGGCGCAGAGCCCACCCAAACCCCACTCTGCAAGTTGTTAATGAATACTCCACTGAATTTGTACAACTTTACAAAAGACCAAGATTCATGCTAAAGATGCTCCCAAGACTCCCGCCGAAGAAATCCAAAAAGCACAGCAGAAAAAACTTCCAGAATCGGAAACAATCTCCAAAGAAAAATGACTTAAAAACCACCTTGAATTGAGACAAATTGCACCGTCACCCCCTACCCTACTGCAAGCAGTTTGCACCCCATCTCCATTACGTTCGCGCCACAAATGTACTTTTGCTATGTCTGCTCCTTGTTTACGTTAGTCATTTTCTTGTAGGACTTCCGTCCACAGTGAGTAGAGTTTAGGTCCTAGCCACCTACAGCGAGATCGCCTTTTGTGCAGGACACAGAAACGGAGGAATGAGAGCAAGTCTAGCGCCTTTGACAGAACAGTTTGTAGTGAGATTAGAGTACAGTAGATGGTGCCACCGTACAAGTACGATGTTGCACACAGAGGGTTGAGAGAATTCAAGGGGGGGGGCATAGGAAAGGATATCCATTTAACCAGTGGGTCCAGCCTGGGGACCGTCACTTAACGTGCTCGTCCGATGCACGGCGGATATTCAGCGACTGTTAGTAAATCACACCATCTCTGAAAGATCAGCCCAGGTTCGAACCTGAGAACCTTGCATTGATAGTCTGACTCGCTAACCACTAAGCCATCTGCGGCTTTGCTATGTCGGCGTTCAGGACTCGAGAGAGAGACAGCCAGGCATTTTTCATGTAGGATCCTCGTCCACAGAGAAGGTTTAGGCCCAAACCACCTGCAGCGGGTCCACCTTTTGGGCAGAGCACAGAAACAGAAGGAGAGAGAGCAAGTCCAGCGACTTTGACAGAACAGTTTGTAAGTGAGAGAGAGAGAGAGCACAGTAGATGGTGTCACCGTACAAAGTACGATGTTGCACATACAGACGTGAGAGAAAGTCAGGGGGGAGTAGGAATGGATACCCAACGTAACCGGGAGGGGTGGTGGTCCAACCCGGGGGCCGTCATTTAACGTACTCGTCCGATGCTCGGCGGATATTCAGCGATTGTTAGCAAATCACACCATCTCTGGAATATCAGCCCAGGATTGAACCTGGGGACCCTCCATTGACAGTCTAACTCGCTAACCACTAAACCATCCACGGTTCGGTTTAGGAATCGAACTTCTGAAGCGCCTAAAATATTTTAACCACCAATTTCCCATCTCCCTTACGGTCGCAACTCACCATAACGGCTGAGAGCCAGCTGCAATGATATTCTCAATCTCTTAATTTCTGGGACAATCTCAGTTTAACAAACAAATTATAAATTTCCTTGTTAACCAATAAATAGTCCCTGGTTTTGCCCTTAAAAGGAATTATTTCCTTAGCTCTCCCATTTCCTAAGTACTCAAAGCAGTAAACTCTCCATAAATTACATGTGTGTTAAAAAACAAACAAACGAGGTAAGTATAGTTCAATCATACACTGCATTGAGAAAACTTTCTCACATCTCTCTCGCTCTTATGCTTGCAAAACATCTCCAGTACACCACCTACATACAACGCCACGACAGCCCAGCTCCCTAGGAATTTCCATGGAATCAATCGAACCCATCGGCTGCTCTTCATCACTGTCTACAATTGGAGATTGGCACGAGAAACAAACTGTATTGTCTATCACTAACACCCCAACAAAAATTTCTTGTTTCATTTTTTCCTGCTAAACTTGGTCCTTAACCTCGGCACCTACTTCTGCAGCCAAAACTTTAGTCCCAGTTAAGTTATTTACTATAGAGCGTCTTTTGGCTACTCCTCTCTGCGGATATTCTTTTACTTAACTATTAAGGGTGCTAATGTTTCGCGTTCACTCTTAACAGTTTACACCTAAAACTCGTAATTTTTCTTTTCTCCTATAAAACACTTTCCAATCATGGGACCCTACCCCGAACCTACTACTACATCTTTCGGTCCACACAACTGAATGTGAATTGGCCCCAAACCTTGAAATGTATTATTGTTATATACTAAAGCATTGTTCTGCTACGGAAAGGTCTCAGGTTCGATCCCAGGCAGGTACGAACGCTCGAACCACTTAATATCCGCAGTTCGTCAGATCGGTACGTTAAGCCGTCGGACACCGAGTACTGGTCCCCCGGTAATAAACAAGGGCGTCTTCCTTCCCCTTCCTAACTCACATCCGTGTCACTTTTATATGGGGCACTCTAGCCAAAATCTCCTAGCTTCCAAATTGGTTGGTTGGTTGGTTGGTTGATGAATTTTAATGGCGCAAGGGCCAGGTTTGGCCAAAGAGCGCCAGACAAAGAACTATCAGCGACAGATGTTTAAAAGCGGGGAAAAGGATTAAGAGAAAACAGGCTTGGTAAAAGTTGGAAAAGAGGATGAAGAAAGCTGTGAAGACACGTCAGTGAATTAGGTTTATATAAAAATTTAGGTATGTAATAATTAACTAATATAATGATCAGCAGTAAACACAACTACACAAAGGATGATTCACCAGGAGGGGGACGAACCGTCACTCTCCTCCCCCCACACTCCTCTGCAATGCTGGCAGAGGGCGGGGACGAACTGTCACTCTCCTCCCCCCAGGTTCCTCGGCAATGTTGGTTGAGGCTGGGGACGAACTGTCACTCTCCTCCCCCTATGTTCCTCTAGAATGTTGGTTGAGGGTGGGGACCTCACTGAGGCCGAGACAGTTGCAATGTTGGTCAGGTGGACCGCGACAGTTGGATGGACACTGCACACCTTTGCGGATTGAGGGCCGGGTCTGCCGCACGTGCAGACTTTCGGCTGGAAACTGGAAGAGACGGTCGGCTGCAAAAGAGAAGGCCCAGAATCCGGTATTCGAAAAATCTGGAGCTCGGGGAAAAACACCTGTGTCGCTTGGTCAGCTGTAGATCGCTTGGCAAGGGCGGCGAGAGCTACAGGGCGCGGAACAAAGGGCTGCACGGGTTGTGGTGGAGACTGAACTACTGCGGCAAAAGTACGCTGTCGGGTGGTGGGTATACCCAACTTGGCCTTGGCAGCAGGGTACGAGAGGCCGTCCAGGGTCTTGAGGCGCTGGATCGCCATCTCGTCCTTCCATTTCATACAGGTGCGGGAGTAAGCCGCATGGGCCTCACCACAGTTAACACAGGAGGCCGCAGAAGTGCAACCTTCCCCGTCATGTTCACTGGAGCCACAATTAGCGCAACGAGCGGGACTCTTACAGAAACGTTGTGAATGCCCGTACCTCTGGCACCGGAAACAGCGCAGAGGACTGGGAATGTACGGGCGAACTGCACAGACCAAGTAGCCTGCTTTGATTTCTGTCGGAACTTTCGGGGAGTTAAAAGTCAAGATTACATTTTTAGATTTAATCAAAGAGCCATCACGCCGGAACATCATACGACGTGCAGCAAGAACACCCTGATCCGCAAGTTCAGTCACCAATTCGTCCTCACTGCATGGCAAGAGATCAAACTCCGAAATAACACGCCGAGAGGTGTTAAGAAACGGGTGAGGTGCCACTTTGACAGGAATGCCTTGAAGACTAGTGAGGTGCAGAAAAGCGTTACTCTGAGAAACACTGCAAGTTTGGACAAGCAGGTCCCCAGAGCGAAGCTTCCTCACAGACTTCAAGGGGCCAATCGCAGCGTCCAAAGCTTTAGAAATGAAAAGGTAGATCTGGTGGACAGTCTCTCATTCGGATCGATGGATTCCACAACTAAGTGTGTAGCATGCGTATTCACAGCAAACGAGGGGGAGACGACGCTTCGGAGCGACTGGTACAGCTGCCGAAGAAGAGGTTCCACATTCTTGGTCCAGGTCAAGGTCTAAAGATCGTTTAAGGTTATGAGACTTGGTAGGTTGAGAAGACGAAGGAGAGTCGTTGTCAACTATCATTTTCTCAGGTGACTTAAATTTGGAGTTTTTGTGTTTGTTTTTACCCATGGAAAAAGGAGGAAGATTCGTCTGCAGACTACTCCACCCACCACCGAGCCCTACAAGGGAAAACTGGAGGTCCGCAAGCCAAGAAAATGACGCTGGACACAGTTCTGGAGCTTATACGTTGCAGATATAGTCCGTTGGCTGTGATCACACGCACTCGGCGGACACTTCGGCCTCCTGGTACC
The DNA here is from genome assembly GCA_039090855.1 of Macrothele yani. Lineage (NCBI taxonomy): Eukaryota > Metazoa > Arthropoda > Arachnida > Araneae > Macrothelidae > Macrothele > Macrothele yani. Next base: position 112,156,065 of record CM077013.1, on the reverse strand, counting down.
GTCATGCCAACGCCTTTGGCATGATCCCACAGCCCCCGGGCTTACCCTGCCGTGCTATACGACAAAAAAGCCGCTAAAGCCCTGTACACAACTTGGTACAAGACTTCTGACTAGAGGTGGGTTAGTCTCTAGCCTCCCGTTTACAGCGAAGCCGGGGTCGAAGAGGAGTGTTGGTACACAGGAGGCACTTAGCCAGTCTCCTGCGACCTCAGCCGCCAGACATCCCATTTCCGCCTCACGGGTCTCCGCACGCGGCAAACATGCAGGTAGGTCTAGCACCCAAACCAGTTAAAAGGAAAAAAGAAATCCAAAGAATACAAATCCTGGAAGGGAACCTAAACGGAATCTCAGCAACCTACGAACTGAGCGGTTAATATAATACAGTTAGTGGTGGAGGGTAACAAAACCACAAGACCGGGGTGTTAGTACACAACGTGGTAGAGATTAGGTAGAGAATACAACACGGGCAACTAGCCAGTGGAGAAAATAAATAAAAAACGAAAAAGCGAGACACAAGACCAGCTCGGGAACGTGGGGACGCGACTCCCCAACAGCTGGATGAACAGCCGTCCCTGCAAACACCAACAGCACCGAAACAAAAAACAAGCGGTGGCATGACATCAGATGTTGACCAGTCACAAGGTCAGCTCGGGCCGTGGGGGCGCTGCTCCCCAAATAACTGGAAAACCAGTTATCCCCGTGCGGGGGCTTCCAAATTCTAAGGGTTGTTTAAGACCTGGAGTCAGACACTCCCTTCCTAAACTCCTCTACCTATGATCTGATCTGATCTACTAGAGCACTTTAGTGATTATTAGGGTATAATTTGTGCACATTCTCAACGATGGTTAAAACTGCGGAATTTTTTTTTTTTTTTTTGATTGGAGGTTTAACGACCACCGTGAGCAACTCAATGGGCTATAAGCAGTCGCCCGTCCCTAATTTAGGGTCACTGGTTCCAGGGAAGGAAGAGAGCCAGTGCCGTAAGACAGACACAACATCCATGCCTCACCGGGATTCGAACCCGGACCCCGTTCCGACGAATGATCAGAGGCCATCGCTTAGACCACTGCGCCACCGGGGCGGCACTGCGGAATTGCCCACAGTGGACAGAGTAGAAATAGTTGTTCTACATGAAAAGGGATTTTCTGCAAGGCAAATCGCTGAAAGAGTGCGATGTAATCAATCTACAGTTATTAGGATACTAAAGAAAGTAAATGACACTGGTGACATTAAAAATATGCGTCGCAGCGGAAGGCCCAGATGCACTACAACCAGGCAGGACAGAGTCAGGGCTCTAGCTATATACAAGGGCTGGCTCATACGGCAGATATCAATTGTCCCCGGAAGTTGCGGCTGGTGACGTAGCTGGGATGCATCGCCGAGTGTTAGATTTCGCGTTTGCTTTACTTTGTGCTGGGAACTCTGATGATAAACACAACTACTGAGCTGCCGAATATGAAACAAAATGGTGAAATGATTTAAAGAAGCAAAAGGAGTGAAGCAGAATTTATCATTGATAGTTTCCATTTATATATATGTATATATGTATTACTTCCATCAAGCGCGAAAATAATGCTTTTTTGTTAATAACAAAACCTCGGCTACTGTAATTTTTGTGAAACGTTTCGGATATTCAGGTGTCCATTTAATTCGACTTTTTACCCTTTACAAGAGAGGTTACTTGTGTTTTTGTAAGTATGTTTCGAAAGCATTTGTCATTTTATTTTTTTTTCAATTTTTGATTTTTCGTATTTTTTTTTTTTTTACCTTAATTTTCATTTCTCTAATTTGTTTCAATAAAAGCCGGCGCGAACGATTCCATTTTCTGTCTTTGCTAAAAAAGCTCTTTAAAATATCCTTTTTTTTCCCCCTGTTTTCAGAAAGTTTAGCTCTTTTTCTGTTATTTACAATTTGTCAATTAAAAAATTTAGTTTTTTTTTTTTTTGAACATATCACATATCCCGCAGAAAATTGTCTCTTCATCTGATGCAAGTTGAATTGGGGCCACATTTTCTTCAAAAGACCTTTCTTTTGGTACTAAGATTTTCAAGTCTATCAAAAGCATCATGCAGTATTTTTCTCTTTCTTTGTCTTTCACCTCTTGCAGTGACATTTTCAACGTTTGATCTCGGCAAATTGACTGTTGATATAGCCGACGATTTAAATATATTTTTCATTGGTTAACCAAGCAAGCGATTCATCATATCATCTTCGCACTTACTATTTAAAAAGTGCTCACTGCAAATCCTGGCATTTTTCAAATTAAAAGAATCTGTTCTGCAACACCCGTTACCCAGTTTTTTTGTAACAACAGGGTCGTTTCGAGGGGAGCAGTGAAAAATTATGTTTCTTCCTTTCGTATTCCTGCAGGTATTTCGGCACGTAGCAACAACGCAGGAAGTCATTGTACGAAAACGATGTACTAAAGAAATTAAATAAAAAAATTCGTTGTCAAACAAACGTAGGTTGACAGCATTCACCGAGCGTTTCACATCGCGCACTGACAAGTGACATGCATCCCCGTGACGTCACTGAGCGACGCAGGCGAGGACCACTTCAACGAACAGAAACACAAAGCGATGAGCCAGCCCTTGTTACTAAGCCCTGGGACAGAGTGCTCAGAAAGCTAAGCTTGGCAGACAGGAGGCTCAATACCTCTGAATTGCTTCAGAGACGGTCTGAAGTGACTGATGTTACTGTTAGTGCATCTACTGTTAGGAGGAGGCTACTTCACTATGACTTACGTGGCTGCAAAGGCAAGCATAAACTACTGTTAACTTCAAATCAAAGACAGAGTAGACTTCAGTGGTCAAAACTGTATGTCTCATGGACAACCAAGCAATAAGAAAATGTTCTTTTCAATGATGAATCAGAATTTGGCCTTAATGTGAATCAGAGTAGTGCCTATGTAAAGAGATTCAAGTATGAAGAATTTCATCCAAGTTTCTTAGTGACTACTGTTAAGCCTCCGGTGAAGGTCATGGTTTGGAGCTGCATGTGTGTGTACATGGCGTTGAGAACCTCCATATTGTCGATGGTACGGTAAATGCCCAGAAATACATCTGGATATTAGAAAACAAGATGATACCATCATCTAGAAAACTTTATTACGACAATTTTATTTTTCAAGATGACAATGCTCTCTGTCGTGCTAAAGTAGTCAAAAAGTGGTTTCAGGGAAAAAATGTTCAGCATCTTGATCGGCCACCACAATCACCAGACTTAAACCCGGTTCAGTATTTATTGGTTCAAAGTGTCGTACAAAGTATCAAACAAGAAGTCAATAACCAAAATTCAACTCAATGAATATCTAATTCAGATTTGGAATCATATTGTTCAACCCAATCTTTTACAAAAGCTTTTTCACAGTATGCCATCACGATGCAAAGCTGTGATTAAAGCTAAAGGTTGGACGACAAAATATTAGGCACATTTTGTAATTTTGCTTCATTATATTTTTGTATTTAAATGTTATTTCATTCCTTATGAATTACAGAAGCTATTTATTGCTGTAAACCTAAGTATTGGATAAATAATCGTTTTCATAATAATTTCGACTTGGTCATGATTTTTGTAATGCATCCTAAGAACAGAAGTAGCTACAGGAAAAACTAAGACATTTTTCAAATCTCCTTTAAATTTCGCATCTAATGACTTATAAATGATGAAATAACTATGGAAATTAGTTTGTTAAAAAAAGAGTTAAACTTTAAAATTTACGGGTTTTGCAGGTGGTGATGCAATACTTTTGCACACCACTGTAAGACGGGGATTTTTTTTTTTTTTGGCAAGTCGCATTTTAAAAAACAAGTTAGTAAAATCATGCAACGCATTGATTATGATACGTTTTCCAACATAGAAGAAATCATTACTCAAGTTATGAGGATAATGGCTGTGGAATAAATCTCGCTCCTGTGCCTGACCTTTGACCCCTTTTTGATAATATTAAACAGAACTGATTCAGTACATCTCCAAAACAGCATGATGAAGTTTTGTCGCAATCAAAGCATTTTTACGTAAGTTATGACGCATAAGGGCGATGGAATGTATCCAGCTCCTATGTCCTAACCTTTGACCCCATTTCATCCATTTTTCGTCCAGGGTTAATCCTCAGGTGGTCCCCTAGCACATACTAAAATTTCATCGAAATCGAACCATTTTTACGCGACCTATCGTGCGGGCGGACAGACGGACGGACAAAGCTGGAGCATATACGCTTGACGAACCTACGGTTAGAAAGCGTAAAAAATGAAACATGGGGGGGGGGGCATTGGCCCACCCTCTAAATACGCCACCAGCTTGATCTCTAATGATTTCATTAAAAAAAAGCTATCCTCAATAAATAAATGATTTAAAATATTACTCTTGTCTACATATCTTATTTTTACCCTGTCATTATTGACGGTCTTTACCTTGTTTCTTCTATATGAACGCCTAATGTGCTGTGTGAATACTTACTCGAAAAATTCTAGTTATTCAGAACACAAGGTATCTTTTAAAAGAGATAGTACGTGCTCTTCACATAGTCGAAAGGCTGCCAAAGTAAAACAGATGGCCCTCCAGTAAAGTAATCGCGAAGTATTTTTCAGAATGAAGCTCAATATGAGCGACTGTGTAACTCAGGACTAGATGGGGGTGTGCCAGGAATACGAAGCTGATAAATGTAATGGGGCCTCTGCAGTCCTTAACGCTAATAGCCTGCGTTAAGCCCCGTGGAATGTGACGTCGTAGGTCGATGTCGCCCACAGGGTGAAGCGACAGGCCTCGTGCTGATTGATGGAGTCCTCCCATCAAATGCCCCCGGAACTACTCAGTCACTCGTCTGGGTCTTTGACAAACACCCAAGGCGGCCCCCAGTTCACTTATTTACACTTTTCATTCACTCAAGACCGCGTATCCGTGTATAAACATATGCGCCCGATGTTAGCCATGGACTCGTACCTGTTTCGACCTAATCACGATAAAAACTGAGATATCAGTAACTGCGTTATCACGGTTATTACGTTATTTCGGAGAAGGTAATGAAACGTCGCGGATAAGGAAGCTGCCAGATTGGATTTATTTGCCAAAATTACAACTAACCACCTATATTAATCTCGCAACTTGAAACCGGCTCAAAGGAAAGAACGATTAAAAGGAAACAGACAGCTTACTTTGATGTATTTCTTCAATTATTTTTTTCTCAAATATTAAATACTGTTGGAAAAACAAAACAGCGATTTCTAACGTAGGTTATTACAAGTACCTAATTCTTTTCTTTTTTTTTTTTTTTTTTTTGATTGGAGGTTTAACGACCACCGTGAGCAACTCAATGGGCTATAAGCAGTCGCCCGTCCCTAATTTAGGGTCACTGGTTCCAGGGAAGGGAGAGAGCCAGTGCCGTAAGACAAACACAACACCCATGCCGGACCGGGATTCGAACCCGGACCCCTTACGGACGAATGATCAGAGGCCAGCGCCTTAGACCACTGCGCCACCGGGGCGGCTACCTAATTCTTGGCAGCAAAAAATAAAATAAAATGAGGGCCTACATATATTTGAAATCGCCAACTAAAGCAGAATTTTTTTCTGACGACACCTTCATCCAAATCTTTAAAATTTGTTTTAAATCATTGTTAAATGATACCGTGAGCATCTCAGACGGGCTCTGGTTGCAGTAGCGGTATGGGGAAAGAATGGCCACAGAGAAAATGCCCACTTCTCGGAAATACGAAGAAATTGCTCAAAAATATTGGGCTGATACATAAGTTCATGCCGTTTTATTTCAGGAGTGTTTCCCAGGTCAGTAGTGACGGTGCAGATGGCCAGTTGTATATCAAAGTGTAGCCAGTAATATCGTGTATCTAACTCATATTGCGTTGTGTGATTGTGGTTAATGGTTTTTTGGTTTCCAGGTCCGGTAGAATGGAGTGTCAAGTAGAGAGGAATGAACATTTCCGACATCTGCTCCTCTAGGAGTTTAACAAAGGATCCACAGCCGCCGAGGCTACTCGAAACATTTGTGCTGTGTATGGGAAGGAGGATATTGCTCCGAGGACAGCCTGCAAATGGTTTGAGCGTTTCCGAGGTGGCCATTTTGACCTCATTGACTCTCCACGCTTAGGTCGTCCATCTCACTTTGATGAGGATCGTTTGAACCATCTAATTCACTTGGATCCGCATCAAACCACACTTGAATTGGCCACTAAGATGGACTATGATCAAGCCACCGTGGTGCGACACCTGGAACGTATGTGAAAGGTACAGAAATTGGGGACTTGGGTGCCTCACACTCTCCCCGAGGACAACAAGAATCAGCGTGTTGCTATATGTGGTTCCTTGCTCGCCGGTTATCACGAATGTTCTCAGCAACACAACCCCTTTCTGTCACATAATGTTACTGGCGATGAAAAGTGGTGCCTGTACGTGAATTTCAGGCATCGGAGGTAATGGTAAAGCCCAAATAAGACGACCACACCACGTCCAAAACATGACCTTCATCCTGGGAAGATCATGTTGTGTGTCTGGTGAGATATGGAAGGCATTATTCACTGGGAAATGCTGCCGAGGAATCGGCCCATCAAAGCTGCACTCTATTGTGAGCAACTCCGCCGTGTAGAGGGAGCAGTTCAGCAGAAACGGCCACATCGGCGCCATGGTGTCCTTCTCCAACGTGATAACGCACGCCCTCACAGCGCAAACATGACCAAAATGGCCATTCAGGACATCAAATGGGAGATCCATCCACATCTGGCCTTTTCCTCAGATGTCACCCCTTCAGACTATCACCTGTTCCAATCTCTGTCGAATGCACTCCATGGCAGAGCGTTCAACAATGCTGTTGACCTCCAGAATTTCCTTGATGATTTCTTCGAAGCAAAACCAGCACGTTTTTTCAACAATGGCATTGCAGACCTATCCCGACGTTGGGACACCATCGTAAACAATGGGGGGGGGATACACAGTAGATTGATTGCGCTTGCTCTTCTGTTGTAATATTCCTGTAGTGTGGTGAAAAAAAACGGCATGAACTTATGCATCCACCCAATAGTACCCACTTCTTCAAAATAGAAAAATACGGCAGCTGCTGTTGACTGATGTTTTCTTATGCCTATTTGAAACATGTGGTCTTTTTTTTTATTTCGTGAAAAAATATGTTAATTTTAACTAAGCTGTTGGCAAAACCAGAACACTTCCTCCACTCAACCACATAGCGCTACCTGGCATTACCAAAATGGCAGAAGATGCTCATTGTTCAAAGGGAAGAAACTACGTTTAAAGCAAAATGCATTTCCAGCACTCTTTCCACGGGGTATTAAGAAGTGGCGCATTGAAGGCGAAGAGGCTTTAACTAAGACCCCGGACTGAATGAATCTTAAACACACACGATAAAATCTAAAGAACTACCTACCACCTCACAAACAAGGTATCTCAGTGGCAAAGTACTGGTATAAGGGTGCAACAGAGTAAATCTGTACAAAGACCGTAGCAAGCTTTTCTTATCTAGGTGAGCGAGACTTGAAATTACTCCCCTTCGAGTTCAAAATTACACCCCTTCGAGTTTGAAATTACGCCCCTTCGAGTTCAAAATCACGCCCCCTCGAGTTCAAAATTACGCCCCTTCGAGTTTAAAATTACGCCCCTTCGAGTTCAAAATTACGCCCCTTCGAGTTCAAAATTACGTCCCTTCGAGTTCAAAAGTATGCCCATTCGAGTTCCACTCAAATAATACGTGTTTTTTACTTTCTCACACACCGCTGTTATAGGGAAGTATTATGATCGTTCAAAAATCACATTTCAGGTTTTTGACATAATTTCATTCAAAATGTAAGAACTAAGTAAATACCCAAAAACCACAGGTTGTAAATACCAAGTAAAGCGTAAACGTTATGTGAACGCCGACAACACAACACTCCACAGAAATGCAGAGCGAAAAACAAACCAGCGTAGAAGGAATGAGACCGGATACTGAACGTAACAATAGGAAGAAGTTTTAGGAGTAGGGCTTGCAAAATTCCGTTCAAGGTTAAACACTCAGAGAACTTTCTGCAACACAGTAAAGATGCTTAATTAGTTTTTTATCCCAACAACATGTTCGGAAAGGTCATGGAGATTAGACATATCAACATATTGTTTTCTATGTCTCCATTCACTGTTTTGGAAAATTCCCTTCATGGATATGAGATGCTCACACCTCACTGTTACTCTATACCCTGGTTAACTGCATGGAAAACTGTGTGAGACTAACCAAAATCCTTAAAAAGGTAATTCTAATAATACTATGGATGTGTAGCTGGCCACCCAAAATGCAACACCAAGAAGGAAACATCCGATTGGCCTGAAATTCGCAGCATGTGTCGTCCGCGAGAGGACATGCAAACGATTAGCATTGCAGGGCACATGCAAATCGTGTGCGTCCGGCACGCCACCGAGAAGCACTATAAGAAGGGTGCACAGAAGGCTGGGTGTAAGTAGTGGAAGTGTGTTGTGCTGCCGGACCTGGGCGTGGGAAGCTTCCTGATGCCTCGTCGCAGAATACGGCAGTCATTCCAGCACGTTTCGGAGTTCGACAGAGGACGAATAGTGGCTTATCGCGACAGCAGTATCCAGCCACAGTGAGGCGAGTATGGATTCCGTGGGTGCAGGAGGGACGGACGGACCGATGTGAGCGATTGCAGCAGCCGCGGCACACCACCGAACGAGAGGACCGGCATGTTATGCGGCGGACATTTACGGCTCTCACTGCCACATCACGAACGTTAGCGCAGGAATTAGGGTGTGTTGCGCAACAACCTGTGTCAGCACGTACCGTTAGACGTCGTCTGCATGAGCGGGGACTTGTCGCATGGCGCCCATTGCTCCGATTACCATTGACGTTACACCACCGGCGAGTGCGACGGCAATGGGCTGTTGAACGCCGCACCTGGACTACGGAATGGCACGACATTTTCGTCTCCGACGAATCCCGCTTCTGCCTGCAACACCACGATGGTCGGATCCGCGTGTGGCGGCACCGCGGCGAGAGACTGTATGACGCCTGCATTATGCATCACCATACCAGTTCGTCGCCTGGGTTATTGTTTGGGGCGCAGTTGGATATGACACCCGCACCCCTCTGGTACGCATCGCCGGTACACTCAACAGCCACCGCTACATCTCCAACGTTTTGGAGCCTGTAGTCCTCCCTTACCTGCAGGACCTGCCAGCGGCCACGTTTCAACAGGACAATGCGCGCCTGCACGTGGCACGCATCGTGCAACAATTCTTCACGGCCCACCAGGCATCACTGCTGCCGTGGCCCGCCTATTCTCCTGATATGTCGCCCATCGAACAAATCTGGTCGCTGAGCGGCAACCGAGTGGCCCGGCAAGCACCACCCGCGGCTACGCCTGATGAACTGTGGCAACGTGTGGAAGCAGCCTGGACCGACATACCCCAAGCCCACATCCAAAGCCTCTTTCGTTCGATGCCGTGGCGTGTAACGGCCGTTATTGCCAGCCATGGGGGCCACACGAACTATTGATGTCTGCGTGTTCTACAAGTCGTACGGGCCTGTAAGCTCAAACATTTCATCTTTGTATCTGTTGTTATGTGTCGAGCAAATCTGGTTTTGCTATCTCGTGTCCTTCTTGGTGTAGCATTTTGGGTGGCCAGCAGTGTAGTTAAAATTTCTATTTTATACATCCCCCAGAGTATGATTACTCCCCTGGAATGACCATTCTCGGAGGGCAACCGCCCTTCCGGTATAGCTACGGCTCTGGTCTGTACTTAGAAAGGTATTTTCAAAATGCCATTTCATAAACCACGATATTCAGTGCAGGGGCGGATCCGGAAGCTTGTCTGGGCGGAGGCGGTTGCTCTGGTACAAAAAAAAACAAAAATTATAGAAAGACTTTTTGAAAGGGACACACACACACAAAGATTGATAGAAATACTTGTTGAAAGGAACACACACACAAAGATTGATAGAAAGACTTTCTGAAAGGAAAACACACACACACACACAAAGATTGATGAAAGACTTTTTGAAAGGGACAAACGGACACACAAAGATTGATAAAAAGACATTTTGCAAGGGGAACACACACACAAATTGATAAAGACTATTTTGAAAGGGACACACACACACACAAAGATTGATAGAAAGACTTTTTGAAAGGGACACACGGACACACAAAGATTGATAAAAAGACATTTTGCAAGGGAAACACACACACAAATTGATAAAGACTATTTTGAAAGGGACACACACACAAAGATTGATAGAAAGACTTTTTTTGAAAGAAACACACACACAAATTGATGAAGACTTTTTCCAAGGAACACACACACACACAAATTGATAAAGACTTTTTGAAAGGGACACACACACAAAGATTGATAGAAAGACTTTTTTTAAAGAAACACACACACAAATTGATGAAGACTTTTTCCAAGGAACACACACACACAAATTGATAAAGACTTTTTCTTAAAGAAACACACACACAAATTGATGAAGACTTTTTCCAAGGAACACACACACACACAAATTGATAAAGACTTTTTGAAAGGGACACACACACAAAGATTGATAGAAAGACTTTTTTTTAAAGAAACACACACACAAATTGATGAAGACTTTTTCCAAGGAACACACACACACAAATTGATAAAGACTTTTTGAAAGGGACACACGGACACACAAAGATTGATAAAAAGACATTTTGCAAGGGAAACACACACACAAATTGATAAAGACTATTTTGAAAGGGACACACACACACACAAAGATTGATAGAAAGACTTTCTTTTAAAGAAACACACACACAAATTGATGAAGACTTTTTCCAAGGAACACACACACACACACAAATTGATAAAGACTTTTTGAAAGGGACACACACACAAAGATTGATAGAAAGACTTTTTTTTAAAGAAACACACACACAAATTGATGAAGACTTTTTCCAAGGAACACACACACACACACACACACAAATTGATAAAGACTTTTTGAAAGGGACACACACACAAAGATTGATAGAAAGACTTTTTTTTAAAGAAACACACACACAAATTGATGAAGACTTTTTCCAAGGAACACACACACACACAAATTGATAAAGACTTTTTGAAAGGGACACACACAAACACAAACACGAAAAAAAAAACTGGCAGAGCTGCGCTGGCCCTCCCTGGTGTTGCACGACTTTTAAAAACCTTTTTCTATCAAAAAAAAAGTTGTACTAAATTTTTAAATCAGAAAATGGGGGAAAACAACTGAAAAGCCAACACTACTTTCGTGGCCTTCAACTGCCTGCTTTGCAAGGAAACGAGCTCCATCGTTTTTAAATGCAAAGTCTGGAAAGGATATTTCAAAATAAATTTGCCTGGTTCCATTCGGACAGCTTCATTTAATAGAAAAATTTCCAGTCTGAATCATCGAACCATTTCTCAGCAATATGACCGGTAATTTCTCTTTTAAACATTCGTTTATTCTTTCGCAATGCATGATTCACGCCTCTTTTAAAAGGAATTACCATGTATTACACCTCATCAATTCACTCCTGCGCCATTTATTGTCCTACTGGCGATTTCTTTGCGGAAGTTTGTGGAAATACTATGTTAAAACAAAAAAAGGAAAAAAAAAAAAAAAAAAACACCCGTTGATTTTCATGATCAGTCAAAATCTCTTTTACCCTCTTCTCTCTCTCTCTCTCTCTCTCTCTCTCTCTCTCTCTCTCTCTCTCTCGCTGTCTCTCTGAAGCTAGAACAAAACATTTAATCTCCAAATCCACAGAAAATTCTAAATGTTATAAATATTTCTATACGGAAATCTGTACATTTATTACTATAATTTTTCGACATTGATTTCTGCTTGAACTTTAAAAGCCACATACAAAGAACTGTACGTTGAGTCTACAGAAATCTTGGATTCATTATATACTGTGTCTTGTATTTCTTGCCCTGTTATATTTCCTGAATAAAGGACTGATAGGACTTTCTAAGTATTTTTCCAATCCTAAGGCACTTATTCGCATTTTTGAGACTGCGGTCAGATCTTCACTAGAGTATGCTGCGATCATTTGGAGCCCTAGCCTCGTAACATTATTTACTGAAATTGAGAATATAAAAAAGGATTTCTGCACCTTTATCACAATCTACTGGTGTTTATATCGCGGATATCCCGACGGCTTACCGTTTGCCGTTCTTTAAGATGACCTCTCTACAATCGAGAAGGAAGAATCTCCAAGTTTCTGCACGATATCATCAATGGAGAGATAGATGATATTCAAATTGTAAACCTATTAAGTTTCCGTGTGCAATGTTCACTAAGAACAAAATGTGAAGTATTTACAGTGTCATTCTGCAAGACTGATGCTGAGAAAAATTCTCCGTTATGCAAAATGTATAGACTTCACAACTAACTTGAAGAATGTCCTGATATTTTTAATATAAGTTATGATTGTTTTCGTAAAGCATGTTTTGCAAAATTGTACGGTAATCATAACTTTTAATGTACTATGATGTTAACGCACAATGATGTTATAGCAATTCCTGTAACTAGATCTACCGTCTGTAGGGACGTGCTTAAAAATAAATAAATAAATTATTTACAATCTTGGCCATTCAAAAAGGAAAAGTCTATTTTAGGGGAAGGGGTGATCCCCAACTTCTGGATCTGCTACAGCTTCTGTGTACAAAGGGAGGAAAGTACAAAATAATTACAACAGGGCCTTCAGCCTGGAATCTTTTCTAAGCACTCAATGATTGACGTATTGCCTCCTATTCAAGACTGAAACAAAAATTCTACTGACAAGGAACACCCCTATGGTCGAACAAACAAAACCGCACCAAACTTCCGCTATAAGTCATTTACGTACCTCTGAATTCAATGGTGATATTCGTTCTTCTGTAAAACTGCGCAGTTGACCAGTAGAGGTCTTTGAAGATAGGTGCCACGTCGAAGCGTAAAGAGCGGATCTGCTCGAAAATAATTATCACGTATATAGGATTGTTGACGTCTGTAACTTCATATCGAAAGGTCAGGGTGTGCAAGTGTCAAAAGATTAATTCATGTGAGGGCTGTCTATAAAATGATCAAAGCAATAAGCATTGCCGCAAAATGCACAGCAATTAATAAATGTAACATCGGTAAACCCGCAAAATGCACATGCACGAAGAATTATAGTGTTGAAAGCCACGTCGATGACACTTTTGAAAGTATTGCACAGGTTCACCACAATGGTAGCAAGCTTTCTGCGATGTGTGGCGTAAAGGTAGTCTTGATCTTTACGCTAACTTAAAATATCAACATACTAATAAATTGTTCTTAAATGAAACAAACCTTAACGGCCAGACAAAACATATAACCAGAAGTCAACTTACGGAAACAGTCCTTTATTCGGAATGGAATCACAACACTCTCCACACATTTATCTCAACACTATTCAATTCTCTCGTACAGCACTTTCTTAACAACGCTCATCATAATCGCTCACAATAATAGATCTCAATAATCGCTCTTATCAACACACCTCAATAATCGCTCTCAATAATATCAACACCTCCCACCTACAACAGATCAGTCGTCGCTTTTTATCTCTTGTTCTTATCTTATACATGCATACGTCACGTGCATTCAACCTCAATTGTGTTGCCAAACGTATTCGTTTGAAGGAAAAGATATTTCGTTAAGCGTGAAGAATACTGAGAATAAACTCAAGATTTACATAGGGAAAGAAACTAAAAAAGGAAAATTAATCTAGATTATACGTCACAGATGCGTAACGTAGCATCGGTCTATACATAGATCTCCGCAGACAGTTGATTGTAGATCACAGAATGCATCTTCAGAAGGAATATTCATTCATGTAATTTTGGCTACGGCATGTCGGATCATAGTTTCATGTAGTCTGTAATCCTCTTTACGTAAATATTATATTATCTGAAAAAATGAACATCGAGGGGGTTGAACATATTTCGCAGTTTCTGGTGGAATGATTTTTAAATGAACTTCTTTTCCCCTGGAGGCCTCCTGAAGTATTCGTTTATCCTTGTGTCCAGACCAGGAATCACAAAGTACGAGTGACTTGTCAGACGGATGTATATTCAAATCTGACGCAAAAAAGGTGGAACCATTTTGTCGTCTCACTACGTACACAGACAAACAAGGCATGTGATACAAGCACCTGCACACTCACGATCGGCGTAGCAGCCGGCGAGCAACGGGCGACTCAACGGAGCCCTCTAGTGAGCAACTGCGGAGTTTTATAGAAAAACGAATATCACCATTGAATTCGGAGGTAGGTAAATGATTTAAAACGGAAGTTTGGTGCGGTTTTGTTTGTTCGAACCCGGGGGTGTTCCTTGTGAAAAGACCTGAGGTCGAGGGGCATTTCATGAGTGTCTTGATTAATGTGTTGTGTACTCTTTATTAGCATTTACCAGCCGCGTACTAAACGAAGAAACGAAATATTAAGCACTAGCCTGTTGTACCCGTCGTTGACGGGCTAGTGATAGTATAAAGTAAGAGCTATATCGGTAATTAAATTAAGACTGGTAAATCAAGGTTTATACAACTTTGTATTACAACTTCCCGGAATAGAATATTAGGATAAAAAAATGTATTTGAATTATTTAGTAGTTGTCACGTCCACTGCAAATAATTCACGATAAATTTGAGCCATTTCTTTTTTAGAATTACGTTAAAACAACGTTCTATTTTCTAGCTCACAACGTCGTCACAGTATGATGACCTTCTGACGTATGACACTTTTGAATTAATAACGCAGATTGAAAAACTGCGTTCTATTTTCTGTTGTTTCTTCTCCGCCCTCAAGGTCATAATACAATCGGAAAACAACGCTTACAAAAAAGGGCGTAATAAATGTAATTACGAATGAAAATAGTCGTAACGGAATTCTAAAAAAGAAACGCCTAAAATTTATGGTGAACTACTTTTCTGCACGCCTTAACGTTCGGTGTGATCAGGTTGATGTCAACAAAGCGGAAAGACACACTCAGATCTGGTAGAAACGCGTAACATTAAATAACTAAAACTCAAATCCAAATTTAAAAAAAACGCTTCGAGGTGCACCAGAAGATGTCTACAGGTACCTTCATAACAAATTTCGTCGCTCTAGGTCGCCTAATTCTGTGTGAAATCCGACCGACAGACACACACACAGTCTGTTTTATATATACAAATAGAGATTTAAAATTGCGAGAAGGGCCCGAGACTTAAGTGCCTTGTAAGTACCTACTGACTGATGTGCTTCATCTTTTATTCAGTTTTAGTATGTAAGTATTTGCACGCTCTTCACCAAACAATCCAAGACTGCAAGTTGAATTTCGTCGAAGCGTCCCAGACCTAAGAAATTAATAAGTGTTTCAGGTTCCAAATGTTACTCTGGCTCTCGATAATATTTTGCGATTGCTTAGTTGAAACTAAGATCAAAGAAAATAAATTTACCGTCTTATGCACGATAGGTGAAAACTTTAAAATATTTACGGGCTAAAAGTACTTCATTACATTACTAACTAAAAGCACTCTCTCAGTTAAAAACACAACGTTAGACCTTTCAAGCTTACTTTAGGCCCTTCTTCAGACGTAGTTCACTTAAATGCTACAATCTTTATATACACAGGGTATTAAAATGTTTTACGTTTACGCATGTGTTAAAACATTTTGTGAAGACCAATAGGTTAAGCAAGTAGTCCTTTATTGTCCAACAACCGTTTACGTTGGTTCCGCAATAATTTACGGGTATAGTCCTCATTACAAGTTTGATGTCGTAACTCGTATATATACATACTTTCAGTTAATAATAAGTTTGATTTCCTTCTTGGTGTATTAAGAATAGTCACATCATCCCACTGAGGTGTGTACTCATCTTGTAAACATAGTCTTGACATTGCTGTAGACCCCGAAGCTGTCCGGAGGGTATATTTATGTTCTGCCAATCGACATTTAAGAACCCTAGATGTTGAGCCGACATAGATATTATTTTGTTGGCCTTCCCCTCCGTTTTTAAGGCTATTGAATATATTCCGTGTTTATCACCAGGATTCACAGTATCTGTATCGTTCTTAATCAAGGATGATATATTTCGAGATTTTACACCAAATCCCAAACCATATTTTCGGCACACTGTTCGTAATGGGTTCACTATTTTTGGTATGTATGGGAGAGAACCAACATACGTTATATTTCTTCTTTCACGAACAAGAACGGAAGATTGCGTCGAATTAATACGTCTCAACACTTTCTTTACTAAATTTTCAGGATATCCATATTCAACTGCTATAGATCTTTTATACTGTATAAGAAAGTTCAGTTTTCCTGGCTGTTGAACTGGAGGAATGGGAGTACGCCCGTCGTAGTAAAAAATTTAACGATGATAATTTTTGACTGAAAACGTGGTTGGAATTAAATGGAATTAAAGTGTTATTAGAACCAGGCTTTCGAAAAACAGAATAAGTTATATTATTGGTAGAAGGGTCCCGTTTCAGTAAGAAATCTAAAAATGGTAACGTTCGGTCACTCTCAGTTTCCAGCGTGAAGGTAATGCTTTGATACTTGATTAACATGTATTGGGAAAACTGTTCCAACGATTCCAAAGAGGCAGTCCAGAAAAGAAGGGCATCGTCCACATGTCTAATATAAAGATGTGGTTTTATCGCATAAGACGGTAAATTTATTTTCTTTGTACTCCGAGCACGAAATTTCCTGATTGGATCTGAAACTAAGATATTTCTCTGTGAGATTCAAAACAACCATGTGTTAGAGGTCTGCAAGGGCCGAGCCTTTATTTAGTTTAGAGAACAAAGCAAAGGGCCAGGTTTTTTCCCAGAAACTTACGACCGGGCCAAGTCGACCGATTCTTTTTATCGCAATGGTCGTGTTCTCCGATTTCCTGGTGTGTTTGTTTTGCTGGCTTTACTTACTTCCATGGCATAGCCCAGGGCGTAATCAGAAAAGCAAGGAGAGGCACTCACAGTGTTTTTACCAATCTGTAGTTATTAAGATAGTAAAACCATTTTGGGGCTTGTTGACAACAAAAAAGATTCGACCCCGAGGGAGTGTGTGTGTGTGTGTGAGAGAGAGAGAGAGAGAGAGAGTGAGTCGGACGACATCGATTTTTTCTCCTATCTCTAATGTGTACAGGGATTGACTTTTGTTGTGTTACAGCTTACTAGTTCAGAGAAAGGAAGATTCTGAACGCTCTTAGTCTTCCTTTTTCTCTCTGTTTTAAAGGTTATATTTTTCGATAATTGTCAAAGTTTAGTTATTATTTTGAGGCTTACATTCAACTAAATATTTTCAATAATATCTCATTTCATTATTTAATTTTCTCATTTTAATAAAATACAAAAAATACAATAAAAAGACAAAATAATACCAAATGGCCCATCCGAGCCGAGCCTAGCCGGGGCGCGCTGCACCTTAGGCGCACGGGCTTGAGCCGAACCGGGCTCACCAAATTAGCTTCGTGCAGACCTCTACCATGTGTTTCTAACAAATATAGGAACACATTAAGCAACAGCTATAGTTTTCCTATTTTTAAGAAGTCAACTTTTTTTTTTTCTGTGGCTATTTTTTCTAATTTTAGAGGTGGCTTTTTTCTGTGGAAATTGGTTCAGTGATTCGGTTCCATTGAAGTGGCAGGATCAGCACTATGGGTTAGACGCGCTCATCATGCACAGGATCCCGGGCCCAATTTTGACGATTCCCCGGCGCCTCTGATCACTCAGGGCCTTTGCAGTGAAGAAGTTATGTAACGTACCAGGAGATGTGACGTACCTGCCAGAAGGACACACACGACATAAAGGCAGATAGGAATCAGAATAAAACGTCCGCGTAGCTCAATTGGTAGAGTGACTTATTCCGGAATGAGGGGATCCGGGTTCGAATTCTGGCACGGATAAAAATGACGGATAAATTCACTTCGTTATAATGGCGCCCGAACTATCCGGATGACCCGACCGTTCAAAATCTCGCTATGGTGTGATGTTATTTCCACACCGCGAGATAGGAAAAATAAGAGAATCCCTTATCCAGCACTTCGAAAAAAAAAGTAAATAAATAAGGGGGAGATGATGTAACGTACCAGGAGATGTGACATACCTGCCAGAAGGACGCACACGACATAAAGGCAGATAGGAATCAGAATAAAACGTCCGCGTAGCTCAATTGGTAGAGTGACTTATTCCGGAATGAGTGGATCCGGGTTCGAATCCTGGCGTGGACAGAAATGACGGAGAAATTTACGTTGTTATAGTTAATGAAACTTTCTTCGAAGTCTTTGACATACCAACCCAAGAATTAGGGCTGTCCGACTCGCACCTTGACTTGATTGCATCCGACCTACAGTCAATAATAGCGATTACAACCTGATGAGTAAAACTTTTAACTTTCCGTATTTTTATATACACATGATCGATAGATTGCAGTCATGCATCGCAGAATTCGTATTAGTGATATACAGTATAAAATACATCAGCTCCCTATTTTTCGAGTATGTATTTATTTCCTTTTAAGGTACTTCTCAGTTCTTTTTGTTGCAGTTCATGACTACGAAAGGTCCATGCATGTATTCCATTAAACTCCTTGAACGACGCTGCCACACGAAGTTCATCATGGGAATGCTTAAATCCGTTGTAGCGACATCCCGTCAGAAGTGACGGATGTAAAACAGAATGAAATTAAATTAATTGAACCACTGTTTAAAAATAGTAATGCTATTATTTTTATACAGATTAATACGCCAATGTGAGCTGTTCATGTCATACACGTCATCACCACTAGCGACAACTGAGAGATAAATGCTAGTGACGTCACGCTCAGCTTTTCCTGTTTTCAGCCAGGTGATCACAGACTTGAAACTGCTTCCCAGATGAAATTACGTCAAAGTGTGACGTAACAGCTGTATGACCATAGACCACTGGAAAGAAGAGGCTCTGAAACGAACGGCTGTCACTGAGGTCATGTGACCAGTTGAGTCCCAGCTCACCTAGTTACTCGTATGTGCGTCGTCGAAAACAAAAGCGGTGCAAAAAGCATTTCCGTAAGATGTATGCATTTTACAGAAATGCTAAACCGTTGAATAAATGAGACAGTTTTACCAACAAAACATATGCATAACAAAAAATAGTTTCAATGTATATGTAAATAACTAAACTTTGCACGTTATATTACTTAAGATAGAAAATAAATCTTACCTGTATATCAGTAACAAATAAATAATCTTTTTTTTTTTTTTTTTTTTTTTCAAAACCGGACTAATATTTATTTCTGTTGCAGTGGTAAATGAACGTTATGTGTTTTTACGAGTGGTAAATAGTTTTTCTTTGGAAAGGAAAATCACAATAGTAAATAAAAATAATAAAATATGAACAACCTCACAGCAACACGCCAACGGACTAATGGCGTTCAAGACTTCAGAGCAGGGAATTTGAGACCCTTTGGGTCACATGACTGAATCGTTTCAGGGTCTCTTTTTTCCAGTGGGGTATGTGTATGACACAGGTTAGCTAATACGTTTCGTATTATTATGATCAGTGGTTGAAATTCAATTAAATGAATCTTATATAATGTTAAATAAAAAAATGACACGCTAATAAATCAGCAATACAGAGAAATATAGGCTAGCCTTGTGTCAAATCACTTTAAATGATCAGTACCGCGATGAGTGACAGGTAGTTCCAAAATAACGTAATTGAAAATGATCGTGGAACTTCAATCAGTGTATTTATTGACATCCACCCTCCTTCGTGTATAGCTACAAAATAAAATAAATGGAAACACATCGTTTAATTGTTTGTAATTCCGTGCATGTTATTGTGTAAAGTGTCGTTTCGACGGACAAATGAAAACGAATATTCTTGACTTAACATTTTTTACGCTTTCCAACCGTAGGTTGAAGAAGCGTATATGCTTCAGCTTTGTCCGTCCGTCGGTCTGTCTGTCCGTTCGCACGATAACTCGCGTAAAAATGATTCGATTTCGATGAAAATTTAGTATGCGGTAGGGGACCACCTGGAGACGAACCCTGTTGAAAATGGGATCAAAGGTCAGGACTTAGAAGCGGGATCCATTCCATTGCCCTTATACGTCATAACTTATGTAAAAATGCTTCTATTGCGACAAAACTTTAGTATGTTGTTCCGAAGGTATACTGAACCGGTTCTGTTGAATATCATCAATGGGGTCAAAGGTCAGGACACCGGAACGAGATTTATTCCACAGCCATTATCCTCATAACTTGACTAAAAATGCTTCTATTGCAACAAAACTTTAGTATGTTGTTCCGGAGGTATGCTAAACCGATTCCGTTTAATATAATCGAAATGGGGTCAAAGGTCAGGACACAGGAAATAGATTTATTCCACAGCCATTATCCTCATAATTTGACTAAAAATGCTTCTATTGAAACAAAACTTTAGTATGTTGTTCCGGAGGTATGCTAAACCGATTCCGTTTAATATAATCGAAATGGGGTCAAAGGTCAGGACACAGGAAATAGATTTATTCCACAGCCATTATCCTCATAACCCTAGTAATGGTTTCTGGTATGTTGGAAAGCGTATCATAATCAATGTATTGCATGATTTTACTAACTTGTTCTGTTTCTAACGAGTTGTTTAAAATATCTCTGATCGTGTGACGTAACGCAGCCCTGACGTTAAGTCAGAATACTTTTGGATGAGGTAACATCAAAGCAGCAGCTGTCAAAACATGGTTTTTGTTTCTATGGCAAAAAACGATAACCTTTACATACAGAATTACAACATAAATTATATATGATAATTGAACTATCTCCAGAAATGAAAATCAGTCTAAATTTTCCTTTCAGAAGCAAGATACAAAGCATCAGTCTCCTTAAGATCTTAAAGTAAGAGTAGGAAGTTACGGAAATATATTTCAGTCTCACAGTCGAGATGAGATCAACTTCAGCATGGTTGTTGAAGTTCTCTTCCGAATAAAAATTTGATCCTGTTGCGTTGCTCATGCTAACTTTTGTTACTTCTGTTGATTTTCTATTCTCGAAATTTTCTTTTAAATACATTTTCTTGCATATTTTTGACATCCGAAAGATTACCAATATAACCGGTAACAGTGTGTAGCTTGCAACAGTATTGCAGGAGGAAGGAAGGGAGAAACAAAAAAGCGACGATACTTGAAATAACTTCCGCCCAGTGACGTCTGAACCGCTAAGGCAGAGGAGGCAACTACCCCCCGTATTCATTTACATGCAAGTGCGAAACTCACGTTTGTACCCTCACTTTTCTTCCTTTTAATTATGTCCGTAATGGGAATCCGATGAACACTTTTTTTTTTTTTTGCTTATTTCCTGCCACTTAAACTTTCTTCTGATAAAACTAGGTATTTTCCGTTTTGATTCTTAACTTTATTTATTTATTTATTTATTTATTTATTTGGGGTTTAACGACCACCGTGAGCAACTCAGTGGGGTATAAGCAGTCGCCTGTCCCTAATTTAGGTTCAGTGGTTCTAGGGGAGAGAGAGAGAGAGAGAGAGAACTAGTGCCGTCAGGCAAACACAACATCCATACCTCACGGGAATTTGAACCCGAACACTTCTCGGACGTATGGTCAGAAGCCATCGCTTAGACCATTGCACCACATGGATGGTTAATGATTATTAACTATCCAAATCTATGAAGTTTTTAATACCATCCCTGAGAAGCGGGTTTAACTCTCCTTGCTCTGTCCAGTACATGAGGCATGAGGGTAAAACATCGTTTTACGAAGTACCAGCCGTGTAGTTATCAGTATGATAAAAAAAATTTGACGAAGAAGCAGCATCCTTATTAAAATATACTTAACCTAAAATTTCTGAAAGGTATTGTTTTTTCATAAGAAAAGAAGGGACGTTTCTTACTTCCTTTAACCGGCTGGAACGAAATAACTCGGGGATTAGCAAAATGGGATGAAATCAGTACGAACGAATATATTCGCTGTCTAAGAAGCGGGAGCAATGCGGCCTGATTGAGTGAACCTGCGCATCAGAAAGCGTTTCTTTCCTCCTTAGTTTTGTTTTTCAAAGTAATAATTTAAGGGGGATGATTTACACTAATCCTTTCTGACTGATTTCTTGTAAAAGAACTATAACAATGTCGACGAATCTAAGAAAAGAGAGAAAAGATGTTTCAAACGCTTGTTTCTACCTTGTGGCATGATGTTCGAGTCAAGGAGGCTTGCCCTTCCGCATTGTGCCTTGAGTTATGAAACAGAGAATAAAAGAGTACGTAATGGAGCAGAGAGTAAAAGAGTACATAATGTAGCAGGGAATAAAGGTCTATGGAATGGAGCAGAGAATAAAAAATTCGACTGGAGCAAAGAATATAGCACTATAGGGTGAAACAGAGAAACAAGGACTGAAAATAATTACCTTGCCGTAGCTCTCATAAAACCCTGCGTCTATACGAACATTTCTGCCTGAAGAGCAGAGATTTTGGTTTAGTTATATCGGCCACTTAAAGCATTAAGTACAACAGTCTTTCTTTAAAGAAATAAAGAAAAGAAAATGGAAGAGAACAGGGGAGAAAGGAACAAGACATATCTTTATACATGTGTTGTTTGATGTACAACGTTAAGACTAAGGTTCTTGTGAAGTTCATACTAATGTGGTGTACAAATCAGTAGTTTAGCATTGTTCGTAATCTCAGTAAAAAGTGTTACACCTGAGTAAAAGCGTTTAACCCTATTATAACGAAGTAAATTTCTCCGTCATGTCTGTCCACGCCGGGGCTCGAACCCGAGACCACTTATTCCGGAACAAGTCGCTCTACCAACTGAGCTACGCTGACGTTCGTTCTTGCTGCTATCTGCCTTTATGTCGTGTGCGCAGGCACGTCACATTCCCCCCCCCCCTCCCGAAAGAGGAGATGAGACGTGCCTGGGACGCACACGACATAAAGGCAGATAGCAGTCAGAAACGTCCGCGTAGCTCAATTGGTAGAGTGACTTATTCCGGAATTAAGGGACCCGGGTTCGAGCCTCGGCGTGGACAAAAATGACGGAGAAATTTACTTCGTTATAATGGCGCCCGAACTTTCCGGATGACCCGACCGTTCAAAATCCCGCAATGGTGTGATGTTCTTTCCACACTGCGAGATAGGAAAAATAAGAGAATCCCTTCTCCAGCGCTTCAAAAAAATAAATGTGTGTGACGTTGCATTCCACACACCAGATTGACTGGGAGTTCTCAGGTGCACGTTCTACAGCGGATGGCTGCCTGCAACGACTCATGGTCACGGCTGACCCGTGGGCCATGCCCCCGGCCCTCTTTCGGGGGGGGGAGATGTGACGTGCCTGCCAGCAGGACTCACACGACATAAAGGCAGATAGCAGTCAGAACGAACGTCCGCGTAGCTCAATTGATAGAGTGACTAATTCCGGAATGAGGGGACCCGGGTTCGAGCCCCGGCGTGGACAAAAATGACCGAGAAATTTACTTCGTTATACTATATAAAGCAGACGTTTATATTACCTTAGATATTAACATTGTATAATCGTTTTACCTGTAGCATTTTTTCTAATGACATTATCACCTCCTGCTTTACAACAGTACAGGAAATTTTATGCTCTGACCAAGAAGTACGTATCCTGATCAGTGCTGAGACGGGCCGAGCCCAGGCTCGAGCTGCATAATATTTACTGAAGTTCGGGCTCAGCTTCTGTAGGAGGGATAATTTTATTCTTTCCTTTTTATATGCGATTTCCAATGATTGAGCAAATTCTTACACTTTCAAGTTAGTAAAAACAATTACTTGGCTACTGGGTCTGGGTAAGGAGTCGGAAGGGCTATTTATTCTGTGTTTGGATAGTAATTGCCGTAAGACACGCATTAGTGGATAGCCGCCGCGTAGGAAAAGGTTTTGCAAGAACTATAGACACCAGATAGCAGATACCACCACGACGAAATTTTGTCCTATGCCTCCGGGTGTCAGCCCCCTGCTAATTCTAGTAAGGAATGTGAGTAGACTGCAGAACCGCCTGATCATTCTGGATGTCCGTCTGCCCGAAGCACTTCAAGAAGAAACGAATTAGTCAAAGAAAATGTACGACTCAATGATGTATTCAGACATCTTCTTGGGGGTAATTAACCCCCCGAAAATTCATGAACGCCTTCCCGTAGGTGTTTTGGTGATCTCCCCTTGTATTTAGTCTAATTGAGTTCGTTTATAGCTGAATATTTGGACATATTAATATTAAAAAATTTAAGAAAATGAGGGAATGTGTTAAAATAATAAAACAAAAACATCCGCATGAACTTCAATCTGAAATTTCTATCATCCTTCAACAAAACATTAAACACTCCTCTCTGAAGGGACAATTTTTTAAGCACTAACGACTCGGACTACTTCCGCAATAAAAACCTAATTTCACACATTATAGAGACACTGCAATACATCATCATATTTTGGATGCTGGCATTCAGTTTTTTTTTTCATATACACGATTAAGCCTCAGTGTAGCTAACATGACGTTAGTGCTTCCAACACACCAAAATATTTCCTACCTAATTTTTAACAATAGTAAATTATTAAAAATTGTTCACATAAGAAGGGTTTTTTTTTCTGACGGTGGTGGTTTACACTCTGTGACAAAAAAAAAAAATAAAAAAAATTGAGGCGCCTCAAACTGGCATCCAAACGATTAGTTATTTTTTTTGTTTTTTTACTACTATTTGCTAATCTAAATAGTCTAAAGGGGCTGAAACTAAATGGCAGGGGAATGGCTTACACCATTCGTTTTCAATGGTGTAAGCCAGTCTCCTGCCACTGTAATGATTATTTAGTAATCAGAGACACGCTTGTAGTAAAGGCAAGGACATTTTTATCACTCCTAATGTCTTGGGGGATTTTCTGCAGCACAGGTTTACCTTACTAGCATCCTCAATATTTTACACCACTCCATGGTCCGTTGCTGAATTAAAGCAAAGGTATAGCATTTTTATATTTTTAATCACTTGTATGTAGATTTCTTGGAATTTGGATTTTATTAGACAATTTTTGTACTTTATTTAAAATTTACATCATCATTGTCAACCATTATCAATCCACTGCTGGACGAAGGTCTTCCCAAGTTTCCTCCACAACGGTCTGTCTTGTGCCAGTCTCCTCCATGTCACTCCCGCATACTTTCGTTTACATATTGTGACGTATATTCTAAATTAACTTTCCTTTTTAGTTTCTTTCCCTATGTGTAAATCTTGAGTTTATTCTGTTATTCTTCACTCTTAACGTGATATCTTTTCTCTCAAACGAATACGTTTGCCAACACAATTGAGATTGAATGCACGTGACGTATGCTGATATTGATAAGAACAAGAGATAAAAGCGACGACTAAATTGTTGCTTGCGAGCGTTGTAAGAGAGCGATTATTGCGAGCGTTGGGTTGTAAACTGATTATTAAAAGGAGCGTTGTGAAAAGAGCGTTGTGTTAAGAGTTGTGTAGTGTGCGGAGAGTTTAGTGCAATATGCTATGCTACAATGTGTTTGCTACATCCTGAATAAAGCATCTTTTCCGTAAGTGTGACTTCTGTTGTTTACATGTTTCGTCTGGCCGTTAAGGTTTCTTTCATTTAGGAACTATTTCTTAGTATGCTGACGTTTTAAATTAACGTAGAAGTAAGAAGTAAGACAAGACTTCTACGTCATAATATATATAACAAAATTGTAATTATATGTATATAATCAGTCAACAAGTTTTAACCCCCTTGAAATTTGTGAACCCCCCCCCGGGAAAACCTCTCTGAATGCAACACTAGAGTAGCAGAATGTAGATGTACGCGCGTAGGCTGCACGCGGATAGTTTCCGAATCATTAGCAGATATTGCATAAAAAGAATAAATGTTACTTACAGAGCGCATTTATAGCACATACTCTAGGTTTTACTCAGATTTATATACTTAATTCAATTTTAACTTGAAGAACTTTCATTTATTTTTCACATCTTCTCTTCTGAGTTCTTTTGCTTTTACAGACATTTCTGGCCTCTAGATTTTATCAAAGCCTGTTCTTAAGGAACTGCATCAAAAGTTTCGTTCACACAGAATTTAATTTCTGTCAGGTTCCTTTAGCAGTTTCCATTTATTAAATTAAAACTTTTTCCTAATGTATTTTGTAAATCTACTGTCTGTGAATTAAGTTGCTGAAAATGTCATTTATAACTTTTGAAGGTTCATTAATGGAACTGTTTTTCTGGATATAAAACTTTCTCTAATTAAAATCTTTTCCTGTGTATTTTGTAAGTCTATTATTTTTGAATTAAGTTGTTGAAAATGTCATTTACAACTTTTGAAGGTTCATTAATGGAACTGTTTTTCTGGATATAAAAACTTCCTTTAATTTGTCTCTTGTTTATTTGAGGTTCATAGTCCAATATTTTAATATTTTGCCATGTAAGTCCGTTTCACACACATCGCTGCACATTCAATTGCGATGTACTTATTTTGTCTTATTGGAATGTGCAATGTTCTAATAATTATTTGTTGTTTTATTAACTTTTCCATAAATTATTTCATTCTATTGTTATCGTAGTTCGCGCTCCACGGGTTTGAAGCAAATTTTCTGTTTCAATGGTTGTGTACGCAGGTACATTTTATTTTTATACAACTCTGTGCGACACTGGTACGACTATATTATAGCAACAGATAGATATATCTTTCCCATTCCGCAGTTGAGAAAAAACATCGGTTAATTGTTGGGGAAAGACCAGGTGGAAGTATAGAAGAGGAGATTTTTTTTCAATTAATGCCTAAACGGATTAGTCATATTTTTCGGGATCGTTCTAGCCCGCGCTCTTAAAATTGAGCCCGAACTCAGGACTGATTCTGATATCTTGCCCTCGTTGTCCAAAAATAATTCCGGTGCCCTTGCTTCCGTCCGTCCATCCATACCTCCTCAAAGGTAACGAAAACCACTAGAGTAGTGACCATAAATGCGGAAACGGTTCGCGGGCCAGCAGATCAACGGATCGACAATTTCTTGCGGGTCCAACGGGTCGGATCAAAGTGTTCCTGACCCGATTTTCATCCGGTTTTATTTCAGTTTTATTTTTTGAAAAGGAAAAAAAATATTTCAAAGGAAAATGAGTAATATGGAATTTTTTCCATAACAATATTCATAAAGCTGTCTAAGTACGATATACTAAAACACGTTTTCAAATTGCAAATTAAAAACTACTTTATTTACAAGTTAAAAACAAGTTAAAAGACGCAAGATCTTTCAAGGCCTCATGGCCCCCATCCTCAGGCCAAGTGCCACAAGTCACAAACATGCAACCAGTATATATTGAATGACAAAAACCCACAATGCACCCAGCCACAAGCACAAGTGAAGCCATTGACAGTAAATTAAAGTTCAATAGGTAAAATATTAGGCTAATTCTTCATCTTCAAGCCGAATATTTTAGCCTAATATATATTTTTAGCCAAATATTGTCTTCTTTAGCCTAATATTTTACCTATTGAACTTTAATTTACTGTAAATGGCATCACTTGTGCTTGTGGCTGGGTGCATTGTGGGTTTTTGTCATTCAATATATACTGGTTGCATGTTTGTGAATTGGAGCATTTGGCCTTAAGATGGGGACATGAGGCCTTAAATGAACTTGTGTTTTTTAAATTGCTTTTAACTTGTAAATAAAGTAGTTTTTAATTTGAAATTTGAAAAAGTGTTTTAGTATATCGTACTTAGACAGCTTTATGAATATCGTTAGTATTTATTTAGTACGAAGAACTTCCTTCTTATCATGGAACTTTGTGCTCGATGCTAGAGTCAGCGGAGTGAAAAACGATTTGTCATACGAAAATATTGCCGTCACTTTCTTAAAGCAAAAATTTCCACCGATCGATGATACCATATCGTAAAACGATACTTCCTTTGCGTTTGTTTTCAGTGCGATTGCCCCTAGAAAGATACAGGCAAACGCTTGTCGTCTGCCTCTTTGGTGATTCATTCTCTCACGCCTCCGCGTGTCACATTGTAAGACTGAGAGTTACTTTTCACATCGCATCTTTTGCATTGAGCATTCGGAGGCTTTCGTCTGACGGGCAGACATCCCTTTCCATTGCATGTAGTGTCGTAATTAATGCCTTATTTGTTAATATGGATGCATTTACTATTAAGGAGTTTGAAAAAGGCGTCGAGGCCAACAAATACGTTAGTGTTAAAAACAAAAAGGTGGTAGAGTGAATGCTGGAAGTTGTTTCGTCTCGTTAGGAACCCAGATTATGTTTCACAGTAACACCAATTTTCACAAGCTTGTGATCAGTTGAAAGTTTCCAAAATGTGAATGTTGATTTCATGAGCGTTCCTTCCTTCTGAGAGACAAAGATGAAATCAACATTCGCATTTTGGAAACTTTCAACTCATCAATATCTGGTGAAAATTGTATTGCTGTGAAACGTATTCTGAAGCTTGATATGTCACAGCAAAAACTCAAATTGAACATGCAACAAGGTACTTAATTCAAGAATTTTGACTCCATCAAAATTAAGTGGAATAGCCTGCGGAGGGACATTTTGACTCTCGCAGATGTGTTTGAAAACATGTGTAAAACAGTTAGGTTATGTGAAGAACGTCAGTTTCAACACTTTCTGTAAGTGAGTAAATTATACGTTTTCGTCATGCGTTATATGATTTCTGTATGTATAATTATAAATTGAGTTTCGAATTTTTTATAGCTCAAAAACGATTTGTCTGGGTCAAGTCCGGGTCGAGTCAAATAATGTGACGTCCGGGTCGGACCCGGGTCCAAAATTTTTGACCCGTTTCCACTGTGCTAATAACCTTCATCTTTGGGGATGTACACGCGTACGCCGTACGCAGATGGTTTCCAAATAATTAGCAGATTTTGCAGGTAATTTTTGCTTGTAGATTTATAAAAATTGAATGTTATTTACAGCAATTAAAACACTTACTCAAGGCTTCACTCCGATTAATATATTTAATTACATTTTAATCTGAAGAACTTTCATTTATTTTTCACATCGGGGTTCTTTTGTTTTTACAGACTTTTCTGCCCTCCAGATTTTATCAAGGCCTGTTACACAGAAAGAATTAAAATTTTACTGCCAGGTTCTTCTTGCAGTTGCCAGTTATTCAATTAAAGTCATTTCTTGTGTATTTTTGTAAGTCTACTATTTTTGAATTAAGTTGTTGAAAACGCTATTTATAATTTTCTAAGGTTCATTAAAGGAACTGTTTTTCCAGATATAAAAACTTTCTTTAATTAGTCTCTTGTTTTTATGAGGTTAATAGTTAAATATTTTAATATTTTGCCCTAAAGGTCTATTTCGCACACATTGCTGCAAATTCAGTTGCAATGTACTTATTTTGTCCTCCCTGAAATCTATAATGTTTTAATAATTATTTATTGTTTTATTAATTATTCTTTAAATTATCTTATTCTACTGCTATCGTGCCTGTGATTCGCAGGTTTGCAGCAAGTTTTCTGTTTCAATGGTTGGGTACGCAGATACATTTTATTTTTAATACAACTCTGTACGATAAGTATAAACGCTCCAGTGAAGAACTTCGTGTGACAGCGTTTTGTAAGGAGCTGAACAGAAAGCTTGCATGGACTCATCGGAGTTACGAACGATATCAAAACGCACTCAGCCGTAATGACAAATACATGCGGAGTTACAAACTACATCAAAATGTACTCAGCCTTGAAATAACAAATATATGTGCAAAAAACAGAAAGCTGATATATCTTATATATCGTTATTGTGTTATATTTGCTGCGTATGAACTTTAAACGCATAGGGCATATTATACAATTGCTATTGTTGGTACTTATCAGTTCAGTAAAAATAAAATCAGCTAAAATTTTGAGACCCGGAGCCGGTCCTTAATTTTTTTATATACTGGGAGCCATGATAGCGAGCAGAGACTCCTGTTTTGCAAAAACCAAATTCTATAATCAACGAAGACTCCATTACTGATCACGAAGATGAAAATGATCCTGCAACTTCATATTCTTTTGCAAATGAAGATTTAAATTACGAAGGAGAATGAAAAAGGAAATTATTCGTATAAAAATCGCACCTCTGAAGCACCTTGGCCTACACATTAGATGATTTACAATACATTTTTCATCGAATTAGGTACGAGTTTATAGACAGGGCCCCCGCCAAAAAAATATGTGCCTGGGGCCCCGCACAACCTAGGGGTGGTCTTGGTTGAGACCAGAGCTGTAGCTAGCAGGGAGCTAGAAGGGGCTTCCTACGCCAATAAATCAGATCACTAGTACAGTGTTACTATTTACTAACATTGTTGGCGTGGGAACATTTTAGCTGAATGTATTCCTCTAGGCGATGTAGTGCTGAAAAGAAATCTTTGTGCGGGAGAGAGAGAACTTTCAAATTCTTCCTGTTAATTGTTTAGCAGTAAGTAGGAGGGATTTTGTGACGTGTGTGTCGGAGAAGAAGTGTTATTGGCGGGAATCTGAGGGATTTTGGTTTTTGAGTGGGAAAGGGAGATTTTACTGTTGACCACAGTAAGAAGAGCCCATCTCCCAGCACCAGCGAAGACGAATGCGCGGTTAAAGATGGAGAAGAACTAGCCGAAATTCAGCATCAATAACTCCTCGATGCCATTACGTTGATACACGGAGAGGAACCAGAATAGTAAATAAAATATAATAAATAGTATTTTTCACCATAGTTGGAAATTATCTTTCCTCCAGCGATAAAGACTCTGCAATTCAGCCTCCGTGAAAGAAATTCTGATAATGCGATTTAATTATTTTATATTTCAAGATAGTTCAGTTTTCTCCCCCACCCCCCTTTCGGTTTTCATGTTTTGAATTTAATTTCTTTTTAACTTTTCAGTATAAAAAAAATTTACTATTGAAGTAAAACAACAAAAGGAGCGAACATCATCTGTGTTTGTGAATGAATATAGCTTATCGTTGAACTCGGAGCCCCCTCCCAGATGAGTCTTATTTATTTATTTATTTCTAAGCACATCCCCTACAGATGGTATATCTAATTACAGGAATTGCTATAGTGATATTCTACAGTGATATTTGCATTGCCAAGTGATATTTACAATCTTGCAAAACATGCTATACGAAAAAAAAATTATGACTTACATTAAAAATATCCGGACATTCTTCAAGTGAGTTGTGAAGTCTATATATTTTGCATAACGAATAATTTTGTCCGGCATCAGTCCTGCAAACTGGCACTGCAAACAGTTCACATCTTGTCCTCGGTAAACGTGGAACACGGAAACTTAATTGGTTTACAATTTGAGTATCATCTAACTTTCCATTGATGATAGCGTACAGGAACTTGAGTTGGAGAGGCTTCCTTCTCGTTTGCAGAGAGGTCATCTTGAAAAATGACAGGACAGCCGTCGATATATCCTCTATATAAACACCAGTCGATTTGTAAAAAAGGTGTCTAAGATGTTTTTTTTTTTTTTTTTTTTTTTAACTTTATCGATTTCATTTACTAGAGTTACGAGGCTAGTGGCTCCAAATGATCGCCTGATACTCCTGTGAGGATCTGACCGTATTTTCGAAAAATGCGAATAAGTGTCTGAGGATTCGAAAAATACTTGGAATGCCGCATGATGAATCCAAGATTTCTATACGCTGTTCGTCCAATTCTTTTTACAGGACTTTTGGAGTCAAATGTGACTCCCAAGTCCGTTTCTCCGGCTAGGAGAATAGTCGCCAGCTTTGTAGTAAAAAAGAAATGGGTTTCCTTTCCGCGAAAAGGAAACACGACACTTGGAGATATTGAGGTGAAGATGTTGAGATGGTTTAGGAAGTACACCACTGAAGGAGGTTATTGAAGTCAATTTGAAGAGCAAGACAATCATCAGGAGTCTATGCATTGCGATAAAGCATGAGATCATCAGCAAGCAAGAGGAAAGGACCATCAATGTAAAAAGGAAGGTCATTAATGTATATGGAAAGCAAAAGTGGTCCTAAGTTAGAGCCTTGGGGTATTCCAGATGTGGCAACATAAAAGGAATCAGAAACATGGTTATTATAAATAACAGACTGGGATCGGTTGAAAAGATAGGACTTAAACAAAGACATCAGATTGTCACTGAAGCTAAGACAGTTCACTTTCTTGATTAAAATGCCATGATGAACTTTGTCAAAAGCTTTAGGAAAGGTGCAAATAACCTCAATGATCCTCTGTCATGAAAGAAATACGGGATTACGCCATATAATACAAATTTTGAAGATGACAATCCGATTTTTGGCGTAAATGTGACAAGGATGGCAAGTATCCGAAAACTTGAAAATTTTTCATCGTCCTGGAGCGGGACACGAATCCGCGTCTCTCAGAAAACGCCCGGGTATGCTATCCTCTGTCAATTCATGACGAAATACCTCTGTGACGTGGAATAGGTTGGTAAGCGTTGAGCGTTTCTTCCCAAAACCATGCTGTGCATTATGCAGAGCTAAGGACACGTTCGAAGTGATCATATAGCTTAGAATAAACAAGTGACTCAACTGTTTTCATTAGAAGAGAAATAATTGTAATAGGTCGATAATTCTCAAAAGAGTCTCAGCTGCCTTGCCTTTCTTTAAAACAGGCATAATTTTCGCTTTTTTTTTCGATCTGGAGGGAAAAATTTCAGTAATGACAATCGGATGATGAACATGAGTCTTCAGCCCCCCCCCCCTCTCATTCTGAGACCTAGGGACCTAGGTACGGCCCTGGTTGAGCCGCTGTCATAAACAGCACTTACTTATCATTTCCAGAACGTATTAAGAAATTTTGTTTTCTATGACCGTCTCTGAACTTAGTGTGATCATTCCCAGAGGCCCCGGACTTCAGCGACGCCATGAATTCCGTTGTTGTGTAATTTGCCAATTGAACTCGTTGGATACAACGTTAATTACGCGCTCATTTCCCCTTATTGTGCAGAACTGTCGCAGAAATCACCAAGCAGTCTTCGAAAGCTGTTACGAAGGGGGGGGACCGTCTATAAAGCATCCGTTGATAATAGAGGACGGCATATTTCGTATTCATGATTAGGCGCCTAAATCATCAGATGATTCAGGTTCGAACATCATTTATCACCACAAACTTCCATTCACATATGCCAACTGTCGGTCAGACTCCATTGACGCTGCCAGATCAGGAAACCTCTCTTGTTGAGCGAAACCCGTGGATTTCGTCCCCCGGTGCGAGATCCAAATGAATGGTACAGGATTCCTCCCCCCCCCCCACGTTCCCCCTCACTTGTCCGAAAGCGCCGTAACTGTCTCGTATGTTCTGCCACTTGCCCTGCACACTTCGGCAGGACAGGAAGTCTTCTGGAAGCTGACGGGGGGCGATCTAGGCATGGACTCTTTTAGCCGCAGACTTCGCTAACAACCCTCCTACAGCGTCAACGGTGCTACGTCACTGCTTGAGAGACGGTTTAATAACCTCCAATCAATACCTAAGCAATAAGAAAATGATAGAAACAGCAGAAAAAAAAACACGTGGAATAGGTGGCGGCAAGGATAAATGACGAATGGGTAATGACTGCCGGCAGGAAATAAATATTTTGAGCACGTTTCAATGCGTAAACAAGGACGGCTCAGCAGTGGCAGACAGTTGAGAAGTTTGGACAGAATTTATCACAACACCAGTTGCCAACACCTGAAATATTCTTTTTCTCCTGGAGTCACCCTGTTCAAGGTTGTTTCCCGCTGACAAAACAGAAGCTTAAAAAAAGCAGCACGGGAAATAATAATAATTATGTGGTAGTGATGGGTTGTCAGTAATGAGGAGCAATTAAAATGCCAGATTCACACCTCCAAAACTTTTCAGCTACGGAGTTAAAATATGTATCACTATTACATTAACTGAAGTGATATTTCAAATGTAGGTGTGTGTGTGTGTGTAAGAGACAGAGAGAGAGAGAGAGAGAGAGAGAAGCTGCTCAATGCGTGTATGTGAAAAAAGAGATAAACTTCTCAACGTGTGTGTGCGCGCGCAGAAGAAATACGCTGTTCAACGCTGAAGGCAATACGAACGAAATACGTTAAAAACAGGTAATAATAGATTTTTTAAGAATACACCTAATATATATTAATTTTATCTTAATAAATAATATTGTTTTCAGTTTGTTAAAATAACAAGATATCTACATATTAATTCTATAAGGTTCTTACTGTGAGTCCTATTTTGAGAGTACGGCTGAACGTAAAGGTATGGTTGTGATATCAAAATAAAGGTCTCACCATGTAGATGTGCCAGTCGAGGAGAAAAATGAGATTGGGGCAACGGTTCGGGCGTGGTTGGGCGGCAAAGTTCCAAGTTCCCATGTAAAGTCTATGGGAGAAGCGTGCGGTTGACATTCGATCGCCTGCGGTTGACTCACGCGTTGTTGAAAGCGGAAGCATGGAGGGATTGACATAGTCCAAAGTCTGAAGTCTCTTTTCTAAGTGAACCGTTGCGAAAAACATTCGTATTAAAGTTCTTCTCATCGGAACAGCGAACACTCTCGGAGACCTGATTGCGTTATGCCGTTGGACTGGTTGGACTGTGTGATGTATATATACAATTTAATATTCATTCGATCCAGTTTATTCACGTAGGTAAGAATATTCCCATTATGTAAAGATGTAAATAAACATTCCGTTGACCATTGTTAGTGAAAATATTACGGCCGACTGCTTATAGCCCACTGAGTTGCTCACGGTGGTCATTAAATCTTCAGCCAAAAAAAAAAAAACACGAACCTAGACTATTGTCTTGACTGAAGTGGTTGAATGATTTGTCAATCAAATAAAGTTTACATTTGTTGTTTATTCATATGAGTTTATTCTTTTCAAAAAAAAAAAAAAAAAAAAAACCTAACCCTCGATTCCGAGGGGTTTCGTCTAGTTATGGTTAAATCAAAAACTTTTTTTGGATCTATTTCATTTTTTATGTTTTTCCCTCTGTTGAGATATCTTTGCTAAAAAATGAACTCCCCAGTTAGGCTCACACACACATAACTGAAAAAATAAATCGGAGACAATTAAATTAAAACGCAACAAATAATCTATTGGGTTGTCGGAAAAGTCATGACGTATTTTGGCACCCGATGGCGGTTGGGCGGTTTTGGAAGTACTAGAGGCATGGCAGCTCTGTTATCGCTATGGCATTTGACAGGTGTTAGTTCTAGCTGCAGTGTAAAAGGAATAGTGAGCGATTTGGTTGATTTGCGGAAATTTGACATCAAGTTGAAGATGGAAGACCAAACTGTGCATTTTCGCCATATTTTACTGTTTTACTTCCGTAAAGGGAAGAACGCACAACAAGCTTGTGAAAAGTTGCGTAAAGTGTAAGGTGATAATGCTCTACAAGAACGTCAGTGTCAGCGGTGGTTGGCAAAATTCCGTGCTGGTGATTTTGACCTCAAAGGTGCTCCTCGGTCCGGGAGGCCCACCGAGGTTTATGACGACCAAATCAAGGCATTGATTGAGTCATACCCACGTTACACGACACGAGAGATTGCAGACACATTGCACATCCATCATTCAACGCTCACGACCACCTGAAGAAGCTGGGATACGTAAGCAAGCTCGATGTGTGGGTTCCTCATGAACTCAAAGAAGCTCAATTGACTGCGCGTATAAATATCCGCGATATGCTCATTAAACGTGAGGAAAACGATCCTTTTTTGAAGCGACTGATAACTGGTGACGAAACGTGGATTGTATACAACAATGTGCTGCGCAAACGGTCTTGGTCCCGACGTGCTGCTTCACCTCAAACGACATCCAAAGCAGACATTCATCAGCGGAAGGTTCTGGTCTCAGTGTGGTGGGATTTTAAAGGTGTCGTGCTTTTCGAGCTCCTACCACGGAACCAAACAATCAATTCGAATGTGTACTGTCGGCAAATGAACAGTTTAAACGAATCCACCATCCAGAAACGTCCAGAGCTCGTTCATCGTAAAGGTGTTGTGTTCCATCACGACAACGCGAGACCACACACAAATTTGATCACCCGCCAAAAATTATTGGAGCTTGGGTGGGATGTGTTGCTACACCCAGCATACTCGCCTGACCTTGCGCCGTCAGACTTCCACTTGTTTCGCTCTCTTCAACAGTCCTTGCGCGGTATAACGTTCAATTCAGATGAGGCTGTAAATCAGCACCTTGTACAGTTTTTCGCCACGAAAGACAGGTCCTTCTATGAACGAGGCATTCTGCAGCTCACCGAAAGATGGCAAAAGGTTATCGAACAAAACGGGCATTATATTATTAATTGATCTTTGTTCTTTCTATCAATAAATTACCTTTGCAAAACATGGCTAAAATACGTCATTATTTTTCCGACAACCCAATTAGTACATACATAACAGAAGATAATATCTAAATAACAAAGAAATTAATCCAATTAAATACAAAAAACTCTTCCCAACACAACGGAATTAAAAAATTTAAAATAAAATTAAATTAATGGCTTTCCTGACAAATTAAGACATTACAGTTTAAAAACATCAAAATAAAAATAAACGAAAGAAATTAATGAATTTTAGTACAGAGTATGAAACTTAGCTTTTCACCGACTTAGCATTTAGTCAAAATCAATGCATACACTCTACCTCCAATTTCCATTACTTTTACTTTAAATCTTTGTGGACCTTTGGCGTCACGTCTTTTCCCGTCTGCCAAGATTCGGTTGAATTACGTACGGGCGACTAAATCATTTGAGGGCCAGTAATTGAAGACTGTTTTCAAAGTCACTGAAGCTTCGCTTCAAAATTTTGAATCTTCAATTTATGATCTGTATGAGATATCGTTGCTCGCACAATGGGCGAAATCCAAGTTACAATATCTGTTCATTTAACATTAAAAAATATTACGAGTATCTCACGAAGGAGGTGTGATTGAGTGAAAGAATGAGTAAATACATGATTTTAAGTTATATTTCAATATTGGACAAATCAAACATGTTTATGGCGAGGTTTCTTTTCTTCTCAAACAATCTGGTGCTTCTTTATTGTTTGCTGTCTGAAAACACAAATTTGACGGCAGAAACCGGATTCGCATCCTTCTACTCCGAGGCCGACTGCTTTCCTAATTAAGTTACACCGACGGACTTTACCACCGCAACCTTGCCTTCTTGCCACGTGCTTCACCTCTGTAGTACGTCACATATATTCGTACTTGAGAAATGCGGGGGCGGAATCATTAGTTTCCGGTTCAGCCGGCAAACCATGCTTTTTTTTTTTTTTTTTTTTTTTTTTTTGATTGGAGGTTTAACGACCACCGTGAGCAACTCAATGGGCTACAAGCAGTCGCCCGTCCCTAATTTAGGGTCACTGGTTCCAGGGAAGGGAGAGAGCCAGTGCCGTAAGACAAACACAACATCCATGCCTCACCGGGATTCGAACCCGGACCCCTTTCGGACGAATGATCAGAGGCCATCGCTTAGACCACTGCGCCACCGGGGCGGCAAACCATGCTTGAAGTAACTCTTTGAGAAAGAAGGAATTCTGATTGATTCCAAACGATTTGTGGAAGAATCATCGCACATTTTTCGAGCGAAGAAGGAATTTTTCATTAATTCCAGACGATGTATGGAAGTAACATCAAACATTTTTCGAAGAACTCAATGGCAGCAGATTCATATCCACAATCGGGAGCCAATGGGAAAACACAAATTTGCCGGTGGCAGCAATCGAAGAAAGATCCTTCGCTCCTCAGCCTAGTGTTTTCCCAATTAAGCTTCACCGGCGGAATTTATCGCTGCAACTTTGCCATCTTGACTTGTGCTTCAGCTCTGTATTACGTCATAGCTGTTTAAACTGTAATAGCTTTTGGATGGGAATGGAATTGTGGTTTTAATTAAAAAAAGGAAATATATACACACTATATTGACAAAAGTCACCAGACACCCCTTCAAAAGCAAATGAACGGATCCGCTGCGTTGTTAAGATGCGTGGTACAGCTGCAAACGGTATAAAAACCAGCCTGCAGTTGACCGCGATCATATGGCACTGTTAGGTTGAGTGAAAATGTCGCGGCGGAAGAGAACTGACTTTGAGGCAGAAAAGATTGTTGGATGTTATATGAGTGGGTTGTCCATAAGAGAAACCGTGAAGCGTTTAAACATACCTAAGTCAACTGTTTTGGATGTACTGAATAAGTGCTAGACACATGGCGTGCCTGAAGCAGCAAAACGTACCGGCAGACCAAAGAAAATCAGTGATAGAGGACGTCGAAGCCTCAGGAGAGTCGTTACAGCTAATATGCGGAGTACTGCATAAGACCTTAGTGTACAGGTGAGTAAAAATGCTGTAATCTCGGTATGTACACGTACCATTCGCAGAGAACTTCATTCCATGGGTGACCGTGGTCGTGCGGCTGCTCATAAGCCTTTCATCTCCACTCAGAATGCTAATCGACGTTTAGCATGGTGTAAAGAACATTTATCGTGGAACGTTGATCAATGGAAACGGGTCCTATGGACTGATGAATCCAGATACACGATCCATCAGTCTGATGGCCGTGTGTTGGTATGGCGGCAGCCAGAAGAACGCTATTTATCACAGTGTAATATTCCTACGGCCAAGTTTGGAGCTGGCAGTGTACTCGTGTGAGGGTGTTATCCGTGGTTCTTTATGCTTTCCAACCGTAGGTTGAAGAAGCGTATATGCCAGCTTTTTCCGTCCGTCTGTCTGTCGGCACGATAACTCGCGTAAAAATAGTTCGATTTCGATGAAATTTTAGTACGTGGTAGGGGACTACTGGGGACGAACACTATTGAATAATGACGAAATGGGGTCAAAGATACGACATAGGAGCGGGATCCATTCCATTGCCCTAATGCGTCATAACTTGCGTAAATATGGTTCGATGTCGATGGAATTTTTATATGTGGTAGGGGACCACCTGGAAAGAAACCCTATTCAAAATGGGTGAAGTGGGGTTAAAGGTCAGGACATAGGAGTGGGATGCATTCCATTGCTCTCAAGCGTCATAAGTTGCGTAAATATAGTTCGATTTCGATGAAATTGTAGTATGTCGTAGGGGACCACCTGGGGACGAACCTTATTGAAAAATGGACGAAATGGGGTCAAAGGTCAGTACATAGGATCGGGATTCATTCCATCGTCCTTATCCCATACTATTAAAGGAGCACTTCTTGTATGTATGTGAATTTTATTTTGAAAACGGCTCTAAGCATTTTGATGAAAGTCGTTAACCTACCGCTTTCTGGTACTAGAAATCGATTAAGCTTGATCTCGACTTTAGGAAAATTCGTTTAATGGGTTAAATAACCACCCCGAATTATAACGTTTTTAGTGTCATGCGTCATCCCATTAGTGTTATCCATGCTTAGAAATCTTATGACGTCACAATCTTGCGTTTGAGAATGTTGGCGCGCGGTCACGCCATCTGTCTCATTACGTCACGCGTTGTGTATGGATCCTATTAAAGTTTTATGACGTCACACTCTTGCGAGCAGATGGTCGCGATTCCCATCTGCCTCATTACATCACGCGTGGTGTGCGTATGTCCGTTCGCACGACAACTCGCGTAAAAATCGTTCAATTTCGATGAAATTTTACTATGTGGTAGGGGAACACCTCGGAAGGAACCCTAATGAAAGTGAACGAAATGGGGTCAAAGGTCAGTACATAGGAGCAGGATACATTCCACTGCTTTTATGCGTCATAACTAACGTAAAAAAAGGTTCGATTTCGATGAAATTTTTGTATGTGGTAGGGGACTACCTGGGAACATACCCTTTTGAATATGGACGAAATGGGGTAAAAGGTCAGAACATAGGAGAGAAATCACTTCCATCGCCATTATGCGTGATAACTTACGTAAACATGTTTCGATTGCGATGAAATGTTGGTATATTGTAGGGGCCTCCCTGGGGACATTTTTCGCTGCAGTGTTAGGAAAATTTAGTCGAATACCAAAGGTGGATTAACATATTATTATTAGATAGATGGCGCTTATAAATTGACCACTCAGTGTACATTTAAAGTTCATTCTTGAAGTCACTGCTTCAGTGGATGAATTTAAATTAACAAGGAAGTGAAGGAGGAATAGCTAGAGATTGTTTAACAGCGAAAAATAAAATATAAAATATCCTTTAAAACCATTTCCAAACGAAAAAAAAAAAAATTAACCAGGAATTTCAGCAATGACGTTGAAGTGCTATTCAACGGCACAAAGAGAGAAAAACCTTGAATAGGCAGATGAAAGCATCTTTCCGCCGCGTAGGATTGAGCAATTAACCACGTCATCATGAAAAGAGATTTTTTTGAAAACTTTCGGTGATGACAAATCTCGCACGCGTCTGCGAAGTATTGGTTGAAGCTACTCACCATATCTTTACACCGTCCATTCAGGACAAAACTCTCTAAAAATTGGAAAAAGTTAATATTTCCCTCCATCGATTTCTCTGAAAAGGACTATAATTCAACGCAGGGTCATTGCTAGTGGTAAATACTAGGGGGGGGGGGCTACGAGTAATGTTGGGCAGGCTAAAAACATTTACTAGGAAATAGAGCACCTCGGCCTTTCGTACTTTTAAAAGCACAAAATCAGGACGTATACTCGGGGTTTTGCTTCTTTTTTTGCTTGTTTTTGTTTTAGGATGAAATGACTCAAAATTGTATGACTGAACAAGACGGAATTTCGAAATTTTCAAGCTTTGTTTAAATTTTTTTTATAGCCGATTTAATTGAAATTCGACAAAAATATCTCTTTTATACAATTTGTACAATGCGGAACAGTTATTTGTTTCCTCTAGTCTAAGCGATTTCAAAAAAAAAAAAAAAATAAAAAAATCGGGTGAAATGTTTTTTTGAGGACTCCAAAGGAAAAACATTCAAAGAAGAGCGAAGCCAACATACTGATTAATTTTCATTCGATGAATAGTTAATTATCTATTAAATTAAAATTGTATTAACTGGAAACTATAGAATTTAATTTATTCCTCGGAGAAACATGTTTTTGAACTCATACAGGTGTCTGAAATACATGTCCAATAACGTTCTTTTTTACAACAGGTTTCTGTGGAGCGTAAACTTTTGAGACATGTAGATTTTCATTCTTCCACAACATAACTATACACGAGGGTTGTAACGAAAGTAATGAAAAGTGGGCATAACATTTTAGTAACTGACAGAGGTCGTTCAAATTACACAAGCTGATAGAATAACTCTTCCCCTTTTTCTTCATTGCAGATTTGAAGTAGAGAAGGGTGGAAGTCCACTATGATCTGCTGGAAGCATTTGAAGCCAATGAAGACACGTTGTTTTCAGATCTGGTGACAGGGGATGAAACGTGGGCGTATCTTTATGTTCTGGAAACGAAGAATCAATCCGTGGAATGGCATCGCATCTCTTCACCAAGGCCTAAGAAGTTCAAGAACCAGCGATCAGCACAGAAAGCCACGGTGACTGGGTTTTGTTTTTTTTTTTTGGATGATAGGGGTGTCATTCTCCTTTATTTTCTGGAACGTGGCAGTACTGTGACTAGCGAGCGGTACATTGAGACACTCAAAAAGCTTAGAGAAGCCATAAGGAAGAAGTAACCGAACAAGAATCTGAAAAGGGATCCACATTCACCATGACAATGCGAGACCTCACACACATCTTTGGCAACAAATCAGGCGATCAGAAAATTAGACTGGTTGGTGGTTCTGCATCCACCGTACAGCCCAGATCTGGTACCCTCTGACTTCCACCTGTTCGGTCCAATGAAGGACAGCGGACAACGATTTCATGGCATATACGAGGTGAAAGTGGCTGTGAAGAAGTGGGTACAGCAATCCACACCTGAATTTTTTCAAAGTGGATTCGAGAGTTGGGTTCAACGATGGCACAAATGCATCGCCTGTGATGGAGACTATGCTGAGTATTACCTTTGTGTAGAAAAAGAGTAACTCTCCCAAAGTGTGCAATTTGAACGACCTCTGTCAGTTAATAAAAAAGTTCTGCACACTTTTGCGTTACTTTCGGTACAATCCTGGTATAATGATATCCATCACATGCAATGGTTTCCCATTACGTAGTGTGACAAAGTTTGAAGTGTTTCACTTGCATTTCAATGCTCGAGTTCCTTTGTTTTAGCGTTTATTTCTTTGTGCTTATACTTTCACTAAGTGCAAAGAAGCTTTCAAAAACGAGTGATCATAACCTCTATGGGGAAATGGACGGGTATGCTGTGCACGATTCCACCAATTTATCATGGAAGTCAGAGGGACAAATTTCCCTGCGACTTGTATTACTGTAAAAACAATTCAGTTTTTTTAAAACTTGTATAATTTCTATATTGATGGCTCGACGGACACGATCTTCAATCAGCTGGTTTACGGGATTTTCCTCTTAGTCAGATCGTTGCAAAGCGCTACGTGATACTGATTTTTTTTTCTTGTTGTTGTTGTTGTTGTTGTTAATTATTATTTTTTTTTAATATGGCATGTGCGAATTATTTTGTTGAGCTTTTTGTAGGGGTGGCTCAAACCTTTTGAGAGAAGGTTGAGCCTCCTGTCGCAGACCCCAAGCTACAGTGCCGATTCAACCACTAATAAAAGTGTGCTGCTGCCTTCTAAATAGAAATAAGTAACCGACGAATCACACCGAGGTCACAAGCGGATTTAATGTTTGATAACCTTTGGAATGAGTGTTTCCTTGTGCTCTTTATAAACACGGCACAAATATCCCCTAATAAACTGTCTTGCGAGTGAATGTTTCATTCATATAAACATACCAAAGCTATCACCTCGTCAACTTAAGAATAAAAGTTACAACATCACGTATATAAAAAGCCGTGCCATGTACCAAACTGCAAGTGCAAAAGTTGCACCCATTCATTCGACCCATAAACATAACCTAATAAATAGAGATGTGAATGTATACCAATTTAAGTTCATATAAACGGTCGTATCAGAATAATATGACCACCCCCGGAATCACAACGTATCCACCCAGGCGCGTCAGAGAGAGCACGTGACAAGGCCGACCACACGGAGATAACAGCAGCCGGCCAGGACAGATGAGCCATAGTGCGTCACGTGAGCATAATGGGTAGAGAGATAGTGACTTGACGGACGTTCAAAAAGGAATGATCGTCGACTACCGCGCCAAGGGTGGAAGCATCTCAAAAACAGCAGACTTCGTGGGCTGTTCGCGAGGTGCTGTATTAAGGGTGTACCAAGAATGGACCTCTGGCACACCGAGTACCTC
Organism: Macrothele yani; assembly: GCA_039090855.1. Lineage (NCBI taxonomy): Eukaryota > Metazoa > Arthropoda > Arachnida > Araneae > Macrothelidae > Macrothele > Macrothele yani. Next base: position 112,112,889 of record CM077013.1, on the reverse strand, counting down.
CCGACGTCATAACTGTGGAGCCCAAAAGGCCATCGACCCCAGAGAACGTCGCCTCCGTCGACTGGCAAAGGGCAATCGACGCGGAACAGTGCTACAATTGACCACGCAAATGAACCCTGGGGCACCCAGGGGTCTCCGGAGTCGACGCTGCGTCCAGCTGCCCATGTTAACACAGGTCCATCGGGAACGACGCCTGCAGTTCGCATGGGACTACCTTTATTGGACAGTGGAAGAGTGGGGAAAGGTTGTCTTCTCCGAGGAATCGAGGATTCTACTCCACAGAAGTAACGGGCGGCTGTGGATACGGCGTCGGACACAAGAGAACGGGGAGGGCTCTTTTTAGTTTAAAGAACAAAACAGCGGGCCGGGCAGGGCTTTTTACCAGACAATTACAACCGGGCCGGGCCAAGCAATGGTAAAGAAAGGGAAAAAAGTCGTGTTCCCCGATTTCCTGATCTGTTTAACTGTTTTTCTGGCTTTACTTACTTCCATGACATAGCTCAGAGCGTGATCATAAAAGCAAGGAGGCGCACTCACGGTGTTTTTACCATCTGTAGGTATTAAGATGATAAAACCACTTTGGAGCTTGTTACCAAGAAGAAGATTCAAACCCGAGCGAGTGGGTGTGTGTGGTGTGGAGCGGGGGACGGGGGATGCCTGCAGTTGGGTAGAGTGTGTATGTGTGTGTTTGTATGAGAGAGTGGAACAGCATCTATTTTTTTCTCCTATCCCTAATCTGTATAGGGACTGACTTTTGTAGTGTTACCGCTTGCTAGTTCAGAGAAAGGGAGATTTTGAACTCGTTTAGTATTCTTTTTTTTTCTCTCTCTCTCTCCTTGAAGGTTATATTCTTTGATAATTGTCAAAGTTTAGTTAATATTTTTAGGTTTACATTCAACTAAATATTTTCAATAATATTTCATTATTATATTTTCACAATTTCATAAAATACAATACAAAGACGAAATAAGACCAAATGGCACACGGGCTAGGCCGGGCCTAAATAAGAGCTGAAATTGACGGGCCCGGGCCAGGGCGGGACAAGTGTCTAATATTTGAAACGGCCCGGGCTGGATCTTAAACGCATGGGCTTGGGCCGGGCAGTGCCGGCCTCACCAAATAAGGCCCGTGGAGACCTCTAGTCGAACTTGCCCATCTTGTAAAAATGGTCAGAGCCGCCCGCCCCGGTGGCGCAGTGGTCTAAGGCGTTGGCCTCTGATCATTCGTCCGAAAGGGGTCCGGGTTCGAATCCCGGTCAGGCATGGATGGTGTGTTTGTCTTACGGCACTGGTTCTCTCCCTTCCCTGGAACCAGTGACCCTAAATTAGGGACGGGCGACTGCTTATAGCCCATTGAGTTGCTCACGGTGGTCGTTAAACCTCCAATCAAAAAAAAAAAAAAAATGGTCAGAACCCAGCGTCTCAGTCACCGGGATGGCAATAATTTTTTTAATTTCGATTTTAATTTACCATTTTCCTAGTTGCTATGCTTTTTTGCTGTACCTTAGTTTACACCCGGCACTGATTCGTAATATATAGTCTTTTTTTTCGTTGTATAATCTACTTCAAGTTAACGTTTTTAAGTGTATTGTGATATAAAATTAAATTCGCTTTGAATAAGATCTTAAAATACATTCATTATTGAAATCGAACGCACTTTTCTTGAGTAAGTGCTTACCGATACTCATGACACTTCCCGAAACCATGTTCTCAATCGTTTGTGGTATTATTACCCCACGGCGCGCAAAACATATATCTTGCCCGCCAGTCACCTTCGCTGCGTCGCAGATTTCAAGACGATGCTGGACTTCAATTTTATTAAACACAGTTTTAATAACTTCTGGATTGCGTCACAAGTTGTTCCTGATTACAGGATAACTCTCGATCAACAGAAAAACACCAGGAGAGATAATAGAAGATTCGAAACTTAGCCGCGGAAATTATACTTCGTATCCAAGTAAGAGTCCACGGAAACCTCGCGAGTAAGAAACTTCGAAACGCACTCAGTTTTAACAATCTCAGTCATAATATTTAAACGGCTAAATTTAACAAAATCCACGACTTTCTCATGTAGAATTCGTGGCTAAAAAGGAAGTGACGGAATAAGAATCGCAGCAGTAAAACGGCAGTCGTATCTCATTACGCATTAGAAAACAGCAGGCGCGGACTGAGCAGCCATATTCTGGGTCGTAGTCATTATGCTGACTCAGGTGAAAAAAAAGTAAATATATACTTGCACTTCAATATTCCTGTAAAAAAAAAAGCAAGTAATGCTAAACGAACAAAGTTTGTCTACCACTTTGATGTCTTTGAAAACAAAAAAAACAATAACAAAAAAAGCTTTACGTAGCAAATGTTCTGCTGAGCCAAACCGAATTCCAAGTTTTAGCCCCGTCCCTTAGGACTGATATCCTCTACCTCAAGCCGCTTTTGCAAACTGCAGATGAATAATCAATACAACTTAAACAAATATGGTACAATAATTAATCTTCGACAGAAAGGGGAAATTCATTGTGTTCGGTAATGCATTGAGGTTCACCTGCGGTAAAATGTTGAGGTTGCTGCTTTTCGTACATGTATATGCTTTTTCTTTTTTTACGATATTCTGTATCTGATTTACTACTTATTGGGTCTTCCATTTGCAATTCTTGAATTGCAGTTCTGGAAAGTCTGCTTCAGCTACAGTGAAAAGACTTCTTCACTAGAAAGTAATTAATGAAAAATTACTTTTCGCATTCTTTAATTTCTCTCAATTTATAAATTTGTACTGAAATTCTTAACATTTTCAATTTCCTCAAGTTATATATTGTTTTCTGTATTCATTTTATTAATGGTAGGTAGGTATGAAAAAGTAATTAATTTTTGCACATTTGGATTTCTCTCCTAAAAGCGAAGAAACAATTACAAATTCTGAATTCAATTATCGCAATAAAATTCACATAGGAAAGGAAGAAGGTCTTTTTCACTTTCTCTTAGAGAATGTATGTTGCTTCTCAGCAATGGAAGTAATTCTTTTCTTACCCTAAATTTCACTAGAGAGCTGTCCAAGAAAATGGGCAAAAAGTTGTTAAATTTTATTGTTTCAATGCGGAAAACCTCAGTGATTCGTAGACTGGTGCTGAAATTCCTCAGTGATTCGTAGACTTGTGCTGAAAACCTCAGTGATTCGTAGACTTGTGCTGAAAAGGTGTTTAAACAGTAAGTAGTAATTGCTGACATAACTATTTTTGGGGTGGGGGGGGGGGGGGGTATCTTTATAATTTTTCCCAAAAAAGGGCCGCTCAAAAGCAACTTCCAGGGCGGTTTATGGAGCGCCAGACCGCCACTAGAAAAAAAGGCCCTAGAAGTGTTACGGTGATTTAATATAGGGATTTTAGGCAAAAATATTAAATCTTTCTTCGTAACATTTCTTGCCTCGTGTCCCTTTTCCTTTTTATATTAGGGCCTGGGAAAGATTCATCTTTGTTCCCTAGTCAGGAAATAAGATATTTTAAGCTGGTGCCTTCCAGACTGATTTTAGTATTCAGCGTTATATGCAAATTACCCAGTTATGCATGTTTTCTCAAATTTACGTATCATTCCTGTGTTTATAGAATAGAATTATTCTATTATAATATTGAACACAGCAGAGGTGATTCATCAGCTACATGGAAGTTTACTTTGCCCCTAAAAAATTTAGTCCGTACCAAGTCAAAATAATGTTCATCCGGAAAATTGAATCATAAGAGGGTGAATAACTTTAACATCTGTGGAGTATTGAAGTAGTATACATGAAAAACACGAAAATAGCAATACCAAGCTATAAAATAGTGTTTTACTTACCCGTCTCTATTTTTAAGTGCGAATTTCCTGGCTAATATTAAGATTTCATAAAAGTAGATATTATTTCCTATTTTTTCCAATTTATTATACTATTATTATTTTATACTAAACATATTTTTATAATAATAGCATCAGTACGCGGATTTCGAATGTTTGTATATCATCATCATCATCATTGTCAACCATTATCAATCCACTGCTGGACGAAGGTCTCCCCAAGTTTCCTCCACAACGGTCTGTCTTGTGCCAGTCTCCTCCATGTCACTCCCGCATATTTACGAATTTCATCCACCCATCTCCCATGTGGTCTTTTTCTGGGTCTTTTCCTGTCCCTTGGAATCCAATCTAAAATTTCGGCTGTCCATCTATGGTCTGTCCTTCTGGCAGTATGTCCAGCCCATTGCCATTTCAGGGATTTAACTCTGATCATGATGTCTTCCACTCTTGTCATTTTTCGGATCCACGAGTTCCTCTTCTTATCTCTCCTGGTTATACCAAGCATGCACCTCTCCATGCTTCTTTGAGTTGTCTGCAGCCTTTGTATGTCTCTTTTAGTTAAGGTCCACGTCTCTGCACCATACGTAAGCACTGGAAGGATGCATTGATCAAACACTTTTTCTTTAAGACATAATGGCATATTGCTCTTGAAAATTATGCTGTTTCTTCCAAAAGCTCTCCAGGCAAGTTTTGTACGCCGATTAATTTCTTCATCAATGTGACCCTCACTTGATATCTGCTGTCCAAGATAAACATACGTATCTGTTATCTCCAGTTTTTCTCCATCAATCGATAAATCTTCATTTCTTGTAAAAGCATTGAACATCACTTTTGTCTTCTGAAAGTTCATTTTTAATCCCACTTCTTTACTCTTGTCAGCAAGTTCCTGGATCATACTCTGCAGCTCTGATGGGGTAGTTGCAAAAATGACTACGTCATCAGCAAAACGAAGGTGGGTTAGATAATCTCCATTAATCTTTATCCCTTTGTTTTCCCAGTTCAGTGATTGAAAGACATTTTCCAATGTGGCATTAAAGAGCTTCGGAGATATGGTGTCACCTTGTCTCACTCCTTTCCAATTTTTATGTGTGTTGTATTTTCAAACAGCCGAATCTTTGCACTTGCATTTTCATAGATGTTATTAATAATATTAATGTATGCATCTTCAATACCGCAGGATTTCAGAGCCGTGGTAACTGCTGATGGTTTCACCGAATCAAAGGCTTTTTCATAATCGATAAAAGCCATGCACAATGGAAGTTCATATTCCCTCGCTCTTTCAATTAGTTCTCTCAGTACGTGGATATGATCTATTGTGCTGTAGCCACTCCTGAATCCAGCTTGTTCTCTCGGTTGAGCCATGTCCAGTGTTACCTTCAAGCGGTGTGAAAGAACTTTAGTGAAGATTTTATAAACCACTGATAGGAGGCTGATAGGTCTGTAGTTCCTGAGATCCTCAATGTCACCTTTTTTATGTAGCAGGATCATTGTAGCATTGTTCCAATCCTCAGGAATCTTCCCTTCATTAAGGCATCGAGTGAAAATTTGGGCGAGTACTGTTTCAATTTCTCCACTTGCTTCTTGTATGATGTCTATAGTAATTCCATCTTCTCCTGGAGCTTTCCCCGCTTCATGTTCTTGATTGCATGTGCAACTTCTGCTGAGAGGACTGGAAGAACTCTGGTACCTTTCATGATGTCTGGAGTACATGTATCATCCCTTTCATATAATTTGGAGTAGAAATCTTTCACTCTTGTCAAAATTTCACCTCTATTTCTTGTTATAGAACCATCTTCTTTTCTCAGAGCCATAATCTGTTTTCTTCCCTTACTGAGATGTCCCTTTGCTATCTTTAGGCTTTGGTTGTTTTCAATTGCTTTCCTCACTAGCTCACAGTTGAATTTCCTTACGTCTTCAGTGATACTTTTTCGTGCTGTCTTGCATAGCTCTATATATTCCACTTTGGAAGTCACATCTTCTTTAGTTGTCCTCATCTCTCTTCTTTTTGCATCAACATTTTGGTTTTTCCTGATAATTTGTTTACATGCAACTTGTTCTTAGACCCAGCTAATTTTGTTGCTGTTTCCATTAGAGCTTTGGTTACTTTTCTGTTAACTTCCGAAATATCCACTTCTTCCGATGTTAGGCCTTCTAAAGCAGAGAATCTGTTCTTCAGTTCCAACTTGAAAGTATTATGGTGTTTTTTAAGGTTGGTTATGTCAATACATTTTGTTTGTCTTATGAGCTTGCCACGTTCCAGTTTAGTGTTGAGGTGCATCTTACATCTCACCAATCTATGGTCACTACCTGTGTTGAACTTGTTCAGCACACTGCAGTCTTCGATGACGAATTTTTTGTTACACATAATAAAATCAATTTCACTTGTCGTCCCAATTGGATGTCTCCATGTCCATTTCTGTGTGGCTTTTTCTTGAAAAAGGAATTCAAGATGAAAAATCCTTCTGCCTCTGCAAACTCAACGAGAGTATTTCCACGCTGGTTTCTGTTGCCGTGACCGAATTTACCTACTGAAGTTTCATTCTGTTGCCGGTGCCCTATTTTTGCATTGAAATCTCCCATAATTATCTTCAAGTGCTGCTTACCTTTATTATTTAGATGACGAATTTCCTCATAAAATTCTTCAATTTCTTCTTCAGGATGACTTGTGGTGGGTGCATAAGTTTGAATAATCTGAGCCTGGTATCTTCTCGATAGTTGGATAACGAGTCGTGCAGCTCTGTCCGAGGAACTTTCAACTTCTACCACTTTATCCTTCAGTTTCTTGTTTATTATAAATCCAACACCACTAGTTCTGCCAGTATCTGTCCCACGATAATAGAAGAGATGTCCACTTTTCAGTTCAATGAGATCTTCTCCTTTTCTCCTTACCTCACTCAGCCCGACGATGTCCCACTTGATCCTTTGTAGTTCCTCTTCCAATTCAAGAAGCCTTGAATCAGAAGATAGGAGCGTGCGTTGTAGGTAGCCAAGGTCAGCATCAAATGGCAGCCTAGTCCGGTCCTCCGGGGATTCTTAGCACCCTCTGCCTTCATGTCGCACTGGCCGCTGCCTTGGCCAGGTACATTCCAACTGCCGGAGACTGAGGGCCAAGATTTAAGTTGTAGAGTCATTTTGGAGGTGTTTGGCCATAACTCACCACGCTGGCCAAGCGGGTTGGTGAGTGTGGGATAGCATTTCCTCTGATCCCGATGGTATAGTTATACCGCTATTTGCGGTCGTCAGAGCCCCTTTAGTGGGAACAGGATGCACCACGAGAAGGCGGGGTTGACATTTGTCAAGGAGAGGCTGTGATGTTACGCATCACCTGACCTTACATCCCGTTTGTATATATATAGTATATATACAGGGTGCATAGGAAAGTCTCTTTAGCTTGGAATAACTTGCGAACGGAGAGAGGTACAGTTATGCAAGTGAGATAACAGTAAAGCGACTACGCCCAATCGAATGCAACCAATAGCAGCGCTCCTAGTGGCGAAATGCGGAAGTTAGCCATTGCAAATCGAAAATGAAAAGAGGTAGAGCAAAATTTCCAATTACAAAGTTATAGAGCATCAATTAATTAGCACAAAACGACATTTTTTTCACACTGATAAGATAAATTGTCACCTGAATACCCTAAAATGTCCGAAATCGATGCGCGACCTTTTGTGTGAACGTTTGAAGGGAACAGGCATAGGTATGAGCAAATACACCCAATTTATTGCATAAATGCGTACTTATGTTAATTCAGTTTGATAACGTCAAACAAAACAAAAACAAAAAAGGCAAACTGGCGCACAGTGATAAAAAGTTAATGCCGAGTATGTTCGAAGAGTTCGCCATTGCCGACGACACACATTTGTATTCGTGAAAGTAACACTGCATGCACATTCCTCAGCATGGAAGGTGTCACACTATTGCAAGCATCTGTAACACGACGACATAGATCCAGCAGACTTGTAGGCGCTGTTGCATACACTTGATTTTTTACGTAACCCCAGAAATCTAAGCTCGCCATTCTCACACAGCGTACGTAGACCTAAACTTCCGATCAGGGTACATCCTGCTAATGGTTTTTATATCGTAGGTACGGTACAACGTCACAATCTGCATTTGCATACGGCTACATTTGCGAAATGTGAATATGCAGATTCGAATCGGCGCACATCGATTTCGGACATTGTAGGGTATTCAGGCGACAATTTATCTTATCCGTGTGAAACAAATGTCGTTTTGTACTAATTAATTGATGCTCTACGACTTTGTAATTGGAAAGTTTGCTCTATCTCTTTCTGTTTTCGATTTGCAATGGCTAACTTCCGCATTTCACCACTAGGAGCGCTGCTATTAGTTGCATTCGATCGGGCGTAGTTATTTTACTATACCGTTATTTCACTTGCATAACTGTACCTCTCTCCGTTCGCAAGTTATTCGAGGCTAAAGGGACTTTCATATGCAACTTGTATATATATCATCATCATTATCATCATTGTTTACCATTAACAATCCACTGCTGGACGAAGGTCTCCCCAAGTTTCTTCCACAACGGTCTGTCTTGTGCCAGTCTCCTCCATGTTACTCCCGCATACTTTCGAATTTCATCCACCCAACTTCCATGTGGTCTTCTTCTGGGTCTTTTCCTGTCTCTCGGAATCCAGTCTACAATTTCAGCTGTCCATCTATGGTTTGTTCTTTCTGGCAATATGTCCAGGCCACTGCCATTTCAGGTATTTTACTCTGATCATGTTGTCTTCCAGTCTTGTCATTTTCTGATCCACAAGCTCCTCTTCTTATGTCCCCTGGCTACACCAAGCATGCATCTCTCCATGGCTCTTTGAGTTGTCTGCAGTCTTTGTATGTCTCTTTTATATATATATATATATATATATATATATATATATATATATATATATATATATATATATATATATATATATATAACACAGGAGAGATAAGAAGAGGAACTCGTGGATCAGAAAAATGACAAGAGTGGAAGTCATCATGATCAGAGTAAAATTCCTGAAGTGGCAATGCGCTCAACATATTGCCACAAGGACAGACCATCATTGGACAGCCGAATTTTTAGACTGGATTCCAAGGGACAGGAAAATACCCAGAAGAAGACCGTCACATGGGAGATGGGTGGATGAAATTCCAAAGTATGCGGGAGTAACATGGAGGAGACTGGCACAAGAATGACCGTTGTGGAAGAAACTTGGGGAGGCCTTCGTCCAGCAGTGGATTGATAATGGTTGACAATGATGATGATGATGATATATACTATTTTTTATTATACTAAATATTATAAATTAGTTTAAAAATTGATTTTATTTTTAAATTAATCGATAATATTTAGTGGTGACAAATGTACTTACTCTTCCAAGAATGTGGACGGAGTCATTCTGTGCAGAGCCTAGGTCCCGATTCTGCGTAAATCGGGCCCTGTCTATAAGAGATGCATATTTAAAAACTTTGGGAGGAGGGGGGGGTGCCCCCTGGATACGGGCCTGCCTGTACCTATAACATCAGCGCGCGTATTTCGAATATTTAACAATTTGCCTTTTGGAATTTGTGTCCCGCGTTGCAGCTGGCAACGTATGTGTATTCTACTTCTGTGTACACTATTTGCAGAAACTTTGGATTATGCCTTTCATAGCTTTGCAGTGCTTAACTCTCGTCTAATATTTATGATGGTTTTCGTTTTCTCTGACTGAAGACAGCGATAAATTGTGGACGTTGAAGGAATGAGGAAGTAATGGATGGATACATGCAAGGCGGTTGTAATACGATCTACACCAGTAACGCACACACGCAATCCGTCTTAAAAGAGCGATGGACTCTACGACTCTGGGACGCCTACAGAGGTGAAGAAAGGGTAAAATATGACATAACGCCCAAACAACTCTTGCTTTCCCAAGGTCAACTTCGTATGTTGTCTCTAGGCTTTTTTCTATCATTTATAAAACTCGGTATGTCTTTCTTTATTTGGAAACAAGGCTCTCCGGTGCTCCCAGTACATTCGTTTTCTACGATGAATTCTCACACTACAGCGACTGAAACGAGTGGGTTGGGCTGGCAATTTGTTTCATTGGTAGGAATAAATTTAAAATTAAAAAAAAATTAACCGGTAAGAAAGATGATACCGAATTTTTGCATGATTGAACATTTCTTTTCACAAAAATGTCAGATCTAATTTCAAGGATTTTTTAGTTTTTTAATTGCAATACGAAGACCTTATAAAACTAAGAAAGATGACAATGAATTTTCGGTTATAAATGAGCACGCTTTTAAATAACTTCCAACACGAAAAAAAATCAAAGCAAAAAATTTTAGAAGATTATATTACGAGGGTGGATCGAAAAGTAACGTACACTATTTTTTTTTTTTTTTTGGAAACATTAATAGATAAGCAAAACAAAACATAATATGCACAGTGAAACTACATTTCTTAGTTATTTTTCAACATAAGAACCGAGACGCTCGAGACATTTATCCCAGCGTGGTACTAGTTTTAGTATATCTCGTTCATAAAAGTCCGTTTCCTGGGCGTATAGACATTTCTAAGCTATTTTTCAACATAAGAACCGAGACGCTCGAGACATTTATCCCAGCGTGGATAAAAGTTTTGATATACGTTGTTCATAAAAGTCCGTTTCCTGGGCGTATAGCGTATAGACATTTCTTAGCTATTTTTCAACATAAGAACCGAGACGCTGGAGACATTCATCCCAGCGTGGTACCAGTTGTAGTATACCTTGTTCATAAAAGTCCGTTTTCTGGGCGTATAGACATTTCTTAGCTATTTTTCAACATAAGAACCGAGACGCACGAGACATTTATCCCAGCGTGGTACCAGTTTTAATATATCTTGTTCATAAAAGTCCGTTTTCTGGGCGTATAGACATTTCTTAGCTATTCTTCAACATAAGAACCGAGACGCTCGAGACATTCATCCCAGCGTGGTACAAGTTTTAGTATACCTTGTTCATAAAAGTCCGTTTTCTGGGCTTATAGCCACCTGCAGACAACCGATTTGACTTCTTCAGCCGAATCGAAGCGTTGGCCGCCAAGGAATCTTTTCAAGGGACCAAACTGATGAAAGTCCGAAGGAGTCAGGTCAGGACTGTATGGTGGGTGCTGGAGCACTTCCTAGCCAAATAGCACAATTTCGTCACGATCGTGTTGTTCAACAACACGTGTACAGCGTTGTCAGGAAACAATCTGACATTTGCAGCGTTTCGGTTGGGTCTTTTGTCAGGAAGGGCACGACGCAACTTTGTCAATGTGAAAGCGTAGGTTTTGGCGTTCCCAGTGGTCCCTGTTGGATGAAACTCCACCAAGAGAACGCCTGGCATGTCCCAGAACACCGTCACGAGGTCTTTTTGTGAAGATTGGGTTACTCTGAATTTTTTGGGTGGAGAGGAGTCGGAATGTTTCCCCACCATACTGGCCTTCTTCCTTTCGAAAGTGTAGTGGTACGCCCAGGACTCATCTCCCGTCACTACATCTGCCAGAAATTCATGTCCTTCTGCGTAACGCATCAAGTGCACATCATTCAGATGATATCATTCTCTCTCCTTTCTGGTCGTCTGTCAAGTTCTTGGTCACTCATGGCGCACAGACCTTACGAAATTGCAATTTGTCATGCGCTATATATCGTACGCTATACAGTACGAAATGTTGAGCTTCTGCGCCAATGTGTGCAGATGGATCCGCTGGTCACTCAGAATTGCCTGTTCAATGCCTCTCACACTGACAAGTGATGACGCAGTTACAATTCGTCCGGAACGTGGTGAATCGGTACGGTTGCCATTACGGAGCTCTGCAAAGAAGCTGCAAAATCTGGAGATGTTGCTGCCGTCCAGGAAATCACCACCACACACTTCAACCATTTCTTTGTGAATTTTCGTCGGAGTTTACCGCTTAGCCCACAAAAATCGGACTACACCCCTTTGCTCTTCATTCGTAGACGCTGCTAACAAACGCGACATCTTTGTGCTGTCGTTCACACTGTCTTCTACCACGGCGACCCCTGATCCAATCAAACCAGCCTGTAGAGTGATTTTCAAACTCGTTATCTGCCAAACCGCAACCTGCGAAGAGAGAAAAAATGCTGTGTTTTACTTTTCGATACTCCATAGTAAATTCGGCAAAATACACTACCTAGGAAAACTGGGCATAATTTAAAATACTCAAGGTAAGCTGGGTTATTTATATTAAATGGAAATGCTAAAAAAAATAAAAAAATAAACCGGATTTCTACAATCGATAAATCATCCACTAAAACTATAGTAGCTACTTACTCCCACTAGGGGCTGAAAATTGTGTCATCGAGAAAAAACATGTTCGATATTTGAGCCCCCTAGCGGAGAAATCAATCTTGTATTATTTTAGACAGGAAACGCGCATAAAATGTTTCCGTAGTTAATAGCATCTGACTGAAAAATAATTTTTCCGGAACCGCAGATATTGCGGTAAATATTGTTTCCAGATGCGCAGATATTGCGGCAAGTACTGTTTCCAGACACGCAGATATTGCGGCAAATATTGTTTCCAGACGCGTAGATATTGCGGCAAATATTGTTTCTAGAGGCGTAGATATTGCGGCAAATATTGTTTCCAGACGCGCAGATATTGCGGCAAATATTGTTTCCAGACACGCAGGTATTGCGGTAAATATTATTTCCAGACGCGCAGATATTACGACAAATATGCTGCAAACGGAAACGTGAATTTATGCCCTCTTGTGGCAAACTTGTGCCTCAGGGAAAACTGGAAATTATATGCAGAACATTCCACACTAGAAACGCTGTCCGACAAAGAAATAATTTTTCAAATCGCACTGTCAGAAGCAGGCATATCCGGAAAAATAAGATATGCATCTACGCCCCCTGGCGGAAAACACGTACATTATTTTAAGCACAGATAACGCCATAAAGAGTTTGTGTGTGTGTGTGTGTGTGTGTGTGTGTGTACAGTCCCTATGCGCGCGAGCGTGTGGATACTGTGTCTGACTACAAAGAAACATTTTCAGTCTAAATTTGTGGGGCAACTGAGGTGGAAGGTAGTACTTTGGGAGTCTAAAGCAGTAAACAGAAGGATCAAATTACTAATTGACAATAACACGCGCGTTATGTCAAATTCGAAGCAGAAGTTACGTAGTCAGTATCTTCCCGTAAAAAAGCGTGGAACTATATATAGTGGGCAATAAGAATGGCAGCCGCGATCTAAAACGTATACACAGCGCGGAAAATTACGGCGGAAGAATACACTTCGGAAATCTAACGTCGTAAACAGCAAGATCAAATTTAAAATTGTAAATCGCGCTTTTTATGTAAAATTCGAAACAATGTTGAAGAAACCTAGTTAAAATCTTCCCACAAAAAAAATGGCTTAGAATTTCTTACAGCAACACACGGAGAGCCGCAGTTTAAAACATAAACAAACTCTCCACCAACTTTGGAGAAATGACACACGCCAGACTTCGAAAGTGTATCCCAAAAAATTTCGCCGCAACCTTTTAATATCGTCGCTTCTATTCTCCCGTTTAGGTTTGTAGTATTAGTCTGCCTGGATAAAGCCATCCGTAGAGCAGTGGCGGCTCGTGGTGTAAAATGCTGGTGAGGCGAACGGTCTTGATGTAAATCAGTAAAACATATGTTATTGAAAAATATATAAATTCGTATAACGTTATATGAACATATATATATATAAGTGGCGTAGCCGGGGGGTCGTGGTTTGCACCCCTAAGTAGGCGAGACAGTTAGCTTTTTCTAAGTACGTTTTATAGATCATTTCCCTATTTAAATTCATTGATTTTTACATAACTTACAATGTAATACAAATAAATTACATTGATACATAATATCAATGTAATTTCTTGATAATAGAAGAGAAAGTAAAGCAAAGCGGCCAAAGAAGTTGCTTTATTAAATTTTTATTAAAACAACTATAATTTATTGCATTTTCTTCATTTTACTAAATTAGCTTCGTTTTGTATTAATGTTAAAGATGTGCGTACGTACCAATAGAAAAATATTTGTCGAAGCGCCCCCCCCCAAATTGTTACATGTACTTATACACAGTTATACAACAGAAGTGCAGAACCCCCCCCCACCCCCTCAAAAAGTTTCATGTCAAAGGCAGTATCACCCATCGGATATCTTTGAAGTCCTGGGTTCGAGTCGGCTGAATCATTAAAATCCACTGAGATTCGGAAGTCTCGTTAAGCCATTGGTCTCGGGTAGGCGCCTTGTTATAAACAGCATGGGCTGAATCCCTGGGGCTCCATCCCATGCCATTTAGCCCTTATATACAAATATTATTCAACAGTAATGGAATAAAATTATAGAAATATATGAAACACGGCGTGGAGTCTTTCTTCACGAAAAAATCCAAAAATTTTAGAGGGAAAATGTGCATATGCCACTATATATATGTGTGTGTGTGTGTAATATACGCTACCTTTGCAACAATATTTTTATGAAAACAATTATTCGATAATTTTACAACAAAGAAAGAAATATTTCACCTGTATTCTTTTATGTAATACACTTGAGCGAAAATACGCAATTTGTGCGGTTTCTTTAGCTAGTCAATGCGTCACTCACATCCCAACGCCAGTCGGAGATCCACTTCTTAAAAAATTCAAAGTAAATCATTTGAATAGAAATTGTTTTCTCACGAAATGTTTCTTGAGCTTGAATAAAAGTCACAGTTCGATTGGCATATTAGTGAAGATGCATTTAGCACGGGTCACAAAACTGAAGTCCAGGCTCGTGATAACTATGTACAGGAGAAGTCAAGCTAAGGAAGCACATTTCTATATAAAAAAAGTATTAGGTAATTTAAACCTGGAATTAAAAACAGAGGAATACGATATTAATTTGCTTTGGTCTCGAACAGAATGCTTTCAGTTTATGTTTTATAAATAAGTTCAATTCTGCGATTCTTTTTGGCTGCAAATTTGTCTATGATCAGATCATAAAATGGTTGAGTGGACATTAGATGGTTCAGCAATTCTTTCTCGATTGAAATTTTAGCGAGTGAAGACAAACGATCTTGTGCCGTTGTATTACGGAGGTAAGTCTTAATTCTCTTCAAACAAGAAAACTCCTTTCAGCAGAAGAACTTGTTGATGCCAGTGTCAATACAAGAGAAAATAATTAGTAGGCTTCTGGTAACACATCTTTCAGCTCGTTTTCTTTCATTGTTTTCAAGGTTTTCTGAACACTGAGTTCCCTGAAGTTGTGATCATTATATAAAAAATCTAATTCGTTTTTTAGTCGTTGTGTGTCTGTAAAAATGTTTGGATAAATTTTTTTGAGATTGTTAAGGGCACTGGATGGAAATGACTCTGAATAACTATGGTATTTTGAGCTGTCAACCAGCTGCAGGAACTCGAGCTTTCCCATATCTTCAAATCTGGTATTTATTTGGACTATTATGCTGTCAACGATTTCGTAAAACAAAATTTTGTAATAGTTTTCCACTTCTTCTTCAGTCAAATGTTTCTTTTGGTGACATTTAGGAACTCCACTCAAACTAATTGCTTCACTGAAATGTTTCAAGTAAGTGGTTACATTCTCTTTTCTTATTTATTCGTTCGCAACATTGTTTAATTTGTCTTTGGCAATAACTGATATCTAAAGTCTTTTTTTGTAAAACATCAAACCGTACATCCGTAATTCCAAAAATGTCATCAAAAATCAGTGATAAAAAAGCAAATTCAAAATTAGTGAAATTTTTCAAATATCCTATGGCTCCGTTGATTGATTCTGCCGTTAATTCCGGGTCATTCATTATGTTTTCAAACACATTCTTTAGTTTGCCCCATTCGCTTACAATTAAACGCAAAATTTGCGAACGTGATGCCCAACGTGTTTCCGCTATTTGAAATCCGTTTCCCAACAACTGAATCTGCTACGTGGGTTCTCTTGGCAGATTTATGAAAAAATGAGGGTATGCTGGATACAGTTGCGAAATATATGCGACATTTTACAATACTTTTGCACCCCTGTTGTAGGACAAGGTTAAGGCGGTGGGCGAAACAGTGGGTAAACAAATCTTGCGGGGCTTCTAGCTTGACTCTTTTCTGCAGACCGCTCAACTCTCCAGCCATAACGCTTGCACCATCATAACACTGGCCTACTAACTTTGATTTAAAATCAAACTCCTCCAAAACCGATGCTAGCAGATCATACCGTGCCACAGCAGTCCTGTCAGTGCTGATATCATAAAAACCAAGGAAGTGCTCAACTACTTCACAATTTGAGTCCAATATGTATCTGACAATTATTGAACACTGTGATTTTTGAGTAATATCAGTTGTATCGTCAACTTGCACTGAAAAAAATTTTGACTCATTAATTTCGCTTTTAACACATTCGTTTATATATTCATGAATACACTCCATTAAATCATTCTGTATCGTTTTAGATTGTCCAGAAAATAAGCTTCGTATTTCTTCAAAATGTGCTTTTAATTCTGGGGTGCTCCTACGAAGTAACAAATGGAACATCTCCTTGAAATTACCTTTATTTAATGAGGAAATAGATTCATCATGTCCTCGAAAAGGCAGTTCTTGCTTGCTTAGAACGACAACTAAATCGATTATATGTTCCATAAAAAGCCTATTTAGTCTGACCTTTTCATTAAACTTAGCTTTATGAAGAGCAGCATTTTCTTTGAGCATATCAGAAATAGTGTTTATATTTTTTTCCATTCGTTTCAGACCTACGTGATTAGTTATATGCTCTTTAGAGCTTTCGTGCAATTTTGCACTATGAGAAAAGTTTTTCAGATAAAAAAACCCGTTGTATTCCACACATTTTTCTTATTGCTCAAAAGTAAACATGGCCAGCAAAAGACAGTTTGCTTGTAATAGCTACCAGAAAGCCAGGGGAAAATCTCGTACCATGATTTATTGAAAGACCTAAAAAATGATTTGCCGCACTTCTTATCTTTAGATATTGAACTTATTATAGGCGTCGGTCTTCCAGATATGAGAACATCCCTTTTATCATAATCTTTCCAGTGTTTAAAAGGAATTTCTTCCAGAACACAAATCACGTCGTTTGTTGGGCCATTCATATTTTCCAACCAAAATCAAAATATGCTGTTTAGTAACAATAACAAAATAAAAAAGAAGAAAAACTCAACATTACTATGAACTAGCCAACACCCGCAGAAGAGAGGATTGAAAACACACTACAAAAAGTTAGACTCAAATACACTCTGACGAATAGTTAAAGCTACGTAGAAATCATCCTACTCCAAAGCATATAGAGGCGAACGGCGTCATCGCCTGTAAAACCACTTTTTACCTAGGTCATCTGCTCATTATCCCGCGCCCATTGGATACACAATCCTTGGGTTCTCCAATAACAGCAGAGATGCGATTCTAGTTTAAGCGAAATGGAGGGTCGCCTCAGAAATTTCCTTTCTCACTGGAAGTCCGGCACCTCCTTAGGTAGACCGTGGGGGTGGGGGGTTCACTCTGTAAGGCTCTTCTCTAATCCCCAGTTCCCAAAACCGGCTTCTCATCGAGACGATTCAGCTGGTCGCCTCTAAGCGCTTAAAACATGCAGCTGCTTTGCAAAAATAATGATTCATTCCTCTTCTTGAAAGCCTTTTTTTTTTACCTAATTCATGAATCACAATGTAAATTTCAGTGTTTCATTTATCCTGCAAAGTTCTTATATCTTTGTTACTGACCGAAGTTTTTTTTTTCACTTCTCATTCTGCGGAATTTCAGGTGAGGCGGCGCCTCACTTGCCTCATCTGACGGGCCGCCACTGCCGTAGAGGTGTAAAAATTCGGCATATATAAGTTGCTACGCTAATAAAAAAAAGAAACGCATTTTTATAATAGCTACTTATCAGCGTTAACATTAGGTTTTCGTAATTTACGCAATATTGCAAAGAAATTTTGTTACGTTTGTGTAAAACGTGAGGAAATAATGTTCGACGATAGTTTGCGAAAATATATTATTCCGTAGCAATGAAATGAACTACTGTTGCGTCACTTAATGAGATAGCAAATCACACGATCAGATTTCAAAAACTTTCTAAAACAATGATTAAATGCTTTAAAAATTATTGGAAAATCAGCAAAATGGAATATCAAAAAAATCTCCTATAAGATATATAGAATATATATCTTATATATATATAATATATCTTATAGGAGGTGTTTTATAGGACATATACTATTTTAGTTCGATATTTATTTCATTCTATATCATATCGTATCATATATAGAATATGATATGATATAGAATGAAATAAATATCGAACTAAATACTGTAGTATATGACTTCAAATCCGCCAGGGACAAGTTTGTACATCGAAAAAAGGGGAATGGAAACGAGTTTTAATCATGTTCTTGTTGTTCAGAAGAAATAATTTTTCAGATCCTACTGATAAGTGCAGAGATAAAGTGTCCACAGACGCATGAAAAGCCGGAGCATCAGCTTTTTTTTTTTTTTTTTTGATTGGAGGTTTAACGACCACCGTGAGCAACTCAATGGGCTATAAGCAGTCGCCCGTCCCTAATTTAGGGTCACTGGTTCCAGGGAAGGGAGAGAGCCAGTGCCGTAAGACAAACACAACATCCATGCTTCACCGGGATTCGAACCCGGACCCCTTACGGACGAATGATCAGAGGCAGCGCCTTAGGCCACTGCGCCACCGGGGCGGCGAGCATCAGCTTCACCGAATTAATTGGAAGGCGGTGGGCTACTTAAAGAGATTAGACGTGGAAGGAGGGGGAGGGAGGTACACTCCCTCCTGTTGGCAAAAGGAAAATACAAACAATTGTGAAAAACATAAGCTACGAAAGTCTGAATGTTTTTTAACTTGAAAAAGCACTTATTTATAGACCATGAGCAAGTAAAGAAGAACAAACAATATTCTTGCTGAATATTTGTATTTAAAAATAAATAAAAATTCACCTTGTGATTTTATGAAACTTTTAAGTACAAAATACTAATGAAAATTCGAACGGGCAATTCACTCCGTACATTTACGCGCAATATTAACCCCCTCCCCCTCTTATAGTTGTGGCTCTTGATGGACTGAAATTTTGACGCTTGAACCACAGATTTTTGCCCATCCCATACATCAGAAAACGAGCTAAAGACGAAAACAAACCTGATAAGTTTTGTAAGAATAATTAGAAAATCCCACATCTGTATCCTTCTTAGTATCAAGTAGACTGATTTTCACTCGTGTATAATGAGATATTCCAAGAAAGAAAGTGCCCAATAGAAACGATTATACGTCTTTCGTTTCTTTCATTTTTTCCCCCAACAAACTTTCGTTTCTTAGAATTAGGTATTTGGAATCCACCCTCTTAAAAAATATTGCTACACGACTCGTTACAGAAGTATTTATTTCATCATGGGCTTACAAGCGCCTCCCGCGGCCACAACAGGCGAAGGTGCTTGCTGAATATTCAACAAACACGAGGTCTGAGTAGGCGTCCAGGGACAAGTATTCGACGATCGAATGAGGAAGCCGAAAATTGTGTGGGATTCGAACATATTGCAATTTACGACGGGGGCAGGTCCAAATGAGGAAATCCGAGTAGCGACCGACCCGAACCTCGAAACCGAATTCACCTCCCCCTTTGGTGAAGATGAAGGGCGTACCAGCAATTTGTAGAAACCATAAATCGTTACTCTAATACCTATACCAAAGTTTCACATTTTATGGACAAAAATTATGGGATTGGCTCATATTACGAACTCCTCTCAATTGCGAAACTCGAGAAAACGTTGTTCATGTATAATGCACAATAAGACAGTTTCTACCAATTAATATTAAACCCTCAAACCAAGTCTGAAGAACTACGATGTTAAAACTGGAGGTTAATCCCGTTCAAAGTAGTCTTTGTGATTTGCCGACATTTTTTTTTTTTTTTTTTTTTAATATTTTGAACTCCGGGAATTGATATCAAGTTCACATGAAATATTCATTGCACATTTTAAAGAAGCTTCCATACTTTTTTTTTTTTTCACGTTGAATCAAGTCAGAACTGAACACAGGTGGATTTTTTTCTCTGCACCTCAGTATTCCACTCGACCAAAAATTAAGAAAAATATATGGCGGAGTGGTCAGAGGCGCGAGCTTTGGCAAAACTTTCAAAATAAGCTCGGATTTGAGCCGCAGATGAAACATAGATGGCTTATCCTACGACTCCGTCTGTAATCAGTGACCCCCAAATTAGATAGGATTACCATTTGTATGGTGCGTTTTTATCTCTATACGCTCATGGAGTTCGTACACACCTCGATTTTTTTTTTTTCAGATCGGATGAAACAGCGTAACTGCTCGTATTTCGGGCAATATGGAATTACAGTTACTTCAATCGGTTCTAGGTCATTTCTTCTAAATGATGTATACTAGAGCCACAAATTTACCTTTTATGCTAGTTCACGAACGTCCAGAGCGGTCGTAACGTTTGAGAGACATTCAATCGTATTTCAAATGACAGAACCCACTCGCTTTAGATGCTGTACACGATGATTTGCCCGTTAAATTGTTTAGAATCGGGTAAGGCATGAAAATTGTTTTTGTGTTCTCTCTCTATCTTCCTTTCTTTCTCTCCTTCTTCCTCTAACTTTCTTTCTTTTTCTCTGTCTGTCTGACTGCCTCTTTCTTCCTTTCTTTCTCTCTTTCATCCTCTGTTTTTTCTTTCTTTCTGCCTGCCTGCCTGTCTCTCTTTCTTTCTTTCTCTCTTTCTTTTTTTCTTCCTCTGTCTTTTCTTCTGTCTCTCTGCCTGTTTGTCTCTGTCTCTCTTTCTCTCTGTCTGAATATTAGAAGTTCATGGGGATTTTAAATAAAAAACAATGACGCCGAATATTTGGTTGTAATGAACATAATTAATACAGACATTTGACGTGGACTAGGAACATCGAACAAAGGTCATCGCTCTTTCCACGTTTATAAGTGAATCACGGAAAAATTCTCATTGGTCGCCACCGAGAATCGAACCTACGGTCTTCCAGTTACGCGCCTGATTTGCTTCCACTGCACCACAGCAGCCACGAATTTCTCCAGACTCACACACACTAACTGCCAAGCCAACTCTAATTACGGATTGACTCTCTTATAAACGTGGAAAGATCAAACAGAAGTTCGTCGCTCCTTCCACGTTTATAAATGAGTCTCCGTGACTCACTTATAAACGAGAGTCAAAGTGGTTTTCAAATCGCACAGTTATATAGAAGAAGAAATATAGAGAAAAACATGATATAACTTTGCGCTCCCACAGGAAAAGCTGTGAGCTACTTAAAGAAGAAAATGAGTTCAAAGTATTCTTCATAATGAAGAGTATTTTACCAAATAAGGATTTTTTCTAACAGATTTTAAGAATCTAATTAACTTTTCCAAATAAAATTGTACGCTGGAGCCCTTGGTGAAAAGAATAATAAACAGGAAAGTTGGCACCGAATTTTCGGGTGTAATGAGCACGTCTTTTTAATCCGTTCTGACGCGAATTAAATTTATCACAGTTATTCAAAATCAATGGAACTGGTAGGGAAAACAGTAGTCTCTGACCGAAGAAAGAAGTTTTTTAATCGGGTTTTTAATCCCGCAGATATTTCTGTAAACGGAATCCTGAACTTTGAACTTACGCCCTCTGGTTGCAGATCTGTGAGTTAAGAAAAATTGGAAATTATGAGAAACATTTCGCAGCGTTTCTGCTGCGAAATGATCTGTGAGTTAAGAAAAATTTTAATCGGACTTTTACAAATCGTAATCTGACGATATGCCCTGTCGGAAAAACTGGGCTCTACTTGTAAAAGAAACTGTACCCAAACTAGTGTTCAATATGAATGGTATTAAAGGACAGAAATACTTTTTTCAACAGGATACTTTGAAGCAATCATATGGAACAAAATGTATTTTCAATTCGATGTCAAGTGTATTTACGCCCTCTAGCGGTAAAGTTGTGCATCGAAAAAAAAACCCCGGAATATAAGGATCATCATGAATGGAATACGGGATTACACCATACAATACAAATTTTGAAGATGTGAATCGGTTTTTTGGTGTAAATATGACACACCAAAATTTTTGGTATAAACACGATCTTTTTAATTTTTTTATTCACGATCATTTAACATAAGCACGATCTTTTTTTACAAAAGACGTGCTCAAAAAAAAAAAAAAAAACTTGTAGAATGTTAACAATGGCAAATAAATCAAGGTTTTGAAAAATGGGCAGTACAAACACCAAGAATATTTATAATACGGTCGTGCCGATTTCCGTTTAATTGGCGTAAGAGTACAAACTAAAACACTAGAACGCTAGCTAGCTAGTTGTCACCGCCGAAGACAGGCGTCTTCATCAGGCTAATGTTTACAAGATTGGGTACAGAATCATTCTGATTCTGAATCATAAAATCATAATCAAATATCATAATATACTACCGAATCATGATAATCATATATCATAATATAGTACAGAATCATACCGATTATGAATCATAAAATCATAATCATATATCATAATATAGTACAGAATCATACTGATTCTGAACCATATATCATAATCACAAATCATAATCATACTAATTCTGAATCATAAAATTATAATCATATATCATAATCATACTGATTCAGAATTATACTGATTTTTTTATCAGGCTAATGTTTACAAGGTTGATGAAGCCGACCGTCTTAGGGGTGAAAGCTAGCGTTCTAGTATTTTAGTTTGTACTCTTACGCCAATTAAACAAAAATCGGCACGTTCGTGTTATAAATGCCAAATAAGTTTGCTCCTTATTTGAAAACCTAATAATTAAAAAAAAAGGGGGAGGGGGAAGTTGCATTGTTCTCACCAGTCACTTTTTGTGTCGGTATTATATCGTTCTCATACTTTCTTTCTGTCAGTAAAATTATGGGTCCCATACTTCCTGCGCTACAAAACAGAAGTATTTACACAGCGGCAGGGTTTCACCAAAACTATAGGATGAAACAATTCCTTTCCGCCTCCTATCAGAGCATTACTGGCCATAAACCTGTCAATGATTGTAAGAGCTCTTTTCTAGTTCTTTATTCTCTGCTCCCTGATTCAAGGCATGATGGGAAAAGTGCAATCTTCCTGTCA
Organism: Macrothele yani; assembly: GCA_039090855.1. Classification (NCBI taxonomy): domain Eukaryota; kingdom Metazoa; phylum Arthropoda; class Arachnida; order Araneae; family Macrothelidae; genus Macrothele; species Macrothele yani. Next base: position 112,089,952 of record CM077013.1, on the reverse strand, counting down.
GGAACATTATGCCACAGGGTAGAAACAATCAACCCAAACATCTTCTCTGTTTGGGTTAATTCTCTCTTTTGATAAAATTCAGCCTCGGTTTGATGGTCTGAATCTACAAGTCGACCTGCGGCAACCTGTCGGCGAGATGCTCGATCGGACGAATTCAACATGTGACCTCGAGGATGGCGTGGGCAGTGGCATGACTGACAGCCACTGATTGGCAGTCTTCGGATATAATTACCCGATCTTCCAACAGAGCCACCAGAGCACAGCTTGATAATGGTACGAAAAAGTATTGAAATGCATAGCATGTGCCCTAATATGGCACGATGTTTGCTTATATTTTTGTGAAGAGCGAGGTTCCGTCTCTTTTTTCTGTAGCCAAGTGGGGAGTTAAAAAATTTTTTGTTCACCTTTCATTTGTTATATGCGTTTACACTAAATGTGAGTTTGGATGTGCCTTTTGAACTGTCTACATACTTCGACTTTCAACTGAGTCCTAACCTTTGCAAAGTGATATTCCGATATATAGGACAGTGGAGCTGCATTGGACCGGTATTATACTACATACTTCGACCTGCAACCGAGTCCTAGCCTTTTTGAAGTGTTACTCCGATGTACTGGACAATGGAGCAGAATTGATTACTATTACATCTATGCAGAACTATGTTGTTTGTCAGACTTAAGGTACATTTTTTAACATTATATTATTTTGTGTAAAGTGCTTCAGTTTTGCAACATTCACTTCCATAATTTTTGCGTTAATTCTCGAGCCTTGCTTGTAGTCATTAGAGAATTGGACTTTGCTTCTCACATGAAGAAAAATGTGCATAGAGTTTTTTACTATTTTTGAGTAATGTATGATATACATCTCAATTGATTATCTTCTCTCCTTTCTTAGGTTGGTCGCCATTGTTATAGCCCACTTAGCAGGTGACAGTCAAAGAGGATTAGAGCCAATCCTTCCCATAAATGACCATCTAAAACAATATATTTTCCTATCTGAACGTTTGTTCCACTTACGTCACAAGTAGGCGTGGTATAAGGTCATCACGTGGTTATGTGATTGTCGTCGAGGTTGACTAAGCTGCTAAAAATCTTGGAGGAATCATTTTCATCCGCCATTTTTATTTTGGAATATCCCAATCTGTTTTTGAGTGGAAATTTAATTGAACGCGAACTCGAGAAATTTTTATGAACATTGCGGATTTATTTTCGAAAAAGTAACGAGAAGATTTCGATCGGCATGGATTCAAACCCAAGAAGTTTAGGTGGCAGTGCCATGCTTTGCAGATGTGGCCACGTAGACATTGTGGCACGTAACGGCGGTTTTTTTTTTTCTTTTTCTTTTTATTGGAGGTTTGACGACCACCGTGAGCAACTCAATTGGCTATAAGCAGTCGCCCGTCCCAAATTTAGGGCCACTGGTTCGAGGGAAGGGAGAGGGCCAGTGCCGTAAGACAAACACAACATCCATGCTTCATCGGGATTCGAACCCGGACCCTTCTCGGACGAATGGTCATGAGCCATCGCTTAGACCACTGCGCCCGTGACGCCCTCGGTGAGTCACGTGGTCAGTGTGACTGAGAGATTAAAAGCTGACTCACTCAAACATGTGTTTGCATGATTTTTACAACCACGCACAGGTTTTACTACAGTGGCGGAGAATAATTACAACACCATCTGTTGACTATTTTAGAAATAAATAAATGATATAAAAAATTATTACATATCTTATTTTCCCCCATCATTATTAATGGGCTTCCCTTTAGTTTTGAAAAAAAAAAAACTAATGGAAGAGCAACGATTTTCTATTTGCTGGTTCACTCGTTCCAGGAACGTTCGGCAGCACGCTTCTTAGATAGCGGATATATTCGCTCGAGCTGTATTCAGGTCATTTTGCTAATCCGTGTTAATTTTTTCCAGGCAGTTAAAGGAGGTTGCTAAATCCCCACGTGTTTGCCATGTATTTTCCTGATTTTTCTCATGCATAATTTTTTTTTTTTTTTGGCTGACCGGCACAAGTTCTTTTCCTAACACATGCATCGGGAAACATCAGCAAGGTTATCTAGATTATTTTAATCATAGGATTTTCCGATTAGCTGATAACTTCATTATCCTTTTTGCCGACAGACACTGGTCCTTTTTATGTAGAAACGTTACGTGAGAAGCTGTGAAGGACTATCTGCAGAGGGAAACCATAAATGTGCTTGTTTAAAAGTCAAGGTAGCAGAAAAACAGCCATCAAATTCCCAAGCTTTGATTGATGCGATAAAGTACGTATGGTGCAAAGACATTTCACGCAACTACTGCAAATCCTTCATTGAGAGTATGCCGCATCGTATTCTATCTGTTATAAAAATCAAAGGTGACCACACAAAGTACCGATTTCGGTCTGTTTGTGTTCTAAAGAATGTAAGTATTCATATGCGGTGTCATTTTTTACGCTTTCCAACCGCAGGTTGAAGAAGCGTATATGCTCCAGTTCTGTCCGTCCGTCCGCACGATAACTCGCGTAAAAATGGTTCGATTTCGATGAAATGTTAGTATGTGGTAGGGGACCACCTGGCAATTGGACCCTATTGAAAATGGACGAAATGGGGTCAAAGGTTAGGACAAGCGAGCGGGATCTACTCCATTGCGCCCTAACTTGCGTAAAAATGGTTCGATTGCGACAAAACTTTATTTAGTATGTTGTTCCGGAAGTGTACTGAACCGGTTCTGTTGAATATAATCGAAATGGGGTCAAAGGTCAGGACACAGGAGCGAGATTTATTCCACAACTATTATCCTCATAACTTGACTAAAAATGCTTCGATTGCGACAAAACTTTAGTATGTTGTTCCGGAGGTGTACGGAACCAAAATTCTGTTGAATATCATGGAAATGGGGTCAAGGTCAGGACACAGGAGGGAGATTTATTAAACAGCCATTATCCTCATAACTTGAGTAATGATTTCTGGTATGCTGGAATGCGTATCATAATCAATTCATTGCATGATTTTACTAACTTGTTTCAAATATCTCTGACTAGTAATTACTTTACTAAAAAACAAAATTATTCATATTATCACACGTGTTTTTGTATTTCGTATTACTTCATTTATACTTTTCAATATATGTATAATATTATTGTATAATATTTGTATTTGCATGTCTGATGTTTTATGTGTGTGTATTAGTTGTATTATCATTCATATTTTTGCATTTCTTTTGTATCAATTTTTTTTAAATTTTTTTACATATATCTACTGTATTTCTTTTGTGTTTGCATACGTGCGATTTGTAATTGGTCCATATTTTTTTGGTACAGAAATTGTATCTGTAATTTGATTGTGTGGTGAATGGTGTAGTGTGGAAAAAACAAACAAAAAAAAAAACAATAAAATAAAAAAAAATGTGTTCCTTCGAAAATTTTAATTTTCAATACATTGACAGACGGTCTCAAACTTTTGCAAATGACTGTACTATGCTGAGAAAAGGAATTGTTCCGGGAGGTTATCATACTTGACCGGAAATCGGTAAACGTGGGGTTCGATTCCCTGTTACCCGTATGTCCTCCGGAATATCGTGTAACATTGGAGGACCACGATTTCGTAGGTATGAATTTCGGAAAGGGGGCCTACAAATTAGTAAGTGTGGGAAAGCAATATATTCACCAAATAATTCCTACGGTATCGCATAGTACGAGGAAATAGTTAAACGAGGAAGAGTAGTTACCAAGTAAACAATTTAGAGAGCGCGGGAATTGGGAAAGAAAATCCGAGAAGCATAATGTGGACAGGCGTTCTAAGAGGATAATTATAATACCTATTTCATAATTTTTCTAAGACCTGGCTGAGCAGATTTCTTTCTTGAGGAGGAAATTCCTTTTTTTTTCATCATTCTTTTGAATTGTTTTTTTTTATTTTATTTTGTGTTCCCCGAGCTCTCCGGAAATTCCAGTAAGAATACGCACGAAACACACCCCTAGGTTAGTAAAGAGAAAACTCGGAGGTTTTAGCAAGCAACGCTACGAGAATGAAATGCTCGCAATCACAGGTGGGGGCCAATTTACTGGACCTTTCGCTATTAACGAAGTCACGTTTTACGCACGCTAGCGGGCAACGAACAGGGCATATTTCTCGTAGTGGGCGTAACTGGTTGACACCAACAGAAAGAGTCATACAGGAAGCGTACGTGAAAATTCTAAGGCAGCGCGGACATCCCGCGGAGCAGTTGACAAGATAGAGGAATATTCATCTTCAAGAAAACTCGATGTTCTCAAGCCTTTGCCAACGAATCGGAGGGATTCCCATACAGGGATGTAAACCAATGCCGAAGCGAGGAAAAGCGGCCCAACCAATAAGGGAGAACCATTTGGGTAGGACAGGAACACCCCCGAACCGCTTAAACATAGACGAGAGAAAAAGTTTTTTTTTAGGGGTTCTTCAGATAGAATTTGGAGAGAACACGGAATGGAAGGATGACTGGAGATTCGGGGTGAACGCATGAAAAAGGTTTGACAGTCTAATCGAGGATAAGATATCAGTTCTATATTCCGGGCGATCGAGAGGAGAGAGAGATGCGGTCCACTGGCATAGCTGAGAAGGACGTTTTCGCAGTTCGAGGATGTTGACACGATAGAACAATCTTTCAAGAGGCGTAAAGGGACTCACGATTATGGCAGCGAGGGCAAGATATACAATTTTATAGCTGAGCGAAAGAGAGACACGATAGAACTTGCTATCATAGAAGTTTTAGCGACAACAGAGGTACTCGTACAAAAAACCAAACGACAGGAGGAGAGAAGAAGCAGTGTGCATCCAGCAGGATCGGATGAGGTCCCAACCATAGACTTTATACCTATAGGTAATACCGGACGACAACGAATGTGATGAAAAGAAAATAATTTGGTGAGAAAAATTTCATAATTCCCAATATCTCGTTAGCATGATCATGATTTTGTCTCCTATACATCCTCGGTAGAAAAGATAATTTTAATCTCTTGCAAGTGCTGAATAACATAATGTGTCTTATATTTTGCGGAAGGTGAACTTTAAAATATGATTGCGAATATCAAAAAGCATAATGAACTTAAAATATATTTTGGTTTAAATTAATAGAAATCTCCACCGATCAGTGTAATAGATTTTAAGGAAACACAAATGAAAATAAATTCTGTATTTTATAATGAAATTTACCCGAGTTTCTCAAATCTTTGAAAATTCAAAATAAGTGAATCTTTGTTTATTTTAACCTGAATAATTAAGTAGAACAATCGTAAAGTTTTGGTAGAGTAACAACTCCAAGATTTTAAGAAGAAAATAACTTTTAACATTTAGCAAACCCAGTCGCAGGAAAATAAAAGGTCCAAATCTGACATGAGTTTATTAAATTTCAAGCGGCATATGGAGGAATATGGGTTTCCCATGTTCTCCCATATGAAACACAACGCAATGCACCCGTCAACCCTGAACTTGGAGACCCTCCATTAGGGAACCCAACTTCACGGTAGACACCCATAGGCGGAAGATAATAGAGAGTAAAGAGTTACGAAAATTAACGGCCTTCTTAATAATTAATCCCACTGCAGCGAATAGGACGCAGCAGATGGTTCGCCCTCACATCGAGTAGGGGTGGTAATATAAAACTGGTGCCGTGTGACCAGGATTTTTCAGTTCTTTGGTTAATTAATATAAAATTTGTGCTAGGACCAGGATTTCTTTGATCCTGTGGTTTAAAAAAAAAAAGAATATTTGTTTTCGGTGGTCAGGATAATTAATCAAGTATACAGAATTAGCAGAATAATGCGATGTGTTTCTATTATCTCCCCTTCAATTCTGAGTAACAAGATGCAGGTTTTATAGAAAAATTAAGGAAATTGTAGCAAGATTTTAACTTCAAAAAAAAATAGTGAAGGTGAAATGCAAGTAAATAAGTTGCAGGAAATCAGATTATGCTGAAATAAATTTAAATTTCTAAGGAAATAGGCAGAAAAACAAATAAGAGTGATACTGCTAATTTAGCAAATGAATAGATGAAATCTTACAGAAAATGCATGAAAATTAATAGTACGGAGAAAATAAATTTATACAAGTGTAATTCATGAATAATTTTGATTTATCGTTGAAAATCAAGGGAAAATTCCTTGCAAATCAAAGTGAAATTATTTTTGATGTGTTGTTTATTTGTGCATTTGAGTGTTGTGATTTTAAATCGGTAACTAGGAGGAATAATAGGTTCATTGATAACTTGGGGATTGTATAATTTAACGGTGAGGCACTGATAGAAGAGTAGTGATGAGAAGTTGTAGTGATATATATTTTAAAATCAAAAGTGCATTATTATTGAAGTGTGATTTTATTATGTGGTTGATGCATTGATAAGAAACTGATAATTTAAGAAGGAATAGGCAGGTTAATTATTGATAAGAGGAATTAATTTTTTTTTTCTGCAAGATATAGGAGCTAATAGAAGGTTAAGCAGTAATCTTGATTTGTTTTGGAAGACTAAAAGGGAATGTAATATCTAAGTGTGTGTTTTATTGTGCATTTAAATGTGTAGAGGTACTTGGGAGTGTAGACAGAGAGTAGTTAAGTGGATTAATATTTGGGAAAGAGTAATAAAAAGGACTAGTGCAAGAAGAATTGGTAGGAGTAATAATTGGATAATGCTGGAACAAATTTTTGAAATGAAAATAGTGTTTATGGAAGTGTGATTTATTGTGCTTTAAATGTGGGATTGCATCCACCAAGGGAAGTAGACAGAGGTTATTGCTAGTATACTAAAATTTAATGAATTTAGGAAGTCAGCATAAGTATTTGAGGTGTGGTTCTAATTTCTTGAAAAAGTGGTTATCGTATTAATTTTGTTACAAGTGCATAATTTGATCTCAAATGTTTCTAGTGTATTTATATATATATTTAAGACGTTCAAATTTATTACATATCTTAGTGTGAAGTGCTGGTTGTATATGTGCATATTTTGAGGGAATTTTGTTTAGTGTGTCGCGAGTTAGGTAGAGTTAAGTTGAAAGCCGAATGCAATTTATGAGTAAGCTAGGAACGTTAATCATTTAATTCGTAGCAATTGTTTTCTGATCATAAGTCAAGTGGGTTAGCAGACGAAGCAGCGAGTTACGTTAGAGTGAATTTTTATTTTTACGTGGTAGCTTCACCGGAATTTTTCTAATTTTATGTGACTTTACGAGATTACGAAGCATATAGTAGGAGCCGTGGGAATTTAATTTAGTAAGGTTAAAGAATAAATATATGGCTAACCAACAGAACGGAGAACAGAGCAACGGTGAACAGAATTTTGTTTCGGAAAATTGCATAGTTGATCAACAGAACCAGGAGAACGATCTTCAGGGCACTCTAGAAGGGGAAGCCGTGTCAGAAAATTGTGTAGTAGCCCCGCAGAACGTACCAATAATGGCGGGAATGTTGGCGTATATCCCCACATTCAGCGGATCGGATGAAAATCTGACCGCACGTCAATTTTTCGAAACGTTGGAGAGCACCGCCGAACTGTCAGGATGGAACGACGCTGTTAAAATTTTGTCAGCTAAAGCAAAATTCAAAGGAGCTGCCAGTCACTTTCTTTCGGAGGCCGTCGATATTAGGAGGGAGACCGAGTACGAACGATTTAAGCAGGCGATAGTACAAAGATTCGACGCATTGCAACCGGTTACCGTGAGAATGCAGAAATTTACGACTTGCCGACAAAAACCAGGAGAACGGGTGGCCGAGTATGTAGCTCGTCTTAACGGCTTAGCTTATTCCTACATGGAGACGATGGATTTAGAAAATGAGCAAGTACGAGGACTGGTAGACAGCACTAAAATGTCGCAGTTTTTGAATGGATTAAACCCCAAATTGAGGCGCACGGTTTTATCCTTCACCCCAGAAAATTTTCAGGCAGCAGTTCAGAGAGCGCTGGCCGAAGAGTCTCACAATCTCTTATTAGACCGGGACGTTAACGCTTACGATGCCCAGCAGGAATCGAGTTCGATCCCAGGGACTTCACAAGGGCAACAGAGCAATTCAACGGACCAGATAGCCGATTTGTGTTCTATGATGGCGAAGCAGCTAGCAACTCATGAGATGCAGGTGAACGCTCTGAAAAGTGAGGCAGAAAATTTGAGGGAAAGGCTAAGGAAAGCAGAGAATTCGCACCGGACGCACGTAAATCGCATTAGAAATTTCCAGAGCGCTAATTATGAATCTAGGGGAAATTTACCCGACGTAGACATTACTTCGGCCATCTGCTATAACTGCGGCGATTTTGGCCATATCAAGCGATTTTGTTATCGGAACAATCGGGAAGGAGCAGTTTATACGCAACCATCGCAGCAAGCTCAAAGAGGTTCGTGGGACAGGGCACCCAACCCTTCGTACCCGCGACAGCAGAATAACTTCTCCCCTGGCGACAGCCGCGGTAATCAGTATCGCTCCTACAGGAACTACAGCGCCACTTACCGACAGGACGCTCCCGTCCCACAGAATCCAAGGAATTTAGGAAACAGAAGAGAAAACCGCGTTCGTTTCGAAGAGGATGCACCAGGAAGAGATTGCAATAGGTATTCCAGGCAAAATTCGCGTCCTTTAAACTAATTTCGGGTCAAGATAAGGGGACCGCCCTTGGCCGGAATTATAATAAGGTCCGTGGAGTTACTTTAACAAATTGTTACGTCCGAGGTGATGGAGCACTCCCGTTGGTGAAAGTTAGGATAGGAGATACTCACGCGTTTGCACTCATCGACAGCGGAGCTTGTATCTCAATTTTTTGTGCTTCACTATTAGAGCAGTTAAAGGGAAAGATTCGTATACGTGACTTAGGATCAGCAGTTTTAGTGAAAGGCATTACTGGAAACACTTTACCTACATCTCAGTGCTATGAGATACCGGTAGAAATCGGAGGAGAAACAATTTTACATCCCTATCACGTTACTCAGCGGAAGTTGCATCAAGATTATTCTCTAATCTTAGGCTGGGATCTATTGAAGGAGCACGGATACGTATTCGACGCAGGAAAAGGAATTTTGAAACGGGAAAGCAGAGCAAATTTAGCTACGGCAGAGTACGGTAGAGGAAGGAATAACCGGAAAAGAAATTTTAAAAGAAAAGCACGTCCGTCGAAAATTCGAACCCAGGTCTTGTCCGTACCTTCAGCGGAAAGGGCCAACCCCATTAACCCCGACGTAACCAAGATAGGAAGGACCGTCCATAAGGAGCTCATCCCACCATATTCGGAAAGGGTTATTCGGATCCGATGTGGGAAATTTTCGGGATGTCAGGTTAACCAAGTGCTAGTACAGCCGTTAGAAAGATACGCCCAGGGAAAAGTACGCTTGGGTCGTTCAGTAAACACGCTGGACAAATCAGGCATCATACCCGTATTGATAGCTAACCTCACAAATCGTCCCATTCACTTCAATAAGAAGACCAGATTAGCGAAAATTCAACCAAGTGTGTACGGAAATTTGAAAGAAGCTGCGGCGAAACAAGAGAAGTATGCAGACAGGCACGCTGCGGAAAAGAATCTACATTTAGGCGACAGAGTATTTTTGCACACCCCTTTTTCACAGCCACATTTATCGCGTAAGCTAGCTCGAACTAACTGCGGAGATTGGGAGATAGTTTCGTTCCCCACCCCAGTAAATGTTCAGTTGAGGTCAGTCGAAAATCCGAACAAATATCAGACCTTGCATAAAAATCGAGTCTTCAAGCGGACTGAACGCCTACCCCAGCTTATAGCAGAGTCACCGGTACAGGACAATATAGAGGTACAAGTACCCAGACAATCGCAGGATTTCTCTGACGACGGATCGGAGAGCACACAGGACTACGACTATCTGGATTGGGTCGATTTTCCCAGAGTAGTCATGCCGCAACCGACAAGCAGTAGAGCAATGCCGCCCGTAAGTCAACCGCCCAACATCGGAGTACCGATAAATTCGCCGCCCGCTACGTCGAGTTCAGCGCGAAGGGAGACAAGCAGGAAAGTACCGCCGCCCTCGCAACATGTTGAAGAGCCGAGACGCACACAGGCAATAGCGGAACCAACGGAGGAGACCATACCGTCACAAGATTCCTATCAGGAAAGCAGCAGCCGACAAACACAAGAAGCAACGCGCCAAAGGGTTATTAGAGATCCATATCTACTACGTTCGCAGGACAGAATTCAGCAAACAGCAGCAATACACCCCACAGCAAATTCACAAGGGCCCAACACTTTGGAAATAGGCCTGAATCGCACGTACCCAAAGGAAATTGTGGTCAGCGACTCGACCGAAAGACTTGAGCAGCCGGAAGATACTAGCTTTGTAAATAGAATGTTGAAAAGTCTCAGTCAACCCAGTAATCCAGAGGGAACCTCTTGGTTCGATTTAGCCGACCGCTATTTGTCGCAGCGCATTCAAGAAAACCTAAGCGCAGGAACACCAGAAGGAGCACCCGTCAATAATCTTTATCCACAGTGGAGGAAAATCGTGGCGAAACCTCAGGAATCATTGGTTTAAGCCGAGGAAGTAGGAAGAACGCTGGGCGAAGAAAAAAAAAAAATTGTGTGTGTTGTGAAAAAAAAAGGAAAAAAAAAGGAAACAGCGATGCGGAATAAGTGGGAAGATCCCTGAATTTTCACGGTAAACGTTTAGCAGAAAATAAATTTGATAGGTGAAAAAAAAAGAAAAAAAATAAAAAACAAATTTTGCGATCTGATCAGTAATCGAAAATAATTCGTAAAAGAGTCTAGCTAGAAAATGGTGTATAAACATGGAAGAATATGCAGGAAGTAATTAATAATATTCATAGCAGGACCGCAGCCTAGTACGTGCATCGCAATCTTTCCAGTTTTGAGTTCGCGAACCACGGAAAACTAGATTTAAAGTTTTTTTTTGCTACGATAAGGGGAAAATTAATATTAAGTAAGGAAAAATACATTACGTAAGAAAAAAAAAAAAAAAAAAAAAGAGGAAGAATGGGCCCGGGATTAAGCGCCCAGCAGAGAAAAAAAAAACCTGTGGAGGAAGCAATGTTTTTATTTCAGAGGAAAGACTGAACGGTAGCAATCATTCCTTTTAAAAAAAAAAAATATTTTGTAGGAAGAGGAAAAAAAAAAAAGGAGGAAAAATAATAATTTTCCGCTCAAATTTTATTAATGATAGGCAGTAGGAGGATAAGCGAAGGTAATCGTAGGCAGAATGACGTCGCTCATGCACGGGGCTTGCAAGAGTAGAGGAACGGACGGACCGTGTTTCCAGTTTGAGAAACCCCGTACACAAACTGGCTGGCAAGGAGCAAAAGGAAGAATGGGAAGGCGCCATCTTGGGCCGCCATCTTGAAGCAAGAATGCAAAGAAGGAAAATTTATCGTTAAAAGAACGGGAACGCTCGGTAAGATATTTTGTACAGCAACGGCCGAGCATTTCAAAGGATGGAAACTATAAACGGGAGCACAGCACGACGAAGAAAAAAAAAATTAATTTTTTCTCTCAAAACTTTCTGAAGCATAGGCCGGAGTAATATATCACTAGAAAAAAAAACGTAAGCACTTTCTGCGGAGAAATAGCCGTGCGGAAACACCGACGGAATGCAATGAGAATAGCAGCGTATCGGATAATGCAGTGGTTCAAAATTACTATCCATGGCAGGTATTCAAAGCAATTAAAATACGCGAACCTGAAACAAAACATGGTATAAGAAAGTAGCAACAAACATGATCGACGCGTAGCCTAAACGTCACCTAACATAGCCTAACCATAACCTATCGAAATGACAGTAAAAAGCACTTACCTTGAAGTGAAATATCCAAAGGTACTATATTTTTTTTGTTTTGTTTTGTGGATAGTAGGAAAATTCAGTTTTAATTGATAAGGAAGGCAAGTATAACGGAAGGAAAAGTATAGAAATGAAATCGAGGTAGAAATGCACTAGGTACATCGTGAGGTTAGAGGTTGAGTAAAGCAGAAGAGGAAATGTGAATGACAAATTCACCAGGCCCAGCTCCCCATCCTCTACCACCGCAGCACACGAGGAGCAGTTGCAGATTCTCCCAAACCACAACTGGCGTCGAGCATGCGAAAAATGCGACGAGGTGAGATGAGGATTAATACGTGCAGACATGGTGCAACGATACCAAAAAAAAAAAAAAAAAAAAAAAAAAAAGAGATAAAGCAGAAGAGGAAATTTGAATGACAAGTTCACCAGACCAAAAGAAGCGTGTTGTTTCAATGAAATCCGTCAGCGAACTGAGCACTGACCTGCAGAAATTAGAGGGGTAGTTTTAGCCCCAGGTAACAGAATACTAAGTGGATGCTTCTACATAGGCTAAACAAGAAGCCTCCGATGTAAGCAAAACATGCAAGAGGCTACGCTATTGTGCGCTCACTTACACCCACAGGCATCAGCGCAGGTGTTTCAGATTTCGAGCCGTGAGAGACGGTCAACACAGGAACGACCCAAAATTTTTGGAGCGACGAATTTGCAGGGGTGACATCGCCCAAAGGGGACCCTCGCAAGCATTTTCGAGGAAATCCCTATTTTCCGAAATCATCGGCGTTCCTTAAATGGTCGCCGCACACCTGCGAATACACAAGAAAAGCATCTGGTCGTAAAATCAGAAATAGCCAGGAATGAGAATACAATTGTAATACGCGAGAAAAAAAAAAGAAAAAAAAAGAGAGAGAAGAAAAAAAAAAAGGAGTAAAGCACTAAAGATAAAATGGCAAGAAATAGTTCAGCAAAGAACTAACGATTAAGTTAAACAACGTAAAAGGGAAATAAGCGACTATACGCGGGTAATATCTGGTAGACAATACGACAAACACGAAAAGGGAAATTAATAATTTTTCTTTTAGAAGTAGTAGACGCACCAGCGAATGGAAATAATAGCTGCAGAAGAGATAAATGGGAAGTAAACAACCGTTATTTAATTATAATTTAGTAAGCTTAAGAAACACGAGTGATGAGATTTTTTTTATTTTTGTTGTTGTTGTTGTTGTTGGAGAAAACCTACAAGTAGAAAAAAAAATACAATTAGAGAAAAGGGAAGCCTGGGATGGAATGCGCTTCGGAATTTCGAAAAAAAAATATATATAAATAAATATGCACATAAAAACCCCTCGCTTCTCGTAGGTCAGAGTGAAACGAGCTTTTCGAAGGAAATATTACTAGTTCTTAATGTAAAGTGTATATAATGCATGTGCAAGAGAAATACCGAGGTGATAAGGAGTGATTTCATGTGTATGTTTGTTTTGAGATAATTATGGCCGACAAGTGTTGACAGAACCATTACCACTTTTAGGGTATTTGAAGAGAGTGACATTCGTCAATAAAATGGACAAGATGAACGTGATTGCGTTCGCCGTGGTAATCTGGACAGTTAGCGGAGTAGCTGCTAATCACGAACTTTGTCATTTCAAGGGAGATAAATATCAGTGCACTGTAGCATCTCGTGCCGAACTTTTGAAACTAGGAATGCCGCGGAGTGCTTGTCATGCACATTCATGCGACGAGTGCGTGAAAGCCTGGAGGACATTCATTACGCACAACCATGAGCTTATCGAACCGAGAAATTTCTTCGTTCAGCAGGAACCGAACCCACAAGGAGCCCTTTCATTAATGGAGTGCACAAGAGACGGTTTACACTGTGCCTGCACAGCCGATGCACCGTGCAGTGGAACGAGCGAATATTGTGCACTGGCGAGCTGTGTGAATAAATCCGTCACTACGTGCAACTGCCGCCTGACGCCAGCAGTATCTACACTGATACATGAAGCGGAAGGACTACGGATTTCGAACCCAGCGCTGATCTCTTTCACAGAGTGCGTTGGAAAACCGCGCACTAATATTTTACCTCGGCGCCGTCACCAGAGACATTTGCTGTCTGACGAAGAGGCAGTATTTCAAAGGGAAAATATCAAAGTATCATACAACGACCCAATCATCACCAGCTCACTTCCAGGAACCCTGGTGATTCGAGTTCGAGGTATGGAGCGGGTTATCACTTTAAGGAACGCTCCGTATCAGACATCATTGCCACCGGAACTACTAGAGCTTTCTGCGGAACTAACTTTGATTTTCGTTACCACGGATGGAAAAACCCTAAGGGGTGCTTTGCAAATCGTAGGTAGAACAACGTGTAGACCCCTACAGTGCATACTGTGTCGTGAGATGCTACGACAGCTAAAGTGTTTACCCCACGCAGTCACTTATGTAGTGTATATTGTGCTAGTTTTAATTTCAGCGGTAACCTTTCTATATGCCAGGAAAGTAGTAATTAGCATCTGGAAGCTGTTGTGTGGAGTCGGAATAATTCTTTGGAAGTCATATAGATTCCTCAGAGGAACAACGTTTGTGGCAGTAAAGACAGGAGCCCTAACAGGAAATGTTTTACGTAACGGAGTAAATCAGATGCACGAATATTTGGAGAGGCAAGTTGCCCGTCCAGCGGCGCAACCGCCTTTACACGGACTGGTACTTTTGAGCTTATTTCTGTTGGTAAACGGAACTTCCGCGGAATGTAACGCACATTCGATTGTTGCATCAAAGGTGAAGGAGTGCACGGACTCAGAGGTAGAGCACAACTGCCGTCTAACTACTAATGCGCAGGTAACCCTAATGAATTTGGGGCATGAACAATGCATATGGTTTACGGACCAGGAAAATGACCATACACTTTTTTCCTTGAAAGTAACCTACCAGCAGGCAAACTGTATCTGGCACACGACGAGAGACTATTTTACGCACGTGACTACAATGCGTTATCTCAGCCAATTGGTTTGTGCAAATCACGAGACTTGCAATTGGGGAAAAGGATGTGTGCGATCAAAACAATTTGACGCACTGACAAAACAATCGCTAGACTGGCCCGGCATCACAGGCTGTCAGCCGTCCGACAGTGGGTCCACGTCATGCTGGATCATTGACTCGCAACATTGCCATTTCTTTCGAATATGGCTGGAAGCAGATTTCCTGCGAGCATACGACGTACGCAGAATAGTATCGATGCAGTGTAGTTATCAGCTACTAATTCAACAGCACAACAACGACACCGTAGAGACTCTGACGGTTAAGAACCAAGCCACGACCTCTACGGGCATCACAGTGCAAGTAGTCGGATCACTGGACCAGCCTACACAAATCGTGAACACCCATCTGATCTCTCGAGTGGGAAACCCTCAAGAGAGTTATATTGAAAGGGCAAGCTTACCTTCACGACCGATGAAAGGACATATCGGCGATACGCAGAGCAACGAATCGATGTCGAAAAATTTTATCTTCGACGAAAGCATGTTTTCTTGTAGCTATTATGAGGACTCTATGAAATGCCACCGACAACAGTCGTATTTACTGAGTATGATAGAACAAAAAAGAGCGCCTTACCAATGGCATCAGCATGGCATCAACTGAAGGTTGACGGAAATGGCCAACTTGTTTCGGAACTGTTACACTCAGCCCCTATAGTGGTAAATCTTCAATTCCAGAAGTACAAGTACTCGATCGAAACCAGAACTGTCTGCCCAAAATTCACGGAGGCAGAAATCAAGGTAACAGGCTGTTTTGCATGCGAGCCCTTGGCTACGGTAGAGATCGAAGCTTTCTCATCGTGCGCAGCCGGGATTGTGGACGTTCACTTCGAAAAACTCACGGTGCACACTCGATCGGTAAAACTACAGACGGAAAGACGAACGATCAAGATAAATCTAAAGACGGACGCTAAGTGCCACAGCGAAAAACTCTGCTTAAAGGCCCGAACCGTTACCGCTTGTACCACTTTAGACTTTTGCTTAGAACAACCTTCAGTTCAGCTGACTTATCCTAATATCTCCAGCGCATACTGGCAACCAGCAGGCCCACCCGAATGGAGCAGTGGGCTACTGTTCAACGCCTTCGGCACTTCCCTGTTCGGAGCTTTCAAAATAATCGCAGCCGGAGCCGCTGCGGTAATAATAATTTTGTTTATCGCTTCGTCGGTCATCACTTGCTGCAGGCGGTAAATGTTACCGGGAACTATTCCTCGGCGTAATGGTACGGCACCCTTATGAACTGAACGTGGAGATGGTGTTAGCCTACATCACTCCCGTCTGGGAGGCTGATCTCCAAAGGAACTCTGAGAAACTAGCTGAGTGCTTAAGAGATGGGAACGCCCAAAACCGAAACCATATCGCCCAACGGAGGCGCGTACCCGAGCAAATATTGTGTGTCGCCGAGAAGACGGCGGCTGAAGAAATCTGTCACTATCGGAAAGAATTCATATATATATATATATATATACAGTGCATATGTTATCTGTCAATGTCAAACTTAGAATTAGATTCGGTGGAGGAATTTAATATTTATTGAACATTGTTATAATAATCTTACTCGTAGTTTTATGCTTATTGTATGTGCTTATAATTACATTATGTATCATATATGCGCATAAGTTTTCGCAAATGATTGTAATTCATCGCATGTTGAAATGAGCGAAAACGAGCAGCCTTGCAAGAGAGGAAGGAATCCACAGCACCTAACTTTGGGGGACAAAGCTCTTCAACCCTATGGGAGAGGGAGATAATGTTACCCGTATGTCCTCCGGAATATCGTGTAACATTGGAGGACCACGATTTCGTAGGTATGAATTTCGGAAAGGGGGCCTACAAATTAGTAAGTGTGGGAAAGCAATATATTCACCAAATAATTCCTACGGTATCGCATAGTACGAGGAAATAGTTAAACGAGGAAGAGTAGTTACCAAGTAAACAATTTAGAGAGCGCGGGAATTGGGAAAGAAAATCCGAGAAGCATAATGTGGACAGGCGTTCTAAGAGGATAATTATAATACCTATTTCATAATTTTTCTAAGACCTGGCTGAGCAGATTTCTTTCTTGAGGAGGAAATTCCTTTTTTTTTTCATCATTCTTTTGAATTGTTTTTTTTATTTTATTTTGTGTTCCCCGAGCTCTCCGGAAATTCCAGTAAGAATACGCACGAAACACACCCCTAGGTTAGTAAAGAGAAAACTCGGAGGTTTTAGCAAGCAACGCTACGAGAATGAAATGCTCGCAATCACAGGTGGGGGCCAATTTACTGGACCTTTCGCTATTAACGAAGTCACGTTTTACGCACGCTAGCGGGCAACGAACAGGGCATATTTCTCGTAGTGGGCGTAACTGGTTGACACCAACAGAAAGAGTCATACAGGAAGCGTACGTGAAAATTCTAAGGCAGCGCGGACATCCCGCGGAGCAGTTGACAAGATAGAGGAATATTCATCTTCAAGAAAACTCGATGTTCTCAAGCCTTTGCCAACGAATCGGAGGGATTCCCATACAGGGATGTAAACCAATGCCGAAGCGAGGAAAAGCGGCCCAACCAATAAGGGGAGAACCATTTGGGTAGGACAGGAACACCCCGAACCGCTTAAACATAGACGAGAGAAAAAGTTTTTTTTTAGGGGGTTCTTCAGATAGAATTTGGAGAGAACACGGAATGGAAGGATGACTGGAGATTCGGGGTGAACGCATGAAAAAGGTTTGACAGTCTAATCGAGGATAAGATATCAGTTCTATATTCCGGGCGATCGAGAGGAGAGAGAGATGCGGTCCACTGGCATAGCTGAGAAGGACGTTTTCGCAGTTCGAGGATGTTGACACGATAGAACAATCTTTCAAGAGGCGTAAAGGGACTCACGATTATGGCAGCGAGGGCAAGATATACAATTTTATAGCTGAGCGAAAGAGAGACACGATAGAACTTGCTATCATAGAAGTTTTAGCGACAACAGAGGTACTCGTACAAAAAACCAAACGACAGGAGGAGAGAAGAAGCAGTGTGCATCCAGCAGGATCGGATGAGGTCCCAACCATAGACTTTATACCTATAGGTAATACCGGACGACAACGAATGTGATGAAAAGAAAATAATTTGGTGAGAAAAATTTCATAATTCCCAATATCTCGTTAGCATGATCATGATTTTGTCTCCTATACATCCTCGGTAGAAAAGATAATTTTAATCTCTTGCAAGTGCTGAATAACATAATGTGTCTTATATTTTGCGGAAGGTGAACTTTAAAATATGATTGCGAATATCAAAAAGCATAATGAACTTAAAATATATTTTGGTTTAAATTAATAGAAATCTCCACCGATCAGTGTAATAGATTTTAAGGAAACACAAATGAAAATAAATTCTGTATTTTATAATGAAATTTACCCGAGTTTCTCAAATCTTTGAAAATTCAAAATAAGTGAATCTTTGTTTATTTTAACCTGAATAATTAAGTAGAACAATCGTAAAGTTTTGGTAGAGTAACAACTCCAAGATTTTAAGAAGAAAATAACTTTTAACATTTAGCAAACCCAGTCGCAGGAAAATAAAAGGTCCAAATCTGACATGAGTTTATTAAATTTCAAGCGGCATATGGAGGAATATGGGTTTCCCATGTTCTCCCATATGAAACACAACGCAATGCACCCGTCAACCCTGAACTTGGAGACCCTCCATTAGGGAACCCAACTTCACGGTAGACACCCATAGGCGGAAGATAATAGAGAGTAAAGAGTTACGAAAATTAACGGCCTTCTTAATAATTAATCCCACTGCAGCGAATAGGACGCAGCAGATGGTTCGCCCTCACATCGAGTAGGGGGTGGTAATATCCCGCTCTACGGTGATTTAATATTCACGTTTTCTGAGGAAATGGCAATTCGGAAATAGTTGAATATGGTATGTTTCTGAAGAAGAACTATTGTTCTCGTACGTCTACAATGTACTTGCGAAGACGTATTTTCCATTAGCATCCGTGACATCAAAAACTCGCCTCCACAGTGGAGCAGTGTTCTATGCGCTGGCATGTGACCATTCATCCGAAATGGGTCCGGGTTCGAATCCCGGGTGAGGCAAGGATGTGTGTTTGAGTTACAGCACTGGCTTTCTCCCTTCCCTACAACCAGTGGCCCTAAATTAGGGACGGGCCTTATAGCTCATCGAATTGCACACTGTGGTTGTTAAACTTTCAATAAAAAAAAAAAAGCTGCAAAACCTTTTAGTTCAGTGTAAAATCATTTATATAAGGATTGTCCTCGGTTTTTCTTTTTTGCATATCCAAGAATTAAAAATGTTTCCAGTTGGTTTCGAACTAAAGTATAAAATTCAATCAGGCCAAGGATCATAAACATTCTTCTTAATAGCAAAAACAGATGTATTTACTCAAAATTTTAAATTGTTGTTTTTTAAAATTACAGAAATTATATTCGAGTATGTTTTGAACATTGGATATCTTCATCACGCTCATCTAAAAGCAAATAATTGCGTACTATACACTATATTGATAAAAATCGCCGGGCATCTAGAAGAGAAACGCAACATAGCATTTATTGACATACATTATTTACGCTCTCTGGGTACTGATATGTTTAAAAGAATTAAATTGGGTTTTAATGATGATATCATTGACATTCATAACGAGATTCATGAATATGATACGAGATATAGGCATATGTTACAGCCATGACTCCCGAAAAATCAAATAGAACTCAGCATTGGATATCAAGGGCCAAAATTCTGGAATGACTTGCCCAAGGAAATTCCTAATATTAATACCTACAGCTTATTTAAGAAAAGAATCACTATTTCCTCACTTACTCACTAACATTGTATTAAAAAACAAGGGATTGGTTGGACCAGTGAGTCGGGAATGAAAGTAAAATGGGATGGGGGAGAAATTACTCATAAGACAGAATGGATGAAATATGGCCTTACCATTTCGACTGCATACGCTAGGGTTTTATCGAATTAAAAGTTGATAAAGATGTCCACATTATTTAAAAAATATGAAATGCAAATGTTGATTTTTTTTAAATATAATTTCACACTACTTATTGTTCCCTATAAATACAAGGTTTGTCCGGAAAGTAATGAGACCACTTTTCCTGGGCCAATCAGAAGGGCCTGAGGGCGGAGTCTCCGGGCGGGACGGGTGGCGGGGTATGTTAGGTAAACAATCGATGTCTCGTCAGTTGGCTCTGAGCTTTTACAGAGTGAGGACCGCTTGCGAAGTGGACAGCTGTATGAGCGTCACGTAACGGTCAAAATGCAGAAGAGTGTCGAACAGCGATACGCGGTAAAGTTTTGTGTTAAACTTGAAACATCCGCGACCGAGACGCTTGCTATGATACAGACAGCCTACGGGAAGGATGCTTTATCGAAAGCAGAAGTGTTTCTGTGGCACAAAACGTTCACAGAGGGAAGAGAGAGCGTCGAGGATGAGCCACGCCCAGGGCGCCCTTCAACGTCTCACACTTCGGCCAATGTGGAAAAGGTGAAAGCGGTTTTGGACTCCGACCGACGTCTGAGTGTTAGATTGGTAGCAGAGCACGTGGGACTCGCGAAATCCATTGTGCATGAAATCATCACGCAAGGATTGCAGATGCGGAAAGTTTGCGCCAAATCGGTTCCTAAGGTTTTGACCGATGAACAGAGGAACAAACCGTGTGTCGATTTCTCGTGAGTTTGTGAACCGTGTGAGGAGTGAACCTGGTTTTTTGGAGAAAATAACAACAGGTGATGAAACTTGGGTGTTTGAGTACGATCCGGAGAAGAAAAGACAGAGCTCAGAGTGGCAATCCCGAGTCTCCTCGACCAAAGAACGCTCGAATGTGCAAATCGAAGAATCGATGCTCATTGTCTTCTTTGACTGTAAAAGTGTTTTGTCCATAAGGAGTTCGTACCACCCGGACAAACGGTCAACGCTGCATTTTACGTGGAAGTGCTTCAACGGCTAAAGAACAGAGTTGCGCGCGTCCGCCCGGAGTTCACCAACACTTGGGTTCTTCACCACGATAATGCGCCGAGCCATACGTCGCTGAGAGTGAGAGAGTTTCTGGCGAAACACAAAGTGGCAACGCTGCCCCAAACTCCCTACCGCCCGGACTTGGCCCCAGCTGACTTCTTTTTGTTTCCCCGGCTCAAATTCAGCCTGAAAGGACACCATTTTAGGACTGTTACAAACGTGCAAACTGCCGCGACGAGTGCTTTGAAAGCGATCCCTCTCCCCGACTTCCAGGCAAGCTACGCGGCCTGGCATAACCGCTGGCAGCTGTGTATTGATGTTCAAAGATGTTATTTTGAGGAATTTTAATGTTATGGAAGTATAACTTCAATTAAACATCTGTTATTGAATGAGTCTCATTACCGGACAGACATTGTATTGCTTTCAACACACTGGGCATCGTTACCATGCATTTACTACTAGCTACTAATATATGTAACTAACAATATGCTCTTTTGCCGCCCCGGTGGCGCAGTGGTCTAAGCGATGGCCTCTGATCATTCGTCCGTAAGGGGTCCGGGTTCGAATCCCGGTGAGGCATGGATGTTGTGTTTGTCTTACGACACTGGCTCTCTCCCTTCCCTGGAACCAGTGACCCTAAATTAGGGACGGGCGACTGCTTATAGCCCATTGAGTTGCTCACGGTGGTCGTTAAACCTCCAATAAAAAAAAACAATATGCTCAATTGATGTTACGTATTTTATTTCTTAACTTGTGCTTTTTTCGAAGGAAGATCGGGACTTGTCAGGTCATTTTGGCCTTTTTTTCTGATCTCCCTAGCTGTTATACAAGTGTATCTATTAATTTGTTACTTCTTATGATAATTTTGTATGTGTATAATAACAGCTAAGCTAATAAATTGAATTGAATTGAGAAGTTAAAACTATTTACAGTCTAGCAGGAAAAAGTCTTCGTATTTAAGTTTGAGTGATAGTTAACATTCCTTGGTTAGTTTGGACAGCGCGATAAAATGGAAATGTTTAAATGTATTCTCTGTTCTGTACTCAGTTATTAAAGAAGAAAAAAACGCGCAAATCTGTCGACATCCACTTTACATAGAGGTCTTGATTTTCTGTTTATTACATAACCACTAGTCAATCAGCATGGCTTGAAAGATAATGCAATGCATGTATCACTTCGGAATAAAGAGCCTTCACATTTAGACAGGTCGCCGGCATGCTACTTCGACGGATGAAACGCCCTGTTCAGCAGATCCTCGTTGTGAAAGGCGCCTTTAGTGGCAGGGTTCCCTCAGCACGCAATCAATGCAAACGATAGTGGTTGTTTCCTCCCACTCTAATGTTCCGTGCAATCACTGTCGTGACGAATGGATCTTCTGCGAAAAATGAACCCACTCTAACTGGCTTAAAGGCATGGAATTCAACTTGAAATTCAACGGGGTAACAATGAACCCACCATCCCTCATCGTACTTGAACTTGAGGAGTTCAAAAACTCTCTCTTAAGTTTTATTTCCTGATTAACATGGCATAGGGGCATTATTTGTATCGTTATGCAAAAAAAAAAAAAAAAACCCCAAAAAACTGATACATGTATTGATTATTCTTGAAGAAATCAATACCTTATGCTGAAACAGTGAAACAGTAAAAAAGCAAAGCATTATAGGATTCGTGTACTCAGTGACGTACCCAGTGGGGGAGGGAGGGGGTTGCAAAGGGCCATATGCACCCCCAAAATAATTTTGTCTAGTATCACTGAGTGGCCACTTTAATATAACCACCCCCTCAGTACATTGTTGGGCCACCTTTTGCCTTTAATACTGCGTCGATTCTTCGTGGCATGAACTCCACGAGATGTTGATAAATGGTTTGTGGAATCTGAGACCATGCTTGATCAATAGCACTTTCCAGGAGTGTGAGATTGCAGGGTTGTGGATCCAGCTGTCTGATGGCTCGTTCAACTTCATCCCACAAATTCTCAAAGGGGTTGAAGATCTGGAGATTGTGGGGGCCACGTAAGCAAAGTAAACTCACCGGCATGTTCCTGAAACCAATCCTACAATACGAGCACTATGGCAGGACGCATTATCTTGTTGAAAGTAGCCATCGCCATTGGGATAAACCATCCACATGATAGGATGCACTTGGTCCGCAACGATGTTTAGATATGATGTGCTAGTCAGACGTTGATCAACACGAATTAAAGGGCCCAAAGCATGCCAGGAAAACCTTCCCCAAACCATAACGTTGCCTCCACCAGCTTGAAGGTTTGCAGCAATGCATTTGGGGTCCATGCTTTCGTGCTGTTTCCGCCAAATTCTCACTCGGCCATCGGCATGGTGCAACTGAAAACGTGATTCATCGGACCACATAATTTATTTCTAATTATCGACTGTCCAATCCCTGTGCTCCTGTGTGAAATGGAGACGTTTTCTCTTGTTACCTGCAGACAGCAAAGGTGTTCGAACAGGCTTTCGGTTGCCATATCCCATCCGATGCAGTGTACGGCGAACAGTGCATGTAGAGATCCTTTGAGAGGATCCTTGATTAAGATGGTCAGTAATTTGCTGCACTGTTGCCCTTTTGTTGTCTGTTACTAGTCTGGACACTCTCCGTTCCGCCCGAGCAGTCACTAGTCGATGACGACCGCATGTTACACGTAGAGACCCAGTTTTTTGGCTGACAGTCCAGTCTTTAAACATTTTAACAACAGCTGCTCTGGAACATTTCGCGAATGCGGCGGTTTCGGTGATATTCTCTCCATGGCTCCAAGCTCCAACACTCATCCCACGTTGAAAGTCCATCAAATCGCATTTTTTACCCATCTCGTCACCCAAAAATCACTTCTACTACTGTCGCAAGCACTAAGCTTTCCCTTTTCATACTAGCCTTGCCCTCTGGCGGCAATAGCGTGCAGCCATAGCTCATTTGCTTAAAACTGTCAGGTGGTCATACTAAAGTGGCCACTCAAATTGATAAAAATTGTCGGTCACGTTATTTTGCTTGTGTCGCCTATCTGGTCTTCCTTAAATTGCCCTTAGTTACTTCTTTATTTGGAATGGTCAGACGAGGTCACATATGCCTATTGATGTTAATGCCTATCCCCTCCGTGCGCATTTCCCACTCGTATGCCACCAAAGAAAGAACAGAGCGAATTGGTGTTGTATGTTGTAGTGGTCAGGGAGTCAGTCTAATGAATGGTGGAGGCTGGGGTCTGGGGGAGGGAGGGGCTAAGCCTTTTATCTTCAGTACATACCACAGCAGGAAAACAAAAACGTAGAATGAACGTTATACTTTGTAATTAATAGTATTTGAGATATATAAAAATGTCTGTTTTCATGCACATTCTTTTCATCACTTTAGGAAGGAATGATATCGTGGCTACACTGATGAAACCAAGAATGTGAGAATTTTTCGATTATTGACTTTACATGATATAAAATTTTATCACTGATGCATAATACAGATGCAACTTGATGTAAATGTTATGCATACTGCTTGAACAGTCTGATGTAGTTGCAGAAGTGTTCTTTGATAAAATTTAATTCTTAAATAGCGATAATGCAAACTACAAAATTTTGCATTCGTGGTTTTGACATTGCGGCGACGACGTGCACCCCCCAAAATTAATTTCTGGGTACGCCATTGTATGAACAACCCCCTCCCCGGCTGGACCACACAACCAACCAATGCTCCATTAAACATAAAATCAGGCTGTAAACTTATGAAAAGATCGGTTAGTTATTATTTTTAAACGAAATCGTTTCTTACTGAGCGATTTAAAATGATTGGCTCTAGAAGAAATCGGTAAAAACGCAGTACAGGTCACCTGGAGTAATTTCAAAGGTTCTGCAGTTCCATTTGAAATAATCATTCTGCGTACGATTTACAGGTCCTAGAGCTTCTCACGGTGTGGTCATTAAGGCTCTACGAGACCCGCCATCTTGTATTGCTGCCTTCTCTTGTTAACCAACGGGCAAGCGTATTTCACAAATTGCTCGGGTAATTTTGCACATTTTGGAACACCGTTTGCGGCTAACGCAAGATATATGATAAATAAAGAGTTCCCTGGTTTCAGAATTTTTATTGACCTTTCCCTTCATTTTTTATCTGCAGCGAAAGTCGTACCAAGGCGTCTTCCATAGTTTTATTAATTAATAAAAAATACTTAAAGAGTCCAAAATGAAAATCTGAAACCAGGGAACTCTTTAAATATCATATATCTTGCGTTAGCCACAAACGGTGTTCCAAAAATGTGCAAAATTGCCCGAGCAATTTGTGAAATACGCTTGCCCATTGGTTAACAAGAGAAGGCACAATACAAGATGGCGGGTCTCGCAGAGCCTTAACTCCCCCACCCCTATGAATTTTTTTGTTTATTTGTTTGAGGGTTTAACGACCACCGTGAGCAATTCAATGGGGTATAAGCAGTCGCCTGTCCCTAATTTAGAGCCACTGGCTCCAGGGAATGGAGAGAGCCAATGACGTAAGACAAACACAACATCCATGCCCCTCCATGATTCGAATCCGGGCACATCTCATACGAATGATCACAAGCCAGCGTTTAGACTACTGCGGGAAAAAAAATGATCAAATATTCGGAATACGATTTGGAAAACTGTGTCATATAAGGTACGATTGTAAATGAAATCTACCGAGTAACGTTTATTGATGTTTAATAAAATCAGCCTCTTAATAAAGGTAACAAATTCAGTTGGGTAACGACCACCGTGAGCAATTCGATGGGGTATAAGCAGTCGCCTGTCCCTAATTCAGAGCCACTGGTTCCAGGGAATAGAGAGAGCCAATGCCGTAAGACAAACACAACTCCATGCCTCTCCATGATTCGAATCCGGGCACATCTCATACGAATGATCACAAGCCAGCGTTTAGACTACTGCGGAAAAAAAAAATGATCAAATATTCGGAATACGATTTTTTTTTTATTGGAGGTTTAACGACCACCGTGAGCAACTCAATGGGCTATAAGCAGTCGCCCGTCCCTAATTTAGGGTCACTGGTTCCAGGGAAGGAGCCAGTGCCGTAAGACAAACACAACATCCATGCCTCACCGGGATTCGAACCCGGACCCCTTTCGGACGAATGATCAGAGACCATTGCCTTAGACCACTGCGCCACCGGGGCGGCGAATACGATTTGGAAAACTGTGTCATATAAGGTACGATTGTAAATGAAATCTCCCGAGTAACGTTTTTGGATGTTTAATAAAATCAGCCTCTTAATAAAGGTAACAAATTCAGTTGGGTTAGCGCAAAATTTAAAACTTAAAATTGATCAGTAGGCTGTGATCGGAAACGCAACCTGAAGAAAAAAATATGAAACACCTTTTTTTTTATTATTATTATTGATAGCAACCAGTTTGTATTGCCGGCAAAATGAATTATGGTCTCGAAAGGGCGGGAACAGTTCAAGTCTGGTTTATTGATCAAAGTAAAAAAAATTATTGCTGCATATGATGCGTTATAAGTTGAACATTAAAAATAACAAGGAAAGGCAATCAGAAGATGTAATAATCATTCAAAACCCTCGGACACGCCAGTTTGTTTGCCATAGTTAACGCGAAAACCTCAAATATGTATATTTTATTATAGTGCTGACAATGAAAATGTAAACTACCGCTCTTATCTATTTCCAACAGATTAAACCCTCTGATACAGTGATTACGTCAGCAGTTCAGATCTGGAGTGCCATTAGGGGTGCTAAATAATGTACGGGTACATACTATACGCAGTATACATTCAGTAGACAACCCATTAGAGACAGGGCATGATGGGCAGTTGATATGGGCATAACCTGCGCAGAGTGGAACAGACCGAAACCTATTAGGTAGGTATCTCTAATGTTTTGTTCATTGTGTGTACATAGTCTTAAAGAAGTGTATTTCGAAAATCTTAACACATTTTTGTCTGTGACCCAATGTACGTACTTCGGTTTTGTTTTGTCTCTCGCACTATTTCACACACTCCAAAATACGCCCCACAAGGTAACCTTCCCTGATTCCAATTTCTAATGATATCACATAATATACATCGATGAGCCCTTACATTATGACCACCCCCAGCCTAGAGAAATGAACGCGCCTGAAGACCGAACGCTGGCCCAAGTGAAGTTCACAGAGCAGTATATATACAACCCGAGGGCCGGCTTTCGGTTAGTAGAGTGTTCGGAGTCAGAGTGGGAAAAGCTGCCGATTTATCGGAGTTTGATAAAGGACAAATTGTGGTGGTACGGTGTCCCGGAACTACGATCTCGGAAACAGCGAGGCTTGTGGGTCGTTCACGCACCACTAGGTATTAAAATTGGCGCACAAAACGACGAACCGTCGTCCAGCCGTATGTCGTCCGCAGCTTATTGATGCCAGAGGGGAGAGCTGACTCTCGCGCATTGTTCACACCGACCAAACGGACACAGTGCGAGAAATCACCCACAGCTACAACAGTGGTGATCAGGGCAATGTGTCCAAGCACACAATTCATCGCAGCTTTCTGCGCATGGGCCTGCGTAGCCGAAGACAAAGCCGGGTAGCCATGCTTACTGCACGTCATCGCCAACAGGGCATGAAATGGGCACAAGATCATCGAGATTGGACCGTGGATGATAGGAAGGAAGTGGCCTGGTCTGACGAATCAAGATTCCTGGAACATCACGTAGACGGCCGAGCTCGGATACGCCGATTACCAATGGAGGCTATGGCACCTGCACGCACTGTTAGGCGGAAACAGGCCAGCGGCGGCGGTGTTATGTTGTGGGCGATGTTTTCTTGGGTCACTTTAGGCCCCCATTGTTCCAAAAGCACAATCCTCGGACAGCTGTCAGGTATCTGAACATCGCTGAGGACCAAGTTCATCCATTCACGGCAACTGTGTTCCCTGCTGGTGATCACCATTACCAACAAGATAATGCACCATGCCACACCGCAAGAATCGTCGAGGAGTGGTTCCAGGAACATGCTGGTGATTTTTTGTTAATGCCTTGGCATTCAAATTCACCCAATCGAACATTTGTGGTTCGACTTGGAAAGGTGGGTTCGCGCTAAATCACCACCACCACCACCACCACCCCGAAATGTACGGAAATTGGAGGACCTGCTGTTGACATTATGGTACTAGATACCCCAGGAAACCTATCGCCACCTCATCGAATCGATTAATCGCAGAGTGGCCGCTGTTTCGCGAGCTAAAGGGTGTTCTACAGCTTATTAGGTAAGTGGTCACAATATAACGGCTCATCGGTGTACATGTAGGGGATAAACATTACAGATACCGACTTAATAGCGTGTTAGCCCTCCTCTAGCGCGAATGACAGCCTAGGCATCGATTACACCACATGCTGGAGGGTTTCCGGAGGTGATTCCAGCCATGCCTGTTGCAGCATTGTCCACAACTCCGCCCGACGCTTCTGCCCAGGATCCATTAATCTATCGATATGCACCACGGCATCCCACAGAGCTCCCATAGGGTTTTAATCCGGGGACCCTGGCGACCACTGGATGGTTCCAAACTCAGAGGACTGTACCTCGAGCCTTGCCTGGGTGGTTACGTCCCGGTGGTTGAGGCCCTGGAAGCGTGTAGGTGGTCAGCTAGCACATGCTGGTAGCGCGCAGAGGTTAAGGACCTCTGCAGACACACTAAGGGGGCAGGAGAAAACTCCCCGAAAACATCTCTGAGACACCAATTCCTTGAACAGAGCCGACCTGACACGACGCCACGCCCGCACCCTTCCGTCAGCTCGGTACAAATTGAAACGGGATTCGTCTGACCACACGATGCGGCGCTCCTCTGAAGAGGTCCAGTCTTGATGTTCCCGGCACCAGGGGAGGCGTAATGTCCGATGACGAACAGTCAATAGTGGCACACGAGTAAGGCGTTGGCTCATGTAGGCCGTTGTACGCGGCGTGCTCCGTACCGTTCCTCGCTGACGCTGCTTGTACCTCCGACATTTAACCCGGATATGATTTGCGCCGTCGATTCCAAACGGTCGGTCTGTGCGAGCCTGGATAGTCGACGTCGACTCCGGTCACCAATGGCGTGTGATTGGCCAACGCTTGCTTGCTCTCTGGGCACTGGTACGTCCGTCGATGGTATACTTACGGTACACCCTTGGTACGGTTGGCTCGGGAGGTGGGGGATAGCAGACCCTAGGGTTGGGCGACTGAATGGACTCATCTGTCTTGAGCCGACAATGCATCCACTATTACAGTCGCTCAGATCACCACGTTTACCCATGTTCGTCGATTAGAGTACACTGTTCTCCGCGCGGGGGGATGTCCATGTCAACTGCCAATCACCCCTATCTCTAATGTTTTGTCTACTGAATGTATATACATATATATCTTCTGCATCTTCCCCTTTTTTTTTTTTTTTTTTTTTTTTTTTTTTTGATTGGAGTTTTAACGACCACCGTGAGCAACTCAATGGGCTATAAGCAGTCGCCCGTCCCTAATTTAGGGTCACTGGTTCCAGGGAAGGGAGAGAGCCAGTACCGTAAGACAAACACAACATCCATGCCTGACCGGGATTCGAACCCGGACCCCTTACGGACGAATGATCAGAGGCCAGCGCCTTAGACCACTGCGCCACCGGGGCGGCCATCTTCCCCTTCTCTCCTATGTTCGAAATATTGATTCGTTTTCAACCGCCGAAGTTCCGCGGCTTGTCATAACAGATAGTTAATATTGCGCCCTGATGAAACGTGGGGGTGGGGGTGGGGGAGAAAAGTTCAGTGCTGAATTGCTAAATGTGTGCTATGGTGCTTTAAATTCAAACATCGAACTTGACAAACGGTTCCGTCGAAAAGTCGTAAATTTTAGCAAACCGTTCGCGCTAACGGACCGAACCGATTACATATTACCCCTGAACGTAAGACAAACGAGCTACGAGGCAAAGAACTCTCTCGTTCTGGACTCGAACCCGGGTCCACTCGGACGAAAACGGTCAGGAGTCAGGAACCAGCGCTTTGACCACTGTGCCACCGGGTTGGCAAACAACATAAATCGTCGTGTTCATAGTCACTATCCAGGCCACAAAAGTGTTTAGCTAATCGCATTATAGCAACCCGTCACGGCTTCGCACGGTAGCAATTTAGAAATTATAGCCAATCTAAAGAGAGACGATTATTACGTTCAACAAGCGACTTTTGTCTGTCTCTTTGTAAAGCCATTCTTTGTCTGTCATTTGCCAATCGAGATTCTGCTTCTTGGAAAGTTTCATTATGACGGGATAAACAAACTCTTTTAGCGTCCTATGTACTACGACCTATATTCGATTTTCGTCTCGGCATACTATTAATAGAATATTTAAATTTTAATTAAAGACCTACTCAAAGAAATACATACGTGTGGACGAAAACAACTACGCATTTAGTCTGTGCAAGCGCCGATAAACCAATTCTCTTTCAGCGTCCGATGTAACCACGCATTTAGTCTGTGGCCCTACATGCTGTCAGACCGGCCGCCGCGCACGCGCCTCCTTTTTTTCCCTAACGGCCGCCGCGCATGCGCCTCCTTTTTTTCGTAACGGCCGGCATGCGCCTCCTATTTTTTCCTAACGGCCGCCGCGCATGCGCCTTGAATCGTTGTTGAGGTAGTGGAAGCCACGAAAGAATGGGAACAGTGGTTTTTTTCTTTGTCTTGTCACTAAAATCTTTACTGCTCGGCTCCCTTTTGTCATAGATTAATGTTTCACACACCTAAACCTTCCTCGACAAATGCTCTATGGAATGGTGAAAACCGCATCAAAATCCGTCCCGCGATTCTCAAGATCAGCCCGAACAAACAGACAGGCGCCTACCGGGGACTTTATTTTATACTATGTATATAAGAAGATAAGGTATAATAATGAATCGCATATAGGGTATGAAATCCGTTTATTTTTGTGGTGTAGTCAGCACAAATATTCGCCAAGCTTTCGCACTCCACTAAGAGGGGTTTTCAAGGCAATAGTAGACACAAAATGCAAAGAATTGGAACATGTAAAGAACGAAGATGATTTTTTGAAAATAACGCGGGTGACATCACGAGCATATTACATGAAATTTTATCCCGTAATTATACAGTGCGCCGTGATGTGTTTCCATCTTTTAATAACGCATGCCAAACCATTGGTAGTTCAGTAGAGACTATATCATTGCATGCCACTTTACTGGATAGAATTTCCACTGTTTCCCTGATGACAGTCTCTTTGAAATTTGTGTAAGGGGCAATTCTTCTTATTATTCCATACAGCAGCTGCCGAGCAATGCATGACTTCTCTGGCGAGGGCTGTATTCTGCATGTCCTGGTTCACACTACGTACGTGTTCTTTACATCTAGTGTCCAAGGATCGCATAGGGATTCCTATATATATCTTTTCCGTGTTGTCAGGATATACCAACGGTATAGTGTGTACACCAGCCTTTTCTTTCTTACACTATCTCTCCTTGCAACTTGATATTAAATGTGATAACGGGGTCGGGGACTTCATTGCTATTAATATGCTGTATTTGCGTCATAAATTATTTAGCGAATATGTAACGTCTGGGATATATGTGATGGATCCTGCGTATCTCATTGTCCTACTAGGCGATTTTGCTAATGCTGATTTCATACGATTTCTCACAGTCCTATGTACTCTGTCTATGTCATCCTTCTTATATCCAGCCTTTACGGATTTCATACGCTATATGCGTTTCATTATTATTCAACTCTGGTGTATTTAAAATAAAGAAGATAAGGTGTTACGTCTACAAAGGGTCAGACTGACAGAGTTACTCTGCCAACCCGCACCTATGTTTCGAAAGACGTTTTAATAAAAGCAATACTACGAAAAACGGCTAAAGCAATTAATTGAATCAAGACTCTGATCGAAAAGAGGAGTAAGTTTCTACCTAGAAGTAAGACAGGATCAGAGCTCCGGTTGAGGCATGTGTGCTATGTTTTATCCATGGCGTTGGGCCTGTCCTTTCCCTGGAAACGGTGGCGCTTAATTAGGGACCGGAGGCTACCTAAAGCCCTAAGAGTTGCTCATGCTGGTCGTTAACCTACCCCCTCCCCCTCTTCCTGAAAAAAATCTGATTGAAACTTAAACTCAGTTGGAAACAGTAAAATAATAAGGTGAGTCGCATAAATATAGAGACAGCCGACTTTACGCCGTGAACGCAATGCGAATATAGGTAGGAAGCTGAAGTGGTACCTAATTAGACATAACCCTACAACAAACGTTTCGATCCGTCCAGATGGCCGGATTGTGTGAAAAGAACACCACAAAGTGAAATAGTGTAATTTTAGGTGCCTGATAAACATAAATACAACTATGTAAAGTAGCCATATGCAAATGAGATGTACATATCAGCATGTTGTACGTACGCGCATGGGCCGCAATTTGGCCCAGCCTACAAAAGACAGCGGACATGCCGTCAGACATCCATTTGCTGAAATGCCACGCAACAGTCATCTTTCTGGTGAGGAGGTGCAGAAGATTTGGAGACTCAGAGCAAATGGATTGCCTGTAGCAAAAATTTGTAAAGCCATGGGAAGGAGTAGGGCAGTCATTTATAAGTCTTTATCAAAACGCGGGGCGTTAACTGCCAGAAAACAGCCTGGAAGGCCTCGAACAACAACCAAACGAGATGATCGTGCCATCTTGCGTTTAGTTTCACCCCAAATGTTATCACTACGTCAAGTTTCTCGGACTGTTGATGTCACCTTCTCAAAGGACACAGTTCATCGACGAATCAAGGAAAGTCGCAACATTGTGCTCCGTAAAATGCGCCGTCTACCACACCTCACGCGACTCCACAAGGAAGCTAGATTGTTATGGGCAAGCATGCCACATGCACTAGACGGACGAGTGGATCACAACTATTTTCTCCTATGAGAAAAAGTTCAACCTGTAATGCCCTGACGGTTGTAACTGCTATTGGCATGATTTACGACGCGAGCCATGTACCTTCTTCGGCAGACAGAAAGGAGGGGGATCTGTGATGGTCTTGGGAGCTTTTGCGTTCAATGGGACAACGGATATCGCTTTCCTGCAAGGCAGGCAAAACTCCAAAACGTAACAGGACATACTCAGCAGCCACCTTTTACCGTTTGCCGAAACTCTAGCGGGTGTTGATTATCTGTTCCAGCAAGACAATGCCTCTATCCATCGGTCTGCATCAACGAAAAGCTGGTTTACCACTCATCATTTGACCGTAAAGGATTGGCCAGTACTCAGTCCAGCTATGAGCCCTATCGAGAACCTCTGGGGTATCATAGCTTGTGATGTGTATGCGAATGGACGGCAGTTCTCAAGTGTGATGGAATTGAAAGAGCAGTTTGAACTAAGCTGGTACGTATTCCGTCCAGAACACTTACATCACTTGGTGGACAGCATGCCCAATCGGGTTTTCAGTGTTATTTGAAACAACGGCTCCACTATTCGTACCGTAGGTGCTCATAACTAGCAAGGCTTTATATTTTTGAGACAGCGTATTTCTGTTTTTTTCTTGTACTTGGCGTTGAAATTGTTACGTTTCCGTTAAACTATTGTGCAGCTGCGTGTCCTATGCTAATTTTGCTATAAATATGAGGTTGTACATTTCAGCTCGTTGTTGTTTCTTTTTTATTCGATAATTTGTTCTGTCTCTACATTTGTGGGACGCACTATATTACATGATTACCATTAAGGTGTACAAATGCTTGGGCGAGTACGACCACCGTGCTGAGGTATTTCCATACGTGCCTGATGAATGTGCTACCTTGTTTCTCAGGAAGTGACCTTTTAAGTGACAAAAAGCTGCTGCTTTCAAGTACAGAATGAAAAACTCGGACTCGACAGAGTGAAGTGGAGATAGCTGTAGAGATCCGATGGAGTGTTAGAGGTCGCTTGATCCCGGAAACGCGTGGGAAGAAACGAAGAGCTACGATGCAATGAAATGGACGGTGAAAAGTGTGAAATGAACGTGTCTTGATCGGCGGCAGCGGGTGACAAGGCTGTTTCGTTTCGGATGACTGCTGAGGGCAGACAACAAGCGGAGAACGCAGACTTCAACAACAAACACTTCCTGCGTCAACACTTGAGGCAATGTGCACTCAGATGCTAAGGTCCATGAACTGCGGAGTAGAGAACAGAAATTATAAAAATGGACGATTTTATTTTCTGTTAGTGTCAAGTAGGCAAGGTCAAGATCTTCAAAGAAGCAAAGGGCTACACTATCTGCAAAGAAAGCCATGGTGAGATGGTGATCACTGCTGTCTATCCACCTGAGTGTTAATGCTATTGTTCCTGATAATTCAATTGTAACACAGATGTTTCATGGCGAGGTGGTATACGCTCTGGCTTCTGAGTTTCGAGCACGAGTAGGCTCGAACTCGAGACTCGAATGAAATGGATGCGGTACGTTAAAGGTCTCGCAGGGGCCTGGCCTAGACGAGCCTATTTTGACGTAGGAATAGGTCTAACTCCGCGGATAGTATGGGACGAATTGGAATCATTATAGCGTTAAAAATACGTGCCGCACACTAATCATGTTAGCATAATTGAAAACAGCATGGAGTCAAATTCGCGTACTGCGCAATACATCGTGCGCGTGACGCCCCCGCGCAACAATATTTCTAGGTGTACCGCCGCGTTTGACTCAGTCTATCTCCACAACCGTGAGCGCAACACGACTGTGCGTGGTATCGTTTTAAAGCTCTCGACGAGATCTATTCAAATATATGAAAAACATTTCGCAATGATTTGAACTGAACACTTTAAAAATTGTTTTCTCGTGCATCGGTGAACACATTTGACAAAATCGCGGTTTATCTGGACAACGGTGAGTGAAAAACGACGGTGCGTGGTAACGTTTTAAAGCACTCGGCGAGATCTATTCAAATATACGAAAAACATTTCGCAATGGTTTGAACTGAAGACTATAAAAATTGTTTTCTCGTGCATCGGTGAACACATTTGACAAAATCGCGGTTTACCTGGACAACGGTGAGTGAAAAACGACAGTGCGTAGTAACGTTTTAAAGCACTTGACGAGATCTATTCATATATACGAAAAACATTTCGCAATGGTTTGAACTGAACACTTTAAAAATTGTTTTCTCGTGCATCGGTGAACACATTTGGCAAAATCGTGGTTTATCTTGACAACCGTGAGTCAAAAACGACTGTGCGTGGTATCGTTTTAAAGCTCTCGACAAGATCTATTAAAATACGCGAAAAACATTTAGCAATGGTTTGAACTGAACACTTTAAAAATTGTTTTCTCGTGCATCGGTGAACACATTTGACAAAATCGCGGTTTATTAGGACAACCGTGAGTGAAAAACGACGGTGCTGGTATCGTTTTAAAGCTCTCGACGAGATCTATTCAAATATACAAAAAATATTTCGCAATGGTTTCAACTCAACACTTTAAAAATTGTTTTCTCGTGCATCGGTGAACAAGACAAAATCGCGGTTTATCTGAACAACGGTGAGTGAAAAACGACGGTGCGTGGTATCCTTTCAAAGCTCTCGACGAGATCTGCTCAAATATAAAAGGAACATGCCGCAGTGATTTAAACTAAAATTTAAAAAAACTATTTACGTGTGAACGGTTTAACATTTTCGACTATGCCGCGGAATTCGCAGAATGAACGCAAGCAAAAGTGGAGAAAATCAAAACGAGAGGCAAGAGCAAGTTATGAGGAGTGTAAGAATCCCATGAAGGCAGATCACCACGTTGGGTAATTCGTGTATTGATCTGCTTTGTGTTCGCAATGTGCGCAGCATTATTTGTAGAAATTATGTAAGCTACTTTTCATATCATAGACCTCTGTTGGCTATAACAAATTCAATAAACGCTTTGAAACCGTACTCAACTAACTGGTCTCAGCTCTCCGATCTGCAAGTCGTAGTCTTATGCTACAAACTGACGGCTCAATCAGAATTGATCCTCCTGTATTTTTTTTTCTCTTATCAGTTAAGTGAAGATTTCACTACTCTGGCTTAGTCGGTACTGGAAGGTCATTTCGCTCTTGAATAAAAGAAAACCGTAAACAATTTCAACTCACAAAACGAAGGGTGACTTGTTAAATAATAAACATGAAAGTAAATCCGCCATTAGAGACGTTGTTTAATTACAGCTGAAATGGACAAGCCGGTTGTAAAACGAGAGTCTGAAATGGGCCAGTTTGTTTCTTTAAAGGTTGCAAGAAAATTCCGTTTTAATTTCGTTGACTCTAGGGACGAAAACACGTGGCTTTTTCTAACGTAAAGAGACATCTCAGCTTAACGAAAGCGGGCAACAAAACTTCAGCTGCGATTCGTTGCCACAGCGGAGATGAAGAAGTTCGACGTATTTGTTTACACAATCTACGTCCGAACAGCTCCAGGACTGACACAATAAAGAATATAAAAAAGTACCATACTCACAATTAATGCCGGTCATCTTCAAAATACCGCCCTTCCTAATCACCACACAGTTTTCAGCGTTTCTCAAGATCCCGGAAATATTTCTGGAAGGCACTTTTAGGGATGTCCTCAAGTGGTTTTGTTTATGCATGATACTGTCATTTTAGTGCCCGTTTTATCCTGCGGAACAAGAAGATATCACAGGGCGATAAATCAGGTGAATACGGCGCATGTGGCAACAGAGTGATTTGATGGGGAACCAGGAACTGTTGGACTCATAACGCGGTATAGTGGTCTTGCGCTATCATGGAGAAAGAACTAATTTCCGGATTTCCAGGATGACGGCGACAAATACTGCTGCGTAAACGTTGTAAGAATTGCTTGTAGAATTATTGATTTACTGTTTGACCCGGTGGTATGAATTCCTTGTGAACTATATCTTTCGAACCGGGAAACGCTATCAGTATCGTCTTTGCCTTTGAGGGTTGCATGCACGTTTTCTTAGTCGATGATTGAGTGGGTATTTCTCCCTTCAGCGCTGTGGATCATAACGCAGGTACCATGTGTCATCTCCTGTAGTAATTTTGGAGTAAAAATCAGGATCCTCAGCTGCTCTCAGCCCAGCAGATCGGAACAGACCGTTGAACGAGACTCCTTTTTGTCATCAATCAGAATGCGATATACAAATCTGGCATTAAGTTTTTGTTTTCCCAGATGCTCGCGTAGAATCTCACGATAGATAGATTTACTGATGCCCACCGACTCAGCCTTGGTCTTCATTCCGAATGCGGGGTACCAATCTGGCATTAAGTTTTCGTTTTCCCAGAGCCTCGCGTAGAATCTCATGACAGATAGACTTACTGATGCCCACCGACTCTGCCAAAAGTCTTGGTCATCATTAAGAATGCGGGGTGCCAATCTGGCATTAAGTTTTCGTTTTCCCAGAGCCTCGCGTAAAATCTCATGACAGACAGACTTACTGATGCCCACAGACTCTGCCAAAAGTCTTGGTCATCATTCAGAATGCGGGGTACCAATCTGGCATTAAGTTTTTGTTTTCCCAGATGCTCGCGTAGAATCTCATGATAGATAGATTTACTGATGCCCACCGACTCAGCCTTGGTCTTCATTCCGAATGCGGGGTACCAATCTGGCATTAAGTTTTCGTTTTCCCAGAGCCTCGCTTAGAATCTCATGACAGATAGACTTACTGATGCCCACCGACTCTACCAAAAGTCTTGGTCATCATTCAGAATGCGGGGTACCAATCTGGCATTAAGTTTTCGTTTTCCCAGTGCTAGCGTAGAATCTCATAACACATAGATTTACTGATGCCCACCGACTCTGCCAAAAGTCTTGGTCATCATTCAGAATGCGGGGTACCAATCTGGCATTAAGTTTTCGTTTTCCCAGAGCCTCGCGTAGAATCTCATGACAGATAGACTTACTGATGCCCACCGACTCTGCCAAAAGTCTTGGTCATCATTCAGAATGCGGGGTACCAATCTGGCATTAAGTTTTCGTTTTCCCAGTGCTAGCGTAGAATCTCATAACAGATAGATTTACTGATGCCCACCGACTCTGCCAAATGTCTTGGTCATCATTCAGAATGCGGGGTACCAATCTGGCATTAAGTTTTCGTTTTCCCAGAGACTCGCGTAGAATCTCATGACAGATAGACTTACTGATGACCACCGACTCTGCCAAAAGTCTTGGTCATCATTAAGAATGCGGGGTGCCAATCTGGCATTAAGTTTTCGTTTTCCCAGAGCCTCGCGTAAAATCTCATGACAGATAGACTTACTGATGCCCACAGACTCTGCCAAAAGTCTTGGTCATCATTCAGAATGCGGGGTACCAATCTGGCATTAAGTTTTTGTTTTCCCAGATGCTCGCGTAGAATCTCATGATAGATAGATTTACTGATGCCCACCGACTCAGCCTTGGTCTTCATTCCGAATGCGGGGTACCAATCTGGCATTAAGTTTTCGTTTTCCCAGAGCCTCGCTTAGAATCTCATGACAGATAGACTTACTGATGCCCACCGACTCTGACAAAAGTCCTGGTCATCATTCAGAATGCGGGGTACCAATCTGGCATTAAGTTTTCGTTTTCCCAGTGCTAGCGTAGAATCTCATAACACATAGATTTACTGATGCCCACCGACTCTGCCAAATGTCTTGGTCATCATTCAGAATGCGGGGTACCAATCTGGCATTAAGTTTTCGTTTTCCCAGAGCCTCGCGTAGAATCTCATGACAGATAGACTTACTGATGCCCACCGACTCTGCCAAAAGTCTTGGTCATCATTAAGAATGCGGGGTGCCAATCTGGCATTAAGTTTTCGTTTTCCCAGAGCCTCGCTTAAAATCTCATGACAGATAGACTTACTGATGCCCACAGACTCTGCCAAAAGTCTTGGTCATCATTCAGAATGCGGGGTACCAATCTGGCATTAAGTTTTTGTTTTCCCAGATGCTCGCGTAGAATCTCATGATAGATAGAGTTACTGATGCCCACCGACTCAGCCTTGGTCTTCATTCCGAATGCGGGGTACCAATCTGGCATTAGTTTTCGTTTTCCCAGAGCCTCGCGTAGAATCTCATGACAGATAGACTTACTGATGCCCACCGACTCTGCGAAAAGTCTTGGTCATCATTCAGAATGCGGGGTACCAATCTTGCATTAAGTTTTCGTTTTCCCAGAGCCTCGCGTAGAATCTCATGACAGATAGATTTACTGATGCCCACCGACTCTGCCAAAAGTCTTGGTCATCATTAAGAATGCGGGGTGCCAATCTGGCATTAAGTTTCCGTTTTCCCAGAGCCTCGCGTAAAATCTCATGACAGATAGACTTACTGATGCCCACAGACTCTGCCAAAAGTCTTGGTCATCATTCAGAATGCGGGGTACCAATCTGGCATTAAGTTTTTGTTTTCCCAGATGCTCGCGTAGAATCTCATGATAGATAGATTTACTGATGCCCACCGACTCTGCCAAATGTCTTGGTCATCATTCAGAATGCGGGGTACCAATCTGGCATTAAGTTTTCGTTTTCCCAGAGCCTCGCGTAGAATCTCATGACAGATAGACTTACTGATGCCCACCGACTCTGCCAAAAGTCTTGGTCATCATTAAGAATGCGGGGTGCCAATCTGGCATTAAGTTTTCGTTTTCCCAGAGCCTCGCGTAAAATCTCATGACAGATAGACTTACTGATGCCCACAGACTCTGCCAAATGTCTTGGTCATCATTCAGAATGCGGGGTACCAATCTGGCATTAAGTTTTCGTTTTCCCAGATGCTCGCGTAGAATCTCATGATAGATAGAGTTACTGATGCCCACCGACTCTGCCAAAAGTCTTGGTCATCATTAAGAATGCGGGGTACCAATCTGGCATTAAGTTTTCGTTTTCCCAGAGCCTCGCGTAGAATCTCATGACAGATAGACTTACTGATGCCCACCGACTCTGCCAAAAGTCTTGGTCATCATTCAGAATGCGGGGTACCAATCTGGCATTAAGTTTTTGTTTTCCCAGATGCTCGCGTAGAATCTCATGATAGATAGATTTACTGATGCCCACCGACTCAGCCTTGGTCTTCATTCCGAATGCGGGGTACCAATCTGGCATTAAGTTTTCGTTTTCCCAGAGCCTCGCGTAGAATCTCATGACAGATAGACTTACTGATGCCCACCGACTCTGCCAAATGTCTTGGTCATCATTCAGAATGCGGGGTACCAATCTGGCATTAAGTTTTCGTTTTCCCAGAGCCTCGCGTAGAATCTCATGACAGATAGACTTACTGATGCCCACCGACTCTGCCAAAAGTCTTGGTCATCATTAAGAATGCGGGGTGCCAATCTGGCATTAAGTTTTCGTTTTCCCAGAGCCTCGCGTAAAATCTCATGACAGATAGACTTACTGATGCCCACAGACTCTGCCAAAAGTCTTGGTCATCATTCAGAATGCGGGGTACCAATCTGGCATTAAGTTTTTGTTTTCCCAGATGCTCGCGTAGAATCTCATGATAGATAGAGTTACTGATGCCCACCGACTCAGCCTTGGTCTTCATTCCGAATGCGGGGTACCAATCTGGCATTAAGTTTTCGTTTTCCCAGAGCCTCGCGTAGAATCTTATGATAGATAGACTTACTGATGCCCACCGACTCTGCGAAAAGTCTTGGTCATCATTCAGAATGCGGGGTACCAATCTTGCATTAAGTTTTTGTTTTCCCAGAGCCTCGCTTAGAATCTCATGACAGATAGACTTACTGATGCCCACCGACTCTGCCAAAAGTCTTGGTCATCATTCAGAATGCGGGCTACCAATCTGGCATTAAGTTTTCGTTTTCCCAGAGCCTCGCGTAGAATCTCATGACAGATAGACTTACTGATGCCGACCGACTCAGCCAAAAGTCTTGGTCATCATTCAGAATGCGGGGTACCAATCTGGCATTAAGTTTTTGTTTTAACAGATGCTCGCGTAGAATCTCATGATAGATAGAGTTACTGATGCCCACCGACTCAGCCTTGGTCTTCATTCCGAATGCGGGGTGCCAATCTGGCATTAAGTTTTCGTTTTCCCAGAGCCTCGCGTAAAATCTCATGACAGATAGACTTACTGATGCCCACAGACTCTGCCAAAAGTCTTGGTCATCATTCAGAATGCGGGGTACCAATCTGGCATTATGTTTTTGTTTTCCCAGATGCTCGCGTAGAATCTCATGATGGATACACTTACTGATGCCCACCGAGTCAACCAAAAGTCTCACTGTAATTTGGCGATCTTTCTTTAACTGATTCCGCACATCTTCGATTTTTTCCGGTGTCCGCACACTGAACGGAATTACTGACTACGGAAAATCTGTGAAAATACTGAAGAGGAAAAAACGGAAACTTTAAAAAACGGAAATTTCGTTAAAAGACAGGCACTTACCAGCAACTTTGTTGCACGTTATTTTCAGAAATTTTCATTGAATTCACCGCTTATTTTTTATAGTGTGGGTGTTTGAAATTTAAATCAATACTCATACATTTCATGTGCAACAACGTGATTAATATATCAGCTCGTGACAAGAAAACATATGCAAAAAAGGAAGGCATAAGAGAGCGTGACCGCGAGGTTCGTCCTATGGTATTTCCCAAGCTCCAAAGCCTGTCCGTCATCTCGAAAGAAGTGTTTTTTGTTTTTTTTATTTCCCGAGGTTTCCCATTTTCGCAAAAATACGAATTTTACCCCCCCCCCAAAAAAAAGAGACTGATGGCCCAATTCCGCATGAGTTTTACGGAGCAATTCCTCAAAGCCACATGGTATTGCAAAAGCAAAAGATTTAGTCGTGCGCAAATCTTGAAAACATAATTTTACAAAAATTCTAGGGCCGTTGTTGTGGAAGTTGGAATCCCTGAATTTTTGCGTACATTCGTTTCTGTGGAAGTGCGTACTGTGCGTACTTTATATATTGTGTACTGTATGTGTTGTATGTTGTGTCAATGAGAAGCTTCTGTTTAAGTGCGTACTGTGTTTGTTCAGTCAATGAGAAAGTGCATAATGGATAAATAATCCCTACTAGAAAAAAAATATATATATTTCCTTGATAGAAGTGGTGCCGATTGGGATGGGGGGGGGGGGAGTAAAAATCGGTATTCTTGCGGAAATAGGCGACCTCCGTATTTGCTACCATTTGTGAAAGACTTTTTTTTTTTGGCGTGTTAGGATTATTCCTGGCCATCCCATTCCCACGCATCT
This sequence comes from Macrothele yani, assembly GCA_039090855.1. Taxonomy (NCBI): domain Eukaryota; kingdom Metazoa; phylum Arthropoda; class Arachnida; order Araneae; family Macrothelidae; genus Macrothele; species Macrothele yani. Next base: position 112,048,086 of record CM077013.1, on the reverse strand, counting down.
TATGTTTACGTGTGTTCTTTGCCCTGTTCTATTGTACCTCTCTCCTGTATTCCATTACAACCTATGAAGTCGTTATATTCCTATGCCAGCTTTTATGTTTGTAACTTAATTTTGTCCACCGGTGTACGTTCCCCAAGAAAACAAACAAACAAAGCAGCAAGAGTTGATGTTTTTGTTCGAGATCCTAAACAAACCCTTTTATTCTTACTTCCTCTCCTTCACTCTCTCTCTCTCTCTCTCTCTCTCTCTCTCTCGCTTTCGAGCAATCTAGTTCACGTTTAGAATAATTATGGGCAGTGACCGGAGATCATAAGAGAGAGAATGGAATGGAGGGACGAGGTATCTTCCGAGCTCCTCAAAGCACGTGGAGTCTGCGATTTCTCCTCCGCTAAACGCCATCCTTTCATAGATAAGACCCACTCTTGTTCTTTTAAAGGCCGTCTGTCTCTTGAGTGTGTTTGGGTTGAACGTACACCTACACAGATAACTCTGCGCCCAACCCCGTGTTTATCCCTCACTTACTCTTCAGACCCCAAATCCCTGTCCTTGGCAGTTCACTGTGTATCTGCTCTCTCTTTCTCTCATTTTTGTTCTTTTTTTTTTTTTTTTTTTTTTGGCTTAGTGAAACTAGGGCACTATAAGCTTTTGGATTAGAAAAAGAAACAGCAAAATAAAGTAAATAAAAAAAAATTACTCTTTCAGTTTGCTGCTCTGCGTTTCCAGTTATAAGCACGTGTTAAGAACAAATGACTTGCGGAACGGACACAGGTACAATCGTTTTTTGTTACCGAAACAGCACTAGCACGTGTGTTTTAGTACGTTTTCTGACAGACATCTGTACATAAGAATAATGATGTGTTTTGCTTATACGGTTAATGAGTCTTCCATTAATGGTGTATAACGAAGTAAATTTCTCCGTCATTTTTATCCGCGCCGGGGCTCGAACCCAGATCCCCTCATTCCGGAATAAGTCACTCTACCAATTGAGCTACGCGGACGTTATTTCTGATTGCTATCTGCCTTTATGTCGTGTGCGTCCTGCTGGCAGGTACGTCACATCTTCTGGTACGTTACATCATCTCCCCCTTATTTTATTTTCTTTTTTAAGTGCTGGAGAAGGGATTCTCTGATTTTTCCTATCTCGCGGTGTGGAAATAACATCACACCATTACGAGATTTTGAACGGTCGGGTCATCCGGATAGTTCGGGCGCCATTATAACGAAGTAAATTTCTCCGTCATTTTTATCCGCGCCAGGATTCGAACCCTGGTCCCCTCATTCCGGAATAAGTTGCTCTACCAATTGAGCTACGCGGGCGTTTTTATTCTGATTCCTATCTGCCTTTATGTCGTGTGCGTCCTTCTGGCAGGTACGTCACATCTCCTGGTACGTTACAGGTGCGAGTAGATTTTAAAAATGAAGCCTACAGATATTCACAAAATTTACATTGTGATTTAACGCAGTTATGACTTCTTTTCCAGTCGACTGCTGGAACATTGTTTCAGCAATATCACTAAAACGGTATCATCACAGTTCTTCACACACGCTGATAGTAGTTTGCTTCGTTGGCATCTAGAGGTTTTGATTACAAGTTCCCAAGTGCTTGAGAAATACGGAGAATAAATAGCATCATTCAAGAGGTTAGGCAGACATTTATTTCTCGGAGATGAACGACCTCGTTAGCATCCGTAATCTGTGGCCCAAACAGTATACTGTATCCATTGGTTCGATGAAAAAGACAGCACCAACGGCATAAGGAATGAACACTACATTGCTAAACATTTTGTGGTAGGTTGCACCAAAACGTAGTGCTGCACCACTTTCTTAGAAAAAAAAAAAAATACAGGTAGGCTCAGTTCTGATTGAGCCGTCAGTTTGGAACTCAGGACTACGACTTACAGATCGGAGAGTTAAAATGAGCCAGTCCAGTATGTTTTTTTGTTTTTGTTTTTCTATTGGAGGTTTAACGACCACCGTGAGCAACTCAATGGGATATAAGCAGTCGCCCGTCCATAATTTAGGATCACTGGTTCCAGGGAAGGGAAAGAGCCAGTACCGTAAGACAAACACAACATACATGACTCACCGGGATTCGAACCCGGACCCTGGTCGGACGAATGATCAGAGGCCATCGCTTAGACCACTGCGCCACCGGGGCGGCCTGTATGGTTTCAAAGCGCTTATTTAATTTACTGTAGCCAACGCAGGTCTATGATATGAAAGGTAGCTTACATAATTTCTAGAAACAATGCTGGATACATTACGAACACAAAGGAGATCGATACACGAATTACCCAACTTGGTGATCTGCCTTCATGAGCTTCTTACATTCCTCATCACTTGCTCTTGCTTCTCGTTTTGATTTTCACCACTTTTGCTTGCGCTCATATTCGAATTCCGCGGCATAGTCAAAAATGTTAACCCCGTTCACACGAAAACAATTTTTAAAAATTTTAGTTTAACCACTGCAATATGTTCTTCCTATATTTGAGTAGATCTCGTCGAGAGCTTTAAAACGATACCACGCACCGTCGTTTTTCACTCACCGTTGTCCAAAATAAACCGCGATTTTGTCAAATGTGTCAACCGATGCACGAGAAAACAGTTTTTAAAGTGTTCAGCAAGCCCTACGTAAAGCTTTGAAGCTGACGCTCTGAGCGGTAGACATCTTATGTTACCCTTCTGATGGCGTAACCATCGAATTACGTACCTAACAATATAAGCAGGCTAACACTTTTAAAGTCTTCTTGCGAAAAGAAAAAAATAACATGTACATTTATGGATGAAGTCTATAATATCACCACTGTTTTCTATTATTTCCCTTCAAAACACTGCTAAGTCACGTTTAACCGCTGCGTACGACAAAAATCCCTTTAACTCGTCACACGAAAAGTACATGCTGTTTCAAGTAATGCATGAAGCCGTTCGCAAACTCTAAAGTGAAGAAGAAAACCCTGATTTATTTCATGTGATCCAGTGAATGTTTCTGAAGACAGAAACGCAACGAAATGTTACCTTAGAAACAATAGTTCGTGCTAAACTTTGATATTTTACAAAATTTTAACGAAGAGTACAAGGAATACGCAAATTGAAAAAAGTTTGGAGCGCACAATAAAATCCGTTAGATTTGATAGATTACTATGTACTAAAAAGAAATGCGATAATTTACGAATTTAAAATAACAAAATAAAAAAAAATAAAAACGCGGATTTTATTGTGCGCCAGAAACGAAGGATTTTTACAAACTTTCAATAAAACGTTTTCGGGAATGTGATCTTTGACCAGGAGTTATTGAAAAGTGGAAAAATTTCTAATTCTTACTAGAAATGCTTAGCTATTCCATCATGAGTTTTTGATCTGCAAATACACTATCTACCAACAAGTAATTGGACACCTGTGATAGCAAAGGAAAACGAAGTTTTTTCACCTTCAAATAGTTAGTGGAGCCTCCACGAGCGGCGATTACAGCTGCGACCCTCCGGGACATACTCTCAACCAGGCGTTGTACGACGGTAGCGGTATTTTCTTCCACTCGGCTTGGAGAAGACAGGTCAGTTCCTTCACCGATTTCGGACGGTGGGGGCACCCCTTAAGTCGACGCTCCAACTCGTCCTAGAGGTGCTCGATAGGGTTAAGATCCGGGCTCTGCGCAGGCCAGTCCATTCGATTAACCCCATTGTCACCATACCAAGCCATGGTGGACCTCGCAACATGACAGGTGGCATTGTCATGAAAGTAACATGGGTCCACCCCGTAAAACTGCCACAACGTAGGAAGTGCATGGTCATCCAAAATGGTGCAGTAGGTCTCGGCGTTGAGTCTACCAGGAATTGCGACCAAGGGTCCCGTGCCATACCAGGAGAAACATCCGCATAGCATAATTCCACCGCCGCCGAACTTTACAGTAGGCACAATACATTCCGGCAGGAGGCGTTCTGCAGGCAGACGCCAAACCCAGACCTTGCCATCCGAACGGTAGAGGGTGAACCTTGATTCGTCGCTCCGGAGAACCTGTTTCCACCGTTCAACGCTCCACTGTCGATGTTCTTTGCACCACGTTAGCCGAGCAGCGCATTGGTCTTGGTGATCAAAGGCTTGTGGGTGGCAGCACGTCCATGATAACCGAGCAGATGGGCTTCCTTACGGATGGTATTCATCGAAAGAACACTCCCGGATGCCTGTTGAAAGTCCTCGCGGATGTGGCCCATAGATTTGGTGCGGTTCTTCCGAATTTCTCTGGCCAGCACTCGTCGGTCTCTAACTCTCAGTTTTGTGTGTCTGCCGGGTCGGGGCAAATTTCGACAGTCACCTCACATCTTCCACTTGCCAATCACGTAGGCCACTGTCGATTTTGGGTACTTCAACTCGCTGGATATGTCACGTATGAATCGGCCCTTTCTGTGATACCCGACGATTACACCTTTCTCGAAATCAGAGAGCTCCGAACTGCGTGGCATCTTGCATGCGACTGGTTGCGTTGTTGTTTCCCACACGATATTTAACGGCGGCAGCCGTGACGTGTATCAGGACTAACGTTATATCGTCTCTCTCGCTGAATGAGGTTGGCAACAATTCTGCGGTCAGAGAGCGTGATGTATGCATGTGACAGATACGAACTATACTGTAAAAAATAAGTGGTATGAATTCACGGAAAATTTCTGAAAATAACGTGCAGCAAAGTTGCCGGTAGTTATCCGTTCTTTTTCAGAAATTTCCGTTTTTAAAAGTGCCCGTTTATTGTAACTTCCGTATTTTCAGAGATTTTCCGTACACAAAAATTCCGTTTATTTCAGAAAAGTTCATTTCAGGGTTCTCTGTATTTAAACTAAAATTCCGCAAATTCGATGATCCTATAATTTTCAGCTCTTAAAGCCCCAGATAATCCTTCCGTTGAGGCCAGGATTGAACCCCCAACGTTTGAGCTAGCTCAGAGGTAAGTCGCGCCTTTAATGACTAAGCTACAAACGCTCGGCGGTCACGTACATCGTAAATCGAATTCCACGATGATGAAATTTTATTTTTAGTCATTAATGCGAGTGATTTAGTCATTTTATTTTCTGTTTTCTGGTGGAGCTTATTATTTTTTTGAATAGGTTTGTAATATTTTTTTTTTCTGCAGGAGGGCTTTTCACAAATTAAGCATTTTTCATCCGGATTTTTCGAAGCAACAAAATGCTTTACAACTTGATTTTTTTAAACTGAAAATGACTTTCAGTTGTCTTTAAACAAGTTAGTAAAACCATGCAATGCATTGATTGTGATACGCTTTCCAACATACCAGAAATCATTACTCAAGTTATTACTCAAGTTACGAGGATAATGGCTGTAGAATAAATCTCGCTCCTACGACCTTACCTTTGACCCCATTTCGATGATATTCAACAGAACCGATAAAGTATACTTCCGGAACAACATGATAAAATTTTGTCTCAATCGAAGCATTTTAACGTAAGTTATAACGCATAAGGGTGATGGGATGGATCGCGAATCTAGGTCCTGACCTTTGACCCCATTTTGCCCATTTTCAAAAGGGTTTTTTCCCGGGTTGTCCCCTACCACATACTAAAATTTCATCGAAATCGGACCATTTTTACGCAAGTTATGACGCATAAAGGTATTGGAATGCATCCCGCTCCTATGTCCTGACCTTTGCCCCCACTTCACCCATTTTCAATAGGGTTCATCCACAGGTCATTCCCTACCACATACTAAAATTTCATCGAAATCGAACCATTTTTACGCAAGTTATCGTGCGGACAGACGGACAAAGTTGGAGAATATACGCTTCTTCAACCTACGGTTGGAAAGCGTAAAAAAGGTGAAAAGTACTTTTTTTAAATATTATTTTACACACACAGAAAAAAAATTAATATAAAATTTACTCTTGATAGTTATAATAGGTTTTGTCTTAAGTTGTCCAAAGACTGATGCACAGACATCGTATAATCATCTGTACAGTAAGTTAAGTACCCGGTTTCTTACAGTAACGTAATATATAATAAACAGCTGGTGCACAGATAAGGGGAGAGGAGAAGAAATATCCTGTGCCACAATAAACAAAATCCATGTGATATACTATCCACAATATCCGGTCTCGCTGCGGAACTTCAAAATCCGAAAGACGATTGAAATTTAAAAGTTAATCCAAATTCAAGTATTCACACGAATAGCTCGTATTACCGGTAATTTCTTGTCATATGGATACGCAAAAATTGAGAACAAAGATTTTCCGTTAATATACGAAAGGAATTGCGGAAAAGTTTCTGAAAATTTAAAATTTTCCGTTAACATATCTCTAAAACGGTAATTTACCGTCAATATAAGAAAGAAACTGCGGAATGGTTTCTGAAAATTAAAAATTTTCCCGTAGTACGAAAATTCCGTGAAATTCACGTTTCTTTCCGTCATTTCACGGAAAAGATTGTATTAGAAATATGTTTCGTTAAGTCACAAAAGTAATGAAGGAGAGTTGCCCGTGAATTTCAGAAAAGGTTTTACAGTGTAGAGATATACAGTATAATGTTGAAGTAGCAGCCGAAAGTATGGTGTGATGGTGTGACTTTATAATCGTGGAAGCTGCGTTACCTGAAACTGTGTCTATTTGAAGGCTGCGTATTAGAATGTTGTTAAACATTTATCATTATATAGATGTATCAGTGAAGGGAAGATTCCTGAGGATTGGAACAATGCTACGATGACCCTGCCACATAAAAAAGGTGACGTTGATGATCTCGGGAACTACAGGCCCATCAGCCTCCTATCAGTGGTTTATAAAGTCTTCACTAAAGTTATTTCACATCGCTTGAAAGTAACACTAGACATGGCTCAACCGAGAGAACAAGCTGGATTGAGGAGTGGCTAAAGCACTGTGGATCATATCCATGTACTGAAATAACTAATTGAAAGAACAAGAGAATATGAACTCCCATTATGCATAGCTTTCATTGATTATGAGAAAGCCTTTGATTCCGTAAAATCATCAGCAATTACAATGGCTTTGAAATCCTGCGGTATTGAAGATGCGTACATTAACATTATTAATAACATCTATGAAAATGCAAGTGCAAAAGGTTCGGATATTTCAGGATACAGTACTAATAAAAATTGGAAAGGGGTGACACACGGTGACACCATATCTCCCAAACTCTTTAATGCCACATTGCAAAATGTATTTCAATCATTGAACTAGGAAAACAAAGGGATAAAGATTAATGGAGATTACTTAACTCACCTTCGTTTTGCTGACGAGGTAATCATTTTTGCAAGTACCCCTTTGGAGCTGCAGAGTATGATCCAAGAACTTGCTGACAAGAGTAACGAAGTGGGATTAAAAACGAACCTTCAGAAGACAAAAGTGATGCTCAATGCTTTTACAAGAAAAGAAGATTTATTGATTGATGGAGAAAAGCTTGAAACAACCGATTCCTACATTTATCTTGGGCAGCAGATATCAAGTGAGGATCACATTGATGAAGATATTAATCGCCGTATAAAACTTGGATGGAAAGCTTTTGGAATAAACAATACAATTTTTAAGAGCAGTATGCCACTATGCCTTAAAATGAAAGTGTTTAATCAATGCATCCTGCCAGTGCTTACGTATGTAGCAGAGACATGGACTTTAACTAGAAAAGACATAGAAAGATTGCAGACAACTCAAAGAGGCATGGAGAGATGCATGTTTGGTGTAACCAGGAAAGATAAGAAGAGGAATTTGTGGATAAGGAAAATGACAAGCGTGGCCAGAGTGAAACTACTGAAATGGCAATATGTTGGATATGTTGCCAGAAGAACAGACCACAGATGGACAACTGAAATTTTACACTGTATTCCAAGGGACAGAAAAAGACCTAGAAGAAGACCCCATGGGAGATGGATGGGTGAAATCCGGAAGCATGCTGGAGTGACATGGAGGAAACAGGCTCAAGACAGACAATTGTGGAAGAAACTTGGGGAGACCTTCGTCCAGCAGTGGATTGACAATGGTTGACAATGATGATATATATATATATATATATATATATATATATATATATATATATATATATATATATATTCTATAAAGATACCTAAGCAAAAAAAATATACAAATATAATTTTGACTCACACCTAGTACAACATAGAAAAGGTTATGTATCTACCTGTGTGAGTAAAAGGATATATATACTAAAGAGCAAGGCTGAAATCATAAGAAAAACTTTACAATTTAAAACGAAAGTTGCAAAACAACCTGAAGATCAAAACGCGCAACGCAGCAGTTATGAAAATTCAGAATTCACATTCTAAAAAGAAGAGACTGAAGCTAAAAAAATTTTTTTTTTAAACTCACACCAAGTACAACATATAAAAGGTTATGTATATTTATATATACTATAAAGAAGAGACAGAAGCAAAAAAACAATTTTTTAACAGGTACCAAAACAACAAAGAAAAACTCATATACAAACGGGTATGAGCAAAACGAAGATAAAATAATAGCAACCTGAATGTAGAAAGTGTTGAGAATGCCAAGTCTTGGCTTTATCAAGGACCAGCAAAACTCTGCATTTTCTCACTTCCACAAAGACCTAGTTGGAAATGGGTTTCTGCAAAGTCATAGATGCAAGTTTTAAGCCCACCAAAAATGTTTAAAACATATCACAACTTCCTCAGATTTGCATGATGAATCACTTAGTTAATATTTTTTGCATGCATCTATAACTTTCCTGGCCCAACCCATGCTGGTCATCTGCCACTAAAAACAGGAAAACGATTACAAAAAAACACAAGAAGTGAGAGTGTCTGAATAAATCAAAAGAATTATTCAGCTAAAACACATTGCCAAGTTACCCAGCCGCCTAAGAGAGAATTTTAACAAGAATAGCAGCCCCAAAGTACTACAAATCTTATGCTTTGCAGTGTATAAAGCTTTATTCAAAATGCCACATAATAAAAAAAATTTTAAGGAATAGATTCCTGATAGTAAACAGGACTTTTGTCCCTTAACTACCTCAACAACTGACATCACAAGAACAAAAATTAATAATAAAATAAAAAGATGCTTTGGAAAAATTATATGACTTTAACAATTAGTTGTAATATTTACAGAATATTCCAGGAGTGCTTGCTGGTCCTTTGATAAAGCCAAGACTTGGCATTCTCAACACTTTCTACATTCAGGCAGCTATTATTTTATCTTCATTTTGCTCATACCTGTTTGTATATGAGTTTTTCTTTTGTTGTTTTAGTACCTGTTAAAAAATTGTTTTTTGCTTCTGTTTCTTCTTTATAGTATGTGAATTCTGAATATTCATAACTGCTGCGTTGCGCGTCATGATCTTCAGGTTTTTTGCAAATTAGGTTTTAAATTCTTAGGTTAAACATTAGTTTTCTGTTTACTAACTTTAATTCATCAGTTTTGAGGTATTACTACTATTGTGATTAGTTCCTCAAGTATTTTGGAATATAGTTTCCATATACGATACTGAGGGGATAAAAGAGTTAACAGTAAGTAACACTTTCTGAAACTTTATTTGAGTGACTCCTGTTTCACTTAAAATGAGTGGATAAGAAGAACTCACTGTACGTATCATGACGCGCAACGCAGCAGTTATGAACACTACGTTCAGTAAGTCATATATACACGTTTCAAATAGTAAGAACGCTACAGGCTTAAAGAGCGATCTTCATGAAATGTAAATTGCTTTTTATTAGGACAACCTCTGTTTCCTAGAGTAGCTTATGTTTAAGCATTCCGGCACTTTCTTATCCTAAACAAAAAGTACTGGTTATACGTAATTTTAAAGCAAATAAAGTGGTTTTTACCTTTAGCTAATTACATTGGTTGAAATAGTTTTAGTCGACAGCAGTATAGAAAATTTGACACAAGCACGCTTAAATAATTTTTCCTCAGGGGAAAATTTACTGATCTACCTGGATTTTGCTTCAGAAAATATATATTTCGCATCTGCCGGTAGTAATGATTTTTTTTTTTTAAAGCTAAAGAGGAAACCTGAGAATTAATATAATTTGAATTCCCTTTCTTTACTAGGTTACCTATATTGGGGCCTCCGTGTCCTTCCATACAACGCCCAGGAACAGACAAGCAGGTTCCTCCTCATCAACTTAATTCTGAAGAAGAATAGAGATACAGCAAAGGAATATCCGATGTCTGCAACCGAAAGCCTCAACGGATGAGACCGGTTGCTCACTACGCTCTGGGTTGCAACAGAGTTGCTTTAATTTCATTCCTTTCGCCCTTTCACAAGGACAAGTAGGTGGGTGGGGGAGTAATGGGGTGGGAGGTGAATCTACTAAAACAGAATTATCCGCCATAATTAGGGGTCATAGAGGTCTTCGAACACTCCCACTCTATACATCAACACAAAGGAACTAATCAGCGGCGATCTAATCATCATTTGCTGGCATAACATGTAGATTATGATTCTACTGCAATTTATGACATAAAAAGAGGTCGCCTCTCAAAGAGCAAGACAACCAAAATACCACAATTTTATTCCAGAGTTCATCCCACTTGTACCCTGGCACGTGTGAGGCCTATATGGAGGGTCTTATGAAATCTTAGTTTTGTGTGTTGATTTTTTTTTTTCCGAAACGGACGCTTCACGTTCTGAACAATACGAGAATACTCTGACGGCAGTTTTTTTGCTGTCAGTTGATTGTTACAGAATTTTCAACTATAGCTGAAGTTTCGAAATGCTTCGCCTGCGTAATGGGGGCGTAACTAGCACGAGGCAGTGGAATCATCTGGCTCCGGGCCCCAAAACCTCTGGTGGGCTCCTTGTATTTCGACGTGATCCTAATTACGTAATTGCTGTAAAACATTCTCATTTTGTAACTTCGATTTCTAAAAAAAATCGGTATAGGGCAACTTCCATGTGGGCGCTAATACAGCGAAAGAAAAAAGAAAAAAGCCTAAAACGCCATCAGTAGCATTTCCCCGTACACTGCGTTTTAGTAGTTATAGATCTGTTAGAAAGTTGACAAAGAAACAATATTATTTTCACGAGCAATTTACCATTATATCTTAAAACAAAAGTGTATCCTTCTAGTTCTTACTTATGTGTCTTGTTTAATCAATGTATTCTTCTAGTTCCTACTCGTGGATCTTGTTTAATCAATGTATCATTCTAGTTCTTACTTATGGATCTTGTTTAATCAATGTATCCCTCTAGTTCTTACTTATGGGTCTTGTTTAATCAATGTATCTTTCTAGTTCTTACTTATGGATCTTGTTTAATTAATGTATCTTTCTAGTTTTTACTTACAGGTCAGAGACATGGATCTTAACTATAAAAATGCATTCGGAGGCTGCGGACATCTCAAAGAAATATGGGGAGATGAGTATTTGGTGTAACTAGAAAAGTTAGGAAAAGGACAAAGAGTGGTTGACATCATGACAAAAGTGAAAACTCTCGTAGAAGCAATAGGATGGACATATTGCTAAAACTGACTACCGTTAGACAACTGAAATGCTAGGAGACTTACCAAGGAATAGAAAAATACCTAGAAGAAGACTCCATGGGGGATGGATGAATAAAATTCGAAAGCCTACCGGAGTGACATGGAAGAGAATGGTTCAGGACAGTGAGCTGTGGAAGAGACTTTGGGAGATCTTCATTCACAGTCGATTGAGAACAGATGGTGATGAAGACCATTATCAATCCAGTGTTGGGTGCAGGTCTCCCCAAGTTTCTTTCACAACTGTCTGTCTTGAGCCAGTCTTCTCCATATCGCTTCGGCATGTTTCGAACTTCATTTATCCATCTCCCATGAGGTCTTCTTCTGAGCCTTTTCCTGTCCCTTGGTATACAGTCTAGAATCTCACTTGTCCAATGTTTTAAGCATATTTCCCACCCATTTCCACTTAAAGGTCTTTACTTTTATCATGATGTCACCAACCAGTGTCTTTTTTAAAATCTATGAATTCTTCTTATCTTTTCTGGTTAAACCAAACATGCATTTATCAACTATCTCTGTATGTCTTCACTAGTTAAGGTCAATGTATCTAGCCCATAAGTAAGAACTGGAAGGATGCATTGATTAAACAGTTTTCTTTTAAAATAAAATAGTAAATTGCTCCTAAATATTGCACTCTTTCATCTAAATGTTCTCCAATCAAGTTTTATACGTCAGGTTATTCCTTTTTCGAAGTGGTCTTCTCTTACTACCTATGTCCAAGATATATATATATATATAGGTATTAGTTAGTTTTAGATTTGCCCCAACAACTTTCAAATCTTCAGTTCTTGTAAGAACATTGTGCACTTAAATGAATGCATACTACAAAGTACACTTATCGACATAGAAAGTGCCACACCTTGAGGGATTGCACGAAATAAGACGAAACTTACAACATATGTATAGACAAGCAGGTTGGAAAGGAATGTTTTAATTTATGATGGATTACATGAATGCGATTGACGTGAAGATTTTACAATGTGGCTTGAACTAATAAGTTGTATTACCACCATGCTGGGCTCTATAAATTCGTATTGTCGAGCGGAAAAGTACCCTGATGATGTCCTGAAGTACACTGCTGGTCACCCAAAATGCAACACAAAGAAGGAAGCATCCGATTGGCCTGAAATTCGCAGCATGCGTCGCCCGCGAGAGGACAGGCAAACTATTAGCATTGCAGGGCATATGCAAATCATGTGCGCCCGACACGCCACCGAGAAGCACTATGAGAAGGGTGCAAAGAAGGCGGGGTGTAAGTAGTGGAAGTGTGTTCTGCTGCCGGACCTGTGCGTGGGAAGCTTCCTGATGCCTCGTCGCAGAATACGGCAGTCATTCCAGCACGTTTCGGAGTTCGACAGAGGAAAAATAGTGGCTTATCGCTACCGCGGTTTATCGTAACGAGACATCGGCGCCCGTGTGGGACGACATGCAGCCACAGTGAGGTGAGTATGGATTCGGTGGGTACAGGAGGGATGGACGGACCGACGTGAGTGATTTCCGCAGCCGCGGCACACCACCTTACGAGAGGACCGGCATGTTGTGCGGCGGGCATTGACGGCTCACACCGCCACATCACGAACGTTAGCGCAGGAATTAGGGTGTGTTGCGCAACAATCTGTGTCAGCACGTACCGTTCGACGTCGTCTGCAGGAGCGGGGACTTGTCGCACGGCGCCCATTGCTCTGATTACCATTGACGTTACACCACCAGCAAGTGGGGCGGCAGTGGGCAGTTGAACGACGCACCTGGACTACGAAATGGCACGACATTGTCTTCTCCGACGTATCCCGCTTCTGCCTGCAGCACCACGAGGGTCGGATCCGCGTGTGGTAGCACCGCGGCGAGAGACTGTATGACGCCTGCATTATGCATCGCCATACCGGTCCGTCTCCTGGCGTTATGGTTTGGGGCGCAATTGGATGTGACACCCGCACCCCTCTGGTACGCATCGCCGGTACACTCAACAGCCACCGCTATATCTCCGACGTTTTGGAGCCTGTAGTCCTCCCATACTTGTAGGACCTGCAAGCGGCCACGTTTCAACAGGACAATGCACGCCCGCACGTGGCACGCATTGTGCAACAATTCTTCACGGCCCACCAGGGGTACCTACCTACTGTCGTGACCTGCCAGTTCTTCCGATATGTCGCCCATCTAACACGTCTGGTCGCTGATCGGCAACCGAGTGACCCGGCAAGCACCACTCGCGGCTACTTGTGATGAACTGTGGCAACGTGTGGAAGCAGCCTGGACCGACATACCCCAAGCCCACATCCAAAGCCTCTTTCGTTCGATCCCGCGGCGTGTAGCGGCCGTTATTGCCAGCCATGGGGGCCACACGAACTATTGATATCTGCGTGTTCCGCAAGTCGCATGGGCCTGTAAGCTCAATCGTTTCATCTTTGTATCTGTTGTTATGTGTCCAGTAAATTTGGCTTTGCTATCTCGTGTCCGTCTTGGTGTTGCGTTTTGGGTGGCCAGCAGTGTTTTACTAACCATGCGTCGTTGTGTGATCTATGTCCACAATTCCTCGACACTGTGAGGGTGTCATGCAGAGGCGTTAAGTCGTCTGCCAATGACGTCACACACGTTCTCCATTGGGAAGAAGTCTCGGGATCGCGCTGGCAGGGGGCACCACCTGGACACCTCGCAGGAATAATCTGCTGATGTTGGTAGTGTGTGGTCGGCAGTTATTTATCTGAAACTGAACACCAGACATACCACGGCGATACGGCAACAAAATGGGCTGCAGTACTTCATTGACATTTCACCGTGGAGTCATTATACCACTATCTGTACCAGCGGTAAACGTCTGTTGAAACTGGTGGCCCCGCAAACAATGACACCAGACTGAGGAGGCATGTAATGCTCAAAGATGGCAGCAAAATCAGCACGGCGACTGCATCATCTCCGGACTCTCAATCGGCGATCGTTGACGATAAGACAGAAGCGAGACTCGTCGCTGAGTACGACACGGTTCTATTCGTTCCACCACGCATGTCTAGTACGGCAGCACTGCAACCCTGCGCTATTATGTACTGTGATGATTTCAGTCGGGCGCCGCTGTGGCGCAGTGGCGTAAGAGCTGGCTTCTGATCGTTCGTTCAAGTGGGTCCGGATTCGAATCCCGGTGAGGCATGCATATTGTGTTTGTCTTACCGCACTGGTTCTCTTCCTTCCCTGGAATCAGTGGTGGCCCCAAATTAGCAATGGGCGACTGCTTATAGCCCACTGAATTGCTCACGGTGTTCGTTAAAACTAAGGTGACCAGATTTTTGAGAACGAAATTGAGGGCAAAAGGACATGTCCTCAATTCCAATGCAAAATTGAGGACAATTTCGTTTCAAAGCGAACACATAATTGAAGACAACGTCTGACATATTATGGTAAAGCCGAAGATCAGCAAAGAATGTTATGAGCTATGCCATAATTGTCCAGTTTCATGGGAAAACATACGATGAATCTGAAGGATGATTTTCAAGTATAAAATAGAAATAAAGTACCGTATTTACTCGAATCTAAAGCGCACCTTTTCTCTTCAGAATCGAACCGGCTTATCCGGGTGCACGTTAGAATCGGTAATAAATACCTACATCGCGAGTCTCGCAAATGCCTGACTGTTTAGGATGTCGTCGTTGCGGCGCGCCAGCGGATGGAATTCCTCTGAGCGTCTGACTGTTGATATGGCCACTGACAATCTCCAACTTTCCCCATTCTTCTACATTCGTTGAGAAGCTTCGATAAAAGATATAAACCACGGAGAGTCGCTTGCCTTATAGTATTGTTCTCGGAAAGAAACACTGCATTTTGTTACTTTAACGTGGAGTATACTGTCCAGAGATATGTTCTAGACGGCAGAATTATCCAGCAAAGTTTAAACTGCAGGTGGTTGCCCATGCAGAGAAAAATAGCAATCGCGCTTGTTTTAGGGAGTATGGAGTTTCAGAAGTGAATGTAAGGCTTCGGAGGAAGCAAAAGGCAAAGCTGAATTAGTGCTCCAAAACATGAAAGAAGTTCTCGGGATCTAAGACGAGTAGATTTCCCGAGATTGACGATCGTCTAGATCATTTCGTCAAGCAGCAGCGTGCATCAGGTTTTCCTGTTACTGTAGAAATTCTTCAGGCAAAAGCACGAGAAATTTATCGTGAACTTGGATCCAGTGTAAGGTTCAATGCTTCAAGAGGATGGATTTGCCGTTTTATGGAGAGAAAAGGATTTTCTCTGAGGCGGCGTACTTCAATATCTCAGAGAATGCCATCTGGCTTTGAAGAAAAGCTATACAGTTTTCTCAAATGCGTCATATCAGTGAAAAAGCAAGGGCACCATGTTTTAAGCCAGTTAGGGAATGCTGACCAGGAGGTAGCACATGAAAATAAAGCTACATTTTGATTTTGTACTGAAATTTCATTGTGATTCTGTACAAGAAAAAATATCTGAAGCCAGGAAATTATTACACATAAGAAGGAATATTCCCAGTCCAATAACTTTGCGTGAAGAAACAGTTTAACGGGAAAAAATGTACTGAACAAAAGTTGTAAGACTCTCAATGAAATCTACCGAACGCAACCAAATTTGGCATCAATAACTTATTTAATTGCAAGAAAGTGGATGCTGAAAAATATGTGATTGATTTATTCCCCATCCTAAAAATATTTCAGTTAAATTTAGGTAAAACAGAAATGAAATAACACCACGATTGTCGAGATGACTTTGTTCGATGCTTTGGAATACCACCCATTAATATTTCGTAATTTCTAACTTAAGGTGGATCAAACTAAAATCTTTGCCTTGTATTTCCAATGGGCAAACTTCTGTAGCCATTTACTTCACAATTAATGCGTTTCCAAGGACGAACATTTGAACATCAATAAAAATAACTTTATTTTATAGCCTAGTATACTTAATATTTCCTAACTCTTAAACATAATTATATTAAAAGTCAATCACTTTTCCTTTGGTGGTGTTGAGACCAGAACATAGATGGCGCTACCTGTACATTGATGGCGTCAGTAGACAAACAAATGTTAGATTTTTGAATTATGGTTAAATTTTCGAAAATCTTAAGTATACTAGGCAATAAAATAAAATTATTTTTATTGATGTTCGCATTTTCATCCATGGGAACGCATTAATTGTGAAGAAAATATCTGCAGATGTTCGCCCATTGCAAATACAAGGCAAACATTTTAGGTGGATCCACCTGAATTCATGGAAAATTTCCTCCGCTTCAGGAAATAGTTCCATACCTTTATGAGTCCATTTTCTTGCAATTAAATGAGTAGTTGATGCTAAATTTAGTTGCATTTAGTATATTCAGTTGAATTCTAGACTATGTTCAGCACATTTTTTCTTATTTCAAATATTTTGGGAAATTTCAAAAATTGAGGGTATTTGACGTCTTCAATCAGTTTTTACGGAAATTGAGTACGAAGCATTAAAATTGGGGACATTTCCCAGAAAATGAGGACGTCACCTTAGTTGAAGCCTCAACTACATAAAAAAAAAAAAAAAAGAAAAAAAGATTTCATTCGTCGCAACGATTGGCGAGAGTGAAAACCTGCCTAAGCCAATCAGCAATTAACAGTCTGTGTCGATACGATGATGTCCTTAGCTGCCTTTATACCTCGTAGAATGTCATCCACTGTGGATTGGGGGTTACAACGGCTTGCCGTCGAATGTGGCGATCAAGGAGTTCGGATGTCAGCCAGTGCTGAGATGGGCTAAGCCCGGGCCCGAACCGAGCTCGGGCTGCATAATACTTACTGGAGTTCAGGCTCAAGCTCTGAGAGAGGGAGAGAATTTTCTTCTTCTTTTTTAATGTGATTTTGTATGATTTAGCTCTTGAGATTTTTTTCACACTTTTTATTTGTTGAATAGAATTCTTCGGCAACTGGGTCTGGATAGGAAGTGGGAACTCGGTAGGGTTATTCATTCCGGGCTTTGGTAACAAATACCATGGGCTATGAATTACTGAATTTCTGCGAAGGAAAAGTTTCTTTAAGAACTATATATAATAGATAGCAAGCTGCCAAAATTTTACTTCTTATCTCAACGGAGCAGCTCCCTGCTAATTCTATTGAGCAACGTACGACGTAGATTGTTCTGCCTCTCGATTTTTCCTGATGCCCGGCCCCCGAAACATTTCAGAAAGAAATGAATGGTCAAAGAAACTATAGAAACAGATAGACATTCCTTCCCCACTCGGCAGCTGAGAAGGATTGCGTGGGGAGGAAAGAGTGGAAGTCTGAAAGGGATACTTTTTTTAATGCCTAAACAGATTAATCATAGTTTTCAGGCTCTTTCGGGTCCGGGCTCTATATTGCAATATAAAATTCGGGGGCTAGGGCTGTCATACTTAGGGCTCGGGCTCTTAAAATTGAGCCCGAACTCAGCTCTGATGTCAGCCTATCTAAACCACTCCCACCACGGCGACTCACGTAACCTTCCTCCCAACGCGGCTACTCACGTAACCTTCCTCCCAACGCGGCTACTCACGTAACCTTCCTCCCACCACGATGACTCACGTTACCTTCCTCCCACCACGGTGACTCACGTTACCTTCCTCCTCCCACCACGACGACTCACGTAACCTTCCTCCCACCACAACGGCTCACGTAACCTTCCTCCCACCACGGTGACTCACGTAACCTTCCTCCCACTACGGCGACTCCCGTTACCTTCCTCCCACCACGGCGACTCACATAACCTTACTCCCACCACGGCGACTCACGTAACCTTCCTCCCACTACGGTGACTTACGTAACGTTACTCCCACCACGGCGACTCACGTAACCTTCCTCCCACCACGGTGACTCACTTAACCTTCCTCCCACCACGACGACTCACGTAACCTTCCTCCCACCACGGCGACTCACATAACCTTCCTCCCACCACGGGGACTCACATTACCTTCCTCCCGCCACGGCGACTCACGTTACCTTCCTCCCACCACGGCGACTCACATTACCTTCCTCCCACCACGGCGACTCACGTAACCTTCCTTCCACCACGGCGACTCACGTAACCTTTCTCGCACCACTCTCGCCACATTCGGCCAACAGTTGTTGCATAACGATGCGCTTCAGACGCGATACGGCGTGAGACCAAACTGCGGTCCGTATCCCTATGATGAAGCCTCGTGTAAAAGTGTCCGTGTGATGTTAGGATTCCTGATTATATCGCCCACGCATTTTCACTCCTCACACGTGCTCTCGCCTCTGAGATCACTCCGATGCACAGGTCCACGGCCCATATGAGGACGACCGAACTTAGCTACGCCAAGCAGTTTTGGCCATTTACCTCCCTTACTTATCACGTGATTGTTTCGCAACTGCAATCATTTACATAGCCCAACACAAACCACCGATATTTGTATTATGCTCCGACAAATACTTCGTGTTGTGGCATTTACCATACCGAGCAGAGTATAAAGGTGGCTTGAATGAAAAATAAGTTTTTTTAGTATTTTTCTTTTTGGATTGATACCCACGTATAAAAAAAGACATTCTCGTTACAACGAACTACTCAGGAAATCAGGAAATACCGTCTCAAGTTCGCCGGCACTTGCGCGCTTGCCAGCAGTGGTGGTTTCTTGGCAGGCACCTGATGACACATTCAGAGAAGCATGATTCAAAGCGTCAATGCTCTTCTTAACGAGGTCATTGGTGTAAGATCCTCTATAAGCTGGCTCATCATCAAATTCTAAATTTACCTATATTCTAATATTTCAAACAACGCGATGCTTGAAAAAAGATGCGTATACACAATTTTTATAAACAACTCCCACTTGAAGGTTGCTAACTATTTAATCGATTTTGTATATCGATATATAGACATGGTATCGATTTTGAATATCGTTCCGATGTTCCGAACATCCAATATGCTAATTAATATGCCATTAATAATTTCTGCAAATTTCGCTCGTTTTTCTTTTATCCATTTACTAGCGGCCCAGCTCGGCTTCGCACGGTAGCAATTTATAATTTACCGCAAATCTAAAGAGAGACGATTATTACGTTCAACAGGCGACTGTTTTTCTCTTTGTAAAGCCATTCTTTGTCTGTCATTTGCCAATTGAAATTCTGTTTCTTGGAAAGTTTCATTTTGGCGGGATAAAAATTCTTTTAGCGTCCGATGTACTACAACCTATATTCGATTTTCGCTCGGCATAATGTTAATACAATATTTAAATTTTAATTAAAGAGCTACTGAAAGAGATACATACATGTGGACGAAAACAACTACGCATTTAGTCTGTGCGAACGCCGATTAACCAAGTCTTTCAGCGTCCGATGTAACTAAACATTTAGTCTGTGGCCTTACACGCTGTCAGACCGGACGCCGCGTATGCGTCTCGCGTCTTTTTCCCAATGAGCAAAAAAGTTTCGTAAACTGGTGGCCGCGCATCGTTGTTTAGACAGTGGAAGCCACGAAAGAATGCGAACGGCGGTTTTTTCTTTGACTTGTCACTAAAATCGTTACTGAGCGGCTCCCTTTGTCATATATTAATGTTTCCTACACCTAAATCTTCCTCGACAAATGTTCCATGGAATGGTGAAAACCGCATCAAAATCCGGCCAACAATTCCAGAGATTAGCCCGAACAAACAGACAGACGCATTCCGGGGACTTTATTTTATACTATGTATAGATACATTTTTTCGATACCGCATATCGATTCTGACTTTCCAAATAATGCGTTGCTAATAAACATGGAATGTATAACTTCCAAAAACTTTGCTGCTCATCTTTTCTTTAACTTTAATATTACATTACATTATTAAGGGCAAGACAGCTTACATTGTCATGCATGTAAGAAATCACATACATAATCTATACCAAAGATAAAATACGTAGAAAAAATTGTATGAATTTGCAAAACTTTCTAGAAACTTACAGTTGTATGTACAACGATACAGAAAAAAGTTTTCTACTTTCGATCAGTGACAGCTTTGAAAAAAGCAATGAATTCAGTGCTTTAACGCGATTTTCGCCGGGACATATTTTATGAATAATTTTTTACGAGTTTAAAATCAACAACAAATCGGATTTTTAGAAGAAGAAATATCCACAATTCGATGGGTTATAAACCGTCACCCGTCTTTATTTTAGAGCCACTGGCTCCAAGGAAGGGAGAGAACCAGTGCCGTAAGACGAACACATCATCATACCTCACCGCGATTCGAACCCGGACCCATCTCGAACGAATGATAAGAAGCCATCGCTTAGACCACTGCGCCACCGGAGATGGCTTAATGGTGATAAATCTCTTATGCCCTTGTCAGGATAGCTGAAGATGTGTACTCTAATTTGAACAATTCATCAGTCGTTCACTGGGGAAAAAAAAAAGAATTATGTCATTACTTTTAATTTCACGTACGGTTAATTCGACTGAAAGCAGTGATTTCAGGCATCGAATATGCATTTTAAATTTCATGAATATCAGCCGTTCTTATACATCTGTCCTGCTATTTAGACAGAAGTAGGAAGACCAGCAATACGGTACAGTACTAAGACTTGCTTAATGAAAAGATGGTTACCCAGTGCTAGAATAGCTTAGCGCCCTAGCTTCAACTTTCTCTTATTTCTCGGTCCAGGCTGGAATCCCAGGCATGACATGACATGTTTGCCCTTCCGGTTCTGGTTCTCTCCCTTCCTCTAAATTATCGACGAATAACCCCTTATGGGTTTGGATACTCATGGGATAATGAAATGTATGCTGAACTCCGAAAAATAGTAAGGTGTGTGCAGAATTAGAAGAAATGAAGGTGCAGAGGTAGATCTGTGGAGCAACCGAATAAAGGAAAGTTGTTAATAGATGATACTAATATATCAAAGCGTCAGATGTGAATACTTTAATTATTGTATGTTGTGACGTACCTACATCAGAGGCGACGTACAAGTCAATACGGCAAGTAGTAACGAAAAGCCTTAGCCGGTGTAGCCTAATTGGGAAAGCATTCGGATCCGGAGCAAAAAGATGTGGCTTTGAGTTCCTCTTCAACCGGCAGAGAGAACATTTGAATTTCTTATCGGCGCCAGAACGTAAAAAATGAATCTTCTGGCTGTTGGGTTCTTTGAAATATGCGTAATGTTCCTTCCAAACATCATCTGGAATTAATGAGAATTCCTTCTTCAGCGCTGCGAAAAATGTGCGATGCTTCTTCCACCCATCGTCTGGAATTAATGAAAATTCCTCCTTCAGCGCTTCGAAAAATGTGCGATACTTCATCCACACATCGTCTGGAATTAATGAGAATTCCTTCTGCAGCGCTTCGAGAAACGTGCGATGCTTCATCCCACACATTGTCTGAAATTTTGGAGAATTCTTTCTTTAGCGCTTCGAAAAATGTGCGATGCTTCTTCCACACATCGTCTGGAATTAATGAGAATTCCTTCGTCAGAGTTTCGATAAATGTGCGATGCTTCTCCCACACATCGTCTGGAATTAATGAGAAGTCCTTCTTCAGGGCTTCGAAAAATGTGCGATGCTTCTTCCATACATCGTCTGGAATTAATGAGAATTGCTCCTGCAGCGCTTCGAAAAATGTGCGATGCATCATTCACATATTGTCTGGAATTAATAAGCATCCCTTCTTCAGCGCTTTGAAAAATGTGTGAAGCTTCTTCCGCACATTGTTTCGAATTAATCAGAATTCCTTCTTCTACAGCGAACTACTTCATGCATGGCTTGCCGGCTGACTGTACGATTCCGTCCCAGCCCTTTCTTAAAGAAAGAGGGAGATATATGTGACGTAACCTACCTCAGAGGTAATGCACATGCCAAAACGATAAGCTTTGTCGGTATAGTTTAGTTGGAAGAGTGGCTCCGGAGACATGAAGGCGTCGGTTCGAACCTCACCACAGGCAAAATGGTCTTCTCTTCACAAGCTGATTCATAAGAAGTATATAGATGAGCTTTCACATGTCTAATGGAAAGGTTTCGCTTTCAAAGGCTTTCTTCCTACCAGGAAATGCAGGACCTACCGCTTTGTTCAATGAACAGTCGTACATGTGAATATCTTTAAATGAACATTTTATATTCTTGGCTGAAGTAAAGAAAAACGCCTAGCAAACTTTAAAATATCCTGGTCGTGCGATAGGTTGACCTTTCCACTTTACAAAATGAGTGTTCCAAATTACAATGGGCTCTAAATGGAGAGAGTCTGATGATGACTACTGTACCCAGATCATGTAAAGACGAAATCGTGTCGTTTGGGTAACTTTGTTTCGTCATGAATAGCAGCTCTTCCGTGTGCACGATTCTTTTCCAATATCACCTATGAGCTGACACAAGAACCCGCGGCATATTTGAGATTGGATGACCTTGTTCCGGTCTTCGAGTTTCTGGCTTTTCAGGAGAAGCACCACGATCGTGTTTGGGTACATTTTTTTTGGAAGGTTCGACGATTTGTTCCGGTCAACCTGCTAAATTTCCTCATGGATCCATGACTTCACGGATGACTTATGGATTGCTGGAGGTTTAGGATGTGTGCGGACTATCATTTCGGGGTTTCCTTATTCCAACCCTTTTCGCGTTAGGTACTGAAAAAAATGGTACGCAAAACAATAGGATACAGTCACACGCACGCCTTATAAGACATTTATACCTCTGAAGAGATGTGGAAAAAAACGCGGAAATATCCCTTTAGTTTTGAGCAAGATCAGCTGGCGAGCATTGTATGATGTAAGACTCCTTAACGTGGTGCCTGCCTACATATTTTTAAATGTCCACTCTTCTTCGCGCGCACAAAAGTATCTTGATGATGTTGCAATGAAAGTCCTACAAATTTCGATACATTTATTTATATTTACAATAGGGTGAGGTACCCGGCTTTACTGGAGTTTAACAAAAATGCACTTCAGAGATCACCTGAAATTGTGAATATGACACATTGTAATGAAACATTTAAATGGAATGTGTTCCGGTAATGAAAATGATTTTAAAAAAACGAACAAAATCTATTTCTCTGCCGGCACAATTGGTTTAAACCAGCAGTATTTATTAGATAGGAAATTTGAAGTATCTTAAGCATCTACACTTTTCTAAAGTGTTGAGATCAGCGTGATGCACAGTTAGCGCAGGTATCTTTGAAGAGCCTCTCTCTGGGTCAACGACGCTGAATATTCTTTTATATGGAACCAAGATGAAGTTTTTATTATACCATTTTATTTTTACCAACATGGGAAAAGCATGAATTTCGCAGGTTGAGTCTAACAATTTTTAAAAATCAAACCTGTGTCTCGTTAATACTCATGGCAAAGCTGAGAACAAGAAACTGTAGGCGTTTAAACTCAGACCGGACAATTAGAATGCGTGGAATAAAATCACGATCGCCTGCAGTACGATTAATCATGACAGCAGCTTCAATGACATTTAACATGAGTTCGTTGAAAAGTAGTTATGTCCCATTGTAGAATGCTGGAGGATTCAGATTTCTTCACGGCAAAGCAAGCAAAAACCCTTTGACTGTGTGGGAAAACGTAAAAGTATTAAGCTTTAAAAAAATGAAATGCCATAAAATTCACATTTTCCTCCCATTTCATTACATGTATTGTATTCAATTTACATTACATTGAGATGTATTTCCTTTCTTAAAAATTGTGGAAGTGATATTTTTAAATAGTGGAATTATTCATAGCGCGTAGTAACACACTGAGAACCGTAGTCTGAACCGTTAACACACCCGCATGCGGAAACTGGGGTGCAAGGATACGCTTAATACTTTGGAAGTAAAACACAATAAACAGAAACATCAACTTTCTGATAGTACACAGCCCGCGTTATGCAAATTCTAGATAATGGTTGAAGAAACCTAGTCAGAAATTTCCCGAAAAACTAATTCGAACTATATACAACGATGAGGTATTCCATTACGACCACTTCCAGCCTAGAGAAATGAACGCGCCTGGAGACCGAACGGTGGCGCAGGAGAAGTTCACAGAGCCTTATATATACAACCCGAGGACCCGCTTTCTGTTAGTAGAGTGTTCAGAGTCAGAATGGGAAAAACTGCTGATTTATCGGAGTTTGATAAAGGGCAAATTGTGATAGCATGCCATTTCGGAACTACGATCTCGAAATGGGTTGTTCACGTGCCGTTGTATAGAGTACGTATCAAAAGTGGTGCACAGATGGCCAAGCAAACATACCGTCGTCCGCAGCTCACTGATGCCAGAGGGGAGCGGAGACTGTCGCGCATTGTTCACAACGATCAAAGGGCCACAGTGCGACAAATCACCCCCAGCTACAACAGTGGTGATCAGGGCAATGTGCCCAAGCACAGTTCATCGCAGCCTTCTGCGCATGGGCCTGCGTAGCCGAAGACCCAGCCAAGTCCCCATGCTCACTGCACGTCATCGCCAACAACGCATGAAATGGGCCCAAGATCATCGAGACTAGAACGTAGATGATTGGAAGAAAGTGGCATGTTCTGACTAATCAAGATTCCTGGTGCATCACGTAGACGGCCGAGCGCGGATGCGCCGATTACCAACGGAGACTATGGCACCTGCATGCACTGCTGGACTGAAACAAGCGGAGAGCGGCGGTGTTATGCTGTGAGCGTTGTTTTCTTGGGACACTTTGAGCCCCATATCCAAATAGCACAATCCCTGATAGTTGTCAAGTATCTGAACATCGTTACGGACCAAGTTCACCCATTCATAGCAACTGTGTTCCCTGCTGATGATGGTCATTACCAACAAAATAATGCGCCACGCCACACTGCCAGAATCGTCAAGGAGTGGTTCAAGGAACAAGCTGGTGACTTTCTGTTAATGCCGTGACCTCCAAATTCACCAGACATGAACCCAATTGAACATTTGTGGTTCGACTTGGAAAAGCGGGTTCACGCTAAATCACCACTACCCCGAAATGTATGAGAACTGGGGGACCTGCTGTTGACATTATGGTACCAGATGCCACAGGATACCTACCGCCACCTTATCGAATCGATGCCTCGCCGAGTGGCTGCTGTTTTGCGGGTTAAAGGGGGACCCTACAGCTTATTTGGTATGTGGTCGTAATGTAATGGCTCATTGATGCATAGTGAGTAGTAGATAAATGGGGGCAGCTGTCTGAAGCGTTAACAAACCGGCTGACCATTTTAGCGGAAGGACACTCTTTGGAATTCACAGTAAAGAGCAAGATTAAATTTCAGATTGTAAGTCGCGCACGTTGCGCCAAATTCGAAACCGTGGTTGAAGAAACCTAGTCAAAATCTTCCCGCAGAAATAGCTTGGAGTTTCTTATAGTGCGTGGTAACACACGGAGAGCCGCAGTCTAAAACGTAAACAAAGCCGCCTGCAGCTGCGGAGAAATGACATACGTTAGACTTCGGAAATGCATCCAAAAAATTTCGGCGCAAGCTTTTAATACCGTTGCTTCTATTCTCACGTAGGTGTTCTCCAGCATACATTTGTAGTATTAGTCTACCTCGATAAAGCCACTCGTAAATGTGTGAAAGTTGGGCAAATGTACGTAAGTCGCTACCCCAATAAAAAAAAACGCGTTTTTGCGCCGGCTTCTATCATGATTAGCATCAGATTGCAAGGAGATATTGCTTCGTTTATGTAAAACGTGATGAAATACTGCTGGGCGATAGTTTAATGAAATACTATTGAATAACAATAAAATTAACTATTGCTGCGTCAGCTCATGGAAGAACATACTGCGCGATCACACGATCAGATTTTAAGAATGCTTTAAAAACTAATAAATTAATTAAAAATCAGCAATTGGAATAAATAAATAATTATGTGTGTGTGTGAGTATATATATATATATTATCATCATCATCATCATCATTGTCAACCATTATCAATCCACTGCTGGACGAAGGTCTCCCCAAGTTTCCTCCACAAAGGTCTGGCTTGTGCCAGTCTCCTCCATGTCACCCCTGCATACTTTCGAATTTCATCCACCCATCTCCCATGTGGTCTTCTTCTGGGTCTTTTCCTGTCCCTTGGAATCTAATCTAAAATTTCGGCTGTCCATCGATGATCTGTCCTTCTGGCAGTATGTCCAGCCCATTGCCATTTCAGGGATTTAACTCTGATCATGATGTCTTCCACTCTTGTCATTTTTCGGATCCACGAGTTCCTCTTCTTATCTCTCCTAGTTACACCAAGTATGCACCTCTCCATGCTACTTTGAGTTGTCTGCAGCCTTTGTATGTCTCTTTTAGTTAAGGTCCACGTCTCTGCACCATACGTAAGCACTGGAAGGATGCATTGATCAAACACTTTTCTTTTAAGACATAATGGCATATTGCTCTTGAAAATTATGCTGTTTCTTCCAAAAGCTCTCCAGGCAAGTTTTGTACGCCGATTAATTTCTTCATCAATGTGACCCTCACTTGATATCTGCTGTCCAAGATAAACGTACGTGTATGTTATCTCCAGCTTTTCTCCATCAATCGATAAATCTTCATTTCTTGTAAAAGCATTGAACATCACTTTTGTCTTCTGAAAGTTCATTTTTATTCCCACTTCTTTACTCTTGTCAGCAAGTTCCTGGATCATACTCTGCAGCTCTGATGGGCTAGTTGCAAAAATGACTACGTCATCAGCAAAACGAAGGTGGGTTAGATAATCTCCATTAATCTTTATCCCCTTGTTTTCCCAGCTCAGTGACTGAAAAACACCCTCCAATGTGGCATTAAAGAGCTTCGGAGATATGGTGTCACCTTGTCTCACTCCCTTTCCAATTTTTATGTGTGTTGTATTTTCAAACAGCCTAATCTTTGCACTTGCATTTTCATAGATGTTATTAATAATATTAATGTATGCATCTTCAATACCGCAGGTTTTCAGAGCCATTGTAACTGCTGATGGTTTCACCGAATCAAAGGCTTTTTCATAATCGATAAAAGCCATGCACAATGGAAGTTCATATTCCCTCGCTCTTTCAATTAGTTCTCTCAGCACATGGATATGATCTATTGTGCTGTAGCCACTCCTGAATCCAGCTTGTTCTCTCGGTTGAGCCATGTCCAGTGTTACCTTCAAGCGGTGTGAAAGAACTTTAGTGAAGATTTTATAAACTACTGATAGGAGGCTGATAGGTCTGTAGTTTCCGAGATCCTCAATGTCACCTTTCTTATGTAGCAGGATCATTGTAGCGGTGTTCCAATCCTCAGGAATCTTTCCTTCATTAAGGCATCGAGTGAAAATTTGGGCGAGTACTGTTTCGATTTCTCCACTTGCTTCTTGTATGATGTCTACAGTAATTCCATCTTCTCCTGGAGCTTTTCCCCGCTTCATGTTTTTGATTGCATGTGCAACTTCTGCTGGAAGGACTGGAGGAACTCTGGTACTGGTATCTTTCATGATGTCTGGAGTGCATGTATCATCCCTTTCATATAATTTGGAGTAGAAATCTTTCACTCTTGTCAAAATTTCGCCTCTATTTCTTGTTACAGAACCATCTTCTTTTCTCAGTGCCATAATCTCTTTTCTTCCCTTACTGAGATGTCCCTTTGCTATCTTTAGGCTTTGGTTGTTTTCAATTGCTTTCCTCACTAGTTCACAGTTGAATTTTCTTACGTCTTCAGTGATACTTTTTCGTACTGTCTTGCACAGCTCTATATATTCCACTTTGGAAGTCACATCTGCTTTAGTTGTCCTCATCTCTCTTCTTTTTTGCATCAACATTTTCGTTTTTCCTAATAATTTATTTACATGCAACTTGTTCTTAGACCCAGCTAATTTTGTTGCTGTTTCCATAAGAGCTTTGGTTACTTTTCTGTTAACTTCAGAGATGTCCACTTCTTCCGATGTTAGGCCTTCTAAAGCAGAGAACCTGTTCTTCAGTTCCAACTTGAAGGTATTATGGTGTTTTTTAAGGTTGGTTATGTCAATAGATTTTGTTTGTCTTATGAGCTTGCCACGTTCAAGTTTAGTGTTGAGGTGCATCTTACATCTCACCAATCTATGGTCACTACCTGTGTTGAACTTGTTTAGCACACTGCAGTCTTCTATGACGAATTTTTTGTTACACATAATAAAGTCAATTTCACTTGTCGTCCCATTTGGATGTCTCCATGTCCATTTCCTGTGTGGCTTTTTCTTGAAGAAGGAGTTCAAGATGAAAAACCCTTCTGCCTCTGCAAACTCAACGAGAGTATTTCCACGCTGGTTTCTGTTGCCGTGACCGAATTTACCTACTGAAGTTTCATTCTGTTGCCGGTGCCCTATTTTTGCATTGAAATCTCCCATAATTATCTTCAAGTGCTGCTTACCTTTATTATTTAGATGACAAATTTCCTCATAAAATTCTTCAATTTCTTCTTCAGGATGACTTGTGGTGGGTGCATAAGTCTGAATAATCTGAGCCTGGTATCTTTTCGAGAGTTGGATAACAAGACGTGCAGCTCTGTCAGAGGAACTTTCAACTTCTACAACTTTATCCTTCAGTTTCTTGTTTATTATAAATCCAACACCACTAGTTCTGCCAGTATCTGTCCCACGATAGTAGAAGAGATGTCCACTTTTGAGTTCGATGAGATCTCCTTTTCTCCTTACCTCACTTAGCCTCACGATGTCCCACTTGATCCTTTGTAGTTCCTTTTCCAATTCAAGAAGCCTTGAATCAGAAGATAGGGAGCGTCCATTGTACGTTGCCCAGGTCAGCATCAGATGGCATCCTAGTCCGGTCCTCCGGGGATTCTTAGCACCCTCTGCCTTCATGTCGGACTGGCCGCTGCCTTGGCCAGGTACCTTCCAGCTGCCGGAGACTGAGGGCCAAGATTTAAGTTGTAGAGTCATTTTGGAGGTGTTTGGCCATAACTCACCACGCTGGCCAAGCGGGTTGGTGAGTGTGGGATAGAATTTCCTCTGATCCCGATGGTATAGTTATACCGCTATTGGCGGTCGTCAGAGCCCCTTTAGTAGGAACAGGATGCACCACGAGAAGGCGGGGTTGACATTTGTCAAGGAGAGGCTGTGATGTTACGCACCACCTGACCTTACATATATATTATATATATATATATAATGTAAGGTCAGGTAATGCGCAACATACCATAGCCTCACCTAGACAAATGTCAGCCCCGCCCTCTGGTGGCGCATCCTGTTCCCACTAAAGGGGTTCTGACGACCACCAATAGCGGTATAACTATATCGGGATTAGAGGAAGTGCCATCCCACACTCACCAACCGGCTTGGAGAGCGTGGTGAGTTATAACCAACCCCCCCCCCCTAAAAATGACTCAATAACTTAATTAAATATGGGTCCTCAGGTCAGATCAGGTCACATGTAGAGAATTTTAGGAATTGAGTGTCTGACCCCAGGTCTTAAACAACCCTTAGAAATAGGAAGCTAGGAGATTTAGGCTAGAGTGCCCGATAGGAAAGTGGCACGGAAGCGAGGTAGAAAGGGGAGGAAGACGCCCTTATTTATTACCGGGAGCCCAGTACCCGGGGACCAACGCCTTAATGCGCCCATCCGACGCACGACGAATATTTAGTGGTTCGATCGTTCGTACCTACCTGGGATCGAACCCGAGGTCTCCGTGGCAGTCACGAACGTTGATTACTAGGCCACCCGGCCCTCAATCTCCGGCAGCTGTATATATAAGATCCAAGGTACAATATTCTCCCCTTGTCCGCTATGTGCATACCAAACTTCAAGCCTCTACGTTCAGTAGTTTTCTCTGTAAGCGACTGAC
Source organism: Macrothele yani (assembly GCA_039090855.1). Taxonomy (NCBI): domain Eukaryota; kingdom Metazoa; phylum Arthropoda; class Arachnida; order Araneae; family Macrothelidae; genus Macrothele; species Macrothele yani. The sequence continues at coordinate 112,017,956 of CM077013.1, read as the reverse complement.
AGACAGACGTGATGATTATTATTACGTGATGATTTATTAATACAGATTGGCGCTAAAAACTTTGAATTCGCCCTCACAAAGACAATGAGGTCATGTCCTGATGGTAGATTTCCTCTGATTCCATTATGTCACAAATGAATATGATAGTTGCTACAACCAGAACAACGCTCACATACTGAGAATGTACTAAAAAAGGTTGTGTGTATTATCAACCTTTACTGGGTAAGAACAGCAACTAGGTGAGCACCTATGTTCAGCCTCCCATTGATTCCAAGATAATTTATTCAAATCTTCAGTTTGGATTTGCAAAAATATCACAAAAGTCGGTAAAACTTCCCCTACCATAGTTAGAGGAATAGGCTTCTGGCTAATCGCCTGATTCCAGTCCCGAAACATGCACGGAGCTGTTGCTTGTAATACAGTGCACCTTTTTTTTTTATTGGAGGTTTAACGGCCACCGTGAGCAACTCAATGGGATATAAGCAGTCGCCCATCTCTAATTTAGGGTCACTGCTTCCAGGAAAGGGAGAGAGCCCGTGCCGTTAGACAAACACAACATCCATGCCTCACCGGGATTCGAACCCGGAACTCTTTCGGACAAATAATCAGAGGCCATCGCTTAGACTACTGCGCCACCGGGGCGGCACAGTACATCTTCCTATGGAGCCATTGGCCTCAAATAAAAAACGGGCGACTCCTAATTGTCTTAGATGTCATGCAAGTTGAACCCCAAAACGCCGCCCCGGTGGCGCAGTGGTTTAAGCGACGGCCTCTGATCATTCGTCCGAATGGGTTCCGGGTTCGAATCCCGGTGAAGCATGGATGTTGTGTTTGTCTTACTGCACTGGCTCTCTCCCTTCCCTGGAACCAGTGGCCCTAAATTAAGGACGGCCGACTGCTTATGTTGCTCACGGTGGTTGTTAAACTCCCAATAAGAAAAAAAAATCAATGTTTTGTGTTTTTGAACCATCGAGTACTCTTAACTCCTTTCACCAGCTGGAAATTCATGAATGCTGATATTCATAAAAGATTTCTTCAGTAAACTGAAATTGAACTAGCTATTTTCCTTAATTTAAACACATTTTTTATTCATGTGAGAGACCCTTCCAAAATTATGCAAATGTAAAGTGGAAAATCGCGAACTAAATAGACCTAATAGTCTTTCATACACTAGTAAAAGAAAAAAATCGAGATAATACCTCTTCTAAATAATTTATGTTATGCACCTTTCGCATGCGTAGATTTTATGGGTGTAAAATAAAACGAGAGTACATATTTATTTTCATACAACTCATTACATTTATTAGCGTCCCTCACGACCACACCGAGCCACAGTCCGGTACATTCGAAGTTGAATTAAATTGTAACAAATAATTAGGTTTGCTAATTCCTGACATTGAACGGTACGTATGTTAGGTGTATTAATGAATATTTGTCGCAAAACTAATGAAAGAAGTCATGCGAGTCATAAAAGTAAATATTTATTAAACTATGGGGATGGCAATAATAAGTATTTCGACTTTTTAGTTTTTCAACAACAACAATTATAATAAAAAATACATCGTTCTTTCCACGTAAAGCGACGCACAGCAACCGAAAAATTGTTATTCGACCCAGACGGCGGCCGAATAACAATTTTTCGGTTGCTGTGCGTTGCTTTACGTGGAAAGAGCGATGGATTTATTTACTCAACTGACGCCACGTGTTTAGATGATTTTCACAATAATAATAATAATAATAATAAAATAGTAATGATAGTAATAATAATAATAATTATTATTATTTAGAAGAACGTGAAAGAAATGACCGTAACACCGACGTAATGTGATCTAACTACGAAAGTCTATCTGCGCATGCGCAAGCTAAAATCTGACCCCAGGATAGAAAGAAAAGCTGAATCGCAAGTTTGTTAGTGAGGGGGAGGGGGGGGATTGGTAACTTTTGTTCTAGGATATCTACAGGGGGTGTCGTGCTTTTTGCGGACGTGCCACTTGCGGACAGAGCAGTTCATAACGGCATTTTTTGAAAATGAAAGCATTGGGAGAACCGGTAACAAAACGGAAGTAAATGTATGTAAAATAGATGAAAGAACTGAAAATATTATTTTAGCATTTGAAATAAAAAAAAACAAGGAAAGTTGATGAAAGAATTGAGAATATTATTTCAGCATTTCAAAAAAAACCAAAAAAACAAGGACTTAAAAAGGTACTTAACCTTAAGTTTTGTAACAAATTTTGACTAAATTTGAGTTTTGTAACAATTTGTTTTGCAACTTTTTTTTTAGTTTTGTAACATAATTTGAAATTTGTAACATTAAAATGACATAAGGAATTATTCTCCTGCTATTTTTAAACCGCCAGTGTGAATTGTCCGCATCTGGCACGACGAACCCTTCCAATCTACTCAATTGCGGTTTTTTCCGCAAGTGGCACGTCCGCAAAATGCACGTAACCTCTGCAGGTTACATCCCCATGGTGTTATACATCATTTTAAAACTCCGTTCAGTAGCAGGTAATCCCCCTCCACCACCACCACCTTGAAAATAACAAGAGAAAGCCAAATTTTTGCTGCAAAAAATGCATTTTTTCATTGGCTTTTATCACATTTAGCATCAGGTTCCAGTTATTTACACATATTGCATTGAGATATTGTTTCATTTATGCAAAACGTGATGAAATAATGTTAGGCGATAGTTTAGTAAAATATATTGTTGAGTAACAATGAAATTAACTATTGTCGCGTCATTGCATGGGAAAGCATTCAGAAATCAGATTTCAAAAATGGTTTTGAGTATTTCCGTTACCCATTTTTGTTACAACGAAATTTTTTACTTGAGATTGGCTTTTACTACTGTCGGGAAAGGTACTAGCATCAAAAATTTGGTCTGTCTCCGTGTCCATTTCTCACACGATTACGTGCGGGAAACGACTATGCGCCAAGCGACCCTGTGGAAAATCGTGCGTGATGGGACCCTGCTAATCGAATCATTTTACTTATATATCTATACAAATCGTAGTCAAATTATTTGCTTCTAATAAATTAATTACTTACAACAAGTTTTTTATACTAAATACAAGTTTTTATTATATATATATATATATATATGAATATGCAAGTGCAAAGATTCGGCTGTTTGAAAATACAACACACATAAAAATTGGAAAAGGAGTGAGACAAGGTGACACCATATCTCCGAAGCTCTTTATGCCATATTGGAAAATGTCTTTCAATCACTGAACTGGGAAAACAAAGGGATAAAGATTAATGGAGATTATCTAACCCACCTTCGTTTTGCTGATGACGTAGTCATTTTTGCAACTAGCCCATCAGAGCTGCAGAGTATGATCCAGGAACTTGCTGACAAGAGTAAAGAAGTGGGATTAAAAATGAACTTTCAGAAGACAAAAGTGATGTTCAATGCTTTTACAAGAAATGAAGATTTATCGGTTGATGGAGAAAAGCTGGAGATAACAGACATGTACGTTTATCTTGGACAGCAGATATCAAGTGAGGGTCACATTGGTGAAGAAATTAATCGGCGTACAAAACTTGCCTGGAGAGCTTTTGGAAGAAACAGCATAATTTTCAAGAGCAATATGCCATTATGCATTAAAAGAAAAGTGTTTGATCAATGCATCCTTCCAGTGCTTACGTATGGTGCAGAGACGTGGACCTTAACTAAAAGAGACATACAAAGGCTGCAGACAACTCAAAGCAGCATGGGGAGGTGCATGCTTGATGTAACCAGGAGAGATAAGAAGAGGAACTCGTGGATCCGAAAAATGACAAGAGTGGAAGACATCATGATCAGAGTTAAATATCCCTGAAATGGCAATGGGCTGGACATACTGCCAGAAGGACAGACCATCGATGGACAGCCGAAATTGTAGATTGGATTCCAAGGGACAGGAAAAGACCCAGAAGAAGACCACATGGAAGATGGGTGGATGAAATTCGAAAGTATGCGGGAGTGACATGGAAGAGACTGGCACAAGCCAGACCGTTGTGGAGGAAACTTGGGGAGACCTTCGTCCAGCAGTGGATTGATAATGGTTGACAATGATGATGATGATATATGTGTATATCGTAGTCAAATTATTTACAACTAATTAATTAAGTACTTACATCTTCTGAATTTTGTAGCTTTTGTCCTTAGTCCAACTTAGTAACATAGCTTAATGCGAAAATCCTCCAAAATACATGGCCGTCAGTGAATAAACAAATACATCGCTCTTTTCACATTTTAACAACACACAGCAACCGAAAAATTGTTATCGTGGTAAAAGATAACGCGCTCGGCTAGATATCGAGAGATCTGGGATTCAATTCCCCGGCGGTGACCGAAAGGAGTGGCCCTAAATGTGGGACGGGAGACTGCTTTTAACCCATTGAGTTCCTCACGGTGGTCTTTAAAACTTCAACAAAAAAAATATTATGATCTTTAAAAGATCCTATTTCCGGTTTTAAACATAAATTTACTTAAAATTTAAAAATTAGGTGAACACCCAAGAACCAATGGTTTTAAATGTCAAGTGAAGTTATGTGAACATCCAAGAACCAATAGTTTTAAATGTCAAGTGAAGTTATGTGAACACCCAAGATATGTACATATGTTTTAAATGTCAAGTGAAGTTATGTGAACACCGATGACACAACAGGTGCAGAAACGCACAGTGAAAATAGACGAGAACAGAAAGAATGAGTACTAGACAATAACAATAGGAAGATGTTTTCGGAGTAGGGCTTGGAAAAATTCCGTTCAAGTTTAAACGCTCAGAGAAACTTTCGGCGACAGAGTACAAATGACTTATTAGCTCTACGACGTATTCAGAAAGGTCATGGAGGTTAGGCATATCAGCATATTGTTTTACATACTTCCATCCATCATTGTTTTAATTGGAAGTTTAGCGACCACCGTGAGCAACTCAGTGGGCTATAAGCAATCGCCCGTCCCTAATTTAGGGCCACTGGTTCCAGGGAAGGGAGAGAGCCAGTGCCGTAAGACAAACACAACATCCATGCCTCACCGGGATTCGAACCCGGACCCCTGTTGGACAAATGATCATAAGCCATCGCTTAGACCAGGGGTCACCAAACTACGGCCTGCGGGTTAAATACGGACCTCGGGAAACCGGGATTCGGCGCGCCAGGAAATTTATATTTCTACAATTTTAAAATTCATTTTATATATTTTTTTCTGGCTGAGAAAGAGTTGCTATATGTCACAGCATGGCAGGATATCATAGCAACGTTTGATTGACGCTTCGCTTTTAAAACCTGTTTATTATTATTACTGAAGTGCCTTTCAGAAGAAAATGTGAGGATTTTCAGTCCTGGAATTATTCAAGCGATAGTTTGAGCAGCTAAATTTTCCTCATTTTCCATCTTGTAAGTACATGTGGGACAAGATTTCTGATAAGTTTGTTTTTGATGTTGAGCACTGTGTCACAAATATTAAATCGCTGAAAGCTCAGTTGAACGACGTTTTGGTGATTTTTACAAGCATGAAATATCATTTCAGCTATTTCAGGATCCATTTACTTTTACAGTTGATGATGCCGAGGAGAATTTACAGTTGGAACTGTTAGATTTGCAATCTAATAATAATTCGAAGGCATTGTTTAAGAGTGAAAGTTTGATAACCTTTTATTCTCTTTTGCCAAGAAATAATTTTACACACCTGAAAAGTTTTGCCAGAAAAATGATTTCACTGTTTGGCAGTACATATCTTTGTGAAGAAGCTTTCTCCAGAATGAAATATGTTAAATCAAAGCTTCGTTCACGATTGACCGACAACCATTTGTCAGACTTTTTAAAAATTGGGTTGTTCGATTTGAAACCAAATATCGGAAATGTATCTAAATCATTCCAGAAACAATACCATTCTTCTCATTGATTTTTTTTTCTAGTTAAATATTTTATGACATCATTTAGTCAGTTTTTTTTTTTGATTGGAGGTTTAACGACCACCGTGAGCAACTCAATGGGCTATAAGCAGTCGCCCGTCCCTAATTTAGGGTCACTGGTTCCAGGGAAGGGAGAGAGCCAGTGCCGTAAGACAAACATAACATCCATGCCTCACCGGGATTCGAACCCGGACCCCGTTCGGACGAATGATCAGAGGCCATCGCCTAGACCACTGCGCCACCGGGCGGCCTTTAGTCAGTTTAACTTTGTATTTGTTTTAGATGTGTATAAATATCTTGAAATATTTATTTGAAAACTTTTATGTTAAATTACAGAACATATCAAATTACTTACACATTGGCACATATTAGTTATTAGTTAATTGAAAATTTACAATATCTGCATTAATTGATCTTTGATTTACCATTTCTTTTTAATCCGGCCCACCGAGCTTTTCCCAATTTCCCATTTGGCCCTTCTCTCCGAAAGTTTGGTGACCCCTGGCTTAGACCTCTGCGCCACCAGGGAGGCCCATCCTTTGTTTTGGACAATTCCGTGCATCCGAGGTGGCCCACAATTCCCAGTTAAGATGGTTAGATGCGCATATTAGTGTATGCTGCAAACTGAAGCATTTACAAAAGAAGATACTAAAGTGTATAACTTTGTTTTTGAGTAACAGTGTTCTGCAAATTTATTCACACACTGTTCATTTCTATGTTTTACCCTCCAGAGTATGAAATTACGTACCTGGTAAGACCATCCTGGGAGGGCAACTGCTCTCCCTGCCGTCCTGGTCGCTACGGCCCTGCTGCAGACCCCAATAGCACTGAAGATTTGTGGGAATACCTGGAGTGTGAAAGGTCAGAATGCTTTCCACCTCCACCAACATCACTGGCACTGTTTTTAAAGGAAGAATGATCCTAAAATCCATTATTGTATTTACATGACTCAGTGCCACCGCAAGCTTACGCGAGGCCCTGTGCGAACTCTCCCTGCGAGGCCCTCTTGCTAACTAACAATTTTTGCTAAATCAACCTGGCTAATGGCATTTTGCGCACGTACGCAACAGAATTTTTTTATTTTCTGATAAGGTGATGATAAGCTTTTCACTCATTTATTTGTTCTAGAAGGAACTGATATTTTTCTTAACCTTGTAACGCCGCCCCGGTGGCGCAGTGGGCTAAGGCGCTGGCCTCTGATCATTCGTCCGTAAGGGGTCCGGGTTCGAATCCCGGTCAGGCATGGATGTTCTGTTTGTTTGTCTTATGGCACTGGCTCTCTCCCTTCCCTGGAACCAGTGACCCTAAATTAGGGACGGGCGACTGCTTATAGCCCATTGAGTTGCTCACGGTGGTCGTTAAACCTCCAATCAAAAAAAAAATAACCTTGTAACTGTAACTGCTATTATTATTAAGCTCAACCGTCGTTTTCCTTTGCAAAATAAAAAAAAACAGAAGGTAAATGTTAGTAATACTATGCACTATGCAGTAGGAATTTTCTAGATCTGTTTTACTATAGCTGTGCAGTTTAAAAATAAAACCTATGCGGAACAAAAAGAAAAATGTTTTAAATACGTACATCAATTTCCTAGTGGATTGTAACACATTAAAAAAAATGTCTTTTAAAAGTTAGAGAAACAGTCATCGTATTTCATGAATATACTGGCATGTACGTAAAACGTAACTTCACGTTTTACCTGTCACGCAAAGGAGACCTTTCTCGCCTTTTGTCCAGCAAAATCTTCAATAATATCATCGTAATTTATTGGGTCGTTTCATAATCATTGGCCGATGCCGGCAAGGCGAATCTGCATAACCAGTTATAAGGGACGCCTCGTAGGAGGAACTACCAAACGCCCCTGCAAAGTGAAACTGTTCAGTCCACGTGTACAAAGCTGTATTTCAGACAGATCTCAGCAGTTGGGGACGTGATGGAGAAACGCGACGTGAGATTAGGGATTTTGCGCGATTTCAAACTTGGCCGGAATGTCTCCGAAATGGTCACAAATGTCAATAGAACGTGGGGTGTACACACGACGAGTGACAGAACTGTCCGTAGACTGTTTTTAAAGTCCCGTACCGGTAATGTTGCCATCGACCATAAGCCAGGAGCCCGTCGTCCGGTTGTGTGTGACACGGTACAGTTAAGGCGGAAAGTGGAAGAAAAACCAACGTCAACAGTACGTGAGCTCAGTTCCGAACTTGTCGTATCATCAGCGACAGTTTCCAGACAACTAGCAGCTATGGGCAAGGTTAAAAACAATGGATACCTGGGTTCCACACGAACTCACCGAACAGCAGCAGATACGGCGTCCGGAAATATGCATTGCCCTCCAAAAACATAAGGCTAGCGCTCCCTTTCTGCATCGGAACCTTACGGTTGATGAAAAGTGGGTGCTTTGTTACAATAGGAAGCGAACAGCGCAGTGGCCCGATAAAGAGGAACCACCCAAACTCATATCCAAACCCGAGTTATACCCACAGAAGGTTCTGATCTGTGTGTGGTGGACTGCCAAGACCGTGGTTCATTATGAGTTTTTGCCGCGAGGTCAAACAATCACAAAGCACATGTCCAAACCCGAGTTGCACCCACAGAAGATTTTGATCTGTGTGTGGTGGACTGCCAAGACTGTGGTTCATTATGAGTTTTTGCCGCGAGGTCAAACAATCACAAAGCACATGTACAAACCCGAGTTGCACCCACAGAAGGTTCTGATCTGAGTGTGGTGGACTGCCAAGACCGTGGTTCATTATGAGTTTTTGCCGCGAGGTCAAACAATCACAAAGCACATGTCCAAACCCGAGTTGCACCCACAGAAGGTTTTGATCTGTGTGTGGTGGACTGCCAAGACTGTGGTTCATTATGAGTTTTTGCCGCGAGGTCAAACAATCACAAAGCACATGTACAAACCCGAGTTGCACCCACAGAAGGTTCTGATCTGAGTGTGGTGGACTGCCAAGACCGTGGTTCATTATGAGTTTTTGCCGCGAGGTCAAACAATCACAAAGCACATGTACAAACCCGAGTTGCACCCACAGAAGGTTCTGATCTGAGTGTGGTGGACTGCCAAGACCGTGGTTCATTATGAGTTTTTGCCGCGAGGTCAAACAATCACAAAGCACATGTCCAAACCCGAGTTGCACCCACAGAAGGTTTTGATCTGTGTGTGGTGGACTGCCAAGACTGTGGTTCATTATGAGTTTTTGCCGCGAGGTCAAACAATCACAAAGCACATGTACAAACCCGAGTTGCACCCACAGAAGGTTTTGATCTGTGTGTGGTGGACTGCCAAGACTGTGGTTCATTATGAGTTTTTGCCGCGAGGTCAAACAATCACAAAGCACATGTACAAACCCGAGTTGCACCCACAGAAGGTTCTGATCTGAGTGTGGTGGACTGCCAAGACCGTGGTTCATTATGAGTTTTTGCCGCGAGGTCAAACAATCACAAAGCACATGTCCAATTCCAAGTTGCACCCACAGAAGGTTTTGATCTGTGTGTGGTGGATTGCCAAGACTGTGGTTCATTATGAGTTTTTGCCGCGAAGTCGAACAATTACAACGGACGTGTACTGCCGTCAGCTGGACGAATGTCACCAAAAATTATGCAACAAACAACCATCACTCGTCAATCGTTTGGTTCCCATACTGCTTCAGGATGGCGCACGACCACATGTGTCTATTGGAAGCATGCGAAAAATTAAGGTCTTGGGGTGCGAGGTCCTCTCTCACCTTGCTCATTCACTTGACTTGGCCCTTTCAGACTTTCCCATTTTTTCGCCATTTGGCTCACTTCTTGAGGGACAAACGGTTCGTTAACAAGGATGGTGTTATTCATGCCGTTAGCGATTTCTTGGACCATGGTGATGCCAGTTTCTGCCACCGTGGCATTTTTGCACTGAAAACACGTTGGGCACAAGGTATTTCTGCCGCCGAGGGCAGATAGTTTTCCGAATAAAATGTATTTCGTCGTCTGTTACTGCTGTTTGATTTTTAGTGTCCGAATCGGCCAATAATTATGAAACGACCCAATAGTTTTGATTGCACATCGCGTTCTATTGACAATGTAGCGAGTGCAGTTAACCTTTCTTGAGACATGCTTGTCCTCAGATACGATTTGATTAATTTTAAGCGAGAGAAACTTCTTTCCGCACTCGCGATTAGCTACAGTTAACATGAATCTGTTCGCGATAGCTACGTTGGGGAAGGGATTTTGCATTCCGTTTAAAAAGTGCAATACTGGGATGGCAGTATTGATGTCCTTCGGAACTAGTTCTCTGACTATTTTCAATTCTGTGAATAGCTCCTCTCAGCATATATCGCGGGAATTTCCTGAACGAAGGATCAAATCCAGGTTTTTGCAATATTTCATTAGATCTTCGTCATTCATTTGTTTCATTTTCGGCACAGAATACAAAAATTCAAACTTCTTATTGAACTCCTTATATTGTTCAAAACGAGATTTCAGAGACTGTAAATCAGTGTAGGATTAAAAATACTCTATTTTGAAGACTTCCTCTGCAGATTTTGTGTTTCTTAAGGGTTCATCGTCTACTTCGTAATCAAAGATTCTTCTTTTTTAAGCCACAAAATGTTCGGAAAATTTTGGTTCAAAACCTAACTGTTCACAAATCACACTAGCGGGCAAAATTGCTGAATTGAAGCCTTCATTTCGAAATTGGTTCAAAAATTTAATAATCCCCTGAAGTATATTTTCTGCCATGTCAAGCTGCATGCTCTCTGAAGTGGTTTGCTCTCACTGTTTACAGAAAAGAGTATGTCATACCATAATACAATACTCAATAACAATTCATAACTCTGAAGTTCGTGTACTGCCCATGAGCGAGCTTCACATTTGATTTTAGGATCATTTACTGTGTCCGCAACTTCAGGAAGTGCGCCCCTTACTTCTTTTGCTCGGTATCTGATGGGTTTAACATTTTCTACATGGCTTTCCCATCTAGTGTCACAGGACTTCCTAACAGTAATGTAAGAAGTCCTGAGCGTATGTATGGTATCACTGTGATGTTTGTGCATGCGGACTCGCGGAGAACTGGAATGGTAATTCATATGTTTTGAACTGTCGGTTTTTTTTTTTTTTTTGGCTGTGTACATAATGTTATATTCTTCTTTCTTTCTCTCTTTTGTTTTATTTTATCTTATTTATCCACCAGCGCGAGGCCCTGTGTAGTCGCACGCGCCGCACACACTTAACGGCGGCCCTGACATGACTAGTCTATTCCAAGTCCAATTGCTTCTGTTGTGAAAGCCAGAGGTGGGTTCACAGTTTATTAATAAAAAGTTATCCACAAAGAGTAAGTCCTTTCATAATGATTTTAATAAACCCTTGTATTTAAGCATACTAAGATTCATTTCTCGTCCAAATAAGATGAAAGCGAAATGAACGTAAGATATACCCAGAAGCAGCAATCAGTATTCAAAACTGCAACAAGAAAACCAAGCAAATGGAAAGTTATTTTTAATGTTTACACAATTACCTTTTTTTTTATCACAAAAGACTGACCTTTACTCTGAGCAAAGAAACACGCTGTCGTAAAAAAGTAATTCTCATGAAGAAACAAAATGATTAATTCTGACTTGACCTTATCTCCCGTAGTCACTACATATCGTTAATTAACCTTTATGAACAGCGAAATGTGGCATCTATTCCATCTTAATGGGCTTCCCGCAGTTATTCATAATTATTTCTTTTCGTCTTTTCTTCTAATTGTACGGTGCTATCGAGTCTTTATTTAATTAGTTACTTACTTACTTACCCGGCGATCAACTCATCACTGAATGACGTGGGTCTTAAGTAAGAGCTCAACTTCAATTAACAAAGAACTCTTGAAAGTGGGATCAGAATGAGGTCATTCCTCGTGAAGTACGGCTCTTTGACATTCAGCCGGCAAACAATTCATCTCTTCACCTTCAACCCCAGGAACAGCCCTGGGAAAATATTTTTCATTGTTTTCCTTATTTGGAGTAGCGTTCAGTAACCATCGGGTTTTGGAAGCAGTGCCTTCCCCTTTTTTTCTGCTCAGAGAAGGCAAAGAAGAAACAAAATCGACCTCAAATTATTTTGTGCTTTCAACGCCAAGAAAATGATGCTTACAGTTAAATACTGTAAGCATATTCCGAAAAAAGAAATAGTATTTAATGTAAGTCCAAAGGACTAAAGTTTCACTATATTCCTAGCTGACTCCTACGCAGGGGTTTATCCAGGAATTTCAACACCACAACAATTGTTTTTTGCTGAGAAAAATTGCGAGTGGTTGGATGAAAGTAAATTTTTCGAAAGCCGGAAATTTGTACAGAGAATCAATAAAATCTAAGATCAATAGAGAAACTTCAAAAGATAGCGAATTGTTGATTTTTTCTACTGTCATGGATGATTAAAACCGAATCTTTCTCACCCCCCCCCCCCCGCCAGCCACACATGGTTATTTTGCTTTTTGTGCTGCTTTTATCTTTCATCTCTCTTGTCTAAATACTTCCCTATAGACAAGGTTAATGCCAAGTATTAACGAGGTCCTAGAAACAGCAGATATTGATATTTTCACAAATCTTGTGCATGCTGAAATGTTTCAGAAGTACGTCTGAAAAACCTGTAACAGACAGAAATAAAGAAATGAGCACATGCGTTTTGTGTTTGCAGTGACTGACTTTAAAACTGCAAAAACAGGAAAAACTATAAAAAGAAGAATTAGACTGCTATATACATTGGCTTCAAATAAAAAAATATAATTATAGTATTATGGGTAGAAGATACTTCAAGCTGAGGAATTCATGTAAATGCTAATTGCTGTTGACAACTGTATTATATGATAATAAAAAAGGCATACTTAAAAATCAAAAGAAAAAAATCAAAAGTATATATACCCTGATTTAGCTTTGCACTAGAAACACACCCCGTTCTACATATTCGGAGCGATAACGAACTACCACGTGATATCAACGTCACGTGCAGCTACTATAAGTTGTGTATACCTATCCTGTGTACGTAATCAGTAAACGTTTGCAGTAATGGGGAAACGTGACGAATTAACCCAACTTTACGCGCAGTACTTTGCTTCGCTTTGGGTTCCACAGCCGGAGATCAACGAGGGTACCCATGATGATGCCCAGACATCGCAAATAACGCCTCGCATGGGCCAAAGAACGTCGACAATGTGCCCTCGACAGATGGAAGAAGGTCGTCAGGAGTGATGAGTCACGTTTCTTGCTGCACTATGCTGATGGCCGGGTTCACATATGGCGTAAACAGCATGAAGCCCTGTCCCCTGGTTGCACAGATGGAAGAAGGTCGTCTGGAGTGATGAGTTCCGTTTCTTGCCGCATTATGCTGATTACCCGGGTTCACATATGACGTAAACAGCATGAAGTCCAATCCAGTGGTTGCACAGATGGAAGAAAGTCGTCTGGAGTGATGAGTCCTGTTTCTTGCTGCACCATGCTGATGGCCTGGTTCGCATATGGCGTAAACATCATGAAGCCCTATCCCTTGTTTGCAGAGATCGACGAAGGTCGTCTGGAGTGATGAGTCCTGTTTCCTGCTGCACCATGCTGATGGCCTGGTTTGCATATGACGTAAACAGCATGAAGCCCTATCCCTTGTTTGCACAGATGGAAGAAGGTCGTCTGGAGTGATGAGTCCCGTTTCTTGCTGCACCATGCTGATGGCCTGGTTCGCATATGGCGTAAACATCATGAAGCCCTATCCCTTGTTTGCACAGATCGAAGAAGGTCGTCTGGAGTGATGAGTTCCGTTTCCTGCTGCACCATGCTGATGGCCTGGACTTTTGTCAGTGAAGTGTATATCGGAGCTAAGCAACAGGGAACATCTCCTGCCCTGATTAACAGTTGTTTGTAGCCGGATGCTTAATGTCCCAAAGGCCAGCTAGTGGCCGGCAGGATTAAGTATGGGCCAGCTCATTTTGAGCAGTTAGACCCCTAAGCGAAAAGGTCCGAGGAAAAGAGAGCGTGCCCATATCACGTTGAAAATTTGGGGGATTTTATGTACATGCCAAACCGAAATAGAGAAAAACTCTTAGTTGCCAATGATAGGAAAACAAGCTGTTCAGGGAGAGAGACACCCAGAAAAATACGTGGATGGAAAGAAACTTAACCTTTAAAGCGGCCGCTGTACTTAAGATAAATGGTTCCCAAAATTTTCTGCACTCCCCAGACAGAAATGTTCACATAACTGCCGGATTTACGAGAGTTCGGGCAAAAGCAATTCCTTTCCATCTCTTATCTCAGAACCACCGAAAATAAACCTGTCTCTAGTGATAAACGCTTCCTTCTCATCCTTTGTTCTCTGCTCTATAACACAAAGCATAATGGGAACGGGCTACTTCCCCTGATATAATCATCGTACCACTGGGTAGAAAAAGTAACTTAGAAATCTCAGCACCATCGACCATAAGTCTTTAAACTAGTGATAAGCGCTCCCTTGTTCTCAATTTCACGACCCAAGGAGTGACAGGGAGAGGCTAGTTCTCCTAGCATTGAAATCGTACCACTGGGTAGAAACAAGAAACTCAAACATTTCTCGTCATTTTTATAGCTCTGTTAGCAGGTGGCCAGCCAGAAAGAGTTGGCTGTGGATAGCCTACTGTTTAGCAAACCAGACTACTAATGGAGGGTCCTCAGGTTCAAGCGTGGGCTGGTCTTCCAGAGGCGTTGTGATTTGCTAACATCACTGAACATCCGCCGTGCATTGAACGAGTACGTTAAATGACGACGTAGGGATCCCTCTGTTACATATAAAGGTGTACATTCCTAAGCAACTCCTTAATTGAGCCGCGGATAGCTTAGTGGTTAGTGAGTCAGACTATCAATGCAAGGTCCTCAGGTTCGAACCTGGGCTGATCTTTCAGAGATGGTGTGATTTACAAACAATCGCTGAATATCAGCCGTGCATCGGACGAGCACGTTAAGTGAAGGCCCCCAAGCTGGTCCCACTGGTTAAATGGGTATCCTTTCCTATGCCCCTCCTGAAATTCTCTCACCCCTCTGTGTGCAACATCGCACTTGTACGGTGGCGCCATCTACTGTACTCTAATCTCACTACAAACTGTTCTGTCAAAGTCGCTAGACTTGCTCTCATTCCTTCCGTTTCTGTGCCCTGCCCAAAAGGCGATCTCGCTGTAGGTGGCCGGGACCTAAACTCTACTCACTGTGGACGGAAGTCCTACAAGAAAATGACAAATACTGTGTGGCAACTCCTTAATTTCTCTCACCCCTCTATGGGCAAAATCGTACTTGTACGGTGGCGCTATCTACTGTGCTCTCTCTCACTTACAAACTGTTCTGTCAAAAGTCGCTAGACTTACTCTCATTCCTTGCGTTTCTGTGCCCTGCCCAACAGGCATATCCGCTGTAGGTGGTTTGGGCCTAAACCTTCCTGTGGACGGTCCTACATGAAATTTCCTAGTCGAGTCAGTAATGGTGCGTTGTCTGACTGTCTGAGGAAAAAAATTGTATCCATTTCTAGTCGCAGTGCCGTATGCACGACACGTCACGCATTAAATGAGTAACTCCAACCAGAAAGGGTATGTCAACCATACCCCTAAATTACCACTTTGAATACCAAAGCTTAGGAGCAAGTAACGTTTTATGATGCACAAGTTCACTCGTTCCGACCACATTCGATCCACTTCTTAGTCAGCGAATATATCCGTTCGAGCTGATTTCAGCCCATTTTATTAACCCCGAGTTAATTCGTTCCTGTTAGTTAAAGGGTTAAGTCGGAGTAAGATTGGTTGTTAGGAGCGTTCGACGTCTCACTGAAGGAAGATCTGATCTGAAGAGCTTCAACCGCCCACGGTTTAGTCGGAACAGGCTGAATATGCATAGACATGTTCAGCCTGTTACAGTCGGTATAACCGTCATCAACTTTACTTTGGCTTCCACCAAAAGTCTGTAACGTAATTTGCATATTATTCAAAATAAATTATATCATGTTATCGGCTTAATTCTGCGTGCTCCACTACTCAAGACTGAATATCTTTTTGTCATTTAATATGCGGCGTATGGTTTTCTAGCGAATTCTTCGTAAAAGGCGCATATGAAATCACAACGCAAAGTTCTTAAACTCTGAGCTTTGGTCCCTAAACTGCTAAAAGGCAGAACTTCACTGTTTATCCCAGTTAGACGATGTTATCTATGTTCCCCAACGACATTCCGGAGTCGTAATGTTCAATCAGGAAACTTCCAATTGGAAGTTCCCTGATTGGGCATTATTTCTAATGTCCAATCGGGGAACTTCCGTGCCCAGTGCAGGCGCAGCTCGTTAAAGATGAGCACATGAATGGGCCGACAACTTCTTATGCCCATCAACAAGAGTATCCGCTGGATTGTGTGTCAAGAAATGCCGTTAATTGAGGGAACACCAGTCGTCTGTTGTCACGGTCATCAAGCGCCAACTGGCGTTCAGCTCGACTGCCAACCAGTGATGATTTTCTCCATTCCGGCACGATGTGTGTTAGTCTTCGTACCATTTCCTTCGCAGCTCCACTACGGCGGCACCTCAAACATCCAACAATGCCTGCGGTTGCTGAGATGTAGACTACCGCCTTCTTCACGCCCATAACCACTCCCCGTTCAAAACGCTACAAGTATTTGCATTTCTTCACCGCACTAGCTTCGTACTGGTAATCTGGCACGCTCTTCCGTGATATTCGAAGCCCGACAAGTCTTTCCATTTCCCCATTGCACGAGCTTTATACTGGCAGGTTCTTCCGTGCTTTCTATATAGCTTAGGCAGGTCGGTGAGGTCACTGTTCCGTGCTGTGGTACGCTTCCACTCGATGAGCAGGGGGGATCATACTAATCTGGCGCAAGGCCTTGCATTTGAGACTATTTCTGGGCTTTCAAACTTATTATTAAAAACTGCGCACCAGTTGTCGCTGCTTTAATCGCGATTGCATTCAGAATTTATTTTTTTTACAACGAAACTACTGATATCACATTTTAAAAAGTGCTATCGCACACTAAGTTCGAGGCCTTTGTTAAAAGACATGGTAATTACGTCCGAATATTCGATGGCATGTCTTTATTTATTTATTTTTACCGATGCATAATCATGCGATATTGTTTTTGATTCCAGCGGGTTTCTCAGTCAAGATCCCACAACCGACTGATGCAAAAGTTATCAGATGAATTCTTTCAGTCTCCCACAGTTTTAATTATAGTTCGTGTCCTCATTTTGTTTCAGCATTATTAGACCCGTTATTTCCAATACATGTACTAGATTCTACCACTGAATAGTAATTGCAGCTACACATACACACATATATACGTACATACCTACTCATCCATCCAAACACGCAGATGACAGAATAATGCCCGCCCATTTGTTCATCTCCGTAGGTAATACCTGTCAAGCCGGTTTTTTTTATTTAGTTTGACATATTAGCCAAGGATTTTGTTACGTTCGATATTTGAATGTCAGCCGACAATATTTCAGCCTGTAAGTAAATAAGACGAAAGAATGAACAATGGGGAAAAAGCAAATACTAGTAGACATGAAGGTAACAGCGATCCCAGAAATAAAAAAAATTAAAAAAGAGAGAGGGGAATGGCGTATGTGAGGGGAATAATTTGGGCTTCCAGACGAAACAAAAAATTTGGAAATCAGACAGCATGACACATGTAAGCACGCATAGCAAAGAAGACAGATGAGGGGGGAGATTGAAAATAACGAAATAATTAAGCAATAAAAATAAATAAATAAAACACGACTACGAGACAGGCCGGCCGACGAATCACAGCAAGATTAAACGGACGATTGTCCCAGTTATCCAGCAGCTATCAGAAAATAAGCGATTACCGCTAAAAGATGCATGTAAATAAAAAACCGCAGATGATACGTTTGGGGTTCGCCAAGAAAGCTTGCGATGAATTTATCGTTTTTACCTGTATGCCCTTTGCCATGCTAATTATATAAATATCATGTACAATGAAGATAATATATGCCTTCATTTTTCCTTTTATATTTTTACCTAATCGGATGTTTGATTTCCCACGTAGCTATTAGGCTCAGGATGAAGTCCTAAATGATACGTGGGAGGACAGGCGTACCTATCCAATGCTGCCTTTGTAATAGATTATTTTCTAAGTACTCGTACTTCCGTGGGGGGCGGGGATGCCACCCCCCAGTGACTGAGTGGTCCTCTCCCCCAAATTTCCTTAGAAACCCCTTTAAAAAAAGCAACAACCCTTCGATTTGAAGGTGTGTAACCACAGATATATATTATAAATATATACATACATTGTCAAATTTGATAAATCCACTGCTGAATGAAGGCCTCCCTAAGTTTCTTCCACAACGGTCTGTTTTGAGCCAGATTCCTTCGTGTTACTCCGGAAATGCTTTCGAATTTCATCCACTCATCTTCTCCCACATAGTCTTCTTCTGGATATTTTCCTGTTCCTTGGTACCCAGTCTAAAATTTCGGTTGTTCATCAGTGTTCTGTTCTTCTGGCAATATGTCCAACTCATTGCCATTTCAGGGATTTTATTCTGATAATGTCTTCCACTCTTGTCACTTTCCTGATCTAAGAGTACCTCTTCTTATCTTCACTGGTTACACCAAACACCATCTCTCTATGCTTACAGTTATCTGCAGCTTTGTATGTCTTTTTTAGTTAAGGTCCACGTCTCTGCTCCGTACGTAAGCACTGAAATGATGCATTGATTAAACACTTTTCTCTTAGGACATAATGGCATATTGCTCTCGAAAATTGTACTGCTTCTTCCAAAAGCTCTCCATCCAAGTTTCATACGTCGATTAATTTCATCATCAATACGACCCTCTCTTGATATCTGCTGTCCTAGGTAAATGTAGGTAATACAGACATTTGACGTGGACTAGGAACATCAAACAGAAATTCATTGCTCCTTCCAGGTTTGTAAGTGAGTCTCCGGGACTCAGTTATAAACGTGGAAAGAGTGATGACTTCTGTTTGATGTTCCTAGTCCACTTCAAATATCTGTATTAATTATTCATTCGCCTTCTGATTATTTGTTCAGTTGCTGCTTACCATCTTTGGTGAATCCCCAGCATTGTGCGGGGCTCCAAGAAGCAATCTTCCAATTGGCTTGGCAGTTAGTGTGTGTGAGTCTGGAGGAATTCGAGGCCGCTGTGGTGCAGTGGAAGCATATCCGGCCGCGTAACTGGAAGACACTGGGTTCGATACCCGGTGGCGGCCAATGAGGATTTTTTCCGTGACTCACTTATAAGCGTGGAAAGAGCGATGACTTCTGTTTGATGTAAATGTAGGTATCGGTTATCTCCAGCTTTCCCCCATCAATCGATAAATCTTCATTTCTTGTAAAAGCATTGTACATCAGTTTTGTCTTCTGAAAGTTTATTTTTAATCCCAGTTCTTTACTCTTCTCAGCAAGTTCCTGGGTCATAATCTGCAGCCCTGTAGGGGCAGTGGCAAAAATGACCATGTCATCAGCAAAACGAAGGTGAGTTAAATCATCTTCTTCAATGACTTAACAGCCCTGTATGGGCCCAGGCAGTCTCAAAGATTTTTTCGTGAGATTTCGTAACCAGAGATTATTGACGAGATGGGATCGTTAGCCACACGCTCAACCCCCAACTTGGAGGACGAAGGGACAAAGTGCATCCGGGGCAGACTCCACTGAATTTGCGCCCCCAAACATATGGTGTCTCCGGAAAACCATGGAAAAACCGCACACTAGATGGCCAGCAGGACGAACACCCGAGAGAAGCGTTCGCCTCGCACACTGCACACAGCGACTTAACCAACTGCACTACGCCGGTGGTAAAGTGAGTTATATAAAAATGAAACGCATATAGCATATTAAAACCGTTTATTTTCGTGGTGTAGTCAGCACAAAGGTTCACCAAGCTTTCACACTCGGTTGGGAGGCTCTTTCAAGGCAATGGTAGACATGAAAATGCAAGGAATCGGAACATGTAAAGAACGAAGGTGATTTCTGAAAATAACGTAGGTGACTCCACGAGCATAATACTTGAATTTTTATCACGCATTTATAGGGTGCGCCACGATGTGTTTCCATCTTTTAATAACGCATGCCAAACCATTGCTATTTCAGTAGAGACCATTTTTATGTCCACCATTGCCTTGAAAAAGCCTCCCAGTGGAGTGCGGAAGCTTGGCGAATCTTTGTGATGACTACACCACAAAAATAAACGGATTTAATACGCTGTATGCGTTTCATGATCGCGAAACGGAAAATTAACTTCAGCCCGGATCCGTACAGGCCCAGGTTTTAGTCAAAGATTTGACACCAGAGCTCGCCTGAGCACGGTACGGGCCGGGCAGTCTCTTGTTATAGCCCGAGCCCCTGCTCATCTCTAATTGGGACCACTGAACATAATCTGAAGACATTCACTCCAGCCGCGTTCTGCCCATTTCTTAAACAGCGAATATATTCGTTCGAGTTGATTTCAGCCTATTTTGCTAAGCCCAAATTAATTCGTTCCCACCGGTTAAAGGTTAAGAAATAATCAGAACGCTAGAACTAGAGTGAAAAAGTGTTCTTTACATGTTCCGATTCCCTGCATTTTGATGTCTACCGTTGCCTTGAAAACGCCTCCCAGAGAAGGGCGAAAAGCTTGGCGAATCTTTGTGCTGACTACACCACGAAAATAAACGGATTTAATACGCCATATGAGTTTCATTATTATTCGTGCCTGGTGTATTTAAAATAAAGTGAGTTATATAATCTCCATTAATCTTTATCCTTTTGTTTTCCCAGTTCAATTATTGAAAGACATACGTTATACAGTCCTGAAAAAATGTGTTAAGTGTTTAATTAATTGCTGACGCAATAAAAACACAGATTTGTGTTGAAAATACCATTACGCTTATTGGGTAACTTCGTAATTTTTTCCCTATGTGCCGCAAAAGGATCAGCTTTCTAGGTTGTTTACAGATCTCCAGTCCGGCATGATGTTATATTTATTTATACGCACCGAATGTTAAATGTTCTGCAGATACCTCAGTCTGCAGTCATTACTGATTCCGTTTTCGGTCGAAGTAAAACAAACATGTTAATCAGGGTCCCGTAGTTCAGGCTCTTTTCCGTGATTCAGTTTATTGCGTGTCTTCTGTTAATCTGTCGTCGGAAGGCGCTTCTCCTTTGATGCGCCTTACACTTCCCTCTCATCTGGGAGAAATTAAAAGGTAGAAGCCTTATCGTTTATCTGGGTAGGCTGCAAAGCGTAGTTTGAAATAATAAACGAGAAACAACACTCCGTCGCCAAGGAACTGAGCGTTCTGTTGTTTTTTGAGCAACCGGAAACACCCACAGCACCTAACTGCGTGTAATGATTGCTCGCGAGAAAGATGCAAACGAAGCATGCTGTTTAAAGCAAAGAAGCCCTTGTTCTAGCAATCCACCATCATGCACGTATGCGAGAGCTGGTCGCTCAACGGGCAGGGGCCGGCCGGCTGCCACATGGCCATCAAGCGCTTACGGGATAAAAGAGCCCCTTAATAAAGCCACGGGAGATTTATTTTCTCAGGAATCTACGGTAGCACCACCTGTGGCGTATACTGTTTAACACAGGACAGCGGTACGTCAAAATAAAAGGCGGCTCTCCTGCAAAGTAAACTCATTTTTTTTTTTTCCCTTCCCTTTGAATATTTTCCCTTCTTTTCTCAGATGGCACATTGGTCCGATAAGCTTGGGGCGAGTCGTGTAATCTCCCAAGATCGCTCGGAAAACGATTTTGATGGAAATTAGAGAGGCGGATATGGGTACCTTAATGTTCTTAATACTAGCTCATTTTGTGAGTGTTGTGGAAATCTATTCGAGTACCGCAAACGAAAAAACCACCAGTGGTGGTGCATATTACAAGCCTGCCAAAACCCTATCATAGGACTTCCTTTACGTTAGAGATACGTTCAACACCTGTAGCTTTTGGAATAAGGCTTCCGTGGGAAAACTTCCCTAAAAGCATGCTGATAGTATACGGTTAGTTTATCCGAACGAAGATTTTTATTATGAATACATATTGAACAGTAGCGATGTCATCAAATACTCGGTTTTTATACATTGTTTTTTTAATTCCAGAATCGCACGTAAACTTTAATGATATGTCTACAAACGAAAAGAATTTTACCGTTTGTCTTCCTATGCACCAATGTTTGTTTTTTTACTCAAGTTTGTTACCAAAAAATAAAAAATGCCAAGCAAATTTAGGACACCATTTTTAAAGAAATTTTATAATTTGATAAATAATCTATTTTAGCGCGCTTTATAAAAAATAAATAAGGTAATCAATCGTTTCCACCACCATTAAGTCTGTTCACACACATCGAATTTTTCCCTTCGTTTTTGAAATTTTAAACACTCTTTTGGCTGAGACAGCACCAAATATTGATAGCTTAAGTATGCAAAATTATTGACACATTTAAATTTTTATTGAATTGCTTTTTTCTTTTTCTTTCTTTTCCTTTTTTTTTTTTTTTTTTTTCCTAGGACCTCTGAAATTCGCGATTTTGAAATTTTCAAGTGGGCCTGTAAAGACGTTTAGCTAGAGCAAAACAGAGAAAAAAAAAAGAAAAGAAAGAAGGGAAAGAAAGACAGAAAGGAAAGAAAAATGTCTATGGTATGAGAAACGGAGAATTTTTTCGTGTTTTTATTTTTCGTTTACTCCCTAAATGTCCCGTCAGGAGAATTTAAAGTCATGCCTTTTTATTGATCACGTGTTTAGGCACAAATTTAATTATAATAAAAACACTTTTTCGCCAAAAACAGCACTTGTAAAGGAAATAAAAGTTGGACATTTTCGAAAACGTTAAATTTCATTTATACTGAAATATTCCTATTTCTTTGTCAGTGCTAAATTTGAAAATTATAATGCTTCGAAACGATCTTAACATATTTTTCAGCCAGCTCAAAAAAAAAAAAAATGATATTCTACCTGATCATTCACAAAATATTCTCACTTTTCGCACCTTTAAATTTGTCATCAGTTCTTAAAAGTCACAATGGTTTTAAAAATCATGAGGAGAGGAGATTAACGGTTGACGTATCTATAAACTGTGATCGAGACGACAATCTAAGCCCTTTTGTTTTCAACAGCTTCTTAAAAGCGCTTACATTCTATCTCTTTTGAACACTTGAGCTTTACGGCAGATTATTGATATCTGCTTCTTTAGACATGACACAACACAGCAGTTAAAAAGCAATGCATTTTGTTGCCACAAAATTAAATTCATGGTATGCCATATGTTCGCATGTTTCGTTTTCTTGCCGGGGGCGGGGGGAGGCATGGTAAAAAAATATTAAACACAACGTAGGCGCCTGCTGAAGTTCGCAGTTTTAATCAAATGACTACAAGCCGATTTTTATTGCCAACGAATGAGAAAAGTTTAATGCGAGGAAAAATTGGATAATCTGTATATGTTGCAAAAATATATTTTCATATACCGATTTTACAAACGAATCATGACACACACGTGCTCATCTCCAAAAAACTCGATTTTTTTTTCTTTTCTGTTCATACTAGAGCAAAATTTTGTAACGCGCGCCATGGACTATAAACCTACATCTATATTTCCAATATAACAGGACATTTCTTAAAATCGGTACTGGCACTTTATTACACTCATCTTCCAATGCTTTCCATACTCCAATCACTTTTTTAGGTCTGCGTTTAGAAAGCGCCTTTTTTAGCAGTCCGAAGGCACAATAGTCCATTGTGACACATCAGGGGACTTTGAAGGAATATGAGCAAAGGGTATATATAGACTTGATACCAGTCTTTTTAGCAGTCCGAAGGCAGAATAGTCCATTGGTGGCACATCAGGGGACTTTGAAGGAATATGAGCAAAAGGTATAGACTTGATACCAGTCTTTTTAGCAGTCCGAAGGCAGTATAGTCCATTGGTGGCACATCAGGGGACTTTGAAGGAATATGAGCAAAAGGTATAGACTTGATACCAGTCTTTTTAGCAGTCCGAAGGCAGAATAGTCCATTGGTGGCACATCAGGGGAATTTGAAGGAATATGAGCAAAAGGTATAGACTTGATACCCTCTTTTAGCAGTCCGAAGGCACAATAGTCCATTGGTGGCACATCAGGGAACTTTGAAGGAATATGAGCAAAAGGTATAGACTTGATACCAGTCTTTTTAGCAGTCCGAAGGCAGAATAGTCCATTGGTGGCACATCAGGGGACTTTGAAGGAACATAAGAAAAAGGTATAGACTTGATACCCCTCTTTTTAGCAGTCCGAAGGCACAATAGTCCATTGGTGGCACATCAGGGGACTTTGAAGGAACATAAGAAAAAGGTATAGACTTGATACCCCTCTTTTTAGCAGTCCGAAGGCACAATAGTCCATTGGTGGCACATCAGGGGACTTTGAAGGAATATGAGCAAAAGGTATAGACTTGATACCCCTCTTTTTAGCAGTCCGAAGGCACAATAGTCCATTGGTGGTATATCAGGGGACTTTGAAGGAATATGAGCAAAAGGTATAAACTTGATACCAGGGCTGCTGTTAAGGGTGTGCGGCTACTGCACAGGACCTCGCGCTTTGAGGGGGCCTTACGCTGGTGGATAAATAAAATAAAATAAAACAAAAGAGAGAAAGAAAGAAAAATATAACATTAAGTACACGGACTTAAAAAAAAATCCGACAGTTCAAAACATATGAATTACCATCCCAGTTCTCGGCGAGTCCGTATAGACAAACATCACAGTGACGTCATACATACGCTCACCCTTCCTGATTCAAAGTGCAGCGCGCTAAGATCGGTGCTTCTGTGTCCGTGAGAAAGCCGAGTCTGGTGCGCTGTTACCTTATAAGTCCAACACACGCCGCAGAGCCGACAGCAGTATATTTTCTTCTCGCCGCTGGAAACTCTGTGATTGACGGGTGAGTGGACATCACGTCACGACATTCTTTGAGTTTTACCGCCTATCTTTGATCCACTTTTTGTGGATTTTCCCAAGCTGTTTTTCCAAAGCAAAAACAGTTGTGTGTGTGTATGGGTGGGTGTGTGTCAAGTCACCTGGCCGCTGTGTTTGGCGATAAATTAACTTTCTTCTGTTGCCTATCCGTGCTTGTTTTAACTAGGTTCACATCGAATGTAACTAATTAACTTTTTAAGAATAGAGTTTGCGTTAAGTGAGTTGAGTTGAGATGTCAAGAGAACGGGATAAGTTCCGTAAATTCGAAACTGGATATCAAAAAGTAAAGAAAAGGGACTGAAGAGAAAGGTTTTTACGAAGTCAGGAAGGCGCCTTCGATAATTTTTTACTACCTTCAGCTTCAGTTCCTGTGGCCAGCAGTTCATCGTCTGCTTCAAATGGCATCGAAGATAAAGAATCCAGTGATAATAACGTTTATCTTCTTTTTTAGCACGTCTTTTGCAAAAAAGATCGTGCTTCTGTTATCGGTTTGTCCGTCCGTCCGTCTATACCTACGATATCTCAGCAACTATTAGTCCGATTTGAAATTTTTTTTTGCATTGGGAAGTTTGAAATATGAAAATGTTGATCCTTTATTTCGTTTTTTTTTTTACGATGTACAATTTCGCCGGTAGAAGGAGTAAATGCAGATGATGTCCAATTCAAAAATACGTTTTATTCCACATATTTGCTTCTAAACATCCGATTGAAAAAAAAATTATATCATTCGATTTCCTTTATGTGGAAGAGTATTTTAGATATAGTTACTTTTTCAAATTACGCATAGATTTTCCGCTAGGGGGCGTAAAAGTAAATTACATTTTCTGCGATAACTCTTCTTCTAAAACTCCGATTTGAAAACATTTTTCTTCAGCGGATACATCTCCTGATGGAAAATCTTTTGCATATAATTTGAAATTTTTGGAAAGAATACTTTGGCCACCATGGGGCGTAAGTGTTATTTTTTGCTTCTGATGTATTTGCCATAAAATCGTAGCTTCTAAATTATCGATTAAAAAATTCTTTCGAGGACTGATGCCACTCACATCGATAAACCTTTTCGGAATATTTTCTTCTTAAAATATTCCGCAGTTTCTCCGCCAGGGGGCGTAGATGTACATCTTATTTTTGTCAATATCTCTACTTCCAGGAGTCCGATTTGAAAAATTCCTTCTTTGTTGGATAGTGTTTTCCGTTTGACATGTTTTTCATATAATTTCAAAATTTTCAAGTAATTTAAAGACTTTCCGCTAGGGGGCGTAGCGGTAAATTGCGTTTCCCCCTATATCTCTGCTTCTAAATCTCCGATTTGAAAAATTCTTTCTGCACCGGATACAGCTCCTGATGGGAAATCGTTTGCACATAATTTCTAATTTTCGTAAAAAAATAGTTTGGCCACCAGGGGGCGTAAATCTTAATTTCCGCTTCTGTTGTATTTGCAGCAAAATATGAGCTTCTAAATTCTCGATTGAAAAAAACGTCGTTTGTTGACCGATACTACTTATGTCGACAAACCTTTTAGGAAAATTTTCTTCTTGAAAAAATGCATAGTTTCTACGCCAGGGGGCGTAGATGTATATCTTATTTTTGTCAATATCTCTACTTCTAAGAGTACGATTTGAAAAATTCCTTCTTTGTTGGATAGTGTTTCCGATGCGAAATGTTTTTCCCATAAATTCAAAATTTTCAAGTAAATCATACACTTTCCGCCCAGGTGGTACAAAGGTAAATTGCGTTTTCTGTGTTATTTCTGCTCCTTAAGCTCTGATTTGAAAAATTCTTCCTGTATCGCATACAAGACCTGATGGAAAATATTTTTCACATAATTTCTAATGTTTGATAAAGAATAGTTTAGCTACCAGGGGTCATATGTGTTAATTTCTGCTTCTGAAGTATTTGTTGCAACATCTGGGCTCCTGAAAACTCGACAAATTTTTTTTTCGACCGATACCGCTTATACGGATAAACCTTTTAAGAATACTTTTTCCTAAAATAATGAATGGTTTTCCCACCAGGGGCCGTAAATTCACATCTTATTTTTGTCGATATCTCTGTTTCTAAGAGTTCGTAAGCTTACGATTCCGTTTAAAGCAATATCTGAGGGATTAAAAACCCGATTGAAAATCTTCTTTCTTTGGTCAGATCTATTGTTTTCCATACCGGTTCCATTGACTTTGAATAGCTTTGAGAAATTTAATTTGCTTCAGAACGGATTCAAAAGACGTGCTTATTACACCCGAAAATTACACCCGAAAAGGAATATGAGCAAAAGGTATAGACTTGATACCAGTCTTTTTAGTAGTCCGAAGGCACAATAGCCCATTGGTGACACATCAGGGAACTTTTGAAGGAATATGAGCAAAAGGTATAGACTTGATACCAGTCTTTTTAGTAGTCCGAAGGCACAATCGCCCATTGGTGACACATCAGGGAACTTTGAAGGAATATGAGCAAAAGGTATAGACTTGATACGAGTCTTTTTAGTAGTCCGAAGGCACAATAGCCCATTGGTGACACATCAGGGAACTTTGAAGGAAAATGAGCAAAAGGTATAGACTTGATACCAGTCTTTTTAGTAGTCCGAAGGCACAATAGCCCATTGGTGACGCATCAGGGAACTTTGAAGGAATATGAGCAAAAGGTATAGACTTGATACCAGTCTTTTTAGTAGTCCGAAGGCACAATAGCCCATTGGTGACACATCAGGGAACTTTGAAGGAATATGAGCAAAAGGTATAGACTTGATACCAGTCTTTTTAGTAGTCCGAAGGCACAATCGCCCATTGGTGACACATCAGGGAACTTTGAAGGAATATGAGCAAAAGGTATAGACTTGATACCAGTCTTTTTAGTAGTCCGAAGGCACAATAGCCCATTGGTGACACATCAGGGAACTTTGAAGGAATATGAGCAAAAGGTATAAACTTGATACCAGTCTTTTTAGTAGTCCGAAAGCACAATAGCCCATTGGTGACACATCAGGGAACTTTGAAGGAATATGAGCAAAAGGTATAGACTTGATACCAGTCTTTTTAGTAGTCCGAAGGCACAATCGCCCATTGGTGACACATCAGGGAACTTTGAAGGAATATGAGCAAAAGGTATAGACTTGATACGAGTCTTTTTAGTAGTCCGAAGGCACAATAGCCCATTGGTGACACATCAGGGAACTTTGAAGGAAAATGAGCAAAAGGTATAGACTTGATACCAGTCTTTTTAGTAGTCCGAAGACACAATAGCCCATTGGTGACACATCAGGGAACTTTGAAAGAATATGAGCAAAGGATATAGACTTGATACCAGTCTTTTTAGCAGTCCGAAGGCACAATAGCCCATTGGTGACACATCAGGGAACTTTGAAGGAATATGAGCAAAAGGTATAGACTTGATACCAATCTTTTTAGTAGTCCGAAGGCACAATCGCCCATTGGTGACACATCAGGGAACTTTGAAGGAATATGAGCAAAAGGTATAGACTTGATACCAGTCTTTTTAGTAGTCCGAAAGCACAATAGCCAATTGGTGACACATCAGGGAACTTTTGAAGGAATATGAGCAAAAGGCATAGACTTGATACCAGTCTTTTTAGTAGTCCGAAGACACAATAGCCCATTGGTGACACATCAGGGAACTTTGAAGGAATATGAGCAAAAGGTATAGACTTGATACCAGTCTTTTTAGTAGTCCGAAGGCACAATAGCCCATTGGTGACACATCAGGGAACTTTGAAGGAATATGAGCAAAAGGTATAGACTTGATACCAGTCTTTTTAGTAGTCCGAAGGCACAATCGCCCATTGGTGACACATCAGGGAACTTTGAAGGAATATGAGCAAAAGGTATAGACTTGATACCAGTCTTTTTAATAGTCCGAAGGCACAACAGCCCATTGGTGACACATCAGGGAACTTTGAAGGAATATGAACAAAAGGTATAGACTTGATACCAGTCTTTTTAGTAGTCCGAAGGCACAATCGCCCATTGGTGACACATCAGGGAACTTTGAAGGAATATGAGCAAAAGGTATAGACTTGATACCAATCTTTTTAGTTGTCCGAAAGCACAATCGCCCATTGGTGACACACCAGGGAACTTTGAAGGAATATGAGCAAAAGGTATAGACTTGATACGAGTCTTTTTAGCAGTCCGAAGGCACAATAGTCCATTGGTGACACATCAGGGAACTTTGAAGGAATATGAGCAAAAGGTATAGACTTGATACCAGTCTTTTTAGTAGTCCGAAGACACAATAGCCCATTGGTGACACATCAGGGAACTTTGAAAGAATATGAGCAAAGGGTATAGACTTGATACCAGTCTTTTTAGCAGTCCGAAGGCACAATAGCCCATTGGTGACACATCAGGGAACTTTGAAAGAATATGAGCAAAGGGTATAGACTTGATACCAGTCTTTTTAGCAGTCCGAAGGCACAATAGCCCATTGGTGACACATCAGGGAACTTTGAAGGAATATGAGCAAAAGGTATAGACTTGATACCAATCTTTTTAGTTGTCCGAAAGCACAATCGCCCATTGGTGACACATCAGGGAACTTTGAAGGAATATGAGCAAAGGTATAGACTTGATACCAGTCTTTTTAGTAGTCCTAAGGCACAATAGTCCATTGGTGACACATCAGGGAACTTTGAAAGGAATATGAGCAAAAGGTATAGACTTGATACCAGTCTTTTTAGTAGTCCGAAGGCACAATAGCCCATTGGTGACACATCAGGGAACTTTGAAGGAATATGAGCAAAAGGTATAGACTTGATACGAGTCTTTTTAGTAGTCCGAAGGCACAATAGCCCATTGGTGACACATCAGGGAACTTTGAAGGAATATGAGCAAAAGGTATAGACTTGATACCAGTCTTTTTAGTAGTCCGAAGACACAATAGCCCATTGGTGACACATCAGGGAACTTTGAAAGAATATGAGCAAAAGGTATAGACTTGATACCAGTCTTTTTAGCAGTCCGAAGGCACAATAGTCCATTGGTGGCACATCAGGGAACTTTGAAGGAATATGAGCAAAAGGTATAGACTTGATACCAGTCTTTTTAGCAGTCCGAAGGCAGAATAGTCCATTGGTGGCACATCAGGGGACTTTGAAGGAACATAAGAAAAAGGTATAGACTTGATACCCCTCTTTTTAGCAGTCCGAAGGCACAATAGTCCATTGGTGGCACATCAGGGGACTTTGAAGGAACATAAGAAAAAGGTATAGACTTGATACCCCTCTTTTTAGCAGTCCGAAGGCACAATAGTCCATTGGTGGCACATCAGGGGACTTTGAAGGAATATGAGCAAAAGGTATAGACTTGATACCCCTCTTTTTAGCAGTCCGAAGGCACAATAGTCCATTGGTGGTATATCAGGGGACTTTGAAGGAATATGAGCAAAAGGTATAAACTTGATACCAGGGCTGCTGTTAAGGGTGTGCGGCTACTGCACAGGACCTCGCGCTTTGAGGGGGCCTTACGCTGGTGGATAAATAAAATAAAATAAAACAAAAGAGAGAAAGAAAGAAAAATATAACATTAAGTACACGGACTTAAAAAAAAATCCGACAGTTCAAAACATATGAATTACCATCCCAGTTCTCGGCGAGTCCGTATAGACAAACATCACAGTGACGTCATACATACGCTCACCCTTCCTGATTCAAAGTGCAGCGCGCTAAGATCGGTGCTTCTGTGTCCGTGAGAAAGCCGAGTCTGGTGCGCTGTTACCTTATAAGTCCAACACACGCCGCAGAGCCGACAGCAGTATATTTTCTTCTCGCCGCTGGAAACTCTGTGATTGACGGGTGAGTGGACATCACGTCACGACATTCTTTGAGTTTTACCGCCTATCTTTGATCCACTTTTTGTGGATTTTCCCAAGCTGTTTTTCCAAAGCAAAAACAGTTGTGTGTGTGTATGGGTGGGTGTGTGTCAAGTCACCTGGCAGCTGTGTTTGGCGATAAATTAACTTTCTTCTGTTGCCTATCCGTGCTTGTTTTAACTAGGTTCACATCGAATGTAACTAATTAACTTTTTAAGAATAGAGTTTGCGTTAAGTGAGTTGAGTTGAGATGTCAAGAGAACGGGATAAGTTCCGTAAATTCGAAACTGGATATCAAAAAGTAAAGAAAAGGGACTGAAGAGAAAGGTTTTTACGAAGTCAGGAAGGCGCCTTCGATAATTTTTTACTACCTTCAGCTTCAGTTCTTGTGGCCAGCAGTTCATCGTCTGCTTCAAATGGCATCGAAGATAAAGAATCCAGTGATAATAACGTTTATCTTCTTTTTTAGCACGTCTTTTGCAAAAAAGATCGTGCTTCTGTTATCGGTTTGTCCGTCCGTCCGTCTATACCTACGATATCTCAGCAACTATTAGTCCGATTTGAAATTTTTTTTTGCATTGGGAAGTTTGAAATATGAAAATGTTGATCCTTTATTTCGTTTTTTTTTTTTACGATGTACAATTTCGCCGGTAGAAGGAGTAAATGCAGATGATGTCCAATTCAAAAATACGTTTTATTCCACATATTTGCTTCTAAACATCCGATTGAAAAAAAAATTATATCATTCGATTTCCTTTATGTGGAAGAGTATTTTAGATATAGTTACTTTTTCAAATTACGCATAGATTTTCCGCTAGGGGGCGTAAAAGTAAATTACATTTTCTGCGATAACTCTTCTTCTAAAACTCCGATTTGAAAACATTTTTCTTCAGCGGATACATCTCCTGATGGAAAATCTTTTGCATATAATTTGAAATTTTTGGAAAGAATACTTTGGCCACCATGGGGCGTAAGTGTTATTTTTTGCTTCTGATGTATTTGCCATAAAATCGTAGCTTCTAAATTATCGATTAAAAAATTCTTTCGAGGACTGATGCCACTCACATCGATAAACCTTTTCGGAATATTTTCTTCTTAAAATATTCCGCAGTTTCTCCGCCAGGGGGCGTAGATGTACATCTTATTTTTGTCAATATCTCTACTTCCAGGAGTCCGATTTGAAAAATTCCTTCTTTGTTGGATAGTGTTTTCCGTTTGACATGTTTTTCATATAATTTCAAAATTTTCAAGTAATTTAAAGACTTTCCGCTAGGGGGCGTAGCGGTAAATTGCGTTTCCCCCTATATCTCTGCTTCTAAATCTCCGATTTGAAAAATTCTTTCTGCACCGGATACAGCTCCTGATGGGAAATCGTTTGCACATAATTTCTAATTTTCGTAAAAAAAATAGTTTGGCCACCAGGGGGCGTAAATCTTAATTTCCGCTTCTGTTGTATTTGCAGCAAAATATGAGCTTCTAAATTCTCGATTGAAAAAAACGTCGTTTGTTGACCGATACTACTTATGTCGACAAACCTTTTAGGAAAATTTTCTTCTTGAAAAAATGCATAGTTTCTACGCCAGGGGCGTAGATGTATATCTTATTTTTGTCAATATCTCTACTTCTAAGAGTACGATTTGAAAAATTCCTTCTTTGTTGGATAGTGTTTCCGATGCGAAATGTTTTTCCCATAAATTCAAAATTTTCAAGTAAATCATACACTTTCCGCCCAGGTGGTACAAAGGTAAATTGCGTTTTCTGTGTTATTTCTGCTCCTTAAGCTCTGATTTGAAAAATTCTTCCTGTATCGCATACAAGACCTGATGGAAAATATTTTTCACATAATTTCTAATGTTTGATAAAGAATAGTTTAGCTACCAGGGGTCATATGTGTTAATTTCTGCTTCTGAAGTATTTGTTGCAACATCTGGGCTCCTGAAAACTCGACAAATTTTTTTTCGACCGATACCGCTTATACGGATAAACCTTTTAAGAATACTTTTTTCCTAAAATAATGAATGGTTTTCCCACCAGGGGCCGTAAATTCACATCTTATTTTTGTCGATATCTCTGTTTCTAAGAGTTCGTAAGCTTACGATTCCGTTTAAAGCAATATCTGAGGGATTAAAAAACCGATTGAAAATCTTCTTTCTTTGGTCAGATCTATTGTTTTCCATACCGGTTCCATTGACTTTGAATAGCTTTGAGAAATTTAATTTGCTTCAGAACGGATTCAAAAGACGTGCTTATTACACCCGAAAATTACACCCGAAAAGGAATATGAGCAAAAGGTATAGACTTAATACCAGTCTTTTTAGTAGTCCGAAAGCACAATAGCCCATTGGTGACACATCAGGGAACTTTGAAGGAATATGAGCAAAAGGTATAGACTTGATACCAGTCTTTTTAGTAGTCCGAAGGCACAATCGCCCATTGGTGACACATCAGGGAACTTTGAAGGAATATGAGCAAAAGGTATAGACTTGATACGAGTCTTTTTAGTAGTCCGAAGGCACAATCGCCCATTGGTGACACATCAGGGAACTTTGAAGGAATATGAGCAAAAGGTATAGACTTGATACCAGTCTTTTTAGTAGTCCGAAGGCACAATCGCCCATTGGTGACGCATCAGGGAACTTTGAAGGAATATGAGCAAAAGGTATAGACTTGATACGAGTCTTTTTAGTAGTCCGAAGGCACAATAGCCCATTGGTGACACATCAGGGAACTTTGAAGGAAAATGAGCAAAAGGTATAGACTTGATACCAGTCTTTTTAGTAGTCCGAAGGCACAATCGCCCATTGGTGACACATCAGGGAACTTTGAAGGAATATGAGCAAAAGGTATAGACTTGATACCAGTCTTTTTAGTAGTCCGAAGGCACAATAGCCCATTGGTGACACATCAGGGAACTTTGAAGGAATATGAGCAAAAGGTATAAACTTGATACCAGTCTTTTTAGTAGTCCGAAAGCACAATCGCCCATTGGTGACACATCAGGGAACTTTGAAGGAATATGAGCAAAAGGTATAGACTTGATACCAGTCTTTTTAGTAGTCCGAAGGCACAATCGCCCATTGGTGACACATCAGGGAACTTTGAAGGAATATGAGCAAAAGGTATAAACTTGATACCAGTCTTTTTAGTAGTCCGAAGGCACAATAGCTCATTGGTGACACATCAGGGAACTTTGAAGGAATATGAGCAAAAGGTATAGACTTGATACCAGTCTTTTTAGTAGTCCGAAGGCACAATCGCCCATTGGTGACACATCAGGGAACTTTGAAAGGAATATGAGCAAAGGATATAGACTTGATACCAGTCTTTTTAGCAGTCCGAAGGCACAATAGCCCATTGGTGACACATCAGGGAACTTTGAAGGAATATGAGCAAAAGGTATAGACTTGATACCAATCTTTTTAGTAGTCCGAAGGCACAATCGCCCATTGGTGACACATCAGGGAACTTTGAAGGAATATGAGCAAAAGGTATAGACTTGATACCAGTCTTTTTAGTAGTCCGAAAGCACAATAGCCAATTGGTGACACATCAGGGAACTTTGAAGGAATATGAGCAAAAGGTATAGACTTGATACCAGTCTTTTTAGTAGTCCGAAGACACAATAGCCCATTGGTGACACATCAGGGAACTTTGAAGGAATATGAGCAAAAGGTATAGACTTGATACCAGTCTTTTTAGTAGTCCGAAGGCACAATAGCCCATTGGTGACACATCAGGGAACTTTGAAGGAATATGAGCAAAAGGTATAGACTTGATACCAGTCTTTTTAGTAGTCCGAAGGCACAATCGCCCATTGGTGACACATCAGGGAACTTTGAAGGAATATGAGCAAAAGGTATAGACTTGATACCAGTCTTTTTAATAGTCCGAAGGCACAATAGCCCATTGGTGACACATCAGGGAACTTTGAAGGAATATGAGCAAAAGGTATAGACTTGATACCAGTCTTTTTAGTAGTCCGAAGGCACAATCGCCCATTGGTGACACATCAGGGAACTTTGAAGGAATATGAGCAAAAGGTATAGACTTGATACCAATCTTTTTAGTAGTCCGAAAGCACAATCGCCCATTGGTGACACATCAGGGAACTTTGAAGGAATATGAGCAAAAGGTATAGACTTGATACGAGTCTTTTTAGTAGTCCGAAGGCACAATAGCCCATTGGTGACACATCAGGGAACTTTGAAGGAATATGAGCAAAAGGTATAGACTTGATACCAGTCTTTTTAGTAGTCCGAAGACACAATAGCCCATTGGTGACACATCAGGGAACTTTGAAAGAATATGAGCAAAGGGTATAGACTTGATACCAGTCTTTTTAGCAGTCCGAAGGCACAATAGCCCATTGGTGACACATCAGGGAACTTTGAAAGAATATGAGCAAAGGGTATAGACTTGATACCAGTCTTTTTAGCAGTCCGAAGGCACAATAGCCCATTGGTGACACATCAGGGAACTTTGAAGGAATATGAGCAAAAGGTATAGACTTGATACCAATCTTTTTAGTTGTCCGAAAGCACAATCGCCCATTGGTGACACATCAGGGAACTTTGAAGGAATATGAGCAAAGGTATAGACTTGATACCAGTCTTTTTAGTAGTCCTAAGACACAATAGCCCATTGGTGACACATCAGGGAACTTTGAAAGAATATGAGCAAAAGGTATAGACTTGATACCAGTCTTTTTAGTAGTCCGAAGGCACAATAGCCCATTGGTGACACATCAGGGAACTTTGAAGGAATATGAGCAAAGGTATAGACTTGATACCAGTCTTTTTAGTAGTCCTAAGACACAATAGCCCATTGGTGACACATCAGGGAACTTTGAAGGAATATGAGCAAAAGGTATAGACTTGATACCAGTCTTTTTAGTAGTCCGAAGGCACAATAGCCCATTGGTGACACATCAGGGAACTTTGAAGGAATATGAGCAAAAGGTATAGACTTGATACCAGTCTTTTTAGTAGTCCGAAGGCACGATAGTCCATTGGTGACACATCAGGGAACTTTGAAGGAATATGAGCAAAAGGTGTAGACTTGATACCAGTCTTTTTAGTAGTCCGAAGGCACAATAGCCCATTGGTGACACATCAGGGAACTTTGAAGGAATATGAGCAAAAGGTATAGACTTGATACCAGTCTTTTTAGTAGTCCGAAGGCACAATAGCCCATTGGTGACACATCAGGGAACTTTGAAGGAATATGAGCAAAAGGTATCGACTTGATACCAGTGTTTTTAGCAGTCCGAAGGCACAATAGTCCGTTGGTGACACATCAGGGGACTTTAAAGGAATATGAGCAAAATATCTGTTAGCCGTCCCTTTTTTCATTCTTTCAAGAAACAGTGTAGTAGA
This sequence comes from Macrothele yani, assembly GCA_039090855.1. Classification (NCBI taxonomy): domain Eukaryota; kingdom Metazoa; phylum Arthropoda; class Arachnida; order Araneae; family Macrothelidae; genus Macrothele; species Macrothele yani. The sequence continues at coordinate 111,981,919 of CM077013.1, read as the reverse complement.
TTTGAATGTATGACCGTAGTTTTATCCTGATGGAGTTCTACTTTTTGAAGGCTCTGTTGAAAAAGGAATGGTGATAATTCCTCTTTGCATATAGGAGTTAAAACATTATTTTGGTACTATGTAGAGTTGATTTTAACATTCCTTTCAACTTTTCTCAACTTTAATTACCCATATTAGAATCAGAAATAATCATGAATTTTTACTGAAACTTTCTTTGGATGAACTAAGTTTGTAAGTCTTTTTTTTTTTTTTTTTTTTTTTTTTTTTTTTTGCTTTAATGCTATAATAAAGCGACTTTTTTTTTTTTTTTTTTTTTTTTTTTTTTTTTTTGGTACAGGCGTTTAAGTAGATCCATTCTTCATCAATAGTTACAAAAAATTATCATCTCTGTCTTCGGCTAAGTGATTTTCATAAGAAGTCTACATTGTGTTCTGAGCTCCATAGCCTGCTTACTGCACGTGCACAGGGCCTCAGAATTTGGGGGGCCCCCAAACTACCTCCAAAAATCAAATATATTTGCAAGTCCCTTCATGCCAAATTAATGAAAAAAGAGACTGCCTTATTAATGATTATCTGGGACAATATTACAACGAATCAACAAAGTGAGCCCCTCCCTGTAATCTTCCATGGACAATTTGTCATTAGTTCTACCATTATATGAGTCAATTATTGACTTCGTCCTGAATTTTGTGAGAAAAGATTTCGAACTGCTCGAAAAAATGGATTATGAATCCTCAAGAAGGAAGAAAATGCCCAAGAGCCGACTTCTAGATGATTCATTAACTCCAGATGTTTTTAATGATCGAGATTCCTTCATCACTCAAACCTTTACGTAATATGTGACAATCTTATTTCACAGCTGCAAACCAGAAAGAAGTCATATGAGATTTGGATTTGTCTACAAGAATGACCTAAGTGATGGGATGGAAGCAGCTGAATTGTTGCAAAAGCACTATTCAAATGAACTTGAAGAAGACTTTGCTCAAAGGTGGGTCACGGGTGGCCTAGTGGTCAACGTTCGTGACTGCTACGGAGAAACTTCAAGTTCGATCCCAGTCAGGAAAGAGCACTCGAACCACTAAATATCCGCCGTGCGTCGGATGGGCACGTTAAGCCATCGGACCCCGGGTACTGCCCTCTCCCTTTTAATAAATAAAGGCATTTTTCTCCTCCTTTCTACCTTGCTTCCGTGTCACTTTCCTATCGGGCACTCTAGTCCAAAACTCCTACCTTCCTATTTCTAAGGGTTGTTTAAGACCTGGGATCAGGCACTCGCTTCCTAAAATCCTCTACATATGATCTTTGCTGAAAGGTTCCTTCAGTTTTGAATGCTGACGAAACAATTCATTGAGAGCACAGATCCCCACATTTGCCTTGGGAAGTTAAGGGAGTTGAATTTAATGAATGAAATACGGGATTACACCATTGTACAATACAAATTTGGAAGATGCGAATCCGTTTATTGGTGTAAATATGACATGGATGTTAAGTCAGATAATATCCGAAAACTTCAAAATTTCGTTCTCCTGGAGCGGAATTCGAACCCCCGTCTCCCGGATAGCTCCAGAGTATGCTTTCAAATTTTCGGATATTATCTGACTTAACATTCATCTCATATTTGCACCAATAAACGGATTCACATCTTCCAAATTTCTGTTGAATATTTTCCCCAATGTTGACACACGCCTCAGGATTTTTTTAACAATACCAATTTCCAACTGTTCAAGCGAACGCTTGTTTTCGGTTCTGAAAAGAACTGAGCGTAGATTTAGAGCAAGTTTTAAAGAAGTGTCAATTGATGTTGTTGGTATACTGTCCATTTAAAGTGATGTAACAGCAGATTTAAGTTACGACGATATCTTATATATATAAAACACAAAACGTCTGTTTGTCTGAAGCAGCAAAAACTCTCGAACGCCGAGCTGTGCATTGTGAAATTTGCATACCTTATTAATACTGGAATTTCTAGGTCAACGCAACTATTTTAAGAACTCTATGTTGTTTCGTTCGCGAGTTATGAATTAATTAATAAGCTAATCAATAAAGTTAGCGTCGTTTGCTACGTCATCGCTATCTGAAAGCACGTGACTGCATTCGTCGCCGCGGCACACCCACAGGTGTTTCTATTCTTTGAGAACTGTGCATAAAAAAATGCAAAAACGAACTTTGCGAAATCTTAACGAAACGGGCAGAATTTTTTATCAACACCATGAATTGGTAATAAGAGGAGTCCCTCAAAATTTCACCGGAATCCGGTCAAAACTTTTAAAAATAGTCATGGAATTTTTAATTCAGCGGTAAACAAAAATATATACGTAGAAACGATTAATACACTTTTGACGGCTAATTTAAAAAAGTTATTTACCGATTCAGGCGAAATTTGGAGGTCATGTTCCTATTAACGACGTATGGTGTTCATTAAAATTTCAACCAGTTTCATAAAAAAATCGCAAAGATACGTTTTTAACTTTTTTATCCCAGAGATTCGCCCCTCAAAGACGTCTAAAACTGAAATCACGTGATGCATTTGATGCTTCTCACATGGACAGCTGTACGTTGGAATGTTAAGAGCAAAGGATCCGACAAAATTATATATTGTCGCCGATGAAGGAGAAACCAAAAATGTAGTGTAGGGCCAAGTGCTGAAATAATCACACTATGAATAAATAATTTGCAATGATCGAATTTGTGAAATCAGCTTTTCTCTTTCTTGCAAGCATAAATTTTTTTTCCCGATTTTTTCAGTGACATACAAGGGAATATGAAATCAACAAGCCTAAATCACGGGCAAAGCCGTGTAGTAAAGCTAGTAATTGATGATTTTGCAGGCAGAAAAGTTGGAAAAAAAAAGCCACTTCTTAATGTCCTGCTGCCAATTCAACAGTAAAAAATTATCAGGTATTTTTTTAGACATTTTTATTTATACATTTCTCATGGTTGGTTTAAAAATTGGGTGTGACTTATAATCACGCTCCTATAATAACATGTAGGTATGGTTTGTTTTCCTTGAGATCCCACATCACGGGTGAAGCCTATATTCGGAGGAATAGGGTATATTATACATGAAAAGCATTTCACCAAAACATGTAGAATTTACTAAAAATATTGTTATTATTAATATTAGTTTTGGGAGAGCAAGATTTGTCAATCAACATTCCTAATCATGTAGAGTTTATTTTTACTTAAATAAAAATACGAAAAAAAGTTTAATTGACACTACTACATTTAAAGATTGTTGTAATAATTTACATGGACTGTTTGCAATAATTTATCCCACAATGTATGTAGTCAGCTGTAACATTTTGTGAGGGATTACTTCTTACAGCTTAAACTACCATCAGTTCATCATTTCCATTGGAATTTATAATAAACTAGAGGTTTTTAATTATATATCTCTGGGAGGATAGTTATTTGTTTTGTAAATAATACTATAAAACAAAAAAAAAAAAACAATTCCAGAGTAATTAATGTTACAGCTGTAAGTCCTGCAAGTGAGGGGAAGTACAAGTGGTGTAAATGCTCGTCTATTACAAGCCACATTGGCTATAAAGTTGACCAGCATGTGGGATGTGTTTTAATGTTTTACTACTAAAACAAGTTAGTAAAATCATGCAATGCATTGATTATGATACGCTTTCCAACATACCAGAAATTATTACTCAAGTTATGTGGATGATGGCTATGGAATAAATCTCGCTGCTGTGTTCTGACCTTTGACCCCATTTCGATGATATTCAACAGAACCGGTTCACTATACCTCCGGAACAACATGATAAAGTTTTGTTGCAATAGAAGCAGTTTTACGCAAGTTATGAGAATAATGGCTGTGGAATAAATCTGACTTTTGTGCAATGACCTTTGACCCCATTTCGTTGATATTCAGCAGAACCGGTTCACCATCCCTCCGGGTAAGTAATGATGCACAAGGGCAATGGAATGGATCACATTCCATTGCCCTTGTGCATCATAACTTCATAACTCCAGTGTCTGGACCTTTGATTCCATTTTGCCCATTTTCAATAGGGTTCGTCCCCAGTGGCTCCCTACCACATACTAAAATTTCATCGAAATCGAACCATTTTTTCGCAAGTTATGACGCATGAGGGCAATGGAATATATCCCGCTCTTATGCCCTGTCTGACCTTTGACCCCATTTCGCCTATTTTCAATAGGGTTCGTGCCCAGGTGGTTCCCTACCACATACTAAAATTTCATCGAAATCGAACCATTTTTTCGCAAGCTATGACGCATAAAGGCAATGGAATGGATCCCGCTTTTATGTCCTGACCTTTGACCCCATTTCGCCCATTTTCAATAGGGTTCGTCCCCAGGTGGTTCATTATCGCATACTAAAGTTTCATCGAAATCGAACAATTTTTACGCAAGTTATGACGCATAAGAGCAATGGAATGGATCCCGTTGACCTTTGACCCTGCTTCGCCCATTTTCAATAGGGTTCGTCCCCAGGTGGTCCCCTACCACATACTAAAATTTCGTCGAAATCGAACCATTTTTTCGCAAGTTATGACGCATGAGGGCAATGGAATATATCCCGCTCTTATGCCCTGTCTGACCTTTGACCCCATTTCGCCTATTTTCAATAGGGTTCGTGCCCAGGTGGTTTCCTACCACATACTAAAATTTCATCGAAATCGAACCATTTTTTCGCATGTTATGGCGCATAAAAGGCAATGGAATGAATTCCGCTTTTATGTCCTGACCTTTGCCTCCATTTAGCCATTTTTCAATAGGGTTTGTCCCCAGGTGGTTCCTTACCACATACTATAGTTTCATCGAAATCGAACAATTTTTACCCAAGTTATGACGCATAAGAGCAATGGAATGGATCCCGCTCCTATGTCCTGACCTTTGACCCTGTTTCGCCCATTTTCAATAGGTTCGTCCCCAGGTGGTCCCCTACCACATACTAAAATTTCGTCGAAATGGAATCATTTTCACGTGATTTATCGTGCGTACGGACAGACGGACGGACAAAGCTGGAGCATATACGCTTCTTCAACCTACGGTTGGAAAGCGTAAAAAACTGCTTGAAAAAAATATATTTACCAGCAAATATTATTTTCAACTGTTGACTGAAAATTTTAATTGTGAGGGGCCCCAGACATAGGATGTGCACAGGGCCTCGACTGAGCTAAGTCTGGCCCTGCTGAGCTCAGTCACGTGCTTAGGGAAAAGGCGGTGGACGTTATGGTTTTTTTTTTTTTTTTTTGTTGTTGCTGTTTTTGTTTTTTTTCGGATTCAAATTTCTGTCACCTTGTTTACAGTTGATATAAAGATTTTTAACGACTTAGCGTTTGCTCTTTGGGTCGGTAATTCTTCTTTAAGATCAAAGAAATTACTTTTGAAATAGCCATAAAATTACGTACTTTCTTTGGAAATTCGTTTGGTGTCCTTTTTCCTGTTGAAAGCAATACTTGACGATTTCCCCCTCTGTTATCAATAATGTTGCTTAATTTACATTTGGAAATACTAATTCCATAAATTTCACAGCGTTTTTTTACTTACAAATATTTCTTTTCGTAAAGAACAAAAACCAACTTTCTATTCACAGCTTGTTTACATGCGCCATTGTCTTAGCAGACGACATTTAACTGCAGCAGATGTTTCTTTCGTGTTCATTTAAATACGCTGTTGCCAGTTTCAATTCTCTGAACTTCTTTTATCTTCTGTAATTTCTTATCAAAAAAGTTCTAAAAATGTGTCAACATCCTCTGTGTATATCCATATATACACTGCCTGACAGAAAATGCCACACCACGAAGACGTGAACGCAGCAACATGAAAATTTCAGCGTGGGTGCACACGTCCAAGTAATGCAAATGATTGCATTTGCAGGCCAATCGTACGAACGACGCGCGGGATATAAGCGGACAACCAGCTCGTGAGGCCGTTAGTCGAGACGTCGTCACGGCCGCGAGAAGTGAATGGTTCTGCTGTAACCGTGTCTGGAGGACGACCAATGGGTGTCAATGCCGTTAAGACGCCGTCGTACGCGATTTCGTCAAACGGATGAGTTCACGAGAAGTGTCATGGTGGGCCTTCGTACCGCCGGATGGCCCTTGCGTCGTATTGCTGAAGAAACGCAACCTGATGCCACAACCGTCAGTCGCATTGGTCCCAGGAAGGATTTGTGCAACGACGTAGGGGGACCGAAGCACAGAGACAGATGTCCGATGCACACCGATCGTTGCATCCGATGTCATGCCGTAGCGGACCAACAGACCAAAACGGGAGACATTTTGCGGAGTGTACGGGGAAGCTTGGATGCTCAGATATCGACGCGGATAGTGTCGTGCCGATTGGCTGCGTCTGGTTTGCTGTCCAGCCGTCCGTTGCAAAGGCTACCCTTACCAATGAGCCATCGTCGTCACCGCTTGGCGTGGTGTCGCTCCAGAGCTGCGTGGGGGCCGAATGGAACAGTGTGGTGTTCAGCGACGAATCGCGGTTCTGTCTCACCACGGATGATCGCCGTGTGAGATTCTGAAGGCGACGTGGTCAACGGGCGGATTCCTTCGCCATTGTGGAGCGCCACACGGCCCGGTAACGCGGAATCATGGTGTGGGGTGCTATCAGCTCCAGCAGCCGCCGCCGCCGCCTTGTTGACGAGATGCTGCGGCCCGTGGCCCTATCGTATCTACAGGGCATCCCAAACGCAGTTTTTCAACAGGATAACGCCCGGCCACATACCGCTCGGATCAGCATGAATGCTTTACACGGTGTGCGGATGCTTTCCTGGCCAGCACGATCCCCCGACCTATCCCCCATCGAGCATCTATGGAACACGATTGGACGTCGGTTGAGTACCCTCTCACCCCCGCAAAATGAAGATGAACTGTGGACTCGGATCAACACCACATGGTCCACGATACCCCAGGACTCTATTCGGACTCTCATTGCCTCGATGCCACGTCGGATTCAACGCTGTATCGTCCAAAATGGGGTGCCACACTACTTATCGATCATCCTGTATACTCGGCCGCTGGAGCCTAGTCTGTATGTGACAATTCAATCATTTGTCCTACTTGGCTATCCGTGTATGCACTTTGGTCTGTTTTGGATCATTCCTTATGGTGTGGCATTTTCTGTGTCAGGCAGTGTATAACACAACATATGGCTATATGTTTTTCAACATTCTCTAGCTCTCTAATTATGGCTACTTTGTCATTTACGTTTGGCACTTTTCTCTTAGACTTTTACCTTTTATAAAAGCTTCGGATTTCCTACTTGACCGCCATGTAAGATTGACCGCTGTTTAATGATACACATAAAGTGAAAGAAGCACCGATCTTCTTAATGCAACGCTTACCCGGAGAGTGAAAGGGGCGATGAACGCAATTACAGGAATTGTTACCTCATGCCAGGCCACACTCCTATTCGATTACTTCCTTATTTCTCTCTGCAGTCGTCGCCCAGAAATCCACTCAGTACATGTGCGTGAACCACACCATACCCTTCTTGCCTAGGTGTAGGGCCCCTGTTTATAACTCTGGTGATGCGGAGGGAAGGGGGAGATACTCTTGCTCAGCTCGCTTGTTGATCATCTTATATACTCTCTTTCCATTGCTCTTCTGACAATATTCTTCCACTAGCACATCAAGATTCTACTTGCGTTGTTGCAATTTCTTCCCATAGGTAACCATTTCCATTTCTCCATTGTAGGACAGTGAGCAGAAGCTTTTCTCTGCCTCGTTAAATATGGAATTTCATTAAATTTTACTTCGCTTGTTAAAATTGATCGTTTTACCTAATCTCCCCCTCGTTAAATCCGGTGATTTCTTAAATTCTGTCCGTTAGAAATGGTCAAATTAGCTTTCAATTAACATTACACCAAATAAAAATTACTGATTTGCTTGTTTAATCTGGGATCTCGTTAAATATTGGCTTGTTATAAGCGGGTTCCAATGCATTTACTTTTGCAGCTGTAAAACAAAAGAGAAAAAATAGCTATATAAAAAGCCGTGTACCATCATTTATAAACATTTGAAGAAACTGGTAACAGAGCATCGCGAGAGTGACGTAGATTTGTTGTCACCGGAGATTGTGGCCAGAAGTGGAATAATAATATAGTAGATTCCGGTTAATTGATGGGACACATCGGAGCTAGAACAGTTTGGTCCAATTAAGCGGCTGCCCAGTTATGGGAAGCTATATCCTAAAGAGATAATGTGGGATTTTCTTCAAAAATTGACCCAAATAAACGGCTGCACCGATGGCCAGTTAACAGCAATCATCTGCACCAGAATTAGAAGAGTTGTGCTATTTCTCCTGACCCACGCGAAAAGGATTTTTATCAAGCCAGCTCCGATCGCAGAGCATTTTCGGCGGCTTCAAAGTCGTATTTGCTTTCTCAGCTGCATCTCATTTTACTTTCTGGTTTCCGTAGAAATAGCATGGTAAATATCTTTACTTCCAACCCCCCCCCCCATTAGGAATAATGTTGACTTGAAACCGCCACTGCAACTACGACGCCAATGAAAACCCATTTGACTTTTTTTTTTTTTTTTTTTTAATTTAAGGTTTAACGACCACCGATAGCAATTCAATGACCTATAAGCAGTCGCCCGTCCCTAATTTAGGGTCACTGGTTCCAGGACAGGGAGAGAGCCAGGACCGCAAGACAAACACAACATCCATGCCACACCGGCATTTGAACCCGAACCCCTTTCGGACGAATGATCAGAAGCCGTCGCTTAGACCACTGCGCCACCGGGGCGGTCATTTGCCAAATTTAGAAGTATCCACCATGATTTTTCGATAGCTTATTTGTGACACACACACGCAAAGGGGGTGATACTCACAGGGCTTGAGCCCCTTACAGAATCAATATTTTGCGCCCCTCTTCGTTCATAAAAATGATCCGATTTAACGCCGAGTGCAGCAACTCAAAATTTACCAAATATATATTTGAAAAATGAATGCATTTATACCTAGTTTACGGCTTTTATTCTATCAAGCAGCCTTTTTGCCCCAACCTCCTTGAGCGTTGGTGTTTATTGCTGTGGTGCCTTCACGCAGTTGTTTTACATAGACAAGGTAAGAATGAAACAATAAAAAAAAAAAGAAAGCTGTCAAATCTAGTTGTTATTCTTTAAAACAGAAGTGATGTTTCCCCATTCGCCCCATTTTTTTGATAAGCGCCTGCAGGATTCAGTTAAGACTGAATACATTGGTTGTCGTTTGTGGGGTGTTTCAGTTTACATTAACAGGTGAGCAATGGGGGTACGGCAGTTAATTGTTTTACAATCAACATATGTACGACAACATATGTACGCTATTGGAAGTTTTTGTTATTTTGCTCAGATGACCTACTCAGTAGAAGTACATGCAGGAGCCGCATTAGGTTGGTGTGAATTCTTTTGATTCTCGTGCTGCTTTCGAAAAGAAATTCTCTTTTTCATTTCCACATTTTTTTTCATTTGCAATGCATCTTCTTGCACAATAAAAAGGTAACCCCAACTGGAATTGCACCACACTCTCACAAGAAAAATAATACACTGAAGTGCCAGAAAAACTGGTACAGACCAGCTTATGCAAATTACATAGCAACGTCACCTATGTGCGTACTCGGTTGCGTCCGCCAGTGCGTATATAAAGCGATAGATATCCTTGCCAGTTGTCAGAGCTGTTTTCGGCATGAGAATGACAAGTAATAACGATTTAAGCAATTTTCAACGCGGTGTCATAGTTGCCGCTCGTGAGATGGGCCATAGTATTTCGGAGGTAGAAACGAAGTTCGGATTTTCACGGACGACAATTGCAAGGATGTAGCGTGACTACAAGAATTCCGGCAAAACCTCCAAGCTACGATACCAGTGTGGCCGTAAAAAGGCATTGGGTGAACGTGACCATCGTCGGCTGTCAAGAATCGTTTCACGCGATAGGCGTGCAACACTCTCGCAGGTATCATCGGAATTCAATGCTTTCATGAGTATCAGCGTCCGGACTGTGCAACGTACCCTGCACGATATGAGCTTTGGGAGCCGACGCCCAACTCGAGTCCCCTTGATGGGTGCACGACACAGAGCTATGCGCCTCGCTTGGGCACGGCAACACCGCCACTGGACACTTGATGACTGGAAACAAGTAGCTTGGTCTGACGAGTCGCGTTTCCAACTGTATCGGGAAAATGGAAGGATTCGTGTGTGGCGCAAATCCCATGAAGCCATGGATCCCACCTGTCAACAGGGAATTGTACCGGCTGGGGGGGGGCGTCCGTAATGGTATGGGATGTGTTTAGCTGGACTTCACTGGGACCCCTGGTACGTCTACAAACGTCTGTGACCGGCCAACGCTATGTGCGCATCCTTTTCTGACGAGGTACACCGTTCATGTTCTGAATTCATGCTGATGTGTTGGGCCTGTTCCAACAGGACAATGCACCTCCACACAAGTGTCGGAACGCCGCATTATGGTTAGAGGAGCATTCATCTGAGCTTGGGGTTTTGCCATCCCACCGAAGTCCTTAGATCTGAACGTGATAGAACACATTTGGGATGCCATGCAACGCGCTATCGAACACAAGAATTTGAGATCTTGGAATACACTTGAATTGTGGAACGCTCTGCAGGAAGTATGGTGTGCATTGCCTACAGCATATTTCCAGAAGCTAGTGGAGTCCATGCCCCGTCGTATTTCGGCAGACCTGCTTTCCCGTGGGGGACCTACTAAGTATTAGACTGGTGTAGCAGTTTTTCTGGCACTTCAGTGTATGTACGCGTCTTCCGGGATTTTGGAGATACAAGTGCATAATAGAGTGAAAACTAAGGTGGTAAAAACAAATTTAATTCTATATTGTTTAGTATATCTAAAATGAAATACAAAATATTTCAACATCTTTAAGACTTAATCTTTGAAATATTCACTTTTAGTCATAAATCTTCTCATAATAATAATAATAATAATAATAATAATAATAATAATAACGGGCTATTGTTTTGTTGTCTGCTTCGATTGTAATGGAACGCCCCATCTGACATACTAGCCCCCGCCCACAAAGCACAAACACATTGAGTTCAGTTTCGATAAATGTAGCAATCCATTATGATATTTCGTCAGATAACTAGTTTTTATAAATACACTGGCTTCCGTAAATTAAGCAACAAACCGAAAAATTGCGATAATTGGGCAAAATATAGTTCAAATTGCGCGAAATTTGCATATGTTACGGGCGAAGGCATACAGCATCGATGTACGGTAGGCAAATGAGTGACGCAGGCAGCGCTTTATGAAAATACGCAAGAGCTTAAAAACCAGCTAGCCGTCCCGGTGGCGCAGTGTCTAAGCAATGGCCCCTGATCATTCGTCCGCTAGGGGTACAGGCATGGATATTGTGTTGTCTTATGGCACTGGCTCTCTCCCTTCCCTGGAACCAGTGGTCCTAAATTAGGGACGTGCGACCGTTTATAGCCCATTGAGTTGCTCACAGAAGTCGTTAAACCTCCAATAAAAAAAAACAAAAAACAGCTGTTTCGGAGGGAGTCGCCAACTCATGTGCGCCGGTGAATGACTAAATTTCGAGATAGCGATTTTGTTAACAAGGCTTCGAGACTTCGTTTACCAGCGGAGTTACGCTATACACTGAAAAACAATTGAATTAGAGATACCTGTCTAGTAACATGTAGCACCACCTTTCGTCCTGATGACGGCGGCGATTCGTCTCGGCATGGACTCGACAAGACACCGGAAGCGTTGGGAAGCCATACGGATCCACGACCCCTGAACAAGCTCCCACAGTTCACGAAGATTTGATGGAGGGGGGTCAGAGCCTCGAACATCTCTCTCGATGGCATCCCAGATGTGCTCAATGGGATTGAGGTCAGGTGATCTAGCTGGCCAACGAAGCGAGGTCACGTAGGTGGAGCGTTCATCCAACCATTCGGATACAATTCGGGAGCTGCATTGTCTTGTTGCAGGATGAGGACCTCAGTGAGATGTTGAAGACGCACAAACGGGAGTAAATGGTCGTCCAAGATATCCCAGTAACGTTGATCTGTGAGGGACGATGTCACAAGTACCAGGGGTCCAATTTCAGTCCACGTAAACAGCCCAATTTCAGTCCACGTGCCACCCCCACGAGCTTGAAGAGTACCCTGCTGACAAGAAGGATCCATCGCTTCATGTGGTTTGCCCCGTACTCATATCCTGCCATCCGCATGTACCAACGTGAATCTCGACTAATCAGTCCAGGCAACATTTTTCCATATATCTAGGGTCCAGTGGCGATGTTCCCGCGGCCATGCTAATCTTTGCACCCTGTGTTGTGCGGTCAGCAACAGTACCCTCGTGGGACGATGGCTTCTGTACCATATAGCGAGGAGATGGTTCTGGATGGTGTGGCTGCTTACACGTTTTTGTGCACCAGCGTTAAATTGCAGAGTAATTTCTTGCACTGTGGCTCTTCTATCCGCTGTTACAATGCAAGCTAGCCGACGATGACCCGGCTCATCCACACGCTGTTGTCCACGGCAGTTGGCCCTTGTAGGGATGGTTTTACCGGATTCGATGTACTCGCGGTGCACCCGTGACACAGTGGCTCGTGAAAATCCCAGTGCGCGCACGACTTTCAAGATGGAGTTACCCATTCGTCGAGCTCCGACAATTTGCCCACGCTCAAATGCGCTAAGATCCTTCGTCTTACACATACTGCGTCAGACTCTTACTGATTCCCGTCGCATCATTCCTTATATTGTTGGATCGCTTCATACGTCATGTCGTTTCCGTTTGCAGGGCCGCCCACAGCGCCACATTTGTACAACGCCAACTGTCTCTAATTCAATTGCTTTTCAGTGTAGAGCGATAGGCCGACTCGAAGCAGGGGAATGGTAGGCGGACTTCGCAAAATGGCTCAACTTCAATCGTTCTGTGGTCAGCAGGAAGTGGCAGGAGTTCCAAGCCACGGGTGCAGCTTCCCGAAGGTGGGCGAAGGGCGATGTCCACCGCGGATGACCGGTACTTGCGGCTTTTGGCTCTGCGGAACAGGACTGCTACACCGACTCAACTTAGATATGTGCTTGCGGCAACCACCGGACGGACGGTATCAGCATCGTCGGTACGCAGAATGTTACATGCAGCAGGACTGTATGTTCGGTGACCGATATTATGCGTACCCCTCACCCCCGCCACCGGAGGGAACGTTTCAATTGGGTACTTCGGGTTCAAAAATGTGGACTCAAAATCAGTGAAGGTCCGTTCTGTTCACTGATGAGTAGCGATACCGTTTACAGAGTGATTCTCACCGAGTTTACATCTGGAGAGAGACCAGTACGCGCTAACTTCCCTTTAATATCCTGAAAAGGGACACCTATGGTGGTGGTAGTGTTCTAGTGAGGGCAGGCATATCGTCAGGCGGCCGTACAGACTTCTATGTGTTGCCACATGGAAACCTCAATGCTCAGAGGTATCGAAAAGACATCCTGGACCCTTTTGTTCGTCCGCATGTGGCCGCAACTGGCGATACATTTGGACTGCAGGCGGTTAACGCCGCCCGCCCTAACCCAGCTCGCCTCGTGCAGCAGTACCTGGAACAGGAGACTATAGTCCGTATGGGAGTGACCAGCACGCTCTCCCGATCTGAATGCCATTGAGCATGTCTGGGATATTCCCGGGAGGTGTGTTGCTGGCCTCAAGCCTCCTCCCCAAACCCTGCAGGGGATCTGCACTGTTTTGATCGAGCAATGGATGCAGCTACCCACGGAACTCTTCGACATTATAATTAAAAGAACGGAACATCGCTGTAGTACCTTGTTATTGCTGTTCGAGGTAACCACACTCCGTATTGAAGTACCTTTTCCTATTTCGTCTTGATACCTATAATTCTGTATTTTCATCACTCATACAAAACGTAAATGCTTTGTATCACAGGCTCTTGCGTTTTTTTTTTTTTTTTTTGTTGCATTTGGTCTGATAAAGCTTATCACCAAATTTCATCCGAATCGGTTTCATACCTTTTGAGTTATCACGACTTTTCCATTTGTTGCTTAATTTATAGATACCAGTGTATAAGCAAGCCTGTACGTCAAGAGACGTGCTAAAAAAAGTGATAACATCAACAAAACAGTTCCCGAATTTTGTTACACAGTTTTTACACGATCGTTGCGAACAGCTGAAAAAATCTGTTCTGTATTTTGTTATGTGCATATTAACGTAAACAACCGAAAGAGCTTCCGCAACGTGTGTGGCATATTGATTATTTTTATCATCTGCAGCGTTCGAGTTCATTGAAATGCATTTTCTTTTTTTATGTAACGCAAGCTCCTGTTTTTTGCCATTCCAACGATATGACTGTGTGACGTTTTCACCAAAAACTAAATGAAACGAAAATACTCGTTGCCTTTAGTTGGAATCAAAACACGTGCATGTGCCAAGGTCGTTCTTTTTCAGAATAAAGATCACTTCTTTACGTTTTAAAACCAAACTAATGCGCTAGAGTTTCACACCACACACGTGACTTGCCAGTTGTCGTGCTGTTGAGCCGATAAAATTTAAGGAGGCGCTTAACTTAGAGTACGTTTTTCGCAAGAACAGGCCTGACCTCTCGTCGCTGGACCGGATACGTTTCTTAAATGAGATCAGAGGTATTCGCATTTGAATTCGGAATTCTTAATTCTGAAATAAGTTTTCCAAGACAATGTCTGCCGCCTCGGTGGCGCAGTGGTCTAAGGCGCTGGCCTCTGATCATTCGTCCGTAAGGGGTCCGGGTTCGAATCCCGGTGAGGCATGGATGTTGTGTTTGTCTTACGGCACTGGCTCTCTCCCTTCCCTGGAACCAGTGGCCCTAAATTAAGGACGGGCGACTGCTTATAGTCCATTGAGTTGCTCACGGTGGTCGCTGAACCTCCAATAAAAACAAAAACAAAAAACAATCGTCATACGCATGCGAGGACATTGCATACTTTCTGTCCCAACTCCCGTAATTTTCAAGGATGTAACGATTCCCATGAGCATCTACGGCTGAAAGAGGACTTTATGTAGAGGATTTTAGGAAGGGAGTGTCTTGACCCTAGGTCTTAAACGACCCTTAGAATTAGGAAGCTAGGAGATCTGGGCTAGAGTGCCCGACAAGAGAATCACACGGAAGCGAGGAAGACGCGCTTATTTTATTATAGGGGACCAGTACCCAGGATCCGACGGCCTAACGTACCCATCTGACGTACGGCGTATATTTAGTGGTTCAAGCTTTCGTACCTGCCTGGGATCGATCCTGAGACTTTTCCGTAGCAGTCATGAACGTTGACCACTACTCTGTTAAAAAATCTACTTAGAAATGAGAACCTGAACCTACTCGTTTTTTTTTAAGTGCAATCGTATCGTAAACGAGTACATGACATGCTCAAATATCAGTAACCATACGTATACTTACAAATAACTGCGCCAATAATTATAATATCGTATTACTTCATTTTAGATATTATAGATTTAAGGAGAAATTGTTTAATGAATGTGTAAAGTGACACACATAAATAATTAGTACAACAAAGTCGCTGATCACAAGTAATTTAATTATGCATAAAGTATCTTTGTGTACGTTTTAACATTAACTATATTTGTGTCAATCTCATAAATAATATATTGTGTCTTCATCACTATATTTGTCATAAAATTGTGCGGTCCATTTGCGCACCATGTGACAACTATTATCCCAGATGTGCCATCGAATAATATACTTCCAGTTGATTCTATGAATAAATGAGTATGCACGGAGTATACGCATTCCAATTTTGAAATAGGGCAGCGAATGGCTTAGTTGTTAGAGATTCAGACTACTGATGGAGGGACCCCAGGTTCAAACCTAGCCTGGTAGTGTGAATTTCTAACAATCGCTGAATATCCCCCGTGCATCGGACGAGCGCGTTAAATGACGGCTCCCGGGTAGAAATCCCCAGATTAAAGTTTCTAAGCCCCCTCCTCCCTATTTCTCTCTGCCTTGTATGTGCGATGTCGTACGGTGGCGCCATCTAGTGTGCTCTCTCTTAACTTTTCACAAACTATCCTGTCAGAATCGCTAGATTAGCTCCAAATTCCTTCAGTTTCTATGCCCTGCCCGAAAGGGCACAGAAACTGAATAAAGTTAGAGCACATATATTTGAAATATATGGATTTTTTTTAGTACATACATATATTTCAAATGTATGTACTCAAAAATGAGTACATATATTTCAAATTAGAAATACCAGATATACTCACAATTCATTCCCTGTATGTACTCAAAAATGAGTACGTGTCTTTTTCAAAAATGAGACAGAAGTACTCGGAGCTATTTATTATAAACCCAGAATGTACTCAAAAGCTTATTTCTAAGTACCAATTTTTAATAGTGTAGGCTATCCGAGGGCCACGACTGAAAGAAAGTTAGTATCCCCAATTTATTGCGAAACGGCTCTAGGGAAGAAGCAATACCACCGCCGTACGGCAAACAGAACGCAGAACGCCCAAACCTCACCAGGTACACAAATCATGGCGCAGCTCGGACGATACGACAAAAGCCCATACTTCCGAATCAATCGGGCATCGGGGCAAATTATGATTGTGAACAATTCTTTCGGTGTAGCATCAATTCTATTTGTTTCTATCCCTCTGCTTCTCTGTCCTTGATGGTGATTCATATAAAACTAACACATTTCATTATCAATTTATGTGGACAAAAATAAAGCTATAGCAAGTTATGCCATCTGAAATGTAGCATATCTATGGGAGTTTACATTACATAAAATTTACCTTTACATCAAATGCTGAAAATGTCCGCACCCCCGAAGGCACATCTGGACATGTCGTTCTGGCTGTTCGTTGGAGCATCGTCTTATCAATAAGGTTGCTTTCGTTTGTAATGTTCTCCGTCAATTCGTCTCATTTCGGGCGGCGTGTAGAGTACACTCTTTCCTTAAGAAACTCCCATAGAAAGTAATCTGGTGGTATCAAGTCTGGTGATCTCGGTTGCCACAAGTTACGGGAAATCATTCGGTCGTCAAAGAAACTGCATGTGTATGAGCGCCATGGACTTATATGATGTATGGCACGTGGCGCCATCCTGTTGGAAATAGCTTTGACGCAGCTCCATGTCATTCAATTGCTCAGCAAAGTCCATGAAAATGCGTTGGTACTCTGCAGTGTTGACAGTCCCGTTGAAAAATATGGGACCCACTATTCTTTCAGCGGATATTGCGCACCAAACTCAGACATTGTGTGGGTGCATAGGCCTTTCATGAAGGGCGTGTGGATATTCTGCGGCCCAAATGCGTGTGTTCTGTGAATTGACATAGTCACATAAGCGAATCACGTGATTGATAATAAACCAGGATTTTGAGCAATGAAGTCCTGAAACCAGCGACAATAGTGCACTCCTTTTGCTTATCTGGCTCCAGCAACTCACGAAAAGCCATCAACCTATACGGCTTTAACCTCGCTTTCTTAGCAGCTCTTTGACACGTGGATTACCAGTACCCGGTCTCCTGCGACACACGCCGTAACGACTTCCGGGGTGACCGCTGCAGTCGTGCCTCAACGTCCGCAGCAACCGTTGGCAGTGCAGATGAACGATGCTTGCCAGTTTCACTCACAAGAGATCCTGTTGTTTCCAACTTGCGTACAAGTACCAGCATAGAGTTCCTTTGGGGAGGTTTGCTAACACCAAATTTCCCCCGCGTATGCCCTTTGCGTAACTGTGATCGAGTTTGTAATACAGTACGTTTTCACAAGGGATACCCGTTGCTGTTGCGTGTAGTGCATCTTTATAGTGACTGAGGCAATCTGGAGATGAGAGCTACCACAGCTTGCACAGCAGTGCCCTCTCGTGAAAATAGAGGAATCTCACTATGAGAGCGTAAGTACTGGTCACGTGTCGTGGCTCCGCCTCCTACTTATGGATCTGAGGCGTCCACGCTAGAGGGGCTTCTCACAGACACAAGGAAGTGTTTGTGTTTCTCTGAAACACTCCCCAAACTCTATTCGAGCGAACAAACGAAGCCTTCCCCCTTTATTATGAAATCTGTGAATCGGGAAGGTGAATCGAAACAGCTGAACGGACAGAATAATACTCACAACTAAGATATAAGGATATCGAGAGGAGTTACTAATAAAACACAAACATGTATTACTTAATTAGTTAGGTTCCTGACGGCGGTGGATTACTCTTTCTCTAACATCAGGTTTCCCTAAAGTTCAGACCTGGACAGTGGCGTAGACACGAAATCTAGGAAAACCACTTCCGAAAAAAATTTCTTTCGGCGTTGACGTTCTAGAAAGAATCTACCTGCTATTAGGTAGATCTGTATCTCTGAGAATATTGTGATGAATAGTCTAACTGTATTTCTCTGTCAATACGATTTCAATCTTGGACTGTGCTAAGATTTGATTTACTGTAGAGGAATATCAGTTACGCAAGCGGGATTCTCTGACTGGGACTTGTACCTCTGCAGCCGAACACTCTATCTCTTCAAGGACAGATGCTGGCTAAACTTCATCCAGAGCCTCGGACTTCCGCAGCTGGAGCGTCCATCTGCTCACAAAAAAAAAAAAGAAAACGCTTCGCGTCCCCTTTATCGGAGAACTACTCTCTCCGTTGGACGAAAGCAGACTAACTAACAGGTCCTTTCTAAGAGACCTGATCCTCCTCACCTCCTCCGCGCTACGCATGCGCGAAGACCCCGGCGCTGACCCTGCCCTCTCGCTGACCTGCTGGCGTGGCTCGCATTCTCCGGCCACGTTGTCCACCTTTGACGTCACTTGCCGACTACCCCTGGGCGTTGGCTAGGCGTGCCTCGCTGATGGGTTTTAATCCTACCTTTCGTGTCTCTGCGGCCTGACAGATCTTTTCATTAGGAAGCGCACCGTTTGAGATAGTAATCCTTCCGCCGAAGTACATTCTTACAATAGCACAATATACATTGTTATATTTACACAAAGGTGGATGGCTGTTTTCCATACTTTTAGGCGCCTGTGCGACGCTGACAATGTACAGCGAAAGTCGTGGTATCACTGAAGATGTTATCAGTTCGTCGAAAAGGCCTCTGCCTTTCTAAGGCGTGAGAAACCAAGGTCCTTTGTTTGAGGCTCTCGACATCTGAAAAAAAAATGTTCTCGAACCTTTTGTCACCTTCTTGGGCTTGTATTGTCTTACTTTTCTTTGTGAAAAAGTAACATAATGTTCAGCATTATTATAATTTAACATAGTTAATTTGTCCGTTTTTACACTCACAGATGCCCCGCGTCGTTTGACACTAACAAGGACCATTATGATTTATTCCTGCGGAAATAAAACGAACATGAAATGCGTCAGTTTTCTATGAATCACCCTGTACAAGAATACTTCAGTTTCAAAATATTGATTTTCTGATTTCTTGGAGAGAAAAAACAAATGAGTGCATAAGATTTCAGACAGCATTCTATCTGCACGTCCGTCCGTCTGCATATCTGCTCATTTGCCAAAGGGATATCTCTGCTTCTAAAAGTATGACTGAAGAAATCCTTTCTGTGGCAGATGTAGGCAGCCATATCACAACAGTACCAATATGTCTCTCCCTCCGTCTGTAGAGAAGATACTTCCGCTTCAAAATAACGCGTGTTCATCCATCTCTGTTTTCGTCCATCCTTTCGTCTCTTCGTCAGAACAAACGGACGGAGGACAGATGTACGCGGAGGATAGATGTACGAGACTTTCTGAAGTACAGATTGAGGGCAATTATTCTGCGACTGACAGAAACACACACATCCACTAGATTATTATGTCTGTTTTTTTCCCCCATTCATTCCTGTGCCTGTTCCACAGCAGAAATGACAGCTGCGCTTCGAAAGGTCGGACTAGAGAAATGGTGTCTGTTAAAGGAAGACGTATGCACAATGTTACTGACCGATATTCCGCTTTCGAAGAAGTGATTGCTGAAATTCTTTGTCGCCAAAAGAGCCAAATATACGCACAAGATTCTGTCTTTCCGCTGTCCGTTTGTCAGCGAAACCTACATTTTCAGTAATAAGAGGTTCCAGAAAGTCTTGCATAGAATGGAGGGGAGAGGGGGCTTGTATTATTTTTCAAAATCTTTCGTTATTAATATTTCCGACGGTATGGATGTCCGTGTGAGGACTTGGTACCTATGCCTTTAGACGGTAGATGAGAAATTACTTTTTAATAAGGTTACTCATCCCCTCCCCTTCCCATTTTTTTTATAGAAATGTTTCTTCCCATCAGGGGATACCAAATTCTGTCGATAAAGGAAGACTGTAAAAATTTGAGATTTTCACGGAAAAATCTCGTAGTTCCACGATACACTGTCAAATTTCATCTTTATGATTTACAATTGAAATATTGCTCGCTCCTTTAGATCTGTCGATATTTTGATTTTGACTTGGGGGGGAGGGAAGAGGAAGAAAACTACAAAACCTCTAAATCAATAAATTTTCGATGCAACACATAGAATTATAGGTGATCTGTAAAATTTTTTTATCGTTTCGTATTGATTTTGAATTTTTAAAGGACCTTGATATCAACAGTGTAAGCAATTCCTTGAATTTCTACGATTTATCGAGTCAGTGCCTTCGTCATGATGTGACAGCGCTCGAAACTTGAGGCTGCACATTTAGGTGGAAAATCCATTGCCGAATTTATTTATTTATTCATTTATTTATTTATTAATTCGGGTAATTTTTGAGGAAAGAGTACGTTTTATTTATTTTGACATGTATTTTCGGGTGATTCTTCTTTTCTTTTCTTTTTCCTCTCCGTCCCCCTCTCCCAGCGCAAGGCGTCGCATAGCATAAGACTAGATAGACAGCGTTGGCGTCACCATGGACGGACCGACATTGTATGGAGTGTTTTATGGGGCAATAGAAGTGTCCTCCTTGTCTAGCATCCACAATGCGTGTTGGGTAGACCGTAGACTTTTTGGAACCGAAACTAACAATTTTATTGGGTTAGGATTTATGGCCCGGTGGTTATACCACGCGGCTATCGTAACTTGAGCGGTTCTCAGAATTTTTACGGGAACGGGTAGCAGTTTTGACCCCCTAACGAATGGATGAACAAAATGTTAATACCAGTAGGATTTAGACTTGGGAATTTAATTCAGGGAGGCTTGCTTTTGGCAGCTAGTGATTGGATGATGGGATATTTTGAGGTAATGTGGGTCTTCTTGGTTGTTGGCGAAACTTTTCCAAGGGAAGAGAAGAACTTCGTCACTTTACTTTTACTTTTTCACGGAACACTTCACTTTTACTTTTTTCACGGCGTGCATCACTTTCACTTTTTTATTCCTTGTGACTTGTCACTTGGGTTAGTTTTGGTGGCCCAAAACTTGGTCACCACCATGATTTATCAGAGACTGGCAACTTAATCGCTGCCAAATATTACGGTAGGACATCCGTAACTGCGTACCGTTTCCCGACATGGATGGAGGATCTCAACCGAGGTGCCAAGGAAAGGAACCCTGCTAAGGACGATGAGGGCCCACACCAATTATGACGGACCGGGACATCCATAGCAGACCAGTACCCTTGGTGGAGGAACAGCGATAGTAGTGTTTTACGGACAATAAGTGATGGCAAGAAAACTGGACTTTCATGTGGTTCCATTTCTTCCGTGTGATATGAGAGTAGCAGCGTGACATCTAGAAAGATTGGGAATTTAAGGTAGGAAATCCATCCTATTTTTTTTTTGGTGTCCCCTCATAATATGTTTATCGGATCAGTGCAAATCCTCCGTTAGAGTTAATGTTTTTAAAAGCGAGTAGTTAATTGAGTACAGGTTCCTGTCAGAGAGTCGGAATCATTTTTGCTAGTATCGTGAGTGTATCTTTATTATTATGCCAAAAAATAACTAATAAATTGTTTTCTTTGTTAATTTGTCTACGTACTAGGAGTGTTTCGTTAGTTATAAATTGTGTGCTCAACCCTGGATTTTTGGAGAACATATAATTTTACGACAGGGACTTAGAAAATCCGTTCACTTATGTCTTTTTTTTTATTCTAGACGTTCACGAAAACATTGCGGCACACAGCGGACCCTTTGACTCCCAATGGAAAATCTGCTGTGAATTACAACGCCCCGTCAGTGGATCCTGAAGCTGCGTCAGCCCTAAATCAGGGAATCGCAGAATCACAATCCACTCGACACCCCCTTGGTTCCCAATATTACGCCGGGTGAACTCAGTTCGGAACCCGCCCGATAATAATGGTCACGGAATGCTAGTTCTTGTTTACTCAAATGCAGTACTGCATCAATCATTGTCTGCAGGAAAAGTCTATTTAAACGAACGCATTCGTTGAAATGCATTTTCAAAAGCCTAGCATTCTCCCTCAGGGCATCGGCTTTGGTGTTCTGATTCTTTTCAAAATTATTTAGCATTAATTCGCATTTCAGATGTTCGCTAGAATCGCCACGTTTGTGAAGTGACCGTTTTATATTTAAGAAATCTGAAAATTGTCTTTATTCCACGCCGAATTTTATTACTAAAAAATAAGCAGGGCCAACAAAATAATTTTTGTAACACAGAAGGGCTACAAAGCCATTTATATTCAGTAAACCAACAATTTTTAAAACTAATATTGTAAGATTTACCGCTCTTCTTGATTTCTTTCTTGGCGACAATTGTCAGTGAATCCGTCGGTCGTCCTTGAAGTAAAATGTCTCTTTTATTTTCATCTTTCCACCGATTGAACGGAGTTTGCAATAAATTACAGACAATGTCGTTCACAGGATACATACTGAAAACTAAAACTATCACTATCAGTTAAACTGTACACGAAACTAAAGTAACTAATAAAGTTTTTAAAAAAACAATCACAAAACACGAAAAAACAAATCTCTTTCGGAAAGTATGTTATCAAAACACCGCAAGGAAAAAGCCCTAGTGAATTGCAAAGAACAGTTGGCAATCCGTCCCGTTCCATTGCGATCTCTTCGGAAGGTCACGGCTGCAGGTGCAGAGCCTTGGCATCTCAAGCTAAAACACTTCACTTGCTCGGCAGATAGGGGAGGGTGACGTCACAGTTACCATGGCAACTCGTACCAAAACTGCAGACTTCTAAGCATTCTCATTTCAGCTCTTCACTTGAACTGTTTTGCGTATAAGAGCTTGTTTTCCGTATTGAACGCGCATTGTGAATTAATAATCAAAATTTTGGGTGTTTTGGCACTCAATAGAGGCAAAAAAAAAAAAAGAATATATTATACGAAATTATTAAATAAAACTTTATTTCAAATGAAATAGGTGAAGAGGCACTTCACCTACTTCACCTGAAAAGCCTTATTTCACGTACTTTGGGAACATCTGCGTAAAGTTTAGTAAGAAGTGTAAGTATATCTCTTTGTTTTTTAGAAAGACGACATATGGGATCGATCCAACTCTGACTACATTTAAAGGCAAACGACATGATTATTTACACCACAGTTAGTTTTATTGATGAGCATTATTTTACGCATAAGGCTGATAATCAATAATATTTTATAAAAAAAGCGACTGGAACTAATCAATTTCCAAATCCCCCAATCAAAATCGGCATCACCATAAAAAAAATCATTAGGATTGTATTGGTTTGAATTTTCATTCCGCTGTTTAATAATAGTTTGTGGAGCACTGGTAATATTTAACATACCAGCAGATTTAAGTGTTCATTCGTACTGACAAAGGAAGCCTTTCAACTGTCACTCTCCAAAATTGAAGAAATGTGGCCAGGAGATAGTACTAATGGCAAAAACCGATAGGTGTATTTCCGTTTTGGCCTAAATGAACTGACAAAGGTGAATGAGTGGTCTGAAAATGGCCTTAGAGCACAAATCATCTAACATGTGTTGCGGTGCGTGATATGTAACCACAAATATCAGCTATTTCCCCATGATTCAAAATAAGCTCAAGTCATACAAAAAGCAACAAAAAACTTTTATTACAGGTGTAAATGAACATTTGTGGCATTGAACACATGACCGAAGCAAAGTAATTTGGAACAATGAGAACAACGCAAGATCCCAACGTTATCACAGTACTGAAAACTGTCATTGATATCTGAAAAACAAATACGTTGAACATTATCAAAAGAAGCGTCATCACTTTCTCAGTAACCAATTTTTATCCACGGATATAACGTGTTGTTGAATTTTTATGACTGCCATTGATTGTTCATTGATACGTTCGATGATTTTCTCCACTTGTGCTGTAAGACCATTTTCAGACCATTCGTTCACCTTTGTCAGTTCATTTGGGCCAAAACGGAAATATTGGTTTTTGCCCTTAGTACCATCACCTGGCCGCGTTTCTTCAATTTTGGAGAGTGACAGTTGAAAGGCTTCCCCTGTGAGATTACATTCAATACTACATTACATTTGTAAGGTGGTGCATATTCAAGCAAAAGAGTCTGATCTACTGATTTCTACTGAATTTTTGAATTCTGGTTTACTCATTTCAGGTAAAAGACTCTGGCAACACTAGTTTCAACCCAGGTCTTAAACAACGAGTGGGAAGCTGTAGGAGATATGGGCTGGAGTGTCCGATACGAAAGTCTCACGAAAGCAAGATAGAAAAGAGAAGCCCATATTTATAACCGGAGGGGGAAGTACTCGAGGTCCACGGCTTAACGTGCTCACCCGACGCACGACGGATATTTAGTGGTTCGAACGTTCGTACCTGCCTGGGATCGGTCCTGAGACTTTTCCAGACTAGTTACAAAAATTGACCACTAGACAATCCGCAGCTTAACGTGCTCATCAAAAGCACGGCGGATATTCAGTGGTGCGAGCGTTCGTACCTCCTGGAATCGATCCTGAGACTTTTTCGTAGCAGTCATGAACGTTGACCACTAAGCCGTCCGGGGCTTAATGTGCTCATCCGACGCACGGCTG
This sequence comes from Macrothele yani, assembly GCA_039090855.1. Lineage (NCBI taxonomy): Eukaryota > Metazoa > Arthropoda > Arachnida > Araneae > Macrothelidae > Macrothele > Macrothele yani. Next base: position 111,957,081 of record CM077013.1, on the reverse strand, counting down.
ATATTCAGTGAACCGAGCGTCCACACCTGCTGGAATTGATCGTGAGACTTTTCCATAGCAGTTACGAAATTGGACCATCTAGACCATCCGCCTCTTAACATGCTCATCAAACGCATGGCGGATATTCAGTGGTGCTAGCGTTCGTACCTGCTGGAATCGATCCTGAGATTTTTTCGTAGCATTCACGAATGTTGGCCACTAGTCCATCCGTGGCCGCATTTCTGCAGTCGGCAGGCGTAAGTAGCTGTTTCTTTTCTCGCATATGTTTTGCTGATCTTAGAAACACGGTTGTAAAAATCCTTTCTGCAACTGGTTCCATTCGCTACGAAATACGCCATGCGAGCTGTGTACTTTAAATAACGTGCAGTTTTTTTTCTTGCGTTAAGTAAATGCATTTTCTTTATTCGCTGATTTTCTTCTTTTCCAAAAATCTGCTGAAAACTTATTTCTGTATCGGAAAGGGTTCAAATTACGTATTCATTACACCCAGAAATTCGGTGTCACTTTCTTGTTATTAAAAGGAAGGAGTTGATTGCAAAGAAACTATTGTGTTAAAATAATAGGAAAACTCAACGGAAGGATCAAGATATGTACTCTGAAGAGCAATTGAATTAGAGATACCTGTCTAGTAACGTGTACTACCACCTTTCGCCCTTATGACGGCGGCGATATGTCTCGGCATGGACTCGACAAGACACCGGAAGCGTTGGGAAGCCATACGGATCCACGACCACTGGACAAGCTCCCACAGTTCACGAAGATTTGATGGAGGGGGGTCATCTCTCTCGATGGCATCCAAGATGTGCTGAGGTCAAGTGACTTAGCAGGCCAAGGAAGCGAGGTCACGTCGGTGGAGTGTTCATCCAACTATTCGGATACAATTCTGGAGCGATGGCACGGTGCATTGTCTTGTTGCAGGATGAAGTCCCCAGTGGGATGTTGAAGACGCACAAACGGGAGCAAATGGTAGTCCAGGATATCCCGGTAACGTTTACCTGTGAGGGATGATGTCACACGTACCAGGGGTCTCATTTCAGTCCTCGTAAACAGTCCCCAGACGAGAATGCCACCCGCACCAGCTCGAAGAGTACCCTGCTGGCAGGAAGGATCCATCGCTTCATGTGGTTTGCGCCGTACTCGTATCCTGCCATCCGCATGTACCAACGTGAATCTCGACTCATCAGTCCAGGCAACATTTTCTCACATGTCTAGGGTCCAGTGGCGATGTTCCAGCGCCCATGCTAATCTTTGCACCCTGTGATGTGCGGTCAGCTGCGGTACCCTCGTGGGACGATGGCTTCTGTACCCCCATAGCGAGGAGATGGTTCTGGATGGTGTGGCTGCTTACACGATTTTGTGCACCAGCGTTAAATTGCCGAGTGATTTCTTGCACTGTGGCCCGTCTATCCGCTGTTACAATGCGAGCTAGCCGACGATGACCCAGCTCATCCACACGCTGTTGTCCACGGCAGTTGACCCTTGCACGGATGGTTTTACCGGATTCGATGTACACACGGTGCACCCGTGACACAGTGGCTCGTGAAAATCCCAGTGCCTGCACGACTTCCGAAATGGAGTGACCCATTCGTCGAGCCCCGACAATTTGCCCACGACCAAATGTGCTTTGATCCTTCGTCTTACTCATACGGCGTCCGACTCTTACTGATTCCCGTCGCATCATTTCTTATATTGTCGGATCGCTGCATACGTCATGTCGTTTCCGTTTACAGGGCCGCCCACAGCGCCACATTTGCATAACGCCAGCTGTCTCTAATTCAATTGCTCTTCAGGGTATTTGATAAGTTACCCGTTAAGAAAGATCAATCACGTTCTAGCGACAGCTGACGTGAAATTATAATACGGACAGTGCTGAAATCTGTCACATGCTTATCTTCCCCCTGTACCTGGTAATGACATCACGCTCAGTTATAATTAATCAAAAATTCTCAAATTTCTTTCAAGTGCGTTTTTTTCTCTTTGAACAACACATGCATACGCTTCCGGATTTGTAACTTTCGTTACATCCAGTTCGTCGATGCGTAAAAAGTATCGTTTAACACGAAAATAAATTTCGACTAGTGTAGATTGGTTTTGAAAAATTAACGTATTAGCAAAGCAGCTCGCCGCCATTATGGCCGAATAGTACAATGGAAATCTGACGATAAATCGACCACTGCATGACATGTTGCTTCGAAATTCATAAAGGGCTGTAATTAAATTAAAGCAGTGGAAGAAAATGAATCGGGGTTGTGTTGCACATCATAATTTTTGGTTTTGCCTTCAATTAATAACTTTTATAGACGCCCAATACACTATACACGTGGAAAAAGTGTAATAAAATTGCTAGACGAAAACTCTAGAAGTGTACTTTCCGAAATACAATCAGTAACATCATTGTTCATAAGAAAAAACCTTTTCCAGTACCTTGCGGTATTGAAAATCCATACGTTAATATTTTGAATAACATATATGAAAATGAAAGTGCAAAGGTTCGACTGGTCGGAGACACGGCACATATAAACATTTGAAAGGGCGTGAGCATAGGTAACACTATATCTACCAAGACCTTTTAATGAATGTAGCATTGCAGAATGACTTTGAACCGGTAAAAGAAATGGAATAAAAATTAACGAAGATAGTTAACCCAGCTTGGTTTGCTTAAGACAGTCCTTTTTTTGTAAGTACCCCTTCAGAGCTGCAGAATATGAACAAAGTCGTCTAGAAAACACAAGGCCATGGCATTAGAGAGCTGAGTTCCCTCTATTAGGGGCGTCTCGTGGAAAGGCTTCCGATCGGTTTCCAACGCTGTCGTGTGTGACGGCAAACACAACACCGATCTATTAGTCAGTGTAACTTGAGAGTGACGATCACTGGAAGGATGCATTGATTGAACGCATTTCTTTTATGTCACAACGCTCTTAAAAATCGTTCCGTTTCTTCCAAAAGCTCTCCAACCAAGTTTTACACCCCAATTAATTTCTTCATCAATGTGACCCTCGCTTGAGACCTGTTGTCCAAGGTAAAAGCAAGTATCAGTTATCTCCAGCTTTCCCCCATGAATCGATGTTTTCTTGTATAAGCATTGTACATTACTTTTGTTTTCTGAAAGTTCATTTTTAATCCCACTTCTTTACTCTTCTCAGCAAGTTCACGAAGCTGTAGAGCTCTGCAAAGGATAGTTGCAAAAATGACTACGTCGTCAGCAAAACGAAGGTGATGTGACGTATATTCTAAATTAACTTTCCTTTTTAGTTTCTTTCCCTATGTAAATCTCGAGTTAATTCTCAGTTATACTTCACACTTAACGTGATATCTTTTCTCTCAAACGAATACTTTTGGCAACATGATTGAGGTTGAATGAACGTGACGTATGCCTGTTTTGATAAGAACGAGAGATAAAAACTACGAGTAAACTGTTGCTTGTAAAGCGTTCTGTTGGAGAGCGATTAATGTGGAACGTAGCGTTGTTAGTGTGTGGTGTGTTTAATGTTGATACAGATTTATTGCGTGAAGTGCTACATCAAGAAATAAGGCATCTTTTCCGTAAGTTTGACTTCTGCTTTCTAAATGTTTCGTCTGGCCGTTAAGGTTTAATTTAGGAACTATTTCATCGTATGGTTATGTTTTTTTAAATAACGTAGCAGTACGACAAGACTTCTACGTTATAGTGAGTTAAATAATCTGCATTAATCTTCATCCCCTTGTTTTCCCAGTTCAATGATTAAAAAACATTTTACAATGCGGCATTGAAGAATGTGCGTGTAAGAGCATATAAGTGAAATTTTAATTTCAAAGTGCCATCCCGGTATTACTAACTAGGGAAGAAAACTTACTCTAACATAAATAGCAAGATTTTAGTTATGGGCGTCTGACATAAATCGAATTTTTTGGGCTCTTTTTCAGAAACATTTGCATAACGATGAATGCATTTATGCCACCGACAGGAAAAGAGAAAAGAAATCGACTCTAGTACAAGCAGTAAATAAGAAAAGTTTCAGTCACACTGATCTTTCTCAGTACGATCAAAAAGAAAAAACAAATCGTTGTCCGGTAAGTTGCCTAAAATAAGCCTAGTCGGGTAAGATTCAACATGTTCACGTAACTTGTGGGACTATTGTGGAACAAGAGAAACGTAAAATAGATAAGCAAAATTTTGGTCATGCGAGCGTCTGTCCGATACAAACGGTGCTTTTTATTCCATCTTTCAGAAGAAGATGCTCTGACAAACATCTATTAATAACAGCGATGTTGTCATAAACACAAATTGTAAGCCAAAATAAATCCCGAATTTCTACGACTTTGACAGGACGGAATGCTGCGATACATTTTCGAGAAACAGCTTCCGTCCAGCACAAATGCACATTTGTGCCACTTAATAGCAAAAGTATAAACGAGAAAAATGGTAAATTGTATAAGGCTCTTTGCCATGCCTCAATCTATTTGGCGAGTGAATTTTTGTAATGCGAATCGTAAAAGAGAAGACATAATGTTGACAGACAGATGGACACCCAAAGATGTAATATAATTTTTTATCATACATGTCAAACGAACCATATTGTATTTGCATATGTATACTAAATGAAGATTTAAATATTTCAGAGAAATACTTCGAACAAGTAATTTTTTCATCCAATTAGCTACAGGTCACGTGAAACCCTCCGTAACCCTTTCCACCGTCAGAAAAATAAAAGTGCTCATTTGTTAAGAGTTCAAGAAACAGTAGTTGCATGTGACATGCAACAAAGAAAAGTGTATACCTTGAAAATATATTTCCTAACATAGCATGCGTTGCTAAGTTTTTATTTCCCCTGTAAATGATTTTTTTCTTTATTCTTACCTGACAAGAAAGTCTTGATGGCGGTAATGATTGATGGTTTCCATATATCTGGGCACAGTCCAATCCTGAAAAAGATGAAGTGCTGGTTCGCACACATTTTTTAGAACTTTTAGCTGGATATAGATAGATAGGTGAGGCTTCTTAGGAGGCAAAGGTCGAAAACGGTCAAAAGAGCACCAGGCACAAAATTTAGCACAATAACTACTGAAGCAGTGGCGGATTAAGAAGGAAGGGCAGTTTGAATAGGTCACGTGACCCACTGTTAGGCACGGTTAACCTTCACCTCTCCCTCCAAAATAAGAAAAAGAATGTAAAATTTCCATCTCCCAAAAGTGCACTTATACGTATTTCAATAGTTTGCCCAATATCGGACAATTACAGAAAGGATGAAAAAAAAATCGAGAGAGGGAACCCTGGAATTTTTTGTAGATAATTTATGCTTTGCATCTTTCGTATGCCCAAATCTTTGTGGGTGTGAAACAAAACGAGTTTTTCGAGAGTATACATTTATTTACGTACAAACACATTGCATTTATTCGCGTCACTCACGACCACAACGAGCCACAGTCCGGTACATACTAAGTGGAAATAAATCACAACAAACAATAAGGTTTACTAATTCCTGACACTGAGCGGTACTTAGATAGATGGATTAATGAACGTTGTTGTCGTAAAACCAACAAAAAAATAAATGTGAGTCATAATAGTAAATGCTTACTAAACTATGGCGGCGGCAATAGTATTTAGACTATTTAGTTTTCCAAAAACAATATTTATTTTTATTATTATTATTTTACATCATTCAGCTTTAGACGAACGCAAGAAACGTTCGTGACATCGATGAAATGTGATATAGATAACAAAATCCATCAGTCATGAGCAAGCCAAAATCTGACCTCAAGACAGAAAAAATAACTGAATCGCAAGTGTGTTAGTGAGGAGGATTGGTTGGTTGGTTGGTTGATGGGGTTTTTTGGCGCAAGGGCCAAATTTGGCTAAAGAGCGCCAGACAAAGAGGAGGATTGGTAACTTTTGCTACAGGATATCTACAGGTTCTCTTTTGTTATAACAGGTAACATTACATTGGAGCCAAATTTCGCTAGACATGTTTTCATAGCATTGAAAATGTATTTTTGTAATGGCTTTTAGCACATTTAGCATCAGGTTCTCTTAATTTACGTATAGACGGCAATGGGATATTGTTATTACGTCTATGTAAAACGTGATGAAATAACGTTCGTCAATAATTCAGTAAAATATGTTGTTGAGGAGCAATGAAATTAACTCTCTGCTTCATGACCCAAGGAATGGTGGGAAAGGGCTAGTCCCCGCGACATGGATATAGTGCCCCTGGAAATAAACAAGCAACTCAAACATCTCCCTCCTTGCTTAGGTTTGTCGCCATTGTTACACCCATTTTAGCAGGTAATCAGTTAAAAGCTTAGCGTCAATAATCTCCCTAAAATGGGTATTTTGAATAACGAAGTTAAAGGGAAACCAACGCTTTGTGATGCGAAAGTTCATTCGTTCCAGCTGCGTTTTTTTCTTTGATTGGAGGTTCAACGCCCACCGCGAGCAACTCAATAGGCTATAAGTAGTCGCTCGTCCCTAATTTAGGCTCACTGGGTTCAGGGAAGGGAGAGAGCCAGCGCCATAAGACAAACACAACATCCATGCCTTACCTGGATTCGAACCCGGACCCCTTTCTGACGAATGATTAGAAGTCATCACTCAGACCACTGCGCGGCCCCAGCTGCGTTTGACCAAGTCCGTCTAGAAAACATAACGCCATAAAATGAGAGAGATGGGTTCCCTCTTTTAATGACGTCACGCGGAAATCAAGGCTTCCGATTGGTTTTCAACGCTGTCGTGTGTGACGTCAAACACGACACCAACGAATCAGTCCATGTAACATTGGAGTGACGTCACAAACGGAGGGAACTCATTTGTTTAATGTCACGGCCTTGTGTTTTCTAGACGGTCTCGGTTTGACCTCCTTACTTAGACAGCGAACATATTTGTTCTAGCTGATTTCAAGCCCTTTTACTAACCTTGAGAAAATTACTTCCAGCCGGTTAAATGAAAAGAAAGCTAATGACCAACACAGATGTCACGGTAAAGGATACATTTGTTTCAAGTGTACACTGTTAAAAATTTTGTATTTGTATACTTTGGGTCGCATTATAGTTGGAAATGTGTCTATTGTTATTTTGGCCAACAAATTATTTTTTGTTTTTGATTTGTGGTTCAATTACCACCATGAGAAACTCATAAGGACTGTAAAGCAATTGCCAGTCCTTAAGTTAGGGTCGTAACCTAAATTAACTCTATCCCCCGACTCGAAACGGGGCCCCAGCTGCCGACTAGTCAGAAATCTATATACTTCCAGCCACAGGAGTAGCTAGAAAATGGGGTCACTCTGTACTTGGGTGGCACCATTTTCGGGCATGAGTTTGTTCCTGTTTTCTACATGGCAACGGATTCATACATTTCGTTACATTATACTTCGAAATCTCTTTTTTCTCGCCGGAAATTTAAAGCTCATTTGCGAGGTGTGATAAAAAAAAGTTAGGTGAATGGAGCCGCTCTTGCTGAGGAAATAAAGGAGAGGTGTCTGACCTAAGAGGGCATTAATGTTCAACCCATGAACGTGTCGCGTGGCAAGAAACCGGTTTTGCAGAAAATACCAGTAGTCCTCCTGACGGCAAAAATTTGTAGAAGAGTGTTTCTCGTTCGTACAACGCTATCGGGATGTCGAAGTTCGAGCAACATGTAAACATGGAATTCTGTTTCCACCTTGGATATTCGGTGAAAGAAACGCATGAAAAACTGACAACTGTTTATGGAGAAAGCTCTGTGACCCAAAAGACAGTGTTTAAGTGCTTTTTCCAGCTTTAAAGATGGCGCTCCTTCCATCGAACATGAATCTTGCCGTGGAAGACCAGCAACGGCGACAACCGGCGATAACGTCATGGAAATTCGCGCTATGATCAGGAAGAACCGGTGCTTCACCATCAGACAAACTGCAGCAGAGACTGATCTATCGTTCGGTTCAGTTAAATCCATCCTCAATGACAAATTGAACATAAAGCGTGTAAGTGCCAAGCTCTTTTTTTTTTTTTTTTTTTCATTGGAAGTTTAATGACCACCGTGAGGAACTCAATGAGCTATAAGCAGTCGCCCGCCCCTAATTTAGGGTTACTGGTTCCAGGGCAGGGAGAGAGCCATTGCCGTAAGACAAACACAGCATCCATGCCTCACTGGAATTCGAACCCGGACCCCTTTCGCACGAATGATCAGAGGCCATCGCTTAGATCACTGCGCCTCCGGGGCGGCCAGTGCCAAGTTCACTCGTCATCTTCTGAAATCACACTGCCTATCATCCAATTCTTTGCTGCCGCCCCGGTGGCGCAGTGGTCTAAGTGATGGCCTCTGATCATTCGTCCGAAAGGGGTCCGGGTTCGAATCCCGGTGAGGCATGGATGTTGTGTTTGTCTTACGGCACTGGCTCTCTCCCTTCCCTGGACCCAGTGACCCTAAATTAGGGATGGGCGACTGCTTATAGCCCATTGAGTTGCTCACGGTGGTCGTTAAACCTCCAATGGCAAGAAACCGGTTTTGCAGAAAATACCAGTAGTCCTCCTGACGGCAAAAATTTGTAGAAGAGTGTTTCTCGTTCGTACAACGCTATCGGGATGTCGAAGTTCGAGCAACATGTAAACATGGAATTCTGTTTCCACCTTGGATATTCGGTGAAAGAAACGCATGAAAAACTGACAACTGTTTATGGAGAAAGCTCTGTGACCCAAAAGACAGTGTTTAAGTGTTTATTCCAGCTTTAAAGATGGCGCTCCTTCAATCGAACATAAATCTTGCCGTGGAAGACCAGCAACGGCGACAACCGACGATAACGTCATGGAAATTCGCGCTATGATCAGGAAGAACCGGTGCTTCACCATCAGACAAACTGCAGCAGAGACTGATCTATCGTTCGGCTCAGTTCAATCCATCCTCAATGACAAATTGAACATAAAGCGTGTAAGTGCCAAGCTCTTTTTTTTTTTTTTTTTTTCATTGGAAGTTTAATGACCACCGTGAGGAACTCAATGAGCTATAAACAGTCGCCCGCCCCTAATTTAGGGTTACTGGTTCCAGGGCAGGGAGAGAGCCATTGCCGTAAGACAAACACAGCATCCATGCCTCACTGGAATTCGAACCCGGACCCCTTTCGCACGAATGATCAGAGGCCATCGCTTAGATCACTGCGCCTCCGGGGCGGCCAGTGCCAAGTTCACTCGTCATCTTCTGAAATCACACTGCCTATCATCCAATTCTTTGCTGCCGCCCCGGTGGCGCAGTGGTCTAAGTGATGGCCTCTGATCATTCGTCCGAAAGGGGTCCGGGTTCGAATCCCGGTGAGGCATGGATGTTGTGTTTGTCTTACGGCACTGGCTCTCTCCCTTCCCTGGACCCAGTGACCCTAAATTAGGGATGGGCGACTGCTTATAGCCCATTGAGTTGCTCACGGTGGTCGTTAAACCTCCAATCAAAAAAAAAAAAAACAATTCTTTGCTGGAAATCCATTCCGGTGCTCTCTCACCCCCTTATTCACCGGTCATGGCACCGGCTGATTTATGGCTGTTCCCAAAACATAAGGCAGTTACGAAAGGTAAACGTTTTTACTCTGTGGAAAACACCAATGGTAATGTAACGACGGTATTAAAGGGCATTCGAAACTGAACTTTTATGGGTGTTTTTAACAATGGCAGAACCGCTGTAATTAGTGTGTATGTGCCGAGGATGATTATTTTTAAGGGGATTAATTTGTGTAACTCTACAATTAAATTTATGTCTTCGGTGAAAACATTTATATTATTTTTTTATCACACCTTGTATAGTAATAATCGCATTATATTCGGCCGTGAGTTTTTGGTTTTTTTTCTCCATTGGAAAATGGAATCTCACTACGCTCAGCTCGTACTACACTCTGCCATGTATCTATTTGATCTTTTCTCAGTGGGAAAATAAAGGTCGTACTGTATTGAGAGTCGGCTGGCCCAGTGGTTTAAGCGCTGGCTTTTTATCATTCGTCCGAGATGGGACAGGGTTCGAATTGTTGTGAAGCATGGATGTTGTGCTTATCTTACGGCAGTGGCGGTTTCCCTTCCCTGGAACCAGAGGCCCTAAATTAAGGACGGGCGACTGCTTATAGCCAGGACCAGGTGTCCCCTCCCCTTTAAAAAGACTTTATTTCATTAAAATAAAAAAAATTGACGAACATTTTTTAACGATGACCTACTTTTAATTTTCCTTACTAAAGTTGCTATTATATTTGAAATTTCGGGGTGTTTGCTCTGTTGTCATCGACGACGTGCAGTGTAAGGTGACCAGTTACGTCACCGTACACTGCACGAAGAAAGTATGGTTACGACTATATTTTCTTCTTTTCAGATTGCAGCATGTCACGGAAAATTCAACTATCTGAGGCTCAGAAGAGAAAGGTTTCCGAAGATATAATGCACCATCCATTTCTTTACTGACACATTGTTTCCATTATATCAGTTGTGGGGCACTATTATATTAATTCCAATTAAATGCAGTAAAATGGCCGTGATGCGTAAATTTGGTGAATTGTCCTTTCTGCTGTGTATTTTAATTTCTGAGTTCGAGGGGATCACCGAACCTGAAGTTCCTCGGGGTTCCAAAGAACAAAACCCGGCCCTGCTTATAGCACATAGAGTTGCTCACGGTGGTCGTTAAAACCGAAACGATAAAAAAAAAAAAAACTGATTCACAGTGGAATTATGTTTCGATATGTCCATTTTTGTTTGCTCCATCGAAAAATATGGGTGTATCTTATATTCAGGGTAGTATAACATTTTGTCTGGCGTCTGTTTTTGATTTTATGTGGGGAAAACCAGGATCGGCCAGAATCCAAGGTCGTACCGTACTCGGAAAGGTATTAAACTTTCTTCCTCGGCAAATAAAGCTCAGGCAATATTGCCAGTCGTAGTATTCTCGGACACATACTGTGTATATGTTGCTGGGGCGAACAAGAAGGGTTCCTTGGTCCCCCTCGGGAACCAAGGAAAAGTTTCGATTTGTTAGGTTTTAATAACAAATTGAATATTTTTTCGTGAAAGAAAGTATTACTTAAAAGTATATTACTTTCGTTAATTAGTTGAAAGATATCATAATAAGGATTTGTATTTTTTCATTTCTATACGGCAATTTCACGCTGCGTAATCATTATTTTGGCAACGCCACCACCCACTGAGTAGAGGCAGGCGCCGGAGCCCTTCCCCCATATGAATATCCTGGATTCTACGCTGATATATTCCAAGAAGTAGAATAAGACGTACGTTCTCCATCTAAGACAGTTACTTTTCTTCTATACTCCGCGTCAACCTAAGAGTGTACCACTGTGAAGGGTACGAAACAGCTACCTCCGCTACGAAAAATAGTCCCTAGCGTTTAGAGCGAAAAGCAGTAGAATTAGTGCTTAGAATCCATTTTTGTTTGCTCAACAGTTTATCAGATTGCTATCTAAAAAAAAAAAAAAAATTGCGCGTTAGAGCGCCTTTAGAAATAAATTTGTTGTGAGAAGTTGCTGAATCAAGAGCTTCGCACTTTCGGCTATTTCTGCCCACTTGGGATACAACTCGGACAGAGGGAAGGGGTGAAAGACCCCTCCCAACATTAACAACACAGAGACAAATTGACAATCGGGGAAACTCGAAGGGTGCGTTACTTAAATAGGCAGTAGGGGAAACAGTTCGGCCTCCACCAGACCCCCATTCACAATCTCCACTGCTTGTGAGATGTGTGTGTGTGTGTGTGTGGGTGGGGGTGTCAGAAATGAAACACTAGAAGAGCACATTAACGCGGATGGATACCGTTCTTGCGTTCCACGACGACGAGTTGTGATAAGGCTCTACCGCCTTTACCAATAGTACACTTTTAGGGTGAATTGGAGTATAGTTGAAAATTCCTAACCGTTTTACTTTCTGTCTGTCTTTCTTTCTTGCTTCTTTTCCTCCAAGCTTTCTAAAGAGACTGTCACGTTTGCACCGAGTTCCATGCTTACTGAAAATCACTATGTGATCATTGTTAAAAATATCATCATTAAACCTGTTATGAATATCCAGAGTTTAAAATGAATTCAGATTATACTGTATATTTGAATCAACATGTAACGCATGTAATTCTTTCCGGGCATCTGTAAGCATCTCGCAGACGGTCTTTCAGAGAACTACCATGCCAAGGTAAGAAGGGAGAGGAACCAAAAGGCCAGTGTTCTGAAAACGCGGATGTATCGGTGCTTAAAATCTACTTCCCGGAGAACAATGTTTTTTTTTGGCATACACTTTCAAGTGTTTAAATAATTTAAATTTTATTTCTGTGCGCCCGACGCAACGTTGAAATTATTCGATATACGCATGTTACAGGTATGTAATATCCATGAAAAATGTACACCACCTCCGAAGCGCTGCAGGTTTTATAACATTATTGTGGGAGACAGCTGGAAAGAAGTCGTCGACCGCAACAGTTTATTCACAGAATTCTAATACAACAGCCATGACGAATGGTTACGGCGATGATTTGCAGCGAGGACAGCCTGAATTATGCCCCTCAAGAGACGTGAATGTGGAATTGTACCTACGTTACGTTTTTCTCTGAGACCGCTGCCCCTAAATTAGGGTCGGATACTTTTTAGCTAACAGAAATAATACATCTTACGTCGATACTTAGTAAATTCTTACATCCATCCTTGGGTAGGACTTAAGTTGGAAAAACCACAAGTCCAAACTGCCATGGTTTTACTTGGAGAATTTCGTGATAATACTAATTTTGATTGATAATGTTTCCGTTAAACTGTGCGATGCCTGTGTAAAAATAGGAAAAACGTTGGGAATTTCCAGTAGAAAAGCTGAAATTTACAGAAGAAAGTAGTAACGATACTTTCTATTGCATGTTGGAGTACAGCGTGCATTCGTGTAGAATGAAAGACGAAGAAATGAAAAATATATCGTCTTCTGCTGCAGTCATCCACTGCTAGACAAAGATCTCTTGAAGTTTTTTTTTCAGGAATTTGTTTCGAGGGTATTTTTTCATTCTTGATAACCAATTCAGTTATCTTTGCTGTTCCGTGGCATGTACACAGTCGAGTCACATTATTGTAACCACCTCCTACTTTTGCCGTCAACAGCGCGTATAGCCAATGAAAGAAAGGATGTGTCGTGAGCTGGCTTGGAAGTTATATAAGCTGTGTTGTAGGCATTCTGAAAACATCACTCGTTACTGTCATGGATAAAAAAAGCGATTTATCACATTTGCAAAAAGGGATGATTATCGGCTTTTGGGCCAAGGGTGGCAGTATTTCTAAAACAGCGCAGTTTTGGAACTGTTCGTGTGCTGCTGTGGTTAAAGTGCATCGTGATTGGAGAAATGCCACCATTGCGAATAAGCTCTGTGGAAACTGTGGAGCACCACGTCCCATTGACGTGAGAGATGAACGTCGGCTTCGAAGGTGCGTGGGGGCCTATCGGCCTGCTACAGTGGAGCAACTCACTGGCCGAATGAACCAGGGGGCTACCGGAAGTGTGTCTAAAACGATAGTTCAGCAAACCCTGCTGTTTATTGGCTCCGATGCAGACGGATGGTCATTGTACCTATGCTAACGAAGGTTCATCGGCAGAAAAGGCTTTGCATTTGCACTGCAGTATCAGAATTGGACCTCAGCTGATTGTCAAAGGATTGCCTTCTCTGATTAGTCACGTTTTCTGCTTCATTGTATGAATGGACGTTGGCGTATAAGGCGATAAACATCGGAGAACAAACACTCTTTAAGCATTGCTGGCAGAACAGAAGCTGGCGGGGGCAGCGTTATGGTCTGGGAAATGTTTTTGTGGCATTCTCTGGGTACACTCATACATGTGGAAGGAATCCACCCTTGAAGACCACGTACACCCATGCATGCTGATTGTCTTCCCTGGGGTGGATGGGATCTTCCAGCACAACAATGCGACGTTTCACACACTTGAAATGTCTGAGAATTGTTGGAAGAACACGATAAAGACTTCAAAGTACTTCCCTAGCCCCTAATTACCCAGACTTAAACCCAACTGAGCATCTGTGGGACGACCTCGATCATGTTGTTCGCTCTATGGATCCACCCTCCAGCAGCTGTCAGATGTACTGCAGTCAGCATGACTCCACATACCTGTGAACTCCTTCCAGCACCTTATTGAGTCACTCCCAGCCCGTCTGACTGCTGTCCGCGCTGCACACGGCGGTTACTCTGGATATTAGTTGGTGGTCAGATTAATGTCACTCGACCGTGTGTAACAGAAGTGGTAAAAAAAATAGAAAGAATGACAAAGACATTTCCTTATTCTCCTATCATGCTGTCTAATTTCATTTATTCGTCTTTTTACGTAGTAGTTTGGGTACAATTAAAATTATGTGCAGAGTGGGTAGTAAAAATCAGATAAGAAGGCTCAGTGGAAATTTGCTTATGGCGTTTGTACATGTTAATCGTTGCGATTTCTGTTTGCCCCCCTACTGAAAACTAAGCTATAGGTGCCAATGTGGGAAGCATTACAACTAGCTTTTTATAATACTAATAACAACAAATCAACACCATAGCAAGTAACTGCAAAAGCATGGGAATTTGGGACATCAAATCTGTTAATTGCAGTATACTTAACTAAAGCAACAAAAAGTTGACCAGAGGCCGAGTGGTTGGGATACTATCTTCTCATGACGAGAGACTAATTCGAGTCCGGTTATGACGTCTTTTACCTACACGGAGCTATTAAAACTAAAAATAAAAATGTTCAGAATTCATCGCTAGATTTTTTTGTCATTTTGAGGGGGAAAAAATTACTGTCAGCAAAAATAACCTCCTGTGAAAACAAATATCTTCACATTTCAGCCTTTTTTCTTTCTTTTCTCTAATCATTAAAGTTTACATCATCTGTAAATGCTTCAGGATGATTTTGTGAAATTGCATATCTTTTATACAGGATAAAACAGCCCATTACCTATTTCGTAATAGTTCTTATGGCTTATGTATGTATTTCAAAATATCTTCATTTCACCTTTTTTTTTTTTTCTCAATATGAGAGGTTGATATCATCTATAAATACTTCAGGATGGTTTTTTGAAATTGTACACATTTTATACAGAAAACGAAATCTATTAGCAGCACTTTAGCTAAAGCAACAAAAGTTGCCCATAGGCCAAGTGGTTGTGATACTATCTTCTCATGGCGAAAGACTAATTCGAGTCCACTTATGAAGCGGCTAATAGTTTTATTTCTGATTTCTACATGCCTTTTGCTGAGAGACAAAAAGCTTGAATTTAAGGGAAGGGGAGAGGTCGACTTAATGTAGCCTTTTACCAACACAGAGCTATTAAAACCAAAAATAATAACGCTCAGAATTCATCGCTAAGATTTTGTTGTTGTTGCTGTCATTTTGAGAACAAGAAATTACTTTCAGCAAAACTAACCTCCTGTGAAAATAAATATCTTCACATTTCAGCATTTTTTCTTTCTTTTCTATAATCATAAAAGTTGCATCATCTATAAATGCTTCAGGATGATTTTGTGAAATTGCGTATCTTTTATACAGAATAAACAGCCCATTACCTATTTCGCATTAGTTCTTATGATTTATTTATTTATTTCAAAATATCTTCATTTCACCTTTTTCTCAATATGAGAGGTTGATATTATCTATAAATACTTCAGGACGATTTTTTGAAACTGCACATATTTTATACAGAAAAAACAAAACAGCCCATTATCTACTTTTTATTAGTTCTTATTAACATGGCTTATTTCTTATCTTTTTTCAAGAAACGATCCAGGGTAGACTGAATTGCAATACTTTATCCGAGCATTATCCATACACAGTTGCTAATTTAAGCCCGAAAGTACTAACTTAAATGAGTAAAAATGAATGAGAGCTTCTGGGAGAATTCTGTATTCACGTCTCTGTCTACGGATATGCAGCGTATACACCTCCTTCGTCATCTAAATGAATTGTGTATGCACTCATAAAGCAATTTGTAAATAAGCTAATACTTTATAATTTAGAGGATAAAAATAAGAACGTCCATTGAATTAAAACCTTTTCTACCTTTGACAGCAAAAGGAAAAACAATCTAGATATGAATGGGCTTACCTGGAATGCTGCATCACAATAGACTTGTGCCACATCAGGATTGTCAAAAATCTTCAGTTCTTGGAGTCCTCCCTGCAGGATGAAAGTAAATATTAGGTTCCGCAAGAACATCTCAGACGACGACGAGGAAATGGCACTTTTAATTAGACGGACGGCCAGGGAATTAATTTTAGCAGAGGAACGGGGACACACATTATGACAGCGGCGGCGGTGGCACTAACATTAAATCCCACTGTCCCACAAAGCGGCGGGCCATCTTCATGTCATCTTCACGTGCAGTGTGCTTGCTAGCTGGCGCACTTTCTGTGAGTGTCGGTGCGTTTTTGGCTGCTGCGAGAATGACGGCGTAGCCCGTCGCGTCTTCTGCTAAACAGACCGACTCGCGAAGACTGTGATGGAGTTTTTCCACCAATGGTGGAAGTCAGTCGCCCGCCCGGCCAACCTACGGCCACGTGTCTGCTGGTGGGCGTGGCGGCGCACGGGGTCAGCATCTTCAGCGCTTTTGACCGGAAAGGATAACTTCGTACCCTTCTCCCAACAGCAGCTGATATTCACACGAGTCGCGAGGATTAAATGACGCTAAAAAAAAAAAAACAGGGGGTAGAAAGATAAAAAGGCATTCCAGAGCTGCTACAGACAAGATTTTTCTCGCCCATTCACGAAGTGCGAAAGTTCCTGACAACGTTAAGTAGAGCAAAACTTTTCGTCACGGACGCGTCGTAAGATTAGGTTTAACAATTTATTTAACGAGTTTATTTTTGATGCTAAGCATCTTTCCCGACAGTGAAGTAAATCCGAAATAAAACAAAAAAATGATGTATCGAAAATGGGTGACGGAAGTAGCTAAAACCATTAAGATAAGATCGTATCGCACGCGGTCCCATGAAGCGACACAACAGTACTTAATTTCAGTGTCATTCAACAGCAGTTAATTTCAACGTTACTCAACAATATCTTTTCCTAAACTATCGCCAAACATTATTTCATCACGTTTTACATAAACGGAACAATATATCAATGAATAAATTACGGGATTACACCATACAATACAAATTTTGAAGATGTGAAACCGTTTTTTGGTGTGAATATGACATGGATGGTAAGTCAGATAATATCCGAAAACTTTAAAATTTCGTCGCCCTGGAGCGTGAATCGAACCCGCGTCTCCCGGATAGCGCTCGAGTATACTAACCACTACACCACCCAGGACGACCAAGTTTCAAGTTTCCAATCCACGTAAATTAAGAGAACCTGGTGCTAAATGCGATAAAAGACCTTACAAAAATGCATTTTTGATGCTCTGAATACGGTATACGCCGTAGTGAAATTTCGTTTCCTCTCCCCCCTCCCTAGGAGATTACCTGCTATGGACGAGAGCTTTACAGTCATTTGCAAAAGTTTAAGACCACCTGTTGGTATTAGGAGATTTCTGCCGATTGCGTCAGCTACTGTCTGTATTACTAAGCTTCCTGTCGGTGTTGCAACATTCTACAGCGGCAACTGTTGATAGAGTTGGGGAAAGCGTGCAAGCGTCGGTTTGCTTCTGGTTTTCATGCTGAGAAGTTTTGTACTTATTTTCTATATAACGAAAAATGGGGAAAAAAAAGCAAAAAAAAGCGTCATTAAGTGTTACTCAGAGGGTACAAATAATGACTTCATATCAGGAAGGATACTCCGAACGAAACATAAGCAGAAAAGTGAATGTGAGCAAGACTGCTTTTCATAATACGATCATGAAATATACAGGTGAATTTAGCGATAGAAAGTGGACGTCCAAGGCAAACAACACCACGTGATGACAATATCATAAAGCGAATAATTATGCGTTCTCGAAGGAGTTCGTGCAAGAAAATCAAGGCGTTTCTATATTCAAAAGGGTCGGATATTAGTGTCAGCACTGTTTCCCGTCGTCTTAAGAAAGATTTTGGATCAAAGTCTTATAAACCTGCACATAAACTTAGACTAACCTCTGTCATGAAAAAGAAGAGACTCCAGTTTGCTAAGTGTCATCAATCGTGGACTGCTGAAAATTGGAGCCAGGTTCTTTTTCTCCGATGAATCAACTGCGCGCCAATTTGAATCACCGTGAGACATCCGCCTATAGTTAAATGATATGAAGTGCTGTATCAGCATCCAGTAGTGCTTCATTATCCTTTTTCCGGCAGGCACTACCATGGCTGGTCCTTCTGATGTGGAAATGCTACGTGAGAAGCTGTTAACTCATACGCAAGTGCACAAATGCACAATCTTTATGCAAGATGGTGCTCCATGTCACAGATCAAAGACAGTAAAGGACTATATGGCAGAGGAAAAACATAACTGTGCATTACTGGCCCGGTAATAGTCCCAATCCTAACCCCATCGAAGATTTGTGGACCATTTTAAAAGACTAGATAGCAGGAAAACATCCATCAAATTTCAAGCTTTGATTGGCGCGATAAAGTACCCGTGATGCAAAGACATTTCAAGTGACAACTGCATATCCCTCATTGAGAGTATGCCACATCGTATTCTGTCCGTTTTGAAAAACAAAGGTGGCGACACAAAGTACTGATTTCCGTCTTTTGGTGTTCTAAAGAATGTAAGTATTCATCTGTGGTGTCATTTTTTCAAATATCTCTGACTAGTAATTAGTAATTTCTTTGAAAATCTGAATTTTCAATAAATTGACAGGTGGTCTTAAATTTTTGGAAATAATGCATAACACGACAGAGTGTAATCTGTATACACCGAAGAGCAATTGAATTAGAGATACCTGTCTAGTAACGTGTAGCACCACCTTTCGCCCTGATGACGGCGGCGATTCGTCTCGGCATGGACTCGACAAGACACCGGAAGCGTTGGGAAGCCATACGGATCCACGACCCCTGAACAAGCTCCCACAGTTCACGAAGATTTGATGCAGGGAGGTCAGAGCCTCGAACATCTCTCTCGATGGCATCCCAGATGTGCTCGATGGAATTGAGGTCAGGAGACCTAGCTGACCAAGGAAGCGAGGTCACGTCGGTGGAGTGTTCATCCAACCATTCGGATACAGTTCGGGAGCCCCATTGTCTTGTTGCAGGATGAGGTCCCCAGTGGGATGTTGAAGACGCACAAACGGGAGCAAATGGTCGTCCAGGATATCCCGGTGCCGTTGACCTGTGAGGGAGGATGTCACACGTTCCAGGAGTCCCATTTCAGTCCACGTAAACAGTCCCCGACGAGAATGCCAGCCCCAACCAGCTTGAAGAGTACCTTGCTAGCAAGAAGGATCCATCGCTTCATGTGGTTTGCGCCGTACTCGTATCCTGCCATCCGCATGTACCAACGTGAATCTCGACACATCAGTCCAGGCAACATTTTTCCACATCTCTAGGGTCCAGTGGCGATGTTCCCGCGCCCATGCTAATCTTTGCACCCTGTGATGTCCGGTCAGCAGCGGTACCCTCGTGGGACGATGGCTTCTGTACCTCATAGCGAGAAGATGGCTCTTGATGGTGTGGCTGCTAACACGTTTTTGTGCACCTGCGTTAAATTGCCGAATGATTTCTTGCACTGTGGCCCGTCTATCCGCTGTTACAATGCGAGCTAGCCGACGATGACCCCGCTCATCTACACGCTGTTGTCCACGGTAGTTGGCCCTTGCAGGGATGGTTTTACCGGATTCGATGTACTCACTGTGCACCCGTGACACAGTGGCTCGTGAAAATCCCAGTGCCTGCACGACTTCCGAGATGGAGTGACCCATTCGTCGCGCCCCGACAATTTGCTCACGATCAAATGCGCTTAGATCCTTCGTCTTACCCATACTGCGTCCGACTCTTACTGATTTCCGTCGCATCACTCCTTATATTGCCGGATCGCTGCATACGTCATGTCGTTTCCGTTTACAGGGCCGCCCACATCGCCACATTTGCATAACCCCAGCTGTCTCGAATTCAATTGCTCTTCAGTGTTTATCCTAGGCGAGAGGTGGGGAACCTTTTCGTGTTGGAAGGCAGCGTCAAGTTAGCTGTAATCTAACAAGGCTGCATTCAAGAAACTTCGATTTGATATACCTAGAAGTTAACATAAAAAAATAATAATTCTTAAAATAGTACTAGTGATCCGAATTTCTTGGCATAGAATACAAATAAGAGTTTCCAAGCTTTCGCACATCAACCAGATGGCTTTTGAAATGCCTTGAAAAAGCCATCTGGTTGATGTGCGAAAGCTTGGAAACTCTTATTTTTATTCTACGCCAAGAAATTCGGATCACTAGTAGTAGTATTTTAAGTGTAATTGGTGTACAGTTCTTTGTTATTAATTAATTCTTAACTAACCTTTTAATGACTTTGTTGTGACTGCATTTTTGTTGAAAAGTATTTGAATATTTGTTTGCAACATGGAGATCCGCACTTTTAGCTGATCCTGTTGGGCATCCATAATTTGTGACCTTAAAGGCGTCTTGATTTGGGTTAGGTACGAGAATGTAGATTCGCAGCAGTAAGTGGTTGAAAATCAAGAAAGCAATTTTCGTGCATGTTGCCGAAGGCGTGGGCATTCTATTGTATTTTTCCATATTCCATCTAGATCTTTCTTAGCGTCAAATAAAGGCTTTAAAATGTCTTCTTCTGAAAACTCAATCAATTCCGTCCGTAGTTCTTTAGAAGCCATAGAACGAAATCATGAGCGTAGCAGGTGTCGAAGTAGCCCCTTATGAATTACTAATATTTAAATTGTGACCGCCAATCGGGGGTATTATTATTTCGTTGAACCTTCTTTTAGACTCTTTGGTATTTTAAATACGGTCATTTTAAGATTAAAATAAAAATAATAAACGCCGTAAAAAAGCATTTTATTAAAAGCAAAAGGATTTGTTCTGGAAAATTTGGGTTCACTCAAAAGGCCGCAGGTCCCCCCCCCACCCCTGTCCTAGACCAAAAGTTACCAGCACCCCTCACTAAAACACTTCCGATTCAGTTCTTCTTTCTATCTTGAGGTCATATCTTAAATTGCGCATGCGCAGATGGACTTTTATAGCTACATCACATTTCACTGTGAAGATCGTTTCTTACTTTCGTCTAAATCTGAATAATATATAATATTACGCCCCGGGAGCCAGACCACTGAACAAATATCATTTTACTAATTTAGAATGTAGGATGTCAGGCATTGGCCGACGACTCGGAGGTAAACGTTAGAATTTAGAATAATTAATTATTTGTGAATTCGAAATCTTAATTATTGGCAAGAGAATTTAGTCTATAAATTTAACCAATCAAAAGTAAAGAAATTCCTCTGAGACTCATAAATTTCTCATGAAACTTCAGGACTAGCACGAGACATCGGACATTTAATTAATTAACATGAAACAGATAATCAAAATGATGAAGACGTCAAATTAAAATACAGAGAAAGAAGGAGGGGCGTCGAATTAACCACCCCATTTGGTTAGCTCAGAGGCTTAATTTATCGTTATCAACGATTTTTCATTGGCACATACTGTCCGACTTTAAACAGTTCTCAGTCGATGAAAGTTGACTGGCAGACCGCAGCCAATTTGCTAAGCAGCTGACATGCATAAGGAAATAGAGCACTTATAGGGATGCAGCTTTTTCGGAAAGGTATATCCAGTGCTGGAAATGGGGCGGTATGGCATAACGGCACTTCGTTTTTTTCTCCCCTAATAATTCATACCGCCGCTTTTGTTTTTACCCGGAATTATAATGAATAAGGCTTCTCTACTACTAAGCTAAGCTAAGCTTCTACTCAGCTAATATTATGATGAATTCAATGCTTGTACTAAGCTTCTAATAGTGAATTCAAATGGTTGTTGTTACTAGTTAATTAAGATCATGAATAAAGCCTCCTGCTAGTAGTGTAGTAATAGTAATGAACAAACTTATAACTGGTAGTAATGTTGTAGTAGTAATTAAAGTCTTATGCTGGTTGTTACTAATAACACTAAATGAAATAAACCTAACAGCCAGACAGAGGTCTGACAGTACTATGAACTGAGAAAGACGTACTTACGTAAAACCTTTTATTATGAACTTCTACTGGTATCTTCACACACAGCTACTCAAATAACACGTAGCTCCTTGCACATGAACAAAGCTCTATACTCATAAACAACAGCTCTCCACATAAACAAACGCTCTCCCTATACAACAAACAAACGCTCTCCCTATACAACAAACAAACGCTCTCCCTATACAACAAACAAACGCTCTCCCTATACAACAAACAAACGCTCTCCTTTACAACAACAAACGCTCTCCTTTTGCATCGTTGAACGCGCCTATTTATACTGGCTACCACCACGTCATGACTTACACTCATTGCCAGATCTCATTCAGCGGGTGAAATAACATCTCGTTCAGTAAGAAGATAATTTACATAGAAAAATAAAATAACCAGAGATAGTAAAATCAAAAGGAAAGTGAATCGAGAGTATACGTTACAGAATTTACATGCCGGAACTAATTTTAATAGTTACAGATTTTTTTTTTTTTTTTTTTTTTTTGGTCTCTGACTTACGAGCGCGCATTCTTAAACGTAGAATCCTTATATCTTTATGTGCCTCGTTCCCTGAGAAAAAACTGTGTGAGAACCGTAAAAGGAATGGGAGTGGTGTATTGTTACGGAGATTTTATACCAGGTTTTAGGATTTTATATAAAATCTCAATATTACAACCTTTTTCCATCTCGTGCTCCCACTTCCTTTGTTTCCACGAAGCGTGAGAGAAATTTCGCAGAGTCTGTTCCCCATTAGGCACTGGATGCTTAGAATTTGCACATCGTATGTTGAATGGAGATTAACTCTATCGCGCCTCTTTTGATGCTTTGCAGGTTTCTGTTTCAATGCGGCTGACTAATTGACTAGTCCCTCACAATTTACTTTGAGACTTTAGATTAACCGAGGACGGTGTGTTTGTTACTCACGGGGAACTTTCGGATATGCTTAAGGGTATTTTTTGGTCACGAGAGAAGAGGAGGCGAGATGACAGTTGTCTCTGGTTTTCGAAGGGAGTGGTCGCAAAATAAGACGAGAAGGGGAATTGCCCCAGGCGACGCTGGGAGGTTTTAGGCTGACCGACAGGATAGGGGATTTCTGGACAGCGGGAGAGATGAACGAAAGCAGGACATAAGAAGAAGAATTGGAGTTTTTAAGCGGAACAACGAGCAAACATAGCACAGCTAACGGACCACCTTTGCAAGGAATTAAATGAAGAGAAGAATAAAGGTTTCTTAGACATATTTACGGATCGCAAAGAATTATTTGCTTATTACCTATTACTTAGAATTATTATCATTCTCATTACCATTATTTTATCATCTTCAAGTACGCGAGGAATAACAAGCCTCTTAAAGTTACAAGTTAACAACAGGCTACAAAGATAGCAACGAACGTGTTAACAGTATACATGAGCTATAAGTTCAATCCTTCAAAGGATGGAAATGATGCTACCCTTAGCATATGATCACATTTTGCACAAGCCCCGGAACATCCCATTAAAGATGTCTGTAATTTTTATTATATCATTAATTTATTATATTCAGTTTAAAGAGCTTCTTCATAGAACATATTCCATTTAAAGAGCTTCTTGGTACAACATATTCAATTTGAAGAGCTTCTTCATAAAACATATTCAATTTGAAGAGCTTCTTGGTACAACATATTCAATTTGAAGAGCTTCTTGGTACAACATATTCAATTTGAAGAGCTTCTTCATAAAACATATTCAATTTGAAGAGCTTCTTCATAGAACATATTCAATTTGAAGAGCTTCTTCATAGGACATATTCAATTTAAAGAGCTTCTTCATAGGGCATATTCAATTTAAAGAGCTTCTTCATAGAACATATTCAATTTGAAGAGCTTCTTTATAGAACATATTTAATTTGAAGAGCTTCTTCATAGAACATATTCAATTTAAAGAGCTTCTTCATAGGACATATTCAATTTAAAGAGCTTCTTCATAGAACATATTCCATTTAAAGGGCTTCTTCATAGAACATATTCAATTTGAAGAGCTTCTTCATAGAACATATTCAATTTGAAGAGCTGCTTCATAGGACATATTCAATTTAAAGAGCTTCTTCATGGGACATATTCCATTTAAAGGGCTTCTTCATAGAACATATTCAACTTGAAGAGCTTCTTCATAGAACATATTCAATTTGAAGAGCTTCTTCATAGGACATATTCAATTTAAAGAGCTTCTTCATAGAACATATTCAATTTGAAGAGCTTTTTCATAGAATATATTCAATTTGAAGAGCTTTTTCATAGAATATATTCAATTTGAAGAACTTATTCATAGGACATATTCAATTTAAAGAGCTTCTTCATAGAACATATTCAATTTGAAGAGCTTCTTCATAGGACACATTCAATTTGAAGAGCTTCTTCATAGAACATATTCAATTTGAAGAGCTTCTTCATAGAACCTATTCAATTTGAAGAGCTTCTTCATAGAATATATTCAATTTGAAGAACTTCTTCATAGACGAATTTTAGTTTTGCAGCAATGAATATAAATAACACATCGGACTTTATAGTTTAGAGAGATTTCTATTAATTTAAAACTGAATATTCATACTTTTTGCGGAGATCCTAAATGCCCGACTTTCTACTTTATGAAAGTCCCTATTGGAAGGGGGCTGTCATCTCGACTCAGGTCTTTAAAGTTCTGGGCTCAGCTGAATCCCTAATGATTAACCGAGGTTCAGAAGTGTCGTTAATAAGTGTCGTAATGCCCGCGAGATCCACAAATCAACTAACTGAAACCGACAGCTATCATTTCTGACTTATGGTGCAATGCACGGAATTGCCAATTCTATTTTCACGCACAAGAGTTTTTATTCCAGAGGTTTTTTTTGCTTTTTTCGTTTTGGAAATTTTTTAGCAAAGGTATTTTTTTCGGATGATTTTTAGCTTAAATATGAGCATACGTATGGCACTTCAGAATTTTCATTTCGAGGTCTAGGTGTATCCACATATAAAATCCACAGCAATTTCGAAGAACACACACATTGGTCGGTGTTTACAGTCGAACCCCACCCTGCTTAAGCTCTCGTGTACACACATGCACACATTGCTTGCTTGACTGCAGTCATCTGTGTGACGTCACGTATGCGTCTATACGCGCTCTAATGTCGAAGTCGAACGATGCTGCTGACGTGCTATGAGGATTCGTTCGTCTGTTCGTCCCAGCTCCGAACAGGTAATAGTGATTTGCTTTACACGATGGGTAAACTGTCGTGCAATCCAGCATTCGACCCTCGAGAACGCCATAAACTCTCCAATCGATTGACACCATCACTTTACCAAACATCGGTCCTCTCATACTTACACGGACTTCCCAAATAGCAGTCAACCGATGCACGCGCGCGCGTGTGTGTGTGTGTGGGGGGGGGGAGGGTCGGTCAGCGCGTTCCCCACACCAGGACCGTACCAAGGTTTTCTTATCTAGAAGGGCGAGACTTAAAATTACGTCTCTTCGAGTTCAACTAAAAAAATACGTGATTTTTACTTTCTCACACACCACCGTTACAGGAAAGTGTTATGATCATTCAAAAATTGCAGGGCATATGCAAATCATTTGCATGTCCTCTCGCGGGTGACGCATGCTGCGAGAAGACATGCAAATGATTAGCATTGCAGGGCATATGCAAATCATGTGCGCCCGGCACGCCACCGAGAAGTACTATAAGAAGGGTGCAAAGAAGGCGGGGTGTAAGTAGTGGAAGTGTGTTGTGCTGCCGGACCTGTGCGTGGGAAGCTTGCTGATGCCTCGTTGCAGAATACGGCAGTCATTCCAGCACGTTTCGGAATTCAACAGAGGACGAATAGTGGCTTATCGCGACAGCGGTTTATGGTACCGAGACATCGGTGCCCGTGTGGGACGACATCCAGCCACAGTGAGGTGAGAATGGATTCGGTAGGTGCAGGAGGAACAGACGGACCGACGTGAGCGATTGCCGCAGCCGCGGCACACCACCGAACGAGAGGACTGGCATGTTGTGCGGCCGGCATTGACGGCTCGCACCGCCACATCACGAACGTTAGCGCAGGAATTAGGGTGTGTTGCGCAACAACCTGTCTCAGTACGTACCGTTCGACGTCGTCTGCAGGAGCGGGGTCTTGTCGCACGGTGCCCATTGCTCCTATTACCCTTGACGTTACACCACCGGCGAGTGCGGCGGCAGTGGGCCGTTGAACGCCGCACCTGGACTACGGAATGGCACGACATTGTCTTCTCCGACGGATCCCGCTTCTGTCTGCAACACCACGATGGTCGGATCCGCATGTGCCGGCACCGCGGCGAGAGACTGTATGACGCCTGCATTATGCATCGCCATACCGGTCCGTCGCCTGGCGTTATGGTGTGGGGCGCAGTTGGATATGACACCCGCTCCCCTCTGGTACGCATCGCCGGTACACTCAACAGCCACCGCTACATCTCCGACGTTTTGGAGCCTGTAGTCCTCCCTTACCTGCAGGACCTGCCGGCGGCCACGTTTCAACAGGAAAATGCACGCCCGCACGTGGCACGCATCGTGCAACAATTCTTCACGGCCCACCAGGTGTCACTGGTGCCGTGGCCCGTCTGTTCTCCCGATATGTCGTCCATCGAACACGTCTGGTCGCTGATTGGCAACCGAGTGGCCCGGCAAGCACCACCCGCGGCTACGCCTGATGAACTGTGGCAACGTGTGGAAGCAGCCTGGACTGACATACCCCAAGCCCACATCCAAAGCCACTTTCGTTCGATGCCGCGGCGTGTAGCAGCCGTTATTGCCAGCCATAGGGGCCGCACGAACTATTGATGTCTGCGTGTTCCGCAAGTCGCACGGGCCTGTAAGCTCAATCGTTTCATCTTTGTATCTGTTGTTATGTGTCCAGTAAATCTGGCTTTGCTGTCTCGTGTCCTTCTTGGTGTTGCATTTTGTGTGGCCAGCAGTGTAATTTGAGTAATAACTTGAATAATGATTTCTGATATGTAGGAAAGCGTATCATGATGAATGCATTGCATGATTTTACTAACTTGTTCGTTAGTTGCGAGGACTGTACATATGTTGCAAAATAAGAATGTCTTTCACATTGTTGAAGATTGTGGGGTGGGGAGGACGCCTCGGTGGCGTAGGGGTCTAAGCGCTGGCTTGTGACCATTCGTCTGAGATGGGCACGAGTTCGAATCCTGTGAGCAATGCATATCGTGTTTGTCTTGCGGCACTGGCTCTCTCCCTTCCCTGGAGCCAGTGACCTTAAATTAGGGAAGGGCGACTGCTTCTAGCCCATCTAGCAGCTCACTGTGGTCATCAAACCCCCACACAAATAATTCTCTGGGGCTGTTCGATTTCTTCGATCACTGGGGCTATTCAACCATTATCTCTCTGTGTCTGTTCTACAATATCAGATCAGATCAGATCATATGTACAAGATTTTAGGAAGGGAGGGTCTGACCCCAGACCTTAAACAACCCTTAGAATTAAGAAGCTAGGAGATTTGGGCTAGAGTGCCCGATAGGAAAGTCACACCGAAACGAAGTACAAAGTGAGAGGAAGACGCCCATATTTATTACCGGGGGGCCAGTACCCGCAGTCCGACGGCTTAACGCACCCATCTAACTCACGGAAGATTTTTAGTGGTTCGAGTGTTTGTACCTGCTGCGATCGAACCTGAGTCCTCTCCGTAGCAGTGACGAACGTTGACCACTAGGCTATCCGCAGCCCTGTTCTACAAAATGATCAAATGATCGTATGCAGAGGATTTTAGGAAGGGAGTGTCTGACTCCAGGTCTTAAACAACCCGTAGAAGTAGAAAGCTACGAGATTTGGGCTAAAGTGCCCGACAGGAAAGTCACACGAAAAAGAGGTAAAAAAGGAGAAGACGACGCCCTTATTTATAACCGGGGGGGGGGGGAGTACCTGGAGTCAGACGGCTTAGCGTACCCATTCAACTCACGGCGGAAATTTAGTGGTTCGAGCTTTCGTACCTGCCTGGGATCGAACCTGAGCCCTCTCCGTAGCAGTGACGAACGTTGGCCACTAGGCCATC
Source organism: Macrothele yani (assembly GCA_039090855.1). Taxonomy (NCBI): domain Eukaryota; kingdom Metazoa; phylum Arthropoda; class Arachnida; order Araneae; family Macrothelidae; genus Macrothele; species Macrothele yani. The sequence goes on along the minus strand of CM077013.1, from coordinate 111,929,021 downwards.
CGCAGCCCTCTTCTACAAAATATATACACTGTATGTATGTATATATAGGCAAATGGTGGGCGCAGTATTTTACGGTTTGCCCCGAGCTCAGAAATGTCTAAATAGGCCTCTGCAGTGCCATGATGCCCGTGTTAGGGGGTTTAGTCCCTTCTTTTCATGTCTTGGGTAAATGAACAGATAATAAAGGATTGGAAGGGATGGCTTATTACTTGGAACAGGTTTATGGTCGTTACTACTGAGATAAAAGAGCGGGGATGAATTGTTTTCGTAAAACCAGGCCGTAATTTGAATATTTCTAGTTGAGAAACGAAGATTTGCGCACCATTTGGTTCAGATACATCGGTCGCTAAAAGGGTTAAATAATCAGATGGCAAAGAGCACTGAGTGTAAAGGAAGACTTGGGAGTACATCTGCCACTGGATGCGTTGATGAATAATTATACAGTTGAAATAGACAAGCCATGGTGTAAGATAAGAGCTTGAAATGGGCAGGTTCATTGCGTTAAAGGTTGAAATCAAATTTCATTTTCACCTCATTTGCCTTTAGCGACTGAAACACGCGGTCGTTTTCCTTTCCCAGGAAATTTTTACATATACAAACTTTTCAATTTCAAAACCACATGACCGATCTACTGGCGCAGTTAGTCACTACAATTCAGATGAGGATGAGGAAATTCGAAGTACAGTGAAATCTCCGAATAACTGTCACTTCTCGGACGGCGAGGAAGTGATCGTTGTTGGGAGGTTAAGCCTAAGTTAATATCGCTAGGTCGTTGCGTTTGTGCAAAAGCAGAATAAATATATGAAGCTTGTGTGCGATTAGGAAAACGTTGCAGTGCCTTTGACGTAGAACTACGTCTAACTCCGTGGATAGTATGGGGCGACTTAGGGCCGACCGCCTGTTACAAAAATAGGTCCCAATTGAAATCATTGTAGCGTTAAAAATACGTGCCGCACACGAATCGTCTTAGCATATTCCTAAACAGTATGGAGTTTAATTCGCGTACTGCGCACTACATCGTGCGCGCGACGATCTCCTCGCACCCTGTACGAGTAGGAGGTGATGCAATATTTCCGGGTGTGCCGCCGCGTTTGACTCAGTCTATTTCGGCAACCGTGAGTGCAACCCCGTTGTGTGTGGTATCGTTCTAAAGCTCTCAACGAGATCTATTCAAATATATGAAGAACATTTCGCAATGGTTTGAACTGAGCATTTTAAATATTGTTTTCTTGTGAACCGGTGAACACTTCTGACAATATCGCGGTTTATCTGGACAACGTCAGTGCAAAAGGACTGTGTGTGGTATCGTTTTAAAGCTCTCGACGAGATCTATTCAAATATATAAAGAACATATCGCAGTGATTTAAACTAAAAATTAAAAAAAATGTTTACATGTGAACGGGTTAACACTTTCGACAATGCCACGGAACTCGAAGAATGAACGCAATCAAAAGTGGAGAAAATCAAAACGTGAGGCAAGAGCAAGTAATGAGGAATGTAAGAAGCCCAAGAAGACTGCAGTCCAACGAGCTAGAGACTATCGAGAATGCCTGAAAGCAGCCGCCGCCAAACAAAAACCCAACACACTGATCTATCCAGTACTCGGCCCATCTCGAACTCTGCTTTGTGCTCGCCAGCATTATTTGTTAAAATCATGTAAGCTACTTTTCATATCGTAGACCTGTGTTGGTTATAACAAATTAAATAAACGCTTTGAAACCATACTCGACTAGCTCATCTCAACTCTCCGATTTGCTAGTCGTAGTCCTGCGTTCCAAACTGACAGTTCAATCAGAACTGAGCCTACCTGTATTTTTTCAAATGCTGACTGCTGAATAAAACTGAATATAACAACTAAATGAATAATTCATGGTGTAGAGGATTTTAAGAATACAGTGTCTGACATCTGGTGTTAAACAGCCCTTAGAAATAGCAAGCTAAGAGATTACGGTTAGGGTTTTCTATAGGAAAGAAAAGAAAAATGTTAGATAGTAAACCGTAACTGCACAGTTATCTGGCCGCGCGCAGTAAAGCAGGAACAGAGTCCATAGGGACCAAACCAAGAAACATCGCCTCTAATGGACAAAATTCTACCTGCCATGTACCTACACCCGCAGCATCCGGGGGCGATTGAAACATACATGGACGTTGCAGCTATTGCCTCATGTAGAGCTAAACTTTTAACTCATTTCTTTTGACTTAAGGTGGACGTCAAGTAATTTGGCTTCTTATACTTCCAATGGAAAAATGTCTGTACACATTTTCTTCACAATTAATGCGTTCCCAAGGATGAACATTTTAACATCGATTAAAATAGCTTCATTTTATAACTTGGAATACCTAATATTTTCTAAAACATAACCATAATTATGCAATCCAACATTTATTTGTCTAATGACGTCATCAAAGTACAGGTCGCGCCATCTTCTTTCTTAACAATTAATGCGTTCCCAAGGATGAAAATTTTAACATCGATTAAAATAGCTTCATTTTATAACTTAGAATACCTAATATTTTCTAAAACATAACCATAATTATGCAATCCAACATTTATTTGTCTAATGACGTCATCAAAGTACAGGTCGCGCCATCTTTTTTCTTAACAATTAATGCGTTCCCAATGATGAAAATTTTAACATCGATTAAAATAGCTTCATTTTATAACTTGGAATACCTAATATTTTCTAAAACATAACCATAATTATGCAATCCAACATTTATTTGTCTAATGACGTCATCAAAGTACAGGTCGCGCCATCTTTTTTCTTAACAATTAATGCGTTCCCAAGGATGAAAATTTTAACATCGATTAAAATAGCTTCATTTTATAACTTGGAATACCTAATATTTTCTAAAACATAACCATAATTATGCAATCCAATATTTATTTGTCTAATGACGTCATCAAAGTACAGGTCGCGCCATCTGTTTTCTTAACAATTAATGCGTTCCCAAGGATGAAAATTTTAACATCGATTAAAATAGCTTCATTTTATTATTTGGAATACTTAATATTTTCTAAAACACAACCATAATTATGCAATCCAACATTTATTTGTCTACTGACGTCATCAAAGTACAGGTCGCGCCATCTTTTTTCTGGACAATTAATGCGTTTCCAAGGATGAAAATTTTAACATCGATTAAAATAGCTTCATTTTATAACTTGGAATACTTAATATTTTCTAAAACACAACCATAATTATGCAATCCAACATTTGTTTGTCTGCTGATTTCATCAAAGTACAGTTCGCACCATCTTTTTTCTGGTTTCAACACCACCAAAGGAAAAGTTATTGGTTTTTAATACGATTATGGTTATGTTTTAGAAAAATAGTAAGTATTACAAGTTATAATATGAAGCTATTTTAATCGATGTACAAATTTTCATCCTTGGGAACGCATTGATTGTGAAGAAAGTGTGTACAGAAGTTTTTCCATTGGAAGTATAGGACGCAAAATTACTTGACGTTCACCTTAAGCATACCACTGTATTAACCGCAATCCAACCCAATATGCCTTTACCAAAAAATATTCTTTGTGCCTATCTTATCCCACTTGCCGAAGTACCAAAGGACTTGCGTAAAATCCAAAGGACAGGATGTCCGTAAAGGTTGCCACAGACATGCGCTTTTGAATGCCATGTGTCACGCCAGCAAATCGGGGAGTTCTGTGCCTGGGGCGGCATGTAGCGTGGAGTGAACCAGGAGTGAAGCTCTTCATCGCCTGCTTGAAATCCCTTTCCCTCCACGCTATGTGCCGCTCTAGGCAGAAAACTATCCCATTCGCTGGCGTGATACTCAAACGTGACATTCAAAAGTGCTTGTCTGTGACCACTTTTAGATCTCCTCCTGGGCGGACTAGGGCTTCCATTGACCGCTTTTAAGTGATTTCGTTGTTCCGAGGCTATCCTTAATGTTGATCCTACGGAAGCGATTCGGTACGAACCGAAACTTGCCGTTGCTCGGAAGTTACTGCTGTTTGGAGGTGTCCGTTAATGGAGGTTTCACTGTCTTGGTTTTCATATTTAATGATCGAGAGCTCTAGGGTTTACTTAAGTGTTTTCACGTAAGTGTGGAGGAGGAAATGAGTTTACATTTGTAACAGACGTAGGTAGTCTGATCCAAACCTCATCTGTCGGCGGAAATTCCCGTGAAAAATGGCACGTCTCTCTGCTTTATATTCCGTTTACTATTGAGGCAGTTCAGTTCAGTGGAGCAGCTTTGTTTCTATAAGGTATGATTGAAAAGCTTCCGTTAAGAGTAGGTGAATTCAGACAGTTTTCAGATATTTACAAGTTCTTACCGTAGGTGTTAGGACAACCGTCCCACTGACGAACAATGTTGAAATGCCGTTACGGTAGAAGTCTGTTGCGTACAAAAATCCAATACCGCTTGCTTCCCGTTATCGTCTGACTGGAGCCCACTCTCTTACAAGGTCTTTTTCAGCGGAATGAAGAAGTGTATATCACAAGGGGAGAGATCTGGATTATAAGGAGTGTGCTCCAGTGTCAGTCATTTTAAAATAAAAGTCTTACGTGTAATCTTAACTGTTCGTTTTCTTCCCTCTACCCCGAAGTACAGCCTGTAATCCTCTAGTGCTTATACATGAGCATGAGGGGAAAACTCAAGCCATGAAAAAAAGGCACCTCTTGGCACTCTTGCTAGAAGCATCATATTCAGCTGAGCTGTACGTGAAACATTTGACTGAAGGTGTTGCAACCATCTTTAACATACTACATACAGATTCTGGGCGAAATCAGGAATTTCAGAATAAATGAGAAAGGGAGGGTGTAGCGAGAATACATGTAATCAGAAGGAAATGAATGGGGCATTTCGTTTTTACTCAGGCAAGAATATGACAGGATCGCCAGGGGTTGTTGTTTTTTTTTTTTTTTTGCAATGATGTTCAGTTAGTGAAAATATAATAAATAATAACAATAATAATAGACTGCGTTGATGATTATTTTATATAGATAAAATATTAGATATTCATAATAATGAAATTTGGAAGATAATCACGGCGACTAAGATTTTATTTTAGTCCTGCAGACAAAAAATGATGTCCCCAGAACCCTTTTTAATGCTCTCTCTTGTAAAGACCCCGATCATGAGTGCAAGTTTTCCATCTGAGCACTGAATTCCATTTGTCAAAACTTTCCGAAAGCGGAAGTTAGACGGAGTAATGATTTCTCTCGAAATTGTATATTTTTTTATTCATGATGTTGCATCTGTCCATATGGTTGTTAAATATAATTTCATTCCGTAAATATGTGCATTTCAGCTAGAAAAACGGAGAGTAAAAATTCGGAAACTGAATTTGGAAGGAGCAAAGATTTCTCTGTCGTAATTTGTTTTCAATGATGATTCAATACGCGGCATAATAATTATTGTGAAATATCATTTTATTGAAGACATGCTTGTATTTCAGATTTAAAATGGAAGCAAATATTTTCGACAGCGCAAGAGAATTTTTTTCTTTTATCATAATACTCTTTTCGGTGTTCTCCCTCTAATACAATTGTTGTGAAATATTTAATTTCAAAAAACGTTGTGTTTCAGCTCAAAAATGGAGACAAAAAAATCCGACTAACGAAAGTTGGGCGGACCCCCCCCTCCGAAATCATAATTTTGTTTTCTGAATGATGTTTCCTGTCTTGTTAAATATTATTTGATTCCGTGAATATTGTTATTCAGCACGATGATAAGTCGGAATATCTTACTTCATACTTAGTGCTTTGAAACACGTACCAAGATATCTACATTCAGACGGTACAGTATTGTTTATCCTAGTTATACAGGATGTCTCAAAAATGCTTGACACATTTTAAAACTTTATTGAAATAAAACTATTCGAGATATGAACATAACTTTTGTTGTTAACTTCCTTAACAAAGTTTTTTTCTGTTTCCCAAATAGGTCACTAGGTGGCGCTACTGATCTAATCGCAAGGTTAGTTGAAAAAAATGTGTACTACAGCAGAGAAAGCGATATGCGTTGGTTGGTTTTTTGAAACGAAACCTGTTACCAAAGTGCAAAGAAATTTTCGTTCGAAATTTGGAAAAGATCCTCCAAGTCATAATAGTGTTACGACCGGGGCTGCGAATCGGTCGCACTCCGGGTCCTTTTATGGATATTGCAGGTGAGAGGACTGAATAAATGACTCAGACCTGTCCAAAGAAAATTGGTAGCGTTTGAAACAAGCACAGACTTTAATGCAGATAATTATTCAAATAATCTCATGGGTAGAAGGTAAAATAATTAACATAAATTTGAAATAAGGTTGGGCTGGACTTTCGGATACTTAACATTATCTAATTGGACTCACCAGCCAATTGCTAACTCATGCGAATTAAGAGTTCCTGAACTGTCGCCCCTGCATTTCCAAAAAGTTCAAGATGACAAATAGGACTTACTTGGACTCTTGTAATTGGTAATAAATCCAACGTTTTGTGTTTTTAGCTTTATCTTGGGGAGAGCAGGCTTTTAATACACTCTTTTCTACTGCTCCTCCAGGTGACACAATCTTTGTGAGCACACCACTGATGATAATCAGCAATAAGCTGATCTTCCACACGTCACTTCCCCGAGATCAAACCTTTTCGGTCTTCCCACCGCCATTCGGTCGGTGGGAAAACGGAGGCCACTCTGTGAAGAAGATGCAAAATGCCGTCAAGTCAGAAGGCAATAGCAGAACGGAATCAGCTGATCATATGTAGAGGATTTTAGGAAGGGAGTGTCTGACCCCAGGTCTTAAACAACCCTTAGAAATAGGAAACTAGGAGATTTGGGCTTGAGCGCCCGATAGGAAAGTGACACGGAAGCGAAGTAGAAAAAAGGAGGAAGACGCCCTTATTTATTACCGGGGGCCAGTACCCGGGGTCCGACGGCTTAACGTGCCCATCCGACGCACGGCGGGTATTTAGTGAATTGAGCGTTTGTACCTGCTGGGATCGAACCTGAGGCCCTTCCCGTGGCAGTCACGAACGTCGCCCACTAGGTCACTCGCGGCTGGAATCAGCTGAAAACGAGCAGCAACGCTGGGGTCAGGTGATAGCTACTCCCTTGTTGAAATCCGAGGGGGGGGGGAATCCTGCTCTCTTGGTTCCTCCTTCCACAGCAGCAATGTCCAGGCGGGTCAGCTGATGTTTCTGCAGCACTTGCGAAGAAGTTGGGCGACTTCGGCAGTAGTTGTTCACATGCTTTCAGTGAGTGTCGCCTCAAAGATTCGAGCAAAAACCCCTTTGTTTTGATATCTGAACCTCCCTTGTTCCGTCTATATTTTCTTTCTTTCATTAATTTTTAGTCACCATCAGCTCGATGCGACTATGAGGCCAAACTTGGCATGTTTTCTGTGTTATGTAGGGGAACCAGCTCTCGTCCGAGTAATTTCAGCAAGCTCCCTCTCTTTTCTTGGACGCCTGCCTCTGTCCGACGGTACCCAGCAACTACTACTTTTATTCTCTTGCTTTTACCCTCGCTTCCCTGACCCGTCAAAACAAACCACTTGAGAATTTGTTTATTAGCGTCTGGTCACATCATGTGCCGTCTAGAGACAGAGTTTCAGACGCATTTTTGTCTGGGTGAAGGGGCGAAAATTGGGCACTTCGTTCGCAGGATGCATTTCTTTGCGTTAACTCCGCGCTCTTAAAAAGCGTCCCAAAAATACAGCTTTGGCCATAATATTTTCGTAACAATAGCATCTTAGTTTGTCACAAGAAGTTTCTGGAAACTGGAAGTGTTCTTAAGACTCTAAGATGTGGAAGACCAAGCACGGGTGAAGGTGACGTTGAAAGCATTCTTGATGCCTTTCCACGTAGCCATACCAAAGAATACATTGGCCCTACTAAGCAAATACGAACTGCAGCAAAGGAACTGGCAGTTCGTCTTGCTGCAGTGTATGGAGTCTTAAACCAAAAACTTTGCCTATATGCCTACAAAGTGCATATATTGCAAGCTTTACAGCCGGACGACAAGCCACGCCGCTTTAACTTTGCTATGAACATGCTAAATCATCTAGAGGCAGATAGTGACTTCCTACGAAACATTATTTTTACAGATGAAGCGCCTTTTCATGTTTCAGGTGAAATCAACCGCCACAATATCAGAATTTGGGGGTCTGAGAATTCACATAACTTCCTAGAACTTCCTAGAAAATGTCCAGGATAGTCCAAAAGTGAATGCATGTGGCTTAATGAGTTATCGTGTGATCAGACCTTTCTTCTTTATTTTTATTTATTTATTTTTTTGAAGAATCTACAGTCCCAGAAAAAAATTATTTGGGCATCATTCAAATTTTTACTGTCCGTCAAATTTTCCATTTAAATCCTAAAACCACTTGGCAACAAGATGGTGCACCTCCACATTTGGGTGAGCTTGTGCGAAATTTCTTAAATAAGGAATTTCCAACCAGGTGGATTGGACGAGATAGATCCATCCCATGACCTCCCCGCTCCCCAGAACTCACGCCTCTAGACTTCATCTTGTGGGGATATGTGAAAGACAAAAGTTTATTCATCCAAAGTGCAGAGTTGAACGGAAAACTCGCATATAGCTGCTACAATTGCATCTGTTACGGAATCCAGTTTGGCACGTACATGGGCAGAGATTGAATATCGGCTCTGCGCAACAAAAGGAACACATACTGAAGTTCATTAACTCTACGGAAAAAAAAAAAAAAACACTTTTTGAAGTAAGTTTACAAGATCTGAATTTTTTTTGTTGGTATCCCGAGTAGTATTTTTTTTTCGATAATTTTTTTAAATGCGTGTCAACAAGCCACGCATTTAAAAAAAATGCGTGGCTTGTTGGACACCCTATATTATTCTAATTGTTGTAGTGCTTAGTCGTCTTTTTGTTCTTTTCTTTTTTTCTTTCTTTTAGGTATAAGTAATATATGGTGGTGATTTCCATTGGTCTTTTTTTTTGTTTGGTTTTGTTTCTACCTGTGTTATTTTTTTTCTTGTTTTTGTTCTTGGCACCCAGCACTTTTCTTGCACAGTGACCACCCCGCAGACTGTTTTGGTGGCACCATGATATCTGTCGCAGACTGATCAGGAATTATATATGCCGCAGACTGATCACGAATGATATCCGTCACAGACTGATCAACTTTCTGCTATGGGACATTACACTATAAAACAAATACCCCAAATATACTTTTTAAATTACACTATATTGACAAAAGTCACCGGACACCTAGGAGAGAAACACAACATAGCATTTATTGATATACATTAGTGCGGTGTCGGTCCACCTTTGGCCTTAATGCATGCACTGACCCATCGAGACATGCTCTCGAAAAGGTTTTGGAACATGTGCTTCCATTCAGTACATAATGCTGCCGCTAACTGTGTAACGTATCAGGAGATGTGACGTTCCTGCCAGAAGGACGCACACGACATAAAGGCAGATAGGAATCAGAATAAAACGTCCGCGTAGCTCAATTGGTAGAGCAACTTATTCCGGAATGAGGGGACCCGGGTTCGAATCCTGGCGTGGACAGAAATGACGGAGAAATTTACATTCGTTACAATGGCGCCCGAACTATCCGGATGACCCGACCGTTCAAATTCTCGCAATGGTGTGATGTTATTTCCACACCGCGAGATAGGAAAAATCAGAGAATCGCTTCTCCAGCACTTCGAAAAAAAAAAAAAAAAAAAAAAAAATGAGGGGGAGATGATGTAACGTACCAGGAGATGTGACGTACCTGCCAGAAGGACGCACACGACATAAAGGCAGATAGGAATCAGAATAAAACGTCCGCGTAGCTCAATTGGTAGAGCAACTTATTCCGGAATGAGGGGACCCGGGTTCGAATCCTGGCGCGGATAAAAAAAATGACGGAGAAATTCACTTCGTTATAACTGGTGCTTAGTAGTAGGCATTGTTCCAAACTTCTTATGCGGCGGTGTAATTCATCCCCTAGGCGCTCTATGTGATTAAGATCAGGCCTCTGTGCTGGCCAGTCCACACACCATTCAGAATTATCGTCAAACCACGCCGTAACAGTCCTTGCTTTATGGCACGGTGCATTATCCACCTTGTACCAACAAGGCTCGGTTCCATAGTATTGCCACAGAGTTGGTAGGGCACAATTGTCCAGAATATCGAGACAGACGTGCTGCTAAACAGGTTTGTCCACGATAACCAATGGGCCGGTACCATACCACGAAAAACACCCCCACACTAGTACACTGCCAGCTTCAAACTTGACCGTAGGGGCAGTACACTCCCCCGGCTACTCCCCTTGACAGACACGGACATCAGACTGATGGATTGTGTATCTCGATTGATCAGTCCATAGGACCCGTTTCCATTGATCTGCGGTCCACGATAAATGTTCTTTACACTATGCTCAACGACGAGTAGCATTCCGAGTAGAGATGAAAGGCTTATGAGCAGCCGCACGGCCACGGTAACCCATGAAATGAAGTTATCTGCGAATGGTACGTGTGCATACCGAGGTTCCAGCATTTTTACTCACCTGTACACTGAGGTCTTATGCAGTACTCCGTCGATTAGCGGTAACGATTCTCCTGGGGCTTCGACGTATATATCACTGATTTTCTTTGGTCCGCCGGTATGTTTTTGCTGCTTCAGGCACGCCACGTGTCTTCCACTTATTCAGTGTATCCAAAACAGTTGACTTGGGTATGTTTAAACGCCTCTTGGTTTCTCTTATGGACAACCCACTAATATAACAAACAACAATCTTTCCTTTCTCAAAGGCAGTTCTCTCCAGCTGCTATATTTTCACTTAACCTCACAGTGCAATATGATCGCGGTCACCTGCCGGCTTGTTTTTATACCGTTGACAGCTGTACTGCGCATCTTAACAATGCAGCGGATCCGATCAGTTGCTTTTGAAGGGGTATCCGGTGACTTTTGTCAATATAGACTGAAGAGCAATTGAATTAGAGACAGCTGGTGTTATGCAAATGTGGCGCTGTGGGCGGCCCTGTAAAAAGTAACGACATGACGTATGCAGCGATCCGACAATGGAAGGAGTGATGCGACGGGAATCAGTAAGAGTCGGACGCAGTATGGGAAAAACGAAGGATCTAAGCGCATTTGATCGTGAGCAAATTGTCGGGGCCCGACGAATGCGTCACTCCATTTCGGAAGTCGTGCAGGCACTGGGATTTTCGCGAGCCACTGTGTCACGGGTGAACCGTGAGTACATCGAATCCGGTAAAACCATCCCTGCAAGGGCCAACTGCCGTGGACAACAGCGTGTGGATGAGCGGGATCATCGTCGGCTAGCTCGCATTGTAACAGCGGATAGACGGGCCACATTGCAAGAAATCACTCGGCAATTTAACGCTGGTGCACAAAAACGTGTAAGCAGCCACACCATCCCGAACCATCTCCTCGCTATGGGGTACACAAGCCATCGTCCCACGAGGGTACCGATGCTGACCGCACATCACAGGGTTCAAAGATTAGCATGGGAGCGGGAACATCGCCACTGGACCCTAGACATGTGGAAAAATGTTGCCTGGACTGATCAGTCGAGATTCACGTTGGTACATGCTGATGGCAATATACGAGTACGACGCAAACCACATGAAGCGATGGATCCTTCTTGCGAGCAGGGTACTCTTCAATCTGTTGGGGGTGGCATTCTCGTTTGGGGACTGTTTACGTGGACTGAAATGGGACCCCTGGTACGTGTGACATCTTCCTTCACAGGTCAACGTTACCGGGATATCCTGGACAACGATTTGCGTTTGTGCGTCTTCAACATCGCACTGGGGACCTCATCCTGCAAGTAGACAATGCACCGTGCCATCACTCCCGAATTGTATCCGAATGGTTGGATGAACACTCCACCAACGTGACCTCGCTTCCTTGGCCAGCTAGATCACCTGACCTCAATCCCATCGAGCACATCTGGGATGCCATCGAGAGAGATGTTCGAGGCTCTGACCCCCCTCCATCAAATCTTCGTGAACTGTGGGAGCTTGTTCAGGGGTCGTGGAACCATATGGCTTGTAGAGTCCATGCCCAGATGAATCGCCGCCGTCATCAGGACGAAAGGTGGTGCTACACGTTACTAGACAGGTATCTCTAATTCAATTGCTCTTCAGTGTAGATATAGTGTATATAAGATGAACTCATCGAAATTTAGAGTTATTAAGATTTTATTCTTCAGCACCGCTGATATTGTGTCTTTTTATTTGTGTAAAAAAAAAAAAAAAAGAATAAGCACTCGTAAGAGTACTATGGGTTTGAGATACACTCATACTGAGCATTCATAGAAGTATAACGTGTAAAAATAATTTTGAACTAATTCTTTCCAAGGTGTTGCTACCACAGTGGTTACATTGAGACTGGGAGTTCCACAAGAACTATACTTGTAAACCGGAGATGAGCGTAACTTTAACCTTTTCAGAGGCCGTTGTACCTAGTGTACAAAATTTTCGGCGCAGCGGAGCAGAAATGTTACATAGCCAGCAGGTTTTGCGAAAGCTACAGCAAGCGGTACCGAAACCAAGCCTGTCAAAGAGTATAAGTCCTTCCTACTATTCCTTTATTCTCAACTCAATGACCCCAAGCATTAAGCAGAAGGGCTCGTCCCCCTGACATGGACATCATGCCTCTGGGTGGAAACAAGTGACTCAAACATCTCTCTCTTTGCTAAAGTTCGTCGCCATTGTTATGGCCTTTTTAGCAGATAATAAAGCTAAGCAACACTTCCTGATGCGCAGATTCATTCTTTCCAGACGCGTTCTATCCACTTCTTAGACAACTTCTTCACTCCATTTTGCGAAACAGGAATAAATTCATTCCAGGCAGTTAAAGGGTAAAGCCACACAGTGGGCACCTCTCGCAACGCGTTCGCATGCAAACATAAACAACGCATATCTTGGAAGTACATTTTTCTTCCAAGCATCTTAATTTTCTACGATGTTAATATGAATTCGAGGAAGCCAATTAAAAGTCGAACATACTGTAGAATCTCCTTACTCCTTGAGGAATGAAAATCGTGATTTAACTCTGATAATACTGCCACAGCCAGCAAGGAAGCAAAATTAATGTAACTTAACTTATCGTTTTGGTATTTGTGCCCAAAAAAGTTTAATACATCTGAAGAAAAAATGTTGAAGAATTTTTTGTAGTAAAAATTGAATGATACTGCACCTGAAACGGCCTTCTCTGAGGTTCCTGACTGTTTTGTGAAAGAACAGGATTAATTTTTTTCACACGCTCATGGGACACAGCGATAGAAATCTTTCCATGCTTGTCCTTCTGCTTAGCAACAGCGTAATGACACGTCACGTCTCAACTGATGCTCAAGTACAATTCATTTTAGGGCTTGAAGAACCTATCTGTCTTCTTCTTTTTCTGCAATGGCGCAGTTCCATTTCCTGTTCTCTCGAAAAAGTATTTTTTTTTCCCCATGGTAGGTAGGACAGACTATCTCCGTTCTGTCACCGTTGAGAAATCGGTTGTCGGATTTGGTGCAACAGTGTCTCTAAGGGACATGAATATTTTATATTGAAGTACAGTATGCTGAAAACAGCTGCATGGAGATAACATAAAAGGAAATTTAATGCTTTTAATATAATTTACGCTTTCCAATCGTAGGATGAAGAAGCGTATATGCTCCAGCTTTGTCCTTCTGTTTGTCTATCGTCCGTCAGTCCGCAAGATAATTCACGTAAAAATGGTACGATTTCGATGAAATTTTAGTATGTGGTAGGGGACAACCTGGGAAGGAACCCTATTGAAAATGGACGGAATAGGGTCAAAGGTCAGGACATAGGAGCGGGAACCATTCCATCACCCTTATGCGTCACAAGTTACGTAAAAATGGTTCGATTGCGACAAAACTTCATCATACTGTACCGGAGATGTGCTGAACCAATTCTGTTTAATATCATCGAAATGAAGTCAAAGGTCAGGGCACAGGAGCGAGATTTATTTCACAGCCATTATCCACATAACTTGACTAAAAATGCTTCTATTGCGACAAAATTATAGTATGTTGTTCCGGGGGTATACTGAACCTTTTTTGTTTAATATGATCTAAATGGGGTCTAAGGTCAGGGCACAGGAGCGAGATTTATTCCACATCCATTATCCTCATAATTTGACTAAAAATGCTTCTATTGCGACAAAACTTTAGTATGTTGTTTCGGAGGTATACCGAACCAATAATGTTTAATACGATCGAAATGAGGTCAAAGGTCAGGGCATAGGAGCAAGATATATTCCGCAGCCATTATCCTCATGTTTAATATGATCTAAATGGGGTCGAAGGTCAGGGCACAGGTGCGAGATTTATTCCACATCCTTTATCCTCATAACTTGACTAAAAATGCTTCTATTGCGACAAAACTTTAGTATGTTGTTTCGGAGGTATACTGAACTCCAATTCTGTTTAATATGATCGAAATGAGGTCAAAGTTCAGGGCTTAGGAGAAAGATTTATTCCACAGCCATTATCATCATAGCTTGGTATGTTGGAAAGCGTATCATGATTAATGCATTGCATGCGTTTACTAACTTGTTATAAAGCTCCTCTTACCTTCCTTATTTTTATTCTAGAACATGGCATTTTGTGCATTTTATCGTCATCATAGCGGAACATACTAGATACACTACAGATGGGACTAATAGGGATTTTCCTGTTGCAGTGGCAACGTTACGGTTCCAGAGAAGTAACAAGGATTTTACACAGTGACAAAATCACTATCTACGACAGCGGTAACGGAGCTGTAAAGAAGCAGGAACTGTGAGTCACCGACGTGCTTGTGTTAACTATAGCATTGTTGATTGGATCGCGTTGTAAAACAATGATCACAGTTCTACGTAATTGATGATGATAATAAGTAATAAGTAGGACGCTTAAGTATTCATGGAATATTCCTGTACCTTTTAAAAACGATTTATTCCTCTTATTCACTTCTGCGAAGGTTGCCTTTTAGTTTCAGTTATTCTGCTTGTTGCGAGCAATATAAAATATTTCCACTTCCTATGGATTAGTGGCGTATAATCGAGGCTAGCTAAAGCCCAGAGAATGCACAAATAGAACTGAATTAAATATACACAAATAAAATCAAATTATCGACGGTATTAAGATATGTCGATGCTTTTGCTGCGAAAAAGGCGTGCGGATTCGCTTCTTTGACTCAGTCCGGCGAGCGAAGCCAACGGCATAACGCAAGCAGCTCTTCCGGAGTCGTCGTTGTTCTGATTCGAAGTTCGAAGACCTTCGATACTATTGCCTGCCAGCATTACCATGACAACATGAATGAGCGCATGGAAGGGAAGGGACCATTGCTTTGCGCAACGGTTCGCCATGAAAAGGAAAGACAGACTACCTTATTCACACGCATGCTCTCGCCTGCAAGAGCACGTGTTTCGCGAGATCTGTTTCAGTTTGTGTTAAGTGTCAATGGATTAAAATCAGTGATATCATATCTTAAATTCGTGTCTTTGTTAAGTGTCAATGGATTAAAATCAGTGATATTATATCTTAAATTCGTGTCTTTGTTGGATTCGAACTGTTTTGATAAATTTTGTGAAAGCTTTCCTGAACATCTACTGTCAGAGCTTAAAGAACTCCATGTTTCATTTTTGATACAGCTCGACTAAAAAATGAACTGAAGGTGTTTTATTCCCTTGTTCAATACAAAAACATATCAGAAAGAGACATTACGTGTTACATAAAGCTGAATAAATTGGACATTGTGTTTAGTGAGGTGTACAAATTAGCAGACCTCATATTAAACTTTCCATGAACAACTGCAACTGCTGAAAGAAGTTTTTCTGCATTAAAAAGAATCAAGGTATATCTTAGAGCCACACAAGGACATGTAAATTCGAGCCAATTGGTTGTTTTGTTAATAAAGAAAAACATTCTTTTTAAATATGAAAAAGTTCTCGGAAGAAACACTTCATGAAAACGTAACACTCAAGTTCACACAAAAGGAAAGAAGAATTGAGTTCATGTACCAATAAATAATTCAGAAGAAGAATGGAGTTCATGTACAAATAAGTGTTCAAATACTAATCCGCATAATTATTTAGTATTATGTTAGCAATAGCATGTACCTAGAATAAATTACTTCCATTAATTCGTAATTTTTTTAAAAAGCAGTAGTGTGTGTGTGTGTGTGTGTGTGTGTGTGTGTGTGTGGTGGTGGTGGTGGAAGGGGGGGGGTGAGATAGCCCAGGTCTCGGACCCAAGATAGGCCACTGCTATGGATACTGGATACTTGTTACCGATAACTTTCTACGCCTTTTCTTTCCGTCATCGTAAAAAACCCTCTTTTTCCCGCTGTTAAAAACCTTGTGTCCGAGAACAAAGTCCCCGGCTTTTTACACGACTCACCCCTTCTGTCTCTCCGAGTTGACTGCCGTTTCTTTTCGCCACCTCGCCCCAGGCGAGAGATGACGTTCTTCTTCCAACACACACAGCGATACTCCACTCTCACGAATCAAAAGGGCCGCGTTCCAAGACAAAAGTCTCAAACCTGAGGATTGTCGCTCATGCATACCCTTCGGTTCCTTTGAACATACATGCCGAAAAGTGCTAATTGCATTTGACAATACTAGTACGGCTACGAATAAAAAGCGAAGACTTGAAATGGTATTAAGATTCGATAGACTGACGCTGTCTGGAAATTTCTACTTCCTGATAACGTGAAAAAGGTGCAACCTTCCCAGGCTTGTAGAACAAAGAAGAATGGAACACGAAAGGAAAATAAAATGTTGCGAATGAGATTTAATATAAAATTCTTGTATTAAATCTCCGTAACACTTGTAACAGTGGCAAAATCACTGTTACAATCGACTAGTTTTGAATTCTTTGTTTACGAGCGAGCGCATAGCGAAAGCCAAGTAAAAAAAAACCTACCTTAAGCGTGGGAAAAAGGGGAGACTGAAAGAAAGCCCACATCACTAGCGGCTTCTATCATGTTTAAATAGAAAATCAAACAAATTGTTTAGATATGGTGACACGGCAACCTGATTTTGGACGCCAAGAACTGCGTAACACTGATTTTGGACGCCAAGAACTGCTCGTACACGACTAACGGCGACATTCTTATTAGTGAATTTGGAACTGTTACTTTTTGTCACTGGTCGTAACGGTGACAGCGTTTTTTCAGTAACGGTGATAAAATAACAGAGACATGATTTCTGTCCATCTTTGAGATACCTCCAGTGCCGTTGCTGCTGGGAGGGGGAAAAGGGGGAGCTATTCTCTTAGAATGGTCCTACTATACTCGGGTCGAACCTAACCTATGTAGTGGAAGCTGAAAAAAGCCTTGTCAGTGGAAAGATCTCACAATTTCTCGATATTTCTTCGCACTACTGAGGTGGATGTAATGTGTCGGAAACCGTACCACGAACCCTGAGGCAGTGCCACCTGACGGTAAGCAGAACAAAAGGAAACTTCAAGCTCATTTCCCTATCAGAGAATTTCTTCTCAGAAAGAAAGGAGTAAGGCGTATTGTCCTCCAAACCCCTTGACTAATCGCTTACTCTCCCACCCGTAGTAAATATCCTCTGGGTGCCTCTCTAACGCAGATGACCGACCGAAATATGCGACAGTGACGTCGCCAGGACGCAAATATCTTTATTTTTAGAAGCACGACCGAAACTAAGATCTTTGTTTTCTTAATGTACATATGCACAACGTTTAGAACAACTATGTACCTTTAAATCCCAGAATAAGAGCATTTAGACGGAAATTATGTTACGCAGTGGAAATAGACACTCAGTACCTTCGACTCCACAGTTGTGTAAGTTTTTCCGCATGTGTATAGGTGCATAAATTCACGCTGTGAGGGGCGTAAAAATTGAAATGCACAATGTGTGAATAAATTTACTGCAAACGAAAGACATACACTTCATTTTTTTTTATTTTATAGATCTTAGTTAGCCGCATACAGTATTTTGCCCAACTAACCAGAGTACAGAGTAACGTACTGTGTAAGGTGTGGACCAGAGATGGAAACAGGTCACGGGTCTGCGGGTCAAGAACTTCTAACGGGTCGAACGGGACGGGTCATGATATTCCTGACCCGATTTCGACCCGGTTTAATTTCCGTTTGATTTTTGAAAAGAAACAAAATATCGGAGAAAATATGCTCACTGTGCAATTTTGTGCTTTGTAGTGGTGCTCGCGGAATGAAAAATGATTTGTCGTGTAATACGAAGGAGAATGTCCTCAGAAGAAACAGTGTCCTCAGAAGGAAGAGTGTCCTCGGAAGAAAAAGTGTCCTCGGAAGGAAGAGTGTCCTCAGAAGGAAGAGTGTCCTCGGAAGAAAGTGTGTCCTAGGAAGAAAGTGTGTCCTCGGAAGAAAGTGTCCTCAGAAGGAAGAGTGTCCTCGGAAGAAGAAAGAGAGTCCTTGGAAGAAAGTGTCCTCAGAAGGAAGAGTGTCCTCAGAAGGAAGAGTGTCCTCGGAAGAAGAAAGAGAGTCCTTGGAAGAAAATGTCCTCAGAAGGAAGAGTGTCCTCAGAAGGAAGAATGTCCTGAGAAGGAAGAGTGTCCTCGGAAGAAAGAGTGTCCTAGGAAGGAAGAGTGTCCTCAGAAGGAAGAATGTGCTCTGAAGAAAGAGTGTCCTCGGAAGAAAGAGTGTCCTCAGAAGGAAGAGTGTCCTCGGAAGGAAGAGTGTGCTCGGAAGAAAGAGTGTCCTCGGAAGAGAGAATGTCCTCGGAAGAAAAAGTGTCCTCGGAAGAAAGAATTTCCTCGGAAGAAAGAGTTTCCCCAGAAGGAAGAGTGTCTTCAGAAGAAAGAGAGAATGTTCTCGGAAGAAAGAGTGTCCTCGGAAGAGAGAATGTCCTCGGAAGAAAGAGTGTCCTCGGAAGAAAGAATTTCCTCGGAAGAAAGAATTTCCTCGGAAGAAAGAGTTTCCTCGGAAGAAAGAGTTTCCTCAGAAGGAAGAGTGTCTTCAGAAGAAAGAGAGAATGTTCTCGGAAGAAAGATTGTCCTCAGAAGAAAGGAGTTTCCTCAGAAGGAAGAGTATCATCATAATGGAAAAGTGCTCCTTCCTTCTGATGGGTAATGTTGAAAACAACATCTAGATTTCGGAAACTTTCAATCATCATAGACCTTTGAAAATTGGTGTTGCTGCGAAACATATTCTGAAGCCTTACTATGTTATCAAGAAAACAGCAAGAACTGGAATTAAACATGTAATTTGCTTAATTCCAAAAATTTGACTGCAGCGCCATCAAAATGTAATGGAGCAGCCTTAACATTACTGCGGAGTAACTTTTTGGCTCTCGCAGATGTGTTTGAAAACATGTGTAAAACAGTTATGGTTTTTCTTGAAAATGAAAGACGACAGTTTCAATACTTCCTGTAAGTGAGTAAATTACACGTTCCTGTAATACATTTGTTTGATTTTCATTTAACCGAAGATACCCACTGCGGAGATACTTTTTGAGCGCCCTATATAAATTACAGTTCAAGGCAGATTTGTCCGGATCTGGTCCAATTATACATGATGTCAGGACCAGGTCCAAAATGTTTTACACGTTTCCAACTCTGGTGCGGACCCCTCATATGCACGAAAAGGATTGTCCGAAACAGTAGAGAGAGAGAGAGAGGGGCATATAAAACAATATGCAGATATGTCTAACGTTCGTATCCTTTTCGAATAGGTCGAAAAGAAGAAGAACTAATTAATCATCTGTGCTTCGTTGCAGAAAGCTCCCGGAATCCTTCAACATAATTTTTCCAACCCCTACCCTGTGAGCTTCTTCCCTTTGTTTTGTTCACTGTCTGATGCACATTCATTCTGTGCTGGTTCAGTTTTTATTCTGCAGAGTGCTGTTTTGTCGGTATTCACATAATTCTTACGTTTTTCTTGATTCCTGGATATTTTACTCGTACCTAGTTTTCATATTTTTAGCAAAATTATGACAAAAAAACCGAAAGTGATATTTTTTTTAAACTATCTTTCCTGCAATAGAGACATGGGAAATTAAAAAATGGGTGCGATGTGAATGAAAGTAGGAAACTTCTGAACTCAAAAGGAGCGTAATTTCAAGCCCCCTCCCCTCCTGATGAAATAAGCTTACTCTGTCCTTGCTCGCCTCACTAGGAAAGATTATTTAAGATGGCGTTTCTGCAGGATAAAGAAACTGCGAAATGACGTTTCCTTAAAGATGAGTTGAAGCTGTCTTCATTGACGTTCTTGGAAAAACGAATGGCACCACAACTGGAGGTTCGTGAAAAAATATCTAAGAGAACTTCCCTTTTAACAGAGCATCCGGAAAAATATCAGCAGCGGTCAGGATTTTCACATGCCTTTCACAGCCTTCAAAGCGAAAATAGAAGAGCCAACAAAATTACATGGATGATTTGGGGAAAATACAACACATGTCAATCTCTTCAACTTTGCACATTTCAATACATCTCGACTTAGGAATTTTGGCAGAATTTCAGAATCCTATTCATTCGTGCTAAAAGTGAAGGCTGTCCGAGTTATAAATTAAGAATGTACACCATATTTTCACGCAAGAATCATACGGAAAAGAGATGTCGGCTTAGACGCAAAAAATTATTTATTGCGGGATATGTAGTGAATCTGCTTCTCTGAAAGAGCTCGCTTAGCTGAAGTGAATTTCAAGCATTTTTAAAGTGGTAAAATATGAAAGGATCGAGAAGTACACGTTATTAAGAATCACATGTAATTACACTACAAGTTCCAAAGATTTGCAGGAAAATATTAACTGGAATTTGTATATCAAATATCTTTGATGTAACATAAGCTCCTTTTTAACCGTTTCTTTTCTTTTGAAAGAATTACCGTTGCTAAAAAGCATTGTCATGCCTTTTGAAAATAATAGCTGGGTTTTTTCTTTGACTGTAGTGGCCATCTGTTCACTGTGAACATATCTCGGCTTTGACAAGCAAGAGTAGGATACTTCTTTTTGTATCCGATGACTCTAATCACAGTTAAGGCTTTCTATAAGTTTCCCATTTCTTCTAATAAATAATATTGTGTGTAGATGATCGTAGATGTATGCTTGCATTTGCTACGAAACACCCTCTTCAACAAATGAATTGGGAAAATTGTTTTTGCAACACATAGCCATCCATAGTCGCGGCAAATAGAAGCATTTTGCTTGACGTACTTTAACGTGTAAATTTGACGTCTTTCTCATTCTGCTTGGCGTACAATTTTCTCGTTAGAGGAGTTAATCTGTATTTTCATGTGCCACGATATTTCCGCTTAGTGAAGTCAGATTAAAAAAAATAGTTTTAGGTATCCGATATACCTGGAACAGTTAGCAATATTACTCACATACATATTTTCCAATTTTTTTTGTTTTTTTTATTTTCAGGGTCCATGCATGTATCTGTCTCCCGCTTCGAAATACCTACTGGTAAAGTACTTTTAACATCGCATAACTACAACCATACAGTAATACACTGACGGAAAAAAATCCCAACACCACGAAAAAATAGTTGTAGAGGAATGAAATGGCGGCAATACATTTGTATAGGTAACACATTTAATCGATTAAGGTTTCAAGATCACAGCTTATTGTAAGCGCGAGAAGAGCCATTTTAAATGTGAAATGTTGGTACATTAATAATCGGTGTAACCGCCAGAATGTTGAATGCAAGCACGCAAACGTTCATGCATTGTGTCGTACAGGTGCTGGATGTCAGTTTGTGGGATGGAGTTCCATGCCTGTTGCACTTGGTCGGTCAATACAGGGACGGTTAATGCTGGTTGGGAGTGACGCTGGAGTTGTCGTCCAATGGTGTCCTAAACGTGCTCTATTGGTGAAAGATCTGGTGATCTAGCAGGCCACGGTAACATGTCGACACTCTGTAGAGCATGTTGGGTTACAACAGCGGTACGCGGGCGAGCGTTATCCTGTTGGAAAACACTCCCTAGAATGCTGTTCATGAATGGCAGCACAACATGTTGAATCACCAGACCGACGTACAACTGTGCCGTCAGGGTGCGTGGAATAACCACGAGGGTGCTCCTGCTGTCATAGGAAATTGCTCCCCAGACCATAACTCCAGGTGTAGGTCCAGTGTGTCTCGGCCACGTACAGGTTGGTTGCAGGCGCTCACCTGGCCTCCTTCTAACCAGCACACGGCCATCACTGGCACCCAAGCAGAACCGGCTTTCATCAGAAAACACAACAGATCTCCACTCCGTCCTCCAATGAGCTCTAGCTTGACACCACTGACGTCGCAAACGGCAGTGGTTTGGAGTAAGTGGAATGCACGCTACAGGGCGTCTGGCTCGGAGCTGTCCTTCAAGTAACCGATTTGTCACAGTTCTTTGTGTCACTGTGGTGGCAACTGCATCTCGAATTGCTGCCGCAGACGCGGTACGATGCGCCACGGCCATACGCCGGACACGGCGGTCTTCCCTCTCAGTAGTGCCACGTGGCCAGCCGGAACCCGGTCTTCTTGAGGCAGTACCTTCCCTTGACCACCGCTGCCAACAATCATGCACAGTGGCTACATTCCTGCCAAGTCGTTCTGCAATATTGCGGAAAGAAAATCCACCTTCTCGTAGCCCTATTGCACGACCTCGTTCAAACTCCGTGAGCTGTTGATAATGGCTTCTTCGTCTTCTTAAAGGCATTCTTGACTAACATCAACACCCTACGTCGAATCTCAACGATAACTAACGCTCACGAACGTTACAGCGCGTATTTACTGCAAACCTGCTTTCATTGTTCCGAGGGGCGCTACTAGCGCCACACGTATGCGCCGAGCGCGAAATTTGCATAGACCTCATCTCACAGATGTACTCTCACCGCCCACCAACTGTCGTTTATCTAACACAACCCTTTCTTGGTGTTGGTATTTTTTTTTTTCCGTCAGTGTATATTTTCAGATTTTTGTACGAGGGTTGATTAGAAAAAAAGGTTACGCGTGCGAGTAGGAGAAAATAAAACTCACAAATAAGTGTTTGGGCGATATGACAAAGGATATGCAGCACTATTTCTCGACGAAATCACCGTGATGATTCAGACATTTGTCGGACCGCACGACCAGCTTGTCCATCCCGGAACAAAAAAAATTCGGGTGTTGTTCACTTGATCGAAAGATCACTTGACCGAAAATCACTTGATCGAAAGGTGCGCTTCACCGAAGGGTCATTTGATCGAAAAGTTAATTTCACCGAAAGGTCCCTTCACCTGAATGTTCATTTTATCGAAAGGTTATTTAATCGAAAGGTTATTTGATCGAAAGGTACGTTTCACCGTAGGATTACTTCACCTAAAAATTCATTTGATCGAAAGATCATTTCACCAAAGGGTTCATCGAAAACTTACGATTTTATTAGAGATTTGTTGAAGTGTGGCGTGGGTTTGAATAACTGACCACCGAAACTTTAGGGGATTGTATGAAAATTACACTTTTGGTTTCTACGGTACCTCTCCGCCGGTAGTTCTTTTGAAATATAACATTAATTATAAGGCCTTGATCTCGGTCTTTTTAAGCAAATTTTAATCCTCCGAGCTCATGTTCATACGGTTTACAAAGCAAATCAAGTCAATGATTGTTCTACTTTTACTCAACCACAAAACAATTTTTTTTTTTGCCCTAGGCCTAGATATCAGCATTTTTAACAAAGTTTAACCATCGGTGCTCATATGCATAAGTGTTATATAAAATTTAAAGGAAAAAATGTTGCATTTTTATTCAAGCCGGAAATGTTATTTTTAAGACCCTAGACCTGGTTTTTTTTTTTTTTTTTTTTTTTGATTGAAGGTTTAACGACCACCGTGAGCAACTCAATGGGCTATAAGCAGTCGCCCGTCCCTAATTTTGGGTCACTGGTTCCAGGGAAGGGAGAGAGCCAGTGCCGTAAGACAAACACAACATCCATGCCTCACCGGGATTCGAACCCGGACCCCTTTCGGACGAATGATCAGAGGCCATCGCTTAGACCACTGCGCCACCGGGGCGGCAGACCTGGTTCAGGGCATTTTTAACAAATTTTAATCCCTCGTATTCATGCATAAGGTTTACATAGCAAGTAAAGTTAATAATGTTGATTTTTTACTCTAACTGAAAATACTTATTCTAAGACCTTGGCCTTTTTAACAAATTTTAACATCCGTGCTCATATTCATACGTTTATATAAAATGTCAAATTAATAAATGTTCCACTCTTACTGAAACACAAAACGTTAAGTTTTAGGCCCTAGGCCCACATATCGGCCTTTTTATCAGATTCTTTTTAGTGCCTTAAAATTACTTCTTTGGGTCAGAGTAAATGTGCAACATTACTCACTCGACTTGTCATATAAACCCTATGAATATGAGAACGGCGCATTTAAATTTGCTTAAAAAGTCCATGGCTGAAGCCCTTTAATTAATATTTTAGGTCTGAGTAAAACTTCAAAATTATTCACTTCATTTCTTATGTAAACTTGAGCACGAATGCCTAAAATTTTTGAAAAGGCCTAAATCGAGACTGGTGGCTTTAAAATTGATCCTTTGTATGTGAGTAAAGGTGCAACATCATTTATTTGACTTAGTGGGTAACCGTTATAATTATGAGAATGGATGATTAAAACAAGCTAAAAAGGCTTAAATCCAGGCCCAGTGCCTAAACGTTTCGGTGGTCCGTCCCTCTTCCGAACTGGCAACACACTTCTACAGATCCTATAATAGAAATCCAAATTTTTCGATAAACTGACTTCTGTGAAATGACCTTTCGGTGAAATGAACTTTTCGATCAAATGACCCTACGGTGAAACGAACTTTTCGATCAAGTAATATTTCGGTGAAATGAACTTTTCGATCAAATGACCCTTCGGTGAAACGAACTTTTCGATCAAGTAATCTTCCGGTGAAATGAACTTTTCGATCAAATGACCCTTCGGTGAAACGAACTTTTCGATCAAGTAATCTTTCGGTAAAATGAACTTTTCGATCAAATTAGCCTTTCGGTGAAACGAACTTTTCGATCAAGTAATCTTCCTGTGAAATGAACTTTTCGATCAAATGACCCTTCGGTGAAACGAACTTTTCGATCAAGTAATCTTTCGGTGAAATGAACTTTTCGATCAAATGACCCTTCGGTGAAACGAACTTTTCGATCAAGTAATCTTGCGGTGAAATGAACTTTTCGATCAAATGAGCCTTCGGTGAAACGAACTTTTCGATCAAGTAATCTTTCGGTGAAATGAACTTTTCGATCAAATGACCCTACGGTGAAACGAACTTTTCGATCAAGTAATCTTGCGATCAAAGGTGAAACGAACTTTTCGATCACTTTTCGATCAAATGCGGTGAAACGAACTTTTCGATCGGTGAAACGAACTTTTCGATCAAGTAATTTTTGATTTCGGTGAAATGAACTTTTCGATCAAATGACCCTACGGTGAAACGAACTTTTCGATCAAGTAATCTTTCGGTGAAATGAACTGTTCGATCAAATGAGCCTTCGGTGAAACGAACTTTTCGATCAAGTAATCTTTCGGTGAAATGAACTGTTCGATCAAGTAATCTTTCGGTGAAATGAACTTTTCGATCAAATTACCTTTCGGTGAAACGAACTTTTCGATCAAGTAATCTTCCTGTGAAATGAACTTTTCGATCAAATGACCCTTCGGTGAAACGAACTTTTCGATCAAGTAATTTTTCGATCAAATGACCTTTCGGTGAAACGAACTTTTCGGTCAAGTAATCTTTCGGTGAAATGAACTTTTCGATCAAATGACCCTTCGGTGAAACGAATTTTTCGGTCAAGTAATCTTTCGGTGAAATGAACTGTTCGATCAAATGAGCCTTCGGTGAAACGAACTTTTCGATCAAGTAATCTTTCGGTGAAATGAACAGTACCGATCAGCGTTGATGGTGCGTCCATGCTCTACGAAAACCACCAAAAGCACACCAGAGGAGTCCCAGAAAACGGATATGATATTTTCAGCAGACGGTGTGACTTTTAACTTCCTCCCGGCGGTGAAGCAGCGTGTTTCCATTGCATGGAAGCTCTCTTGCTGGTAGGAGCGAAGTGATGGAGCCACGTCTCCTACCCAGCTACAATACGGTCAAGAAAACGCTGTCCGTCTTAAGCAAGAACATCAAACATGCCGTCATTCGTGCTGCTTTGTGATTCACCGATAATGAACGGGGCACCCATTTGGCACAACCTTGGAGTACTGTGAAACATCCACCACAAGATGATGAACAACACTATTGCTCAATCCCAGCTTTCACGCAATATGGCGCGTAGTTACCCTTCGGTCGTCTTGAATCATTTCATCCACACGTGCAGTGTTGATTTCTGTCGTCGACGAACTTGGATGTTCACCGTTTGTGCAATGTCGGTTTCCCACATCACCCTGGATTAAAACGAACGGCACCATTTCACCACGTACTGTCGAGACATCACGTTTTCACCATAAACTTCTACAAGCTGCCGATGAATGTCGGCTGCGGCAGCTTGGTTTCTACTCAATCAAGCTGCCGATGAATTTCGGCTTGGCCTATCAGAACCTGATCACTGCTCTCACTTTGACCAGAAACCACGTTTCCAATCGCGCTGCCATTTCGAAGTGTCACTGCGTCTCTCACGCTGGGCACACTAGTTCGAGAGATGGCGCTGGTGCTGCAGCGTGAGATGCCCGGCGCATCTCACGCTGCAGCACCAGCGCCATCTCGCGAACGTACATGTCATTTATGCCACTCGTACGACATGCCGCATTTACTTACGCTTAACCTTTTTTTCTGATTGACCTAAGCATTTAAAATGTCCTTAATTCGTAGTGTATCAAAAAAAATTGTTTATGAGTTAATATTTATTTCATCATCTCATGTTGTGAAAGTATGTATGATGAAGTACGCATTTTGTTCTGATAGTTGTTAACGATAGCTAAGATTACCTGTACATTTTTCTTTTTGACCTTAGCGCTTATGAAAGATGGAAAAGAAAATATTCTTGTACGGGTTAACAAACCCCACCTTATATACATATTTCTTATCTTTCTGTACGAACTCTTGCTAGGTATGTATCCAATTATTATTCGGCACGACATGGCACTCAAAAGCAAAGCAAAAGGAAAAACTTTCGAGAGTGTCTATTTCCGGACATCTATTCCCAAGTAGGGCAGGTATGGCGACCCAGTGTAATCAAATTTACGTCTACTAACAGACAAGATGTAACCGATTGCCAGTGTCTTGCTACCAAATTGTAAACGTTACACCACGAACTGCGACATTTTGCCATCAGCCTTACCTATTCTTTTAAAACACCTTTTTGGAGAAAATTGTTCTCTTTTCTAAACCCGCTCCTTCCATAGCACTTTCTCACAAAATATTTGCCAACTACGCAGTCGAGTCACATTATTGTGACCACCTCCTACTTTTGACGTCAATAGCGCGTAGCCAATTAAAGAAGGCACATGTTGTGAGTTGGCTTGGAGGGTATATAAGGTATGCTGTAGGCAATCTGAAAACATATCACTCGTTGCTGTCGTGGATAAAAGGAGAGATTTATCAGATTTGCAAAATGGGATGATTATCGACTTTCGGGCCAAGGGTAGCAGTATTTCTAAAACAACGCAGTTTGTGAACTGTTGGCATGCTGCTGTCGTTAAAGTGTACCGTGTGATTGGAGAGATGGCACCACTGCGAATAAGCGACGTGGAAACTGCGGAGCACCATGTGTCATTGATGTGAGAGGTAAACGTTGGCTGAGAAGGTGTGGCAGTGGAGCACCTCACTGGCCGAATGAACCAGGGAGGGGCTAACGGAACTGCGTCTAAAAGGACACTTCAATGAACCCTGCTGCGTGTGCAGCTCCGATGCAGACGGGTGGTCACTGCACCTATACTAACAAAAGTGCATCGGTAGAAAATGATAACATTTGCACGGCAGTATCGGAATTGGACTTCCGGTGATTGGCAAAGATTGCCTTCTCTGATGAATCACGTTTTCTGCTTCATCGAACGGATGGACGTTGGCGTAGAAGGCGAGACACATCGCTGAACAAACACTCTTCAACCATTTCTGGAAGAACACAAGCTGGTGGGGGCAGCGTTATGGTCTAGCGAATGTGTTCGTGGCAATCTGTGGGTCCACTCATACTTGTGGAAGACACGAATTCGTTATGAGTCCCTCCTTTCAGACCACATACACCAATTCATGCTGATGGTCTACCCTGGAGCGGATGGGATCTTCCAGTACGACAATGCGACGTGTCACACAGCTGGAAATGTCCGAGAGTGGTTGGAAGAGCACGATGAAGACTTCAATGTACTTTGCTGGACCCCTAATTTCCCAGAATTAAACCCAATTGAGCATCTGTGGGACCACCTTGATCGTGTTGTTCGCTCTACGGATCCTCCACCATGAGCCCTCCAGCAACTGTCAGATGCACTGCAGTCAGCATGGCTCCACATACCTGTGAACACCTTTCATCACCTTATTGAGTCACTCCTAGCCCGTTGAGCTGCTGTTCGAGCTGCACACGGCGGTTACTTTGGATATTAGCTAGTGGTCAAAATAATGTGACCCGACCGTGTATATTCACATGGTAAATAGTAGATATACCAAATCATCGTTTGAAAACAGTTAGTCACAGGCTATTGAAAGGAGAAAACGAAGCTTCCATCGAGTGAGTGAGTGTCGAGAATTTTAGAAATGCGGGTGTCTGACTCCAGATGTTAAATTGCCAGCAAAAGTAGGAAGCTAGGAGATTTAGGCTTGGTATTCCCAATAAGAAAAATTGTAACAGTACTCGCCCAAGTTTTCACTCGATGCCTTAATGAAGGGAAGATCCCTGAGGATTGAAACAACGCTACAATGATCCTACAACATAAAAAAGGTGACATTGAGGATCTCAGAAACTACAGACCTATCAGCCTCCTATCAGTGGTTTATAAAATCTTCACTAACGTTCTTTCACACCGCTTGAAGGTAACACTGGACATGGCTCAACCGAGAGAACAAGCTGGATTCAGGAGTGGCTACAGTACTATAGATCATATCCACACACTGAGACAACTAACTGAAAGAGCGAGGGAATATGAACTTCCATTGTGCATGGCTTTTGTCGATTATGAAAAGGCTTTTGATTCAGTGAAACCATCAGCAGTTAAAATGGCTTTCAAATCCTGCGGTGTTGAAGATGCATACATTGATATTATTAATAACATCTATGAAAATGCAAATGCAAAGATTCAGCTGTTTGAGAATACAGCACACATAAAAATTGGAAAGGGAGTGAGACAAGGTGACACCCTATCTCCCAAGCTCTTTAATGCCACATTGGAAAATGTCTTTCAATCGCTGAACTGGGAAAACATAGGGATAAAGATTAATGGAGATTATCTAACTCACCTTCGTTTTGCTCATGACGTAGTCAATTTTGCAACTACCCCATCAGAGCTGCAGCGTATGATCCAGGAACTTGCTGACAAGAGTAAAGAAGTGGGATTAAAAATGAACTTTCAGAAGACAAAGGTGATGTACAATGCTTTTAGAAGAAATGAAGATTCAACGATTGATGGAGAAAAGCTGGAGATAACATATGCGTACGTTTATCTTGGACAGCAGATATCAAGTGAGGGTCACAATCGGCGTATAAAACTTGCCTGGAGAGCTTTTGGAAGAAACAGCATAATTTTCAAGAGCAATAGGCCATTATGTCTTAAAAGAAAAGTGTTTGATCAATGCGTCCTTCCAGTGCTTACGTATGGTGCAGAGACGTGGACCTTAACTAAAAGAGACATACAAAGGCTGCAGCCAACTCAAAGTAGCATGGAGAGGTGCATGCTTGGTGTAACCAGGAGAGATAAGAAGAGGAACTCGTGGATCATAAAAATGAAAAGAATGGAAGACATCATGATCAGAGTAAAATACCTGAAATGGCAATGTGCTAAACATACTGCCAGAAGGAGAGACCATCGATGGACAGTCGAAATTTTAGATTGGATTCCAAGGGACAGAAAAAAGACCCAGAAGAAGACCACATGGAAGATGGGTGGATGAAATTCGAAAGTATGCGGGAGTGACATGGAGGAGACTGGCACAAGACAGACCGTTGTGGAAGTGGCTTGGAGAGACCTTCGTCCAGTAGTGGATTGATAATGGTTGACAATGATGATGATGATACCCAATAGGAAAGTAACATTGGGGTAGAAAATCAGTAGGAGCAGATGACCTTATTTATGAAGCGGGTCCAATACCCCGGCACCGCTATTAATGTACTCTGTGGGGCATGGCGGATATTTAGTGGTTATGCATATTTGAACAGCCGATATCGAGCCCCCAGCCATATAGTTGGAAGCCGGCTGCTTTAATCACAAGGCCATCCGCGACCCTATGGGGCGTCAGTAACGGTCAGATGTTAGACATCGAATCGTCCACTCCACCATTTGGCGTTCAAAGAGTACTACGAACGCTGGTAAATAATTTCCGCCGTCCCGTTGGCGCAGTGGTCTAAGCGCTGGCTTCTGACCATACGTCTGAGATCGGTTCGGGTTCGAACCCCGGTAAGGCACGGATGTTACGCTTGTCTTACGGCACTGGGTCTCTCCCTTTCCTGGAACCAGTGACCCTAAATTAGGGACGGACGACTACTTATTTTAAGTAGTCGCTATAAATTATAGCTCGTCGAGTTGCTCACGGCGGTCGCTAAACCTTCAATAAAGAAAGATTTCCGATTACCTATGGAGGCGAAATAGGTGCAAGTAAATCGGTGTTTTATAACATTGTTTCACTTTTCCGACTAAAAGACGTTGTTTAGCATAGGAGTTTGAATAAAAATGTAACGTGCTGGAGAAAACATTCAAATGAAAATGACGGCTCGCCTGGAAACATAGTGTTACTCGGAGGTACACGCAGTGATAATGATTTTCTAGGCACGGAATGTACCACCAAAGGAGATCCACCGATGTCTATAGTCCTCAAGCCATAAGAATAAGGAGAGTGTCAAAATGGTTCAAAATTCGGCCACAGCCGTAGTGGTTTGAAGGGTGAGAAACGTTGTGGCAGGATATCTGCATCCAGGGCCGGATTAAGGCCTTGGTGGGCCCCTACGATAAGACATTTGAGTGAGCCCCAAGGCTAAGACATCGGAGTGGACCCCCAAAGAACTTATGACGGAGAATTATTATGAAGTCCGTTAAAACACGAAACTGTAACTACTGAATTATTATTTTATTCGAGGTTTAACGACCACTGTGAGCAACGCAATGGGCTATAAGCAGTCGCCCGTTCCCTAATTTAGGGTCACTGGTTCCAGGGAAGGGAGAGAGCCAATGCCGTATGACAAACACAACATCCATGCCTTACCGGGATTAGAACCCGGACCCCTTTCGGACGAATGATCAGAATCCATCGTTTAGAACACTGCGCCACCAAGGCGGCACTAAATTATCTGCAGAGTTTTCATAATAAGTCACTATACTTTTCATTGTTCTCACAAGAACACGAGTTTTTTTGTTTTTTTTTATTGGAGGTTTAACGCCACCGTGAGGAACTCAATGGCCTATAAGCAGTAGCCCGTCCCTAATTTAGGGTCACTGGTTCCAGGGAAGGGAGAGAGCCAGTGCCGTAGCACAAACACAACATCCACGCCTCACCGGGATTCGAACCCGGACCCCTTTCGGACGAATGGTCAGAGGCCATCGCTTAGACCATATATGTTCTGCTACCGGGACGGCAGAACATGAGTTAAAAGCTTAAGATTCCTAGATTTTGTCTCGGGTTTTCTAATGACGTAGCATTGCATACTTATCTTAATGTATCTTTTTTTTTTTTTTTTTTTTTTTTTTTTTTTTGTTAAGCAATGCGAAGATACAGGGCCCGGTGGCGCAGTGGTCTAAGGCGTTGGCCTCTGATCATTCGTCCGTAAGGGGTCCGGGTTCGAATCCCGTCAGGCATGGGTGTTGTGTTTGTCTTACGGCACTGGCTCCCTCCCTTCCCTGGAACCAGTGACCCTAAATTAGGGACGGGCGACTGCTTATAGCCCATTGAGTTGCTCACGGTGGGCGTTAAACCTCCAATAAAAAAAAAAAGAAGCCACAGGGGGCTTCGACCGTTAACGCTTCCAAGTGCAAATTGAGAAGTGTGTTTGGATGGCAGTCATAGTGAAAAAGCTGAAATTGTTTCACCGACGTCACTGTACACAGCGACATGAAACCTTGACCCTTGGTGAGTCACTGCCTTGAAAACTGTTCGTATTCCAGATTCTATTTCTGACCGAGTGGAAATCATACGAGACAAAAGTAAAAATATTTTATACAAATCTCTCTCTCTCTCTCTCTCTCTGTCTCTGTCTCTATTATTTGCCCAGACAAGCCGCCTGGGCACTTGGTCATGGTGGGCCCAAGTCTATAGCCCCTATAGACCGCCCTCCCTCCCCCTAATCCGGCCCTGTCAGCATCCACAACAACGTGGCGTGTATGGAGGCGCTGGTTGAAGAAGATATACTTGCGTCAGATTGCTGCAAATGTTTCTTTCGATATCGCACACCACGTCGTTCAACCGAATCAACGTGACAACCTCCGAGTGAGACCATGAATACAAGTGGGTCATCAGCTTCACTTTAATCTCTTCTCCAACATGTTGCCTTTTTAAAGGCAAAGTTCTATGCCAAACAATGCCCTCTGGAGAAGAGTATAGTAACATTGAGAGACATCGATATACGAAGTGTTAATCCGCCGCCGAAGATAATCGGAAGTTACATTCTCGTATTAGTCATCCAACATAAATAAGTACTAAATCTGAGACTTTTACACCAAAAGTCTTGCTCATTACGAGTGAGATGTCCTTGGATTCTCTTCCGATTAAGAAAATCTTATTGATTCTGGTGACCTAATGCTGTTTTGCAGACCGTGATTCATGGACATCCTCCGAAACTTGAATGAGTTCTGGAAAGTAACACCCGATGTTTGTAAAAGCATTAATGCTTACGCTATTCATCAAGGTAGTACGGATAGTAATACTACATCCCACCTCTCAAACTGCATGTCATCACTTTAGCTTTACAGTTGGTTATTTATTTGTTCACCAGAATTATCTCCTCACAGGATTCACAAACTTGTAATTAGCTACCGCGTGATGAGTCAAATAACACCTCTTTGATAGAGGGAACAACAATGAATTGGCCCTTTGTGAGGTAGACAACGTTTTCAAATACCAGACCAGAAAAACACTGATCCTCTTTGTGTTCTACATTTCCTTTCTTTCTTCATTTTTCATTTTTTCTACCATTGTTGAAGGCGTCAAATAAGGGAGAGTTAGTTGCCACTTACGCAGCCAACAAGTGGGTACCGATCTGCGTTAATGATAGCTTCTGCGGGCATGACTGTGGTTTCCATTCGGCGGCAACTGCTCAATCAATCTCTGTTTTGAAAGAACAAGATTCTTCCTTGTTTTGTTTTGAGGAGAAAGATACCCATCACGCAGCCAGCGAACTTTTGTTCGTCACGATTTTTGGTGACACGTATTGCTATTAGACTGGAATCGAAAGCTCTGTCTCAAGGGTTGGGGAACAATACATTAAAGTTAAATCGTTCCGAAAGATCACGATCGTCCCCATCCCGAAACGCCCCCTCCGGGAGAGCACATAACTGGCTTTTTTCTTTTTTTTTTTAAAGTTATTAATCGTTATCTATGTACCTGCCGTACTTCTGTCTAGAGTGGCGTAAACAGAGCAAAATGGCGCATCGAACTGCTCATTCATTCATGAGCACTTCCATAATTGGTCTTCTACGTACTTCCTTAAAAATAAAAGTAAAAATCTCGCCTTCCTGTTTTCTTTGTTTCTTTTGGGTTAAACAAGAGGGAGTTACTGAAATGTAGGGTGTACCAGTGTCCTTTTACGCGAAATATTCAAATTTAGGATGGTAATGGAGGAATTACGAGCTCTCTTCCTGATTTTTTCTTTTTAATCGGACCAGTGTATCTCCCCACCCTCAGGCACAAATACGTTTTACATCATCATCTAACAAACAAGAAAAATGGCACAGAACTCTCCGGGGTAATGAACGCTTTCCGACACAAAAGGTCTTTTGAACGCTTTCCGACACAAAAGAAATTCTTCAAGTATGATTGTTAGGAAAGAAAAAAAGTCAAAGAAAAAGAAAATGCGAACGAAAGAATGGGGCTGTTATCTTATTTGCTCCTCAGATTTGCTTCAGAATTTCAAGAATTCTCAAAAGTTTTAATTTCAATGATATTTTCAAACCTATAAACAAAGTAAATTTTTACGGAACAAGAGACTACGACGAAGACATAAATTCCTGGGGAATTAATCAGATCCCTTGTGAACGTCGACTCTCATATGCAGGACAGATCCGCAGGGTTTTAAGTTTCCATGTGAAGAAGCACAAGACTTACGTGCGGAACAGCACGAAAATAACCAAACATTTTTTTTTCTGAAAACTCTTCGCTTATTGATAAACTTGTTTCGATTGTCAAGCTTAATATATTAGAAGCTTTCCGTATAGACCGCAATTCTTCACGGCTTGTCAAAATGGCATCTACTCCATTCCTTTCAAGCGCGTGGAAACGACACACCAAAATTGGTGACATTCATAGCTCTGATGATGTCAGAATGATTCTAATTAGTTCAAGTGTTTTTAAAATGCTTCAGTCTGTTTAACGTATGGCTCAGTTTTCCACGTGCAAATGGAATTCAGTTTGTTCACTTACCACAGAGGCTAATAGGTCAGTCCCACTCTGACAATTGTTGCTGTTCTTCAATTATATTGGTTTACCTTAAATTAAAATGTCTATTGAAGTACTTTGCAAATGATATTCTTCACAGGGAGTAAAATTACAGACTGTTCCTTGTTGATGCAGCACAGTTTGTAAAATTAACGTGTGAAACAGAAGAACAACGAAGTTACGCTTCGTCACAACCTAGTTATCTTCAACCACGTAGTGCAGCACTGGGATTCAGGTAGAATCTCGAGCTAATTTTATATTATTTGAATGTTTACGCTTCATTTGTCCCGATGAAACCGAGCCAAACGCTCAGCGAAACTATAGTAGATGTTAAAATAAAGATTTAATTATGAATAAACGTTGCTATTATATTCTATTTATTAAGAAAAAGCATTCATGCTCCCGACGGAAGAACTACGCAATATTTAAATGGACAATGTCCTCAGTGTTCTTCATACTGGGCGCGAATGGCCTAGTGGTCACTGTTCGTGACTGCCACGGAGAAACCTCAGGTTCGATTCCAGGCAGGTACGAACGCTCGAACCATTAAACATCCGGCGTGCGTCGAATGGCCACGTTAAGCCGTCGGACATGGGGTACCCCCCCCCCCGGTAATAAACAAGGACGGCTTCCTTCCCTTTTGTACCTCGCTTTCGTGTCACTTTCCCATTGTAACCCGAATCTCCTGGCTTCCTATTTCTGAGGGTTGTTTAAGACCTGGGGTCAGACATTCCCTTCCTAAAATCCTCTACATATGATCTCATCTGATCTGCTCTTCATAGTTGACGGTGCCAGTTATAAAATGTTTTTTTCAACCGTTTCTCTAAAATCTTTAAATCATTTGTAAACAGAAATAGTTACTTACTCCCACTAGCGACGGAATTGTACATTACGAAAAAAAGCAAATTGTACCCAAAATGTTACTCAGCAAAAATAATTTTTCGAATCGAAAAACTAGAAGCAGAAATAGAGCTCCCTACCCGCAAAACACATTATTTGAAGAAGAAAATGGACCCAAACCTTTGCTCATAGTTAAGGATGTTTGACCGAAACAGAAATTTTTTATTTGGAATTTTAAAATAGACCATTACCCTTTCAAATAGAAGCCTCTTATCTGCAAAACTGGGTGTTATGAAGAAGCAGGTAGATAGTACGTGTTAAATATTTTTCCTAGCGGGGGGTTATGAGGTGGAAAAATAATTTTTCAAACATGAATTTTATAAGCAGAGTTAGCATGCAAAAAATTATACATATGCATCCCTAGCGGGAAAACTGGGCATTATTTAAAGTGGATAATGTTCATGATCTTTGCCGTAGTGAACGGTATGCAGTACAAATTAAATTTTTTCAATCGGATTTTTTGAAGAGAGATACAGTTGCAAATTGAAATACACACTTACGCCATCTATGGGTACAACTGTAGCGCTATGTGTGAAAAATTCAAAAAATTATGTGAAGTGTTCTATGTAGTGAATGGTATCCGATACATGAAAAGATCTCATTGAACTGAAAAGTGGACATCTCTTCTACTATCGTGGGACAGATACTGGCAGAACTAGTGGTGTTGGATTTATAATAAACAAGAAACTGAAGGATAAAGTTGTAGAAGTTGAAAGTTCCTCTGACAGAGCTGCACGACTCGTTATCCAACTCTCGAGAAGATACCAGGCTCAGATCATTCAAACTTATGCACCCACCACAAGTCATGCTGAAGAAGAAATTGAAGAATTTTATGAGGAAATTCGTCATTTAAATAATAAAGGTAAGCAGCACTTGAAGATAATTATGGGAGATTTCAATGCAAAAATAGGGCAACGGCAACAGAATGAAACTTCAGTAGGTAAATTCTGTCACGGCAACAGAAACCAGCGTGGAAATACTCTCGTAGAGTTTGCACAGGCAGAAGGGTTTTTCATCTTGAACTCCTTTTTCAAGAAAAAGCCACACAGGAAATGGACATGGAGACATCCAAATGGGACGACAAGTGAAATTGATTTTATTATGTGTAACAAAACATTCGTCATAGAAGACTGTAGTGTGCTAAACAAGTTCAACACAGGCAGTGACCATAGATTGGTGAGATGTAAGATGCACCTCAACACTAAACTTGAACGTAGCAAGCTCATAAGACAAACAAAATGTATTGACATAACCAACCTTAAAAAACACCATAATACCTTCAAATTGGAACTGAAGAACAGATTCTCTGCTTTAGAAGGCCTAACATCGGAAGAAGTGGATATTTCTGAAGTTAACAGAAAAGTAACCAAAGCTCTTATGGAAACAGCAACAAAATCAGCTGGGTCTAAGAACAAATTGCATGTGAACAAATTATCAGGAAAAACCAAAATGTTGATGCAAAAAAGAAGAGTGATGAGGACAACTAAAGAAGATGTGACTTCCAAAGTGGAATATATAGAGCTATGCAAGACAGTACGAAAAAGTATCACTGAAGACGTAAGGAAATTCAACTGTGAACTAGTAAGGAAAGCAATTGAAAACAACCAAAGCCTAAAGATAGCAAAGGGACATCTCAGTAAGGAAAAAAACAGATTATGGCACTGAGAAAAGAAGATGGTTCTGTAACAAGAAATAGAGGCGAAATTTTGCCAAGAGTGAAAGATTTCTACTCCAAATTATATGAAAGGGATGATACATGTACTCCAGACATCATGAAAGGTACCAGTACCAGAGTTCTTCCAGTCCTTCCAGCAGAAGTTGCACATGCAATCAAGAACATGAAGCGGGGAAAAGCTCCAGGAGCAGATGGAATTACTGTAGACATCATACAAGAAGCAAGTGGAGAAATCGAAACAGTACTCGCCCAAATTTTCACTCGATGCCTTAATGAAGGGAAAATTCCTGAGGATTGGAACAACGCTACAATGATCTTGCTACATAAAAAAGGTGACATTGAGGATCTCAAGAACTACAGACCTATCAGCCTCCTATCAGTGGTTTATAAAATCTTCACTAAAGTTCTTTCACACCGCTTGAAGGTGACACTGGACATGGCTCAACCGAGAGAACAAGCTGGATTCAAGAGTGGCTACAGCACAATAGATCATATCCACGTACTGAGAGAACTAATTGAAAGAGCGAGGGAATATGAACTTCCATTGTGCATGGCTTTTATCGATTATGAAAAAGCCTTTAATTCGGTGAAACCATCAGCAGTTGCAATGGCTCTGAAATCCTGTGGTATTGAAGATGCATACATTAATATTATTAATAACATCTATGAAAATGCAAGTGCAAAGATTCGGCTGTTTGAAAATACAACACACATAAAAATTGGAAAAGGAGTGAGACTAGGTGACACCATATCTCCGAAGCTCTTTAATGCCACATTGGAAAATGTCTTTCAATCACTGAACT
Organism: Macrothele yani; assembly: GCA_039090855.1. Lineage (NCBI taxonomy): Eukaryota > Metazoa > Arthropoda > Arachnida > Araneae > Macrothelidae > Macrothele > Macrothele yani. The sequence goes on along the minus strand of CM077013.1, from coordinate 111,890,999 downwards.
GGGAAAACAAAGGAATAAAGATTAATGGAGATTATCTAACCCACCTTCGTTTTGCTGATGACATAGTCATTTTTGCAACTACCCCATCAGAGCTACAGAGTACGATCCAGGAACTTGCTGACAAGAGTAAAGAAGTGGGATTAAAAATGAACTTTCAGAAGACAAAAGTGATGTACAATGCTTTTACAAGAAATGAAGATTTATCGATTGATGGAGAAAAGCTGGAGATAACAGACACGTACGTTTATCTTGGACAGCAGATATCAAGTGAGGGTCACATTGGTGAAGAAATTAATCGGCGTACAAAACTTGCCTGGAGAGTTTTTGGAAGAAACAGCATAATTTTCAAGAGCAATATGCCATTATGTCTTAAAAGAAAAGTGTTTGATCAATGCATCCTTCCAGTGCTTACGTATGGTACAGAGACGTGGACCTTAGCTAAAAGAGACATACAAAGGCTGCAGACAACTCAAAGCAGCATGGAGAGGTGCATGCTTGGTGTAACCAGGAGAGATAAGAAGAGGAACTCGTGGATCCGAAAAATGACAAGAGTGTAGGACATCATGATCAGAGTTAAATACCTGAAATGGCAATGGGCTGGACATACTGCCAGAAGAACAGACCATCGATGGACAGCCGAAATTTTAGATTGGATTCCAAGGGACAGGAAAAGACCCAGAAGAAGACCACATGGAAGATGGGTGGATGAAATTCGAAAGTATGCGGGAGTGACATGGAAGAGACTGGCACAAGACAGACCGTTGTGGAGGAAACTTGGGGAGACCTTCGTCCAGCAGTGGATTGATAATGGTTGACAATGATGATGATGATGACATAATATTTACCCTTGATACCATGTGGCGTGTTTATTAGGAATGCAGAGATTTTACGAACACATTGCTGAGATGTTCTACTTAAGTTGGTGTCGAAAGTAACCGTAACCTTATCTCACAGGGTATGTTTACCTTTACAGCGTTGGGCATACGAGGGTAGCATGGGTTATGTTTGTCTTAGAGTTATGTATGCCTGTGCCTTTTTTATTTTTTACTTTTGTGCGCTTAGTCCATTAACAAGACAAGGTAAGAAATTTTTGTGTATTTGAAATATTTCTGTGGTGTTTTGTTCAATTATACTTTTATTGCTGTGTTACTTTAGGCATTCGGGTAGGAAAGACAGATAACCAATACATTTTGCAAGTCTAAATTCGGTTGCAACCACATTTTGTTTTAAATTAGGTGTTAAGTAATCTCATGAAACCCGAACCTGACTGGCTCCGAGCTCCCGGATGTCTTTCCCTGAAGATTGGTTCGGGAGTTCGGAACCATTTGATATTTTATTTAGGCTTTTTCCTTTTATTAATTGTATCTTTCTGTATTCTTGCTGTGTGTTTCTTAAGTATCGTTTATCGTGTTTCTTTTTCTTTGGCTTTGAGTTCATTTGCTGTAATGTGCATGTTTGAGAGGTTTTGCTAGTGGTTATTTATACTGTATATTTATATATGTATACGTATATGTAGCACCTCTGTACTTCACGCAAGCTAAAAATGCTTCTCTCAATTTAGTTTATCGGGAAAAGTTCTTAAAAGTTAAAACAATTTTGAGAATACCTCACTGTTAACATTTTTAAGCCTAAGGAACTTTGAAGTTTTAAAGGACTAACAGTATAAAAACAGCTGAGAGTATAGAAGTCTTTACTTGGCCCAAACGCAGAAACTCGGCATCACCGCAAATTATATAACATCTGTGCGATTTTAAGGAACTTGCAATGCATTTCGGTAACATTTCGTACCATTCGCAAGCTGTTATGCGAAAGTTTCGTCGATGGACTGGGTATATATACCTGGAAACCGCCAATCAGCGGCTATCATGCTACTGTCTACGTCATTCACTGGAACACATGCTACACTTCTGCAGTCAAGAATTCCGTTGTCGACCTGCTGTAAGCCGACATGCAATCCTGTATCTTGGTTATCAAACAATGGTTTGCTTCTGCCACATCTACACTGGCGGAAAGTGAAAAAAGAACACCAAGAAGGAGACGTCTGATACCAACTAAATTTATACAGCATCATAACGGAATACAGAGGATAACGCGATCAAAACATTATGGCAAAATTCAGCTGTATTTGCTGGTAAACTGAAAAATAACATTTCCATGTAACATGGCTAGTACGAGGTTGAACCGCCATGAACTGCGTCACACTGTGCAATTCTGGCATGGAGTCTGTCGTACAGATGTTGGATGTAAGTTTGGGGTATTGAGTTCCAAGCATCCTCAACCTGGACGCGTAAATCGAGGATGGTCGTGGCTGGCCGTGGAGACCGGATAAGTCGTTGTCCCATAAAATCCCACACGTGCTCAATGGGGGAGAAATCCGGTGAACGTGCAGGCCATGGAAGTTGTCTCACACCCTGAAGTGCATGTTGCGTTGCACGTGCCGTGTGTGGGCGTGCGTTATCTTGCTGGAAAATACCACGATGGACCGACCTTACAAATGGCACGACAACGGGCTGAATGATGTTGTTGATGTAGGAGGCGCTGTTTAACGTACCTGGTACAAACACTAGTTGTGTACGGGAGTGATAGCTAATCACTCCCCACACCAGGAGACCAGGTGTACGCCCTGTGTGTCGCTGGCGGATGCAAGAAGGGTGGAGACGCTTCCCTGTGCATCTGCGAACACGCATACGGCCATCGGAGGCTCCCTAGCAGAATCTGCTTTCATCGCTGAACACGACAGATCGCCATTGCGTTCTCCAGTGCAGACGTTGGCGACACCACTGCAGCCGTTCCTGACGGTGGGCTGGAGTCAGAGGTATACGTGCACATAGTCCTGCATCCAGTAGACGGTTGCGGATTGTTCGCACTGTCACCTCAGGTGCAACGGCAGCTCGGATTTGCGTCGCAGTGGATGTTCTGCTTGACAACGCTGCTCTTCTTATGCGTTGATCGGTCCGCTCATCAGTCCGTCTGTGACTCCCGGTTCCACGTCTTCTCATGTGGGAATGTTCCTCGGACCATCTACGCCACCATCGTACCACCACCGATACTTCCCGTCCAATTCGCTCCGCAATACGACGATACGACCGCCCGGCCTCGCGGAGTCTGACTAGACGATCTCGCTCAAAGTCCGATAACTGCTGAAATCGTACACGTCTTCCATGTCCAGGAAAGTAAGGATTATATTGCACACCAGACAACTCATCTGGCCGAAATCAGTGGAGATAAGCAAATTCGGGAAGTCGATGAATAATTGGAGGCAGACTTGGTAGGTGGCCTGTGGTGGTGCGATCATAATGTTAACCTACCGAATACTGAACTTACTTTAGGATCAAAAATGGTTTTTTTTGGGGATTATTAAATACTCGTAAGTATAGGAATTGAAGTTTTTGCTGACGAATTTTGGATGGAGTAAAATCAATAAGAAGTAAAATCTTATAAATTTGAATGCATGAATCAATCTCGTTATTGTCCTGTAGTGGTCACTAAAGTTGTGGCAACCAATCAGTATCACCTAAACGCGCCACTGTACTCCGCTCGTATTCAAAGTCAACCTGTCCAAAGTGGTATTCGTATAGCAAAAATATCACCCCCCCGATTTAGCCCCTTCCACCGATGTACCGCAAAAGGAACCATAGAAAACATCGTTCACTCACTGGACGAATTACCTAAAATCATATGTTGGAGTACAAGGATCTATTTCGAGAATGACTAGAGTGTCTGTTGACCGTTCTCAGCAGGTTCCGTTGTTCGGAGGTTATCGTCAATGTTAATACTACCAGTATTCCTTTCAAGCATACATTCGGGGTGGGGAGGGGGGGTCGCCCTTCCGAAAACGACCATTACCCCCTACCCCCAGACATTTTATGTCACCGAAATGTTAATAAATTCAGGTTATAACGAAAAAGAAAGTTTCGTTTCTTTTGATGCTACAAATATTTCTCCAATTACAATTTTTTAATAGTTATTCAAGTATTTTAAGTTTATAAAAAATGCATTAAGATGCATGCCGTTATTTAAAATATAATAAGTAGACTAGTCTTACTTCATAGTCGGGAACAGAGATGGAAACGGGTCACGGGTCAACGGGTCCACAATTTCTTGCGGGTCCAACGAGTCGGATCAAAGTGTCCCTGACCCGATTTTATTCCCGTTTAATTTTTAAAAGGAGAAAAATATATTCCAAAGAAAAATGCGCTGTGTGGACTTCTGTAGTCAATACTGGTGCCCACGGAGTGAATAATGATTTGCCATGCAAAAATATTGTCGTCTCTTTCTTAAAGCAACGAAGATTTCCACCGACCGACGTCAAACACACGGACACCATATCGTAAAAAGATACTTCCTTCGCGTTCTTTTACAGTGCGATTGTCCAGGACAAGTTACAGGCAAACGCCATTCGCCTGCTTTTCAACTGATTCACTCTCTCTGTGCGAAGTTCACTGTATGACTAAGAGTTACTTTTTACATTGAGCATTCGGAGGTTTTCGATTGAGGTGCTCACATCCCGTTCTCATGACATGTCGTGTCGAAATTAACTCCTTATTTGTTAATATGGATGGATTTAATATTAAAGAGGTTGAGAAAGGCGTCGAGGCCAACAAATACGTGCTTGTTGAAAACTACAAGGGGAAGAGTGAATGCTGGAAATTGTTTCGTCTCATTAAGGAAAAGGTGAATAATTCTGTGTTGTTTGGTCTTGCTTGTTGTTCAAAATTTGGAAAGTGTATAATTACGAAGAAAGATGCCAACGGTGTAATAAAAGATTATGGAACCTAAAATCTAACGGACCATATGAAAGTATGCGCACCTCCATCAAAGCGTGGAAAGAGTGAACAATCTAAATACATTTAAAAAAATGCATTTGTGACACAATCGTAAATAATGATTCCCATTTGTAATATCGTCAAGGATGTAGTCAGCCATTACTTCCGGATTACGCAAAATAGTGGCACTAAAATTTAGCAAATAATCAAATTTTAATATTAAAGGATTTCAGTTATTAAATATCAGAAATTGTTAGAATGAATATATATATATTACTTTATATGTATATATATATCATCATCATCATCATTGTCAACCATTATCAATCCACTGCTGGACGAAGGTGCCCCAAGTTTCCTCACAACGGTCTGTCTTGTGCCAGTCTCCTCCTGTCCTCCCGCATATTTGAATTTCATCCACCCATCTCCCATGTAGTCTTTTTCTAGGTCTTTCTTGTCCCTTGAGATCCAATCTAAAATTTCGGCTGTCCATCTATGGTCTGTCCTTCTGGCAGTATGTCCAGCCCATTGCCATTTCAGGTTAACTCTGATCATGATGTCTACCACTCTCGTCATTTTCAGATCCACAGTTCCTCTTCTTATCTCTCCTGGTTATACCAACGCCACCTCTCCATGCCGCACCTGGTTAATGCCCGGCCTTGTCTCTTGAATTTAAGGGGTCCACGTCTCTGTACCATACGTAAGTACTGGAAAGGATGCATTGATCAAACACTTTTCTTTTAAGACATAATGGCATATTGCTCTTGAAAATTATGCTGTTTCTTCTAAACTCTCCAAACAAGTTTTGTACCGATTAATTTCTTCATCAATGTGACCCTCACTTGATATCTATATCCAAGATAAACATACGTATCTGTTATCTCCAGTTTTTCTCCATCAATCGATAAATCTTCATTTCTTGTAAAGCATTGAACATCGCACCGTCTTCTAAGTTCATTTTAATCCTTCTTTACTCTTGTCAGCAAGTTCCTGGATCATACTCTGCAGCTCTGATGGGGTAGTTGCAAAAAGTGACTACGTCATCGGCAAAGCAGTGGGTTAGATAATCTCCATTAATCTTATCCCTTTGTTTTCCCAGTTCAGTGATTGAAAGACATTTTCCAATGTGGCATTAGAGAGAGCTTCAGGCTATGGTGTCACTGGTCTCCCATCCCTTTCAGGTGTTTTGTCATGTTTGTATTGCAAACAACCCGAATCTTTGCACTTGCATTTTTCGTAGATGTTATTAATAATATTAATGTATGCATTTTCAATACCGCAAGGATTTTGAAACCATTGTAACTGCTGATGGTTTCACCGAATCAAAGGCTTTTTCATAATCGATAAAAGCCATGCACAATGGAAGTTCATATTCCCTCGCTCTTTCAATTATTAGTTCTCCAGTACGTGGATATGATCTATTGTGCTGTAACCACTCCTGAATCCAGCTTGTTCTCTCCGGTTGAGCCATGTCAGTGTTACCTTCAGGCGTTGAAGAACTTTAGTGAAGATTTTATAAACCACTGATAAGGCTGATAGGTGTGGTTCCTGAGATCCTCAATGTCACCTTTTTTATGTAACGAGATCATTGTATGCTCGTGCTCAGGAATCTTCCCTTCATTAAGGCATTGAGTGAAAATTTGGGCGAGTACTGTTTCAATTCTCCATAGCCATGTGTAGATGTCTATAGTAATTATCTTCTCCTGGCTTTCCCCCGCTTCGCTGTTCTTGATCGCATGAGATACTTCTGCTGGGAGGACTGGAAGAACTCTGGTACCTTTCCTTTGATGTCTGGAGAACATGTATCATCCCTTTCATATAATTTGGAGTAGAAATCTTTCACTCTTGTCAAAGTCTCCGCTCTATTTCTTGTTATAGAACCATCTTCTTTTCTCAGAGCCATAATCTGTTTTCTTTCCTTACTGAGATGTCCCTTTGCTATCTTAAGGCTTTTGGTTGTTTTCAATTTGCTTTCCTCACTAGCTCTGATTGAATTTTCCTTACGTCTTCAGTGATACTTTTTCGTGTTGTCTTACATAGCTCTATATCATTCCACTTTGGAAGTCATCTTCTTTAGTTGTCCTCATCTCTCTTCTTTTTTGCATCAACATTTTTGGTTTTTCTGATAATTTGTTCACATGCAACTTGTTCTTAGACCCAGCTAATTTTGTTGCTGTTTCCATTAGAGCTTTGGTTACTTTTCTATTTAACTTCCATCTCCCTTCTTCGATGTTAGGCCTTCTAAAAACAAGAGAATCTGTTCTTCAGTTCCAACTTGAAAAGTATTATCCATTGTTTTTTTAAGGTTGGATTTATGTCAATACATTTTTGTTTGTCTTATGAGCTTGCCACGTTCCAGTTTGGTGTTGAGTTGCATCCCATCTCCACCAATCTATGGTCACTACCTGTATTGAACTTATTCCTTTTAGTCTTCGATGACGAATTTTTTATTTTTATAATAAAATCAATTTCACTTGTCATTAGTGGATGTCTCCATGTCCATTTCCTGTGTGTGCTTTTTCTTGAAGAATTCAAGATAGAAAATCCTTCTGCCTCTGCAAACTCAACGAGTATTTCCACGCTGGTTTCTGTTGCCGTGATAAGATTTACCCCTCTGAAGTTTTCGTTCTATTTTGCCCGTTGCCCTATTTTTGCATTGAAATCTCCCTAGTATCTTCAAGTGCCATGCATTATTGTTAGATGACAGTTTCCTCATAAAATTGCTAATTTCTTCTTCAGGATGGCTTGTGGTGGGTGCATAAGTTTGAATAATCTGAGCCCTGGTATCTTCTCGATGGTTGGATAACAAGTCGTACGGCTCTGTCAGGAACTTTCAACTACCACTTTATCCTTCATGGTTTCATTTATTATAAATCCAACACCACAATTCTGCCGTCGCCACGATAATAGAAGAGATGTCCACTTTTAAGTTATTGGAATCTTCTCCTTTTCTCCTTACCTCACTTAGCCCGACGATGTCCCATGATCCTTTGTAGTTCCTCTTCAATTCAAAGAAGCCTTGAATCAGAAGATAGGGAGCGTCCGTTATAGGTAGCCGGGGGTCAGCATCAAATGGCAGCCTAGTCCGGTCCTCCAGGGATTCTGCCCTCTGCCTTCATATCGCACTGGCCGCTGCGCCCGGCCGGAGTACATTCAACTGCCGGAAGACAGAGGCCGTTGGTGTAGAGTCATTTTGGAAATGTTTGGCCATAACTCACCACGCTGGCCGGCCAGTTGGTGAGTGTGGGATAACATTCCTCCTGATCCGATGGTATAATTCCCTTCTTGCTATGGCAGTCGTCAGAGCACTGGTGGGAACAGGATGCACCACGAGAAACGAAGGTTGACGACTGTCAAGGAAGAAGGCTGTGATATTGCATCACCTGACGCGCTAGCCAATATATATATATATATATATATATTCTATAAAGATACCTAAACAAAAATACATGCTCTGTTTGACTCACACCTAGTACAACATAGAAAAGGTTATGTATCTACCTGTGTGAGTAAAAGGAGAAAAGATAAAAAAATAGAATAAAACAACTGAATGTAGAGGGTGTCGAAAATACTGAGCCTTGGCTTTATCAGGACCAGCAAAAATTCTGCATTTCTCCCACTTCTACAAAGACCTAGTTGAAATATAGTTTGCAAAGGCCATAGATGCAAGTAACATTCTTACCTAAAATAGTTTAAAAAATATATATATAAGTCATGTCATTGAATACTTACTATTTATAGGGTCTAAGAATTTCAAGAATTTGCAGCAACAATTTGGATTTTAATTACCACATTAATATACTGTTAAGTTTTCTAGAGCAGAAATTCCTTCTTCTTTCATCAAAAAGAACTTTAAGAAAAGTATTCTGAATAATAGAGTAAGGTTATTAGATCTGCTTCAATTTTCTACAGTTAATAATATGATTCTGACCAGCGAAGTATTAAGTAAGGAAGTTGGCTAGAGGATGCCTATTAACTACTAAGGAACCTTAATGCTATGGATATGACGGTCCTATTAAAACAAAAATTAAATAATATAAACAAAATCACAAAAAAAGCTTAAAATCTGTTTATAAAGAAAATAAAAACAAATAAAAAGAAAACTAGTTATTCATCACTAGGATAGCTATACTAAAAATAGTAAAACCAACATTAAAATTAATAAGATTCTGATTAATCTATAGAAGCTCACTAAGGTGATTTAATACATGCAAAGATTATTAAATAAACTGCTCGTGTATTTTATAATATTTCTCATGTATTCTGGGATAATTCTGCTCATTCTGATCATACAGATCCACAGTCTTAAGTTTATATATTTTTTTCTCTGGTTAAAATCTCCTTGCGTTGGTTTCTTGCCACCCATGGGGGGGCCATCAGCCCCACCCTCCTGCCCCAGCGTCTAAGGAGTGGCCAGAAGGTCAGCCCATGTTTCTTTCCTCTTGTGAGAGAAAAGTTTTGTCTGCACAAGGTAGCTCTCTTCTTGATACACCGTTCTAGGTTACATAGTTCAATGTTTGTGCTATCTGCTTTTCTCATCGTTTTAAGCTTTAGCTTTTAAGCATTGGTTTGTCTGTTAACATTTATGCAGGTTTTATTCTTTTCTTTCTAGCTTTAGGCATCTTTGGGGTACCTAAGAGACAGAAAGTGGCTAAACTTGTTCACCTATGCGCTGTCTGTGCACTTCATTTTTTCAAAGTAGTAAAGTTCTTAATAACTAATTAATTATGCACTTAAAGCACAAATACTTTGTACATATTGCAACTAACTGTTCAAGGTATATGCTTTCACAAAGTTTTCTTTAATTCATTAATATCTTTAACTTATTCTCGTTTTCGTGCTGTCATAAGTTGTAGAGTAGGGGTTTTAGACTCAGTTTTCTAACTCATAATCTGTCATTACAAGTCTTTGTTTCTTTTATGTACAATGTAAATTTTAGTTTCTTTGCATTGTTTTTACAAAGTTTAAGTCTCTCTCAAACGAACTTGGGAGTTAAGTTATCAGCTGAAAATCATTTCTATTATTTATTATGTCACTCTCATAGCTTGAGTTCTCTTTAATCTTCTTCTCTCTGTTTAATGGTAACAGATGACATAGGTCAGGCATGAGGATTAATGGATGCAAGCAGGAAATTGTTAACTAGTGCTGGAGGTCATGCTACTCTACGGAGGACATGACTTATATATATTTTTTTAAACTAAGATTTGGGAATGTTACTTGCATCTATATTTGCAGAAACCCATTTCCAACTAGGTCTTTGTAGAAGTGAGAAAATGCAGAGTTTTTGCTGGTCCTTGATAAAGCCAAAATAAGTATTCTCGAGCACCTTCTACATTCAGTTGTTTTATTTTATTTTTATCTTTTCTCCTTTTACTCACACAGGTAGATACATAACCTTTTCTATGTTGTACTAGGTGTGAGTCAAGTATTTTTTGCTTAGGTATCTTCTTTATAGAATGTGAATTCTGATTTCAAAACTGCTGCGTTGCGCGTTTTGATTTTCAGAGTTATTTTTGCACCCTTCGTGTTAAATTCTAAAATTTTTTCCTTAGTCTTCAGTTTTGCTCTTAAGTATATATATATATATATATATACTACGCTGAGTAGCCATTTTATTATGACCACCTGACAGTTTTAAGCAAATGAGCTATGGCTGCACGCTGTTGCCACCAGAGGGCGAGGCTAGTATAAAAAGGGAAAGCTTAGTGCTTGCGACAGTAGTAGAAGTGATGTTTAGGTGACGAGATGGGTAAAAAATGCGATATGACGGACTTTCGACGTGGGATGATTGTAGGAGTTCGGAGCCATGGAGCGAGTATCGCCTAACCTGTTACATTCGTGAAATGTTCCAGAGCAGCTGTTGTTAAAGTGTTTAAAGACTGGACTGTCAGCCAAAAAATTGGGTCTCTACGTTCAACGTGTGGTCGTCATCGACTAGTGACTGCTCGGGCGGAACAGAAAGTGTCCAGACTGGTAACAGACAACAGAAGGACAACAGTGCAGCAAATTTCAGACCATCTTAATCAAGGATCCCCTCAAATGATCTCTGCACGCACTGTTCACCGTATTCTGCATCGGATGGGATATGGCAGCCGTAGGCCTGTTCGAACACCTTTGCTATCTGCATTTAACAAGAGAAAACGTCTCCACTTCGCACAGGAGCACAAGGATTGGACAGTCGATAATTGGAAATAAATTATGTGGTCCGATGAATCATGTTTTCAGTTGCACCATGCCGATGGCCGAGTGAGAATTTGGCGGAAAACAGCACGAAAGCATGGACCCCAAATGCATTGCTACAAACCTTCAAGCTGGTGGAGACAGCTTGAAGGTTTGTCTTGCATGCTTTGGGCCCTTTAATTCGTGTTGATCAGCGTCTGACTGGCACATCATATCTAAACATCGTTGCGGACCAAGTGCATCCTGTCATGTGGATGGTTTATCCCAATGGCGATGGCCACTTTCAACTTTCAACAAGATAATGCGTCCTGCCATAGTGCTCGTATTATACAGGATTGGTTTGAGGAACATGCCGGTAATTTTAATTTGGTTAGGTGGCCCCCAGAATCTCCAGATCTCAACCCCATTGAGAATTTGTGGGATGAAGTTGAACGAGCCATCAGACAGCTGGATCCACAACCCTGCAATCTCACACTCCTGGAAAGTGCTATTCATCAAGCATGGTCTCAGATTCCACAAACCACCTATCAACATCTCGTGGAGTCCATGCCACGAAGAATCGACGCAGTATTAAAGGCAAAAGTAGCCCAATGAAGTACTGAGGGGGTGGTCATAATAAAGTGGCCACTTAAGGGTATATATAAATTGAGTTTCGAATTATAGTTTAAAGCAGATTTGTCTGTGTCAGTTACGAGTCCAGAACGGATCGGGTCGGGTGTAGTTATGGGACGCCCGGGTCCGAAATTTTTGCCCGTTTTCAACTCTAGTCAGGGAATAACGATTTATGATCAGGAATGTGTTGAATGCATTTTAATGGATAAGAATTTCAAGCGTGCTGAAAACAGCACCCACACCCCCAATCCGAGGTAACAAACGAGGTGCTCTCATCCAATAGCATGCTGCCCCTATTAACCAGGATGTTCACCTCACCTCAGGGAGACAGAAGGTATCAGTAAGTTACATATCACAAAGCAGACCCAAGGACGTTGTTTCCCACTGATTGGTGTGAAGACCTGAGTTTGAAATAGTCGGCTGGAGTCAGGACGACAAACAACTTATGTTTCTTTATCGTTATTACTCCGGAAAGATTCCATATTTTGACTACTGGTCGAAATAAAGCCGGTGATTTTATAGTGAGCAACGATGTCTACCAAATATTCATCTTACACGAATATCTGCGATCGTTCGAAGTTTTTATATGATGCACACATACGTAGTACGATCAAAAAGTTCCGAGACTAGGTACGTAGCGCTCCAACAGATGGAAGTACGCGGATGTGGGAGCAGCGATCGAGGGCAGTGACCTTCATGAGTCATTGTGCCGAGTGGCGTCGTTCTTTGAACATCGGGAGCTGTGCTACAGGATATTTGGTGACAACGTGCAGAACACAGCTGCGATTTCGTTATGGAATGCAACCTAGAGCAGCGAGCGAACATCAAATTCTGCGTCAAACTCGACAAATCGGGAACTGAGGCGCATGAAATTTTGCGGCAGCCGGTAATGAAGCAATAAATCGTGCGAGGTGCTTTGGGTGGCACTCGTGCTTCAAGAGCGACAGAACGGCACTGGAAGATGACGAGAGGTTAGGGCGACCGTCCACGAGCAAAACCCCCGAAAATGTGGACATTCGTGGGTTTGTGCACCCTGAATTCGTCCCTCAGGGCCAGACCGTCACCGCCCTTTTTTACTGCGATGTTCTACGGCGTCTTAGGGAGGACATTTGCCGCAAACGACCTGAAATGGGGCGCAGGGGCGATATTCTTCTCCATCACGACAATGCAGCAGCTCACAGAGCGTTAGCAACACGCCAGTTTTGCACCCGCAACAGCATGACTACCCTTGCTCACCCGTCTTACTCGCCGGATTTGGCACCCTGCGACTTCTTTCAGTTCCCGAAGATGAAGCTCAAAGGTCGACGTTTTGAAACCGCGGACGTGATCCAGCACGAATAGCAGACGGTGTTTGACACAATTAGCGAACAGGACTTCCACAGGGAGCGTTCCAACAGTGGTAAAAAACTGGCAGCGGTGCATCGCTGCCCAAGCCATCGAGCATGTCTGGGACAGTCCTAAAGGCCGCCCCGGTGGCGCAGTGGTCTAATGGGATTGCCTATGATCATTCGTCCGAAAGGGGTCCGGGTTCGAATCCCGGTCAGGCATGGATGTTGTGTTTGTCTTACGGCACTGGCTCTCTCCCTTCCCTGGAACCAGTGACCCTAAATTAGAGACGGGCGACTGCTTATAGCCCATTGAGTTGCTCACGGTGGTCGTTAAACCTCCAATCAAAAAAAAAAAAAGAAAAAAAAAAGCAGTCCTAAAGCGAATGTGTGCTGTGGCTTAATGGCTGATCACGTGTGATCGGAACTTCCTTTTTCAGAATCCACAGTCACATTTTTTAGACATTTTTTGGACATGATTCAAATGTTTGCTGTCCTCCAAATTTCTTTGGGGAAAATTAGTTTCCTATACTTTTATTTGGCAACAAGATGGTGAACCGCCACACTGGGGTAAGGTTGTGCGCTTTTTTTTTTAAATAAGGAATTTCCAATCAGGTAGATTGAACGAGATGAACCCATTCCATGGCCTCGCCTCCCTCCAGATATCACGCCTCAAGGCCTCTTCTCCGTAAGGGGTCCGGGTTCGAATCCCGGTCAGGCATGGATGTTGTGTTTGTCTTACGGCACTGGTTCTCTCCCTTCCCTGGAACCAGTGACCCTAAATTAGGGACGGGCGACTGCTTATAGCCCATTGAGTTGCTCACGGTGGTCGTTAAACCTCCAATCAAAAAAAAAAGAAAAAAAAAGGCCTCTTCTTGTGGGGATATGTGAAAGATAAAGTTCATTCACCCAAAGTGCAGTGTTGAACAGAAAACTTCCATAGTTGCTACAATTGCATCTGTTACGGAATCCACTATGGCATGTACATGGGCAGTGATTGAATATCGGCTTGACGTACTCCGTGCAGCAAAAGGAGCACATACTAAAGTTTATTAATTCTACAAAAAACAACGTTTTGAAGTAAGTTTACAAGATCTGAAAAATTCAGTTCCTATCCCGAAAAAAATTTTTTTAATAAATTTTTAAAATGTGTGAAGGACTTTTGGTGCACCCAGTATAATATGCTGCAAAAAGCAGATCTCCGTATCATATTATATGGATATGCTGCACTGCAGTTAGTTTAACACCCTCCCCTCCAAAATCTGAGCAAAGGTTTGAAGAAGGCTGGGGGTTAAACGGAATCGTTAAATTTCAATAACACAAGGCTACTTGTACTAGGAAAGGGAGAATGTTGGTTTGGTAAGTGCTAAAAACAAATATCTATCAAACAAAGATCTTCGCTCTTTCCACGTTTATAAGTGAGTCACGGAAAAATTCTCATTGGCCGCCACCGGGAGTCGAACCCAGGGTCTTCCAGTTACGAGCCGGATCTGTTTCCGCTACACCCCCAATGAGAGTTTTTCCATGACTCACTTATAAACGTGGAAAGAGCGAAGATCTTTGTTTGATGTTCCTGGTCCACGTAAAATGTCTGTATTAATTACAAATATCTATATATTTTTTAACGGAATCCAAACCCAAACTTTGCAAGGTGGGGACTCTGCCGTAATACACGATTACGGGCAGATTATTTTTTTGGATTTTGCTCTAGAAATTTCTGCGTGATTCTAAATCGATATGAAATTATGAATCCCAGCAAATCTTCGTTGGCATTATTCTGACTGTTTTGCAACTTAAAGCTACTGGCTGCAAGGAAGAAAGGGAATCATAACCGTACAGGTACGCTGTAAAGGCCGTATCGGAACTGAAATCAAATCCAGCCTGTTGTTACGGCATTCATCTCATGCAAACTGGGAGGATTTCAATGCATGGAAGACATAGAGGTACCCGAGAGAAACCATAGCACCAAAACCACTTCAGGCATAACCCATGAAAAAGAATTTGGTCAAGGAAAACCAAAAATACATGTTCTCTGATATGAGAGGCAGATTACGGTTTTGATGAGCCGGTCTGTAGAATTCTAATTTGAGAAAAAAAGGGGGACAGGAAATAGAGAGAACTGTCGACTTAGAGGGACGTTCGTACGCAATTTATCATTGTGTGAACAAGTAAAACAAAAGAAAATAATTGATGTTAATAAACTTTTGATCAAAGATTGGAGAAACCAGACCAGACGAATAGTGAGACAGTGTTTTTTATAAGGAAATGTTGCGAAGGAAGTTGAAGAAAGAATAAAAACTGCAGACGAAAATAATTATGAAGACACTAATGATACGAAAAACTAAAAATTCAGTTTGCTAATTTTTGTTTCTTTAAGGCCCAGCCGAATAGTGAATTCCTAATTCACTGTGAGTTTAGATTTGACAAAAGAATATTAGAAACTAAATATGTTCATGTTTCATAATGAGAATATCTGAATTATGAAAAATTGTAGAAAACTCATAGCTATGGCGGCCAATATCTATTATAATATGTATTTTTTTCCGATTTCGATGAAATTTGAGTATTGATGAAAGTTATTATTTTGTTAGCGACTGTTATCAGAGATTTAAACGTGCTCAAAATAGATAAGATCGACAGTATATGGTAATTCATGAAAACTTAGGGTAGGGTAGGTCGGTCTTTGAGGTAGTTGCATTAACTGCATGTCCGAGCATGTTCACGGAATGCATTATAACCAATGCATGTCTTGATTTCCCTTCTTTGTAATGTGCAGCTTGCGCCACGGAACTTCTCATTCATTGTTGGAAACAACCAGAAATCGCACGGGGCGAGATCAGGACTGTAGGCAGGCTACGGCACGATTTCAATACTGCATTTCGTAAGAAACTGTTGAATACAAGCAGCCACATATGGCTGGTTGTAATCATGGTGTAGGGTCCACTTGCCCACCTGTTCGGTCGCTTAATCGATATGTGTCGCCGCAGACGCGTCAAGACTGAAATGTAATACTCAGCATTGACTGTAATTTCTGGAGGAACGGCATGCTGGTAGACTACACCTTCATGATCAAAGAAAGTTATCATCATCACCTTCCCGGCTGATTTGGTTTGACGAACTTTTTCCGGAGGGGCGAGCCTGTGTGTTTCCAGGCACTCGTTGCGAGCTTTGCGAGGGGATCGAAATGGTGGATCCATGTTTCATCGCCAGTTATTACTATGTTTAGAAAGTTTGGATCCTTTGCAATCATTTATTTCCACTCATGACACCCCTGAACTCTGCCTAGCAATTGTTCTCTCATCAGATGATGAGGTACCCATCTGGAACACATCATGCAGCAGTAATTTATCGCGTTGAATGCGGAATACCGACGTTTTTGAAACATTAGTTGACGCCGCTATGTCTTCATACGTCATTCGTGGATCTTCTTGCAGGATTTCCCAAACAATGTTAACAACACGTTCCGTAACAGCACTTTCAGGTCAATCAGGCTTAGGAGCGAGTTCTGCCGACTAACGCCCTTTTTGAAATCATGGTGCCATCTAAAAATCGTTGACTCACCCAAATATTTATCGTTGTAAGCTTTTTTCATTAAATCAACTGTTTCTGGAGCCGTTTTGCCCAAACGACAATTTTTTTTATCGCACAACGCATTTCGCTTCTTAACTCTGAATTACTCACCCCCACAGCTGTGTAGCGAAATGAAGACGTACTTTAAACAACTGCGCAGTAAGTGACTCAATAAGGTGCTGGAAGGTGTTAACAGGTATGTGGAGCCATGCTGACTGCAGTGCATCTGAGAGCTGCTGCAGGGCGCGTGGTGGAGGATTCATGGAACGAACAACACGATCGAGGTGGTCCCACAGATACTCAATTAGGTCTAAGTCTGGGGAATTAGGGGACCATGGAAGTACCTTGAAGTCTTCATCGTGCTCTTTCAACCACTCTCGGACAATTCTAGTTGTGTGACACGTCTGTTGCCAAAGATACTTCCCTAATTCAGTCAGTCGTCAGCGTGGTTATTTTCCCCCTTCGCACTGCTGCCAACTCAAAAAAAGAAATTACTCTCAGTTTTTATGGAACGGCCTTTAGGTGGCTGCATTAATTTGCCAGTAACCCTGAAGGGCGCATCGTCGTCTTTGCGAGACTTAACCCACTAAGAGCGGACGAGAAAGATGGATGCATAGTAGGTCGTGCAAAAAGTATTGAGGCTGACATTATAGCGCCGCAGAAAAATGCAGCTGCCTGTGTCGTAACACCTACAAGATCAGTCACGTGACGACGTGTCGTTACAGCGATCCGCTAGTTCCTTCTTGTAGTAGACGGCGTAGAGTTCAGACGTGTTTCTGTAGCCCAGTATGGATTTAAAACTTTAGCGAAGAGCAGCTATGAAATTTTGCGTGTGTTTGAACAAAACCGCCCCAGAAACCCTCAAAACTATTAAAACTGCCTACATGGCCTATAGATGCGCCACGCTCCAGTAGGCCTTAGACATCGGCAGGGGCGGATTTCCGGCTAGGCGCACTAGGCGCGCGCATGGGGCCTCACTGTTTGAGGGCCCCCGAAAACATATAATTGGATTTTCAGTTTTGTTTTTGGTTTTCACGGACCGAAGCAAATCAGTTCTTAAAGCGACTACTTTGTATTGTCAATTGATATTTTACCTTCTCATATTAATAATAACATATTTTTTCTTGCTGTTGCTGATATTCCGAATTTTCGAATTCTTACCGATGTACTTATTTTGAAAGGAACGGTTAAAATAATTTTGAGTCCCTTTTAGTGGTAGGTAAAGGAGGTATTCACGCTTCCCACACTTTTCATTGTTTAAGGCGAATTCTTAACTGGCCTGCTTGCTATAAATTGCTTTCATGCTACTTCAAGCCAAGGGAAAACATCTGTGTTCGAACCTCCCCCCCCCCCCGAGTTGCGATGAGGAGTGCTGGTAAAAACTTTACTGATGATCGGTTTTTTTTTTTATGTTAATTGTTTTTTTCCTTCGTGGCAGGCTAATCATAATCAATGAAGAAAGAAATATTCTTCATAGGATAATTCTTCTTAGGACAATCAAGTTCTTTATCGGCCCTAATCCCTCTAAACCGTCTTAAACCAAAAGAGTTATTAATATTTAGGCTGAAAGAGTAAAGAAATTTGAGAATATTACACTGTCTTATTTAATAAGTGTTAAAAGTAATTTATATTGTATTGCAACAACATTTTCTCATTACTTTCTGCTCTCCTGGTTTAATACTGATAATTATCAAGTATTCTCACCTTTCCTATTCCTTAAATCGACTTCAAACTAGCTTTTGTAAAAGAAATAAAAAGTTTCAATGATACTCTTACTCAAAAACCTGCAGTTCCTACTTTTCCATTTACAAACAGGATCTTTTGCATTTAATTCTTATGCTTTTTTTTCTGATAATTGCAGTGCAGGTATAAATGGAATACGGGTATTTAAAGTGCCTTCCTTGATATCCATTATTTCCTATTAGCCGCAAAAATATTTTTGAAATATCTCTCGAATCAAAAAGTTCGATGTGCACGGACAGACAAAATTATTACACTAGCACTGTTTCTTACAGGACGTTCTACAAATAGGAAAATACACTGAAGAGCAATTGAATTAGAGACAGCTGGCGTTATGCAAATGTGGCGCTGTGGGTGGCCCTGCAAACGGAAACGACATGACGTATGCAGCGATCCGACAATATAAGGAGTGATGCGACGGGATTTAGTAAGAGTCGGACGCAGTATGGGTAAGACGAAGGATCTAAGCGCATTTGATCGTGGTCAAATTTTTGGGACCCGACGAATGGGTCACTCCATCTCGGAAGTCGTGCAGGCACTGGGATTTTCACGAGCCACTGTGTCACGGGTGAACCGTGTGTACATCGAATCCGATAAAACCATCCCTGCAAGGGCCAACTGCCGTGGACAACAGCGTGTGGATGAGCTGGGTCATCGTCGGCTAGCTCGCATTGTAACAGCAGATAGACTGGCCACAGTGCAAGAAATCACTCGGCAATTTAACGCTGGTGCACAAAAACGTGTAAGCAGCCACACCATCCAGAACCATCTCCTCGCTATGGGGTACAGAAGACATCGTCCCATGAGGGTACCGCTGCTGATTGCACATCACAGGGTGAAAAGATTAGCATGGGCGCGGGAACATCGCCACTAGACCCTAGACATGTGGGAAAATGTTGCCTGGGCTGATGAGTCGAGATTCACGTTGGTACATGCGGATGGCAAGATACGAGTACGGCGCAAACCACATGAAGCGATGGATCCTTCTTGTCAGCAGGGTACTCTTCAAGCTGGTGGGGGTGGCATTCTCGTCAGGGAACTGTTTACGTGGACTGAAATGGGACCCCTGGTATGTGTGACATCGTCCCTCACAGGTCAACGTTACCGGGAAATCCGGGACGACCATTTGCTCCCGTTTGTGCGTCTTCAACATCCCACTGGGGACCTCATCCTGCAACAAGACAATGCAGCTCCCGAATTGTATCCGAATTGGTTGGATGAACACTCCACCGACGTGACCTTGCTTCCTTGACCAGCTAGGTCACCTGACTTCAGTCCCATCGAACACATCTGGGATGCCATCGAGAGAGATGTTCGAGGCTCTGACCCCCCCCCCCATCAAATCTTCGTGAACTGTGGGAGCTTGTTCAGGGGTCGTGGATCCGTATGGCTTCCCAACGCTTCCGGTGTCTTGTCGAGTCCATGCCGAGACGAATCGCCGCCGTCATCAGGGCGAAAGGTGGTGCTACACGTTACTAGACAGATATCTCTAATTCAATTGCTCTTCAGTGTATAATGGCATTTTAAAAAAGCTTAACAACTTTTTTTGACCCCCCCCTTTTTTTTTTGTTAATCTGACGGATGAAAATTTCTGAGGGGATAAGAAGGGGATTGGAGCCCCATGCATCTTTTAGCGCCTAGGGCCCCAAAAGATCAAAAGTCACCTCTGGATCGGCTACGGATGTTAATGTCAATACCACCAAGGCACTCCTGCGTGAAGACCGCCGGATGGCCATTGAGGAAGTTGCTGATCTGACTTAGATGTCCGTTGGTTCCGTTGATGACATAGTGAGAAAGCGGTTGGGGTACCGAAAATTGCTGCAAAGTGGATTCCCCATTTGCTCGCGGATGAACGCAAGGCACATCGTGTTATCACTTGTCGCCAACGGAAGTGCCGGCTACGTCGTGAGCCACACAATTTTGGTTGGAATCGTCACATGTTATGAAACATTTTTTCACCATTTCGATCCAGAAATAAAACAACAGAGCACCCAATGGTTAAAACACACACACATAGTCCCCGATCTAAGAAAGCAAAGGTTCAAGTAAGTGCAGGGAAGGTCATGCACCTGGTTTTCTTTGATAAAAAGGGAATTCTGTATGGCCATGTTGTTCCACAAGGGAAAACTTTCACCGGTGCCTATTATTCTGAAATTCTCATAATTTCTCTAAGGAACATAAAATTTCCCAAAGCGTCCAGAATATGCATACACTGGTTGGATTTTTCATCAATAAAATGCCCCTGAAGATAATCCTTTGCTTACCCAGCATGTTATACACGATCTATGCATCGAAATGATGGCGCACCCTCTGTATTCACCGGATCTGACGCCGTGTGATTTCCCTCTATTCCCTGTAGGGAAAAAGAAACTTCATGGGCATCGGTTCAAATACTGACCTGAACAATGCTGTGATGGATATCCTGATCCACATGCTGAGGAAGGGCTTCGAACACACCTTCTGGAAGTAGATAGAAAGGTGGAACCGAAGCATTCAGGTAGTGGGAGAATACTTCAAATGTATGTTTACTACATTACACTTCTGCCCCGTGAAGAACCAGTCTCGTTCCTTTTTGAACGACCCTCTTATACATTATCATTGTCAACCATTACCAATCCACTGCTTGGCGAAGGTCTCTCCAAACCTCTTCCACAACGGTCTGTCCTGTGCCAGCCTCCTTCATGTTACTCCCGCATCCTTTCGAATTTCATCCACTCATCTCCCATGTGGTCTTATTCTGGGTCATTTCCTGCCCCTTGGAATCCAGTCTAAAATTTCGGCTGTCTATCGATGGTCTGTCCTTCTGGCAGTATGTCCAGCCCATTGACATTTCAGTGATTTTACTCTGATCATGATGTCTTCCACTCTTGTCATTTCTCTAATCCACGAGTTCCTGCTCTTATCTCTCCTGGTTACACCAAGCATGCACCTCTTCATGCCTCTTTGAGTTGTCTGCAGCCTTTGTATGTCTCTTTTAGTTAAGGTCCACGTCTCTGCACCCTATGTACGCACTGGAAGGATGTATTGATCAAACACTTTTCTTTTAAGACATAATGGCATATTGCTCTAAAAAATTATGCTGTTTCTTCCAAAAGCTCTCCAGGCAAGTTCTATACGCCGATTAATTTCATCAATGGGATCCTACCTTGATATCTGCTGTCCAATAAAAACGTACGTGTCTGTTATCTCCAGCTTTTCTCCATCAATCGATAAATCTTCATTTCTTCTAAAAGCATTGTACATCACTTTCGTCTTCTGAAAGTTCATATTTTTAATCCCACTTCTCTACTCTTGTCAGCAAATTCCTGCATCATATTCTGCACCTCTGATGGAGTAGTTGCAAAAACGACTACGTCATCAGCAAAACGAAGATGAGTTAGATAATCTCCATTAACCTTTATCCCTTTGTTTTCCCAGTTCAGTGATTGAAAGACATTTTCCAATGTGGCATTAAAGAGCTTGGGAGATATGGTGTCACCTTGTCTCTCTTCCTTTCTAATTTTTACATGTGCTGTGTTCTCAAACAGCCGAATCTTTGCACTAGCATTTTCATAGATGTTATTAATAATATTAATGTATGCATCTTCAATACCGCAGGATTTCAAAGCCATTGTAACTGCTGATGGTTTTACCAAATCAAAGGCCTTTTCATAATCGATAAAATCCATGCACAACGGAAATTCATATTCCCTCGCTCTTTCAATTAGTTCTCTCAGTACGTGGATATGATCTATAGTGCTGTAGCCACTCCTGAATCCAGCTTGTTCTCTCGGTTGAGCCATGTCCAGTGTTACCTTCAAGCGGTGTGAAAGAACTTTAGTGAAGATTTTATAAACTGATAGGAGGCTGATAGGTCTGTAGTTCCTGAGATCCTCAAGGTCACCTTTTTTATGTAGCAGGATCATTGTAGCGTTGTTCCAATCCTCAGGAATCTTCCCTTAATTAAGGCATCGAGTGAAAACTTGGGCAAGTACTGTTTCAATTTCTCCACTTGCTTCTTGTATGATGTCTATAGTAATTCCATTTTCTCCTGGAGCTTTCCCCCGCTTCATATTCTTGATTGCATGTGCAACTTCTGCTGGGAGGACTGGAAGAACTCTGGTACTGGTACCTTTTATGATGTCTGGAGTACATGTATCATCCCTTTCATATAATTTGGAGTAGAAATCTTTCACTCTTGTCAAAATTTCGCCTCTATTTCTTTTTTCAGAACCATCTTCTTTTCTCAGACCATAATCTCTTTTCTTCCTTTACTGAAATATCCCTTTGCTATCTTCAGGCTTTGGTTGTTTTCAATTGCTTTCCTCATTAGTTCACAGTTGAATTTCCTTACGTCTTCAGTGATCCTTTTTCGTACTGTCGTGCATATATTCCACTTTGGAAGTCACATCTTCTTTAGTTGGAAGTCACATCTTCTTTATCTCTCTTCTTTTTTGCATCAACAATTTGGTTTGTCCTGATAATTTGTTCACATGCAACTTGTTCTTAGACCCAGCTAATTTTGTTGCTGCTTCCATAAGAGCTTCGGTTACTTTTCTGTTAACTTCAGATATGTCCACTTCTTCTGATGTTAGACCTTCTAGAATAGAGGATCTGTTCCTCAGTTCTGATTTGAAGGTATTATGATGCTTCTTAAGGTTGGTCACATCAATACACTTTGTTTGTTTTATAAGCTTGCCACGCTCGAGAGATCGCATTGAAGTGCATCTTACATCTTACCATTTTATGGTCACTACCTGTGTTGAACTTGTTCAGCACACTGCAGTCTTTCATAACAAATTTCTTGTTACACATAATAAAATCAATTTCATTTGTCAATAGATTGGAATGCCTCCATGTCCATTTCCTTTGCGGCTTTTTCTTGAAAAAGGAGTTCATCATGAAAAACCCTTCTGCCTCTGCGAACTGTACGAGAGTATTTCCACGTTGGTTTCTGTTGCCGTGACCTTATTATTCATAGGTATCATCATCATCATCATCATTGTCAACCATTATCAATCCACTGCTGGACGAAGGTCTCCCCAAGTTTCCTCCACAACGGTCTGTCTTGTGCCAGTCTCCTCCATTTCACTCCCGCATATTTACGAATTTCATCCACCCATCTCCCATGTGGTCTTTTTCTGGGTCTTTTCCTGTCCCTTGGAATCCAATCTAAAATTTCGGCTGTCCATCTATGGTCTGTCCTTCTGGCAGTATGTCCAGCCCATTGCCATTTCAGGGATTTAACTCTGATCATGATGTCTTCCACTCTCGTCATTTTTCGGATCCACGAGTTCCTCTTCTTATCTCTCCTGGTTATACCAAGCATGCACCTCTCCATGCTGCTTTGAGTTGTCTGCAGCCTTTGTATGTCTCTTTTAGTTAAGGTCCACGTCTCTGCACCATACGTAAGCACTGGAAGGATGCATTGATCAAACACTTTTCTTTTAAGACATAATGGCATATTGCTCTTGAAAATTATGCTGTTTCTTCCAAAAGCTCTCCAGGCAAGTTTTGTACGCCGATTAATTTCTTCATCAATGTGACCCTCACTTGATATCTGCTGTCCAAGATAAACATATGTATCAATTATCTCCAGTTTTTCTCCATCAATCGATAAATCTTCATTTCTTGTAAAAGCATTGAACATCACTTTTGTCTTCTGAAAGTTCATTTTTAATCCCACTTCTTTACTCTTGTCAGCAAGTTCCTGGATCATACTCTGCAGCTCTGATGGGGTAGTTGCAAAAATGACTACGTCATCAGCAAAACGAAGGTGGGTTAGATAATCTCCATTAATCTTTATCCCTTTGTTTTCCCAGTTCAGTGATTGAAAGACATTTTCCAATGTGGCATTAAAGAGCTTCGGAGATATGGTGTCACCTTGTCTCACTCCCTTTCCAATTTTTATGTGTGTTGTATTTTCAAACAGCCGAATCTTTGCACTTGCATTTTCATAGATGTTATTAATAATATTAATGTATGCATCTTCAATACCGCAGGATTTCAGAGCCGTGGTAACTGCTGATGGTTTCACCGAATCAAAGGCTTTTTCATAATCGATAAAAGCCATGCACAATGGAAGTTCATATTCCCTCGCTCTTTCAATTAGTTCTCTCAGTACGTGGATATGATCTATTGTGCTGTAGCCACTCCTGAATCCAGCTTGTTCTCTCGGTTGAGCCATGTCCAGTGTTACCTTCAAGCGGTGTGAAAGAACTTTAGTGAAGATTTTATAAACCACTGATAGGAGGCTGATAGGTCTGTAGTTCCTGAGATCCTCAATGTCACCTTTTTTATGTAGCAGGATCATTGTAGCGTTGTTCCAATCCTCAGGAATCTTCCCTTCATTAAGGCATCGAGTGAAAATTTGGGCGAGTACTGTTTCAATTTCTCCACTTGCTTCTTGTATGATGTCTATAGTAATTCCATCTTCTCCTGGAGCTTTCCCCCGCTTCATGTTCTTGATTGCATGAGCAACTTCTGCTGGGAGGACTGGAAGAACTCTGGTACCTTTCATGATGTCTGGAGTACATGTATCATCCCTTTCATATAATTTGGAGTAGAAATCTTTCACTCTTGTCAAAATTTCGCCTCTATTTCTTGTTATAGAACCATCTTCTTTTTTCAGAGCCATAATCTGTTTTCTTCCCTTACTGAGATGTCCCTTTGCTATCTTAAGGCTTTGGTTGTTTTCAATTGCTTTCCTCACTAGCTCACAGTTGAATTTCCTTACGTCTTCAGTGATACTTTTTCGTGTTGTCTTGCATAGCTCTATATATTCCACTTTGGAAGTCACATCTTCTTTAGTTGTCCTCATCTCTCTTCTTTTTTGCATCAACATTTTGGTTTTTCCTGATAATTTGTTCACATGCAACTTGTTCTTAGACCCAGCTAATTTTGTTGCTGTTTCCATTAGAGCTTTGGTTACTTTTCTGTTAACTTCAGAGATGTCCACTTCTTCCGATGTTAGGCCTTCTAAAGCAGAGAATCTGTTCTTCAGTTCCAACTTGAAAGTATTATGGTGTTTTTTAAGGTTGGTTATGTCAATACATTTTGTTTGTCTTATGAGCTTGCCACGTTCCAGTTTAGTGTTGAGGTGCATCTTACATCTCACCAATCTATGGTCACTACCTGTGTTGAACTTGTTCAGCACACTGCAGTCTTCGATGACGAATTTTTTGTTACACATAATAAAATCAATTTCACTTGTCGTCCCAATTGGATGTCTCCATGTCCATTTCCTGTGTGGCTTTTTCTTGAAAAAGGAGTTCAAGATGAAAAATCCTTCTGCCTCTGCAAACTCAACGAGAGTATTTCCACGCTGGTTTCTGTTGCCGTGACCGAATTTACCTACTGAAGTTTCATTCTGTTGCCGTTGCCCTATTTTTGCATTGAAATCTCCCATAATTATCTTCAAGTGCTGCTTACCTTTATTATTTAGATGACGAATTTCCTCATAAAATTCTTCAATTTCTTCTTCAGGATGACTTGTGGTGGGTGCATAAGTTTGAATAATTTGAGCCTGGTATCTACTCGATAGTTGGATAACGAGTCGTGCAGCTCTGTCAGAGGAACTTTCAACTTCTACCACTTTATCCTTCAGTTTCTTGTTTATTATAAATCCAACACCACTAGTTCTGCCAGTATCTGTCCCACGATAATAGAAGAGATGTCCACTTTTCAGTTCAATGAGATCTTCTCCTTTTCTCCTTACCTCACTTAGCCCGACGATGTCCCACTTGATCCTTTGTAGTTCCTCTTCCAATTCAAGAAGCCTTGAATCAGAAGATAGGGAGCGTCCGTTATAGGTAGCCAAGGTCAGCATCAAATGGCAGCCTAGTCCGGTCCTCCGGGGATTCTTAGCACCCTCTGCCTTCATGTCGCACTGGCCGCTGCCTTGGCCAGGTACATTCCAGCTGCCGGAGACTGAGGGCCAAGATTTAAGTTGTAGAGTCATTTTGGAGGTGTTTGGCCATAACTCACCACGCTGGCCAAGCGGGTTGGTGAGTGTGGGATAGCATTTCCTCTGATCCCGATGGTATAGTTATACCGCTATTGGCGGTCGCCAGAGCCCCTTTAGTGGGAACAGGATGCACCACGAGAAGGCGGGGTTGACATTTGTCAAGGAGAGGCTGTGATGTTACGCATCACCTGACCTTACATCCCTTCATAGGTATATATATATATATATATATATATATATATATATATATATGCGTATATATAGGGAGAGAGAGAGAGAGAGAGAAAGCCAAAGCTCAGCATTTTTAAAAAAACTTTCTGCATTCTTGCTTGTTCTTCTCTCCTTTTTAGCACTTGGCTCCCGTATATCTAGGTAGACGTGCTGGTTAACAGGTTTGTCCACGATAACCAATGAGTCGAGACCATATCACGAAAACGCCCCCACATGTGTACACTGTCAGCTCCAAACTTGACCGCAGGAACAGTATGGTAAATGGCCCCACACACGGCCATCAGACTGATGGATCGCTTATCTGGATTCATCAGTCCATAGGACCCGTTTCCATTGATCTACAGCCCACGATAAATGTTTTTTACACCTTTCTAAACGACGAGTATCATTCCGAGTGGAGATGAAAGGCTTATGAGCAGCCGCACGACCAAGGTAACCCATGGAATGAAGTTCTCTGTGAATGGTACGTGTGCATACCGAGGTTCCAGCATTTTACTCACCTGTACACTGAGGTCTTGTGTAGTACTCCGACGATTGGCTGTAACGACTCTCCTGGGGCTTCGACGTCCTCTATCACTGATTTTCTTTGGTCTGCCGGTACATTTTGCTGCTTCAGGCACGCCATGTGTCTTTCACTTATTCAGTACATTCGAAACAGTTCACTTGGGTATGTTTAAACGCATCTCGGTCTCTCTTATGCAAGGTTCGTACGCTTCCAAGCAAAATAAATTCAAGCACTTTTCAAGGACTTTTCAAACCCGAGTTATCATATGTGTGTACTGTTGGTCAGTGGGTAGATAGGTATTTTAGTAAGTTGAGACCATTAATCTTAGCTGGGACGCGCACATCTTCAATGACCTACTTGTTATCCCTTGCCCCCAGTTTGGTTAATTTTATTAATTTTGAATTGCACCCTTTGTTTTGGTGTTTTTCAAAATCAGTTTATTTTGTGGAATATTTTGAATGGGTACTTCATTTGCGTATTCATCTGCTAGCATGACACTTATTGTTTGCTTTAACTCTTTATTTTTGATGCAAGACTTTGATGCATTTTTTGATGTAGCAAAGAGACTAAGGGTCTACACATGAAGCACAAGCAATTCCTGGAAGTTTCATTCTCTGGCAAGAACACTCCCTAACCCCAGGAAACAGAAGTCCATCACAATTTGCGAATACATCATTCCACTTATTTTACTCACATGGCTGACACTTTACTCTGTACAGATATCATAGCCAATGCACCAGCTGTCCACACACTCCTGTGGGTTAAACGCAAGTTCTACGCTATTAGATGAGTTTGGTGTTTTTATCAGAACCACACAGAAATCTCCTACACATATTTTTAGCACAAACAATTATTTAACATGCTCTTTCATATCTATCATAAAAAAAAAGATCAAGAACTATTAACAGAGCCTTAAACTTTTTCAAGTACTTTCAAGGAATTGAAAATGAACTTTTTAAATTCAAGAACTTTTCAAGGTTTTTTTTTTTTTTTTTTTTTTGGGAGTTTTAACGACCACCGTGAGCAACTCAATGACCTATAAGCAGTCGCCCATCCTTAATTTAGGGTCGCTGGTTCCAGGGAAGGGAGAGAGCCAGTGTCGTAAGACAAACACAACATCCATGCCTCACCGCGATTCGAACCCGGAAACCTCTCGAACGAATGATCAGAAGCCATCGCTTAGACCACTGCGCCACCGGGGCGGTGCGGCTTTCAAGGTTTTCAAGGAGCGTACGAACCATGTTATGGACAACCCACTAATATAACACCCAACAAAATTTCCTTTCTCAAAGTCAGTTCTCTCCCGCCACGACATTTTCACTCAGCCTCACCGTGCGATATGATCGCGGTCCGCTGCAGGCTTATTTTTAAACCGTTTCCAGCGGTACCACGCATCTTAACAACGCAGCGGATCCGTTCATTTGCTTTTGAAGTGGTGTCCGGTTACTTTTGTCATTATAGTATATATCGTCATCGTCTTTATCAATTATGAGCAATCCACTGAAGGATAAAGATCTCGCTAAGCTCCTCCCACAACTTTCCGTCTTGAGCCAGTCTCCTCCATATCACTACACACGCTCTTGAATTTTTTCAACCCATCTCCGACGTGGTCTTAGAATAAGTCTTTGTCTGTCCCTTGGCATCTAGGCTAACATTGCAGTAGTCCAACGGTGGTTAATTATTCTAGCAATATGTCTGGCCCGTTACCATTTCAGGTATTTTATTTTGCTCATAATATGATAACACAGAGTTTACGTCCATTTTACATATACAGTATGAGAGAGAGATTTTACCTTTTTCAAAAGGTTGAAAAGTAAACTTTAATTCACAAATAATGCCATTGCCTTTTAGTAAATCGTGGGAAAACCCGCTCTTGTGAACAAGAAAAAGTTATTCTGCTTTCTGTCTTTTTGTAAATCATCGGCCTGAATGTAGGGGACGGGCAAAGCCGACGACATTCCTGAACGAATCAATTGTTATCTGTAAATCTCCTCCCCAATATAGAATCAACTGACAGGTACGTCCATTCCTCCACACAGCCCAACAATCGGATGAGCTTCTTGGCTTTCGTAGAATCCTCAAATACGTCAGAGACGCTTCCGAACTTCCCTGCCCTCTTGTTATTATTACTACTGTGGGACTAAAGCAGTAACTCGCCTTGCTTTAGTTTGTCGTTTTTTTCAACAGGTGTTAAAATAAAAAGTAGCCTGCTTGCTTTTACTTTACTCCATCGCTCTTCCCCGCCTCCAAATTGTCCTTTGACCCAATTCCAAAATGCCAAACAGGATCCCTGCAAACATATTGTTAGATTTTTTTCACAGAATGTACATGTCATTATAATGTCGATTTGGTGGCCATTTAATAAAATCGGGGGGGGGGGGGGATTTGTAACCACCCAAGTCACAGAGTGACGTCTATATTAACACATCCTCACATTACATTTTTGGAAAATAATACTCACACGTGTTGTAAATCAATTTAAATAAGTAGTGAGCCATGCTTAGGGAAACGTCAAAGAATTCGTAAAATCGTATAATACATCATTACTTATTCACTACATTTTAAAGACATGGGACTTTATAAATAACATTTTCTGTGTCACAGGTTCGGTTTCAAAATTTAAATAAACGGATAAAATGGCAGCGAAGTTGTTTGTGTGAATTTAAATGCACTTATATATTCTTATAAGTGTATTCAAATACGCTTATATAGTTTTATAAGTGTATTCAAATAAGCTTATATGTCGCTAAAGATACCCTTATATCAGGATGAGTGGGCAAATGTTTCAATATTTTGCCCAGAATTAAAGAAAAAAGTCAGTACTTTCCCTATTCTTTTAATTTTAATTATTTGATAGACTGACGTCACATTTTGATGCTTTACTTATGTCAAGGTAGTTTGTCCTTCTCTCTCGCGAAACTCCTATTCAAAATGTAACACCTATTATGGGTATTTCTTCCATATACATAACAAGATGTAGATAATAAAGTGGCCAGGGAGTGTATCTACAGTATCAGTTGCTCATTGCTGCATGTGTGATGTACTACAGAGGTGAATCACGTGTCAAGACGACAAATCTGCAACGGTACATTCCACCCATGTAGCTTAGTTGGAAGAGCAACTTACTCCGGAGGGGGCGCGAATTCATTCCCCTGACGGACAAATTTTTGTTTTTACATATCATGCCAAATTTTGGTGCTTTGGGTAAGTTGCGAGAAGCTGGATTCCTCTCTTTTTCTCGAGAAAACTCGTATTCCAAATGTAACACTTAGTTATGTGTATTTCTGCCATAGACATAATAAAAAGATGAAACTCAAAAGGGTTGTCATGGAATTTATCTACTGTATCAGTTACTCATTAACATGCGTCTCCTTTCCATTTGTTGCTGGTTCGTCGACGGCTGCCATGTTGAAGGTTATATGTCCCTGATTTGGGGCAGCTAGATATGGGGAGAAGAGGGACCCTAGGTAAAAAACATCGTTCATGCCTTCTCCAGGATTCGGGCTTCGAACTGTTAACTGAGTGGTTTGTGGTCAGAAGGGCTGGCTTCTGACCACAGGCCACCCGGATGGCGTTGCTATACTTAAAGGTTAACAGTCCGAGGCCCGCATCATGGAGAAGGCATGAAGGCATTTCATTCAGGTCGAATTTTTATGTACCAGGTGAAACTCAAATTGTGTTTTTGTTAATAAATATTCAGTAATGAAGCTGAACATTCCTGCAAAAACTCAAAGTTGTTTTTGTCAGATTGCGATATACTCATACAACAGAACAGAACTGCATTTTCATCGTTCATGAGATTCTCTACGTTATTTTTATTTTTTCGTGGTTTTTGTTGACCACACAAAAAGAATTTCAAAGCCAAAATCCAAGATAAATTATTTTTACAATATTTAAGGTTGGATCAGTTATCGTATTTCTTTGCAGTAATTTTTCAGATGCAAGAAGTTTGAGGCATACTAGGAAGTCTTGTATACAGCTTCTTCACGCATTTTGAGGCATCCTCGGTGGTATCACGTCCTAAAAGGGTTTCGGTCGTATCTTTAGCTAACACATGACGTCAGAGAAGGAATCAGCTATTTTGTACTTAAACTATCTCTTTATTGTCCTCGCCGAAATACAGGGCAATGTAATTAAAGACAAACGAATAAGTTTAAGTGAAGAACTATGTACAATTAAATCAAAGTGAATACACAGTAACGAACACTTCGCTACCACAAATAACTCGACTTAGAAGAAATAATTTGTTGACAAAGCAGCAATACCGGAATTACGATACCGGAATTACACATGCCACATCGTTTTGCCCCTGCAGTGAGCATTTTTGTACGACTTACTGGCTTGACTGATTATCAGGAGTTCCCAAAAAAATTAGCCCTTATATATGTATGTATGTATGTATGTACAGTGTAATCATCAACCATTATCAATCCTATGCTGGATGAAGGTCTCCCCAAGCTTCTTTCACAAAGGTATATCTTGGGCTAGTCTGCATCATGTAGCTTCCTCATGCTTTTAAATTTCATTCACCCATCTCCCCACGTGGCCTTCTTCCGGGTCTTTTCCTGTTCTTTGGAATCCAGTCCAGAATTTCGGTTGTCC
Organism: Macrothele yani; assembly: GCA_039090855.1. Lineage (NCBI taxonomy): Eukaryota > Metazoa > Arthropoda > Arachnida > Araneae > Macrothelidae > Macrothele > Macrothele yani. The sequence continues at coordinate 111,859,523 of CM077013.1, read as the reverse complement.
ATCGGTGGTCCGTTCTTCTGGCAACATGTCTAGCCCATTGGCATTTCAAGGATTTTACTCTGATCATGTTGTCTTCCACTCTTTGTCATTACCCTTATCCACGAGTTCCTCTTCTTATCTCTCCTGGTTACACCAAGCATGCATCTCTCCATGCATTTTTCAGTTTTCTGCAGCCTTTGTGTGTCTTTTTTAGCTAAGGTTCGCGTCCTTGCTCCTTACGTAAGCACTGGTAGTAAGCATTGATGAAACTTTTTTCTTTTAAGACATAAAGGCATATTGCTCTTAAAAATTGTACTGTTTCTCCCAAAAGCTCGCCATCCAAGTTTTATACGTCGATTAATTTCTTCTTTAATGTGACCTTAGCTTGATATCTGCTGTCCAATTTAAACGTAGGTATCCAATATGTCCAGCTTTTTGCCATCAATCGATAAAACTTCATTTCTTGCAAAAGCATAGAACATCAGTTTTGTCTTACGAAATTTCATTTTTAAGCTCACTTCTTTACTCTTGTCAGCAAGCCACTGGATCATACTCTGTAGCTCTGAAGGGGCAGTTGAAGCTCACAACTCACCTTGGCTTTGCTTTCGCTTTGCATCATGCGAAAGCAACTAACCTTCGCTTTGCTTTCGTTTTATTTATTTAACTCACTTTCGCTTTGCATCATGCGAAAGCAACTAACCTTCGCTTTGCTTTCGTTTTAATTATTTAACTCACTTTCGCTTTGCATCATGCGAAAGCAACTAACCTTCGCTTTGCTTTCGTTTTAATTATTTAACTCACTTTCGCTTTGCATCATGCGAAAGCAACTAACCTTCGCTTTGCTTTCGTTTTAATTATTTAACTCACTTTCGCTTTGCATCATGCGAAAGCAACTAACCTTCGCTTTGCTTTCGTCTTAATTATTTAACTCACTTTCGCTTTGCATCAGCAAAGCAAAGGTGAGTTAAATAATCTCCATTATTTCTTTTTCCTTTCTTTTTCCAGTTCAATGATTGGAAAATATTTTGAAATGTGGCATTAAAGAGTTTGGGAGATATGGTGTCACCCTGTCTTACTCTCTTCCCAATTTTTATTGGCGCTGTATTCTCAATTAACCGAACCTTTGCACTTGCACTTTCATAGATGTTACTAATAATACTAATGTATGTTACTAATTATATTATATACATACTGCATGTATATTTATAAATCATCATCATCATCATCGTCAACAATTATCAATCCACTGCTGGATGAAGATCTCCCCAATTTTTTTCCAAAACTGTCTGTCATGAGCCTGTCTCCTCCATGTTACTCCTGCATGCTTTCGAATTTCACCCATTTATCTGCGGTGTGGTCTTTTTCTGTCCCTTGGAATCCAGTCTAAAATTTTCGTTATCCATCGGTGGGCAGTTCTTCTGGCAACATGTCCAGCCCAATGCCATTTCAGGGGTTTTACTCTGATTGTGATGTCTTCCACTCTTGACATTTTCCTTATCCACAAACTGCTCTTCTTATCCCTATTGGTTACACCAAGCATCTTTCACTTGTCTGCAGCCTTTGTATGTCTTTTTTACGCTTTCCAATCGTTTGTTGAAGAAGCGTATATGCTCCAGCTTTGTCCGTCCGTCTGTCTGTCGGCACGCTAACTCGCGCAAAAATGGTTCGATTTCGATGAAATTTTAGTATGTGGTTGGTAGGGGACCACCTGGGGACGAACCCTATTGAAAATGGACGAAATGAGGTCAAAGGTCACGGCATAGGAGCGAGATCCATTCCATTGCTCTTATGCGCCATAACTTGCGTAAATATGGTTCGATGTCGATGAAATTTTAGTATATTGTAGGGGACAAACTGGGAATGAACCCAATTGAAAATGGGTGAAGTGGGGTCAAAGGTCAGGACATAGGAGCGGGAGGCATTCCATTGCCTTTATGCGTCATAACGTGCGTAAAAATGGTTCGATTTCGATGAAATTTTATTATGTGGTAGGGGACCACCTGGGGACGATCTTATGACGTCACAATCTCGCGCTTGATATGTTGGCGCGCGGTCACGCCATCTGTCTCATTACGTCACGCGTTGTGTGTGGATCCTATTAAAGTTTTATGACGTCACACTCTTTCGAGCAGACGGTCGTGATTCCCATCTGCCTCATTACGTCACGCTTTGTGTGCGTATATTCGTCCGCACGATAACTCGCGTAAAAATCGTTCGATTTTGATGAACTTTTAGTATGTGAAAGGGGATCACCTGGGAAGGAACCCTATTGAACGTGAACGAAATGGGTCAAATGTTAGCACATAGGAGCGAGATCCATTCCACTGATCTTATGCGTCATAACTAACGTAAAAATGGTTCGATTTCGATTAAATTTTAGTATATAGTAGGGGACCGCCTGGGGACAAGCCCTATTGAAAATGGACGAAATGGGGTCAAAGGTCAGGGCATAGAAGCAGAATTACTTCCACCGCCATTATGCGTCATAACGTACGTAAAAATTCTACGATCTGGATGAAATGTTAGTATGCTGTAGGGCTGCCTATTAAATGGACGAAATGAGGTCAACGAATCCTATTGAAAATGGGCGAAATGGGGTCAAAGGTTAGGACACAGGAGCGGAATCTAATCCATAGTCCTTATGCATCATAACTTACGTAAAAATGCTTCCATTTCGACAAAACTTTATCATGTTATTTCGGAGGTATACTGAACCGGTTCTGTAGAATATCATCGAAATGGGATCACAGTTCAGGGCACAAGACCGAGATTTATTCCACAGCCATTATCCTCATAACTTGAGTGATAACTTGAGTAATGATTTCTGGTATGTTGGATAGCGTTTCATAATCAATGCATTGCATGATTTTACTAACTTGTTCAGTTAAGGTCCGTATCTCTGCTCAATATGTAAGTATATATGTTACCGTTAAAATGTATAATTCTGTTATTTCATAGAATACCTATATAGTTATTTCATGAAATAACTGATCAAGTTAGTTAAAGCGTGTAATAAATTAATAATTTCACACTTCAACTAGTTATTCTGTGAAATAAGGTATTCTATAAATCAACTAATGATAGACAGTTAAAGTGTAAAATAAACAATTTGACTGAATTATACAGCATACAAAATGTTATTTATATAAAGACACAATAAAATCATTTGTTACAACAGGGATTGCATTGCGCCTTTTTTTTTTTTTTTTAATTTTTATTTTTGCCATCACTTAAAGAATTCATCGTTCAAGTCAACTTGGAATTTTTAAAAAATTGTACTTTAACGTAAGAAACTTAATTAAAATAACGTAATTATGGAACTTGAGAAAAGAACTTTAACTCAATACCTGACACATCGAAGCAGCGTTAGACGCACAGCAGCCGGTACATGGAAGCAATCAACTAATTTGAATGAACTGGCGCCAACACGCCAACACTTGTACAACACACTAGACGGTCTACCAAATAAGTCCACTCCTACCGTCTGGAAGAGTTCATAAGTTCAGTAGGGGTGGAAGGTAAATGTGTTTCTTTTTGATATTCTGAGAGTCTGGCGTAAAAAAATATTCGGCTACAGTAATCTATATGTATTAAGTTCAGCAAATTATCATTAATTACAGAAATATTGCGTGTAAATGAAAGTAATGCTTTCCATATTCTTAAACGAAACATAAAAATTAATATCATTATTATTATATAACACTTTATAGTGGGTTGAAAATGGTGTGCTATTGACCAGTGGTTCTCACTTTACAGCCTTTTGAATTTGGGATTTATTTACTCGGTTATTTTACACTTTAACGGGGTGTAGATCGTTGTTCTATGAAATAACTAGTTAAACCATAGAATACAAGATAGTTTTACGCTTTAACTGACTTGATCAGTTATTTCATGAAATAACTAGGTATTTTATGAAATAACGGATTTCATACTTTAACGATAATATATATATATACCCAAGAGCAGAGTCAAAGACAAATTTTTTACCTAAGAATTTAAAACTAAATTTGCTAAAAAAAAACCTGAAGATCATGACGCGCAACGCAGCAGTTATGAAATTCAGAATTCGCATACTATTAAGAAGAGACAGATGCAAAAAAAATCTTTATCTGGTACTAAAACAACTAAGAAATACTCAAAAACCAACAGGTCAAAGTGTAACAAAAAAAAAAAAAACTGTACCAGAAACTGGTGCAAAAGTTTCAATTTTAATTTTAATTGGAATGCAAGCAGTGATTTTTGCATTATTTTTTACGCTTTCCAACTGTAGGTTCAAGAAGGGTATATGCTCCAGCTTTTTCCTTCCGTCCGGCCGTCTGTCGGCACGATAATTCACGTAAAAATGGTTCGATTTCGATGAAATTTCTGTATGTGGTAGGGGACTACTGGGGACGAACTCTATTGAAAATGGGACAAATGGGGTTAAAGGTCACGACATAGGAGTGGGATCAATTCCATCGCCCTTATGCCTCATAACTTGCGTAAATATGGTTCAATTTCAATGAAATATTAGTATGTGGTAGGGAACCACCTGGAGAGAAAACCTATTGAAAATGGGGCAAATGGGGTCAAAGGTCAGGACATAGGATCGGGATCCATTCGATCTCCTTTATCCCATACTATTAAGGTGGACGTCAAGTAATTTTGCTTCCTATATTTCCAATGGAAAAACTTTTCTACACATTCCTTCACAATTAGTGTGTTCCCAAGGATAGAAATTTGAACATCGGTTAAAATAGCTTCATATTATAACTTGGAATACTTAACATTTTCAAAAACATAACCATAATTATATTAAAAAACAATAACGTTTCCTTTGGTGGTGTTGAAACTAGAAAAAAGATGGTGCGACCTGTACTTTGATGACGTCAATAGACAAATAAATGTTGGTTTGCATAATTATGGTTATGTTTTAGAAAATATTAAGTATTCCAAGTTATAAAATGAAGCTATTTTAATCGATGTTCAAATTTTAATCCTAGGGAACGCATTAATTGTGAAGAAAATGTGTACAGAAGTTTTTCCATTGGAAGTAAAGGAAGCAAAATTACTTGACGTCCACTTTAAAGGAGCAATTCTTGTATCTATGAACATTTTTATTTTGAAAACGGTTCTAAGGATTTTGATGAAAGTCGTTAACCCTACCGTTTTCTGGTACTAGAAATCGATTTAGCTTGATCTCGACTTTAGTGGGTTAATAACCACCCCGAATTACCACGTTTTCAGTGTCATGGCGTCGTTCCATTAATGTTACCCATGCTTAGAAATCTTATGACGTCACAAGCTCGCTATTGAGATGTTGGCGTGCGGTCACGCCATCTGTCTCATTACGTCACGCGTTGTGTGTAGATCCTATTAAAGTTTTATGACGTCACACTCTTTCGAGCAGATGGTCGCGATTCCCATCTGCCTCATTACATCACGCGTTGTGTGCGTGACGCACGATAACTCGCGTAACAATCGTTAGATTTCGATGAAATTTTAGTATGCGGTTGAGGACCACCTGGGAATGAACCTTATTGAAAATGGGCGTAACGGGGTCAAAGGTCAGGACATAGGAGCGGAATCACTTCCATCGCCATTATGCGTCATAACTTACGTAAAAACGCTTCGATTTGGATGAAATGTTAGTATTATGTAGGGGCCTTCCTGGAGACGAATCCTGTCGAAAATGGGCGAAATGGGGTCAAAGGTTAGGACACAGGAGCGGGATCTATTCCAAAGCCCTCATGCATCATAACTTACGTAAAAATGCTTCGATTGCGACAAAACTTTAACATGTTATTTCGGAGGTACACTGAACCGGTTCTGTTGAATATAATCGAAATGGGATCAAAGGTCAGGGCACAGGAGCGGGATTTATTCCACAGCCCTTATCCTCATAACTTGAGTAATAACTTGAGTAATGATTTCTGGTATGTTGGAAAGCGTATTATAATTAATGCATTGCATGATTTTACTAACTTGTTTTGAGCTGCCCCCGGACCAGCCGTCATCCGCCTGTTCACCGAGTTTCGTCTGTGCTCTTGGGAGATATTACGTTGAGAGATATAATTGTAAAAAAAACACAACTAAACTGAAAGTTAAGTTAGAGCACATATACATCATAGAAGTCTTATGTACAGTCTCTCTCTCTCTCTCTCTCTACGTTGAGAGATATAATTGTAAAAAAAAACACAACTAAACTGAAAGTTAAGTTAGAGCACATATACATCATAGAAGTCTTATGTACAGTCTCTCTCTTTCTCTCTCTCTCTACGTTGAGAGATATAATTGTAAAAAAAACACAACTAAACTGAAAGTTAAGTTAGAGCATATATACATCATAGAAGTCTTATGTACAGTCTCTCTCTCTCTCTCTCTCTCTCTCTCTCTTAACGTATTTCGAGGAATACTTAAGGATTTCACGTACAGTCTTTCTAAACATTTTAAAACACTGAAATTGATGCAGAAAGCTCTTCGTTTTTAAGAAATACTTAGAAGCTGATAGAATTTTCACTTGCACAGTGTAGTCATTCTCAAAGTTTAACGGTCTGTCTCTTCTTTGTCCTAACTGTAAAATACTTTCTTCAAATGTGTGAATTTTGAGTATCTGCTTTTAATTAGTTGCTTGTGTCGCTCGGATAGCGAAACGGTTACGGATGAGCGGACGTGACGAGAATGGTTTGCCAGGTTTAAAAAAGGGGATCCACGTTTGGAAGACAAGCCACGTGCAGGTAGACCGCAGGAACTCGCAGACGAGGAGCTGGGATCTATGTTGCAAGAGGATGTCACACAATCGACCACGCAACTGGCGAAACGTTTGAAAGTGGCTCAATCGATGGTGGTACGACGTCTCCAGGCATTGGGGAAGTTTCAGAAGATTGGTAAGTGGGTTCCACATACTTTAGTTTAATATTGATTAACAATTGGGCATCTGTATGTCGTTGCTGAAGAGGTTTCAAGGGAAGAATTTCTTCAGGAAGATTGTCACCGGAGATGAAAAATGCATCTATGGCGACAACCCCGTACGCAAACGATCCTTGATCGACCCAGGCCAGCCATCAACATCCACCGCAAAACAGGATATCCAAGGGGGAAAGGTGCTGTTGTGTGTGTGTGTGTGCTGGGATATGCATGGAGTGCTGTACTTCGAACTGTTGAAACTGGGAAAAACAATCACTGCACAATGATATAGCGACCTGTTGATGAAACTGAACGCTGCAATCGAGCAAAAACTCCCATGGGGCGGTAAAGGACGCCGCCCGGTCATCCTGTTACAGGATAATGCCAGACCACATGTCGGTGCTACCACGAAACCAACCCTTGAACAGCTACACTGGAAGGTTTTACCGCACTCCGCTTACTCACCGGACATTGCACTCTCAGATTTCATCTGTTTCACTCTATGCAGCATGCCCTAGTCCAAGAGTGGTTCACCACAGTCCCAGAGGTGGAAAATTTTGTCACTGCGTTCTTCAGCTCAAAACCCGAGGCATATCACAGGGGCATTCATTTGTTGTTTGAAAAATGGCAAAAGGTCATTGATGCTAACAGCCAATATTTCGTTGAATAAATGTGTACTGGTTTCTTGATTGTTCCTGTCTCCTTTCTCCTTAAAACGGCGGAAAACTTTTGCACATCCCTAATACTATTACACTGAAGAGCAATTGAGTTAGAGATACCTGTCTAGTAACGTGTAGCATCACCTTTCGCTCTGCTGACGGCGGCGATTCGTTTCGGCATGGACTCGACAAGACACCGGAAGCGTTGGGAAGCCATACAAATCCACGACCCCTGAACAAGCTCCCACAGTTCACGAAGATTTGATGGAGGGAGTCAGAGCCTCGAACAACTATCTCGATGGCATCCCAGATGTGTTCGATGGGATTGAGATCAGGTGACCTAGTTGGCCAAGGAAGCAAGGTCACGTCGGTGAAGTGTTCATCCAACCATTCGAATACAATTTGGGAGCGATGGCACGGTGCATTGTCTTGTTGCAGGATGAGGTCCCCAGTGGGATGTTGAAGACGCACAAACGGGAGCAAATGGTCGTCCAGGATATCCCGGTAACGTTCGCCTGTGAGGGACGATATCACACGCAGCAGGGGTCCCCTTTCAGTCCACGTAAACAGTCTCCAGACGAGAATGCCACCCGCACCAGCTTGAAGAGTACCCTGCTGGCAAGAAGGGATCCATCGCTTCATGTGGTTTGCGCCGTACTCGTATCCTGCCATCCGCATGTACCAACGTGAATCTCGACTCATCAGTCCAGGCAACATTTTCCCACATGTCTAGGGTCCAGTGGCGATGTTCCCGCGCCCATGCTAATCTATGCACCCTGTGATGTGCAGTCAGCAGCGGTACCCTCGTGGGACGATGGCTTCTGTACCCCATAGCGAGGAGATGGTTCTGGATGGTGTGGCTGCTTACACGTTTTTGTGCACCAGTGTTAAATTGCAGAGTGATTTCTTGCATTGTGGCCCGCCTATCCGCTGTTACAATGCGAGCTAGCCGACAATGACCCCGCTCATCAACACGCTGTTGTCCACGGCAGTTGGCCTTTGCAGGGATGGTTTTACCGGATTCGATGTACTCACGGTGCACCCGTGACACAGTGGCTCGTGAAAATCCTAGTGCCTGCACGACTTCCAAGATGGAGTGTCCCATTCGTCGGGCCCCGACAATTTGCCCACGATCAAATGCGCTTAGATCCTTCGTCTTACTCAATACTGCGTTCGACTCGTACTGATTCCCGTCGCATCACTCCTTATATTGTCGGATCGCTGCATACGTCACGTCATTTCCGTTTACAGGGCCGCCTACAGCGCCACATTTGCATAACGCCAGCTGTCTCTAATTCAATTGCTCTTCAGTGTAAATGATCCCGCCAAATCCGTTGATCTTGCATGTCACTTACATCATTGATGTTCCATAGACCGTAAAAGTGGTTAGTGGGGCCAGTACCACCAACAGCAACAATTTTAATTTTTTTGGCAGATTTGTAGAAATAGCGTGTGTGTGTGGGGGGGGGGGGATGCCACACAAATGCGAAGTTGAGCACAGTCACGAGCAGCGAAAACTGAAAAGACTGGCAGAACAAGAAATCTGTGGACCCAAGAAACCCCAAACTACCAATGCCGAGCGCTGCAAACGCTATCGCCGCCCCGGTGGCGCAGTGGTTTAAGAGATGGCTTGTGACCGTTCGCCCGTTAAGGGTCCGGGTTCGAATCCCGCTGAGGCATATATGTTGGTCTTACGGCGCTGGCTCTTTCCCTTCCCCTGTACCAGTGGCCCTAAATTAGGGACGGGCGACTGCTTATAGCCCACTGAGTTCCTCACGGTGGTCGTTAAACCTTCAATCAAACAAACAAACAAACAAAACAAAAAAACGCTATAGCGATACCAAACGAGCGTGTGAGCCTTGCGTGAGCACCTCTAGCGCACCGGTCGACGCCGCCGAGCCAATGAACGTTCGTATGGACTCTCATATTGACTGGTGTCAAATAAACACCAATACCCACTGTGTATTTTATTCACGATCTTATCATATAGACATGCGACAGGCATGGGTGCACTGATAACACCCCGCAGCCCCCACAAGGCGGGGCCTGTGAGGGCTGAAAGGGCCTGTGACCTCAGGAAAACGATTTTACAAATTTTTTTTGTGGAAACTCGATATGAAGCTGGTTAAAGACACAGCCAGGAATTTTTGGCGGCAACTTTGAATGAAGGATTAAAAAGAAATGCGATTTCTGGTATCATTCTTTCAATAAATAAGTAAAATATTTGGAAATCATTTTCGCGGTTTTAGTTTATAAAAACTGAATGATGAGAATGCAGCTATTCCAGATGACTTTTCATAGCCATAGGAATAACTCCTACATATACATGTATATATTAACAACAGAATGGGAAAGAGATATCAGTTCAATGATCGAAATGTTCATACCAATGTGGATAAGATGTTATGTATTACAGTTGTTCGCACATTAGAATATAATGAAGTAAAAGGTGTTCCTCGCGGAGGTGGGAGGGGAGGAAGAGGGGCAAAGAAGTAGAGACCTGTGTCATTTTTAATACAGAATGTAGAGAAAAAAGAATTCTGCGTGCAACATCACGGATTACGTTAAACGAGGCATCCGAATGTGTACATTTATTTGCTCACGTATGTATATACACGGTCGAGTCACATTATTGTGGCAACCGCAGCTAATATCCAGAGTAACCACCGTCTGCAGCGAGGACAGCAGCTAGACGAGCTGGAAGTGACTCAATAAGGTGCTGGAAGGTGTTAACAGGTATGTGGAGCCATGCTGAATGCAGTGCATCTGACAGCTGCTGGAGAGCGCGTGGCGGAGGGTACATAGAATGAACAACACGACCGAGGTGGACCCACAGATGCTCAATTAGGTTTAAGTCTGGGGGAATTAGGGGACCAGGGAAGCATCTTGTAGTCTTCATCGTGCTCTTTCAACCACTCTCGGACAATTCTAGTTGTGTGACACGTCGCATTGTCGTGCTGGAAGTTCCTATCCGGCCAAGGAAAGACAACCAGCATGCAGGGGTCGCGTTGGCGATGGGAAAAAAGCTCTGGCGATTACCTTTTCATAGTGTTATAACACTTTGGCGAAAACAAACTGAAGTTGGCGACTAAATTGGCGAAAGCTTTAGAAAAGCCAGAGAATGCCATGAAAACATTCCCCAGACCACAACGCTGCCCCCACCAGCTTGTGTTCTTCCAGCAATGGTTGAAGAATGTTTGTTCTCCGATGTTTCTCGCCTTATACGCCAATCCATTCGATGAGGTAGAAAACGTAACTCATCGGAAAAGGCGATTCTTTGCCAATCAACGGAGATCCAATTCAAATACTGCCGTGCAAATGTCAGCCTTTTCTGCCGATGCACATTCCTTACCGTGGTGCCGTGATCATTCGTCTGAATGGGAGCCCACATACGCAGCAGGGTTCGCTGAACCGTCGTACACTTCCGGTAGCCCCCTAGTTCATTCTCCCAGTGAGTTGCTCCACTGTAGCGTATCGATTGGCTCCCACACACCTTCGAGGGGCCGACGTTCAGCTCTCACTCTAATGGCACGTGGTGCTCCGCAGTTTCCACATCGCTTATTCGCAATGGTGTTATTTTTCCAATCACGATACACTTTAACCACAGCAGAACTCGAACAATTCACAAACTGCGCTGTTTCAGAAATACTGCCACCATTGGCCTGAAAGCCGATGATCATCGCTTTCTGCAAATCTGATAAATCACTCCTTTTATGCATGATAGCAACGAGTGTGATATGTTTTCTGATCATGATCATATGTAGAGGATTTTAGGAAGGGAGTGTCTGACCCCAGGTCTTGAACAACCTTTAGAAATAGGAAGCTAGGAGATTTGGGCTAGAGTACCCGATAGGAAAGTCACACGGAAGCGAAGTAGAAAGGGGGAGGGGGAGACGCCCTTGTTTATTACCGGGGGCCAGTACCGGGGTCCGACGGCTTAACCTGCCCATCCGACGCACGGCGGATATTTAGTGGAGCCAGCGTTCGTACTTGGCTGGGATCGAAACTGGAGTCCTTTCCGCCGCAGTCACGAACGTTGCCCACTAGGCCACCCGCGGCCCTATGTTTTCAGATTGCCTACAACAGACCTTATATACCCTCCAAACCAGCTCACGACACGTGCATTTTTTTCATTGGCTACGTGCTGTGGACGTCAAAAGTAGGAGGTGGTCACAATAATGTGACTCGACTGTGTATTTATTTTCTTACGTATGTGTTCTATATTTTTGAATAATTCGGAACAGTTCATTAGACACTGTCACATGACAGTTATGTGTCTGTGGTCGTGAGGCATGTCCAAGAAGCTGGCCTTTGTTGACTTACGTTTTTCTTAGTACTTTGTAAGGGCATATAACTAGGGTAATTATTTTAACTATGATGTGCATATTTCTGTAACAAGCGATAAAGTGGAATTATTTTCGTTTTACGAAAAATACCTGCAGGTTCTAAAAAATTTTGATTTTTTAAACTCTCATAAAACCTAGTTCATAACATGAAATTAAAAATTTTCAGTATTTGAAATCTAATAATATTCACAAAAGGGCCTGGATGATAATTTTTGCGGGAGGGGGAGGGACTTTTTCCGTAACGCCACTGACGACAGGGCATGCGCGGTTCTACGTTTGAAAACAGTAGGCGAATGCCCTTCTGACGCATCAGTTTTTTCTTTGTATTTTTTGTAACGACGAGTTTCATTGACTGTGAATAACTTTGAAATATTTTATTCGTGTCGGAAAAGATTCAAAAGACTTGCTCGTTACAACCGAAAATTCAGTGTTACTTTTCTTGAATGAAATACGGGATTACATTATATAACACAAATTTTGAAGATGACAATCCGTTTTTGTATTTGTTTTTGGTGTAAATATGACAACGATGGTAAGTCCGATACTATCCGAAAACTTGAAAATTTCGTTGTCCTGGAGCGGTAATCGAACTCCCGTCTCCCAGCCAGCGCCCAGGTACACGATCCACTACACCACACAGAACGACCAAGTCTCAAGTTTCCGATGAATTTGAATATTAACCATCACAGAATTCGCTAGATGAAGCAACGGCATTCATGTTTTTTTTTTTTTTTGGTTGGAGGTTTAACGACCACCGTGAGCAACTCAATGGGCTATAAGCAGTCGCCCGTCCCTAATTTAGGGTCACTGGTTCCAGGGAAGGGAGAGAGCCAGTGCCGTAAGACAAACACAACATCCATGCCTCACCGGGATTCGAACCCGGGCCCCGTTCGGACGAATGATCAGGGGCCATCGCTTAGACCACTGCGCCACCGGGGCGGCCATTCATGTTTAGCAAACCTGGAGGTTAAAAATCCTATCCCGTGATAGCATACCCGGGCGCTATCTGGAAGACGTGTTACCCGTATGTCCTCCGGAATATCGTGTAACATTGGAGGACCATGATTTCGTAGGTATGAATTTCGGAAAGGGGGCCTACGAATTAGTAAGTGTAGGAAAGCAATTTATTCACCAAATAATTCCAGCGGTATCACGTAGTACGAGGAAATAGTTAAACGAGGAAGAGTAGTTACCAAGTAAACAATTTAGAGAGCGCGGGAATTGGGAAAGAAAATCCGAGAAGCATAATGCGGACAGGCATTCTAAGAGGATAATTATATTACATATTTCATAATTATTCTAAGACCTGGCTGAGCAGATTTCTTTCTTGAGGAGGAAATTCCTTATTTTTTTCATCATTCTTTCGAATTGCTGTTTTTTTTTATTTTTTTTTTTGTGTACCCCGAGCTCGCCAGAATTCCAGTAGGGATAGGCACGAAACACACCCCTAGGTTAGTAAAGAGAAAACTCGGAAGGTTACAACAAGCAACGCTACGAGAGTGAAATGCTCGCAATCACAGGTGGGGGCCAATTTACTGCACCATTTTCTATTAACGAAGTCACGTTTTACGCACGCTAGCGGGGAACGAACAGGGCATATTTCTCGTAGTGGGCGTAACTGGTTGACACCAACAGAAAGAGTCACACAGGAAGCGTACGTGAAAATTCTAAGGCAGCGCGGACATCCCGCGGAGCAGTTGACAAGATAAAGGAATATTCATCTTCAAGAAAACTCCATGTTCTCAAGCCTTTGCCAACGAATCGGAGGGATTCCTATACAGGGATGTAAACCAATGCCGAAGCGAGGAAAAGAGGCCCAACCAATAAGGGGAGAGCCATTTGGGTAGGACAGGAACACCCCCGAACCCCTTAAACATAGACGAGATATATATATATATATATTTTTAGAGAGAACACGGAATTGAATGATGACTTCTGATTCTGTGTGAAGGCAGGCCACAGAATTGAATGATGACTGGAGATTCTGGGTGAACGCATGTAAAAGGTTTGACAGTCTAATCGAGGATAAGATATCAGTTCTATATTCCGGGCGATCGAGAGGAGAGAGAGATGCGGTCCACTCGCATAGCTGAGAAGGACGTTTTCGAAGTTTGAGGATGTTGACACGATAGAACAATCTTTCAAGAGGCGTAAAGGGACTTACGATTATGGCAGCGAGGGCAAGATATACAATTTTATAGCCGAGCGAAAGAGAGACACGATAGAACTTGCTATCATAGAAGTTTTAGCGACAACAGAGGGACTCTAGTAAAAGCCAAACGAACGGATGAGAGAAGAAACAGTGTGCATCCAGCAGGACCGGATGAGGTCCCAACCATAGACTTTATACCTATAAGTAATACCGGACGACAACGAAATTGATGAACAGAAAAGGATTTGGTGAGAAAAATTTCATAATTCCCAATATCTCGTTAGCATGATCATGATTTTGTCTCCTATACATCCTCGGTAGAAAGATATTTTTAATCTCTTGCAAGTGCTGAATAACATAATGTGTCTCATATTTTGCGAAAGGTGAACTTTAAAATATGATTGCGAATATCAAAAAGCATAATGAACTTAAAATATATTTTGGTTTAAATTAATAGAAATCTCCACCGATCAGTGTAATAGATTTTAAGGAAACACTAATGAAAATAAATTCTGTATTTTATAATGAAATTTACCCGAGTTTCTCAAATTTTTGAAAATTCAAAATAAGTGAATCTTTGTTTATTTTAACCTGAATAATTAAGTAGAACAATCGTAAAGTTTCGATAGAGTAGCAACTCCAAGATTTTAAGAAGAAAATAACTTTTAGCATTTAGCAAGCCCAGTCGCAGGATAAAAAGTCCAAATCTGACATCATGAGTTTATTAAATTTCAAGCGGCATATGGAGGAATATGGGTTTCCCATGTTCTCCCATATGAAACACAACGCAATGCACCCGTCAACCTTGAGCTTGGAGACCCTCAATTAGGGAACCCAACTTCACGGTAGACACCCATAGGCGGAAGATAATAGAAGATAAAGAGTTACGAAAATTAACGGTCTTTTTAATAATTAATCCCACTGCAGCGAATAGGACGCAGCAGATGGTTCGCCCTCACATCGAGTAGGGGGTGGTAATAGACGCAGGTTCGATTCCCGCTCCCAGAGGACGAAAGTTTTCGGATATTATCGGACTTACCATCCTTGTCACATTTACACCAAAAAACGGATTGTCATCTTCAAAATTTGTGTTACGTTTCTTGTTTAAGAATGGAAACACGTCGCAACACAGGGTATATAATCACGTGGTAAACAGCATGTATTGATGCTCGAGATGTCTTCTACGCTATTTTCAGAAAGTTACCTTTGTTTCTCGTGGGTTCTAATTCTCTGCATTTTATGTCTCTCTTAAAAAAACCTCCAGCGGAAACCAAAAACTTTTTTTTTTTTATTGGGGGTTTAACGACCACCGTAAACAACTTGATGGGTTACAAGCAGTCGCCCGTCTCTAATTTTGGACCAGGCGATGGCCTCTGATCATTTGTCCAAAAGGGGTCCGAGTTCGAATCCCGGGATATTGTGTTTGTCTTATGGCACTGGCTTTCTCCCTTCCCTGGAACCAGTGACCCTAAATTAGGGACGGGCGACTGCTTATAGCCCATTGAGTTGCTCACGGTGGTCGTTAAACCTCCAATCAAAATAAAAATAAAAATTTGGACCACTGGCTCCAGGGAAGGGAGAGAACCAGTGCCGTAAGTCAAATACAACACCCATGTCTCACCGAGATTCGAACTTCGAGCCCGGACCCTTTACGGAAGAATGGTCTAGAAGCCATCGTTTAGACCACTACGCTACCGTGGCGGCTACTAGAAGCTTGGGGACTTGTATATGTTACGGTTAATCTAATAAATTAGTTATCATGCATAATCACTGGTTATTTTACAAAATAATCAATATTAGTGGTTAATGTAATAAAATTTTCACCGGTTATTCTAGATAAGAACCAAACCTCTTTAGCTGAAGTGATAAATTATATTGTTCAACAAATATTTTTTTTATGAGGCGTTGGGAAATAAAGTACAGAATATTTTTATTGTTACTATTTTTAAACGTACAACACCGCCACAGTGGTCTAAGCTCAGGCTGTGATCATTTGTCCGTGAAGGAGTCCGGGTTCCAATCCCGCTGAGGCATGGGTGTTGTGTTTGTCCCTGGCACTGGCTCTCTCCCTTCCCTAGGACCAGTGATCCAAAATTAGGGACGGGCGACTGCTTATAACCCATTGAGTTGCACACGGTGGTCGTTAAACCCCCAATTAAAAAAAAATAACCTCCCTACAAATTTTGAAGATGACAATCAGATTTTTTGGCGTAAATGTGACAAAGATGGTAAGTCAGATAATATCCGAAAACTTGAAAATTTTCATCGTCCTAGAGCGAGACTCGAATCCGCGTCTTCCAGAAAACGCCCGGGTATGCTAACTACTGGGTGACGCGGGTTCGAGTCCCGCTCCAGGACGATGAAAATTTTCAAGTTTTCGGATATTATCTGACTTACCATCTTTGTCACATTTACGACAAAAATTGGATTGTCATCTTCAAAAATTGTATTATATGGCGTAATCCTGTATTTCTTTCATGAACAACATCCTACTTGTTGGAACAGTACAAACTGTCATCACATTTCGAATTACAGAGTATTCCATGCCTTTTTTTTTTCGAAGGCTTAACGACCTCCGTGAGCAACTCAATGGGCTATAAGCAGTCGCCCGTTCCTAATTTAGGGTCACTGGTTCCAGGGAAGGAAAGAGCCAGTGCCGTAAGACAAACACAACATCCATGCCTCACCAGGATTCGAATCTGGACCCCTTTCGCACGAATGATCTGAAGCCATCGCTTAGACCACTGCACCACCCGGCTCCATGCCTTTTGCAACCCCATTTTGTTGAAAGGCATTTTCCCTTGTAGTTGCATCTCTTATATCCTTGACCGTCTGAGATTGACGATTTTCTGGCACACTCGCGAAGAGACACGATAACATCGGGAACTTATTTTGTAAAATGAAAGTATCTTGACAAATGACAAACTGGTTCCTCGAATACTTTTCAGACAATCGTCCTTCTTTGGTGCCAATCGCATACGGCTCTCCATCATCATCAATCTGCATAATCATCCCTAGAATGTTTCCGGAGTTACCCCTTCCTCTGTCGACATCAGAAACTCCCAGTCTTATGGTTTCTTCAATCTTACCCCTTGGAAACTTTCTGCTAGACATTTGTCTCATCTTCTTTACCTGGGACTGCAAGTACTTCTGGCATCTTCTCTCTTTTTCTTAATATTGTTGATCTTTTCAGTAATAACATTCTTCCCTGAATTGCCCTCCATAGCTCTGTCTCCGTTCTCTACATTTTGAAAATTTGCAGAAACGTGAATTTTTAAAATTTAACCGGAGGGTGTTTGGTTATTGTTCATAATAGCAGGTTAATCTGATTAATTTTCCAAAAACGTGAATAATTTTTCACATTCACCAAAACTGTTGGTTATTATGTACAATACCCGGTGATTATGCATATTCACCAGATTTATCGATTTAACCGTAACATATATTATAATTTTTTAAATTTAAATTTTTCTAAAATTAAATGTTTACTTTCCAGTAACTCAAGGAGGTTAAGACTGGATCGATAAACAGTTCTTGTAGGGGGTGTTGTTGTTGTTCCACTGTCTCGAGAAATTAATTTTCTAGGTGTGGTGTTTCAGTCGAACCTTAGATGGGACTTACACATTACAGTTTTATATACTACTATTGCTAGAAAAGTTGGTGTTATTCGGAAGGTTTCTTTTAATTTGCCAAAGGGTACTCTTGTTATGATATACTATTCATTTTTTTCTTTTCTTACCTTTATTATTGCTTTTTAATTTGGGGTTCCACATCACAATTAAATATTAGTCGAATTCAGAGGTTACAAAATTAATGTCTTCGTCTTCTTAGGGACTCTCCGATAAAAGAGCTTTATGAATTCAAATTAATAACATTTATGTTTAATAGAATAAAAAGGAACTTTTGCAGATATTTATTGACATTGCGGTTGTCATTGCATGATTATAACACACGCTTTGCAAATTATTATCGACCACATTTTGCTGGAACTAATCTTGCACTAGATATTGTGGACTCTGGCGGTCCAAGAATATGGAATGGCCTACCTGAAGAAATAAAACAATTAGTTCATTTTCCTTATTTAAAAAAAGTTAGTGGGGCATTTACTTCAGACTTCGTCACAAAGTGGTTAGTGTGGTTTGATTCGATATGGCTCACTCGTAATTCAGTTTATTGTGTGTATGTATATATATGTGTGTGTGTAAATATAACTATGTATTTCTTTTTTTTATCTCCTTTTCCAGGCGGCGTGGGCTTTGCCAGAGTATTTCCCTTAGCGTGTTTTCCCGTTGCTGTATTTTTGTGAATTTTGTTTTTGGTTCAACCGAATAAAATTGTACTGTATTGTATATACTGTATCACGCCACTGAGTAAACGGATTTATACTACGCTAAGTGTTTCTTACGCTTTCCAACCGTAGGATGAAGAAGCATGTATGCTCCAGCTTTGTCTGTCTGTCTGTCGGTCCGCACGACAACTCGTGTAAAAATAATTCAATTTCGATGAAATTTTAGTATGTGGTTGGGGACAACCTGGGAAGGAACCCTATTGAAAACGGACGAAATCGGGTCAAAGGTCAGGACATAGGACGGGATCCATTCCATCGCTCTTATGCGTCATAACTTACATAGAAATTCTTCGATTGTGACAAAACTTTATCATGTTGTTCCGGAGGTATACTGAACCGGTTCTGTTGCATATAATAAAAATGGGGTCAAAGGTCAGGGCACAAGAGCGCAATTTATTCCACAGCCATTATCCTCATAATTTTGACTAAAAATCCTTCTTTTGCGGCAAAGCTTTAGTATGTTGTTCCGGAGGTATACTGAACCGGTTCTGTTGAATATCATCGAAATGGGGTCAAAGGTCAGGACACAAGAGCGAGATTTATTCCACAGCCATTATCCTCATAACTTGATAATAAAGTAATGATTTTTGGTAAGTTGAAAAGCGTATCATAATCAATGCATTGCATGATTTTGCTAACTTGTTAAATTTATATGACTTATACATTGCATAAGGGCAAATGTGGAAATTAAATCGAAATCTTCTGTATCAGGGAATGAAAACTACGTGAACTGAACGGATTTTATTGAATTGCACGTGATGTTTGGTTGGTTGGTTAAGTGACAAATTTACATAGGAAGTAATACAGTTCTTTTTATCACTTAATTACTTGTTCTAAAAGAGAAAGGAAGAAGAGGAGAAAAAAACAACAACAGGTACATGCTCAATTTCTTCCGCTCATTTGGATAGGTCATTTGGATTGCGGTCTGCTCTGCAAACGGATTCGTGGTGGGTGGCAACACGTACGCATCTGTCAGCGCCGGTGCGCTTTGCAGGAAATTGTGGGTTAGAGAGTATTATTAAGTGATTTCGCGACCAGAACTGTTCTCACCGATCTTCTAAGGGTAAAAAAAATGTTGAGGGGGAACCATCACGACATAAAAACAATAATTTTGCACCGAACAATTCATGAAACCAATTCATCCTTTAATCATTCTACCGGTAGAAAAAAAATTGTAAATAAGAAAAAAAAATAATGAAAGCAAAAGGAAAATGTCGAAAGCTCAAGGCATAGTTTAGGAAACAGGCATTTTGGTGTATTCGCAAAGAAACAATTTCTACGTTATCTTACATATCAATCTTAATATATGGTACAAGTTCGGACGCAATTTACAATCATTAAATTGATTATTATAATTAATTTTCTTAAATTATGAACTGATTAGGGTGTGTCTAAAGTCTTTCCCTGATTTCGATAAATCGTATAAAATGAACCACACTCGTTAGACATATACGGTTTTCCAATATAGCTTACCTGAAATCCAGAGTTTTTTTCTGTGTCATCAGTATACCTCAATGTGGACTCCTTTTGTTACACGGAGGACATCCAGTCGGTACTCTATCTCTTTCCATGTCTGCTGCAACATGTCATCTGTGATGGTCGCAAACGCTTCAGTTATTCTTTCCTTAAAAGTGTTAATATCTGCAAGTTAATACAGCCCCATGAAAAAAAGTCAAGAGGCGTAATGTCTGGGGATCTTGGTGGCTAGGATATGAGGCCATCTCTGCCTATCCATCTGTTAGGGAATTTGTCATCTAAGAATTGACGGACAGGTACACCCCAGTGCGAGGGCTCACCGTTCTGCTGGAACATTACCCATGGTTGCAGCTATTCCTATTGAGGTGCAACGTACAGCTGCATCATGTCGACGTAAATACCCGATGTAATGTTGGGCTCAATAAAAAAGAACAGTCCAATTACTTTGTCGTGCATTAGTCCGAACCAAACACTGATTCTAGGGCTTCCCCTCTGTTTCTCCAAAACTACATGTGGGTTCTCTGAACCCCAGATACGGTCACTATGCGTGCTCACTTTACCTGACGTATGAAAAGTTGATTCGTCTGAAAAACAAACCCGCTTCAGGTACTCATTATCTTCGTCTATTCGTTCAAGAATATCCATAGCGAACTGTCACACATCTGGGCCCATCATCAGGTTCCAAGGCTTGGACAATTTGCAATTTGTATGAAAAAAAAACGAAGCCGCTTTCTCAAAGTGTGGTGCACTGTCTTCATAGGTATTCTCAGTTCACTAGAGGCATGACGAATTGATTTCCTTGGGCTTCGTACGAATGCATCACGCACGGTGTCGACAGTTTTCTCACTAATGGAAGGTCTTCCACTTCTTGCACCGTCACAGACACCGCTCGTCTGTTTAAACTTTTGATACCAGTTCCAAATGCTCTTCACATCAAGCGGAGCTCTATCATACTCACGCCTTAACTTCCGCTGCACTGAAATTGCAGATTTGGTTTCATGAAACCAGAGAACACAATTAGCCTCTTCGTGCATAGACGACTCCATTTCGCCGACTGACGCTTTCAACAACTAACTACGCTGCAGACGTGCAGCGCCACCTATTGTTCCAAAAGTACAACGAACAAAAAACTTGAGAATATGACCCAATCAATGCAACAAACCGCGTACGTCTAACTATCTCGGTTCATTTTATACGATATATCGTAATCAGGCAAAGACTCTAGAACACCTTGTATGTCTTGTTTTTGTCAATAACTCTACTTCCAAGAGTCCGATTTGAAAAATGCCTTCTTTGTTGGGCAGCGTTTCGGGTTCGAAATGTTTTTTCATATGATTTCAAAATTTTCAAGTAACTCATAGACTTTTCGCTAGGGGGCGTTAAGGTAAATTGTTTTTTTCCTCCGATATCTCTGCTTCCAGAACTCCGATTTGAAAAATTCTTCCCGTATCGCATACAGCTCCTGATGGAAAACGTTTTGCACATAATTTCGAATATTTGATAAAGAATTATTTGGCCACCTGGGGGCGTACGTCTTAATTGCTGCTTCTGATGTATTGTAGCAAAATCTGAGCTCCTGAAATCTCAATTGAAATAATCTCTCGTGGACCTATACCGCTCACATCGTAAAACCTTTTGAAAATACGGTTTTCTTAAAATGCTGCATGGTTTTCCGGACAGGGGGCGTAGATGCATATCTTATATTTGTCGATATCTGTGCTGCTTAGAGTCCGATGTGGAAAATTCTTTATGACGTAGAAGTTTTGTCTTACTTCTACGTTATTTTTAAAACATCACCATACGAAGAAATAGTTCCTAAATTAAACCTTAACGGCGAGACGAAACCTGTAAACAACAGAAGTCAAACTTACGGAAAAGTTGCTTTATTCAGGATGTAGCAAACACATCGTAACATAGCATAGCTTATTTCACTGAACTCTTAACACAACGCTCTTTTCATTACGCTCCTTTCAATAATCAGTTTACAACCCAACGCTCGCCAAGCAACAGATTAGTCGTCGTTTTTATCTCTCGTTCTTATCAATTCAGGCATACGTCACGTTCATTCAATCTCAATTATGTTGCCAACAGTATTCGTTTGAGAGAAAAGATATCACGTTAAGAATGAAATATAACTGAGATAAACTCAAGATTTACATAGGGAAGGAAACTAAAAAGAAAAGTTAATTTAGAATATACGTCACACCTTTCACATTGGATTAAAAATTACATATATTAATTCTGTAAGGTTTTTTACTGTAAGACCAGTTGCGAAAGAACGGCTGAACGTAAAGATATGGTTGAGGTGTCAAAATAAAGGTCTTACCATGTAGATGTGCCAGTCTAAGAGAAAAATGTGATTGGTGCAACTGTTTGGGCTTTGTGGGCTGCAAAGTTCCCATGTAAAGTCAATAGGAGAAGCATACGGTTGACTCACGCGCTGTTGAAGGCGAAAGTATGGAGGGACTCAGATAGTCCGAAGTCTCTGATCTCATCGTGCCGTTATGCAAAACAACGCTAGCAGGAATTTGTTTGAAAGTTCTTATCAGAACAGCGAACACTCGAAGACCTGATTGCGTTGTGCCATTGGACTGTGTGATGTATATATATACAATTTAGCATTCATTCGATCCAGTTTATTCTCGTAGGTAAGACATTTCCCATTATGTAAGGATGTGAATAAACGTTAAATATGAGTTTATTCTTTTCAAAAATAAAAAAAAATAAATAAATAAAATAATCGTCGATTTCGACGGCTTTCGTCTATCGGGTTCGAATCCCTGTGACTCATGGATGCAGTGACCCTAAATTAGGGACGGGCAACTGCTTATAGCCCATTGAGTTGCTCACGGTGGTCGTCTAATCTTCAGCCAAAAAAAAAAAAATAAATCACGAACCCATACTTTTGTCTTTACTGAAGTGGTTGAATGAATTTGTCAATCAAATAAAATTCACATTTGTTGTTTCGCATGAGTTTATTATTTTCTAATAAAAAAAAAAAACTTACCGTCTGTTCCGACGGGTTCGTCTAGTTCTTTTTAATCCAATAAGAAATAATTTTCTTATTTGGGTTTTTTTTTTCTTTATTGGAGAGCGTTTCCGCTGCGAAATGTTTCTCGTATAATTTCAAATTTTTCTTAACACACAAATCTGCCACCAGAGGGCGTAAGTCACGTTTCCGATAACAGCAATATCTGGGGGAGTAACACCCAATTGAAAAACATCCTTCTTCGGTCAGATACTACTACTCTTTTCCATACCGGTTCCATTGACTTTGAATAGCTTTGATAAATTTAATTCGCATCAGAAAATATTCAAAAGACGTGCTCATTACAACCCGAAATTCGGTGTCATCTTTTCTTTTCTCGTTGAAAATTTTCAACAACCAATCAGTAGATAAGTCGATGTGGAGAATAAGTCGTGACTCGAACTTCTGGAACAAAAAGTCTCGTATTACGTGTCGAAAAATGCAGTATTTGCCGAGTCGAAAGTACTATAGCACTCACTAAGACCGGGGATGGATTAAGGTGGGGGCTATAGGGGCTACAGCTTGGGGCCCACAAAAGGGCCCAGGAGGCATGCCTAGGCAAATAATTGATAGGTAGCTAAAGAGAGAGAGAGAGAGAGAGATTTATAAAATAGTTTTACTTTTGTCTCGTATGATTTCCACTTCGTCAGAAACAGAGGCTTGAAGACAAATAGGTTTCAATGCAGTGACTCACCAAAGGTAAGTTTTTCATGTAGCTGCGTACAGTGGGGTCGGAGTGACAGCTTCAGCTTTTTAACTACCATCCACCTACACCTCCTAGTTTGCACCTGGAACCGCTAATGGTCGAAGTCCCCTGTGACTTCACATTGTGTAGCAAAAAAGATGCACTAAGAAACAATGCTAAATCATTAGAAAATCCAAGACAAAATTTAGGAATCTTAAGCTTTGAACTCAAGTTCTTGTGAGAATAGTGGAAAATATAATGATTTTTTATGAAAACTCTGCAGGTAATTTATTACTTTGAACAATGCACTACGTATTAGTTATCATCACCATATTGATACCGTCTCGTGTTTTAATGGTCACCAATCAAATGTCTTAGCCAAGGGCCCCACTAAGGCCTTAATCCGGCCCTGACTAAGACTGGTAAAGACGTTTTCGTTTAGAAAACTGATGTGAATTAATATTTGGGAATCTGTATCGTGGCAAACTCACCTTTGAAATCAGAAACGACTGTTTAAGACAAGAGTTTAAAGTTCTGATGTCAGTTGTTATGTATTGGAAAGCAATTATTGAACTCGACAGTAAAAATTCACGAGGAACTTTTCGCTTTGTACATGATTGACACATGACATAACATCTTGCGTTAGCATGAAATTTATCAACAAAAAGTCTAGTGGAATAAAATGAAACGGAACGGAAGGATAAATGCATGTGGGCAGATATGACACAGATGGTAGATAGGCCTTACTCATAAAACAAACGACAAGCCACAAAAAACAGGGGAGAGGGAGAAATTTCAGAGAAATGATTTAAATTGCCTCCCAAGAGAAAAAAAAATCTAAAAAAACGGACGATTGTCCCAGACCCGATTCCTTTCACACTCCATTACATCAAAAAGACGAGAACCGGAGGGAGGGTGGAATTTTCCGTAACGACCTAAACGTAAACGGACCGAAACACTGTGACCTTTGGCCTTCAAATTATGAAGCACGCAGGTCACGTCTGAAGTTCGTCAGCCCGGACAAATTGCCGGGCAAAGGACCGGAATCATTCTGAATCTCTTCCCGTGGCGGAATTCGTGTTGCGCGTGGCTTTTGGACCAACGCCTCCCTCTCCGCCAGCATACTAAATATTTCTTTCACTTTCCGCAGCTCTGTGTGGGAAAAGACTGTGTGTAAACTCTTAAAATGCAGCTAACAAAGCGTTTAACCCACAAATATAAGCGGCCACACACACATACACACACGCATGGAGAAGTCCAGATTTCTTAATGTGATAAAGAAATAAAAATGTAGCAAGAAGAGAGAGAGAGAGAGAGAGGAAGGAGATGAGAGGCAAGATCAAGTGACAAAATTTGCCATTTGGAGAAACGTGTTTCGCAAGCCTCATGCAATTTGAAAGTGAGTTATTGACTATAGATCCCTTTCTCCCGGATTCTGCTAATGCTCTTACGCAATTGCATTGCTTTGAAAGGATCGCTACGTTTCTCGCGTGTGAATTTTGCAGTTCTTAAGTTTCTTATCGTAATAAGGAGAGCTCGTACACCAAGAAAACAAAGTTTTCCTGAAAAGCATGAGGAAATTTCTAAACTAAAAATAGATTTGCTAAGAAAGCAAATATTTGCGTAAAATTTTACGAAATATTTGCTAAACGAGGAATATAAAAACTGCCGGAAAGCATCAGAGATTGCTAAGCAGAAGGAAGAAGATTGTATTTGAAAGTTACGAAAACAAGATTTGTTTAGAAAAGGAAAAAAAAAGAAGAGTAGCAAAGACCAGAGAGAAAATACATAACAGGTTTATAACAACCACAGAACAAAATTCGTCAAAAAAGTTCCTGAATCAGCGGAGAACAAAAAGTTTTCCCAAAGATTGGCACAAAGGATTTACTAAGCCAGTACAAATGCTTCTGACGAAAAGATAAGTTACCAAAAGAAGATCCAATAAGAAAAGAAAAACTACCAGAAGAGCACAGCACAGCAGACTAACTGCACCAGAAGAACAAAGTTTTTTCTTATATTGCAGAAAAGATTTGCTGAACTAAAAATTACTGTACAAGAGGTCTAGTAAAACAGGAAAACAAAGTTACTTAGAAAAGCATAGGAGAGTTACGAAAGGGAAACGTGCTTAGAAAAGAACAAAACATTTACTACAGAAAAAAGAAAGTTTTTAATGCAGAATTCGCCTAAAAAATCAGAAGAGATATTTCACCGAATTTCCAGGTGTGATGAGCACTTCTTTTCCCTTTTTATTGGCGGTTTAACGGCTACCGTAAGCAAGTCAATGCGGTAAAACCAGTCGCCCGTTCTTAAATTAGGGCCACTGGTTCCAGGGAGGGGAAAGAACTAGTGCCGTAAGACAAACACAACATGCATGCCTCACAACTCCCATTCAAACCTGGATTCAACTCAGACGAATTTTCAAAAGTCAGCGCTTAGACCGCCCACTGCACCAAACCCTTTCAGAAACAATTTTTTGAACTTGTGTTTCAGAAAAGTAGAATATCAACGAAAACGCGCTCACAGAAGACTACATTTAGCAAAAACTGCGAATAAATTAATAAATTAAAATACACAATGCTTTTTTTTTTTTTTTTTTTTTTTTTTTGCTTTTGACGACCACCGTGAGAGCAACTCAGTTGTCTATAAGCAGTTGCCCGTCCCTAAGTAGGACAGTTGATTCCAGAAAAAATAGACAACCGGTGCCATGAGACAAACACACCATTGCTGCCTCACTCGGGATTCGAATCGGGATCGATCCCGGACGAACGATTAGAAAAGTTTCGTAAGATAAACACATGATCAATGCGTCTCCCGGATTCGAAATCTAATCCACCTCGGCCGAATAATTAGAAGACAGTGATGTAACGAAACACACCAATAGGCGTAACGTGACCAAAAAAAAAAAAAAAAAAAAAAGGACGGGGGGGGGGGGATATGCAAAAAATGAAAAAAAATATGAAAAAAATAAACTGAGGTTTTCCTTGGGAGGAAGGGGGGGGATGAATGTAAGCCGATGTTTTCCTTTGGTGGGGTACAGAACTTTTATGGGGGTAGGCCGTTCCCTCGAAGCGGTTTCTCTGCAAATGACACAAAATTTGGGGGTTTTAAATGCGTAACAAGCATTTTTTTTGCTAATGATTGCTTCCATCACTGCTGTTAATGAACGATGATGAATAGCCCAGCGTATTTTCGACAAGATGCTAAGTTTTCTGAAAATAAAGTCTTTTTTTTAAATAAAAAAATTCTTCGAAATATTACAAATCTTTTTGCTGATACATGGAAAATGTTAGTTCTCTACACAGTGGCGTACGGGAAAAACTAGGGGCTCCCCGCAAAAAACTATTTTCGAAGCCCCTTTGCGAAAATCCATTAGCTTTCATTACTGATGATTTTAACTCCCATGTTATTAACTATAGGCTTTTTTTACAGAGATTTTATACAGGGTTTTAGGATTTCATATAAAATCTCAATATTGCAACCTTTTTCCATCTCGTACTCCCATTCCTTTGTTTCCCCAAAGCGTGAGAGAAATTTCTCAGAGTTCCCCATTAAACACCGGATGCACGGTTATTTACTAAGACGACATTTTGTCTATGCTTAGTATTTGCACTTTGTATGTTGAATGGAGATTAACTCTATCGCGCCTCTTTTGATGCTTTACAGATTTCAATTTCAAGGCTGCCGACTACTGCACTGGCTCCTCACATTTTATTTTGAGGCTTGAGATTTACCGAGGGCGGGGTGGTTGTTTCTCACGGGGAACTTTAGGATATGCTTAAGGGAATTTTTTGGAGACAAGGGAAGGAGGCGAGATGACAGTTGTCTCTAGGTTTAGGAAGCGAGCGGTCACGAAAAGCACGACGAGGTGATTGCCCCAGGGTAGGCTGGGAGGTTTTAAGTGGACCGGGAGGTCAAGGGATTTCACGACAGCGCGAGAGATGAAGGAAAGCAGGACTTAAGAAAAGAAGGAATGGGAGTTTTAAGCGGGAGAGTTAAGAAATATAGCACAGCTAACGGACAACCTATGCAGGCAATTAAATGAAGAAAATAATAAAAGTTTCTTAGACATATTTACGAATCGCAAGAATTATTTGCATACAATTATTATCATATGGTTATTACGTGTTAATTACTATCATCATCAACCATTACGGAGTTATTAGCAATTACAAGTTAACAACTAGAACAAAGATAGCAACAAACTTGTTAACACTTTACGGGTGTTTTAATAAATCAAATTATTTGGAACATACAAGCATTTTTCGTAAAATCTAAATTATTCCCTTTTATTGCGAGAAATAAAAATGTACGTTGTGATTAGAATGATTGCTCTGGCTCCATACTGATACAAATTACTACAAAATATTATACTTACGTCAAAGTTAATCATGTCAAACAAAATGTATTATTTTAAAGAACTAAGACCAGCTTCTTTGAAATGTCTCACGATTACACACAAAACATACGACTTTCGTGTGGTAGTGTCCAATGATTTTTTCGATTTACGAAATGTCACAACATATGTAAGGAAATAACTAAGTAACGACCGAGAACTGTAGCACAAAAACACAAAACTGCATAAATTATATACTCTGGAATAAAAAAAATACACTCAACATAATGCCACAATGCTTTGCACATAGTAAATAAAAATCCTTTGACTTTGTTACATACACAGTCGAGTCACATTAATGTGACCACCTACTACTTTTGACGTCAACAGCGCGTAGCCAATGAAAGAAAGCACGTGTCGTGAGCTGGCTTGGAGGGTATATAAGGTGTGCTGTAGGCACACCTTATATACCCTCAAGCCAGCTCACGAATAGGAAAACATATCACTCGTTGCTGTCATGGATAATAGGAGCAATTTATCAGATTTTAAAAAAGGTATGATTATCCACTTTCGGGCCATGGGTGGCAGAATTTCTGAAACAGCGCAGTTTGCGAACTGTTCGCGTGCTGCAGTGGTTAAAGTGCATAGTCACTGGAGAAATGGCACCATTGCGAATAAGCCACGTGCAAACTGCGGAGCACCACGTGCCATTGATGTGAGAGGTGAACGTCGGTTTTGAAGGTGCAAGAGGCCCGATCAATACGCTACAGTAGAGCAATTCACTGGCAGAATGAACCAGGGGGCTACCGGAAGTGTGTCTAAAAAAACCGCTAAGTGAACCCTGCTGAGTATGGGGCTTCGATGCAGACGGATGGTCACTGCACCTATGCTAACGAAGGTTCATCGCCAGAAAAGCCTTACATTTGCACGGTAGTATCGGAATTGAACCTCCGCTGATTGGCAAAGGATTGCCTTCTCCGATGAGTCATGTTTTCTGCTTCATCGAACGGATGAACGTTAGCGTATAAGGCGAGAAACATCTGAGAACAAACACTCTTCAACCATTGCTGGCAGAACACAAGCTAGTGGGATCAGCGTTATGGTCTGGGGAATGTTTTCATGGTATTCTCTGGCTCCACTCATACCTGTGGAAGGCACTATGGACCGAATTCGTTAGGAATCCATCCTTGCAGACCACGTACGCCCATACAGGATCATTATCTGCCCTGGGGAGGACGGGATCTTCCAGCACGACAGTGCCACGTGTCACACAGCTAGAAATGTCCGAGAGTGGTTGGAAGAGCACGATGAAGAATTCAAAATACTTCCCTGGCCCCCTAATTCCCCAGACTTAAACCCAATTGAGCATCTGGGAGACCACCTGGATCGTGTTGCTCGCTCTATGGATTCTCTACCATGCACCCTCCAGTAGCTGGCAGATGCATTGCAGTCAGCATGGCTCCACATACCTGTGAAAACCTTCCAGCACCTTACTGAGTCACTCCCATCTCGTCTAGCTGCTGTCCGCGCTGCACACGGCGGTTACTTTGGATATTAGCTGGTGGTCATATTAATGTGAGTCGACCGTGTATATATGTGTGCATACGCACATAGTGTGTGTGTGTGTATGTATATATATATATATATAAATACGGTATATATATATATAATATATATATATATATATAATACCGTATTTCGGTCGAATAATCGACAGACAGACAGATTAGATAGATAGATAGATAGATAGATAGATATATAGATAGATAGATATATAGATAGATAGATAGAAAATAGGACGTACGTGTAGATGACATACTTCGAGTTCGGATAGAATCATGCATCAAAAACGCACTTATGAATTTTTTTAGCACGTCTTTTGTAAAAGAAAATTACGTGCTTACAATATCACCCTCTCCGTTGGTCCGTCCCACTGTGGACACCATTTCCCTGCAATCATTAGTCCGATTTGAAAAATTCTTTTTCCATTGGAAAGCTTGAAATGTGAGAACGATAATAATGGCTTACCCGTTTTTTACTCTGCGTAACGTTGGCATTAGAAGAAATAAATACAGATGCTATGGAATAAAAAAACCCCGTTTTATTCCATATATTGACACTTATAAATACCCGATTGAATTTTCCTTTCCTTTCGATACCATTTATAACGAAGACTATTTTGGGTACAACTTCTTTATAAAGAAATGCGTAGACTTCCCGCTAGGACGCCTATAGGTAAACTGCAATCTTTCAAAATAAAGTTCGATCCTTTCTATCTAGATGCGTTAATTTAATAGAAAAATTTACAGCTTGGAAATTTGTTACTAGTTTTTGTTTATGGCCCATTCGAGGTACGTACTTCGTTTTGTCTCTCACAGTACCTCACACACACTTTAAAGTCTTTTTTTTTTTTTGACTGAAGGTTTAACGACTACCGTGAGCAACTCAATGGGTTATAAACAGTCGCCCGTCCCTAATTTAGGGCCAATGATGCCAAGGAAGGGAGAGAGCCAGTACCGTAAAACGAACACAACATCCATGTATCTCCGGAATTCGAACCCGGACCCTTCTCGGACGAATGATCATAAGCCAGCGCTTAGATTACTGCACCACCTACTCCACACGGTAACTTTCCCTTCAAAGTCTACTCCACACGGTAACTTTCCCTGCTCCCAATTAATAATGACATCAAACAATACTAATAAAAAAAATAATAACAGAACAAAGGTCACCCATTGCTTTTCATGATTAGTCAACATCTCTTCACTTCCGCAGTCATCTTCTTGTTTCTGAAACACTAGTACTTTTTTTTTTTCTGCTCATACTATAACAAAACATTTTATCGCCAAATTTGCAACAAATTTTAGTTACAAAAACTTTTACGGAAACCTGTGGATTTATTACTCTAACTTTACAGTAACAAATGCATTAATTATTTAGACATTGACCATTTAAAAAGAAAAATATATTTCATAATGGGGGTGGGGGCGATCGCCCCAGTAGCCCCACGCAGGATCCGCTATTGATCGAACAACTAGTTACGTACATTCGTCGCGTGATTCGATTAATAACCACATGAAGGGAAACTCCAGTATACGATGTGTGCAGAGCACATTTAAGGAGACAGGGGCCCGAGGCTGGACAGTATTTTGTGGCCCCAGTATTAAGGGCACATCTCTGATTCCACTATGGGTGGCCGAATAAAAATACCTAGAAGAAAACATTCCCAAAATATGATGAGGAAGCCGTAAAAATACCCTCGCCATATTGAAATGTATACGAGGTCCGATCAAAAAAGTTATGAGACTAGGCCGATATACCACAAAGTACTTACGTTACTTAAGTCCGGCTATGCTCTTCCCAAAGTAGTCTCCTTGAACAGCGATAAACCGATACCAGCGTTTTTGCCACTGTTGGAACGCGTCCTGGAAGTCCTGTTCGCGAATCGTGTCAAGCACCGTCTGCGATTCGCGCTGGATCTCGTCCACGGTTTCAACACGACGACCCTTGAGCTTCAGATTCATCTTCGGGAACACAAAGAAGTCGCAGGAGGACAAATCCGGCGAGTAAGGCGGGTGAGGAAGCATAGTCATGCTGTTACGGCTGCAAAAATGGCGTGTTGGTAACGCTCTGTGAGCTGCTGCATTGTCGTGATGGAGCAGGAAATCGTCCCTGCGCCACATTTCAGGTCATTTGCGGCGAATGTCCTCCCTAAGACGCCGCAGAACATCGCAAGAAAAAAGGGCGGTGACGTTCTGGCCCTGCGGGACGAATTCACGGTGCACAACCCCAGAAATGTCG
Source organism: Macrothele yani (assembly GCA_039090855.1). Classification (NCBI taxonomy): domain Eukaryota; kingdom Metazoa; phylum Arthropoda; class Arachnida; order Araneae; family Macrothelidae; genus Macrothele; species Macrothele yani. The sequence goes on along the minus strand of CM077013.1, from coordinate 111,827,831 downwards.
AAGAACACGATGAGCATGTTTTTGGTTGCGCTCCGGACCTGTCGGGCCTTTTTCGGTCATGGAGATGCCGGGCTCTTCCAGTGCGACGACTCTTGTTTGGTCTCCGGGTCGTAACCGTACATTGACGATGGTAGCAATGTCTTGAATGTTTCTCCGACGATCCTCATGCACCAGTTCTCTAATTTTGTTCACATTTTCGGTGGTTTTCCTCGTGGACGGTCGCCTTGACCTCTCGTCGTCTTCCAGTGGCGTTCTTCCGCTCTTGAAGCGGGAGTGCCACTCAAAACACCTCGCACGACTCATTGATTCATTGCCGTTAGCCTTCCGCAAAATTTCAACCCTCTCCGTTCCCGATTTGCCGAGTTTGACGGAGAATTTAGTGTTCGCTCGCTGCTCTAGTTTGCAGTGCATACCGAAATCGCAGCTGTGTCCTGCACGTGGTAACCAAATATCGTGTAGCACAGCTCCCGATTTTCATAGAACGACGCCACTCTGCGCAATGACTCATGAAGGTCACTGCCCTCGACCGCTGCTCGCGCATCTGCGTACTGCCATATGTAGGAGCGCTACGTACCTAGTCTCGGAACTTTTTGATCGCAACACGTATCCCATGATGCATGGATGAATCAGTGTTAGCAAGACAAGTTAGTAAAAACATGCGATGCATTGATTATGATACGCTTTCCAACATACCAGAAATCATTACTCAAGTTATGAGGATAATGGCTGTGGAATATATCTCGTTCCTGTGTCCTGACCTTTGACCCCATTTCGATGATATTAAGCAGAATCGGTTCGGTATACCTCCGGAATAACATACTAAAGTTTTGTCGCAATAGAAGCACTTTTAATCAAGTTACGAGGATAATGGCTGTGGAATAAATCTCGCTCCTGTGTCCTGACCTTCGACCCCATTTCGATGATATTCAACAGAACCGGGTCAGTGTATTTCCGGAATAAAATGATAAAGTTTTGTCGCAAACGGAGCATTTTTACGTAAGTCATGATGCATAAGGGCAATGGAATGGATCCCGCTCTTATGTCCTGACCTTTGACCCCATTTCGACCGTTTTCAGTAGGGTTCGTTCCCTTGTGGTCCCTTACCGCATGCTAAAATTTCATCGAAATCGAACAATTTTTACGCAAGTTATGATACATAAAGACAATGGAATGGATTCTGCTCCTTTGTTCTGACCTTTGGCCCCATTTTGTCCATTTTCAATAGGGTTCGTTCCCAGGTGGTGCTCTACCACATACTAAAATTTCATCGAAATCGAACCATTTTTACGCGAGTTATCGTGCGGACGAGCAGACGGACAAAGCTGGAGCAGATACGCTTTTTCAACCTACGGTTGGAACGCGTAAAAAATGTAAAAATGCATGGTTGAAAAACAGATGCCATTTCAGTTCTGCTTTAATGCCTCCAGCCCCCTCCCCAGAGTTAGGTTGTAGAAATTACGTCCAAGTAATGTACAAAATAGTATGATTCAAATATACTGATTCAAACTATTTCTTAATGTATGAAACTTTCCTCCAATTACAGACGTGTAAAAAACAAAAAAACATATATAATGCTTTTGAAAGATCTGAAGATGGACTAGGGGCAACTATACTTCTTGCGGACTCCTAAAAAAAAAAAAAAAAAGAGGAAAGAAATAAAAAAAATAATTCACAAAGCAGTTTCTTATGATTTTTACTGTGCTATCTATCGGCAAAAATATTGTAGAACTCTGTCAATTCGTCAAGCATCGTGCATAATTCCGGGGGCCCTTGAAAATGCGGGGCTAGGGGCTGCAACCCCCTAGCCCCCCTCTTAGATGGGCTCTAGATGTATGTCCTCATTTTACGATCACTGGCTCCAAATTCTTTTCTCAAAAAGAAAAAAAAGTTGGGAGCATTTAAACATTTCACATATCCTTACCATAAATCCCAGGAAATTATTCTGTTCAGTTTCAATTTGTTTCACATGCTCTTCTGGCTATTCAGCGAGATCTTATCAAAGAAAATATTTTCAGAGTGAAGCAACATACTAATATAAAAGACCCTCCACTAGCCGTGACATCCCATATTACATAGTGATATATTTTCTTATTCCTTTTACAAACGCATGCAATAGAATTCATTTCTTTGCTGAAAAAATCCGGAAAACATGCATGACCAAAAAAAAAAAAAAGTTTACTGATCCTGAACCACCAAAAATCAAGCTATCGAAGCCAAGTAACATGAAACCATCAATAACGTAACTAAAAAAAATAACTGAAGAAAAAGAGGAGGATAGAAAAAGAAATCCATTTTTTTTTTTTGTCCCCGTTTGGGTTTCTCTGAGCTCGTTCTTTTCTCCACCTTTATTATTATTTTTTCTTCAATCCACCCCTAGGTATCATTGTACAAAAGATTACTGTGTCCTTTTCAGTGGAACGCACAGGCTGGAGGAATTCGAGTCACTGCGCCCGGGGCCCCCACGTAGTTTAGATACTCAAGGTCTTACGTGGGGTGAAGACACCCCCTTCAGCACCAGAATCATGAGTTGCTGACGTCTCCATTGAACGCGTTCCGCATGACACACTCTCAAAGATCGCTTTCCCCGTCGACCCCGCCTCACACTTTCTTTACTCACACACGCATAGTGCTACCTACACAATTAATCTCTTTTCCCCTGTGCTTCGGAATTTAATTCAATTGATTGACTGTTAAGAACGGTATTCAGTCCTCACGTACATCAATTAAGTATTACATAATATCTGACTGAAAGAACTTGTGATCGCTTACTTATCACATACCGACAGGAGAAATTTTATCCTCGTTAGCAGAGCTCAAAATGGAAATTCTGATGTGATCGCTTACTTATCACATACCGACAGGAGAAATTTTATCCTCGTTAGCAGAGCTCAAAATGGAAATTCTGATGTGATCGCTTACTTATCACATACCGACAGGAGAAATTTTATCCTCGTTAGCAGAGCTCAAAATGGAAATTCTGATGTGATCGCTTACTTATCACATACCGACAGGAGAAATTTTATCCTCGTTAGCAGAGCTCAAAATGGAAATTCTGATGTGATCACTTACTTATCACATACCGACAGGAGAAATTTTATCCTCGTTAGCAGAGCTCAAAATGGAAATTCTGATGTGATCGCTTACTTATCACATACCGACAGGAGAAATTTTATATTCGTTTGCAGAGCTCAAAATGGAAATTCTGAAGTGCCGGTATGCTCATATTTAGCTAACAATCATCTGGAAGAAATACCTTCGAACGAAAAAAAAGTCCAAAATTAAAAAAAAAAAACCCTGGAAGAAAAACTCCTGTGTTTAAAAAGGTAATTGACAATTCCGTGGAATACTATTGCTTCATAGGTCGGAAACGATGGAGGTCGATTTTAGTTGGTTCATTTAAAACATGCATTGTTATTCAGTAATGACCCATTTTGATACGCAATCACGTATCTGAATAACCACTTGACATTTTCAAATTTTTGGTGTGACATTATTTTCTTTATCTGAATTTAAAAAAAAAAAAAAAAAAAAAAAAAATTTCCCCTTAAAAAACTTTAATATAAAATTCTGTTCTACAATTGTACATTCCAAATAAAATTCTGTCATAACTCATAATACACAATCATTATGCTTATACTTTTTCTCCCCCAAGAAAAAGTATTTACAGTTAAAAAATTATATTTATATTACTATAAATACTGGTTACCTCTTCCAGTTCCTATGTTTTAGTTGAATTTCATTGGGAACAGATGACCCACATAGCTTTTTCATTTAAGCTGAACTATGCTTTAGCGGAAACTCATTGAAGAGATGTTCCCAATAAAGTTCAGCTGAAACACGGGAATTGGATGAGATAACCAGTATTTCTAGTAATATAAATATAATTTTTGAACTGTAAATACGTTTTTTTTTGGAGATTTTTTTGCGAAGAAAAGAGTATAAGCATAATGACTGTGTAATATGACGGAATTTTATTTGGAATGTACAATTGTAGAACAGAATTTTGTATTAAAGTTTCGTAAGGGGAAGACACGTGTTTTTGCTGAATTCAAGGCGAAAATGCCAGATAATAAAGAAAATAATGTCACACCAGATGTGTCAAAATCTCTGTGAAATGATTATTCAGATACGTGATTGCCTATCAAAATGGGCCATTACTGAATGAAAATGTGTATTTTAAATTACACTGCTGGACAATTGCTAAGGACGGATCATAAACGGCTATATAGCGCATAAAAAAGTAAGTGTGGTTGGATGCCAAGTGAAATAAAATAATGTCAGAATGCCAGGACATTACAAGAAAGACAATTTATTATGCTCTGAAATCCGGAAGGCTTTGGAACGTGTTCAAGGGACAAACAGGCCATTTTGTGCAGAATACGTAAACGTGAAAAAAATGCAATTACCGTCCGCAGGCGTTCCGGCGTAAGATGTCAATACGGGATATGACCACCATGGAGGGCGATGCAAGATTCCACACGTCGTGTCATGCTTTGCACAACATTATCAAGCAGCTGTTGATGTAATTTATCCCATTCCTCTGTCAGTGCACGGATGAGGGTGTCCTTGTTTATTGGAGGGCATTGGCGACCAGCAAGACTCCTCCCCAAAGCATCCCACACATTTTCAATGGGATTCAGATCTGGAGAACGTGCTGGCCATACGAGGCGTTGAATATCCTCGCTCTCAAGACACTCCTGACAGCGACTGTTCGATGACATGTTGCGTTGTCGTCCATGAAAATGAATCTATCACCGACAGCACCACGGAACATGCGAACATGAGGTAGCAGAACATCATTAATGTATCGTTGGCCAGTCATAGTCCCAGTTGGAAGCACATAGAGGGACGTACGGCCATTGATCATGATGCCAGCCCATACCATGACAATGCATGTCGGATATCGGTCCCTTTCCTGTATGTTTGCTGGACAATATGCAGTACCACTATAACGCCAGATCAGTTGTCGTCGACAATCAGACGATAGACTGTATCTACTCTCATCTGAGAAGAGGACAGCAGACCAGTCGTTATCAGTCCAATTGCGATGTTGTTGGCACCATTGCAAACGGGCGGTACGGTGACGTCTGGATAATGGGATGCACACAACAGGACGGCAGGCGTATAGTCCTCCTTCATACAAACGTCTGGCGACAGTTTTTCGGGAGATCCGCTTGCCAGTAGCAGCCATAAACTGATTTGCTACCTCACTAGCTGTGCTGCGCCGGTGTCTTTTTGTTGATAGCACTATGTACCGATCTTCTGCAGGTGTCGTACTGCGAACACGACCTCCCCCGTGACGTTTGCTACACTCTCCATTTTTTGAAATGATTTCCAAAGCCTTAAAACAACACTGTGGCTGACGTCGAACTCCCTGGCAACATCTGCTATTTTTCGCCCTTCTTCAATCTTGCCAATAATACGGTCACGCGTAAAATCATCTAGGTGATGTTGGGAAGACTTACTGAAAATTGCAAGTTCGTCAATTGATTCTTTCCCTTTCAACTTTCCGTTTGAACAACAACGGTCAATGCGAGTCAAATCCTTTATATCTCTTATCAGCGCTATGACGTCACGAACAAGTTCGGCAATCCAAAATTTGCATACGCACAACACGTCTTACTGTATCCCGCACTTATGCTAATTTCCACATTTTCCTGCCTTCCATTTTATGGTTGCTATCGTTGCTATTGTCATCCGTCCTTAGCAATGGTCCGGCAGTGTATTATGGTGTGTAATATGAAATACACTGCCTGACAAAGAAAATGCCACACCACGAAGACGTGAACTCAGCGCCATGAAAATTACATTGTGGGTGCACACGTACAAGTTATATGCAAACGATCGTACTTGCGCGCGCGGGATATAAGCGGACAACCAGCCCGTGAGGCCATCAGTCGAGACGACGTCACGGCCGCGAGAAATGAGTGGCTGTGTTGCAACCGTGTGTGGAGAACGAACAAGGGGTACTAATACCATTAGGACGCCGTCGTAAGCGATTTCGTCAAACAGATGAGTTCACGAGATGCGTCATCGAAGGCCTTCGTACCGAAGGATGGTCCTTGCGTCGTATTGAGAAAGAAATGCAACGTAATGCCACAACCGTCGGTCGCATTTGGAGACAGTGGTCCCAGGATGAATCTGTGCAACGTCGTAGGGGGACCGGGGCACGAAGACAGACGTCCGAGCGCACCGATCGTCGCATCCGGCGTCTTGCCATAGTGTACCCACAGGCCACAACGGGCGTCATTTTACGGAATGTGCGGAGAAGCTTGGATGCTGCGAAATCAACGCGGACAGTGTCGCACCGATTGGCTGCGTCTGGATTGCTGTCCAGACGTCCGTTGCGAAGGCTACCCTTAACAACGGGCCATCGTCGTCACCGCTTAACGTGGTGTCGCTCCAGAGCTGCGTGGGGTGCCGAATGGAACAGTGTACTGTTCAGCGACGAATCGCGGTTCTGTCTCACCAAGGATGATCGCCGTGTAAGACGTGGCCAACTGGCGGGTTGCTCCGCCATTGTGGAACGCCGCACGGCCCGGCAACGTTGAATCATGGTGTGGGGTGCCATCAGCGCCAACAGCCGCTCACCGCTGGTACGCATTACGGGCACATTGACGGCACGCCGCTTTGTTGACGAGGTACTGCTGCCCATGGGACTACCGTATCCGCAAGGCACCCTAAACGCCTTTTTTCAACATAACGCTCGGCCGCATAGAGCTCGGATCAGTCTGAATGCTTTACACGGTGTGAGAATGCTTCCGTGACCAGCACGGTCCCTCTATCTCTCTCCTGTCGAGCATCTGTGACACGCGATTCGACGTCGGTTGAGGACCCACCCAGCCCCGCAAAATGAAGATGAACAGTGGACTCGGAGCAACACCACATGGTCCACTATACCCCAGGACTCTATTCTGACTCTCATTGCCTCGATGACACGTCAGACTTAACGTTGTATCACCCAAAATGGGTGCCACACTCCTTATTGATCATCCTGTATATTCGTCCACTGGAGCCTAGTCTGTATGTGGCAATAAAACCATTTGTTCAGGACCAACCTGGCTGTCTGTGTGAGCAGTTTGGTCAGTTTTCCAGGATTCCTTCATGGTGTGACATTTTTTCTGTCAGGTAGTGTATGGGTGCCTAGTAAAAAAAAATGTATTTACACCGATGAGCCAATATATTATGACCCCCCTAGAGAAATGAGCGCGCTTGCAGACCGAATGGTGGCGCAGGTGAAGTTTACAGAGCAGTATATATACAACTCGAGGACCAGCTGTCGGTTAGTAGGGTGTTTGGAATCAGAACTGGAAAAGCTACCGATTTATCGGAGTTTGATAAAGGACATATTGTGATGGCACGGCGCTTCGGAACTACGATCTCGGGAACGGTGGGGCTTGTGGGTTGTTCACGTGCCGCTGTAGTGAGTACGTATCAAAAGTGGTGCAAAGATGGCCAAACGATTAACCGTCGTCCAGCTGTGTGTCGTCTGTAGCTCACTGATGTCAGAGGACAGCGAACACTGTCGCGCATTACTCACTGTGACCGCAGGGCCACAATGCGACAAATCACCCGCGCCTACAACAGTGGTGAACAGGGCAATGTGTTACAGCCCACAAGCCCCGCCGTTCCCGAGATCGTAACATCTCTCTCGATGGCATCCCAGATGTGCTCGATGGGATTGGGGGTCAGGTGACCAAGGAAGTGAGGTCACGTCGGTGGAGTGTTCATCCAACCATTCGGATACAATTCGGGAGCTGCATTGTGTTGTTGCAGGATGAGGTCCCCAGTGGGATGTTGAAGACGCACAAACGGGAGCAAATGGTCGTCTGTGATATCCCGGTAACATTGACCAGTCCGGGACGATATCACAAGTACCAGGGGGTCCCATTTCAGTCCACGTAAGCAGTCCCCACACGAGAATGCCACCCCCGCCAGCTTGAAGAGTACCCTGCTGGCAAGAAGTATCCATCGCTTCATGTGGTTTGCGCCGTACTCGTATCCTGCCATCCGCATGCACCAATATGAATCTCGACTCATCAGTCCAGGCAACATTTTTCCACATGTCTAGGGTCCAGTGGCGATGTTCCCGCGCCCATGCTAATCTTTACACCCTGTGATGTGCGGTCAGCAGCGGTACCCTCGTGGGACGATGGCCTCTGTATCCCATAGCGAGGAGATGGTTCTGGATGGTGTGGCTGCTTACACGTTTTTGTGCACCAGCGTTAATTTGCCGAGTGCTTACTTGCACTGTGGCCCGTCTATCCGCTGTTACAATGCGAGCTAGCGGACGATGACCCCGCTCATCAACACGCTGTTGTCCACGGCAGTTGGCCCTTGCAGAGATGGTTTTACCGGATTCGATATACTCACAATGCACCCGTGACACAGAGGCTCGTGAAAATCCCAGTGCCTGCACGACTTCCGAGGTCGAGTGGCCCATTCGTCGGGCCCCGACAATTTGCCCACGATCAAATGCACTTTGATCCTTCGTCTTACCTTTACTGCGTCCGACTCTTACTGATTCCCGTCGCATCACTCCTCATATTGTCGGAGCGCTGCATACGTCATGTCGTTTTCGTTTACAGGACCGCCAACAGTGCCACATTTGCATAACGCCAGCTGTCTCTAATTCAATTGCTCTTCAGTGTATATCACATTCTTGACCTGCAGATTTTCTATACTTTTTTCTTTTATGAAACTTGGGTACAGTAATTATGCTTTCTGTTCTGCACGTCAAATCTGGACAACCGAAAATTCAGTTTTTAAGAGCAAACTGACATTCAGTTAAGTCAAAATGACTGGAATAAAAACAGGACTGTGCAACTGAAAGTATGAGATCGGTATAAGTTATCACGTTGCTATGCTGTACCACTATTTAGGGTTGCTACGTGCTCTTGGTATGTGGATCGCTTTTAGAATTTACGTGTACATCGTTGTGTGAGTGTTATTCAGCTGTAGTACGATTGTGGAAATCTAACTGATGATTAATCTGAAAATAATACTCATGTTGTCTACTCGAAATCTGTGTATTCAGTTTGCAACTTCTATGGTGATGACGCAGTTGTCTAAGCCCTGGCTTCTGATCATTCGTCAGCGATGGGTCCGGATTCGTATGTCGGAAATGCTGTGCTTGTCTCACACTACTAGCTCACTTCCTTCTCTGGAACCAGTGGCAATAAATTTGGGAAGGGCGACTGTTTATAACCCATCGAGTTGCTCACGGTGGTCGTAAAACCCAAAAAACGAACTTCTATAGTGTACAACTTTAAAAGGAATAGACAAGATTTCCCGAGGATTTGACTCTGAGTGATTCTCTGATATCTTTCTGAGAACCACCCCCCCCCTGCTCAACCGAAAAAAAAATCATAGTTAAGACATTTTTAAACCGAAATCATGGTTTTGTTGTTACCATGTATTTTGTAATAAAAAGAAAAAAAAAGAATGTGCTTTTAATTTCACTTTGTTCGTCCATCTCTGGATACCATATCTCTGCAGCTATTATTCCAATTTGAAAAATAATTTTTTCATTGCAAAGCTTGAAATCTGAGAAACATGATCCTGGATTTGTTTTTTGCCATTCCCGATATCTCTGCTTCTAAAAGTCCGAATGGGAAAAATACCTTCAGTATCGGAAACACCTCCTGGTGGGGAAATATTCTACATATAATTTCGAATTTTTGGTAGATAATAGTTTGGCCACCAGGGGGAGTAAGAGTTTATTTCCGTTTCTGATGCATTTGCAGCAAAATCTGCACTTTTGAAAACTCGATTCAAAACATTCTTTCCCGCCGATATCGCTCACATCGGAAAATCTGTCGAGAATACCTTTTTCTTAAAATAGTGCATAGTTTTTTCGCCAGGGAGCGTAGATGTATATCTCATTTTTGTCACAATCTCTGCTTCTGACAGTCTGATCTGAAAAATCACTTCTTTATCGGAGAGCGTTTCCGGGACGAAATGTCCTGCATATAATTTCAAATTTTTCTTAATGCACAAATTGGACACTGGAGGGCGTAAATTTACGTTTCCGTTACAGCATGTCTGCAGCAATATCTGCGGGACTAAAAATCCCATTGGAAAAATTCTTTTTTCGTTCATATATTACTAACTACATAAAAATTTTATGTATATTTCCTTCCCAAAATAAGGCACAATTTTCCCGCTAGGGGGCGCACATGCTTAATCTGCTTTTCTCAATATCTCTGCTTTTAAATGTCAAATTTAAAAAAAATTATTTTAGCATCGGATACTATCTACCTTGAGGAACACTTTAGTTTTGTACTTGAGGAGTTTTTGTGGTTCACAGTTCTTCCGCTGTTTGCAGCTGTACCTGCGCTTCTAAAAACCTTATTAAATTTTTTCTTTTTTACTATATGTTATTCGCTACAATAAAGGTGGCGAATATTGTCCTCCTTAAATAGTGCACAGCTTTCCGGCTAGAGAGCGTGAAAGTCAAAACCTTTTTTTCGCTCTTTTTTTTTTTTTTTTTGGATCGGGTTTAACGACCACCGTGAGCAACAAAATGGGCTATAAGCAGTCGCCCGTCCCTAATTCATCCATGCCTCACCGGGATTCGAACCGAGGCCCATCTCGGACGAATGATCAGAAGCCATCGCTTTTCCACTGCGCCACCTATCGTCAACAATACATATTGTTGGCTTTCTCCCTATATCTGCTTCCGTGAGACGTTTTTGAAAAGTTGTTTTTTCCTTAGCATAGCTTTTCTATGAAGAATATTTTTTGCATATTTTCAACTTTTCCATTCGGCAAAATTCTACTGCCACGGGGCGTAGAGTTATTTTCTCCTATATTTTGTCTTTTAACTGGTCGATTTGAAAATCTATTTGCCTCCGATACTTCTGCTGTGAGGAACTTTTTGTGCACCATTTGTTAATTTTAGTGATATACTTTCTAGGTGCTGGTGAAAAAAGTAGTTTTTCCTACTTACTTGGGATGTTTTATCGATTGTAGCATAGGTGTTGAATACGGGCGGGCCGGGGGGAGGGGGGCAAGCTGAATCTTGTCCCTGCAATAATTTTACTGGGGGGCTGTGCAGCGCACACTCAATATTTTTCATCCTGTTTAATTAAATAATCACTTTGGCCTCATAAAGTGGATCAAGATCCACCTTAAGAGGCAGAGGAGCATATAGATTTTTTTCCGGGGGGGGGGGGTCGACCGAAAATAAACGTTTTTGAAATCCATCAGACAAAATAACAATGAATGAAAATTAAAGCATTATTTTCTATTGTAAGTTGATGCATTTTTTCTAATGTAGGTCGCGTTTTAACGAAGAAATGAAACACTATGGGCGGGGGTGCTCTAAATACGCTCCTGTTTAAAAGTCCAAAGCAATAAATTTCAAAATAAATAAGTAAAAAATATATAGCAAAATAAGCAAAAACTTTTTTCCCGTATTTAGCATCGCTTATTTGATAAGAGACTGGATTGCCAGCCACGTATTAAGTGTTCGACATGTTCTTGTGATATGTGATAAATGCTAAAAAAATTATCAAAAATAAAGTAAATAGAAATACAGAAACATAATAAACTCTAGCACCTTTATTTATCTATTTATTTATTTTTTCGCTTCTCGTTCTTCTTTTGAGTAACCCCGCTAATTTCTCATATCTTTTATAAATATTTGGAAATAAAATCTCTCTGGATATTTTTATAAAATAACAAGCTAAAATTTATGTTTTAAGATATTAATGTTCAGCAAAAGAATATTTGTTTTCTGGTTCATTTGCTGATTAGCAAATACCATTTAGTATGTCCAATCTCCTTTATCTTTTTGCCTTTTCTTTTCATTATCCTTCTGATAAGGGAAGAGATGTTCCCCTCCCACGTCCGATTTCTTCACTCCACCCCCACCCCCACCCCAATAATTTGGTGGTCATAGGTAACCGATTGATTTCTTTTCTAAGCAGTTCCGTTGACTATGAATAAATTTGAAAAAAAAAATTCGCATGGGAAGGAATTCAAAACACGTGTTTATTACAACTGAAAATCGGTGTCATCTTTCTTGTTTTCATACTTATTAAATCGGTGCTTTTCATGGTTCGGCTGTCCATAAAATGTTATAGAAACTGCTATCAATAAAATACAGAGAAAGATAATTTTTTTTTTCGTGGTAAACCCCGTAAGCATTTAGCGAGTCGCCTGTTACTAATTAAAGGAAGGAACAGAATCAGCGCCAGTCCTACAAACAACCTTGCACCTCTGCCCTCTCGAAAGCAATTATAGGATTAATGAGCGGTTCTTTCGACATTAAGTCTCTCTTTCATTGAGTAAAACATTTTAAATATTTGATATTGTATTCGCACGAGTTATTTAAAAAAACGTTAGTACAACTTCATCCTCGTTCATGTAAAAAACTATCGTGATTATGATATTAAGTCACTCACCAGCACGCCGGTTTTCCAAAAAAAGAAACTTTGCTTAATTATACACACAATGGGGAAAAAAAAAGTAGTACAGCAGCAATTGGAACAACTGAGCACTCTTGTGCACACACAGTACATGCTGCTAACAGACAGTAAACAAGAAAGGTGACACCGAATTCTGGTCTGTAATAAGAGCATCTTTTGAATCCTTTCATACACACACACACACACACACGCACACACAAATTTCAAAGCAGATTTTTAGAAGAGAAGGTGGAGCACATTTAGAGAAAATCTGCGCATAAGCATAATTCAAAATACATAATGTGAATAATGTTTCTCACAATCTATGGATATGGAAAAAAAAAGAATGAAAATGAAGTAAGCGTGTCGTCCCACTTTTGTACGTACCATTTCCGTACAAATTAAATTTTTGCACCATTTCCGTACACATCTAGATCCGTGTCGTCCCACTTCCGTACATGTCATTTCCGTACAAATGAAATTTTGTCCCATTTCCGTACACATCCAGATCCGTGTCGTCCCACTTCCGTACGCGTCATTTCCATACAAATGAATTTTTTTCCCATTTCCGTACGCATCCAGATCATCAAGTGCCATTTTCGTTCACAGAGGTGATGATCTGTAAGCAGTGAGATATGCTTGAAGGAAGACAGGGGATCAGGGCATGACCTCCCAATACGCAAGATCGAAGGTCACGATCAGAGGCATACTGAAACTTCCGCAACCCCCTTCCCACACGAGGGGGGGTCACTGCTGCAAGAGCTTCTAGCCTCGGGAAAAATATTTTACAAAAACTTTTTAGGAATCAGGTTACAGAAATAACCCAGAATTTTAGATAGCAGCTTTGAACGAAATATTAAAACGAAAAGCAATTTTTTTCTTTTTTCGCCTTTTTGAAATTAAACGCCTACGGCGAATGCTGAAGACCGTAACGATGGCATTAATGGACATCCTGTTTGCCCTTCAGTTTTTATTGCTGTTCCCGCTTATCCTACCGTGAGAGCCTGTTGGCTGACGAAAACAATGAATAGGGATCTCTGTAACGTCGGAGGAATTCGACAGGCTGTCCAATAGTGCCCTTTCTTAGTGGTTTGAACTGATCATTTTAAAAATTATTTTCTTGTGAACCGGTGAACACTTTTGAAAATATCGCGGTTTATCTGGACAACCGTGAGTGCAAAACGACTATGCGTGGTATCATTTTAAAGCTCTCAACGAGATATATTCAAACATATAAAGAACATGTCGCAGTGGTTTAAAGTAAAAATGTTAAAAATTGTTTTGGGGTGGACGGGTTAACATTTTCGACAATACCGCAGAATTCGCAGAATGAACGCTAGCAACAAAATGGAGAAAATCAAAACGAGAGGCAAGAGCAAGTGATGAGGAATGTAAGAAGCCCAAGAAGACAGAGCATCACTTTGGGTAATTCGTGTATCGATCTGCTTTGTGTTCGCAATATATCCAGCATTATTTGTAAAAATTATATAAGCTACTTTTCATACTATCATAGACCGGTGTTAGCTATATCAAATTAAATAAACGCTTTGAAACCATACTTGACTAGCTCATTTCAACTCTCCGATTTGCAAGTCGTAGTCGTACGTTCCAAACTGACGGCTCAATCAGAACTGAGTCTGCCAGGGTTGTTTTTTTTTTTGTTGTTGTTGTTGTTGTTTTTTGCCAGAGTGTGTACTTTGCAAGTTATACATTTTCTTTGGTTTCAACCAGGGGGTAAAATCTAACAATTCAGTGGGTTTCAGTTAGTCCCCCTTTTTTAAGCTTTCCAACCGTAGGTTGAAGTCTTTCTGTCTGTCTGCCACTCCGTCGTCACGGTAACTCGCGTAAAAATGGTTCGATTTCAATGAAATTTAGTATGTGGTAGGGGACCACCTGGGAACGAACTCTATTGAAAATGGGTGAAATGGGGTCAAAGGTCAGGACATAGGAGCCGGATCAATTCCATTGCATTTATGCGTCATAACTTATGTAAAAATGCTTCCATTGCGACAAAACTTTAGTATGTTGTTCCGGAGGTATACTGAAGCAATTCCGTTTAATATAATCGAAATGGAGTCAAAGGTCAGGACATAGGAGCGAGATTTATTCCACAGCTATTATCCTCATAACTTGAGTAATGATTTCTGGTATGCTGGAAAGCGTATCATAATCAATGCATTGCATGATTTTACTGACTTGTTTTTAGCACGTCTGTTGTAAAAAAAGATCGTGCTTCTGTTATCGGTTTGTCCGTCCGTCCGTCTGTACCCACTATATCTGTGCAACTATTAGTCCGAATCGAAAAATTCTTTTTGAATTCGGAAGCTTGAAATATGCAAATGACGATCCTTTATTCCTTTTTTTTTACGATGTACAATTTCGCCGGTAGAGGGCGTAAATGTAGATGATGTCGAATTCTAAAATACGTTTTATTCCACATATTTGCTTCTAAACATCCGATTGAATTTTTTTTTATCTTTCGATTCCATTTATGTCCAAGAGTATTTTAGATATAGTTACTTTTTCAAATTACGCATAGATTTCCCGCTAGGGGGCGTAATAGTAAATTACATTTTTCCCGATATCGGTTCTTCTGAAACTCCGATTTGAAACATTTTTTCTTCAGCGGATACATCTCCTGATGGAGAATATTTTGCATATAATTTCAAATTTTTGGTAAAGAATACTGTGGCCACCAGGGGAGTAAGTGTTAATTTTTGCTTCTGATGTATTTGCCCTAAAATCGGAGCTTCTAAAATATCGTTTGAAAAAATTCTTTGTGGACTGATGCCACTCACATCGATAAACCTTTAAGGAATATTTTCTTCTTAAAATATTGCACAGTTTCTCCGCCAAGGGGCCTAGATGTACATGTTATTTTTGTCAATATCTCTACTTCTAGGAGTCCGGTTTGAAAAATTCCTTCTTTGTTGGATAGTGTTTTTCGTGTGACATGTTTTTTCATATAATTTCAAAATTTTCAAGTAATTCATAGACTTTCCGCTATAGGGCGTAGCGGTAAATTGCGTGTTCCTCTATATCATCATCATCATCATTGTCAACCATTATCAATCCACTGCTGGACGAAGGTCTCCCCAAGTTTCCTCCACAACGGTCTGTCTTGTGCCAGTCTCCTCCATGTCACTCCCGCATATTTACGAATTTCATCCACCCATCTCCCATGTGGTCTTTTTCTGGGTCTTTTCCTGTCCCTTGGAATCCAATCTAAAATTTCGGCTGTCCATCTATGGTCTGTCCTTCTGGCAGTATGTCCAGCCCATTGCCATTTCAGGGATTTAACTCTGATCATGATGTCTTCCACTCTCGTCATTTTTCGGATCCACGAGTTCCTCTTCTTATCTCTCCTGGTTATACCAAGCATGCACCTCTCCATGCTACTTTGAGTTGTCTGCAGCCTTTGTATGTCTCTTTTAGTTAAGGTCCACGTCTCTGCACCATACGTAAGCACTGGAAGGATGCATTGATCAAACACTTTTCTTTTAAGACATAATGGCATATTGCTCTTGAAAATTATGCTGTTTCTTCCAAAAGCTCTCCATGCAAGTTTTGTACGCCGATTAATTTCTTCATCAATGTGACCCTCACTTGATATCTGCTGTCCAAGATAAACATACGTATCTGTTATCTCCAGTTGTTCTCCATCAATCGATAAATCTTGATTTCTTGTAAAAGCATTGAACATCACTTTTGTCTTCTGAAAGTTCATTTTTAATCCCACTTCTTTACTCTTGTCAGCAAGTTCCTGGATCATACTCTGCAGCTCTGATGGGGTAGTTGCAAAAATGACTACGTCATCAGCAAAACGAAGGTGGGTTAGATAATCTCCATTAATCTTTATCCCTTTGTTTTCCCAGTTCAGTGATTGAAAGACATTTTCCAATGTGGCATTAAAGAGCTTCGGAGATATGGTGTCACCTTGTCTCACTCCCTTTCCAATTTTTATGTGTGTTGTATTTTCAAACAGCCGAATCTTTGCACTTGCATTTTCATAGATGTTATTAATAATATTAATGTATGCATCTTCAATACCGCAGGATTTCAGAGCCGTGGTAACTGCTGATGGTTTCACCGAATCAAAGGCTTTTTCATAATCGATAAAAGCCATGCACAATGGAAGTTCATATTCCCTCGCTCTTTCAATTAGTTCTCTCAGTACGTGGATATGATCTATTGTGCTGTAGCCACTCCTGAATCCAGCTTGTTCTCTCGGTTGAGCCATGTCCAGTGTTACCTTCAAGCGGTGTGAAAGAACTTTAGTGAAGATTTTATAAACCACTGATAGGAGGCTGATAGGTCTGTAGTTCCTGAGATCCTCAATGTCACCTTTTTTATGTAGCAGGATCATTGTAGCATTGTTCCAATCCTCAGGAATCTTCCCTTCATTAAGGCATCGAGTGAAAATTTGGGCGAGTATTGTTTCAATTTCTCCACTTGCTTCTTGTATGATGTCTATAGTAATTCCATCTTCTCCTGGAGCTTTCCCCCGCTTCATGTTCTTGATTGCATGAGCAACTTCTGCTGGGAGGACTGGAAGAACTCTGGTACCTTTCATGATGTCTGGAGTACATGTATCATCCCTTTCATATAATTTGGAGTAGAAATCTTTCACTCTTGTCAAAATTTCGCCTCTATTTCTTGTTATAGAACCATCTTCTTTTCTCAGAGCCATAATCTGTTTTCTTCCCTTACTGAGATGTCCCTTTGCTATCTTTAGGCTTTGGTTGTTTTCAATTGCTTTCCTCACTAGCTCACAGTTGAATTTCCTTACGTCTTCAGTGATACTTTTTCGTGCTGTCTTGCATAGCTCTATATATTCCACTTTGGAAGTCACATCTTCTTTAGTTGTCCTCATCTCTCTTCTTTTTTGCATCAACATTTTGGTTTTTCCTGATAATTTGTTTACATGCAACTTGTTCTTAGACCCAGCTAATTTTGTTGCTGTTTCCATAAGAGCTTTGGTTACTTTTCTGTTAACTTCCGAAATATCCACTTCTTCCGATGTTAGGCCTTCTAAAGCAGAGAATCTGTTCTTCAGTTCCAACTTGAAAGTATTATGGTGTTTTTTAAGGTTGGTTATGTCAATACATTTTGTTTGTCTTATGAGCTTGCCACGTTCCAGTTTAGTGTTGAGGTGCATCTTACATCTCATCAATCTATGGTCACTACCTGTGTTGAACTTGTTCAGCACACTGCAGTCTTCGATGACGAATTTTTTGTTACACATAATAAAATCAATTTCACTTGTCGTCCCAATTGGATGTCTCCATGTCCATTTCCTGTGTGGCTTTTTCTTGAAAAAGGAATTCAAGATGAAAAATCCTTCTGCCTCTGCAAACTCAACGAGAGTATTTCCACGCTGGTTTCTGTTGCCGTGACCGAATTTACGTACTGAAGTTTCATTCTGTTGCCGGTGCCCTATTTTTGCATTGAAATCTCCCATAATTATCTTCAAGTGCTGCTTACCTTTATTATTTAGATGACGAATTTCCTCATAAAATTCTTCAATTTCTTCTTCAGGATGACTTGTGGTGGGTGCATAAGTTTGAATAATCTGAGCCTGGTATCTTCTCGATAGTTGGATAACGAGTCGTGCAGCTCTGTCAGAGGAACTTTCAACTTCTACCACTTTATCCTTCAGTTTCTTGTTTATTATAAATCCAACACCACTAGTTCTGCCAGTATCTGTCCCACGATAATAGAAGAGATGTCCACTTTTCAGTTCAATGAGATCTTCTCCTTTTCTCCTTACCTCACTTAGCCCGACGATGTCCCACTTGATCCTTTGTAGTTCCTCTTCCAATTCAAGAAGCCTTGAATCAGAAGATAGGGAGCGTCCGTTGTAGGTAGCCAAGGTCAGCATCAAATGGCAGCCTAGTCCGGTCCTCCGGGGATTCTTAGCACCCTCTGCCTTCATGTCGGACTGGCCGCTGCCTTGGCCAGGTACCTTCCAGCAGCCGGAGACTGAGGGCCAAGATTTAAGTTGTAGAGTCATTTTGGAGGTGTTTGGCCATAACTCACCACGCTGGCCAAGCGGGTTGGTGAGTGTGGGATAGCATTTCCTCTGATCCCGATGGTATAGTTATACCGCTATTTGCGGTCGTCAGAGCCCCTTTAGTGGGAACAGGATGCACCACGAGAAGGCGGGGTTGACATTTGTCAAGGAGAGGCTGTGATGTTACGCATCACCTGACCTTACATCCCTCTATATATCTGCTTCTAAATTTCCGATTTGAAAAATTATTTCTGCACCAGATACAGCTCCTGATGGGAAATCGTTTGCACATAATTTCTAATTTTTGTAAAAAAATAGTTTGGCCACCAGGGGGCGTAAATTTTCATTTCCGCTCCTGTTCTATTTGTAGCAAAATATGAGCTTCTAAATTCTCGATTGAAAAAAACGTCGTTTGTTGACCGATACTACTCATATCGACAAACCTTTTAGAAACATTTTCTTCTTAAAATAGTGCATGGTTTCTACACCAGGAGGCGTGGATGTATATCTTATTTTTGTCAATATCTCTATTTCTAGGAGTCCGATTTGAAAAATTCTTTTTTTTTTTTTTTTGTTGAATAGTTTTTCTAGTGTGACATGTGGTTCATATAATTTCAAAATTTTCAAGTAATTTATAGACTTTCCGCTAGGGGGCGTAAATGTAAATTGCGTTTCCCCCGATATCTCTGCTTGTAAATCTTCGATTTGAAAAATTCTTTCTGCACCGCATACAGCTGCTGGTGGGAAATCGTTTGCACATAATTTCTAATTTTTGTAAGAAATGGTTTGGCCACCAGGTCTTAATTTCCGCTTCTGTTGTATTTGCAGCAAAATATGAGCTTCTAAAATTTCTATTGAAAAAAAAGTCGTTTGTTGACCGATACTACTGATGTCGACAAACATTTTAGGAAAATTTTCTTCTTGAAAAAAAGCATGGTTTCTACGCCAGGGGGCGTAGATGTATATCTTATTTTTGTCAATATCTTTACTTCTAAGAGTACGATTTGAAAAACTCCTTCTTTGTTGGATAGAGTTTCCGATGCGAAATGTTTTTCCCTATGAATTCCAAATTTTCAAGTAAATCATAGACTTTCCGCTAGGGGGCACAAAGGCAAATTGCGTTTTCTGCGTAATTTCTCCTCCTAAAGCTCTGATTTGAAAAATTCTTCCTGTATCGCATAGAAAACCTGATGGAAAATAATTTTCACATAATTTCTAATGTTTGGTAAAGAATGGTTTAGCCACGAGGGGTCATAAGTGCTAATTTCTGCTTCTGAAGTATTTGTTGCAAAATCTGGGCTCCTGAAAACTCGACTAATTTTTTTCTTGGACCGATACCGCTTATATGGATAAACCTTTTGAGAATACTTTCTTCCTAAAATAATGCATGGTTTTCCCACCAGGGGACGTAAAGTCACATCTTATTTTTGTCGATATCTCTGTTTCTAAGAGTTCGTAAGCTCACGATTCCGTTTACAGCAATATCTGAGGGATTAAAAACCCGATTGAAAATCTCCTTTCTTTCGTCAGATCTATTGTTTTCCATACCGGTTCCATTGACTTTGAATAGCTTTGATAAATCGTCCATGCCTCGTCACAACATTCATTCCCATATCCACCATTACGAGAAGAAAGAAGCTCGACCATCCCCCCCCCCTTCCTCACTGAAATTTTGAAATAATGTAAAACAACATGCAGCTTCAACGCCTACCAGAAGAAATGCTTAAAAACACAGAACACTGATATTTTACTTGTGCATTCCACATATGTCCATAACAATAAAATTCCTCGAATGGAAAATTGTACCAAACTCTAATTTATCATCATTCTATTCACACAAGAAAGATTATGACGCAGGAAATTTTAAAAGCAGGAATAAAAAGGCCGAGAGATTGGACAAATTATACATGGAGTATATACATATATATACTCTTAGCTCACCATGTCGCAAAGAAAATAAAGGACAAAAGTACAGAGTTGATCATGTGGTTTTACCGTGATGGGTGGATAAACTACACATGCACGTGCAATAAGGCTGGGCAGTTCAACTGGAGTGAAGTGTGCTTGACTTGATGATTGAGTACATGGTCTGTCTATTTTGATAAAAGGTGGCAGCCGCTCTTAGTTTTTGACAGCGCCGGTTTTCAATGTCAAAAGTTCATGAATACAGCACCTGTTGCACTAGATCTCGTGTCCTGGAGAATTCAGCTCGCTATACCAGGATGATCCTATGCGGGAATTATTCGACAGACCTGAAAATCCTTTTCCGACAAAAGTGCTGATAAGCGTCGATTAAGTTGAGCTTCCTTAGTAAGATACACTCATGCAATCTTTCTCAATTTTGTGATAATGTTTCTTTTAAAATGCACGGAATTATGCCTCAGGAGAGGCAATTTTTCAAATTGCTCTTAAATGCAAACCACAAGAAGGCAACTTTTGAAAACAGTTAACAATTGCTTCGCAGCGCCATTCTTTAGAACCTTTTGAATGGTTGAGAAATAAGAGTGTATTATTACTGTTATTATCGGTTTCACGTTTCTTGGCATAGATAAAGTTAGGAGTAAGTTTCCAACCCTACAACAGCATAAATGTTTCTTAGTGTGTAGAAGATAATCACAATAAGTGCAGCACTTTGTTTTCTGTTTTGAATATGAAACGAGTTACTCTCTTACCGATAAGAATATTTCATTACATAATTTGCCGCATATACAGGACCACGCAAAATCATTTTTCCGATTCTAAGAGACTTTCATTAAAAAATGAACAAGTCGTCCAGTGGTATAGCAAGCTGGCTTCTGAATTCTCATGCTGCTGACTCTGGGGTTGAACCCTTCAGTCTCTCTGCAGGACAACATACAGGGTTGGCTTCAGCGTTTGTGATGCCTGGTACGACAATATTTGTTGACGCTCCCCACGAGTTTGTCTTTTATTTGTGTGTGTGTGTGTTGGATTGCATCGTTTTTCACCCTCATATGAAGGATGCACAACATAATTTAACAGTCGTGGGCGTTGATGCTAAGATCAATGTCAAAAACACCGCTCCTTTTTGCGCTTAATATTAGCAAGATTTAATTGTAAAGATTTCGATAGCTTCCGTGACACAGAGATCTTTCATCGTCTCGAATTATAATCCCCGAATGGTATTTTCTCTTTTTTTAAGCTTTCCAACCGTAGGTTGAAGAAGTCTATGTGCTCTATAGCTTTGTCCGTCTGTCTGTCCGTCGGCACGATAACTCGCGTAAAAATGGTTCGATTTCGATGAAATTGTAGTATGTGGTAGGGGACCAGCAGGAAACGAACCCTGTTGAAAATGTACGAAACGAGGTCAAAGGTCAGGACACAGGAGAGGAATCCATTCCATTGCCCTAATACGTCATAACTTACGTAAAAATGGTTCAATTTCGATGAAATGTTAGTATGTGGTAAGGGACTACCTGGGGACGAACCCTATTGAAAATGGGCGAAATGGGGTCAAAGGTGAGAACACAGGAGAGGAATCTATTCCATTGCCCTTATGCGTCATAACTTAAGTAAAAATGCTTCGATTTCGGTGAAATTTTAGTATGTAGTAGGGGCCACCTGGAAGCGAACCCTATTGAAAATGGGCGAAATGGGGTCAAAGTTCAGGACATATAGGAGCCGGATCCATTTCATTGCACTTATGCGTCATAACTTAGGTAAAAATGATTCTATTGCCACAGAACTGTATCATGTTGTTTCGGAGGTACACTGAACCAATTTTGTTTAATATAATCGAAATGGGGTCAAAGGCCAGATCACAGGAGCGAGATTTATACCACAGCCATTATCCTCATAAATTCACTAATAGCTTGAGTAATGATTTCTGGTAAGTTGGAAAGCGTACCATAATCAACGCATTGCAGGATTTTATTATTATTAACTTGTTTTTATATACTCTATCATTTCACAAAGAAAAAAAAAGAAGGGGGGGAGGAGAAAAGAAAAAAAAGCTCAGTTCGACGACCCCTGAATTTGGCGATCGATGCAGCGGTGTGGCTCACAGCACCCTAAAGCCGACTTTAAAAACATGGATGTCATGTTTGCCCTTCCGGTTCTGGTTCTCTTCCTACCCTGAAACCAGAAGCCCTAAATTAAGTATGGGCGATACCTTAGACCTCTTTCACACGGAGCGGATGTTGTGCGGGCTAGCGAGACTTTGCTCTCAGACTAGCAGTCCGCAACAAAGTTCTAACAGCATATTAAAACAATTTTTGTCATAGTCAAGCTTGTGTCGCTATCGAATGAACACCTGTCTTTTTTTGTGTCTGTGTTTTTGAGAAGAAACATGAAAACCTTAGCGAAGAAAAATAAAAACGTTTCTTATAGTTGTGTTATTAGTTAACAAGAAAAAGCTATTCATTCAAAATTTATATTTAACAAATGGACGAATTCAATTTTCAATTTTTGTTTTTAAATTAATTTCGTAAAATTATAAACTTTTACCTGATCTTTAATATACCTCACAACTTTTTTAACATCAAAACGAAAGAAAAAAAAAAAAAAGAAAGCAACCACACCGTTCAAACACTTGACGTTGTCCCTACAGCGCAGTGGTCTAAGCCTGACTTATGACCATTTGTCCGTAAAGGATCCTGGTTCGAATCCCGTAAGGCATGGATGTTGTGTTTGTCTTACGGCACTGGTTCTCTCCCTTCCCTGGAACCAGTGACTATAAATTAGAGACGGGCGACTGCTTATCGCCCATCGAGTTGCTCACGGAAGTCGTCGTGAGCAAAGAAAAAAAGAAAAAAAAAAAACTTAACAGAGAAATTGCGGGTAGAGGCAGTTCGCATCCGCGTGGTATGAAGACATGCATAGTGTTCAAAAAAGAAAAAAAACATGAACAAAACAAGTAAGTGCTTGAGCGTGCCCTTAGAAAGGTTTTGACATCGACAGGCGCTTTCGAGGCCTGCACCCGTTCGCACTTGCACCAGCTCCGTGTGAAAGAGCCCTTAGCGTGCACGTGGGAATTGCAATTGGGCCAAGACGAGGAAAGGAGTACAGCTGTCTTAGTTAACTGGACTTGGGTGTGAATAACAGGCGATGTATTTTTCGTAAATTTGTCTACGATGTGAGTACGAGATCGTTTATTTTTGGTAAATTGGGCTATGGCGAAAATACGACGTAAGCTGTTTTTAGTGCACCGGACAATGATGTGAAAAGGCGGGGGTTCATATTGGTTAATTGGAATTGAACAGTGATATTGTAAGGACGAAAATTAATTATGTTGTGTGTTATGTTGATGGGCATTCTTCAGTATAATTATGCATATATAATGAGACTATCATATTATCTGATGAACAATAATCGCAGCATAATGTTACACGTGCGTGGAAGAAAACGCAATTTTTTTTTTTTTAACAAAGAAACGAGGCCCAGTTTCTGAACATTTCAGATCATTCCTTGTCTAGGCGTGAGAGACACACTGGACTTCGGACGACGTTTTAGAACATTTTATCACTGTCTTTGAACAATGAAGATTTACCTTAAGGAAGTAGACAAGATCTTCCATTAAGAGTGAAAGTACACACGATACTTTGTAGAAACTAGCCAGGTGCCAGGATGTCTGGCAGACCTATTGTAACTATTATATTCTAATGTATGTTGTTCACTAATCTGTGTATTCACATGTGCCACTAGCGTTCATTACAATCCGTACGTTTAAAACTGCAATAGTCAAGGCGCATTAAAGAGTTCAGGTATAGCGAAGCCGAAGCCAGCTAGCGTTAGTTTGCAGCCAGGTCAAGGACGGGAGACCCGAAGGAGTGGGGGAGAAAGCGCAGAGAAGAAGTCGGGTGACCTTCCTTAATTCAGGAGGATAAGGATCGGTAAGTAGGGACTAATAGGAAGTAGGGAGGATGTTAGCCCAGCGAGGGAGCATCGGAAGAGAAGATAATCTGTCTCGAATCTTCACGGGTAGAGGTTGGTTATTGGAGGAGAGCCGGGTTCTAGCGATGAATTCGTGCTGGGGAGCGTTCTCACTGAGGAGACGCTAGATTTCCGAAAGTGTCGGGAAATGTATGAACGGTGATACAGGTCTTTTTCCGAGAATCTCACTGGAATCTATGGATTTGCCATTGCATATAGCGCGGGGTAACGAACGGACATTTGGAAGTGATACATGCGTCCAACCGCTCTGAGATAGAAATTTAGATTACCAGGGCATAATATCTGCAGCGTCAGGATCATGCCAGAGAATGAATCAATATTAAGGACGCTGAGGCTATTTTTTAAGGACGCTGACACAAGTAAACCACGAAATCGTAGAATCACGGTGACTGAACACTATGCTACAATTAAAACTTATTGAATTTTACTTGCTTATGCCTGTTAAAAACTTTGTGCCTGAATGATCATTTGGAATCCTTACCTCCCGTCTCTCTATAGCAGTTTTATTCATGAAAAGCTGAGAGAGCGAGCGCCTCGCTATCCTTATTAATTATTAGTTAGATAGTTCTACTGAAAAGAACCTCACCTTCATTGCGAATCACGGAAAGATAAGGCCGACGTTTGTCCACTTTGATATTAGCATAAGGCTTTCCGCCCCTACAGAAATTTTAAGCAGGATGATTTTGGTAAGCTGGCTTAAAATAAATATAAGAATAATTTATATTAGTAAACAAAACCTACGTGTGTACAAGTATACGATTAACAGTTTCAGTAAATAAAACTACAGGATAATACATGCGGAGTTTCTACTGGTAAGGCAGCAGCAATGCGACTTAACATGCATTAGGGATTTACCATTTGCCGTAGGTAAATCCCTGATACATGGTAAATCCGTGTAACATTAGGGTTATGTTTAAAGAAATTTGGGTATCACATCAAAAATTCAGATAAAAATGAACAATATTAAGCATTTTACATTCTGTTTAAACAAACATATGAAACGAATTAAAGGATTGAGGTAGAAATTCAAACTCCTAAAGACAGCGAACTTATCGTACATGACGAAATAAAATGCCATGTGCTTTTTTATGCTATAAATTGCAAAATACCGAACATATGTAATTAACGTCTGCATATTTCTGTTTGATGGCAGCACGTCAGGCGCCTGGTTTCATTTGTCTAAATAGAATAGCCTGACTACACGAAAAAAGAAAAACTGAAAGAGAGAAGCGTAAAATTTTAAAAAAGAAGGAAGTGGCACATATTTAAAGTGGCTATAAATTATCTTGGAAAACCTAGATACGAAAACAATAACCCCCCGCGAGACAGTTTTTTCATTCGTGACTCTCTGTCGCCCACCCAGCAAAATGACTTTCTTTCTCGACGTGGGATTTTAATTTCAGCTATTGCATTGCTAAAGAATGACAGCTGCAAAGCACAAAATGGCAAGAAAATCCCTGAAATCATTTCGCTGCTAGACACTTAATAAGTAGGTGACAGCGCCACGTCTTCCTGCAAAAGAAAGAAAGGGAATGCACAGAAAGAGACAGAGAGAGAAAAAGCAAGAAATCCATCTGAGAACGTACGACGTAACAGTATTAAGAAGACTGACCACACAGAAGTAGTGAACACTGGAGGCAGTCTTAGGCACGTTCTCTGGTCACAGTTCTGATTGGGGTAACCCTCATGGGAGACGGCCCCCGACGGATCTCCTATTAACGCCGGTAATCACTTTCCTAATGACCCATGATGCCCAGCTCAAGAGGGAACATGTCACTGAGGTCATCGCCTGAAATTTCTTTGACGTTTCAACAAGCGGATATTTATTTGAAGATGTGTACGGCGAAAGAGGATTATAGAGTAGGAATTCACCTGTTGTATGCGACATTTTGCACTGGATTCTCCGCTCCTTAATTATGCCAAATGCACTACTGACTAAAAAACAGTTAATTGGATTTACAACATATTTTGCCTATTTGTTATACAAAGGTAAAATCATGTTCTCATTAAAATCAAATAACATGCATTCTGTAGGAATGGACTGAATCAATGAACCTGAAAAATGGAGAAAAAAAGGGGGAGGGGGAGCATATGTGTATGTGTTTGAAGTAGGAAGCACTCCTCTGTGTATCATACATAAAGACAACGATAGGTGGATTAGAGCAAAATTTCATTAGGTGTACAAATAAGTTTTAAAGCGTTTTTTTTGTGTGTGTGTGTGTGTGTGTGTGTGTGACGTTACCGCTAATTTACTTATCCGACATTACTCCGCGTTGTTCTCATGTGGCCGTAACTGGTCCAGAATATAAAATGTGACACAAAAGTTTGCCCAACAGTCATACCCCAGCAAAAAACACAAGTGCTGGGAAACTGTTGGCAGTGATGGGTCACTACTGGCTGAAACCTGCCGCTCATGGCCCGGTAGTGGTCCGTTGGTGGCAGCGCTATCAGTTGGCGAGCCATTGATGGCCGTGCAGCATCTCCGTGAATTGTGGGCCTCCAAGCAAGTGCCACTAGTGGCCCGTTGCTGGCAACAATGCAACCCTCATAAGCAGGTGGAAGCAACGGGACTGCGCATGCGCAGAAGAAACTCATGGTACCAGTTAGTTGAAGACGACGCTATCGCCATCGTGTTATTTTAGTGGATGTTAAGAAAAAAAAATCCATATGTAGAGAGGCGAATTAATTTCCTAATGAAATTCCACGTCGACGAAGATATCAGATTAAGCCATGAAATACTAGATTACAGCCATGAAATACACCCACTCCATTCCCATGAATAACAATTCATGGAATGGAGTGGGTGAATAAAAAGAAACAATTTGAAACAAATGTCCTGGAAAACCATTAAAAAAACGTTTGTTGGAAAAAAAAGAGAATTACATACGCGTACAAAATTTATTAATTATTTAAAAGAAAAAAAAAGCAACGCTATGTGGATATAATGTACTCATCCATGTTTTTTTTTTTTTTTTGATTGGAGGTTTAACGACCACCGTGAGCAACTCAATGGGCTATAAGCAGTCGCCCGTGCCTAATTTAGGGCCACTGGTTCCAGGGAAGGGAGAGAGCCAGTGCCGTAAGACAAACATAACATCCATGCCTCACCGGGATTCGAACCCGGACCCCTTTTGGACGGATGATCAGAGGCCATCGCTTAGACCACTGAGCCACCGGGGCGGCATCTATGGGTTGACAAGACTGGAAGGAATTCGCTTCCTAAAATAACGAGAAGTAAAATAAAATATCTTTCCTCTTTAAAACAAATGTAGCTTCGGACAACGGAAAGAAAAGATACAACGTTAAAAATGTAACAGAATGTGACATGAACCCGGGTAAATATATATCAATTCAACAATCTACTTTCAAGACGACAAGGAAAGTAGAAAACTTTGGAAAGCGACTCTAAGTATGTACACTCCTTGAAAATGAGTGACGTTCCCTTAAGGTAAAAAAAAACAACAACTATTGTTACGTTGAAAAAATAAATTTATGAATTATATGAAACTGACTTTTATGAAAAATACCTCGTAATATTGCAAAATGAAAGCGGGAGCCATTCGAATACACATTCCGCAGGAAACAGACAGCTTCAGGCACCGGCTTGTAGGTGACAAGTTAGTACGGTCGGTAGAAAGCGTAGCTGCCACGCTAACGGCCCAGGTTCGTATCCACCCAGATAGAAACGTGTTTTTTTCCGGACTGTTGAGAAAATGTCCCCAGCGCCTAATTTACAAGTTTCGTAAGGGTAGCGAAAAACAAAAAAAATTGTACCTTTGGGAAACTGCGGGTTGTTATCCTTGTTTTTTTTTTTTTTTTTTTTTTTATGGCTACTACTGGGAAATTGGCGGACAAAATTCGGCAAGCCACCAGTTACGTCACGTGGTTGCAGGCTGCTACTACCGGTAAACTAGTGGACCACATTATGCTAGCCATCATTTCTGGCACCTGCTTGCAGAGCCGCTGAAGGGCCACTTATGGAAGCTACTGCCTGTGATGGACAACTGATGGCCCTGTTGTGGCATATGACAATTGATGGGGTGCCAACGGTTGGCCTGAACTGCTGGCCCTTCTGTTTGCCGCTCGGATATTTTATTGACGGTTCGGCAGCGGCAACACAGTGCTGGGCCACTGCTGGCAGTGCTGGCTGCCAGCAATGGCCCAGCAAGACTGTTTTTGCTGGGACGCACTTGCCCATTGGTAGGTGAAAGGTGGAAAGCGATACTGCATTTATTCGACACTGCATTCGTTACGAATTTAATAAAAAAAGTGCTGCAAAAACATGTGCATCGATGTGTTTTGTCCTAAGGGAGAATATATTGTATCGAAAAGCACGTGTGAGTTTTGGTTTACAGAGTTTAAAGCAGGTTATTTTGATGTTAGCGATCGAAAACGTAGCGGCGCCCCGCAGAAGGTTGCACATGAGGAACTGCAATCATTGCTGGATGAAGATTCGTTTCAAACGCAAAAAGAACTAGCTGAACAACTAGGGGTAACTCAACAAACCATTTTCAAATGTTTACGCACAATGGGAAAGATTCGGAAGGAAAATGGGTGCCACATCACCTGAGCCAAAGGAACAAGGATGAGCGTGTCACGAAGTGTTTGAATCTGTTGAATAAACAACACAGAAAGTCTTTCCCGTGGAAAATCGTTACGGGTGATCAAATGTGGATATGGTACGACAATCCCAAATGCAAAAAACACTGGGTAGACCCCAGTGAAGCAACGACATCGACACCGAAACGCAATATCCAAGAAAGTCCTGCTGTGAGTCTGGTAGGATATGAAGGGTGTGCTCTATTATGAACTGTTGGAACAGGATCAAACTGTTACTGCTGATCGCTACAAGCAACAATTGCTGCGATTGAACCTGAAAATCTGTCGGAAACGTCCATTCACAAGCAAAGGATAGCGTCCAGTGTAATTACTGCATGACAACGCTAGGCCGCATGTCGCGAAATCGGTCAAGGAAACGTTATTGACGTTTGGCTGGGTAGTTTTGAAGCATTCGGCGTATAGTCCAGGCATAGCCTCTTCAGACTAACATTTGTTCCGATCGATGCAACATGGTTTGTCTGCTCTACGGTTCCGGGGACGTGTGACAAAGTGCAAAAATAGGTTGACGACTTCATCGCGTCACACGACGAAGGATTCTTCCTGGCTGGAATCCGTCAGCTGCCCGACCGATGGCGGAAGGTAATAGATAATGACAGCGCATATTTTGATTCGTAAAAGTAATGTTGCTTTCTCTCAAGTTACATGTTGCGTTGTCTTTAAACGTTTTAAGACTTATTTGTACACCTATAATATATATGAAACATGAATATATATATATATATGAAACATGTAATCCTAAATTATATTGCTTTATTCAGATTCGGTACAATCTCCTTTGATGAATAGCATAAATTAAACTGCAATAATAAATAATTCATCTGCATGCAGGTTTTGTTTCTTAGTGAATCAGATAATTCCATCACACTTTCATAAAAATCTTTGCCGAAAAAAAAAAAAAAAAAAAAAAACACAGAAGGAATCATCCAATCGAGATGAAAATTTGCATGTGCAATGTATATTATCATCAACCATTATCAATCCACTGCTGGATGAAGGTCTTTTCAAATTTCTTCCACAATTGTCTGTCTTGGGCCTGTCTCCTCCATGTCACTCCAGCATACTTTCGAATTTCATTCTTTCATCTCCCATGGGGTCTTCTTCTGGGTCTTTTCCTGTCCCTGGGAATCCAGTCTAAAATTTCGGTTGTCCATCGGTGGTCCGTTTTTCTGGCAACATGTCCAGCCGGTTGCCGTTTCAGTGATTTCACTCTGGTCATGATGTCGTCCACTCTTGTCATTTTCCTTATCACAAGTTCCTCTTCTTATCTCTCCTGGTTACACCAAGCATGCTTCTTTGAGTTTTCGGCGTCTTTGTATGTCTATTTTAGTTAAGGTCCATGTCTCTGCTCCATACGTAAGCACTGGCAGGATGCATTGATTAAACACTTTTCTTTTGAGACATAATAACATACTGCTCTTAAAAATTGCAGTGTTTCTTCCAAAAGCTCTCCATTCAAGTTTTATACGCCGATTAATTTCTTCATCAATGTGAACCTCACTTGCTATCTTCTGCCCAAGATAAATGTAGGAATCGGTTGTCTCAAGCCTTTCTCCATCAATCGATAAGTCTTCGTTTCTTGTAAAAGCATTGTACAGTGCAATGTATGTACATGTATAGAAATGATGATTCATATCCTTTTCCATACATGAGTTCGGCCGTTTATTCAGATAAAACAGCTACACGAGCGGAACAAATCAGTACGTTGTAGCGCCACCTGTGGCTCGGACACAAGCGGTCACCCGGCGTAGCATAGACGCATATACAATTCACGGATACTATCCTGAGGCATAGAATGTCAAATAGTGTCCAAATTGTGGGACAGTTTGCCGACGTTATGGGATGGACGTAGGTGGCGTCCCATCATGTCCGATCGGTGAGAGGTCGAGCGATAGAGCTGGGCATGGAAGGGTTTCGAGATTACGCAGTCAGTCCTGGTAGATCCGTGCCGTATGTGGCCGGGCATTATTATCCTATTGAAAAATTGCTCAGTGATGCTGCCACAGGAATGTCAACACAACAGGTCTTAGAATGTTGCCGACGTACCGTTGAGCCGTGAGGGTGGTGCGGAGGACTACGAAGATTGTCCAGCTATCGTAGAAAATGGCACCCCAGACAGTCACCCCCGGTGAGTGAGCTGTGTGCCGTCTAGGTAAAGGCAGGATCCGTGCGCTGGCCAGCTCTCCTCCAGACACGCATGCGCTGAGCATTGGCGCCAAGTGTAAACCGTGGCACATTACTGAAAACAAGACGACTCCACTGGACGCCATCTCACGTTGATCTGACTCGATACCACTGCAATCGGTGCCGGTGATGTTCGCTGGTCAGTGGTGGGCGGCGGAACGCGGCCTCCTCTAATATAGTCCCCCGTGCTCCAAGCTGGTCAGTGGTGGGCGGTGGAACGCGGCCTCCTCGAATATAGTCCCCCTTGCTCCAAGCTGGTCAGTGGTTGGCGGCGGAACGCGGCCTCCTCGAATATAGTCCCCCGTGCTCCAAACTGGTCAGTGGTGGGCGGCGGAACGCGGCCTTCTCGAATATAGTCTCCCGTGCTCCAAGCTGGTCAGTGGTTGGCGGCGGAGCGCGGCTTCCTCGAATATAGTCCCCCGTGCTCCAAACTGCTCAGTGGTGGGCGGCGGAACGCGGCCTTCTCGAATATAGTACCCCGTGCTCCAAGCTGGTCAGTGTTGGGCGGCGGAACGCGGCCTTCTCGAATATAGTCCACCGTGCTCCAAGCTGGTCAGTGGTGGGCGACGGAACGCGGCCTCCTCGAATATAGTCCCCCGTGCTCCAAACTGGTCAGTGGTGGGCGGCGGAACGCGGCTTCCTCGAATATAGTCTCCCGTGCTCCAAGCTGGTCAGTGGTGGGCGGCGGGACACGGCCACCTCGAATATAGTCCCCCGTGCTCCAAACTGGTCACTGGTGGGCGGCGGAACGCGGCCTCCTCGAAAATAGTCCCCCATGCTCCAAACTGGTCACTGGTGGGCGGCGGAACGCGGCCTCCTCGAATATAGTCCCCCGTGCTCCAAACTGGTCAGTGGTGGGCGGCGGAACGCGGCCTTCTCGAATATAGTCCCCCGTGCTCCAAACTGGTCAGTGGTGGGCGGCGGAACGCGGCTTCCTCGAATATAGTCTCCCGTGCTCCAAACTGGTCAGTGGTTGGCGGCGGAACGCGGCTTCCTCGAATATAGTCCCCCGTGCTCCAAACTGGTCACTGGTGGGCGGCGGAATGCGGCCTTCTCGAATATAGTACCCCGTGCTCCAAGCTGGTCAGTGTTGGGCGGCAGAACGCGGCCTTCTCGAATATAGTCCCCCGTGCTCCAAGCTGGTCAGTGGTGGGCGGCGGAACACGGCCTCCTCGAATATAGTCCCCCGTGCTCCAAACTGGTCAGTGGTGGGCGGCGGAACGCGGCTTCCTCGAATATAGTCCCCCGTGCTCCAAACTGGTCAGTGGTGGGCTGCGGAACGCGGCCTCCTCGAATATAGACCTCCGTGCTCCAAGCTGGTCAGTGGTGGGCGGCGGAACACCGCCTCCTCGAATATAGTCTCCCGTGCTCCAAGCTGGTCAGTGGCGGGCGGCGGAACACGGCCTCCTCGAATATAGTTCCCCGTGCTCTAAGCTGTCTGGCAACGGTCCGAATTCCCAAGCTTTTATGTTATTGTCTGCGCTCCCAAGCTTTTATGCTATTTTATGATTCCTTTCGTGAATTAGCAATGCATATTTCTGATATTACCTTTTCCGTGAAATGATGGAAAGAAACCTTAATTTCACGGATTTTTCGTATGCCAGGAAATTTCTGAATTTTCAACCTTTCCACTAATTCTTCTTATACTGACGGTAAATTTCCGTTTTCTCTCCTTTTTTTATTGAAGGTTTACCGACCACCGTGAGCAACTCAATGGGCTATAAGCAGTCGCCCGTCCCTAATTTAGGGTCACTGGTTCCAGGGAAGGGACAGAGCCAATGCCGTAAGACAAACACAACCACCATGCCTCTCCAGGATTCGAACCCGGCTCCTTTCGGACGACTTATCAGAGGCCATCGCTTAGACCCCTGCGCCTCCGGGGGCGGCTTTTTTCAGTTTTTAAGATGTGTTAACGAAAAATTCTGAATTTTTCCAGAAACCTATCCGCAATTCCTCTCGTATTCCGTATCCAATGACGAAAAATGTCTGGTAATATGGGCGATTCGCTGAAAAACTTGAGGTTTAATTAACTGTTAAATTTCAGTCGTGTCAAAGAATCTGATTTTCAAGTTCTGTAGTGATACTCGATATTGGGGGCAGAATATCGCATAAATCCTGGTTTTTGTGGTACAGGAGAGAGGTATTTCTTCTCTGACCCCTACTTAACACAACGTGTACTTAAATTATAGTGCAGTTGAATGTATGATATCTATGTATCAGTCTGTGGAATCCTTAAGAAAAAAGCTTATTACAGCTCTTAAGAGTAAACTTTATATTCCGAAGTTCTGATTTTGGCATAGCCAGAGTACCGTCATCACACATGACAGCCACCGCTGAATCTGCTCCAACATCTCACGACTATAAAAACAGCCTCTCTTTTCGTAATAAGTACAATCTGTGCTAAATATTGAGAATTTATGTTTTCTTTTTGGAGTTAAAGGACCACCATTAGTAACTGTAGTCAGTGAAAGTATTTAGAATGTATATTGAGTTGCGCCATCTATATATACATTCTATAAGGTATTTTACTGTGAGTCCTATTTTGAGAGAACGGATGAACGTAAAAATATGGTTGAGGTATCAAAATAAAGACCTTACCATGTAGATGTGTCAAGCGAAGAGAAAACTGATATTGGAGCAACGGTTCGGGTGTATCAGGGCTGCTCGATCGACGATAGAACTCCGACGTTAGACACACCCGTCACCATATCGTAAAACGACACTCCCTTTGCTCCAAACAATCGCACTCAAACCAAACGGAAAGTACAGGCAAATGTCTGTCGCTTTCTTCTCTGATGATTCACTTTCTCACATCCCGCGTGTCATATTGTAAATCTGAGAGTTACTTTTCACATTATACATCTTTTGCCTTGAGCATCCAGAGATTTTCAGTTGGCGTGCTAACATTCCGTTCCCATTGCATGCTGAATCGGAATTAATGCCTTTTTTGTCAATATGGATGAATTTAATATTAAGGACATTGAAAAAAACGCCGAGGCCAACCAGTACGTGCTTGTTGAAAACAAAAAAGGAGAAGAGTGAATGCTAGAAGTTGTTTCGTCTAATTAAAGAACAAGAATATGCTTCGCAGCAACACCAATTTTCACCAGCTTTTGATGAGTTAAAAGTTTCCGAAATGTGAATGTTGAGTTCATGAGTGTCCCTTCCTTCTGAGGGGCAATGATGAAATCGCACATCCATATTTTGGAAACTTTCAATCAAGTCATTAGTAAAAATTGATGTTGTTGTGAAACATATTCTGTAGCTTGCTTGATATGTTATCAAGAAAACAGCTAAAACTGGAATTAAATATACAACAAGTTACTTAATTCAAATATTTTAACTGCGATGCCGCTAGAATGAAGTGGAACAGTCTTAACATTACAATGGAAGAGCTTTTGGAAACATGTGTAAAACGGTTAGGTTATGTCTTGCAAATAAAAGACAACAGCTTCAACACTTCCTGTAAGTGAGTGAATTACACATTCCCCAGTAATACATTTGTCCGAATTCTTTAATAACCTACGATATCCACTGCTGAGACCATTTTGAAAGCCCTGCATGTATATATACACTATATCGACAAAAGTCACCGGACACCTAGAAGAGAAACACAACGTGGCCTTTATTGGTATACATTAGTAAGGTGTCGGTCCACCTTTGGCCTTAATGCATACACTGACCCTTCGAGACATGCTTTCGATAAGGTTTTGGAACA
Organism: Macrothele yani; assembly: GCA_039090855.1. Taxonomy (NCBI): domain Eukaryota; kingdom Metazoa; phylum Arthropoda; class Arachnida; order Araneae; family Macrothelidae; genus Macrothele; species Macrothele yani. The sequence continues at coordinate 111,792,976 of CM077013.1, read as the reverse complement.
CAGCGATAGGTATGCGCTTGCATTCAGCACATAATGCTGCCTCTAACTGTTGCTTAGTAGTAGGACTTGGTTCCAAACTTCTTATGCGGCGCTATAATGCATCCCATAGGTGCTCTATGGGATTAGGATCATGGCTCTCTGTTGGCCAGTCCACACACTATATGGAATTATCGTCAAACCACGCCGCAATAGTCATTGCTTTATGGCTCGGTGCCTTATGATGCTGGTAGCAACAAGGCTCGGCTCCATAGTACTGCCACAGAGTTGGTAGGGCATAATTGCTTAGAATATTGAGGTAAATGTGCTGGTTAACAGGTTTGAACACGATAACCAATGGGCTGGGGCCATACCACGAAAAACACTCCCACACGAGTACACTGCCATCTCCAAACTTGACCGTAGGAACAGTGCACTATGGTAAATAGCGCTCTTCCGGCTGCCGCCATATACCCACACACGGCCATCAAACTAGTGATCGTGTATCTGGATTCATCAGTCCACAGGACCCGTTTCCATTGATTCACGGTCCACGATAAATGTTCTTTACACCATGCTAAACGACGAGTAGCATTCCAAATGGAAATTAAAGGCTTATGAGCAGCCGCATGACCATGGTAACCCATGAAATGAAGTTCTGTGCGAATGGTGCGTGTATATATATATATAGGTTAAAGCCTTTTTTACTCACCTGAACACTGAGGTCTTGTGCAGTACTCCGTCGATTAGCTGTAACGACTCTCCTGAAGCTTCGACGTCCTCTATCACTGATTTTCTTTGGTCTGCCGGTACGTTTTGGTACTTCAGACACGCCATGTGTCCTCCACTTATTCCGTACATCCAAAACATTTGACTTGGGTATGTTTAAACGCCTCTCAGTTTCTGTTATGGACAATCAATTAATATGACCACCAACAATCTTTCCTTTCTCAAAGTAGGTTCTCTCCAACCGCGTTGCCGCCCCGGTGGCGCAGTGGTCTAAGCGATGGCCTCTGATCATTCGTCCGTAAGGGGTCCGGGTTCGAATCCCGGTGAGGCATGGATGTTGTGTTTGTCTTACGGTACTGGCTCTCTCCCTTCCCTGAAACCAGTGACCCTAAATTAGGGACGGGCGACTGCTTATAGCCCATTGAGTTGCTCACGGTGGTCGTTAAACCTCCAATCAAATCAAATCAAAAACCAACCGCGTTATTTTCACTCAACCTCACAGTGTGATATGATTGCAATCAGCTGCAGGCTTGTTTTTATACCGTTTGCAGCTGTATCGCGCAGCGGATCCGTTCATTTGCTTTTGAAGAGGTGCCCGGTGACTTTTGTCAGTATAGTGCATGTATATAAACACGATCGAGTCGCAGCATTGTGACCACCAGCTAATATGCAGTGTAACCACCGTGTGCAGCGCGGACAGCAGCTAGACGGGCTGGGAATGACTCAGTAAGGTATTGGAAGGTGTTCACACGTATGTGGAGCCATGCCGACTGCAGTGCATCTGACAGCTGCTGGAGGGTGCGTGGTGGAGGATCCATAGAGCGCATAACACGATCGAGGTGGTTCCACAAATTCTCAATTGGCTTTAAGTCTGGGGAATTAGGGGGCCAGGCAAGTACTTTGAAGTCTTCATCGTGCTCTTCCAACCACTCTCTGACATTTCCAGCTGCGTGATACGTCGCATTGTCATGCTGGAAGATCCCATCTGCCCTAGGATAGACAATCAGCATGTATGGTTGTACGTGGTCTGCAAGGATGGATTCATAACGAATTCGGTCGGTACTGCCTTCCACAGGTATGAGTGGGCCCAGTGAATGCCACGGAAACATTCCCCAGACCATAACGCTGCCCCCACCAGCTCGTGTTCTTCCAGCAATGGTTGAAGAATGTTTCTTCTCCGATTTTTCTCGCCTTATACGCCAACGTCCATCCGTTCGATGAAGCAGAAAACGTGACTCATCGGAGAAGGCAATCCTTTGCCAATCAGCGGAGGCCCAATTCCGATACTGCCGTGAAAATGTAAGCATTTTCTGCCGATGTACTTTCGTTAGCGTAGGTGCAGTGACCATCCGTCTGCATCAGAGCTCCATACGCAGCAGGGTTCATTGAACTGTACTTTTAGACGCACTTCCGTTAGCCCCCTGGTTCATTCGGCCAGTGAGTTGCTCCACTGCCACACCTTCGCAGCCAACGTTCACCTCTCACATCAATGGCACGTGGTGCTCCGCAGTTTTCACGTCGCTTATTCGCAATGGTGCCATTTCTCCAATCACGATACACTTTAACCAGAGCAGCACGCGAACAGTTCACAAACTGTGCTGTTTCAGGAATGCTGCTACCCTTGGCCCGAAAGTCGATAATCACCCCTTTTTGCAAGTCTGATAAATCGCTTCTTTTGTCCATGACAGCAACGAGTTATATGCTTTTAGAATGCCTACAGCACACCTTATATACCCATACCCTCTAAGACTGCTCACGACACCTGCCTTCTTTCATTGGCTGCGCGCTGTTGACGTCAAAAGTAGGTGGTGGTCACAATAATGTGACTCGACTGTGTGTATATCATCATCATCATCATCATTGTCAACCATTATCAATCCACTGCTGGACGAAGGTCTCCCTAAGTTTCCTCCACAACGGTCTGTCTTGCGCCAGTCTCCTCCATGTCATTCCCGCATACTTTCGAATTTCATCCACCCTTCTCCCATGTGGTCTTCTTCTGGGTCTTTTCCTGTCTCTTGGAATCCAATCTAAAATTTAGGCTGGCCATCGATGGTCTGCCCTTCTGGCAGTATGTCCAGCCCATTGCCATTTGAAGGATTTAACTCTGATCATGATGTCTTCCACTCTTGTCATTTTTCGGATCCACGAGTTGCTTTTCTTATCTCTCCTGGTTACACCAAGCATGCACCTCTCCATGCCACTTTGAGTTGTCTGCTGCCTTTGTATGTCTCTTTTAGTTAAAGTCCACGTCTCTGCACCATACGTAAGCACTGGAAGGATGCATTGATCAAACACTTTTCTTTTAAGACATAATGGCATATTGCTCTTGAAAATTATGCTGTTTCTTCCAAATGCTCTCCAGGCAAGTTTTGTACGCCGATTAATTTCTTCATCAATGTTACCCTCACTTGATATCTGCTGTCCAATAAAAACGTACGTGTCTGTTATCTCCAGCTTTTCTCCATCAATCGATAAATCTTCATTTCTTGTAAAAGCATTGAACATCACTTTTGTCTTCTGAAAGTTCATTTTTATTCCCACTTCTTTACTCTTCTCAGCAAGTTCCAGGATCATACGCTGCAGCTCTGATGGGGTAGTTGCAAAAATGACTACGTCATGAGAAAAACGAAGATGAGTTAGATAATCTCCATTAATCTTTATCCCTTTGTTTTCCCAGTTCACTGATTGAAATACATTTTCCAATGGGGCATTAAAGAGCTTCGGAGATATGGTGTCACCTTGTCTCACTCCCTTTCCGGTTTTTATGTGTGTTGTATTTTCAAACAGCCGAATCTTTGCTCTTGCATTTTCATAGATGTTATTAATAATATTAATGTATGCATCTTCAATACCGCAGGATTCCAGAACCATTGTAACTGCTGATGGTTTCACCGAATCAAAGGCTTTTTCATAATCGATAAAAGCCATGCACAATGGAAGTTATATATATATATATCATCATCATCATCATCATTGTCAACCATTATCAATCCACTGCTGGACGAAGGTCTCCCCAAGTTTCCTCCACAACGGTCTGTCTTGTGCCAGTCTCCTCCATGTCATTCCCGCATACTTTCGAATTTCATCCACCCATCTCCCATGTGGTTTTCTTCTGGGTCTTTTCCTGTCCCTTGGAATCCAATCTAAAATTTCGGCTGTCCATCATTGATCTGTCCTTCTGGCAGTATGTCCAGCCCATTGCCATTTCAGGGATTTGACTCTGATTATGATGTCTTCCACTCTTGTCATTTTTCGGATCCACGAGTTCCTCTTCTTATCTCTCCTGGTTACACCAAGTATGCACCTCTCCATGCTTCTTTGAGTTGTCTGCAGCCTTTGTATGTCTCTTTTAGTTAAGGTCCATGTCTCTGCACCATACGTAAGCACTGGAAGGATGCATTGATCAAACACTTTTCTTTTAAGACATAATGGCATATTGCTCTTGAAAATTATGCTGTTTCTTCCAAAAGCTCTCCAGGCAAGTTTTGTACGCCGATTAATTTCTTCATCAATGTGACCCTCACTTGATATCTGCTGTCCAAGATAAACGTACGTGTCTGTTATCTCCAGCTTTTCTCCATCAATCGATAAATCTTCATTTCTTGTAAAAGCATTGAACATCACTTTTGTCTTCTGAAAGTTCATTTTTAATCCCACTTCTTTACTCTTGTCAGCAAGTTCCTGGATAATACTCTGCAGCTCTGATGGGGTAGTTGCAAAAATGACTACGTCATCAGCAAAACGAAGGTGGGTTAGATAATCTCCATTAATCTTTATCCCCTTGTTTTCCCAGCTCAGTGACTGAAAAACACCCTCCAATGTGGCATTAAAGAGCTTCAGAGATATGGTGTCACCTTGTCTCACTCCCTTTCCAATTTTTATGTGTGTTGTATTTTCAAACAGCCTAATCTTTGCACTCTCATTTTCATAGATGTTATTAATAATATTTATGTATGCATCTTCAATACCGCAGGTTTTCAGAGCCATTGTAACTGCCATCAGCAGTTACAATATATATATATATGCTAAACAAGTTCAACACAGGTAGACAAGTTCAAGTTCAGTGTGCTAAGACAAGTTCAGTGTGCTAAACAAGTTCAACACAGGTAGTGACCATAGATTGGTGAGATGTAAGATGCACCTCAACACTAAACTTGAACGTGGCAAGCTCATAAGACAAACAAAATCTATTGACATAACCAACCTTAAAAAACACCATAATACCTTCAAGTTGGAACTGAAGAACAGGTTCTCTGCTTTAGAAGGCCTAACATCGGAAGAAGTGGACATCTCTGAAGTTAACAGAAAAGTAACCAAAGCTCTTATGGAAACAGCAACAAAATTAGCTGGGTCTAAGAACAAGTTGCATGTAAACAAATTATCAGGAAAAACGAAAATGTTGATGCAAAAAAGAAGAGAGATGAGGACAACTAAAGAAGATGTGACTTCCAAAGTGGTATATATAGAGCTATGCAAGACAGTAAGAAAAAGTATCACTGAAGACGTAAGAAAATTCAACTGTGAACTAGTGAGGAAAGCAATTGAAAACAACCAAAGCCTAAAGATAGCAAAGGGACATCTCAGTAAGGGAAGAAAACAGATTATGGCACTGAGAAAAGAAGATGGTTCTGTAACAAGAAATAAAGGCGAAATTTTGACAAGAGTGAAAGATTTCTACTCCAAATTATATGAAAGGGATGATACATGCACTCCAGACATCATGAAAGATACCAGTACCAGAGTTCCTCCAGTCCTTCCAGCAGAAGTTGCACATGCAATCAAGAACATGAAGCGGGGAAAAGCTCCAGGAGAAGATGGAATTACTGTAGACATCATACAAGAAGCAAGTGGAGAAATCGAAACAGTACTCGCCCAAATTTTCACTCGATGCCTTAATGAAGGAAAGATTCCTGAGGATTGGAACACCGCTACAATGATCCTGCTACATAAAAAAGGTGACATTGAGGATCTCGGAAACTACAGACCTATCAGCCTCCTATCAGTAGTTTATAAAATCTTCACTAAAGTTCTTTCACACCGCTTGAAGGTAACACTGGACATGGCTCAACCGAGAGAACAAGCTGGATTCAGGAGTGGCTACAGCACAATAGATCATATCCACGTGCTGAGAGAACTAATTGAAAGAGCGAGGGAATATGAACTTCCATTGTGCATGGCTTTTATCGATTATGAAAAAGCCTTTGATTCGGTGAAACCATCAGCAGTTACAATGGCTCTGAAAACCTGCGGTATTGAAGATGCATACATTGATATTATTAATAACATCTATGAAAATGCAAGTGCAAAGATTCGGCTGTTTGAAAATACAACACACGTAAAAATTGGAAAGGGAGTGAGACAAGGTGACACCATATCTCCGAAGCTCTTTAATGCCACATTGGATTGTGTTTTTCAGTCGCTGAGCTGGGAAAACAAGGGGATAAAGATTAATGGAGATTATCTAACCCACCTTCGTTTTGCTGATGATGTAGTCATTTTTGCAACTACCCCATCAGAGCTGCAGAATATGATCCAGGAACTTGCTGACAAGAGTAAAGAAGTGGGATTAAAAATGAACTTTCAGAAGACAAAAGTGATGTTCAATGCTTTTACAAGAAATGAAGATTTATCGATTGATGGAGAAAAGCTGGAGATAACAGACACGTACGTTTATCTTGGACAGCAGATATCAAGTGAGGGTCACATTGGTGAAGAAATTAATCGGCGTACAAAACTTGCCTGGAGAGCATTTGGAAGAAACAGCATAATTTTCAAGAGCAATATGCCATTATGTCTTAAAAGAAAAGTGTTTGATCAATGCATCCTTCCAGTGCTTACATATGGTGCAGAGACGTGGACCTTAACTAAAAGAGACATACAAAGGCTGCAGACAACTCAAAGAAGCATGGAGAGGTGCATACTTGGTGTAACCAGGAGAGATAAGAAGAGGAACTCGTGGATCCGAAAAATGACAAGAGTGGAAGACATCATGATCAGAGTTAAATCCCTGAAATGGCAATGGGCTGGACATACTGCCAGAAGGACAGATCATCGATGGACAGCCGAAATTTTAGATTGGATTCCAAGGGACAGGAAAAGACCCAGAAGAAGACCACATGGGAGATGGGTGGATGAAATTCGAAAGTATGCAGGGGTGACATGGAGGAGACTGGCACAAGACAGACCGTTATGGAGGAAACTTGGGGAGACCTTCGTCCAGCAGTGGATTGATAATGGTTGACAATGATGATGATGATGATGATATATATATATATATATATATATATATATATATATATATATATATATATAGTTCAAAGCAGATTTCTCGTGGTCAGGTCAGGATAGAAAATGTTTGACCTATTTCCAAGTCTATCTTTTAAGCGTCCGATGTACCTGAAGCAAATTGTGGCCAAAATTTACTGCGCTTCCCAAAAAGCAGTGTTCACAAGGCTGACGTTTTACTAAGCTATGGCATAACAATTTCTTTCTCCCTCTCACCTTAGCAGTACTGACCCTAAACCTATTACTGGTGATAAGAGCTCACTTCTAGGCTTTTACTCTTTGCTCCCTGACCTAAGGCATTATGGGGAAGGGCAAGTCCTCCTGACACAGACATCATGCCATTGCACCGGATAGAAAAGTATGACTCAAACATCGTCTTTCTCCCTTCTTCGCCAGCCCTTTTAATAGGTAATTAATAAGAAAGGATTAGTGTCAAGCATTTCCCTAAATATTAAGAACATATTTGCCGTCTTTACACGATTTTAAAAAATTACGGTTAAAATGATATGTACATTAGAACATGAGCACTTTCAAGTCCTCTGTGGACCCGTCATCAGATGGTGTGGTTGCATTATGCCCTGGGAGGGTATATATTATATAGTATGCACACTGACGGGATGTAAGGTCAGGTGATGCGTAACATCACAGCCTCTCCTTGACAAATGTCAACCCCGCCTTCTCGTGGTGCATCCTGTTCCCACTAAAGGGGCTCTGACGACCGCAAATCGCGGTATAACTATACCATCGGGATCAGAGGAAATGCTATCCCACACTCACCAACCCGCTTGGCCAGCGTGGTGAGTTATGGCCAAACACCTCCAAAATGACTCTACAACTTAAATCTTGGCCCTCAGTCTCCGGCAGCTGGAATGTACCTGGCCAAGGCAGCGGCCAGTGCAACATGAAGGCAGAGGGTGCTAAGAATCCCCGGAGGACCGGACTAGGCTGCCATTTGATGTTGACCTTGGCTACCTACAACGGACGCTCCCTATCTTCTGATTCAAGGCTTCTTGAATTGGAAGAGGAACTACAAAGGATCAAGTGGGACACCGTTGGGCTAAGTGAGGTAAGGAGAAAAGGAGAAGATCTCATTGAACTGAAAAGTGGACATCTCTTCTATTATCGTGGGACAGATACTGGCAGAACTAGTGGTGTTGGATTTATAATAAACAAGAAACTGAAGGATAAAGTGGTAGAAGTTGAAAGTTCCTCTGACAGAGCTGCACGACTCGTTATCCAACTATCGAGAAGATACCAGGCTCAGATTATTCAAACTTATGCACCCACCACAAGTCATCCTGAAGAAGAAATTGAAGAATTTTATGAGGAAATTCGTCATCTAAATAATAAAGGTAAGCAGCACTTGAAGATAATTATGGGAGATTTCAATGCAAAAATAGGGCACCGGCAACAGAATGAAACTTCAGTAGGTAAATTCGGTCACGGCAACAGAAACCAGCGTGGAAATACTCTCGTTGAGTTTGCAGAGGCAGAAGGGTTTTTCATCTTGAATTCCTTTTTCAAGAAAAAGCCACACAGGAAATGGACATGGAGACATCCAATTGGGACGACAAGTGAAATTGATTTTATTATGTGTAACAAAAAATTCGTCATCGAAGACTGCAGTGTGCTGAACAAGTTCAACACAGGTAGTGACCATAGATTGGTGAGATGTAAGATGCACCTCAACACTAAACTGGAACGTGGCAAGCTCATAAGACAAACAGAATGTATTGACATAACCAACCTTAAAAAACACCATAATACTTTCAAGTTGGAACTGAAAAACAGATTCTCTGCTTTAGAAGGCCTAACATCGGAAGAAGTGGATATTTCGGAAGTTAACAGAAAAGTAACCAAAGCTCTTATGGAAACAGCAACAAAATTAGCTGGGTCTAAGAACAAGTTGCATGTAAACAAATTATCAGGAAAAACCAAAATGTTGATGCAAAAAGAAGAGAGATGAGGACAACTAAAGAAGATGTGACTTCCAAAGTGGAATATATAGAGCTATGCAAGACAGCACGAAAAAGTATCACTGAAGACGTAAGGAAATTCAACTGTGAGCTAGTGAGGAAAGCAATTGAAAACAACCAAAGCCTAAAGATAGCAAAGGGACATCTCAGTAAGGGAAGAAAACAGATTATGGCTCTGAGAAAAGAAGATGGTTCTATAACAAGAAATAGAGGCGAAATTTTGACAAGAGTGAAAGATTTCTACTCCAAATTATATGAAAGGGATGATACATGTACTCCAGACATCATGAAAGGTACCAGAGTTCTTCCAGTCCTCCCAGCAGAAGTTGCTCATGCAATCAAGAACATGAAGCGGGGGAAAGCTCCAGGAGAAGATGGAATTACTATAGACATCATACAAGAAGCAAGTGGAGAAATTGAAACAGTACTCGCCCAAATTTTCACTCGATGCCTTAATGAAGGGAAGATTCCTGAGGATTGGAACAATGCTACAATGATCCTGCTACATAAAAAAGGTGACATTGAGGATCTCAGGAACTACAGACCTATCAGCCTCCTATCAGTGGTTTATAAAATCTTCACTAAAGTTCTTTCACACCGCTTGAAGGTAACACTGGACATGGCTCAACCGAGAGAACAAGCTGGATTCAGGAGTGGCTACAGCACAATAGATCATATCCACGTACTGAGAGAACTAATTGAAAGAGCGAGGGAATATGAACTTCCATTGTGCATGGCTTTTATCGATTATGAAAAAGCCTTTGATTCGGTGAAACCATCAGCAGTTACCACGGCTCTGAAATCCTGCGGTATTGAAGATGCATACATTAATATTATTAATAACATCTATGAAAATGCAAGTGCAAAGATTCGGCTGTTTGAAAATACAACACACATAAAAATTGGAAAGGGAGTGAGACAAGGTGACACCATATCTCCGAAGCTCTTTAATGCCACATTGGAAAATGTCTTTCAATCACTGAACTGGGAAAACAAAGGGATAAAGATTAATGGAGATTATCTAACCCACCTTCGTTTTGCTGATGACGTAGTCATTTTTGCAACTACCCCATCAGAGCTGCAGAGTATGATCCAGGAACTTGCTGACAAGAGTAAAGAAGTGGGATTAAAAATGAACTTTCAGAAGACAAAAGTGATGTTCAATGCTTTTACAAGAAATGAAGATTTATCGATTGATGGAGAACAACTGGAGATAACAGATACGTATGTTTATCTTGGACAGCAGATATCAAGTGAGGGTCACATTGATGAAGAAATTAATCGGCGTACAAAACTTGCTTGGAGAGCTTTTGGAAGAAACAGCATAATTTTCAAGAGCAATATGCCATTATGTCTTAAAAGAAAAGTGTTTGATCAATGCATCCTTCCAGTGCTTACGTATGGTGCAGAGACGTGGACCTTAACTAAAAGAGACATACAACGGCTGCAGACAACTGAAAGTAGCATGGAGAGGTGCATGCTTGGTATAACCAGGAGAGATAAGAAGAGGAACTCGTGGATCCGAAAAATGACGAGAGTGGAAGACATCATGATCAGAGTTAAATCCCTGAAATGGCAATGGGCTGGACATACTGCCAGAAGGACAGACCATAGATGGACAGCCGAAATTTTAGATTGGATTCCAAGGGACAGGAAAAGACCCAGAAAAAGACCACATGGGAGATGGGTGGATGAAATTCGTAAATATGCGGGAGTGACATGGAGGAGACTGGCACAAGACAGACCGTTGTGGAGGAAACTTGGGGAGACCTTCGTCCAGCAGTGGATTGATAATGGTTGACAATGATGATGATGATGATGATGCACACTGACGAAACAGTATGTTTTGGCATGCGCATGCTCAGTACACAATCATGTCGTTTCATTAGAGCAGCCGGTATTGTCTCTTTCGCTGTAATAGTTTCAAAGTAGTTTCCATGGCAACGGTATAATGATAGGGGTATCGTCGTTACAGCATTCTGCCCTATGTTTATGTATCAATAGGCTTTCTAACAGGAGGATAGATGAACAGGTAGTCGGCGTATGTAACATAGTAACATCGTCTCAGATAGGTTGGTGTTGATCCTTCAATCATAGTCTTGAAAGGGCGGTGGAGGTGAAGCATGTTCTAACATTATATCTATGTTCAGAGACACGTAAATTAATATCGCGACGGGTCGAACCTATGTATATCTGGTCGGTTACATCAGCATTCATAGCTTTTAGTGGGATTGCGTACACACCGAATTTGGAACCATGGGGAATCTGATCCCTGTCATTTTTAATATGAGGAGAATGTTGCACGTTTTTATGCCAAAATCAAAATTAAATGGACGACATGCATTTTTTAGGGTATTTGTGACAGCAGGGATGTATGGTAGTTTGCCGACGTATGAAGTGCTTGGTCTCGTTCTTGGTAATGTTGAGTATGATGCATTAAAGACACGGCGCATTATGGAATTAACTGTGGTAGATGGATAATTAACTGTGGTAGATGGATAATTGATTTCCCTAAATGACCTTTGAGTAACAAAGCAAAGTTTTCTGATGCGCACGTTCCACCCGCGTTCGGCTCACTTCTTAGACAACGAATATATTCGTTCGAACTTATTTCAGCCCTTATTAATGAGCTGAGTTAATTCGTTCCAGTCAGTTAAAATGTTAAACCCCGAAACAGATAAAAAAAGTTTAAAATCGGCAGTTTTCCCGTTATGTCAGGCATATAGCCAAACTAGCAGAATGTTAACTTGCACGCGGATAGTTCCCAAATTATTAGAAGGTTTTGCTGATAGTTTTTGCTTGTAGATTCAAAAATGTTTTATTTGCAGCAATCAGAACACTTATTTAAGTCTTTACTGAGATTAACATACTTAATTCTATTTTAACTTGAAGAATTTTCAATTTGTTTTCACATCTTCGGAGTGCTTTTGTTTTTACAGACATTTCTGGCATCTAGATTTTGTCAAGGGCTGTTTTCAGTGTACAGGAACTGTATCAGAAGTTTCGTTTACACTGGACAAATTTTTAATTTTATAGGCAGGTTCCTCTTGCAGTTGCCAGGTATTAAAATAATTTCCTTATGTATTTAGTAAGTCCAGTATTTTTTAATTAACTTGTTGAAAATGCTATTATAATTTTTGAAGGTTCACTAATGGAATTGTTTTTCTGGATATAAAAACTTTCTTTAATTAGTCTCGTGATTTTTGAGGTTCATAGTCTGCTAATTTAATGTTTTGCCATAAAAGTCCATTTCCTGCATATTCAGTTGTAATGTACTTATTTTGTCCTCATTGGAATCTGTAATAATTATTTATTGTTTTATTAATTTTTATTTAAATTATCTTATTCTATTTTTATCTTGGTTCACGCTTCGCAGGTTTGCAGCAAGTTTTCTGTTTCAATGGTTGTGTACGCAGATCCATTTTATTTTTATACAACTCTGCATATATACACTGGCGGAAAGTGAAAAAAGAACACCAAGAAGGAATTGGCAGACGATCATGAAATTTACATATGTTAATGGGTCAAGTTTACGTAGGTGTGATGTTAATTTCGGGACCAACCGGTGAGCGCTTACACCACAGCACGGCATAATATGCAAATTATCGCCAGTGGTATTTAAGGAGTACGGCGAAATGAATGTAATCAGTCGTCGGCGTCCGGGAAGAAGCTGCAATGCCTGGACATGGAAGACGTGTACGATTTCAGCAGTTATCGGACTTCGAGCGAGGTCGTCCTGTCGGACTCCGCGAGGCCGGGTGGTCGTATCGTCGCATTGCGGAGCGAATTGGACGGGAAGTATCGGTGGTGGTAGGATGGTGACGTAGATGGTCCGAGTAACATTCCCGCACGAGAAGACGTGGAACCGGGAGTCACAGACGGACTGATGAGCTGACCGATCGACGCATAAGAAGAGCGGCGTTGTCAAGCAGAACATCCACTGCGACACAAATCTGAGCTGCCGTTGCACCTGAGGTGACTGTGCGAACAATCCGCAACCGTCTACTGGATGCAGGACTATGTGCACGTGTGCCTCTGGCATGCGTACCTCTGACTCCAGCCCACCGTCAAGAACGGCTGCAGTAGTGTCGCCAACGTCTGCACTGGAGAACGAAATGGCGATCTGTCGTGTTCAGCGATGAAAGCAGATTCTGCTTGGGAGCCTCCGATGACCGTATGCGTGTTCGCAGACGCACAGGGGAGCGTCTCCACCCTTCTTGCATCCACCAGCGGCACACAGGGCCTACACCTGGTCTCCTGGTGTGGAGAGCGATCAGCTGTCACTCCCGTACACAACTAGTGTTTGTACCGGGTACGTTAAACAGCACCTCCTACATCAACAACGTCTTCAGCCCGTTGTTGTGCCATTTGTAAGGTCGGTCCATTGTGGTATTTTCTAGCAAGATAACGCACGCCCACACACTGCACGTGCAACGCAACATGCATTTCAGGGTGTGAGACAACTTCCATGGCCTGCACGTTCACCGAATTTGTCCCCCATTGAGCACGTGTGGGATTTTATGGGACAACGACTTATCCGGTCTCCACGGCCAGCCACGACTATCCGCGATTTACGCGTCCAGGTTGAGGACGCTTGGAACTCAATACCCCAAACTTACATCCAACATCTGTACGACAGACTCCATGCCAGAATTGCACAGTGTGACGCAGTTTATGGCGGTTCAACCTCGTTCTAACCATGTTACATGGAAATGTTATTTTTCAGTTTGCCAGCAAATACAGCTGTGTTTTGTCATAATGTTTGATCACGTTATCTTCTGTATTCCGTTATTATGCTGTATAAATTTCGTTGGTATCAGACGTCTCCTTCTTGGTGTTCTTTTTTCACTTTCCGCCAGTGTAGTACAGCTGTAAATGTTTAAAAAATTCCAAAAGCAAAACAGAAAAGCCAACGCCCTAAATAGGTCATATCAATGCAGTGTAGAAAAATGAAACAAAATACAAGAATCAGTTTTCTATTGCCCTGAGGTGATGGAAAAGAGTATGCGATCAGACTCTCCCTGCTGAGTTGTAAGAACAATGAAAAATGAGGGGTAGCACGTCGGGAGACACTTTCATTCAGCCCTAAAGTTAGTTCACTTTCTGTCACTTTGTAATCAACAGAATTGATTACGCTTTTGTTTCCACGTCAGCGCTTTGAAATGAGGAAACCCTTCATGAACATGAATAAATTTATTTTGTCAGATTTGAATCCTCAGCTTGATATATTACCCATTTGTTTTCAGATAAGTACTGTCAGCAAAGAACCGCAAGTTTGGTCTTTCGTTAGAAGAGGAACACTTGCCTGCCAAGAATTACTCGCCGCATTCTTCCTCAAGAAAAAAAAATTCTGAAGACGTTAGCATTTTAATTGATTTTTAGTAGCAAACTTGGGAAGAGGCGTTTTCAGCTTTGATGTGCTCAACGAAGTTTTCAGCCAATTAATTATAACCAGTACGTCTTCCTATTGCTGAAACTTTACTGAGGAAGAGTTTTCTAAACGCGATTCTAAATATTTATGGAAGCGTATATACGCGTAGTCATTTTTGCAAATACCCCATCACAGCTGCAGAGTATGATCCAGGAACTTGCTGACAAGAGTAAAGAAGTGTGATTAAAAATGAACTTTCAGAAGACAAAAGTGATGTACAATGCTTTTACAAGAAATGAAGATTTATCGATGGATGGAGAAAAGCTGGAGATAACAGATGCGTACGTTTATCTTGGACAGCAGATATCAAGTGAGGGTCACATTGATGAAGAAATTAATCGGCGTATAAAACTTGCCTGGAGAGCTTTTGGAAGAAACAGCATAATTTTCAAGAGCAATATGCCATTATGTCTTAAAAGAAAAGTGTTTGATCAATGCGTCCTTCCAGTGCTTACGTATGGTGCAGAGACGTGGACCTTAACTAAAAGAGACATAAAAAGGCTGCAGACAACTCAAAGAGGCATGGAGAGGTGCATTCTTGGTGTAACCAGGAGAGATGAGAAGAGGAACTCGTGGATCAAAAAAATCAGAAGAGTGGAAGACATCGTGATCAGAGTCAAATCCCTGAAATGGCAATGGGCTGGACATACTGCCAGAAGAACAGACCATCGATGGACAGTCGAAATTTTAGATTGGATTCCAAAGGACAGGAAAAGACCCAGAAGACCACATGGGAGATGGGTGGATGAAATTCGAAAGCATGCGGGAGTAACATGAAGGCAGACCGTTGTGGAAGAGGCTTGGAGAGACCTTCGTCCAGCAGTGGATTGATAATGTTTGTCAATGATGATGATGATGATGATGATATACGCGTTCGTATCAGAATAATAATACTACCTACCTAATAGTAGAAATAACCACCCTTGGCCCGGATGACAGCGGCGAAAATGTGTGGCATGAACGCAATGAGGCCCTGGAAGGTTGTCCGAGGCACACGTGCCCATTCGGACTGCATCAGAGCACGGAGGTCCCGGAGATGACGTGGTTGTGGGTCGGCACGTCGAATCTGTCGACCCAAATAGTCCCACGTGTGCTCTATGGGATTGAGGTCGAGCGATTTCGCCGGCCATGGAGAACGGAGACATCGCTGTTTTGTTCCTGGAACCAGACACGCATCCCCTTAGCGACATGGCACGGCGCATTGTCCTATTGGTAGACACCATCGCCACCAGGATAAAAGTCCAACATGAAGGAATGCATGTGGTCGGAGAGGATGGACAAGTAGCTATTGGCATTCAAGAACCCATCCAGTAGTACCAGCGGTCCTAGGCCATGCCAGGAAAACATCCCCTTGACATGCGTACTGCCATCGCTGGCCTGTACTTAAATGACAAGCGTGTCTGTGTGTTGGTTCTCGTGTATCTGGCGCCATATCCGCCACCACCCATCACTTTTGTGGAGTAGGAACCTCGATTCGTCGGAGAAGGTAACCGTTTTTCACTCTTCCACTGTCCAATGACAGTGGCCCTATGCGAGCTGTAGGCGTTATTGCCGATGGACCTAGGTTAACATGGGCTTCTTAACCCAGCGTCGACTCAGGAGACCCATACGTAACAGGGTTTACTTTACTATTATCGGGGACACGTACCTGCGTGTTCCAGCGTTCATTTGCGTGATCAATTGCTGCATGTTGCGCGTCGATTATCCTCTACCAATCGACGGAGGCGACGTTCTCGTTTGGGGTCGATGGCCTTTAAGGGCTCCACAATTATGGCGTCTGGAGGACTCGGTGTGCCAGCTGTCCATTCTCGGTATACCCTTACCGTAGCACCTCGCGAACAGCCGACGAAGTCTGCTGTTTCTGAGATGCTTCCACCCTCGGTTCGTAGCCGATGATCATTCCTTTTTGGATGTCAGTCAAATCACTACCTCTCCCCATTGTGGCTCACGTGACGTGCTATGGCTAATCTGTCCTAGCCGGCGTTTTATATCTCCGCGTGGTCGACCTTGTCACGTGCACACTGTGACGCGCCTGTGCTGGTATACTGTGATTCCAGGTGTGGTTACATTATTCTGATACGATTGTGTATATAAACAAGATGGAGGGATGTAAAAGTCATTTCCGTTTTCTGACAGTTGATGAAACATGTTTAGATGCGCAAACGTAAAAGTTTAGTCTTCGTACATCGTGATGCCATGTCTTGAATCCCCTTGCGGTTTCGAGGCGAAAACGTCTTGGACCACAAGTTCAACACCGTGGATGTTTTGGAAGTGCTTCTCACGTAGGAAATGTACCATGAACCGGAAAAAGTGGTAGACCGAAGATCCAAGGTCTCAAATATAAGCAGGGGGGGGAGCATTATCTCAAACCCTCCAGTTTCTGTATTTTTTTCCTGAGTTGACCGGACACGACAAGCAGGGGCATTATCCAGTTGGAGGATAACTCGTTGACGGTTCACCAGGGCAGGGTACTTTCTACACAAAGCTACATACATCCGCTCCAACTTCTCACAGTACAGCTGCGTATTAATGCCTCGGCTATCTGGAAGCAATTCCCAATAAATGGTGCCCTCAAAGTTTCACTATACGTATAGCATAATTCTGAGCGCAAATCATTCCCTTTTTATGACTTGTTTTGGTGGCTTTTACGGATCTAACCACTTCTTTTTGTTATGTCAGGATTTTGCAAAAATATCCCCTGTTCATCACATTTCACAATTGGCCTAAAGAAACGGTCGTCCTGGGGATTATTATATGCACATGCCTCGGAGCTTGAACAGCCGTCATTTCATGGGATACTTATCGACAGCTTCTGTGCTTCTTGCCAAGCTTGTGCAGTTCGCGGACAATTGTGGACTGAGGTATTCCAGCTCATTTGACAGTTTGTCTAGTGCTTTTGCACAGATTTGACTCTACGGCTTGCCTTACATCATCAGAATTCACCGTCGAAGGTCGTCCAGCAGGTATTTTGTCATCGAGTCTGCAGTTCCCATTTTTAAATCGCTGAAACCAAAATCTTGGCGGTTTTTCGGACAATGCTCCTTCACATTTCACATCACAAATTTCCCTCACTGCGACAGCAGCGGTCAGCTTCTTTTTTAAAGAAAAACTGTAACAGCACTCGAGTCTTGAATGTCTTGTCCATAGCTTTTGACAGCAGAATATTTTCCTATAAATCACGATACCGGGAGCTCGTATTAATACCTACTAGACGATGCCGCTTTTCCGGTCATGTTTTGTTTTTACTTGCATAGCGCATGAGCACCAAGTAATTGCCTGAGACTAGACGATTCTTCAAAACTGCCATGACTTTTGAATCGCCCTAATACCTTGGGGATTATTACAACAAAGCCAAGAGAAGAAATGTTTACTGTTCAAAATATTGTGCCATTATGTCATATACACTGAAGAGCAATTGAATTAGGGATACCTGTCTAATAACGTGTAGCACCACCTTTCGCCCTGATGACGGCGGCGATTCGTCTCGGCATGGACTCTACAAGACACCGGAAGCGTTGGGAAGCCATACGGATCTACGACCTCTGAACAAACTCCCACAGTTTACGAAGATTTGATGGAGGGGGTCAGAGACTCGAACATCTCTCCCGATGGTATCCCAGATGTGCTCGATGGGATTGAGGTCAGGTGACCTAGCTGGCCAAGAAAGAGAGGTCACGTCGGTGAAGTGTTCATCCAACCATTCGGATACAATTCGGGAGCGATGGCACGTGGCATTGTCTTGTTGCAGGATGAGGTCCCCAGTGGGATGTTGAAGATGCACAAACGGGAGCAAGTGGTCGACCAGGATATCCCGGTAACGTTGACCTGTGAGAGACGATGTCACACGTACCAGGGGTCCCATTTCAGTCCACGTAAACAGTCCCCAGACGAAAATGCCACCACCCACCAGCTTGAAGATTGCCCTGCTGGCAAGAAGGATCCATCGCTTCATGTGGTTTGCGCCGTACTCGTATCCTGCCATCCGCGTGTACCAACGTGAATCTCGACTCCTCAGTCCAGGCAACATTTGAATGACCACCATGATCAGCGTACGGGCTAGAAGCAATCTCCCATCCGAAATTTGGAACCACCAATTAAAGGAAAGGGAAAGAAGCACGACCACTGGTCCGATACACCACCCATAAATCGCGTAAGACTCAAATAGTGGAGACGCCAGCCGCTTAGAACCGGGTGGGCTATTAGGGGGCTAAGCATGATGGGAGGGGGGCACAAATTTTGAAGTGTTGGCAGAAATTTTGGCCAAAAATTACGTTCATGGGCAGTTTACCCGACGCTAATACTGTTATCCCAAGTAAAAAAAAAAGAAAAAAAGGTTTTCTAGTGTATCATGTACGTAGTATTTATTCAGTGTACTTGTATGTAGTATGAGAACCATGATGGATACGAATCTCTATGGCAAGTTACTTTTTCTCCGCAATTTCCGCTTACTTCGGTCGTTTCTTTCTTTCCTCTTTTTTTCCTTTCATAAGTCTGTTTACGAATGTTAGTTTGTAACCTGACACATAATCTTTCTCTTTTAAATCATAATAAAAAAATGGTGTGTGTTTCTACTACTCCCTTAAATTCTCCAAAATTCGTTCAGAGAACTTTTCCCGTAAGTACAACAGCTGTTGCATAAAAACTGAGAGTAAAAGCACACAAAATGAATAAATATAGGTACAGCAAAATATATATTATTCTTTCTCAAAGTATGTTGTACATTTTTGTAATTCTCAATCTTTTACATACTATTTTGATTAATAGATGGCGCCAGATGCACATCGTACTGCAGAGACTGTGTGTATGACGTAAGAGCATCACTTCCATATTCGTCTACGTAGAGATAGGTTGTCGTGAGTTTTGTAGTGAAGAGTTCATCGTGTCTACATGTTATTTTTTTGTGTATAACATTAAAGTGTTATGTTTTGAAATGTTAATGTGATGAGAAATTTAAGGTGGAGTAGTGGTTTTGATATATCGTAGCAATCAAGATAAAGCAGGAAATAATAAAAAAATACAATTTAATCAACCAAAAACCTCCAACCATCCCTCGTACCACTGCCAACAAAATATCTTCCCTCGGATGATATGCAACGGTCCCATCGTTCAGTCCACTTTTCAAAGCATGTGACCAATGCCTTTTGTGGAAACTGCTTCAGTAACCCCTCTACAGCTTGAATGAGGTCAGGAACTGTGTTGAATGTTGCGCCACGGAACTTCTTCTTCAATGTTGGAAACAACCAGAAATCGCACGGTGCGAGGTCAGGACTGTAGACAGGCTGTGACATGATTTCAATACTGCATTTCGTAAGAAACTGTTGAACACAAGCAGCCACATATGGGCGGGCGTTATTATGGTGTAGGGTCCACTTGCCCATCAGTTCCAGTCGCTTAATCGATCTGTGTCGTCGCGGACACTTCAAGACTGAAATTTAATACTCAGGATTGATAGTAACTTGCGGAGGAACGGCATGTTTGATAGACTACAACTCTATGATCAAATAAATTATCGTCCTCACCTTCCCAGTTGATTTAGTTTGGCGGACTTTTTTCGGAGGAGGCAAGCCTGTGTGTTTTCCAGGCACTCGTTGCGAGCTTCGTGAGGGGGTCGAATTAATGGACCCATGTTTCCTCTGCAATTATTACTGTGTTTGGGAAGTTTGGATTCTTTGCAATCATTTGTTTCTACTCATGCCACACCTGAACTCTGGCTAACAATTGTTCTCTCGTCCGGTGATGAAGTACCCATCTGGAACAAATACGATGCAGCAGTAATTTGCCGCGTAGAATGCGGAACGCCGACGTTTTTGAAATATTAGTTGTCACCGCTACTTCTTTACACGCCATTCGTCGATCTTCTTGCAGGATTGCACAAACAGTTTTAACAATACGATCCGTAACAACACTTTAAGGTCGACCAGGCCTGGGAGCGAGTTCTGCCGACAAATGGCCTTGTTTTAAATCATGATGCCATCTAAAAATCGTTGACTCACCCAAATATTTATCTTTGTAAGCTTTTTCATTAAATCAACTGTTTCTGGAGCCGTTTTACCCAAACGATAACAAAATTTTCTCGCGCATTAACTCTGAATCTCATTTCACTTCTTGACTCTGAATCACTCACCTCCATAGCTGTATGGCGAAATGCAGACGTACCTTAAACAACTGCGCAATAACAAAACCGGAATCATCTGCCACGGCTAATAACTGTTGCCATAGATACTTCCTTAATTCAGTTAGTCGTCTGCATGGTTATTTTCCCCCTTCGCTCTGTTGCTAACTCAAAAAAACAAAATTACTCTCAGTTTTTATGGAATGGGCTATGCACATAAGCCTACATTAAATTTAACAAATAATTCATTTTATATAAATAAAACTTCAGTGAATTTGAGAATTTCACATACATTTATCCAAGTTCTCTAGAATCTAAAATGGTTGCACCCGCCATATGTTCCAGCTGCTTAAATATTTGGTTGGGAGGGCTAAAGGGTAGGCAAAAAAGAAGCGTTGCACTCGTAGCGTTTGCGTCTGGACTCAAACCGAGGCCCACTTGCTCCACCCGTAGCGTTGCGTTTGGACGCAAACCCAGGCCCGCTCTGACGAGCGGGCAGAAGCCAGTGCTCTGATTACTGCGCTACAGAGCACAAGATACTTCTTTTTTTTTTTTTTTGTATTGGAGGTTTAACACGACCACCGTGAGCAACTCAATGGGCTATAAGCAGTCGCCCGTCCCTAATTTAGGGCTACTGACTTCAACGAAGTGAGAGAGGCAATGGCATAAGACGAACACAACATCCATACCTCACGGGATAACCCGAACTCTTCTAGGACGAATGGTCATATAAGCCAGAGCTTAGACCACTGCTCCACCTGGGCGGCCACAAAAACGGTTATCGGAATAACGCATATCGGCTCAATGCCGGGGACACGGAAGACACTGTCACGCGGCGGTTACGCATTTTGTGTGTGTGATTCTGGGAAATTTCAAAGAAGCTGGCCTTATCAAGAATGAAAACTGTATGTTATGATTAACTTTGACGTAAGTGTTTTGTAGTATTTTGTGTTGGTATAAAACTAGGGCAATAATTTCAATTACAATGTGTACATTTGCATTTCATGCAACAAAGTACAATTTTTTTTATTTTTTTTTGGTTTCACGAAAAATATTTGTGGGTTACAAAGAAACTAAATTATTAAAATGGCCTGAAAACCTAGTTAATATTATGGAATTTAAAATTTTCGGTAATTGAAAGCTAATGGATTTTCGTGAAAAGGTCGCGAAGTTATTTTTTGAGGTGATGTCCCGAGATTTTCCGGTGTGCCACAATTTACGCTGTTACGAAAGGATGGGGTTGAACCTAACTAGGAAGCATGAGAACAGTACCAATGTTGTAATTACGATTTTTGAATGTAAACGTATATTTGAAAAATTATAAATGTAACGTATATAAGCCAACGATATTCTCGATAACCTCACGAACTGTAAAATCGCACAAAGAACTATACATACGTCTGTATATACTTAAATTTCCAAAACGTGATCGTCTAAAAAATAGAAATACCCCTTGTACATATCTGTATGCATAGGAATATACAAGGAAGTGTCGCGTTGTGATTCACCCTTTCCTAGTCACTGGTGTGGGGAGATGAAATTGTCTCCCGTGGTGTGGGGAGATAAAATTGTCTTGTAATTAAGATGCTGTAATTTAAAAGCTGTATTCCTCTTTACCTTTAATTATATTTTATTGAGAACACACGACATACACCTGGAAATAACTTCATGACTCCTGTTTAACGAATAACTTTTTAATATCCATATCGGTAAAGAAGCGGAACGTGATTGTTTGTTGTGGGAGAGCGACCGTACACGTTAATGAAGTAGATTATTTTCCACATTAATATTCCTACCTTAATTCTATTAAAATCTTTAAGCCGGGTGACGCAGTGGTCTAAGGCTTTGGCCTCTGATCATTCGTCCGAAAGGGGTCCGGGTTCGAATCCCGGTGAGGCATGGATGTTGTGTTTGTCTTACGGCACTGGCTTTCTCCCTTCCCTGGAACCAGTGACCCTAAATTAGGGACGGGCGACTGCTTATAGCCCATTGAGTTGCTCACGGTGGTCGTTAAACCTCCAATCAAAAAAAAAAATCCTTAAATTAAACTCTAGTTTTTAATAAAAATCAATAACCTCATTACCATTATTGACGAAATAACTGAAAAAGATCACGGTACGCGAATTAGGGGGGGGGGCGTATGTGAAAATTATCTATTTTTCAATATCGTTTTCCATTGGTCCTGGATCCATGTGTGGACATCCTGCAGTCATCACCTTTGTCGAGGGATTTTTGCTCTTTCAGACTTACTACTTCTTGTCAGTCGGAGATCTAGCCATTTTAGCTCTCATTTCAATTCCTTAAAAACTTATCTTTTCTTCCATGCTGGTCTAGAAACCTCATAACCTCCGTCTCTCCTTTATCTACACTGGTCTGCTAAACCAAGAGCACCTAGAAAGGCCATGACATTAGAGAGGAGTTCCCTCCGTTTGTGACGTCACTCTCATGTTACACAGCCTGATGGATTGGTCTCGTGTTTGACGTCAAACGCGACAGCGTTGGAAACTAATCGGAAGCCTTGGTTTCTGCTTGACGTTACTGAAAGGGGGAATTCAGCTCTCTGTTGACATGGTCTTGTATTTTCTAGGCGGTCTTGGCTAAACTCTACTTCTTTCTCCGAAGGACTGCTGACTTAATCATGTCTCTCTCTCCAACAAGTTAACCTTTTCCAAAACTTCTAGTGTCGTAGGAGGGGCAGTATGACTTTAATAATCTAACTAAAACATCTCCTCTCTCTCTCTCTCTCTCTTTCCAACAAGTTAACCTTTTCCAAAACTTCTAGTGTCGTAGGAGGGGCGGTATAGCTTTAATAATCTCACTTAAACATCTCCCTCTGTCTCTCTCTCTCTCTCTCTCTCTCTCTTTCTCTCTCTCTCTCTCTCTCTTTCTCTCTCTCTCTCTCTCTCTCTCTCTCTCTCTCTCTCTCTCTCTCTCTCTCCGACTAGTGTTAACGTTTTCCAAAACTTCTGGTGTGAAGTGTGAAGAAGCTACGTTACAATTCCTTTAGCCTCTAGTGCTGACTTCGGATCCATTGGCTTAATTTCCATTTCATTGGTTTTAACTTTCAATAAGGTTTCTCGCCATTAAAAGCGATTGGCTAGCTCGTACGCCTTTCATACATGTCGCTGCTAGTCGGTTCTACCTTTCAGACGAAACCATCGTGGAATACTGCTTCACCGTCAAACGAAAACTTTTTTTTTTTTCACAAGGGCAAGTGAAAGGGATTAACGTTGTTTTCTCGAGGATCGGCCCCACACAGTCTGCAAAACGTGGGTGATGCAGGAAGCGATGTGCCTTTTCTAAATAAACAATTCGTTATACTTCATTTGCTTGAGAACCACAGAAAAGCATCCTGCTATCAAACAAGCCGATTCGTGTGATCAACCCACATTTTTGGTAGCAAAGGATTTTCCCTCTCTTTTCTAACTAAAA
Source organism: Macrothele yani (assembly GCA_039090855.1). Lineage (NCBI taxonomy): Eukaryota > Metazoa > Arthropoda > Arachnida > Araneae > Macrothelidae > Macrothele > Macrothele yani. Next base: position 111,769,032 of record CM077013.1, on the reverse strand, counting down.
ATTTTGATCCATGTTGTGCAAATTTATATTAATGATTCTTGCATACAACAATTCCAATGGTGGTCAGTGTGCATGCTTCAACCACTTGCTAATAAATAGCAAGCTAAGTAGAGGTTTTCTTGTGTGGAAGCCTCAGAAGACAAGTAGAAGAGAAACACATTATGAGTGTGCATGCGCCACACGGAAGGAAAATGGCGTCTACCTATTTACCACAACGAATGGAGAAACGACTATAAGTCGTGAGTTCAAAACAGCCGAAAGCGGTCGATTTTAAGAACTGCTGTAATCCTCAGAGTAGAAAAACTGTGATGCCAAATAAATATGTGTACTAAATAGTAACACTGCACTAGTGATCCGATTTATCGGCGTAGGAAATAAATACATAAGCGTTTCCAAGCTTTCGCACATCAACCAGATGGCTTTTTCAAGGAAGTTAGACAGAAACTGCAAACTGAAAAATAGAACGCTTAACAATTTGAACGCGGGAACTTGACAATAAATAGATGCGACGTTATGTTCATTTAAAGATACGAGGCATCACGTTGGTTGCACGCGGGATCCTGGTAGAGAAAAGGCGTTACTTGAAGAATTGGTTCCAAATTCGTGGCAACTCGAGCTTGACGCAATCATTGCAAGTATCGCTGTTGGTAATGATCACCAAGGTTTCCCGAATGGCTACACATTTCCTCGTTATAAATATGTGTACTCTGTCAAAAATTTTATGGTACATTTTACCAAAAACGTGGTGCTACGCCAGCTGCACCACTTTCTAAGAAAAGAAACGCCACTGTATGGTGCAAACAAAACCCAACACACAACATGGTGAAACCTTGCACCTTAATGTAGTGCAACCTTCTACTATAAGGTGGTGAAAGTTGCAGCGTGTTTTGGGATTTTATATGCACCACATAATGGAGTACCTTTTCTCAGAAAGTGGTGCAGTTAATGTAATACCACCGTTTGGTGCAACCTACCACAAAATTCTTAACAGTGTACAGGTGTAGATAAATATTTAAGGAAATGCGATGCTGATTTCTAAAATAAACTAGATGTGCAATGTATTTGTTTGATTTTAAATCTCCATTCTTTTGTTTTTTGACCTGATCTAAAAAATAAAAAGTAAGAAAAGTAATATGTAGTACAGAAGGGCGTGTATGCTCATCGAGGGTCTAAAACCTTTAGATGTATTCCAGATGTATACAACTGTGACTTATAAATATTTTGGGCAACTTCGTTCTCCATTCCCCAACCCTGACTCTTCATTGTCCGTATAAAGTTTGACGAACGCTTCTGCTAATTGGCAAGGATATCAACTGCTCTTGCATGAATGCTTTTAATGCTTGGGGCAGTGATTAATAATCATTAAAAGAATCATTACTTCCTATCTCTGTTGGCCGGTTTCAAAATAATCTCATAAAATTTACCACCTCCCCCCTCCTTGTGTCGACGCCCCATCCGAATCAGCAAGAAGCACTGTTGATAACGCACGGCCTTAAATCTAATGACACATTCTATGAGCTGATCAGATAGCATTCATGGACTCGTTGATAACTTTATTATAATGATTAACCTTGCATGCGCCTTTTAAACGTCGATGGACGTTTTATTCGTTCTTGGAGGCCCCTTAAGTGTCCGGCGCCCGAAGCATTCGTCCCCCGTTCGTGCCACTTGACACTAATTCCTCACAAATTAAAGAAAACACTTAAGCAGGAATCCTGTTAGCAAACGACTTGCCTTCCTAATTACATCTCCTCTGATGTTATTAAAGTAATGAAATTTCCTTGAAAGCTGGAGATCATAAAAATATTTTCCACCCGTTTTGTCATAAATAATGGCCAGCCTCCACCTTCCTTTACCTTTGGGATTTTTCGTCTTTGGGTTCTGTTTCTTTATAACCTCCACTGAAATTTCACTTAATTAAGTCTTAAATGGGTTTCGTGAAGTAAAGTGTGTGCTGAGATACCGGCAGATGTCAAGGTCATTAATAAACAATTGTTTCTACTAGCTTTGAGAGAGCAGGTGTATAAAAAAAAACCAGAACGGCGGGTTTGTGATGGACACTTGATGCCGCTTCTTAGAACGTGAAACAAAAGAATCGAGAAGACACTGCTTCTTTTTTACTTCAGGCTTAAACCAAGCTTTAAAACAACTACAAGTATAAATGATCATGGCTTATTCGGTGAGGCTAAGCTTGCACGCGACGATTTGATAACGAAATTTTGTGGTCCAACGCTGTGAAAGGGTGCTATCTCTCGAGACATGATAAATATTTGCACTTTTGCGATGCTTTCTTGGGTTGAAGCAAAAAAATTAGAACTAGTCGTGAAGGGAAAGATATAAACGGCAATGAAACCATTGATATGTCAACAATGCATTTTTTTATATTTGATGTTTGGTATATAAAAGATGAATGCAAAAATTGAAGTAACATATCTAATATATCTACAGAAAATACTTAATGCCTACATCATCTATTTGTGCACTTTATTTTAATTTACTTTTTGGCTTTGTAATAAATAGAATAATGAGAGTTTGATAACTTTAAAACTTTAAAGTTATTTGATGAATTAAACTATGCGAAGAAGCTTTATATTCTACTTTGTGTTGTAGATGTAGAAGCTGGAGCTAGAAACTTCATTTCACAATACAAAAACACTTTAAAGTCAACAATCCAAGCTTCAATAGTCACAGAATTCTGTACTTAAGCCTTCAGTGTCCTCTTATTCAATCTCCAACTGTGTACGTCAAAGTATGCAGCAAGAGCAAGATGAAATACAACCTATGTCCGAAAAGTTCCAGGACTGACACAAAGAATGTAAAAAAGTACCATGCTCACAATAAATGCTGGTCACCTTCAAAATACCGCCCTTCTGAAGAATCAACACTGTTTACAGCATTTCTGAAGATTCTGAAAACAATTCTAGAAGGCATCTTCCGGGACGTCCGCAAGTTGTTTTGTCGCGGCTGCTTGGATAGAAGTAATGTCTGCATAATACTGTCCCTTTAATGCACATTTTATGCTGGGGAACAGGAAAAAAATCACAGGACGATAAAGCAGGGGAATACGGCACATGTGGCAACACAGTAATTTGATGGCGAGCTAGGAACTGTTGGAGTGACAGCGCGGTATGTGGTCTTGGGAAGAACCAGCTTCCGGATTCCCATAACTGGGCGATGACGGCAACGAATACTGCTGCGTAAAAGTCTTGCTTGTGGAATTCTTGATTTACCGTTTGACCCACTCGTACGAATTCCTCGTGGAGTATACCTTCCCAATCGAAAAAAGCTATCAGCATCGATTTTGTCTTTTTGGTTGATGGTGAGTGGGTACCACTCCTTTCAGCGCTTGTTTTGTGGATCGTGCTGCAGGTACCGTGTTCCATCTCCTGCAATACTTCTGAAGCAAAAATCAGGATCCTCAGCTGCTGTACAGCCCAGCAGATCGGAACAGATCGATGAACAAGCCTCCTTTTGGTCATCATTCAGAATGCGGGGTACCAATCTGGCATTAAGTTTTTGTTTTCCCAAATCCTCGCGTAGAATCTCAAGACAGATAGACTTACTGATGCCCACCGACTCTGCCAAAAGTCTTGGTCATCATTCAGAATGCGGGCTACCAATCTGGCATTAAGTTTTCGTTTTCCCAAATCCTCGCGTAGAATCTCAAGACAGATAGACTTACTGATGCCCACTGACTCTGCCAAAAGTCTTGGTCATCATTCAGAATGCGGGCTACCAATCTGGCATTAAGTTTTTGTTTTCCCAAATCCTCGCGTAGAATCTCAAGACAGATAGACTTACTGATGCCCACTGACTCTGCCAAAAGTCTTGGTCATCATTCAGAATGCGGGCTACCAATCTGGCATTAAGTTTTCGTTTTCCCAAATCCTCGCGTAGAATCTCAAGACAGATAGACTTACTGATGCCCACTGACTCTGCCAAAAGTCTTGGTCATCATTCAGAATGCGGGCTACCAATCTGGCATTAAGTTTTCGTTTCCCCAAATCCTCGCGTAGAATCTCAAGACAGATAGACTTACTGATGCCCACTGACTCTGCCAAAAGTCTTGGTCATCATTCAGAATGCGGGCTACCAATCTGGCATTAAGTTTTCGTTTTCCCAAATCCTAGCCTAGAATCTCATGACAGATAGACTTACTGATGCCCACCGACTCTGCCAAAAGTCTTGGTCATCATTCAGAATGCGGGCTACCAATCTGGCATTAAGTTTTCGTTTTCCCAAATCCTCGCGTAGAATCTCAAGACAGATAGACTTACTGATGCCCACTGACTCTGCCAAAAGTCTTGGTCATCATTCAGAATGCGGGCTACCAATCTGGCATTAAGTTTTCGTTTTCCCAAATCCTCGCGTAGAATCTCAAGACAGATAGACTTACTGATGCCCACTGACTCTGCCAAAAGTCTTGGTCATCATTCAGAATGCGGGCTACCAATCTGGCATTAAGTTTTCGTTTTCCCAAATCCTCGCGTAGAATCTCAAGACAGATAGACTTACTGATGCCCACTGACTCTGCCAAAAGTCTTGGTCATCATTCAGAATGCGGGCTACCAATCTGGCATTAAGTTTTCGTTTCCCCAAATCCTCGCGTAGAATCTCAAGACAGATAGACTTACTGATGCCCACTGACTCTGCCAAAAGTCTTGGTCATCATTCAGAATGCGGGGTACCAATCTGGCATTAAGTTTTCGTTTTCTCAAATCCTCGCGTAGAATCTCATGACAGATAGACTTACTGATGCCCACCGACTCTGCCAAAAGTCTTGGTCATCATTCAGAATGCGGGGTACCAATCTGGCAACAAGTTGTTTTCGTTTTCCCAAATCCTAGCCTAGAATCTCATGACAGATAGACTTACTGATGCCCACCGACTCTGCCAAAAGTCTTGGTCATCATTCAGAATGCGGGGTACCAATCTGGCATTAAGTTTTCGTTTTCTCAAATCCTCGCGTAGAATCTCATGACAGATAGACTTACTGATGCCCACCGACTCTGCCAAAATTCTTGGTCATCATTCAGAATGCGGGGTACCAATCTGGCATTAAGTTTTCGTTTTCCCGAATCCTCGCGTAGAATCTCAAGACAGATAGACTTACTGATGCCCACTGACTCTGCCAAAAGTCTTGGTCATCATTCAGAATGCGGGCTACCAATCTGGCATTAAGTTTTCGTTTTCCCAAATCCTCGCGTATAATCTCATGACGGATAGACTTACTGATGCCCACCGACTCTGCCAAAAGTATCACTGTAATTCGGTGATCTTTCTTTAACTGATTACGCTCCTCTTCGATTTTTTCCTCTGTCCTCACACTGGAGGGTCGCCCAGATCTCGGATAATCATCCGATGATTCCCGTCCATCAAGAAACTGTTCATACCATTTGAAAACTGTGCAGCGTTATAATGCTGCGTCTTCAAACGCTTCTTTTAACTTTCTTTAAGTTTCGGTATCTGATTTACAAAGTATCCAACAAAAACGGATGTTTACTCTCTGTTCTACCATGGGTAAAATGAAATGGGACAAGCGCGCTTGCTATTACTTTCTTAACGCCCGTCTGCCGCCTGTCGGTACCAGTATAAACCGGTTTCCAGCTGTTGGGTCACTCCTGGAACTCATTGGATGTAGGTTTTACTTCAAGGAACTATTTCTCAACAAGCGTCTGTTGAAAATTGTGACTCACAGTTACCACATGTAATCCATAGATATAAACGTACAATACTGGTCGCAAGCTCGAGATCGGGATGGGATATTTGGTTACAGTGAAAGGTCAAACAATGCTACCTGTGTTTCCTTTCGCGCACATGATATCTATACCCTCGGCAAAGCTAACCTGATTATATAGTTAAAGGTACAGTGTGTGTTCTTCCACTGCATAATAATGCTCCAGTCTAAATAGTTCGTATTCAAGCTTGAGCTGTGACTAAGAAGTAAACGGTTGTTCTAAATGTTGTGCTTACGTAGCTTAAAAATGCAGATCTTACATAAATTTAACCAAAACAACTGAGGAAGTTTTTTATAAAAAATGTGCAATACTGCGTTCGACCTTGGCACGAGTCTAGAAAAAACGAAAGTCGTAGGAGTAACCATTGAAACCGGCCACACCTGTTTATCCCGCATGCGTCGTCGGTAGTGTGTAGTTTAATAAACGTCTTTTCGTGAACCCCTAACAAGGGTTTTCACGCTGTGATTTAAAAATAAAATGGATGTGAAAGAGGAACAAAGATGAGGCACTAAATTTTGCTGTCAACTTAAGAAGTCTGTCGGAGAGACTTTCCGTCTCATGCAAGAGGCTTATAAAGATGAATGTCTAGGAAAATCAATAATTTACAGATGGCATAAAGAATTTATGGATGGTCGTGTGTCTGCGGTTTTAATCGCTACTGGAGGAAGACCTTCAACGAGTGTTACAGAGGTAAACATCAATACAATATTTGTTATTTTATACGGGAAGACAAACACCTATCAATTAGAGATACCGAGATATGGTTCACATTTCAAAATCATCAATTCACAGATTTTAACCAAGCACTTCGGCATGAAACAAGTTTGTTCAACTTGGGTTCCCCATTTCTTTTTATGCAAGGCCCAACGCAAGGTCGCACATGGCCAGTTCTGTCGTTTCTTATTTGGAAAAATGAATATTGAGTTGATGCACCAACATGCATATACCTAGTCTTACCACAAATACTGTTACAAAGCATTTAATGAAATAACAAAAGAAATTGAAAGACGTTTTAATATACCTGTGATAGGACGTAAGTAGTACACTTGTGAATGCATGGCGCTAATCGCTTTTCATAATTGCACCCTTTTGCCTTCACACACAGTCCTTCAGTCCCTGTGGCCACAAATCAGTAAGTTTACGCAGGGTCTCCACAGGCAAAGCTGCTATTGCCCACACCAAAGAGCGTTTGAGAATGTCAATACTGGGGTGTCTCTTTGTTCGGGACATGTCCTCCAATGTGGCTTACAATTTGTAGTCCAATGGGTTGAGGTCTGGGCTACTTCAAAGCCAATTAGCTGGAAAAATGAAGTCTGGCAAATTCGCCTGAAGCCAATCCCGGATTGACTCGGCCTTGTGGGCAGGTGCGGAATCCTGCTGAAAGCTCCACTGCCGGTTTTGGAAGAGGGTGTGACTCACATTTTTGGCCACTGGCTCCAAAATCCTGTCCTGGGAGACTTTTGTTGATGTTTTCAGTCCTTTCTCACAGAAACGGGGCTCCGTGGTACCCTCGTAGGAGACTCCCCACCAAACCATGATAGAAGCAGGATGATGGCCCCTCATGATCCTTGGAGCTTTCTCCAGAGCTTCTCGTGAGGTTGACGCATACACCGTGTCATTTTGGCGGTTGAAAGCCTCTTCAATAGTAAAAATCTTTTTATCAGAGAAAAGGATCTGCCAGTGGCGATTTTCTGCGTAACGCTGCAGAAAACATTTGGCATTTAGCACCCTTTGCTGCATCAAACAACATCAAACAAAGATCTTCGCTCTTTCCACGTTTATAAGTGAGTCACGGAAAAATTCTCATTGGCCGCCACCGGGAGTCGAACCCAGGGTCTTCCAGTTACGCACCGGATATGCTTCCGCTACACTACAGCGGCCTCGAATTCCTCCAGACTCACACACGCTAACTGCCAAGCCAATTTGGCAGGTTGCTTCTTGGAGCCCCGCACAATGCTGGGGATTCACCAAAGATGGTAAGCAACAACTGAAGAAATAATTAGAAGGCGAATGAATAATTAATACAGACATTTAACGTGGACCAGGAACATCAAACAAAGATCTTCGCTCTTTCCATGTTTATGAGTGAGTCACGGAAAAATTCTCATTGGCCGCCACCGGGAGTCGAACCCAGGGTCTTCCAGTTACGCGCCGGATATGCTTCCGCAACACCACAGCGGCCTCAAATTCCTCCAGACTCACACACGCTAACTGCCAAGCCAATTTGGCAGGTTGCTTCTTGGAGACCCGCACAATGCTGGGTGGCGGCCAATGAGAATTTTTCCGTGACTCACTTATAAACGTGGAAAGAGCGAAGATCTTTGTTTGATGTTCCTGGTCCACGTTAAATGTCTGTATTACCCTTTGCTGCTTCAGTTGTGGGGTGAGGAAGTGCTCTGTATGCTGCCGGTAAGCTCTCACCTTTAGGTCGCTCCGCAGCATGCGTGACATGACATTCTTGAAATGTTCAGCTCACGAGCCATCACTGATTGTTTTCTGACAGGATCTCGTCGAATACGGGCTGGCACTGCTTTCACCAGGCGAGCAGTCCTCACGGTATGCGACCGACCCTTTCGGGGGCGGTCAGCGATGGTCTCAGTCTCAAAGAACCTTTTCATGGTCCTGTAGACAAAAATTCGGCTAATTTTTAGCTTCTTCAGCATGTTGAAAATCACCGAAGCTGATTTTCCAATTTAGTGCAGCGCTATAGCAAGTCTTTCACGAAACGCGTTATCTCCTCAGTAACTGAACGCACAATGATTCGCCAGCTGCTTCATCTCTTTTGGCTGGTCGGTGACGTTCACAAATATCATATACAAGAAGCTAGATCGGACACCTAGACCCTGAGGCGTGACAATGTAGGCGCCATTTTCAGCGGGTCATCGCTCTCTATTTAAGCAAGACTACTTTACATTAAGACAACGGAATACAAGTTTGGTACTGTATTTTCCTATTTATATCCAAATTCTAAATAGTTAGTACACATGGTCATAACTAAGTCATTATATTTAAGTGAAAAAACAATTATATTCCGTAGTGCAAACTACAATGTTAAGGCTCTTGCAACATATTGCAGTATTTCAGATTCAGCCAGGGCTTAAATTCAAAAGAAACGTTCTTCCGTCATCTGCGGCATAAGAAAAAAAAATCACGCTATTTTTAATTTGCTGCGGCATAATATAATTTTGAGGTTTCTTGTTAATGAATGCTTACATTTAATGCGTCCTTTGGTTGCATGTTTACCCTAATAAATAATTTTAAATGTTAAAAACTGAAATTTCCTTAGTGAATAACAAAGTGTCGAAATTATAATAAAATTTATATTTCTGAGCAAAATCATAAATAAATCAGAATGGCACAGATAACAGCTAGCAAGGAAAAACATTCGCATTATTTCAACTTTCCTATGTAAAGTATGTGAAAGCCGAGTTTAAATGAATAGTTTTCTGGATTTAATAGCAACTTATTGATTTCAAATATGTCGTTTGCTTTTTCATTATTTTAAATCTTTGTCTCATTACAGCTATAAAAATGTTTTCCAGTCATTTTCAGTATTTGCATACAATGCCAGTTAAATTTAGTTTGCAAACTAATGCCTTCCCAGATATATTTTTTTCAACATTGCGGAAGGGGCAATATATTTTCGTCTCTTAGCGTATGATTTATATACGAGCAAGTTTTCACCACGATTTACGCAATAACAAAGTCCAAGTTATCCTTGTTAACATGTCCCACTCCAACATCTTGACCCGCTCAATATGGCCCCACAATTGTCACAGCGCAAGCATATGCTCAATAGAGCAGACTTTTTGGTTTCCGGACCCGAGAGAGTATTTGCCATTTTCTTGTAGGACTTCCGTCCACAGTGAGTTGAGTTTAGGTCCCAGCTACCTACAGCGAGATCGCCTTTTGGGCAGGACACAGAAACGGAAGGAATGAGAGCAAGTCTAGCGACTTTGACAGAACAGTTTGTAGTGAGATTAGAGTACAGTAGATGGCGCCACCGTACAAGTACGATATTGCACATAGAGAGCTGAGAAAATTTGAGGGGGGGGCATAGGAAAATAAACCCATTTAACCAGTGGGTCCAGCCTGGGGGCCGTCACTTAACGTGCTCGTCCGATGCACGGCGGATATTCAGCAAATCACACCATCTCTGAAAGATCAGCCCTGGCTCGAACCTGAGGACCTTGCATCGATCGTCTGAACTGATAACCACTAAGCCATCCGCGGAACAGTAGAGCAGACAGCCAATCTAGTCCCTTATATAATATCTGTGGTGACGTTGCACACCGGTTTCGCGCCATCTGTCGAACGTTTGTAACAGTATTTATGCTAAGACTGGGTAGTCCACACTTGTCTGCACGTGACATCCGGTTATTCCCCATTTTAAAAAAGACATTACGGCGACGATAATTTGAAACGGTTCAACAACTTATTACACTGCGCAGGGGTGCTTCAACAGCATTTCAGAAGAAAAATTCCAGAAGACATTCAAATAGTGGAAGGAAAGTTGGGACACCTGTATTCGATGCAATGAACATTATTTCGAAAAAAGATGACCACTTCGTTGATGCAGATTTTTTTTTTATAAAAACATTCTCAGTTGTTTTAGGTGAACCATTGTACATTTTTAGAAAGACCGCTGAAAAAGATTTAGCGTGCACTGCGAGAACTAAGCGGTCGGAAAATTTCTGAAAATGAAGTTCAGTTAATTGCCGGAAGGTGGCCACCTTTTTAAGGAAATTTCCGCTTTTGAAAGTTTCTTCTAACGTCAGTATTCTGACAAATTTTTCGTTGTCAGTAATTCCGCTTATTTCAGAAATGTCAATTTCATCTTCCGTATTTACATAGAAATTTTTCAAAAACTCTGATTTTGATTTTTTTCAGTTGTTTTACCAAAGGTTCTATTTCCCTATCCTACATGGTTAACGAATCCTTTCCCCTGTTTTCTGGTGGGATTCAAAGCGGGTAAATCTTAAATGACAGCCGCACGATTGAGCTAGAACGACACGTAACGCACAATCACGTGTAAGGTAGAAATGGAGGACTGGAATCGCGCGATGATGAAATGTTTTTTGCTATTAATGCGAGTGAATTGGACGTTTTATTCTCCGTAAGATCTTTTTTTTTTTTTTTTTCTGAATAGGTTTGTAATAATTTTATTTTTTTCTGTAGGAGGATTTATTGCAAATTACATAAATTTTCCATTTTGAGTTTTCGAAGCAACAGTGCTTTGGAACTCGAGATCTTTTTAAAACTAACAATAATCTTCAATTATATTTATAGTGTTATTTCACAAAACCCTTAAATATAACATTTACTTTTAATAGCTATAAAAACTTTTATCGTAAGTGGTCCACAGACCGATGGATAGACATCACATAATCACCCGTACGATAATTCAAGTACCCGGTTTCTTACGGTGAAACAATGTACAAAGCTGATATACCAGATGGAGGGGCGGAGGAAGGAACAACTGGTGCTAAGCAACCAAAATTTCATGCAACGTACTATCCGAAATATCCGATCTCGCTACAGGACTTCAAAATCAAGTCCTCCGATTGGCGACTGAAGTTTAATAATTAATCAAAGCTCAAGTATTCCCGCGAATCTCGAAAATTTCTGGCATATGGACACGGAAAAAAAGTGAGAATAGAATTTTTCCGTTAATATACGAAAGGAATTGCTGAAAGACTTCTGAAAATTCAAAATCTTCTGTTAACAGCTCTCAAAAACGGTAATTCACAGTTAGATGCAAAAGGTGTTGCGGAAAGGTTTCTGAAAATTCAGAATCTTCTGTTAACACCTCTCAAAAGCGGCAATTCACCGTTATATACAAAAGGAATTGCTGAAAGGTTTCTAAAAATTCAGAATCTTCTGTTAACACCTCTCTGAAACGGCAATTCACCGTTATATACAAAAGGAATTGCGGAAAGGTTTCTGAAAATTCAGAATCTTCTGTTAATACCTCTCTGAAACAGCAATTCACCGTTATATACAAAAGAAAATGCTGAAAGGTTTCTGAAAATCCAAAATCTTCTGTTAATACCTCTCTGAAACGGCAATTCACCGTTATATACAAAAGAAAATGCTGAAATGTTTCTGAAAATTCAAAATCTTCTGTACAGCTCTCAAAAACGGCAATTCACCGTTATGTACAACAGAAAATGCTGAAAGGTTTCTGAAAATCCAAAATCTTCCGTTAACACCTCACAAAAACGGCAATTCACAGTTATATACAAAAGGAATTGCGGAAAGGTTTCTGAAAATTCAAAATCTTCTCTACAGCTCTCAAAAACTTCAATTCACCGTTATATACAACAGATAATGCTAAAACGGTTTCTGAAAATCCAAAATCTTCCGTTAACACCTCTCAAAAACGGCAATTCTCCGTTATATACAAAAGGAGTTGCGGAAAGGTTTCTGACCATTCAAAATCTTCTGTAAAGCTCTCAAAAACGGCAATTCGCCGTTATATACAACAGAAAATGCAAAAAAGGTTTCCGAAAATCCAAAATCTTCCGTTAACACCTCTCAAAAATGGCAATTCACCGTTATATACAAAAGGAATTGCGGAAAGGTTTCTGAAAATTCAAAATCTTCTGTACAGCTCTCAAAAACGGCAATTCGCCGTTATATACAGCAGAAAATGCTGAAAGGTTTCTGAAAATCCAAAATCTTCTGTTAATACCTCTCTGAAACGGCAATTCACCGTGATATACAAAAGAAAATGCTGAAAGGTTTCCGAAAATTCAAAATCTTCTGTACAGCTCTCAAAAACGGCAATTCGCCGTTATATACAACAGAAAATGCTGAAAGGTTTCTGAAAATCCAAAATCTTCCGTTAACACTTCTCAAAAACGGCACTTCACCATTATATACAATAGGAATTGCGGAAAGGTTTCTGGAAATTCAGAATTTTCCTGGCGTAAGGGAAATACGAGAAATTCAGGATTGTTTTAGGGGAGGGCTGTCACTTTACGGAAAAGGCAGGAATGTGCTTTGTTAATTTACAACAGGAATCACAGACAATGGCCTTTGAATTTCAGAAAGTTTTTTTTAACAGTACACTGTAAGTAACAAACAATACCTTTCGAGCGCAAAAGTTGAATTACAGATTAAATTTTTAACTTGGTGTGGCTTACTGGTGCTCAGAAGCGACGACTCAAGAGACTTGACAGAAAACGTTTATGAACCGGCTTTCGTTGCTACAAAAAATATCAATGAGCACTTTTCTAAACTGGAAAATAAATGAATAACAATTCAGAAAAAAATAGAGCATCTAAAATCCTCTTTTCAGAGCAGATGAAATCACGGACTTTAATCGTTACAGAGGATACGGGAAACATCCATTTGGCCGCCCCAGTAGCGCAGTGGTCTAAGCGTTGGCTTATGACCATTTGTCCGTGAAGGGTCCGGGTTCGAATCCCGGTGAGGCATGGATGTTGCGTTTGTCTTACGGCACTGGCTGTCACCCTTCCCTGGAACCAGTGGCTCAAAAAAATTATCCATATAAAAAAAGGGGGGGAGATAAAATTGCAGACCAGAAACAAATTGGTGCATACTAAGTGATCTAACCGCAGCCGTTTTTAAAACCACGGATAGAGCACAAAATTGCAACAGTTGAAGATGTGTTATGGCTACATCAGCTATTCATCAAATGTTCGAGAGTAAAGCACAAAAAGACATCTGCTATAGACCATGCAATCATTATTTTGAAAAATAGTATTTTTCACCTCCTTAGCCTTCCACATGATTTTTTTAACGTGGCTGCCCGAAATGTGCTGAACTTCAGATAAAAATGGCTGATCTTAAAAATAAAAAGTGGCTGAGCTTCCATTTTTTTGTTCTGTCTACCGCGCATGGGCGGTCTTCGGTATGAGAGGGCTTGGAGTATTTTTAACCGGATTTAGGAACTATTCGGCGGGTATTAATTTTCCGTACACGTCAATCCCTGCAAAGGTTAAAAATGTGCCACCTAATTAAGATTGCTCTTATGAAAGGATTTTTCGGAAAAACAGCGATGAATTATGGAGAGACTAGATGTCTGATCACCCCAGGCAAGGAAGGATGTGGTTGTGATGCATCAAATGTTATCCTTTATGTTTCGGATTGCGGAAACGAGCTCTCATTAGTTATCATTATTTATCGTTTTCATGCCCTCAGACGTTTATATGCACTGGTCCTCTCCAAAAGTGCATCACTGTTCATTTAGGTTACAGGAGGAAAAAGAAAAAAGCCTTTCACGTTAATTTCTAAAATAAAGTTCTTATCCAAAAGCATATCTGAACTCGTACAATGGAGTTTTTCTCCCGGATTCGAGATTAAATCATCGCTTATTCTTTGTAGCAGCAGTTAGTATGTCGGATGTGTTGGCAACAATATCAATCTGATCAGTGTTCGTTCCTTATGCAATTAAGAGCCAAGATATATAACTTCGCTGAGCAGATGATGATGTATGGAAATGCATTTCCATTCATACTGCGAAAGCGATAACCAGTTGCAACTGAAACAATACAGGGTTACTGAAAATGGTCTTAAAAAGATGAAGTGGTTTAAAGAATACAGATAGCGAAAACATGTATTATGAAAAACTTAAAATTGCAAAAATAATACAAAAAAACCTAACGAAGACGGATGAATAATTTAGTCTCATATGGAAAGCAAACTGAAACAAATTTTTATCTCCTCAAGCTGACTGATTAACTTCACAGATGGAGCGCTGTCGGCCTGTCCACTTTTTAACATTCAGCATATTTGATAATGTTCGAAATGGTTTCTCAGACTGAGTTTTGTGTACTTGCGTGTCGTGCAACTCCATCTGTGATTTCCGTAACAAGAGTTCACCAAGGTTGTTACTAACAAGAGTTCACAAGGAGGTACGGGAAAGATCCACCAGGCATCCATTCCATTTGCGAATGACGCAAAAAATGTGAAACAACGGAATATATTTGTGAAGAATTAAATCCAGAACGGTCTACTAGGTATGCAGTAACCGCTAAGTTTTTATTCCGTTGAACTGACTGTGTTATGTGAAAACGGAGTACACGAACTGTTTTTTCTGCTTGAGAAACAATTTTGAAGTGTCTTTGTTTGAAAGCTGGACTCCTAGTGCGATTTGTGGACTTTTTTGCTTCTGGTTCGAGGTTTTACTACTTTCTGTGAACGTCTAAGGATACGAGGAGTGTTCCATCCCTAATTTAGGGCCACTTCTCCCCTACGAAAGAGGTAAGTCATCACACACTGTCAAACTCGAATGATTGGCCAGAAGCCCAAGCTTATTATCACTCGGATATAGAAGTGGCAATCGGTGGATTTAAAACAGTTATAGCGTATTACTTAGAAACCGCAGAGTGATACAGTTAAAGTACAAAGGACAAAGGTTACTGATCAAAGCAAAAGTTGAGCAAGTCTTTGCCTGCACTAGCAGAGAAATGGGTTTTCTTCAGTGGCGTCCCTGCAGTGTGCTTCCACTGAAGACTCGGGCGTGACGTCACTGACTCAAAATGACGAAGCCAAGTCTTGTCTTCTGCAGGGCCAGATTAACGGGGGTTCTACAGAAACTATAGCCTTGGGGCCTACCATTACCAAGGGCCGAGGAGGCATGCCTGGGCAAATAATAGATAGACAGATAAGGAGAGAGAGGTTTATAAGTAGTTTTGCTTTTGTCTCGTATGATTTCCACTTGGTCAGAAACAGAGGCTGAAAGACGAACAGATTTCAAGGCAGTGACTCACCAAGGGTCAAAGTTTCATGTCGCTGTGTACAGCGACGTCGATGAAACAGTTTCAGCTTCTTCACTACCACTGCCATCCACACACTCTTCTCAATTTGCACTTGGACCCGTTAATGGTCGAATTCCCTGTGGCTTCACATTACGTAACAAAAACGGTGCACTAACAAAATTATACAATGCTGAATCATTAGAAAATCCAAGATAAAATCTAGGAATCTTAAAGCTTTTAACTCACGTTCTTACGAGAGCAATGTAAAATACAGTGACTTATTATGAAAACTGAATATAATTCATTAGTTGCAAAAATGCCCTTCGTATTATATGTATAATTATTACAAGCATATTGCTACAATTTCCTGTTTTAACGGACTTCTTAATGATTCCCCATCGTAAGTTCTTTGGAGACCACTTAGATGTCTTAGCCTAGGGGTCCACTAAAATGTCTTAGCCCAGGGAACCACTCAAATGTCTTAGCCCAGGGGACCACTCATATGTCTTAGCCCAGGGGCCCACTCAAATGTCTTAGCCCAGGGGACCACTCAAATGTCTTAGCCTAGGGGCCCGCTAAGCCCTTAATTCGGCCTTGGTCTCCTGCAGTAATTATCGGCAGAAACTCGTTTCTCTTTTTCTGGTGATAGGTAAAATGTTTCACCGCGACACTCATGCGCTCGGCCCTCTGTTTCACGGATAGTAGCTCCAGAAACCATTGTGAACGCTCCTTTTGATACCCTGGATGACTATACGTAAGGCTGCTGTGGTAGATCCCGAGCTTATGTGTATCTCTTGCCATAGTTCTGGAAAGGTTCCTTTGCTGTTTTCTCTCACCAAACTTCAATTGTGTCCTGCGTGTCGGATATCCAGGTCGCTTATCCAGGTCGCTAAAGGTTCATTTTGTCGTCCTGCTCTAAGTTCCATCTTTTCAACACTGCATTGCGTACTAAACAGACACCATCGTATATTGCCTTCACGTGCTGAGATCTCGGTTGTCATAGTGCATTCCTTCGTCAGGAACTGGATCACAGCGTATTGCGGTTTCTCGAACGTATGCATATAGTGTCAAGCGCCAAGTAACAGCGTGTTGCACTCTCTATCTCTGTTAGGACAATTTACCACCTGCTGTGACTCATTGCTCGCACCTCTATGTGTGTAGAGGTGCCTCAAACAACGACGTCATATCGATTTCAACGACGCTATCGGCATCTACGGCCCTTATACTTTACAATTAATCTTTAACTGTAAATACAATAAGTGGATAGTGGAGTACTTGACCCTGTTGCATTAATATTTGAGTGCAGTTTATTAGAATAACAAAAACCTGGATCTGCACAAGTAGAATTTCATCAAGTAAAAACGCATTAATCTTTCATGAAAAGAATCGATTCCGCAAAAGAGCCGATTCCCTGAATGAATCAGTCAGGGCTTTTTACTGCACATCAAAATTTCATGTGTCTTGGTGAAGCTCATCTTCGAGTCAGAAAACCTTACCTTATTCAGAAGTGTACAAATGCAATAAACTGTATGAGCGTTTCGAAACGAACTTATAAGAAAACCAAGGAACAAATTTTCCGTGAGTATTGAAAACAAGTTTAAACTTAAAATTCGTCCGGTAAACCGGAAACTATCAACGAATGAAAGGATCCGACTGAATATCGTTTCCATAGGTACAATTTGTTCCCTAAACCGAAAGAATCACTGATCCAAACGATAGAAAGGACCCGACTCAGATTCTATTCTCTAGATGCAAATCGTTCTCTAAACAGGAAGAATCACCGAACGAAACGAACGAAAGAACCGAACGTAAAATCTATTCCCTAGATACAAATCGTTCTCTGAATTGGAAAAATCACCGAACGAAACGATAACACCAAGAATCGATTTCCTAGATAAAATCGTTCTTTGAACTGGAAGAATCACCGAACGAAACGAACGAAAGGGTCACTCAGAATCGATTCCCTAGACATAAATCGTTCTCTGAACCGGAAGAATCACCGAACGAAGCGAACGATAGGATCAGACTCTGAATCGATTTCCTAGACACGAATCGTTCTATGAACGGAAAGAACCACAGACCGAAACAAACGGATCGGTTTGAACGAATCTTTTAGTGAATCGAATCGAAAGAATCGATTCTTTCAAAAGAATATGAGCGCCCATCTCTAGAAGCAGTGACTGTGATTATAAACGCTAATCAAAAAGACATTTTTTTAGAGAATGAAGTGGTTTAAAATCTGCGACGTCTCGTGGTGCTTTCTTATCTCTAAGTAATCCTTAAGACATAAATATAAATGTTCTAGTCACAGTTAACTAATTTTAAATTACTAAGTTCTTACTCCACGTGTGCGCTCTACCTGTTTGCAAAACTACGAGGAGTCACTGGATACACTTGAACTTGTTCAGAATCAAACTGCATTCAATTTAAAATATATTACCTGTGAATAAATGAATGAATCGTCATGAGAAAAAGCTGTGCCAAAAGTATAGTCAACAACCAGAATTTTTGCGGTCAGCAGTGTTCAAAAAGGTGGTAATTTAAAATTTTGGTAGCAGAATCTAATCAAACAGTAGAAAGCGCATTTGTGGGGTTTTTTTTTCGGAAAGTGTAGGGGATAGACGATCACCCGGAGCAACTCTAAAGGCTAGAGGCAATATCCCGATTCAAATTAGGGTTACTGGTTCCAGGGAAGGGAGAGAGCCAGTACCGTAAAACCAACATACCACCCGTGCCTTATTCACTCCGATGAACAGACAAAAGCCAACGCTTAGACGACCGCAACATCCTATTATGATTGAACATTATTTTACCTCACAGTCACATGTTGGACGTAAACATGCTATTGAATAATACTCCGAATTTCATGACAAAACTCACTGTTACGAAGAGAGACGAGTAACTTGGAAATTTCGTTGAGAATTCAGAGACGAGCTCTTTGGAAAATCAAAAACAGGATCTGCCCAAGAGAGTTCTGCATAACAAAATTTTAGATGACGTGAAGATATAGTGTCGCAATATTCAAGTACATTCTTAAGAATATTAAGCTGGATTACGTAAATCTGCCTTCATACAGCTGATATTTTTATATGAACATAAGGTGATGCGCAACATTTCCCAGGCTCAACTTAACAAATATTAATTAGCCCCGCCTTATCATGGTGCATCCTGTTCCCACTAAAGGGGCTCTGACGGCCGATGAATAGTGGTATAACTATACTACCGGGATTAGAGGAAATGCTATCCCACACTCACCAACACGCTTGGCCAGCGTGGTGAGTTATGGGCAAATTAACAAATGTTAACACACTCCCCCAAAGATGTTGACACAATATCAAACTTGGAACTCAGCCTCAGGCAGCTGGAATGTACCTGGCCAAGGTAGCGGCCAGTGCTACATGAAGGCAGAGGGTGCTAAGAATCACTGGATGACCGGACTAGCCTGCCATCTGATGCTGACCTCGACTACGTTCAATGGACGAACCCAATCTTCTGATTCAAGACTCCTTGAATTGGAGGAGAAACTCGGAAAGATCAACTGGGACATTGTGGGGCTAAGCGAAGTAAGAAGAAGAAGAGAAGATCTTACTGAACTGAAAGGTGGACATCTCTTTTACTATCGTGGGACAGATACGGGCAGAACTAGTGGTGTTGGATTTATAATAAACAAAAGACTGAAGGACAATATTCTAGAAGTTGAAAGTTACATAGACAGGGCTGCTCGACTCGTTACCAAACTCTCAAAAAGATACCAGCCTCAGATTATTCAAGCTTAAGCACCAAAAACAGATCATCCTAAAGAAGAAATTGAAGAATTTTACGAGGAAATTCAGAATCTAAATAATAAAGGCAAACAGCACTTGAAGATCATTATGGGTGATTTCAATGCAAAAGTAGGGCAACAGCAACAGAATGAAACTTGGTTAGTAAATTCGGTTATAGGAACAGAAATAAACGTGGAAATACTCCCGAAGAGTTTGCAGAAGCAGAAAGGTTTTTCATCATGAACTCCTTTTTCAAGGAAAGGCCGCGCAGGAAATGGACATGAAGACATCCGAATGGGACGACTAGTGAAACTGATTTTATTCTGTGTAACAAAAAATTCGTCATCGAAAACTGCAGTGTGCTGAACAAGTTTAACATAGGTAGTGACCACAGAATGGTGAGATGTAAGATGCACCTCATCCCTAAACTCGAACGTTGCAAGCTCAAAAAACAAACAAAATGTACTGACATACCCAACCTTTAAAAAACATTATAATACCTTCAAGTTGGGACTGTGGAACTTATTCTCTGCTTTAGAAGGCCTAACATCGGAAGAAGTGGATATTTCTGAAGTTAACAGAGGACTCACCAAGGCTCTTATGGAAACAGCAACAAAAATAGGGTGTACTAAAGACAAGTTACGTATGAAGAAAGTTTTAGGAAAAACAAAAATGTTGATGCAAAAGTGAAGAGAGATGAGGACAAATAAAGACGTAACTTCCAAAGTGGAATACATAGAACTATGCAAGACAGTAAGGAAAAGTGTCACTGAAGACATAAGGAAATTCAATTGTTAACTAGTGAAATAAGGTATTGAAAACAACCAAAGCCTGAAGAGAGCAAAGGGACATCTGAGTAAGGGAAGAAAACAGATTATGGAATTGAAAAAAGAAGATGGTACTGCAACAAGAAATAGAGGCAAAATCTTGACAAGGGTGAAATATTTCTATTCAAAACTATATGAAAGGAATGATTATCTATTCTAGACATTATGACGGGTACCTGTACCAAAGTCCCTCCAGTATTCCCTGCAGAAGTTACATATGCAATTAAGAACATGAAACGGGGAAGAGCTCCAGGAGATGATGGAATTCCCGTGGACATTATACATGAAGCAAGTGGAGAAATTGAAAGTACACTCGCCCAAGTTTTCACCAGATGTCTCAATGAAGGGAAGATTCCTAAGGATTGGAACAATGCCACAATGATTCTGCTACATAAAAAAGGTGACGTTGGGGATCTCAGGAACTACAGGCCCATCAGCCTCCTATCAGTGATTTATAAAATCTTCACTAAGGTTCTTTCACATCGATTGAAGGTAACACTAGACATGGCTCAACTAAGAGAACAAGCTGGATTCAGGAGTGGCTACATCACTGTAGATCATATCCATGTACTGAGAGAACTAATTGAAAGAACAAGAGAATATGAACTCCCATTAAGCATAGATTTTATTAACTATGAAAAGACCTTCGATTTCGTGGGAACATCAGCAGTTAGAATGGCTTTGAAATCCTGCGGTATTGAAAATGCATACATTAGCATTTTTAATAACATCTATGAAAGTGCAAGTGCAAAGGTTCGGATATTTGAGGATACAGCACAAATAAGAATTAGAAAGGGAGTGAGACAAGGTGACACCACATCTCCCAAGCTCTTTAATGCCACACTGCAAAATGCCTTTCAATCATTGAGCTGGGAAAACAAAGCGATAAAGGTTAATGGAGATTACTTAACTCACCTTCGTTTTACTGATGACGTAGTCATCTTTGCAACTACCTCTTTTCAGAGCTGCAGAGTATGATCCATGAACTTGTTGACAAGAGTAAAGAAGTGGGATTAAAAATGAACTTTCAGAAGACAAAAGTGATGTACAATGCTTTTACAAGAAAAAAAAAGATTTATCGATTGATGGAGAAAAACCTGAGATAACCGATACCTACATTTATCTTGGGCAGCAGATATCAAATGAAGGTCGCATTGATGAAGAAATTAATCGGCGTATAAAACTTGCCTGAAGAGCCTTTGGAAGAAACAGCATAACTTTCAAGAGCAATATGCCATTATGTCTTAAAAGAAAAGTGTTTGATCAATTCATCCTGCCAGTGTTTACGTATGGTGCAGAAACGTGGACCTTAACTAAAAGAGACATACAAAGGCTGCAGACAACTCAAAGAGGCATGGAGAGGTGCATGCTTGGTGTAACCAGGAGAGATAAGAAGAGGAATTTGTGGGTAAAGAAAATGACAGCAGTGGACGACAACATAACCAAAGTAAAATCACCGAAATGGCAATGGGCTTGACATGTTGCCTGAAGAACGGACCACCGATTGACAACCGAAATTTTAGACTGGAATCCGAGGGACAGGAAAAGACCCAGAAAAAGGCCCCATGGGATGGATGGATGAAATTCGAAAGTATGCTGAAGTAACATGGAGAAGACAGACTCAAGACAGATAATTGTGGAAGAAACTTTTATATATATATATATATATCATCATCATCATCATTGTCAACCATTATCAATCCACTGCTGGACGAAGGTCTCCCCAAATTTCCTCCACAACGGTCTGTCTTGTGCCAGTCTCCTCCATGTCACTCCTGCATACTTTCGAATTTCATCCACCCATCTCCCATGTGGTCTTCTTCTGGGTCTTTTCCTGTCCCTTGGAATCCAATCTAAAATTTCGGCTGCCCATCGATGGTCTGTCCTTCTAACAGTATGTCCAGCCCATTGCCATTTCAGGGATTTAACTCTGATCATGATGTCTTCCACTCTTGTCATTTTTCGGATCCACGAGTTCCTCTTCTTATCTCTCCTGGTAACACCAAGCATGCACCTCTCCATGCTGCTTTGAGTTGTCTGCAGCCTTTGTATGTCTCTTTTAGTTAAGGTCCACGTCTCTGCACCATACGTAAGCACTGGAAGGATGCATTGATCAAACACTTTTATTTTAAGACATAATGGCATATTGCTCTTGAAAATTGTGCTGTTTCTTCCAAAAGCTCTCCAGGCAAGTTTTTGTATATATATATATATATATATATTGGCAACATATACCAAGCGAGGACCACATTCATGAAGAAATTAATGAGCGTATAAATCTTCGTTAAAGAGCAATTGGAAGAAACCGTGAACAATTTTTAAGAGCCGCCCCGGTGGCGCAGTGGTCTAAGCGATGGGCTCTGATCATTCGTCCGAACTGGGTCCGGGTTCGAATCCCGGTGAGGCATGGATGTTGTGCTTGTCTTACGGCATTGGCTCTCTCCCTTCCCTGGAACCAGTGACCCTAAATTAGGGACGGGCGACTGCTTATAGCCCATTGAGTTGCTCACGGTGGTCGTTAAACCTCCAATCAAAAAAAAAAAATATTTAAGAGCAATTTTTCGTTATATCTAAAAAATAAAGTTTAATCAATGCTGAGAAAGGAATGCAGATGCCGCAGACAACTCAAACAAGAACTGGCAGATGCGCGCTTATTGTAACAAAAAAAAAAATGGAAAAGGAGATCATGGATAAAGAAAACTACTGGAGTTAATGACATCATGATCAAAGCAAAGACACTCAAGTGGCAATGGGCTGGACATATTGCTAGAAGAACTGACCACTGTTCGACACCTGAAATACTATTATCGAAACCAAGGGACAGTAAAAGATCCAGACGAAGACCAAGTAGGAGATGGGTGGATGAATTTCGAAAGCATGCGGGAGTGACGCGGAGGAGATTGGCTCAAGACAGACAGTTGTTAAAGAAATTTGGGAGACCTTCATCCAGAATTGGATTGACACTAGTCGATGATGATTTTATTTATATACAATACATGTGCCATTTACTGTTTCATCTTTTTCGCATTTGACAAAAAATAAACAGAAAAATAAAAGCAGCTGTTTGGGCCTTTGAACGCAATTCAATACTTCATTCAAACGTAAACTGCGCCATCCCTTTCCGATCTGATGAGCCATTGGCGCACCCATGGGGGTTTAAGCGCCCCCCTTCCCAAAGAGTTTAAGTGCGACGTACGTAGCATTCTTCCAAGAGATCTCGGTCTCTTTCCGCCGAAGTGTCTGAGTGGTAAGAGGGACAGAAATGCCTAGTCATCAAGCTGGATCTGAGTTAGACTCATTGAAAATGCATAGGTGGTGCATTTGTCGTAAGGGACTGGTTCCATCAATTCTCTGGAACCAGTGACCCTAAATTTCAGGCGGGGGACATGATGATCATTGAACCCCGAGACACTAATAAAAGGATGGTTCGTTTGTGTATTTTTGTAGTGATCATACGCAGTTATGTTGCTGCCACGTAACTGAAACACGTGACCGAAAGTGTTGGGTGGCCAAGTGGTTTGAGGTACTCGCCTCTGATCTTAGTCCGAGATGAGACTCTGTTCGAGTCCCGAATGAGGTCTTATTGTTGTGTTTTTCAGACAACGTTGATTCTTTCCCTTTTTCATGGAAAGAGTGGCCCTAAATTTCAGACAAACGACGGCTTGTATCTGGGAACGGGCAAAAAAAAAAGAAAAAACCTCGGTGTTTTTGAACATCGGGGTTTCATCGCAGATGTTTGAAACTGGTAAAGTATAATTTCTACGTGAAGTAAATTAATTTCTTTTTAATACAAATTTGGAAGATGTGAATCCGTTTATTGGTGTAAATATGACACGGATGTGAAGTCAGATAATATTCGAAAACTTGAAAGTTTCGTCGTCCTGGGGCGGGAATCAAATCCGCGTCTGCTGGATAGCGTCCGGGTATGCTAACCACTACACCACCCAGGACGACCAAGTCTCAAGTTTCCGATTAATTTGAATATAACCATCACAGGATTTGCTAGTCAACGCAACCGGCATTCATATATAGCTAATCTAGAGGTTTTGGAATTCATTCCCGTGATTGCCCGGAGGCACAGAATATCAATGAATGAAATACGGGATTACACCATTGTACAATAAAAATTTGTCAGATGTGAATCCGTTTATTGCTGTAAATATGACATAGATGTTAAATCAGGTAATATCCAGCATACTCGGGCGCTATCCGAGAGACGCGAGTTCCATTCCCGCTACAGGACAATGGAATTTTCAAGTTTTCGGATATTATCTGACTTAACATCCATGTCATATACACTATCTACCAACAAGTAATTGGACACCCCTCCAATCGACGATATCTGCGGTCCTGATACACGTCACGGCCGCCGCCGTTAAATATCGTTTGGGAAACAACAACGCAACCAGTCACATGCAAGATGCCACGCAGTTCGGAGCTCTCTGATTTCGAGAAAGGTGTAATCGTCGGGTATCACAGAAATGGCCGATCCATACGTGACATATCCAGCGAGTTGAAGTACCCAAAATCGACAGTGGCCTATGTGATTGGCAAGTGGAAGATGAGAGGTGACTGTCGGAATGTGCCCCGACCCGGCAGACCCACAAAACTGGGAGTTAGAGACCGACAGGTGCTGGCTAGAGAAATTCGGAAGAACCGCACCAAATCGATGGGCCACATCCGCGAGGAATTTCAACAGGCATCCGGGAGTGTTCTTTCGATGAATACCATCCGTAAGGAAGCCCATCTGCTCGGTTATCATGGACGTGCTGCCGCACACAAGCCTTTGATCACCAAGCCCAATAGCGCTGCTCGGCTAACGTGGTGCAAGGAACGTCGACAGTGGACCGTTGAACAGTGGAAACAGGTTCTCTGGAGCGACGAATCAAGGTTCACCCTCTACCGTTCGGATGGCTGGGTCTGGGTTTGGCGTCTGCCTGGAGAACGCCTCCTGCCGGAATGTATTTTGCCAACTGTGAAGTTCGGTGGCGGTGGAATTATGCTATGGGGGTGTTTCTCCTAGTATGGCACGGGACCCTTGGTCGCAATTCCTGGTAGACTCAACGCCGAGACCTACTGCACCATTTTGGATGACCATGCGCTTCCTACGTTGTGGCAGTTTTAAGGGGTGGACCCATGTTACTTTCAGGATGACAATGCCACCTGTCATGTTGCGAGGTCCACCATGGCTTGGTATAGTGACAATGGGGTTAATCGAATGGACTGGCCTGCGCAGAACCCGGACCTTAACCCTATCGAGCACCTCTGGGACGAGTTGGAGCGTCGACTTAAGGGGTGCCCCCACCGTCCGAAATCGGTGAAGGAACTGACCTGTCTTCTCCAAGCCGAGTGAAAGAAAATACCGCTAGCCGTCGTACAACGCCTGGTTGAGAGTATGCCCCGGAGGGTCGCAGCTGTAATCTCTGCTTGTGGAGGCTCCACCAACTATTGAAGGTGAATAAACTTCGTTTTCCTTTGCTATCACAGGTGTCCAATTACTTGTTGGTAGATAGTGTATTTACACCAATAAACGGATTCACATCTTCTAAATTTGTATTGTACAATGGTGTAATCCCGTATTTCAAAGAATTTCATTCATTCATTGTTATTCAATAATTTCTTTTTGTTGCATTCTTATAAAAAGGAAGGGAATATCACCTTTCTTTTGGATGTTTTGGTCGATGATTCGTTGGTGAAAATAGAGTTCTTTTCCTCGATGCTACAGGAGCCGTTATATAGAGGTCTCCATCGATACATCAAGAGTTTTAATAGATGTTATTGGTAACTCGATGTTGAATTGGTGAGTAATCACCGTTGTATTGAAAAGAGATTTTACACACCGACGTGCCCATCAACTGCTGCAAATGGAAAAGTGCGGACTCTTTAGCTCATTAGCAAAACATCAAGGTTTACACTGATGCATCGAAGAAGAAGAAGCATCGAGCTTTCCACCGATACATCGAGCATTTTATCAATTATTATTGGTTACTCGATGTTAAATTGGTAAGTAATCACCGTTATATGGAACAGAGATTTTACCCACAAATGTGCCCACTAACTGCTGCAGACGGAAAAGTACGAATTCTTTGGCTTATTAGCAGAAACATAAAAACATCGAGGTTTTCACTGATAAATCGATATTTCAACGATGCATCGATGTTTCGGGAATGAGTAACCACTGATTTCCAACATCGATGTTTCTCTCCGATGTGCTCATTCAGCCCAGCTTATGGTAGTCATTAATCCCTTCCCTGGAAAAAAGGACATTGATGACATCTTTTGGATATTATAAATTATATTGGAAACGCTTCTGTTATGCAAATCGAACCAGCGATGTTTCAGATTCAAAGATCCAGTGTCATATTGGGTCCTATCTTCTGATTTTTTTTTTAAATTACTATTCAGACGTTTTTGAGTAAAACTCACGATTGCCTGAGATCCCCAGCAAATCTTCGATTTTGGTCAGAGTATTAGCGGCACGCGCTCTGGACCTTTTGAAAGTCAGGTGGACCGTATTAAGGACAAGCGTAATAAACAGGAAGTTAAATAGAAGCTGTCTTTTGATTTATGATGCTTTAACACGCAATTCTCTGCGCACTAGTTTTGTGACAACTAGGAACGCTTTTTTTTCTCTCTCTCTCTCTTTCTCCCGCGTTGTCTCTCTTTTTTTTTTTTTTTTAGAAGAAGGATTAGTTATGAGAGATAGCAAATCCTGCATTGCGGAACAACATGACAATTCTTTTTTATTATTTTTAAAGCGTGAAAATGTTCAAAGCATTTTGTTTCCTCTTGGTTTTAACAGCTGAAGGTTGCAATGTTCAAGGAGAACATTACAAGTTCGGAAATGATGAAGTTTTCAGTTAGTAGGGATTGGCAAAATAAATTTAAGCACAAACTGGATACTGGGTTGCAAGGATACACGAGAAGCACAAGCAGCTAAATATGAGAAAAAGCCTGAAAAGGATTAGCGAATGACAGGTGCTCAGTCAGACAAACTTGTCTTCCCAGCATTGAAATGTTTCAAGGCTGATTTGGGTGCGTTTCTCCAAATAGATGAATACTGCTCTCAGAACTGGACGAACTTGTGATTTTAATGTTATCAGTTGTGCAAAATATTTCCTAGTTTTTCACAAAACCTCTAGTTTTTGTGAATCGGAGTTAGCGATGAAAGAAATGTTATATGGCTATGAAATAATCAAGCAACGGACAGATAAAGAACGACTTTATCTCAAAAGTAGTTCATATAGAGAAATTAAGGAAGAAATATTCCTCAGAACCACATGGGAAATTCACTAGATTATTCAAAGCAATAAGATTTGCGTACTGAATTGCATGTAGTGTACTGGTCTCTATGTGACAACTCCTCAGAAAACTTGAAATTTAAAACTTGAAACTAACATCGCCGCCCAGGTGGCGTATAGTGTTCAAATCCTAATCTCCATAATTATTTGGTATCATGTTAGCAATGGCATGCACCTAAAATTTAGAAAAAATTTACTTCTATTACTTAACAATTAAAAATTAAGCTTCGCAATTTAAAAATAAAACAGTACTGGGGGGGAGATAGACCAGGTCTCGGACTCAAGATACGACAATGGGTGAAAAGCGTATATCATAATCAATGCATTGCATGATTTTACGAATTTGTCCTGTTGATCCGCGAGCCAAACGTGAGCTGAGACAAGTAATAAAATCTTCCGAAAAGTCGCAGTGCTCTGTGCAACGAAGGTCGATGTTGCTGACATCATAAAAAGCTGCCCATGCCTTCAGATATCTCGTTGGCCACGTATGAACCGTGACCCATCTCGGTCATAAGTGAGAGCTTAGACCACTACATGAACTCCATTCTTCTTCTCAATACTTTATTTGTACATGAACTCCATTTTTCTTTCCTTTTGCGTGAACTTGAGTGTTACGCATTCATAAAATGTTTCTTCCGAGTATTTTTTTCATATTTAAAAACAATGTTTTTCTCTATTGACAAAACAGCCAAGTTTTTTTAGTGTGCATGTCCTTGTGTGGCTCTAAGATATATCTTGATCCTTTTTAATGCTGAAAAACTTCTTTCGGCAGTTGCAGTTGTTGATGGAAAGTTTAATATGAGGTCTGCTAATTTGTACACCTTACTGAACACTCTGTCTAATCTATTCAAGTTTATGTAACACGTAATGTCTCTTACTGATTTCTTTTTGTATTCATCAAGGGAATAAAACACCTTCAGTTCATTTTTTAGTCGAGCTGTATCAAAATTTGAAGCATAGAGTTCTTTAAGTTCTGACAGTAGATGTTCAGGGAAGCTTTCACAAAATTTATCAAAACAGTTGGAATCCAACAAAGCCACGAATTTAAGATATAATATCTCTAATTTTAATTCATTGGCACTTTACAAAAACTGAAACAACTCTCGCTAACACTGTTATGGGCGGGAGTATACGAGTGACTGAGATAGTCTAAGTCTTCTCTTTTCAGAGCGAACCGTTTCCCAAAGCAATGGCCCATTCCCCTACACCTGCTCATTCATGTTGTCATGGAAACACTAGCAGGCGATGGTACGGAAGGTTTTCGCATCACAACTACAAAGAATCTGGAAGAGCTGCTTGCGTTATGCCGTTGGTTTTCGCTCGCCAGACTGAGTCAAAGAAGCGAATCCGCATGCGTTGTTGTTTTTTTTTCGCACCGAAAGCATCGACATATTTTAATACTGTTGATAATTGACTTTTATTTGTGCATATTTAATTCAGTTTTATTTGTGCATTCTCTGGGCTTCGCAGCTAGCCTCGAATATACGCCACTGTTTGCAACATACTAGAAATCATTACTCAAGTTATGAGGATAATGGCTGTGGAATAAATCTCCCTCCTGTGCCATGATCTTTGACCTCATTTCCATGATATTAAACAGAACCGCTTCAGTATGCCTCCGGAACAACATACTAAAGTTTTGGCGCAATAGAAGTATTATTAGTCAAGTTATGAGGATAATGGCTGTGGAATAAATTTCTCTCCTGTGCCCTAACCTTTGACCTCATTTCAGTGATATTAAATAGAATTGGTTCAGTATACTTCCGAAACAACATGATTAAGTTTTGTCGCAATCGAAGCATTTTTACGTAAGTTATGACTTATAAGGGGAATGGAATGGATCCCACTTTTATGTCATGATCTTTGTCCCGATTTCGGCCATTTTCAATAGGGTTCCTCCCCAAGTTGTCCCCTACCACATACTAAAATTTCAGCGAAATCGAACCATTTTTACGCGAGTTATCGTGTGCACGGACGGACAGACAGACAGACACAAAGCTGAAGCATATACTCTTTTTCAACATACGGTTGGAAAGCGTATAAAACGTTAATATAGAATCTTTAAGTTAACACATGAAGCTGATAATGCATCCACGGCTTTACATTTTCCTTCCTAGGTTTACACGATTACTTTTGTGTTCGAAATTCAAAAAACCTCGCTACTTTAGCTACAACCAAACGCTAAAACTAAAGTGATACACTCATTTCGAAGCACATAATTACGTTAAATTAAACAAGTTAGTAAAATCATGCAATGCCTTGATTATGATACGTTTTCCAACATACTAGAAATCATTACTCAAGTTATGAGGATGATGGTTGTGGAATAAATCTCGCTCCTGTGCCCTGACCTTTGACCCCATTTCGATTATATTAAACAGAATTGGTTCAGTATGCCTCCGGAACAACATAAAGTTTTGTTGCAATCGAAGCACTTTTACGTAAGTTGTGACGCATAAGGGCGATGGAATGAATCCCGCTCCTATGTCCTGACATTTCACCCCATTTTGCCCATTCTTCGCCCCCAGGTAGTTCTTTACCACATGCTAAAATTTCACCGAAATCGAATCACCTTTACGCAAGTTATGACGCATAAGGGCAATGGAATGGATCTCACTCCAATGTCCTGACCTTTGACCCCATTTCGTCCATTTTCTATAGGGTTCGTCCCCAGTTGTCCCCTACCACATACTAAAATTTCATCGAAATCGAACCATTTTTACGCGAGTTATCGTGCGGACGGAAAGACGGACGGACAAAGCTGGAGCATATACGCTTCTTCAACCTACGGTTGGAAAGCGTAAAAAATGCATATCCCTAATTAAAGTAGACGAATACTTTTTTATCAAAATATGTAGCAATTAGAATTAAACTACATCTCTTTTAAAAAAATAC
Source organism: Macrothele yani (assembly GCA_039090855.1). Classification (NCBI taxonomy): domain Eukaryota; kingdom Metazoa; phylum Arthropoda; class Arachnida; order Araneae; family Macrothelidae; genus Macrothele; species Macrothele yani. The sequence goes on along the minus strand of CM077013.1, from coordinate 111,738,779 downwards.
TTTTTCGGAAGTTTAATTGGTTTTTGAAAATTTGAATCAGTTAGGTTTTTTGGTGTATGATCTAAACAAACTTTCTGGAGTTTAAAATGTTCTGACCTTCGTTCGAAAAGAAATGGTTTCAGTTAGGAGCGTATTTAGAGGAAGGTTCCCAAGGATCCTTGTCCCCTCACCGAAAGTGTTTCATTTTTTTTCTTAAAATGCAATTACATTAGAACAAACTACTTTAATTTAATAAAAATGCATCAACTTACGTTAGAAAATGTTTACATTGTTTTCTTCTATTTTTCATTAACTTTTACTTTGCCCTGATGGATGTCAAAAACTTGCATGTCTAGTTAGCCCCCCCCCCCCTCCCGAAAAAAATTATATATACCCCCTGGTTTCAATAACAAACAATTTTTTTTTTACTTCCATTGTACAGTTCAATTACTACCTTCTAAATTTTTTAACTTTTTTTCATCTGAAGCACTAACTTTACGATCAGCTGAAACTTTTGTGTAATTGTTCAAGCATTGTTTGCAAACGTTTAAATAACTCTGCTGAAAAAAATTAAAAAAAAAATCTACTTTTACATTGAATGCATTTGCTGAAAAAAAAAAAGAAAAGAAAAAAAGACGTCTTTACTTTTCTCAAAAGGCATTTTACTTAGTTGTAGAACTATGGAATGCTGATTGCTGAATATTGGATTTAAAAAATAAATTTTCATGCTTTTTGGTAGATTATGTATGATACTAAAATATAATAGCATTAACTGTTTCAGGCGACGGATATTTTAAGCTGCTTGGGTTAAGAAAGTTAAAATACTCTTAGCCATTTATTAAATGCTTCTTTACATCATCACAAGTTCTCTGGAAAAACAAGAAATAACGCACTTCGGCGACTTTAAGTACTTTGAAGAATGTGCGGGAGGGAAGCGGAGAGCCCTCAGAAGGGACGGTTGTCGTGACGTAGGAACTCTCCGCACCCCATCCGCACAGGCCTTCATTATCTCGTTGGCCACGGTTGGAATTCAAGTGAGGCACGGATGGAACCAGTGGCCCTAAATTAAGAACGGCGGTGGTCGTTAAAACCCAAATTAAGAAAAAAAAACAAAAAAAAACTAACATCTTCTCAGAAAATTTGACTAACGAAAAACTGAGGCTCAGATTTCTAAGCTACAAATGCTTAGCCTTAGTTGCTTGGGACTTCGGGCCGCGGGTGGCCTAGTGGTCAACATTCGTGACTGCAACGGAGAAACCTCAGGTTTCTATCCCAGGCAGGTACGAACGCTCGATCCACTAAATATCCGCCGTGCGTCGGATGGGTACGTTAAGCCGTCGGACCCCGAGTACTGGCCCTCCTGTAATAAATAAGGGCGTCTTCCTTCCCCTTTCTTTCTCGCTTCCGTGTCACTTTCCTATCAGGCACTCTAGCCCAAATCTCCCAGCTTCCTATTTCTAAGAGTTGTTTAAGACCTGGGGTCAAACTCTCTCTTCCAAAAAACCTCTACATACACTGACGGAAAAAAATCCCAACACCACGAAAAAATAGTTGTAGAGGAATGAAATGGCGGCAATATATTTGTATACGTAAGATATTTAATCGATTAAGGTTTCAAGATCACAGCTTAATGTAAGCGCAAGAAGAGCCATTTTGAATGTGAAACACTGGTACATTAATAACCGGTGTAACCGCCAGAATGTTGAATGCAAGCACGCAAACGTTCATGCATTGTGTCGTACAGGTGCTGGATGTCAGTTTGTGGGATGGAGTTCCATGCCTGCTGCACTTGGTCGGTCAATACAGGGACGGTTAATGCCGGTTGAGGGTAACGCTGGAGTTGTCGTACAATGATGTCCCATACGTGCTCGATTGGTGAAAGATCTGGTGATCTAGCAGGCCACGGCAACATGTCGACACTCTGTAGAGCATGTTGGGTTACAACAGCGGTATGCGGGCGAGCTTTATCCTGTTGGAAAACACCCCTGGAATGCTGTTCATAAATGGCAGCACAACAGGTTGAATCACCAGACTGACGTACAACTGTGCCGTCAGGGTGCGTGGGATAACCACGAGAGTGCTCCTGCTGTCATAGGAAATTGCTCCACAGACCATAACTCCAGGTGTAGGTCCAGTGTGTCTCGGCCGCAGACAGGATGGTTGCAGGCGCTCACCTGGCCTCCTTCTAACCAACACACGGCCATCACTGGCACCCAGGCAGAACCGGCTTTCATCAGAAAACACAACAGATCTCCACTCCGTCCTCCAATGAGCTCTAGCTTGACACCACTGACGTCGCAAACGGCAGTGGTTTGGAGTAAGAGGAATGCACACTACAGGGCGTCTGGCTCGGAGCTGTTCTTCAAGTAACCGATTTGTAACAGTTCGTTGTGTCACTGTGGTGGCAACTGCAGCTCGAATTGCTGCCGCAGACGCGGTACGATGCGCCATGGCCATACGCCGTACACGGCGGTCTTCCCTCTCAGTAGTACCACGTGGCCGGCCAGAACCCGGTCTTCTTGAGGCAGTACCTTCCCTTGACCACTGCTGCCAACAATCATGCACAGTGGCTACATTCCTGCGAAGTCGTTCTGCAATATTGCGGAACGAAAATCCACCTTCTCGTAACCCTATTACACGACCTCGTTCAAACTCCGTGAGATATTGATAATGGCTTTTTTGTCTTCTTAAAGGCATTCTTGACTAACATCAACACACTACGTCGAATCTCAACGATAACTAACGCTCACGAACGTTACAGCGCGTATTTACAGCAAACCTGCTTTGCATGTTCCGAGGCGCTACTAGCGCCACACGTATACGCCGAGCGCGAAATTTGCATAGACGTCATCTTACAGATGTACTCTCACCGCCTACCAACTGTCGTTTATCTAACATAACCCCTTCTTGGTGTTAGGATTTTTTTTCCGTCAGTGTATGATCTGATCTGATCTGCTTGGGACTTCATTGTCCCGGGAGGTGTAATGATGGCTCATTCGAATGGAAATCGGGAGATGCGGGTTCCATTTCCGCTCGAGGGCGATGTAATATTCATATTTTCTGAGGAAATGTTACATGGAGACCCAATAAATTACAAGAAATTCAGTACATAGTTCTGATTGCTTTAAATAATCTAGCAGTTCATACATACCTTGCAAAGTTGTTTAGTTGCATGTTTGAAACTATAGCAGGCGAAAATGTTCAGTTCTTTTTATTAATTTCAATAAAAGAAAAGGGTTTTTCAATAATTAAATCTGAATTGTGCAACAAGCGCCGCATCACAGATACTTGAGTAACTTTAACTACATGAAAGCGTTTCGAGTTCTCACATGTCCCACGATTTAGCTGGCCGAGTCTTGCTTGCAAGAAGTTCGGTTTCAAACAGGGATGCCGCCCCGGTGGCGCAGTGGTCTAAGGCGTTGGCCTCTGATCATTCGTCCGTAAGGGGTCCGGGTTCGAATCCCGCTCAGGCATGGATGTTGTGTTTGTCTTACGGCACTAGCTCTCTCCCTTCCCTGGAACCAGTGACCCTAAATTAGGGACGGGCGACTGCTTATAGCCCATTGAGTTGCTCACGGTGGTCGTTAAACCTCCAATCACAATCACAAACAGGGATATTGCTTCATTCAGTGACAATGCTTGTCCAACCATTTATTCCAAGTTATCATGAGCAACTTGTGCTAGACTTGCGCGTGATGGAAAGAATAACATTTTATTTTGTTTCACTTGAAACTGAAGACTGGCTAATCCTTTCATTGAAAGCTATGCTTCTGTAAACCAAAAGTTGAATCACAGCAAAGTCCCAATTCGTTGCGATTGCAAGGCAGTTGTTTTCGGCATGAAAATACCGTAATGCACTGTTCGTGTGCGCTCCGCTGTTGTTCAAAACTGAGAACACTGTAAAAATAATGGGTGTGAATTCACGGAACATTCCAGAAATTAATGTGTAGTAAAGTTGCCGGTAGGTTCTTCTTTTAACACAATTGCTTTTTCTAAATGCACGGGTTTTTTTTTCTTTTAACTTTCGTATTTTCACAGATTTTTCATAGTCAGTACACCATAAAACATTTTCTAAAACTCACGAGCCACTTTCCGTCATTGCTTTCGTGAATTAACGAAGCTTATTTCTGATACACCTTTTTCGTGAAATGACAGAAAGGAACCTGAATTTCGCGGATTTTTTCGTACCACGGGAAAATTCTGAATTTTCAAAAACCTTTCCGCAGTTTTCTTCTTACAGTGACGGTAAATTGCCATTTTAGAGATGTATTAACGGGAAATTCTGAATTGTTAGAAACTTTTCCGCAAGTTTCTTTCTTATATTAACGGGAAAACTTCGTTCTCATTTTTGCCGTATCCGTATGACGCGAAATTACCGGTTATAGGAGTGATTGGCGAGAATACTTGAGGTTTCATTAACTTTTAAATTTAAATCATCTGTCGAATTTTGAAGTTCCGTAGCAAGATCGGATGTTGTGGAAAGCATGTCGCATGAATTTTGTTTATTGTGTCACAGGATATTTTTTCTCCTGTCCCCTATTTTGTGCACCAGCTATTTATTATATATTGCGTTACTGTAAGAAACCGTGCACTTATTGTACTGATGATTATACGATGTCTATGAATCACTCTTTGGACAACTTAAGACAAAAGTTATTACAGATAAAGAGAAAATTTTATATTATATTTAGGAGTTTTTTTTTTTTTTTTTTTGTGAAATAATACTATAAAAAAGTACATTTCACTTTTTTTAAAGTGGAAAGTCATTGTCAATTAAAAAATATAAAGCTGCAAAGCATTTTGTTGCTTCGAAAAATGCTTAATTTGTGAAAAGTACTCTTACAGAAAAAATAATTATTACAAATGTTTTCCGAAAAATAGTGAGCTCGAAGAGAAAATAAAGCGACTAAACCATTCGCATTAATGACAAAAAAAAAAAAAAAAAAAAAAACAAACATCGTCGCGCGATTTGTTTTACGATGTACGTGTTTCAGATTGCCGAGCGCTTGTGGATCAGTGGTTAAAGGCGTACGTTACCTGTGAACCCCCCCCCCAACGATGGGGGTTCGATCCTAACTGCGGCGGAAGGATTCTCTCGCGTAATGCAGGATCGTCGGTTTTGCGGAATTTCAGTTTAAATACGGAAAAACCTAAAATGGCTTTTTTCTGAAATGAACGGAATTCCTGACTACGGAAAATTGTGAAAATACGGAAGTTAAAATAAATGGGCACTTCTAAAAACGGAAATTTCCTTAAAAAAGTGATACCTACCTGCAACTTTGCTGCACGTTATTTTCAAGAAATTTCCGTGAATTCGCCACTTATTTTTCACAGTGTAGTTTATTTCAGAGAAGTTCGTTTAAGGATTTTCCTCATTTATATGCAAATTTCGAAAACCCAAACAACCTGAATTTTTTAGCTCTTACACCAGAAAATCCTTTCGCATCGGTGGGGTTCGTTCCGAGGTCGTTTAGGTTGGCTCAACAGAAACCGCGCATCTTAACCACTGAGCCAGAAAGACTCGTAAAAAAGTCACGCTCACGTTCAAGGTAAACCGCGATGATGATTTTTTTTTTTTTGTCAGTAATGCGAGTGAATTAGTCTTTTTTCTGCTGGTGCATATTTTTTAAACAGGTTTGAAATATATATTGTAGGATTTATCACAAATTATGAATTTTTTCGTCGTGATTTTTCGAAGCAATGGAATACTTTGGAACTTGAGATCTTTTTAAACTGGCAATGACTTTCAACTATCTTTAAGAAAAGGTGAAATGTACTGTTTTACAGTATTATTTCATAAAACTCCTAAATATAAAATTGGCTCTTGATAGCTATAATAGCTTTTGTCTTAAGGGTTCCACAGACTGATACATAGACATCCTAGAATTACCAGTTCAATAATTTAAGTACCCGGTTTCTTACGGTAGTACAATGCACAATAGCTGGAGCACAAAATGTGAAGATAGGCAGGAATATCCTGTGCCGCAATAACCAAAATTTCATGCGATATTCAATCCAAAATATCCGATCTCGCTATAGAACTTCAAAATCAGATTCTTCAACGGACGATTGAATGTAAACAGCTGATCAAACCTCAAATATTCTCGCGAATCGCTCCGATTGCAAGACGTTTTTCGTCATATGGATACGGAAAAAGGGAGAATGGACTTTTTCCGTTAATATACGAAAGAAATTACGGAAAAGTTTCGGTAAATTCGGAATTTTCCTGCCGTACGAAATATCCGTGAAATTTAGGTTTCTTTTAGCCATTTCACGGAAAAGGCTGCATCAGAAATATACTTCGTTAGTTCACTGAAGGAATTGCAGAAAGTGGGTCGTACATTTCAGGTGGTTTTTTTTTCTACAGTGAACGGCCTTTTCTTGAAGCTCTAATCGAACCAGCAGCACCCGATTTCCATCGGAGCACATTATCGTTTCATCATCCAGGGCGCTATTGCCACGCAACTGAAGCATAAAATTCAAACAACCACTCGGACTGCTAAGGTTGAGACCTTAGATATGATAAACGATAAGTCACTTTTTTCAACAGCGCACCGAGTGACCAGAGGCGCAGAATCCTGGCCAATTACCAGAGCGGCGTCCAAGCCTCTGATTAGGCAAGGGCGGCGGGTCATCTCATCCAGTACTAGTGGGTCCGAATTGGACAGGCGAGCGCTTATAGTTCTACACTGTAAAATATTTCCTGAAATTCCGAGAAATTTTGCGGCAGGCGAATTTCGGGGAATTTTCTGATTCAACCTTTTCTGTGAAATGATGGAAAAAAAAACTTGAATTTCACGGACTTTCATGCATGTATTGACAAAAATATTGATATTAATCTTTTTCATGTTAATAACGGAAAATTACTGTTTTAAGGGCTGTTATTGAGAAATCTCAAGTTTTCAAAGAACTTTTCCATAATTACGCTCGCTTATTAAAGGAAAACTTCTGTTCTCTCTTATTGCGTATATATATGATGGAAAATCACCGGTAATAAAAGCGGCTCGCGGAAGTACTTGAGAGTAGATAGTAAAGGCGTTTTCTGGGGCCGCAATGGGATGCGTAAAGGATGTATTCCTTGTCTAAGAAGATACCCTACTCTTGAGGTTTGATTAAGTATTCAATTTCAGTCGTCTGTTGGTGTACCTAAGTTTTAGCGAGGCAGGATATTGTGAATAGCATATTGCATGATATTAAGATTATTGTGGAAACAAATATTCCTACCCTTCTTCCAGTTGGTGCACAAGCTGTTGTACTGTGTTACCGTAAGAAGCCATGTCGTATGGATGATTGTATGCTGCCTATGTATGAGTCTGTGGACCCTTAACACAAAAGCTATTATACCTATCAAGAAAATTTTCTATTTAGGGGATTTATTTTACTTTTTCTTAAATACAAATGAAAATCATTAACAGTTTTAAAAAATCTCGAGTTCCCAAACATTTTCTTGTTTTGAAAAATGTTTGCTGAAAATAAAATGTAATTTGTGATAAGTCTTCCTACAGAAATTTATTATAGACCTATTCAGAAAAGTAATAACCTTCTACAGAAAACAAAATGAGTAACTAACACGTGTTCATAGCGAAAAACATTTCATCACCCGACCCCAGTCCTCTTCATTTCTACTTTAAACGTGAGCTGGAGGCAAATGTCTTGCTAGCTTAGTCAGTAGCGCTCCTTACTCGCGTGCAAACCATTGCAGTTTCAAGCTCCACCGTGGCAAGGGGAAGGAATGCTTCACTTCGGAAGTTAGGAAAAAATCCTGCAATACGAGTGGTGCATATAGCCTGAAAAAACAGTGGAAAATGGACTGGAAAACTGAAAATTCATAGTTTTCGGAAACTCAAAAAAATTCTTCATAAAATCAACGAAACTAGTACCCGACATTTTTGTAAATAAATAAAAAGGGAGGGGGATTGATGACAACGGAAAATCTATCAAAATACTTAAGTTTCTCTTATTTGAAACCAAAACTGAAATTTCGTTAAAAGTCGGATACCCACATGTAACTTTACTGCACGTTATTTTCAGAAACATTTCATCAGTTCACACCACTTATTTTTTGTGCATGCTCATGAGGTTCGTTCAATCCCGAAGCATGAAAATCATAATACGAAGTAAAAAAATCCTGAGAGTAACCATGGTACTTCTTTGCAGATAATTTACGCTATGCATATTTTGTATGCAAGATCTTTGTGGGTGTAAAGTAAAACCAGTGATTGGAGGGTACGCATTTATTTACGTACAACTATTTATTTATTCGCGTCACTCACACGACTACACCGAGCCACAGTACGGCACATACTAAGTGGAATTAAATCATAACAATAAACAATAAGGTTTACTAATTCCTGACATTGAGCGTAGGTGGATGAAAGAATGTTATTGTCGTAAAACCAAGGAAAGAAGATATGTGAGCTATAAAAGTAAATATTTACTGAACTATGGCAACATCAACAGCAAGTATTTAGACTGTTTAATTTTTCGAAAAATATATTTTTATTACGTATTATATATTATTCAGATTTAGACGAACGTAAGAAACTCTTCTGACACCGATGAAATGTAATGTAGCTACGAAAATCCATCTGCGCATGCGCAAGATGAAATCTTTCCTCAAGATAGAAAGAAAAGCTGAATCGCAAGTGTTATTAGTGAGGGAGATTGGTAACTTTTGGTCTACCATATCTGCAGGTTAAACTCCATCATGCTATACATCATTTTAAAGCTCTCGTCAATTGTAGGTAACCCCCTTCCCTCGGGAGTTTCAGGGGGAAAGCCAAATTTAGTTGTGACGCACGGTTTTCATAGTACCGAAACGCATTTTTGTAATGGCTTGTATCACATTTAGCATCAGGTTCTCGTAATTTATGTAAAGTGAAACGAGATATTGTTGCGTTTATGTACAACGTGATGAAATAATGTTCGGCGATATAGCTAGTTAATTATATTGTTGAGTAACAAAGAAATTAACTATTGTTGCGTCACTTCGTGAGCAGTGGCGTAGCTAGCACAACTTGCGCCTCCCGCAAGATTTACTTCAGCACTCCCTAAGCATAGTAATATCCCTAATATTTCGAACACGAGAAATGATGCGTTTTTCGCGATATGTGTGTGTGTGTGGTATAGGATGGCAGGAAGTCTGGGAAAGTGGCTGGAAAGGTAAGGGAGCTACTAGAGTCCTGTAATTTTTACTTTAAGTAATTTTTGGAACAGAAGTACATAATGCAAGGTTATCAATCAGCCAATCAGGATAAACGCGGTGCGCGGACCGATGCAGGAACATCAGTACACATTTTATGGCAAGAAATGAATTCGGTAAAGTATATTTAAATGATTAAGGTTAATAATTATGAGACTAAAATATGAATCTTTGGGTTAGCTTATTTGTCTGTTTGTTTTTGTACGTATTTTTTCGTAACACTATAACTGGCAGCTCAGTACGCCCCCCCCTCCTTCCATCGCAGCTGCGGGAGCTGGTAGTTACGCCTGTTCATGGAGCCGTATGCGAGGAACGATCAGATTTTAACAACGGTTTTGACTACTTCCGCTACCCATTTCCGTTACAGCAAAAATTTTTACTTGGGATTTACTTTATTATTGTCGGGAAAGATATAGCATCGAAAAGGTTTGATAAAAAAAATATCTAACTTCTGCTTCTTGCAGATGAAGTCATTAGTTCGAAGTGTGCTTACTGACAGAAAAGAAACATTATATGGTGAGGTACGCGAGGAATTGAAGTCGGTATTATCGTTACTACACATTCGAATTGCTATTTGCTCGTATGAATGAACAATAAATGCTGCTAAGGAAGCAGAATGGCTTTTATATTGCAAAAATCACTGGCTTGCTTGCTTACCTTTTTTTTTTTTTCTTTAAAGGTTTAACGACCACCGTGAGCAACTCAATGGGCTACAAGTAGTCGCCCGTCCCTAATTTAGGGCCACTGGTTCCAGGGAAGGGAGAGAACCAGCTCCGTAAGACAAACACAACATCCATGCCTCACGGGATTCGAACCCGGACCCCTTTAGGACGAATGATTAGTAGCCATCGCTTAAACCACTGCGCCACCGGGGCGGCCTTGCTTGTTTACCAATGGGCTCGAGGGATTTGTTGTTCATTAATTTCTTTGGTCTTTTTAAAACAGCAAAACTTCTGATTTCGGGGTTTAACTCTGAGTCGTCCAAGCCCTAATTCTCGGATACTGGTTCCAGGAAACGGGTGAGCCGGAGTCTTACCACCCCCACCCCCTACCCGCTCCGGCCTCATCCGAGACTTTAACCCAGGCCCCCTTGGACGAACTCACAGAAATCTACAATTGTATTCGCTAGGTCGCCAAGGCGGCATAACTCAAAAGTTATTCAAAGTGTTGGAAATTTTGTTACAGATTTGTTGCAGTATTCTAATTAGTGCTGCTTTTCGAATTGTTAATCATTTATTTTTTCCATTAATCTTTTATCTATATCCATACTAATATACAAAGAGAAAAACTTTGTTTGTGCGTTTGAGGTAATCTCGAAAACTACTGAACTGATTTGGATAATTCTTTGACCGTTGGGAAGCTTATTTCTTTCCGGTGGACATAGGCTATTTTTTTTTTTATTATTATTGCTATTATTATTATTATTATTTTTGGCTGTACTACCGAATCACAATGCTTTCAAGTAGTTTCCGATTTCCAGTGTATCGTTCCGCTTTGTTTACATACAACCTGATCACACCCAACGTGAAAGAAAGTAGTTCATGACAATATACGGAATTTACATTAAAATAATAATGGCTTCTGAGATTTTGCTTGAGAGTTCTTCAATTGGATTCGATAGTTTGAGTATGAGGTACGCTGTCACGATGTATAAAATCCCATTGGTATAATTTATAAATTCCGAACAAATACTATCAGCAACTTATTTAATAATAGATGGCGTTTTCCTACAATTTCGAATAGGTAATATATTATAAAGAGAAATAGTTTGTATGTTTGTAAGAGGTAATCTTGGAAACTAATAAACGGATATGAAACATTCTTTTGCCATTCAAAAGCTCATTTCTTCCCCCGATGGACTTAAGCTATATACACCGTCGAGTCACATTATTGTGACCACCTCCTACTTTTGACGTCAATAGCGCGTAGCTAATGAAAGAAGGCACGTGTCGTGAGCTGGCTTGGAGGGTATATAAGGTGCATTATAGGCAATCTGAAAACATATCATTCGTTACTGTCATGGATAAAAGGACCGATTTATCAGATTTGCAAAAAAAGGGATCGGCTTTCGGGCCAAGAGTGGCAGTATTTCTGAAACAGCGCATTTTTTGAACTGTTCGCGTGCTGCTGTGGTTAAAGTGTATCGTGTTTGTAGAAATGGCACCATTTCGAATAAGCGACGTGAAAACTGCGGAGCACCACGTGTAATTGATGTGAGAGGTGAACGTTGGCTGCGAAGGTGCGTGAGCGCCGATCAATACGCCACGGTGGAGCAACTCACTGGCCGAATGAACCAGGGGGGCTAACGGAAGTGCGTCTAAAACGACAGTTCAGCGAACCCTGCTGCGTATGGAGCTCCGATGCAGACGGATGGTCACTGCACTTATACTAACGAAAGTGCATCGGTAGAAAATGCTTACATTTGCACGGCAGTATCGGAATTGGGCCTCGGCTGATTGGCAAAGGATTGCCTTCTCCGATGAGTCACGTTTTCTGCTTCATAGAAAGGATGGACGTTGGCGTATAAAGCGAGAAACATAGGTGAACAAACTCTCTTCAAAATTTGCTGGCAGAACACAGGCTGTTGAAGGCAGCGTTATGGTCTAGGGAATGTTTTCGTGGCATTTTCTGGGTCCACTCATACCTGTGGAAGACACTATGGACCGAATTTGTTATGAATCCATCCTTGCAGACCACGTACACCCATACATGCTGATTGTCTTCCCTGGGGTGGATGGGATCTTTCAGAAATACAATGCGACGTGTCACAAAGCTAGAAATATCCGAGAGTGGTTGGAAAAGCAGGATGAAGACTTCAAATCATTTCCCTGGCCTCCTAATTACCCAGACTTAAACGCAATTGAGCATCTGTGGAACCATCTCGATCGTGTTGTTCTTTCTGTGGATCCTCCACCACGCGCCCTCCAGCAACTGTCAGATGCACTGCAGTCAGCATGGCTCCACATACCTGTGAGCACCTTCCAGCACCTTATTGAGTCACTCCCAGTCCGTCTAGCTGCTGTCCGCGCTGCCGACGGCGGTTACTATGGATATTAGCTGGTAGTCACAATATCAAACGTTTATTTAAAACACCCCAGCGTCTCGCACCGGTGGCATGCAGGGTAGGGGAAGGAGGAGGACGCGACCACTTCGATATCAGTAGAAAAAAAATATGTCGCGCCGGAACAGCCAAACGAACTGGTACGTAATGCAGAGGTACGCACTAATATTGTTTCCTTGATTGCTAAAGTCTCAATTTGTAGTGAATTTTGAGTAGATGCCTATATTATCATTTGAACGTTCATATGCTTAAATAATAAATTGCACCAAACTAAAAATGTGGTACATGCAGAAGCATTGTAACTACATATAATAATACATGTATATTCTGAGATAGTATGTTCGGGTAATATGTTTTGAGTTCCACGTGGACGAAGTCGCGATGAACTCAAAACATATTGATTAATAAAATTATTCAGTTGTACATTGAAAAATCCATGTTTTACTGCTCTTCCATTTAAAACTGCAATGTTTTATGCGTCAAGAGATGAATAAATTATTTGTTACCACATGGGGTATTAAAAATTTAATCAGTTATACTGTTGTAGAGATGCGGAGATCAAATTTTTCTTCTTCAATGTATAAAAATAACTATATGATGCCAAGCTGCAACGTGAGGAGAATTTTCAGATAAATTTTTGCAATGTGGCAAATTCTTTAATGCCACATTGCAAAATGTCTTTCAATCATTGAACTGGGAAAACAAAGCGATTAAGATCAACGAAGATTATTTAACTCACCTTCGTTTTGGGGAAGACAGTCATTTTTGCAACTACCCTTTCACAGCTGCAGAGTATGATCCAGGAAATTGCTAACAAGAGTAAAAAAAAAAGATGAATTAAAAATTAACTTTCAGAAAACATCTTGATTTGAATATCCCGATTTTAACCAAGGGGACTTACATTCCCATTTGGGACGATTCTAAAATTCTAACTGCTCCTCATACAAAATCTCAACTGTTATTCACTGAAAGCCTGTACATCGATAAATTATCTGAAACTTGCTGTAAAGATGAATTGCCAAGAAACATCCCTCGACCTTGGAAATATCTGCTTACAGATTTATCAACATAGTTTCTACTAGCTAATGACTATGTTTTTGCTGTTAATGACTGGACATGCGCAATATACCTCATGACGAATGTCATCTGTTCATTCATGTATCTACTTATGCGTTCATTGCGTCTGAGGTTGGGTGCCTGTTGGCAGGACCCGAAAGGTCTCACGCTTTTAAATTTTTAACTATCATTAAAGTTTTTATTCCATCATAAAACTCTTTTATATATCGTCTGAAGACGGTTTGTCGTTTGTAGTATGACTTTTTATCACGAGTTACCTCTGTTTTGTAAGAAATAAAGATTTATCGATTAATGGGGAAAAGCTGAAGATAACCGATACCTACATTTACCTTGGGCAGAAGATATCAAGCGATGATCCCATTGATGAAGAAATTAATAAGGGTATAAAATTTTATTGGAGAGCTTTTGGAAGAAATACTGCAATTTTTAAGAGCAGCATGCCATTATTTCTTAAAAGAAAAGTGTTCAATCAATGCATCCTTCCACTGCTTACATATGGAGCAGAGATATGGACCTTAACTAAAAAAGACATACAAAAGCTGCAGATAACTGAAAAAAAGAAGCATGGATATAAACATGCTTGGTTTAACAAGAAAAGATAAGAAAAGGAACTCGTGGATAAGGAAAATAAAAAGAGTGGAAAAACGTGATCAAAATAAAATCCTTGAAATGACAAAGGGTCGGACACATTGCCAGGAGAACAGACCACCGATGAACAACCGAAATTTTAGACTGGATTCCAAGGGACAAGAAACGACCCAGAAGAGGAGATTGGCACAAGACAGTCCGTTGTCGGAGAAACTTAAAGGACCTTCATCCAGCAGTGAATTGATAATGATGATGATTATTATTATCATGATATATTAGAGTTTATAGCTCAAAGCATATTTGTCCGGTTGAGGCCCTGGTCGGGTCCCAGTTATGTGACAATCGGGTCCGGGTCCAAAATTTTTGACCCATTTTCAACTCTGACGCACACCCCACCCCACTACAGACACCCCCTCCCCATCCCCGACTCCACACAACACACACACTCGCTCGGGATCAAATCTTTTGTTGTCAACAAGTTCACCATTTTGATACCTAAAAGATGGCAAACACGCGGTGACTGCCTCTCCTCTCCTCTCCTCTGTGATTACACCCTGGGCTATGTCATTGAAATAAGTAAAGCCAGCAAAACAGTTAAAAAGACCAGGAAATCGGGAAACACGACTTTTTTTTTTCTTTACCATTGCGATAAAAAGAATGGGTCGACTTGTCCCGACCTGTTGCTTTGTTCTCTAAACTAAAAAAGCCCGACCCGGTCCGTGTAGTTTTCTTATTTCTTGTCCAAGGTATGTGTATGCATCTATTTCTTATAAATTTCTCCCCGTCTAACTCAAAAGTTTAAGTTCTTGTGAAAAGTTTTGAAAATAAATTTTATTTCCTGTAATTTCATCTTTAATTCCACTTCTTTAGTCTTGTCAGCAAATTCTCGGATCATTCTTTTACAATGCTGAGGAGGTACTTGCAAAAATATTATCAACAAAACGAGAGAAAAGGCGGATTATACAATTTCTGTTAATCCCATTGTATTCCCAGTTCAGTGATTGAAAGATATTATGCAGTGTGGCATTGAAGAACTTGAGAGACATGTTACTGTGTCTTACTTCCTTTCCAGTTTTTATGTGTACTTTGTCCTCGAATAGTCGAAAATTTGCATTCGTATTTTCATAGATGTTAATAATAATATTAACATGTGCATCCATGTGCTTCGTCAATATCTCAGGATCTCAAAGACATTATAACCAGAGATGAAAATGAAGGGTCACGGGTGACCGGGTGACCGGGTCAAGGTGTTCCTGACAGGATTTCCACCCGGTTTTATTTACGTTTTCTTTTTGAAAAGAAAACAAATATTTTAATGAACCCGTCAGAAGTCTTTGAAATAATACTTCAGAGCTGCAGGGCATGATCCACGAACTTGCTGAGAAGGGTAAAGAAATGGGATTAAAAAAGAACGTTCAGAAGACAAAACTGAAGTACAATGCGTTTACAAGGAATGAAGATTTATCAATTGATGGAGATAAGCAGGAGATAATCAATTCCTACATTTACTTTGGGCAGCAGATATCAAGCTAGGGTCACATTGACGAAGAAATTAATCGACGAATAAAACTTGGTTGGAGAGCTTTTGGAAGAAACAGTGCATTTTTTAAGAGCAATATACCATTATGTCTTAAAAGAAAAGTATTTGATCAATGCATCCTTCCAGTGATTACGTACAGAGCAGAGGCACGAACCTTAACTAAATAAAAGGCATACAAAGTCTGCAGACAACTGAAAGCAGCATGGAAAGATGCATGCTTGGTGTAACCAAGAAAGGTAAAAAGAGGAACTCGTGGATGAGGAAAATGACAACAGTGGAAGGCATCATGATCAAAGTAAAATGCATGAAATGGTAATGCGCTAGACATATTGCCAGGAGAACAGACCGCCAATGAGCAGCCGAAATTTTAGACTGGATTTCAAATAACAGGAAAAGACCCAGAAGAAGACCACGTGGGAGGTGGAGACTGGCCCAAAACAGTCTCCTTTGTTGAAGAAACTTGGGAGCCAGCAGTGGATTGATAATGATTGAAAATGATTATGATGATGATATATTCGAAATTATAATTCAAAGCAGATTTGTCCGGGTCTGAAATTTTTGACCTATTTCCAACTCTGATTAGAACAACTGATGACTCATCGTACGTAGTATGCAGATATTTATTCTCATAGTTCTTAGAAGTATTTCTGTATACGGAATTCTTCACTTTAGGAAAATAGCACGGAATCATTTATACACATAGTCATTATCTCGAAATAGTTCTGTATAAAGTGTGTTATTATTTTTCAGCTTTGCATAGAAGCTTAGCTGAACGTTTATCATGATAACTTCTCGAAATGTGTATATGTAGAAAGTGTGATCAAAAAGGATCTACCCTGGATTTATTAAACTAAAAAGCGCAAAACTTACAAGATTTGAAAGTTAATCGCCGTTCAAGTAGTACCCTTCGGAAGCCACACACTTTTCCTAGCGCTGTTTGCGCTGCTAGAAGAATATTTTGCAATCATCTTCTGAAATAGCGAATAGCTGCTTCGTCGCATTCTATTGTATCTCCTCGATATCTTGAAATCTTTTTTCCTTTCAAGTGGTATTTGATTTCTGGGAAGAGAAAAATGTAGCAGGGAGGGAGATCTGGCGAATAGGGTAGATGTTGGACCTATGCAATGCGCTGTTTAGCAAGGAATAACTGCTGTACAAGTTAGATGCATGAGCAGGCGCGTTGTTATGGTGGAGTCACCACTCTCGTGCTATGCCGGTCTTTTGCGACAAACTGCGTCTTTCAATCGCCGCAAAACATGACAGCTGTACTTCTTGCTGATTGTCTGGCCTGATGGAGCGCATTCATGATACACAGTTCTCTCATGATTGAAGAAAACAGTCGGCATCGTCTTCTGAGGCTCTATCGTGCCTTTTGGGGTCTGGGAGAGTTTGGGATCTCCGACTCTGAAGACTTGGTATTAGTTTTGGGGTCACACCCATAAGCCTACATTTTATCACCAGTTATGATAGTTTCTAAAAAGTTTTTTGTCGTATGTAATGTGGAAGAACCTCTGATAATATGTGGAAAATACGTCATGATAATTAATCCAGCAATTAGACATCTCTGAACTGACTGTATTTACTGTTCTTCACGTAATATCAATCACATCAGAAAACTTGAAGATTTCATCGCCCTGGAGCAGGAATCGAATCCGCATCTCTCGATTACCGTTCGAGTGTGCGAACCGTTACACCACCCAGGACGAGAGAGTCATAAGTATCAGAGTGTTAAGAGCTTCGGAAAGCAGTCCGACCGCATTCTCAATCGAAGCAACAGTGCTGCCATCTAGCGTTGTTAAGCATATCACCAGTCGTCCAAGTGGGAGAAATGTGTTAAGAGCTTCGGACTGCTTTCCGAGACTCTTAACACACTGATACTTATGACTTTCTCGTCCTGGGTGGTGTAACGGTTAGCATACTCGAACGGTAATCGGGAGATGCGGGTCCGATTCCATCTCATGCCGCCCTGATGGCGCAGTGGTCTAAGCGATGGCCTCTGATCATTCGTCCGAAAGGGGTCCGGGTTCGAATCCCGGTGAGGCATGGATGTTGTGTTTGTCTTACGGCCCTGGCTCTCTCCCTTCCCTGGAGCCAATGACCCTAAATTATGGACGGGTGACTGCTTATAGCCCATTGAGTTGGCTTACCGTGGTTGTTAAACCTCCAATAAAAAAAATAAAAAAATTCCATCTCACAATACGTGAAAAATACGTCATGATAACTAACAGAGCAATCAGACGTCTCTGAATTGACTGTATTTATACTGTTCTTGGTTTCCCGCTCCACGGCGACGAAATTTTCAAGTTTTTTGATGTGATTGATTTTACACGGAGAACAGCAATTCAGACATGTCTTATTGCTGTGTTAATTATTATGACGCATTTTCCGAAAGGAATATTACTTCCACATTATATACTTGGACGACTGGCGATATGTTTAACAACGCTAGATGGTAGCACAGTTGCTTCGATTAAGAATGCGGTCGGACTACTTTACGATGCTCATAACACTCAGATACTTGTGACTTTCTCGTCCTGGGGGGGGGGGTATAACGGTTAGCATACTCGAACGGTAATCGGGAGATGCGGATTCGATTCCCGCTCCAAGGCAATTTTCAAGTTTTCTGATGTGATTGATATTACGTGGAGAGCAGTAAATACAGTCAGTTCAGAGATGTCTGATTGCTATGTTAATTATCATAAGGTTTTGTCGTTTCAGACGAATTCAAGCAGATCACTAGCAGCTGAAATATGGGCCTATTTTCACTCAGCCGAGTGCAGTTTTGGCGCGAATTTAGCTGAGACGTGTCTCATACCCAAATTAAGAATCGACTGAACTGTTAGGGGAATCTTCAGTATTAATCACCTCATCCTTACAACCATTCATTATTCTCTTCTTCGAACGACCTCAGTTTCTTTTCAATTTTAATAGGACTGTGCTCTGGCCTTTAGAAATACTATGAACATATTTTCATAATTCGATGAGGTAACTTCTGGTATAAAAGGTTTGTAGCTACCGTCGTTGTATCCTTCCCTATTATTATGCATTAAAATCAAAATGAGTAGGCAGGCCCTTGAATGCATGTAATAGGCAATTAGACTGATGCAAATATCTTGCTGTACTTCTTGTTTCGTGTTTAATCCTTTTTTTTCTTATTTGTTAGGTATGGCTAAATGGAAAACAAGAACATGCGAATGGTTTTGCGTGTGTTCTTATTTTTACTTTTGCACAACGTTTTCAAAGAAAACGTTGTGCAAAAGTAAAAATAATTGTAACGACAGTAATAGAACGACAGAAGCCATTGCAATCGAAAAATTTGCCACGCCTCGAGGGAAAACTTTTTTTCTTTCGTGGTTTAAATCACTGTAGCCTCTTTCATTTGAGGACGTGACATCTGTGGGGCAAAGAATCATTATTCTTTATTAAGTAGAAAAAATTGAACTACACGACCATGGTACTGTCGACAGAGAAGGCACAATTAGGTTTAAACATTTCCACTATCAGCAGCTGGGGTAAAAAAACATTTTTTTTCTTCAATGACAGAAAGAGTTTAGTAGGATATCTTCCACGCTTTTCATTATAGAACTGCTGCATAGCGTAGTTCAGTCTGTGAATCTTTCTCATCATTTCGGGGTACCACTCCTACATTTACCCTCTCGTCACTGCGGGAAGTCCTATATTATAAATGAGCTGCCTTTGTTGTCATACGTATGAACATGAAGCATATACGAAACTCCATTTCGTTTCGGACGGGATGGAAATATTTGTAAACGGGGGCGGGGGGGGGTAGATTATCTGCTGAGTAATTAAATTTTCATAAACCTTGGGTGGGATGGGGAAGTAATAATCACGTGGGTAAAGCAGAAATCGTGCTACTCAAGATTTATCTTCAGGTGTACTCTGTGCGTTAATTCCCCGCTAACGTTTTCTTTCATGTCATTCCGACAACGCCATATAACCCAGTGTTTTTTTTGTTTTGTTTTTAATATCTGTGGTTTTTATTCGTGAGATTTAACGGACCAAACAGGCACAGGCGCCCTCAACTTAGTTTTCAGGAGGGGGGAAATGGAAATTGTAAATACAATTGGCCCAGTAGTTGTGAATACGTAGGTCTTTGAAAGTTGCCCTAGAATTTATTTATTTTTTGTACCAAAGAAACGAATAGGAATTTACATACCGAACTTTGGTTCCTGGTTCCTTCTTTCGGTACACTTCCTTAACACACTTGTCCCGTCTGCATCGGACACTCTCTATTTCAGCCATGTAAAAGGATTTGGGTTGTTGCCCTGAACACACTCATGTAGTTGTTCATCTGTAGTTAGTTTCTTTCCTCCTAAATGCTCCTTGGGTGGCCCAACAGGTGAAAATTACTTTGAGCTCAGTCACGACTGAAGGATTTGGGTTGTTGTCGTATCTATTGTAGAACATACTCCTGCAGTTGTTCATCTGTAGTGAGTTTCATCTCTTCTAAATGCTACTTAGATGGGCACAACAGGTGGAGCTAAATCAGGACTGAAGGTTTTGGATTGCTGTCGTATCCATTGGAAGACATACACCTGTAGTTGTTCATCTGTAGTGAGTTTCTTCTCTCCTAAATGCTTCTTCGGTGGGCCCAACAAGTGGAAATCACTTGGTGCCAAGTCAAAACTGAAGGATTTGGATTGCTGTCGTATCCATTGTAGGCCATACTCCTGTAGTTGTTCATCTGTAATGAATGTCTTCCCTTCTAAATGCTTCTTATGCAGGCACAACAGGTGGAAATCACTTAGAGCTAAGCCAGGACTGAAGGATTTGGGTTGCTGTCGTATTCATTGTAGGACATACTCCTGTAGTTGTTCATCTGTAATGAATTTCTTCCCTTCTAAATGCTCCTTAGGTGGACACAACAGGTGGAAATCATTTGGAGCCAAGTCAGGACTGAAGTATTAGGGTTGTTGTCGTATCCATTGTAGGACATACTCCTGTAGTTGTTGATCTGTAATGAATTTCTTCCCTTCTAAATGCTCCTTAGGCAGGCACAACAGGTGGAAATCACTTGGAGCTAAGTCAGGACTGAAGGATTTGGGTTGCTGTCGTATCCATTGTAGGCCATACTCCTGTAGTTGTTCATTTGTAATGAATTTCTTCCCTTCTAAATGCTTCTTATGCAGGCACAACCGGTGGAAATCACTTGGAGCTAAGCCAGGACTGAAGGATTTGGATTGCTGTCGTATCCATTGTAGGCCGTACTCCTGTACAGTTGTTCATCTGTAATGAATTTCTTCCCTCCTAAATGTTTCTTAAGCAGGCACAACAGGTGGAAATCACTTAGAGCTAAGCCAGGACTGAAGGATTTGGGTTGCTGTCGTATTCATTGTAGGACATACTCCTGTAGTTGTTCATCTGTAATGAATTTCTTCCCTTCTAAATACTTCTTATGCAGGCACAACAGGTGGAAATCACTTAGAGCTAAGCCAGGACTGAAGGATTTGGATTGCTGTCGTATCCATTGTAGGCCATACTCCTGTACAGTTGTTGATCTGTAATGAATTTCTTCCCTCTAAATGTTTCTTAGGCAGGCACAACAGGTGGAAATCACTTAGAGCTAAGCCAGGACTGAAGGATTTGGGTTGCTGTCGTATTCATTGTAGGACATACTCCTGTAGTTGTTCATCTGTAATGAATTTCTTCCCTTCTAAATGCTCCTTAGGTGGACACAACAGGTGGAAATCACTTGGAGCCAAGTCAGGACTGTAGGATTTGGGTAGGTGTCGTATCCATTGTAGGGCATACTCCTGTAGTTGTTCATCTGTAATGAATATCTTCCCTCCTAAATGCTTCTTAAGTAGGCCGAACTTATCGAAATCACTTTGAGCCAAGTCAGAACTGTATATTGAGTATTGCAGTTATGCCACGTACCCTTCCTCTCATGTTTTCCAAAACAACCTGTAGCGCATGATCGATGTTCACTCCGGTCGCAGCAGCAAGGGACACAAGTAATGGAGGGTTTAAGATTATCGGGGCTCAGGGGCGAATTGGATCTACCGAACAGGCCCAGGAAATTTAGTCTTTCGATCCACTACAAAAATACACACACCTACAGAGGAATTCCTCAAAATTTCCCTCATGAACAAAAAAGGCTGTTAGATCCTTCCTGGATAAAGGAGAAATTTTGGAATATGCATTGAAAAAGGAATTCAGTCGTGAACAGCTTTTAAGAACAATTTAACGGTGAAAGATTTTTAAACGTCACTCGTGATAGGATGAAGCCTCAAAACCACGCTTTAAAATAATATTATTTGGTATTTTTTAAATACCAAATAATTATTTTCCTTTTAAAAATTTGGTTTTGACAAAGAAAATCATTTTAAAGACCCCCATATCCAGCTGAATTCCGAAGTCTGTGTCCCTGTGAGAGGGATACGGATTTCGGAATGTATTTGCTTGAGAATTGCTTTGTATCAAGCTGGGGATAAGGGGGTGGGAATGATGGGCTAGTACAACGGGTGCTAGCGTCCTTCAATATTACAAAAGGTTGGTAGAGCATACCAATGACCCTGGGTTCCAAGTTCAACTATCTTCATCTAACTGTAGTTAGCTTTAACTTTATTGATTTATAAGAGTGTTCTTGGTCCGACGGCACTTTTGTTACAGAAGTACAGGAAATTTTGCTCTCATTTCAAAACAAAAGCCCAACATATAGATAGCAGAAAAAGTTTATTATTATTAATATTTTAAGAAAATAACGTTTCAGACAGGAATAAAGCTCAAATGAAGTTAAAGATAATTTTTCGTAAGAACTAAAATAATTATTCATTCTTTCTAGAAAGTCTGGACAAAAGAATACAAAAAAGTGGAACATTTCTGGAGTGGTCCACAGGGAAAGGTCACGGTGTCCCTGTGGGGTCAATCCGTCATGTTCACAGCCTCGGTTTCCGACCATCCCTCACTTTCCTTCCATCCTTGAAAAATAACGTTTTCTTTTTTTTTTAAATAAATAAAAAAAATCAAAGTTGGTTTTGGGTCAATTTATGGAGATCAATTATTCAGTGACTTTAAGAACATTACTTGAAATAATAATTAAAAAGAGCAATTTTCATATATAGTATGAGCACTTATAAGAGTTTAGAAAGTCACTAATTTGTTAATTACTCCACACAGCATTAAAAGTCAATCAGTAAAACATGTATCAGGGGGAAAAAACCTGTTTATAGGAACTTGTTTTAGAGGGATCCTTATTATTTCCTACACAAAAATATTCGCTACGCAGGTACCTTTTTTTATTATTTTCTGAGGAAGTTTTTATAAGAGTTACAATGCAAACTTCAACCCCTCTACCCAGAAAGAAAATCGCAGAATTTAGAACTTTTTACTGTCTCTCTCTCTCTCAGAACTTTCAGTCCGTATTGTGGTCTTTTTAATAAACTTAAAGCAAATATTTCTTTGAGATAGGCTAATCATTTTGTCTTTATGATGGTTTTCGTGTATGTTCTTCACGAAGGACATTTCTCACATATTAACTTTATTAAAATATTATATTTATTTCCTAGTTCCAACAGTGAAATTTTGATCCTGGCACCGCTATGAAATTTTGCCCAGGGCACCGCGAAAGCTCCACCCAGCCATCTATATAGGGAATTCATATCTTCGAATGATAGAACTGGGCGGCCCATGGGTTTACATGAATATGTCTTAATATGTTATTGAGTATGTGAGCACGTTTTTAACCCTCATTCTGCTGCTTCATTCATTCCTCGTCTGATTAACATTCAGAAAGTACTTTTCCAACGCAGTCAACTTATCGTGCCTCAGAGTATGGGTGTTTCTAAATGTTTTGACGAGTTTTCAAAAATAAATTTTACAAAATTGTTCGGTAGATATGTACTATATACAAACATGCTGGTTTTACAAAACCTTTTAAGTACTTTTTCGCCACTAGATGGCGAAGAAAGTGTCAGGCGATTGCAATAATCAGGTTTTGGGTGAAAACAGTGAATCGTGTGTGTGTTGCAGGGGCATATATAGAGGGTTTTTTCGGATGGATGGGAGCGACGAAAATTGAAAGTTTTTAAAATCCAGCAGAACAAACTAAAAGTTAATGAAAAATAGAAAAAGCATTTCTTTTTTCTAATGCAAATGCAAGTTGGTGCATTTTTGTTAAATTAAAGCATTTTTTTTCTAATGCAAGTGGAATTTTAACCAAAAACTACAAAAAATGAAGCACTTTCGTGGATGGGGGAGGGGGACAAGGCCCCTTGGGCCCGCCTCTAAATACACCGCCCCTGCGGTGCTGTGTTTCGCAACGAAAATCTAGTGAAAGAAAGAAAACGTTAACTGTGTTATCTTGATGTTCTTTGTTTTTTATTGTTTTTTTTTTATTGGGGAATTAACGACCACCATGAGCAACTTATTGGACTATAAGCAGTCGCCTGTCCCTAATTTAGTGCCACGAGTTCCAGGGAAGGGAGAGCGCCAGTGCCGTAAGACAAACACAATAACCAAGCTTGACCGGAATTCTAACCCAGACCCCTCTTTGAGGAATGGTCAGAAGCTATCGCATAGACCACTGCGCACCAACGGGGCGGCATCTTGGTGTTGCAGGAAAATGTTTTGTTAAGCGGTCCAAGAAAAACAGGAACTTTTTATAAAGAAATGTCATGAAAAAAACACTTTCCAATTTCACAGAGTAGTGAGAGGTGCAGGCTAGAGAAGAGCTCGGGCCCGAGCCTCGGAATTACACATCTTGAATTTTATTACTGTAATTAATTCAACACGTGTAATTTCGAGCCCGGTTGAATTACACGTGTTGAATTTCATTGTGGATTTGTTACCATGGTGGAAGGATTTTCAATTTCCTAAGCTAGCTGCCATTGCAAGACAAATTTTGCTTTGAAAGGCTTGCATTATGCATTATCCAAAGCTATGGCCCAAGCAAGGATTGGTTTAAGGAGGTTTGGTATCGAAAAACTGGGGAAAAAATCACATTCCCTTTTTTTTGTATTTTATTAAAAATCAAGAATCTTATCTTTAAAATGATGTATTAATTTCCAAAATTGTGCAGTTAGAAGTATTGTTATTTATTTTTTAAAATTTCTTCACTCCCGCGATTTTTGGGGTGATGTTGGTTTTTAGTGAAGCAGGTCGAGTTTTAGAGAAAAGAAGATCAAGTTGAAGCGCTGAGGCATTAGATGCAATTCTCTCTCTCTCTCTCTCTCTCTCTCTCTTTTCATGATGAACTTGATCTGGAAACTGTACACAGATATGATAATATTGTGATTATTATACTATTAAGCGCAAAGCTTTGTTAATATTACAAAAT
Organism: Macrothele yani; assembly: GCA_039090855.1. Taxonomy (NCBI): domain Eukaryota; kingdom Metazoa; phylum Arthropoda; class Arachnida; order Araneae; family Macrothelidae; genus Macrothele; species Macrothele yani. Next base: position 111,714,034 of record CM077013.1, on the reverse strand, counting down.
GCAGAATAATCTGGTCTGGAATGCTATTACGTTCTTCGTTTCTTTTAATTTTGGAAATTTCACTACATGCTTTTTTTTTATATTCTACTACATCACTCTAAACTACCTTTACCAATTAGCATATATGTAAATTATATTGCAAACATTAGTTTTCTAGAGTCAAAATTTCAAACACTTGCAACTGTCTGTACGGCGTTGTACGTTTTCTAATGCAATTTATTCAAAATTAAAGCAAATTCAGAAATAAAAAAAAATAACGAATGGAACTTTTTGTTTCTAAACGATTTTCTTTTCTTCAGCTTTTATCAAAATTACTGATTCCCCTGATACGGTCGAAGGGCACGTTGATTATTTATTTATTTTCAAATCCACATTTTAGAACATTTGGCTTTATGCGCAGTATTTCTAAAAACATAATAATATTGTGAAGTGGATTAACTGAACTAAACTTTTTAAACTAATCCTTGCTTGGGTCATATCTTTGGCCAGTGTATAATGCATAAATGCAAGCCTTGATAAGCAAAACTTTCCAAGAATCCGGGTCCTGGCTCAGCAAACACATGTAATCAAGGAAAGCGGGCCGGGCCCAGGCTCTAGGCCTTCGGACCCTGGAGGTCCCGGGCTCCTAAAATTGAGCCCGAACACATCTCTAATGCAGGCTTCTGGCTGATCTTCCAAGCTAGTCTCGAGGCTGAGAAAAAAGAAGAAAGAAATAGTTAACTATATGCTGTTGCTTGTAAAAATTAAGTCTGCTTTTTATCTTGGTGTTACGGGAGGTTCTTCTTTCTTTTTCGGTTGGCGAAGCCCTAATTTAGGGCCACTGGTTCCAGGGAAGGGAGAGAGCCAGTGCCGTAAGACCAACACAACATCCATGCCTCACTGGGATTCGAATGCGGAATCATCTCGTCCGAATAGACAGACGCCATCACTTTGACCACTGCGCCACTAGGTTTCAAAATCGCTTTATTCTAATTTATCATAAGAAAACATAAGAGGGAGACGTACAGTATTGGGCGTCTCACTGGGAAATAATACAAAACTGTTAAAACATGATGGTATATACACTGCAATGACAATGGGGATGAATAACAAATGCTGCAAGCAAAGCTTATTGAATAAAAATAGCAGAAGTGACAGAGAGAAACACATCGTGTCACATGACATTTGCTGGGCATGATTTACAGGATAACACAGGCGAAACAATAGTACACAATTAGAAAAAGAACAGCACAAACACCGCCGTGAAGGTAAAACATTACATACATGAGATAAAAACATAGCATGTACAATTGTGCAAGTTATTTAACGAGGGCACCAAAGCAACATAATACAGGCGGGATGAAAGTAAGTAATGTACACGAGTAAGCATGAAAATACACTGAGATGGCATTAGCATTCACAATTCAACGGTAGTGTGGATTGCACGAGTCGTAGAGTGGAGGAGGGGCACCAGGGTGCCACGGAACTCAGCAAAGGAGGTGTACACTAGGGCTGCTATTGTGGCAGTTCAAAGCGGTACAGAAAAACAAGAAACTCTTTATAGAGAAACGTCATGAAAAAACACATCTGCCCTTTTGATAGAGTGGGTGGTCAGAGGCTTAGGCTTTTGGCTGATCCTCTGAGCTAGTTTGTAAATGTATAATTAAAAAAAAATTGTTGGAAACATTTGTTACCCTGCGAAGAGAATTAAGTGGAACTGAAAGTCCGTTAAATATAGTGCTAGTAATAAAAAGTCTTAGCGTCAAAATCTGGAAACACACAAAACTAAAAAAATAAAACAGTGTTACTTTCATTTCTGTTTTCCGGTATGTATCAAACCGCTAATAAAATATTAGAGACAGTTTTTTTTTTTTTTTTCACGTACAGCTGTCTTCGAAGTACGTCGCATATTTTCACCATTAAAATTTTATCGCTATACTTTTATATGATCTTCTAAACTGAATTATCTTTTTTTAATTATTTGTTTGCCTATGTAGTTATGGTAAAGTAAAACCGAAATCCAAATTTAAGATATATTAAGTGATTGTACTAATGTTAATTAACTTTTGGTGTTTTTTAACCTTTGGAAAACTTAATTTAAATCTGACTTCATGTTTTAATTAGGAATATTTTACAAAACACAAAGTGCCATATTATTATTATTATTTCTCTTTCTTATTGTTCCTTGAAATATTTTTGGGCTAATATTTTCTTCTACTTTTCTCATTTAGTTATCGCGCAAGTACTGGGGAAATCAAATGGATATTAACATTTTGGATTAGCGAGAAATATTTGTTGTAAAATGCGTAATTGTTCAAAATAAAAAATACGGTTCCCTGCAATGAATAATCACAAATTTGAGAAAAAAAAAATAAAAACTAGAAGTTCGATATGTATTCGGGAATATTAGTTTTCATGCGATTCTGTAAATAAACGGCGGTTTTATTAAGTTTTAGGGTGCACCTATATTTCTTTAATTCGTTGTCAGTTATTCCATACGAATTCCATGTCAACAAAGAATATGCTAAATCATTTAAAAATAGAAGAAAATACAGTGGCGCCCTCTATTAGCAAAATGTGATTTTAAGAGAAATGTGGCGTAACATTTAAATAATGAAAAGGTTCAGTGAGATGTGTTGCGTGCGGAAATCGAAAAAAAAAAAAAAAAAAAAAAAATCTTATCCGGATATTATACTCTTTAGTTCCAGGCAGCAGAGCAGATGATAGACCTAGAAAAAGATGGATTAAATTTGTAAAATCGAATTCAAAGAGCAATATGCTAGACAAGCGCGGACCGGGCCGTCGCAATACCGGGAGAATTCCCGATGGCCTGCCATATTCTGGGCCAGCCTTATGCTAACTCAAGAATAAAAAAAAAAGTAAATAAAAACTTGCACTTCAAGAAGAAAAGCAAGTAATGTCAAAACGACAAAGTTTGTCTATTACTTGGACGGCTTCTGAAAGCAAGAGACTTAGGTAACAAATGTCCTGATGAGCCAAACTCTGTTTTGGTTCACCCATTTCCCTTTCTCGAATTCCAAGCAAAGCCTGGTCACTTATGGTAAAATTTTGGGGTAGATGCTTTTTATTTGTACATACATGCACATGCTTTTCCTTTTTTTTGTATGAGATCTGTATCTACTTTACTACTTTTTGGGTCTCTCCAGTTACACGAATTCTTGAATTGCAGCTCTGGGAAGATAGTTTCAGCTACAGCAGAAAGACTTTCCAGTTTTTCATTTTTTTTCATCATCTTTATTTATTTATTTATTTTTTTTTTATTTTTTTTTTATTGAAGGTTTAACGACTCACTGTGAGCAACTCAATAGGCTATAAGCAGTCGCCCGTCCCTAATTTAGGGCCAGTGGTTCTAGGGAAGGGAGAGGGCCAGTGCCGTAAGACAAACACAACATCCTTTCGGCGAGATTCGAGCAGTGGCGGCTCGTGGTGTAAAATGCTGGTGAGGCGAACGGTCTTGATGTAAATGTAAAACAGTAAAACATATGTTATTGAAAAATATATAAATTCGTATAACGTTATACGAATATATATATATATATATATATATATATATATATATATATATATATATATATATATATATCAGTGGCGTAGCAGGGGGGGGGTCGTGGTTTGCACCCCCTTATTAGGCGAGACAGCTTTTTCTAAGTACGTTTTATAGATAATTTCCCTATTTAAATTCTTTGATTTTTATATAACTCGGAAAGCAATATAATTTCTTGATAATAGAAGAGAAAGTAAAGCAAAGCGGCCAAAGAAGTTGCTTTATTAAATTTTTATTAAAACAACTATAATTTATTGCATTTTCTTCATTTTATTAAATTAGCTTCATTTTGTATTAATATTCAAGATGTGCGTACGTACCAATAGGAAAATATTTGTTGAAGCGCCCCCCCCCAAAAAAATTGTTATATGCACTTATGCACAGTTATACAGCAGAAGCGCAGAACCCCCCCCCCTTCAAAAAGTTTCATGTCAAAGGCAGTATCCCCCATTAGATATCTTTGAAGTCCTGGGTTCGAGTCGGCTGAATCATTAAAATCCGCTGAGATTCGGAATTTAGCCCTTATATACAAATATTATTCAACAGTAATGGAATAAAATTATAGAAATATATGAAACACGGCGTGGGGAGTCTTTCTTCACGAAAAAATCCAAAAATTTTAGAGAAAAAATGTACATATACCTCTCTATATATGTGTGTGTGTAATATACGCTACTTTTGCAACAATATTTTTATGAAGACAATTATTCGATAATTTTACAACAAAGAAAGAAATATTTCACCAGTATTCTTTTATGTAATACACTTGAGCGAAAATACGCAATTTGCGCGGTTTCTTTAGCTAGTCAATGCGTCACTCACATCCCAACGCCAATCGGAGATCCACTTCTTAAAAAATTCAAAGTAAATCATTTGAATATAATTTTTTTTCTCACGAAGTGTTTCTTGAGCTTGAATAAAAGTCACAGTTCGATTGGCATATTAGTGAAGGTGCATTTAGCACGGGTCACAAACTGAAGTCCAGGCTCGTGATAACTATGTACAGGAGAAGTCAAGCTAAGGAAGTACATTTCTATATAAAAAAAGTATAAAATAATTTAAACCTGGAATTAAAAACAGAGGAATACGAAATTAATTTGCTTTGGGCTCGAACAGAATGCTTTCAGTTTATTTTTTATAAATAAGTTCAATTCTGCGATCCTTTTTGGCTGCAAATTTGTCTATGATCAGATCATAAAATGGTTGAGTAGACATTAGATGGTTCAGCAATTCTTTCTCGATTGAAATTTTAGCGAGTGAAGACAAACGATCTTGTGCCGTTGTATTACGGAGGTAAGTCTTAATTCTCTTCAAACAAGAAAAAATTCCTTTCAGCAGAAGAACTTGTTGACGCCAGTGTCAATACAAGAGAAAATAATTTGTAGGCTTCTGGTAACACATCTTTCAGCTCGTTTTCTTTCATTGTTTTCAAAGTTTTCTGAAAACTGAGTTCCCTGAAGTTGTGATCATTATATAAAAAATCTAATTCGTTTTTTAGTCGTTGTGTGTCTGTAAAAATGTTTGGATAAATTTTTTGAGTGTTAAGGGCACTGGATGGAAATGACTCTGAATAACTATGGTATTTTGAGCTGTCAACTAGCTGCAGAAACTCGAGCTTTCCCATATCTTCAAATCTGGTATTTATTTGGACTTTTATATATTCATGAATACACTCCATTAAATCATTCTGTATCGTTTTAGATTGTCCAGAAAAGAAGCTTCGTATTTCTTCAAAATGTGCTTTTAATTCTGGGATGCTCCTACGAAGTAACATTTGGAACATTTCCTTGAAATTACCTTTATTTAATGAGGAAATAGTTTCATCATGTCCTCGAAAAGGCAGTTCTTGCTTGCTTAGAACGACAACTAAATCGATTATATGTTCCATAAAAAGCCTATTTAGTCTGACCTTTTCATTAAACTTGACTTCACGAAGAGCAGCAATTTTCTTTGAGCATATCAGAAATAGTGTTTGTTTTTTTCCATTCGTTTTAGACCTACGTGGTTAGTTCTATGCTCTTTAGAGCTTTCGTGCAATTTTGCACTACGAGAAAAGTTTTTTAGATCAAAATAACCCGTTGTATTCCACACATTTTTCTTATTGCTCAAAAGTAAACATGGCCAGCAAAAGAGAGTTTGCTTGTAATAGCACCAGAAAGCCAGGGAAAAATCTCGTACTATGATTTATTGAAAGACCTAAAAAACGATTTGCCGCACTTCTTATCTTTAGATATTGAACTTATTATAGGTGTCGGTCTTCCAGATATGAGAACATCCTTGTTATCATAATCTTTCCAGTGTTTAAAAGGAATTTCTTCCAGAACACAAATCACGTCGTTTGTTGGGCCATTCATATTTTCCAACCAAAATCAAAATATGCTGTTTAGTAACAATAACAAAATAAAAAAAGAAAAACTCAACATTACTATGAACTAGCAAACACCCGCAGAAGAGAGGATTGAAAACACACTACAAAAAGTTAGATTCAAATACACTCTGACGAATAGTTAAAGCTACGTAGAAATCTTCGTACTCCAAAGCTTATAGAGGCGAACGGCGTCATCGCCTGTGAAACCACTTTTCACAAGGGTCATCTGCTCATTTTCCCGCGCCCATTGGATACACAATCCTTGGGTTCTCCAATAACAGCGGAGATGCGATTCCAGTTTAAGCGAAATGGAGGGTCGCCTCAGAAATTTCCTTTCTCTTACTGGAAGTCCGGCACCTCTTTAGGTAGACCTCGGACCGTGGGGGTGGGGGGTTCAGTCTGTAGGGCTCTTCTCTGATCCCCAGTTCCCAAAACCGACTTCTCATCGAGACGATTCAGCCGGTCGCCTCTCAGCGCTTAAAACATGCAGCTGCTTTGCAAAAATAATGATTCATTCCTCTTCTCGAAAGCCTTTCTTTAACCTAATTCATGAATCACAATGTGAATTTCAGTGTTTCATTTATCCTGCAAAGTTCTTATACCTTCGTTACTGACAGAAGGTTTTTTTTTTCTTTCACTTTGCGGAATTTCAGGTGAGGCGGCGCCTCACTTGCCTCATCTGACGGGCCGCCACTGGATTCGAGCCCGGACCCATCACGACCGAATGGTCAGAAACCAGCCCTTTGACCACTGCGGCCTTTTCCCAGTTGAAAGTAATTAAACAAAAAATAATTATCGTATTCTTTACACTTTATAAATTTGTACTGAAGTTCTGGAAATTTCCAATTTTCTCAAGAGATTTTTTTGTAATTATTTTATTAATTACAGATAAATGTTGAAAAAGAGATTAATTTCTGGCACATTTGGATTTCCATTCTCGCTAAAACCGACGTGTTACACGTTCTAAGAGATACAGAATTCAGTTATCGCAATAAAATTCATAAGAATGGAATAAAGTCTTCTGCAGTCTCTCTCAGACAACGCTTGTTGCTTCTCACAAACGGAAGTAATTTTTTTCTTACATTAAATTTTACTAGAGAGCTAGGAAAATAGGTAAAATGTTATGTTATTGAATAAATAAATAAATAAATACATCGCTCTTTCCACGTTCCAGAAACACATAGCATCCGAAAAATTGTGTTTCAGCCGCCGCAGTGGAATTGAACCACGGAACTCTCGATAACTAGCCGAGCGCGTTAACTTTACACCACGGTGCTATGTGTATTTTTAAGTCAGCTTCTGACATCATAAATCTTACGGATTTATGATGTCAGAAGCAGACTTAAAAATACACATAGCACCGTGGATTGTTGGCCACCGTGGTGTAAAGTTAACGTACGGATTTATGATGTCAGAAGCTGACTTAAAAATACACATAGCACAGTGGATTATTGGCCACCGTGGTGCAAAGTTAACGTGCTCTGCTAGTTATCGAGAGTTCCGTGGTTCAATTCTACGGCGGCGGCTGAAAAACAATTTTTCGGATGCTATGCGTTTCTGGAACGTGGAAAGAGCGGTGAATTTATTTATTTATTTACTGACGCCACGTATTTGGAGGATTTTTACGTTATGTTATTGTTTCAATACAAGAAAACCTCAATGATGCGTAGACTTGTGTTGAAAAGTTGTTTAAATGGTGATGCTGACATGACGCTTTTTCTTTTCTTTCTTCCATTTTTTTCAAACATCGTTTCTCTTCAGTAATCTCCTTTAAAAATAGCAATTAACAACATCCTTTCACTTTAGTCTCTCATTTATAGCCTTAATATGGGCATTGTACATTGTTTTTTGTTTTTTTTTATTTGACTTTTGTGGACCATATTATTTCTCTTTCATGTACCATAATATTTCAAACACAGTTACTCGATCACGCATCTGACGAAATCGAATTTTTTCTAATACAATTGCGAAGTGTATCTCTAACTTAACCTTCCTTTAGAGTTTCTATTCTTACGTAAACTTTGTTGCTTCTTCGTTTGATTTTCGTTCTGAACAGACCATAACTTCCCCGAATTCCCTGTACGTTTCGACAGCAATGACAATGGGTCAAACTGTACACCGATGAGACATCACATTATGACCATCTACCTAATAAGGCTGTAGGACCCCCTTCAGCCCGCAAAACAGCGGCCGTTCGGCGAGGCATCGATTCGATGAGGTGGCGATAGGTATCCTGGGGTATCTGGTACCATAATGTCAACAGCAGGTTCTCCAGTTCGCCTACATTTCAGGGTTGTGGTGATTTAGCGCGAACCCGCTTTTCCAAGTTGAACCACAAATGTTCGATTGGGTTCATGTCAGGTGAATCTGGAGGCCAGAGCATTAACAGAAAATCACCATCATGTTCCTCGAACCACTCCCTAACGATTCTGGCAGTGTGGCACATTATCCTGTTAGTAATGTCTTTCAACAGCAAGGAACATAATTATGATTGGGTGAATTTGGTCCGCAACGATGTTCAGATACCTGACAACTGTCACGAATTGTGCTATTGGAATAATGGGGCCTAAAGTGTCGCAAGTACGCCCATTTTACATTCTGGCGCCAATGTGAAAACAAAAATTCGTGAAACTGTGCCTTCTCACTCCGGAGTAAGTTGCTCTCCCAACTAAGCTACACGGACGAATGTATCGCTGCAGATTTGTCGTCTTGATATGTGCTTCACCTCTGTAGTACGTCACACATGTACAAAGTATGGCGGTAAGCAAATTGTTTTATATTTTTTAATTTTTTTTTATTTTGTGTTTTATTTAAAGTTTGGGAAAACACAAAACACTAGAGAACCTGGTTTCAAGAGCTTGAGCTACTTTTGTAATTTAATGAACGTTTGGCTCCCTTTCGATGGTGTACATAGACTACCTTAACTTCAAATTGCTTTAAATTTCACACCCCTCGTGCGACTTCTCGTTTGCAGTGTTTATGAGTATTCCATCACGTTAGGGCGATTATAAAAATGCTACAGGCCAACAAAAGATCCGGCATTTCTCCTTCGATCTGAACTTACGTTTCTTCATGACAGCTTTCAATCTTGTAAAAATTTGAAATTTATTGGGTTGTCGGAAAAGTCATGACGTATTTTGGCACCCGATGGCGGTTGGGCGGTTTTGGAAGTACTAGAGGAATGCGCAGCTCTGTTATCGCTATGGCATTCGACAGGTGCCAAAGCAGAGTCTAAAAGGAATAGTGGGCGATTTCGTTGATTTGCGGAGATTTGACATCAAGTTGAAGATGGAAGACCAAACTGTGCATTTTCGCCATATTTTACTGTTTTACTTCCGTAAAGAGAAGAACGCGCGTCAAGCTTGTGAAAACTTGCGTAACGTGTACGGTGATAATGCTCTACAAGAACGTCAGTGCCAGCGGTGGTTCGCAAAATTCCGTGCTGGTGATTTTGACCTCAACGATGCTCCTCGGTCCGGGAGGCCCACCGAGGTTGATGACGACCAAATCAAGGCATTGATCGAGTCACACCCACGTCACATGACACGAGAGATTGCAGACACATTGCACATCCATCATTCAAGCGTTCACGACCACCCGAAGAAGCTGGGATACGTAAGCAAGCTCGATGTGTGGGTTCCTCATGAACTCAAAGAAGTTCAATTGACGGCGCGTATAAACATCTGCGATATGCTCATTAAACGCGAGGAAAACGATATTTTTTTGAAGCGACTAATAACTGGTGACGAAAAGTGGATTGTGTACAACAATGTGTTACGCAAACGGTCTTGGTCCCGACGTACTGCTTCGCCCCAAACGACATCCAAAGCAGACATTCATCAGCGGAAGGTTATGGTCTCAGTGTGGTGGGATTTTAAAGGTGTCGTGTTTTTCGAGCTTCTACCACGGAACCAAACAATCAATTCGAATGTGTACTGTCGGCAATTGAACAGTTTGAACGAATCCATCATCCAGAAACGTCCAGAGCTCGTTCATCGTAAAGGTGTTGTGTTCCATCACGACAACGCGAGACCACAAACAAGTTTGATCTCACGCCAAAAATTATTGGAGCTTGGGTGGGATGTGTTGCCACACTCAGCATACTCGCCTGAACTTGCACCACACAACAATGGAAGTCAGACTTCCACTTGTTTCGCTCTCTTCAACAGTCCTTGCGTGGTATAACGTTCAATTCAGATGAGACTGTAAATCAGCACCTTGTACAGTTTTTCGCCACGAAAGACAGGTCCTTCTATGAACGAGGCATTCTGCAGCTCACTGAAAGATGGCAAAAGGTTATCGAACAAAACGGGCATTATATCATTGATTGATCTTTGTTCTTTCTATCAATAAATGACCTTTGCAAAACATGGCTAAAATACGTCATGACTTTTCCAACAACCCAATACTTATCTAGGAATTTTCATAGGCAGGGCCGCCCTTACACCCGGGCAAGCGGGGCTCTTTGGATAATCCCGCTCATACCATAGGCACAAAAAAAAAAAAAAAACAAAACATGATTAAGAAATAAATTTGCAAAAAAAAAAAAAAAAAAAAAAAAATTCTGAATGACCTACACAACCAAGCGAATGCTACCTTACTTGCATGGGAACGTCGGTATGCGCACCTGATTTAAGCCAGCTAATTGTCTTGGGTTAGACGGGATAGCAGGACAGTTGCAAGCTTTGCTTATCTGGAAGGGCAAGCCTTGCCCCTTCGAGTTCAAAATTACACCTCTTCGAATTCAAAATTACACCCCTTCGAGTTCAAAATTACACCTCTTCGAATTCAAAATTACACCCCTTCGAGTTCAAAATTACACCTCTTCGAATTCAAAAATCACATCCCTTCGAATTCAAAATTACACCTCTTCGAGTTCTAAATTACACCTCTTCGAATTCAAAATTACACCCCTTCGAGTTCAAAATTACACCTCTCCGAATTCAAAATTACACCTCTTCGAATTCAGAATTACACCCCTTCGATTTCAAAATTACACCCCTTCGAATTCAAAATCACACCCCTTCGAATTCAAAATTACACCCCTTCGAGTTCAAAATTGCACCCCTTCGAATTCAAAATTACACCTCTTCGAATTCAAAATTACTCCCCTTCGAGTTCAAAATTACACCCCTTCGAGTTCAAAATTACACCTCTTTGAATTCAAAATCACACCACTTCGAATTCAAAATTACACCTCTTCGAGTTCTAAATTACACCTCTTCGAATTCAGAATTACAACCCTTCGATTTCAAAATTACATCCCTTCGAGTTCAAAATTACACCTCTTCGAATTCAAAATTACACCTCTTCGAGTTCTAAATTACACCTCTTCGAATTCAGAATTACACCCCTTCGAGTTCAAAATTACACCCCTTCGAGTTCAAAATTACACCACTTCGAATTCAAAATTACACCTCTTCAAATTTAAAATTACACCCCTTCGAGTTCAAAATTACACCCCTTCGAGTTCAAAACTACACCACTTCGAATTCAAAATTACACCTCTTCGAGTTCTAAATTACACCTCTTCGAATTCAAAATTACACCCCTTCGAGTTCAAAATTACACCTCTTCGAATTCAAAATCACACCCCTTCGAATTCAAAATTACACCTCTTCGAGTTCTAAATTACACCTCTTCGAATTCAGAATTACACCCCTTCGATTTCAAAATTACACCACTTCGAATTCAAAATTACACCTCTTCGAATTCAAAATTACACCACTTCGAATTCAAAATTACACCTCTTCGAGTTCTAAATTACACCTCTTCGAATTCAGAATTACACCCCTTCGAATTCAAAATTACACCTCTTCGAGTTCAAAATTACACCCTTTCGAGTTCAAAATTACACCTCTTCGAATTCAGAATTACACCCCTTCGATTTCAAAATTACACCCCTTCGAATTCAAAAACACACCCCTTCGAATTCAAAATTACACCCCTTCGAGTTCAAAATTGCACCCCTTCGAAATCAAAATTACACCTCTTCGAATTCAAAATTACTCCCCTTCGAGTTCAAAATTACACCCCTTCGAGTTCTAAATTACACCTCTTCGAATTCAGAATTACAACCCTTCGATTTCAAAATTACACCCCTTCGAGTTCAAAATTACACCTCTTCGAATTCAAAATTACACCTCTTCGAGTTCTAAATTACACCTCTTCGAATTCAGAATTACACCCCTTCGAGTTCAAAATTACACCACTTCGAATTCAAAATTACACCTCTTCGAGTTCTAAATTACACCTCTTCGAATTCAGAATTACACCCCTTCGAATTCAAAATTACGCCTCTTCGAGTTCAAAATTACACCCTTTCGAGTTCAAAATTACACTTCTTCGAATTCAGAATTACACCCCTTCGATTTCAAAATTACACCCCTTCGAATTCAAAAACACACCCCTTCGAATTCAAAATTACACCCCTTCGAGTTCAAAATTGCACCCCTTCGAAATCAAAATTACACCTCTTCGAATTCAAAATTACTCCCCTTCGAGTTCAAAATTACACCCCTTCGAGTTCTAAATTACACCTCTTCGAATTCAGAATTACAACCCTTCGATTTCAAAATTACACCCCTTCGAGTTCAAAATTACACCTCTTCGAATTCAAAATTACACCTCTTCGAGTTCTAAATTACACCTCTTCGAATTCAGAATTACACCCCTTCGAGTTCAAAATTACACCCCTTCGAGTTCAAAATTACACCACTTCGAATTCAAAATTACACCTCTTCGATTTCAAAATTACACCCCTTTGAGTTCAAAATTACACCCTTTCGAGTTCAAAATTACACCTCTTCGAATTCAGAATTACACACCTTCGAGTTCAAAATTACACCCCTTCGAGTTCAAAACTACACCACTTCGAATTCAAAATTACACCTCTTCGAGTTCTAAATTACACCTCTTCGAATTAAAAATTACACCCCTTCGAGTTCAAAATTACACCTCTTCGAATTCAAAATCACACCCCTTCGAATTCAAAATTACACCTCTTCGAGTTCTTAATTACACCTCTTCGAATTCAGAATTACACCCCTTCGATTTCAAAATTACACCCCTTCGAGTTCAAAATTACACCCCTTCGAGTTCAAAATTACACCACTTCGAATTCAAAATTACACCTCTTCGAATTCAAAATTACACCCCTTCGAGTTCAAAATTACACCCCTTCGAGTTCAAAATTACACCACTTCGAATTCAAAATTACACCTCTTCGAGTTCTAAATTACACCTCTTCGAATTCAGAATTACACCCCTTCGAATTCAAAATTACACCTCTTCGAATTCAAAATTACACCCTTTCGAGTTCAAAATTACACCTCTTCGAATTCAGAATTACACCCCTTCGATTTCAAAATTACACCCCTTCGAATTCAAAATCACACCCCTTCGAATTCAAAATTACACCCCTTCGAGTTCAAAATTGCAGCCCTTCGAATTCAAAATTACACCTCTTCGAATTCAAAATTACTCCCCTTCGAGTTCAAAATTACACCCCTTCGAGTTCAAAATTACACCCCTTCGAGTTCAAATCTACACCACTTCGAATTCAAAATTACACCTCTTCGAGTTCTAAATTACACCTCTTCGAATTCAGAATTACACCCCTTCGAGTTCAAAATTACACCCCTTCGAGTTCAAAATTACACCTCTTCGAATTCAAAATTACACCTCTTCGAGTTCTAAATTACACCTCTTCGAATTCAGAATTACACCCCTCCGAGTTCAAAATTACACCCCTTCGAGTTCAAAATTACACCACTTCGAATTCAAAATTACACCTCTTCGAATTCAAAATTACACCCCTTCGAGTTCAAAATTACACCCCTTCGAGTTCAAAACTACACCACTTCGAATTCAAAATTACACCTCTTCGAGTTCTAAATTACACCTCTTCGAATTCAGAATTACACCCCTTCGAGTTCAAAATTACACCTCTTCGAATTCAGAATTACACCCCTTTGAATTCAAAACTACACCTCTTCGAATTCAAAATTACACCCCTTCGAGTTCAAAATTGCACCCTTCGAATTCAAAATTACACCTCTTCGAATTCAAAATTACTCCCCTTCGAGTTCAAAATTACACCCCTTCGAATTCAAAAGTACACCTCTTCGAGTTCAAAATTACACTCCGAGTTCCATTCAAATAATATGTAGTTTTTACTTTCTCACACACCGCCGTTATAGGAGAGTATTATGATCGTTCAAATCCCGCATTTCAAATTTTAACAGAATATGTAAAAAACTATGTAAATATCCATGTAAATATCTATGTAAATTTTATTGAAAATGTAAAAAACTTTGTAAATATCCAGGAACCACAAGTTGTAAATACCAAATAAAGCGTAAATGTTATGTGAACGCCGGCAACACAACTCCATAAAATGCAGAACAAAAAACAAACCAGCGCAGAACGAATTAGTATCGGATAGTGAACGGAACAAGCAGAAGCTTTTGGGGAAGGGCTTGGAAAAATGTCATTAAAGGTTAAACGCTCACAGAACTTTCAGCGATGGAGCGCAAATGGTTAATTAGCTCTTCGTTCCAACATGTTCGGAAAGGTCATGAAGGTTAGGCATGTCAGTATGTTATTTTCTATGCCTCCAATCACTGTTATGGAAAATTCCCTTCATGCATATGAGATGTTCAAACCTTGTGGTGTATGTAACTCTGCACCCTGGTTAACTGCATGAAATACTGTATGAGACTAACTAAAAGTCCTTAAAAAGAAAATACTGTACGGTGTAACCTTTAATTTTTGTTGCATTCAACATTTTTCACATCCACGAGAGCAGGAATTTTCAAGCCCCTGGAACGACCATTCTGGGAGGGCAACCGCCCTCCCGGTAGCTGGATGGTTTTGGATTCCTATATCCCCGTACTTATTTTTTCTACTTTTCCAGTGATCAAATTATCACAAGCAGTACTGCAAAAAGTACGACAAAGTAGACGTAACGGACAAAATGATCGGAACTTTACTTTTGGACTATTCTGGAAGTGCAGTGACCATCCGTCTTCAAAGAAGACCCATACGCAGCAGGGTTCGCTGCACTGTCGTTTTAGACACACTTTTGGTAGCTCCCTGGTTCATTCGGCCAATGAGTTTCTCCACTGTAGCATGTCGATCAGCCTTCACACACTTTCGAAGCCGCCGCTTACCTCTCATGTCAATGGCACGTGGTGCTCCGCAGTTTCCACATCTCGTATTCGCAATGGTGCCATTTCTCCAATCACGATACACTTTAATCACAGCAGCACGCGAACAGTTCACAAACTGCGCTGTTTTAGAAATACTGTCACCCTTGACCCGAAAGCCGATAATCATTCCTTTTTTCAAATCTGATAAATCACTCCTTTTATCCATGACGGCAACGAGTGATATGTTTTCACATGATCATGATCAAATGAAGAGGATTTTAGGAAAGGAGTGTCTGACTTCAGGTCTTAAACAACCCTTAGAAATAGGAAGCTAGGAGATTTGGGCTAGAGTGCCCGATAGGAAACTGACACGGAAGCGAAGTAGAAAAGGGGAGGAAGACGCCCTTATTTATCACCGGGGGGAGGTCAGTACCCGGGGTCCGCCGGCTTAACGTGCCCATCCGACGCACGGCGGATATTTAGTGAATCGAGCGTTCGTACCTGCCTGGAATCGAACCTGAGGTCCTTTCCGCGGCAGTCACGATCGTTACCCACTAGGCCACCCGCGGCCCGATATGTTTTCACAATGAATGATCATATGTAGAGAATTTTAGGAAGGGAGTGTCTGACCCCAGGTATTAAACAACCCTTAAAAATAGGGAGCTAGGAGATTTGGGCTAGATTGCCTGATAGGAAAGTGACACGGAAGCGAAGTAGAAAGGGGGGATGTCCTTATTTATAACCGGGGGGGGGCAGTACCCGGGGTCCGACGGCTTAACGTGCCCATCCGATGCACGGCGGATATTTAGTGGATCGAGCGTTCGTACCTGCCTGGGATCGAACCTAGGTCCTTTCCGTGGCAGTCACGAACGTTGCCCACTAGGCCACCCGCGGCCCATGTTTTCACAATGTCTACAACACACCTTATATACCTCCAAGCCAGCTCACGACACGTTCCTTGTTTCATTGGCTACGCACTGTTGACGTCAAAAGTAGGAGGTGGTGGTCGAATGTGTATATGTATATGTGAGGCTTTCACCAATGAACCAAATCCATGGAAATCCCCCCCCCGCGCCCCTTAAGAAATTTCTGGCTGCGCCACTGATCTGTTGAATATCTCTTTCTTTCATTGAGAGGTGGAAGAAGGAGCTGTTCAACAGATAATACAACACAGTTAATTTGATAGTACAGCTGTTCAACAGATAATACAACGCTGTTAATCTGTTTGAATAGCTCTTCCTTTGTAAGAAAGATCTGCTCAACAGATTAACAGCTTTGTTTTTTTTTTTTTTCCGAAGTACTTCAAGATCTGTAACTGGTAAGAATTCCTCTGAGTGAGTATGTAATCTGAAAACTGTAAATCAAAGGCAAATAAGATACATTTGAACAACAGCACCTTTGTAAGACCTTGTGACGTACTACAGAGGTGGAGCACACTTCAAAAAGGCAACGTTGCAGCGATAAAATCCGTCGGTGTAGTTTAATATGGAAAGCATTAAGCTCCGGAGCAGAAGAATGCGATCTCCAGCTCCGCCACCAACAAATCTGTGTTCTGGCAAACTGATAACAGTGCTTTGCACTACTTTTGTGCATCACAACAGTTTTCCAATTATCGGCTTTCGGCTGCTTGAATTTTTTTTTTTTTAATTAAGATTATATGAACTCATCTAAATGAATTTAGCTTCTTAATTAGCACGGAGATCGTTCGGTACTTTAAACAAGCAAAAATCATACTAAATAAATAACGTACTCACGGACTGAAATACAATCGCCTTTTTTTACTGGATGTAGCAAGACATTACAAAACACTAACTGATAGTGATTCTTAGCACTTTGCAAGGGCACAGTAAAAAACGTTTAACAGCTGAAATTGTTTTCTTATCTCCTTCTCTCCACTCAGATGCCGGCATGGAATGCGCGATAAGACACCTGATTGAACTAAAAAAAAAACTGAAGTAAATGAACTAGAGTGCAACATCTTCACTTTTTTTTTTTTTTTATGTTCACCGCTAGCGTGTTTCGAATTCAGAATTTTCTGACCTTGAGCTCTTCGTTCGGAATAGTAATTACCAGCAAGAAATTTAATGATTTCCAAACTAAACATGATGATTTTGGTACCTTGATATTAAAACTACGTCCTCAGTAAGGAGAGCAATTTATTTTCTTTCATTAAGTATCTTCTCTATAGTAACCTATTTGCTCTTCTCTCACATCAAATCCGTCCTGAAAATTGTTGCTAAGTGAAAGTTATATCTTATACAATTAATGGTGCACCCGGGTTGCGAGCACGCATGCACAACAAAATTAATTATTTGAAACTACGTAAATATAATTACTGGCATTAAAAACAGCAAATCAGGTACTAGCTCCTCATCTTGTAAGGCGGTATTCAAATTTCGGGGAAGATATAATAAATAAGTTTATCCCCCATCTCTGATTTTGTACAAAACCCCAGAACAGGCAAATTTCTTTCTAGCTTTCGACGTTCATAAAGATCTAACTATTATGTTGTGTAAAAAGAGGTTTCGCAGTTTGGCGACAGATGTCGCTGACACCAATTTTAAAGCTTAATTTACAATAGTGACACGTGATATTTACATATCAAGAAGTCTGTCGTGAACATGCATCATGTTAAAAAGAAGACTAGTTTTAAACGTGTGGAGGAATAATTGTTTTGAACGCATATCATGAGCGCATTTGAACTCTATACGCTTTATGGCTAGAGTTGTCTCTCAGAACTACGCGTCGATGTTGCGCTGCACATAGTTGTATCCGATATATCTAACACTTTATTCGCTGTAGGAGGGAATGCATTGGATGCAGGAAACACTCCAGGTGTCCAAACATACACATAGTCATATATCATTGATGAAACACTCCAGGTGTCCAAACATACACATAGTCATATATCATTGATGAAACCCTCCAGGTGTCCAAACATACACATAGTCATATATCATTGATGAAACACTCCAGGTGTCCAAACATACACATAGTCATATATCATTGATGAAACACTCCAGGTGTCCAAACATACACATAGTCATATATCATTGATGAAACCCTCCAGGTGTCCAAACATACACATAGTCATATATCATTGATGAAACACTAAAATAGTCCTTTATATATACACTATCTACCAACAAGTAATTCGACACCCCTGCAATCGACGATATCTGCGGCCCTGATACACGTCATGGCCGCCGCCGTTAAATATCGTATGGGAAACAACAACGCATCCAGTCGCATGCAAGATGCCACGCAGTTCGGAGCTCTCTGATTTCCAGAAAGGTGTAATCGTCGGGTATCACAGAAATGGCCGATCCATGCGTGACATATCCAGCGAATTGAAGTACCCAAAATCGACAGTGGCCTACGTGATTGGCAAGTGGAAGATGAGAGGTGACTCTCGGAATGTGCCCCGATCCGGCAGACCCACAAAACTGGGAGTTAGAGACAGACGGGTGCTGGCCACAGAAATTCGGAAGAACCGCACCAAATCGATGGGCCACATCCGCTAGGAGTTTCAACAGGCATCCGGGAGTGTTCTTTCGATGAATACCATCCGTAAGGAAGCCCATCTGCTTGGTTATCATGGACGTGCTGCCGCCCACAAGACTTTGATCACCAAGTCCAATAGCGCTGCTCGGCTAACATGATGCAAAGAACGTCGACAGTGGACCGTTGAACAGTGGAAACAGGTTCTCTGGAGCTACGAATCAACGTTCATCCTCTACCATTCGGATGGCAGGGTCTGAGTTTGGCGTCTGCCTGGAAAACGCCTCCCGCCGAAATATGTTGTGCCAACTGTGAAGTTCGGCGGCGGCGGAATATATGCTATGGGGGTGTTTGTCCTGGTATGGCACGGGACCCTTGGTCGCAATTCCTGGTAGACTCAACGCCGAGACTTACTGCACCATTTTGGATGACCATGCACTTCCTACGTTGTAGCAGTTTTACTGGGTGAACCCATGTTACTTTCAGGATTACAATGCCACTGGTTATGTTGCGAGGTCCACCATGGCCTGGTATGGTGACAATGTGGTTAATCGAATGGACTGACCTGCGCAGAGCCCGGATCTTAACCCTACTGAGCACCTCTGGGACGAGTTGGAGCGTCGAATTAAGGGGTGCCCCACCGTCCGAAATCGGTGAAGGAACTGACTTGTCTTCTTCAAGCCGAGTGGAAGAAAATACCGCTAGCCGTCGTACAACGCCTGGTGGAGAATATGCCCCGGAGGGTCGCAGCTGTAATCACCGCTCGTGGAGGCTCCACCAACTATTGAAGGTGAATAAACTTCGTTTTCCTTTGCTATCACAGGTGTTCAATTACTTGTTGGTAGATAGTGTATATAAACGTGCGAACTTGCCAACATTCGCAAGTTTGGATGTAACTACGTGACAACAATCTGTTGTTCATTATATGGAACGTCGTCAGGTAAAGGAATAACTATTTTTTGCCCCTCCCGCAACATACAATATGTTGGCAAATGTTTTAACTTGCACATATTGATCATTTTTTATTTCACCTGTATATATAATTTTTAGATAACTGTCGTCTTATAAAGGTCCACCTTTAATAACCTTCCTTTTCTCGTGACTCTTAACTATCAGGACCTGTGTACAAATTGACTTAAGCAAGATATTTTCAATAGGAATTTGGCCCCTGTTGCCTCCGGGATGTAAGCTATTGAGATTTGTACATTGCCAACATAACTGAGGAATCGACATACTTTCTATTTAATTACGTGCCAATACGACTGATTTGAACTCTTGAAATCTATCGTAACTACCGCATATTTTAACGATTGTAACCTTCTTATGTAACCTGTTATAAAGGACTATTTTAGCGTTTCATCGATGATGTATGACTATGTGCATATTTGGACACCTGAGGTCTTTTCTGCCTCCAATGTATTCCCTCCTACAGCGAATATAGTGTTAGATATAGCGGATACAACTATGTGCAGCGCGACATCGACGCATAGATCTAATAGACAACTCTAGACATAACGTGTATAGAGTTCAAAAGCGCTCATGATATGAGTTCAAGACAAGTGATATTTACATATTCTAAAATATAAGGTTCCAACACGTTCATTTAAAAGAAATCCTGAGTGATCGGTTCAGTTGTGTTCGTTTAGCAGAGGTTTGAAAATGAGAGATAGTGAGATCAAGTTGCACTATTCAATGCTGTTTTTCTATCGTAAGAGGTACAAGAGGAATGGGCCGCGATGCCTCAACAGCTCCTTGACAACCTCGTCCTCAGCATGGACAGACGTTGTAAATCCTGCAACGCAGTCAGGGGGGATCATATCCCTTATTAAAGACTAGATTTTTCTTGGCTGCCGCCTGTCACATGGACGTTTCTGTCTTCTGCCCAGTTGTGCTCGAAGCTACCTTTTCAGTAAAGTGCCTTTGTATCCTTTGGGTTCCTTGTTTGGACGGTTTTGCTCACTTGTCCCATATTCTTACATCTTGGGGATCTTATGGTATGATTTGAGTCGATGTGGAGCACTTCTGCACGACGTTACATTCGGAAAACCGTCTCGTCCTTATTTTTTGTACGCCATGCATTATTTATGAGATTGGCACAAATATAGATAATGTAAAAACGTACACAAAGATACTGTATGCATAATTAAATTACTTGTGATCAGTGACTTTGTTGTACTAATTATTTATGTGTGTCACTTTACACATTCATTAAACAATTTCTCTTGAAATCTATATTATCTAAAATGAAGTAATGCGAGATTATATTTATATTTATTGACGCAGTTATTTGTAAGTACGTATGGTTATTTATATTTGAGCATGTCACGTGCGCCTTTACGATACGATTGTACTTAAAAAAAAAGACGAGTATGTTCAGGCTCTCATTTTTAAATAGATTTTTTTAACAGTGTACCTATGCTTCAACTGGGACTCGAACCCAAGCCCACCGAGACGAAAAGTGGGCCCAGCCACCGCAGGGGCCGGGCCCACTTATTGCTCGGTCTGCGTGGATGATCACGTCTTACTGCGTGATCCGACAGTTTAATACCATCCTTGCAGCACGAATGTTCTGGTAAGGTATGAGTATGCTTTTCACACACATACACTGTAACAAATAAGTGGTGTGAATTCACGGAAAATTCCTGAAAATAACGTGCACCAACGTGTTTTTCAGAAATTTTCGTTTTTTAAAGTGCCAGTTTATTTTATTTTGCGTATTTTCACAGATTTTCCGTAGTCAGAAATTCCGTTTGTTTCAGAAAAATCCATTTCAGGTTTTTCCGTTTTTAAACTGAAATTCCACAAAACCGACGACCCTGCATTTTTCGTCCCTTTCCCTAGATAATCCTTCCGCTGCAGTCAGGATGGAACCTGAGCCGCATTGGATTGCTTGAACAGGTAACGCACACCTTTAACCACTGAGCCACAGGCCCTCGGAAATTAGAATCACGTACATCGTAAAACAAATTGCGCGACAATGAATTTTTTTTTCTTCGTCATTAAGAGGGATTTAGTCATTTTATTTTGGTGTTGGAGCTTATTTTTCTGAATAGGTTTGCATTTTTTTTTCTGTAGGAGGACTTTTCAGAAATTAAGCATTTTTCATCGTGATTTTTCGAAGCAACAAAAAGCTTTGCAATTTGATTTTTTTAAACTGACAATGACTTTCAGTTATCTTTAAAAAATGTGAAATCTGTTTTTTTTATTGGTATTATTTCACAAAAGGAACCTCCTAAATATAAAATTTACTCTTGATAGCTATAATAACTTCTGACTGAAGTTGTCCAACGAATGATACATAGACATCGTATAATCATCTGTAAAATAAGTGAAGTACCCATTTTTTACGCTTTCCAACCGTATTTTGAAGAAGCGTATATGCTCCAGCTTTGTCCGTCTGTCTGTCTGTCCGCACGATAACTCGCGTAAAAATGATTCGATTTCGATGAAATTTTAGCATGTGGTAGGGGACCATCTGGGGACGAACCCTATTGAAAAATGGGACAAATGGGGTCACGACATAGAAGAGGGATCCATTCCATTGCCATTATACGTCATAACTTGCATAAATACGGTTCGATTTCAATGAAATTTTAGTATGTGGTAGGGGACCACCAGGGGACGAACCCTATTGAAAATGGGTGAAGTGAAGTCAAAGGTCAGGACATAGGAGCGAGATGCATTCCATCACATCTTATTAAAGGAGCAATTCTTGTATATATGTAAATTTCATTTTGAAAACGGCTCTAAGGATTTTGATGAAAGTGGTTAACCTACCGTTTTCTGGTACTAGAAATCGTTTTAGTTTGTTCTCGACTTTGGAAAAATTCGTTTAGTGGGTTAAATAACCACCCGAGTTACCACGTTTTTAGTGTCATGGCGTCGTCCTATTAATCTTTCCCATTCTTAGAAATCTTATGACGTCACACTCTCGTTATCTACTCGCGATTGAGATGTTGACGCGCGGTCACGCCATCTGCCTCATTACGTCACGCGTTGTTTGTGGATCCTATTAAAGTTTTATGACGTCACGCTCTCGCGACCATCTGTCTCATTACGTCACGCGTTGTGTGCGTGTTACGCATTACTTCTATTTTCTTTTAGAACAAAAAGTGAGTTATGCCAGTTGCTTGGAGTAGATGCGTAGTACAATATTAGCAGCAGAACGCTGATTTCGCATGTTTTTTCCTTCAAAATTTAAACTTAATACAGTATTTTTTTTTTGTTACATTTTTGAATAGTCACTTGATGACGAGCGTATCCGCTGTGCTAAAATATGATTAGTTCGTTTTTATTAATTACTATTAACAGAGTGTCACGTGAATGGTAAAACAATATAAAAAATATGGCTGGTCGACCCCCTACGAAACGTGCAGGTTTCAACTTTAATAATAATAAGAAGAAGAATACGGCACTGTTGAAACAAGAACAAGCGGAAGAAGTAAATATGGAACAGCTTGGACATTCAAGAGCCGATGGTTTCCGATCACATTCCAGTCTCCAAACACATGACCTTCCATTGGAAGAAAATCAGCCCACAAAAAGACCATTCCGAGCAGCTAAGGCTAGGAGCATGGAAATAATGTCCGACGTTATTGTAACCTTCAATTAATCTATATCGGAAGAAATCCTCGATCAAATGCGGCGAATAAATAGACAGCGATGAAGAGCCAATGTTACCATGGGGCTCGATGAAGAACTCCATGTTAACATTTATTGTTTGGTGTTTCATGTTCGGAAATAACAAAAACAATTTTTTTAAATTTCTTACTGTAACACAAATAAAAAATTATCATTCATCTTTGTTTTGATGCTTATTCTAAATTAATTTGTTTCATCTATCATTATTAATCTTGATGGTTTAGACTCAGCATTACAATACTCGGAAATAACATATCAAAACATACATTTTTTTGTGCCCTCATCCCCCCTTTACCCGAGCGATGCTCGGTGTTCCTGATATTTGCCCTTATGCGTCATAACTTGCGTAAAAATGGTTCGATTTCGATGAAATTTTATTATGTGGTAGGGGACTATCTGGGGACAAACCCTATTGAAAATGAGTGAAATGGAGTCAAAGGTCAGGACATAGGATCGGGATCTATTCTATTGCCCTTATGCGTTATATAACTTACGTAAAAATGCTTCGATTGAGGCAAAACTTTTCATGTTGTTCCGGAAGTATACTTT
This sequence comes from Macrothele yani, assembly GCA_039090855.1. Lineage (NCBI taxonomy): Eukaryota > Metazoa > Arthropoda > Arachnida > Araneae > Macrothelidae > Macrothele > Macrothele yani. Next base: position 111,690,279 of record CM077013.1, on the reverse strand, counting down.
ACCGGTTTTGTTGAATATCATCGAAATGGGGTCAAAGGTCGGGTCAGAGGAGCGAGATTTATTCTACAGCCATTATCCTCATAACTTGAGTAATAACTTCAGTAATGATTTCTGGTATGTTGGTAGGCGTATCATAATTAATGCATTGCATGATTTTACTAACTTATCTTAGAGTAACGCAATAAATAGCTAGTGCACTAAATAGGGGAGAAGACGAGAAATATCCTGTGCCACAATAAACAAAATTCATGCGATATGCTTTCCACAATATCTGATCTTGCTACGTAACTTCAAAATTCGACAGACGATTGAAATTTGAAAGTTAAACATCAAGTATTCTCACCAGTCGTTTTCTATTACCGGTGATTTATCGTCATACGGATACGGAAAAAGTGAAAACGAAGTTTTTTCGTTAGTATAAGAAAGGAATTGTGGAAATGTTTCTAAAAATTCAGAATTTTCAGTTAACACATCTCTAAAACGGTAATTATATATAAGAAAGAAACTGAGCAAAGGTTTTTGAAAATTCTGAATTTTCCCGTGGTACGAAAAATCCGTGAAATTCACGTTTCTTCCCGTGATTTCACGAAAAAGGTTGTACTATCAGAAATATGCTTCGTTAATTCAATGACGGATAGTAGCGCGTGAGTTTCAGGAAAACTGTTACAGTGTATAAGTCAGTGTTCTTTTTACATGATCATCTAAAAAAATGTCTTTGCCCAGCTTTACTTCCCAACTAACCACGAAAAGTGCGTCAGCGTCGCTAAGACGCGCTAGGCTTCTTCTGCATCACTCTCTGAGATAACTAATTTATGGGCATATGAAGAGCAGATACATGAATGCATAAAAACACACTTATAGGTGCTGCCCTATGACGCGTGGGGGAGATAGAGAACGTCTGTACACCAGGCTCACAGCTGATAAGTGGAAGTATGCAAAGACGGAACACTTTTCTTTTAACGCATAATGGTGAACTGCTCTTGAAAACTGTATGGTTTCTTCCAAAATCTCCTCAACCAAGTTTTATACATCTATTTATTTCTTCAGTGTGGCCTTCGCTTGATATCTGCTGTTCATGGTAAACATAGGCATCTGTAACTTCTAAATTGGCCCCATCCACTTCAAAATGCACGCGTTAAATTATTACTTTTATTGTCGTTTTTGTCTTGTTTTTTTTAATTCAATGTTCATCACAGGAGAATTACCAGAAAAGGAGATACGTAGGATTATGGGATACGGAGGATTACGAGAGCACCAAGATGGAAGTTTTATGCTTTATAAAGACATGAGTGCTGCTAATGCCTCAGCTGAAAGCAAAATCACAAAGGGAAATATAACAATGTGAGAAAAATCTCTAGCCCAAAAGAATATCGATTATTTCCGAAGTTATCTCACGGGTTGCTATTACAAAAGGCAAACTAAAATCGGAAAAGCTTTGAGTTTTGTGTACCACAAGATTTTTAAAAAATTAAAATTTCACAGAAACTATTAAATTTACACATATCCTATTCATCTCCCACTTTCTTCCTTACAGCGTTTAACTAAAAATATAGAAATATAAGCTATGTGTATACAGAAAATTAAAAAGCAATTAATTTCCATAATGCTTTTAACTAGCTCACTAAAGTTGCCTCTGTTAGTTATATATCAACATGATTAGCGGGATCCTTACTGCTACTCAGGGGCGAATTGGCGGTAACAAAAGGGCCCGGGAAAATTTTTGCAAATGGGCCCGTCCAGTTGTAGTTCTGCAGCACTATTGTATCACAACTGAAAATCACTTTTTTTTATTTAAGAAACAAAACAAAAAGTACAGTTGCTCTGGAAACAATGGCAAACATAGTACGAGGGGGAGATTAAAAAGTACACCCGTCATACTAGAATTGAAGTGGATGTTGCGGAAAAATTTTCATCGGGCCATGCCAAGATTTTGTTGTCTTACAGTTATTTCAAAGTAAGTTCTTGATATTATTAGCTTTCACTCTGAATTCCGTGTTGTCATATAATTGATTGTACATCCCATAACGACCATTATCTAGCATTATTCTGCAACTTTATCAAACATGGGTGAGTATTTTCACTACTTTAACTAAAGTAGTGAAAAAAATTTAGCCCTGTTCAGCCCCAACTGCAATGCTATTAACATACGTAGATTGTTGTGCCTCCCTATTTTTCCTGATGCCGGGCCCCTCGAAACATTTCAAGATGAAATGAATGTTGAAGATTACAATCCGATTTTTGGCGTAAATGTGACAAGGATGGTAAGTCAGATAATATCCGAAAACCTGAAAATTTTCATCGTCCTGGAGCGGGACTCGAACCCGCTTCTCCCAGAAAACGACCGGGTATGCTAACCACTACACCACCCAGAACGACCAAGTTTCAAGTTTCCGATAAGAAGTTTGAAACTTGGTCGTTCTGGGTGGTGTAGTGGTTAGCATACCCGGTCGTTTTCTGGGAGACGCGGTTCGAGTCTCGCTCCAGGACGATGAAAATTTTCAAGTTTTCGGATATTATCTGACTTACCATCCTTGTCACATTTACGCCCAAAATCGGATTGTAATCTTCAAAACTTGTATTATATGGCGTAATCCCGTATTTCTTTCATGAAATGAATGGTCAAAGAAACTGTACAAACAGATAGAGATCCCTTCCCCACTTCGCAGTTGGGAAAGGCATCGGTTAATTGCACGGGGAGGAAGGAGTGAAAGTTTGGAAGAGGAGATTTTTTTTTAATGCCTAAACAGATTAATCGTAGTTTTCGGGCTCGTTCGGGCGCGGGCTCCATCTTGTAATATAACATTCGGGCTCGGGCGGGCTAGGGCTGACATACTTCCGGCTCGGGCGGGCTAGGGCTGACATACTTCGGGCTCGGACGGACTCGAGCTCTTAAAATTCAGCCCGAACTCAGCTCTTAAAATTGAGCCTGAACTCAGCTCTTAAAATTGAGGCCGAACTCAGCTCTTATGAGCACAGCACTAATGCCTCCTACAACCAACTACTCCCACCCCTTCCTTGGGGAATATATATAACATCTTGTACACGCCCCCACCCACCCGCAACATACGGTACATACATTCTCGTTCCTCAGCTACTAAGTGAACCCAGAAGTTCCCAAACACACATGGCCCATCTATTGTAGTAGGGATTCTAGCAGTTGCCTGGTGAGGGGATTTTTTTCCCTAATTCAAAATAGAAATATTTTTTTCCCCGCTTGTTATAATTACATTATGTGTATTTCGTGCATAAAAAAAGCGTTGTGGTTCAGTTGTGTGTTTAAAACAACTGAACTGAAAACATTTTTAAGAAAGTAAGAAAGAAAGAGACAAAATATATGGAAGGGGCCCACCGGAAAATGTCCCGGTAGACCAATCCGCCCCTGCTGCTACTTGCAACTCTTAAGGTGGCATTTGTAGTTTCATTTGTGAATGTTTCAGTAGTATTAGGTAAAACCTTCCCGTAAACCAAGTTTAATTTACTGTAACATCCCGCTAAATACCGAATACTTTATAAATTCCCAGCCGATTTTAAACACTGATTCTTCCAACACATTCGGCAGCTCAGGCAGTAAAATGCAAAATATACCCATCACCAATGCTACCCACTGAAGCGGCATCAACCCTCCATTCGTATTTTAATGTCATAAGATACTTATTCACTAATAATCCCCTAATAACCGCTTGGCTGGCCAGATTCATTTATAAAAATAAAAGCATCGGCTTAGAATGAAATACCATCCCCCGAATGATTGGTGTGTGCTCGGGGAAGGCTAAATTTAAAATAAATCCGGAGTCAGTTATCTAGCACACTTATCGTTGAGAAGGCGCTCCATCGGACGTCAAAGGTATTTAACCCACCATCTATCGAGGAAGAGGGAGACGGCACATTGATCGGCGAAAGAGCATCTCACGCCTGGACTTTGTTGGCGCTCCAATTAACTAAATAACCACTGAAGTATACCTCGCCAGCGGGAAGCCCCTCCCCATTTTCTAATTTCTTTTCTTCTGTGGAATGAACCTGGCGTCGTGATCTATGACTTCTTTTCTTAAGTTGCAAATTTCGGCGCGCGGGGAGTTCGCGCACCTTTCGTCACTGCGCTTCTCTACTTCGCAGTTTCATCCATCAGGTTGTCAGGGCAAAGCCCCGTGTCTTTAAAGTCGTTGATCCCTTGGAAATTGAGACTTCTTATCATGCGCTATAAGATTCCCTTCTACTTACAACGGTCCTTTACATCCTAGGAGCACGTTCGCCGGCATTTCGCCACGTCCGCCCTTGTCTTAAACACTGGTGCTAATGGCAAACTGATTTGTTATCTGATACCAATTTACCTGCAGTTTAAAGAAGCGTCTCTGCCTCTGATGAACTGGTGGTGTTAGTCTTAGGCCAACAGATTAAATCGTGTGGAGAGAAGAACGTGTTACAAAACTGGTGTCATCATTCAGTGAAGCAGTTCCTTTGTTGCTGTTGTGTGCTTACAAATGGAAAATTTTGAGTTTTTAAGTAATGACATCAGAAACGGTAAACAGTTTTAAAAAGTAAGAAATGCTCAGACGATGATTTAGCCTTGAGGACAACACGATTTTCAATTACTTCATTCTTTTCCTGAGAAAAGTTACTCCAGTGGGATTCTGTCTGCTAACCACAAATCTCAGACAACCTGACGACCACTTCTATTTTATGTTGGAGGGGGGGTAGGATTGAAACTTCTGAATCTCAGTCAGGGAAGGATTGGCCCACTGAGACATTTCCTGGTCATCCACTCGAGAAATGGCTCATATATTCCCTTTGCTTTAACTTTTTGGAACGAAAGAATTTGTTACTTATGAACAGGAGCGTAGCAAGTTTTTCTTATCTGGGATGGCGAGGCTTGAAAAATTACGCCCCTTAGAGTTCAAAACTACGCCCCTTCGTGATCCACTCAAATAATACGGTTTTTTTTTACTTTCTCACACAACGCCGTTATAGGAAAATATTATTAATCGTTCAAAAATCGCGCTTCCGATTTTTGACAGGATTTTAAAACAAATATAAAAATTAGGTAAATTCCCAAGAACCACAGGTTGTAAATTCCAAGTAATGCGTAAATGTTATGTGAACGCCGACAACACAACACTCCATAGAAATGCAGAAAGAAAAACAAACCAGCGCAGAACGAATGAGTATCAGATAGTGAACGTAACAATAGGAAGAAGCTTTAGGGGTAGGGCTTGGAAAAATTCCGTTCAAGGTTAAACGCTCAGAGATCTTTCTGCTACACAGCACAGATGATTAATTAGTTCTTCATCCAAACAACATATTCGGAAAGGTCATGGAGGTTAGACATATCAGCATATTGTTTTCTATGTCTCCATTCACTGTTCTGGAAAATTTCCTTCATGGATATGATATGTTCACACCGCATAGTGTATGTTACTCTGTACCTTGGTTAACTGTGTGGGAATACTTTTTCAGGTACAATTATTATTTAACGTAATTATAAATACACCGCACTGGAAACACTCAAGAGACGCATATAGCGTATTAAATCCGTTTCTTTTTGTGGCGTAGTAAGTACAAAGATTCGCCAAGCTTTCATACTCGACTGGGAGTCTTTCTCAAGGCAATGGTAGACATAAAAATGCAGGGAATTGGAACACGTAAGGAACAAAGATGATTTTTGAAAATAACATGGGTGACATCACGAGCATATCACACTAATTTCTATCACGCAATTAATTATTTTGACGTTTATTATAAACCGATCGCAGTACCAAACTTTGCCCCTCCTGATTCGCACTACCCAAAAGAGTACAAACTTTCTGCGTTTAAAGTATGGTGCATATAACGTATGCAAACCCGACTACCTAAATAATAAGGAAATTGATAATATTTATAGCAAAGGTCTAAAGGCTGGATTTGAGAAAGATGACATAGACAGAATACATACATAGAACTGTAAGAAATCGTATAATGTCAGCAATAACGAAATCACCTAGTAAGACTATGCGATACGCAGGATCCATTGCATATATTCCAGGTTTTACATATTGGTTAGAATGTATTACATAAATACAACATATTGATAGCAATGAAGTCCCTGACCCCGTTATAACATATAATGTCAGGTTGCAAGGAGAGACAGTGTGAGAAAGAAAAGGCAGGTGTGTACGCTATACCGTTTGTATATCCTGACAACACGGAAAAGATATATATTGGAATGACAAAGCGATCCTTGGACACTAGATGTAAAGAGCACGTGCACAGTGTCAACTAGAACATGCAAAATACAGCCCTTGCCAGAGAAGTCATGCATTCATTGGCCGCTCCTCTATGAAATTGTATTAAAAGAATTGCTCCATACATGAACTTTAAAGAGACTGCCATCAGGGAAACAGTCGAAATCCTATCTAGCAAACTAGCGTGCAATGTTATAGTTTCTACTGAACTACCAAGAGCTTGGCATGTGTTATTAAAAGACGGAAACACATCGCTACACACCGTATAACTGCGTGATAAAAATTCGTGTAATGTGCTCGTGATGTCACCCATGTTATTTTCAAAAATAATCTACGTCTTCCAATTCCTTGCATTTTTATGTGTACCAGTGCCTTGAAAAAGCCTCCCTGTGGAGTGTGAAAGCTTGACGAATCTTTGTACTTGCTACGCCACAAAAATAAACGGATTTAATTAGCTATATGTGTATCTTGAGTGTACCATTATTATTTTATTGCATCCCCCAGAGCATGAATTTACGCCCCTGGAATGACCATTCTGGGAGGGCAACCATCCCCCCCCTGTCCTCCCGGTAGCTACGGCCCTGCTTATGAATCATAACTTCATTTGAACTTTGTCTGTCTGAAATGAGATTTCCTTTAAAAAAACTATACCTTGGAGTTTGTTTACAGCAAAACCTAAATTTACCGGTGGCGGAAGTAAAATCCACTCTTCGACTCCGGAGCCGAATGCTTTCACAGTTATGCTAAACCAACGGAGTTTACCGTTGAGACTTAGCCGTCTTGATATGTACGTCATCTCTGAGGTATATGCACTCACATATGTCCCTCTCTTGAGAAAGGGCTAGGACGGAATCGTAAGTCTTTGGGTCAGCCGGCAAACCACGCTTGAAGGTCACTACAGAAGAGGGAATTCTCATTAATTGTAGATGATGCGTGGAAAGAACATCACCCATTTTTCGAAGAACTCAACGGCCAGGAGATTCATTTTACGACCGGACGCCAATATAGCGTAAAAGTCATTTGCTGGTGGCGATAATCGAGTCCGCATCCTTCTGCTCCGGAGCCCAATACTTTTCTAATTAAGTAACACGGACAAGTTTGTCCCTGCAACTTTGCCTCATTGACATGTGCGTCACTTCTGAGGTAAGTACGTTTCATGCTGTGGAATGACATAGCAAATTTGCCTGTAGTATGATTCAAGAAAGGAAACTTAACAACTGGACAATTTTTATAGCTTGTTGGTATTCGTGTTTTTAATTTGTTTCAGAGTTTAACGACCATGGGCGTAGCGTGACCACAACTGGGGGGAAGGGGGCACAAAAAACCTTTTTTTTCTTGGGGGTGGGGTTTTCGAAAATGATCCTGTTCAGTTACCATTAGTACCGTAATTTAGGTTTTTTACATGCCTAATATATCCAAAACTACGAGGTGTGCAAGGCTTCCGTTGATTCATCCTAATGAGGATGAAAAACATATGTGCCTTTCAAAGCACCTCATGCAGTTATCTGATGATGAAAACCATCATCAGATGACTACATGCTATTGTGCATGGAATGACTGCTGGAAAGCAGGCAGAACAATGCTCGTTATTGCGTAGCGTTGTTCTCCTAGCTGTATGTCACACTTTATAGCATTTAAAAGACGAACGACTAATTATTATTTTTTCGACTTTTTCAATTTGGGTGGGCACGTGACGTCTGGGTCCAAAATTTTTAAACCGTTTCCAACTCTGTCTGGAACTATTGATCCGAGGTCGGCGCACTTACCCAGAACCACTCGGCCACCAGGACGACTTAAAAATTTTGGAAAAATGATTAAGTCTTATCAAAGATTTAGCATTAATTTGTCATTGGTGGCATCGTCAAATACGTAACCTAAAATTAATCACCTGCGCTTTAGGTTATATTCTAGGCGGATTATCAAAATTCTACTGGTCAGTGATCTGTAATTTGAAGGGTTCGATTCGGATTCCTCTGTTCAAGAAATTCAGAGTACTTTGAACGGAGTTTGGAACACATTCGGTTTCCATTGCTCAGAGATTTCCTGCCAAGACTTCATGATAAAAAATCAAGGCCATAGATGGCAGCACTGTCTGCATATATTTTAATGCAGTAAAAGACTTGCTTCACTCGAAATTGGACCACTCTATTTATTGTTATTGCACCACCTGTAAAATGATCTAGCAACGTATAATCAGTATAAGCAGCGCATTTAAAGTATTATAGACCGGAGTGTGTAAATTGCGAACTAAAATCGGACCACTCTCAACCCCCATATGTAAATTGCGAACTAAGAGCCAAGATCCCCATGTGTAAATTGCGAACCAACTTTTCTAGACCCGATGTGTAAATTGCGAACCAACTTTTCTAGACCCGATGTGTAAATTGCGAGCCAACTTTTCTAGACACGATGTGTAAATTGCGAACCAACTTTTCTACGCCCATTCTGACGATATCAAAAAATAAACCAGTATGAAAAAATAATGATTAAAACAATTTAAAACAATTTAAAGTGTTTAAAAACAACAATTTAAAGAAAATTGTTGTTTTCACGAAAACAAGAAAACTAGTTTGTCGTCCTTGCGCAGGGGCCATGGTAATTTTCTCTGTGATGTTCCATATTTAGTATGTGTATACATTTGTACGTAATTCATTTTATTCACGAAAACAACAAAACTAGTTTGTCGTCCTTGCGTAGGGGCCATGTTAATTTTCTCTGTGATGTTCCATATTTAGTATGTGTATACATTTGTACGTAATTCATTTTATTCACGAAAACAACAAAACTATTGTAGGTTGTCATCCTTGCGCAGGGGCCATGTTAATTTTATCTGTGATGTTCCATATTTAGTATATGTACATTTGTACTTAATTCATTGTATTCACAAAAACAACAAAACTAGTTTGTTGGTTTGTCGTCCTTGCGCAGGGGCCATGTTAATTTTATCTGTGATGTTCCATATTTAGTATACGTACATTTGTACTTAATTCATTGTATTCACGAAAATATCTTTATTTTGCAGTAAGTGTAGGCGTCTACGGTTAACAAATCTTTTCCTTTTTTCAGAGATTCAGAGCGTCACTTTCATCGTAAAACTTGTCGAACAACAAAAGATATATCTAAAGCAAAGCAATCAAAATATATTCCAAGTTATAAAATGAAGCTATTTCAATCGTTGTACAAATTTTCATCCTCGGGAACGCATTAATTGTCCAGAAAAAAGATGGCGCGTCCTGTACTTTGATGACGTCAGTAGACAAACGAATGTTGGATTGCATAATTATGGTTATGGAAAATATTAAGTATTCCAAGGTATAAAATGAAGCTATTTTAATCGATGTTCAAATTTTCATCCTTGGGAACGCAGTAATTGTGAAGAAAATGTGTACAGAAAGTTTTCCATTGGAAGTATAGGAAGCAAAATTACTTGACGTCCACCTTAAACAACTGAGATAGCTTTACCAACAAAACATATGCATAACAAATTCTCTACGTCACAATGGCAGCTGGTCACGGGACCAGAACTTTCATCTGTGGTTATCGTGAAAACAGACAAGCCGTTCGTTTCTTTCCTATGCGTCTTTAAAAAATGCTTAAAAAACAGAAAATGACTTTTTCTTAATTTTTTTTTGTAAAAAAGTGATGATAGTTGTAAGTTTATGCTGTAAAAATTGCAATGCGTTATGATTTATAGTTTGCCATATATACGGGTTTTTTTTAATGGATCCCATCACGAAATAGAGAATTTTGTGAAATTTAGAAATTTCATTTCTCGTAAAATAAATTGAAATTCAAAAAAAAAAAAAAAAAAAAAAAGCGACGAGGTGCAAAAATTCGGTCATGACACTACATGCCTACAAAGTTTCGTGGTTCTGTTGCTGTTAGTGTGTCCGGAACGCGACCTTTTTGCTTACCTTAACTTTGAAATACAATAGCTCTTGAAGTATCGCCAGAATGGAAAAACGGTTTATTTCAGCGTGTTTTCCAACCAATTCTCTACAAACGATGTAAATTTGATATTTTTGTGTTCAATACGTTTTGCGCTGCGAGCTAGGAAAGCAAGAGTGTCGCGAAATTTCTAAAACAGCTGGCAGCAACAGCGGTGGCGGCAGTTACTTTTTTTAGAATAGAGAGACTTTTAAGTCAAATTATTCTCTCACGATCTTCGCTGATAGTTTCTTCTGTCGTAAAAGAAAAACTGCTTTGAGAATGGAATCGTATTTTGTCAATGTCCTTTAGTGAGAATTGATCTCTATTGTAATTTTCTTAAGCCCTTAACACCAACTCTTAGCATCTTCATTTGTAGTGGAACGACCAGAACAAATAGAAAGAAACAATGCATGCTTTAAAAAAAAGCTGTTTCGTAATTTATGGTTTCGTCCACTTCAGCTTGGAGTAACGTGACGAATCACGTTATTGGCGTCCCAGCCTAATGGACTCAGCAAGGACCCCCTTCTCAGTGACCCAAGAAGCTAAAATCTTCGATTGTCACATTTTGTAGAAAATGTTAACTTCTCCAAAGAACCATTGATTGTCTAGATCAGTAGTCCTCAAAATACGGCCCACGGGAAGTCGTGGTCCGGCCCGAGGCAACGCATCTTGCTTGTGGGAACTTGCATTTTTAACAGACATTACGGACCATCTCAATCAACTCAATTTAAATTTTCAAGGGAAAGATAAACTTGCAGATAAGTTGTTTTTTACTCTGAAGTCTTTCCAATCAAAGTTGGAACTGCTCCAGCGACAGTTAGCAGAGCAAAAAAAAATTTTTAAACGTTCCATCTTATGAATATATGTGGGACAACGGGTCTGATAAGTTTTGTTTTGATGTTAGCACTGTGTCACAAATAATAATTTGTTGAAAGCTGAGTTCGAAAGATGCTTTGGTGAATTTTACAAGCATCAAAATCTATTCCAGCTATTACGGGAGCCATTTAATTTTACGGTTGGTGACGCCGAGGAGAATTTACAGTTGGAACTGTTAGATTTGCAATCTAATTGTAATTTCAATTCATTGTTTAAGAGTCAAAGTTTGATAATCTTATATTCTCTTTTGCCTAGAAATAGTTTCACACATCTGAAATGTTTTGCCAGGAAAATGCTTTCAGTGTTTGGTAGCCCATATGTAATGTGAACAAGCTTCCTCCAAAATTAAATACATGAACTTAAAGCTTCGTTCACAACTGATCAACAACAACTTGTCAGACTTCTTAAAAATTGCGTTATGAAAGCAGTACCGTTCTTTCGAATAATTTTTTATCCAGTTTTAGATATCATAAAGTGAATTTGTTTATGTCATATGATGTCAAGTTACTAAATACTGAACTTAAGTCATTAATAAGTTTAGTTTTGTATTTATTTTAGATGCATATAAAATATCTTTAAATATTTATTTGAAAACTTTCATGATGAATTACAGACTATATAACATTAGTTAGACCTTGACAAAAATTAATTCATTGAAAACTTACAATATCTGCGTTGATTTATCTTCGGTTTACCAATATATTTTCTTTTTCAATCCGGTCCCCCGAATTATAGCCAATTTAATATTCGACCCTTCTCTCCAACAGTTTGGTGAACACTGGTCTAGATTGATAGATTCCTGAAGAAGGAAGTAGTTTTGTGAGAAAATATGTAAAACAGGGAAGGTAGTGGAATACACACGATTGAAAATCGAGATTTTTAGAAACTATTGATTGCTTTCTGTTTAGTACTTCAATGCTATCTAATATTTCAACAGAACTGTAATAGACCCCAGAATAGCCTGAATCGTCAGTTGAGGACTCTCAGTAGAATTATAAACAATAATATTTTAGCGCTAAAGCAGGCAGTGAGTTTTTAATTTAATTATTTTCTTTAATTTTTTTTTTACTAGAGTGTAATATTGGAAATAGCAAAATCACATAAAAATGCTTCTTCCACCTAATACGAAGGAAATTTCAATATTTATTTACATAATTGCTTTTGCTAAAATCAGCACATTTAAAGTTAACATCAAGACGAAAAATTAAATTGATTGAAATAACAGCGATCCTTCAAAGTCAACAAAAAGTTGTGCTTTGTAGCTTTGTTATTTTTGTAGCTTTGTTATTGTAACTAGCTTTCAAAACGATTTCTCTATTGTAAAATAAAACTGTAAGATCAGATAATTACATAGATATTCCTGCCTGAAAGTTAGTACGCATACAAATTTCCCATAAACATCAGCTGACTCTCCATAATCTGTAAATATTTCTTTTAAGTCAATTTACTTCTTGGAAATTTTACCACACCAAGTGTTAATGGATTTTCACATTTTTTTTTAGTTTTAAGGATGTTTTTATTTTCTAGGGAAAAAAGACAGGTTCATCTTTGCGTGCTTATCCTTAGAACTAACACGCCACGTGGCTATACACATAAACGAAACTATCGGGGTTGCCTGGGCACTTCCTAATGTTGCAGTAAATTCATTAATAAATAAATTCCTATCACTCTTCATTTTTATGGACTAGTTTTTCGGTTATCCGGCCCTTCATCACTGCAGTGAGGTCCTCTTTTTTATTTATAATGCCCCTCCACCGCTCGGTTGACAACGATATACGTGAAAAAAAAGTATGATATATTTCAATTCTATCTGTGAAGAGAAAAGTTTCTTGCTATACTAACGACACTATAGGTATCCGGTATTTTCCATAATCAGAACATGAAGACATGAAAATTAGTTCAATATTACTCATTGTTGGACACGATGGTTAGAGAAATCGATTGAAGATTCGTCCAAGAAAAGCTAGAAGTAGTAACTACAATGGATAGCCTTTTAGGTTTAAAAATTACGAAGGAGCAGAAGATTTTTTCAGAAACATTCGCAGTTCCTGTAGTCAAATTAGAAGCAGAAATCCGTTTGCTACTAAACGACTATTCCATTCCATTTCCTTCGTCAAGGGCGTTACTAAAAGAATGACTCAACAGGTTAAGAGTATGTGATCTACATACGAACGATTTTTAATTCATCCACAAAGATGGCTCAGTATTTTATTGCTGTTCCTGTCATGAGCTGAATGTGTGAAACAGCATTCTCGAAGTTAACACATGTGAAGTCGTCCAAGTTACACTTAACAGTGTCGCAAGATCATCCCCAAAACTTGATGTTACTGCGTGGAGAACAGGATCTCGCAGCATCGATCTGTATCAATGCTACTGTTGATGATTCTAAAGCAATGATACCATTTAAACGACGATTTCTTTTTTAAAATAAAACTTCTAATGGCTCTCGCTCCTTTTTCGTCACCGTGCGTTACATCTTAGGATCAAGCGAGAGCCACCACACTTCATTTTTCTTGGGTTTTTCCTTTTTGGGACACCGCTAGCTCCTCTTATTTTAAGGATGTCTGCGAAATTAACCAATTAATTCAAATTGAGATCAGTCTCTAATAATACGCCAAGTCCCTTTTTTAACTTAAAGAAATTTAATAGTTGCCCCAAGAACAATGATTTCGGCTTCCGTGCCTTTCATTTCATCGTCGAAAAGAAAAACTGAAGCTGATTCTTTCTCTGCGGTCTCGTTAGGTCATAACGAAACGGACTCCCTTCCAGTCTTTAGGGTGTGATAGCCACTCCCTCAGTACTCCTATGCTGAGCGCCTATAAAATACCCGCCAGATATTTCTAGCTGGTCAACGTAAAGCGTCTGTTCTGAACAGGGACTACGCCGCTAATGCGGCCCAAGCAACCAGAGCCTCCTCTTTTCACCAAAACAACGTTTCTATATCTCATTGGAGCATATGGCGGTCTAATCTATCTACTTAGAGATTTTTTTTTCAGATTTATGTGGAGGATTTTAGGAAGGGGTGTCTGAACCAAGGTCTTAAATAATCCTTAGAAGCTGGAAGCTAGAATATTTGGGCTAGAGTGCCTGGCAGGAAAGTCACATGGAAGAGAAGAAGAAAGGGAAGGAAGATGGCCTTACTTTTAACCCGGGGTAGGGGGAAGTACCTGGGGTACGACAGCTTAACGTGCCCATCGGACGCACGGCGGTTCGAGGGTTCGTACGTACCTGGGATAGATCGTTATACTTTTCCGTTACAGTCCCAAACGTTAATCATTAGGCCATCCCCTGCACTTCTATCCACTTAGGGTGTCTTTCGATCCCCAATTCCTTCACCTTTTCTTACGCACTCTCCACGGTGTCTTTGGATCCAAGAAATAATCAGTACTCTCTCCAACCAGAGACGCGAAAACGACAAACATGCGCCCACACATTAACATAGCACAATTGGAAATGCACATTAGCATACAATCATCTCATTAGGAGCCACATTATCATTCTACCGTGATACAGAGACCATTTACATCGGGTGCTTTACATTGTTAACATGCTTAAAAGAGTTTTTGATCCGTTGTTAATTGTCGCCAGTTCTGTTTGGAACATTTCTGGTCCTCATGCACAAAATGGTGTAAACAAAGATCCTATCTGTTCAGAAGGGGAAAATTAAAATATATTTAAACACGAACGGGGTCTGAGAATCCAACACAACTTATACACATTTCTTTTGAAATTAATTTATCTTTTTATTGTATTCCGATTCATTTCATAGAGTTTGTTAAATACACACAAACAAAGCTATCAAGGTTTTAAACTTATTGTTTATTTAAATTAAGGTAATTTGTTTTGTTAATGGTCGCTTCCGCTAAACGTTTGCCTACTGTTAAACCCTTTTCAAATTCCAACAGATCGTTAGGCTTTCTCATGTGTTACTGCTGCAGAAATAATCAGTACATCCTTTATAAACGACAAGGCAAAACATGATCAGCCCATGTGACTGCTACATTTTAATACCAAGTCGTTCGGAAAATAGTGGCCTATTTGAAGTGTAAAATTGAAAGAGATATATATACCTTATAGCACACAACCTTGTTTTATTCGAAATAGGCACCTTCAGCAGCTACATACCTCTGCCAGCCAGTGACAAGTGCTTCAATGCCAGTCTGGAACTTCTGCCAGAGAGTGACAATGCTTCAATGCCAGTCCGGATCCTGTGCCAGAGAGTGAGAAGTGCTTCAATGCCAGTCCGGAACCTGTGCCAGCGAGTGAGAAGTGCTTCAATGCCAGTCCGGAACCTGTGCGAGCGAGTGAAAAGTGCTTCAATGCTAGTCCGGAACCTGTGCCAGACAGTGACAAGTGCTTCAATGCCAGTCCGGAACCAAGTGACAAGTGCTTCAATGCCAGTCCGGAAGAAATCTGGCTCCCTAGATGCAAAAAAAATCACGGAATGCATATCGGCCTCCTCTCGGTTTCTGAAGGTCCTGTCCTGGAGGTAATTTGTAACACGAGGAAATCGGTAGTTGCCAAATTAAGAAAGTAGGCTGGATGTGGGAGGGTTTCGAACCTCAGCTCGTGTAGTTTCTCTTTTCGTTATTTGTAACACGTGTGGTCTCGCGTTATCATGGACGTGGATAGTACCCTTCATTTTTACCAAACATGGCTGTTTGAAACACAACTTCTCGTGCATTCGGTCAATTTCTTCACAGTATGTGACTGAGGTAATGCTTTCACCAGCACTCAAGAACCTGAAGTGTATGACACCGTGAACAGTCCACCACACTGTCAACAAAACTGTCTTTGGGGTCAGCCTTGGTTTAGGATGCTGTTTTGGTGGTGCAGCCACTATCCTGATCGCTTACGGTTATCGTATAGCACCCACTTTTCACCACAGGTTAAAAATGCGATCAAGTAGGGGCTCCTTTTTGTTGCGAAGCAGAAGGTTACTGCACATCTCAAACCGTTGTTGTTTCTGACTCTCCGTCAGTTCGTGTGAGACCCACGTATCGAGCTTCCTGACCTTTCCAATTTGGGGGTGATGTTCGGAAATGGTTGACACCGACACGTTGTACTGTTTGGCGAGTTCTCTGACTGTAACGCGAGGATTTGCCTTCGTATTTCCGTTCAGAGCATCGCTATCGATGACCCAATTTCGTCCTCAGCCTTCATCATCTTTTTGGCTCGTGTTACCAGAAGGAATTTTTTCAAACCACGGACGAACATCACCTTCAGATGTAGTCTCCTCTCCCTATGCCTCGACCCCATTACGGTAAGTTTGCGCTGCATTATGACCCAATTTGAACTGGTAAAGCAGAATAACCCGCAACTCACTCCTTCCTAACATGTTGTACAGATCACTGTCACACGAGTAGGAACGACTGCAGCTCAACCGATTATTGCGTGAATGTGACGTCTGAATCGCCCCTCAACTCGTACGAATGGTGGTGAGAATGGGTTGGTCTGCAAGAATTGTGAGCGAGTTTAGTGTGGCACCTCAGAAAGTCGGCCATTTTTTTCCGAGTGACCTGATATATTGGCTTTAACTAGCTGTGATTATCTTATAAAATTTGATAATTTTTTGGCCAACATGTTTGTATTTATCATATGTTTGTGCGCTCTTTGACTAAACATGTCCTTTCTCCCAGGGTTTTTAATAAACCAAACACTGTTGTGAGAGGAGTAAGCCGATTATACTTATCAATTGGTACTGAAAGTTCTAGATAATTAACTGATAATAACATATTCATCTGGAATTTTTGCAGGCTTTGAGATTACAGACTGATCGGTAAAATGAGCAGATAAAACAATACATGAATATATGACAGTGTTTACCTCGAAGTGTCCATCGAGGAGACTACCCGCTTGTCCAATATAAAGCGTTGATGCTGAATCAAATGTTAGACTCTTCGGAATCCGTCGAACCACTGTTGTGGAGAATTCTTCGCAGTTATAAAACATGGAGACATTGTCACCAGCAATCTTGAGCGATAACCTATTTCATAAGAGAAGAAACGCAACAAGACTTCCTTGAGTGATGCTACTTCATAAACATAAAAACATTATGAGGTTCTTTTACTTATACGCATTCACACTAACAGATGCAAGGATGTAAGAATTTCTCCTTAATTTCAACGCAGACTTTAGCCAGCCTGTTATTTAGGAAGGAGATATTGAACTCGTTTCCGTGATCTGTTTCTGTCGCTAATTGAACCAGTGTTTCTTTCAGGATTTTTGGACCGGAGGGGGGGGGGAATAGAACCTTAGAGGGGGCAAATTTTCCATTTTATATATATATATATATATAAATAAAATTTTTAACTACTATATTTATATACACTATCTACCAACAAGTAATTGGACACCCCTGCAACCGACGATATCTGCCGTCCTGATACACGTCACGGCCGCCGCCGTGAAATATCGTGTGGGAAACAACAACGCAACCAGTCGCATGCAAGATGCCATGCAGTTCGGAGTTCTCTGATTTCGAGAAAGGTCTAATCGTCAGGTATCACAGAAATGGCCGATCCATACGTGACATACCCAGCGAGTTGAAGTACCCAAAATCGACAGTGGCCTACGTGATTGGCAAGTGGAAGATGAGAGGTGACTCTCGGAATGTGCCCCGATCCGGCAGACCCACAAAACTGGGAGTTAGAGACCGACGGGTTCTAGCCAGAGAAATTCGGAAGAACCGCACCAAATCGATGGGTCACATCCGCGAGGAGTTTCAACAGGCATCAGGGAGTGTTCTTTCGATGAATACCATCCGTAAGGAAGCCCATCTGCTCGGTTATCATAGACGTGCTGCCGCCCACAAGCCTTTGATCACCAAGTCCAATAGCGCTGCTCGGCTAACGTGGTGCAAAGAACGTCGACAGTGGACCGTTGAACAGTGGAAACAGGTTCTCTGGAGCGACGAAACAAGGTTCACCCTCTACCGTTCGGATGGCAGGGTCTGGGTTTGGCGTCTGCCTGGAGAACATCTCTTGCCGGAATGTATTGTGCCAACTGTGAAGTTCGGCGGCGGTGGAATTATGCTATGGGGGTGTTTCTCCTGGTATGGCACGGGACCCTTGGTCGCAATTCCTGGTAGACTCAACGCCGAGACCTACTGCACCATTTTGGATGACCATGCGCTTTCTACGTTGTGGAAGTTTTACGGGGTGGACCCATGTTACTTTCAGGATGACAGTGCCACCTGTCATGTTGCGAGGTCCACCATGGCTTGGTATGGTGACAATGGGGTTAATCGAATAGACTGGCCTGCGCAGAGCCCGGACCTTAACCTTATCGAGCACCTCTGGGACGAGTTGGAGCGTGGACTTAAGGGGTGCCCCCATTGTCCGAAATCGGTGAAGGAACTGACCTGTCTTCTCCAAGCCGAGTGGAAGAAAATACTGCTAGCCGACGTATAACGCCTGGTTGAGAGTATGTCCCGGAGGGTCGCAGCTGTAATCGCCGCTCGTGGAGGCTCCACCAACTATAGAAGGTGAATAAACTTCGTTTTCTTTTGCTATCACAGGTGGCCAATTACTTGCTGGTAGATAGTGTATATAGAAGTAATTATTATATGTATATCTAATACAGGGGAGCGTTTAGCGGGGGCCTGGGGCCTTGCCCCCTCCACCCCAAGGGTTTCATTTTTTTTTTTTTTTTTGGTTAAAATACGACTTACATCAGAAAAAAATGCCTTAATTTAATTTAAATGTATCAACTTACATTAGAAATATATGTTTTAATTTTTCTTCTATTTTTCATGAACTTTCATTTTGTTCTGGTGGTCTCTCCCGCCCCCTCCCCAAGAAAAATTTCATATACACCCTTGATATAGTAATTACTTCTTCATACATTTCAAGAATAACAAACTTTTTTTCAGCTAAACGAGGGGAGGTTCGGGGTGAGAATCGGCAGGCTGGATATTTTTATCTACTAAAATGCATTTAATACACTCTTGGTCCTGAATCACGATTCCCAGACAATTAGGTGTGATTAGTCTACTTATTATATTTTCAAGAATAACAAGCGTCGTAATATACTTTTTAGCAAAATAAGCTATAATACTTGAACAGATATTAAAAACAATATAATTGGAGAAATATTTGTAGCATAAAAAAGAAACGAAAATTTCTTTTATATCATAGCCTGAATTTATTAATTTATTATGATTTGTTTGGCTCGGTAACCTAAAATCTCTCCGGGGGGGGGATGGTCGTTTCTGGGGGCTTCCCCCAGAATGTATGCCTGAAAGAAAGACTGAATTGAATTAGCATGGTATAAAGAAAAAAAAAGAAGATAAAATTGTTGAAATGAATTGAACCACGGAAATTCAGGACATCCGTCTATCCGTGCATGCATGGGCTCTCTAGGATTTGTTAAAATCAGTCTCTAGGATTTGTTAAAATCAGTCTCTAGGATTTGTTAAAATCAGTCTCTAGGATTTGTACTGTGTCGTTGGTGAGGGCTTTACTGGAAGAGTCATGCAAAATTCTTACAGCCTTTTAAAATAAATATTTCAACGGCGACCATGTTGTCGGAACACTCCCTTGATGGTTCTGTAAGATTCGAGGCATTCTGACTCCAAATTCTACTGCTGCATGTATTATTGCTGATCGATTACAGTTGGGTGTTTGTTGCCACTAGTTGCGAGATACTCCTATTCTAAAATATGGCACTACGTCGAAGAACGAGTTTCCTAAAATGAGCATCACTTTCATGGAGCGACGAAGCCTCACATTACTGTACATTTATCTACAGTTCAATTCGACGAAAATGCAGCAACAGAGGACCGTGATACTGGGAACGCTCATGATGACGCCAATTCTTTCGCCGATCGTCCGATCTTAGTCACCTTTATCTAATACCTCCCGAAATTACGGATGACATCTTGATTCTGGCTCTATCTGATTGTGGAAGACTCGTTGGGAACATTTAAACCCTCTGTCGCACCGAAGGAAATTAATTTCAGTATATTCGTGGTCTGCACCGAAAAGCGAAAATACACTACTCGACTTACACTGCTGGCCACCCAAAATGCAACACCAAGAAAGAAGCATCCCATTGGCCTGAAATTCGCGGCATGCGTCGCCCGCGAGAGGACATGCAAACGATTAGCATTGCAGCGCATATGCAAATCATGTGCGCCCGGCACGCCACCGAGAAGCACTATAAGAAGGGTGCACAGAAGGCGGGGTGTAAGTAGTGGAAGTGTACTGTGCTGCCGGACCTGTGCGTGGAAAGCTTCCTGATGCCTCGTCACAGAATACGGCAGTCATTCCAGCTCGTTTCGGAGTTTCACAGAGGACGAATAGTGGCTTATCGCGAAAGCGGTTTATCGTACCGAGACATCGGCACCCGTGTGGGAGGACATCCAGCCACAGTGAGGCGAGTATGGATTCCGTGGGTGCAGGAGGGACGGACAGACCGACGTGAGCGATTGCCGCAGCCGCGGAACACCACCGAACGGCAGGACCGGCATGTTGTGCGGCCGGCATTGACGGCTCGCACCGCCACATCACGAACGTTAGCGCAGGAATTAGGGTGCATTGCGCACCAACCTGTGTCAGCACGTACCGTTCGACGTCGCCTGAAGGAGCGGGGACTTGTCGCACGGCGCCTATTGCTCCGATTACCATTCACGTTACACCACCGGCGAGTATGGCGTCAGTGGACCGTTGAACGCCGCACCTGGACTACGGAATGGAACGGCATTGTCTTCTCCGACGAATTCCGCTTCTGCCTGCAACACCACGATGGTCGTATCAGCGTGTGGCGGCACCGCAGCGAGAGAATGTGTGACGCCTGCATTATGGATCGCCATACCGGTCCGTCGCCAGGCGTTATGGTTTGGGGCGCAATTGGATAGGACACCCGCACCCCTCTGGTACGCATCGCCGGTACACTCAACAGCCACCGCTACATCTCCGACGTTTTGGAGCCTGTAGTCCTCCCTTACCTGCAGGACCTGCCAGCGGCCACGTTTCAACAGGACAATGCGCGCCCGCACGTCGCACGCATCGTGCAACAATGCTTCACGGCCCACCTCGTGTCACTGCTGCCTTGGCTCGCCTGTTCTCCCGTCTCCCGATATATCGCCCATCGAACATGTCGGGTCGTTGATGGGCAACCGAGTGGCCGGGCAAGCACCACCCGTGGCTACGCCTGATGAACTGTGGCAACGTGTGGAAGCAGCCTGGACCGACATACCCCAAGCCCACATCCATAGCCTCTTTCGTTCGATTCCGCGGCGTGTAGCGGCCGTTATTGCCAGCCATGGGGCCACACGAACTATTGATGTCTGCGTGTTCCGCAAGTCGCACGGGCCTGTAAGCTCAATCGTTTCATCTTTGTATCTGTTGTTATGTGTCCAGTAAATCTGGCTTTGCTATCTTGTGTCCTTCTTGGTGTTGCATTTTGGGTGGACAGCGTGTATATTTACCCACACAGAAGGAGTGTATATAGAGGGATGAAATTAAGCATCCAAATAGGAATACATAAGGGTTTACCTTGATGTTATTTTCTGCCACGTGCAGTGTTTATCAGATGAGATAATGCTGCACAATAGGTACGCCTCAGTGAGTGTATGCCTCATTAAGTACAGACAGCAACACGGCGTTGTAATGAGTCACACAGTCGACGGATATCGTCCTGAGGAATGGAACACCATGCACAGTTGATTTGCTCCCATAATTCATCGTGATTGTGCACAGGCCGATTCAGTTGCAGACGACGTACAATGTGGTCCCACAGGTTTTTCATTGGGGATAAATCGGGCGAGCTTGCTGGCCATGGAAATGTTTGAACATGTTGCAAACATTGTATGAAGACCCAATCTGTGTGTACACGGGCGTTATCTTACTTGAAAATGGGGTACAGTAGGCCGTTCAGGAACGGTATCAAAATGGGCCGCAGAACTTCGCTCATGTATCGTGCAGCTGTCAATGTGCCCGTGATGCGGACAAGAGGTGACCTGCTGTCATGAGCAGTAGCATCCCATACCATGATACCTGTCTGAAGAGTCGTGTATAAAATCATAGTTGCCAACCATTATCAATCCACTGCTGGATTAAAGCCTCCCTAAGTTTCTTCCATAAATGTATGTCTTGATCCAGTCCTCTCACCTCTATGTCACTCCGCAATGCTTTCGAATTTCATATATTTATATTGCAAAGGTTCGAATAATTAAGAATACAACGCCTACAAAAATTGGAAAGGGAGTGAGAACACATTATACCATATCTCCTGAACTCACAATGCCACACTGCAAAATGCCTTTTTTTTTTAAAGTTCTACGGTTTAGTTAACTCAATGGACTATAAGCAGTCGTCAGTATCTAATTTAGCGTCACCAGTTCCAGGGAAGGGAGAGAGCCAGTGCCACAAACACAACATCTCTGCCTCGCCAGGATTCGTACCTCTACCCACTTGGACGAACAGTCGTAAGCCAGCGCTTAGATCACTGCGCCACCAAGGCGGCAAAATGTCTTCGAGTCACTGAATTGGGAAAAACAAAAGGAGAAAGATTAATGACGATTATTTAACTCGCCTTTGTTTTGTTGATGCTAGTCATTTTTATAACTACCCCTCAGAGCTTCAGAGTATGATCCAAGAACTTGCTGACAAGAGTAAAATAATGTGGGATTAGAAATGAACTTTCATAAAACAAAATTGATGTCCAATGCTTTCAAAAGAAATTAAAATTTAGCGACTGATGGGGAAAATCTGAAGGTAACCAATTCCTACATTTACCTTGGGCAACAGATATCAAGCAAGCAAGAGCCGCATTGATGAAGAAATTAATCTCCGTATAAAACTTGGTTGGAAATATTTAGAAGAAGCAGGGCAATTTTCAAGAGCAATATACCATTACGTCTTAAAAGAAAAGTATTTTATTAATGCATCCTTCCAGTTCTTACGTACGGGGCAGAGACGCATGGACCTTAACTACAATGAAAGACATACAAAGGGAGCAGACATCGGAAAGAAACATGGAGAAATGCATGCTAGGTGTAACCATTAAAGACAAAAAGAGAAACTCGTGGATCAGAAAAAATGACAAATGTGGAAGACAGGAAAAGGATTTACCCACTTTTGTTGCTGAAGAAGATGCTGATATAGTCATAGTAAGAGTAGGGATCAAAAAACTAAACAGTTACTCTAAAATTGTTGTCGTGGGTTCAGACACAGAGCTACTAGAATTGTTAGTTTCTTGAAAAATAAGTCTATTTATGTCTGTAAACAAAAAGGTCGTAAAAGCCCTTCAAAAGTTTTTCTATCATTACTCTTACTATGTCTATCCTCTTCAGCAACAAACATAAGTAAACCATTTAACCATTTTTTTTTTTTTGCGCGCGCAACTGAAACTACTAACCTTTTCTTGTTTCTAGAAGAAAATCTTCAAAAGGTGGTAAAGCCCTTCAAAGAATCGAAAGTTTGATCGAGCAGTACAACGAAATTAGCAAACTTCTGCTGTTTGTTCACGCAATGATTGGACGCGACACGGAATCATGCTATTATGGATCAATCGAAATAATGAAATCATCATCTGAGGCTGAAGTCCAAAATAGGATTTTACTCAAGAAGGAATTGCTCGAGAAGAATTGTTTGAAAGTGGAGAAAAATTTATCCTTGCATTGCACGGGATAGGCAATTACTCGAATTTGAAAGCAGCTTATTACTTCCGATTCACGACCTTATAACAACAAAGTCTGCTTTAAGATCAAAGTTTGACCTGGAAAAACTTTCCCCAACATCAAAAGCATCTCAATATCTTTTGAATGTTTACTTAAAAGTCTAACGGTGGCTAGGAAATAAACTACTCCTACCATCAAATACACTGGCGGAAAGTGAAAAAAGAACACCAAGAAGGAGACGTCTGATACCAACGAAATTTATACAGCATAATAACAGAATACAGAGGATAGCGTGATCAAAACATTCTGGCAAAATACAGCTGTTTTTGCTGGTAAACTGAAGAATAACATTTCCATGTAACATGGTTAGTACGAGGTTGAACCGCCATGAACTGCGTCACACTGTGCAATTCTGGCATGGAGTCTGTCGTACAGATGTTGGATGTAAGTTCGGGGTATTGAGTTCCAAGCATCCTCAACCTGGACGCGTAAATCGAGGGATGGTCGTGGCTGGCCGCGGAGACCGGATAAGTCGTTGTCCCATAAAATCTCACACGTGCTCAATGGGGAACACATCCGGAGAACGTGCAGGCCATAGAAGTTGTCTCACACCCTGAAGTGCATGTTGCGTTGCACGTGCCGTGTGTGGGCATGCGTTATCTTGCTGGAAAACACCACGATGGATCGACCTTACAAATGGCACAACAACGGTCTGAATGATGTTGTTGATGTAGGAGGTGCTGTTTAACGTACCCGGTACAAACACTAGCTGTGTACGGGAGTGATAGCTGATCGCTCCCCACACCAGGAGACCAGGTGTAGGCCCTGTGTGTCGCTGGCGGATGCAAGAAGGGTGGAGACGCTTCCCTGTGTGTCTGCGAACACGCATACGGCCATCGGAGGCTCCCAAGCAGAATCTACTTTCATCGCTGAACACGACAGATCGCCATTGCGTTCTCCAGTGCAGACGTTGGCGACACCACTGCAGCCGTTCCTGATGGTGGGCTGGAGTCAGAGGTGCACATGCTAGAGGCACACGTGTACGTAGTCCTGCATCCAGCAGACGGTTGCGGATTGTTCGCACAGTCACCTCAGGTGCAACGGCAGCTCGGATTTGCGTCGCAGTGGATGTTCTGCTTGAAAACGCCCTGTTCTTATGCGTCGATCGGTCCGCTCATCAGTCCGTCTGTGACTTACGGTTC
Organism: Macrothele yani; assembly: GCA_039090855.1. Lineage (NCBI taxonomy): Eukaryota > Metazoa > Arthropoda > Arachnida > Araneae > Macrothelidae > Macrothele > Macrothele yani. The sequence goes on along the minus strand of CM077013.1, from coordinate 111,665,431 downwards.
CAAGTCTTGTCGTGTGGGAATGTTCCTCGGACCATCTACGCCACCATCGTACCACCACCGATACTTCCCGTCCAATTCGCTCCGCAAAACGACGATACGACCACCCGGCCTCGCGGAGTCCGACTGGATGACCTCGCTCGAAGTCCGATAACTGCTGAAATCGTACACGTCTTCCATGTCCAGGTACTGCAGCTTCTTCATTGTCTTCGCACGTGACCGTACGCCGACGACTGATTACATTCACTTTGCCGTACTCCTTAAATACCACCGACGATAATTTGCATATTATGCCGTGCTGTGGCGTAAGCGCTCACCGGTTGGTCCCGAAATTAGCATCACACCTACGTAAACTCGACTCCATTAACATATGTAAATTTCATGATCGTCCGCCAATTCCTTCTTGGTGTTCTTTTTTCACTTTCCATCAGTGTATATCTCAAAGATAGTGGGAAACAGAAGTAAGCAATGAGGCCTATTCCTAACTCAATACCTTTCACCTAGTACACCTCATAGCTGTAAATAAGCATATGCAAATTATTGTGGATGCCGAAAATTTGAATTAAATTGCACTGCAATGTTCTATCGTGCAACAACTCACCTTCTTTTAATAAAAAAGTGACATTCCTTTTGACGAGTAACTGTGTATGAAGTGGAAATTGTAACTGTAAATATTCATTATGCTTGGTCAAAGGTCAAGAGAATTACCTGCTGCCGTAGTGGTACCCACTGCGCGACACGCCAGTAGTAGTACCATTCACGTGGAGTCATGGATACAAACATGTTATTATTTTAAAGGTTTTGAATCAAGCTACAACTTTCAAACTAAACATATTCCAGCATTAACATTTTCAAACAACCTAGAACGTTAAAACTTTTAACATCAAAATAAAAATACCGTATTTTTTACATTTTTATTAAAATTAAAACAACATTATTGGCACTATGGCAAAATTGATGAGAAACAATTTTGTAGTCCATAATTTGAGGATTATATTAGAATTAAAACTAAAATGAATGCATCCTTACGACCATGGGTTATGGAGATATAAGAACTTTTGTGAAAGTCTGTGAATTCAAAGTTTGGGAGGGGACACAGGGGAGGAAGCACCGGGGGAAGGGGAGTTTGGAGAAAATACAACACTTGTAGTGGTTTAACAACTGGCCAAACTTCAGCTTTACCCTAATTATTACGAACATCTGACTTTTTTTTTTCTGGGCCACAGGTGAAACTATGGATCGTAAAGGTGATTGATGTTACTCAGTGGGAAAAGGGGGGGGGCACTGTTTATTATTTATTTTTATTTTATTTTTGGCCCAGAACATGGTCATTCCTTGCAAGAGTTTGTTGGACTGTTTGAGTCAACAGTCAGTAGTGTCCATTTCCAGTAGAAGTTGGAAGCTGGCACTGCAGGCGGAACAACTGTGTAAGAAACTCTATGATGACAAATCGGTATCGAAGGCATGCGGGACGGTTACCAATTGCTGCACCTTTCCATGCTCATCAAGAACTACTTCCACAGAACAATGCTGGACCCAGTGAATTAGCCTCAGAACGAACGCTAGGTAGAGAACTGAATGGCTTGGGCCTTTTCAGTCGTGTTTCCTGGCAACGTCAGAAGTTAACAACTGTCCAGAAGAAAAATCATCTTGCTTGGGGACCGTCACTGGACCATTGAATAGTGCTACAAATAATATGGTTCGACCAATAAAGATTCTGCTTGTATTCTAATGATGGTCACTCCAGTGTCATGCGGAAGATTGGAGAAGCATTTAACTCAGAATGTGTCCAAAGAGCTGAGCCGAAAGGAGATAGAAGTGTCATATTTTGAGGTTGTGTTTCAAGTACTGGAGTTGTATCATTTGTTGAGGCGTCCAATCGCATGAAATCTAGGGATTATTTGCCAAATTAATGCGTTATTGCCATTTGTTTAGTTTTGGGAACAAGAACGACACATAGTGTGGATCCGGTGTTTCTAGATAACACTAGGGTACATCGAGCCAGAATTTTTCCAGACTGGTTTGAAGAACTTGAGTCACACATCTAAATTGCCCTGCGAATTCTCCCGATTGAAATGTGATTCTCAAAAATCTGGGTAGTGAAGAAAAGAAAGAAACCCTGGGAACAAGAAAGGGGGTGAATAATAAAACATAACATCCTGCAAATTTAGTGGAACTAAGCAATCTTTTGAGCATGGAGTGAAATAAAATTGTTATCCATGGGATACTGTGTCTTATTGGTGCCATGCCAAACAAAATTAAAGCTGTAATTAAACTAGGTGGTGGTAGATAACACCATATTGAGGAATAAAGTTTACATTTCGTGATTCTTTGTCCGGTGTGTTTATTTCCCTCACTAAGTGCAGTAAACTTTAAAAAAATTGTGGTATGGGGAAAAATATTGGTACCCCAGCTGCAGACCTTTTTTGGCAAAGGTAAAACATTGTGTGATGAATGAAGCATACAAAAACATGATGCGATTATGCAACACGTTAACGTATTCAGTTTGATTGATGCAAAGCTACACTACGCTTTTGTGTATTTCATGAAACACATAAGGATGAGCCTTATCCCAATAGATGGTGCAGCTGGTGTAGCAGAACTTTTCGGTAAAATCTACTGCAATTGATTTTTGGACAGGGTAGAACACGTTCCCGAAGTTGACTAGCCTTTTTGAAACATGATGATTCTGAATAAGGTAAGGTATTTCATAAAGCTTAACTGCTTAAATTGAGGGTTTGATAGTTGTATATTATGTCAGGTGTGTGCGTTTCTTTTGAAGAATTAGTGGGAGACATACGCACATTTTGAAATCATAACAAAAGAGGGACAGAGAAAAAGAAGTGATGTCATTAAAACGTGATTACCTGGTCCAAAATCCCACGAAGTCCGGCACAATAAATGTCACTATAGGCTGAGAAGAGATATGCATATTTACATCGGTATAATATAATGTGATGTTGAGCAAAGTGTCTGTAAAGCCTGTGATTTTCAGTCCCAGCTGCACGATAGTCTCCGTAGGATTGACAACTTGAAAATAGAGAAAGAAAAAAGTTTTCATTACGAGCATAGGTGGCATTGTAGTCTCATAAACAAAACAATCTTATCGAAAGTATAAGTCTTCACAGGTGATAGCTGTATTTCTGATAATTTAACTCATAAAGCAAAGTCACCCAAGGGGGGAACGATTTTCCCCATTAATTAAAAATGTAAATATTACGTTACAAGCTATCATTTTACTTTTTTTTTTTTTTTTTTTTGGTATATTTAAGTTTCTAGCATATCTGAATGCAATGTTCGTTCGCAAACATGCAAATCTGTGAAATTGCATTTACAACAGCCTGAATATATCGTATTTTTGCTTGTACTTACCTGAACGTCTTAACGGTTCGTGCGCACACAGGTAATGCAGCATTGTAGCCCAACTCAATGAATGCCTACGTTATACACTGAAGTATCACTGAATTTGTGATACTTGCTTAGCAACGCGTTGATACTTGCCTAGTAACGCTCTTGTCCTAATGACGGCGGCCACACGACGAGGCATAAACTCCACGAACTTACGAAAATATTCGGCAGGTATTGCCTGTCTTGCCTCCTCCAAAGCTGTCCATAATTCTCTTGGGTTCGTAGCCGATGGTACACGTGTGCCCTAACAGCCTGTTCTAATGGTGTCCCAAATTTGAGATTTCTGTAGAGGATTTTAGCAAGGGATGTCTGGTCACAGGTCTTAAACAACCTTTAAAAGTAAGAAACCAAGATATTTGGGCTGGAGTACCAGACAAGAAAGTCATACGGAAGCGAGGTAGATATGGGAAGTACGACGGCTTAGCGTGCCCATCCGACACAAGGCGGATATTTAGTGGTTGGAACGTTCATACTTGCCTGAGATCGATCCTAAGACTTTTCCGTAACAGTCACGAACGTTAGCTACTAGGCCATCCGCGGCCCAGTGGTCTATCCCAATGTGGCATCCCCAAAATAGTGGTCAATCCCAAGATGGTATCCAAAAGAGAGTGGTCAATCCCAAGATGGTATCCCAAAGATAGTTGTCAATCCCAAGATGGTATCCCAAAGATAGTGGTCTAACCCAAGATAGTATCCCAAAGATAGTGGTCAATCTCAAGATGGTATCCCAAAGATAAAAGTCAATCCCAAGATGGTATCCCAAAGATGTTTGATGGGGTTTTATTTCGAGCTTCTAGGTGGCCACTGAAGAGTTTCTTTGAGAAATACGCCATTGACACTACGATGCATACAGGACATGAATGGGTATAAATGCTCGGTTAGCATATCCACATATTTTGGAGGCATTTAGTCTACTGTACAGGTATCAACGGTCCCATTACATTCCAACCATAGACATCCAAGACCATCACTGAGACACCACCAGCCTGTGCAGTTCCAACTTGACATGAAGGTTTTACTGCTTCATGAGGTTAACGCCAGATTCGCACTCTCCGATCGGTTCAATGCAGTTTAAATATGACTTCATCACTCCAGGATGTCAGCTTCCAGTTCTCTGTGGTCCAATGCCAGTGTTCCTAGCTGCTCTTCTTCCTCTCCCCTTCCTTTCGAGGAGCTTTCATCCCTCTCACCACCAAACTTCTCTATCGCTTCCTCCGAACTCCTACTTCCATCAGCCCATCCTATTGCCTCTGTTCCCTCTGCTTCTCTTCCTGCTGTCTGGTCCGTGTAGTCCCACCTCCGTACGTGTCATTTCCGTACACCTATGTGATGATCCGTAAGCAGTGAGATATGCGTGAAGGAAGACAGAGGATCAGGGGGCGTACAGAGAGCCCCCGCAACCCTCCTCCCCACTGAAAGATGGTTCACAGTTATAAGAGCCTCTAACTTCAGGAAAAAGATTTTGCAAAATACTTTGCGGAAACTAATTAAAAAAATAGCCTGGAATTTTTGACGGCGAATTTGAACGAAATGTTAAAAAGAAGAGCAATTTTTTTTTCGCGGTTTAGAAATTATACATCTGCGACGAACGCTGAAGATTGTAAAAGACATCATTAATGGACAGTCTTAGTTTGTCCTTCTGTTTTTATTGCTGTTCCCGCTTACCCTACCATGAACGCCTATTGGTTGACGGAAACAATGAATGGCGATCTCTGTAGTGTAGGAGGAATTTGACAGGGGATCAGCATTTATTTTCTCCCCTAGCATTCCCCACATCTTATACCAAGCACAGTGAAACTGTTCGGAAATGACACTAACCGATCTGCTATGTGCGGAAATGGGACGAAAATTCCTTTTGTACGGAAATGGCACGTACGGAAGTGGGAGAAAAACGTCTGGTCTGTCTCTGCTTCTCCTCTCTCCGCCCCTCTTTAACTTAACACTCACTGGCTTTCTCTTCACGGTCGTCTCCCTGTTCCTTCCACTCTCTTTCGCATGACATTTTCCCCTCTCCGTTCTTCACGTTTTGCTCCACCCAGGCTGATATCGCCCACGTCTACTTCCACTGCTCCATTCTACTCCCATTACTCCATACAGTTTTCTCCATTACCCGCCATATCTGCGCTGCGGATCTACCGTCTGCTGCCTACTTCGACCTTCTTCGCTCAATCTCTCCGCCAGTGCTCCTACCGACTGCATGTTCATACATATTCGTCCTCTCCAAGCACATCATTTATGCCTATCATTAACATCTTCGGACTCTCACTTACTCTGTTTCCCCTCTCCAGGCCAGCGAAAGTCTTCGGCTTCATTTCCGGGTTCGTATCACTGCCCGGCTGCGTCTGGACTGTGCCTCTGCCCGGGCTCACTCGAATCTCACGTCGTTTTCCGCGACTTGGTCTCCTAACTCACCGTGGCTTTGCATCTCTGGTAATACTCCTCACTTGACTGTGTGATTCCGGCATCACTCTTCTGCCACGTCTGTGCTTCCTGCTTTGGACTTTCTTGCTTGCCTCGCCGTGTGTGCTACATGAACTTTCTCTCTTCATGTTTGTTAGCAGCCTTTCTACTGCTCGCTATTTTATCTTCATTTGTAACTACCTACATCTTCCGTGTACATAACGTCGTCACCTCGCCGTATATATCCTGTTTTTCTTCCCTAATTAAGGATTACGTATATTTTTCCGGGACGACATGTTTCCTCGTCTCCTTTGCAGTCTTTTTGTTCAATAAAGGCCTTTTTAAACCTCCCCAATGTCAATGTGCTTTTGTCAAGGCAAGGCGTTGAGCCCAATGTCGTTCCGTTTACATTGGGACTGTTGCGAGACAGCGACCTCCCGAAACCCACACGTTTAAGAATACGTTACAATGCCCTTCTGGCGACTTCAACTGTTCAAATCGGTGGTGATTTGTGATATTGCGTTGCGCCTATCAGTTCGAACAATGCAGCCCTCGGCGTTCACCACGAGCCGTCAAGGCTGATACACCTCTGCAATTCATGCGAACAGAAGTGTGAGTTGCCGCCAAGGCTACCACACACACTGTATTCATATGACTTATTTGTCACTTTTTCTAAGTCTGTGGGTGAAAGTGGAAGAGCCGCCCCGGTGGCGCAGTGCATTCGTCAGAGAAAGGGTCAGGGTTCGAATCCCGGTGAAGCATGGATGTCGCATTTGCCTTACTGCCCTGGCTCTCTCCCTACCCTGGAACCAGTGGCCCTAAATTAGGGACGGCAGACTGCTTGTACCTCATTGAGTTTCTCACAGTGGCCGTCAAACCTTCAATCAAACAAACAAACAAAAGTGGAAGATGTACACTGATTTAGCTTTGCATTAGGAACAACCCCTGTTTTACATATTCGCAGCGATAGCGAAGTACCACGTGACATCAACGCCACGTGCGGCTACTAAAAACTGTGCACAACTATCCTCTGTACGTTATCAGTAAATGTTTGCCTGTAATGGGGAAACGTAGCGACTTAAGCCAATTTGACCGCGGTCACAGAGAGTTGGGGAATGGAGGTTAAATACCATTATTTCAGAAACACTTGTTCGCGGCTCCTGTAACTGTATTAAGGGTATGCAAGGACTAGATTAGCCATGCACATTTCACAGACATCCAGCACAGGGGCTCAGTTTTGGTCAAACACAGGCAGTTCATCCTTTAGGTGAGCGTCGAGTGTCACAACTGATAGCTCAGCAACGACGTGCAATAATCATCCAGCCAACTCACCAGTACGTATTTCCGCATGCACTATGCACCGTACCTTCTTCATCTTGAGTTCGACAGCCGGAAACCAAAGAGGGTACCATTGATGGCGCCCTGTCATGGACTAAGCAACGTCGGCAATAAACGCTCGACAGATGGAAGGTCGTCTGGAGTGATGAGTCCTGTTTCCTGCTACACCATGCTGATGGCCGGGTTCGCACATAGCGTAAACGGCATGAAGCCCTATCCCCTGGTTGCACAGATGAAAGAAGGTCGTCTGGAGTGTTGAGTCCCGTTTCCTGTTGTACCATGCTGATGGCCTGGTTCGTACATGGCGTAAACAGCATGAAGCCCTATCCCCTGGTTGCACAGATGGAAGAAGGTCGTCTGGAGTGATGAGTCCTGTTTCCTGCTGCACCATGCTGATGACCGGGTTCGCATATGGCGTAAACAGCATGAAGCCCTCTCCCCTGGTTGCACAGATGGAAGAAGGTCGTCTGGAGTGATGAGTCCCGTTTCCTTCTGCACCATGCTGATGACCGGGTTCGCACATGGCGTAAACACCATGGAGCCCTATCCCCTGGTTTCACAGATGGGGTTCAACAGGCCGGTGGAGGTAGTATTCTGGTCTAGGAAGCTTTTCTCGTGGCAAGCCCTAGATCTATTCGTTACCATCCCACAAACACAGAATGGTGGACGCTACAGGGACCTGTTAGCCAACCATCTTCATCCACATCTGCAGGAGATTTACCCGAACCGCAGTGCCATCTTTCGGCAGGACAACGTACCGTGTCATCGGGCTCATATAACTATTGAGTGGTTGGAAGAATACGATAATGAATTCGCTATATTGTTTTGACCCTCAAGCTTCCGTGACTGTAACACAATTGACTTTTTGTGGGATATGCTAGAATGGAGTATGAGAACTACTGGCCTTCCTTCAGAAAATGAGCATGAACTGACGCAGCTGCAACAGCGAGCATGGGACCAGCTGTGCATGGAGGATGTTCGACACCTTGTAGAACTGTTCTTAGGCGTCTATGAGCCGTGATTACCCCAGAAAAGTGGGCCAACACGTTATTAGGTAGGCGTTCCTAATGCAAGAGTGTATACATTTTGTTTTGTATCGAAGATTCTCATGACCACTGTAAGTACTGTATTTCGCGCCATGTACAATCTCCCGTCCCTGATTTCGAGCCACCGGTTCCCAGTCTCTCCCATACCTTTTTGAGACTATTCAGAATCCAGCGCGTTTGGCTACCGGAGCGTCCTTTTGTGTTTCCCATAAGTAGTCATAGAATGCTTTCAGGGAAATACTTGTATTTTTGTTGGAGACGGTGACGAAAGAGTTTAATAGAAGTTCCCTTCTCAAACCATAAAACACTTACACTGTGCCTACATGGCTGTTTAATTTTTGTGCCTTGATATCCCTACTAGCAATGCATTATTAGCCTAAGAAGCCACTTCATCTTTTCTTCTTGTGAGGACTATTGTCTTGACAAAGGTATTTCCATTCTCTTTGCACCCTTTGTGTTTGTGAAACGTCCCACTAGTTGATCCGATACTTTATTCTCATCCTTTCAATGAGAACATTTGGTTAATGTATATTATTGTACACAGTACAATAAATATATTCTGTGTACAATAATATACTGTGTACAGCATATTATTGTACACAGAATAACTGTACAATAAATATATTCTGTGTACAATAATATACCTTAAACAAATGTATGCTTGAATATTATTGTACACAGTACTCTCTTTTCATGATCATGTAAAAATAAAATCGTCACCCTGTTTTTCCTTCCAGCTCTCCACAAAAAGAGCCTTAGCGCCTTTAAGGAACCTCTACACCACTGGTTGTGCCACGCTTCGTATCACCAGTCAATTGCAGTCAAGATATCCGAACAAAAAGTAATCAGAAGTGTTGCGCAGCGTTTAATTATCAAATTCCCCTGAAAGAAATGAGACATTTCTTTCGATATGTTTCCCGAATTTTGATCCCGGTATGGGGAAGATTGTTAGTCAAAGGCAGGGGTGTATAGTTGGGTAAAATCATTTACAGAAAGATAAGACAGTATTAAAAGTGAACCTCTCGCTCGGAGACCAAGAACTTCTGTCACTCACGATAGTGTTGTCAAGTGTGAGAAACTTATATTACAAAATCTTCGGAAAACCTTTCGTGAACTCTCCCAAGAGACTAAAATTAGGAATTTCGAGGAAGTTGTGCACAACAACAAGCTGAAATCCAATTTAGCGAACGCAAGATTTGTTCCACGACCTTTGAGGCCTTTAATAGCAGACACTCAACTTTTGCAGCTATGCAAAATGGAGTCATTGTATCCACTACTTCACTCCCGAGTCAAAGAAACGAGTACGCAGTGGAAACACACAAGTTCTCCAACTCCAGAAAAGTATTTTTTCACCAGGAAAGCTTGTGGCTACCGTTTTCCAAGATTCAAAGGTAATCCCCTACTTGGGCTTTCTCACCGATCAAAATAACTATTTTCCTTCAATGAGCAATATTTTTCAACTCTGTTGGCTGAAAAAGTTAAACCCTACATTCGCTCAAAACGAAAGACAACTTAAGATTCAGTTTGCTTCCTCCAAGACAATACTCGTCCTGACACTACCGCTTTGCCGATTGAGGCTCTACGGAAACTCAAGCCTCATTCACCCTATTTTTTTTATTGGTGGTTTAATGACCACCGTGAGCAACTCAATGGGCTATAATCAGTCGCCTGTCCGTAAGTTTGGGTCACTTGTTCCAGGGAAGGGAGAGAGCCAGTGCCGTAAGATAAACAACATCCATGCCTCACCGGGATTCGAAGCCGGACCCATCTCGGACGAATGATCAGAAGCCATCGCTTAGACCACTGCGCCACCGGGAGGCCCCTATATCTTCGACTTGGCTCCATGAAATTTCTATTTGATTGGACCGCTAAAGGAAATTTTAGTGGAGAAAAGATTCCGAGTAATTGTATCTGTACAAAGTTAGATTGACAAACAACCAAAAACCATCTTTGAAGCTGCAGTTAAAATAGCTTCCAGAACATTATAACATTTCCACTGAAGGTAACAGGGACAAAGTTAAAAAATGGAATGCATGATTTTTCTATTTTATTGTGACTAAATAAATATTCGTATTTTATAATAGAATTCCCGTTTATATTTAAAATTGTAGTGACTATGCCCAACATTCATGCTGTTGGAGGAATAATACATTTGACCCAAAACTTGTTCTCTAAAAATACATCGCATAGTTATGAAAGATATTGCTCGGAAACGCAATCATGTGAGCAATTGCTGCATATCTTATATCAGCGTAGAATAGAATCGCTTCATAGAAGAACTTCGTGGAACAATCACGTGGACGTAAAAGAAAGAATATTATGCGGTTAGTGATTAAAAGACTGACTTGCATAGATAGCTCTAACTGAACAGAAGAAGAAAATTCCGATATTTTAGATACCGATACGAACTGAAAGAACTAAGGAAAGGCTGTTACAAGGCATTGTGAATGGCATTTCGAATTTAAGATCTTTACAGATTATTTTGGTTCACTGTTAGACGAAGGCCTTCTTTGTTTCCTCCCAGTTGTCTCTGTCTTAAGTTCTTGATCGTCATTCTTCTTCGGAAGCCCTACAGCTTTATCTGAGTTCTTCGCGTGCGTGTCTGTGTGTCAATGCAGGGTTTCGTACAGTCATTTCTCTTTCGAACTAAGTGACCTGCCCGTTTCCTACCTGAACCCTATCGAGAATCTCTGGGATGAACTGAATTGTTGGGTATGTAAAAGAATAGAGGCCGAACGGCAGAACATATGAGCGGACATTTACTAAATATGTGGTTGAGAGCATCTCAGGAAGACTCGAGGTTGTCACAGTGGCCAGAAGTTTCAGCATACAGTTTTACATTTTGTGTAAATAATGATAATTTGTAGACATGCAGGTGTGTCCAGATATTAATGGTGGGGCAGTGTATCTCTTGCTTCCAAAGTTACACATCAGTCATGCTTACGTGGGACCCTATCAATACTAAGACGGGATGGGATTTTTTTTTTTTTTTTTTTTGGAGGTTTAACGACCACCGTGAGCAACTCAATGGGCTATAAGCAGTCGCCCGTCCCTAATTTAGGGTCACTGGTTCCAGGGAAGGGAGAGAGCCAGTGCCGTAAGACAAACACAACATCCATGCCAGACCGGGATTCGAACCCGGATCCCTTACGGACGAATGATCAAAGGCCAGCGCCTTAGACCACTGCGCCACCGGGGCGGCCGGGATGGGATGAGATTGAGCTTCATGACATTCATTTGCTACGGTTCGGGTTCTGCCTTTTCTTTTTTAAAACTGCAATTTTGCATACGATACTTTTATTACACTTTGCATTTAGTAAAAGGAATTCTTCCACAATTGATTCAGGAGGAGACTGTAGAAGGCTATTTATTCTGGGCTTCGGGAACAATCACCTTTGGTCACGTATTAGTACGTCTGTACGGAGAAAAAGCTTCAAAAAAATGTGCATACTAAATATCACACACACACCTTCGACCAACCCCGCTTCCCCTCATACACACGTGCCAGCTCCTTGCAAATTTTACTGAGCAACGCAAGTAGATGGCAGCAGAGATGGAAACGAGTCATGGGTCGACAATTTCCAGCGGATCAAACGGGCCGGGTCAAGGTGTTCCTGACCCGATTTCAACCCGGTTTTATTTTAGTTTTATCTTTGAAAAGCAAAAAAAAAAAAAAAAAAAAAAAAAAAAAAAAAGATTTATTTCAAAGAAAAATGCCCAATATGGAATTTTGTGCTCGATACTGGTGTCGGCCGACTGAAAAATGATTTGTCATGCAATATGAAGGGCAATGATGAAAACAACATCCACATTTTGGAAACTTACAACTTATTAGAAGCTGGTGAAAATTGGTGTTGCTGTGAAACATATTCTGAAGCTCGATATGTTATCAAGAAAACAGTTCAAACTGGAATTAAACTTACAACAAGTTGCTTAATTCTAAAAAATTGACTGTGTCACCATCAAAATTTGGTGGAACAGCTTTAAAGCTAGAGGGGCCTTCTGACTCTCGCAGATGTGTTTGAAAACATGTGTGAAAAAGTTAGGTTATGTTTTGCAAATGAAGGAAGACAGTTTCAATACTTTCTCTAAGTGAGAAAATTATACATGTATGTCCCTATAATGCATTTGTTTGATTTCCATATAACCGAAGATACCCACTACTGCGGAGAAACTTTTTGAACGCCCTGTATATGTATTATAGTTCAAAGCAGATTTTTCAGGGTCGTGTCCGGGTCAGTTACAGATACGGTTCGGGTCCAAACTTTTTGACCCGTTAACAACTCTGGATGGCAGCGCAGCCTGATTTTGCCGATGCCAGAAGTAAAAACATCGCAAGGGAAGAAAAATTGATAGAGTTTATTAATTATATATATATGCATTTATATATATATATATTTATTTATACTAGCTTTACTACCCGGCTCTGCCCGGGATTTAGGCTTATTAATTTCATAATCCCTTATATGTCACTGAAAAAATCGGGAAAAAATTGATGCTTGCAAGAAAGAAAAAGCTGATTTCACAAATTCGGTCATTACAAATAATTTATTCATTGTGTGATTATTTCAGCACTTGGCCATACACAACATTTTTGGTTTCTCCTTCATCGACAACAATACATAATTTTGTTAGATCTTTTGCTCTTGACATTCCAACATTCGTAACGCTTTTGGTCCGTTTGATTCTACTGTCTGTAGAATCTAACGGACCAAAAACGTTACGAATTATTTAACACGCATCCAGGAGACACAGCGTTAGAACACTGACTGAACAAAATTCGTTAACAATTTGTTATCGACGATCAAATGCATCACGTGCTTTCGGTTTCAGACGTCTTTGAGGAGCGAATCTCTGGGATAAAAAAATTAAGAACGTATCTTTGCGAATATTTTATGAAACTGGCTGAAATTTTAATGAACACTATAAATCGTTTATAGGCACATGACCTCCAAATTTCGCCTGAATCCGTAAATAATTTTTAAATTAGCCGTCAAAATTTTATTAACTGTTTCTGTGTATATATTTCTATTTACCGATGAATTAAAAATTCCATGCCTATTTTAAAAAGTTTTGACCGGATTCCTGTGAAATTTTGAGGGATTGCTCTTATTGCCAATTCATGATGTTGATAAAAATTTCAGCCCGTTTCGTTAATATTTCGCAAACTCGTTTTTGCAATTTTATGCACAGTTCTCAAAGAATAGAAACACCTGTGGATGCGCCGCGACGATGAATGCAGTCACGTGCTTTCAGATTTGGAACAGCATAACGATGCAAACGGCGCAGACTTTATTGATTAGCTAATTAATTAATTCATAACTCGCGAACGAAAGAATGTAGAGATCTTAAAATAGTTGCGTTGACCTAGAAATTCCAGTATTAATAAGCTATGCAAATTTCCCGATGCCACAGTTCGGCGTTCAAGAGTTTTTGCTGCTTCAGACAAACAGACGTTTTGTGTTTTATATATAAGACACGCACACAACACAACACAACACACACAAAATATATGAAATTCGAGCAGGACATAAAATTCGGGCCCGGAATCATGTACTTCTGGATCAGACTGGCTCGGGATGACATACCTCGGGCTCTTAAAATTGATGCCAAACTCAGCGCTGGACCTAATTTAAAGATTATATTGTAATGTTTTTCACGTATGCGAAACATACTTCTTCTCACGGGATACCTTTCAGTGGGACACAGACTAAAGTCTCAGTCTTAATGAAAGTCACTAACGTTTGGTGGTACTTGATGTGGATTGTTGAAATCAGTCGCTTTAAGCTAGTTTGGGAAATGCATTTATTTTTCAGTTTACTGGGTAAATAGAATCTTCAATACAAGTAAGATATAAGAGTTTAGTAAACTGTTTCACTCTCTGCGTAATCTTATTTGAAATTTGAGCTCTTGCTCCCGAGAGCTACGTAGCTCGCAATCCCGCCAAAAATATTGTTTAAATTTTTTGGAGTTCCCTTGTGTTTCAGTCTCGCTGCGATTGCTGCTGGACAGCTCGAGAACTCTAATGACTGAAAGACGGCGGAAATTCCATTTGACCCCTTTTTCGTAAACAGGGAACCATAAAGGAGATGCAGGTAGTTTGGAAAACGCATTTATTTTTCAGTTTACTGGGTAGCTCGTATCTTCAATACAAGTTAGATATAAGAGTTTAGTAAACTGTTTCACTCTCTGCGTAATCTTATTTGAAATTTGAGCTCTTGCTCCCGGGAGCTACGTAGCTCGCAATCCCCGCCAAAAATATTGTTTTAAATTTTTTGGGGTTCCCTTGTGTTTCAGTCTCGCTGCGATTGCTGCTGGACAGCTCGAGAACTCTAAAGAGAAAAAGACGGCGCAGATTCCATCGGACCCCTTTTTCGTAAACAGAGAACCATAAAGGAGATGCAGGTAATTTGGAAAACGCATTTATTTTTCAGTTTACTGGAAAATAGTATCTTCAATACCAGTAAGATATAAGAGTTTAGTAAACTGTTTCACTCTCTGCGTAACCTTATTTGAAATTTGAGCTCTTGCTCCCGGGAGCTACGTAGCTCGCAATCCCCGCCAAAAATATTGTTTTCAATTTTTTGGGGTTCCTTTGTGTTTCAGTCTCGCTGCGATTGCTGCTGGACAGCTCGAGAACTCTAAAGAGAAAAAGACGGCGCAAATTCCATCGGGCACCTTTTTCGTAAACAGAGAACCATAAAGGAGATGCAGGTAGTTTGGAAAACGCATTTATTTTTCAGTTTACTGGGTAGCTCGTATCTTCAATACAAGTTAGATATAAGAGTTTAGTAAACTGTTTCACTCTCTGCGTAATCTTATTTGAAATTTGAGCTCTTGCTCCCGGGAGCTACGTAGCTCGCAATCCCCACCAAAAATATTGTTTTAAATTTTTTGGGGTTCCCTTGTGTTTTAGTCTCGCTGCGATTGCTGCTGGACAGCTCGAGAACTCTAAAGAGAGAAAGACGGCGGTAATTCCATTTGACCCCTTTTTCGTAAACGGAGAACCATAAAGGAGATGCAGGTGAAACAACAAATGAACTATCTTGCTAATGTGTGCTCGTTGTTACTGTTTTTATGTACGTGTCATCAGGAATGGAACACTTATTGAAAAAAGTATCCGAATGTTTCGCGACACGTATGTGCGTTTTTTTGCCCCCCCCCTTTTTTTGTAAAATATACAAATCAGGAAAGATTATTTTTGAAGAGAAAGAAAGGTATCTTTCGGTAGAACACTGCTATTTACTGCTCACCTGCAAATACGAATCCGCCGATTCTGTTTCGAGGTCGTACTGTAAGTCCGATTGCGAAATCCTTGAACAGTGTGGGTGGAAGATGTAGCCGGTAGGGGGCCTTGATATCAGACTCGTCATTCAAACGAAACGCAGGAAAACCATTTGGACCAATGACATAATCTACACCTGGAGTCACAAAAGGGACATGAATAGCTTGAATTAAGTCCAACACCGACGGGTGTTCCGAAGGACCTAAAGAGAAAAAGAAACAAGATATATATTTATATCAAAGTCTGCCCGTTCGCAGAACATAAGCAATACAAATAATATAGTAAGCATTCAATCTACAGTATAAATAAAATTATTGGTGCTCAGAAGTCAAGAACATGGCCTAATACCCCCAATGATACTGCAATAGATACGAAATAAATTTTATAACGGATGTGACTTCTCTTTTGTCTGAAAAAGATCTGTTGCATTAGCAAAAACACTCCAAATTGTAGTGGTTCTGCGCTATGTTGGACTTTAGAAACTAATGTTCACTAAGATTCGACTCCTTGTGGTTGAAAGACGATGTAGAATATTCAGTTTCTTAGTTGTTACTTTCCGAAGACCATTTCAAAAATCACTTTAAGAAAATGAAATCAAACAAAAACGTTTAAGACATATGATTCGAATTCGATCTTTGAATGTGTAAAGTCTCATTTGGTCGAGTGATCAAAGGCGCTGGTTTCCGGCTGATCCTCAGAGCTGAGTCGTGGCCTTCGAGATGGAGAAGGGCATGACACTACTTTTATGACGTTACGTTTTCGGTCAGATCCAGTAATATACTGGTGTTAATAGAAATTGCAACACCATGAAGAAATTCTGGGATTTGAACGAAATTTGCAGGTTGTATTGGGCACCATGGAAGATACAGATGACTACAATTGCAGCGCACATGCAAATGTGAGGGGGCGAACAACGCTATCGGAAACGTCACATCAGGGGATATCAAAGAAGGCGTACGGAGAGCAGGTTTTTAAACTTGCTATCCCTAAAGGCGACCGTAAGCGGTTGTTAACATGCCGCGTAAGAGGACTAGACAACCATACGAACACTTGACGGAGTTTGAAAGAGGTAAAAACGTTGGACTGAGAGAAGACGGTTCATCATACCGTGACACTGATATTGCTGCACGAGTTAGGCGTAATGCAACTACCGTTATGCGACCATGGCGTCAATGGACATCACAAGGTTCTACGCATCGTCGTGTAGGGTCTGGAGCTCAAAATCACACAACTGAGCTAGAAGACAGGCTCTTGCACCGTATGGCACTGACGACGCGTACAATACCATCCACGATACTTGCCTAGCAATGGAGGATGGTCACACATTGTCCGATGTCTGCAAGCACTGTTCGTCACCGATTACTGCAGAGAGGTCTCGTTGCTCGCCGTCCATTGCTGCGACTTTCCTTAACTCTGAACCATAGGAGCCAACGATCGCAGTGGTGCAGCGAACGTCGAAACTAGAGTGCTGAATGGGAGCATATTGTGTTTTCGGACGAGTCCAGATTTAATATAATGCATCACAACGGGCGAATCATTGGTCGTAGATACCGTGGTGAACTGCATCTGGAAGGTTGCATCACTATACCGGTCTCACACCGAGCGTGATGGTTTGGGACGCTATTGCGTTTCATTCACGTACTCGCCTACTACGCATCACAGGCACAATGAACAGCCAACGCTACATCACGGAAGTGTTAAAAGCTGAACGTCTACCCTTTCTGCAGCCGGGAGCCGTCTTCCAACAAGACAATGCCGGACCTCATGTTGTTCGTACTGTTCAAGACGTACTCTGTCCGCATCGTCTTTCCTGCCCTGCTCACTCGCCAGATTTGTTGCCTATAGAGAATGCCTGGGGTGTCATCGCGCAACGACGGGCTCGCGCGGCCTTGTCGCCTGTTACAACCAACGAATTGTGGATGCGTGTAGAAATAGAATGGAATGCAATACCGCAGACGACCAACCAAACTCTGTATCTTTCGATCCCACGGCGTGTGGGGTTTTTTTATCGCCCCCAAGGTAGATTTATTTATTACTAATTTTTTGACATTCCTCATCACGAACAGGTTAGTAATTGTGATCATTTGCAGCTCGTACCATAACTAATCACTCCCATAAATTTAATTGTGATTGCTTGTTTCTTTCTTGGTGCTGCAACTTCTATTAACAGCAGTACGTATTTGAAATTTATTTTTCAAAGTAAATAGCGGCGGGAACTGCAAAATATTTTATCTAACTTTAATAATTTCTTTCGAAGAAAAAGACATTAGAAAAGTCAAATTAACATGGTCGTTTCCATCTAATATCATTTAATTAAAAATAAATAATCCTGAAAGATTAAAGAATTGTGTAGTAACCGCTAATTACTGTGAAAAAGAAATTTTAAATACATATTGAACGAAATTGGCGGAAAGCGTGACTTCATGAACGTCTCCTTCTCGAAGGCCACGGCTGAGTCCTGGTTGAGGCTCGGATGAAGCATGGGTCCAGTGCTTTTTATAAAGGCGCTGGATTTCTCCCTTCCCTGGAACCAGTGATCCCAAATTAGGGACGGGAGACTGCTTAAAACCTTCAGGTTCTTATAGTGGTCGCTAAACCCCTGGAATGTTTTTTCTTCATAGGTCCGCAAGATATCGCCATAACACAAATTCCACCAACAATTAATCTTTTTATTGTTCAATCAAACGCAATTTTTTAAAATATTGGAGCAATAAATGTTACGAATCTTGCAGGTCTGATATTATTTGAATGCTGACTTTATTTAGTATCGATAAATTTGAAAGCAAGTATGACGCAAACTTAAGTCACTTCAAATGAAATTTCGGTGCTTCATTCTAAGTTTCTATGGAAACATATTTTTTCTTCTACAAGCCCTACTAAATTCAAGTAGATAGTGGCGCCCTCGGTGATCGTATGCGAATACTAAACTGTGACTCAATTCAGTTATTTAGCAACACAAGAACAGTGGCGGACTGGTGGTCCACAAACGGCCCTGAAAGCTGCTTTTGTGCGGCCCACTTTTTGGGGGAAATTATCAAGGTACCCTATCACGAGAAAAAACGAGATGTCAGCATTACCGTTTACTGTCTAAACATCTTTTTAACACGTCATTGAAATTTTTTGTATTGAGGCAGTAATAAACAACATTTATCCATTTTATTGGACAGCAATTCCCTAATACAATGTAATGTATGAGCAAAATTACTTCCGTCGCCGAGAAGCAACAGAAAAGGTACGTTCTCTGAGTGAGACTGTCGAAGATTTCATTCCAGTCTTATTAACTTTTTTACGAAAACGGAATTCAGAATTTGTAGTAGTTTCTTCGAGTTTAGCGAGAACGGAAACTCAAATGTGCCAAAAATTAATTGATTTTTCAAGACTCACCGGTAAAATATTCTGTACCTAAAACAGACTTTCCAGTACTGCAGTTCATGAATCGTGTAAGGCCCAAAAAGTAGTAAATCAGATGCAGATATCGTTCAGAAAATAATAATAATAATAATAATAATAATAACACGTTAGTAAAATCATGCAATGCATTGATTATGATACGCTTTCCAACATACCAGAAATTATTACTCAAGTTATGTGGATAATGGCTGTGGAATAAATCTCGCTCCTGTGTCCTGACCTTTGACTCCATTTCGATGATACTCAACAGAACCGGTTCACTATACCTCCGGAAAAACATGGTAAAGTTTTGTCGCAATCCAAGCATTTTAGGTAAGTTATGATGCACAAGGGCAATGGAATGGATCCCACTCCAGTGTCCTGAACTTTGAACCCATTTCGCCCATTTTCAATAGGGTTCGTCCCCAGGTGGTTCCATACCACATACTAAAATTTGATTGAAATCGAACTATTTTTACGCAAGTTATGACGCATAAGGACAATGGAACATATCCCGCTCTTATGCCCTGCCTGACCTTTGAGCCCATTTCGCCCATTTTCAATAGGGTTCGTGCCCAGGTGGTTCCCTACCACATACTAAAATTTCATCGAAATCGAACCATATTTACGCATGTTATGATACATAAAGGTAATGGAATGTATCCCGCTTTTATGTCCTGACATTTGACCCTATTTCACCCATTTTCAATAGGGTTTGTCCCCAGATGGTTCCCTATAACATACTATAATTTCATCGAAATCGAACCGTTTTTGCGCAAGTTGTGACGCATAAAGGCAACGGAATGGATCCAACTCCTATGTCCTGACCTTTGACCCTGCTTCGCCCATTTTTAATAGGGTTCGTCCCCAGGTGGTCCCCTACCACATACTAAAATTTCTTCGAAATCGAACCATTTTCACGTGAGTTATCGTGCGGACGGACGGACAAAGCTGGAGAATATACGCTTCTTCAACCTACGATTAGAAAGCGTAAATAATAACATATCATTGACATAGCCATGCTTAACGCGTGCTACATCCAGAAGACGCACGGAGAGAAGCTGTCCAAGTATAACCACCTACGATACGAAGTCAAGCAAAGTGGCATATGGAGAACGTCACCACCGTCCCCGTAGTACTATCAACCACAGGAGTTGTACCTGAGACCATTCACAGCTCTATACAGACACTAGACCTTCAACCTGACACATGGCCCTAGCCAAGGGGTGGGATTTTAGGGACCTGTCTCACCCGAAATCCCAATCAATTTTTCGCAATTGAACTTCTACAAATAATGTTTTTATTTTTTTATTCGGCCTTATAGGTCCATTGTGAAGAACATTATCTACATTTGACACTTGGAGATTCTTGTACAATTTCATGCATATAAAACTGTATAGGCACAATTCAGTCTGTTGGAACTTTTTTTAGCTCATCTGTGAAAAATAACAAAGTTCTCAAAGGTTTCATCAAGCAAGTATTACCAGCTTCTAGGCACACGACGTTAATTTCAATGTGCGAAACACTTTGGGTTTACAAGCATGAAGCTTTATTGAGATTCCACGAAATCTTCGTTGTAATAGTTCTTTCGTTACAAAATTTGCAAGACATAAAAAAACGTAAATCCTCCCAAAAAGCTCATCAGCTATTATGTGCTATTACCTGAGGCCAGTTTGTAGTCACACTTTGCACACTTGACCTTGTATTTTCATGGACATTACCTCTGTCGAAATCTCTTCAAAACGTTGACTGCGATTTAAAGACATCACTGGAACATTTTGTTCTCGTGGTAACTTCCTCGACCATCTAAGGGATAACGCCATCGATGCATTCAGTACTTTTTTTAATGCTGCGTCAAAACTGATCACATAAGTTGATGGAGTTATCACAATGCCAAGAGTTACATCCAGAATGATTCAAAGAGGGAATATTTCATCAGAAACTCCAGAAGAATATTTCTGGAAGAATCTTCTTGTGCCATTTGTTCACCAAGTGCGAACGAAAATTAATGATCGATTTGAGACTCACAAGAGTCATAGCGCTTCAAATATTTCTACCTCGTCATGTTACGTTAAACTGCGAAAAAGAGCTAACGACTTGCAAAGGATTTTATGAAAACATACTTCCAGAGAGCAGTTTTCTCAAAGTCCATTTGGCGAAACAAAACGTACTATATACCTTGAAACAAATGGATCAACATAGACGTTAATTCAAGACCTGGTAACGCAATTCAGGCCCTTTTACAATGCGACTCAAATCTTTACCCCAACTCACACACGTTGTTACAGATTCTTGCTATAATTCCGATTTCCACAGCTACGCCAGAAAGGACATTTTCAACACTTAGACGATTGAAGACATATTTAAGAAACTCAACGGGAGAAAACAAACTGAGTAGATTAGCACTTTTAGCAACCCATTGCAATACTGAGGTGCAACTAGACAAAATTTTAAATCGGTTTATTAAATCTTCAAGGCGTGCTAAATTTTTATAAAGTGAGTGAAAATGTAAACTTATTTGTTCTTCTTAATGTAAAAAATATGTTGATTTGTACAAATTCCATTATACCTATGTTAAATGTTTTAATGTTCGCCTTAAAATTTAAAACTTTTTATCGATGCATACTGTACTTGTAATTGCTTGTATCAAAACACTGGCTCAACATAATTTTTAAATCATTAAAAACAGGTATCTAAAGGAATTACCTCCCGTTGTGTTTGATCTATGTTTATTGTAAACTTTTAGGAGGAAATTTTAAAAGTAATGCAAATTTATGAGGAAAATTTTACAATTACTAATCCCAAAAATTGGTGAGAGAGGGAAGAGTTGGTATAGCTTTTTGAATTGTAAACTAAAAAATTATAGTTTCCATTCAATCATCAAAAGAAACGAATACCTCATCGCTAGAAAACTTTTAGTCCCCCCCGAAAGAGATAGATGGCTACGGCCTTGACCTAACACCTACGTGGAACTACAGAAGTCAGCTATTCTGAACATTTGTAGGATAGTAAGGAAGTTCCTGGACAGGTGAGAGAAAAGAAATACCACTTCCCAGACTTGGTAAGTACGTCGTACCCGTCCCGAAAAGAAGAGAAAGTCCTCAGAAAGAGGTGGAATTATCTATCTTACATTTTATTATAATAACAATAATAATAATAATAGAAAAATAGAGGATATGCAAATAAAATGCAGCAACCCAAATATTTTGCTTTACGTGAATTAATGCATTAACGTACACAACGCATTTGTAGATTCTATCCCAAACTATTGATAGCACATTTGATTAGATTGTATTGACTATTGAACTGCAATTGCCAAAAGCAGAGTGAGGTAGAGGATATCAGCCCAAAGGAACGGGGCTTAAATTTGAAAGTCAAAAAAAGTGGATGGGGATGTATCAAAAACATTGTCTCAACAGAACATTATCTACGCAGTTTTTTTTCTTTTTTGGTTGTTTTTCTAGTCTTCAAAGTGGTAAAAAAAGAAAAGAAACTTTAAACTTTGCCGTTTCAGCATAACTTGGTTTTCTTCAACAAGAATATTGAAGTATAAATATACTCATTTTTCCTTATGAGTTAGCACAAAGCCTACCGGGAATTCTTCCGGTAGTCCAGCGTCCTAGTCCGCGCCAGTATGTGAAAAGAAGCGCACGGTTATCAGGGCTGGCTGGTTCAACCGATCTAGACGGCTGCCTAGTAGAGCTGAGTTCGGGCTCAATCTTCGAAGCCCGAGTCGAACCGAGCGCGAATTTTATATTGCAAGATAGAGCCCGGGCCCGAACGAGACCGAAAACTGGCTAACCTGTTCAACCATTAATAAAAAAAACATCTCCTTTTCCACACTTCCACTCTTTCTTCCTCCTGCAATTAACCAATGATTTCTCAAATAGGGAGCGAAGAAGGGACCTCTATCGATTTTTACAGTGTTACTGTACGATCTTCTTTGATCGTTCGTTCCCACCTGAAGTGCTTAGGGAGGCCGGCATCCAAAACGATCGGGCGGTGCTGAAGTTGTATGTTGCTCAAATAATGCTAATATTATCGCCCTATAATGCGCTGCAATATGTACGTTGCTGAATAGAATTAGCAGGGAGATACTGCGTGGAGATAGTTGATAGCATGCCGACAATAATTTACCCCCTATCTAATATCTATAGTTCTTGAAAAAGCTTTTTCTTTTCTGCAGAAACACCCTAATGCGCGGCCTATGGCATTTTCTAACAAAGCCCGGAATAAATAGCCATCTCGAATGCCCGATCCCAAGTCAGAACCACTTGCCGTAGAATTCTCTTTACCAGCTACAAAGTGTCTCATTTGCTAAATCATATAAAATCCCATTTATATATAAAAAGATTATCTCGCTCTCCGTCTCTCTAAGAGCCCGAGCCCAAACAGCAATAAATATTCTACAGCCAGAGCCCGATTCGGGCCCGGGTTTAGCTTCGAGCTCGGGCTCGGGCTCGGGCTCAGCCCGTCTCAGCTCCGCTGCCTAGGGCGCCAAGAATTAGAGTTGTTAAAACCAAATGTGTTAATAAATGAGAAAAAAGGTGATAAAAGCAAAGACTATTCTTCTATTAAGGTAATACAACGTTTGTCACAAATATTTTACTTTTTCAAGTCGACGAAGTTTCGCTGGGTTCTGACCTAGCTTCATCAGGACGATTGGCATGTAAATATTCAAATTATACATGATATCATAAACGATGTTTAGTCACAGCTTTTGGTTAGTTGCTTCCATGCGCTTGATGCAAATGGTGTGGATGCCATGTCATTAACAAATTGTGAAGAATTCTCATACATATGGAAAGCTTCCAAAATATCAAGTATGGTGGTTGCATCTGGCTTGTCAATTAGTTTTGCTTCTTCAAAGAGAAATTTATGCTCCTCTTCGTAACAGTGTTTGGCCATCGATGACTTCTTTAGGTCACAGTTCCAAAAGTAGGTCTTGTGCTCCTTCAATTGAAAACACGACTCTACGGGTGTGTCCAATATACGAAGCGCCACATTCACATGGAATTTATTCCACAAGTTTTTGTCTTCAACATAGTCCTTTGATCCTAATAAGTTCATTCTGTTTATGGCTTTAAGAATCACTTTAAAATTAAAGGTTTTGAGAATTTTTGAAATTTTGAAGGGAATAATGGCAAAATTCTCTCTTAATGGGCGCATCACATGAGTTAATGTGGAGATAGGTTTCGGTTTCTGAAATTTCATTAGAGCCTTGTCTATAGTGGAAGGGTTGTATCTTTCCATTATAGACGCAAAAGAACAAAACTTATATTCGGAACTGTAACCTAAAGAAGTCGTCGATGACTAGACACTGTCACGGAAAGGATAATAAGTTTTCCTTTGAAGAAGCAAAACGAATTGACAAGCCAGATTCAACCACCAAACCTGATATTTTGGAAACTTTCCTTATTTACTGTATTGACAAAGGTCACCGGACACTTAGAAAAGAAACACAGCATAACATTTATTGACATACATCAGTACGGTGTCGGTCCACCTTTGGCCTTAATGCATACACTGACCCTTCGAGACACGCTTTCGACAAGGTTTTGGAACACAGTGATAGGTATACGCTTCCATTCAGTACATAATGCTGCCGCTAACTGTTGCTTAGTAGTAAGCCTTGGTTCTAAACTTGTTATCCGGCGCTCTAATTCATCCCATAAGTGACCTATGGGATTAAGATCAGGGCTCTGTGCTGGCCAGTTTACACACGACACGGAATTATTGTCAAACCCCGCCGTAACAGTCCTTGCTTTATGGCTTGGTGCATTATCCTGCTGGTACCAACAAGGCTTGGTTCCATAGTATTGCCAGAGAGTTGGTAGGTCATAATTATCCAGAATATCGAGGTATACGTGCTGGTTAACAAGTTTGTCCACGATAAACAATGGGCCAGGACCATACAACGAAAAATACACCCACACGAGTGCACAGCTCCAAACTTGACCGTAGGAACAAGTAAATAACGGTCCCCCTGCTGCCGTCATACCCACACACGGCCATCAGACTGATGGATCGTGTATCTGGATTCATCAGCCCATAGGACCCGTTTCAATTGATCTACGGTCCACGATAAATGTTCTTTACACCATGCTAAACGACGAGTAGCATTCCGAGTAGGGATGAAAGGCATATGAGCAGCCGCACGACCACGGGAACCCATGGACTGAAGTTCTCTGCGATTGGTACGTGTACATACCGATTTTCCAGCATTTTTACTCACCTGTACACTGAGGTCTTGTGCGCCGTTACAGCTAATCTTCTCCGTCGATTAGCTGTGACGACTCTCCTGACGCTTCGACGTCCTCTATCATTGATTTTCTTTGGTCTGTCGGTACGTTCTGCTGCTTCAGCCACGCAATGTGTCTTCCACTTATTAAGTACATCCAAAACAGATGACTTGGATATGTTCAAACGCCTCTGGGTTTGTCTTATGGAAAACCCGCTAATATAACACCCAACAATCTTTCCTTTCTCAAAGTCAATTCTCTCCTGCCGCGACATTTTTACTCAACCTCACAATGCGATATGATCGCGGGCAGCTGCAGGCTTGTTTTTATACTGTTTGCAGCTGTACCGAGCATCTTAACAATGCAGCGGATCCGTTCGTTTGTTTTTGAAGGGGTGTCCCGTGACTTTTGTCAATATAGTGTATATCAAAATTCTTCAGAACTTGTTAACGACATGCCATCCACACTATTTCTATCATGCGTGTGCGAGCAACTAACCAAAACCCGTGACTGTGAACACCACTTGTGATATCACGTCCAATTTTGAATATTTACGTGTCATTCTCCTGATGAAGCTAGATCAATACTCAGCGAAACCTTGGTCGACTTGAAAACATAAAATATCTGTGACAAACGTTGCATTATCTTAATATACATAATCCTTATAAGACTGTAGTCTCCGATTTCAAGAAAGACTATTTTATTTTCTGCTTTCATTTCGATGTAACGTACGTATTCTTATTCCTCGAATAAGAAACTCAGACCTGCGCTTATAGACTGGGTAAATCAGCTTGCGTTAAATCCGAAAGAGTGAATCCGTTGAAAAACTGCCATACACCAGATCCGTTCATATGCAGCAGGCAGCTTCTACGGGAGTAAAATTTTTTTTAAAGAAAACGGATTCTGTATTATCCGGCTTTCAATGGAAACATCAAAACTGTCCACTTTTATCACAAGTAGTGGCAATGCTCAGCGTCTAAAGGTTAACAACTGTCACACTAAGACTAGCGGGGGAAAAAAAAGGGCCGCGGGTGGCCTAGTGGCCAACGTTCGTGACTGCCACAGAGAAACCTCAGGTTCGATCATAGCTAGGTACGAACGCTCGAACTACTACATATCCACCGTGCGTCGGATGGGCACGCTAAGCCGTCGGACCCCGGGGTTTGCCCCCCCCCAGGTAATAAATAAGGGAGTCTTCCTACCCCTTTCTACCTCGCTTCCGTATCTCTTTCCTATCGGGCACTTTAGCCCAAATCTCCTATCTTCCTATTTCTGAGGGTTGTTTAAGACCTGGAGTTAGACACTCCTTCCTATAATCCTCTACATATGATCCGATCTAATCTAGCTGCAAATAAGCGTAGAGTACACTGTTTCTGCGGGTGTCATCAAGTCGCACAACACTTTGCCTTATTTTCTCTACCAGCACAATAACACTGAAGTTTTGTATATTTAGCTATAGAGAAATGCCACAAAAGGTGTTGGTTATTAAAGGAATTCAAAATACGGTGTACATACTTTCTCTTTTTAACTTTTTGCTCCAGATCTGAAAGCTATAACCGAGAATGAGACTGCAGTAGCAGTACATATAATCCGCAAATATAAACGTTTTGACAACCATTTCAATGTATGTGCCCCCTCACCTGGTTTTATGTGGAAAGGTCCGCAATGAAAACTTCCGATTTTGAAAATCTCCATTGAGTTTAATAGCTCAATGATCTCTGTATGCCATCAATTACTGTTGTTTGACTGTGAAATTAGTTACGTAAAATGTCTAGACAATTTATACAGAGGGTGATTGATAGGAATGGAGTTGAGAGTTGTTGATATAAGTTACTTTTTTACTTCTTAGTTAAGCGTTTTCTCTCTGAACGGCAAGTTACTTCTGCGAATAGCTTTTATAATTTGGCAACACCGAGAGTGAGTCAGTACGGCATAAAATGACTATATTAGATAAATTAGAGATAAGAATTTGTAGCTTTTGGTGGAGTTGATGCAATATATGTGGTAGACGAACGAATTTCATTGTATTGAGATTGTTTTCTGGATTAAAGCCAGAGAGATCATATTCCGGCAAGGGATTGTCTTGATGTTTTGAAGTGCTGGTTATTACCGAATAAATTAGTGTACTAAAGTGACTTGCTATCTCTTTATACCTGGCAATTTTGTGATTGGATTACGAAGTGTAATTTAAGTGCAACGCAGCTATTCCAGAGCATTTGCCAGTTAGTAAACTAATTGGTTAAATTAAAACTACAGCTAAAAGTGTTTAAAACCTCCATAGCTCTTTGGTTTAAAATTAATTGTGACACAGCTTTTTCTCCGTTTTCGTTTTAAAATTAGTCACGTCCTGAAGTGCAACACTAAACTTGCAGATGGTTTCCACAAAATCGGAGGTTGCACAGCCTTTGTGGTGGTTATATACACTATATTGACAAAAGTCACCGGACACTCCTTCAAAAGCAAATGAACGGATCCGCTGCGTTCTTAAGATGCGCGGTACAGCTGCAAATGGTATAAAAACAAGCCTGCAGCTGACCGCGATCATATCACACTGTGAGGTTGAGTGAAAATGTTGCTGCGGGAGAGAACTGACTTTAAAAAAGGAAAGATTGTTGGGTGTTATACACTGGCGTGCAAAAATTAAGGACGAGACGGTTTTTCGAATGTAACGTCGTGCAGAAGTGCTCTACATCAACTCAAATCATACCATAAGATCCCCAAGATGTAAGAATATGGGATAAGTGAGCAAACCCGTCCAAACAAGGAATCCAAAGGATACAAAGGCACTTTATTGAAAAGGAAGCTTCGAACACAACTGGACAGAAGACAGAAACGTCCATGTGACAGGCGGCTGCCAAGAAAAATCCAGTCTTTAGTAAGGGATATGATCACCCCTGACTGCGTTGCAGGATTTACAACGTCTGTCCATGCTAAGGATGAGGTTGTCAAGGAGCTGTTGAAGCATCGCAGCCCATTCCTCTTGTAGCGCCAATCGCAGATGCGAAATTGTTGCTGGCGGCTAATGACGAGCTGCCAAGTATCTCCCGAGAAAGTCCCACACGTGTTCGATTGGATTCAGGTCCGGAGACCTCGCGGGCCAATCCATGCGTTGAATATCTTCACTATCCAACAGCTCTGCGACAGTCACTGTACGATGAGGTGTAGCGTTGTCGTCCATGAAGAGAACCTCAAGACCCACATCACCTCTAAACAGACGCACGTGAGGCAGGGGAACTTCGATACAATAGCGAACACCAGTGACTGAACCTCCTTGGGGGATGTGGAGGTCAGTACGGCTACCAAGCATGATACCGCCCCAAACGACAACTTCGCCACCACCAAACCGGTCCCTTTCTCTGATGTTGGATGTGTGATTGCGTGTTCCCTGCTCTTTCTAGATGTGTATACGTCCAGAATCGCTCGGCAGACTAAATCGGCTCTCATCCGTAAAGAGAACTCGACCCCATTGCTGATGTGTCCAGTTTTTCTGTTTCTGGTAGCACAGAAACCGCCGTCTCCGATCAGCAGGCGTTAATGGCACACACCGTACTGGTCGTCGTGCAAATAGACCACCTTTGTGCAGCCTCCTGGCCACGGTAAAACGTGATAACTGACGTCCAGTTGTCTGTTGCGTGTGCCTTGGGATTTCTCCCGCTGTCGGCCGTCTGTCTCTTCTCTCATGTAGGACAGTATACCGGTCGTCCGCCGCCGTGGTTGCTCATGGATGACCACTGCTAAACTGTCGGACAGCTGTTCCTGTCGTTTGAAATGCTCTCCAAGCTCGTGAAACGATGCTGTGAGCAATACCGAACTCCTCAGCCACACTAGTCACACTTCAACCTTCTTCCAACATCCCAATGACGTGACCACGGGTTAAGTCCTACAGATATCGTCTACTGGATTTCCTGTTGGCTATATCACACGGTGGCAGCAACTCGACGTCGTTCAAACCGATGTGCACCGTGCAATAGCTTTCACCGAATTGCTGAGCGTACACCGCCCGTGTGCTTTATACCCTTCCGACCCCCCCTCCCCGTCATGCTGCATAAATGCGCATGCCCTACCGTACCGGACCCTAGTCTATCTCCTGAGTGGTTTTCCGGTCCGTTCTGCCTGCTCGTTCCGCTGTTATGCTAATTTCTCCTCTTCGTCCTTAATTTTGGCACACCAGTGTATTAGTGGGTTGTCCACAAGAGAAACCGAGAGGCGTTAAAACATACCCAAGTCAACTGTTTTGGATGTTTGGATTAAGTGGAAGACAAATGGCGTGTCTGAAGCAGCAAAACGTACCGGTAGACCAAAGAAAATCAGTGATAGAGGACGTCGAAGCCTCGGGAGAGTCGTTACAGCTAATCTGCGGAGTACTGCACAAGACCTCAGTTTACAGGTGAGTAAAAATGCTGGAACCTCGGTATGTACACGTACCATTCGCAGAAAACTTCAGTCCATGGGTTACCGCGGTCGAGCGGCTGCTCATAAGCCTTTCATCTCCACTCAGAATGCTACTCGTCGTTTAGCGTGGTGTAAAGAACATTTATCGTGGACCGTAGATCAATGGAAACGGGTCCTATGGATTGATGAATCCAGATACACGATTCATCAGTCTGATGGCCGTGTGTCGGTATGGCGGCAGCCGGGGGTTACCATTTATCACAGTGTACTGTTCCTACGGTCAAGTTTGGAGCTGGCAGTATACTCGTGTGGGGGTGGTTTTCGTGGTATGGTCCCGACCCATTGGTTATCGTGGACAAACCTGTCAACCAGCACGTCTACCTGATATTCTGGACAATTATGCCCTACCAACTCTGTGGCAATACTATCGAACCGAGCCTTGTTGGTACCAGCAGGAGTAATACAGAGAGTAAAATCAATCCAGAATGATGAGCACTATAGAGTATAAATTTTACACAATATTGATGAAAAAAAAGTTCTGACCGAAAGGTGATACATTGTGGGTGACCTGGAAAACCAGGAGGTTGCAGGTGATCAAGGAGACAAACATGAAATCAAAAGTTCGAAAGACAGATGATGAAAATTTGTAGATGAATGTGGCTCGCGGTACTACATGTTACATACAACGGTGATATGAAAAATAGTTATATACAATAATTTTCCTGAGAATACAAAAGAAAAAATAATCTCTGAAAATACAGAGAGAAGACACAACTCATCACAGTGAGTATTGGAGAACACAAATTTATACAGTTGAAAAGTAAAATTACACATTTGAATCAGGAATTGAAGATAAGAAAATACTGTAAAAACGACAAAGTTTACAGATGTCTGTGGTTCGTGAAACGACCTATATACATGATTCTGTACAATGAGAAGTTACAATTTATATATATTGGTTTGTCAGAGGTGGTGGAAGTACAGTTTGTTTCCTGCAGAAGTAATATATCAGCATTCAGCGGAGCAAGATCCTCTCGTACCAGCGCATTCGCAAGAGGTGTCGCAAAACCACGACAATTAAGTGACACCACCTTGAATGTCTAGGTTAGTTGTGGGATGCAGTAGGAATTGACTGGCTGTAGTTATGGAGTGGAGTCAACGGAGAAAACAAGCACTCCACGGGATCTCGTCCGCAGTGCGCCGAAGAGTGTTTTCAAGTGAGTGTAATTGAACCAGCACTTGTGGAAGAGCTGCTTCATACTGCTAAATGGAAGTGCGTGCTGAGGAAGGGCTAGAGGACACTAAAAGGCAATCCAGCACGTCCTCGTATGGCAGAGGCTCAGCAGGGAAAGCATTTTCAGCAAGAAAAGTTGTGAATTCATCTAGTGAGGGAAATGCACCCTCACATGCTGTCTCAGAGGAAGTGTGTAGAGACGACCTGGAGAACGGTCGTCGAGAGCTGACGGAGCGAGTGGATGAGCCGGTAGAAGAGCGAGATGATCTTCGGGACGCCAGAGTCTTTGACTTCTTCGTCTTGGGGCGAGTAGCACCACTACGTTTTCCAGCAACCACTAAAGCTTCATGATCGTCTGGAGAGTCTGAACCCGAAGCGTTACCTGTGACTCGTGTCATGGAGCCAATGGTAAAAGCTGAGGAGTGGTCAACATGTACATCAGCAGTGGTTGTAAAAGTACTTGGGGAGTCGATTTTGGAAGCCTGGGAAAATTCTTAGGATCAGCAGGAGGTGGAGGCATCAAAGTCGTTTGTTGACCAATGGTAGTAAGCTGACTTTTGGAAGATCTTGATTCCGCGACTTTCCTCGAATAGGAAGAAGTCTGTGAAGCGTTGGTGGACAAAGTAGAAGAAGATGTAGTGTGTGGAGCTGTTTGCAGGGAGGCACGTGGGCACTGAGCCCTTATGTGACTTTCGCTCTGACAGATAGTGCAATACTGTGAAGTGATTATCTCAACTCTTCGGCGTTGCTGTCCACAGCGGATGTGCAAAACATTCGGAACCGCTTTCAGCTGAGCAACAGATGAAAAGAGGACTCGAGCAGTGAGGCGGAAACCCCGAATCGATTTGTCTTCAGGGTCTCTGGGAGCCGCAGAGAGAGTTGTTATGGAGCCAACAACACTGCCGTACCTGCTGAGCAAGGTGCAGAGGCAGCGTCGGATACTTCTGATGGTACGGGGTAGAAGGTCACCTGCACCGGGCGGTGCGCAACCGGTTGTGCTAACAGATGCACGTCATTGATGGTTAGACCTTCCGTAAGGACCTGGTCATCATGCGCTTTATCCTTAAAATAGACCAAGACAGATCTGGGTTTTCGAGCTACAAAGTCTATTGCATCCTTTGGTTTTGAGGGCTCGGCTATATTGCCACAGCTTAGTTGACCAGCTCGGGAATCCTCTGGTATGTCAATTGTAGCAGTAGAACCGACGACAGTGACATAGGATTCAGGAAAAGGCATAGCAGATGAAACTGGGGGTGTGATGACCCCAGAAGTTGCAGAAGCATAGGACGCTTGGGCAGACATGGGTCGAGAATTCGATGAAGCGGCCCCTAGCAGTGAGGGCGGATCAGAAAGTTGATGAGAAGTAGAAGCTGTGAGCTCAGTATTGCTGATAACGGATACGTCATCATCTGCTGAGATGTAGATAGGAGACTTGGCACTACCGCACTTGGTGGGAGTTATAGCTGGAGAAGAAGAGGTGTCCATGACGTCGCAATGACGCTCGGGAGCCACCTCATTAAGCTGAGCAGGAGCTACCGCGGTTGAAGAAGAAGAGGAAGCTGGCTGATCTGCCAAGATAAGGATGTGGGCGTCACCCTTGTCTGCCTCCGCCATCGAAGCAATGGCGAAACTTTAACGAAAAAAGACCAGCTTGGTTGAAAAATAAAACAGTGAATAATGAGAAAATATGGCACTCACCAACCTGGGAGATACACGAACGTAAAATTTAGAACTTCAACTTGAAGATACACGCAACCACAGAAACTAAAGCACTCAATAAACACCTTATAGCAACGAAAATCACGGAGCTCAAAACCCAACCACTTCGAGCTTCGAAGGGTCAGTGCATGCATTAAATCCAAAGGTGGACCGACACCGTACTAATGTATGTCAATAAATGTTATGTTGTGTTTCTCTTCTAAGTGTCCGGTGACCTTTGTCAATATAGTGCATATTAAGAACATAAAACGTGTTTCAGAAATGTTTTATTTTTCAATTGGACCACGGTTTCGCTGGGCTCTGGCCTAGATTCATCAAGACGAATGGCACGTAAATATTCAAATCGTATGTGGCATCATCACCGGTGTTTACGATCACGGGCTTTAGTTAGTTGCTTTCACGGGCTTTAGTTAGTTGCTTTCACGCGCTTGAAACAAAATGGTGTAGATGCGATGTCGTTAACAAGTTGCGAAAAATTCTGATATTTGTGGAAAGCTTCCAGATTATCAAATTGGTGGTTGAATCTGGCTTGTCAATTAGTTTCACTTTTTCGGTAGATGGTTTATTTCTGCATTTCCCCTCTTTCATGTAAAAATTATATTAGCTAATCGGTTGTCGCATCGTAACGAATGACATTTTTCTTTACGGAATACACTGCCTGACAGAGAAAATGCCACACCGCGAAGTCAAACGCAGCGCTATGCAAATTCAGAGTAAGTGCACACGCACAAGTTATGCAAATGATTGCTTTTGCAGGCCAATCGCACAAACGGCGCGCGGGATACAACCGGACAACTAGCCCGTGAGGCCATCAATCGAGAAGTCGTCACGGCCGCGAGAAGTTAGTGGTTCGGCTCTAACCGTGTCTGGAGAACGAACAAGGGGGTGCCAATGCCGTTAAGATGTTGTCGTACGCGACTTCGTCAAACGGATGAGTCCACGAGAGGTCATCGTAGGCCTTCGTCCTACCGGATGGTGCTTGCATCGTACTGCGGAAGAAATGCAACGTGATCCCACAACCGTCGGTCGCATTTGGAGACAGTGGTCCCAGGAAGAATCTGTGCAACGCTATAAGGTGACCCGAACACGGAGACTGACGTCCGCGTGCACCGATCCGTCGCATCCCACGTTATGCCGTAGTGGACCCACAGGCCACAACGGGCGACATTTGGAGGAGTGTAAGGGAAGGCTTGGATACTCCGATATCGACGCGGACAATGTTGCTCCGATTGGCTGCGTCTGGTTTGCTGACCAGCCGTCCGTTGCGAATGATGCCCTTAACAGCAAGCCATCGTCGTCACCACTTGGAGGAGTGTCGCTCCAGAGCTGTGTCGGGTTTTGAATGGAATAGTGTGGTGTTCAGCAACGAATCGCATTGATGTATCACCACGGATGATCGCCGTGTGAGAGCCTGGAGGCGACGTGGCCAACGGGCGGATTCCTCCGCCATTGTGTAGCGCCACACGGCCTGGCAACGTGGAATCTTGGTGTGGGATGCTATCAACGCCAACAGTCGCTCAACACTGGTACGCATTACCGGCATATTGACGGCACGCCGCTATGTTGTCAAGGTGTTGCGGCCCGTGGCACTACCGTATCTGCAGGACATCCCAAACACCGTTTTTCAGCAGGATAATGCCCGGCCGCATACCGCTCGGATCATCCTGAATGCTTTACACGGTTAACGGATGCTTTCGTGGCCAGCATGATCCCCCGACCTCTCGCCCATCGAGCATGTTTGGGGCACGATTGGACGTCGGTTGAGTGCTCTCCAACCCCCACAAAATGAAGTTGAACTGTGGACTCGGATGAACACCACATGGTTCACGATACCCCAGGGTTCTACTCGGACTCTCATTGCCTCAGTGCCACGTCGGCTTCAACGCTGTTTCGCCCAAAATGGGGGCCACACTCCAAATTGATCATCCAGTATACTCGGCCACTGGAGCCTACTCTGCATGTGACAATTAAATCATTTGTTCAGGACCTTCTTGGCTATCTGTGTGTGCAGTTTGGTCTATTTTCGAGCATTCCTTCATGGTGTGACATTTTCTCTGTCAGGCAGTGTAATATGCACTGAAGAGCAATTGAATTAGAGATACCTATCTAGTAACGTGTAGCACCACCTTTCGCCCTGATGACGGCGGCGATTCGTCTCGGCATGGACTCGACAAGACACCGGAAGCCATACGGATCCACGACCCCTGAACATGCTCCCACAATTCACGAAGATTTGATGGAGGGAGGTCAGAGCCTCGAACATCTCTCTCGATGGCATCCCAGATGGGCTCGATGGGATTGAGGTCAGGGGAACTTGCTGGCCAAGGAAGCGAGGTCACATCGGTGGAGTGTTCATCCAACCATTCGGATACAATTCGGGAGCGATGGCACGGTGCATTGTCTTGTTGCAGGATGAGGTCCCCAGTGGGATGTTGAAGACGCACAAACGGGAGCAAATGGTCGTCCAGGATATCCCGGTAACGTTGACCTGTGAGGGACGATGTCACACGTACCAGGGGTCCCATTTCAGTCCACGTAAACAATCCCCAGACGAGAATACCACCTTCACCAGCTTGAAGAGTACCCAGCTGGCAAGAAGGATCCATCGCTTCATGTGGTATGCGCCGTACTCGTATCCTGTAATCCGCGTGTACCAACGTGAATCTCGACTCATCAGTCCAGGCAACATTTTTCAACATGTCTAGGGTCCAGTGGCGATGTTCCCGCACCCATGCTAATCTTTGCACCCTGTGATGTGCGGTCAGCAGCGGTACCCTCGTGGGACGATGGCTTCTGTACCCCATAGCGAGGAGATGGTTCTGGATGGTGTGGCTGCTTACACGTTTTTTGTGCACTATCGTTAAATGATTTCTTGCACTGTGGCCTGTCTATGCGCTGTTACAATGCGAGCTAGCCGACGATGACCCCGCTCATCCACACGCTGTTGTTCATGGCAGTTGGCCCTTGCAGGGATGGTTTTACCGGATTCGATGTACTCACAGTGCGCCTGTGACGCAGTGGCTCGTGAAAATCCTAATGCCTGCACTACTTCCAAGATGGAGTGACCCATTCGTCAGGCCCCGACGATTTGCCCACCATCAAATGCACTTAGATCCTTCGTTTCACCCATACTGCGTCCGAACCTTACAGATTCCCATCGCATCACTCCTCATATTTTCGGATCGCTGCATACGTAATGTCGTTTCCGTTTACAGGGTCGCTCACATCGCCATATTTGCATAACGCCAGCTGTCTCTAATTCAATTGCTCTTCAGTGTATATCGGGAAAAATTGCATAATGTAAAAAGTAAAAAAATACATATCGTGGAATAAGAGATGGGAGGGGTGTAACAATATTTCATGCAATGCAACAGCCAGAACCTTTCCCCGAAAAATAAATCACGAGAATGCAATTCTCAAATACCTTCAGTAAGCTCGTTTAAGATAGGTTCCACGAAATCTCCGGAGATGCAGTTTTAAGAACTATGTCATTAAGGACTGGCAGGTCTTAAGTGCTAGTGTCTTCCATTACGCCAGCAGAAATTAATTGTGTGTGAATAGAAATGGGTTTAGATGTTATTTGGTACATTTTCTCTTGCAATAATTGATCCACTCTCTGTAATTCGTGTTGGGAGACATCTAAAACTACATAATCACTACGCGGTGTCTTTGAAATGCGACACTCGTTTTTGTAAGGAATGTTAACTGTAAAATAATGTGGGTTTGGGAAGTTCACAACACATGAAAATCATTACGATGCTTAAATCTGAACGATGTAAGCACAAGGGTTAAGATGAACGAAGGAAGTCTGAGTTAAGGAAACTGAGCTATAAATTCCCCTCCATACGAAAGTTTAATTTTCTCTTGAATTTCTATCAGACTTCCCTCAAACCTCATTTCGTCACAATCTTTTGCAGGAACTGTTGAGACCTGTTGATGACGTATAAGAAAAACTGCTTTGTTTTTTGCGAACCATTCTTCCTCTTTAATTTACCACACAC
The DNA here is from genome assembly GCA_039090855.1 of Macrothele yani. Taxonomy (NCBI): domain Eukaryota; kingdom Metazoa; phylum Arthropoda; class Arachnida; order Araneae; family Macrothelidae; genus Macrothele; species Macrothele yani. The sequence continues at coordinate 111,628,979 of CM077013.1, read as the reverse complement.
ATATATTATTTATATATCTTCATTGTCAATTATTGTTAATCCACTGCTAAATGAAGGTCTCCCCAAGTTTCCGCCACAAGTGTCTGTCTTAAGCCTGTCTCATCCATGTTACTCCGACATGCTTTCGAATTGCATTCATCCATCTCCAATGTGGTCCTCTTCTGGGTCTTTTTCTGTGCCCTCAGAATGCAGTCTAAAATTTCAATGTCCATCGGTGGTCCTTTCTTCTGGCAACAAGTCCAGCCCATTGCCATTTAGAGTAATTTTACTCTGATCATGATGTCTTCCACTCTTGTCATGTTCCTTATCCATGAGTTATGTATCTACTCTGCAGCTCTGAAAGGGTAGTTGAAAAAATTATCACAGTCATTTTCGCAAATACCTCTTCAGAACTGCAGACCATGATCCAGGATCTTGTTACCTAGAGTAAAGAAGTGGAATTTAAAATGAACTTTTAGAAAACAAAAATGATGTACAATACTTTTACAAGAAACGAAGATTTGTCGATTGATAGGAAAATATGGAGGTAACTGATATCTATATTTATCTTGGGCAACATACTATATATAAAGCGAGAGCCACAATGAAGAAGGAATTCACATGCGGATTAAACTTGGTTGGAAAGCATTCGGAAGAAATAATGCAATTTTCAAGAACAGTATATCATTCTGACTTAAAAGAAAAGTACTTAATCAATGCAGCCTTGCAATTCTTACGTACGGAGCAAAGACGGGGGCTTTAACTAAAGACTTAAAAAGGCTGTACAACTGAAAGAATCATTGAGAGATGTATGTTTTGTGTAACTAGGAAAGATGAGAAGAGGAACTCATGGATCAAGAAAAGTAACAAGAGTGGAAGACATTATGATCAAAGTAAAATCCCTAACATGGTAATGGGCTGAACCTATTGCCAGAAAAACAGACCGCAAATGGACAACCGAAATTTTAGACCCAGAAGAAGACCACGTGCGAGATGGGTGGATGAAATTTGAAAGCATGCCGCAGTGACATGGAGAAGAATGGCTCAAGACAGAACGCTGTCTTGAGCCATGCATGGTCTTTCCAAGTGTTTTCCACAACGGTCTGTCTTGTGCCAGTGGTGTTTTGTTTACATCACAAGATTCCTGAATGCTTTTCCTAGTACTCAAACTGTTCGCTCTTACAGGTTTTTTAACAATGTTTAAGGCTGATTTCTGCGCCTCTTCAGTCGCTTATTGTACAATGTGTAACGTCAAAATGTCTTCATTAACTCCTTTTACAACGCCTAATATTACAACGTCTTCTTTGGCTTCCTTCACACCGTCTTCGCTGGATGATTCTCCAATCAGTATTGTTGCACGATTTTCAGTGCCTTGCTTTACAATGTCGACTGTTACAGTATCTTCTTGGCTTGCTTTACAAAGTCTGCTGCCACAGTATCTTCATTAGCTTATTTTACATAGTATAATGTTACAGCACGTTTTGTGCTGCAACATTCATTGTCACAATATCTTCGTTGGATTATTTTACGAAGTTTAAAGTTACAATCCCTCCACTGTTGCTACGTGTAAGGTCACAATATTTTCACTGGCAGTGTCTAATGTAACAGTACCACTTCTGTTGGAATGTCCAACATTTCATTTTTTGCACTGGGTTGTTTTCCAGAGTCTAGTGTTAAAATACCTCCACTGTAGTGTCCCAATATTTTCACTGGCTTGTTTTAGAATGTGTACTGGACCACCAATTCAATCCCAAAGTGTGCAATTTGTTCAAAAACGCATTTCTGACTAAACTTGGAACTGAAATCTGCCTGAGGTGCAAACATTGAATTCGTTCTTTTGATACCTATTATCTTCCCTGGACTCAATCGTCCTGAAATAGAGATGGCTTGTACAGGTTGCGGAACAAGCCATCTCTATTTCAGGACAAAAACTTTTAAGCTTTTGTTTATTTTAGGCTCACAGACATGAACACCTAAATCTGATGCTTTCCTCTGTTTCCCGTTGTTAACTGCGCACACAACTTCACCTAATAGATCCACCTGGATACTTATGAATATTTCTTTTCTTATAGACACAGTTAAGAAATGTATGTAAAATTTCGTTGCTAAAGTACTAGCTCTTGTGCAAGATCCTGGACCATACCAATAAAAAGGCGCTTATTTTCCCATGCAGTATCTTGTCCGTAATTTCTTTTGGTATTTCACTAGGAATTTTAACCACCTTGAAAGCATGTCTTTCGAAAACAAAAATATATATGCTGATACGCATAATATCACTATGTCGGTCTATGAGTCTGTGGATCTCTGCAACTATCAATCCGATTTGAAAAATTCTTTTTGCAGTGGAAACCCTGAACTGTGAGAAATATAATCCACACGTCTTAGTCTTTATTCGAAGCATAGCCTCGCTGCTAGGGGAGTGAGTGAGCATGCTATTAGATTAAAAATATATTTTACTCTACACAATTGCTTCAAAAATACTGATTCAGAAAACTTTTTGCCATATGTTACATTTATCCAGAATGGCCATTTTGCATACCGTTTCTGTTTGAAATAATGCATAGTGTCACCGCTAGAGGGCGTAAACGTGTATTGTATTTTCCCCGAAATCTGCTTCTGAAAAATGGATTTTAAGAGTTCACATTGTGTAAGAGGTCTCGACGATGAATGTTTTGCGTGAATGTTACATTATCGACAAAATGCTTTGCCACTACGGAGCAGGGCGGGTAAGTGCATATTTCTGTTTTTTTTTTAGGTTTTTTTTTCACATTTCTAATCCTATCTTCGCTTCTAAAGCGCTCACTTCTTTTCCCAGACAGAGCCACTGACCGCGGAAAACATTTATATGTATTTTTTTTTTCGTCAAAATAATGTATAGTTTTCCCACTATGGGACGTTAATGTATATCTCGGCAATGATGATGGCTCTCGCTTTATACATAGTACGTTGCTCAAGATAATATAACAAGCCACTTTTATCCGCTTCCGCTTCGAGAAGTCCGATTTAAACAAATTCTGTTTGTTACTGGTAGCTTTTCTGGAGCGGAATATTTTTCATATGCTGTACGTATTTGCCAATTTTTGTACCGCATAGTTTTTCCATTAGGAGGTATAAGTGTTCATTTCCATTTGTACTACACTTAGAACCGTATCTAAGTTTCTAAGAACCCGATTTGAGAAATTACATTTTTTCTTGGAAATCTTCCGTTATAAAAAAAAAATGCCTTGTGCCGAATTTAGGAATTTTCGTAGCACACATTTTGGCCGCTAGTGTCCCAAAGCACCTATTTGCACTTGTGGATGTTTTACCGGTTGAGTAGAAATCAGTTTTTTTTGTGTGTGTGTGTTTTTGTTTTCTATAACCGGCTCAATGCAATATTAAGAACACTGCTTAAATATTGTGCAGTTTAAATTATGAGCAATTTCCTTTAGGAGGCATAAATGCATTCTCTCTTTTTGCTATTTTTTTCTTTTAAAAATCTGTTTTCCCATGTTGGAAAGGATTCAAAAGAGCCGCTCATTACACCCGAGAAAAAATTCGGTATCAATTTTCTTGTTTTTCATGAATGGAATACGGGATTACACCATACAATAAAAATTTTGAAGATGTGAATTCGTTTTTTGGTGTAAATATGACATGGATTACGGTAAGTCATATAATATCCGAAAACTTGAAAATTTCGTCGTCCTGGAACGGGAATCGAATCCGCGTCTCCCGGATAGCGCCCGAGTATGCTAACCACTACACCACCCAGAAACACCAAGTTTCCGATTAATTTGAGCGTAACCATCATATTTAAATATATTAATATTAAATATATTTTGATCATATTTAAATATATTAATTAAAACATATTTAATATATTTAAATATGTTTTACTTGTAACATATTTAAATATCTTTGTGTATGCGTTTCTTTGTAGTTTTTTGCATGATTATTTACAGGGTGTCCATAAAGTCTTTCCCACATTAGAAAAAAATTATATAGAAAAATCTATGTAAGTTAACATAAAATGGTTGGCAATATAATATAGCAGCATTCATAAAGTTTTTGTTCCTGTTCTTTAGGTGTGCGCTACAGCTGAATAAGAGGAGCATTTCATCGATAATGGCTTCCATGCAAGAAAAAGCGGCATGCGTGTTGTGGTTCCATGAGACCAAATCGGCGGTTTAGATGGATTAGCCGCGACGGTCCCGTCACATGGCCACCTCGAACGCAAGACATAACCCCTCTAGACTTTTTTCCTGTGGGGTAATGTGAAAGACCAAATTTACTCTAGCAGTGTTCCGGATATAGAGACTTTGAAGAGCAGAATAACGGACGTCATTGGTTCTGTCGCTGCTGAAATGTTAAACAAAACATGGCGTGAAATCGAATATCACTTAGATGTCCTCCGGGACACAAATGGAGATGTATTGACACTAGAAAAAAAAACTTTACTTGTGCATCATCGTTTTCGTTCAATCCCTTTCTTGTACCTATAACACATTTCTATATTAATTTTTGTAATGTGGGAAAGACTATGGCCACCCTGTATTATTGTATAGCGAAAATATAACTCTTTCTTTGCTAAAGACTTTTGTGTATGCTGTACGTTTTGCAAATCCTCACGCTTACATTGATGAACACAAGAAAATACAGCTCCACACAACAGCCGTTTATCAGCCGGATATGCCAGAGAGAGAGACACATTCACGAAAGATCTTTACATTCCATTTAAGCTGACTCAGATTTATTGACATGATAGCTGGATTTCACTCAGAAATTTCTGTGCTCCCTTTCCTCCGGTTACCCCATTCCTCTTTACCTGAGTCAAAGCTTTCAACCTCTACCTTTCTTTATTCTAATGCCTCTTTTTTAAAACTACGGAGTCATCCATTGTTGCTAAGTAAAGAAAGTGGCCGTCTCTCTCCCCCCTTTTTTATATTCCCCTCCCCTTTTTTTTTTCTACTATGAAGGGAAAGCAGGAGAGAGTATTCTCAAGTGGCCATCAGCAATGCTAATCATGTGGGTCAAGTGCTCTCTGGACACCCGCGGTCTGCTCGCAGTGCAAATCCATCATGGTGAAGCGTGCTTAAGTGGGCTTATGCCACACAATGCCACCCATTCTCATGCTGCTTAGTTAGTCTGCGAAAACCTCCCCTACATTTCTCTTTTAAATTTTAAAAACCTTTAAACGAAACACGGAACGAATATATCTTTCCCAGATTTTAAAAGGAAAAATCACAAAAATCCAGCGATTCATGTTTATGTGTTTCGTTTAATTTGTTTGCTTAAACTTTTATATTTACCTAAGGCTTAGCTTTAACGGGGGTATTTTTTTCGATGACATAAAGCTGTGTGGGTGTTTGAAAGGTAAGAAAGGGATTACACAGCAGAAATCAAATGAAAATTAAGTCATGTAGAAGAGAAGGAGTACTGCTTTCAGCACAAACCAAACAGCAAAAAGGTGAGCCTTGAGCAGAGAGAGAATAATGCAACTGCGATGTATACTGGTTTCCATACGTTAAGTAAAAAAACAGAAAAATCGCGATAACTCAGAGAATGTACGATGAAATGTTACGAAAACCTGTATCATATTGTACGTTAAAGAAACACCCTAAAATATTTTGTAAGAAACACTTCATTCCGACAAGAAGGAGCACATGCAGAACCAGGTAAAACATAAGTTGTCAAAATGAAATAGCCGAAGTACCTCAATGGTCACCCCTCACAGTAATGCTGACTTCACAGCGATGTTTCATGCTATTGATGATGATGTCTAGGAGTTCAGTAGATAGTAACGACCATTGTACGTGCAAAGCTTGTCTAAGCCACTCCAGGTCTTGCAGAGGATGACTCAGCAGCATCACTTCTCCCTAGAGTACCACAGACATGCTGTATCAGATTAAGATTGGGAGACCTGGCTGACCAATGCATACGGCCAGTGGTCTCCTATTGAAGATATTATGCTGCCAGCCTCGCTTGAAGAGAACGAGCACTATCGTCTTGTAGGAGAAATTTATCTCCTATGGTACCTGCATTAGGGCTACCATAAGGCAGGAGGAAATCATTCTTATAGAATCGAGCATTCATGGTTACTCCAAGAATTGCACAGAGGTCAATGTGTCCGGTTAACGAGATAACCCAAACTAGCACGCTACCACCACCAAAAGTGTCCCTTTCACGGCACTTAGAGGGATGACAGCATGTTCTAATCGCTTTGCAAATCAAATCTAGACTCATCTGTGAAGAGTCCTGACCTCCATTGGTATTCATTCCAATTGACATGAAGTCTTGCCCAACAGGGAGTAAGGAGACACGCAGAGTGCTGATCCATAAAAAACTTCTGTTGGTTCGATTCCACAGCGGCAGCTGAAAAACAATTTTTCGGTTGCTGTGTGTTTCTGGAACGTGGAAAGAGCGATGTATTTATTTATTAAGTGTCGCCACGTATTTGGAATATTTTCACCATAAAAAACTTCCTTCGTGATACTTTCTGCGCACAGTGCAAGCAGATCCCATCATTTCGTAGCGGCAGTAAGGGTAAATCGCAGCAGTGTCGGGGTAGCCGTCCCGTTTCTCCGTGCAGTAAATCGGAGATATCGGTCATGCACGGATGTTTTAGCCCTAGGCTTTCCTTCGCTATACCTCCGGGAAGCTGGTTCCGTATTTTGAAATTGGTTCTATAGTCTGTGGACCACAAAAGGACTCACATGCAGCCAGAGCCCATTTAAGAGAGGGGGTTATGGGGCTGCAGCCTCGGGCCTCGCATTTTCAAGGGGTCCCAGAATTGTGCAGGATGATTTTTTTTTCTTTTGTGTGAAAATTATTTTCTATTTTTTTCCCGCTTTTTTAGGAGTCCGCAAAAAGTAGTCTCCCCTAGTTCATCCTCAAATCTTTTGAAAGCATTACAGACACTTTTTTTTTGTACACATCCATAATTTGGTGAAATGTTTATACATTAAGAATTCGTTTGAATCATGATATATTTGGAACACATTATTTTGTCCACCATTACGATATAATTTCAACAAGCTGAACCCTTGGGAGGGGGATTAAAGCAGAACTGAAGTGGTATTTATTTTTCAACCACGAATTTTTACATTTTCTTGCATACGCTGATTCGTCCATGAATCATGAGAAATACACTTCAATATGGCGGGGATATTTTTACGGCTTCCTCTTCATATTTTGGGAATGTTTTCTTCTGGGTATTTTAATTCCACCACCTACAGTGTAATCCTACACGTGTCGTTAATACTGGGCCCCCAAAATACTGTACAGCCTCCGGTCCTCTCCGTATCATTAAATGTACTCTGCGTGCAGCCTTCTTGTAACTACAGTCTGACTTCGGCCTGTCTCTAGTCTTCTGATGGCTCTCCACCTCAGTTAATCTGTTAAATGATGTATTGCAGCCATTACAGCACAACAAATCCACTATTACAGATTCGTGTCTTTAACACTCTGCAAACGATGTGACACACACACACCTCCGCGACAACCCCTTTTATGCTGTGGCTCATTTGCTTAAATCGATGGTATCGCCACTTGTTTAGATACGATACTCTGACTCCGCAATTTCATTTCACGTAATATACACAACTCTTTTTTCAAAAATAATAACGATTTTTTTTCCTTAATTTATTGAAACCATTATAGTTAACTAAGATTAAGGTCTTACTAAACAGCTAAGACAAAAAAAAAAAAAAAAAAAAAAAAAAAAAAAACACACACACACAGAGTAACTAGTTAGTCGATTTCGTTAGCGATGAGGAAAGACCAATCGAACCGCGTCGATGTCAGCGTGAGTAATATCTATCTAAATTGCGAAGCAACAACTATCTAAATAGCAAAGTGTAAACAATATATGACTGTGAATAGCAGAGAAATGATCCATAAATAAAATCCAACTGAATGATGAAGAACTAAGCTGCTAGTGATTTCTCATTGAATAGCAAAGTGAGCAATGAGCTGACCCAAGTGAATTTGTTTGCTTGATCCAATTTTGGCTATAATGCACCCGATACAGTCAAATGGTTTACAAGAGAGATTCGGGTCATGAGCACGAGAGTCCTGCAACTGTCTGATATTATACAGTTCTTTGTGTCATGTATAATATTAGCCAGTTGTAGGACACTCCGTGGTGATCGCATATACGGTCCCACATAGCCCACTGGAAAGAAGAGGCCCTGAAACGAACTGCTGTCAATGAAGTCATGTGGCCAACCGAGTCCCAGCTCCCAGCTACGGTGTGTGCGTCGTCTAAGCTATCAGTAATGTGCTGAATTGGAAGCGCGACAGAGTAGCGGGAGAATTTCATAAAACGTGCGCTAATGGAAACTTCGAGGGTTGTGTTACAATATGAATAAAATGGGCTAATACTTAGTTCACAAATTCCTTTGAAAGTTTTGCACAAAATGAAGGAAATGCTAATATTTAAACGAAACCGACAAAGTATTTGCGAAGTTTTCGCTTAGAATTCCAGCTGATGGGAACTTAATGTGTTGTTGTTTTGTTGACAAATTGCTTAAAAAGCTGTGGCACGAAATGTGAATATTTTAATGTTTTTCATGGCATATTGGATGTCTGCGTCGATTCTATGGTGGCGGCTTGTTTACAATTTTTGTTTCGCTCCTGGTGAACTCTCTGTTGGATTTTTGCGGAACTTTTTATCAATTCCCATCTATTTTTATTGAAGGACTTTGCTCCGCCGCCATTTCGGAGGTTCTGGTCGGTATTTTTGGTTCTGGCCTATACCCGTAATGTTAACATTACCGGTGTGTGGTGCCAGTATGTTCTTTATTCGTGGATTACTCAAGGAAGAAGACTTTTAAGTACTTTTGCATTTCTTTTGCTTGAATTTAACAAATTTCCCGAATTTTTTTTTATTGTCTTTATTTTTCGAATGGGCGGACTTTTGTCGTTTGAACTTATAGCACCTAGCCGTGTCTACCACTAAGGAAAACAAAAGCGGTACAAAAAACATTTCCGTAAGATGTATACGTCTTACAGAAATGCTAAACCGTTAAACAACTGAGATAGTTTTACCAACAAAACATATGCATAACAAATTCTTTTTTCAATTTATATATAAATAACTAAACGTTTCACTTTATATTACTTAAGACAGAAAAGAAATCTTACCTGGATATCAGTAACAGAAGAAACCAGCAAATAGAAGTAAATAAACTTTTTTTTTTAAAAACGCTCTAATATTTTTTTCTGTTGCAGTGTAACAGAATCCGGACGGCTCTAAATGATACTACATTGGAATGACTAAGCGTTCGTTTGGAATCAGAGTCAACGAACATAAAAGAGACACAAACACAAAATACGGTAAAGTAGCCTCGGAACTATCCAGAGAAGTGAAATTTAAGTCCGCTACTCCTATGTGGGACGATAAAAAGAAATTACCTAGCTACTCTACCCCTAAAGGTACAGCCATTCGGGAAACCTTGGAGATCATTACCAACAGCGATACTTTCAATGATTGCGTCTCACTCGAGTTGTCATGAATTTGGAACCAATTCTTCAAGTGCCTTCTGCCTACCAGGATACCGCGCGTGCAACCAACGTGATGCGTCATATCTTTAAATGAATAAAACGTCGTATCTATTGTGGTCAAGTCAAGTTTCCACGTTCAAATTTTTAATGCGTTCTATTTTTCAGTTGCACTTTCTGTCTAACTTCCTTGAAAAAGCCATCTGGTTGATGTGCGAAAGCTTTGAAACACTAATGTGTCGACTTCCTACGCCAATAAATCGGATCACTAGTATTACAGTGTTACTATTTACTTCTGAACATTATATGCTATTGCGAGTGCTAATTCGTTTTTCTTTAGAAAGAAAATCACAATAAATAAAAATAATAAAATATGAACAACTTCACAGCAGCATGCTAACGGACTAAACGCTTTCACGACTTCACGTGTAGTTCAGATCAGGGAAGCTGAGACCTTTTTGGTCACATGACGAAGTCGTTTCAGGGCCTCTTCTTTCCAGTGGGCTATGACGGTCCCATATGTGAGGTCTCCTATTCGACCAATGAGAAGCGTTATTAGAAAAGGTGTCTCCTGTGTTTGTAATTCCTTTTATCCTGACAAAAGTTGATGTTTGTGGACAATTTTACAACTTTGTTTAGTATTTTATCGTCGAATTATTCGTTTTATTTTTAATTTTCTGTTAGAAATTCTGATTCAACGGTCTCTTAAATGCCATTCAGGTCAGAAAAATGATAGATATTGCATGCTATACAGCATTGTTTAGTAATATTTCTTTAATTTCGGCTTTATTTACCGGGTTAATCATCAGTATTTCGCACTTAATCAGTTTAAAATATTGTTTCTGAAATATCCGATCACCTCCATCGGTGGATGAAAACGGCTTCGTAAAATTGATCATGAGTGACTAAAATGTGTGTGGTTTGGGGCAATGATAGTCAGTGGATTAAAGGAACACTCAGGAGAGAGGTACAAGATCACACACACACTCACACACTCACTCAGATCAGATGGGATATTATGAATATTTACTACACATCAAAAAGACATCGTACTAATCGTAATATTTTTCGCTTTTGCCGCGAAGTACATGACAGCACTGTCCCAACTTATCTAATGAGTAAGCAATTTTCATTAAATAAAATACTGGTTAAAATATTCTCTTCGGCCGCTACATATTAAAATAAAGTCTTGTATCAGATCAGATCAGATCATATGAAGAGGATTTTAGGAAGGGAGTGTCTGACCCCAGGTCTTAAACAACTCTTAGAAATAGGAAGCTAGGAGATTTGGGCTAGAGTGCCCGATAAGAAAGTGAAACGGAAGCGAAGTAGAAAGGGGTAGGAAGGCGCCCTTATTTATTACCGGGGTGCCAGTACCCGGGGTCCGACGGCTTAACGTGCCCATCCGACGCACGGCGGATATTTAGTAGATCGAGCGTTCGTACCTAACTGGGATCGAACCTGATGTCCTTTACGTGGCAGTCACGAACGTTGTCCACTAGGCCATTTTTGGAGCCATAAATTTTATGATTTTTTTTTTTTTGCACCAGATTTCATTTCTCTCTCGTGAGAGTTCCTTTAATCCAACTATAGGGATGCCCCAAACCACACATTTTAGGCACTCATGATAAATTTTACGAAGCCGTTTTCATCCACCAATGGAGGCGCGTTCGGATATTTTAGAATCAATATTTTAAACAGACTAAGTGCGAAATGCTGATGACTAACCCGATAAATAAAGCATAAATTAAAGAAATATTCCTAAATGATGCTGCACGGCATACAATATCAAATATTTTTCTGATCTGAACAACGTTAAGAAACCGTTGAATCAGAATTCCCAACAGCAAATTGAAAATAAAACGAAATATTCGAAGTTAAAACTACTGAAGAAAGCTGTAAAATTGTCAACAAACAACCACTTTCGTCAGCGCACAAGAAATCACGGTCAGAGGAGTCACCTTTTCTAACAACGCTTCTCATTGGTCGAACGGGAGACGTCACATAAGGGGCCTTATATGTGATTACCAAGGCAAAACCACGGAGTATCTTGCAACCGTCCGACATTGGTGAGTAGGTATTCTAGAACAGTCGTCGCAAGGTAAGCGAAAGTCAGTTCCCTTAGCAATTGGACTAAGCACTGCTGATGTTTTAGATTATCATAATTGTACTAAGCTCGGTGTTTGGAGACAATTTGTTTTCATTTCTTTCTTTTTTGTGAGACTTAGTGCTTAATGGATGATTAAAGAACAGAGTGAGACTAATTCTTGCTGTTTGTACATTTCTTCTGTCATATCGTTTTTAATATGAAGGATGGGAGTGAAATCATCACCCATACTTAATATTTTGCCCGATTTTTAATCACACCATTTTTGTTTAAGCTGGGGTTTTTTTCTCCGTTACTTCAGCTACATTTTTTGTTCTTAGGTTTAGTGATTCCCAGCCTAGGCCGGATTAAGGCCTTGTTGGGCCCCTAGGCTAAGACATCTGAGTGGGACCCCAAAGAACTTATGACAACGATCATTGTTGAAATCCGTTAAAAAACGAAACTCTGGCAATATGCATGTGATAATTAATACGAATTGCATTCTTCAAACTAATAGATTACCTGCCCAGTTTTCATAATAAGTCACTGTATTTTTTATTGTTCTCATAAGAACACGAGTTAAAAGCTTACGATTTCTAGATTTTGTCTCGGAGTTTCTAATGATTTAGTATTGTATAATTTTATTAGTGTATCTGTTTTGTTACGCAGTACGAAGCCACTGGGGACTTCGACTATTAATGGTTCCAAGTGCAAACTGGGAGTTGTGGGTGGATGGCAGGGAAAAAGCTGAAACACTCTCATCTGCCCTGCTGTAGAGAGAGACATGAAATCTTTACGCTTGGTGAGTAACTGCCTTGAAATCTGTTCGCCTCTCTCTCTCTCTCTCTCTCTTTCTCTTTACCTATCTATCTATTATTATTCCAGGCATGCCGCGTGGGCCCTTGGTCATGGTGCGCCCCAAGGCTATAGCCCCTATAGACCTTTTCTTTTAAAAGACTTTCAGTATTTTCTTTTAAAAGACTTTAGTCTCATAGAGTAGGTAGCTAATTTCCCCTTAATCCAGCCCTGTTTCCAGCTGTTATTTTTTGTCAATTCAAACACAAAGTTTTGAGTTTTTAGTAATATACTTTTGCATTTTCTTTCGAGCAAGCTCATGTGCCTATTAAAATCACGAAACTTCAGAAATCTAAAGGGGTAGAGAGCTTGAAGAAAAAGACAATTCCAGGCTTTGTGGACGTTCCATAGATAAGTCACTTGACGCCTTTGAATTATTACTGACTGGTCTTCCAAGAAACTTGTGTTGAGGGGGAAATCCTATGTCTGACAGAGATAGATGGCAGATATTGTTATGGTATCAGATGGAGAGGCCTCTTTAGTCCTGAGATGTAACGTCAGATAATTAAAGACGAATTTAAGGGACTATTTGTCCGAACTAGTTAGCTCAATCTAAAGCGGCTCTGGGTTATCGCTACTGGATAAAAAGATGTTCGACTAAGGACTTTACTGTAACGCAGAAAACGCCATACATGTGGGCATCATTGCAACCAGTGGTGTAGTAGAGTAGCGGGTCTAAGCGGCGTTAACGCACTTTATATGATGTGACGCAGGGCAGTAGATACCGAGAGGGTAGGGAGGGCGTTTGCCCTCCTAGAGCGGTCATTTCAGGAGCGTAAATTCATTCTCTGTGGGATGAAAAAGTAGAAATTGTATCTAACAAGTTAGTAAAATCATGCAATGCATTGATTATGATACGCTTTCCAACATACCAGAAATTATTACTCAAGTTATGTGGATAATGGCTGTGGAATAAATCTCGCTCCTGTGTCCTGACCTTTGACCCCATTTCGATGATATTCAACAGAACCGGTTCGCTATACCTCCGGAGCATCATGATAAAGTTTTGTTGCAATAGAAGCAGTTTTACGCAAGTTATGAGAATAATGGCGGTGGAATAAATCTGGCTTTTGTGCAATGACCTTTGACCCCATTTCGTTGATATTCAAGAGAACCGGTTCACTATACCTCCGGAACAGCATGATAAAGTTTTGTCGCAATCTAAGCATTTTAGGTAAGTTATGATGCACAAGGGCAATGGAATGGATCCCACTCCAGTGTCCTCACCTTTGACCCCATTTCGGCCATTTTCAATAGGGTTTGTCCCCATGTGGTTCCTTACCCCATACTATAATTTCATCGAAATCGAACCATTTTTACGCAAGTTATGACGCATAAGGACAATGGAATATATCCCGCTCTTATGCCCTGCCTGACCTTTGACCCCATTTCGCCCATTTTTAATCGTGTTCGCGCCCAGGTGGTTCCCTACCACATACTAAAATTTCATCGAAATCGAACAATTTTTACGCAAGTTATGACGCATAAAGGCAATGGAATGGATCCCGCTTTTATGTCCTTACCTTTGACCCCATTCCGTCCATTTTCAATAGGGTTCGCCCCCAGGTGGTTCCTTACCACATACTAAAATGTGATCGAAATCGAACCATTTTTACGCAAGTTATGACGCATAAGGACAATGGAATATATCCCACTCTTATGCCCTGCCTGACCTTTGACCCCATTTCGCCCATTTTCAATAGGGTTGGCGCCCAGGTGGTTTCCTACCACATACTAAAATTTCATCGAAATCGAACCATATTTACGCATGTTGTGACGCATAAAGGCAATAGAATGGATCCCCCTTTTATGTCCTGACCTTTGACCCCATTCCGCCCATTTTCAATAGGAATCGTCCCCAGGTGGTTCCCTACCACATACTAAAATTTCATCGAAATCGAACAATTTTTACGCAAGTTATGACGCATAAGAGCAATGGAATGGATCCCGCTCCTATGTCCGGACTTTTGACCGTGCTTCGCTCATTTTCAATAGGGTTCGTCCCCAGTGGTCCCATACCACATACTAAAATTACTTTGAAATTGAACCATTTTCACGTGAGTTATCGTGCGGACGGACAGACGGACAAAGCTGGAGCATATACGCTTCTTCAACCTACGGTTGAAAAGCGTAAAAACAGAAAATTACACCCTTCAGTATTTTCTTTCAAAAGACTTTAGTCTCATACAAAATTCCATACTGTTAACCGGTTTACAAAGTAACATACACTATGAGGCGTGAACATCTCGTATCCATGAAGGGAATTTTCCAAAACAGTGAATCCAGGCATAGAAAACAATATACTGATATGCCCAACCTCCATGACCTTCTCGAACATATCATTGGAATGGAAAGGTAATTAACCATTTGTGCTCTGTCACAGAAAGTTTCTCTGAGCGTTTAATTTTGAACGGGATTTTTCGAAGACCTACCCCTAAAGCTTCTTCCTATTGTTCTGTTCACTATCCGATACTCATTCGTTCTGCGCTGGTTTGATTTTCGTTCTGTATTCCTGTGGAATGTTGTGGTGTCGGCGTCGACATAACGTTTATGCTTTACTGTGTATTTACAACCGGAGATCCTTGGGTATTTATCTAGTTTTTACATTTTGAATAATATTTTGTCAAAAACCGGAAGTGCGATTTTTGAACGATCATAATACTTTCCAACAACAGCGGCATATGAGAAACTAAAAACCACGTGTTATTTGAGTGGAACTCGAAAGGGCGTAATTTTGAACTCGAAGGGGGTTAGTTAAAAGTCTCGCCCTCCCGGATAAGATGAGATTGCAACGGTCCTGATGTGAAGCAGGTGTCAAGATGATAAATCTGCAGTTGTACATTCTGTTGGTGTAGCTTAGTCGGTTAGAGCAACTTATTCCGGAGCAAGGAGACGCGGTTTCAGTCCGCTTCACTGACAAATTTGTGAATTTCACATTGTTTGGTAGGAAAGAAAAGCAGAGCAATGGAATTTTTTCGTCTGTGCAATAATGAGGCCGTATAATAATACACTATCTACCAACAAGTAATTGGACACACCTGCAATCGACGATATCTGCGGTCCTGATAAACGTCACGGCCACCGCCGTTAAATATCGTGTGGGAAACAACAACGCAACCAGTCGCATGCAAGATGCCATGCAGTTTGGATCTCTCTGATTTTGAGAAAGGTGTGATCGTCTGGTATCACAGAAATGGCTGATCCATATGCGACATATCTAGCGAGTTGAAGTACCCAAAATCAATAGTGGCCTACGTGATTGGCAAGTGGAAGATGACAGGTCACTGTCGGAATGTGCCCCGACCCGGCAGACCTACAAAACTGGGAGTTAGTGACCGACGGGGCTGGCTAGAGAAATTCGGGAGAACCGCACCGAATCGATGGGCCACATCCGCGAGGAGTTTCAACAGGCATCCGGGAGTGTTCTTTCGCTGAATACCATCCGTAAGGAAGCCCATCTGATCACCAAGTCCAATTGATCACCAAGTCCAATAGCGCTGCTCGGCTAACGTGGTGCAAAGAACGTCGACAGTGGACCGTTGAACAGTGGAAACAGGTTCACTGGTGCGACAAATCAACGTTCACCCTCTACCGTTCGGATGGCAGGGTCTAGGTTTGGCGTCTGCTTGAAGAACGCCTCCTGACGGAATGTATTGTGCCAACTGTGAAGTTCGGCGGCAGTGGAATTATGCTATGGGGGTGTTTCTCCTGGTATGGCACGGGACCCTTGGTCGCAATTCCTGGTAGACTCAACGCCGAGACTTACTGCACCATTTTGGATGACCATGCGCTTCCTACGTTGTGGCAGTTTTACGGGGTGGACCCATGTTACTTTCAGGATGACAATGCCACCTGTCATGTTGCGAGGTCCACCATGGCTTGGTATGGTGCCAATGGGGTTAATCGAATGGACTGGCCTGCGAAGAGCCCGTACCTTAACCCTATCGAGCACCTCTGGGACGAGTTGGAGCGTCGACTTAAGGGGTGCCCCCACCGTCCGAAATCGGTGAAGGAACTGACCTGTCTTTTCCAAGCCGAGTGGAAGAAAATACCACTAGCCGTCGTACAACGCCTGGTTGAGAGTATGCCCCGGAGGGTCGCAGCTGTAATCGCCGCTCGTGGAGGCTCCACCAACTATTGAAGGTGAATAAACTTCGTTTTACTTTGCTATCACAGGTGTCCAATTACTTGTTGGTAGATAGTGTATAATATGAGGCGACTCACGAATCGTGAAGGTTCTAGTGTATAAAGTGAATGGGAATTACTTTCTCATGACGGCAGACCTCAAAATTAGGTTATAGGAGATGAATTCTATTTTACCACATCTCCAGAACGGAAATCCAAATAAAAAAATAATAAACAGGGTATAGGCTGAGTGGCCAGTCCTTTGTAATTGCAAAGGACATTTCTAATCTCACCATCGGCTACAATAAAAATACTCACCTTATAGCTTCTTCTCTAATTCATTATGGGCAACACAAAAGAACGCTTCGGTTGTGCGTCCTCAGACGTAGTGGCTTCTGGGTAATCTCTCGAAATGGGCCTGAGCCACGCATAAGGTAAGGGCAGTGACCCTCCCCGTACAACGGGATAAATTGCCTCAAATCTTGCTCATTGTAGTCTTTAAAGCAGCCATAATAAACAAAAAACTACACAAAATTTATTTTCTATTCCCACCTCATAACCTTAGCAAAAGCTAAACGTATTGCGTAACATGGCGCAGATGACGCATTACCTAAAGTATTACTTACCATAGCGCAGATGAGATACTACCTAAAGTATTGCGTAACATGGCGTAGATGACGCATTACCTAACGTATTACATAGCATGGCTTAGATGACGCACTACCTAACGTATTACGTAACATGTCGTAGATATGACGCACTGCTGCGGTGACCCATAAGTCAAATCGGCAATGGTGCAGCGAATAGCCGACACGCGTAGTTCATTCAAGGGAACAGCAACTCCAGACTAGGAAGATGTTGATTCGAATCTCACCACCGGCAAAAAGTTATACAAAACAGGTCCATAAAAACTGTTTTTTTTTTTAGTTGGCAACAGTGCGAAGGGAAAAAATAACAACGCAGATGATTAACTGTGTTAAGGAAGTATCCATGGCAACAGTTACTTGCCGTGGCAGATGATTATGGTTTTGTTATTACGCAGTTGTTTATGGTACGTCTGCAATTCACCATACAGCTACGGAGGAGAGTGATTCAGAGTTATGAAGCGAAATGCGTTCTGCGATATAAAATTTGCTATCGTTTGGGTAAAACGGCTCCAGAAACAGTTGATTTAAAGAAACAAGCTTACAAAGATAAATGTTTGGGTGAGTCAACGATTTTTTGATGGCACCATGATTTCAAACAAGGATGTTTGTCGACAGAACTCGCTCCTAGGCCTGGGCGACCTTGAAAGTTTTGTTACGGAGCGTATTGTTAACACTGTTTGGGCAATCCTGCAAGAAGATCGACGAATGACGTGGCGACAACTAATATTTCAAAGACGTCGACAATCTGTATTCAAAGCGACACATTACTGTTGCATCGTGTGTGTTCCAGATGGGTACCTCATCACCTAACGAGAGAGCAATTGTTAACCAGAGTTCAGGTGTGTCATGAGTGGAAGCAAATGATTGCAAAGAATTCAGATTTTCTAAACACAGTAATAACTGCCGATGAAACGTGAGTCCATTATTTCCACCCCTTCACGAAGTGCGCAACGAGTGCTTGGAAATACACTCCTAAAAATGTCCTCCGAACTAAATCAACTGGGAAGGTGATGATAATTTCTTTCAATCATACAGTTGTAGTCTACCAGCATGCCATTCCTCCACAAGTTACTGTCAATGCTGAGTATTACATCTCAGCCTTGAAGCGTCTGAGACAACACATATCGATTAAACGACTGGAACTGGTGGACAAGTGGACCCTGCACCATGATAACGCCAGTCCACATGTGGCTGCTTGTGTTCAACAGTTTCTTATGAAATGCAGTATTGAAATCATACCACAGCCTACATACAGTCCTGATCTTGCCCCATGCGATTACTGGTTGTTTCCAACAATGAAGGAGAAGTTCCGTGGAGCAACATTCAACACAGTTGCTGACGTCCTTCAAGCTGTAGAGGTGTCGCTAAAGCAGTTTCTACAAAATGCCTGGGGCACATGCTTTGAAAAGTGGACTGAACGATGGGACCGTTGCATATCATCCGAGGGAAGATACTTTGAGAAAGAACAACATAGTTTGCTATACCTATATTTCTTCATTTTGTGTGATTTTACTCTGTTTTTATGGAACGGCCGTTGTACGTTACAACGCGGCGTATAAGTCACATGAATTCAGTGCAATAAATAATGCCAATCAGTCATCGGCATTTTTTACCTTGAATATTTGGATTCGCACAGAATGGCAAGGCATAATTTAAAAGAAAAACTCAATATTCTTAGCACCGTGACTCCCACATAACATTCCGTTTATTTAAAATTCCCCAAATTAAGCAACTTTGATAAAAATCTATGAAAAGATTAGCAATAAAATTTCATAAAAATGCTGATGGGCAATACAACAAATCAATGCAAATGTCATATATGAGTATAGTTAGATATTTTCAGTCTTAAATCCGTTTTTTAATGGTATATTAACATAGGATAGGAATGTTTAGCTTCCACCTTCACTGGAAGGCTTTCTCAAGGCTGAAGACGCTAGAGTTATGACCAAATCGAAAAGTTCATTCTACAAAGTTCCTACTAAATTATGTATATGTGTATTAAAGAGAATAGAACTGGATCTCGTGGAAATAATTCGATCGCTTCGTAGGCATGCGCTGATAGATCGGATATGTCATGTTTGCCAGGAGATTTCACCAAGCTGAGGGTATATGAAGGGCCAGGAGATTTCGCCAAGCTGAGTGTATACTACCTCAACAGTTTCTCTTACCGCTATGCCCTTAAAGTCTGTATTTGTATTAGACAGCCAGGCATTTTTTCATGTAGGATTTCCGTCCACAGAGAAGGTTTAGGCCCAAACCACCTACAGCTGCTCCGGCTTTTGGGCAGAGCACAGAAACGGAAGGAGTGAGAGCAAGTCCAGCAACTTTGACAGAACAGTTTGCAAGTGAGAGAGAGCACAGTAGATGGCGCCACCTGTACAAGTACGATGTTTCTCATAGATGGGTGAGAGAAAGTCAGAGGGGAGGAGTAGGAATGGATACCCAACGTAACCGGGGGGGTGGTCCAACCCGGAGGCCGTAATTTAACGTACTCGTCCGATTCACGGCGGATATTCACCGAGTGTTAGCAAATCACACCATCTCTGGAAGATCAGCCAGGATTGAACCTAGGGACTTTCCATTGACAGTCTGACTGGCTAACCACTAAGCCATCCACGGCTTTTAAAGTCTATATGAGGTGGGGTCTTTTTATATATGACCACACTGGAATGGCTGAGTTTGCTGCTACTTTTCTTGATAGAAGAGTGAGTATCCACTCTTCCCTTCTCTTCTTTCTTTCTCACTCTCTTACACATCCCTCTGGTGTTCTTTGACTCTAGCTATATGAGATCTTTCAGTCAATCCTACGTATGCCTTCCTGGACCCGTCCGGGTATGACAAGGCTATTTCATATACATTTGCAACGGCTCCATGCTTTGTCGTTGACTGGAGACCGATGCAAATGTATACAGTCAAACCACGATTTAACAAACTTCAAGGGACCAACAGTCTTGTACGTAAAATCGCGGAATTCGCTAAGTCGAGGAAGCCTTTCGAATGTAATATTCAAATTAAGCTAGTTTTCATAACAGGGTACGTAAGTAGCTAAGTTCTCTTTCTTTCACTGAAATTTAAATTATATTATTAATAGTACTTTTAATTACGAAATTTATTATCAAAATGTTATAGTATATACACATTTACTTTGCATATTAAATACTATAACGAAGTAAATTTCTCGGTCATTTTTAGTCTACGCCGGGAATCGAACCCGAGTCCGCTTATTCCGGAACAAGTCGCTCTACCAACTGAGCTACGGAGACGTTCATTCTGATTGCTATCTGCCTTTATGTCGTGTGCGTCCTGCTGGCAGGTACGTCACAATACATAATTCGTAGATATTAGATTTCAATATGTAGCATAAAAATTTAAGCGTACTTTAAAATTGCGGGGAAAATACAATGGTTGATTTTTTCCGAGCATTTAGCTTCTTAAAGAACGATTTCAGTATTCTAAGCTGCATAACGAGATGTGTTCTTTAATTCGACCTGTAGATGAGAAGAAGCGCAATTTGGGGAAGAATTTTAGTGGTTCGGGATTGAGAACGTACAGTGTGTGTCTCCTGAATTCAGAGAAAGCTATTGTTATTTCTGTGGCTCAAAACAATCTCCCAGGGTACTCTAGATTTCCTTCCCCACACCGCCTTTCTTTTTCCTGCTTCCCACCCATGCAAGAAAACGTTGCTGCTCGTTTGGAACTTGTTTGTCATTTGCTTCCTCCTGTAAGAAGCTTACGCTTGATAGTCGCAGAAAGAGCGAACTGATTTATGAATCCGTTAAGCTGTGTCGCAGATGGTGTTCTTCGAAGCGCTGGTTAACTGCATGCGTAAAATTTTCCTGTTACGCGACTCTCTCTTTCTAGTTAACTTTTAACGTGAAAATGCTGGTTAACATACCAAGGTAGCACAATTTTACGTAGGCACAACACTGAGCCACCGCCTTCTATTCCTAAAAATTGATGGCTCAATGTTGGGCCTACATTAGATTGCAAAGCTGTGCCACCTGGGTAGTTTGGTGGTTTAAAAAAATAAAAAATGTTCGTTAAATTGAAGAAATGGGTTCGTTAAATCGGGAAACACCAAGCGTTAATTTCAATGTGATTCCATCCGTACCATATAAAAAATTTAGGTAAAATCGCGGATTTCGTTAAATCTCAGTCCGTTAAATAGGGGTTTGACTGTATTAATTTTTCCCATCATTTATGGATGGAGGCGATGCAAATGTATATCCATTTTTTCCCCATCATTTCATTTCTTGCCTTCATCCTGGTTACAACTTTGCCCACGGGACTTGGGGAACTTATGCTTACCTCAGTGTTTCTCTTCCTGCATACTTTCTCACATTTCCTTATTAAAACCAAGTTTTATAAATTGCTTTCAAAATTTTGAGGACTCTCTCTCTCCGGACTGATTTTATCTAATCTAGCTCACCGCTAAGGCCAGGGACGGATTGTGTCGATTAAACCAGGCCGAGAATTTTAGTCTTGTGGCCCACTACAGAAACACACGAGTATCCACAGGGCAACACTTCATAAATTTCCTCATGAAGAAAATTCCATTAACTCCTGAATGAAAGAGAACTGTTGAAATATACATTGCAAAACTATTTAAGACGTGAACAAATTTTAACAGCAATTTAAGGGTGAAAGAATATTAAAAATCCACACATGATTAAATGTAACATATCAAGCCATGCTCAAAACGGGATGTTGTACCAGATCATTATGTTTATTTGGTCACTAACCGTCTACTGCGCAACGCTATTCGTTCCACCTCCTTGAATAAACGTCTTTTTTTAAGTCCACCCATTATTCTGACTCATGAACTACCATTTTGATTCATCGACCTGTAAACCGTTGTTTCTTTTAAGAATAATGTGGATGGTCCACGGATTTGGAAACATCTCTGCCGAAGAATCGCTTTGTGTTCTATGTCTGTACGTGGATAAGAGAGTGTGGATAATCTACCATTAAAATTGTTACTAGCGCCTCCTTCCGGATTAAAAAATGAGGGTAGGGCCTACCAATGATCCTTTGACTCCAAGTCCAACGACCTACGCTTAACCGTAGTTAGCGTGCTCAGTCCAGGGGCCAAAAATTTCACTAAAGTAGAAATAATTTTGCTTTGTCGTTTTAGAGCAGACGCCCAGTACATAGATAGAAGGAAGCGACAAAATTTTGTAAGACTTTTGGACAAATAATATAAAGCTCAAATGAAGTTAGTAATTCTTATTCATAAGTACCAAAATAATTGGTGTAGTGGTTAGCATACCCGGGCGCTATCTGGGAGACGCGGATTCCTGTCCCGCTCCAGGACGATGAAATTTTCAAGTTTTCGGATATTGTCTGACTTACCATCTTTGTCACATTTACACCAAAAATCGGTTTGTCATCTTCAAAATTTGTATTATATGGTGTAATCCTGTATTTATTTCATGATTTATTTCATAATTATTCGTTCTTTCCAAACAATCCAGACGAAGAGGATACCGGAAATAGTGGGCCATTTCTCGAGTAGTCCACCGGGAAACAGTCCAGTGTCCCGGTGGGCCAATCCACCCCCGGCTAAGGCATTATTTTTTCTTAGAATAACATCATTGGTTATAACGAAGTAAATTTTATAAGTTTATAACCGATGAGATGAGCTGGTTTTCCAGTAGATTCGGAATTGGCATTCATTTGTATAGTATATACATTCTGTTACTGTGTGATTTGTCCAAGTATGGCCATTGTGCCAGATTGTTGTGTAGAAAAAAGGGGGTTCTGCTTGGTACACTGCATACTTTTCTTTTCACCAGACTACCGCTCGGATGAACTAGTGGTCTGAGGCACTGGCTTCTGCCTAGCAATCCTAGGTAGGATGCAAATTCGAGCCTCGGATGAGACGTACTAGTTGTCCTAGGTAGGGTGCGGGTTCGGGTCCCGAATGAGGCGTGGGTAGTGTGTTTGTACAACAACACTGGGTTTGAGCCGTTCCTGGAACAAACGTTCCTAAAGTAGAGACGGGCGATTGCCAATAGCCCAATGAGGTTTTTACCCCCACCCTCACTAAAAACAGACTTGTTTTCATTTCTTCTTTGTATCATCAGTTTTTTTTTTTTTTGCATCATCATTGTTAACCACTATCAAGCCTCTTCCACAACGTCTGCTGGACGAAGGTCTCTCCAAGCCTCTTCCACAACGGTCTATCTTGTGCCAGTCTCCTCCATGTTACTCCCACATACTTTCGAATTCCATCCACCCATCTTCCATGTGGTCTTCTTCTGGGTATTTTCCTGTCCCTTGGAATCCAATCTAAAATTTCGACTGTCCATCGATGGTCCGTCCTTCTGGCAGTATGTCCAGCCCATTGCCATTTCAAGGATTTTACTCTGATCATGATGTGTTTCACTCTTGTCATTTTTCGGATCCACGAGTTCCTCTTCTTATCTCTCCTAATTACACCAAGCATGCACCTCTCCATGCTGCTTTGAGTTGTCTGCAGCCTTTGTATGTCTCTTTTAGCTAAGGTCCACGTCTCTGCACCATACGTAAGCACTGGAAGGATGCATTGATCAAACACTTTTCTTTTAAGACATAATGGCACATTGCTCTTGAAAATTATACTGTTTCTTCCAAAAGCTTTCCAGGCAAGTTTTATACGCCGATTAATTTCTTCATCAATGTGACCCCACTTGATATCTGCTGTACAAGATAAATGTAGGTATCGATTATCTCCAGCTTTTCCCCATCAATTGATAAATCTTCATTTCTTGTAAAAGCATTGTACATCACTTTTGTCTTCTGAAAGTTCATTTTTAATCCCAATTCTTTACTCTTGTCAGCAATTTCCTGGATCATACTCTGCAGCTCTGATGGGGTAGTTGCAAAAATGACTACGTCATCAGCAAAACGAAGGTGATTTAGATAATCTCCATTAATCTTTATCCCTTTGTTTTCCCAGCATACTTTCTCATAAAGTCATTTTATTGCTCCCACTACCGTTTTCGTAATACCTTTGCCTATTATTTGCTAACTTCAGTACTTCCATTATCTGCGTTTATTTTCTTTTTATATAAAAATACGGATATGTGGCTCAAATTCCGCTAAAAATTGTCTTTAGTTCGTTTTTTTTTAAAAGTGTTTTATGAGCTTATAAAAATATTTTGCTTCAACAATAGATTCATAGCTTCTTTTCTTCCTCTTTTGTCTTAGATAATTTTTAAAACTCTTCATGGTGATCAGGTATTATCCAACACACCCCTTTAAATATGCGCGTTAAGCATAGGCATCAAGTTGAAAGCGAATGAACGAGATAACGCTGCCGATCTACCGTAGGAACTATGGCGATGGGATAACCAAAAAGCAAATAACTCCTATTTCCCACTATATAAGGAGAAGTTCGTTTCCCGCGATAGACTTATCTTTCATACTCCTCCCCATCATTTCATTCCTTGCCTTCATTCTTGGATGTTGGTGTGGGATGTTCTGCGTAATATCGTGACAGAATCAGTTTTATTCTCTCACTGTGAGCGGCGGTACTGCTCGGTTCCATGTTCCCCTCGGGAATGGTGGCGCCCCCTGGTGTACAGTAAACACCCCAGGCTCATTGACTCCGTGGGCACTTGATGAGATGGTGGTAGTAAGGAGACTCCTGGGATATTTCGAATCGTCCTCTTCATTTAAGGCAGTCATGTTTTATGGTTTTATCTGCACTTGGATAAACTTATCCTGGAGACTTCAGTAATAACGGGGAGGAGTCAAAATGGCTGCAGTGAAACAGAAAATTCCGATTATCGCAAATGATTTGACACAGCCTTAGAAAATTCCTCTGTATTCTTGTAAAATGTTTATTCACTTCATCTCGAAATCATTGCAAACAGAAATTCGCTTTTTTTTTTTTTGAAAGAGAATTTCTTTTGTAACATTTTTGAAAAAAAAATAAAATAAATAAAGCACGGTCAGAGAAAAGAAAAATGGCTGATAGATGTTCCATTGTTAAACGCAATAAGTCAGGTTAAATAGTTTTTTCGCTTTGCTTGGATAAAAATAAGTGATGTTCTCCCGGAGAAGATGAATTCAAACAACTGAATGCTAATGAAGCAATTTTATTACTACGTCTGCTAAAAAATGCATTCCCCTTCCCCTTTCTGTTACGGCCAAACACAGGTAAAATTATGAAAGACAGACTGACAGTCACTTTCTCACCGGATAGAATCGAGCATCATCAATACATTCCATTTAATTTCTAGATTTTTCTAATATCCCCCTCCCCCCACCTCTGTAAGATGGCACGACAGTATATATCCATTAGGTTTCCCTAATCGACACTTTTTACATTACGCCTCCCTTTGGAAACTTCTTTTTAGGCATGGCAATGGTTTTCCGATATCTACTGACACAAATGTGCTTACTTGGTGAAAATAACTTGTAGCATAATCGAAGCAAAAAAAAAAAAAAAACTAATGAGAAAGATGACACCAAATTCTTGAGTAAAATGAGCAAGCCTTTTGATCCTTTCCGACACTAATACAAATTTTGTAAAGTAGATTTGTAGAAAAGGAGGAAATCAGTGAAAAAGAGAATACAAATAATAGGGCCACCCCCGGAATCACGATGTACCCTCCCAGATGCGTCACAGAGTGCACGTGACAAGGTCGACCACACGCAGATATAAGCGGCCTGCCACGACAGATCAGCCATAGTGCGTAACGTGAGCACAATAGGCAGAGGTAGTAATCTAACGGACATTCAAAAAGGAAGAATCGTCGACTACCGTACCAACGGTGGAAGCATCTCAGAAACAGCAGACTTCGTGGGCTATTCACGAAGTGCTGCAATAAGGGTGTACCAAGAATGGATCGCTGGCACGAGTAGGTTCCGATTCATCTTTTCTGGTTCCATCCTCTGCTCAAAATTGTGCCGTTTCATCCTCGGGTTTTAACAGGTGTGGCAATTCGTCCCCTGCACACAGGTGTAAGTACCGATTCATCCTTTCCCGTTTTGTTTAGTATACAGATTGCGGAGTCAAATAATGAAATTACCATTACAACCAATCCCTATGGCGTAAAGTTCAAAATTTAGGCCTAACATCAGAATACATAAACAATGAAGACATCAAACGTCATATACGAATGTTTGCAGCTTTTGCATTCATTCCACCCTCTTGGGTAGACGACGGATTTTTAGCCATAATGGACAATGCGCCCACAAATCATGATGTTCAAGAGTTTAATTATTTTATGGTAGATTAGTGGATGGACACTAATCTACCATAAAATAGGATGGTCGATATGGAACTGTTATAAAGAGCGTCACAGAACGACAAATTCCGTAGAATAGTGGCATTACAGATAGAGATTAAATAAATCTGTAAGAAAATCACATCCAAATATATTAGAACTTTTGATTAAGTTAAAATATCTATGACATTCAGAGAAAACAACAACATGAACTTAATATGCCAATATCATCATCATCATCATCATCATCGTCAACCATTATTAATCCACTGCTGGACGAAGGTCTCCCCAAGTTTCCTCCACAACGGTCTGTCTTGTGCCAGTCTCCTCCATGTCACTCCCGCATACTTGCGAATTTCATCCACCCATCTTCCATGTGGTCTTCTTCTGGGTCTTTCCCTGTCCCTTGGAATCCAATCTAAAATTTCGGCTGTCCATCGATGGTCTGTTCTTCTGGCAGTATGTCCAGCCCATTGCCATTTCAGGGATTTAACTCTGATCATGATGTCTTCCACTCTTGTCATTTTTCGGATCCACGTGTTCCTATTCTTATCTCTCCTGGTTACACCAAGCATGCACCTCTCCACGTTTCTTTGAGTTGTCTGCAGCCTTTGTATGTCTCTTTTAGCTAAGGTCCACGTCTCTGCACCATACGTAAGCACTGGAAGGATGCATTGATCAAACACTTTTCTTTTAAGACATAATGGCATATTGCTCTTGAAAATTATGCTGTTTCTTCCAAAAGCTCTCCAGGCAAGTTTTGTACGCCGATTAATTTCTTCACTAATGTGACCCTCACTTGATATCTGCTGTCCAAGATAAACGTACGTGTCTGTTATCTCCAGCTTTTCTCCATCAATCGATAAATCTTCATTTCTTGTAAAAGCATTGAACATCACTTTTGTCTTCCGAAAGTTCATTTTTTATCCCACTTCTTTACTTTTGTCAGCAAGTTCCTGCATCATACTCTGTAGCTCCGATGGGGTAGTTGCAAAAATGACTATGTCATCAGCAAAACGAAGGTGGGTTAGATAATCTCCATTAATCTTTATCCCTTTGTTTTCCCAGTTCAGTGATTGAAAGACATTTTCCAATGTAGCGTTAAAGAGCTTCGGAGATATGGTGTCACCTTGTCTCACTCCTTTTCCAATTTTTATGTGTGTTGTATTACCAAATAGCAGAATCTTTGCACTTGCATTTTCATAGATGTTATTAATAATATTAATGTATGCATCTTCAATACCGCAGGATTTCAGAGCCATTGCAACTGCTGATGGTTTCACCGAATCAAAGGCTTTTTCATAATCGATAAAAGCCATGCACAATGGAAGTTCATATTCCCTCGCTCTTTCAATTAGTTCTCTCAGTACGTGGATATGATCTATTGTGCTGTAGCCACTCCTGAATCCAGCTTGTTCTCTCGGTTGAGCCATGTCCAGTGTTACCTTCAAGCGGTGTGAAAGAACTTTAGTGAAGATTTTATAAACCACTGATAGGAGGCTGATAGGTCTGTAGTTCCTGAGATCCTCAATGTCACCTTTTTTATGTAGCAAGATCATTGTAGCGTTGTTCCAATCCTCAGGAATCTTCCCTTCATTAAGGCATCGAGTGAAAATTTGGGCGAGTACTGTTTCGATTTCTCCACTTGCTTCTTGTATGATGTCTACAGTAATTCCATCTTCTCCTGGAGCTTTTCCCCGCTTCATGTTCTTGATTGCATGTGCAACTTCTGCTGGAAGGACTGGAAGAACTCTGGTACCTTTCATGATGCCTGGAGTACATGTATCATCCCTTTCATATAATTTGGAGTAGAAATCTTTCACTCTTGTCAAAATTTCGCCTCTATTTCTTGTTACAGAACCATCTTCTTTTCTCAGTGCCATAATCTGTTTTCTTCTATTACTGAGATGTCCTTTTGCTATCTTTAGGCTTTGGTTGTTTTCAATTGCTTTCCTTACTAGTTCACAGTTGAATTTCCATAGGTCTTCAGTGATACTTTTTCGTACTGTCTTGCATAGCTCTATATATTCCACTTTGGAAGTCACATCTTCTTTAGTTGTCCTCATCTCTCTTCTTTTTTGCATCAAAATTTTGGTTTTTCCTGATAATTTGTTCACATGCAATTTGTTCTTAGACCCAGCTAATTTTGTTGCTGTTTCCATAAGAGCTTTGGTTACTTTTCTGTTAACTTCAGAAATATCCACTTCTTCCTATGTTAGGCCTTCTAAAGCAGAGAATCTGTTCTTCAGTTCCAATTTGAAGGTATTATGGTGTTTTTTAAGGTTGGTTATGTCAATACATTTTGTTTGTCTTATGAGCTTGCTACGTTCGAGTTTAGTGTTGAGGTGCATCTTACATCTCACCAATCTATGGTCACTGCCTGTGTTGAACTTGTTTAGCACACTGCAGTCTTCTATGACGATTTTTTTGTTACACATAATAAAATCAATTTCACTTGTCGTCCCATTTGGATGTCTCCATGTCCATTTCCTGTGTGGCTTTTTCTTGAAAAAGGAGTTCAAGATGAAAAACCCTTCTGCCTCTGCAAACTCTACGAGAGTATTTCCACGCTGGTTTCTGTTGCCGTGACCGAATTTACCTACTGAAGTTTCATTCTGTTGCCGTTGCCGTATTTTTGCATTGAAATCTCCCATAATTATCTTCAAGTGCTGCTTACCTTTATTATTTAGATCACGAATTTCCTCATAAAATTCTTCAATTTCTTCTTCAGCATGACTTGTGGTGGGTGCATAAGTTTGAATAATCTGAGCCTGGTATCTTCTCGAGAGTTGGATAACGAGTCGTGCAGCTCTGTCAGAGGAACTTTCAACTTCTACAACTTTATCCTTCAGTTTCTTGTTTATTATAAATCCAACACCACTAGTTCTGCCAGTATCTGTCCCACGATAGTAGAAGAGATGTCCACTTTTCAGTTCAATGAGATCTTCTCCTTTTCTCCTTACCTCACTTAGCCCGACGATGTCCCACTTGATCCTTTGTAGTTCCTCTTCCAATTCAAGAAGACCTTACATATGCCAATATATATATATATATATATGACCTTACATATGCCAATATATATATATATATAAACTTGTTGGGATGTAAGGTCAGGTGATGCGTAACATCACAGCCTCTCCTTGACAAATGTCAACCCCGCCTTCTCGTGGTGCATCCTGTTCCTACTAAAGGGGCTCTGACGACCGCCAATAGCGGTATAACTATACCATCGGGATTAGAGGAAATTCTATCCCACACTCACCAACCCGCTTGTCCAGCGTGGTGAGTTATGGCCAAACCCCTCCAAAATGACTCCACAACTTAAATCTTGGCCCTCAGTCTCCGGCAGCTGGAATGTACCTGGCCAAGGCAGCGGCCAGTGCGACATGAAGGCAGAGGTTGCTAAGAATCCCCGGAGGACCGGACTAGGCTGCCATCTGATGCTGACCTTGGCAATGTACAATGGACGCTCCCTATCTTCTGATTCAAGGCTTCTTGAATTGGAAGAGGAACTACAAAGGATCAAGTGGGACATCGTGGGGCTAAGTGAGGTAAGGAGAAAAGGAGAAGATCTCATCGAACTGAAAAGTGGACATCTCTTCTACTATCGTGGGACAGATACTGGCAGAACTAGTGGTGTTGGATTTATAATAAACAAGAAACTGAAGGATAAAGTTGTAGAAGTTGAAAGTTCCTCTGACAGAGCTGCACGGCTTGTTATCCAACTCTCGAAAAGATACCAGGCTCAGATTATTCAAACTTATGCACCCACCACAAGTCATCCTGAAGAAGAAATTGAAGAATTTTATGAGGAAATTTGTCATGTAAATAATAAAGGTAAGCAGCACTTGAAAATAATTATGGGAGATTTCAATGCAAAAATAGGGCAACGGCAACAGAATGAAACTTTAGTAGGTAAATTCGGTCACGGCAACAGAAACCAGCGTGGAAATACTCTCGTTGAGTTTGCAGAGGCAGAAGGGTTTTTCATCTTGAACTCCTTCTTCAAGAAAAAGCCACACAGGAAATGGACATGGAGACATCCAAATGGGACGACAAGTGAAATTGATTTTATTATGTGTAACAAAAAATTCGTCATAGAAGACTGCAGTGTGCTAAACAAGTTCAACACAGGTAGTGACCATAGATTGGTGAGATGTAAGATGCACCTCAACACTAAACTTGAACGTGGCAAGCTCATAAGACAAACAAAATGTATTGACAT
This sequence comes from Macrothele yani, assembly GCA_039090855.1. NCBI lineage: Eukaryota > Metazoa > Arthropoda > Arachnida > Araneae > Macrothelidae > Macrothele > Macrothele yani. The sequence goes on along the minus strand of CM077013.1, from coordinate 111,598,361 downwards.
AACCAACCTTAAAAAACACCATAATACCTTCAAGTTGGAACTGAAGAACAGGTTCTCTGCTTTAGAAGGCCTAACATCGGAAGAAGTGGACATCTCTGAAGTTAACAGAAAAGTAACCAAAGCTCTTATGGAAACAGCAACAAAATTAGCTGGGTCTAAGAACAAGTTGCATGTAAATAAATTATCAGGAAAAACGAAAATGTTGATGCAAAAAAGAAGAGAGATGAGGACAACTAAAGAAGATGTGACTTCCAAAGTGGAATATATAGAGCTATGCAAGACAGTACGAAAAAGTATCACTGAAGACGTAAGAAAATTCAACTGTGAACTAGTGAGGAAAGCAATTGAAAACAACCAAAGCCTAAAGATAGCAAAGGGATATCTCAGTAAGGGAAGAAAACAGATTATGGCACTGAGAAAAGAAGACGGTTCTGTAACAAGAAATAGAGGCGAAATTTTGACAAGAGTGAAAGATTTCTACTCCAAATTATATGAAAGGGATGATACATGCACTCCAGACATCATGAAAGATACCAGTACCAGAGTTCCTCCAGTCCTTCCAGCAGAAGTTGCACATGCGATCAAGAACATGAAGCGGGGAAAAGCTCCAGGAGAAGATGAAATTACTGTAGACATCATACAAGAAGCAAGTGGAGAAATCGAAACAGTACTCGCCCAAATTTTCACTCGATGCCTTAATGAAGGAAAGATTCCTGAGGATTGGAACACCGCTACAATGATCCTGCTACATAAGAAAGGTGACATTGAGGATCTCGGAAACTACAGACCTATCAGCCTCCTATCAGTAGTTTATAAAATCTTCACTAAAGTTCTTTCACACCGCTTGAAGGTAACACTGGACATGGCTCAACCGAGAGAACAAGCTGGATTCAGGAGTGGCTACAGCACAATAGATCATATCCACGTACTGAGAGAACTAATTGAAAGAGCGAGGGAATATGAACTTCCATTGTGCATGGCTTTTATCGATTATGAAAAAGCCTTTGATTCGGTGAAACCATCAGCAGTTACAATGGCTCTGAAAACCTGCGGTATTGAAGATGCATACATTAATATTATTAATAACATCTATGAAAATGCAAGTGCAAAGATTAGGCTGTTTGAAAATACAACACACATAAAAATTGGAAAGGGAATGAGACAAGGTGACACCATATCTCCGAAGCTCTTTAATGCCACATTGGAGGGTGTTTTTCATTCACTGAGCTGGGAATACAAGGGGATAAAGATTAATGGAGATTATCTAACCCACCTTCGTTTTGCTGATGACATAGTCATTTTTGCAACTACCCCATCAGAGCTGCAGAGTATGATCCAGGAACTTGCTGACAAGAGTAAAGAAGTGGGATTAAAAATGAACTTTCAGAAGACAAAAGTGATGTTCAATGCTTTTACAAGAAATGAAGATTTATCGATTGATGGAAAAAAGCTGGAGATAACAGACACGTACGTTTATCTTGGACAGCAGATATCAAGTGAGGGTCACATTGATGAAGAAATTAATCGGCGTACAAAACTTGCCTGGAGAGCTTTTGGAAGAAACAGCATAATTTTCAAGAGCAATATGCCATTATGTCTTAAAAGAAAAGTGTTTGATCAATGCATCCTTCCAGTGCTTACGTATGGTGCAGAGACGTGGACCTTAACTAAAAGAGACATACAAAGGCTGTAGACAACTCAAAGCAGCATGGAGAGGTGCATACTTGGTGTAACCAGGAGAGATAAGAAGAGGAACTCGTGGATCCGAAAAATGACAAGAGTGGAAGACATCATGATCAGAGTTAAATCCCTGAAATGGCAATGGGCTGGACATACTGCCAGAAGGACAGATCATCGATGGACAGCCGAAATTTTAGATTGAATTCCAAGGGACAGGAAAAGACCCAGAAGAAGACCACATGGGAGATGGGTGGAAGAAATTCGAAAGTATGCAGGGGTGACATGGAGGAGACTGGCACAAGACAGACCGTTGTGGAGGAAACTTGGGGAGACCTTCGTCCAGCAGTGGATTGATAATGGTTGACACTGATGATGATGATGATGATGATGATGATATAAACTTGGATAAAATAATTGCAAAAACGGTTCATGATTTCGAAACCGGAAAGAAGACACTAATTGAATGCTTACGTGCTTTGGCATACACAGTGAAACTACAATAATATGTTAGATAAGTTCTTAAAATTGACAAAGTGCGCCCAATCACAGCTATTTTCACTGCATTTTTTTGACAAAGATTTTTCCTGCATTTGTGACAAGAAAAATTAAAAGAAGACGGAGTAGTCTCAGAAACCACTATAATAATTTTTGAGGAAGGAAGTCAGACATCTCCTCGTGTAGTTCCTCGGAAACGTAATATGCGGCTAAAACTGTGAGCAAAACTAAATAACGAGAAAATAACACGAACTCAAATAACTCATTTTATCATTTTATTTAGCTACTATGAAAATATATGAGATGTGGGGGGGGGAGGAAGCGGTCGAATCGCCACTCCTGTTAAAACCCGAGGACAAAACGTCACGATTTTGAGCAGAGGATGACACGGGAAAGGATGAATCGGGACTTCACCGCAGGCACATCGAGTACCTCTCGACGTCATAACATGTGGAGTCCCCAAATGCCATCGACCGCAGAAGAGAACGTCGCCTACGTCGACTGCTAAAGAGCAATCGACGCGCAACAGTGCAGCAATTTACCACTCAAATGAACGTTGTGTCACTCAGGTATGTGTCCCCGATAACAGTAGAGCGAACCCTGTTACGCATGGGTCACCGGAGTCGGCTCTGCGTCAAGGGGCTCATGTTGACCCAGGTCCATCGGCAACGGCGTCTGCAGTTCGCATGGGGCGACCGTCATTGGACAGTGGAAGAGTGGAAAAAGGTTGCCTTCTCCGACGACTCGCGGTTTCCATTCCACAGAAATGACGGGCGGTGACGGATACCGCGTCAGACACACGAGAACCAACACCCGAACACGCTTTTAGGTCAAGCACAGGCCAGGGGTGACAGTGTGCATGTCTTGGAGATGTTTTCTGGGTATGGTCTGGGAAGGCTGGTACCAGTGGATGGATCCCTGAATGCCAATGGCTATTTGTCCATCCTTGCTGACCACATGCATCCCTTCATGTTGGACGTTTACCCTGGTAGTGATTGTGTCTACCAACAGGAGTGTCTCTCTTAGGCGGCGAAATCGCCCGACATCAATCGCATAGGGGAGTATTTGGATATGCAGGTTCGATGTGCCGATCCACAACCACGTCATCTCCGGAACCTCCGTGCTTTCCTGCAATCCGAATGGTCACGTGTGCCTCGACAGTAGAGGAAAATGGCAGGTTCTGGCACAGGGGCAGCCCTCCATAGACTTAACATTGGCTGCCCACGAGGCTGTCCCAGAGTCAGAATTTTTGTCACGCGATCGTCCCCATGATGTGCTGCCCCTAGCGGTGCTTCTTGGAACTTTCAATGGAAATTTGTTTTTAAGGGATGGCAACGACCGAGAGGAAAGGGGGCGGATATAGGGGGATGTCAACTCGATGTGCTGCCCCCGAGTCAGAATTTTTGTCACGTGATCGTCCCCATGATGTGCTGCCCCCTAGCGGTGCTTCTTGGAACTCTCAATGGAACTTTGTTTTTGAGGGATGGCAACGACCGAGAGGGAAAGGGGGTGGATATAGGGGGATGTCAACTCGATGTGCTGCCCCCGAGTCAGAATTTTTGTCACGCGATCGCCCTCATGATGTGCTGCCCCTAGCGGTGCTTCTTGGAACTTTCAATGAATCTTTGTTTTTGAGGGATGGCAACGATCGAGTGGGAAAGGGGGTGGATATAGGGGGATGTCAACTCGATGTGCTGCCCCTAGTGGTGCTTTTGGAACTTTCGGTGGATCTTTGATTTTGAGGGATGGCAACAACCGAGTGGGTCCGTTGGGATTTTTGTATTTATTCCAGTGGTTTTCAAGCTGGATTTTTCCTCCTCTTCGATGTTATTTTTCACCGGAGGAAATTTTTACGTAACGATGCTGGGGAATTTTCTTTCCAATGGAGTAAAAATGCTCTAATGGTCTTTAGCAAGGTCCTAACTCACGATGATTTGGTTTCAAAAAATTGGTCAGGTGGTCTCGTGTACTACGTATTCACTCTATTTTTTTTTAATTACTTTTACATTATTTTTTCATGGGTTTTTTTATATATTTTTTGTATGTTTTGAGGGAGTTTTTTCGTGTAGATGTAATGAATTTTCTTGGGAACTTTTCTTTTTCATACATTTCATTTTATTTCAGACCATGAGACGGGGAAATGCTTCTTTAGAAACGATTTCGTTCCTGTTCGCAGTAACTATTGGACTTTGACAAAATTTTTGGGAAATCAAGCGGAAATGTAGACATGTTAATTCTGAGTCTTTCGCCCTTCCAATATTTTTTTTTCTAGTCGTAATGTTTTCATGTACTATGTATTCCAGCTCTTTTCTTTTTTATAACTTTTACGTTATTTCATCATGAATTTTTTATATTTTTTGTATGTTTTGAGGGAGTTTTTTCGTGTAGATGTAATGAATTTTCTGGGGAACTTTTCTTTTTCTTTTATTCAATTTTATTACAGATCATGAGACGAGGAAATGCTTCTATAGAAACGATTTCGTTCCTGTTCGCAGTAATTATTGGACTTTGTCATTTTTTTTTTTTTTTTTTTTTGTTAAATGACTTCATGCTAATTCTGAGTCTTTCGCCTTTGCAATATTATTTTCTCGTAATTTTTTCGTGTGTTCAAGAACTCTACAAGTCTTTCACAGTTAAAATTCTGATGAAACAATATTTTCTTACTTTATTTCGCATATCATTATAGCTTCCCAATTTCGCTATTTTACTTCATCTTTCTTTTTTTGAAATTTCGTAAAACTTTTCAGTATGTCAGTAATTGTTTTCTTACTTGGTCAAACTTGTGACTCAATTTCTTTGGACTCTTTTTTTTTCCATTTCATTTCAACAAAACGATTATTTTAGATGTAGCAAGTCATCAGATTTTTGTTTCCTTATATAGCATATTTTCAAACTTGCTTAAAAATATTCCTCAAAGCTTTGCATGTAATCAAATATGCATTTTTTTTTATTCTTTCCTAGTTTGCTATACTTTTCGTGGACTGTCCCAATAAGAAAGCATTCATTGTCAAGACATACAATCTAAAACCTTTTTTCTTACGATAAAATTTGTATTCTTTGGGCTGTATATTTTTATGTCTCGTCCGAAAAAACATTCATTCTAGAGGCAAAGCTAGTGATTCCGTTCATCCCATAAACATTATTTTTTTAACGTTTTACTAACTCATCAGAAAAGCAGTTATTCCCCACCCCCATAGCGAAAATAAAGAAATTCTTACTTCTTTTCCATACATATCGACTCAATCTATTTCTTTTCGAAATGCTGGTCATGACATTTCAACTAAAATTTCCTACTTTCACCAAAAATCATATTCTTAAACGAGCTATTTTTTTTTTTTACTTTATTTCATGTATAACTAAATTTTTATTGTTTCCTCACCTCATCAAAGTTAATAAGAACTTCCCCAAACTCATTCCTTTCCCTCATTTAGTTCGCTTTAAATTGAGATGTTTCAAAACTTCGCGTATATTTCTTCCACTAAATGTCCAGTTCTCCCGTATCGGTCCCATCATTTTTAACTTCTGTGCCTGCCGCATTTTTCTTTAGACGTTTAGTTTCATTGACCTTTTCTTTCGTTTCAATTAGGTTTTCATTATCGTATTTTTTATTCATTCTCTCAGCAGAAAAAGCTTTCATTCTGGAGACATTGCGACTAAGTCCATACTTCCTCTAAACATTTTTATTTCACGTTTTACTAATTTGTAAGAAAAGCAGATGTTTCCAAACTCTCATAGTGAAAATATCGTATACCCCTTATTTTACTTATTATGTTTTTCCTTCTATTCAGTGTTGTATGATTCTTAAAACTTCGGTTTATTTTTATGAAACTTCTTTTTTTTCTTAGTTTCTTTTTTTTTTTTTTTTTCTGATTCAACCTATCAATCTTTTCCTATCGATTTAATTGCTCTTATTTTTCCATTCGACTTTAATTTTGAACAGAAATGTGTCTAAAATCTTCAGATGTATTTTAGTCTCTAAGGCCGATTTTTCACTATTTCAAATAAAGTCATTGTAGGATTTTAGTGTAAATGCCCCTAAATCTTTAGAACTTCCTTTTCATAGTTAGATACTAATTCCTCGAAGTTTAAATTAAAACATGAAAGAAGAGTGTTTTTACGCTCTATCCAGTGAAAGAAGAGTGTTTTTACGCTCTCTCCAGTGAACGAAGAGTGTTTTTACGCTTTCCCCCAAGAAATTAACTTTGGAATATCCCTTCTTCTACCGGAAAATGCCTATCTTGTGCGACTGTTTTCACGCGTCTACTGCTTTGCTGGAAAACCTCATATGACATGAAATCCCTTTGCTTGGTAGATTAAACTGAATTCTGGTTTTGAACTTTGAACGCAAACTCAAGCTTGCAAAAGCATAGTTTTCTGAGCGAACTTAAACTTTCTAAGATGACAAAAATCTAAAACTGGTGACTCAATGGGACAGAGCGTTTGAACTTTGCCGTTCATTCAAGATTTAAGAGATCAGTCGTGAACCACTACAAGGGAAATAAGCAGACCCTGATTTAGTCCACTGTTTCCAAGGAAGGTAGAAAGCTAGTGTCGTAATTCAAAAGCTCATAACTCAAGCCTCCCCAGGATTTAATTTCGGACGGGCGATTAGTCAGATGTCAATGCTTAGACATTGAAAAATTACTTCAGACAAATATTTTCTTACTTAAAAGTGCTTCAAGTCAGAATTTGTATTACTTAAGATTTCCCTTAGTCAATATTTTTTCTATCTTAAAAAACTTCTAAAGGGTTAATTTTGAAAAAAAAACGAGTTCTCCCAAAAACGTTAAATTTCCACAGAATTGTATGAGGAACCAAATAAATTGACGAAGCTTGAATGTTAAGTCTTTCAACCCATTTCTATCTCTTCATGTTTCATACCATAAACTTTCTTCAAATTCCTATATACCCAAGAATTTTGTTAAATGTCCAAGTTCGACTCCACCAGAAATTTTCTGAAAATGATAGTTTCTCTTTTTAAAATAAATTCCAAAATAAGAATCCCTTCAGTGAAACAAGAAATTCCTATTCAAAGCATTCCATCACTCTTTCTACTTGAAATACTCTCTTTGTAAATCTAAGGAGGTGTTTTTGTTTTAGGTTTTTTTTTTAATATCATATATTTTTCCCTCTAACTTTAGAAGATATTTTCCCGAAATGTATGTACATATACGATAGTAAAACATCATACAACTGCTTGATGTTCAATTCACTTCACGCTGTCTTAAGGATATTCTTTCATTTTCTCATAACACATAGACATGTTATTTTTCTTCCCATTCACTTCAAAGACTTGAGATCATCTTAATCGAGTCCTTTGAGAAAAACTTTCATAGAAAGTCCTTTGAGAAAAACTTTCATAGAAAAGCATAAATGTAATGAAAATGTCAGTTTTCTTAAAGAAATCATAAGAATAAGAATTTTTTTTTTTTTACTGAAACAAGTTTCCCCTGTTCAAAGCATTAAGTGGCTGTTTTCGCATCAAATTCTGTATTTCCTCATGTAAACTTCATTCTTTTTCTACTTCATATCGTCGTTAGTTTCTTGTTTTTCCCTATGTAACTCAAAACTTCTTTTCTTAATCTATTTTTCATAAAGTGTCATTCTTTTGAGTTGATTTTCTCTCTCTCTCTCTCTCTCTCTCTCTCTCTCTCTCTCTCTCTCTCTCTCTCTCTCTCTCTCTCTCTTTTTTTAAATGCATTCCTAAGTTCATATTGGGAAGGGTTTAAATTTTGATTGAAAGATCGTTTTAGGAAAAGTTGAAAACTGATAAGGTTCGTTTCGGGAAAGTTGAAAACAGATAATGTTCGTTTCAGAAAAGTACATTCTCATATAGGGTTAAAAAATGGAACACTTCATATTTTCTTAGGGGCGGTTTTGATGAAACACGTTTCAGTAAAAATAGTGAAATTCCCATTGAATAACATGGGGAACTATGAAATTTAAGAAGCACGTTTTCGTTCAAGGAAAATATTTTAAAAGGTCTATATTCGATTCAGTTGAAAACGATTCTGGCAGAAAACAGAATGCAGAAAAAACAATCACAGCAAGTTCCTGAAAGTTGAAAATAGATGAGGTTGAAATTTGGAAAAATGTCTAAGGAAAGAAATTGTTATAAAACACAGACTGCTTAGTTTTCCCAGGCTAGGGGTCTTCAGTGAGAGCGCTTCTTCTTTTTTAACCCAAAGAATGAAGCGAGTCAGTTTGAAACATTTCAAACTCCCCGAAAATAAGCCGTGTACTCTGGTTTCGACTCAATACTGTAAAGCATTGCTCTCAGACCAGTCGGAATTCCGCCTCAATTGGTTGCCTAATGGAAAACCTTAGACCCCTTTCCAATAACAATTCCCAAATATCCTTAAGAAAAGTCTAGCAAAAAAAGCACTAGTCCCCCATTAAATCAACGGCATTCATTCTGTTACTGTTTTAAACATTTCAAAAAAGAAGTTTACATTCTCACTTTTACTCTAAAAATCTTGAAAGCTTCAATTTTGACCCATTTCAAAATAAAAAAAATTCACTTAAAATTTATTTTAAAAAAATAATAATTACTCGTTAAATTTATGTCTTAAAACTAAAAAAATATTTACGCTTAATATTTCAGTAAATAATAAATATTCACAAACTCACCTTCTACCTTGCCCATTTAAAAAAAAATTCTGAATTTATATAATCGAAATCATTACTTCTCCAAGTAGTTCTTTTCCCCTGATTGTAGAGAGGAACTCTTCTGAAATCTTCACTTTTCCACACGTGTTCATAAAAGCTTGAGCTACTTCCTTAGGATTCAACAAGGCCACAGCGTTCACGAAACTTGAAATCGCTTTCCTGTTCCACTCAGTGGTTAGGCATGGAGGATGCATCTGATAGGTGGAAGTACTTCAGAAGTGCATTCGCGACGTCTACATATGTGTCTAAGTTCACACTCCTCAATCCATGTATTTTGAAACTTTCGGGATTCTCCGAGTACGATTTTCTGGAATTCTGAACCCATTAACAATTCCAGGATGCTGTTCCCCACGCCATCCAAAATAATTTGGAGTTTCTTACACTGCTTTTTGGTTAATGCAACTCCTGTTGTTAAGTGAAAAATCCGGAAACAGAATTTGAAAGACTTGAAGACTTCTTACTTTATTTAAACTTAGAACAGAACTAAAATTCACTAAGCGTTTCCTTTGCATACTGTGACTAATGCATGACCCTTATCACAACACGTGTTGGTGTGTCACCATGCGTACAGTGCCTGTACCATGCGTCAGCGCTTCACGGTGACTGTTTCCTTATCTGTTCATCTCTCAACGAACATGCTATCGACTCTAATCAGACAAAGCTTATTTTCAGGTAAATTCTTAAAGAAAAACGAAAGGACTTCATTATAATTAATTTTCATATCCAGAGAGAATAAAACTAAAATGTATTCGGTAAGAAATTCTTCATGGTTGAATTTTCCACAAAAGGAATACGGAAAGCGAAATAATTTAATCAGACACCCTGAAAGAATTCATCTCAGAATTAAAACCGCTTTTGAAAAAAAAAAAAAAACCCAGTAAACTATAGAATACTTTGTTCTTCACATAAAGAAAACACAGTGTACGATTTCAATATTCCCTTTTTTCTTAAAATTTCTCACACGTAATAACTAAGATTAACTGAGTCCAGAAATGCTTCATCTACTTTAGTATTTCGATTCCGAGGGAGTTCTTCCCGATACTGTTAAGATATTTTCTCAAAATCCAGTTGTAAAATAATTTTGGTCATGTTTATTTGATTGTCGTTGTCGGAGATTTCCAATCCGTTCATGTCCACCATATCATACACTATGTCCCCGAGAGTTTCTTCAAGCAGAAAAGAGCCTTCATTCCACAGAAATTCTTCTTCTGGTGTTTGTAATGTTTCCAAAGTCAAATTATTTTTTTTCCAATGCTTTCTTAATTAAAGCTGAAAACGAAATGGAACGAACAAACGTCTGTTGTATGACTCTTAACATAGTAGATTTCTTATCACCCACTTTAGTCCAATGTTCGCCGCACAGAGAAATTTCAGATTTCAAAATTTCACCATCCTGACCCACTTTTTCTGAGTGAAATCCAATACATGGTGAAAATCTCGACTTATGCATTCCTTTGAGTGGGGAATCGCTCTCATGAAAGGGGGCAACGGTTAAAATCGACATTGATTAAAATTGGAGAGAGGAAAAATATGAGAATTGAATAAATAATACATAGACGGGATTCCCGAAAACATAAAAAATATAAGTTTTATATAAAAAAAAATTCCATGAAAAATACTGGAGGGCGAATGATATCTCACATCGTCATCCATTCCACCCAAAATTAAACAAATACGTGTACTGACAACAGAGATTTAATGGACTTCGTTAAATTTTGGGAGGAGTGGGAGACCGATGTGAGATATCATTCGCCCTCCAATATTTTTCATGGAATTTTTTTTTTATATAAAACTTATATTTTTTATGTTTTCGGGAATCCCGTCTATGCATTATTTATTCAATTCTCATATTTTTCCTCTCTCCAATTTTAATCAATGTCGATTTTAACCGTTGCCCCCTTTCATGAGAGCGATTCCCCACTCAAAGGAATGCATAAGTCGAGATTTTCACCATGTATTGGATTTCACTCAGAAAAAAGTGGGTCAGGATGGTGAAATTTTGAAATCTGAAATTTCTCTGTGCGGCGAACATTGGACTAAAGTGGGTGATAAGAAATCTACTATGTTAAGAGTCATACAACAGACGTTTGTTCGTTCCATTTCGTTTTCAGCTTTAATTAAGAAAGCATTGGAAAAAAAAATAATTTGACTTTGGAAACATTACAAACACCAAAAGAAGAATTTCTGTGGAATGAAGGCTCTTTTCTGCTTGAAGAAACTCTCGGGGACATAGTGTATGATATGGTGAACATGAACGGATTGGAAATCTCCGACAACGACAATCAAATAAACATGACCAAAATTATTTTACAACTGGATTTTGAGAAAATATCTTAACAGTATCGGGAATAACTCCCTCGGAATCGAAATACTAAAGTAGACGAAGCATTTCTGGACTCAGTTGATCTTAGTTATTACGTCTGAGAAATTTTAAGAAAAAAGGGAATATTGAAATCGTACACTGTGTTTTCTTTATGTGAAGAACAAAGTATTCTATAGTTTACTGGTTTTTTTTTTTTTCAAAAGCGGTTTTAATTCTGAGATGAATTCTTTCAGGGTGTCTGATTAAATTATTTCGCTTTCCGTATTCCTTTTGTGGAAAATTCAACCATGAAGAATTTCTTACCGAATACATTTTAGTTTTATTCTCTCTGGATATGAAAATTAATTATAATGAAGTCCTTTCGTCTTTCTCTAAGAATTTACCTGAAAATAAGCTTTGTCTGATTAGAGTCGATAGCATGTTCGTTGAGAGATGAACAGATAAGGAAACAGTCACCGTGAAGCGCTGACGCATGGTGACACACCAACACGTGTTGTGATAAGGAAACGCTTAGTGAATTTTAGTTCTGTTCTAAGTTTAAATAAAGTAAGAAGTCTTCAAGTCTTTCAAATTCTGTTTCCGGATTTTTCACTTAACAACAGGAGTTGCATTAACCAAAAAGCAGTGTAAGAAACTCCAAATTATTTTGGATGGCGTGGGGAACAGCATCCTGGAATTGTTAATGGGTTCAGAATTCCAGAAAATCGTACTCGGAGAATCCCGAAAGTTTCAAAATACATCGATTGAGGAGTGTGAACTTAGACACATATGTAGACGTCGCGAATGCACTTCTGAAGTACTTCCACCTATTCAGATGCATCCTCCATGCCTAACCACTGAGTGGAACAGGAAAGCGATTTCAAGTTTCGTGAACGCTGTGGCCTTGTTGAATCCTAAGGAAGTAGCTCAAGCTTTTATGAACACGTGTGGAAAAGTGAAGATTTCAAAAGAGTTCCTCTTTACAATCAGGGGAAAAGAACTACTTGGAGAAGTAATGATTTCGAATATATAAATTCAGAATTTTTTTAAATGGGCAAGGTAGAAGGTGAGTTTGTGAATATTTATTATTTATTGAAATATTAAGCGTAAATATTTTATTAGTTTTAAGACATAAATTTAACGAGTAATTATTATTTTTTTAAAATAAATTTTAAGTGAATTTTTTTTTTTTTGAAATGGGTCAAAATTGAAGCTTTCAAGATTTTTAAAGTAAAAGTGAGAATGTAAACTTCTTTTTTGAAATGTTTAAAACAGTAACAGAATGAATGCCGTTGATTTAATGGGGGGACTAGTGCTTTTTTTGCTAGACTTTTCTTAAGGATATTTGGGAATTGTTATTGGAAAGGGGTCTAAGGTTTTCCATTAGGCAACCAATTGAGGCGGAATTCCGACTGGTCTGAGAGCAATGCTTTACAGTATTGAGTCGAAACCAGAGTACACGGCTTATTTTCGGGGAGTTTGAAATGTTTCAAACTGACTCGCTTCATTCTTTGGGTTAAAAAAGAAGAAGCGCTCTCACTGAAGACCCCTAGCCTGGGAAAACTAAGCAGTCTGTGTTTTATAACAATTTCTTTCCTTAGACATTTTTCCAAAGTTCAACCTCATCTGTTTTCAACTTTCAGGAACTTGCTGTGACTGTTTTTTCTGCATTCTGTTTTCTACCAGAATCGTTTTCAACTGAATCGAATATAGACCTTTTAAAATATTTTCCTTGAACGAAAACGTGCTTCTTAATTTTCATAGTTCCCCATGTTATTCAATGGGAATTTCACTATTTTTACTGAAACGTGTTTCATCAAAACCGCCCCTAAGAAAATATGAAGTGTTCCATTTTTTAACCCTATATGAGAATGTACTTTTCCGAAACGAACATTATCTGTTTTCAACTTTCCCGAAACGAACCTTATCAGTTTTCAACTTTTCCTAAAACGATCTTTCAATCAAAATTTAAACCCTTCACAATATGAACTTAGGAATGCATTTAAGAGAGAGAGAGAGAGAGAGAGAGAGAGAGAGAGAAAATCAACTCAAAAGAATGATACTTTATGAAAAATAGATTAAGAAAAGAAGTTTTGAGTTACATAGGAAAAACAAGAAACTAACGACGATATGAAGTGGAAAAAGAATAAAGTTTACATGAGGAAATACAGAATTTGATGCGAAAAGAGCCACTTAATGCTTTGAACAGGGGAAACTTGCTTCAGTAAAAAAAAAAATTCTTATTCTTATGATTTCTTTAAGAAAACTGACATTTTCATTACATTTATGCTTTTCTATGAAAGTTTTTCTCAAAGGACTCGATTAAGATGATCTCAAGTCTTTAAAGTGAATGGGAAGGAAAATAACATGTCTATGTGTTATGAGAAAATGAAAGAATATCCTTAAGACAGCGTGAAGTGAATTGAACATCAAGCAGTTGTATGATGTTTTACTATCGTATATGTACATACATTTCGGGAAAATATCTTCTAAAGTTAGAGGGAAAAATATATGAATATTAAAAAAAAAAAAAAAAAAAAAAAAAACACCTCCTTAGATTTACAAAGAGAGTATTTGAAGCAGAAAGAGTGATGGAATGCTTTGAATAGGAATTTCTTGTTTCCTTGAAGGGATTCTTATTTTGGAATTTTTTTTTAAAAAGAGAAACTATCATTTTCAGAAAATTTCTGGTGGAGTCGAACTTGGACATTTAACAAAATTCTTGGGTATATAGGAATTTGAAGAAAGTTTATGGTATGAAACATGAAGAGAAAGACATGGGTTGAAAGACTTAACATTCAAGCTTCGTCAATTTATTTGGTTCCTCATACAATTCTGTGGAAATTAAACGTTTTTGGGAGAACTCGTTTTTTTTTCAAAATCAACCCTTTAGAAGTTTTTAAGATAGAAAAAATATTGACTAAGGGAAATCTTAAGTAATACAAATTCTGACTTGAAGCACTTTTAAGTAAGAAAATATTTGTCTGAAGTAATTTTTCAATGTCTAAGCATTGACATCTGACTAATCGCCCGTCCGAAATTAAATCCTGGGGAGGCTTGAGTTATGAGCTTTTGAATTACGACACTAGCTTTCTACCTTCCTTGGAAACAGTGGACTAAATCAGGGTCTGCTTATTTCCCTTGTAGTGGTTCACGACTGATCTCTTAAATCTTGAATGAACGGCAAAGTTCAAACGCTCTGTCCCATTGAGTCACCAGTTTTAGATTTTTGTCATCTTAGAAAGTTTAAGTTCGCTCAGAAAACTATGCTTTTGCAAGCTTGAGTTTGTGTTCAAAGTTCAAAACCAGAATTCAGTTTAATCTACCAAGCAAAGGGATTTCATGTCATATGAGGTTTTCCAGCAAAGCAGTAGACGCGTGAAAACAGTCGCACAAGATAGGCATTTTTCGGTAGAAGAAGGGAGATTCCAAAGTTAATTTCTTGGGGGAAAGCGTAAAAACACTCTTCGTTCACTGGAGAGAGCATAAAAACACTCTTCTTTCACTGGATAGAGCGTAAAAACACTCTTCTTTCATGTTTTAATTTAAACCTCGAGGAATTAGTATCTAACTATGAAAAGGAAGTTCTAAAGATTTAGGGGCATTTACACTAAAATCCTACAATGACTTTATTTGAAATAGTGAAAAATCGGCCTTAGAGACTAAAATACATCTGAAGATTTTAGACACATTTCTGTTCAAAAGTAAAGTCGAATGGAAAAATAAGAGCAATTAAATCGGTAGGAAAAGATTGATAGGTTGAATCAGAAAAAAAAAAAAAAAAACTAAGAAAAAAAAAGAAGTTTCATAAAAATAAACCGAAATTTTAAGAATCATACAACACTGAATAGAAGGAAAAACATAATAAGTAAAATAAGGGGAATACGATATTTTCACTATGAGAGTTTGGAAACATCTGCTTTTCTTACGAATTAGTAAAACGTGAAATAAAAATGTTTAGAGGAAGTATGGACTTAGTCGCAATGTCTCCAGAATGAAAGCTTTTTCTGCTGAGACAATGAATAAAAAATACGATAATGAAAACCTAATTGAAACGAAAGAAAAGGTCAATGAAACTAAACGTCTAAAGAAAAAATGCGGCAGGCACAGAAGTTAAAAATGATGGGACCGATACGGGAGAACTGGACATTTAGTGGAAGAAATATACGCGAAGTTTTGAAACATCTCAATTTAAAGCGAACTAAATGAGGGAAAGGAATGAGATTGGGGAAGTTCTTATTAACTTTGATGAGGTGAGGAAACAATAAAAATTTAGTTATACATGAAATAAAGTAAAAAAAAAATAGCTCGTTTAAGAATATGATTTTTGGTGAAAGTAGGAAATTTTAGTTGAAATGTCATGACCAGCATTTCGAAAAGAAATAGATTGAGTCGATATGTATTTAAAAGAAGTAAGAATTTCTTTATTTTCGCTATGGGGGTGGGGAATAACTGCTTTTCTGATGAGTTAGTAAAACGTTAAAAAAATAATGTTTATGGAATGAACGGAATCACTAGCTTTGCCTCTAGAATGAATGTTTTTTCGGACGAGACAGAAAAAATATACAGCCCAAAGAATACAAATTTTATCGTAAGAAAAAAGGTTTTAGATTGTATGTCTTGACAATGAATGCTTTCTTATTGGGACAGTCCACGAAAAGTATAGCAAACTAGGAAAGAATAAAAAAAATGCATATTTGATTACATGCAAAGCTTTGAGGAATATTTTTAAGCAAGTTTGAAAATATGCTATATAAGGAAACAAAAATCTGATGACTTGCTACATCTAAAATAATCGTTTTGTTGAAATGAAATGGAAAAAAAAAAGAGTCCAAATAAATGGAGTCACAAGTTTGACCAAGTAAGAAAATAATTACTGACATACTGAAAAGTTTTACAAAATTTCAAAAAAAGATGAAGTAAAATAGCGAAATTGGGAAGCTATAATGATATGCGAAATAAAGTAAGAAAATATTTTTTCATCAGAATTTTAACTGTGAAAGACTTGTAGAGTTCTTGAACACACGAAAAAATTACGAGAAAATAATATTGCAAAGGCGAAAGACTCAGAATTAGCATGAAGTCATTTAACAAAAAAAAAAAAAAAAAAATGACAAAGTCCAATAATTACTGCGAACAGGAACGAAATCGTTTCTATAGAAGCATTTCCTCGTCTCATGATCTGTAATAAAATTGAATAAAAGAAAAAGAAAAGTTCCCCAGAAAATTCATTACATCTACACGAAAAAACTCCTCAAAACATACAAAAAATATAAAAAATTCATGATGAAATAACGTAAAAGTTATAAAAAAGAAAAGAGCTGGAATACATAGTACACGAAAACATTACGACTAGAAAAAAAAATATTGGAAGGGCGAAAGACTTAGAATTAACATGTCTACATTTCCGCTTGATTTCCCAAAAATTTTGTCAAAGTCCAATAGTTACTGCGAACAGGAACGAAATCGTTTCTAAAGAAGCATTTCCCCGTCTCATGGTCTGAAATAAAATTAAATGTATGATAAAGAATAATTCTCAAGAAAATTCATTACATCTACACAAAAAAACTCCCTCAAAACATAAAAAAAATATAAAAAAGTCATGAAGAAATAACGTAAAAGTTATAAAAAAGAAAAGAGCGGGAATACATAGTACATGAAAACATTACGACTAGAAAAAAAAATATTGGAAGGGCGAAAGACTCAGAATTAACATGTCTACATTTCCGCTTGATTTCCCAAAAATTTTGTCAAAGTCCAATAGTTACTGCGAACCGGAACGAAATCGTTTCTAAAGAAGCATTTCCCCGTCTCATGGTCTGAAATAAAATGAAATGTATGAAAAAGAAAAGTTCCCAAGAAAATTCATTACATCTACACGAAAAAACTCCCTCAAAACATACAAAAAATATATAAAAAAACCCATGAAGAAATAATGTAAAAGTAATTAAGAAAAAATAGAGTGAATACGTAGTACACGAG
Source organism: Macrothele yani (assembly GCA_039090855.1). NCBI lineage: Eukaryota > Metazoa > Arthropoda > Arachnida > Araneae > Macrothelidae > Macrothele > Macrothele yani. The sequence goes on along the minus strand of CM077013.1, from coordinate 111,581,233 downwards.
ACCACCTGACCAATTTTTTGAAACCAAATCATCGTAAGTTAGGACCTTGCTAAAGACCATTAGACCATTTTTACTCCATTGGAAAGAAAATTCCCCAGCATCGTTACGTAAAAATTTCCTCCGGTGAAAAATAACATCGAAGAGGAGGAAAAATCCCGCTTGAAAACCACTGGAATAAATGCAAAAAATCCCAACGGACCCACTCGGTTGTTGCCATCCCTCAAAATCAAAGATCCATCGAAAGTTCCAAAAAGCACCGCTAGGGGCAGCACATCGAGTTGACATCCCCTATATCCACCCCCTTTCCCACTCGATCGTTGCCATCCCTCAAAAACAAAGATTCATTGAAAGTTCCAAGAAGCACCGCTAGGGGGCAGCACATCATGGGGGCGATCGCGTGACAAAAATTCTGACTCGGGGCAGCACATCGAGTTGACATCCCCCTATATCCACCCCCTTTCCCTCTCGGTCGTTGCCATCCCTCAAAAACAAAGTTCCATTGAGAGTTCCAAGAAGCACCGCTAGGGCGCAGCACATCATGGGGACGATCACGTGACAAAAATTCTGACTCGGGGGCAGCACATCGAGTTGACATCCCCCTATATCCGCCCCCTTCCCCTCTCGGTCGTTGCCATACCTTAAAAACAAAGTTCCATTGAAAGTTCCAAGAAGCACCGCTAGGGGGCAGCACATCATGGGGACGATCACGTGACAAAAATTCTGACTCTGGGACAGCCTCGTGGGCAGCCAATGTTAAGTCTATGGAGGGCTGCCCCTGTGCCAGAACCTGCCATTTTCCTCTACTCTCGAGCAACCTTCCAGGTCCCCATTGTGTCCATGCCACGCCGTTTCGCCGCTGTCATCCGGGCCAAGGATAGCTATTTCCACTATTAGGTAGGTGTTCATATTATTCTGATGCGACTATGTACATTTAATCTTCTAGGCGGGAAACTGCGCATGTTTTTCAAACACACTCTATACGGTGTGTTCTTCGCAGCAAACACGCGAAAAGAATTTTTCACCCAAATTTCTAGATCGGTAGAACATTGGCAGCTAGGAGCAAGTGCTTATGAAGACTATCGGCATAAAGTGTACGCAAAATGTTCCTCCTAGTGGAACATATCCAAAACAAAAATACTTTCCTTTTACATTAAATATTTACAAGCAGCGATGTGGAGGATAACATAGCACACAACGTTAATTACTTTATAAGGAAAATCGTGCGCTATTTGAAGAACAAAATGAGCACGAAATGTTCTAAAAACTCAAGAGTACCCCAGCAGGAAATGATTTTTCTAATCGGATTTCCAGAAGGGGACATACTCACGCAAATCAAAATATATATTGCTACGTCCCGAGGCGCAAGACTATCGAATAAAAATAGCTTTAGGAATTAAGATGTTAGATAATGGCTGACGATCCGGAGATAAACATTAGAATTTCTAATAATTACTTGTGAGCCCTTTATCGCCGAGATCTTATGTACTCGTAAAAAGAATTTAGCCAATCAAATCCAAGAAATTCTTCTGACACTCATAAATCATTCATGCAATTTCAGGACTGGCACGAGACAACAGATGTTTAATCAATTTAAAGCAAAACAGATAATGATGAAGACGTATGTATACAGAGGACGAAGGAGGGGCGTCAAATAGATTTGCCCCTTTCGTGATAGCTCGTAGGCTGAATTTATCATTAAAGTTCAATGCTTATTTATTTATTCCTTGGCATATGCTGTATAATCCGGCTTCAAACAGTTCTCAGCCGACGAAAGTCTATTCGCTGATCGGAGCCAATTTATTCACAACTGGCATGCAATAAATAAATACAGTACTTACGGATAGGCAGCTTTTCCTCGGATATCCGTGTTTGATGCAGTCGGTTATCTTTGCTCTGAAGTGCACCTGTGTGACGTCACGCCCACTTCGAAGCGCCCACTATGACCGATGGAGAGGGGAGTCGAACCTTATCTCCCACTAACTCTCCTGCACAGCATTCACCTGTATGAAGCCACGTACGCGTCTATGCGCACTAACGTCGAAGTAGGCCGCTGACGTGATAGCAAGATCCGTCCGTCTGTCCTAAGGTGATTCGTTTCACACCACCGGTCGTCCACCTCAGCCACTCGGAGCTGCAATTCCATCCCTTATAACGAAGTAAATTTCTCCGTCATTTCTGTCCACGCCAGGATTCGAACCCGGGTCCCCTCATTCCGGAAAAAGTTGCTCTACCAATTGAGCTACGCGGACGTTTTTTTTTTTTTATTCTGATTCCTATCTGCCTTTATGTCGTGTGCGTCCTTCTGGCAGGTACGTCACATCTCCTGGTACGTTACATCATCTCCCCCTTATTTTTTTTTTTTTTTTTTTTTCGAAGTGCTGGAGAAGGGATACTCTTATTTTTCCTATCTCGCGGTGTGGAAATAACATCACACCATTGCGAGATTTTGAACGGTCGGGTCATCCGGATAGTTCGGGCGCCATTATAACGAAGTAAATTTCTCCGTCATTTCTGTCCACGCCAGGATTCGAACCCGGGTCCCCTCATTCCGGAATAAGTTGCTCTACCAATTGAGCTACGCGGACGTTTTTTTTTAATTCTGATTCCTATCTGCCTTTATGTCGTGTGCGTCCTTCTGGCAGGTACGTCACATCTCCTGGTACGTTACATCATCTCCCCCTTATTTTTTATTTTTTTTCGAAGTGCTGGAGAAGGGATACTCTTATTTTTCCTATCTCGCGGTGTGGAAATAACATCACATCAATGCGAGATTTTGAACGGTCGGGTCATCCGGATAGTTCGGGCGCCATTATAACGAAGTAAATTTCTCCGTAATTTCTGTCCACGCCAGGATTCGAACCCGGGTCCCCTCATTCCGGAATAAGTTGCTCTACCAATTGAGCTACGCTGACGTTTTTTTTTATTCTGATTCCTATCTGCCTTTATGTCGTGTGCGTCCTTCTGGCAGGTACGTCACATCTCCTGGTACGTTACATCATCTCCCCTTATTTTTTATTTTTTTTCGAAGTGCTGGAGAAGGGATACTCTTATTTTTCCTATCTCGCGGTGTGGAAATAACATCACACCATTGCGAGATTTTGAACGGTCGGGTCATCCGGATAGTTCGGGCGCCATTATAACGAAGTAAATTTCTCCTTCATTTCTGTCCACGCCAGGATTCGAACCCGGGTCCCCTCATTCCGGAATAAGTTGCTCTACCAATTGAGCTACGCGGACGTTTTTTTTTATTCTGATTCCTATCTGCCTTTATGTCGTGTGCGTCCTTCTGGCAGGTACGTCACATCTCCTGGTACGTTACACCCTTTGTCTGACCTCCGGGATGCCGCTTGTTTTCTCGGTAGAAAACTTCATGCAGGACTTATGTGCTACCTATCAGCAGGAAAAGGGGTATCTCCCTCCCCCGCTATTTCCTCGCGGTAACATCAATCAACCGTCCGGCCGCTCTTAGCTTAGCTAGCCGACATTTTCCGGCAGAATGTTTTCTTCCGCCGCAAACACTGAGCTAGATCAATCCAGATCAGGATCCCTGATTCTAGCTTCCTTCACGGCTTTGAACCAAACTAATCTTTTTCAGGCATTCACATTTTGCCAAAAGATTCCTTGCTCTGTCGTTTCGGGTCTTTTTTTACTCTCTTGTCAATTTTGTTGCTTTCTAAAATCATTTAGCAGGATGAAGATGTTAAGAAATGCTTGTCCCAGCATTCGGAATACCAGTTCGTGGGTCATCTCACGGATAAATAGGCAAACAGATAACTTAACTATATGTGTTTGCTATATATATAAATATAGCAAACACATGACTTAACTATATAAGTCATCATCATCATTGTCAACCATTATCAATCCACTGCTGGACGAAGGTCTCCCCAAGTTTCTTCCACAACGGTCTGTCTTGTGCCAGTCTGCTCCATGTTACTTCCGCATACTTTCGATTTCATCCACCCATCTCACACGTGGTCTTCTTCTGGGTATTTTCCTGTCCCTTGGAATCCAATCTAAAATTTCGACTATCCATCGAGGGTCCGTCCTTCTGGCAGTATGTCCAGCCCATTGCCATTTCAGGGATTTAACTCTGATCATGATGTCTTCCACTCTTGTCATTTTTCGGATCCACGAGTTCCTCTTCTTATCTCTCCTGGTTACACCAAGCATGCACCTCTCCACGTTTCTTTGAGTTGTCTGCAGCCTTTGTATGTCTCGTTTAGTTAAGGTCCACGTCTCTGCATCATACATAAGCACTGGAAGGATGCATTGATCAAACACTTTTCTTTTAAGACATAATGGCATATTGCTCTTGAAAATTATGCTGTATAACGAAGTAAATTTCTCCGTCATTTTTATCCGCGCCGGGGTTCGAACCCGGACCCCCTAATTCCGGAATAAGTTGCTCTACCAATTGAGCTACGCGGACATTTGTTCTGACTACTATCTGCCTTTATGTCGTGTGCGTCCTACTGGCAGGTACGTCACATCTCCTGGTACGTTACATCATCTCCCCCTTATTTATTTTTTTCGAAGTGCTGCTCTTATTTTTCCTATCTCGCGGTGTGGAAATAACATCACACCATTGCGAGATTTTGAACGGTCGGGTCATCCGGATAGTTCGGGCGCCATTATAGCGAAGTGAATTTCTCCGTCATTTCTATCCTCGCCAGGATTCGAACCCGGGTCCCCTCATTCCGGAATAAGTTGCTCTACCAATTGAGCTACGCGGACTTTTATTCAGATTCCTATCTGCCTTTATGTCGTGTGCGTCCTTCTGGAAGGTACGTCACATCTCCTGGTACGTTACATCATCTCCCCCTTATTTCTTTTTTTTTTTTTTCAAAGTGCTGGGGAAGGGATTCTCTTATTTTTCCTATCTCGCGGTGTGGAAATAACATCACACCCATGCGAGATTTTTGAACGGTCGGGTCATCCGGGTAGTTCGGGCGCCATTATAACGAATTCTCCGTCATTTTTGGTCTACGCCGGGATTCGAACCCGAGGCCGCTTATATCAGAAACAAGTCGCTCTACCAACTGAGCTACGCAGACATGTATTCTGATTCCTATCTGCCTTTATGTCGTGTGCGTTCTACTGGCAGGTACGTCACATCTCCTGGTACGTTACAGCTGTTTCTTCCAAAAGCTCTTCAGGCAAGTTTTATACACCGATTAATTTCTTCATCAATGTGACCCCACTTGATATCTGCTCAAGATAAATGTAGGTATTGGTTATCTCCAGCTTTTCCCCATCAATCGATAAATCTTCATTTTTTGTAAAAGCATTGTACATCACTTTTGTTTTCGGAAAGTTCATTTTTAATAAGTTCATTCTTACAGCACTGGCTGTCTCCCATCACTGGAATCAGTGACTTTCTCATGGAGGTCGTTTAAACCTCCTACAAAAAAAAAAATAAAAAATAAATAAGGTTAAGGAATATGTTGGAAACAGAACTATGCATTTACTTCCGCTACTAGCACGTGAAAACTGGTACGTCTTCTAGAGGCATACAAAGCCGCGAACATATGAAAAATACTTTCCTCAAGGAACGCTGTCCGTCACAAAAATATTTTTTGAGATCGGATAAAAAGAGACGTCGAGGAAAATACAATGCACATTTACGCCCTCTAGAGGCAGATGCGTGTTTTATTTATTTAAGAAGAAACTGTACATAAAATGGTCTTCGTAGTAAAAGGTATCGAATAAAGAAACAGTCGTTTCAATCCGATTTTTAGAAACAATGATATGGAATAAAACATATTTAAACTTAATAGTACCTCCGTTTATGACCCTTGGCCAAGAATTTTAGCCACAGAAAGACCAAACGTCAAGGAGCATAGTTTCTATAGTTTAGGTTTCCCAAAAGAAGAAACATTATAAAAATATCAATCGAATAAGTGCTTAGATATGGTGTTCACAGTGAAATACTATTGACACATCCTTTTCATCAAAATACGGGTTAGAATAACTGCATCTTGTAAATAATCTCTCAATTCTGAAAAAAGTAACTGCCACCGCCGTTTTAGTTATTTCGCGACACTCGCACTTTCCTAGCTCGCAGCGCAAAAACTCTTAAACACAAAAATATGAAGTTTACATCGTTTGCAGAGAATTGTTTGGAGAACACGCTGAAATAAACCATTTTTCGATTCTGGTGATACTTCAAGAGCTATTGTATTTCAAAGTTAAAGTGAGCAAAAAAGTGCTATCAGTTCGCGTTCCGGGCACACTAACAGTAACAGAACCTCGAAACTTTGTAAGCATGTAGGGCTATGGTGGGATTTTTTCACCTTGTCGCCCTTTGTTTGAATTTCGATTTAGTTTACGAGAAATTAAATTTTTAAATTTTACAAAATTCTCTATTTCGCGAAGGGATCCATTTAAAAAAAACCGGATATATGGCAAGCAATAAATCATATCGCATTGCAATTTTTATCGCATAAACTCACAGCTATCACCCCTCTTTAAAAAAAATTAAGAAAAAATAATGTTCTGATTTTTAAGCATTTTTTAAAGACGCAAAGGAAAGGAACGAATGGCTTCCTCTGTCTTCAACGGTAATCACACAGGAAAGATCTGGTCCCGTGACCTGCTGCCATGGTGACGCGGATATTTTTGGCGCTCTTTTCGCTGGATGAAAGGACAGGCTGCAATCAAACTGCTAATGACTCAACGCTTAAAGACGTAGCGACGCTTTTAAAGTTCGGCGTTTTCCGTCGGCATACGTGAATATCTATGTAAATATTGGCTTTCGCCTCGTGTATATAAAAAAACAACAAAAATGAAACGAAAACACTAAAAATACTGTGTGCCTAAAAACTCTACAGAGAATAAAATTCAAATTCAATGAAGAAATGAAATACAGTATTAGGTACGGTTCATGCCGTAAAAAAAATAATCGTTTTCATTTGATTTGTACAAAATTTAGATAGCGAATTATCACTAAATTCTCCTGAGCAACGCCGGGTAATTCAGCTAGTGTAAATAATAAGAGTTCTGTGCCCCTCTCTTACGATATTGGTAATACTGCTTTTTATTAGATAGTTGTAAGACAATCAAGATAACGCACATATTTTCTCGATTCACAGCTTCTCCAGATGCAAAGAATTCCTTTTCCGTCGGAAAGCTTGCGTAATTGTCATTACTAATTCCGAATTCCTTATATCAATTTTCATGCGAAGTAGCATTCTTTTGTGCTTGTAATTCTACTGACGTGTATGCTTTTAGAAGCTGGACTGGAAAATTTTCCTTTGGATCAGAAAGTTAAAACCATGACAAAAACATTCCTGTAGTTTCCGATTTCCAAGCTGTATGATGTAACAATGTACAGCAGAACCTCGATTTTACGTTCCTCAATTGTAGTTTTTTCACTTTTGTACGTGATACTGCGTTCCGATATTTTAATGTAGTTTCCAGGGGTGTAACTAGGGCGGGGCAGGAAAGCTGCGCGGGCGTAGCTCGAGAGAGAGAGAGAGAGAGAGAGAGAAAATAAAATTCACTGCGTACAATCTGATTAAAATCGGAATAGAAACTTTTGCGCCAGTTTCTGGTACACGTTTTATCGCCACAGTTTGTCGTTTGCCCATTTACCGAATTTACCTGTAGTATTTTCCGCCCGTTGCGGAAGCTTGGCGGATTAAAATTCGCTTTTCTTCCTCAAAATGTGCAGGTGATGTAAGTTGCTCACAATCAGGAATGAAGGCGCGATTGTTCGTACTTTACAAGATACGGATGTCGTTCATATTTTTGAAGATCCTCTGGGGGAATTCGACTATTACTACCACTACTGCAAGCTTCATTTGGTCCGTTTAATGTGGTGCCTAAGGTCGGAACTTCGGAGCAGTTCCGACCTTATCACTGTCAGAGTTGGAAACGGGTCGAAAATTTCGGACCCAGATCCGACCCGGACGTCCTATAACTTAACCCGACCCGGGCAAATATGCTTTGAACTATAAATTCGAAATTCAATATTATGTATATCAGTGGCGTATATTCGAGGCTAGCTAGGCTAGCTGCGAAGCCCAGATAATGCGCAAATAAAAGTCAATTAAACATACACAAATAAAAGTCAATTATCAACGGTATTAAGATATGTCGATGCTTTCGGTGCGAGAAAAAACATGAGCGGATTCTCTTCTTTCGATAATAAGAATCAGTCTGGCGAGCGATGATCAACGGCATAACGCAAGCAGGTCTTCGAGAGTCTTCGCTGTTCTGATGCAAAGAACATCGATACGATCGCCTGATAGCGTTTCCATGACAGCATGAATGAGCGTATGGAGGTGAATGGACCATTCCTCTGCGCAACGGTTCGCTCAGAAAAAGAAGACTTCGAACTATCTCAGTCCCTCTATGCTTCCATCTTTAACAGCGCGTGTTTCGCGAGAGTGGTTTCGGTTTGTGTGAAGTGTCAATGAATTAAACTCAGTGATATTATATCTTAATTCGTGGATTTTTGGATTTGAACTGTTTTGATAAATTTTGTGAAAGCTTCCCTGAACATCTACTATCAGAGCGTAAAGAACTCTATGCTTCAAATTTTGATACAGCTCGATTAAAAAATGAACTGAAGGTGTACTTTACAAGATACGGATGTCGTTTATTCCCTTGATGAAAACAAAACAAATCAGTAAGAGACATTACTTGTTACATAAAGTTGAATAATTGGACATACTGTTTACTGAGGTGTACAAATCAGCAGATCTAATATTAAATTTTCCATCAACAACTGCAACTGCCAAAAGAAGTTTTTCCATAATGAAAAGAATCAAGATATATCTTAGAGCCACACAAGGACATCTGCATTCGAGCAACTTGGCTGGTTTGTTAAGAGAGAAAAACATTATTTTGAAATATGAAAAAGTACTCGGAAGAAACATTTCTGTGAAAACGTAACACTCAAGTTCACACAAAAAGAAAGAAGAATGGAGTTCATGTACAAATAAGTGTTCAAATCCTAATCCTCATAGTTATTTGGTATCATGTTAGCAATGGGATGTATCTAAAATTTAGAAAAAAATGCTACTTCTATTACTTAACAATTAAAACAATTTATGTCACATAACCTTCACAAAGCATTTCTTTAGTTTATTATTGTCTTTATTTTATTCTCGTTTTTGTGTTGTCAGAAGTTGTGGAGTAGGGGGTTTTTATAGTCCAGTTTTCTTTCAAGAATCTGTGCTTTAGAAAAAAATTAATATTTCCTTTTTTATTACAATTTTTAGAATTTGTAATACTTTTGTATTGCTATTCAGGTTTAAATTCTCTCTCAGGCGTACTTGGCAATTTGTTATTGATGAACATTATTTCTGATTCATTATGTCACTCTTACAACTTGAGTTTTCTATAATCATCTTCTTTCTGTTTATTAGTAACAGATGAAGAGCATGGGTCGGGCCAGGAAAGTTATGGATGCAAGCTAAATTGTTAACTAAAGCTTGGTCATACAACTCTGCGGAGGTCATGACATATATATATATATTTTAATTTTTTTTTTGGTGGGCTTATTACTTGCATCTATGACTTTGCAGAAACCCATTTCCAAATAGGTCTTTGTGGAAGTGAGAAAATGCAGAGTTTTTGCTGGTCCTTGATAAAGCCAAGGCTCAGTATTCTCGACACTTTCTACATTCAGTTGTTCTATTTTTTTCTCTTTTTACTCACACCGGTCAATACATAACCTTTTCTATGTTGTACTTGGTATGAGTTTAAAAACATTTTTTTGCTTCAGTCTTTTCTTAATAGAATGTGAATTCTGAATTTTCATAACTGCTGCGTTGCGCGTTTTGATCTTCAGGTTATTTTGCAATTTTCGTTTTAAATTCTAAAGTTTTTCTTATGTTTTAGGCTTTGCTCTTTAGTATTAGTTATTAACTATATATATATATATATGTAAACGTAATATATATATTCATCCCCAATATCTGCTTGATGTTTAATAACTGAAATCATTTTTTAATAAAAAAATTTGTAACTTGCTTGCTAAATTTTAGTGCCACTATTTTGCGTAATGCAGAAGTAATGTCTGACTATGACCGTGGCCATGGAGTATTATTACATATGGGAATCATTATTTATGATTACACAAATGTATTTAGATTTTTCACTCTTTACACGCTTTGATGGAGGGACGCATACTTTCATATGGTCCGTTAGATTTTGGGTTCCATAATCTCTTATTACACCGTCGACATCTTTCTTTGTAGTTATTCACTTTCCACATTTTGAACAACAAGCATGAGCAAACAACACAGAATTATTTACCAGTTCCTTAGTGAGACGGAACAATTTCCAGCATTCACTCTTCCCCTTGTGGTTTTCAACAAGCACGTATTTGTTGGCCTCGACGCCTTCCTCAACCTCCTTAATATTAAATTCATCCATGTTAACAAATAAGGAGTTAATTTCGACGTGACATGTCATGGAAACGCGATGTTAGCACATCAATCGAAAGCCCCCTGAATGCTCAATGTAAAACATGCTATGTGAAAAATAACTCTTATAGTCATACAGTGAACTTCGCATAGAGAGAGTGAATCAGCTGAGAAGCAGGCGAATAGAGTTTGCCTGTACCTTGCCCTGGACAATCGCATTGTAAAAGAACGCAAAGGAAGTATATTTTACGATATGGTGTCGGTGTGTCTGAGACCGGTCGGTAGAAATCTTCGTTACTTTAAGAAAGAGACGACAATGTTTTTGCATGGAAAATCATCATTCACTCCGTGGGCACCAGTATCGACTACAGAATTCCACAAGGCGCATTTTTCTTTGGAAAATATTTTTCTCTTTTCAAATATAAAACGGGAATAAAACCGAGTCAACATTGAGTCAGAAACACCTTGAACCGACCCGTTTGACCCGCAAAAAATTGTGGACCCGCTGACCCGTGACCAGTTTCCATCTCTGATCACTGTTGTCTTCACCTTTGTATTTACAGCCCTAAATGACGTTTCTCATCCAGTTCGGCTTCACTTTCCAGAACATCCTTGATTTAAGTAAGGATAAAAGAAATGCACAAAACACTTCTGTTGAGTGCTGCCCCCACTTCCTAATTTCTTCCGACGCAATTAATGAGGGTAAAATACTGTTTCCGTTTGGGATAAGAAATGACACACCTGGTTCCATAATACCCTATTTACAGTATCATACTGAGGTAAAGATATTTAAAAGTTAGGTTGTTAAACTATAGTAAAAATTTCAGTGAAAGCAACGGTAACAGCGCAAAGGCCTTCCTCTAGTACGCAGAAAAACTAGATGGTTCTTAAAATCTATTGCACAACCGGTAGTGATTATAAGTTATTAGTTAACTGCAAGAGAATATGAGAAAAATAATAAGTATAAAATTCAGTGTGAAGCGAAATGCCAGAAGTAACTCTCAGTGGCCGGTGTTTGTTATTTTGAGAAAGTGTAATAGCATATGCGTGGGGGGTACTAAATGATACAAATAAATTTGTGCGTAATCAACGCATAAGATAGCCCAAAAACTCTAGCAACAAGCATGATTATGCAGGGGTTGTCCAAAATAATGGAAACACCTTGCTGAAAACAGTGACTTTGGTATGTGCTGATTTTTGAGTAAAACTAACATATAGCTACAATGTATTTTGTTAAAAAGTGTTGCTTATCGTCTCAAGGGTCTATGTGATTGCATTGTAAATCGGTGTTTGCATAGTTTCGTTCCAGGTGAATGCACAATGAGTGACCTGTCGGAGTTCCAAAGAGGGCAGATTGTAGGATCCCGTCTGGTTGGTGCGTCGGTAACCAGAGTGGCACAGGTATTGGGGGTATCGAGAGGTACCGTGTCGAAGGTCATGAAAGCATACAATGTTCACGGTAGAACATCATCTGCGAGACACAACTGTGGAAGGAAAACCAAACTCATTGCGAGAGACAGAAGGACATTAAAGAGGATTGTGACCGCAAGGAGGAAGACCACGGCGATGAAAGTGACTGCTGAGCTTAATGCACATCTCCAAAACCCAGTGTCGACCCATCCCGTGAAAAGGGAATTGCATAAGCACAATATTTACGTCAGAGCTGCGATTGCAAAATCCCTGGCGTCACAGGTGAATATGAAACGGAAACAACAGTGGTTCCAGGAACATAAAACGTGGACTGCGGATCAATGGAAACATGTCTTGTTTTCCGATAAATCAAGTTTCTCACTATTTCCCACCACAGGACGGGTTTACGTGTGGAGAAACCCCGCAGAAGGCTACAGCCCAGACTGTCTCCTTCCTACAGTGAAGCATCAAGGTGTTCCCGTAATGGTTTGGGCCATGATCTTGTGGTTTTCAGCAGGTTCAATTATCACCTTACACAGACGGATCGGTGAATAAATCACACTTTTTGGCCGACCACGTGCATTTAATGGCTCAGACACTGTTTCCGTCAAGGGAATGCACCTTTCAAGATGGTAATGCCTTGATTCACAGAAGTCGAACTGTTCAGTTATAGTTTGAGGAACATGAAGATGAAATTGCACACCTTCCTTGGCCTGCACAATCATCCGACTTAAACAGCATGAAGCCTCTGTGGTCTGTGTTGGAAAACAGGGCGCGATCCCGTTATCCACCTCCGGCATCTCTCAAGGAATTGGAGCAGTTTCTGCAGGAAGAATGGTACAAAATACCACTGACAACCATCCAGGACTTGTATGCGTCCATTCCAAGGCGGATTCAAAGAATGGTACAGAATACCACTGACCACCATCCAGGACTTGTATGCGTCCATTCCAAGGCGGATTCAAAGAATGGTACAGAATACCACTGACCACCATCCAGGACTTGTATGCGTCCATTCCAAGGAGGATTCAAAGAATGGTACAACATACCACTGACAACCATCCAGGACTTGTATGCGTCCATTCCAAGGAGGATTCAAAGAATGGTACAGAATACCACTGACCACCATCCAGGACTTGTATGCGTCCATTCCAAGGAGGATTCAAAGAATGGTACAACATACCCCTGACCACCATCCAGGACTTGTATGCGTCCATTCCAAGGAGAATTCGAAGAATGCTACAACATACCACTGACCACCATCCAGGACTTGTATGCGTCCATTCCAAGGAGGATTCAAAGAATGGTACTACATACCACTTACCACCATCCAGGACTTTTATGCGTCCATTCCAATGAGGATTCAAAGAATGGTACAACATACCACTGACCACCATCCAGGACTTGTATGCGTCCATTCCTAGGAGGATTCAAAGAATGGTACAACATACCACTGACCACCATCCAGGACTTGTATGCGTCCATTCCAAGGAAGATTCAAAGAATGGTACAACATACCACTGACCACCATCCAGGACTTGTATGCGTCCATTCCAAGGAGGATTCAAAGAATGGTACAACATACCCCTGACCACCATCCAGGACTTGTATGCGTCCATTCCAAGGAGGATTCAAAGAATGGTACAACATACCACTGACCGCCATCCAGGACTTGTATGCGTCCATTCCAAGGAGAATTCAAAGAATGCTACAACATACCACTGACCACCATCCAGGACTTGTATGCGTCCATTCCAAGGAGGATTCAAAGAATGGTACAACATACCACTGACCACCATCCAGGACTTTTATGCGTCCATTCCAATGAGGATTCAAAGAATGGTACAACATACCACTGACCACCATCCAGGACTTGTATGCGTCCATTCCAAGGAGGATTCAAAGAATGGTACAACATACCACTGACCACCATCCAGGACTTGTATGCGTCCATTCCAAGGAGGATTCAAAGAATGGTACAACATACCACTGACCACCATCCAGGACTTGTATGCGTCCATTCCAAGGAGGATTCAAGCAAGTTTAAATGCCAAGGGTGCGTAACACCTATTGTTTACAGGTGTTTCCATTATTTTGGACAACCAATGCAATATTTCAGGCGGTAAAGCTCTTTTTGCCTTGGGGGGTACGGGAGGGCGCAATATTTTGTGGTTTGCCCCTGGCATGGCGCAGAAATGCCTATTTACGCCCCTGGTAGTTTCTAACGCTTTTTTAACTCTGTTATACGTAATTCATTTATATGTTTTTTTGCAATTACGCGTTGTAATCTGAATTTCAAATTATCAAAAATACACTATTCTTTGATTCTTTTATAAGTTACCCGGTATGTCACAACTTTGAATCGAGACAACGTTCTTGTGTTTCTTCTTGGTACAACCAAAGTTGAACTTTGATCCGATCAGAGGAGGGTATGTTGTTTACTTTCGGTGTGGATGAAAAATTGATTTCGCATTTCATGACGTGCACACGTATATGCTATTTAAAAACTGATACGTCTCTGGGACGTAACTGATACACCTCTGGGACGTAACTGATACATCTCTGGGACGTAACCTTTTAGCTCCACTATTTCGGGAAGCCCTAGAATAGAATCCTAAGAGTCTCATCAATACTCAACATTCTGATTTCAAATGGATGCACTCAGGGTCCTCAGGAAAACAAAGTTCTTAATTTACGAGTTCCATATACAAGCACTGATCTCAGATTCTTAGTAGTGAGGGTTTCACCTAGAATCAGAATTTTTACAGACAGATAGTATCGTCAATGTAGAAGTTTGATTTCTATAGGTTTTATGATTTTTGCAATGCGATAAACACAGTAGAGCACCGATTATACGTTTTTATCATTGATATGTTGAATTGCTGCAGTCCTGGCAGACTCCGATGGGCGCTAACGTTAATTTATTTTAGTTATGCGTTATTCATCAGTACGTATGCTTCGTTTATACGCTTTCATTTCCTAGTGAAAAGAAAACATTCGTCTTTTTGAGCCTTAGAAGAGTAACGAGAACCCTGCTTTTTTTACGCTTTCCAACCGTAGGTTGAAGAAGCGTATATGCTGCAGCTTTGTCCGTCTGTCTGTCCGTCCATCCGCACAATAACTCGCGTAAAAATGATTCGATTTCGATGAAATTTTAGTATGTGGTATTGGACAACCTGGGGACGAACCCTATTGAAATGAGAGAAATGGAGTCAAAGGTCAGGACATAGGAGAGGAAACCATTCCATGGCCCTTTGCGTCACAACTTACGTAACAATGGTTCGATTGCAACAAAACATTATCATGTTGTTCCGGAGGTATACTGAACAGGTTCTGTCGAATACAATCGAAATGGGGTCAAATGTCAAGGCACAGGAGCGAGATTTATTCCACAGCCATTTCCTCATAACTTGACTAAAAATGCTTCTATTGCGACGAAACTTTAGTATGTTGTTCCGGAGGTATACTGAATCAATTCTGTTGAATATCATCGAAATGGGGTCAACGGTCAGGGCACAGGAGTGAGATTTATTCCCAGCCATTATCCTCATAACTTGAGTAATGATTTCTGGTATGTTGGAAAGCGTATCATAATCAATGCATTGCATGATTTTACTAACTTGTTACTGTAAACTTTCGTTTCTTCTGTTCCTTTAATCGCTGCCACAGTGAAGAGGATAGAAATGTGTCAAACGTTTGCTCCCATAAACCACGACATCGTCCTTATGAGGGGAGTGGGGTGAAAGCAGCGTATTCTTGTTTGCGATCCCATTCTTTTTTTGGGTAAAAACGGACCTTTGTGTGACCTTCGTACTTTGACTTACGTTCGGGGATCTTTGCTAAACTTTTGCTATCGAAAAATAAGCTTTTTCACTCTAGATTCTGTTCTGCTGTTTGTCTTAGAGGTTCCCGTTTTACCATTCTCTTCAAATTAGTATGGCTTCTCGTAAAAGAAAAGCCATGTCGGTAAGCGATAAGATGCAAATTTTAAAGCAAGTGGATGACACTCCGCATTTAACAAAGGTGGAGCTTGCTAAAAAAACTTGATATGCCTGTTTCCACGCTGACCACTATTATCTACATGCGGAAAGAAATTGAGGAAAATGAAAGTTGATTAAATCAAGGAATAATATTCTGTTAGTGGTAAGTGCATGAAACATTTGCTTCCTACGTTAAATGCCGTATTTTAATAAATACAAGGTTTGTATTTTCTACAGTAATATCCTTAAAAATCGAAGTTTCATTTATACGTTTTTCACAGCTATGAGTTTTTTTTTATTTCCGTTCCTAGAAAAACATATGATTGGTGCTCTAATGTATAATATAATTTCTACCCGTTTTTTTTCTTTTGCCGCCGATTCGACTTTAAATAAATTATAAAGAAACATTCTATATTCTTTTACAGCATACATTTTACAATAGTGTTTGACATTTTGAAATTTTGTTTATACGTTTAAGGCTATCCCCTAGAAAAACGTATAGTCGAAGTTTCACTGCATTTCTACTTCCAAGTATATAGTAACTTAGAGGAATAAAGAAGTGTTATATTCACCTCCTGGTGCTGAAGGTGGCAACAATTGTATTGTGGTAGTGATCATCTAGGGAAATGCAATTTCATGAAAGAGCCGCACTTCTCATGAAAACAGATTATTAATTTTTCCTTATGGCGGGGCTACGCGAAGCTGTCTATAGGAACAAGTGGCCACTCAACCCGCCGGTATAATCCAATGGATATAAGTAACTGTATATGTTTTGAGGCGAGTACCCTGATCACTGGAGACCTTTCGGAGACCCCAAAGATGACTGAGGTACAATGTTCTGAGAGGCAGACGAAAGACATCAATTTTACGCCTCCTACTGTGAAATCTGTCGTTTTTCATAAGTTAGATACATCCAGACCTTAGTTCTGGCTCGCCGGTTATTTTAGAGACTTCGTAACCTCTACATACACGGGTCCCCCGGCACTTAGTGTGTAACAGGTGTTTTCTGCGAGAGCTTGATAAAGTAAACCATTTTAGCTAAACCTGGTGCGTTTCCAGCGATTTCCGCCATCTCCAGTTTTCCTGCGTGGCTTGCAGGACAAACTGCCCCTTCTGATGTTATGTAATTTTCGCCTATCAAATGACACAAGAAAATAAGAAAGATGACATCGGATTCTCTGGTGAAATGAGCACGGCTTTTGAATTCTTTCTAACACGAAACGAAATTTGCAAAGCGGACTTTTAGAATAGAAGAAAATTAGTGAAAAGCGACACAAATTTACCACCTCAGAGGGAAACTGTTGAAGGTACGCAGTTACTATTAGCTATAGACTCTCTAGCTGTTAGAATACACGTACCGAGTGAGACTGAATTTGCAACACAAGCTGCTAAATGAGACCGAGACACTTTAACAAGAACGATAAATAGCTTTATCTATAGCTTCACGTGTTTACAGTTTATGAAATTAAACACTCCTTCAGTTTGAAAACTTTTAGTACACTTTCCGGTACATTTAGTGTAAATAAAAGTCATGAATAATTTACAGTCATTCTAGTCCTTCGGACTAGTAGTATAATGCCGTTTGCATATGGTAACATTGTTCAATTGAACTAACAAAAGACACGTAACAAGGCTTAATACTTAAAGCTTCTCTTAACGTTGTTATAAAGATATTGTACACTTACTGTTGTGCTCGACACCTCTGCGGAATACTGGAAACAGTCACTCATAGCAGGAGCTGAAACCCTCCCCTGGGCACCGGAACCATCACTGCGAACTATATGCTGACAAGAGAGCAGTTCATAGACTTCAGCAAATGCACTTGAATCTCACCCTCACAACTGTCTCATGAAGGTTTGCCTTTTTATACTGATTGACGACGGTGGTCAACGTCACAAGTGTATGCGTCTTTGCATAAACGTTTTGGTTTAAACGGACGGCGAAGCACAGCAGGAATATGACTATTTCCAACAGAAACAGCGCTTAAAATAAAATGAACAAAATGCACGGTGTTCTTCGTAGTGAATGGACGCAGTTACGCAAACTATTTTCTCAATCGAATTAATAGAACCGGTAAAACATTTGCAAGTAGAAAGAAGGACTTGCTCCCAGAGTGATAGCAATGTTCGTTACGAAAAATTGTGTACACACTGCACGCAAATTATACCACCTAACGTGTGATAGCAGGAAGCAAAAGGAGTTTTTCAAATCGAACAATTTGATGCAGATGTATCAAGGAAAACGTAACAAAATTTTACACCTCCTACTGGGAAATCTGTACATTGTTTGAAGAAGATAAACGCAAAATGTTCTCTGTCGTCGAGGGTATCCCATCAGGAAGGATTATTTCAGATGGATTTTTAGAAGATACTCGTTTAAATAAAAATATAAAGTGGCGTCCCTAGCAGTAGAACTGTACAGTATGAAAAAACAGAGAAATGCGCAAAATATTGATGCGTAACTTCTGGAGCTTTCATTAAAGTTACAGGCTACTTTTAAATATTACCATTTAATTAATTATGTAAGTCACAAGTGTGGTTTTAAGGAATAATAAACCCAAAGATATATTCATTAATAAATTGTCGTTTATAAAAATTGAATTGCAACTGTTTCGAATTTCCGTCATGAATCGTTAGGATGAAGGAAGCGATTTGTTTCGTGTGCGTTTTTGTGTGAATCAGCTGAGTTTGTATTTGATACTTCATGTAAAATGGTGTTCTCAGTAGCAACTTATGATACAGAGCTATAGTATTTCAAGTGTATTATAATGTGAAGAATCCCGACGTACACAGTTAAATTCGTAAAACATATACGGCAATGACATTGCCGTACTCAAAGTAAGTTCACTTAAAATATGCATGTGCATAGATAGGCTTGATTACAGGCCGTGATTAAATATTGTGATGAATACTTGCAAAAAAATTTAAACACGTAGATTAATCTTACATCGCGAATGTCTATAATATTTTGTCAATAGGCATACGTTTATTAAGATTGGGAACTGAACCTCAATATTGATTATTTCTTTCAGAACATAACACTGCAAATATGGAAAGCTCAAGTAAAATGGTAGCCCTTATTAACTGTAATAAAAATTTACGGAAGATTGGAATCACGTTATTTTCATACATACTTCAAACCTGTTTAATCATTTAATTCGTTTCTAATTTTCTTTTAACATCTTGCCTAAGATCGCGTGAATTTTTCCTTTTCATGTTGGAGCCAGAGGTTGTGACGTCATTTGTAGTCTACTTGTATGTGTAGTCGAAGTGCTGTAGCCACTCCTGAATCCAGCTTGTTCTCTAGGTTGGGACATGTCTAGTGTTTCCTTCAAGACATGTGTTACTGTACTTTATTGAAGATTTTGTGAATAAGAGATTGGAGGCTGATGGGTCTATAGTTCCTGAGAACCACAAGACACCCATTTGTGTGTGTGTGTGTACACACTATTACATTGTTCCAGTAATCAGGAATCTTCCCTTCATTGAGACATCTAGTCAAAATTCGGGCGAGCATGATTTTTATTGTTTTACCAGCTTCCTGAAACGATGACCACGGTAATTTCATATTGTTCTAAAGATCTTTCCCGTTTTATGTTCTAAAGGACAAGAGGAACTTTAGCTGTACGTTTCTTTATATCTGTAATAAATGTATGACTCCTTTCAAAGTTTTGTGGAGGTTTGAGTAGAACTCTTCTAATTCTCGTTACCGCACCATCTTCCATTCTGAATCTTGTTTTCTTCCATTATTGAGATGACCCTTTGCTTTCTTTACGCTTTGGCTGTTCTCAATATTTTTTCGCTAGTTCCTGGTTGAATTTCTTTGTCTTCAGTGATACTTTTTTGCAGTGTCTTGTAAAATTCAGTACAGTGTAACCTCATTTATACGTGTTTCAAGGGACCAAGTAAAATTAGCGTATAATTGAAAAAAAACAACAACATATAAATGAAACAGTGAAAGTTTAACGTTAAGGGCCATTCAGAATTTTGGGATGGGTGACATCTTGCGTATGAATGAGAAAAACGTACAAGTGAGAAACGTATAAAGAATGTTCTAGTGTATTCTACTTTGGAAGTTAAAATTTCTCTATTTTAATTGTCCTCAGCATTCCTGTTCTTTCCAAAATCTTCTGTCTTTATTTTTGTTGTTGTTTTGTTTCTAGTAACATCTAGTTTTGGTGTTGTTCTACAAGGTTCTTGCTAACTTCAGAGATGTCTAATTCTTCGGTTGTCAGAACTTCTGGTACAAACAGCCGGTTTCTCAGTTCCAGTTGGAAAATTGTGTGATGTTCATTGAGCTGTCATGCCAATTCTTTTCTTTCACTTTATGCGCATTCACCGCTCAAATTTTGTTTTAAGATGCATCTTACTTCTCTCCATTCTAATGTCACTTCCCGTACTGAATCTGTTAAGCACACTGCAGTCTTCGATGACAAATTACTTGTTACACATAGTGAAATCAATTTCACTCGGAACCCTATTTGGGCACCTCCATGTCCATTTCCTAAGCAGATTTTTCTTGAAAAAGGTGTTCACGATGAAAAATCTTTCCGCCTTAGCGAATTTCAAGAGAGTATTGCAGCGCTCATTTCTGTTGCGTGACTGTATTTACATACCGAAGCTTCATTTTGTTGCTTTTGGCATATTCTCACATTGTAACCACTCATAATGCTTTTCAAGTGCTGCTTACCTTAGTTATTTAGAAGTTTAATTTCTTCGTAAAACTCTTTGATTTCTTTCTCAGAATGACTGGTAGGTGGCTGAGCTTGAATGATCTGAATTCGGGGTTTTTTTACAGTTGGATGCCGAGTCGTGCATCCAACTGTAAAAAAAAAACCTGTTTAAGGAACTTTTGACCTCTAGAACACTGTCTTCAGTTTTTTGTTAAATAATAAATCCAACACCGTTGGTTATTCCAGTGTCTGTTCCGCAATAATAGAAATGCCCACTTTTCAGTTCTATGAGGTCCTCTCATTTTCTTCTTACTTCAAGTCCTGATTTGTCCCACCTGATTCTTTAAGGTACCTACCTACCTACTTCAAATTAAGGAGCCTTGAACCAGAAGACAGGGTTCGCCCGTTCTACGTTGCCTAAATCAGCATCAAATGACAGCCTGATCCATACCTTCGGCAATTAACACGATGTATATACGTATTGTGTGTGTGTGTGTGTGTGTGTGTGTGTGTGTGTGTGTGTGTGTGTGTGTACGCGCGCGCACTCTCTCTCACCTTCGGAGTGGTATGTGTGTGTGTGTATTGCATATATGCAGTCATTTGCAAAAGTTCAAGATCACCTGACAGTTTATTGAAACTTAAGATTTTCAAAAGAAACAGCTAATTACTTCAAAAAGTTGGAACTGTACACCAAATTATACTCAAAATAGTGTAACTATACTAAAAATCCGAAATTTCTTCACATAGAACACAAAAAATTTTTCAAGCTTTCGCACATCAACCAGATAGCTTTCTCAAGGAAGGTAGCTAACTGCAAAATGGATATTAGAACGTTTCAACACTTTGAACGCGGTGACTTGACTAGACAATAAATGATTAGAAGCAAACGTGATATTTCGAAGAAACGAGGTCACGTTGGTTGGGCACGCGGTACTATGGTAGAAAACTCAGCATTATTTGAAGAATTGATTCCAAATACGTAGTAACTGCAGAAAGACGCTATCGTTGCAAGCCTCGCAGCTGGTCAAGATTTCCAAGGTTTCGCGAATGGCGGTAGATTTGATTGTGGAGTATGAAGCTAATTTCTTTACGTCACTCCATATAGGATCGGCGGACTTGAACTTTGCTTCTCTTGATAGGGCAGTGGTTATGTTCCCGTCTCTTGTAGCCCTTTTATGTTCGCTGATTCTAATTCCAAACGAACGTTTGGTCATTCCGATGTAGTATCACCTGGAGCCGTCCGGATATTTTAGTGGGATGGCATAAACACCTGCATCATTGAGAAGAGGGGGCTTGTCAATATTTCTCTTAAGCATCGTGTATAAAGATGCCGGAGACCTTATGCCGACACCGAAGTTCATTCTCCTGAGCGCGTTTTTGAGTTGATAGGAAACATTTGGTATGTAGGGAATAGAGCCCAGGTAGTGAAGTTACGGCATAGGAATATTATTAGCACTGCTGGTTCTGGCTTTCTGGATAAAGTTATGCATCTGGTTCGAAGTATATCCTGCCTCAGTGGCCAATTCGACGATGTTTCTTAGTTCGGATTGTCTAGAACGGACATCGGATGAGACAGCGAAGGCTCTTCTAATTCAAGAACGGAATAATGCGGTCTTGTAATCATCACTGCAGAATGAACTGCAGAGCATCAGGTTGGGAACGGAGGTGGGTTTATAATAGACCCGTATGAAGGCGGTTGTCGTGCGATTTGATCACTGAGACGTCGAGATAAGGTAAGGTCCCATTGTGTTCAAGCTCCATGGTGAAATTTATTGTAGAATGTATATAATTTATTTTATCGAGGAAAAACGGGAGAGTCTCTTTTCCGTGTGGCCATATGAAAAATACGTCGTCTGCATATCATAGCCAGATGGTAGGACTTGGGGTGATGTTGGTGAATATATGTTGCTCAATGGGGCGAAGTATTGCTTCCGCAAGGACGGCTGAAAGCGAAGATCCCATCGGAGCGCCATTTACTTGCTTATACATTTGCCCTCGGAAACTGAAGTAGCTGGAATTTGAGACCAAGTCCATTAATTTGAAGATACTGAGGTAAGACTCCTGAGAATAAACCGGTGAATTAGATATAGCCTCTTTTAATATTCTGATGGCTTCCGGTATGGGGATCGATGGATAAAGAGAAACTACGTCGAAACTGCCGATAATGTCGCGTTGTCGGTGAGCTGCTTGATTTTCCTGATAAAATCTAGAGTGGAGGTTATTATAAAGTCCGACTCCGGTAGATGATTAGTTAAGAATTTGTTTAACGCTTTCTCTAAGTGGTACGTCGGTGCTGATATTCTGGACACGATCGGTCTCAATGGATTGCCGGGCGCAGCGACAATAAATTGGCAATGGGGAAACTCTAATGGATGTGTTACTTAATTAGGCAATAAGGAATGGAGTCCATTCCTGGCGCAGCGTGGAGGTCCAAGGCAGGTGGTCATAATATTTTGGTTGTTCGGTGTGTATGCACCTGACAGTGTGCGAGACAAATTTCATCGATTCTGGCTACGCTACATTACAGAGAGCCATTTTGAATTTCCATCAATATTATTTTTTTAAATACATAGAGCTTTCTAACAAACGAAATGAAAGAAATTTTCTTACCCGTTCTGGCATTTAATTTTGGTTGGCGATTCCTTCCGGATTTGCTACGCCCCTTTTTAGCACTGACCGTCATCAATCCGAGGAAGGCTACGCTGATTAGCCACTGTTCGTTCAACCTGAAAAACACAGAACGTATCACTCAAAAGATATACTTTCTAAATAAAATTGTTATAAATGTACATAAATTGCATACCTGATGTCAGAAAAAATCGAAAACCCGCAAACAAGCACAAAACATCTTTTCACAAGATTATACAAGGTGCATAGGAAAGTCCTTTTAGCCTGGAAAAACTTGCAAACGGAGAGAGGTGCAGTTATGCAAGTCAGATAACGGTATAGTAAAGCGACTACGCTCGATCGAATGCAACCAATAGCAGAGCCCCCTAGTGGCGAAATGCGGAAGTTAACGAAAAGATACAGAGCAAAATTTCCAACTACAAAGTTGCAGAGCATCAATTAATTAGTACAAAACGACATTTGTTTCACACGGATAAGATAAATTGTCGCCTGAATATCCTATAATGTCCGAAATCGATGCGCCACGATTCGAATCTGCATATTCACATTTCGCAAATGTAGCCGTATGCAAATGCAGATTGTGACGTTGTACCGTACCTACTATATAAAAACTAGTAGCAGGATGTACCCTGATCAGAAGTTTAGGTCTACGTACGCTATGCGAGAATGGCGAGCTTGGATTTCTGGAGTTACGTAAAACATCAGGTGTATGCAACAACGCCTACGAGTCTGCTGGATCTACGTCGTCGTGTTACAGATGCTTGCAATAGTGTGACACCTTCCATGCTGAAGAATGTGCATGCAGAGTTACTTTCCCGAATACAAATGTGTATCGTGGGCAATGGCGAACATTAACTTTTTATCACTGTGCGCCAGTTTGCCTTTTTTTTGTTTTTGTTTCGTCTGACGTCATCAAACTGTATTGTCATAAGTACGCATTTATGCAATAAATTGTGTGTGTTTGCTCATACCTATGCCTGTTCCCTTCAAACGTTCACACAAAAGGTCGCGCATCGATTTCGGACATTTTAGGGTATTCAGGCAACAATTTATCTTATCCGTGTAAAACAAATGTCGTTTTGTACTAATGGATGCTCTACAACTTTGTGATTGGAAATTTTGCTCTATCTCTTTTCGTTTTCGATTTGCTATGGTTAACTTCCGCATTTCGCCATTAGGGGCGCTGCTATTGGTTTTATTCGATCGAGCGTAGTCGCTTTACTATATCGTTATCTCACTTGCATAACTGTACCTCTCTCCGTTCGCAAGTTATTTCAGGCTAAAGTGACTTTTCTATGCACCCTCTATACATTGAAATACACCGACGGAAAAAAATCCCAACACCACGAAAAAATAGTTGTAGAGGAATGAAATGGAGGCAATACATTGGAATAGGTAACATATTTAACCGATTAAGGTTTCAAGATCACAGCTTAATGTAAGCGCGAGAAGAGCCATTTTAAATGTGAAATGCTGGTACATTAATAACCGGTGTAACCGCCAGAATGTTGAATGCAAGCACGCAAACGTTCATGCATTGTGTCGTACAGGTGCTGGATGTCAGTTTGTGGGATGGAGTTCCATGCCTGTTGCACTTGGTCGGTCAGTACAGGGACGGTTAATGCTAGTTGGGGGTGACGCTGGAGTTGTCGTTCAATGATGTCCCATACGTGCTCGATTGGTGAAAGATCTGGTGATCTAGCAGGCCACGGCAACATGTCGACACTCTGTAGAGCATGTTGGGTTACAACAGCGGTATGCGGGAGAGCGTTATCCTGTTGGAAAACACCCCTGGAATGCTGTTCATGAATGGCAGCACAACAGGTTGAATCACCAGACCGACGTACAACTGTTCCGTCAGGGTGCGTGGGGTAACCACGAGAGTGCTCCTGCTGTCATAGGAAATTGCTCCCCAGACCATAACTCCAGGTGTAGGTCCAGTGTGTCTCGGCCGCAGACAGGTTGGTTGCAGGCGCTCACCTGGCCTCCTTCTAACCAACACACGGCCATCACTGGCACCCAGGCAGAACCGGCTTTCATCAGAAAACACAACAGGTCTCCACTCCGTCCTCCAATGAGCTCTAGCTTGACACCACTGACGTCGCAAACGGCAGTGGTTTGGAGTAAATGGAATGCACGCTACAGGGCGTCTGGCTTGGAGCTGTCCTTCAAGTAACCGATTTGTAACAGTTCGTTGTGTCACTGTGGTGGCAACTGCAGCTCAAATTGCTGCCGCAGACGCGGTACGATGCTCCACGGCCATACGCCGTACACGGCGGTCTTCCCTCTCAGTAGTGCCACGTGGCCGGCCGGAACCCGGTCTTCTTGAGGTAGTACCTTCCCTTGACCACCGCTGCCAACAATCATGCACAGTGGCTGCATTCCTGCCAAGTCGTTCTGCAATATTGCGGAAAGAAAATCCACCTTCTCGTAGCCCTATTACACGACCTCGTTCAAACTCCGTGAGCTGTTGATAATAGCTTCTTCGTCTTCTTAAAGGCATTCTTGACTAACATCAACACACTGCGTCGAATCTCAACGATAACTAACGCTCACGAACGTTACAGCGCGTATTTACAGCAAACCTGCTTTGCATGTTCCGAGGGGCGCTACTAACGCCACACGTATGCGCCGAGCACGAAATTTGCGTAGACGTCATCTTACAGATGTACTCTCACCGCCTACCAACTGTCGTTTATCTGACACAACCCCTTCTTGGTGTTGGAATTTTTTTCCCGTCAGTGTAGCTTTGCATTAGGAACACACCCCGTTTTACACATTCGGAGCGATAACGAAGTGCCACGTGATATCAATGTCATGTGTGGCTACTATAAATTGTGCACGCCTATCCTTGGTATGCAATCAGTAAATGTTTGCTAGTAATTGGGAAACGTGGAGACTTAAGCCAATTTGACCGCGGCCAGATCTTCCGAGCTGGAGGGCAGGTGACAATAGTTCGGAAACAGCCGCACTAGTTGGCTGCTCCCTTACTACTGTATCAAGGATGTACCAGAACTAGATTAACCAGACATCCAGCAGAAGTGCTCACATGGGTCAGCCACGCACGTTTTTTCCTAGAGGTGCTTGGATCCAACGATTTCTTCATTGGCCCTGAATATCAGGATTCTCTCAGCAAGAAAGATTGTCACGGCTACAACATGGCGCAATACTTTCCTCCAGTACTTTTTTTCCTGCACTTGTTTTTCTAACTCCCTGTCAACATGAGAA
The DNA here is from genome assembly GCA_039090855.1 of Macrothele yani. NCBI lineage: Eukaryota > Metazoa > Arthropoda > Arachnida > Araneae > Macrothelidae > Macrothele > Macrothele yani. The sequence continues at coordinate 111,554,936 of CM077013.1, read as the reverse complement.
GTTTCCCTGCATCGAAGATTGTACTTCAACACAGAATCTCTGTGGCCTTGGATTTGTTGATGAGTTTTCATTTTTTCATCTGCTTTTTTCCAGTCATTAAAGCAATCCTCTCTTAAAACTCGCCTCATACACAGGCCATGACTTGTAGATTATTGATGAGATTATCAAGAATGCAGAAACCAAGGCAAACAACTCATCTGTCCAAGAAAGGGATAATATCCGGCAATTTCTGGGCTCAATCCCATACATCCGTGCCCTAGCTTTTCCCATCAAGAACACCCTCAGAAAGTTGGGCTTCGATGTCGGTCTAAAGCCTCCGAGATCTTTGTCAGCTATCCTAAGACAAAACAGAGATCCAACCGTGCTACTCTCAGACGCAGGAGTCTACTCCTTCCCTCTGCTTTATCAACATCGCTCCATTAAACATTACATTGGCATGACAAAAAGATCATTGAGATTGAGAATTAACGAGCATAAGCGTGAAATTAAGAACCAAAAGCTTTCAACAGCTCTAGGGAAGAAAGTTGAAAACCACGGCGCCATTCCTCAATGGGACGACCTCAAGAAATTAGCCCCATATATAGACCTAAGAACCACCGCCTTCAGGGAATCCGTGGAAATACTAACACTCTAAAGCGCTTGCAATTCTGATCTTTCCACAGATCTACCCCTCCTATATATCGTGCCTTCCTATATATACATCCACGAACGTGATCATTTCACTTGTCATCTATTGTTTGACATCACGTACTCATAACGTACTTATTACGTGTTTTTCCTGTTTGTTTTAGTTTAAATTTCCTCAGTATGATTCTGCACTCAACCTTGTAAATATTAGTCTCATGAAGTCGCCCTTCTTCTGCGATTAAAACTAGCGTTCTAGCTTTTTTAGTTTGTACTCTTACGCCAATTAAACGGAAATCGGCACGTTCGTGTGGCAAATAAATTTTGTGTTGATAACTGCATTAGTAACTAGAATTAAAAAGCAGGTCGTTGTTAAAAACTGTTTGTCACATTTTTTTTATTTTCATAAAATAAAGTGATATTTTAATTATTTTTTCCTATAAAGGGAGCCCCTTCGACTGGGCGGCCAGGGGCAATTGCCCCCTATAAATCCGCCTCTGCAGACGTATCACTTTTTCCAACCTCAACTGCATCACTGCTGTCGTCTGAGTCACTGTCTATATATGTATATTATATATATTCTCAGTTCCATCCATGGCACTGCTGATTCCACATTTCTTGAAGGTCTTCACAACCACCTCTTGCTTGACACCATTCCATGAGTTTAGGACCCAGTTGCAGACCTCAGTAATTTTTTTTTTCACTCTACCTGTGGGTGTCAAGTTATTACCTGCTTTTTGCATCCATTTATTCCATTCTTATTTCATCAGGGCTTCGAAGGACTTGTTGATGGGAACATCTACAAGCCCTTAGTAGTGTGGAGAGGGGATAAGAAGTACTGGCAATTTCGCAGCGGTAATCGCTGGGTACTCTCAACCGGTTACCCCACCCACCCACCCCTTCCCCCGTGTGTAAGACGACTCCCGATTTTTGGTCTAAACATTTTGGAAAAAAAAATATCGTCTTATACACGGAAAAATACGATATTTCACAACATACTTTTACAGTCCTCCATGTTTTTTTATGACATCGGCCCAACGTTTAGGCATTCCAGTCAGTACACCTCCATTGTTGAGGCGTCGGATTACTCGGGTCACCTCATTAGAAACATCATGAATTATACTGAATTGTTTCTCGCGGAGTGACTTCTTCAGTTTTGGGAACGGGAGTGGGCGAGTTGCACCGGAAAGATAGTGAAACGGGCGAGTTGCACCGCATAGTCCCTTTCTACCGACGGGCGAGTTGCACCGCATAGTCCCTTTCTACCGACGGGCGAGTTGCACCTCATAGTCCCTTTCTACCGACGGGCGAGTTGCACCGCATAGTCCCTTTCTACCAACCGGCGAGTTGCACCGCATCATAGCCCTTTTCTACCGACGAACGAGTTGCACCGCATACTCCCTTTCTACCGACGGGCGAGTTATATCGCATAGTACCTTTCTACCGATGGGCGAGTTGCGCCGCATAGTGCCATTCTACCGACGGGCGAGTTGCACCGCATACTCCCTTTCTACCGACGCGCGAGTTATAAGCATAGTACCTTTCTACCGACGGGCGAGTTGCGCCGCATAGTGCTATTCTACCGACGGGCTAGTTGCGCCGCGTAGTGCCATTCTACCGACGGGCGAGTTGCACCGCATAGTCCCTTTCTACCGACGGGCGAGTTGCACCGCATAGTCCCTTTCTACCGACAGGCGAGTTGCACCGCATAGTCCCTTTCTACCGACGGGCGAGTTGCGCCACATAGTGCCATTCTACCGACGGGCGAGTTGCACCACATAGTCCCTTTCTACCGACGGGCGAGTTGCACCGCGTAGTCCCTTTCTACCGACGGGCGAGTTGCACCGCATAGTCCCTTTCTACCGACAGGCGAGTTGCACCGCATAGTCCCTTTCTACCGACGGGCGAGTTGCGCCACATAGTGCCATTCTACCGACGGGCGAGTTGCACCGCATAGTCCCTTTCTACCGACGGGCGAGTTGCACCGCATAGTCCCTTTCTACCGACAGGCGAGTTGCACCGCATAGTCCCTTTCTACCGACGGGCGAGTTGCACCACATAATGCCATTCTACCGACGAACGAGTTGCACCGCATACTCCCTTTCTACCGACAGGCGAGTTGCACCGCATAGTCCCTTTCTACCGACGGGCGAGTTGCACCGCATAATGCCATTCTACCGACGAACGAGTTGCACCGCATACTCCCTTTCTACCGACGGGCGAGTTGCGCCACATAGTGCCATTCTACCGACGGGCGAGTTGCACCACATAGTCCCTTTCTACCGACGGGCGAGTTGCACCGCGTAGTCCCTTTCTACCGACGGGCGAGTTGCACCGCATAATGCCATTCTACCGACGAACGAGTTGCACCGCATACTCCCTTTCTACCGACGGGCGAGTTGCACCGCATAGTCCCTTTCTACCGACAGGCGAGTTGCACCGCATAGTCCCTTTCTACCGACGGGCGAGTTGCACCGCATAATGCCATTCTACCGACGAACGAGTTGCACCGCATACTCCCTTTCTACCGACAGGCGAGTTGCACCGCATAGTCCCTTTCTACCGACGGGCGAGTTGCGCCACATAGTGAGATTCTACCGACGGTCGAGTTGCACCACATAGTCCCTTTCTACCGACGGGCGAGTTGCACCGCGTAGCCCCTTTCTACCGACAGGCGAGTTGCACCGCATAGTCCCTTTCTACCGACGGGCGAGTTGCACCGCATAGTCCCTTTCTACCGACGGGCGAGTTGCACCGCATAGTCCCTTTCTACCGACAGGCGAGTTGCACCGCATAGTCCCTTTCTACCGACAGGCGAGTTGCACCGCATAATCCCTTTCTACCGACGGGCGAGTTGCGCCACATAATGCCATTCTACCGACGAACGAGTTGCACCGCATACTCCCTTTCTACCGACGGGCGAGTTGCACCGCATAGTCCCTTTCTACCGACAGGCGAGTTGCACCGCATAGTCCCTTTCTACCGACAGGCGAGTTGCACCGCATAGTCATTTTCTACCGACGGGCGAGTTGCACCGCATAATGCCATTCTACCGACGAACGAGTTGCACCGCATACTCCCTTTCTACCGACGGGCGAGTTGCGCCACATAGTGCCATTCTACCGACGGGCGAGTTGCACCACATAGTCCCTTTCTACCGACGGGCGAGTTGCACCGCGTAGTCCCTTTCTACCGACGGGCGAGTTGCACCGCATAATGCCATTCTACCGACGAACGAGTTGCACCTCATACTCCCTTTCTACCGACGGGCGAGTTGCACCGCATAGTCCCTTTCTACCGACGGGCGAGTTGCACCGCGTAGTCCCTTTCTACCGACAGGCGAGTTGCACCGCATAGTCCCTTTCTACCGACGGGCGAGTTGCACCGCATACTCCCTTTCAACCGACGGGCGAGTTGCACCGCATAGTCCCTTTCTACCGACGGGTGAGTTGCACCGGTGCAACTCGCACCGCGGAAGAAGTGAGGGGGGATGAAGCAAGGTTCTGAATACTTTGAATCTAAGAACCATAATAATGAAGCAAGGTTAAATAAGGTTGTTGTATTTTTCATCCACAAAATTTTCCCTTCACACTTTTTCCAGGCGTAGGACTGACAGGGGCTAATAGCTTCTAGCTTTCTTAAAAAATTTGTGGAATGAGTTTCCCTTGTCTTTGTCTTAAAGCAAGATTATGTTCTCTTGTCTTGTTTCATGATCTGTCTTTTACCTCTTTGTCTTATTTCTTCTTATCCCTCTTAGAACCATGATAAGAAACAGCTTTTAAAAATTTAAATCTTGTAAGCTCTTTATTCGTGTACTTTTACTTCCTTCTTTTTATATTTCCCATTCTCTTCTTCAGATTTTGGTTTGGTTGCTTTTTGAGATTTCCACTATTTTTCAGTGCATAAACATCAACCTGGATTTGCTTAATTACACTGCTGGACAATTGCTAAGGACGGATCATAAACGGCTATATAGCGCATAAAAAAGTAAGTGTGGTTGGATGCCAAGTGAAATAAAATAATGTAAGAATGCCAGGACATTACAAGAAAGACAATTTATTGTGCTCTGAAATCCAGAAGGCTTTGGAACGTGTTCAAGGGACAAACAGGCCATTTTGTGCAGAATACTTAAACGTGAAAAAAATGCAATTACTGTCCGCAGGCGTTCCGGCGTAAGATGCCAATACGGGATATGGCCACCATGGAGGGGGATGCATGATTCCACACGTCGTGTCATGCTTTGCACAACATTATCAAGCAGCTGTTGGGGTAATTTATCCCATTCCTCTGTCAGTGCACGGATGAGGGTGTCCTTGTTTATTGGAGGGCATTGGCGACCAGCAAGACTCCTCCCCAAAGCATCCCACTCATTTTCAATGGGATTCAGATCTGGAGAACGTGCTGGCCATACAAGGCGTTGAATATCCTCGCTCTCAAGGCACTCCTGGACAGCCACTGTTCGATGACATGTTGCGTTGTCGTCCATGAAAATGAATATATCCCCGACAGCACCACGGAACATGCGAACATGAGGTAGCAGAACATCATTAATGTATCGTTGGCCAGTCATAGTCCCAGTTGGAAGCACATACAGGGACGTACAGCCATTGATCATGATGCCAGCCCATACCATGACACTACATGTCGGATATCGGTCCCTTTCCTGTATGTTTGCTGGACAATATGCAGTACCACTATCACGCCAGATCAGTTGTTGTCGACAATCAGACGATAGACTGTATCTACTCTCATCTGAGATAAGGACAGCAGACCAGTCGTTATCAGTCCAATTGCGATGTTGATGGCACCATTGCAAACGGGCGATACGGTGACGTCTGGACAATGGGATGCACACAACAGGACGGCGGGCGTATAGTCCTTCTTCATGCAAACGTCTGGCGACAGGTTTTCGGGAGATCCGCTTGCCAGTAGCAGCCATAAACTGATTTCCTACCTCACTAGCTGTGCTGCGGCGGTGTCATTTTGTTGATAGCACTATGTACCGATCTTCTGTAGGTGTCGTACTGCGAACACGACCTCCCCCGTGACGGTTGATACACTCTCCATTTGTTTGAAATGATTTCCAAAGTCTTGAAACAACACTGTGGCTGACATTGAACCTCCTGGCAACATCTGTTATTTTTCGCCCTTGTTCAATGTTGCCAATAATACGGCCACGCGTAAAATCATCTAGGTGATGTCGGGAAGACATACTGAAAATTGCAAGTTCGTCAATTGATTCTTTCCCTTTCAATTGTGCGTTTGAGCAACAACGGTCAATACGCGTCAAATCCTTTATATCTCTTATCAGTGCTATGACGTCACGAACAAGTTCGGCAATCCAAAATTTGCATACGCACAACACGTCTTACTGTATCCCGCACTTATGCTAATTTCCACATTTTCCTGCCTTCCATTTTATGGTTGCTATCGTTGCTATTGTCATCCGTCCTTAGCAATTGTCCGGCAGTGTACTTCGACAAAATCATAAATATTTGAGCTAGGTGCAATGAAATTAGAATTGAATTTTACATAAAATGATTCACAGGCATTATAGTTGCTCTCTCTCCTTCTGTTCTATCCGAATCCCATATTATGGGTGGGAATTTGGCTTCTTCAGCTGCATATTTATCTGTCATATAATCAGCGTATTTTTGCATCCTTCCATCCTGCGAGATATCTGACATCAAATCGTGTACGAAACAGTCTGCAACTTCTACGTGGGCGGGTCCGGTGTAACTATCCCATGCGACAGGAGGGAGTCTGGTGCAATTCACCCTTGAATTTGATTGACAGGTTCTGTGTGCAACTGAGCCTCGTCCTTGGGAACAAGTCACAGTCTGGTGGGCTCATGTCAGAATTGTACGGCGCAGAGCCACCCTTAGCATCAGCGGGGTGCCTTGCTTTACCCCCCCCCCCTTCCTACACTAGACATAAAATATACATTAGATTTAAAACATAGTTTATTACAGTTATCTGTACAGTTTAATGAGACGTCAAGACATTTGAAAATTAACCAATAAGGAAAGACAGCATTTTAAAAATTTTTGAACAAGGAGAGTTTAAAAAATAAAATTAGCGTTCATCCTACTTTTTTGCCTGGAACGGGGTTTAAAAAATAAAATTAGAATAATTGAAAATAAGAAATTCCCTCCCTTGCTCTCGCTCTCTCTCATTTTCTTTCTTTTCTTCTTTTTGTTTTTTTCTTAGGTTGTGAGCGCGGGGCCCTGTGCGACCGCACCTGTCTCACACCCCTAAAGGCGGATCTGGTATAGCGCGTGGGAAAGCAATGCCCATCCATGCTTTTCCTGAATGTTTTTTACTGTACGGGCAATATGCGGCCTCGCGTTGTCGTGCAAAATGATGACACAAGCTTCGAGCACGTCGGGCCTTCTTTGGAGAATCTTTGGGCGCAAAACATTTTGCAGAAACCTTCTGTAATATTCCGTTGGTACAGTGGTCCCCATCGGGTATTCTGTCTCGCACAAGTCTCAATGAATTTTGGTAGTGGATTTCCCTCGCAAAGTTTCAATTTCAATGTAAAATTGCTGGTCGCTTCGCGAGATCTGGCCTGACTCGCTTTCTTCCTAAATTTCTGGGTAGAATTTTTCTGAACAGGAACAAATTAGCCAGCAAACGCATACACTGAAGTCTGACTCACAACTGGCATAACGATTGGAGCGATTGCATCATCCTACTGGCAGCGCCTGCGCAGTGTGCAAAACTTTTGAAATGACCTCCGTATGAATATGAACCGGGAGTATCTGTCACATCATGTTTGAAGTTTGTGTTGTAACGTATACTCTATATTCACTTTCCTTTTGATTTTACTATCTCTGGTTATTTTATTTTACTATGTAAATTATCTTCTTACTGAACGAGATGTTATTTCACCCGCTGAATGAGATCTGGCAATGAGTGTAAGTCATGACGTGGTGGTAGCCAGTATATATAGGCGCGTTCATCGATATTGAAAGAGAGATTTTGTTGTTATAAGGAGAGCTTTTGTTGTTATAGGGAGATCGTTTGTTGTTATACTAGAGGAGCGTTGTTGTTGTGAAGGAGAGAGTTTCGTTCTATGTGATTAGTTTGATTCTTCATTATTGTGAAACAAGTTGTGTGTGTGTGCTTTGGATGACCAAGAGTTACATAATAAAAGAGCTTTGTAGTAAGTACGTCTTTCTCAATTAATAGTTTTTGTCAGACCTCTGTCTGGCTGTTATTTTTATGTCATTAGTTTATTACCATTAATAACCAGCGTTAAGACTTTATTTATTCTAATTACTGCTACAACTTTACTACCAGTTATAAGTTTGTTCAATACTATTACTACACTAATAGCAGGAGACTTTATTCATGTTCTTAATTAACTAGTAACAACAACCATTTGAATTCACTAGTTGAAGCTTAGTACAAGCATATCATTCAGTAGAAGAAGCATTATACTTAGCTCAGTAGGAAAGCTTCATTATTATCATTAGCTAGCTGGTAGAAAGAGCTTATTCATTATAATTAGCTTAGCGGAAAGCAAATAAAGCTAATTCATTATAGTGTGTCTGCCGGTATGCCTGTTAGAGCTGAGACGGGCTGAGCCCGAGGCCGAAAGCTCGAAGCAGGGCCCGGGCCCGAATCGGGCTCGATCTGTAGAATATTTACTGCGGTTCGTGCTATTAGAGTGAGGGAGAGCGAGAGAATTTTGGTTATATATAAATGTGATTTTATATGATTTAGCAAATGAGACACTTTATAGTTGGTAAAGGGAATTCTTCGGGAACTGGTTCTGATTGGGGAGCACGCATTCGATATGGCTATTTATTCCGGGCTTGGGTAGAAAAATGCCATAGGTCGCACATTGGTGTGTTTCTGCAGAGAAGAAAAAGCTTTTTTAAGAACTATAGATATTGGATAGTTGATAGCTTGCCGACGATCATTTACCCCCTATCTCCACGCAGTAGCTCCCTGCTAATTCTGTTTAGCAACGTACATATTTCAGCTCATTATGGCCCGATAATATAAGCATTACTTGAACAACATACAATTGTAGCACCGCAGAATCATTTTGGATGAATGGCC